>JAMKCF010000017.1:10848168-13570142 GCA_023634235.1 Pisaster brevispinus
CATTTGAACACGATTTTGTACGAACCTAAACTCTAAAATAATAAAAATGGGAGACTTAATTCTTATATCAAACTGAAGCTTAGTACATGAAATTATGCTAAGAGTAATATTGTTCAAGTTCTTCATTAATTAGCTGAGTTATAATGACATGAATATTTAATTAGGCAATCTTGTTCCCACCATATCTCAAGAAGTATATGTCTGATCCTCAAACTGTTTTCAAATATAGACTCGTCTTATTATGTAGCTCTGTAGCGTGGCAAAAAATTCATAAAACGTCATCAATGACGTCATTTGTTGGCGCGTTTTTGTTCTGTGTACAAAACACTTGGCGCTGAAAGGGCAAATGTTTTGACAGTCAAAAACACGATATTTTCAATTAAAATTACGAATTAGTTTCCTAAATTACATAAACTGTTTTGAAAAGTTAATTGCTTTTAATAAGAGATGTTCCTGGTCATTAAAACTTATCAAAGTAGAACAATTTCCACGATAATTAACGATTCAGTGACAAATCGAACACCAATGGCTTGGAGACAAGGTTCCGTTCATCGACTAAAAATGTAGTCAGGATGCCCTGCGACACAGAGAAAAATGCACGCGAAATGCCGTAACGAAATAGCCGACTTCTGGGTACCAGTCGCTGCACACTATTTATACAAAAATATCGATCTATAGCGTATTGAAACGGTGGCTTGTGCATGTGTACATGTACGTCGTGATTCTGTTGCCCAGGGCGCTCGACGATTTTGTCCCAGGCGCTACATTTGAATATTTAACTAGTTAATCTTTGCAGCACCATATCTCAAGAAGTACACAGCCGATTTCCAAACTTTTATCAGTTATAGACTCCTTGGGCATTGGAGATTAGCTTTGGGAAAACGTGACCCAATGTTGACCTTTATTTAGGGGTCAACCGGAAGTGGGACCATATCTCAAGAACTACACAACCGATTTTCAAACATTTTTCAGTTATAGACTCCTTGGGCATTGGAGATTAGCTTTGGGAAATCGTGACCCAATGTTGACCTTTACTTAGGGGTCAACCGGAAGTGGGACCATATCTTAAGAACTACACAACCGATTTTCAAACTTTTTTCAGTTATAGACTCCTTGGGCACCAAAGATCAGCCTTGGGTAACCATGACCCCATGTTGACCTTTACTTCCGGGTCAACCGGAAGTGAGACCATATCTCAAGAACTACACAACCGATTTTCAAACTTTTTTTCAGTTATAGACTCCTTGGGCACCAAAGATCAGCCTTGGGTAACCATGACCCCATGTTGACCTTTACTAGGGGTCAACCGGATGTGGGACCATATCTCAAGAACTATACAACCAATTTGCAATTTCTTTTCAGTTATAGATCCTTTGAGCATTAAAGATTGAACTTGGGTAACCCTGACCCCATGTTGACCTTTACTTCCGGGTCAACTGGAAGTGGGCCTATATCTCAGTAATTACTTAGCCAATTTTCTTTCTTTTCAGTTATAGATCCTTTGAGCATTAAAGATTGAACTTGGGTTACCGTAACCCCATGTTGACCTTTAATTCCGGGTCAACCGGAAATGGAACCATATCGTTCAATCTTGAACTTAGGCTCACTTTAAATGTCTGGATCAATTAATCAAAGCACAACAAAACGGAACAGCTTTGTGTTTGTTCACAAACACTTAGTGTCTAGTTATTATTATTATTCTTTGTTTCTGTCAAAATTGCCATAGCTTTTGTACACGATTTTGTACGAACCTAAGCTTTAAAATAATAAATATGGGAGATTCAGATCTTACATCAAATTGAAGCTTAGAACATGAAATTATGCTCAGAGTAAAATTGTTCAA
Organism: Pisaster brevispinus; assembly: GCA_023634235.1. Classification (NCBI taxonomy): domain Eukaryota; kingdom Metazoa; phylum Echinodermata; class Asteroidea; order Forcipulatida; family Asteriidae; genus Pisaster; species Pisaster brevispinus. Next base: position 10,850,012 of record JAMKCF010000017.1, read on the forward strand.
GTTCTTCATTAATTAGCTGAGTTATGATGACATGAATATTTAATTAGGCAATCTTGTTCCAACCATATCTCAAGAAGTATATGTCTGATCCTCAAACTGTTTTCAAATATAGACTCGTCTTATTATGTAGCTCTGCAGCGTGGCAAACAATTCATAAAACGTCATCAATGACGTCATTTGTTGGCGCGTTTTTGTTCTGTGTACAAAACACTTGGCGCTGAAAGGGCAAATGTTTTGACAGTCAAAAACACGATATTTTCAATTAAAATTACGAATTAGTTTCCTAAATTACATAAACTGTTTTGAAAAGTTAATTGCTTTTAATAAGAAATGTTCCTGGTCATTAAAACTAATCAAAGTAGAACAATGCCACGATAATTAACGATTCAGTGACAAATCGGACACCAATGGCTTGGAGACAAGGTTCCGTTCATCGACTAAAAATGTAGTCAGGATGCCCTGCGACACAGAGAAAAATGCACGCGAAATGCCGTAACGAAATAGCCGACTTCTGGGTACCAGTCGCTGCACACTATTTATACAAAAAATATCGATCTATAGCGTATTGAAACGGTGGCTTGTGCATGTGTACATGTACGTCGTGATTCTGTTGCCCAGGGCGCTCGACGATTTTGTCCCGGGCGCTACATTTGAATATTTAACTAGTTAATCTTTGCAGCACCATATCTCAAGAAGTACACAGCCGATTTTCAAACTTTTATCAGTTATAGACTCCTTGTGCATTGGAGATTAGCTTTGGGAAAACGTGACCCAATGTTGACCTTTATTTAGGGGTCAACCGGAAGTGGGACCATATCTCAAGAACTACACAACCGATTTTCAAACATTTTTCAGTTATAGACTCCTTGGGCACCAAAGATCAGCCTTGGGTAACCATGACCCCATGTTGACCTTTACTTCCGGGTCAACCGGAAGTGAGACCATATCTCAAGAACTACACAACCGATTTTCAAACTTTTTTCAGTTATAGACTTCTTGGCATTGGAGATTAGTTTTGGGAAATCGTGACCCAATGTTGACCTTTACTAGGGGTCAACCGGAAGTGGGACCATATCTCAAGAACTACACAACCGATTTTTAATTTCTTTTCAGTTATAGATCCTTTGAGCATTAAAGATTGAACTTGGGTAACCCTGACCCCATGTTGACCTTTACTTCCGGGTCAACTGGAAGTGGGCCTATATCTCAATAATTACTTAGCCAATTTTCAATTTCTTTCAGTTATATACCCTTTAAGCATTGAATATTAAACTAGGGTTACCATGACCCCATGTTAACCTTTCCTTCCGGGTCAACCGGAAGTGGGATCATTACTCAAGAATTACACAACCCATTTTCAAATTTTTTCAGTGATAGAGTCTTTGAGCATTGAAGATTAGCCTTGTTCTACCGTGACCCAATGTTGATCTTACTTCTAGGTCAACCGGAAGTGGGACCATATCTCAAGAACTACAGAGCCGATTTTCTTTGTTTTCAGTTATAAACCCTTTGAGCAATGAAGATAATCCTTGGGTTACCGTAACCCCATGTTGACCTTTAATTCCGGGTCAACCGGAAATGGAACCATATCGTTCAATCTTGAACTTAGGCTCACTTTAAATGTCTGGATCAATTAATCAAAGCACAACAAAACGGAACAGCTTTGTGTTTGTTCACAAACACTTAGTGTCTAGTTATTTTTATTATTATTATTCTTTGTTTCTGTCAAAATTGCCATAGCTTTTGTACACGATTTTGTACGAACCTAATCTCTAAAATAATAAAAATGGGAGACTTAATTCTTATATCAAACTGAAGCTTAGTACATGAAATTATGCTAAGAGTGTTATTGTTCAAATTCTTCATTAATTAGCTGAGTTATAATGACATGAATATTTAATTAGGCAATCTTGTTCCCACCATATCTCAAGAAGTATATGTCTGATCCTCAAACTGTTTTCAAATATAGACTCGTCTTATTATGAAGCTACGCAGCGTGGCAAACAATTCATAAAACGTCATCAATGACGTCATTTGTGGCGCGTTTTTGTTCTGTGTACAAAACACTTGGCGCTGAAAGTGCAAATGTTTTGACAGTCAAAAACACGATATTTTCAATTAAAATTACGAATTAGTTTCCTAAATTACATAAACTGTTTTGAAAAGTTTATTGCTTTTAATAAGAGATGTTCCTGGTTATTAAAACTAATCAAAGTAGAAAAATTTCCACGATAATTAACGATTCAGTGACAAATCGGACACCAATGGCTTGGAGACAAGGTTCCGTTCATCGACTAAAAATGTAGTCAGGATGCCCTGCGACACAGAGAAAAATGCACGCGAAATGCCGTAACGAAATAGCCGACTTCTGGGTACCAGTCACTGCACACTATTTATACAAAAAATATCGATCTATAGCGTATTGAAACGGTGGCTTGTGCATGTGTACATGTACGTCGTGATTCTGTTGCCCAGGGCGCTCGACGATTTTGTCCCGGGCGCTACATTTGAATATTTAACTTGTTAATCTTTGCAGCACCATATCTCAAGAAGTACACAGCCGATTTTCAAACTTTTATCAGTTATAGACTCCTTGGGCATTGGAGATTAGCTTTGGGAAAACGTGACCCAATGTTGACCTTTATTTAGGGGTCAACCGGAAGTGGGACCATATCTCAAGAACTACACAACCGATTTTCAAACATTTTTCAGTTATAGACTCCTTGGGCATTGGAGATTAGCTTTGGGAAACCGTGACCCAATGTTGACCTTTACTTAGGGGTCAACCAGAAGTGGGCCATATCTCAAGAACTACACAACCGATTTTCAAACTTTTTTCAGTTATAGACTCCTTGGGCACCAAAGATCAGCCTTGGGTAACCATGACCCCATGTTGACCTTTACTTCCGGGTCAACCGGAAGTGAGATCATATCTCAAGAACTACACAACCGATTTAAAAACGTTTTTCAGTTATAGACTCCTTGGCATTGGAGATTAGTTTTGGGAAATCGTGACCCAATGTTGACCTTTACTAGGGGTCAACCGGAAGTGGGACCATATCTCAAGAACTACACAACCGATTTTCAATTTCTTTTCAGTTATAGATCATTTGAGCATCAAAGATTGAACTTGGGTAACCCTGACCCCATGTTGACCTTTACTTCCGGGTCAACTGGAAGTGGGCCTATATCTCAATAATTACTTAGCCAATTTTCAATTTCTTTCAGTTATATACTCTTTAAGCATTGAATATTAAACTAGGGTTACCATGACCCCATGTTAACCTTTCCTTCCGGGTCAACCGGAAGTGGGATCATTACTCAAGAATAACACAACCCATTTTCAAATTTTTTTCAGTGATAGAGTCTTTGAGCATTGAAGATTAGCCTTGTTCTACCCAATGTTGATCTTACTTCTAGGTCAACCGGAAGTGGGACCATATCTCAAAAACTATAGAGCCGATTTTCTTTGTTTTCAGTTATAAACCCTTTGAGCATTGAAGATAAGCCACCGTTTCAATACGCTATAGATCAATATTTTTGTATAAATAGTGTGCAGCGACTGGTACCCAGAAGTCGGCTATTTCGTTACGGCATTTCGCGTGCATTTTTCTCTGTGTCGCAGGGCATCCTGACTACATTTTTAGTGGTCTCCACGACTCAATAATGGCTAGCCATTGGTGTTCGATTTGTCACTGAATCGTTAATTATCGTGGAAATTTTTCTACTTTGATTAGTTTTAATGACCAGGAACATCTCTTATTAAAGGCAATTAACTTTTCAAAACAGTTTATGTAATTTTGGAAACTAATTCGTAATTTTAATTGAAAATATCGTGTTTTTGACTGTCAAAACATTTGCCCTTTCAGCGCCAAGTGTTTTGTACACAGAACAAAAACGCGCCAACAAATGACGTCATTGATGACGTTTTATGAATTTTTTGCCACGCTGCGTAGCTACATAATAAGACAAGTCTATATTTGAAAACAGTTTGAGGATCAGACATATACTTCTTGAGATATGGTGGGAACAAGATTGCCTAATTAAATATTCATGTCATTGTTACTCAGCTAATTAATTAAGAATTTTAACAATTTTATTTTTATGACAAGTTCATGTACTAAGCTTCAGTTTGATATAAGAATTAAGTCTCCCATTTTTATTATTTAAGAGTTAAGGTTCGTACAAAATCGTGTTCAAATGCTATGGCGATTTTGACAGAAACAAAGAAGAATAATAATAATAATAATAATAATAATAATAATAATAATAATAAAAATAATAATCCCAACAAAAACAAAACCTGTTCCGACTGCTAAGTCGGAACAGCTAATAATAATAAGAAAAATAATAATTCTAAGAAAAACAAAACCTGTTCCGACTGCTAAGTCGGAACAGCTAATAATAATAATAATAATAACTAGACACTAAGTGTTTGTGAACAAACACAAAGCTGTTCCGTGTTGTTGTGCTTTGATTAATTGATCCAGACATTTAAAGTGAGCCTAAGTTCAAGATTGAACGATATGGTTCCATTTCCGGTTGACCCGGAATTAAAGGTCAACATGGGGTTACGGTAACCCAAGGCTTATCTTCATTGCTCAAAGGGTTTATAACTGAAAACAAAGAAAATCGGCTCTGTAGTTCTTGAGATATGGTCCCACTTCCGGTTGACCTAGAAGTAAGATCAACATTGGGTCACGGTACAACAAGGCTAATCTTCAATGCTCAAAGACTCTATCACTGAACAAAATTTGAAAATGGGTTGTGTAATTCTTGAGTAATGATCCCACTTCCGGTTGACCCGGAAGGAAAGGTTAACATGGGGTCATGGTAACCCTAGTTTAATACTCAATGCTTAAAGGGTATATAACTGAAAGAAATTGAAAATTGGCTAAGTAATTATTGAGATATAGGCCCACTTCCAGTTGACCCGGAAGTAAAGGTCAACATGGGGTCAGGGTTACCAAAGTTCAATCTTTAATGCTCAAAGGATCTATAACTGAAAAGAAATTGAAAATCGGTTGTGTAGTTCTTGAGATATGGTCCCACTTCCGGTTGACCCCTAGTAAAGGTCAACATTGGGTCACGATTTCCCAAAACTAATCTCCAATGCCAAGGAGTCTATAACTGAAAAAAGTTTGAAAATCGGTTGTGTAGTTCTTGAGATATGGTCTCACTTCCGGTTGACCCGGAAGTAAAGGTCAACATTGGGTCATGGTTACCCAAGGCTGATCTTTGGTGCCCAAGGAGTCTATAACTGAAAAAAGTTTGAAAATCGGTTGTGTAGTTCTTGAGATATGGTCCCACTTCCGGTTGACCCCTAAGTAAAGGTCAACATTGGGTCACGATTTCCCAAAGCTAATCTCCAATGCCCAAGGAGTCTATAACTGAAAAATGTTTGAAAATCGGTTGTGTAGTTCTTGAGATATGGTCCCACTTCCGGTTGACCCCTAAATAAAGGTCAACATTGGGTCACGTTTTCCCAAAGCTAATCTCCAATGCCCAAGGAGTCTATAACTGATAAAAGTTTGAAAATCGGCTGTGTACTTCTTGAGATATGGTGCTGCAAAGATTAACTAGTTCAATATTCAAATGTAGCGCCCGGGACAAAATCGTCGAGCGCCCTGGGCAACAGAATCACGACGTACATGTACACATGCACAAGCCACCGTTTCAATACGCTATAGATCGATATTTTTGTATAAATAGTGTGCAGCGACTGGTACCCAGAAGTCGGCTATTTCGTTACGGCATTTCGCGTGCATTTTTCTCTGTGTCGCAGGGCATCCTGACTACATTTTTAGTGGATGAACGGAACCTTGTCTCCAAGCCATTGGTGTCCGATTTGTCACTGAATCGTTAATTATCGTGGAAATTGTTCTACTTTGATTAGTTTTAATAACCAGGAACATCTCTTATTAAAAGCAATTAACTTTTCAAAACAGTTTATGTAATTTAGGAAACTAATTCGTAATTTTAATTGAAAATATCATGTTTTTGACTGTCAAAACATTTGCACTTTCAGCGCCTAATGTTTTGTACACAGAACAAAATCGCGCCAACAAATGACGTAATTGATGACGTTTTATGAATTTTTTGCCACGCTGCGTAGCTACATAATAAGACGAGTCTATATTTGAAAACAGTTTGAGGATCAGACATATACTTCTTGAGATATGGTGGGAACAAGATTGCCTAATTAAATATTCATGTCATTATAACTCAGCTAATTAATGAAGAACTTGAACAATTTTACTCTTAGCATAATTTCATGTACTAAGCTTCAGTTTGATACAAGAATTAAGTCTCCCATTTTTATTATTTTAGAGATTAGGTTCGTACAAAATCGTGTACAAAAGCTATGGCAATTTTGACAGAAACAAAGAATAACTGTACCATATCTCAAGAACTACACAACCAATTTTCAATTTCTTTTCAGTTATAGATCCTTTGAGCATTAAAGATTGAACTTGGGTAACCCTGACCCCATGTTGACCTTTACTTCCGGGTCAACTGGAAGTGGGCCTATATCTCAATAATTACTTAGCCAATTTTCTTTGTTTTCAGTTATAAACCCTTTGAGCATTGAATATAAGCCTTGGGTTACCGTAACCCCATGTTGACCTTTAATTCCGGGTCAACCGGAAATGGAACCATATCGTTCAATCTTGAACTTAGGCTCACTTTAAATGTCTGGATCAATTAATCAAAGCACAACAAAACGGAACAGCTTTGTGTTTGTTCACAAACACTTAGTGTCTAGTTTTTTATTTTTTTTTTTGGGGGGGGGGGTGGACATTGTGCAGCTATCATAGAAGTAGACTAGCTGTATGGGATAAATATTCCCCGTCGTCGTCCCGCGTGTGTAGCGCAGGCAACACGTTGCAATAGTTAGGGGATAATAGCTAGGGGTATCAGACTAAAACCCTCCTACAAAAACCGTAATTGTTGGTCTGGCTCCCTACCCCTCCGACAAGCTCCCACGCCCACGGCTAGACCGGCAAGCTGGGGAGTTCATGCCCCGGGGCTTGTCTCTCTGGCCCCACACGAGACACGGCACCGGCTGTACGGGATATGCCCCAAGGTTTACGTTCCGCTAGCTCCCACGCTGGTGCGCTGTAAAACACGCTTCGGTTGCAAGGACTCTCTGAATGCGAATCTTACGTTCCATTTTTCAACATTATTTACAAATTGTATCAATAATCTGAATACATTAACTCTTCGTGACACCATCAAAAAAAATCACACACTTATGCCATCAGGCACTTTTCAAGTGTCCGTTATATATTTTGCGTGTAATACGTGTTTTTTGAGAACACAATCATGTTTAAATCGCCCAAACTATTGGATATAGACCCTTGTTACTAAATAAAATAAATTCAAGCAAAATTTCCATTGAGATCAGCCCACAAGTGTCTCTAAGCCATTTGTTTGAATGAAACCCTCGTGTTTGATGAGTCAGCAAAAACATCATAATTTCTTAAATTTCTTACATTTCCCAAGGGAATACCGGGAGAACTGGTCATTGGTGGATTTTTGGGGGTGTGAAATCAACCCCGATGGTAACAAGACAATTGGCATGCTATTTGGCTAGGTGTAGTTGAGGAACCTTACATTTTTAAAATACAAATGAAATAAAATGGCGGAGTAATTACTTTTTAATTAAAAACGGACACCTGAAAAGTGCCTGATGGCTTAATCGAGGGTTAATAAATAAATAAATAAATAAATAATTTTTAAAAAACAGATTTAAATTTGGTTCAGTAATTTACTTGTATACGGCTGGAAGTAAAACTAACTCCGAAAATCCGTGATTTATCCGAACCACTTTTTTGGTTCGGATAAATCACGCGACCTTCGTTTTTTGAAAAATGCTCAAAAACGGCAAAATTTGATGGTTTCTTTTAGGAACCGTTCTTCTCCATTCCTGGAAGACCTTTGAAGGCATATGTTAGCCTATTTTGTAGCCCAAATAGCCCAACGAAGCCGGTGTGCCCCTTTAAGTTGTCATTGTTATTTGGATTGCATCATTTATTTTTTATGTGTATCTGGGCTTTAGAACTTTGGTTAAAATTATGTAAGTTTGAATTTTGTATCTAAAGCTATTTTTTTAATATAAAGCTAGTTAGTTGAAAAACACAAGTTTATTGTGGCATTTTTAATTATATTTGCTCAGAAAGAATATATTTTGTGAAATAAATATTGTACCATTTGCATTTATGTTTGTATTGCAAGTTACGGTTTCTATTCCTGAATGAAGTAAATTATTGTTTAATCAACCATTTGTTGGCCACAATCGAATAGCCGAGAGACTTTTTAATACGCTAGGGTGCAGCAAACTTAACAACTAAATGCAATGTCCTCGGAAATTTGCGCATGCTAAGAACTTGTAAACAATGGACATTTTTACCTGGTATATGACTACTGCCATTATGTCGTTCCATTATACAGTCTCAGACTAACTTTCCCATTGGGCAAGATTGATAAGCTCTCCTGGGTCGACCCGTGTGTTTCATTTTATTACCCCATCCAGTCGTAAACGGTCTCTGAGCCCCGCCCCTCCCCATATCGTCTTCTTTGTACAACAGTGAAAATGTTGAAAACATTTGGAGGCCCCTCATTTGAAAGTAAATTACAAATCATTGTTGAATATTTACAGTACCTTTGGGATAATCTTAGCCTTTTCTCCAGCCGCTTGATACGCACACAGTTTCCATGTTTCTGCAGAGAAAAGGTGCAGTTGGTTGTCTTGTATATTTGCTTAAATGATTGGAATCCCTCACAAAATGATATTTTTACCAAGATATGTGCACATTACTTTTCAAAAAGGGAGACTTTGGAACGCTAGGTGGCAGCAGACTTACCAGGTAATTTTCCATTGTTTACGTAGTTCTGAGCATGCGCACATTACCGAGAATAACGGATTTACCTGTCTGCTGCCACCAAGCGTCCCTAAAGTCCCCCATTACAAGCTTACTCTATTAGCAATTTTTTGCTTAGCAAAAATAAGCACGATACCATTTGCACACGGTTCATATTATGACATTACATGGCTGGCTTGGTAACATTTTCCAAGTAAGGAACGGGGGACTTTTGGGACACTAGTAGACCGTCGGCCGTCCAGTCGTATCTTACAGTCTTGTTCTCTTCAACAGAGGGTTTACTCAGTAACCACTTAAAAACGAAGATAATAATACCAACTTGCAATTTTTGCTTGTTCCCACGCTCAAATGTTGCACATAATTTCGTAATTTGACGACAAAAATCGCCCTAATTTGTGCAACGATATACGGTAACTGAGTCAGGCGCGAGTAGGTTGTCCAATGAAATTTGGTCTCTCATCAGGCAATTGAGCAATCAAAATTGGTCTTATGGAAGCGTGCGGATGTACGAAGGAACGCGCTGCGACGTATTATGTAGAAGCGAAGCGCATTTACGAATTTGCACAATTTGGAGATTGCGCTGCTCATTCTGCATTCCCAGACTGGGCACTGAATCTGAAAATTGAGCAAAATTTTGCGCAATCTCGATATTGTGCAAATCTATAAAATGCGCTCTGCATAAACAAAATTTTCACGCAGCTGGATCGTCATCATGTGGGCAACATGTCAGAAACAGACAGCGAGAAGCAGTCTAATTTACAGTGTTATGCCCATTTGTGTGATGTCCATGAAGCCTTTACACCTATAACTGAAACATAGTGGACAAAATTCAGACAATGTGTGCAGATTTGGAAGGAACTTGACGGAAAATCAGCTGAAATAGCGAGGTGTTTCTTGCAAGATAGTGGCGGTGATGGTGCAGCTTGCGCTGCACTATCTAACTAAAAGTTAGTACCTAACGCAACGATGGTGGTTTCCCCCCTTTTCATCGGAAGGGTTACCAATATTTCACGGATGCTACAAAACAAAGACGGGCTGCACTTGCCAGGCAGAAGCGAGATAAGGAACATGAGCCTGCTGCTGAAGGTTAGAGAATTGTTTCAAGTTATATATTGAACATTTATTTTTGACATTCGTGACTGCATGCGGTGTTACTATATTATTAATATTATACCGGAAAATACAAGTTTTATAGAGCTGGGGCAGTGAGTCAAAATAAATTGGTCCACATGTTCAACATGTTGTTTCAACTGGTTATACACAATCGCACCATCATGATGGGTAGAACAAATTTTGCCCTGGCTTCATCCTTCAATGTAAATGTCACAAAAATGTTTTTAAAAAGAAAGACAAAAAAAACCCAAGAGGTGTTCATGCACGTATTGCACGGACACAGGTATAAAGAACATGTTGGGCATTCAGACCCATATTTGTACACAGGAGTACTCTTTGTAGCCCTGATGTCTAAGGTTCATGACCAAGACTCAAGAGCTACGTTTATCAGCTACACTAAGTCTTGGGTAGGTGCAGTAATCAGTAACCCTCCTCCCAGTCCCAGTGGCCTTTGCACGAAGGGTAATGGCTCGTATTGTGTACATTTTCTGTACTAACTAGTAGTAGTAACTACAGGCGATATGACTAATGAGCCATTTCTGTCGGAGTGTCCATATTTGCAAGATTTTCTAAATTTTTACAAATAAAAAAAATTCATAAAAAGGGAACAGAAATTGTCTCCATGAGTTGGGAATTAATTATAGCACTGAATAAATTATTTAATTCCTCAACAGATCGTCAAATTTTTTTACAAAAGACTGTCGAGTTGCCAGTTTGAAATAAATTGCTTGTAGAGACTTCCATAAAATGGTTCCCACCTTTGTATTTTAAAAACTGTTTTGCTTGTTTTTGTTTAAAAAGTATTATTATTTACATTTTAGAAAAATCTTTGGTGTCAAAAGTGTTATTTGAAGAGGGACTTAATTTTGTTATGTATTTTTTTTTCCCAACCAGATCTCAGTGAATCTTCTCACATCGGAGAGGAGGACTCGGAGCCTGCTCAAAAGAGAATTTGATTGCTCCAGTCAAGTTCTTCAATGAAGAAAGAGGGAACCTTATCATCTGCTCATATTTTACTGAGAGTTTGCATCATTTGCCATGAAACTCGGTATTCAAACGCTTTTTACAGCCCAAATCGCACATTCCACATTTAACCATGAATAATGTGTGTACAACCCTGCACCCCCCTCCCCCAAAAAGTTGAAGTAAATAAATAAAATAAAATACACGTAATCAACTTGTACATGTATGTGTTTGGTTGGGTAAAATGGTAGCTGTAGGGCTCGTCTGTTTTTGGAAAAAAGGGGGAGGAGCAGGTGATACTGATGGCTACATGTACAAGATATTTTTTATTTTAGTAGTTCTAATACCTGTGCATGTACTATGTAATTACGCAAATTCTCTAAATTGGCAGTGCATGTGACAGGACCATCAATTTAAAGCTAAGTTTCTTTTCAGAACCACATTAATTGAAAGTTGCATGTGCAATGTTATGGTCAACAAACAGTAGTAATTCAAATGAGATTAAAAGGTTTGCGATGAGAAGTAATCAGGTGAAGTGTTTCTTGTAACAAAACACTGTGGTCTGTTCTGAACTTAGGAGTTCTGAAAAGAACCAGGATGCATCACAGTACAAAATAGAAACAAACAAATCACTCATTTGCTTGCCACAAATAAGCATACTTCATTTTATCGCATAAACGATAAAATACATTATTCGCCGCAGAAGACCCCCGCAGTGTACCAGGCCGTGCTGCAATACACGGTGCTGACAGTTTGGTTATTGGCGTCCTCTGCTGCATGGTTGTTGGGCAATAATTTTGTTAGGCTTGCCTTGGTGACGTTCCTTGTAGTGGTTTGGACGTAAGCCATAAAGGTAACCTAACTTTCCCGGGGTAGCAAGGCTGACCTTTATGCAAAGTGTGTGTGGTCAAATGGACCTTTATTTTAGATTGCGTAACAAAAGCATGGTACTTCTGAGTAGCGGGAAAGCTAATCACTTCGGCTCAGCTTTCACTGAGAGTAACATTTACTTCGACAACTTTAAATTTTCAATCGTAAGGATTTGTTGAATTTTTCGCAATCATTTGCGGGCCAGTTTCGGTGGAGCGGTATTCCATTGTTGGAGATTTTGGTCTAAAACTACAGAGATAGAGGTTTTCTGCGGCACTTTCGGTCTTCATATACAAGTTAGCTACGGCAGAACCTTGCGAACTTTTTAACTCGCGGGTTTTTCTGGAGGAGGAATGCCTCGTCCAGTACGGAAGAAGACGCGTCCGGGGAGAATGGACTCGCCGATGCTGCCAATGCGGGGCCGTGGTCGTGGCCGTGGCCGTGGATCAAAGGGTCGGCCGCGGGTGAACCAGCAGCCGCCCATAGGCCAACAGACGTCGGCGGAGATTCCGGTGGATGAGAGCACCTCCTCGGCCATTGCTGCTGACGACAGCAGCTCAGGACAGCCATCTGTGGGCATCATTGACAGGACATCCGCACCGTCGTCAGCGTCTTCAGCCGGACCTTTGCTGGCTGGACCATTGCCGACAGGACATCCGTCAGCAGGAGGACCAACAGTAGCCGGACTGTCACAAGCGGGACCATCGCCACTCTATCCAGTTGGGCATGCCGGTACGTTAACCGATATTGGGTTTAATAACCAACAGGGTGCAGGGGTTTTACCTGCCTTATCTGGGGTTGTCGTTCCTCCTTTTTCTAATTTACTAGAGGGGTATGGGAGACCCACCCCTATTCCATCTGTACAAGATAGTTGTGGGCTAGGGTTGCATGTCACTCAAGCCTTGAAGGAAAAAATTTGGAATTCCCAGTATATTGACATGGCTTTGTTGTTCCGTGACAACGCTGTGTTTTCGCTGGCCTCGGCCGACAGTGGCACTGGGTTGTCGATGATGGTGGATGAGCAAGGTCGGGTGGTCTTTCGCCCGGCCTCAGCACCACCGCGGAAATTGCAGACCATCGATCATTGGACAAGTGCATTTCATACATTTATGGCTGTTTACTCTGTACGCCATCCCATGCATTTTGGTGAGTTATTAAAGTATGCGGAGACCATTCGCCTAGCTGCTGCGCAGTTCCCCGGGTTGGGCTGGCGTAGCTATGACGAGCAATTTCGCTTGCGTCAGGAAGCGCAGCCCTCCCGCTCTTGGGCAATGCTTGACACCGAGCTTTGGGTAACTGTTGCTGCTGCTACCGCTACTGGTTATATGCCAGTCGCTGCGGCTACTTACACGGGCAAACAATTTTCCTCGCCCATGTCAAAGGGTGGCACCTGTGATGCGTTTAATGCAGGGGGTTGTAGGTGGAACCCTTGCAAGTATCCCCATCGTTGCTCTGGTTGCTCCCGCTTTGGGCATGGGGCAGCTACTTGTCGCATAGGTAAGGGCAGGCAGGGTGGCTTGCCAGCCGGTGGCTTTGGCGGCAGCAAGGGTTATAGAACGGCTCAGCAGAGTGTCCCAGCGGCCCGAAAACCGGGGGGTGCGCCTACTGTTCGCGCTAGCGTGGCTAGCGCAACAACCGCATCTTTACCTGCGGTTCAGCCTGTGTCCAACAAGGCCGTTAATTATGCCCGTAATTTTCGTCCCTCCAACACCAATTAAGATTAACACTTTAAGAAATTGGCTGTCCTTTTATCCGGACAAGCTTAATGCTAGTTTGTTAAGTGCAGGGTTTTCTGAGGGGTTTCATCTTGGCTATCGTGGCCCACGCTTGTGTCGGGACTCGGTTTGCCTCAGTTCAGCCAATGAGCAGCCAAACGTAGTTTTAGCTAAGTTACATAAAGAGATTAAATTGGGTAGGATTGCCGGCCCATTCAAGCATAGACCTTTTGCTAATTTACAGTGTTCGCCAATCGGACTGGTTCCCAAGCACGTCCCAGGCGAGTTTCGCCTTATTCACAATCTGTCGTTCCCGTCTGGTGGCTCAATTAATGATTTTATTGATAAGGATATTTGTACAGTGCATTATAATTCGTTCGACACGGCTGTTGACTTAGTTGCGTCTTCAGGCCAACGCTCATGGGTAGCAAAATCTGATATTAAATCTGCATTTCGACTTCTTCCAGTGGCCCCCTCCGATTATGAGCTTCTTGGGTTCGTATTTCAGGGTGAATTTTACTATGATAAATGCTTACCAATGGGTTGTTCTATATCGTGTTCCTTATTTGAAGCATTCAGTACTTTCCTCGAATTTCAAGTTAAACGTGTTTCCCAGTCTGTTTATGTTACCCATTATTTAGATGATTTTTTGTTTGTGGGCGAGTCTCAGTTGGATTGTGCTGCTTTGTTGCAGACTTTTCGGAGTGTTTGCAATCAGTTAGGTGTTCCAATTGCGGAAGAAAAGACCATGGGCCCAAGCCAGGTTATTACTTATTTAGGGCTTGAAATAGACACTATCCAGCAGCTAGTAAGGGTGCCTGCGGTTAAAGTACTGGCACTCCGCCAGCAAATTAATAGGTTTTTAGGGAACAGTAAACTGTCACTGAGGGAAATCCAGTCCCTGGTCGGGTCCCTTAACTTTGTGTGCAGGGCGGTTGCCCCCGGTAGGGCTTTTACACGTCGTTTAATCGGCCTTACGCTGGGTTTGCGTAAACCACATCACAAAGTCCGCATCTCTGCTGGTGCAAAAATGGACCTAGTCATGTGGCTGGAATTTTTGGGAAATTTTAATGGCGTCTCACCATTTCTACACCGTCAGTGGCAGAGCAATGAGGGTATTGACTTGTTCACCGATGCAGCTGCCAGCATTGGTTTTGGGGGCTACTTTAATGGTAAATGGTTTCATGCTAAGTGGGCCCCAGAATTGTTAGCACTGTCACCATCCATCGCTTTCTTAGAGTTTTATCCGTTAGTTGTTGCTGTGTATTGCTGGGGCGATTTACTGGCGAACCACAAGGTTCGATTTCGATGTGACAACAGTGCTGTCGTACACATCATTAATAAGCAGACTTCACGTTGTGATATGATAATGCATTTGGTTCGGTTATTTGTTTGTCGATGTTTGCGGTGCAATATCGCGTTCAAGGCAATTCATGTACCTGGGGTACGAAATGATATTGCTGATTCCCTTTCACGTTTCCAGGTCGACCGTTTTCGGATGGCAGCGCCGCGAGCAGATTTAACCATGACACCTCTTCCAAACCTGCCGCCAATGTGGTAGAAGGTGAGATTTCCCGCTTGTTATCTGCCGCTTTGGCGCCCAATACTCATAAGACATATCAGGTTGGCTGGCGTGCGTTTTGTCAATTTAAACAACTGAGCGGCGCATACGAGTTTGTTTCCCCTGCGTCGGTGCAGGACGTTCGTGAGTTTGTGGCCTCCTTGTCAATACAGAATTTGGCTCCAGCTACCATTGCCACGTATGTTTCTGGGGTGGGCTATGTTCACAAGTTGCGTGGTTGGCCGGATCCTACCAGAGATTTTTTGGTGTCTAAGTTACTGGAGGGTTGTCGGAGGCTTTCTGGGGCGGCAGATCAACGTTTGCCAATAACGTTGCCTCTGTTGTCAATTTTATTGCAGGCCCTCCCTCATAACTGCTCCTCATCTTTCGAGGCTTTACTTTTCAGGGCAGTAATGTTAAGTGCATTTTTTGGTTTTATGCGCATTGGCGAGTTTGCTGCAGTCTCCCGCACCCGCTTACAGCAATCGCTGCTCTTGTTTTCTGATATTTGTTTTTGTGATGTGGGCAAGGCGTCCGCTTCAGTGCTTATCTCGTTCCGTTACACTAAGACCAACAAGTCCGGTATTCCTCAGCAGATTCGCCTGGTGTGTTACGATGAGAAGCCGCTTTGCCCTGTAAAGGCATTATCGGAATTTGCGGCAATTCGACCGTTGTCACATGGTGGTTTTTTCTGCCATTTTAATGGCGACCCCCTTACGCAATTTCAATTTAATGCCATGCTTCGAAAGCTATTACATTTTTCCGGTTTGGGTGGGGTAAAGTTTACAGCGCATTCTTTTCGTATTGGGGCGGCTACCACTGCTGCGGCAGCTGGTATCCCCCGGGCGGACATTCAATCCATGGGTCGTTGGCGGTCTGATGCCGTGAACATTTATATTCGTCCTGCGGCAATGTGCCATTTTCCGGTTGTGTAATCGACGATAGACAAATAGTCTGGCTTGCCTGTTTTTATATTTACCGTTTCCCATGTGTTTCGACAGGTGGTGTTTGGATTGTGGGCGATTCTATCGTGCGCAGGGCGTCCCAGGGGCTCGGTTGCCGGCCCGAGGTTCATTGGAATGGTTTTGGAGGCGCCCGTTATCCTGATGTCCATAAGCTGTTGGACACTCTCAATTCTCGGTGGCCGTCTCCCCGGTTGATAATAGTACATTTGGGCACCAATGATTTAGTTGTAACGGATTCTTTCTGCATGCGGCAGGGAATTTCCATTTTTATGCAAGATTGCCGTGATCGGTTTCCGGCCGCCGTATTAGTCTGGTCAGATATACTACCCCGAGCTTGTTATTTTGGCGCATTCTCGCAGCGCAATTTGGAAATGAAGCGACGGGCAATCAATCGGTGGGCGCGATCTTTTAGCGGACGCATTGGGGCTGCTGTCCTCCACCATCCGCAATTTAAGTGGTCAGATTTCTCCTTATTCAGGTTTGATGGTGTTCATTTATCCCATGCTGGGAACAGGTTTTTTCTAGACAACCTCCGCTCTTGCATAGAGGAGGTGTTTACATGCCTAGGGCATTCCGCCTCCCAGTAGTTCAAATTTAGCAAAGTATGTTGATTTGTCCCCCCGCTGTGGCTGCTCTTCCTTATGGGGCGCGCTTCACGCGTTTGGCAATATTTTCTAAGGAAGTGGACTGCCACTGCTTTGGGTCAAACAAATTAATGGGGGTTTGTCTGAAATGTTAACGTTGTAATGTTTATTTGGTAACACTAGCACCCTCTTGTTCAGGTGGGGCTAGTTCATGTAATCCAACCGCATGTGCCAGCGGTGGAATCACTTTAAACATTGTATGATTATGTTTTTATAGCATTGATTTTAGAAACACTGCTGTTAGTGTTTTAGAGGGGCGGGCAAGCTGCCACCTCTGTTATCGACAATAAGTCTGGTAGGTTTTATCTCATTATTTTAAAACACTGTTGTTTAATTAGTGTTATATATAGAGGCTGGGCAAGCTGCCCCCTCATTGTATCTATGGCAAGCTGCCAAGTACACTGCTGTTTAGTTAGTGTTATATATAGAGGCTGGGCAAGCTGCCCCCTCATTTTATCTATGGCAAGCTGCCAAGTAATCCGGGCCCGGTACATTTTGATGGGCAAGCTGCCCTTGGGCATTTGCCCTTCATTAAGTCATGATTATGTCATGAGTTTAATAAGTATTGCATTTTATTGTATTCTCGTACATGTTTACCAAACTGGTAATTGACCAGATCTTGTTGGTAATAAAAGCAGTTGAAGCTGCGCCAAAAGTCAAGTAATGTTTTTGTTATTGTATTATTTTGGGGTGTCGTCTGAGAATAATTCATTTTATCGCATAAACGATAAAATACATTATTCGCCGCAGAAGACCCCCGCAGTGTACCAGGCCGTGCTGCAATACACGGTGCTGACAGTTTGGTTATTGGCGTCCTCTGCTGCATGGTTGTTGGGCAATAATTTTGTTAGGCTTGCCTTGGTGACGTTCCTTGTAGTGGTTTGGACGTAAGCCATAAAGGTAACCTAACTTTCCCGGGGTAGCAAGGCTGACCTTTATGCAAAGTGTGTGTGGTCAAATGGACCTTTATTTTAGATAGCGTAACAAAAGCATGGTACTTCTGAGTAGCGGGAAAGCTAATCACTTCGGCTCAGCTTTCACTGAGAGTAACATTTACTTCGACACCCGCCACCATCCCCATTTCGGCCTCCCATTTCAGGGGGGGGGGTCCTCTGCCTAGTGTGGGGACAAATACTTGGGGTGAAAGGGGGTGGTTATTTTTATATTCAATTTTCGAAGGCAATATTTTCTAAGGAAGTGGACTGCCACTGCTTTGGGTCAAACAAATTAATGGGGGTTTGTCTGAAATGTTAACGTTGTAATGTTTATTTGGTAACACTAGCACCCTCTTGTTCAGGTGGGGCTAGTTCATGTAATCCAACCGCATGTGCCAGCGGTGGAATCACTTTAAACATTGTATGATTATGTTTTTATAGCATTGATTTTAGAAACACTGCTCTTAGTGTTTTAGAGGGGCGGGCAAGCTGCCACCTCTGTTATCGACAATAAGTCTGGTAGGTTTTATCTCATTATTTTAAAACACTGTTGTTTAATTAGTGTTATATATAGAGGCTGGGCAAGCTGCCCCCTCATTGTATCTATGGCAAGCTGCCAAGTACACTGCTGTTTAGTTAGTGTTATATATAGAGGCTGGGCAAGCTGCCCCCTCATTTTATCTATGGCAAGCTGCCAAGTAATCCGGGCCCGGTACATTTTGATGGGCAAGCTGCCCTTGGGCATTTGCCCTTCATTAAGTCATGATTATGTCATGAGTTTAATAAGTATTGCATTTTATTGTATTCTCGTACATGTTTACCAAACTGGTAATTGACCAGATCTTGTTGGTAATAAAAGCAGTTGAAGCTGCGCCAAAAGTCAAGTAATGTTTTTGTTATTGTATTATTTTGGGGTGTCGTCTGAGAATAACTTTCAGTATAATTATGGTTAGCTTTTTTTAATGAAATGACAATGGTCCAGTAAGCAACAATTCTGCTACTTACAGGTTTTGTAAAATTAAGCCCAGACTGTCTGACTAGAAATTGGTAATCTAATCTGAGATCATTCTCCATGACCAATCAACTTTCCTAGCACATCACTATTTTTAAATACTTATTTTAACTTTTTATATTTTTTTTACAACTACCATAGAGCATCTTCATGTATATATTATTTTTAAATGGAAAATATTGAAAAGGACATTAACGTTGCATTTACATTTCAATTCTTTATCTTATCACACTTCATTAATAATCGATACACACATTTTGTATTATTCAACGTGTTGAAATAAAATGTTAACATTTGTTAAATGAGCATTCCTTTGTCTTTATGCACACAAACCATGACCATTATGACATGATATTATGTGGTTCTTTTTGTAAGTTATGAGTTATTCATACAGGGGACTGTTTTAAAACTCATACAGAGCTGTGGTGTGAAATTTAAACAAAATTTAATGCACAAAGGAATGGTTTTTTTTAACAGATTTGTAGGACATATTTTCTACAGAAAATGATTTGTAGGGACTGGAAAATTCAAGTACAAAACCTAATAATTTATTAAATTCAGCATTTATATTTTTGATTATGCAAGTTGAATTGACATTCAATAAATTCAAAGATGGAAATATCTGAGGTTTGTCACTTTTTCTAAGGGCTGTTTTGACATACTTTGTGGATTAAAAAGTATATCAAAAACTCCAGTTATTTTACAATCAACAAGAAATAGTTTGCTTATTTATTTGGCAAGACTGAACCCCCCTCCCCAAGTCAGGTTTTTTATACTTGTGGTGTACCCCATTCCTTTCCATGTGTTATACCTGAATTGCCTGGAAATAGTGTGTTGGAGATTCAACAATTTCACAATGAATCAACTGGCCTATAGCATATTCCCCACCACATAAACACCAAGTACAGTTGAAAATTAGTGTTCCAATAGTTGATATAAGCATACAAACTTTTAGAAATGTTGTTAGCATACATGATCTTTAAAATTATAAAGGTTTCCACATCATAATCTGAATTTTTTTGGGGGTAAACTGTGCCTAGCTGGAGAAAGCCTCTCTTATTTTGGTCAATTGAGGGCGCTGTTTTTCTTATGTTTTTCCTTATGTTAAAAAATGTGACATTTTATCCGTGAATTACACATTAATGTGCAACATTTGAGCGTGGGAACAATTGGATTCTTGCTCAGACACATATTATCTACAACTGGGCTAAGTTTCATGCAAACCCTCTCCGGAGAGAACAAGAATCGTTTTCTAGAAGGATTTCAGAGCCACGGCCCATAGTCTATAGGTGGCAGCAGAAACGTCTGCTGCCACCCAGCGTTCCAAAGTCTCCCATTATTTTTATGCAAGTTCTCTAAGGGACTGCCCTGTTTTCTTGATTATTATTACAGGGGGGGGGGGCAGGACATTAAGGATCATTTATTTTTTGGTTTTCTCTTTGGCACTTGTATAACCTAAACAAAGATCAACGCGTTGTTGTTGTTGTTATTTTTTTTTTACCAACCTTTCCCTGACATCGCACACAAGATTCCATGGACATTTGGTTTAACTGTCTTCCAAAGACCAAGGTAACAAAGTAGGAGCAGCGTCATAAGTAAGCACGTCAAGGCTAACCTCGGCATCCAGAAAAGGGTCCTACATCTCCATCTCATGTTTACTCCGCTCTATAACTGGACTTCTGATGAGGAAGTAGAGGGCCAAGTGTGTTTGTTACAACGTCTCCTACTACTTTAGCAAAGATTCAATCAATTTCATTAACACGTATTCAAATGAGTCTCTTGCGGCCTAAGGAAACTGAATGATCTTTTTTGACTTGTGAATGCTAAACTGGTGAAACTGAATAACTCAGTTTCACTGTTGAATGCTGATTCAACGGACAATCATTTCAAACGAAATTTGAAGAGCCTGGTGATAAAAAGAATGCTTTCTGTTTGTTTTTTTTCAGTTCTTTGTCCGAGACTAAAGGGACTAAAGGGTGATTACAAAGGATAAGGGTGATTTTTATTTTCGCAGATAAAATTTCTACCAAAACTCTTTTGCACACGACTAAGTTAATTTTTAATAGTTGCTCTAATCCGTCACATTCCAATACATAATATTTCCCAATTAAACTAATATCGTAAACGGCGCCACGAATTGACACACACGTACATACCAGTAAAAAGTAGCAACATTTTTTATATAAGATATCTTACGCAGACTTCGAAACAGCGGTTTGTAATGCAACTTCAATCACTATTTTCTCTAAACACGGATTTGTTTTGGCTGTGGACCATATAGGTCACTTCGTGGGACCAACAACAATACAATAATAATAATAATATAATATATTGTATTTGTATAGCGCCTACTGCAGGCCAGCCTCTAAGCGCTTAACATTCATGTTTCCTGCAAGGTATGTGGGGCTTCGTTTGAAGTATGAGACCTACTCCTTTACATAGCACCATGTAATGGTTTACAAGGTGCTGTGGCGCAATATGCAGCCGATCAAACCAGGAACACCGGGGCGGACCCCTTCTCTTTTCGATAAGTGCACTGGGTTCTTTTTCGTGGGTTACACAACACACGGGACCAACGGCTTTACGTCCCATCCGAAGGACGAAGCAATCATGGTTAAGTGTCTTGCTTAAGGACACAAGTGTCACGACCGGGGCTCGAACCCACACTCTGCTGATCAGAAACACCAGAGCTTGAGTCCAGTGATCTTATCCACTCGGCCAATGACACTATTAGGGTTGGGTAAATTTGTCTGTATACACCCAAACCAAAGAGTTCACCCCTATAGTGTCCGCTATATCTCAAAATGTTGTTTTAAAAATGTATATTTCAAAATACATCCAAAATAGCAGCAATTATCCCTACCTGAAAATATATACCTCCAGTCAGTCCGATGTTCGGAGTCAGATTGATTTACGTTGGCCATGGAATTGCTGGGTGTATTGATTCTGACTGAGCAGTTGTTCTGGAGTTCAATGTGCGATAAGTATCTTTGCATTTTACGTCTCATCGATCTGAAACACATACACCAGTTTGAATACAAAAAGCAGTACGTCACACAGCTGCTTGTGTTGACAACGTACACTCTATCCGCGCCCAGCTGTGTTTATCTAAATCTGGTTTGTAACTGTTTGTTTTTATAGTAATTTCTAATTTAACCCAGTAACCCTTGGATCGAATAGAATACCTTGTAGTTTCTGAAATGTATGAACAATTTTCTTAGGCCTAAAAATAAGAACAAAATAATAGTAATAATTATTCCCAATGAATACATAAACAAATAAACAAATAAATAAACAAAAATAGATAAATAAATAAATTAGATATTTAAATTAACAAATATGCATATAAAAAAATAAAATAAATAAAAAATGAAAAATAAATAAATAACCAAATAAAAAAAATCAATAACTAAATAACTAATTAACTAAACAATTAAATAATTAACTAACTAACTAACTAAAGAAATAAAGAAATAACTAAATAACTAAATAGATAAGTTTTTATCTGTCTATGCTAATAACACCCTGTGCTCTATTAATAATCAACTGGAATTCAGCTATTGAGTTCATTGTTCATGCTTACAATCTGTGACGTTTTTTGTACTTTTAATACACGTATTTTATGACTCCTCTCTAATTGTATAGAGCCGTTGTAACTCTAGTTAACCTGTTGTATATAATGTATTTATTGTACTTATTAATTACTTTATTCCATTAATTTGTAAATAAACTTTGGTGTTTTTTTGTGGTGGATATGATAATTTTGGAGCGTGAAATAAACGAAGTCGCATAACTCCGCTCAAGGTTAATAAATAAATGTATTATAAAAACAATAGAATGTTGAAATATTGACAGAGCTTTCATGTACAAAACAAAAGGGGACGTCACTAAAAACAAAACAAATCAACGACAACGACAGCAACAACAACAACAACAACAACAACAACAACAACAACAACAACAACAACAACAACAACAACAACAACAACAACAACAACAACAACAACAACAACAACAACAACAACAACAACAACAACAACAACAACAACAACAACAACAACAACAACAACAACAACAACAACAACAACAACAACAACAACAACAACAACAACAACAACAACAACAACAACAACAACAACAACAACAACAACAACAACAACAACAACAACAACAGCAACAGCAACAGCAACAGCAACAGCAACAGCAACAGCAACAGCAACAGCAACAGCAACAGCAACAGCAGCAACAACAACAACAACACCAGGAGTTCCAAGGGAAGTCTTCGATTGGAAAACAAAACAAACGAAACAATTCTGATACACTTCATGAGCACATTATTTGCTGAAACTTATCCGTCAACTTTATTTAATCTACCGATTCTACGCCCTCAACGGTCCGTGCACGAAGTGGATCGAGTACGAATAAAGAGGGAAAAAACCCTCCAGATTAGTCATGGTAGCTAAAATTTCAATACATATACTGACTTCATTGTTGTGCAAAACACAATCTCTTTAGTTTTTAAATGACATCATACACAATAAATCACTATCCTTCCTCTTTGGTCTCTGTCAAAAAAGACCAACCCTCAAGGCCATTCAGACATTACCCTTGACCGTGTCGCCTACGGGACACACATCAGTTGCCAGGTAACAAAAACAGTGGGATTACAGTAGTGAGGCACCACTGACGCGCTTGCGCATAAGCCACTGGCGAGCCATGAGTGCCGATTTACGATAATCCAATTGTATTATTTTTGGTTCCGGTGTCCCAGGGATTTGTGTCCGCCGGAGATTCGGTCCCCCATATGGGAAATTAACAAGGGCTGACAGAGGATGATTCAAAAGAGGGCGCTATCAGAAGAAGTTTGTACACAGTTTGCCGTATGGGGGACCGAATCTCCGGGGGGACAGAATCTCCTGCCACACCGGCGAAGGTACCCTTGCATGCAGCACTTACACTAGTTGTACGGAATTGTGTTAAATAATAACGAGTGTGTTTCAACAACTGATTATTTTTTTTATTTTTTAAACTCAGGTAGCCAAATTTTGCGTACACCTAACTAACACACCGACTATGTACATTGTTTAAGATTTGAACTACCAAACCTTATTAACAGACTTCTGTTTTGTACTTTCGGTGGGCGATAAACATAAACTTTATCTTGACTGGCCGTTCCACATTGTGACTCCCCTTTATAATGACGTACAAAAAGTTTTGTGCTCATTCAGTGCGTAGGTGAAGGAACGGGGCGCGTGGGCGACGAGCAACTGTCTGAAGCATGTAAACTTCATTACACCCAAAACCTTCGCAATCCGACTGTGTGTGTGTGTGCAGGCACGCCGATCTCAATTTTTTTTGGGCAACCAGTATATCAGTTGCAACAATATTGAGCAGCGGCATTCAGTTTACGGAATGAACTAACTCTAATTTCGTACGTTATAAAAAACAAAGCTAAGAAGTTTCGGACCATGGAATTACTAAAGAGTCAAGTGTACATAATGTGGCTGGTGTGTTGGATTCAACGTACATACGCAGTCAATGAAGGTAAGTGACAGTGTTGCTATTTCTGTCGTATTACAGTGTGTTCATACATGTGCCTTAAATGCCAAGAGAAACATGCCCGTGCGTGGCATGGACTAACATGGGTAACTTTTACCATAATTCATTTGCCCCTTTCTGGGAAAACAGCCATATTAAACCCTAGTTGATTTGACACATGAACACAATATACTCACGCAGCGAGGCAAGGTCAGTTTGAATAGTGTCAAGACCTATTATGATTCAGCCATCTTGGTTTGTTTCTCCCATTGAGAGCAATGTAACGAAACCGAGGCTTGAGAGGGTAATGTAATAGCAGTATTAGTCTGATACCCTCCGTGGTGTAATGGGAATCTGTAATCAGTACTTAGCCAGGGAACAACTCTGTAAAATTCGATTTGCCAAGGTTGTATGCGAACTACAGGGCGAGTACGTGTATAAAGTAACCCCCACCCCACCCCCCCCCCTCCTCCGACAAGAGAATATAAATCCGTTGTTTGAGAACATCAAAATTGAATGTTTACAAATTTGTTGTATTGGGTGTGTATAGATGATCTTACTTTCCCCAAAACATTGATGTACTGTTCTTTTCAAGATATTAAAGTAAGGATAACAAACATAATTGTCAAATTTTAGTCTAAAAGCTTATACTTATTATAAACTTTATACTGGGACCATTTTTCTGTGATGTAATTTCCTCTAAAAATGAAGTAATATTCGAGAAATCTGCACATCTAAACATACCAAATTTAAGAAATAAAAAGGCACCCAAACAAACACAAAAAACACGCACACAAGAGCTGATTTCGGTTGAAGGACAATAGCGTGGTTACATCCTGAAAACTGTGCATGGTTTTTCACTGCCTTCTCCTGACTCACAAAACGGATTAATCCAAAACTTTCACGGAGTTTGTTATACTTTATGGGTACGTATAGTCACACAAAACATGAACCATATCTGCAACCTTGTCAGCTCTATATTAATCCAATAACACCTTTAATAACACGTTATGAATTACCAGTGTTACATTTGCTTCTTTTGGTTTGGTTTTCCCTTAATCACATTACCATACCCAGAGGAGTGTGACTAAAACGTCCTGGTGAAGGTCAGATTTATTTTGGGTCCATTTGAATCTTTCCGTTTCTCGCTTATAGTCTACGATATCAGCCATCGGTTTTCATAATGTAGTAGTTCATCAATTAGCCTCACCAATAAAGGGCCATGCCTGTAATAATAATAATAGCGTTACAAGCTGATAACGATATTATGAAAAGCCAGACAGCTAGTGAAGGGGCATTGAAGGCACCAACAAACCCCTTTTCTGTCACACCCTTAGCCTGTTCTTGGGGAAAAGAAAAACAAAATCAAAAGCAAAAACACTTCGGGTCAGAATTGACCCGGACCATAAAAGCCTGACCATTTCTTGCTCAAATTAATCCGGGAACTGATTTGTTGTTTGTTTAATGAACCTGGGGTCGATTTCACAAAGAGATAAGACTAGTCTTATCTGAAGTTAGGACCAGTAACTGGTCTTAACTTAGCATTGCCTAGGACTAGTCCTAAGTTAGGAAGGGTTTTGTGAAATCGACCCCTGAGCTCTTAATCTGCTTCAGTTTGACCCATGTCTGGGTCCTTTTCACACACATTCCGGGTCACACTGACCCAGAAAATGGTCAGGCCCCCCTGGGACCCATATTCGGGTCAATTCTGTGTCGGGTGTTTTTAGGAGTGTAGTACACCTTTGTCCATATCTTCTCAACCCATCCCTGTAGGGCTATCTGTTCCAATGGCCAGTACACCGATATAAATTTCCACCTACACTTTGGAACTCCTTGCGTGTCTCACCGTCCACCATCTATACCATCGAATGTGAGCAGATATCATTCTGTATCATTTAGTTTTCTTAATTGTCCTTGTGTTTAGCCCTCGTCTCCAGTGGCCCTCTCGCCTTATGCTGGGCAATTTGCATTGACAACAAACTGGTTAAGTGCATGATACTCCGGAAGGGCAAATTAGGGAGCAAAAGAGTACAGTCGAAACTGTCAATGGCTTCCCACGAGTGTTTTGTGTTTAGACATGACAAAATACCTTTAATGTTATTAGAGATATTTACTAAATATTTCCCTAAATTATTTTACTAACTCTTTAACCCAAAGTTGTCAATGCTTTCTACAAAATTGAAAAGCAATTTTTTTTTATATTGTAGCAGGTCAGCTTCCTTTGTCTAATGGGGTCAGTGACACAACAAAACGAAAGTTCGGGATCTATTACTACCCTCACAAACCCGGGGCTGCCCAACCTCTGCCTGGTCTGAATGTATGATTATATTTTACCATCACTATCCTGGGTCAATATGGAAACCATTGTAGTCTGAAATGTTCCTCTGGGTCATTATAACTCGGTCAATTAGCGGACGTTGGTTTGTGACCGTCAGAGGGGTCTGGCTATGTCAGGGGAAACCGAGAGTTCGGGTGAGGCTGTGAGTTCAACAAACATGAACTAGAATTAACTGTCACAACAAGATTCAACAATTTTCCATGGGGAAATGCGGCGATAAGACCTTTGAAATTAAGAAATCAGTTTCACTTGCAGTGGAAGAAAGGACAATATTTTCCTTTGTGGTCAATTTTGACCCAGATTTGTGCCCGTGTACATTCTGTCTACAACAAAAAAGTGCAGTCATAGCAACTACATGTTAAAGATAAGTTGATAAATTGATAAGCATCTTTAAAACTAATTGTTAGTTTCAACTGAGAACCTCGCTGAATAAAAAGTTAAACCAGTATCAGTATCAGTACAAGTACCAGGGCGGGGGGGGGGGGGGGGGGGTCGTTTGAAATATTTTGGGTTGACCAAAGACAAATTTGTTAGAACGGGGCATGAATCTGCGACCTCTGTGTAGCTCTATCATGGTAGCTCTAATAATGACCGTCACTCTGGTTTGTCAATTTCTTTTTTTTCGTGGTGCCAGTCTGAAGCCATTCAACCTGGAGGCCTAACTGTCGTATAGCCAGGGATCACACCCAAGTTTACGGTACAACCTGGGATGCGGCAGCAGAGTGAAAAATACTGTCAAAGTCGACAAAAGTAGCATTAAAAGATCTCCACAACTCACAGTTGGACACATTTAGATCGCAGTAGAAATAAGCAAATTATAGCAAAGTGCTTTGCAATGTAATACAAAACAGGGGGAACAACCAAAGTTGATGATTTTTACCACGGGTCGTATTTCTGTTGAGAACTACAGGATGTGGGAATGAGCTCACTTTCCTAAAAACTAAAGAATTATTATTTGTTTTTCAGTACCGTGCACCTGTTTGCAGGTTAGTTAATTATCATCAGCATTCCTGGAACCACTTCTTAACTCTCAGCTCTTCATGAGGGCCGAGAAGTCCCTGGGTCGCTAAATATGAAACACAATCATACACCTTTGTTGCCAAGTTATTGTTTGCTGACTAAACTCTGTCAGACACGAGTTGTTCAGTTCTGGATAACCAGCCAAGTCGCTCTATTTTAAGCTTACTATTCAGGTTGAGTCAAGGGAGATGTTATTCGCGTGTAATCTTTACACGTCACTAAAGCCCCACAGCCTAACTGTGCAAGGGGCAATAGGGATATTTTGTGAAGAGGAACAGTCCGTTTGGAGTACAATCTGAAACTTGTATATAGGCCTGATAATGCAGTCCGCCCTTCATTGTTTTAGACGTATACGTGCGGACCATTATGTGCAACTGATTTGGACCACAATGGCCGAGCCAGTGTGTTGGACAAACCAGTCTGTTCGATAAATTATGTCCAACAAAGTATGTCCGCTCCAATATTTTCGCACATTGTACCCAACAAGCCACTCTGTCCGACTAACCATGTCCAACAAACTACGTAGGCCGTCCCATATGTTCGAAACAGTGTGTCCGACAAACTATCTCTGTCTAACAAACCATGTCCAACAAGCTACGCCCGTCCCTATATGTTCAACACAATGTGGCCGACAAACCATGATGGTCCATGACGGATAAAGTGGTGCCTATAGCAATAGACAATTTGGAACGTTCAAACTTTTGTGTAAATTGTTGTCATTTCCTTGTAAACTAAAATGGTTAAAACAAATTAACACTTCAAACAAGCTATTTTTCTTGATATTTATTTGGTTGACTTCCTAAATAATATATATATATATATTTATATATAAACTGAACAACAACTAAAACAACAAACAAACTGCAGGTTGGCAATGTTGAAACTGCACAATTTATACACGTACATCGAGAGCATAAAACAAAAACGCAAATTACTAAAAAAGCTACTGGTCAAGAAAGGTAAAACGTTCGATTCTTGTTTTAATCTTCAAGTTCATAGAAGGTGTCGACTGTAGAGACCAACTACCCGTGGGCCATCGGGTCAGATTATTAAACCTTTACGGAGGAGAAGGGCCCACGGGTAGACGTATGAGCCGGTTTGTGGCTTCCGTTTTACACCGTGGAAGCAATATGTTAACATTAGCGGTCGTGAATCATCTGGTGGAAATCTCGAAACATTAATCATACAGCCATCCAGGGACGTAAATGATGCGTCAATGAAAGAGGGGGAAGTCGGTCTAAAATAATACTCCTTTTTATAACGAGGTTGGCAAATATCCTCCTGGTTTAGTTGTCTAGTTTTCAGTTTTAAAGGTATGGGTACATGTTACTTGTTTTGGGGGGAGTACGCTCATTCAAACTCTCTTTGTTTACTTGTACCATTCGAAAAGAAAACAAATTGATATGTCTCCGTAGTTTTCTTATTCATCCTCGTACTTTATGTTATTATTGTTATTCTTCTTTCTTGTCAAATCGAAATAAGAAACTGAATTTTGGGGAATTACTTGTCTTATACGTAGCAACATTTTTGAAGGAGAAATGCTCTGGACAACTGGTACTTGTATTTAGTTAGTAGCCTAAAAGATTTACTTTCGGATTTAATAAGTCGACAAATAATTTCTTTGATCATTTCAAATCAAAGTGACGACATCATTCGAGTTCACTACGGGGTCGAATAATGGCACTCGAAAATAAAATAATCGATCAAGTGCTTTAATAATGCCAGTCAGGAATAGTTGTTGCTGGATCGACAAGAACCATGCATCGATTTCAGAAGTGGGGTCCGTGCCGTGGAATAACATATCCAGCTAGCAGATGGTGAACCTTTGTTTATTGTATTTTTAGGGGCGTGGTTTACAAACGTGTTTTGAGCGTGTTTGGAAGCCTAAGAATAATTTGATGTTTCAAACCGAGGCTTAAAATGCCGTCTGGGAACAATTTTGTTTTAGGGTGTCGGCCCCCTCCATCACAACCCCTGTAGTCACGCCCATGTTTATGTCATCATCCATTGCCGATAGAGGGATCCCTTATGAGGCACAGAACCTCTAAGGCGTTTAGGGAGATGTCAAATATAGTTTTGTAGATGATGATTCAACGTATGCTTTATTTTAGGGAATAGCCAATGGTGTTCGTACCTTTATAAAACAGGTACCAATGATCACGTGAAGGCAGGGATGTGTGGGTGTGGGTGACCCGTCTTTAGGTGGGAGGGTGGGAGGGGAAGGGAGGGGGAATGGAATGAGTAGATTTGTCTCAGCCTTCTATTCCATCAGCAGAGGTGCAGTCAGCCGAGCACAGACAAAAATATGCATTGACTTTTAAAGTCATCAGAGCAGTATGTGGGGCCGAGGTGGTTTTGCAACCTTGTACACCAAACGAGCGATTATAAAAGGCTTCTAAACGCGCCATCTTTTCGGTCGCTCAATACACCATGTTGTATAACAACACAAGAGGCATAAATATGCAACCGGGGGAGCGGGGCATAATTACGTACATCAGCATTATATCAAACCAAACCACTCCTTACAATCGAGTTGACCCGGTCAGTCGTTTCAATTAGATTTCCAACTGAAGCCTGTCTCTATTGTTTTCGCGTCCCATTATTAACAAGGTTAACAGTGATCACTGATCCCCAGATATAAATACACACTTTCCTGAACGGCTTAAAGAACTTGATTGGTACCCAGCACTAGCTGAACTACCTTATCATGCCAGCCTCTTTCTATATGTACAACGGAAACCTTTCATTACGACACCGTACTTTCATACCGGGTACCTTAGGGATAAACTATCAGCCTATAGTTCATATACCAAAATGGCATGTTCCAAACTAAATAAGGACTTTAGATAACTACTGCTTAAAGCTCAAAGGCACTGGATTATAGTATCATTAAGGTATCAGTCAAGCTATGTTGTTACAATGGGAAATAAGCTTTGAAACTGATTGGCAACTAGAAATACCTTTCAAGGGTATACACTTGCTGATATATGAATCTGTACTTTATCTTGACTCAAAGAGAGTAAAGCATATTGATAACGACAGTTAAGGCAGAAGTCATTACTTTATAGCTCGATTTGAGGGAACAAAAAGCAACATACCAAAAGCAACATATGACTTTTCTGTACGTTAACTTTGTTCATAAAGATTTTATATATCAGAGAAAGCACTGTGTCAACATTACGTATACTGTACTTTTAATACCTTAATATATTAATAATACAAGACTTAGACACATTAGCAAACCAGAAGCAGCAATGACCCACTATATAAAAAATGATGCAACTTGAAGTTTATTTAGAGACTGAAAGTATCCCAGCCAACAGACTGGTAAGTGTTCACAAATACAGCACCTAACCTTCGAACGCTTCTGTTCCCTCAAGTTTTTGGTTCGAATTTGCACACATTTCCCTATCCAGTTGTTTTTTGTTCTTTTCTTTTTTTTCACCAAGGGCACTCCTCATCAGAGACGCGCGGAAATCCCCCATTATTTTCGATGAGCCGAGTCAATTTCCGGCAAGTGATCCATTACTAGTTAGTTGTATATGAAACCAATCCGTACGCGCAAGTGATGCACGCCGTGCCGCCGAGATGCAGGCAGCGCAAAATGTTTGATGAGACGCAGGCAGCGCAATTTTATTATTATTATGATTTTTTTTTTTTGGGGGGGGGTAGGGGTTTTGGGGAGGGGTTGGTAAGAATTTCAGTATTCACTTTCTGTTTAGTTGCAATTAATTAATTAGCAATCTTTAAAGTTTTATTTCAATCCACCAACAAAGTTATTTACTTATTTTGAGTTATAGAACTTAATGTACTCACGTCGTCCAGACGCCATCTTGTTTTGTACGCGTGTCGCACAGAATGGGCTAATGTGTGACCTTCTTTTGAACTCCAAGGGAAGGTGAGCTCTTCTTGTGACATCATTTGCATAAGGTCGATTCTTGAAAACTAGAGAGTTGGAAAGAATTCACATTTAAAGAGACTGATTTTATACTTTAGATTAATGATGATGCTCATATTGCTATAGCCAAGTTTATTTTGTCCTGATGTCTTAAAACGTGACCGCATTAATTGAATACATTCTCTCAGGTTGGATGCATGGTACGTTCGAAAACTATGAAAATGAAATGACGCTTCAGAAAGACAAACATTAATGGTTAATCCCTTTAAGGCTGTACTCGAAGAGAAACAGGGATACAGCAATTATCTTGAGCAGGACAAAAAACCTCCACAACCGGAATCGAAACTACAATATCTTTCCATCGCCTCGGTATCACAACAGGGCAAGGCCCTTTAATATGCGTCTATGCCAGGCTTCCAAAAAAGTTTTCTCATTACTTCTTGGTTTTTCAATCAAAATTGTACTAACATTTTGTGGCCAACTAAGGTGTTTGTATGAGAGTTTATGAGGCAATTTCCACCGCTAGCCAATTCTAAGCGACACAGAGCTCTGACGCTGCTTCTGATGTGTTGTCCAGAGTATTGGGCATTTGTTTGAAATACATTTCACTTAACGAATAAGGTATAACTCTGTGACCAATTGTTTGGTATAGAGAGATTTGGCTTACACTCTAAACATGACCAAGTTCTTGGTCAAACTGACACAGAATCAAATGTTTATCATTTGTTTTTACCAATGTCCAGGTCAACTTGACCCAGAAAAGGGTGAGGCCCCCTAAGACCCTGGTTATTTTTTCACCCAAAAGTTTTTAGAGTGTAGAGTTATTTACAAGATAACAATTACACCTGACTTGTCTACCGTCCATCAACTGGCCGATCATGTCGCCCATTATATTGCAAACCAATAAAACAATAAAAGAACATCTGTAGACAAAATATATTACAAATTCCTTTAAGTTTAAGAGTGTAGGTGGTTTAAAGATGAACTGTCCTCCGAGAAGAGACTTTGGAGACATTGGGGGTAGACAAAACCCCGATCCCCCTGGGGAGAGTTTACCAGGTGGTACGCTCTCTATCTAGCCTAGATCAATTCCCGTGCATCCATGTCACCATAGCTCATATCCTGTGTCACATTCACGTATGCCACTTCAATTTCTGGCCAAAGACGATGAGAATTTGGTCATAAAGCTTGGGTTAGAATCTTGGGATTTTACGTGACTTTTATTCGAATGAACGTCTGGGATACTGGCTGGACTAGGTCCCTGCCCGTGTCCTATCAGTTCTAAGACTATGCACCAGGTACCTGGCTATCTTATTTGCTAATTCCGGTTGGCTGGGTCTCTGATAACCAGGACTCTATGCATGACGTCACAAAAATGCAAAATGGCTGTAAAAGGCGTCAGTGAACTTCGTTTCATAAGCACACTGTACAATTACGTAAATGTTAATTAAATGTTAGTATAAAGTATAAATGCTTTGTCTTCCTATTCAGGTAGTAACAAGTTTCTCATGATGGTGACGAAATAAAAATCCGTAAACGGATATTGTGAAACAGTTCTACGTCATGCAGTCAAAAGTTTATTAGAGGGTAGTCTAAAACACGTGTACAAAAAGATACAGAGTTGAATATAATTTAATTGGATTAAACGAAAAAGGTACACCGCATTGTAATTATCCGTACGGTGTCCTAACATGCTACTCCAGCAAAATATAATAAACGTGGATATTTCCTTGTCTTTGTGTGTGTGAACATATCTGCGCATTCAAACCGAGGACTTTAACAATAGGGATCCGGGAAAATGACATACTGGGGACTGTCCTCGGTCTGTTTCGTGTACAAAACCAATGGGAACGTCGCTAAAAAGATTAAGTCCAAACCATGGGATGTCTTCGGTTTACACCATTCACAAACATGTATGTGTGTGTGAAGGGGGGGGGGGGGGCACATTCTTATAGAGTTAGCGCTGTATAAAAAAACAAAACATGTAACCTGTGCCAACACATGTTTACACGTGATGCCTTTGTTTACTTCATGCATGTACACTGTGTACACAGGTTCCATGAACGAAAACATGGACAATGTACCAAGTTTCTGATTTTTGTAAGTTTTGTAAACTTTTGATAGTGAAGAATGGGGGAAAACTCAAAACTTGTTCAGCCGTTATTTGTATAACTTTTTTATTTTATGTGGAAATTATGACACAAAACGAATAGTCTCCCATATGACCGGTGTATCTGCCTGCCAGGAAAAGCACTCGAATTACACGATCACCTTTTTTGTAAACAACGGCTACAAACATGTCCTATATGCATTCTCCGAGAGCTAATTGAAAAACCGTAGGGCCTATCCCCAGTTGCCCTAACTTAGTTTCTCAGTACACTTTGGAAAATGATACAAAAAGGAACTTCTGTGGTTTTGTGCTTAGTTTTTATTTACAACAAGTTCATGGTCGAATATACCTTGAGGCTGCTATGATATCACGTTCTGACAAGCTTCCTGGAATACTAAACGGTTAAACTAAGGTACAGTTGTAAAAAGTAAATAAATAAATAAATAAAAAATCGCCTCTATTATCTTACAGCTGCGAAATATTCTGTACAATAGTTTCGTTTTGGAATGTCGATCATCAAAAGTAAACTCTTCTGGCGAAATTTGCGTCGTGACTGTTGAAACACAGCGGTTATAAGTGTTTTTTTGGGGTGCCAAGACAAAAAACAAAATGTACGTTCCGCAAAAATTGTGCATTTTCCGGTAACCCTTTTTCCCCGTGGACTTAAAAACTTAAAAAGAATTATTCTGAGTTTGAAATCCAGGAAAACCCACACGCCTAAGAATACCAAAGACTTAGTATACAAGTTTTTATGGAGAAATGCTAAAAACGCGCTCAGCTTTTAGGTCTTTTGGCAATCATTATTACAAACAATGACTTGATGTTATGTCCTCTGATAGTTGTTTCCTTTTCGGAAAAGTGTAAATTAATAATAATAAAAAATATATATATATAATAATAATATTTCATAAGAGAAACAAGATTTCTGATTGGCGGTCGTCAGAAAAAAAAAATCACTGATGCTATCAATAACAAAGGGTCCCGTTTTATAGAGGAATGTTAAAAATGCGGTTAAATTTTACATTTTTTTGTACCATTGACTTTGTGACGTTAAAACGAAATTAGTCAACCCCTCAATTTCCATTTGACAAGACTACCTTGCCCTTAACACGCAGCCACCTCCGCTTCATTACAATACATTTTCCATCTCACTCACTCGTCCTCGACAAAACGTGCACATTTCCACAAGTTTTCCTGTTTCGTTCTTTGCTCAAGGTTAACAGCGTCACATATAACAACACGTGTCATAAACTGTCAATACTGCAATAAGCACCACGTTACCGTTTAGACAACAATACACAAGAACCAAAAATGGATTTGACATTGTGTCTCTGTGTATATCATTCGTTCCAGTGTTTGACCACGAATTATTACCTGCTATTTATAGTTCCAACTCTATGACACATGCAACTGCTATTTTTGTTTGGCCGGCCCCACCAATTTTGATTTGTTAAAAAAAAACCTCAAAAATGTTAGATGAAAGAATTTGACAAACTTTGATCATTATGCAAGTTACTATAAAGTACTTGTTGAACCTATTTGACCCGATATTACATTTTTCTAAATAACTGTCATTTTAGTTCCACGGTGGCTCAGCAAGACCTGCTTTTCCAATTTCCTGGGCAAATTATCTGACCGTGCTGACGTACATCCTCATCCCAAACATTGTTTCGAGTTGGACACCCGAAAGGTCGCACGAACCCTCGTTTATACAACCTTCGTGCTTATTGAGAGAACAATTATCGCATACAAGCACAATAGCTTCACTATTAGCTGTAAAGGTGTGGCAACGGTACAATTACCTGCTGATTTCGTGCTCTCTAAAAACTCGCGGGTCTGACAACTCAGATTTCGGGTCCCCGGGGAGCCTGACCAATTTCTGGGACAGGCAATAAAAATATGATTTAAACCCGGATTCTGCGTCACATCGACCCCTTTCTGGGTCATTTTGCCACATATTCCGGGTCATTATACTGACCCCGAAGTGGGTCAGGCCCCACGGAACCTGGATTCGGGTCAATTCTGACTCGAAGAGTGCAAGATGCATCTGCCAGTACAACGTGTACAACATGTGTTCTAATTTTGAAATATTTTATTTGACACATTTGAGTACTATGAAGGGAGACAGAAGCCAGATTATAATCTATTTAAAAAACTTAATACACGTAGTTTTAAGGGAGAAATAAAATATAAAAACAAACAGCTTAGAAGAAAGTTGCACTGCACCACAAAATAAAGTTTTGATTTGATGGAAGTTTTAAATTACATGAGCTACTTTATTTGACACATTTTGAGTACTTTGAAGATAGACAGAAGCCAGATTAGAATATATTTTAAAAACTTAATAAACGCAGTTTTAAGGGAGAAAAACAATATCAAAACAAACAGTTTAGAAGAAAGTTGCACTGCACCCTAAAATCTAGTTTTGATTATATGGAAGTTTTAAATTACATATTTTGTATTTTTCCTTACAGTTATTTTTTCCTGTACTTTTGATGAAAGCAATGATTGCGGTTTGTCCTACCATGCCACCACGATCTCCTGGTATATCAAAGATGAATCAGTTCGTGTGGCGAGACAGGGTCCCGCCGCGGACCACACATGGGGCACTGACCATGGTAAGTAATGATCTCTAGAGGGCGCTTTATCCCAACCAAACACGTCACAAATCTCTCTGGGCACCGCGCACTACACGAAATAAGCTCCCCATACAGCAACCTAAATGTTAAATGTTCAAAATTACTCAAAATTGTTTAAAAAGTCTCTCTTGAAAACAAATCCAACTTATTTTCTGCCAAGTGAAGGTAATGTTTCTTTTGTTAATCAACGGTACCATGGCAATAACCAATGCTAATTATTATTGACTAAGCATAATGATTGGGTAATAAAAAAAAACATTGGGGCTAGATAACTCAGTTGGTAAAGCAACGGTGTCATGGGGGATTTCGTCACCAACTCATCCCCGTTCTATGTCCCACAAAGTAATTTGGGCTGAAGGATTTTGATTTAAAAAAAGGCGTCATCTGGCGAAATTTATACAAAATTCACCAGGGGGGCGGGGCACACAAAAGTCATAATCTCAGCGGGGGCAGAATCTCCTGCCACATAAGCAAATTAATCTGTGGGTCACAGGTTCAAATCCCGCTCCAGTCATGTTTTCTTTGTTTCAACCAAAATTACATTAATGACCATTAAGAACAAATTGAACAGTTTTTAATGATGGGGACAAAATGAAGTATGATCAAGTCTTTTTTTTACCGAGTCACAGTGACCGCATACCTCCATTTCGTCACTGGGTAATACCACAGATCATATTATAATCTCTAGTAATACCAAAGCTGAATCAGCAACAGCACTTTAAAGCAACGGTTGACTTCCATAATGATGAGTGAATCGTGTCAAATGTGTGGCACATGCACACAGCCGGTTTCAATTTGCACGTGGAAATTCAAAACAGATCGCAGTATGCCCTCCGAGAGTACATGCAAGACTTCAAACCTCACAGTATTTTGGGCTTAAAACGTAAGAAACAAGAACAAAGTTGGCGATTTTCCCACCTGATCAGTTTGTCGTGCGTAACCATGTTCTAAAACCTTGAAAATTAAAGGTTGGTGCTTGGGGAAAGAGAGGACAATGCAAGCACGAAGCGTGAAGCCTGTACGGCGTGCGGTCCGGGGCCCGATCAAGAGCACTGGAAAAAATTGTGGTTCTACACATCGTCGTAGGCCCAGTTCACAAACTTTTTTTTTTTTTCAGTCACAAGAAAAACTGACTTCGCTTTCAGGATTCAACTCTCTAAATATTGCCAGAGACAGGCACAGGCCGGCGCATGACAGAGGCAACTGCCTCCATGCCCCAGTGCAGGGCCCAATTTCATAGAGCTGCTCAAGTAAACAATATTGCTTACAATTTGTCTACAAAAATAAGCAGGATACCAGTCACAGATGGTACATGGAGTTTTGACTGGTAATCTATACTGTGGTAAAATACAGTCAACAAATCATTTTAATCGTATGGCCCTATGAGCAAATATGAATCCTCACGGGATCGTGCGTACTTGGCGTTTGATGTAATCGCAGTTCACGTCTGGTCAAATTTTATACAGCATTGTTCCCAACGGATTCATGGGAACGATTATTGTAATGTTTCCATCTAATATATAACTCTGTGACCTTTCTTATGTCCTACCATTCCAGACATTGACCGTCTGCCAATAAATACATATATAAATAAAATAAATAGAAACAAATGGAAAATAACATGGAAAAGAATTGTAAAACTTCATGAAATCTGGTTTATTTTATTGTTTTGTTGCTATTGTGTACACAGTTTAGTAAGCAGGATGAACGACACTACACAGGTCTGCTCCATTTTAAGTCTTAGAGATACCCAACATCCGGGTTGGAATGTTTACGAGTGATGTTATTTTTACGATTTCAAAAAATGTAATTATTTGAATGTGATTAAGAGCACATAATTCTTTGAGTGTTTTTCGCTCATTCCTGATGTTTAAATAGCACCGGAAAATAATATTTGGTGCTTTCCAATTTCGATGGAAAAAGAGAAAGGGGAAAAGAGAAATGAGAAAAAAAATGTCCCACTTTCCTCCTCCTCACTCCCTTGTCTTTCCTCATCTACCCACTCCCTTATCTTTGAATCTTTCATTCTTTTACGAGGACCTGTCAAAAATTAATAAAAAACAAAACAGCAAAAGCGACATAGAGAGAAGGGATGAATCTTTAATTCTTGGGAAAGATAACTCATTAGAAATGCTGCCTGAAAGCATACCGTACTTCTTGTGTGAACAGAACATCTCTTATCCTAATTATTTTCATGAATGTTTTCTGTCATACCATAGCGATTGTTATCACAACGTTGATACATAACATATGTTTCCAGGGCTCGATTTCACAAAGAGTTCAAATTGATCTTAACAGCGAATCGATCTTAAATGCTAAGCAAAGTGTGACGTCACAATGCAACTCACTATGGTAATAACTGGCAACTCATCTTTAGATGAATCTCAGTGCTTTGTGAAATCGAGGACGGGCCCAACTTCATGGCACTGTTTACTGCGGTATATTTGCCCAAATAAAATCATCCGAGGCAAAAGCGCAGAATTCCGCGGTTGGCAGAGTCAGGAAAATTTGTTCAAGGTCTTTCTCTTGCAGTATAGACTAATTAATGTTTTCATAACATCGTAGCCAGAGGTAATTTTGTATCATCCATTTTAATTAAATGACGTTACAATGTCGGTTTTTGGAAGAGTAAACACACTAAACAGTCCAATCAATATGTGAAGAATTCAGCAAATTGGTGAACAACTTATTTGTGAAACCCAACGAAAAAACTGCTTTATGTTTAGTCAGTAACTTTATGCTTTCCCATTCACCTTTCTTTTTATTTTGAGTATTATGTTACTATATTAGTAAGTCTAAAGTTTTTAAAAATTAGGTTTATCAATTTTAGCAAAATAATGTACGCACTGTAGCACTGTAGCACGAACATCTGGAAGATTGACATTAGTGTTTGTGAAACTCCCTCTGCAGCTATGCTTATACATTCGGGTCAGAATTGACTCGGATCTGGGTTCAGTAGGACCTGACTCACTTGCTGGGTCAGTTTATCCGGAACTTTTGTCAAAATCAAAGAAATGGGTCAGCATTACGCATTACCAGAGTTAAAAATCCATGTTTTAACCACTTTCGGGTCAGCATGACTCGGAAAAGGGTCAGGTTCCTTGGGACCTGGAATACGGGTCAATTTTGACCCATGAGTTTATTGAGTATTCTGACCCATAGACTCTATGAAGTCAGATGAAAACCGTGCCGTTGCTACACGGCTAATGTACTTTTAAGTGATATTCTCTATCTAAATAAGCGCGTAGGCTAAATAAAACGAAGGTTCGCGCGACCTTCGGTGTGTCCAAACCAATCGATAGGATATTATCACTATAAAGACTCTTTGTGCATTGGAGATTTGTAATGTTATGTATTCAAAGAAACAAAATAAATAGCTAAATAAAACATAACAAATAAAACACATAAGTGCAGTATATTTTTCTGACATAAACTGGCTGTATTTCACGTGGAAATACGTCTCATGGCAAAATATCTCAACCATTGCAATTGACAAGGTTTTTATTGTTACTTGGGGTGTCTGGAGAGTGACAGTTCGAGTACCCCACGGAGGGAATGGAGGCCATTTCCTCCATCGTGCCCCCTGGTCAT
Organism: Pisaster brevispinus; assembly: GCA_023634235.1. Classification (NCBI taxonomy): domain Eukaryota; kingdom Metazoa; phylum Echinodermata; class Asteroidea; order Forcipulatida; family Asteriidae; genus Pisaster; species Pisaster brevispinus. The sequence continues at coordinate 10,889,809 of JAMKCF010000017.1, forward strand.
TGCCTCGTTGCCCCTTGAAATTCCCCCGTATACAAATTTACATTTCCATCATTTCCATCATTGTGCCATTATTAACCAATGCAAAACTGCTGATTTGCCTTTTACAAGAACAACAAAATGAGGCCTGAAATTCCAAACTAATATCTCTAAGCCACAAAGTTGGATGACTCGTTCTATGACCGCAATTTGACACTGTAATTACGCACTTTCATGGAATCTTATAAAAGCTTAGTCAGCGTCTCCAGAAGACCTCCCCATTAGGGGCTCGTTAATTTATCACTCCCCAAATCAAACTTAATGTGCCTTTTACCGTTTTTAGGTTTTTTTGTGGTCCTAATCTGCTTGCTATAGACTGCGCAAGTCTAGTGTGTTTTCAAAAATTTGAACCCGTTGAAATGCAACATTTTGTTTAATTCTCACGTAAAGGCTATGTAGGTGGGAACCACCCCCCCCCAAAAAAAAAGAAGAATTCACACGATAATTGCGTGGTATTCTATGTGATAGAGCTTGCGGTGACGTGGGTGTCCGAATGAGTGATGCCTGAATATAGAGGCGTGGCAAAAAGTACTGGAAAAAATGAGACACTATAGAGAGATATAAACGCCTTCGGTCACAGTGATACACTGCGGTGTTCTCTAACAATAACATGCAGAGACAATGATGCGACAAATCGTATACCGTTACCTTATAACTGATCGGCCAAAAACTTCAAAGTGACGTTATTGGCTCTTAGTTCACCGAGGCCAGCTTTTTTCAGGTTTTCCGTGTATAGAACCCTTGCCCTGACGTCACACGCGGCTACAATTCTATAATTCTGAGATTCAAAGGAAAACGGCGGGTCTTTTCCAAACATTGTAACAAAACTCCACTGCTATGAACACATGTGCCACCTGTAGTCCCGTAAAAGTCCATAGGGTGGTATCTTTATAAAGGACCTATACAAATTAACTCGCCATTTCAGCCACGTTCTTCGACAGGCGGCCCTTGGTGCTTCGAATACCCACCCTACCTTTTAGACTTGTAGAAGTCGTACATATGAATTATATTGAGATAGGCAGTTGGAGAGGTGAGGTAGCGGTCGTTTAAGATGTGTATCCGGGTGATAGATTACAAGACAGTAGCCATATGGGCGTCTACATCAATCACCAATTTCCCCAACCTCGTCAAGGAATACTTCAACATAGAGGATGAGCGGTCCATGCATCATGAATGCATGCAGTTACCGGCGACGCACATAATGTGAACAGACACCCATAGCTATAAAAGAACTAAGTTTAGCCATCTTATGTACATATCATATCAATATCACCAAACAGAGGCTTGATAGTGCACCAGCCTGATACATGTTACATGTGTGTAATCGCTACTGTAAACAGGTAACCTGACTGAACAGTTGGCCACTCTCGTGGTCGACATTACAATACGTAATACCACTGTTTACCTTTTGTAACACTTTTCCACAAACCTTAAACTTTGCTGACTTTGATTTATGATTATTTGAAATTGGTGTCAATTGCATAACATTCAGCAAGCGGTCCAACAACTGCAGGCGGCACATTTTGAAAAGGAATGTTCATCTTGACTTAACAACAACTTGAGATGTTTGAATTAAACAAACATCTTAAAACTGAATTTTGGGTCAGATTTTTTTCTAAACTTTCGTAAAAACACGAAAATAACACAATGAATTCGCAGATTAGAAATTCATACATTCATTGCCGATATACCTCATAATTGCAGCAATCAAATAATTGAATGTTTATGACCGTTTCTAAACTCTTTTTCCAACAGGGAAATACGTTTTCAGTGCTTCTAAATCCAATCTGATCCTTCCCAAATTCTCGCCAAAACTGACAACGGGCGACTTGCTTCTTTCAACCGGTGAGGGCATGCTGTCCTTCTACCACTTCTCGTGGGGGTCCCCGGGAAATGTGCTGAATGTACACATCGGCTGCGGTGACAACATGCATATGATTTGGACTTCCGGTCCATCCACGTCCACGTCCATGATGAGCAGTTGGGTGAGGGGCGAAGCCACCGTGCAATGCAGCAGTCCGTTTAAGGTAAATTTTCCCGGGTTGGACTCTGCCAACTGCGGGTCAAGGGTCAATATGGATCAACTATCGATAAGGCAGATTCGGAATTCGGATGGCACTGATTTAGGAATCGAATAATGTGTGGGTATATGATTAAGGCTGTTAACTGGAGAACACTTCGACCTCTTCAACAAAAAATGGTGGTTCTGAGAAATAGAGGTTCGATAAGTCTCGACGTTTCGAACTCTGTGCTGTGTTCATCTTCTTTCTCCTGAAGACCACCAGAGTGCACTGCTTGAAACGTCGAGACCCCGTTCGTTCAGAGACACCATTATTACAAGAAAAGAAATGGTTAAACGTTTTTTCTTCCTAGACTAGTTCTAGTATCACTATAAACGAGATAGCTTCAGGGCCTAATTATGATAACAAAATAAGAACAAGTTTCCTTTTTTGACATGCAGGTTATTTTTGAAGGAGTCCATGAGGCCAACCACAGCAACATTGCACTCGATGACATTTTATTATACGAAGAAAGAAAAGGTATAATTTACAACCATATTAAGAACAATTACCGGTCTTATAGAGTAGGATTACATCGCTCTTGGTGTAAAACATCGGTTACACTGCACAAATACTAACCCCAGAGATACAACTGAACTATTATGTATCATCAACAAAACATGGCTTTGTTCAAAAATAAGGGAACAAACTTTTTGGGTACCCAAGAACAAACTTGCTTTCGCAGAAGAATGTACTGTACTTGTACCCATAGCACGTGCTCATATTCGTAATGGTACTCATGATTGACTACTCGAGGTCTTTTTTACCACAATATTTTCCAGATTACAATGGCGATATAGACACAATCAGTAAATTTCAGAAAGCAGCTCCTGTTAAGCATATTGCTAAATACAAAATACATAAACTGGTAATCATCAAAACCATTTATTAGTTTCGGTCAGACAGCTCGCTAAGTTCACACCAATACCGATTCTCAAGAAAAACCACGTCCCTCTGAAATTAAATAGTTTCCTTCCATATGCAGACTCCCATGGCGAATATGGGCACGTTCAACAATTGTGAAAAGGCAGCTCCTATTGTGTGACCGTCAACGCCACCCAAAACCTCCTCTCTCTAAATAAAACAAAGTACCTAAACCGGTAATTCTGAAAACCATTGATTAGTTTCGGTCTGAAAGCTCGCTAAGTCCACACCAATGCCAATCTACCAGAGAATTATGTCCCTCTGAAATACTCTCACAAAGTCGAGGAAATTTGGAGACCCTCATCACAATATCTGTGGCCTATTCGCCTGGTATGAACGTGCACAAAACCATGGCAAACGATTATCCAGTTTTTGTTTTCAGTTCTTGCGTGTTTATCAACAACTAAAAGATTGAACCGACTATACTCTCTCGAAAACAGTGATGTCCTTTCCCTTTAATAACCAGACATGATTATGAGATTTGTTTACCCTTAGAGGAAACACAACCTACGGGGTACTTCCCCCAGTCAAAATATCAACTAGTTCTGAATCGGATCCGTGTGCTAAGTGGGCAATCAAACATGAGGGGGTCTATACCAGGGGGTCCATGGGCAGCAAGCCCAACAACCTGACTGACGTTTTCCATCCGAAACAAGTTGCACTTCTCTTTTGGCTAGCAAAAGTCAGCTGTAGTTTCAGCCACTTTATTATAGCGCAACATCTGGAGTCGACTCTGCTTAGCTGAGCATTATTACCAAGCAAAACTTAGCAGTGAGCCATGTAAACAACACATTATTTTAGCTGGTAACCCTTTTTCTATTAAGCATTTGTTCTGTGCTTAGAAGAATGTTGTGCTATGATATTTGGCTCTTCAGTATAGGTCTCTTAGTCTCATAGTGTGGACATCGTATTGTTCACTTTCAAACTAATGTAAAAAAACCGAGGCAAAAAAGTCTTCCTATTACATGGCCGAGTACTACCGAACAGGAATGAGCGGGGCACGAAGTTCTATATGGAATTGGCCACCAAATGCCGCCACAACAATGTCTACCCCATGCAGTTAGAGTTAATGACTGTTTAACACTGTGTGCAGCTTTGTCGAGCTGCACGTTTACCACCTGAAATTATGTGCAAGACATTCTCGCTTAAACACACAAACTTGGGCAATAAAAGCAAATGCACACTTCTGAAGATACTAACTCTACAAACAATCGGTTGCAGAGATGGTACCCTATTCAATGAATGAAGTCACTCATACAGGTCGAAATCAGTCGAATAAGCTTGAAACCTCAATCTGGCTCATACAACTTTAAAAACTTTTAACATTCTCGACGCAATTGTTTTACCAGTGGTTAACACAGTCATTTGATCAATATGCAAATTATGTTTAGAAATCCCTTTCTCTATTAAAATCAAGGTAATGACAAAAAAGAAACAACAGCTGGGAGAAACTGTACAACTAAACCCAAGCCCGAGTAATTCACGGGAAATCTCAGTGGTTTTTGTGGCCAGAAAAATGCTCTTTCCAGCTCGCCAAGAATAGCATATTAAAACAATCTTCGTGGAAAAGAACGAGCGGGGCGTAGCTTCAAATTGCCAAACTTTAACCAACTGTTCTTTACATAACCTTTGCGGGGCAAGGCAGTCTTGTTTTCATACGGTGTTAACCGTAACACGTTCTTCCGTGTTATCATGCCAAAAAACAAAGATCAAAGTTCTCAGGCGACATTTCCAGTAAATCTTGCGGCATATTTTTAGTTTGGTTTCGGTACGTCATACGTGTGCGTCACTTAAACGCGCCTGACATGCGTCTTCCCCGCTGTCCATAAGTTAAAGCAGATGGACAATACATTAAAGTATAAGACTTTAACAAAATCTCTCAAACCAAATTGACTAATGAGTATGTCGTGTAATACTTATTACTTCATTTTCAATATGATGGTTTTCCGTCCCGTAATAATTCTTGTAGAACATTTTAAACACAGCCCCACTCTTTGATTGTTGACTCTTTCCCGCTGTTGGCTGCGCCCTTCGTGGTCCCCCCAAAGAAGCCAATGTAATTTCGCAATACAAAATCAACAATAGAGTACCAGGGAAACGTGTGACGTACGACCAAGGAGCTTTTATAACATTACAAAAACAATGCCTTTATTAGAAGACTAATTACCAAAGGATGCAATGTGCTGAATAGGAAAGAAGAAAGGAAAAAGATGGGGTGGGGCGACCTGAGGACGAGTTGGTCTATGGTGCCTTTATAAAGGCCAAAAAGCATAACTATTAAGGTCATGAAATGCCACTGACCTGTAGAGTCAAGAACAGGATAACAGAACGCATGGAGAACATTTCCATCTTGAATACCATTTAAAACACGAGCCGAAACGTCGGGAATAAATCAAGCCAGATTCCTTCCAGAGTCAAACATCTCTTCTTAAAAAAAGAGATTCAAACCTATTTACCTATTTATTTATTTACTTTATTACTTTGTATTACAGAGAGCGGTGCCATTGTTCCCCAATCGACAACACCCTTGGTTGCACCAGTAACAGATGTTTACTCCGTACCTAACGGTAGAGACTCAGAAATAAATGGCGGAAAGCCACCCGAAATGACCATGCCGACCGGCGGAGTTCACAACCAACCAAGTGGTAAAGACAAGTCATTCTTTTGCGGAGTTTAGTAAATCAGGAACATATTTCAGGTCTAAACATGAGTTTATTCTCTCTTTAAATGGGAATCTGGCATTACCGACTAGGCCCACATCAGTCTGACGAGTCTAGAATTAAGGTGCGGCCCGATTGGAAATTCATACTAGACAACCCCCCCCCTCAACCTTTTATGATTTCAGCAGATCAAACCGCCCCAACGCCAGAAAACACAAACCAGATGAATCATGTTTCAAGGGTTATTGTTTTTCTAAAACAGATTCAAATTGAGGACATAATACAAACTCCTTCTTATAGTTGTTGTGATGATGCCAATCAAATAAAGTTAATAAAATTACATGACACAGAATCTGTCTCAAAATGACCCAGAAAAGGGGGTCAAAATAACGCAGATTCTGAGTTAAAATCCGGGTCAACCTAAGCCGTACATGGGTCAAGCCCCTCCAGGACCCGAGTCCGCATCAGTTCTTACCCGGGAGTTTTTAGAGTGAGAAGTGTTGTACCAAGCGTTTTAACACAGTGTAGTAATTTGCCTTGTGTCCTTACTTCAGAAACGTAGCTCCACACACCTTACACCAAAATACTGACTGTTGATTGAAGCACCTTGAGCTTCACTGAGTGACGGATATGAGCGCTATAGATAAGAAGCCACTTGTATTAATGTTATTATTTTTTTGTGATTTTTTCCTTTGTCTTTACAGACGCAATGATGCTGGCAATAATACTCTTTCTGGTCACCTTCGTGTTATTTGTGGCCAGTGTCACTATCCATTGTGCCATTTGGCGAAGGAGAAGGTAAGTCGTTGTCTTTTTCTGAAGGATGCTATCGCGTGACATGTATGTTATCCTAATACAGTTTTGTTTTGACCTTTGACCTGCTTGTTGTTCAAGATGCTAACCCAAAGCTGTCAAACGGCGCGGGGGCGTTGAATTTCACACGTGAGACTGCCTGAAGAGTCCATGAGTGGAGCAGTTTTAAAGCTACACTCTAAAAAGGTCCGCGTCAGAATTGACCCAGATCTGAGTCCCGTGGGGCCTAACCCATTTCTGGATCAATAATGATCCAGAGTCTAGGTCAAACTAACCCATTTCTGGATCAATATGATCCAGAGTCTAGGTCAAACTAACCCATTTCTGGATCAATATGATCCAGAGTCTAGGTCAAACTAACCCATTTCTGGATCAATATGATCCAGAGTCTAGGTCAAACTAATCCATTTCTGGATCAATATGATCCAGAGTCTAGGTCAAACTAACCCATTTCTGGACCAATATGATCCAGAGTCTAGGTCAAACTAACCCATTTCTGGATCAATATGATCCAGAGTCTAGGTCAAACTAACCCATTTCTGGATCAATATGATCCAGAGTCTAGGTCAAACTAACCCATTTCTGGATCAATATGATCCAGAGTCTAGGTCAAACTAACCCATTTCTGGATCAATATGATCCAGAGTCTAGGTCAAACTAACCCATTTCTGGATCAATATGATCCAGAGTCTAGGTCAAACTAACCCATTTCTGGACCAATATGATCCAGAGTCTAGGTCAAACTAACCCATTTCTGGATCAATATGATCCAGAGTCTAGGTCAAACTAACCCATTTATGGATCAATATGATCCAGAGTCTAGGTCAAACTAACCCATTTCTGGATCAATATGATCCAGAGTCTAGGTCAAACTAACCCATATATGGGTCAAAATGACGCAGAATCCAAGTTACAATCCTATTCAGTTTGGAAACCACTTTCCAGTCAGCTTGGCCCGAAAATGGGTCAGGCCCCTTGGGACTCTGGGATTCTGGATAAATTCTGACCTGGGAGGTATTAGAGTGTAGTTAAAATTTTAATTTCAACACTGATCGGACTTGATGATCACATAATAAGTTGATTTTCTACAACCACTCAATAAAAGAATCACCACTGAAGTTACAATTACATTCAGAGAACAAACATCCTCATGAAAGACATTTTCAAGTTAACTTTATCAAATTAATTGAAAGTACACTGCGGGGCACCTTTACAATAATATCAATTCGGGGGTTGGGGGTATGGTTGCTGACGTGGATTCTGCTCTTTGGCAAGATGTCTGTGCTTTTCAAATTGTTCCGCCTTTGATGTATAGAACATGGGTCCATGTCCCTTTTACCAATCATGTGTTACCGTTGAGTCCTGTTTAACACGGTACACGTCTGTATCGTACCTTGGAGGTACGAGACACGCAGCATGACCGTCCCTGATAGGCAAAGGAATTAGAAAATTTATAATTTCCAGCGGAAATAAATATTGGAGGGGGAGCGGATATCAGGCCCCTCAACAGAGTCCCCTAACTCCAAAAGTCAGGAGTCTATTTGGTTCAGGCGGATCTTGTGCTAGGATCCGAGCTTTGAACCACGCCCTTTGCGGTTTCAAGTCAGGGGGACCTTCTTGGAACCTTTCAATCATGCTTTAGGAACCAACTTACTGTGAAATGTCTCCTGTAAGTTTTCAAGAATTACTTCCACGTACATCGTAATGTGAGGTTTTCTGTAATCACTATTTCTCTGGACTCAATTCTCTTGAAATACATTTTTAAATGTTGACGTAAGTGTGACAGGGAGAAGCTTGAAGAGTATGAAAAATCGAGGAAAAAAAATTGTTGGCTTGGATTCACCTTATAGTCTAGACCCTGGACCCCCCCCCCCAACCCCCAGATGTTACAATTCATGAGGTCTACAGCCCCTGTGCATCACCAGAAACACACAACAAAAAGTTAAGACACAATGTGGATTATTTCTTGCTCACTTTGCCGACTGCTGTTTACTTCTTTTTTTAAAGAGAATTTGAAGCCTCAAGGTTTTGAGAAAACCATGAAATCAGGAAGACCCTGAGAAATCCCATGCCTGGAGATGTACGTCTAACACTTGGGGTTAATTCGATGTCAACACCCCCTCTTTCTTGATGGGTGGTTCGGGTTAAATGTCAAGTCTGACAACTTGATGAAGTTTGATGATTTGAACTCACGGCTCAGGCTGTTTTTAGTTGTAAGATCGTACCAAATTCATCAGACCTTTCTGAAAATATTTAGTTAATTTTAAGTTAATATTTTGGGCATTTACAAGTGAAATTGTTTGGTTACAAGATTTAAAAGGGGTAATTTTTGTTGTTCAGGCAACTGAGAAAGTGGAAAATGGTTGTTGAGACGACAGGTTTTGCTAAATCACAGTGTAGTTATTTGTTGTTCTTCTTTTTAACAAAATTTCATCCAATGTTTGTTTCTCTTCCTGAAAATTTGCAGGAAAAGAGATGTAAAGCTACGACAGAGACCAGTCAGCCTGCTGAATTCAGCATACAACTGTCCCATCCACGCAAAACCAGATTCCAAACCGACGACCAATGGCATCAAGAGGAAAGCCCCAGTCCGGTACCTGTCCGACGAGGAACGGACCATGGGCATGGAGAAGAGCGACGCCGGTAGGCAGTCGCCTCGGAGCTCAGAGAGTGGCGTAGTGGTTGACGGTCGATGGCTGGTGAACAAAATTCCTTTCCTCAAGCGCGGACGAAGCAAGACGGTACCGAATAAACGAAGCTTCGACTGCTACGAAACCATCGAAATGAAAGCTGACGGTGAGGATCGAGAGAAGCGGGTCTTGAGTGATAAGGGAGACCGGATGAAGCAAGGATTCCTCGGGAGGCAATCTCACTTTAGCCGAAGCAACTCTCTCCCAAGTGGCTCACCAAGAAATGACTTCTACGAAACCATCGACAAGGGTAGGGCCTTCCAGGGTCCCTTTGCTTACGAGGTCACTGACCTCATGCCCGGTACGGACAGTGTGGTAGGCAGCACGTCGTCGATAAGTTCCATCCCAAGCATGAACAGCGCCCTCCTGAAACCGTCCACGACTTATGACAACTTGGAGAGGAAATCCCCGCTCCTTCAGCTTCCGCCCCGTCACACGCCAGGTATCGTCAACTACACTTCCCCGTCTATTCATTCCATCGGGTCCAACTACAACATAGCATCGCTGTACAGCACGGCTTCGCCGTCTCAGGGTGACGGCGTCTCGCTGTCGTCTTACGACACGCTCTCCACGCATGTTGATATGTCACGTGACGACACCCCGACAACCAATCACCAATCAAATCCATTCTTCCAAGCAGTCAACCCAGGTGAACATTACAGCTCGCTCAACCGCCGCCCCAACAACCTCGCTGTGAAGCCCCTCCCAGAGAGAGTTGGTGCACCCTCACCGACAGCATCCAACCAGTCTGATTATCAGACTCCATATAAGTCGACAGCCAGACCATCTGAAGCTGGCCTTTACCATACACTTGACCCGGATGCAGTATCCGACGCCAGTTTCGAAAGGTCAATGTCGGAGGAAACACAAACGAACTACGAAACACCACAACTATTGAAAACGCAAAACATAAGGAAAGAGTCGAGCCACGATTACGAAGATTTGGATTAAAATGACTTGCGAAAAAGTTTAAGCTAGCTCAATTACAACTCAAACAAACAAAAAGGGAATGATTTCCAGCAATGGTCATTTCATGTATTGCTTATGCTTGTAAGAGAAAGAATTGCCAAACACCGGGTAGACGTTGTTTAGTTACTTTGAACTTTGACCCTTTTGGGTGGTACATTCGCAGATCATGCATCGCTGTCTCATAAAAAAACGTGTATCATAAAAACGTGTACCAGCCATAGACTTGTCGTTGGTTTTGAGGATACAAAGAGACTTCAAGAACAGCTTTCGTCCAATGAGCTGCCTCATTTTGCCTCAGTGAGGACACTGTTTGAGAGTGTGGCGTCATTTGCAAAGTGCCTACCCAAATAATGATGATGATGATGGATGAAAGCACATTATGAAGCAATTATAGCTTCAATGTCTACACTGAAATAGTGTAATAATAGTTAACATTACAATTTGACTTCTTTTTAAATATTGTAAAAATTTCCAGCTAGGGTTAAACGATCGAAGAACCGTTTACTGCACCTGGCAATCGCTGAGGAGTAGGGTTTAGTTTCCAGAATTGAACTGGAAAACAAAATGTATGATAGAATTCGATCGGATCAAGCTAAAAAAAAATATTGATATTTTGTTAATTGTATAAATTTGTAAGACTAATTTTGTACATACAACATTCCTTGTATAAATGTGTATATTTCGTAAATAATTCGTGCAGCGAGGGCATAAACAAGTGGCTTAAGTTGTATTTAATATGGTGGTTTGTTTTTTACAGAGCCAGTAAGTCTGTGGTGGCAAAATATGATTATTTGGGAAGATTATAACTTATAAAAATTACCACCATCGGTGGTCCTTGTAGATAAGACGGTGCATGGAGTATGGGCCTGGCATGTACCCAAACCGGGTACAAACACAGGCCTGGTGATCCATATTGGCTCAGGACAAACTTTACTTTACTTTACAAGGTCCCCAAATCTGGAATTTGAACTTTGAGAGGGCAAGGCCATTTGTCATTTTAGCAAAGGGCACTCGGGAAACTTTTGAAGGGGCACCAAGGCCAAGACCAGAGGCAACAGATGTCATGGCATCCGTGGCCTCATGTTACGTACAGGACTGTGACTCAACTACACAGAGGTAAAGCACCACAAAACAACGTGGAATGTGACACCGAGCAACTTTTTCCTTGTATAGGCCGTATTGAATATGACGTCACCATTCAAATATCTGCCCTACAACATAGCGTCTAGCGTGTGCGTGATGGTGTGCGTGCATGTGCCGTCAAACCGGGAACGCTGCGTGCTTCATTGATGTTTCGCTCGTCCCCAGCGCCTTGCCTTCAAACCAAAGGCGCTGGGATGGGCAAACGTATCAAGCACGCTCATTGGTTAATGCTCAGTCCCACCATGCATCACATTCACACTGCAAGCACTGCACGCATGACGTACTTCCTGAACAAGAATCTGTGCAAGCTGATTAGCCCATCCCAGCGGTCCTGGATAGGCCGCTGGGGCCGAGCGAACATTGATGTACGCGTTTAGACGCGCATACGGTTTGCCCTACAAGATGGCGACTTTCATAGCAACAAAGGGGTTATTCAATACGGTCTATTTCGGGCCAAACGCTTTTGGCTCGGACAAAATGAAAGAAGCTTACGAACTAAAATAAATGTGTCATTTAATAGTAAACTGTTTAAAATAGGAGTGTACATTATCTTATTTTTACTTAACTTCTTTCTGAACGCCTTATTCTTTTTTCCTGACCGCAAAGATTGGTTCAGGATAAAAAGGTCATTAAAAAGATGGGTCATCGTGTGGTGACGTCAATTAATACGTTTCAGCGGCGTCATCGTACGTCATAGAATGACGTCACAATCACCGAAGGCCGTGGTGTATCGAGGTCTTCTTTGGGTTGGGGTGTTCCTTTTTTTCAGGTAACTATTATTCTTGTGTAAAGTTTGCATCAAACGTCCACAGAAAGTGAGTTGAAGTTGGTTTTATTCAGTGGTTTAAATTTTGCACATTTTTGCCTGATTGTTTTCACGCTAAAGTTCGGAAATGCAATTCTCGCTGGTACCTCTACTCGGCCACACACTGGCTGCATTATTGCAGATGGTACACAGTAGTCTGTATAATACCAGTCTACCAATAATGAACATTATGATAGAGTGGATGATATTGCCAAGTCAAGCTGTGTTGAACGGACGAATGCCGCATTGTCAGCATGGAGTTAAAACTCTATGAAGGTATAGTAAAGTTTTATTAACTTGTTTATATGTCATCGGAAACCGGTTACAGGTTTTGACAACAGACCATGTGATCATGTTTACGAAAAAAAGAGTGACATTGTACATTCCACGGCATTTCCTGGCAGATGAAAAAAAATCAATTTTTCATCACCACTATAAACAACAGCTGAACAAGTTTTCAGTTGTGTTTTATACAAACAACGTGTGGTGCAACTTCCATAAAAATTTAAGATGTTTCTTTCCTCAGTTGAGCTGTTTACAAATTGTGCCTAAAGGTAGTCGGTTTGTTGCTTTTTATATACAGGTGAAGCCATGGGTTGCATGGTAGCAAGATAATGTTTTGACGTTTTATATAAGGAAATACGTTGGTGCCTTCAGCATCCGCAATGGCTTGTGCAGTTTGTATACTTTTATATCTACGACTGGTATACTGTTTTAGAAAAGTATTAACAATTAATCAGTGTTTTGTAAAAAAAAAGATGCTTAGGAAAGCCCAAAGTGGTTGTATAGGGGAAAGCCCAATTGTACAATAACTCAAAGTTAAGCGGGTGTACAAGTTAATACGAAAATGCAGGGAAGCATCCCGTACTTGGATGTTTGAAGGGATAATGGGTGCGGCCTTACTTTCTCTTGGCACCATACCAACCTTGGCACCATACTATACCCTTGACACTATATCATGCTCTTGGCATTATACCATTAACACCAAAGTACTCCAAACACTGAAAACTTCCGGCCAGAATGCTCCAGGAATCTGGGTCTCGGGGGGCCTGACCATTTACCGGGTCACGATGACACGGAGAGTGGTTTTAAATGTTTCTACTTAAACTCGGATTCTGCTGAAGTTTATGACCCGTTTGGGGGTCACTTTGACTCAAATTCCAGGTCATACTGATCCAGAAGTGGTAACGCGGAAGTTTTTTAGAGAGCACTTTGGTAACTCAAAACCCAAATATGTATCAACAATCAAATTGGGTACGGATGGACTATTCCCACCAGTGAGCGTGCAGCACCAAAAACAAACCATGAGATGAATCTCTGAAGATTTGCGGTGGATGGAGTTTTCAACATGAACTCCAGCCCCCTCCCCCACCTTAGAATCTGCTCAAATGAACTTTAAGGCCATGACTTTAAGAGATGACATGGCAGTTAATTATGAAACAACTTGCACTGTAGTCTGTTAATGCAATAACCTTTCTTCTTTCGGACAGTTGCTTCATTTTTATAACTTTGTAAACTGATTTCCTTTAGTTTGAGCTTTCCTAATTTAAGGATTTTTGTTGTACTATTTTTTGAGTACAAATTATGTAATCGAGTTTTGATATACTTTTGTGGATTCGGTGAATGTCAGATTAAATGTACATTATATGAACAACGGAGTCATTGTTGTGCACAATACCAACACTTTGTCTTTAGATGGACTTGTCTATTGTTGAAAATGGTTCATTTCGTATAGTTTTAAGGTCATGTTTACCATTTCCCCCGCACAGATAAGACATTTAACCACCCCCCTCCCCAGCTAGTATTCGTTACTGAATAATTATCGGCAACTTAAGACAGGCATGATATTTGGTCGCTGGAAAAAAGACGGACAATTTTATTGAGCACAAGCTTCATGTTCACTTTGGCGTTAGGCTTTAATGAACTTTTCAGGTTATTTAATCACCGTGTTTCTGATTTTTCCAAAGCCACCCCCCCCAAAAAAAAACAACACACACACACACATAAACAAACACCCCAACACCCCAACAAACAAGCAAACCATCTAACGAACAACAACATCGGCAATCAGACTCAAGTATATAGGAAGAACCCCAAGCATGTTTAAAATCAAAGTTAATGGCTTGTAGGAAGAAGGGATTAATATATTTAATTGGGGTACATCAACCACTAATGATCTAGAGGGAATTATCGCCAAAGAACAGTTCATTCAAATAACTTACAAGGCAGTTAGGGTGGGGGTGTGTCCTGGTAAGGGGGGGGGGGTCTTTTGAACGACACAAGTTCTGTGTTTAGTCTAGTCCCTGGTGCATGACATTTCATTCGGTTTAATACAAGTATAAAATAGGCATGATAATCATAACTGATCATCACTTGGGAATTGCTAACCGCGCAAGGCATAAAGGGGAAAATGTTCCCTTAAAACGGAAGTATGTAATAATGCAGTCCTAAAACATATTATTTTCAAACTTTGCAAAATCCAACGATTAGTTACAGGAAACTGCATTTCTCGTGCACAATTTGGTGTATTCCCATAACACCGAAAAGGGAAGAAGAAATCAAAAATGTATTCAAGTGATTGAAATAAATTCTTAAGTTTAATGGACTGAATCAACTTTTCGAAGTCAAGCACATTCACTCAGCCTCATTCGAAGAACGCCTTTGCTTATTTCCTTCCTCTATAATATAATAACTGGTCTCAAATACATCAAGTCAGGCTATCAGAAGTGACTAGGTTGTATAAGTATCGCACTACAAACCATATTCAGTGACATCACGAGATGATAATAAGGAAATCGGAAGCGCTCCAAAGCGAACTTTGATAGGTGCTAAATAACGACTGTGCACATCACAAACTCATTGACCCCCCCCCCCCCGCCCCTCCCCATTCGATACAGCGTGTTCACTATTAGATACTGGAAAACAAGGGTATGCCTCGATTTGTCTGTCAGTATAACCTATTTACGCAGCCCATGAGTTTCCGTTTGAAGTCCATTGACTCATCATCAACCAATGCTTCAATGTTACTAAATTAATTGATTATCAATAAATGATAGCGAAACTGCAACTGTGGTACTTGGTCTTAACCGGAAACATTGTCACATTATACCTGAAAGCAATGGCATGGGCAATAAGAACTGAATATAGCCTATAATAACAACTATGAGCTTAAAATATTTTGGTGAAAACTTTTGGTTCTGAGAGGTCTGATCGTCATCATAGTACAGTCTCAGCACACTGCGAAACGTCAAGACTCTGCTTCCTTTGGTTTCGTGATCGTGTTGAAAATGTTTTTAGGAACATGTCGTTGAATACGTTGCCAAGAAGACTGGTAAACCAGTATTGCGAACTTGCCCATTGTAAGTAAATATATACCACTGTCTTTGGCTTATGATCAAGTTCCTTGTACTTCAGAGCTGGAAAAACCCTGAACTTTTAAAGTTTCTCAATGCGAGCAATTGTGTACGTGGTTTGGCTTACATTACTAAAACATGTGCTGTCATATCTGTACATGTTTTATAGATTAAACATCTAGCCATAATTTACTCTGAGTATTCAGGACTGCTTTAAAGCATAGATAATAATGGTAGGGGGAGGGGAGGGGGAAGATGGAGGAGCCCCTAATCATAACCCTTGCCCCCCTCCACCCCCCCCCCCCAGCATGCCAAACCAAGAGTGGTTTGTTAAATCAAAATTTCCCCAAATTTAGTCTTTGCCCCCCTCATGGGGCAGGGGGAGCATCCTGCTCATCAGAACCCTTTCTCTCGCCCCTCCCCCTGAAATAAAATTTGAAAAAAAAGAAGAGATTTATGGTTCTGTACATCAAAAGCCCCCAAATTAAGTCATTGCCCCGCTTCCCTACCCCCCCCCCCCCCCACCTGCCAAATTAAAATGTTTAGTTATGCCATCATTGTTACACAGACAACATGTACAGTGGCCTATAACCACAGTCATGTTCATGGGGGGGGCATGCAGGGGAAACAACATAATTTGGGGGGAAGGTTATCATTGTATCGAACCAGTCATTTGTGCATTTCCTAGATTTCATTTGGGAGAAGGGCAAGGGGGTGGATAAACAGAGTTATTAATAAGAGTTGTAATTAACTCTGACTGGCACCCATTGAACAAAGATATTGACTAATAGGAAGACCGCCAACATAGGGCTGGATAGCTCAGTTGCTTGAGCGCCGGTACGTTTATCCGGAGGTCGTTGGTTCAAGTCCCGCTCCAGTCAATTTTTCTTGGTTCAAAACACCAAATTAGAAGTATAAATGCTTACAATAACCTTTATAACCTAAAATAATAACCTAAATAATGCAAAAGTGACTTACACAATTGTCTGAAGTAGCGTGTAGGCCTGCATCCGGTTCCACAGGTTCATAGTCCAAATCACACATGCTGCACTGATGAGCATAACATCCACTGCAATTAATACATACACAAAATATTAATACAGACAATTTATGCAAACTAGAAATATCAAGTAGTAACTACAAGGAAACTGACTGGGCAAATTTTTAATAATCATGGGTTGATCAATGGGTCGAAAAATTGATCACAGAGGAACTTGAACCCGCAACCTCCAGAATAATCCGCTAGTCTCTACCAACTGAGCTATCTAGATCTATGTTGGCGATCACTCTGCTGCCGCCTCCCAGGTTGTACGAAAAAACTTGGGTATGATACCTGACTATAGGCAGTTACAGGTTAAATGGCTTCTCACTGCCCCCCTCCCCCCAACAAAGGTTTTGACAATTAGGGAGAGGAACACCACCGGCATAAGGCTAGACAGCTCCGTTGGTAGAGCACCACTACATCAATCTGGAGGTTGCTGGTTCCAGGCCTGGAATTTCATCTTTGAGAGGGCACAGCCAAAGTGAGAGTGCAAAGGGCACTGTCATTGGAAAAGCTATAAGGCTATGGGAAACACTTGATGGGGCGCCAAGCCCAAGACATGGGGCAACAGAAGCCATGGCCTCCGTGGCCTTCATGTAATTCCAAGCTTGAGGTTCAAGTCCTGCCCTAATCAATTTTTCTTTCGTAAACCCCAAATAGAAGTAAATAATAATGCCCATCTTAAAAAGTTAGAAAGACTATGCTATTTACACATAAAATCTATGATTTATCAAAACGAAATCTTACTCACCAGACACATGAACACTTCCACTGCATACTGTCTGCAGTTAAAAACAAAACATAGTAAAACAAATTAAAATTCAGGTAAGATGCACGGGAACGTTGAAGTCAATGAGATTTTCTTACAGGAAAATGTAAAACATGTAGGCCTACTTGAACATCCAGAGTGAACACAGGTTAATAATAATAATAATAATGCTTCTTATATAGCACTCATATTTGTCACTCAGTGACGCTCAAGGCGCTTCAACATTCAGTATTTTCCTTCAAGGTATGAGGGGCTACGTTTGAAGTACGAGACCTACTCCTTTACATAGCACCATGTAATGGTTTACAAAGTGCTGTGGCGCAATATGCTGCCAATCAAACCAGGAACACCGGGGCGAACCCCTTCTCTTTTCGATAAGTGCACTGGGTTCTTTTACGTCCATTACACAACACACTGGACCAACGGCTTTACGTCCCATTCGAAGGATGAAACAATGATGGTTAAGTGTCTTGCTTAAGGACACAAGTGTCATGACCGGGACTCGAACCCACACTCTGCTGATCAGACGCACAAGAGCTTGGGTCCGGTGCTCTTATCCGCTCGGCCACGACACGCCAACAAAGGTTCCGAAAGGTTCCGAAAAAACATTAGAAAGTTTACTTTGGGAAAAAAATAAATAAAATCAGGGTCTACTCTCTGTAAACCTAGGGGTGGTGAGCCTATTTCTGCTCACCAGGGTCATCAGAGGGTATCGGAAAACAAATTATGAACATTTTTTCTAAGTGACCCTTCCCACCTTTATTAAAAGTTAATTTGGGGTTGAACATAAACAAAAATTGACAAGAGCAGGATTTGATCCAGCGACCTCTGGGTTCACGTGCCGGTGCTCTACAAACTGAAACATCTAGCCCTAATGTTGGCGGTCTCACATGATTTTGTCAATTATCTTTGTGCAGGGTGCCAGATGCCCGAGGGCTTCATGGCTCAGTTTGTAGAGCGCCAGCTTGTTAATCAGGAAAGGTCACAAAACTTGGTAGGGATTGGCCATGCCCTTATTTTAATCGTTATGAGCAAAAAAGTTGGAAGTTGGAGGCGGGGAAATTTGTGACTAAACTACTACACTGCACCGGGTCTTTATACGGTTACAAATAACGATTAACCCTATCAAGACCAGGGTGTGGAGAGGTAGGGTTACATTTCCCTAGACTCCAACCTCCAACATTTTGGCTCACAACTATTAATATAGCCTAAGAGCAGGACTGATCACTGCTAAGTTTTGTGACTTTTCCTGATTGGCGTGCTGGTATTCTACTAACTGAGCCATTTTATCGACCCCTCTGGCATCTAGCACCCCCCCAAAAAAGATATTGACTAAATAGGGAGTCAGTTAATATAAGGGCTAGATGGCTCAGTTGGTAGTGCCTAGCAAGTTAATCAAGAGGTCGCAGGTTCAAATCCTGGTGAAGTCAATTTTTGTTTATTCCACCAAAAGTTTACTTTGAGTAAGGGCAGGGTCGGACATAGACTTGGTTCCAAGTCTGCGATCGTGGCTTTTACTCTACCCGATAGCCAATACATTATTCCCTGAAATAGCGCCCTCTTGTAGATTAACCTCCGTCATTAGCCTACGATCACAGACTTGGGACCATTGTTCAACGGTTTGTACACACCCTATGGCGAATTAGTCCAAAAGTGGACGGAACAATCTGATTGGTCGGAATCGCAAAAACCTTCGATAACATGAATATTCAAACAAAACCATCTACGAGATAGGTTGTGAGCTCTTCCATTTAAACTGTAGGGTGGAACTGTTATCGCGGAGTAGGAATCATGTATTTTGTCATGTGTTCTTTACTACATTAAGATATCACTAAACTTATCTATGTATTTTAAAAACTGTCTACGTACCAAGGACTTTACAAATTTAATATCCAATGAACAAAACGCAACAATTTTAAGCAAGTTCAGCCTGTTAGTAATAGACGCTGCCAGTAATGTTTTTGCCGTCTCCTGATTGGCAAGCTTCCTGGCGTACGCTTGATTGTTTACATTTATCTTTGAATACATGAATATACATAAACGCAAGGGGGTCAAGTCTGAGATTGCGAGTTGGGGCGCGTGATAGCTAATCTGTGGGGGCGTTTTTCGTGGCTGATGCAGAGGAATAACTGCGATCTCAGACTTGAAATCAAGTCTAGGTCGGACACCCCCAAAATTTTCCACTGAAGTAGTCCTAGAGAGCTTTTCAGAGACATTGTGGAAAAATTGGATGTGTTGTCCTCCTGCAGGTCGCAGAATGCACCTCATAACACAATGCGAATCTACCATTTCCACCATTTTGGGGGTCGATTCCTTTGTGTTCATTCTGACTTCTGTTATTGGCAGACAGGATAGCCGTGTGTAAGTGCCCTGTGCGTCGTGCTAGGGATCAATAGCTCATGTGTATGCCAAAATGCACATGATCAGATGATTGGTGCACAAAGGATTCCTGCCAGTCAAGCAACACCAGCAACCATGGCACTCTGATTTTTAAGCAATGTGGTATACAACTCTAAAACCTGTGGTAGTTACATAAAAACTACAGCATGGCGTTTATCTTGGCAGCTTATTTTTTAACTGTACTTGGTTTCCCAAGATTCATTGCAGGATATTTTCAAGATGGTGCATAATATGGGCTATAGAACTTAGAAGCTTTCCTTAGATTGCCTTGACCTTTCAGGTAAGAATGGAAAAAAATCTACAGTATCTGGGCCAAATATAAAGAGCCACATAAGTTTACTTAAGCAGAAGTGCAAAGCAAAAGTAAGCAGAATTCCAGTCAAAGAATGTACATGTAACACGCTTATTGCTATCTTAGCAAATAACCTTATTCTGGTTGGAATAATTTTATTGTGCTTAGCTACTTAAGTTTTGGGTCCTGATCTAAAAAGGGCTTGGGCCCTGGGCCCAATTTCATAGAGCTGCTTAAGCAGAAAATAATGCTTAACAATTTCCTGCTAAGCAGAAATGAGCAGGATTACTAGTCACAAATTGTACACGTGACATGGAAGTTTGGCTGGTAACCTTATTCTGGTAAGCAAAATTTTATTGTGCTCAGCAAATTTTTTTGCTTAAGCAGCTCTATGAAATTGGGCCCAGGTCTGAAAACGGGCTTGGGCCAAGGTTGCTTGTCATGAATTGGCCAGGCTGTTTATGGATATGGGGCTAAAGTTAACAATTATAATGCTAAAAAAAACCATGGCAAACATACAAAATTCAAAATAACTTACCCAACAAAATAGTGTGAAGTAGGACTGCATGTGGGTTCACCCTTGGTCCACACAGTCAAAATAATGTCTGCTGCACTGACGAGCCTATTTCTCAGCTACAACGAACATACAACAAGTTATTATTGATAAGTAAACATTTTTGCCCATTTTCCAGTCCGACAAACTGTTAGATTTACCCATAAATTATATTATTTGTTTACACAAAACCCAACTCACCAGACCTACAAACAGCTCCACTACTTTCTGTCTGCAATTAGCTGATTTGAGTGCGTAAAAAATGACACAGCAGGCATGTTATTACGGTCTTTTGACAAGAGTGACAACAATGTACGATAAATGAGAATAATGGCGGCCGCTGTCGTCTGCCATCGCAGGAAAAAGTGTTCAACATACAGCACACAACACATTGCACTTGCGCACAGCACCTGACTAGCGACGCAACACCACAAAGAAAGACCACTGCGCACAACCCAACAAATAGATGCGTAGCCAGAACTTTTTCGCTTGGGGGGGGGGGGGGGGGGGGGGCGCAGGGAAGGGAGCATTTCTGTTAAGTGTGTGTGTGTGGGGGGGGGGGGGGGGGCAGGGAGAATGGGTTTGGCCGGGGGGGGGGGGGGGTCATGCTTTTATTTTGAAAGGGGACGCTGCAGAGGGCCGCCATCCTCTTGTGGGCGATAGCGATCCCGATTGCGATCGTACACTACATTTTGATTATACAAACACGCATTTTCTCTCTTTTTCTCTCTTCTCTTTGAGCGTTAAACTTTGATTGGAACTACGTTTTGTTGAAGTCACACAAAATACCAAAGTGTGATTAGACTGGTAGTCTCATTAACGGGCCATAACCTTATCATTAATGCGTTGTAGCATTCTTCTTTTTTCCCAGTCCTCACAACGCATATTGCACATTCTGAATTTTTCAAATTCTAAGATATGTACACACAATTATTTACTCTTTTTAGACGTCTTGCAATATCCACCTTGTGTCCAGGTTATGCAAAAGATGGGGAGAATAGCATGGATTGCCAAGTGGGACGGAGATTAAAAATAGGCAAAGATAGCCATGTGTCAATTTAATTTAAAATGCGTTTTAGATTTTAACTGACATTTTAATCATTTTAGGGAAAACAGTCACCTTCCTCAAAGATTCCCCAAAGAAGGTACAAGAAATACTTGATCATTATGAACTGCAATTTGCCCAAGCCTTCTCATGGGACCCTACGGCTGATTTTCCCCGAAGCTCAAGGCTGACTCTTGGTGGAATGGTGATAATTTTCCCCTGGGCTCTCGGACACCAGCTTCCCTCGATCTCACTTTTCCCTTTGGGCATCAGTCGAAGGTCGACGCTTCCAATTTGATGATTGCATTGTAAAAAATGAAGAAGAAGAAGAAGAAGAAAGAAAACAAGAAGAAGAAAAACGTGTCATAAGTGTGTGTTAGCTATATCTTTGGGTTCATGGTTCCATGTCACCTTCATCAACTGGCTGTAAGAAATTTATACATTGAACTTGGCCACTCGGTGATGATTGAAAAACTATAGTTTATAGATTTATTCTTCTTTTTTCATATTTGTTTACATTTTATCGTGAACCGGTAAGACTAAACCGAACCCAAAAGACGTCATAATATAGCAAAGCTTTATTTAAATGATTTGGTTTGAAGTTGTGTATAATTTTAATAATGTTCCCTTTGGACAGGAAACAACGTGTTAATAAATCAATATCTATGTGCCACAGCTGCCGTCCTTACATTCAGCGAAGAAAAAGTGAACCCGGAAAAAAATTGCGCGCACACAGTCATTAATGCATCAGTTTAGTTTTCATGACTATGGACAATAAGAGTTTAATGTTGTTTTAATCATGTTCAGTGTGATTTTTTATTCAAGTTGGTTGTTAAAAGACTTGCAACATGTCCATTCTAGCATGTTTTGTTTTACTTTGCTTCAGTTCCGTACTCAAACGTACATGTGTTCTTCATGTTGTAAAACTGTTGGTCTTTATTTGGTCTACCATTCCTTCTCACCCATTTATTTATTTATTATGAATCATTTATTTTAAAGCATGAAAATTTGTCCTACATTTCGACTCTTGGTTGATTATGAAGCAGTCCTAAATTGGCCCTTTTCGTCAATAATAGGAACTAAAAAATAAAAAACACAATGATGACTACGCCTTGTTAGAGTTTCATGAGTCTTTATGCACTGTTAGAATGCTAGCCAGCGATGGGGGGGGCGGGGCATCGCACTGCGGGTGGGGAAGGGGGGCAGAGGCTAAGGTTTTTTTCCTTTCGCTTGAAATTTAAGCCAAAATAGGGATCCGGGTTGTGTGACAGACTAAGGACAACCGTGTTTCGCTTCTGTGCACTAAACTATGGGGTCCGTCTCTAAAAATAAAAATGAATTCCAAGCAATGGGAGGACAAGGATAAATTATCGAATTACCGGGTCGACAAGAGGTGTGTGGGGTGAGGTGGGGTGGGGGGATTTCTGCCTTTTTTCTGCCAAGCCGTCCTCTCAGAACCCACTCCACCCCAGCCCACTTCCCATCGAACAGTTCAATGCTTCTCTTCCCGTTACATGTACAATTCTAAATACATGTAGGTTTTGGTTTTTTTCCTCGATTTTGCCCTAGGCGTAAAAACTGATAGATGTGTGTCGAAAGTTTTTGTGGAGGATCAGTCTGACTTGACTTTGTACTTCTGTTGACGTGAGCGAACTTTTGAACCCAGTCTCTGATGCCATCGGTGGCTTTACGAAGCTGTCATCGGCGTCCTGCGATTATCGGATGTCAAAATCAGCACCCGGGGAAACCAATTTGAAGATTAAAGGTGTATTCGCCCTAATACGCCCCTATGGAATCTTTTACCACATCTCTGGCCCGTTAATCCAGGATTCTATGCCATTTGAAAGTAGCCCCCTATCCGAGATTTTGTTTATTCGTTGGAATTAAATTTTCATGTAACTCCTAATTTGTATACTTCCCCCTTCTGTGAATAAAACATCTGTATAGCCATACAATCAGGACAGTCACCAACATATAAATTCAGTGACCTATTTTCGACAGTTTTGATACATGTCTTTGGAATACGGGAATTACCCACAATAACTTTCACCTTTTTAAATGAAAACGGGTGAAGATTTCACTTGAAGTAAGCTCTGATATGTTGGCCTAACTGTTTATCTCAATTAATCCAGTGAGATCTTGCCTACTTGGTATTAATTAATCAGATTTCTTTTTATCTTGAATTTAGCAGGGTCGACATTTTCCAAATTCCTTTATACTATGCATTTGTTGAAAAGAATGGGGGGGGGGCATTTTGTGCCTGAGCCTCGCCGTGCGTCTATCATTGATTCCGGTCATGTTTTGACTCCAAAGGGGTCAATGCTGACCTGGCTGTATAACATAAAGTTTAAGGGGGTTAGGTCAGTTTTTGGAGCACCATGACCCTATACTACTTCTATTGACCAGAAACCTGGATTGAAAGGGTACAGTGTATTCTTAAAACGGAGCATGTGGTGCGTCTGTCATTAGATCCGGGTCAAGTTGTGACTCCAAAAGAGTTAATTCTGACCTGGCTGGGTTTTCTGAGGTCCAAGGATGTCAAATCACTTTTTCTTGTGGGGGGAGGGTCACCTTGACCACAAACTTTTTAAAGTGACAGGGAATTCTGGCTAAACGGCAATCTAAAACCGGATTTAGGGTCATTTTGTACCATATCATTGATCCTGGATCATCGTTTGACTCCCAAAGAGTCAATTCTGATCTGACATTTTTCTTTTAACCTTAATGTATATTTTACCATAAGTTTATTAACAACATGATCTTTAAATGCATTCTACGAAGGTTGACTGTCAGTTGCTGCACAAAATAATGACATTCACACATTGAAATGTCACACCGCTCTCTGACAGATTCCGTTGAGCAGCTGTGTAGAAAGCGGATGTGGTTTTTTGCTTAGAACTAGTAAGACAAGTAAAATGAATTCCTTCCAAACGAACTAACATTTGTAGTAAACCTCAGACGGATCTTGTTTAAGTACCGCATATCCGCAAGGAAGTACTGTGAAGAAAGTTGTATCATGAAACCGAATAAGGAAACCACTAATCACTAAAAAATGGCTGGAATATTGATTTATCTTGAGGTGTTTTCTGAAAATAGAGGAACAAGCCTATTCTGCAAAGTGTCATTTGCCATTTTTCTTATATATTCATAGTACATTAATTTTTTTTAAATTATAGGTAGCTTCATAGTTGGTTTGTCAACGTAATGCTGACTTGGAGGCAGAATTACCAAGCAAAGATTTATTATAAATAAGGCTAAATTTTATGCTGTTTTAACTGAAAAACATCAAGATTGAAATGTGACGTCGCCAAACTTGTTTGGATTTTGACAAAACTTGCACTTGATTTGTGTTAAAACACAATGTCATTTTACGCTGCTTTTAACTTCGGGGTTGGGCTTGTCTTTCCCCCTATTTTCACAAGGACATTTGGAAAATGAGTGGATCACAAAAGCGAAAAATATCTTCGTTTAAACGTTACTATTGTATCTTTCGACCGTAATTATTTCATCAAATCTCATTACAAAGCTGTTTATGGGCCCTTAAATCTAAACGACGTATGACAGAACCTTCATAGACGAAATAAGACCGGCAGTTTTGCGGTGATTCCAAGACAATGTAAAGCACACCGCAAGCTTATTGGATTTGTTGGGGGTCTTACGTCATTCAATTTGCTTCTGTAATTCGTCAAAGTTATACCCATTGTTTCACAGTAAAAATGTTCCTGTACGGTAGTGGCCAACGCCTCGCGTGTGATGGTTTAAAAGAATTAACTAACTTTCTCAGGAACCAGTTAATCAGAACAATACGTGGAACTAAGCCCGCCTCCTTCCATGGTTAGCGATATCAACTGGAGATGGTTTCCATCAAAAACGAAGGAGGGGGTCAAATAAAAAAGAGTATTTCTTATTTTGGGTCCACGCATTCTTTCAAAGTACGAAAGCTAAATTTGTGAATAATATATACTCGGGTATTATGCCCAGGTCGGAATTGACTCATATCAGGGTCAGTGTGTCTAAAGTGTAGAACTTTTTAAAGGTTGGGTCATATTCTTTGGTAAAGACCTCGAAAAGAAAGTGTGAAAGTGGTGTAAAGTTTTATCCGGAAGCCTACGGTACTTGTTTATAAAAGGTAATAGTTATATATGATACTAAACAAAAATGCCGTGTTAGTCTGATAGATAAAACAAGGAAGGTATGGTGGTAGCACTTAAAGACTAACCAATTACAAAACAACAAAACTGCATGAACTTTTGTAGCAACAACTATAACTTGCATCTGATGAAGTAGTTTTTGCCACGAAAGCTCATGCAGTCTTGTGTGTAATTAGTTAGTCTTTAAGTGCTACCACTACATGTAAAGGTGTAGTAAAGATTCCTGCGAAATTATATCGTCTGATGCCCCCTGCATCCAGGCGACTTTTGTGAACTTTCCGTGGTGTGCGTTGTGCAGTCAATACGGCCAAAGATACGGTTGGTACCCACTGTCTCCTCGTGGACGGATTCAACGTTCTGGACGAAAATACTGTAACAGCAATTTGGTTTGTTGTTTTCTCAACAATTATGCAATGTATTAAACTAGAACTTTCACCGTTGACTTTTATTGTATCTTTCTTGATAATTATGCCCATAAAATCAGCTTTACGTTGACAAAAACCCGAACAAAAATAGTCCCATGCATGGTTGAAGCATTCGTCAAACTTCCTCAACTCCCTGGGGAGATTCGACCCAAGCTGCTTCAATTGCCCTAAGCCCTTAGGAATTAACAAAACACGTCTCAGCCCTCTCAGGTTCCAAATTATACACCTGTGTGAAGAGAAGCAATTGTGGTTAAGTGCCTTGCTCAAGGACACAAGTGTCATGACCGGGAATCGAACCCACACTCCGATGGTTAGCCATGAGTTCGATGCAGTAGACCACTCGGCTACAGACACACCACAACGAGCCTATCTTTACAAACAGGGTGCATTCGCAATTATTGCAAGTAGTTTCAATCCGAAAGTTAATTGATAATATTAAGTTCATACAAATACTAATATAATTATATCTATCCTCTTAAACAAAATCACCATCTGAAAAAGTCATAGTCAAGAAAAGGCGTTTGAAGACAGTATTTAATGTAATTTCCTCAAGGATACACAGCCTGTAATGGTTTGCAGAGATCGAGACGACTGGATTGAATTGTCTCCTTCCACAACGAATGTGTTGCACCTTTAAATATGTATGCGCCCCATAATCACAAATGATCCCTGAAGTTTCCCATGCAATATTCCCCAACCTATCACAGCCTGCGAAGAGGGAATACACTTTGACGTCATCAAACACGGGGCCCAATGGAATCATCACATTTATAAGGTTGGGAAGTCCAAATTGGGAAATACAAGTGCCCGTGCCTCTGTCCTGGCAGTGTTATCACTAATTGCCCGGATGTTGCTGAAGGCGATTCCTGACACTGGAGAGGTTCACGAAGTGAACTTGACAGCTATGGCCCTTTTTCGAAGCCACGGCTTTGGTTTCGGCCCCTGCTTAGACTCTAGTCAAGTTATTTTGAACACGTGCACTTTCAGTACAGGGTTTCAAATAGATGGACGGATCCGAAGCCGAAGCCCAAGCCCAAGCCAGGGTTTCGAAAATGCCCAATGTGTCCCGTGCTTTTCAGTGCTAGTCCCATGTCCTTCACTATGCTTTTTTTCTCCAAAGTTTACGCCGTATGAATAACAAAACCGACACCAATAACCAAGGGTCTCGTGGACCTGTGATCCCATGAGTCCGGGTCACGTGGACCCGACCCTTCTCTGGTTGTGTATGACCTGAAATCTATGTCAACCAATAAATGGATCAAACTTACGCAGAATCTGTGTTAAAATCACCAAACATAGAGTGCCCTCGCTAACTGGGGCTGTGTAATAACTGTTGAAAATTGGGGTCGTACCATATGCACCCAACTTGTCTTTAATTGACAGAATACTTGCAGTTGAAGAGAAACACGTGTATAACATTAACTTTCCTATTGGGGCTTGTTTGTAGTTCACGATGACGAAACTGATATTAGACGTGTTTGCATTCGTTATCTTGTCCCACCATCCACATCCTATGTCATTTCCTGATGAAGGAAGAGTAATAGATGGAAAGGGAAATGTTAACTTAGCCCTTGAAGCACGCCTATATAGTCAGTTATCACACCGTTGGCGGGTTCCCTTTTCTGTTGTTATAGTTAAACCAGTGACACTTTAAAAAGTGACAGACTTATTTCTTCAATCCAAACCTTGCAAGTGACTACCATGGAAGAAGAAAAATATATTGCATACATAAATAACAGTTTGAATGATTGGTGCTGGTTTACACTCTAAAGACGTCTGGGTCAGGAAAAAGATTTGACAAATTACATTTTAACTGTAAAACGGGTCATGCTGACCCCAAAACGGGTCATGCTGACCCCAAAACGGGTCAGGCTGACCCCAAAACGGATCAGGACCCACGGGACATGGATCCTGGAAGTTTTTAGACTGTCACTTAACTTAATAATTAGTGAGTTTTAAAAATAAAACACATGGGTTTTTTTCAAATGATTATAAATCATGTATTCTCTTTAAAAAAAATATGAAGTCGGTAAAAAACGGGCCACATTTCCCCATCATAAATGTATTCTAGTTCTTGTGATTGAATACAAGTGCGCATCCAACACTGATTTTAATCTCATCATTCTTTTGCTGTCATGTTTCCTTTTGGCGTTATGACCCAACCGGTTGTTGCTTGCTTTGGTGGGAGATGACGTGTACTTCCCCTTGTGATGTTTCTTGAATATTTAACAAGGTCACTGCATATTCATGTGGTAAAAACAATCGGCGGCAACCACTTGCTCCCTCGTCGTTTGACTAGCCCAAAACCCTGCGTTTAGTGGCCCAATTCCCTTCTTATGGTCGCACGAAAGTATCTTTTGTCCGAGTTTCAAAAGATCTTAAGCAAAAACATTTCCTCTGAAAAAAAGAGAAGAAGAAAGACTTATGGATGGCAAAAAAAAACGATCAAATTTTTCACCCACAGCTTTCTTGAAACACAAATGTGCAGATTAAATTATGACGACCCAATCACTGAATAAAATTCGCTACGTTCTCCTTCCCCGGGCACACAGCAATTGGTTTTACCGTAACTCAAAAAACAAAAACAAAACTCAATAAAATAAAAGAAACAAAAAATACATTATAAAAAAACACCGCCGTCAAAATTGTCCCGGTTCAGGGTCCCGGGAGGGGGGGGGGGGGGGGGGTTGACCCATTTGTGGGTCGGTATGACACGGAATCTTTGTGAAAAATAACGATAGTTCAGACTGACGCAGAATTGGAGATGAAATCCAATTTTTTTGTAATATCCAGTTTCAAGGTTATGACCCCTGGAATCCATTTCTGATCCAGTTTGACCCAAAACCTAGGTAAAACTGAACAAGAAATAGGTCAGGCTGACGCTGAATCAGAGCGAAAATCCCATTAAAACAATCCGGTTTCGAGGAAAGCCTGACCCAGAAATCGGTCTAGAGTGAACTCTGACCTGGGAATTTTTAGAATTGTTGAGTACCGGTGATTGAATCGAGTCTTTACACACGTACGTTGTTTTAACGGCAGCAGTTTATGAGTTGTCGATTGTCATTTTGCACCCTCTTTGAAATACATGTTTCGTCTTTACTGAGGATCAAGCATTTACAGTTCTTGCGGGTTATATATGTAAAGACAGCTGTCTCAACTTTTTAATCTGATTGTAGACAATCTTGTTAGATAGTTTCATTTTGAAAGACTCGTTGTTCTGAATGGTACATAATACACACACGAAACCAAAACAATTGACATCGGATCATTTTCCATGTAACAAAACGAAAACCCCGTGGTAAGAAAATTCTATAAACTACGTTTAGAGTTCATCACGATTAATTAAAAAAAAAACGAAAAACTGACAAAATGTATACGTGGTTTTGAAGTCATGCCAAAACCTTTCCCGGGAAGTGACGTAGTGACGTTCGTGTAGAAATCATCATCCCGCAAACCACTCCAAGCCCCTAAGTACCCCCCGACGAGGCTCAGCGAAGGTCCCGCGGCCTCTTCAACGGGAAATCCCTGACCGAAACATAATGGTATTGCCTTCGGTTATGACCTTCTAAATCGATGGCAGTCCAACTCTACAATTGATATGTGATTCGGTGCTTGATTACAAAATAGATACTAATGTGTAACTCTAAACATTGACATATTTAGACATGTGAAAGGAATGGTTACGGGACGTTCATACAAGCAGGGAGGATCATTTTGTGCTTTGTTTTACCATCCAATTATAAACATGACTTAAAGATAGCCAGCTCAAACTATCATCAAAACTAGGATTAATCTCTTTCACTTTGGGTATTAGAGATCGACGTTGACAATGGAAACATCCTCCACTTATGACACACTACTATAAGTGGGGATAACAGGACATTTGTTGTCAGTGTTTCACCTGATATGGATGTACAAACAACGAACAGCCAGGAATCTGCTTCAGAGGGTAAGTAAAACAATAAAGACGTCATTTTAACTTGAGCTCATACAGTGAGAAAACGAGCGTGTGGACTCTGGTATCGCCGCAGTGTTCTTTGGCTTGATTCTGTTGCGTAATTTTCTTAAAATTCCTCCTGTGACGTGGGTTCGAATCCTTACAAGGACTCAGAGCCTTGATTGTCCGTTATTAGCCATTTGAGATGTTAGACACTATATAGGAGTGCACTGTTTGGTTTGGGTGTGTTGCAGACATAGTTACCCAAACCATATGGTGCCACCATAATGTGTCCACCAGATCTCAAAATGGCTATAATTGGGTTTTCCGATCGTAATTATTGGGGTGACTCCCCTAGCATTTCCCATATAGCCTATTAACGGTTCCTAAAGGCAGGGTTTGTGTGTGTGTGTGTGTGCCCTTACACATGCCAACTTACGGGGTACTTTTAACAATGGAACAATGGACCCCACAAGGCAATTTCAATAGGAACAATAGGGCCCCACAAGGGAATTCTTTAGAAAAGGGAACAATAGAACAACAATAGCAGTACCCCACAAACCGGATCCGTAAGGTTGTGTGTGTGTGTGTGTTGTTGTTGTTGTTGTTGTTGTTGTTTTTTTGTTTTTTTTATATTGTCAAAGACAAGTATACTCACTTGGTGAAAATGTTGGCACAATTGGTCGTCGAAGTTGCAAGAACAAAAGAAAAGAAAAGAAGAAAAAACTCTAATTGCATAAAATTATGTCCTTTTAGATGCCTGAGTAGGCTTCATGCCTGAAGCCTTTCTCAGATTCAAATTTTGGGTTTAACAATTACCCCTTTCTCTAAAACTATACACGACTCCAAAAGGGAGTTGTTTCTAACAATGTTTTATAATATCAACAACTCTCAAGTGCTCTTTTACCAAGTAAGTTTTAATGGCTAGCCTATCATTTTCTGGAGTAATTACCAACGGGAAAGTACCATTAAAAACCTTAAACTCGGATTCGGTTTTCAGTCCCACACCTAACATTTTCATCGTCACCTGAAACAAACCCATTTGAGAAATAAGGCCCAATTGGGGAAACCGTTTGTTTCATTATGAATAAATAGTAAATTGCCACCCCCATTGTCCTGGTTGGTTTCTGAACGAAGTGCATTTTAACGGTGGGGGGGGGGGGGGTATTATGAAATGTGTGGCAATATTTTGCTACTCTTGGTTTACTGTGGTACTTATACCATAAGTGAAGGTTCAATAAACTCGCCATACAACCAATGTGTGATGTTGACATCAAATTCCATTATTAAGTTATCATGTCAAAACAAAAACACAATGTACGTTACTTGCAAGATGTCTTAACAGTGGGGGGGGGGGGGCGCCCAGGGCGGCCATCTTGTTTATATCTGCGTGAAGTCACTATTTTCAAACAGAGGTTGGGTGGTAATTTAGTCAGTTATGTACACATCGTTTAGAAGTGCTACATGCAAGAAAAGGGGAAGAAAAGAAATGCAACATAACTCTACACGCTGGCTGTTGAAAAGATTTCACAACAACTGACGAAAAAAACATATAAAACAAAACAAACTGTTTTCCTTTGTTTGGGGGGGGGGTGGAAATGACTGGTCCGGGAAATTCCATTTACGATTGTGAAATCAGATTTATTTGGCCAACTTCCTTTTACTTTATCGGGTAAAACTCGTAAAGTTAATGTCTGAAACAACATTGTTATGCAGATGCATTGTTCTCGTTTAACAACACCGGTAGCTATTGTGCAAGCGGTAAATACGTTGTTTTTGGAACTGAGTGATAGATGCACATGATAAAGTGAAATGTTTTGTTAAATGTTAATATTTCCCGTTTGAATGCAAACTTGACAGCCATACGGACTATTTATAAACTGATCATCGTTAGCCATGGATTTTCAAAGCACACCTTCAATATACCCATCCAACCGATGAAACCCATTCTTACATGCGGTAAGCACATTAAACGATCCCGAAGAAGCAAATTAAAGTGCAACGGAAGCGTAACCATGGGTAAATCAGATTCGACTTCCGTGTGTTATAAAGCGCCAAGGTTCCCGGGGCCTGGTCTCTCTAAACGAAAAAAATGACCAATAAAAGCTGTCTAACAGTGTGGGCAGTAGGGTTTCCTACTTTTTATGATAATTGGGGGATGCTTGATTATACACCTGGCCAGGGCCGTGACTTCGCTTCCTCTCTTGTTGGCAGTATGTTTGACGGCCAACCAAATGTCATGGCGACCTTTCAACGAGGGTTGGCAGCTCGCAGTGGATCTATAAAAGCCAAGATGCCAAACAGGTTGGAAGCCTTGAACACCATCCCTCCCCCACCCCCCTAAAAAAAAAAACCACACTTTTCATTGAAAAATAATGTTTTGTTTGTCACCGGCAGGGGATACCAGTGTAGCCAGAGTGAAACAGTTTTGTGTGTGTGTGCCTTCATATTCACTACCTTATGGAGACCGAGACCAAAACAGAAAAGGGAAAACAAAGGGTCTCCATAGGGAAATTCTAAAGACTGGGTTGCTCCACAAGGAATTTTGTGTACAAAGTCTATGGGAGGTTCTTAACTACAGGGACAAAGGAAAGAACAAAAGATGTCTCCACAGGGATGCAAAAAATGCGTGTGTGTGCCCTTACACATGCCAACTTACGGGGTATTTTTAACAATGGAACAATGGACCCCACAAGGTAATTTCAATAGGAACAATTGGGCCCCCACAAGGGAATTCTTTAGAAAAGGGAATAATTGAACAACAATAGCAGTACCCCACAAACCGGATCCGTAAGGTTGTGTGTGTGTGTGTGTTTTTTTAAGGTATGTTGTGAGCACATGCTGACATATTTAGGTGTACGTGCAATACAAGCACGAACACCTTTTGGTTTATTTCCATTGTCTATTGCACACACTGGTCAGCTCATGCCATGATATCCTAAGCTGGACCATGCCACACGTCCTGTAGGGGGGTTGTCAATCAACATGGGGGCACTCATTTGGCCAGAAGGGGGCAGGGCAAAAAGCTGCTAGAGTATTCTTTTGGTACGAAATCGGTATGTCAATTGTCAATGGTAGATGAAACCATTTTATACAACTAATTAATTTCAATTGTAAGTATTTGTTGTTATTTCACGTCGTGTTGATGGTAACATTCCTTCCAGATGGACCAGCTTAAATATTATGAAAGAAGGAAACCAAACAATCACCCACGTCACACAGTCAAAGACAAACATGAAAACTAAACTGTAAAGCAAAGCGCCATGCCACGTTGGAGTAAAACATGGTTTGGAATCGGTCTTGCTACACTGTAGATGTGCATGTAAGGTTGTTGATGGCACATCCTAAAACTTTTTGGGGAAAAGACATTTTGTTCATTATGCCTTAATGACGGCAATGTTGATGTTGGCTTTTTCACTAGTTGTCTTTTGATATTTTTCTATTCACAGCCCGGGAGAATAAACGCGTTATCGCCAAGCCACCCACCGGCCCTCCTGGCCAGCCCCCCCCCCCTTCCCAAAAAGGCACGATGTTTTCTCGTTTTGCCCATCAGTAGCGTTAGAGTGCACGCGCGGTGTAAAGTTCGTATACTTCATGGGGAAGTCATATTGCAATATAAATCACGTACGCTATGCAACACATATAACTAACCACTCAAGAAATACATAAATAATAGTTTGAAACAAGAGATAAACCCATTATCTCATCACAGAAGTTTCAAACTAAGACTACTTTAATAAGTCTTTACTTTAACCGACCCCAAAACCACACAAACACCCTAACAGACACCAACAACGAAAACAGCCCAACTATAACTGCAACAAAAGCTATAAAAAACAACCGCAATCGTCCCTTTAACAACATTGTTTCCCCGCTGTAAGTCAACGAGACCGTTAATGATCGCATAAGCTCATCAGGTTGACGCCTGCAACTAGTTCTAACACACCCTTTTTAATAAAGATCGAAACCTCGATAAGAACGCATTGAGTAGCCTTGGAGTGGTGTAGTACACAATTCAATGACTTGTCTACATTTTATTCGCTTCATCCATTTGTAACTATATACGTGAAATGCTGTAAGGTCCAATACTAGTTACATATAATCTTTTGGTTCAACCCCGACAAATAACCAACGTGCTTTTTCTTATAAAAAGCAAGTTAAACAACAAAGTAAACGGTCGTTAATGTTAGAGCTTAGAGGTTTTTTAAACCAGCAATTAGGACAAGTATTTGTCAAGATTAGAGCGAAAAGCTATTTGTTACCAGTTCTAAACAGAAAGTACACCACTGTAGTTTGAAATTCTTTACTAATGGTTTAGTTTAAACGGTTATGAAAATCACACAGTACTGCATGGTTGAAAAATCACAATAACGTTTAGCACGACTATACGAATACGAAAATAGTTTTGGTTGATGTTAAAGCCGCCAGCTTTAGTTTTTACCGATAAAGGATTAAAATACTTTCCATACCAATAAAGCTCGCAATAAAAATTTCTTAATATTAATTGATGACCTTTACTGCAAACAGCGGGAAAACTGTTCATGTATTTTCAGTTTTTGCATGTGTATATTGGGCTTATTTCGGTTGCCAACCATTCATACATCACACCTCTTATAAAGAAGTGAACAAATATGCATTTATATTCTTATTTGCAAACAAACAGACCCGTTTAATTATACATGTAATCGAATTAAATTTGCATCATCATCAATTCACAATTGTCAGGTGGGACGACGAACTAATTCCAGCGTCCTGCTCAACTGTTTTGAAATGTCAAAACTAAACAACTCGAGGGTAACGACTTGATTGGATTGCGCAATAGACAGTTTGGCAATCTTTCTATTACGTGGTCTACCTGTTCAGATTAGCAACTTAAGTGGAGCCACCTTTCAAAGGAGAAATAATAAATTGTACAGCAGGGAGAACACACACACATTATGTAAATAAAAAAAACAATCGACATTTGTACTATTTTTGCCAGGCACTTCATCATAAGCAAAGGTGATGTATATCAGAGCCAAATTAACACACAATGACAATGCAAATATACTTAAAAGACAAATGAAAATATATTAAAATATGAATAATTAAATTAATAAATGAGGAAATAACATTCTCCAAGAAGTTGGCAATATGCTAGGACATTCAGGTATACTTTATGCATGGAGACCGAACAACCTGTAAGGGTTTGCGGTAACACTATGTACTTGAATTACTCCTACGACCCACGTATTTCTTTTCCAGCTTTCCCGTCTAATTACAACCTCTGCAAGTAAGAGAGTCCAGTCCAACTTTCTCCTGAAGACGATCAAAGTATACTGGCCGAAACGTCGAGTTTTGACACTAACGGTTCTACCTAAAACATGGCGTAAAACCAGACGTTTTCATGGGAGGTGGGGAAGCAAGCTGGGTAGCCAGCTGGGGCAAAGACATAAATTAGTGTTTAATATTAAAACATATTTATACAGAATGCAAAAACCAGCTAAGAGGCTGTTTTACATCATGGTCCTGTCAACAAAATTAGGAGGGGGGGGGGGGTTGGCTATTGTACCATACCATATATTTGTGCATTTTTTTACTTCATTGGGTGGGGGTCAAGGGTGGCAAGGGTTATGAAGAGTGGGGGTGGCTACCACCCCGCCCCTTCTTGTTACGCCACTGACCCAGAACAACCATAACTCATTAGTGTTGGATACCACAAACAGTAGATAACTGAAAACGAAATGTTAATATACCTTTGTGAGACGGTAATTCAATCAAGTTAATGAAAGGTTTGTCTATTGTCTGACTAGTAAGATGTTGTTGTAAATGACATTGAACCGAATTGGTTTGAATCACATCCAAAAATAACAGGCGTGAAACCGGAAACTCTGTGGAGAGCGGTTTTGTATAACAGAAACAAAATATTGTATCATAATAGTGAGCAGTTCTGATGTCTGTCATAAAATGAAAATCCAGGCCCCCGAGACAGTTTTCTTTAAATAAAGCCAATGGAATAGACAACCAAAAGACAAAACTTGTGAAAAGAATATACCAGGGTGCATGGAAGCGCAAAATTCCCGTCAGGCAAGCCAGAAACGGCCAGGGGTGGTGCGCCACCTTCTCCTTGTTTTTGTCCGTACTGAGATATGTGACTTGAATAACACATGTGTCCTATCACTTCATTTCTTATGTAATGGACAAGATGTATGACAAATTATTGTTGCATTCTTCAATACTTAGACAATCCTACTGTTTATGCAAAAATTATTATTATTACTATTATTTTTTTTCCTCCGTGCATTCGAAAAACTGTTGATTTACGCGTTCCAAAAATGAATAGAGTTGTTTCAAAAATTATGCTTTAAAGACTATTCTTATTTGCTAAACTTTGCTGTAGTTGACGGATTTAGAGGTTTATTATCCTGCATTTCGCCTGTGTGGACCACGGTTCGAATCCCACCTTGCATGTGGGATTTCAGGCCTGATACAATCATGTCGGTTTTCTCATTTTTTTATTTTATTAAAACAAACCAAATTATCATTATTATTTTTTTATATTTTTATTATTATTATTGTTTAATTTATTATTATCATCATTTTTTATTTACTTATTTACTTTTTTAATTTTTATTACTACTATTTTGTATTTATTTATTTATTTATTTATTTATTTATTTATTTATTTATTTATTTATTATTATTTTTTTAGGGGGTGGGTTCCCTATATGTGGGGTTTCCCTATCCACATCTCTAAAATGAAAATGTCTCCATTGTCTTCTCACTACAGGTGTCCTCGGTATCCTGGTCGCTTTGGATAGTCCAGTGATTTTCATTACCAGAAAGATAACTAAAAACAAACAAACTAATTAAATAATCTTGTACTGGCATACGGTTCAAAATAGGCGCGCCATAACAAAATGTTCGCTTGGTTGTTCTGTTTATAAGGATGTGATAATAACCACAGGACTTTATTTACTTTGTTTTTTGCATACAGGGAAGTACATGGAGAAATATATGTCCAGCGTGCTGTACGCAATAGCTGGGACTATTATAGTCCTTTGCATTCTCATCCATGGCTGTCTATTCTATCGAAGATGGTGAGTTACCTTTTAAAACATTCAAACCTATTAAATTTAAAGTCAAAGAGTATTTGGATTTTCGTCCAAATGGACACAAAAGCAACCCAAAAAGACATCGAGGTGTGATAACCTTGGGTTCTGTTTGTTTTTGCAATGAGTTGCGTGAAAATCCTCGTCCAATTTTCAGTTTTCTTTGCTGTCCTACCTGAAAAGCAAGAACAAACGCTACTGTTGTTTCTGTGTGACCAATAAAAAAGAAAAGAAAAAGAAGAAGAAAACGAAGAAAACAAAAAACAAAGTTACCGGCAGTCGGTAAATTTCTATCAGGAAGGGTGCTTTGGAAAGTGAAACTACATCAACAATTCTTTTTTTTAATGAAATATCTATTTCATTTTCACTCTAAAGGTTTATGTGAAAATTAAGCTGTTGTCCTGGTTTTATCTAAGTGATAACACTCGCTGCAACGCATTCATCGCGATCAGTCTCTCTGAAAACACACATCACGATTGGGTGATTTTCAAAGATTGTTTCATTGTTTTTGGATTGTTTGAAACAAATGTTTTACTACACAACCAGAAACTTAGCAATCATCCCATAGTTTTGTCTCAATGGCATTTAACAAACGTTGTAGCCTGCACCTGTTACAAAATACACGGTAAGTAGTTAACACTTATGTAGAAAATTATTAGTCACAATCTGAAAGCTCACTGCCTGTGAAATTTATAATTGAAAATCTTCCAGAGAATTATATTTCCATGCGGAATAATATTGCCTTAAATTTTACCTTTTTAACTAATGTATGTTGCCTTTGTTTATTGCACCAGCTGAAATAAGCTTTACGTGAACGGGCTCGTTTGTGGGGGTGTTTTCACTTTGTACATGATCACCAATTCATTTGAGATCTTTGCGAGGTGGTTATGTGCGTTTTATGAAAATCGATTTACTTTCCCGAAAAGCACATCAGATAATAGTGCCCCCCCCCTGAATGGGTATATAGACCCCCTTGCATATGACGTCACAAGCTAACACAGCGCCGTCACAGAGGTCAAAGGAAGACCTAGCATTGGTAGCCTTGTCCAAGGCTCTTTACGCAAGCACCCCGCTTTGAATTCACCAGGTAGCTACAATACAGGCACGGTACTGCAGTACTTGATTATACAGTATACCGTGGGGTCGAAGCATGGTTTTTCAACCTTAGTACGAGGTTGAAAACCGTGCTTCGACCCCACGGTATACTGTATATCAAGTACTGCAGTACCGTGCCAGTATTGTTATGCTACCTGGTGGATTCAAAGCGGGGTGCTTACGTAAAGAGCCTTGGACAAGGCTAAGCATTGGCTGAATGTTCTGCGTGGCGCGTTCGCGCTTGCACGTTTCCAAGTAGACCTTATGCATTGACGTCATTCAACCGCCGTCTTAAGCCCGGTTCATACTTCCTGCGAATGCGAATGCGAAGCGAATTTTGACGTCACAGGGCCATTTTCGCAGCGAATGTTTCGCAGGTGTTGAGCACATTTCAACTGCTGCGAATTATTCGTTGCGGATTTGTGACGTAAATATTCGCTTCGCATTCGCGTTCGCAGGAAGTATGAACCGGGCTTTAGAGGTAAAACGGTGACGAAAAACAATCGAAACGCACAGATTTGTGCGCGCGGCGCACAGGATTGGCCAATAAACAACCTCATTTTGACCTCTAGGCGAGGGCGCCGTACTGAAATGACGTCATGTGCATAAGGTCTATATTTGACCTCTGGCGATGGCGGTCTATGCAAGGTCTATTCAAATCTCTCACCGTTTGGAATTGCTCCTTCTCCTTTCAACAGCTGTTTACATACAAAACACAGACAGTGTGTTTTAATTAGTGAGTTGTGATTTAAAAAACAATAAAATGTTGCCTCTTGAAATACAACCAGGGGAACGTACGGTCCGCCATTTTGCAGAGTCAAAAGTTTGCTTATAGCTGACCATGTGCTGTCATAAAACATACAGGCCACACAATGTCAACGATTATTTATGTGATTCATTATATTTTACGTGTAAAAATGTCTTTCCAACCAAGTTCTTTTAACAACAAACGCTTTTCAAAGACTAAATTGTCCAATCCGAGTGCAGCGTGCCCCTTTAAGGTTAGTTTGCAACTTGGCAATGTGTGTAGACTGGCAGGATGGTGAGTTGATTTAAAGCCGGTATCGCTTATCAAGAAGCTGCCAAGTCCATTGTCAATAATAAATTTACAAAGCTTAATAATTAATTTACAAAGCTTAATAATTAATTTACAAAGCTTAATAATTAAAAACAGAAAATCAACACAAGCAACAGTACATTAGCAACACGTTTTCGATTGTTTGCCGAACATCTAATAATACTCGATGCAATGTAGACAGGTTGCTTAGCAGATATTATTTTGGTTTGCGGTTAGCAACTATGTTCAGCTTATAAAGTTGGACAAAGCTTTTACACAGCCCTGCAGATCTTCCTAACAGTACGCCTGAAAACTATGCATCTCGTGATCTTTTCGAAACCAAGTCTTCGGATAACAGCACCGGCTTTGGCTCGGTCAGTAAGTTTGAAAACGTACACTTTCGGTACGGGATTCCACAGGCGGACAGGCTGGATCCAAAGCCCAAGTTTCGAAAACGCACATAGTCGTAGCGAATACTTACTCGTTTAACATTTTGTTTTATCAATCAAATTTGTTTAGGGGGCGGGGCGGTCAAAGGTATTATGCACATCTCAGTTTGATGGTGTATGTTTTAGTTTAGGGCATCTGTTGCTTGGCCAGGGGCTGATCTTAACTTCAAGCGACTAGCTAGCGGGATCATAGCCTATGGTTTTACTTGCCCAGCCTTTTCACCAGTCCATCAAATTAGTAAATGGGCTGATGAGATGCTTTCAAACACTGACCTACAGCCAGTCAGAACCACCCCTGGGTAAAGTTTAACCGGTCCCTATGTGTCTTAACTAAACCAATAGGCCATCAAACTATGTGGCAGATTATTATTATGTATACAGTAGTGATAGTAAAACGAATCCAAATTTGCCCCCCTGCACACCACATAATTCCAGTTCATTAATACACTTCCTGGCGTAAAGGTTATTCCACACCGCAAATTTCCGACACAAGCTGGACTTCACTCAAGAAAGTTCCATGAATTTGAACGAATGCCCAAATCATGGTTCGAGAATCGAGAGGAAAATTCAACCTTTCTTAAAGAATAAGGTCCCCTACCCACTGCCTGCTTTGCCTGCGGGTTTATAAGCACTGTTTGCCTATACCTTTGACATGTGTTCAATTAGACAATTTTGTTTACCGGCGTTTCAAAGCAATTTTGAATTATGCAACCTAATTTCAGGGGTCTCGATAGCAAACAAGTTGCATCCCCTTAAAGTGATCCTCTAGCTGCCGCTTAATTGTCTCGTACAAACCTGGGTGGAATCCCTGGCTATATGGGTGCTATACGATTGGATGGCTTCTGACTTGCTCGTCGAACAATATTGACAAAATAGGGAGACCGTCAACATAGGGCCAGATAGATCAGTAAGAGCACCGGCTCAATAATGCGGAGGTCGTTGGTTCAAATCCTGCTCTAGTGAATTGCTCTTTGTTTAGCCTCAAATTACAAATTAAAATGAGCACGATTCCCAATTTGAACATTAAAACACTTATTCAATGGGATCGCAGCCATGTATGTTGAGCAATGATGCCAAAAGGATCATACATTGGTTTGACGATTTACAGGCAAGAGCAAAACGAAAAACAAACAATAGAAGTCACTTGTGAAAGTTTCTGCTGACTTCATTGTCTACCTGCTGAGAAAA
This sequence comes from Pisaster brevispinus, assembly GCA_023634235.1. NCBI lineage: Eukaryota > Metazoa > Echinodermata > Asteroidea > Forcipulatida > Asteriidae > Pisaster > Pisaster brevispinus. The sequence continues at coordinate 10,930,756 of JAMKCF010000017.1, forward strand.
CAGCAACAAAAACGTCACAGTATTTTCACAAGAGCGTCGAATCCATCAATATTCAGCAAGGTGACAGCGGTTATACAAACCGCATATCTGGCCGCAGCAAACTCGACCTCAGAAATAACTATGAGAAAAAAATGTCCTAATCATACTACTTCGAAAGGAATCCTTTCTCAAAATAGTGTATACTATCAACAGCTGCAGTGCTTCTTAGGTTTTTTGTATGGTCATTAGTTTTTGGAGTGTTTTACCAAATTATGACCTTACCTTTAATCTAGTTTTTTATTATTTTGAAATGCCTTTACAGGAGACTGAAGCGAGTGAGAGCATCCGTTACTAGCAGTCCAGACAGAGGCTGGAGCTGGTCCAAAGTTCATGGAAAAGCGACCGTCAATAAGGATTCCATAATGAGTGCTAAGGACATTGAGTCAGGAGACCCCACGGAATTAGTCTCTACCGGCATCCATCTTGCAAAATCATCTCCCTCCTCTTCACTGCTCGATCAAGATTTGAACGAACGGCGGATGTCGTCCACCAGGATCAAGGTGCTACCTGCCGTATCCTTGTCAAGGAGTTCCAGTGCATCGGCTCATTCGTTACAACAAAAAGCCGAGAACGGTCCGGACGAGGGAGATAACGAAGATGAGTTGTCTTCTAATCTCAGCAAAAATCTCAAGGTGGATGCCGTGGAGAAAGGGGAACCCTCAAAAGGTACCTCGGATGTTACGCCATCCCCAGATAACGAGCCATGTTCCGAGTACGAGCTCATACAATGTGGGACTGTTGAGACACCGAACGAAAAAGACACTAAAACTGACACGACTTGCAAACTAAACACCGTCCCAACAATACTCCAGACCCAACCCAGCGACGAACACAGCGAGTGCGACCTCTTCCTTGCTGGTGCCTCTGGTGTCTCAACGAGGACAAACGTTATAAACCATCCAAAGGATCTATTTAAAAGACGTTCTTTCAGTTTCGACAACGTTCCCGTTTTGGGAGCGGGCGGCTATACGGAGCTGCAGCAAACTAATTCGGCCGCCTTGACGCAAGGACGAGGTCGGAGCGCGAGCGAAAGCCAAGGACGTTCCCCTAAAACTCCGAAAACCATGGTCAGCTTTGATGACAAGACTGTATCTGGAACTTCTGAACCAGACCCAACGTATTTTACACTCATACCCGACTCAGAGCTGGAGCCAAAACATGACAAAAGGTATCGGACGCTTCCACCCATTAAATCCAACGTTACGACAACAGAAACTGTCGAATCCTCCAGTTTTGTCAAACGAAAATTGGGTCTCAGTTCATTTAAGTTCTCCAGGAAGAATAAAAAATCAGACAAGAAAAAGAACAAGACCCCACCCAGTTCCCCCGCACGGAATGCCAACCCAGGAACCTCATCCGCAATTTATGAAGAACCAGAGTTTTTCGAGGAACCGAACCCGGCAACATGCCCGGTTTACTTTACTCTTGAGCAGCCCAACGAAGAGAAGAGTGTCATAGGGAAATGTGAGGAGAGCATTATGTCAACGGATTCCAAAACTGGAACTAAAGCATCCATCTTCAAAAACTCTCCAAAAATTCGCATAAAGAGCAAAGGTAGCAGGAACATCATTACACACAAGAAGAATCCTGAGCCTAAAAAGTTCCAGAACGATGAGGACGCCCCTTACGAAGATTTGGAAGCTCCCACAGAAAGTACAAAAGTAGATGAAGCACCTGTTTATGATACACTCGAGCCAGGACCTCTTGCACCCCCTGTTCCACCAAACAATAACAGCGGCCCTGTTATAGGGAGAACTACCACTGGGGCGCCGCTGAGACAATTCAAGCCAGCTCGCAGAGAGCTACCCAAGAGACCTTCTCCGAACGTCTATGACTGCATCGAACGGGGAGCCTTCCCATCGCCAGGGTCCAAGCAAAGATCGCAGACCCTTCTACCCGCGACAAGACGAGGGTCCAGCCCGTCCTCCCAGAGGTTCAACAAAACACCTTCAACAACGTATGATTCCCTTTGCCCCTCCACTCTGCCAGAGCATATCAAAGCAGCTTCAGTAAGGCGTGGTTCATCTCCGGAGACAACCAGAAGCCAACCAGATGCAGACGCAGTCTACGACCTTCTCAACCCGGACACCTTCACTCAACAGACTTCAGACGGTTCCGCCAAGCAACTTGCGCCGCGTCCGGGAGTAAGTCCGAAGCCTAAATCATTGCGGCTTCAAAGGAACACCAGCCTCACCTACGACACCTTACACCAGGAGTTTCAGATAAGACGGGGTTCTCTTGGAACTAGACCTCCAATTAACACCAGGCCAAAACCTCTACTGAGAACTAACTCTTTGTCAAAAATACAAAAAGAGCGGCCTGATATCTCCCCCAAACCACTACCTCAGGGGCAGAACTCAGTGGACACAAAACCAGCGGTTCCAAAGAAACCCATTATAAACGGAAACACAAGTCAACACAAGAACGACCTCTCAAAAAATTGCGATGGTCCTGTTTATTTCACGCTAGATCCACATGCTAGCCCGGAGCCTGTTTAGCTGATATGTTGTACTTTTTTTCATAGGTCAAATCAAGAATATATTGATACAAACATCAGTCTAAAACTGATTTTGTTTGGCACTTCCCAATGAGATTTAAACATATTTTCTAGTATCATTTAATGTGTTGATCCCCGTTGGATATATAATAGGCTCACCCGATTATATTATAATTATTTTTGTTAGTTAATGGTTGTCTCTGCCCATCAGAAAAAATGTACTTTATGTTGTGGTTCCAAATAATAGTTATTGCGGTTCCACACATGACGTTATAACAACTGAAAATGCATAGTGCCAATATCTGCGAAGAGGAAGCACCAATACAGATGAATCAGAATGTGTATTATGGTAAGAGAGGTGTCAATGGGTTAAAAGCCAAAGTATACGCAGAGGAAGAAATAACGTGTATTGCCTACTAACAATGAAACAAGGTTCGTAATTGAGTGATTATGCTAATAATTGAAGACTAATACATAATTTGACTGTCTGTCCTTTTAATACTCAGAAAGTTGAGCTATGATCATAATTCCTTATCAATAATGATTTTGTTTTATTGCGGATGAATATTCGATTGTTCAGATGGGCAACACTTTAATGTACGTATGTAAATACGAAACGGAAGTGTTATTAATAATATTAATGTTATCCGTTCTAACATTTTTCTTTTGCATACGTTAAACGAAAAGGGAAAATGTGACTGATAGGGAACATTTACCAAGTCTGTGTACATAATCGTTTGTTAATTTTCAATGTACGTTTGTTTAAAAAGTATCAACAAAGAAAAGAAAAAAGAAGAAGTGTTGGGGTGTAACTTTACAGAAATAAATATAATATACAATTAAAGTTTACTGATTAAAATTCCATTCCAATACAAAGACTTCGGAGAAACGCCCCCAATGAGGTACTCGGTTCAGAAAACAGCAATTTCAGTGCAACCAACTCACAGTTCTTATTCAGATTGCCCAAATTCCAGACATTTTAATAACCGCTAAAGAGTGAACAGTAAAAGGCTAAGTAATCTTTATGTTTGCACTTTAAACACTCTACATTTCAGGTCCCAGGGGACCTGATCCATTTCCGGGTCAGGAAAAAAAGAACTGCATTAACTCTGACCCAGCGTCATCTTGACCCTTTACCCGGTCATTGTAATGATACAGATTGCGGGTCAAACTGACACAGGAAATGGTCAGCCCCCCCCCCCATCCGGATCCATGTTAATTCTGACTCAGACGGTTTTTAGAGTTTAGTTTTTCTTCTACCATTACATAGGCCTGCACAGCATTAGTTTCAATCACTGTATTTATTATTTGGATTATAACTATTTTTTTATTTAAAGTGTTGTGTAAGCGCTGGCTGTCTATACAACGCAGACCACGTTATGGCCGGACACGGCCATGACATTGCAAGCAAATCGATTCTGATACCCAAGGACATGTCAGCATTTCCTTGATCGGTCACAGTGATATCACCGCCTGTCAAATGCAATGGTGCAGTTATTGTTCCTATGGGGAACACACAAACAGGAAACTGGAATCGAAGAAAAAGATTGTGTGATTTTAAAGATAAAATAAATAGAATTTATTTAATTATTTAAATTGAAGAAATTGAAGACTACCATTGTCCTCTGACGTTACAACCTGTAGGACTGACTTGGATTATCTAAAAGATAATGGAAAAACACTTTATAGTATATCAATATATTGTCATTAATATTTTCGAAATGATCTCCGGAATAAAAATACTCATTGTATTAGCAGAAACGCTTGAGATTGTGTATCATTGATTGACCCATGAATAACGTAAGTAAAATCGAACGAAATTATGACATTATATTAATATTTGGGGATATTCTGGAATTTGAAAAAAGCAGGCAATGGTTAACAGCTAAACTAATTCCAGGCCATACTGACCCAGAAATGGGTGTCCCCCCCCTTATCGATCCGGAATCCGGTGCAATTCAGGAACCGGATAAGGGGACAATTAGTCTGGTGCCTTAACGAATTGAAAACGAGAACTGACATTTGTGACTGGATATACGAGAAACCAGATGATGCGGATACGTTGTGTTGATGCAGATAATGAGCCATCACCATCATCCGGAACTTTTCACGGTAAAAAGTGGGGGGGGGGTGGTCGGAGAGTTTGATATCATAAGTTACAAAGATACATCCTTGTGTTTACAAACTGCAGAGGTATGACCAATATTTTGTGAGAATAATAAACACCCCAACACCCCAACAAACAAACAAACAAACACCCCAACAAACAAACAAACAAACAAAAACAAACAAACACCCCAACACCCAAACAAACAAACAAACACACAAACACACCCAGTCTTGTTTTGCAGTCGTTGTGTGGACATTCCTTTGTTCTGTACACTTAAGGAAAATCCTATTCCTCAACACTGCAAATAACGTTGTGTGGACGTGTGTAAGTCCACATAGTGCTTCAGATCCCTACATTATGTGGACCTCTTTTGTTCTCAGGTCCACACTGCGTATGTAGCGCTTGCCCACAAACACACAAAACAAACAGAACCCCCACAACCCTTACAAAAATACAAACAACTACAACAACAACAACAACACCAACAACAACAAAACAAACAAACAAACAAACAAACACCCCCAAAACCCCAACAAACAGACAACAATTACACAACAGCCACGACAACAACAGCTACAACAAAAACAAACAACAAGAACATCTTTCAGCAATAATCACAAGTTCTTACTTTTTTTAACGATTTTCTTGTGTGTGATAAATGTTGTGACATCTGCGAGCGTAGAAACAGTCGTTTCCTTGTTCGATTAATGTAATGCAAATCATATTCATGTTACACGGAAACTAACGGGGAATTATTCTTTCCGCAAAGCTGGTTCAGAATGACATACTAGCTACAGACTGGTCCCATGTCTTTATCCGCAAGGATAAAGACAGGTACTGGTCTTAAGGCCCAATGATTTCATTGGATACAACACGTAGCGTTGCTTTACTCTGCGAGTGTCCGTGTGAAATGAATACTAGGTCAAAGGTACGTTTGGCAACATCCGGTCTGGCTGGTATCTGGCGTTATTCACTAGCCTCGAAGTGTGACGTTAGATGTTCGGGCTGTACTAGTTATGGCTTGCAACGGAATACGGCTGCAGCTAGGACTGTTGCTAAAAACGTCCTGTATTTCAACGCATGGTGCCGCAGCGATCCAGCCGTAGCCTAATTAGCTATAGCCGCCAATTCGGACAGGGCCTAACTAGATCAATAAGCGCCTCATTCCGGCTAACGAATGCGCACTGAGTAGACTTGCGAGGCAATCTCTTACGGGCGCTTAAAGCGCGCCCTCAAGGGAGGTAGACCATAATATTGTCATACATGGGTGTCAATCTGTCTTGAAATGTGGGGGGGGGGGGACATCAGGAGTCCAAGCATTTACGGCATTAGGTCCAGGAGCGAAATTGTAAAAGATTGTTGCTGTTTTAGTTCACATTATAGTGCGTAAAGCATTGTACAACGATACCGTCAGCACTACACAAAGAAACATCATCGCTGTTGTACTATACATGAGTGCGCAAAGCATTCTGGTCCCTCCTAGTCCTAGGCGGTCTAGTGAGTAAAATGGCCGAGCGGTATGGTTCGGTTCAGTGACTAAAGGGTTAAGCTTTACAGACAACATGTTACCGTAAGTAAGCATACACTAGTCTTGTTAAGTTCCCTTACTTGCAACTAGAGGAGCTACAAGAGTTTATATGGCATATTAAAGAGAACTATTATGAGATACACGAGTTTAAAAAACCTTGGGGACATTTGATATAGTGTCCCTCACCCTTCAAAAAGTGGGGGGAGGGCGTGTCCCCCTGGTCCCCCAGGATTGACGCCCTCCTTGATGTCACAACAGCCGCCATCTTACATCTCTGACTTACTACAGCTGCAACCACCACGCAGACAGCTTAGATCATTTACATCTTCTCCTCGGTAATCGTGCCCAGAACCAATGCTGTGTCTTCTGCAGATCACTCACTCTCCTGGTATGGACCAACAGAATGGAACACTCTTCCAAATCACATCAAGGACGCTCAGACTATTCATATTTTCAAGAAACTGCTCAAATGTTATCTTTTTTTCAACAAGTGTATTGTAATTAATTTCATGAAACTGTCTTTGGCGCCTTCGAACAGTTTTTTGTTGATTTTGGCGCTATATATAAACGTCTTCTGCTTCATTGATCGAAAGCGATACAATATTGTTATGACCAGGTTTCCATTTATAGGTGAACTGAGCTGGAACATTTACAATCGGTTAAATTCTTTTTAACATTATGAATACTCTCCGTTCAAAGTTTTGTCATTGGCGAGCCCTTTCAGACATTGAAAAATGTGGGTGTGTGGGAGTTAGCTATTCTATTGAGTGTTGGTTGATCCATGAGGGGTAACGAACTTTGGCGGGCAGAGCGCCAGAATGTTGCATGAATGCGGTGTTGAAGGGAATAGACCTTGAAGTTAAGCTTCTTTTTGTGCTGATTTGACTGAACACTGACGTCATTATATCAGTCTGTGAGCATATTTTGTATTTATTAAAAAACATTCTGTGGGGGTGGTCGTGCAATCGAACACCTGATTTCCAATGTAGCAGAAAAACATTCACAGCACACGACTGGCTACAAAATACCCAACTAGCAGTCTAGAGAGTATTTTGTTTAGCCAAATTGATTATGAAACAAAAGTTGTCTCTATTGACATGAGGGGACAAAATGGGGGGGGGGGGCAAAGAGAATTGTGGTAGAGAATAACCCCTCACCCTTCCCTATTGTCTGGGTTGTCCCCTTGATGCTCACAGCACCGCCATTGGACAACGTACTATTGAAATTTGCGTCAAAACACATCGTCGGTAATCAAACTTGACGAACTGATGACAACAAGGAAGGTATATTTACACACACAAGAAAATAAACGGTGGACACTAAGAAATGGTTAGTGTTTGATGCATGTATTATTATTATTTTTTCAAATCAAACATTTCACTTCAATCTTAACGTAGGATTACACTTTTGTAATTTCGTCGGAATTACCCCGAAGAATAGAAAGGGGGGAACAAAGGGGAAAAAAAAACAATACGAAAGAAAAAAGAAGAAGACAAACTAAAAATTCCCTTCACGGCGAGTTTTGGAGATCAAGATGTCCGCGGTGTCCGTTTGTGAATGCTGCGGCCTGAGATGCGGTTGGTACCCGCTGTCACCTCGCTAAAGGTAAACTGATTCAAGTTCTTTTTGAAAATACAGTGACAGTTCTTTGCTGTTATCTCATCAAAGGCACTGTATTCAGCTGAAACTTTCACATGTGACTTTTATAGCAACTTTCTTGGTAGCTTTGTCTATAAGTGTGCACTACGATGACAGAAAGAAAAAGAAGGGGAAAAAAATCCACGACCCTACCCTTAACTCCCCTGTTATTAAGGATTATAGACCAATACATGCAAAACATTTAAAGATAAACATACCACCAACCATAAACGAAATTTGGTGTGACCTTGTAAAAAATTAAACAAAACCCAATGTCAAAATACATAACTAAATTGCTAGTGTGTTCTGCGGTGAAAACAATCACAATTTATGGCTCGATCAGTGCCACTCTCCTGCAGGCAAGCTTCGCCAACATTGGCCAATAGCACCATGTATTATACTTCATGCAAGGTGCGAGTAAACGGGTGCACAAGGCCAGCCTAGCTGGCATGGGCAGCGCGCCGTATCGCCCGCTAGCTCTGCGTGCGTCTCCAACCCCTGGTAGGGAAACACTGAAAATCAACGCTGATTGTCTGACCAAAAGTGACTGCGCGGCGAGATCGTACACCACTGGGAACGAGGCTGGGTGCACCCCCACTAAATATAAAACTCCCATAGCATACACTGCAAAATCCTAAATGTTCAAAAATACTTTTACAACATACTTTAAAGTACCTCTAAGATGGCGGCGTGACTAATGACGTCAATGCATACGATTCATTAATGCATTAATCTACCTATACACTTTAAAATAGTTACTTAATAATGGGCGCTAAAACAAAAGACCACTTGCACAGCGCGCAACACTGCTTGTACGCTGAGGTCACGCGCACGCTTTACGCACCAATAACAGCTACCCTTCAACAATCCCTTCAACAATCTACCTCCTTTTGGCTCAGTGACAGCTCTCTGGGGGCGCTGTCACAAAGAGATATTGATCTTAAGCTGTGTATCAATCTTAAGTGCTAAGCAAAATGTGACGTCACAATGCAAATCACTGTGGCAATATTGACAACTCATCTTAAGGTGAATCTTAGTGCTTTGCGTAATCGAACCCCGTTTCACAGTGTGACGTCTTGCATGCCCTTCACTATCATTTTTATACCCTCCACCAAAAATATGCTAAGTAGTCTATGGAGATGCAATAAACCACGTGATTAGTATCATTATTAGTACATCCGATTCGACTAGCCTAAGTCACTCGAAGCCACTGTCACTGTCAAGCTTTACCATCTCGCTTAAAACGCACTCGCACTACTCTATACAATCGTGGCATCATGATAGAGTGTCCCCTCTTATACACGACGCGGATTTAGAACGGGTTATTTAGAATGTAAGCAAACAGGATGGGTTCAAATGCACAAGGGTTAAACAAAGTTCATTACCAACTTTGAAACATCGGAAACAATAACAGTAGATGACCATCGGATAGAGAGAGTTGACAAGTACAAATACTACGGACAAACACTGAAAATGGAGGATACTGCGCAAAAGAAGAAATACTTAATGGGAACAAGAAGGTGGAAGTGCTTTGGGATGCACAACGAATTACTTACTTGACGAGGGAACACCAATGTCACTTCGAAGAAGAATTTACATACGGGGTAGAGACGCAATAATCGACGTATTTCCGATATTGTGACGCATGCAAACTTGCTTCGCACTCGCTTTCGCATGGAATATGAACCGGGCTTAAGTTTAGAGCATATCGTGAGCATTTTACAATCAATGATTTTTTTGCTCAAAGCATTAGTTTTAATATGTGACGGTGGCTACTCGAATTGGCTGTAAATACAGAAGAAGGCAAACCAATATTTATAAAGGGGGTGTAATATATTTTTGCCAAAGAATTGTTGATTTAAAAATTAGTAAGATTTGGAAACAACCACACGGCGAAAAATTGACATAATCATGGGTGTTGGCAGATATAGATATGAATGCAGAATCAAAATTAACATCATTAGGGTGTTTAGATAACACCAATGTAAATGTTTTTGGCAGAATTAAGTGCTATTTTAGCACCATTTGGTGTAATATTTTATTACATTTAATTTTCTCTATATGACAACACATATCGTCACCGTTTTCACGAAGAGCCGCGCATCTTAAAATGTTAAATTATTGATTACAGGAAGGGGCCTTTATCCCAATAACTGCATTTTGCGTTTTCACGAAGAGTCAGAGGCCCCCAAATTGCATTGTAATACATTGCAACAGAGAGCGTAAAATGTAGGTCAAATCGTTTTTCGGGTTTCACGAAGAGCCACGTATGTCAGTGTGCGCGTGATCACGTGACATACGCGCCCCTTTCCTATGTAAAAACACGTTAACCAGTTGTGTGTTTAAGTAGGCCATCTTACTTTTTAGGTTTCACGAAGAGACACGTATCTTTAACTAATTAATATGGTAATTAGCAGATATATTTAAAGAAATTAGTTAGCCAATGGAGAGGTTAAACTTATACCGACTCATATAAGAGATCTTAAACTGCAAACCGTGGCTTTAGTTTTGCAGATTTTTCAGTTTTAAGCCAAGCAGAGTGTAAAATGTTAACCTCAATCAGGCGTTTGGACATACGTGGCTCTTCGTGAAAACGGCGACGATATGACGTCAAGTTTAGCACCCTAGTTTATGCAGAGTGCAAGTAATGTGCAACTCGGTTATTCACCTAAAAATTAAGGCGAGAAAATGACCACTCATTTTGCAGGTTTGATATCACTGTTTCTATTTGTAAGGCCTTTTTTCCAGAAAGGTTATGTCATCAATGAATTTTTGGACAGTCCCTTCACCGGCTGGGGTGTTGTAGTGCAGCTTCCAGTACGCCGCCTGCTCCGGTATTCCTTTAGGAATGGCCGGCTCTATGTTGGACAGGAAGATTCTAGCAGCTAAAGCTGACAGAAATGGGTTGTTTTCAAGGTCTGCGTACTGAACTGTAGACCAGTCAATGCCAAGTTTGTCGTTGGTTTCATTTAACTTCCCCTGTAAATCTGTATGACTAGCAGTATCATTGGTGTCAGCAAAACCAATGGTGGTCAATTGCCATATTCCTCCATTTGGGTTGAGATGCAAGTCCCTGCCATCTTTGGACTCGACGTAGGCGATTCGACGGAGGAAACCGCAATCATCTGGGAAGATGCCACTGTCGTTGATTCTTTTAATAGCATCTTTGACTATTTTAGCCCTTTGACACGGAGTCATGCTCCCGTAGAGGCCCATTGGATTCATGGCAACTGTGAGGAGAACGCCCCAAATCACCAGACGAAAGAATCGTAAATCTGAACAAAAACATTAAATAAATAAATAAAATAAATAAAAAATTAATACGTACAAATACAGAAAGAAAATGGGCTCTGTCAAATCCAGTGGACTGTGCAAGTCTCGCGCGAATTCGAACATTGGGACCACACCGCAGGGTTGAAGTGCGCGAGTTTGTTTCCCTCACGCGTTAAAGCAATGTACGTGTATGAGGGACCAAAAGTGGTCGCACAAATTTTGAATACGCGCGAGCCTTGAACGGTCTATTTGATACCGATTGGTGAAAAGGGAAAGGGGGGGGGTAAGTACAGCGACAACTTATGGATGAACAATTCTTGAGGAAAAAAAGCCTCTAAAAACCGAAATAAAATGTTTAAAAACACAAAATCTAAACTTTAACAAACACTTCGTGGCCCTGCTTACCGCCGGATTCTGCGCTTGCGATCGCCAATTCTCCGCTCACTGTGCAAGCGCCGAGCTTCTTCACTAGCTGTGTTTAAAGCGAAGAGCGCTGGTAACGTGAAGCACGTACGCGCACAAGAAAACATTCTCTTAATCTGTGAAAAACGCTAGACGTAAGCAAGGAATTCCCTGCCTTCGGAAGCGCCGATTCTTTGCTTACGGTAAGCGAAACTGGGCCCTGTTCGTTAATCGATTGTTTGGTTTGTTTCTCTCTTTTTTCTTCTTCTTCTCCCCCCCCCCCACCTTTATATATATATTTTTTATTTGTATTTGAATATCCCTTTTCCCCTTTAGCAACTTAACTTTACTCGCCGCATTCGTTAAGAAAGTGACGTTACATCATTCTGGAAAAATCTTGAATCGCCCGGAACGCTAACAGAAGTTCTTGCGACATCATCAAAATTAATTTTCGAGCAAAAGCTCCTCAAAACATTCATTCAATGTGTTAAACAAATAAACACTTTTGCTTCGTGCGAATACAAAAAGATAACCTTTCAATTTAACAAACTGCTTACAGCATTCAAGTTTGCAGCAGATTTTTGCATAAATCTCGAGTTTTAACAATAAATAAGAAATGCAAAATCGTATCAAGCGCAGTATTGCCGCTAACCAACCTCAAAGTGGTTTTTTAAGTTACAAAATTACATGTTACAGAGCAATAGACAATACTAATATCGCTCACTAGTCCTGCCAGTTTTTGGCAATATAAGGGGGGCGGGGCGGGGATACTGTTAAACATATTAAGGCAAAAGACAATAGCAGAAAATTGTTTAAAAATAACAAAATTACTACAAGAGACTAGAAAAGATATGCATCGCTCACTGGTCCTGCCAGCCTTTAGCTGTATTAAGAATATAAAAAAGAAAGACATAACTTGAATTGAAATTAATCTTGTACAAATTCGCACGTGTCAAAGTCTAACAGAGTGACAGTTTTGACTGAAGATGAAAAACAAAAACCGCTTTGATAAGAAATCATGAAAGAGACAAAGGCTACTGTTTTGCCAAAAAATTGCCACAGAAAAAAAAACCGTATTACTGACGCGTATACGCTGCTAATTATGGCAAACTACTGTAAGAAATTGTAAAAGAAAAAAATGTATTAAAAACTAAAGGTGGATGGAAATTAAAACAAACTTACCAATAATATGTCTGGCCATTTCAATGCAGGGGGTGATGTATGCTACAGGAACCCTTCGAAAATTGTGTTTTTACGCGTCGATCTCTAAAGAAAACTGTTCGACCCCAAAGTCTTCACCCGGGCTATATAGCTAGTCCCTTTTCTTTTTCGTCAACCCCCGAAAGGCTATTCGTTGAGGTTTTTGTTGTTGTTATGTCCTATTCACAAATTCAATGCAAGTTATTTTTTTCCTCACTTGGAATATGTTATTGAGAGAAACATACTAATACCCAGAATGCTGATGAATGCAATTCAAATAAAAGGCCTTTTATCTGGTGCCGCGAAATGTCATTACATATAATAAATCATAGTCCCCTCGACGACAACATTTGAATAGAAGGACAGAATTTCTCAAACAGGAACCAGACGATTGTAAACACTTTTCATTGCCAGTAATCCTTACTTTGTCAAGTTATGCTGAGTGTTGGCAATGTTTGAATAGAAAAGGAATTTAATACTTTCCTGCCAACATTGACATCCCAAACTTCTTTTGTTCAGTTTTTAAAAGACTCCTTTTCGAAAGAAAATACATTAGCTTATATCTGCTGCGTGGTTGAATGTACTATTTTATCATCAAACCTATAGATAGTCCTTAGCCCGGAACTGGAACGAAATGCCTATTCACAAACATATTGTCAATAACGTTTGAATACGGAATCGGTTCGATGGATTTCTCCACGTATCCTCCCAGTCTTTGATCTTGTGATAAGTTAAACTAGAACTCAGTTTATGGTAACCGTGTAAAACAAAGTCCAATTAACAGAGCTGATTAACGCTGAGCATAATTTTCTGCCTTACACTTAAGTAGCTCGAACTACTTCGTCACACTTCGAGGCTCGTGAATAACGCCATATTCCAGCCAGACCGGATGTTGCCAGATGTACCTTTGATCTAGCATTCATTTAACACGGAGACTCGCAGTCAATTCACACAAGCAAGGCTACATGGGTTGCGTTCGATTAGCTTCCCCGTGTGTACCGGGGATTTACACTCGTGGTAGCCACGAAACGAGGCTAATCGAACGCTGTTTTCGCTTGGCATTCTGGGAAAATTAAGGTCAAATTTAGTTGCGTAGTGACTTACAAAGGTGAAAACAGACAGCTCCGTCATTTCCGTCGTCCGCTCAATTAATTATATCATTCCTACTTTGCACACACTCTCACCAACTGTTTGTTTTTCAGGAAACGCATTTTCTTTCCATTTGCCATAATTGTTTCATAGACGATAAATCTGTGTAGTAACTTGTAGTTTTTGTACTCGCGTTGCAATCAACTTGTCCCCCGCCATCTTGGTATGATACGCCTGCAGCCAGAATCTACGTCATTACACCTGGGCATCCAGAGACCCTCTCGCGAACTGGGGCTGTGGTGGCTGACACCGGGGCAGCCACGAGTATCACGTGATGGCTAATCGAACGCTCTCGTGAACGATATCGAAAGTACAGTTACCTGCTGGTGTGTAGGCACAAACTACGTCACTGCAGGGCTGACCAATCATATCGCAGAAATTGAAAGCTTACGTCACTGCAAGTTTATCCACTCATATCAGTGGGCCTGTAAGTGTAAGGCATTCTTCTCTTACACAGCTAGCGCAGAAATTCGGTGCTTGCCCCGTAAGCGAAGAATGATGATCGCAGGCGCAGAATTCGGTGGTAAGCAAAGCCATGATTTTGGGCCGAGCTCTATAGGGCCCACACAGAAATAGTGACGAGTTGTATTAGACCTTATGCACAATCCATGATGTCCTTTCAGTAGGGCGCCCTCACTTAGAGGTCGGAAGGAGGTTGTTCATTGGCCAATTCTGTGCGCCGCGCGTACAAATATGTGCGTTACGATTGTTTTGTCATCGTTTTATCTCTAAGATGGTGGCTGGATGACGTCAATGCATATTATACATTGATCGCTATATAATAGAGATCATCGATATATAATAGAGATCATCGATATTATACTATAATGGAGATCGATGATAGGGTCTATTGTATCGATACGGCCCGCTGCCCATGGTAGCGAGACTGACACGGAAAGCATGCCGTGGTACCTAGTGACGCGTATCTTGTGCTGTTTGCATCGAACGCGTGTTGCGTCTCCATTTTGCCAAACACGGTTGCAAGTGTTCACTATGCTGCTGTGCTCTATGCTGGTGAACTGCTAGTTTCTTTGCCAAAGTCTGCAGCTGATGAACTACCAGGTTTTTCAGCTCTTTGCAAAAGGTAATCCGAAGAATAATCCGAAGAATAATTTTGTTGGTTATTATGGGAAGAATTATTGTGAAAATTCTTGAAAAATAAACGAAAAGGGTCAACTTATTTGTATTGTATCGATGACTTTTTGTAACCAGTTGGGTCTTGTTCCTTAACTGTTCCTACGAGATATCATTTCTACACCGAAAAGTCAAAGAATACTTCTGAATAATCGGCATAGGCGTATGACCGGAGGGGGGGGGCAACTTCCCCTTGAAGTTTTAGCAAATTTCAGCAAGCCGGAAAAATCATGGACAAGCAAACAAGACTTGTTGTCACCCGGTATTAGAAATCGGTACTGTTTTATGTTTAAATCTTTGTCAAATTTCAGACAAATCAACCCCTCTGGCCTGCCCCTCCCCCTCCGACCAAAGGGCCCCACACGCCCAATGAGAATTATCTCTCATGTTTTATTTCCCAGATTGTGTCACCGGGTGAGCTCTAAAACATAAGAAGATAGTTTTATCTTTCGTATCTCCGAATTTCATCTCAATAATTGTCTCCTAACTTAAAATTATAACTTGAGGACTCGTGTTTTCGTTTAGAATGTCGGGGCACTGCCCGAATATGGAACATTTGTCAATAACATTCTTATGTATCAACTTTGGTACTTTAAATTATTGTGACAAATTATTTATTATATTTTAGACCTGAACCTAATAACTTATAATCACTTCCTTCCCAATCATTTTCTCAGTGTCAGACGGACCTGTTGTAAAGGCTTCCATTGTACTACAGTGTGGATTGGTAAACCAGTGAATTTAACACTTCGAGAAGATGCTCGTTTAAGCAGCGCCCTCTATTTTAATAGGAGAATATGTTCACTCCACAGTGGGTCCTAGCGATTTCCATAGCAACATCAGTGTCTTTCTGCGTTCTTCTGATCGGCCTAACCATCTTTATATGTGATTTGAGGAGCCCAGCTAACGTCATCGTCGACCCCAGCAAAGATGACGAAAGTTCTGACGAAAATGACATCCTGTCGAAAGTAGCTGTGGAAGAGAGGGGGTTGTGTACGGAGCGCTGCCGTGAAAATGATGACGAGGAAGTAACTCGAGTAGTTTCATTTGAGTCGCAGTAGTCGAATAGTCACTGTAGTCGAACAGCAGTAGTCGAATACAAACCAGATTCACTGCTATAGTCTTGCAAACACATAAGTTTGTAGCTACTAAGTTAATTGCATACCTATCTGAAAAAAAAGTATCTGAAATAACTATCATACTGGAAAGTGAAGATCGATAGCTGAAGTTGAGAGCTCTTAACACTTTCTTTAAATTTGTTTCTTTGATGACCAAGACTTCATTATCAAGGCATATAAACAAGAACAATATAAACGGGAAAATGATTGACAAGTGCTATTTATGTTAACAAACTAATAAATGGTAAGATTAATCTGTATTGTTTGCTTTATAATCTCTAATTGTGTTGTAAACATTGGGGGGGGGGATGTGCAAAAGGTAAATTGCTGAGCTACAAAGCGGGAAAGTTTTTCGGAAGTACCTTGTAAAAGAGTCGGACATGTATACGCTATACGAGACGGTCCGCATAGGCGATACAGCCATGGGGCGGGGGCAAGAGGACCGCCCTCCCAAATTTGGGCAAACAGTGGGAAATTTCCAGCACAGTAAGAAGAAGGAGGAGCAAGACAAAATGACAGAGAAAGCAAAAAAAAAAAAAAAAGAGACTTTTCAACCGGCATTAGAAATTGGCTCTTATCTGTGTAAAATTTCGGCTAAAATCTCTTTGGTTCAGCTGAACCAAAGAATCCCCACACGCCCACGGGTGCAATTTTTTGTATAATGCCCTGTTTTCAAAATAAGATGTGTTACTTTATCACACAACGGGAGGTAGGGCGGGGTTACCACCCCCTCGAAGTTGTTGTATTTGTTTAGATTGTTATTACTGTTTCTTGATTTATCAGAACATCCAAAGCATGTTGTTTTAAGTTCAACTCGGTCAAACTAGATCATCAGCAGAGAGTGGATCCGAGTTTACTACTCCAACCCAAACCATTTGTAGAGTTTTACCCTATAACTATGGGTAAAGTTTGACCCGAATTCGGACTGAACTTTGACTCGAATTAAGGTTCGAGTCTGACACGATTAACGGATCAATACACTGACCCAAATAAGAAGTTAAATCTGACCCAAATTACAGTACGAACTATCACAATTGCTAAACGGGTCGTGTAATGTTCTCTTGGGCCCATTTTCATAGAGCTAAGCACAAAAGCTAGCTAAGCCCAACAAAATTATGCTTACCAGAAAAAAAGATTACCAGCCAAAGTATCATTTCACGTGTACCATCTGTGACTGTTAGCCTTCCTATTGTTGATTAGCGGAAATATTCTAAGCGCTGTTTTCTGCTTTGGGAGTTCAATGAATTTGGTCCTTGGTCAAATGTTTATTATTATTTTGTTTAATTACACACAAGTTTACTCTAAACCATTTTCTACATTGATTTCTACAATATATTAACCCCCACCCCTCCGAAAAAATTTTTTTTTTTATATATATATATATAATAATAATAATAATAAACTTTAAAAAAAAATTAAAATTACCCTTTATATAAAAGTAGATTTGAGGTTACGCCAGTCTGAAATACAAATACCACAATGACTAAACCTTAATCCTCCAGAATCTAGACACATTTTTGACAGCGAACGAAGCGACTGCGGTAAGCGTGAGTTTGCCCGTTTTCGGCCCGTACAGCGTGACGTCATCATATCCAGGATTAGAGTCTTGCGGGAGAGCGCAAAAGTTATAATTAGGATTCTGCGGGAATACGTTGCCACCCTCGGGAATATCCAGGGAATATTGGTAGCAGTCCGTCGGGTGAGTGGGAGCTCCTTTAAAGGCAAGGGCGTTGATCGCTTCTGAAAAGTAGGGGGGACGGGCGAGTAAGTCTTGAAAAAATACATCTTACATAATAGGCCCAAAATACCATTCTGCGCGTAGTCCATCAGAAAAAAAAAATGAGAATGAAAAAAAAATTCACCGTTTGTTAGCTATTCTTTTATTTGAACAAAAAATGTAATGAAAGATGGATCAAGAAAATGGTGTATATTTTGTTTATATTTTGTTGTATATTTCTAAAGAGCAGTCAATCAAAAAGTGGGGGGGACATCTGATATGCTGTCCCCTCCAGTCTAAAAAGTGAGGGGGACATGTCCCCCCGTCCCCCACCCATCGACGCCCATGCCTACAGGTAGGTCATAGATTGATAAAATACCCCCACCCCATAAAACAAAAATAATAATGATACCAATAATGATGACCATAAAAACTTACTTGGTGAGATGCACTGCAGCTGTTGATAGTATAAACTATTTTTTTTTAGAAAGGATTCATTTCGAAGTAATACACACCCAAAAACATTTGAGTCTGAGAAACGATTCGTGCATGAATCGTTTTCCAGATTTCTGAGGGTTGGTGTCCGTTCGCGAATGCTGCGTCCAGAGATGCGGATGGTACCGGCTGTCACCTCGCTAAACGTGGATGGATTCGACGATCTTGCGAAAATACAGTGACAGGTTTTTTTTGTCTTCTGTTTTCTCAGCAAGTGGACAATGATTTCAGCAGGAACCTTTCGCATGTGTGACTGTTAGTATGTAACATTTTTCTATAAACTAACATTACGTTGACAAAAACCAATCTATGACCCTACCTAAGGCTTTGCATTGTTCGCAAAAACAGATTAGTTTTTCATCGTACAAAAAAATATCTGGACTCAACAAGCAGGCTGCTTGAGTCTGCTGATCTGGGTATTATCAAATTTAGGGTCAGACTTTGGGAAGCAAATCGATCCTACTGAAATGAGTACCCGAAGTTACCTAAAAACTGAACGAGACTGTTTTATAATCAGTGGTGCACCCAAAACGCTCCCATTTGGAAGGGGGCTGTTCTAGAGGGTACACCCTCCCCAGCTCCTGCCCTGGGCCATGGTCACATATTTAATGTTATTTCCTCCTTGCTTAATAAAGACTGGTCAATAGTGATCTCATCCACAGATTTAACGAATAGATGAGTGTATAGGAGGCAAGGGTGGGAAATGCATTTAAATCCCCCTCGAAACTCTTGCGTAATACATCCAGGAGGGCAAGGTGACCCGTCAAGCCCCGATATGGTTTTGATATTGAGGTCTCTAAGAACTGATATTTCTTTATTATCTACTCTTGACATGTATCTTTAGGCCTACGGGTTCAAAGTGCTAGAAATTGTTGTTATGTACCGCACAAAGATCCTTGTCATTTGATTGGTGGAATACGCGTCACGTTTCATACCTTTTTTTGTGCCACGTATTGACTGACGCTCCAAAGCGTAATATAGGAGTCCTATATTGATAAATACGTACGCTTGGGACTCTTCACAGTGACGCGCGCTTCGCAGCTTCGTTTTCATCATTTCTGGTGTTGTTGTTGTTGTGGATAATACATGTTGGTGCTATCCCATCCAATGACGCCGTATCTATTGACTTTTCGTTAGAATGGGAGCTGTATTTGTGATAATACAGATTCAAGTTGTGGTAACTGTGTGCTGGACTATTTCCTCTTGTGTTATTTTAACGGAGAAGTGGTTGTTATTTTTGTTGTTTGTTGTTTTTGTGTTGTTTTCAAAATCGCTCGTTATCCTATCTGTATCTTGTCAAAGGACAAAATCTTCAGCGGCCTTGTAGCCAAATATCATTCGCATGACAAACCCTTGGTTGTGTGCCAAATTCCATGCTCACATCATCAAAGAAGTAATCCCATCACCTACATACCCATAGCCCCATCCAAATGCCGTTTCCTCGACTTTGACAGCATTTTAGACAGCGATAGTTATCTGAAGTTATCTTTAAAATCATCGAGTTTACAGATTGAAGCTAAAGAAACTTTCCCGGTAATTACCTATTACATCCCATAGTCTTAAAATACCAGACACTTGGTGCCAAACACCCGCAGTACGGTTGCGGTAAAGTGGAAGAGTCACTGCATGAAGTGCTTGGCTTCTAAGCCAGAACTTGGAACTACGTCATGGTATTAAGTGCAACACCTGCCAACAACAATAACATGACAAATTGATCAGCAACTCATTCTGTTTTATTTACTAAGTACAAACATTTTCGTTAACTGACTCTGGTATTGTGTATATACGTACTACGGTGGCTTTAAAGAGACATACTGGGAACAAATAAGACATGTAGATCAACGTCAATGTTGGAGTCTGCGATGTTTCCGTAAAGCCACCACACAACTATTTCCAGCATTATAAACGTGTTGAGACATATCTATAATTTATATATATATGTATGTCCCAAATTAACCGTCTTTCTGTTAGCTTTCTAAATCCATCCCGTTTACAAACCAATGTGTGACCATCCTGTGATCTTGAGCCTTAATGACTGGGAAACGGTTGCGGTTGACCTATGACGTCTGCACGAGCTTTACCCCACTGGTGATGTAAGCTTGAAGGTGGGTATTTTTGGCGCACTTTTTATAACTTGCGTAAAGGACGGTCAAGACTGGAGATGTTTAATGTGCCATAGATGAGGGTTTAATAACCCAGATGATGTCAAAATATTCTTTCAACCTCGTTCTTTTGTTTGTTAATTAGTGACACATTTCCGATCTTATGGGGGCCTTGATGAGGACCTAGCGGGAGTTGATGTTCAAGCCTAGTACGCAAGTAAAATGTCTTCACTAGGGTACAAGTCGGACATGGTCACAGGAAGTTCGTAGGCTACACTGGACACTTTCTGTTTGGACGCTGGGTTGATCGAGGCAGCAGTATTTACCGTTGGTCTCTACTCGTCAACTTCAGCAGACGTAATCTGAGAAGAACGTGGGGAGGGAATGGGCTTGGAGTTTGATGACCGAAACGCGGGACATTCTGAAGCTTCTTGTCTCGTGTTTAAAACCATGTTTTTCCTGGCTGTCCAACCACTGCCAGCTCAGACCTTGCCACATCCCGTTTTTGTCATAGCATAACGGAAACCAAATACCACTCGCTTCACACCGTCACCAAACAAAAGAAACAAACAAGATGGCGGGGGGACTCTGAGCGTGCGCAGTGGTACCACCCCACGCTACAGAGTTTCCTGCAGACTCTTTGATCAACTGATAAGCCGGATGAATCTCAACTCAACTTGACATGACAAAATTGTATGGATTTATTATTTTCCTTCATGCGGGGAGAGTACCTTAAAATATGGATCTATGGAAGAACATACAAGCTTGGCAAGGATACCGCTGTTGGACTACGGCAGGATTTCTCCTAAACATTATTGTATGGTTGCTAAATGTTACAACTCCACATGCAGTGTCGGCCGCTGGTAAGTACCCGGAAAAATAACCTGGAAATTTGAGTTCTTAAGCTATACATTTGGAATTTTGTTTTCGGTTTTCCCCTTATTTCATGTCAGCATGATACACGGGAATCTTTCGTTCAAAAATGGTACAGCTGTGTTGGCACTTATCCCGCCGACAAGTGATTCTGCAAGAAATGTGTGATGGAATAACATGACGAACGGAGAAATAATATGAATAAGAAAAGACAACAACTGTATATGCTGTTCTCTTATGACATTATTTTAGCTTGAAATTAAACCACTGACTGTGGTAGTGACGTGCACATGTAATTTTTGGAAACATTCGCAAATTTCCTAAAGTCGAATGGGTCGCAAGGCTTCCATTGCTGTTTTGTTTTTCTTTTCTTTTTTCGAAAGTTACCTTTGGATTTAGAACCTTAAAACACAAGGACAACCCGGCCTACAAAGAAAGGTTTGGCACCTGAAGACGAACTCAAGATATTAATTATTTACCCTTAATAAACGAAGCCAGAAAAAATGTTGTGCCAATAAAATTATAATATAAGTAGACAAAAACGCAAATTACAAATCGAAAAGGGGGAAGTAGTGCAATACAATGCTTTTAGTGGCTTAATTATTTCAGGTAAGGGAAGTCAAATCACTTCCTGACCGTATACCTAAAGGTCATGATTTGCAAACACGACTTCCGGTCTACATTTTGATACAATAGGATTGTTTCTAAACAATATTCTTCTTTTTTTTAAATTGAAGGCTTGTTACAAAAGGGCTTTATAGATGTTAAGCAATATATATTGCCCGTGTCTGGTCGAGAGGAATACATCATTAAATGTTCACAAGCGAACAATTTGGTATTAAGAAACCCCAAAAAGAAGAAGATATTTCTGACTTCGGAAACTGTAAATATAGAGAGTTTAAGATGGTGTTCAAACTCATGGCATCCTAAGTGGCTATGGCTGCAATGCTGGCAAGTCTCATTATTGTCAACGTTGCCACAGCAGCCTTAGTCATGGCCGTAGCCAAAGTCGCTCCTTTCGGATACTACCTTGATGCACATATTTTAAGCGAAAGTGAAAGCAAGAGAGTGTGGTTTTCCATTGTTTTTTTTCCATAAAAGTTACAACGCATGTTTTTCACGTTAAATGGCCCTTTCGAAATGACCGCTTGGGCTTGGGGCTTGGGCTTTGGCTTCGTAAAGTTATTTAGATAGTGTGCGCTTTCCTCACAGGGCTTCAATCGGGCGGATGGAGCCCAATCCCAAGACCAAGCCCAGGCCGTGGGTTCGAAAAGGGCCTTTGTTCGCAAGAATGCACATGCAACGCGAATAAAAAACTCTCTTACTAAAGTTCTGCAGTGAACTTTACTAACTTCTTGCATGGCTTCTTGCAAGCTGCAAGGGGTGTGTGTGATTATACTTCATCAAAAATATGTTTCCTGTTTTGGGGTTTACTTCTTGCAAAACGTATAGAGGACTGTGATGAATATATTTTTAACACACTTATCGTTGTAGGTCATGATGAACTATCGTATCCAACCGCGACGTACCTATAGATATTTCCGATTCAGTGAATCAAATTGAGAATTGTACAGAAAAATGCACATTTTTTTTATTTAGTGCTACAGCCCTCGCAGGGAAATACGTTGTGATAATATTTCTTACAAACCAACTACAATTGAAATGGGCTTGGCTTTAGATCCACGCTGAAGGGGCAGATAAATCAACCCATTGCCTGGTTTAATTTACCTGCCCAGGGCCTCGGGAAGTTATTTATTAACGAAGATCTGACTTCAAGGTAATAAGAACTTGGACGCGAAAATAACAAGTCGTGAATAAGCGATTAAGTCCTTGGAAAAATACAATAAGACAAAAGGAAGTGGGTTCTTTCGTCATGGTAAAGTTGTTTAAATTTTTGTTTTTAATCTGCCAACAATAGCTGGTTTGTCTGTTAACCTATAAACATTCCAATGTACTGCACAATACGAGGACTATTTACTATTAATTTCGTTGGTATGGGTATTGATTAATTCAAAAAATGACTGCATAACTATAATGTGATACTATCATTAAAAAATTTTAGCAGTGAAATGTCCGGTTATGGTATGGGATCAAATAACTACAGACAGTGTACGTGTTCACACATAGTTCTTTGTTCATAGGCCTAAACAAACTTCAGCTCTCACTTAGTTCCTGCAGAAATCTTCCTGGGCACATTTTATCCTCATTGTAAAATCCCACCAGAAAAATGTTTTATTGAGAAGTTGGTTGTCAGTTTTGACTCAGCGATTTAAATAAAGCGCGTAGGAGTATTGTTGAAGACTACGGAGGACTGTATTTCGTCATAAAGGGGACTGGGTCAGGGACAGGGCCCAATTTCATAGCGATGCTTAGCGGTAAGCACATTTTCGTGCTTATATAGCAGGGAAGTTTGCTTAAGCGTAAGCGTATTTCATAGGTTGGCAAGAAAATTAGGCAGCCATCTTGCACGTTCACCGTTGTTACGTCATTCATTTCCACAGTAAGCGCCGGGAGGTTAGCATACATTTTCGTGTGCTTACGGTTAGCAGTGCTATGAAATGGAAATCGCACAGTAAGCACAAAATCAGCTGTTAAGCAGCTCCATGAAAATGGGTCCAGATGCTTGGCCAGCCTTAAAGTACAATGGACCGTTGTCATGGCGCGGCCATCTTGTTTTCACAACTTATTCAATCAATATAACCAAAGCGAGGGTTGACGGGTTATAGTTTGATTCTATTTGACACCATGCAAAATGGAGTTCACTGTTGCTCTCGCACAGAGTGTATAAGACAAAGAAGGTAATTGTGATTAAGTTATGGGTCCTTGTGCACGGTATACCACGTCCCTGTTTGGAACACTCTGGGTTCCCATGATTGTACAACGCACAGTGAAGGTACTTACTCAATACTATTATGACAACGGAAATTCATATCCGTTGTCTAAACAGATTGCACATAGAATGGTTGTACACACAGGTTATGAAAGTAAACTGGCAAATACTACTTTGTGTTAGGGCTTTGCGTGTATCATTATATAGGTCAGATTTATGTGATGCCTATATGTAGCCCGAGATCTAAGTATACACTTGGACTTAAATGCAGCTCATATCTTAAGCTTAAATGTAGCCCGAACCTTGTCAGTGTAACCCTAACAATGTACCTACATGCAGCCTACACCTTAATGCACCCCTAACATTGCACCTACATGCAGGCTGAACCTACCCCTGCCCGAATATGCACCCAAACCTTAACCCAAACCATGTGCCTACATGCAGCCTAATCCTCAATGTACCCCTGATCTTGCACCCACATGCAGGCTGAACCTACCCCTGCCCAAAGATGCACCCGAACCTTAACCCAAACCATGTACCTACACGCAGCTTAATCCTTAATGTACCCCTATAACCTTGCACCTACATGCAGGCCAAACTTTAACCCAAACCCTGTACCTACACGTAGCCTGAACCTTTATCTAAGCCCAACTCTGTACCCAAAGGTAGTTTTAACCTGAACGTAGCCCAGATTCTGTACGTGCTGGTAGCCTGAACATGAACGTAACTCTATATCATGTACCTATAATTAATGCAACCCAGCCCAGTACCTCCATATAGCCCGAAAGTACCCTAGTCGTCTAGAAATAACTCTTACACTGTATATAGTACCCACAGCCTAAAAGTAACCCAAACCCTGCATGCAGCATCAACATGTGGCCTGAAATTTAATGTATATTGGGATGGGGCTAACAACATAATGGTTAAGTCATTTTTACTTAATGGAAAGAAGGGGATACCACCGTTACCCTTGGTCATCTATCATTGCCCCGTTCCTCGTTTATCATGTTAGAATCCAGCCCGTGGATTCATCTACCACATCCTCACGTCTGTATAGTCATCAACATCTAAATACAAAGTGCCACAACATGTCCTTAAATAAAGCCGTTACCGTTCAGTGTTGCCCTCAACTAATAAATGAGGGCAGTCCGCAACCCTCACCAGAGGCCGCGAACAGCCCACCCGAGAAATGCATCCTGAACACGGCGTCTCGTGCTGATGAAAAACCCCCACTCGTTGACTCATCACGGCCACATGGAAATAAAACATGGGTGATCAACGTTTTAACATCACACAACTTCACAGGATTTTTGTTTTCTTCTTTTGACTTTCCCGCGGGACACATTTTGTGGACATGCGGTCCCCAACTCTACAAAGGTTTTATCAATATAAGAGCCCCTTTTATACACAACAATCATGGTCGGCCGTCTTGTTCTAAATCTTCTAATCCATAAATACACCAGCCGAGGCTGTAAATGGGTTGACCCCTTCTTGATAAATTCCAAATCAACATTCGTAGCTGCTGTTGAACACTGGGAACACGACAAACATGGTGTCTCCACGAACAAAACTAAAGCCTTCACTTGCTATAATACGAAAGGAGTAAATGAAGCAATAATAACGGTTACAAAATGGTTTAAGTGATTGAAATGTGGTGTTTTGAAAACTGCATGAACAACATTAGTCAGCGAACGAAACCACTTGTTTTTCGTTTACCGCAAGAAATTGTGGGTTTAGCACAAAGACTGACCTAAGCCAGTGATTAATGTACACTTCCGCTATTCCGGTACCATTATCCGGTAGCGTTTATTTTCAGTGCATAGCTATTTTCCTGTTACCGCATTCGGAAAAGCCATTTGTTTAGGTTTGAACATAAATACAGATAAATTAACCTTCTCATTCTGCAACTGTTGCAACAATGATCAATTCGTCACCGTTTTCACGAAGAGCCACATATATGTCCAAATGCCTGATTGCGGTTTACATTTTACACTCATGCTTGGCTTAAAACTGCAAAACTAAAGCCACGGTTTTCAGTTTAAGATCTCTCATATGATTATGTATAAGTTTAACCTTCCCACTGCCTAACTAATTTGTTTAAATATATTGACTAATTACCAATAGTAATTAGTCAAAGATACATGTCTCTTCGTGAAACCTGAAAGGTGAAATATCCGACTTAAACTCCCAACTGGTTAACGAGTTTTGACAGAGGAAAGGGGTGCGTATGTCACGTGATCACGCGCACACTGACACTGGCCGGCTTTACGCACTTCTGTTGCAATGTTCAACAATGCATTTTGGGGGCCTGTGGCTCTCCGTGAAAACGCAAAATACAGTTATTGAGATAAAGGCCCCTTCCTGTAGTAATCAACAATTTAAGATTTTAAGATATGTGGCTCTTCGTGAAAACGGTGACAAATTATTATCATTTTTTCGCTTAATATTACTTGTATGCGAGAGCCGCGTTTCCTATTTTTCAATTAAAGTCCAGACAAACCCTCTCCTAAAATTATACACGAACTTTTCATTTTGAACCATGCAATATGAAGCCAAATGTAAACCATACACGTATTGACACTGGCATTGCGAATGTTGCAATGAACTGTAGATCGAGAGATATTATCTAATTGACAAGGAAAGGACAAACATTATACCCGGGTTTTTTTCTGTAAAAAACTTTAGCAGCTGCGAAAATTGGTGATGGTCTCACCTTTCGACCCTAGCATCAAATAGACAGTGAACGTTTACACATTATAAAAACGTATTTGTATTTGTATTCATCTCAAAATGTGACAACTCTAATTCGATAGTTTTGCTATTACAATGGTTGGTCGGTGTTTTCATTGTCTTAGTTAGCGACGCTATTAAATAGCGTCGCAAATTAAGACAATTTTTTCGTTGACCTTTACTGGAGAAGAGAGAATTATCTTTACCAAACAAACATCTGTATCAAAACCGAGATTCATCGACTTGCCCAGTATCTTCGAGCCAGTCGATGCTGCACGATCTACTGGCGACAACTAGAAAACTAGCGTTGCCATTGCAATCAAGACTAGTGTTTTTATTGTAAACTACGGGCCGGCACACTCTACAAAACTTCCGGGTCGGAATTGTCCTCTCGAATCTGGGTGTCCGTGGGGTCTGACCATTTTCTGGTCATGTAACCGGGCATCTGTGTCAAAATGGCCCAGAAGTGGGTCAAAGTGACGCAGTATTCGAGTTAAAATCTCATTTTTAAAACCACTTTTCGGTCAGCCTGACCCGGAATTAATGTCAGGCCCCCTGAAACCTCAAATCCGGGTCAGTTTTGACCCCGGATTTTTTAGGGTAAAAAATGTACATTCTCTTCCAACAGCCAATGATGAATTAAGCCTTAACAGTAATTCTGAATCTATTTACTCTATATTCACAGCTGGCAAAATCCAGACATTCGATGGAAGTATAAGTTCCGGTCTTCCGATGTTTACGTGTGGTGTTTCAGGATGGTCGATTGAGCAGACAAATCAAGGTTTGTAGCCAGTGTTACTTCATCGCCTCTTAGTTATGAGTATTGACGAATTATAATCCTGAGAAATTCCAAGCAGACATAACAAACGTCCTTACCACAGGGGCCAGAGCTCGGGATCACGTGCTAGGTCAACCAAAACGTTGTCATTTTGAACCTGGGTCAACCTGGGTCAAACGAACCCGCACAATCTAATCTGCTCTTTATAAGGTTCGAAAACATTCGTTTGATGATGTTCTAGACTCTTATTATTTCCGAAATAAGTGGTTACCCGCAAACGGAGACATACCCGACCACCGAACATCATAAACACTGTGATTGGTGTTTATACAATGTATATTTAAGCTAGTAGACCGGCACTTGTTTCAATTCTGACAAACAAGTAGTTTATGAGACACGTGTATGCTCTGGAACTATACCTACCAAAGTTTCCAATTCACTGTCATTTTACAACATTATTTAAAGTTGAATCTCTAGCTATGGACTGTGTGACCATATGTTAAACTTTATGTTTGATCTTCAGGCAATCGTATTGTAGCCACGTGTCCAAACATGTGTATTTACCGGCTAACAGTTATAGAGGACGCCTCCTTCGAGCGTGGAAGCGGCACAGTGACGTTTAGCTACGCCATCAACGTCCCCGATGGGTTCGATGCGTCCGTCGATCCAGACTCCAGACCCGTCCTGAGCGTGTATTGTTTCACGTGTTCTAAGAACAAAGTCTGGAGTTCTCTGGACACGTCACCCTCGCTGACTGGCGGCGTTTGGGTCTCTGCCTCCGTAGATATTAAACACAGTGGATCTTTCAGTGTGAGTTGTACTTGTATGCTTTATATTTGGAGGTTCACTTTTGTAGAAATGCACTTGGGGACGCTAGCTGGCAGCTGACGAACTAGGAGCAAACTATTATGTTACGCATTTCCGAGCATGCGCTCGTCACTTCATTATGGGTTTTACCCAGAGCTGTGCATTGAGAGGGTTGCGACACGGGAACCAGTTTTCTTTGGTCACGTGGTTGGCTGGACTCCATTTTTGTCGGTCCAAATGTAACACAACCCAATGTGATGTCTATTCTGTCAACCTGTTGGCGTAAACGCGTTTTTTTAGGACCGAAAATTGCTTCTGGTTGCAAAAGTTGTCCGAACTCCCAAACTCTCTCAATCCACAGCTCTGTTTACCTGGTAATTTTGCTGACACAAAGCGTCCTCCCAAAACCCATATATAACCATAGTCGAGGGAAAAGAAAAAAAAGTATCACTGATTCTATGTTAGAACACAAACTTGAGATCAAAAGGAGTTGTTTTAAAAGTGTTGATATTATTTTATAAATAATTAAATAAATAAATAAATAAATAAATAGTATAAAATTTAAAAGCACACTTTCTAATAAAACATTACTCAAGGTGTTACAGAAAAGATACTACAAAAGTATCAAAGCTCTCTACAGAAAAATTACACCAAAACAGGAATGTTAA
This sequence comes from Pisaster brevispinus, assembly GCA_023634235.1. Classification (NCBI taxonomy): domain Eukaryota; kingdom Metazoa; phylum Echinodermata; class Asteroidea; order Forcipulatida; family Asteriidae; genus Pisaster; species Pisaster brevispinus. The sequence goes on from JAMKCF010000017.1 coordinate 10,959,844, forward strand.
TAACTTGCAGTAAACAGAAGTTTCTTGATATGAGTTTGAAATGTGTTGGGAGAGTGAGTGAGTGTTCCTGATGTCGTTGGTTAGCTTGTTCCATAATTAGGCTCGTGCTATTTTATTTCTTCGCAGTTAGCACTGGAAGCAAAGATTGGGGCCAGTGGACAAGTCATCGGTGTCGATGACCTTATAGTCCAAGGCAACAAACCGCGAAGTAAGTATTGACCCATTTTACGTCACCCGCAGCTACTGTCTGCCGACGCTCGCCAAAGACCTTATGCACACGACTTCGCTTCAGTAGGGCGCCCTCACGTAGGGGTAACAAGAAGGCTGCTCATTGGCCAATCCTGCGCACCGCGCGTACACAATCTGTGCTTACGTTCTACAAATCAGTGCCTTTCATTTTCACACAGCAATGAGTTTTCATTTTTTCATCATAACTTTACTAACATGGTGACACTTATTTCAAATGATATTAGTATGCTGTACCCATAGAGTTATATATAGGAACTAGAGGGCGCACTGGTAAAGCTACGTGCACAAACGCTACGGGACCGCAAGGAGACGCGCGCGCCATTTTGTACGGTGGCAACATTAACGAAAAACGCGGTGTGCTTGCTAAATACACACTATGTAGTAAAACAAACAAACAAACAAACGGGCGACTGTAGTTGTTTTGCGGGGTTCAGGTTATTCGTTTCAATAGAGGATGAACACACATGCCATGATTTATTAAAATATTATATTTAGTGGGGGATTATTTAGTACTGTAAACGATCTTCACTGGCATTCATAAATTTCACAGTAAACCCTTTTATTTTTAACAATTGCTCTGTTGCAACACGCACAAAATAGTGTAATATAGTTGTTTTTGACTACATACGAAACGGCCGCCGCTGCGCCCTTTCGGGCCGCATAACTAGGCTAGTGCGCCCTCTAGTTCCTATATATAACTCTGCGTTTGTACCCCGACATTGAGGGCGTGCACAGCAGTCAAGAAATAATTATGTGACCCGCAACCACAAAACCAGGCGGAAGTTGGCAACTGACTTCTCGAGATGCGAGCAAAAAGCAGTGGAAATCGGTTCCTCGGTCGAAAAACGGGGTTAAATAAAAAAAATAATAAATAAATAAAAATAAAAAAACAGTTCCCGAACACCTAATCTTCAACATGTAATATTTCAAGATGACAATGAATACCGAAAAGTGGTTTTCTGGACACTTTTGTAAAATATATGTTGTCAGGCAATCATGGTGAAACAATTACTTTCGTCCCTCAAACAAAACATTCTCATACGTGGTTGTATATCTATGAGAATGAGTATAAACAGCGTCACCAACTAACCATTTTTGTTTCATCGTGAGACTATAAGAAGGGACTGGGAAATAATTGAAAGTTGCACACTGAAACCGGGTCCGAATTGATGGCTTCGGCAATGGCTACGGCATGATCGCTGAAGGGAAATATTCTTTAATGTTTTGTCTGCTACCAACACCCATATAGCCGCAGCCACGAGCCACAATCACTCCTTTTGACTTGACCTTAATCGTTTGTATTAAATATGATCTTTTCGCAGAGCCCCCCTTACCCACAATCCCTCTTGAGATCCCATTGAACTGCTTCTCGGGGGCGGATCCGACCGATAACGACGCCAACCTACAAAGCACTACGCATACCCCAGGGGAAGAGGTTGAAGATGTTGAAGGTTATCCACGTAAGTCATTCAATATATTATGCGTAACTAATTGAAAGACAGTGATCGTAAAATGGACCAATTCTTTTTAGGTTACGTTTCGTATGTTATTGAATAACCAGATTTCCCAGTAAGGTATTACAGACCACAGCAACACAATTTGAATCCTTACATTCACTGTACGACACCACTTTCAATCACATTACATACTAAATCATTTTGTGTCACCTGACGTCTGGATGAACGTTATCGCCACGGGAAAAATACAGACACGAAGTACTCAAGATACCGATCAATAATTTGATAAGATAACTATGTTCAGTTATACTTTGGGACGATCGCTATTAACCTGTTCCTATAGAGTTTATCAATGAAAAGCTTATCTCTGTATAACAGCAACACGTGACCAGGCTCGTCTGAACCCAGAAACAGTTCTGATTGTTATTATGTGGCATATATGGTTGTGAAAAGGAACGAGTATGCGACATCGAGGAGACTCACTTTCCATCAGAACCGTATTTTGTGGAAAGTTGCGACAAAGTGGGGGCCACCCGGTCTTCTTCGGTCACGTGATTGCTGGACGCCATTTTAAGTCCAAATTCAGCACAACCCAATGGGCAGACTAGTCCGGAACACTGTATTCGCCCATGCGTTGTTGTTGTTGTTTTTTTTTTTTTTTTTTTTTGGGGGGGGTTGTTTGGGTTTTTTTTTTTTTTTTTGGGGGGGGGGGGGTTGACACAAAATGACTTCTAAACGCAATTTCTCGCAACTACCCCAATGTACGCCTTAGACTGGTCCCCTGTATTTATCCGCTAGGATAAAGACAGGCACTGGTACAGACCTAATGATTTCGTTGGATACAATGATTCCATTGGGTAAACGTGCAGTGACGTAATCTTTCCAGATCTGTGTAATGATTAGTCGGCCCCGAAGTGACGTGTTTGTCTGCTATACCATCAGCGGTAACTTTTCTATCGTCTGCTGCTGCGTGCGTGTTATAATGTCTGCATGTTATGTTGTTTTATTCACAATGTAATGCATGTAAATGTGTGTGTGTGTGTAGACTACACGAATCTCCTCCGTGTGAATGGATGCGAAACAACTGGCGTTAATCACGAGCCTCGCAGTGTGACGTCAGATATTTGGGCTATTTTATACGACTCTGCTTTCTATCCCCAAATACGCCCTCTATAGAAACATAAAATGAAGGGCACTAAAATTCTATTTTTGGTTTAAACACAGTGACGATTGGATTCCAGACGCCAAATCCAGATGTAACTACAGACGAATCAACAGGATCTGATTCTGCAAACAGCTTTAAACTTCTGGATCATGGTAAGTAGGGGAACCACAGGAGAGCGCTCTGCCTCACAAACACAGATTAAAGCTTCACCCACAAAATAAAATAAATAAGGCAGTTCCCGATCTAGTGGACGTGGTAAAATGTCAAGAACCATTATATATTTCCATATCCTAATGAATATTTTCTTTTTAAAACTGGCACATTAAATTGGAACCTAAACAATGTATCCGTAAATTTACTTTGTTGTTGCTTTCTGCCACAGAGACGACCCTTCTTCTCGCGCAGATTCTGGCTGTTTTGTCAGTGGCTGTTTGCGTTGTAACTGTCACTGTTCACTGCGTTATATGGGGTAAACAGAGGTAGGCTAAGATTTCATAATAGATAGATCCCAATAGACACCATCTTTACGAGCAAATTGCACTTTGCCATGCAGGCGCGTCAAGCGCTCAAATTAACGCAACCGCTTTCACTATAGACCCATTGCACAACGCGCAGCGCACATACACGCGCGTCTCCTGTCCGTCATGCTGGGTGTCAAAACGTGCACAAAAGGATGGTACACGTGTTCACACGTGCATTGTTCGTAAACACATGTACCATCCTTTTGTGCACGTTTTGACACCCAGCATGGCGGACAGGAGACGCGCGTGTATGTGCGCTGCGCGTTGTGCAATGGGTCTATACCAGTCGTGAAACGGGTTTTGTGAAATGTGCGCGTGCTGCACGCCGTTCTCACGCAAAACTCGCATGACTGTGTGTTCCAAATTGCCCGTAAAGATGGCCGATTTACGTCATATTGCAACCTATCTATATGCTTTGGAAAGCAGTTTTATTAATATTCAATCAAACTGTCTGACTCTTGGTGGTGCTGTTCTGTAAAATTTCCGGGGATATGAAGACGTGCACCAGTTTCAAAAAGAAATAGTTTGTGCATTTCTTACTGCATTGAGTGTTTTCTACGGCATTGAGATGCCAAGTACAAAATAATTGCTTCAGCGAAACAATCAAGGACACTGCTCAACCTGATGTGTTGCATTTATGCACTTATAGCCAGTGGCAGTATACATACAAAAAGTCAATTAGTTTTAACTGAGCGGTAACTAAAATCACTTCGTTCCCTCAAACAGTTATAAGTAGTTCAGTAATTCAACTCTCTCAGCACGTCACATCAATTCAAGCAAATTTTCTCTTGTTCTAGAACTGACAAGTATTTCTTGGTTTTATTATGCAGAAAACTTCAAAAGGTTCGGAGTATGGTTCCACTTCGTCGACAAAGATCCTCTGAGCCAGAACCACATGATAGCATGCTTCTTGAAATGAGCCTGGTACCAACTGAGGAACCGGATCAGCCGTGTAGTAACAGTCTATGCAGACCGTCCAAGGACATGTACTTGGCCAAACTCAAGGAATCGGATATTCTGAAGCAGCAAGACCCACGGCGAGCAACTATTAGTCACGGTATATCGCAACCTCGCCAAGGCGCCTTGGTGGATGTTGAAGACGATAGCGATGTTGAGCAACAGCGCCCCCATCCGAGGACTAAAAGCTTACCAGGCCGTCCGATCAATGAGTACGAGTCTATTGACGAAATGAGCAAGTACCAGCCGTTGAGGTTCGAGAAGCGACCGGCTCCAAAGCAAAAACCCCCGGGCATTCCCGGCGGGAGAAGGCTCAATGAACGTACTCGCGGGGTACAGAACCTCGCTGTTGCCAGGAAAAACCGACCGAGCTCGGTACAGTACGAGGAAGTGCGCAATCGCCTAGATGTTCCGTTTGAAGAACCGCGTGACAGGAGCAAATCAGCATCAAATTATGACTACATCAAAAGGAAGGCTTCATCTCAGATGCACAGGCGTGGCGTCTTGAAATACGGCCAGTCACCACGCCCTAAAGGACGAGCCCCGCCCCCGCCAGTGAGCAGACTTTATGATAAACCATTGAAGAAAACGAAACATGAAGGGTTGGTGAGCAGTGCGCCCCAGCTATTACTAATTAGCCGGGACTCTTCCAGAGAAAGTGTCCGAACGGATACCGAGAGCATTCCGGAAGAATCCGAAGGTTACAGCAAACCGAGCACGAGTACTTTCGGTACACCTGTGCGACCTGTTCGACCTGCCGTAGAGTCGGCCTATTTTACCCTGGAACCCAATATCAATGACTACAGCAGCGGGGATTCGGACGATGAGTGTGACAGTCCCCCGGACGCCAGCCGCTTTGAGGATGCCGAGGAAGTAACGGCCACGCCGAGAAGTCTCCCGAATGGTCGGGGAGGTGCTTCGCTCGGCCCGCTGCCGGTTAGCACCCCAATCATCATCCCACCATCTCTATTGTCGCCAAGCATAGATAACTACGAAGAAGAAACGTCATGTCTCTGATTAAAATAACTGAATAATATAAGACCTTCACAGAAAAAAAAATTTGCCATCTGTATATTATATGCACATGAAAAGAGCGAACTGGAATCTAGAGGCATACTTTTGAAAACGATTGAAAAAGTTGATATGATACGCGGCTTGGTCCAGGAGAAGTTATTTTAATGTGAGACTTTTGGGGACTCTTGGTGGCAGCAGACTAGTACCTCGCAAATCCACTATTCTTGGAAATGTGCGCATGCTCAACACGTTTTCGACGTTCCAGCCATGATCAAAGCCATCAAACTGGAAACGACCATCAAGTCTACAGCTCCTACTTGCGCCATTTTGTGAGTCAAATTCCCCATGTGTTACTTTGTAGGGCACGACGACACACGCAACATACTCTTTACATGTAATTTTACATATATGTCCAAAAAGTCTTGAAAGTAACCGCGTATAAAATGTATACAAACATTGACTTCAAATGAGTACAATAAAGCAGAATATAATCACGAGGAAAAATCTGGAATGTTCCATTTTAAGATTGGGTAAACAATCCGGATTTCAACGAGTGGTATATCCTGCTGAATAAGCAAAATCAACATACAACTATTTGTTTTTTATACCTTACACATAGGCCTGGATTTTAGTAATTTTGATATAATTTTCAAAAGTCGTACACGTGTTGGCGCACAAGCTTACACGCATGCTGATAACGCGTAAAGCAACCAATACTTATTGTTATCAATATAAACAAAAATTAGTATGCGCGAAGCGCAGCTGCGAAGCAACCCAAGCGTCATATATTTATCAATATAGGACTCATTTGTTACATTTTGGAGTGTTGGAACAGTATACATGACAAAACAAAACATGGCACGTGCATGTTCCACCAATCAAATGACATGGACCTATTACAAGTGCGGATATAATTCTTACTTATAGCTGTAATTGAAAAGGCCGTAAAAGCCATTTTTATATAAAACAAAAATATTTTTGTAAAATTAATCTTAATGTTGGAAACATAATTTAGATTTTGTCTGCTGGTAGGACATGTAAGTAGATTATTAATTGGTGCTGTTAGTGCACAGTGGTAATTAACTGCACAAGTTGGCATGTTGTGAGTAGTGTTCCCGCTTTCTATTTTGGAAGCAAATCATACTGGTTTATGTTGGACCAGAAACGGCCCATTTGGGATTTATTTAGTTGGGCATTATAATAACTGAATATTTGTTGTAATGAATGGTATATACAGGCACAATTTCATCTTTTGAAATTGTTTAAAACGAATTTAGTAAATGTGTTTAGTATTGAAATGCTTAATGTGGATTATCTGTTTTGTTTATTTTGTCTTCCCTTACTCGATGTTAATTTCATGACGGCGCCCTCACTCGCTGAGTCAGTTTAGCTTCGCATCAAGAAAGAGCAAATTACAATCCTAGGTGTAGAGAATGTTTTTTAAGAATGTCATTACTTTGCTTTCTTTTTGTGGTTGAACAAAGAAATTGACTCGAGCGGCACGTTGGTTCAAATTGCGCTCTTGTCAATTTTTCTTAAATCAACACCGAATCGTTGAAACATTTACCCAGTCATTTTCCCTTGCGAATTATAACTTGAACTTGTAAAATGTTATGTTGCATGTTCGAATACCATTGCATAATAAATCTATCTACATTTATTTTCAAAGGGTACAATCCTCAGGAATCAGGAGTCTGTATTCTGCAACCATTCAATGCGTGTACAACATTTGAAGAATAGCCACTTTACTACTAAACCAACCAACCAAACAAGCAACACAACAAAATACATTCCACGACCATAGACGGGGGTTCGAACGTTATTAACTGCAAGATCTATTCACAATTATGTATACAAATCCAAAAGATGTGAGATAGGTTAAATAACCACTTTTTCATATGAAATGAAATGAACACAATATGACCAAAACGGCAACTAAGACAAGCACATTCTTGCAAAGCCAACCCCTCCCCCCCCCCCACCCCCATGCGGTATAAATTATATTTGAAATATCTACCACTTCATAGACGCCACTTCTCTGGTTCCGCCCATGCCTTTTAATATAATTCTCTAAGAAAATCTAACAGCACGCTGCAACAGCCTGTTTAATCAAAACGAACTATGTTAACCTCTAAATAAGCCCCTCTAGAACAACACGACTTTACTTCTGATATAACCAGAGCAACATGAAGAACGGAACTACTTTATTAGCCATGAACCAATCAGTTAATAGATAACAGGATGTCATTATAGAACAAGTCTTGGTGCTACAACGTCTTGGAGGAAATGCCCAGACGTTGAAAGGTTGTACTAAATAAAGTATTGCAAAAGTTGGCCACACGGGGGAAAAACATTGGCGATCTTCCTTCAGAGTTGGTTCAACTTTCATTATTCTCTTCTACCCAACGATTGTCTGTGTGTCTAAAAACTAACTGTTGAATTCAACTCCAGGGTGCTGTGAGTGACAACTCTTTGTGAAGTTAAATTCATCTTAATAGAAAAGAGTTTCAACGTAATAGTATGTTAGATGTAACATGACAATGTTAATTTAACAAAGTCATGTTGTTAAACCCAACCCTTAGAGGGTTGTAACTGACCGCACTATTGAATGTGCGAATTCAACGCTTTAGTTTTAAGAGATGATGCAAGTTTTCTTTGTTGTATTGGTTCAACTTATTAAATATAATTACAAGAAATAATCACGAGCATCACAAATAATAATGCACCCATTTCTTGAAAACTTCAAGTTTCCATTTCTGGAGCAAGAGGCTTTGTCCCCACCCCCCCCCCCCCAACAACAACAAAAACCCAGTCCCACTTCATACGGTAACTCAACAAATTTACGCTGCAAAAAATGATAACATTGGTAGTTTCATGCTGATAGTAGGTGGTTAAGTGGTGGTCTTGGCGAGGGAAGATGGGGATGTGACAGTTTAAAAAAATGGTAATAATAAATGTAAAATGTAAAAAAAAAAATCACGTCAACATAACATGGACTCGGGCTGGTACCCCTAAACGTAATGTATTGAGATAGCTATTTACATTGCTAACGTTCAAAAGGCTACGACTACTTAAATTTCATTCAAAATAAATTTGTATTAAAACTACAAAACACTCTCTTCTAAAAGTTGTTCTGCGAAGACATTCTTTTTTAAAAAGAAAACAAAATCGTTTAGGTTTTTTTTATTTTGATAGGTTTTCTTGAACTGCAAACGACACCTTATTTTCAAGTGGCCCAAGGCACTTGCCAAGACTTGTCGGATATTATCTTAAAATGTAACACGGCTTTCCGGGAAAAAAGTATCTCGTGCTGGTACAAAACAAAATGACAAAGCAAGTCACGCTCCCTCTTTATTTATCCAGGGTAACAAGATAACAAGATAACCAATTGCGGGCTCTCTCCTGTAAGGCTTAGCTTAGTCTTAAATTGAAATCGGAACAATGAAGAAAAAGCCCCCCAGAAATGTTTCCTGGAGACAATTAGTGAGAGGGTATAATTAAGAAGAATGGGGGGTTGGGGTGATGAGGGTGGGGGTTGATGGGGTGGGGGTGATGGGGGTGGGGGTGATGGGGGAGGGGTAATGCAGTTTCTTTACACACTTTGTTGGGATGGTTCCGATCGCAAATAATATGCAGAAGGGTGTGTACAAGGCTATATCCTCGATCATTATTTTTAGAAAAAGTAAATTTGGGTCTAAAACCCCAAATCCCCAAACTGAAATGGGGGCATAAAAGAATGTGGTTGCTGAACACGGTTAGCAAAAGGGTACATACAAATCTCCCTATGTCCCTATGTTTTGTGTAGATATTTTGATGGTATTTTTCTCTTATAATAGGACGCGCACTAATGTTCAATGTTTTGAACTTTCTGATAATTGAATCAAACTTACGTTCAGACGAATTGGGTTTAGAACGCTCCCACGTATTGGTCGGTCCGATGCGTCCGTCGCGTTTATTTTAGCCCAAGGGGTTTCACTGACCCGAAAAGAATTCCGCAAACTAAGGACGCTGCACATAGCTGAAAAGAATGACGCTCTTATACGCACGCGTATCACCTTTCTTTAAATTTGATTTACACGAAAGGAAACGTGACATCGTCGAGAACTTGTTTTGTTGTTGATAGTATTGTAATACATCATTATATATTTATATATGCAGAATTTATGCGAACGCGACAGAGATTTAGTGCTTCTTACATGACGTATACTAATAATCAGACACTTGAAGGGTGAAAGGTCAATAGGTCACAGAAGCTTCCACCGGTTTATTCAAAGGTGAAAGCTCCTTTACAAAGAGTTGAAGAAACGGAAGTGCTTGAGAATATGTCTTTCATCTGAACTTCCGGTTTCGAGCGGAAGAAGAGTCAATTCGGGTCACATATTAGTCTTACAAAATCAAGACGTAGAAGGTAATGAACAGTTGAAATAGTGTTTGAGCTATTTATACATTTATAACGTGCACAGTAGTAATTATACGTCATCATAAAATTTTCTTCTAACATTAACATCGAAGATTGGGGGTTCTGTTCTTCTTAATGTTGATGACAAATAAACGTAGTTTTGAAACTTACCACGAATTACTTCCAACAAAATTGGAGATTATAGAAAGCACTGGCTTGATGTCTTTCAGCTGCAACCGGTGGTACAACACCCAGACGTCTACGGGTAAGATAAGTAGGCCTTGACTCGTGAAGTTTATTTCACGTTTATCCACAGACTGAAACTTTCATGTACATGTATGTGTAGCCAATGGGGAAATCATGCATCAAATGGTGTTTAACGTTCATTCCATCGCATAACACCCAGACGTCTACATGCTCTCACGTTTGCTTTCACGGATTGAAGCCTGGCTGCAAACTGACAAGTTGGCACATTGCTCCTTGGGTGTCTCGTTGTTCATGCCGCATTTTGCTCCGACTTCCGGGCCACACAGCGTCCTACAATTCCAGGGATTATATAGATTTGTCATCATGACAATCACCGTGATTGGTAAGGCTTAATTCCTGTATCAAGTTTAGTATACTCTCCATGGAGAACTGTTATCCTGTCATCCGTCTCTTGACCACGAGACAACCTTGGGTTGTTACCGCAAATGACACCAGACTGTTTCCCTCCCTGACTTACGGTTGCCTACCGTAATATTAATAATTACCCAAAGATGGCGTTCGTGGATCAAGTGTACCGTAGATTTTGTGATCAATTCAAATCAATGTAATAGTTTTCATACCTGCTGAATCAGGAACACCATCAATGAGTACCAGGTTACACTAAACAAATTGACACCCTCTACGATCCATAATGAACAGGTTCTTTCCAGATTGTTCTCCAACCGTGGAGCCCTTATATTGCACGTTTCAGCCAGCCCTGCCTCCTGGTAAAAACATGCACCCACTCACGTACGTTAACAGCCGATCCTCAGCTCTATACATGTGCCCCCGTGCTTGCAACACCTTGACGACTGAATGAGTATGAACAATAGACATTCATGTTGGATGTAGCATTACGTAATGACAGCTGACTTTGTTTCAAATAACTTGCTTTTGTACAGTCCGTCCATACGCGCTAGATTGCCGGTATGCATTCTTACATGTTACAATCATGGAGGAAGTTACATATTACAACTAACTCAAGGTAATCGCAAGCCAACTGAAGTGTGATGAAAACAAGTTGCCTTCACTTTTGGATCCGTAATTGGCCCTCGTTCAGATGGAAGATGTGAGATGCGATCTTTACACTACCCAAACTGAACATGGTAAATAGTCAGGGTTGTCACTGTGATGTAGCCCGAACCGGTATGGTTAAAACTGCAATTTCTTTATAGTTGACAGACTACATACATCGCTTATTCTTAATTCATTGTTTCTCCATCCAGTGTATCGGCCTGTTGTTGAAGCGGGGGTGGGGCAGTCGATCTGTGAAAGGGTAAGTAACAACCCATAGTTTCGTTAAAAAAACCATGGAATCTTAGGGGAGCTCAACGATTGGATACTGAAGCAGATGTGACCATCTTATTGATGGCGGGAAACCAAAAGCGTTCTTGTTTGGAGAGGGTGCGGAGTGGTAGGAAGTTGTACTCAATGAATGACATGTGTGATAGGTTGTGACTAGGCACTGGGGAGTTGTACAAGTCGGTGCAGGGGGCGAGTGGTGTCGATAACCCAAATATAAATTAAAGAGGGAAATCTGCGACCTTGGATCACGATTCTTACATGAAGGAAAGAGATAACATAAGCTAAAACTCCAGATTGAATTGTGATCTCACTGCCCTGGCTGTGACAATTAAAGACTAAAATGCACTGATTGTATTGCAGCTTATGTACAACATTTTAAAGATATCGTGCATTTATAACACAGCATTGTGCGTCCTCATAGCCGATGTGTTTAAGACAACTACACAAAAGTTTATTTACGTGACCTTTGACCTGTACAGGAAAACGACCTTGAGTACATCACGAGTACCACGGTCAGGCTTTAGCCATCACAATTTTCAAGAATTCATATATATTTAGTTATTAGTGCTATTATTGATTTTACTTTTCTTTTGAGTAGTCATACTTTCTCCCTCCAATTTTCAGAGATGAATAAAATAGAAAACTGTATTTTATCTCTTCACTGAAAACTGCTGTACCCTGGAAAGTCTTTTGACTGAAAGGTCGTTTTTGATAACGACTATTAAGTTATAAGGCAATAACCTCTTCACCATTCTTTTACCATATTCCACCTTGAATACTATTAAGGGTTCGACGATAGCGGGAGCAATCTATCGCATGACCTTTTAGACGATGAAAATCAGTCCCTCGACCTTTGGAAAAGTAAGGTGAAGTTTGAGTGAATAATTACCTCATAACCCGGTGGTAAAGAGCCACGACCCTTGTTAGATTTGTTGAACTTGCAGAACAGTAAACCGTGTATCTGCTATTCAGTCACGTGACTGGGAGGTGATTCAGCGCGGTGCCCCCTACTGTAGCAAAACAAACAACGGGCTGTAAACTTGCCAACAAGTCCCTTGATTATAGTCTATACACCTGGGAAGACTGTGAGATGTGACACACATGCTCCAACGTCATGGCCGCTTACGTTTAACAGTGTTTATTCTAGCCAAGACGGGAAAAGAAAGTAAAGCTCATTTTGGCCCTTATTGTGGTTTCTGTGAGGGCATTGTGATGGAATAAATTTACTAATAAAATAAATATAAATAATTGAACAAAATTAGCACATTAATGTGTGATGAATACACAAAAATATACCAATCAATCAAAATTAATCATGTGAATTTCAAACTTCAAATCTTATTTTATTTTGTCAGCGGGTTAAAAAAAGGGGGTATATACAAAAAAATTCATGTAAAGCCACATACTTGACCCGTTTTCTCATGTGATTTTGTACTACTCTGTGTACATGAAGACCCCTGTATAGTAGATTGGGCAAACACTTTATGCCTCCATGAAAAAAGTTTCAAATACTTTTCAGAACCTTATTAGCTACGGCTCAGGCAATGGTTCTAGCAAGTTCAGACTTAAGTTCTGGGTTCTCATTTCTGAAAATGCAAGAAATGAACTAAATTGAACCAATCTAGGCAGAGCTTGGGCGACAGTCTGCCTTTTTACCGTTACTAAGGTCTGCATCAGTATTGGGTCTCGTTGAATGTGATGTCACAAGCTTAAACAGCGCCCTCATTGGGTTAAGCGGTGACAGGCCCCATTAAACATGCGTAACGCTCTGCACACCCTTGGCTAGCATCCGGCATCGTCACGCCATGAAACCTTTAAAAATAGCTCATTCAATATGATGTCACAAACTCAAACAGCGCCCTCACAAAGGTTTTGCGATAACACATCCTCTTCATTATTATGCGTGGCTCTTTGAAGACCCCTGGCTGGCAGTGACGTCACGCGAAACCTTTCCCTGGTTATGACGCCACAAACTCAAATAGCACCAACTGGGGTTTTACAAGTAGCCACGCCTAAGTTGACCTAGTCCAACCACTGCGTACACCCTTGATCGAAGGGACACCTAACTGTACTTTTCATTTGCTAGACATCAGGTTTGCGGTGTGTGCGATGCAAGGGATTTTTCAGGACGTCATACATAAGTGGCACTTTGGCATCTGAAAGGAAATACCGTTGTTGTATGCCCTCATGTAGGGTACAAGACCTATTAAAGGACATAGGTCTATTTAAACTATATGTTTTAGACTTTTGAATAAAAACGAAAAGTATGATGATCGAGTGAGTTTAAGCAGTGTTTAGACAGCTGGGAAATATTAATCACCAATGCATTAATGCAAATTAAGTACAGGACTGAAAGAGTTAGTGTTAGTGTTAGGATGTATATTGCTAGTAAAGCTTGGGTTACCAAAGCCAATCCGCCAGTATCATGAAGACCTCGCAACGAATTAAAAACCTTATATATGAATTTCCATTTTGAATTTAAAAATAAGCGAAACATAAAACGATCTCGTACAGAATCCTTGACACAAAAGGTTTTTTTTTCCTTTTGTTCTCTTTTTTTCTCTCTCTCTCTTTGTCTTTCTTTTCTATTTACAAAACGTGACCACTGAACTTAATGATAATTGTTTATGGAATGTCACTATTAAAAACACTATGAAAAGTAACTCTTACTTTATTTTTTTTAACACACTGATGTAATTTTACTTTTTGCATATTTATTCGTTTCACTTTTAAAAAGTAAAACGGATAGGCATGATAAGACAAATGTCCAATATTAAAACGTGTGCTTCATTTAAAACATTACTTTGATACTTATCTTTATTGTGAAGCTGCACTCATCAAAAAATAAATCATTTTCATAATCACAAATATTTGTAATACTATTATTAAATCTGCATTTTAGTTATGGAAGTTCAAAGTGCCCGCCCATGGTTCAATGTTTTGGGAGCGGAGTTTTCGTAGAAACGTGTTCTCAAGCCATAAAAAGACGTTTTTTAGTTTGTTGTGAGTCTTTTCGTTAGAATAATATGGTCCTGGATCTTGGAAATATGTAAAGCAAATCTGAAAGACGTTATTTTATGGTGTGAGAAAATGGGAAAGAAGAAAGAACTCTTATTATTTACGTCTTTCTGCGATAGTTCAGCGCGAAAACATGCAAATGAGATGTCTTTCCATGTTCTGATACCATTAAGTGACGTCAGATTTGCAGTTCCCAAGATCTACGACCTCATAATAATGAAAACCAGGTACAACAAACTCGAAAGACACGTCTTTTGATGGCATTAAAACACGGAAAGACATGATAATATAAGGAGTTTTCTTCTTTCTTTTTACGATATTATTTCAGCTCGGAAACATTACAAAAGTGTGAATACCTTAAGCTCCGTAGGCTGCCCTGCCCTGTAGATAAATCAGAGAATAAAAAAACTAATATGTACTAGCATTAACAGCTGCATTATGTATACCGTTTTAAGAGCCTTGACCCTCGCGGTATACTGTAGGTACCCTTTACAATCTAACTCCCTGTATTGCTTATTGGATATCCAATTCCTAGATTCCGAATTAGTCACCAGCTGACGGGGAGTACAGGGCTAGTCTATGTTGTCCCAGGCCCCTGAACAAGGGAGAAGTCAACCCGGGTGATGTCATCATCATTTCCCCCCTTTTCCTGAGCTGGCTCCGTGAGAATAAACCACGGGTGCTAGTCACTGGGACGTGCTCGCTGCTCGCACACCGTCCACGCCTAGGGATCATATGGCTTGAACTTATAGCCGCCTTCTGCGTTGTATACACCTTCGTGCAATGTACATGTATGACTGAGCTGGGGCAAGGATTAAAAGATACTGTGAGAATAATCATGGTGACAACGCTCTCGGTTTTGTCGATGGAAACGCTGCGGTATTTTGTTCTTCTGTGTGTGTTACTTTCGCAGCAAAGGTGTTGTCGAGCAAGTCAAGGTAAGACATCTTTTAATATGTTAAACTGATCGCCAACAACAGTTTGGGGGAATTCTCTCAATGAAAAATCATTGCAAGTATAGGAGAATTTGGCCGAGAAGATTACCGACATGGAAATACCTTTTATATAAAGTGTCAAGTATACTTTTGACGAGTTTGAAAAGTTATATTTGTCGAGTTTGAAAAGTTGTTGTTGTTGTTGTTTTTTTTTTTTGGGGGGGGGGTTTGGGGGGGGATGCTCGTACTTTTCACCGATCTAGCTATGCAAGCTTAGAGTACAGAATTAATACTTCATAATACTGATCGACACCAACAAGAATAATGTATTTCCAAGTGTAAGTCATAAAAGAATGATCGGATGCAAATTCTGTCGACTATCTTCAGTCGAAGGTTGACTTAAGCGCTATAACAATTACAAAGTAATGCATGCGTCATTGAATGCGCAATAAAAAAAAAGTTGATTGACACTGGCATCGACAAGTACTGTTTTAAAGATTCCCCGCTTGAGACAGTGAACCGTTTTAAACTTAAAACTACTTCGAGAATAAAACAAAATGCAACCTCAGCAGAGAATTTGATTGCTTACAGACTTATTGTCTTGATGAGTAAATACAAGATTTACAGACCACTCATTAATTATTCAATAAAACTAAAGCCATAACCAAAGACGATCGACACTTCATTGTTCAAAATCCCGCCCTCAAGTTCTAATCCAAACCAATGGGCTATGAACCAAACTTCTATACATAATATATTTCTCTTTCGTGTTTTGCTTTCTGCCCCACCCATCCATCGGATGCGCATGAAATTAAAATTTAGCTCATAATTTGAGCTACTGTTTAGTAGTTTATTATATTTGACTCGAGATAAACCTTGTCTAACACCCATTAGACTAATGCACCAACCCCTAAATTTAGACCGTTCTGAAATTGCTGAAAAGCACATTACTTAAGTTTTGTGGATGCTACACTTCCTTCTTGTGTAATCCCACGTGTTCCGTTGTAATGAGGTTTGCTGGAGACATCTTCGTTTGATAGATGTAGTTCTTTACGAAAACATATACAGACACTGTGAAGGTCGTTATTCACGCTTGTTTTACATTGAGGAAAGGTGATCTTTAACTTTAGCAACCCACGGGATGTACTAATTTCTTGAATTATGCCTTGGAACTGTCAGGTGCAGTTTTTTTAGGAGCATTCTGGAAATATTTACGAAAACAGGTCTTAAAAGTTTTCCAGTGTGTTGCTTTTTAGACTGGTATTAAAACCAGCCTTGAAATTATATAACCAACACTCTTCGAGTAGCTTTTACACCCGGCGCAATATCAATTCCTGAGGAGAAATCTGAAATTGTACTTAAACAACTATTACCCTGCTCCTCCATGTGTAAAGCTTCAAAGTTTACTTTCCTGATGCGTTATTCCGTTTAAAGTAATGGATGACAAAACATTACGTTTGCTATCGTTAGTTTTTTTGGTTAGTTTGGTTTATTTCCATTTGTACAACTATAGAACTGGTTGATGAAAGTTTAGTTGACTTATAACAATAGCTATATCTATATATACAAAAATGATACCCTCTGAAACGGGTTCTAAAAACCGGTTCTGCATGTCAATGCTTTTGTACGGTTTCTTGACTTAAATTTGAAAATGGTCATCATAGATGCGTTTGACACCATTACGTCCGACCTGAATTCATTTCCTTATTCGCCACCAGATTTGGAAAATTTCCAAGCACTTGTGAATTAAGTTCTTCACGAACTAATAACAAGAAACTGGGGAAAATGTCGTCACTTGTCAGATTGCATTTTTTGTCGACATCGCCAACTTATGTTAAAATCACTTTTGGGTGCTTGTTTTTCTTTGAATGTGTTACTCACGCCTGGATATACCTGCGGGGAAAAAAAACCAAAACACTAACAGCATTTACTTTCCTAAATAGTGTGTGTCAAGCAAAAGTTACTCTGAACTGAAGTCTTGTGAATCTCAAAACAAAGTTGTTAAAACCGCTGGAATAATCACAACACTTGTTGATACCCTGGATAAGCCTACCCCATGTTTTGATGTGAGTCAAATTAGGTGTTGATTAAAAACAATGATTCACTCCATACTGATTTACAATAATTGCATTGAAAGATAAATCAACACCTGTTCGAGGTCAGGGGAGACAAAAACTGTATGGTGTTCCTTCAGAAACATTTTGTTTAGTTCGTAAATCTCCAAGGTGTAAAAATGAAACCGTGGATAAGCTGAACTCCTCAGTGGCAAGGCCATTGTTGCGTGTAACAAGAGTTGAACAGGATGGGTGACTGTAGCCTACCGTAAGCTCCCCACTAAACCCGGGGGAATTTCCTCGCTTAGACACGTGGCTCTTCGTGGAATAAATTCATGCCAGCGTGTATAGGTTTGTTCAGCAATCACTGATGACACTGGGTTTAAGTTTTCCCGGGTCACAGTCAAAGTGGTTTATGTTGTTTGGTATTCGAAGTGCTTAATAACAGTTGTTTAACCAGCTTCCTTCGCTCAAAACCTCCTGTGAAAAGGTGAAGAAGGGACTTATTGAAGCTACGGCCACATTACCTGAGTATTAATTAATCAGTATGCATGGAGTGCAATAAGCAATTACAGCACATTCAGTAATGAAATAATAATTAGTTTACACTGTTTTGTTTAAAAAAATAATTATAAATCAACGGAGTATACTTCACACGAAGTTCACTAAAACCTCCCAAGGCGAGGTGGTTTTACGCAAAATCCTTTCCTTTATAAGAATTGTTTTTCTTGTCCATTTTCCACAATAGTACTTGGAGATTGACTCAAGGCTTTTCCAAAAATAGACCTGACCAGCCTACTAGGTCAGCTGACATACCAGCAGTCAGTGTGACCGTATACTGGTCATGCTGACCCAGAGTGTTGCTTATCTGTTCAAGTTTGCTGTTCAATGCTGCCCCATCAGGTTTCTGGTCAAGCTGACCAGAATGCTGCTCATCTGACCGAGTTTGATGGTCATGCTGATCACAAATGCTGGTCTTGCTGACCCAGATTGCTGATCAAGCTGACCCAGATTTATGTCCATGCTGACCCGAGTGATGACAATGCTGACCCAGAGTGATGGTCATTCTTACCACGAGTGTCAGTCATGCTGACCCTAGTGCTGGTCATGATGATCCAGATTGCTGGTCATGCTGACCCAAATTACTAGCCATTCTTCTCTGACACAGATTGCTGGTCGTGCTGACCCGAGTGCTGTTCATGTTGACCCAGAGTGCTGCTCATCTGACCCAGATTGCTGGTCATGCTGACCATGTTGACCCAGATTGCTGGTCATGCTGACCCAAATTGCTGGTCATGCTTCTCTGACACATATTTCTGGTCGTATCGACCCGAGTGCTGCTCATCTGACCCAGAGTGCTGGTCCAGTTGATCCGGAATGTTTGCCGTGCTAAAAAAATGTCATTTTCACTGACTTATGGTCATCAAAACTTCCCCAGTTTAAACAGAGCATAACAAAGTATGCAAGTATTATTCACTCTTTTGTAATGGAAACCCGGGACCCTAAAACGCAGCCAGCGCTGCAAACGGTTTGCCTAAAGAGTTCAGCGAAGCGAACAAAAAGGTAAAGAAATGTCAAGTTCTGGTTGTGAGAGGAAATAAGATAACATGGGAATTCTTGCATGCAGGGACCGTAACACCAAATCAAAACGAGCTGCCCCAGATCGCGGTGAGGTTTACCAAGGTCCAGCCAGGTAAACAGCAAGGAACATGATCCCCTGACGCGGGTCCTGAGAGGGTAGTCCGTGTGTCTCAAAATGCCACACAAAGAATCAAGGGTCAGGATGCAAGACCTTAACGTCCATTATCTACGTCTCGAAGGTTGCGAGTGGGCCCCTCCCTGAAACCGGGAGCCTGTTTTTGATGGAGCCGTATTAACCCCAAGAAAAAAAACAAGCCGTCACATGCCGCTGACTCACGGACCAGTGTATTAAACATCCCAAGTCAATGGAAGAACATGAATTCCTGCTTAACCTCTTCACGTAGCAAATGAATTGTCAAATTGCGACTCTCTAACAAAGTGTTCGCCCCTAAACCGTTACTGATGTATGATTTGATCCCATGCGATGAAATCACCCGATATCAATCATGATAATGTATCTTTTTATACACTTTTCCACTTAAGCCCAATAAATCCCAGATAATCCCTAACAAATCCCATATCATACCCCGAATCGGGATATGGATTGCGATCGCTACATCCTAGCGATACCCGGGCAGGGATTCGTTTTGTTACTGTCGGAGTGGATTATACGCCACCAAACGGCCCGGAAGTGTTTTGCAAACCTTTCATGGCAGAATGATCCTGTGACCTAGTTGTCATGTTTTTGTCTGATGTTAAAGAAGTCTGCCAGCGAGTTCCGTCTCCAACACTAAACACAAGAAACTCTAGGCTTTAGTACGCCCTTGTACGCTATTCTTAGACAAGTTCCTCTGAGCGACAAAGTATCTTGGCTATAGGCAAAGATAAATTGCTGTGTACAGATTCAATCACGAAGACTTCTAACTATGACACATGTACTACTACTAGAAGACTTGGCTGAAGTCAACTTAAAAAAAAAATAGAAACAAAAGACAGTTGTGCTCTACGTTGCAACATTCTGTTGCCCAGACTGGTACAATTTGTTAATATTTTGTTTGTGTGTCAACTTCCCGAGCGCTATGAACAATGGACGTGTTGCTTATTACAAAACACTGACTTGTTCATTAACTCTAGTGAAACTGCATGGTCACTGACTGAGTGGCAATGACATTAAGTGCATGATGGCCGTGACAATATTGTTCTTGTCATTAATTGAACGCATTCGCTGTGGGCGTGATGCTGTTGACAATACACTGCTTTGTCATTGCATTGTATCACCTGCTGCAAAATGTACGACTACGGGATTAGGGGTTGTTCCAAGCAAGAGGTTGTTCCAAGTTCAAGGTTACCGGTAAAGCCCTCCCTCCCCCAACAGTAACACACACGCGCAGGTGTGTACATCTTCCCAATCGTGAACATTCATGCATGTGTTCATCTCTTTGTCCTGATAAACTTGGACCCATATTGTTTTTCTTTGTGATAGCAATCGTAGACCTATCATCCGTTTTGTCATAAGTCCCGGGTTTAAAAGTCACAAGACACATGATTGTCGACCCCATAAACCGATGACTTTTCTTTTTTCTCCCATCGTTTGGAATTAATGTGTTGGGTTTTTGTTGTTATTGTTGTTGTAGTTGTTGTTGTTGTTGTATTTGGGTGTTTTTTTTTTGGGTTTTTTTGCGACGTCCCCATTAGTTTTGTACACAAAAGCGAAGGGAGAACGCCACACATAGTCTGTCAAACCACCCGGTTCTCCTTTTCTAAAGTCCCTCGCGTCAGCGGGTACACGGTCACATAAACTATTTACTTCACTCTCTGCCTTTCGAAATTCCTTTGTGGGGTAGCTTTAAAAAGTATCCTTGAAAGTGCCAGCCCTTGACTTCTGTGCGTTGTGATATTTTATATATTTGTTTATTTTTGTCGAGAGAAAGAAACCGAGCACGAGATTTCTGCGCGTCAAAATTTACCCAACAGTAACTGTGCACACTGTCTTCATCAAACAAAAAGTGGGCAGCGAGAAAACAAAATGGAAAAAAAAGGAGGGAATGTGGGTTCTCTCACAGTTCGACTCGATATAGACCTTTATTGTTGCGTGGCCATCTTGATTTTACTCCAATCAAATTCATTGTTACCAAACCGAGTCTGACACCAGAAAACAATAATCTAGTTTCATGTTAGTGCAATTATTATTAGCAATCATTACTGTTATTGGATACAGGGAACACGGCATAGATGCTGGGAGCATGATAAAGGTCTAATTTATTTTACTTAAGATTAGGCTTTAAGGTAAAATTTGAATGAAGGGCATTTATTTCCATCCTCCACTTGTCACAAACAAATCGCGCACTGCACCGAAAGTTTAATCAGAACAGGTGTTTCCGTGTTCAATCAAACAGTAGACAAAACTTGTGTCAACTATTAACACAATTTGGGGGTAATCATTTGTGACACTTCGTGCAAATGCAAACGTTTACTTCGGTATTTCATGATCTAGTTTGTCTCCTTTTTCTTCCTTTATTTGTATTTAAAGGCAAACTAAATCCTTCCTCATCACTTCTATCAGCCGGAATCGTTACCATACGCATAAAAAAGAACACCCCTTCCGTAAACACAAAAAATCAAAGGATCCAACAAAAATTCGCATTCGGCTTCAATTAAGTTACGCTCAAATTAGTTCGCTTATTAGCTGGCTATTTTGCCATATCCCTGGTTATCACAAGTTTGACTACAAATCGAATCTGATAAGGTATATCATTATCAGTTCCTGGTGCCATTATCGCTGACCTATGAATTTGTTTAGAAGGATTTTACTGATTAAAATCGGGCCAAATATTCACAAATCAGTATGACTTTTCAGAAACTTCAAGGGGGGGATGTCTTGATCAGTTTTCGCAAGGGAGTTTTACTCGTCCGAAATGCTCAAACTTCCGGGAGAAATTAATAAAGGGGTCGTTTGGTTTTCGACCTGTCGCATTGAATAAAACACAACGGTTTTGATTGCTTTTCCTTGTTCAGACGTTACAGATGACAGTTTATTTGAGCATGGTGCTTTGCTTGAGACAAACATTTCCCCTGGTGTTTAACCTTATCTTAGCTCATAACGAAAGTACACCACCGGCAGCACTAAGAACTAAATAATTTTATGACCAACAGCCATGTGATTCAAATCTATTTTTGCGATCAGTTTTGATTCTGAGGAGAGCTGTTGCTGAGATATGCTAACTCTCCTCGAGAATGAGGCTGCACACACACCAATCGAAACGTCAAGACTCTACTCTATCTCAACCCTGGTTCCTTTCAGAGGTAACATGGTTGTCACCCGTAAACCTACTCAGTTCTTACGTCCATGCGGAGTAGCAAACCTTACTGAGTAGCAGCAGTGTCATCTACTCCATTCCTAGACCATTCAATTACCTTATTCAGAGACAGTAAGCATCGTTGTAAGCATATCCGAGGTTTAACCTTATCTTAGTTTAAACATGCGTGGTTTAAGCCAGGCCTAAAAGCAAGTCTAACCACCCAAGCTTCGGAATACCTCAGTTCCAAGCGAGTCTTCTCTGAATTTGGACTGGCACGGAGTTTTCTTTTTAAAAGAAAAATGTAATCCTTGACTTTTGGTCCAGACCAATTTGAGAAGCATGCCTCTTGCCTAGTTTAATTGTTTGGGTTTTAAGATAACATTTTATAATGTTACTCAGCCTTACTTGTCAAAGTTGGAACTAATTGTTGGCGTCGTTAGTCTTAATTCCCTGCCCATGGCCACATTAGCGGATAATCGCAAACCCTTGGCTGGTCACTGGTGGCCTTTTATCCTCTGTATCCTGGGAGATACGGTTGTTTAACACTGTCACAGAGTGTCCTGAGGTTGATGCTGCAAGAACCTTGTGAGTAGAGATGCGCCTTGGGATGTATACCTCTTGGCGAGCTTTGTAGTTTTGTATTTAACAGACTGACCAACTCGAACACCTGTAGTGAGCTAGTGAACCCAATATTTAAA
Organism: Pisaster brevispinus; assembly: GCA_023634235.1. Taxonomy (NCBI): domain Eukaryota; kingdom Metazoa; phylum Echinodermata; class Asteroidea; order Forcipulatida; family Asteriidae; genus Pisaster; species Pisaster brevispinus. Next base: position 10,982,742 of record JAMKCF010000017.1, read on the forward strand.
CAAGGCCATGTCGATTACTGAAATGAGTAAGATGTAATCATGCCAAGTCCGTTTAGGGATGAGCCATTGACCTGTCAATAAAGGGACAAGTTCGTTGCAAATCGGCATAGGAACCGTGACACACACATGTTTGTCGACCCGGTAAATCGAGGGCTTCTTTTTGTTCAACTGTTTGGACTTTTTAGCGACATTAACATTGTGCTCAGTCTGTCAAAACACCCGGATCTTTCGTGTTATAGTCGTCGATGTAGACGGGCAGACCTGCTTACCAACACACACAGAAACAAATATTGGTATTACACCATTCCTTGATTCACATTTGTGATGTTGGTTACATTCACTTTTAACATGACAAATCCAATTGATTGTAAATGTAGAGTGAGAGAACAAAGCTCGTTTTTCATGTCACATGAAATGTGAGTCAACAACGCGTCTCGTCACCTTAGTGTGCTATTAATCAGTTTAACCTCGATTCGAGCATGGTGTCCCAGAAAATATCCGGCCCCTGGGGACCCCAAATCCCGGTCTCTCCCGACTCTCTTTAAAGTGAAGTTGGGATTCGAACCAAGATCGGACCAGTGAAATGTATACAGAAAGTACCACTACATCCGTGACGTGATACCTATAGGAAGCAACTTGCTGCGACCCTTATCTCGACGACAATTGATATTCCATCGTTGAAAGGCAGACGGGTCCCTTCTCCAGGTTTGAAGTCAACCCTAAAACCCACTGGGAGTCGAATGATAACATGGGTCATGATACCACGTCTGGGGCTATGATTCATTATGAAATCGATTGTAAATGAGGCCCTTGGCAATCTGACATATGATATGTGCTCAACAGGTTTGACGGAGAATAAAGACGAGTTGGCTTCTACAATTTTGAAGTAACATACTGCGCTGATCCTGCAGGACACTCCCAATATGCCTTGCAAGAGTTCAGATCTAGAACAACAGACATTGTGCAGTGACGTCATCTCATCGCCACCTTGATAAATAAAAAATACGAGACATGATGTAGGGCATTTTATACAGGAGCCTCTAAGCGCAACTCCAACCATAAAACAATGAGATACGAAGCAGTTTGTTACAACAAATGTGGATTCAAACAAAGTGAGTCTTTAAAACTCCTTTGGCAATCAGAACAGAGTCAGTTTGGTGACTATGATACGGTAAATCATTCCATAATGAAGGTGCAAGAAAGTTGGAGGCTCTTTGACCATAGAAACTTCGTGGAAACGATAGTTTGTGTCAGTTAAGATTGGCCAGCAGAACGAAGAGGACAAACTGGAATAGTTATGCGGAAGATCAGATGAAATATATGGCCTGGAGATTATTGTGGGTAAAGATAATGTTGAAACACATATACTCTTAACATCATTGATAAGTAACGTACCTCTTTTTCCCAACAGTGTCTCATCTTTATACCATGCCCAATATGGGGCAGAGGACCCCCCCCCATGTTCCCATACTTTAACACATTATTTTCCTCTTGTACAAAAGTACCCCCCCCCCTAAAATCCTCTGAAGAATTCCTGAGATTCCAAGCACACAATGAAGACACAATGGGGGGTGCCACCATGCCCCATATCGAGCACCAAATGCTCATCTTTATGTAGTAGTATTATGCCTATAGGCAGTCCCTGTGGTAGGGTAGCCTCGTTCCCTTTTGTTTGAAAACCACATTGGCCGGTGGAGGAACTGTGGTGGAGATGCGCAGGTGTAAACGCGCGTCACACAACGTTAAAATCTTCTTCGGCCCGATTTTTGTGCATTTAATGCGGTCTACTTTTCAACCAAAATAATGAACATAACCATTGCATGCCAGTCCCTTTTGACGAACAATCCACGGTTCATTTAAAATGTTTGTGGGCTTTCAGAAGCTAGCATTCACAATTGGTATTAATGTAGAGTTCACTCTCATACTATTGTTCGTGAACCGACTTGTGAAAAATATTCCATCGGATATTTTTACAAATTTTTTAAGAGAGTGCAATTTTTTTATTTTTTTTTATTCTTCATTTTACCAGGTGTTTTGAACTAGTTCAAATAATTGTGTAGAGTCTTGTTTCGATGTGGTGTATTGAAACAATATACGAAAGTAAAGGGGTTTGATTTGTTGGTACATCGCAGCGTTTCAGACCGAATTGTTTCTCCGGAAACTTGGTAATAGTAAAAAGTTTTTCATAACCGGGTCAGGCTAACCCGGAGAGTTGACTTTAACTCGGATTTCGGCCCGTTTCTGGGCAATTTTGACACAGTTTCCGGGCCATACAGACCTAGAAATGGGTCAAGCTCCATGGAACCCTCATAGAGTGTACACCAAGCGTGATGTCATTCTGAGCGTTTATCGTTATTCCTGTGGTAATAGTTACAAGGTTGGAGACTTGCTGGTATAAGGTGAAACACAGTGATTTCCTTGAGAACGTTGGTTGTGAGACATACACTAGCTATAATGTGTCTTGAGCTTACATATGAATAAACATGAAGTGAAGACTTGTACCAGTCCTATGTGTAGTATTATCACAACAATTCCCAAACTAATGTGCTGTGAACTGAAAGGTTTTTTTTCTTTTGGGGCGCGTTTCTTTTTCACCACCCTGGATTACAATCATGACTCATGAGCAATGTTTGCTGCGTGTTTACGGAAGGTTAAAATGTGTTCAATTACCTGTGCTTTTTGTAACCTCAAAATGTTAATTCTGACCTCCACCCCTCCCCAATGCCTGCCAAGAATTTTATTTCGGTCATTACTTTCAAGAGTATTTAGAGTTAGCTGTCGCAAACCGCTTACCAACCAAACATACCTTGGGTATAAATGAAAAAGAAAAACAAATTAATGGCCTGACGTTTCGACCCTAAACAGGGTTTTTCTCGAAGGCTAAAAGGTTTCAAGAATAGAACACTCTTGATGGTGGACTTTATAATACAGTAACATTAAAGTAGGATTTTAGCGGTGGTTGTGGTAGTGGTGGTGGTGGTAGTAGTGGTGGTGAGAGATGTTCTGATGTTGTAGGCCGTCATGAAGTGTGTATGACTTATTTGTGCTTAAGAATAAATTAAAGTAGTTTCTTTCAGTGAAAATAATATTTGATCAGTGTTCGAACTCTGTTTGCTTTCCCTGCAGAACAGTGCAAACACCCATTGTACATAACGTTGCGGGAATATTGTTCCTTTGAACTTTTGACTGCAGCATTTATTTTAATAAGCCACTACGATTCCGGACACAATTTTTTCTGAAGCCGGTATTGAGAACTTTACATACACAAAGCTACTAGAATGAAACTAATCATTTATTCTTTTATTTTTATTTTAATATAATATTCATTATTATTGCTGCAGTTTATTTAATACTCGTGTTCATTGCCTGTAAAGATCTGATCCATCTTATCCGTACCTAAAGCCATGTAAGCATCAACACGTGATGTATTGTTGTTAGTCTTTGCAATAAACCCATGTACTGATGACGTCACGCTGTGTTTACTGTATTAATGTTGTAACTGGGTACTGCATTTCCGACAGTAGTGCAGAGACACAATGGTTTCCCGTCCTGCAAAGTGCTAAACAAATTGTGACGTCATCAATAATATAAGGTCTTTTGCTTGACCGGTCTCAGCTGACATTAAAAGAACAGGTTTGAAAATGTCATTGCAGTTTCGATTTTCTTTCTATCTTCAATCTTCTTTGAAATGTCAGGTTTATCCCTTATGATTTATTGTTCTGCGTTTTGTCGATTTCAATTAGATTCCATCGCAACTCAATCTATTTTGTGAACATTTGTACCATGAAAAAACCCAGTAGGTTTCCATGCATACCCTCCATACTATCAGTAGTTATGTATTATCAAGCTCAGGTTATGGGAATAATTTTAGCCTCGGGTATTTCCGCTAAAGCTCGTTTTATCTGCGGTAAGGGATTACAAGTGCAGCCACACTGCTTTTGTCATCATTTTGGTAGGATGCTAGGCAATATTTAGCTCCGGAAGGTTCCGTAGCAGATCGGGTGACTTCGTTAAACCTGGTGCGGTGAATGTTACAAGTTTTGTAAGGGTTGTAAAGTTCAGTCCTTTCTCTTGTTAAGTTGAACCGTTAACCGGGGCGCACAGCGGGTATCCCGTCACTCACCACCCGCAGCTATTTGGCGATGATATCATGCCCGGTTTACGGACAGCTCCCAGGGGAGCCGGTTATAAGGGCATCGGCCGGTCAGATGACAGATATCTTTTCATGTAATTGTTGACTGAGATGCTTCAGGAAATGATAGTGAAGGAGTGTAACGGACGGGGCTGGGTGGAAGATCTAGAAATGCATGTGATCGTGAGGTCAGGGAATGGGGGGTTGGTGGTAGACGAAGGGTCCCGTGGATGGTAACCCCATTGCCTTGTTATACGTGTTTTATAATGTTAACACGTGGTTGTGAAGCATGACATGGCAATGTGTATATCCTTGTCCTACCTCCCTTCAGCAACATCGTTTGCATGTTAAAGCCAGATTTGCTGTCCTCAATTACTACGCCATGGAGGTAGAACTGAGCATTTCATTAAATGAGTTAGTAAGTTGGGGTTTGTTTGTTTAATTGATTGAACAGATATTTATCTATATATTATGTTATAATTTATTTAATATATAATATAATGAAGAAATGCGGCAGAGGTCAGAGTGGAGAGGATGTAAACTAAACTCTTCCCAAAACAAACATTGGTGTACTTTTCTCATGGACACAGTTGCGTTTCGATCTTCGAAAGCAAAGCATAGCAAGCAACAGCCCCCGAAATGAGTGTCAAATCGATGATCAAGTGTTCAATTTTGTTGTTGAGAGCTTAAGATGAATGGGAAGACTTGGCGGTCGTTTTGGGTCCATTCGGGACAGATTGGGCTGGATAAATATACCTTCAAATCCCCCCAGGTCTTGCGCCCTTGCGACCAGCTGTGACAGAGCTCCCAATTATAGTACTACCGTGATAGGAACGCCCACCGTATTGTTTCTCCTCCGAATTCGCTCATCAAAACGCAGGTTTGTGCAACAGCGAGGCACGTTTCGCCTTGCAGCGGGAATGACTGGTTAGATGCTGGAGGAAATAGTCCTACCCCGAGGCATGGGGACACCTTTTCTTATCTTGCTCTGGCAGTCTCTCTCAAATGTCAAGGTCTCAGTTGAGGTCAGATCTGTAGAAAATATTATACGTAAACTAATATAATAACATGCTTTTATAAAAATCAACTCCTGGGGTGGTTTTTTAAGAAGTGAAAACAAAGCAGACCTATAAAGAGTATGCAAAAGGTCAAGAGTTGCAGTCTCGGGATAACACTGGGTGATGGTTTAAGTTTTGTCAGGGACTTTGTGGTTATCTCGATTGGGTAAATTGAAATAAGAAACTGTAGGTGCTGGCTCACCGAGAAGGAAGTTTATATCAATATAGTACTTGGATCGAGGTCTTAGAGATAGAGCTACATCTAGGTCTGGGCTACATTTAGCTACAGTGAAGGGCTTACATTTAGGCCTCGGTTGCGTTGAGGTACAGGGTTGTGGCTACATTGTTGGGATTGGGCTTCAATTAAGCACAAGGTTAGGCCTACAGTTTGGTCCCGAGTTATATTTAGGTACAGGGTTGGGCTACAGTTAGGTGTGGACTGCTTTTGGCTACAGTGAATGGCTTACATTTAGGCCTGGGTTACGTTTAGGCGCAGGGTTGAGACTACATTAAGGACTTGGCTTCATTTTAAGTTCAAGGTTAGGCCTCTATTTACGTTCCAAGCTACCTACATGGGTGGGCTCATATTTAAGTCTGGACTACCTTGAGGTACAGGGTTTGGCCTCCATTTTGGTTTGGCTTACATTTGGGTCTGGGCTACATTACGAGGTTGGTAGTACATTTAGATCAGTTTGTTTTGGGTATGTGACTACGTACCCGCACTAATGCGGAGGGTCATGAGTTTCATTTACACCCGAGATTCTGATGAATCTAACCTCCCAAGCCTAAGCCGCAAATTGCATTACAACTCAATCGATGTATGACAAAGCCAGATGTACTGTTCGTTTCTTATAAACCATGACATTAATTTGTGCCGATTGTTTTCCTAATGTAGCAATAAGGGTATTTTTGATCGTGTGTTTATATCAAGGTTCTTATGGCTAACTGATGGGAATAGGCACGATCGTTTTGATAGACATTACACGGAAAGGATGTCTGCCTGATTAGTCCAAGGGGCTCGGATGTAGTTCTTTAGGAACAAGCAGCAAAACAGGAAGAATCCAACCATATTCCCGTCGCAGCCTGTCTCTCAATTAACCCCTCGAGACCGGGGGGAATGGTACTGTTTTTCGCTCCCAAATGAAAATATCGACAAGTTCCAAAATAAAAAATAACAGTTTGGGTCGATGAGATGGGGGTGCAATTGTCATACACAGGGTGAGTCCCTGGCCGCGTGAGGGATGATTTTGGAGTAGTTTCAAGGTGTTATTAGTCACAGAGGTATATTTGAACTGGTTCTCAGGGCCCATTTTCATAGAGCTGCTTAACGGCCGATTCTGTTTTTACTGTGCGATTTCCATTTCACATCGCTGTTAACCGTAAGCAGACGAAAAGGCATGCTAACCTTCGGGTGCTTACTGTATAAAAATGAATGACGTAAAAATGAAAATCCATGGTGAACGCGCAAGATGGCTGCCCAATTTTCTTGCTAACCTGTGAAATACGCTTACGCTTAAGCAAGTTTTTTTGCTATAGTTAGCACGACAATTTGCTTACCGTTAAGCAGCGCTATAAATTGGGCCCAGATGAGGCACCACATTCTGTTATTGAACCGAAGAAAACAAGAACACTGTTTACTAACTGGTATGGACAAGTATTGATTGAAGAACTTGTGAAGATGAAGAAATAAGCTTGGTGTTTTGTGCTTGTTCGACACCACACTCTCTCGGGTCAAAGTTGACCCGGGTTCCGGTTCGGGGGGGGGGCTGACTCATTTCTGGGCCAGGCTGACCCGGAAACTGGTAAAAACTGATTCTGCTTCAGATTGGCACAGTTTCTGTTCAGTTAGACACAGATGCTAGATCATATTGATCCATACATGGGCCAAACCACATTGGACCCTGAACATAACTTGAAGGTAGGGTTATACAGTGGTAAGTACTCCAAAAATTATTTACCATAAAAACTTCCTTTGCGAGAAGCACTGGAGCTGTTGATAGTATAAACTGTTTTGAGAAAGGGTTTCCTTCGAAGAAATATGGATTGGATAATGTTTTACCTAAACACTTTTGAATCTGGGAAACGATTCCTGCATGGATTTTCTCAGATTTCTGAGGGTTTGTGTCCGTTCGTGAATGCTTCGACCACGGCTGGTACCCGCTGTCACCTCGCTAAACGCGGATTGATTCGACGTACGTTCGTGTGAAATTACTGTGACCGTCTTTTAGTTGTTTCCTCAACAAGTAGATATTGTATTCAGCTGAAACTTTCACAGGTGACTTTTATTGTATCTTTCTTGATATGTGTACCTATACATCAGCATTACTTCGACAAAAACCAATCCATGACCCTACCCTTAACTGATGGGTTTCTACGACCGTGACGCGCACTGTCACTCAACTCATTGTATTAAGGTTTGTATTTCACCGACACACAGTTTTATTTAACGCAGAGTTAGGTCCTGGCTGTGACAGTGAGTTTGACTGAGTAATTGCTGACGATTTGTAAATATGCCGAGTCGTAATTGCTGTGACGTATGGCTGACGAGGGGGGCCTTATTACTTAACTTAGTACTTCCACAGTCTACGACCCCGCTGCACTTGTCAATCTGCTGGGACATTTATTACAATCAAACAAGTATTGCAGGGCGTGTGCTTTTGGTTGTAATTACAGACTTGTTGATCGTCTTACACGTTATCTTCGAAATCTTACCAGGGTGAGCAACGATGGGAAGCGGATATTGTTGCCTGTTTGTGGTTATGCCACAGAAAGGAAAATCTGTACTGAGTTTTGAATAGTCTTGATTCAAAACGTCAGTAGCCATGTTTGTTCATCCTATTATTGCAATAACTGCTCAGTGAAGCTGAGTCGTTATTAGAGCACCGGACACAAGCTCAGGTGTCTCTGATTATCATAGTGTAGGTTTGAGTCCCGGTTATGGCACCTGTGTCCTTCAGCAAGATACTTTACCATTGCTTTGTCCGCCGGATGGGAGAATAAAAGCCTTGGGTCCCGTGTACCACGAGCACTTAACCCCAAGCACTTATCTTGGAAGAGTCGGGGTAAAGCCCGGTTTTTCTGGTTCACATAGCAATCATCCTTGTTCAAGTTTCCACAGGCTTGCTAGCTACAGTGCCTAAGTTCACTTGGTGAGGCATCCTTGGTTTCATTACCAGAAATTTATAATAGTATAGAATAGTTTAATAGTACCAATAACCGAAAAGGCATGTTAAGTCTATCATTTGTTCTGGAACTGCTGGTGTACGAGGTTGCAAAACCACTTCGACCCCATGGTGTCGAGGTTCCAGTCAAAATGTCAGATTATCCAAAGCTTCGGAAACCATTGCTGATACATTCTGATAAACTCCTTGCGTAACGCGCACTGCTGCTGGCACGTTGAGGTCACGCGCACATTGTGACGCACCAAAAGCAGCTGCTGTCCAAAGATCTGCCTCCTTTTATCTCAGTGAGGGCGCTGTTTGAGATTGTGACGTCATATGCTATGGGTCATTTGGAAAGATGAAGTCATGGAATTGCTGTTGTTTTATTTATAAACTCCCCTTAAAAGCAGACAGAGGGTGGCAGCCTACTGGCAATATTCCAAAACCGTTTTCGCTGAAATAATGCGTTTGGTTTTTAATTAAGAGTTCTATTGTCTTCTTTTAATACAAGGGAACACTGACTGATGGAACATCCATGACAATGAGCCATCTTTTCCAATTACAATTCATGATCTTTCCGGCAAAAGAAAATGGAAGGAAACATCAGTTGGGGCTCGGATATTGATTTGGACGATTCAATTAATCGGATTGTTCGCCTTAATCAAATCACTTCTGATCGGATATAGATGGAAAGTGCATTACAAAATGCTCCAGTATGTTTAACTCCGTTGTCTGATCTGAGGCAATGACGTGTCATTCTGTGTAACAAAGAGATTTGTTGTTGTTGTTATTGTTGTTGTTTTGTTTTATATTTCGGCTTCAAGTTCTGAACATCGAGTTTTTGTTTGACTTCAAACCCTTAAAAGGGACAGGTCGACCCAAATAATGTAAGGTATTACTAGCTCCCTTACTTTGTGGTATGTGTGTGTGGGCGGGGGGGGGGGGGGGGCTGGAAACTGCAGAAGTATCTCAGAGTGTTGGTCATGTATCAAAGGCAAAGCCTGATATACAATAAACAGGGATTATTCCACTTTATTAGAGGGTTGTTTCTGTGTGGCCAGTGTGGGTCTGCTAGCGCAAAAACATCTGGCAGATTTTGCGCACAGGTATATTGAATGTACCCTTCCCCTGACCATAAACAACTACACAATTCTGGGAACTTACCCCCATCTTAGATGTGTGGAATGGTCCTGTCTAGGATATCAAGGACTCTTTGCATTGCAACTGGGGAAAACAATCTTCTTCTTTTTTACATTAATTGTGGCCATTTCATACTGAAAAAAAAAGGCATCACAATTCAAGGTTGGATTTCGTTGTGTGACATTTGAACACTCTATAGCATTAACCCATGTTTAGTTTTAAAGACTTCAAATCACAACACACCTGTCCTTCGTACTCTCATTGACACTGTCTTTATTTTTCAGTGGCCTTAAACCCGGGGCTGACTTCATACAAATATAAACATGTAAAAATTTATAACGAAACGAGCACATTTTGTTCACTACAAACTCAAGCATGAAATACAAACACAAGTTCAAATTGGCTTTATGATCGTTCGCTATGATCCTGGAGATAGGAATCAATAAAAGCCGTACTGATTCTTGGCAATAATCCCTAAGATTCCCTTTTATCATAATCTGGCTCTTTTCAGTGTAAATATTCGACAAAATTTGATAAAAAGCATATATGATTCATGGAGAAGGGATTGGTAAGTTATGACTCATAGTTTGTAGTAAACCAAAATGTTAACGAACGCGGTTATAATTCTATGTAATTTCCACTCTGGGGAGGTTTGTGGTAAAACGCCATGGTAACCTTTTGTTATAGACAAAGTACACGGTTCGGGATTTTTAAGGAAAACAGTAATACAGTTTCAATCTGAAAGCTCATTGATCATAACAACAGTATAGTGTAATTATATACTTTACAAAATTATGGAATATATGAAAGTAAGGTATATTTATTGTCCGCCTTTTCAAGCAAAGATTCAGGTTGGGCTCGATGTTCCGTGGTTTCTTTCCCCGTCTTTCACTTCTGTTGAACTTGGTTCGAACCCCACCTCAGGCAGGAGTCTTGCACGTGGATTGGGTTTCAGTCCCGATCGTATTGTGTGGGTTTCACCTGTGGGCAAAAGCTTATAGTATAACTTCTAATGTGATTGTTTTGGACGTGAACTGAACACGTATTGACTTGAACTGTCTTGAACGAAATTAAAGGTCAGATTTTAACAAAGTTCTCTAACAAGAGAGCATCTCAATCACGACGACAAATCTTTTAAAACTCTTTCAGTGCACGCTTTGTTTTCGCGTTTTGAACCTAAAATGCCCGGCCTTTTTAGGTTTTTCGAAATTCTGTATAAAAAGTCTTTCTCACCGAACACAACTAATTGCGTTGCCTTGGTACATCCCAAAGTCAATACTAATTCTTTAGTGATATTGCCCTCTCCTAATAACATGTAAATTTTGGGACGTACATGCACATTTGATGACACTTTTTGAAATCGCACATGTAAGATTTTGGCACTTTCAGAACACATAAAATAGATCGTACATGTACGGCCTTGGCACTGAATCATAAATCCAGCCATAGTTATTGGAGTTCCCCATTGTCCCAGCCAAACCAGGGACTTTTTCTTGCACTTGGCTAGGTCTTTGGCCTTCAACTGGTAAATGAAATCACCAACCTTTAGGGAGACAATCCAATTGTACGTCTCGGTCCGTTCTAATATTCTAAGTGGTACTTTGTGAAAAGGATTACTGGACCCAGACATCTTGTGAATTCAAACAAATTGATTTAAGGATGACACAACACTACGTCTGCTTATCTGAACAACATACTTGATTCAGTTAGAGGAGTCGCGGGCCAGACACGACTCTAGCGAGCGATGTTATTGTGTCGAGGTGTAGCAATAATGAACCAGGAGCTGGTTTCTTATTCACACGTGTGTTATGAACTTTATGGGCGGTAAATGCCCAACAGCTAATTTCAACCAATACGTCCGACAAACCATTATGTCCGACTGTAATCTCCGGGTAAAATGTTCAACAAACCATCAAGTCTGAACAATAATGTTCGACAAACCAGTATGTCCAATAACGTTTTTTAACCGACGACTCATGATCGACAAACCATTGTGTTCGACCCATGTTGTCCAATAAACCTGTATTTCTGACTTTTTTAGTACTGCGCTAATTAGTTATGTCAGACCTGTTGTGTCTGACGAACTTTATCAGGCAGGGGCTTTGCTGACCGAGCAAAAAGCTGACCAACAAAATGTGTAAACCTTAATAGAGAAACGTTAATAGAGAAAATGGTCATAACTTGACCCTGACAATCGTATACAAATTAGCATGTGTTCTTAAATATCAACTATTTTATTTATTTATTTATTTTGTTTTCAAACCTTGACTGACGTAAACATCGTCAGCTCAAATTTTTATTCTGATTGAGCTTTACTGATCCCCTTTGAGTTAATTTGCATAAACAACTATAGACAGTCCTGATCAGAACTCCCAACAATAGCTGATTTATATCTCCAGCCAAAGTTGTCCAGACCTGTCATCAAGATGATCATTTGGAAAAAGTTCAGCGCTCAAAACTGGGATGCGGCCAGCCAGCCAACGGCTGCGAATTTCACTCCAATTTATAAACTCCTATCAAGGTAATCTCCACCTTTGGCTATGTGGACTATATTATTGGGACATCCCGAAGACCCAGAACACGCCGTCTGTAGATCACTCATCAATTTATCTGTTTGCGAAGATGAGCTAATCGTCAAGAGACATTGTTTGACCCAATGCCGTCTTTGTGTGTCTGTCTTGTCAGTTGTACAGATTAGTCTACCTCTTTGTTTGATTTATTCTTAATAATGAAAAATAACCAGCAAACATGGAGAGCGTTTTGGCTCATGGCCTGAAGGAAGTTTTTGAAGGGGGGGGGCAAAGAAGAAATGTTCAGAATGTAATGTTAACTTAAAGAGGTGAGGAGACCGCACAATGAAATGACTGCTATATTTAGACCGGTATAGGGCGGTATTAGACAGGTATAGACCGCTACGGACCGGTATAGACCGCTATAGACCGGTATTGACCGGTGTATACCGAGTGACCGGTATCGACAGAGACCGCTGTAGACCGCTATATACCGGCAGAAAGAATCAACAGAGATGAACACCAACAAAACATTAGTAATAAGTAAACATAGTATAGAATAAAGCTAAAGGGAACACTATTTCCAAATGGACGTATTGCCAAACTCCTTTTTATGTCCATGGCATATGAAATGTATTAAACCAACGACCAAAACACATTGTGATGACGGTGATATACATCTGCACTCGGGATTTCTTTCCATCAAAATAAAAACAGAAGGGGTTTATTTCTTCGGCTGTTTTATCAAAGATTTCCCCTTCGCCAGACCCTAACAATTACACGGGTTTCCTGGCCAGACCCATTCAAATCGAACGGTTTATCATGCGAGATCTATCTTGTTGTATGCTGACGAGAGGACCCATTTTGTTTTGATTGAAAGGAAGGGCTGGGTTCGGCCAAAAATAGTATGAGACGTCTGGTTTCCGTCTCCTTTAGACAGTTCATTCAGACGAGTTGATTCACTCCCCAAAGAGACTGCACTTTCAACTTTCAATCGACAAAACAAAACAAAAAAACCACACACCCAACGTCATTTAGTGACTAAAGCTTCCTCAAATACATAACGCAGGTAAAAAAAAATACATTATCCCTAATCATATTAAAAATAAAAACAAAGATCAAGCTAGAATCCAGCTAAGTAGTTAAGTTCACACCATTGCCAGTCATCCAGAGAATATTTTCCGTCCGAAATGTTTCTCATAATCGAGTTACGGTATAGCATGTAAAGAGCTTCTGAAATCGCCGTCGCAAATTTCACGTCAATTCAACAAATCGAAATTAACAATGTCATGAACTTGACGTAAATGCTGAACACAAACCGAGCCCCGAATTTGTGTACGAAATTGAGCCGTGCCCAAACAATGTGAGAACTAAGTTATGGCGTCGACTTACCAGGTCGACAAACCATGTCGACAAACATGATATGTGTGGTTGGGGTGTCTATTGCTGAAACATAGGTCTTTAACGAAAGGACACCGGGTGTTTCGACCGACCCAGGACGTCCTCGCTTCATTTTTGTGTATAGAAAACCATTGAAGATGTCGCAGAAAAGTCAAAACGATGGGAGAACAATTAAATAAAGCAAAGTCCTCGATTCACCGGTTCGACAAACATGTGTGCTTGGGATATGGGTGGTAATGGGGGTTATGAAAATACATCTTAGTCCACAAATTTGTTTCCCGTGATTTTTCTTTAATTTCTTCTGAGAAGATTTGACGCATTGTTGATGGGTGAACTACCGCAACACTGCCGGTAGCTATAGTAGACACGAGGCTTTGGAATGGTCTTTAGTAACACGTGTTTGACTGCATTATTATTGTGTATGTATTTATCTATTTACTTATTCATTTTCTTAAAAGCTTGTTCTTTGTTATCTGAGTTTAGTTTTCTTGGTTTGTTTGGGGTAAACTGGGCAAAATAATGATCAAATTGCAAATTACGGTGGCCGGTGGGACGTGCCAAAATGCGTAAGAGACAGAATGAGGGACCGCTGACAAAGTTTCAAAAAGATATGTAGGGATCACTCTTCCTTGTACATCACTTTTCAGCAGAAATCAAATAACTTAAAGTTGTAAACATTTCGATTAAGACCTTTAATTCCACATCACTTCCCGCCCAAATACATTTGACTGTTTTAGTCTGCATCCTGCGGTAATCATAGCTTTCCACAGCGTTAATGCCAAGACCAGGATGCCCGGGGAGGAGCAGGAACCAGACCCAATTTTCGACGGCTGCTTGTGTAGGATGAAATATTCTTGCCAACTGTACAACCAAACTCCCTTAAAGTGGATTCGGAAATAAATTGAGGAGAACCACAAATTGACTTGGGTATAGAATCTAGGTGGGTGGATACCATGAGTGGGTGTTTAGAGCGATAGTAATAGAGGGGACTCAAGCGGAAGAGGTATAAACAATCCTAGTTGATGTAGTTTCTAAATTCCCCATTACATTACAAATGTCAACTTCGTTAAAGGGGCTATACCGTTGGACATTCCATGACTTCATTTGACCAACCTTTGACCAACCTTTGACCCGGAATATTGCGTGCAGCCCGAATTTGGGGCCTTATTCACGAGTTTGCCGTTAATGGAGACACTCTTTCAAACGTCCGGGTCAGTACTGACCCGAATCGGAGTCCCGTGGAGTCTGACAGGGTCAGCATGACCTGGAATCCGTGTCACAGTGACCGAGAAATGGGTCAAACTGAATCCGAGTTAAGAACCAATCTTAACCCAATTTCTGTGTCAGTGTGACCCAGAAATGTGTCTGGAACCCAGAATCCGGGTCAATTGGGACCCGGGAATTTTAGAGCGTACAAAGGTGCTGTACGCGTGCAATATCGTGGGGCGTTATTGTAAATAGAGGGTGTGCAACCACCATTTTATCGTTCGCCATGTTGGAATACTCTAATGTGCACGATCACACACGTTATACAATTGCACGAACATGTGCTACGAAATGCAACGCTGAACGGCACTTTACGTATAGACTTACGTATCGATTGTACATAATAGTCCACCTGATGTCTTCACTTGGATGCTCGTGAAACAAGACAGGGTACCAGTCTATCTCTTCATATGCAAATGGCTTCATAAGAGTAGGGCGCCCTCTAATACAGTTGAAGGTTGCTCATTAGCCAATCCTTTGCGCTGAGCGTAGATCGGTGTTCGTTTCAGTTGTTTCATCGTCGTTTTTCCATCCAAGATTGCTGAGTGAAACTGCATTAAAGTTCCTTTAATGTTTGAACAATGATCATTTGGTAGCAATCCTAAAGGAAAAAAATCATAAACCTTTGAACATTCTATATATGGAATAATACAAAAAACAGACGACCAAAACAAATCACGATCGTGATAAAATGGAAGCCTATAATAAAAAACTAAAATCGGTTTTCCCGCTGCTACTGTTCGATGATATATCTGGTCCATAGTTTGCATGCAATAAAGACCTAGATTTTGCGGCCATTTTCACGGGAAGGTCTCTTGCCGATGCTCCGTGGAGATTCTTCCCCGTGCCAAGTGCCCTACGGTCCCGGTGACTTTCTCTTCTTGCTCCCACGGTGCCAGGAGTAGACTGTCGAGAGCGGATGACCCGAATTTCATTCTGAGCCGATAGTGGTATCTGATGGAGGCAGTACAGGATCCAGTGGGTTAGGAACGAAAGCACGTGACTGGGAAAAGTGGGGTTTCCATGATCGGTAATTAACTAACATCTTCAATTTCCCCCTTTCCGAATTGGGGATCATGCGGAGATGAACTTTTAGTGAGGGTTCTGAACTTTCATTCATAAAAAGGGAAATGAAAACAAAAATAAACGTATATAAAGAGCACTTTTGAAAATTGTCTTGGTTGTAGCACAAGAAATATAGAATATTATTTTTTTACAATATCAACAAAGTGCTCATTACTTTTACGATATAGTTACACAGAGCTGTGTTTAAATAATGAGCACATTTTGATTATCCAACCCACCCACCATTGTGTCTTTATTATGTGCTTGAACTCTTTAAAAGATTGTAGGTTGGTGCTTCTGCACAAGAGGAAAATAGTGTTTTAAAGTGTGGGCATATTAGGATGGTACCCTTTGCTCCTTCATCGGGCATGGTGAAGGATTTTTAAAGGCGATGCGGTGCAACTTCCATCCATCCGAGCCAGAAACATCGGGGCAAACCCCGTGTCTTCGATGTCAATTGGGTTCATTTAAGTGCATTGAAATACAATATATCAGCTTTACGTCTCATCTTAAGGTCAAAGTAACTACGGTTAAGTGTCTTGCTCAAGGACACAAGTGATAATGTTCGGACCTGAAACCAAACTTGAGTCCGGTGCACCCTAGACCGCTTACCCGGACGACACTCCAGAATCAAGATGTGGCCGTGTCCAAAACGGCGACTTCGGCTACAGCTACAGCTAACTCCGCGCGTTTGCCAGTGTTGACGAATAGGCACACGCGCACGAACTAGCCGTAGCTGTAGCCGACGTCGCCGTTTCGGACACGGCCTGTGCCTCGGTGTACCCAAGAAGTTTCCCCTTCCCAGCGAGGTCGTGTACCCAGTCTACCCCCTGCGGAGCTGACTCTGTCATCAGTGATTGCTCACTTATACAATCGCAACGTGCAGTCAATACGGCAGCTGTGATTACACAGTCAAGGACACTCCTTGATGGGGGAAACGGGGAAGGCCGAGGCATACCTTTTATCATGATACGGAACCCTTGGACGGCAAAGAAAATACCGGGACCCCACCTTTTTTTCATCTTCTGATGTATGGAGCGAACCCACACAGGAAGCATACACATAGGGACGCCCACCTACTCATTTAAGATCCCCGTTGTTCGTGTCCGTTTTTAGCAACAGAATTATGGTTTGATTTCTGAGATGGAATCGGTTCTGCTCTACGTGGCGGAGATCAGGAAAAAGCTGGGACTTGTGGGGCAAAACGCGTAGGTGGTACCTTGCTAGATTATACGCTATCCGTGCAGTGCTATTTGGTTCATGTTTAACCTTTCCTTGATTTCCCCTTTTCTTTATCCAAATTTAGCTTGTCCGTTTGGGAAACAGATGTACACATAATTTTCCGTGGATTTCTGCAGTATGCGAAATGATTTTCGTGAAGGTAGTTACCTGAGCTATCGTGTCATAATGGAGTTTTTTCACACTGCAGTTTTTGTGGCTGCAGTTGGTGACAGACCCTAGGATGTGGAGTTCCAACCCACACACCATCAACAATTATAGTGTTTCGGATGATGGGCGGGTGGGGTTCTTGCTTCGGGAGGGATGACTCGAATCAAAACGTGACCCCAATTGCGGTTACGTCGCTTGGTCACATCAGAGGGGGTTAGGTTTGATTTTTATTCAAACAATTGTGGGTCCATGTTGTTGTTAACAGCACCTGCATGCTCAAATGTTTCACCAGCAACTACGTCCCTTCCGAGCAAGGTCTTCCAAGCGAGACAACTGGCAGTCTCAAGGACAATCGACAGTCTACTGTCGTTGGTTTTATCTCTATCGACGTTTAATACTATACGCCTAATAGTTTATTTGAATAAAGTATTTCCGATTGTGTCAAATTAAATTGTCAATTTGCGAATGACATCAACTTGACAAGTTTCCAGGTTTTGTAAACTGACCCTTCCAGGTCAATCTAGGGTGAGTAACCACAATGGCAAATTACAGATAACATTTAAGTTTACCAGTATTATGATTTTGTTTTTGTCAGCATGTGAAAAAGGAAATGTCAGACGGGATGTAAACCGTGCATAATTCTTGTGTGTTGTGTTTAAGAATTGCACACGAAATGACACTGTAGACGTTTCGTAATGAGAAGGGGTTTGCCCCGGTGTTTTTCAAGTACAGTTGGTAGTTTGGCCTTTGTAAGCTATTTGAAGATGCTAAGGATTAGTTATTCAAATATAGTACTGTCCACACTCTTCACAAAAACTCATAATTATGATCATGCGGAGTTACTATTTGGATGCATTATAAGTACAACGTAACATAATATAATAACGAGGTAAAAAAACTGGAACGTTCCACGCAAAGCGCAGCCACGAAGCGTTCAAGCGTCCTATTTGTATCAATATAGGACTCCTTTATTAAATGTTGACGTGTTGGAACAGTATACGTGGCAAAATAAAGTTTGGCACGTGACGCGTATTCCACCAATCAGATGGCAAGGATCTATAAGTACGGTATAGCATCAGTTATGAATTTATAATAGTGCCTAATAGTTTTAGGTAGTCGTGTATAAAGAATCAAAAAAATGTAGTATTAACTTACCTCGTCCGTCTAGCAGTTGGATCGTATGTTGTTTATTCGTTTATTTATTTGTTTATTCTGGTTGTGAAGCCATGGAACTTTATCAGTTTACTAGCCAAACACATCATGTTAAGAAGACAAGTAAAAGGAAATTTAGTTTAGATGTTTAGTTTAGATGGGGAAGGAAAACCCACAGCGAATTATGCTAGGGGACACCCACGCAATCAGGTAGGGACCGAAAACCCAATCCACATAGTGCCCCAGGCAGGAATCGAACCAGTGTCCTTGGGGTGGAAGGTGAGGAAAGAGACCGCTATACGCCCGAACGATCATAAAATTAAGTCCCAGAACTATGATCACATTATTGTTTGGGACTACAAGAACCTGCGAAGTGTTTTCGGAACGAGGGGAAATTGCCCATGACTTCGGTTCATATCAGTTAACAGACATGACCGAGGATGGTGACTGTCTAATTATATAGGACATAATTAGTGGGGTCGACCTATATAAGGACGATATGGTGTGTGACAACCACGTCAAGGCTCACGAGGTTGAAAAATCGGCAGCAATAACTACACAATTGACGGATTTCTTTGGTAGGGATGTTGCAACTTTATAATTTTTAAATAACAGTCATTAATAATGAAAGTGGGATTTGAAACTTTGCATAAAGAAGAGTACGGGTAAAGTAAGTTGCATGACTAAAAGAAAAAACCATATTGCGTTCGTTTCACAAAAGAAGTTAAAGTAAATTATTATATTATGCATTTTTAAATATATTTTCGTAGATTGTTTTTAATTAACAGGATAATAAAAAAACAGGTGATCTATTGTTTATAAGCAGATATCCCCTATTATAAAAAAAAATGAGTTTCAAAGGTATTATACACGCTTGGTGAGGGAAAAAATCATTGTTAATTTTAGTCTGAAAGCTTACTGAATATAAAGTTTATACTAGAACAAATGTTTTTTCTGTGAAATGTTTTCCTCTGAAATAAAGTCAAATTTGATAAAGCTTTATCTGAAAACCTCAACAAAAATGCAACAGCTGATTTCGGTTGTAACAAACAAGATTAAGGACAATTTGTTCATGCTGATAAGTGCTGGTAGTTTACTAGTTCTCCTGACCCATCTAATGGATTAAGCCCCCATTTTCACGGGATTGTTATTCGGTCGGTTGATCTCACAAAACATGAACACTGTCCGAGACTATTTTGTCAGCTGTACCAATCCTATACATCATACTCTTCAGCTCGAGCGACTCAAATAATGTTATATGAATAACATTGTATAATAACGAGACTTGCAATACACATCCTAAATCAACAATAACATTACCTCCACGTTTAACTTGCATGAAGTCTGACCCACCCGTACAACATTTCTATTTTTATGCCAGAGTAACAAATGTTTCCAATTAGAAACTAGTTTTTATCTCGGAGAGTGAAATCTTGCAAGCACCGTTAAAATATAATAAGCGGTGAGACCTGCCGATAGCACTGAGAAAATGTAGGCAGGACATGTTTGTGTTTTATCACCGAAGACGGGGCTTTCCTGGCATTTTGGTCTCTCTTCCCCCGGGACCTGGGGCTAGGGGGAGCACCCCTTAGCACCTTACAACCCCGGGTACATCAATCTCAAAAGTAAAAAATTGAAGCAAGTGATCTCCTTTACCGTCATTCCTTAAATTAATGTTTCCTCGTGAAAACATGTCAAGTCAAAGATTAATTTTCCACTCAAGGCAAGTACCTACGAAATGCATTGCTTCATTCCTGTGCAGGCCGTAGGCGTTGGGAATGTGACTTAAATAAATGACAGTTTAACATTTCAGATTAATGTGCTGCCATCAAATTGACCTTAGAGAAAACTTTGCTTTTCCGGCGATAACTGACTGGATGGGGTAACCTATATAGCTTGTGGTTCTAAAACAACAACATTACTACCATGGGGGCCCAAACATTACGGAAGCCCGTTGGTACCAGAAGCATTTTTGTATATGCCAGTAATACTCAAGACTTGGGTACTGTTACCTTTGTTAGACGCGTCAGTAACGAACAAAAGTTAATTCATAACAAAGGTCTAGCACCAATAGGCTTCCGTATTTTAGGAAGAAACGTGTACCAGTATGGGTTTCAGTTGCGTGTTCGAATGCACGTTTGCTGCACACCATAATGTTCTACATGATCCACTTTGGCTGAGAATAGTTTGTCAGGCAAAATGGGTCGAGCACAATTGTTAGTCGACTACAATGTGTCGAAAATAATGATACGTCAGATACAATGAGAAGGAACTAAATGTAGCATTTTGTCGGACACAATGGGCCAAATCGATTGTCAATCACATTGGTCCATTTCGTACATATCGGTCCATGTCTGACATAACTTGTTTACATTATGTTTTGTTTATTTTTTTATTAAATTATCACTATAATTACTACTACTAGTATTTTTAAATGGTTTTCTCCGAGCCTGGATGACTTCAAATGGCGTTATTGACCACGCCCACTTTTCCCTTTTCCCATCTGATGTCTCCAGTAAAAAAAAACTTTTTCAGGTACCACATGAAGACCCACGTTTCCGAACAAGCCCCAACCAATAAAAACGTCAGACTCAGCCTCATTACCATGGGCAGCGTGCAACGATACCTCTCAAGCGAGCAGCGCGTGCTGTGAAAAAAAAAGCATATGAGATCGATCACCCCTGGGAACGAAGTTGCGTCAGATCATAACAGTTGAGTTTTTGAATGCAGGTTAACACCGCGTGCAGTGTACGACATCTCACTATATTACAAACACACTTCATTACATGACCTTGAAGAACGGCAAAGCGAATTAGCACCGCGTATTTTCTTAATTACAGCCTGGTGCCAGTGACTCTGTGCGATTTAAACAGATATAAAGGACATGTGTCGCTGGTTAATAAAGATATAACTGCAATTCCCGCTGCAGTAAATCACGACTCCTGTCAAGTGTTGACATCACAGAACGGGGACACCCATTTTGTTATCGTTTGAATATAGCCCGTGTAATACCATGTATGTATTGCAAATGTTATCATAGTTTCATGAAAGTCGTTGGCCTTCTTTTAAAAGGGGCACATTCCCCTCGGGTTGGGCGCTTTGGACTGCACAAATTGTTTGTTATGAAATGAGTATGGTTGGAAAGATCTTTTAAAAGTATAATGATTCACACAAATATCCCTCGAAATCGTGCGGTTTTTCTTTTACTTCGTGAACTAACACGGTCCGCCATTTTGTAGAATCATACTGTTAACTCCATAAAGTGGCAGACCGAAGTGATGACGACTAGATCACCTTAGCCGAAACGTCGGTTCTAACCGACCGACTGTTGTAGAGCAAACACCTATAATAACATCTTTTTTACGTGTGTACTCAAAATAATGTGTATATATAAATATATATATAGCAATTTCCATCCTTAACTTAACCTTTAATGGTTTTTGAAGAGACTTGCATTATTTTTGGGTTATTTAGGGAATCGGGACTGACCTTTAGAGGACGGACTTAAGCGTACTTAACTCGGTCTATACGGCCAATTATTGCTTATTAGCATTTCCTGGAAGGAGGATACTACGTCATTTTTTCGTTGATTGCATTTCGATTTGGCCCCTATTGTTGATTATATTTATGTGTTATGCAAGTTTGCCTCGAGCTAAAAGAAATCACTTAAGAAGAAAATAACTCAGAGGAACTGAAAATAGGAATTGATATTCCTGTTAAAACAGTCTAGATTGTAGGATGGAAGAAAACAACACCAAGCAAGGATTTTGAAAGAGATGCAGTACATGAAATAAAGCTGTTTGATTGGCTCTGTGTTCTACATCTCAGCAAATCAAGAGTTAATGGGTGAGAACAAACAGAAAGCCTGGCCTCACGCTCAAACATTGTGATAGGAGGAACCAGGTCGGACACACTGGTGGTACGTTTACTATGAAAATATCTGTAGAAAAAAGACAGACCTACGATGGGAAAGAGGTTGTAACGTTGCAAAAAGATGAACAAAACGCTTCTGCACTCTATCTAACACAGATACATGACGGGCAGAAGCTCCGGCCCAAATGTGGCAACAGTACTATAGGAAGAAAGTAGAGAATAATTCTGAAGTGTTGACATAAAATCCTCAATGTTATGTTTGTTATTGTTGTTGTTGTTGTTGTTTTTATCTGTCTCAGTTCAAACGCAATACCAATACTCATCTTTCTACTTTACTCATCTCTAACCCCGTTTTATCCCTCAAAAACCCCACCTTGAGTGATCTATTATAGGTCCTTGTGATCGTTGACACCACATAAACAATGATACAAATTAAATAGATTAATAGCAACACCAATAAATATCCTGATACTAGTGAATGAAAATCATAATAATGTTATTGTTTTGTCTTCCGAACAGTTGTGTATCACTGCACGTTCGAGTCGAACGAGGACTGCAAGATCGAGCAAGACCCGAGTGATGACTTCGACTGGGAGGTCCATCGCGGGTTAGCGCCCATCAACGACCAGCAAAGGCTTCGCCATCTCCGGAAGAGAGGCAGTATCCGAGCCGACTCGTACCCGGGTCCAATGGGTCTAATCCATGTACCCGATCCCGTGTATGAGTGGGATGCGGACACCGGTAATGTCATCGTTGATCTGCCGCCAAAGATGCACCCGGGGAGGCATTTTGTGGACCACACTTATGGGAATCATTCAGGTGTGTAATGCATAGGTACTGGAAGGTCTAGTTTTAAAGAAAAAACAGCTTCTTATGTTTTTCAAATTTTACAGGACACTTTGCCGACCTAGTAGCGCAAAGGACGGTCAGACGAGCGGCCACGCTCGCATCAAGTCCCTGCCCATCACGATCACAGAGTCTCTGGTTACAAAAGCCTATCGTGTTTCTTAAAAAAAAACTCCCAAAGCACTAAAGTGTTTTCGCCAATTGAAGAAAAAAATCCAACAAACAAGCTGACACCCCAACAATTAAGCAACAAGTGTAATTTCAAATTTGACAGGACACTTTGCCCATCTAGTAGCGGCAAAGAACGGCCGGACGAGCGGCCACGCTCGCATCATGTCCCCGCCCATCACGATCCCAGACTCTATGGAGGCAGATCTGAAGTTCTTCTACCATTTATGGAATGCTCAGGAGAACCCCTCGGCGGGTACGCTGAAGGTCTTTGCTTGCCAGCACAAAGACTTGGTGTTCAAGACGTCTACTAGTGCGGGGAGCGTGTGGATGGAAGCCGAAATACGTATCCAGTGCAATGGTACTTTTAGGGTAAGTACTTTTTAACCCTTTCATGCTCCTGAAGAGTGGGACACAAATTGGATGGGAATCCTCAAAAGCCAGACGAAAAATCCTTGGAAAGTTTTGTTGTTTGACAGCTTCCTAAATTACGCCACGTGTAATGGTAGAGATTGTTTGACACTGTACAGGAAGACGGCCACAAATTAGGCTGATTTTAATCTCTTCTTGCTGATCAGCAGAAGTCGGTCGAGTTGGGTTTTCTAATAGCTAGTAGTGATACACAGTCATCAAACACGGGTATAATGAGCCATATGAGCGTGTGGGTCTCTACCAGTGACACGAGGGCGCTCGTGGTAACAATTTGAGACTGACTCCCCCCCCCTTTCCTTAATGAAGACAGCGCGGGGTTTCACCTAGGCCTACCAGTGGCAAATTGCACCTGTAGATCAATTACCGATCTGCCAAGGATTTGCGATTTAGAGGAAGTTCCAACTTCCATTTTTATAAGCAATTGATAAACTTGAGTCAAAGTGAAGCCATACCTGTTTGTGCAAGTAACTTGTCGGCAGTGATTTGAGCGCGTTGACCGGGGAATACTACTTACAGGGACTTGGTGCAGGAGTTGAGCTTTTTCAATCTGTACATTGATATAGTTAAATCTGAGATACAAATGAAGCCACACTGTTCTTGCCGACGTTGATGAGGTTGTCTTGTATTTATGTTTGGTGCGGAGAAACGAATGAACCGTTCAGGTTTACCACAGGGATCTAGAACATAAGTGACTTCTAGATTGCTTGTTGACCAGAGATTATTTTGTTAACGATTAAACTTTTATAAAATTGAAGAAAAAAAAACCAACAACAACAACAACAAAACCTTTCGGGTAGATGAAGAATTTACCTAAAAGATTACAGCGGTTTGAATGTATAACAGAAAATACAATTTTCCTACTTCTTTAAAGAAAAAAGTGAAGCCCAGTAATTATAAAATCTGGATGTTTGTTTCTCCCTTTACTGCATAATGGCAAACATCATTTTTTGAACAGGACATACCTCTTAACCCACTCATTCCGATAGTATTTCCTGCACAACTCCAACCATGTTGACTATCATGTGTTCTTGAGCGACACATTTAACTACAAAGTGCCTCGTCATTTGGGTGGGACTTAAAAGCTGTTTGTTGGTCTCGTGTGTTGTGAAATAAACGTAAAAGAACCCAATACAAAGTTTGCACTTTTAAGTGCAAATTAAAAATGAGATCGCCTCCAAAAGAGACGAACTTTTTTCGAAACACCTAAAACACAAACAGTAATCTACGGAAAGCATAGATGCAAAGCGCGCGCAATCTTCAATTTGGGCAAAAATATGGCATCTGAATGTTAATTTAAATTGGCCACCTACATACAAAATTATGGCCCTCTTTAAGCACATTGATTGAAATGTCTTATTTTGTCTTCAATTCACCAGATAATATTTGAAGGATTTATTAGTGGGACGGACACAGATATAGCAATCGACGATGTCAACGTTACAGTGTGTGGTAAGTATAGAACATGTTGATGTTGTTGTTTTGTTGCTGTGCTGTCGTTGCGAATAATGTGAGTGTTGTTATTGTTGCTGCTGCTGTTGGTGTTGTGTTGATCTTGTTGTCTTTGTTGTAATTGTTGTTGTATCAAGTATATATTAAAAAGAAGCAATCTTTTAGTAAGATTACTTGTTGGTTTTTCCCTATCATTCCAATATTACCAAGCATCTACCAGCATTAACTGTCAATCCATCACCGATAAGGCAATAGTAAAATGTCATTCTTAAGACATGTTTTCATGCAGATACCCCGTCAACCAAACCAAACTCAACTTGGGACGACGAGGATTCCACCAATGATGGCAAGGTGACCAAACCGCCCTCTTTGACGAAGGGTGATGCAGGCTCTCCAATCGACCCGGGACTGGGACCCGATAGCCCTGACACCGGAATGGATCCTCAAACGGCGGGTAAATGTTAATAATTACATACAGTGGTGTAACTAAAGGGGGCACGGGGGCACGTGCCCCCACCCAATTGATGTGCCCCCGGGGTGCCCCCCCCCCCCTATTTGGAACCAGCCATTACGTAGATCTAGATCCAGGTTTTTTTTTAAGTGCAGACGGAATCTTGTGCCCCTCTTAAAAAAACTACCCAAGTTACGCCAATGATTACATACCATTATAACAACATTTTTTAACCATAAAACGTGAACCTATGAGATGTTAAACCTAGTTAAAGCAAAACTGGTAAAATGACCTCATCTGGTTTTGACCCTGGTAAAGTCTCTCTGCTCTTGCCTTTCACTCTTACTTTTCACTCAAAGTCAACTTCTCTCATACACTTTATCACTTGTTTGTGTTTGTTATGTTGTCATTTACATTTTAAGAAAGACTTTGCTAAAAGTATTGAAACCAGAGACCATTGCTCATTTTGTAATTAGACCACATATCTTTTGGATTGGTAGACAGCTATATTGTTCTCCCGTAAAACAAAGTTTTTAGATATTGACTGAGAGTTAATCTTGACAGGACATTTTCATACACAATTTTGCCTCACCTAAAGTTCCAAATTCTGTGGACTTGTCCCCGCTCGCCCCGCCCACCCTAAACCCACCCTCCTCCTTTACGTAGGAGAAGCAAATCAACAGTATCGTAATAGGTGATCCCTCACCTTTTGTACTATATTTTAGACTATTAACGAACTGTCTGAAGGTAAACATTGTGTGACGTTATTCTTCTGCTGTTGGATAGAGAATATAAAAAGAATAACTCGAGTGCAAATGGTAAATGATTTTAAGTTGACTTGGAGCTTTTATGTAGACGGCCTTGCCATCAGTGACCGGATAAAACACCGTTACTACCTGCTGAGGTGCCAAATATTTGGATTCTTCCTGATTAAATTACGTCCGTCACTTTTCGTTAATTAATCAAATCCGTTTTGTTGGTCTAATGCGATTCTAGCTTCATAGTAACGTCATAACGTAAAAAAAGAAAACGAGAGGGATCACCACCGGTCATAACGTAATCATCAAATGTAAAATTATTGTTACAAAAAAACGCTTTTTTTACGATGATTATTTTGCAGCACGGTTTTTAAACCGTTAACGTAAAATTTACGGCTAGTGTTTTTAAATCATCACTTTACGTAACATGTATTTGATGATGCAATTTGCTCTTTTTAGACAGCGGTGCACCGCTGATGATCGTAACCAAGGTACCCCCCCAAAAAAAAAAAAACAAACAAACAAACAAAACACCCCTACAAACACCACAACATCCAACAAACAAACTAACAATAATTACAGATGCTGACATTTTATTTAGTTTTGTGTTATTCTCTCTTTTTCTATGAGTATGATGAAATTAGTTTTTTTTTAAGTGAGATTCCCCCTTTTTTCTTGACCGGGCTTCGTACTTTTAGAACCGTCTGAGTGCGGCTTAAATGTAGCCTTCCGGGCGATGACAGCATTGAACAGATGCAGCTATTTTAAGAATGATGCGTCATCTTTTCTCCAAGGTGCATAAGGTCAATGACCTCGCAGAGTTTCAGATTCCAAATGATCTAAGGTGTTTTTTTTCTCGTTGAGTATTATGGATATACTAAATTCAGTGTAAGCAAAGACAGTTCCTTTCGGTTTTCCGAACATTCTTACACTGACACATCTCCAGCATTTTTGTCGGAAACTTACGGTAACTTACGTGCTTCTCACAATAGCGAAATGGCTTTTACTACAGTGTAATTTTATCTCACAGAAAGGTTGGTTCTGGTTTATGGTGTATCACTTTTAAGTAATTACCGGGAGAGAGACAAAGTTACTGCCTTGGTTGTCATTTTTTACATATTTTAACGATTCTCAGGGTAAAACCAAGCGTTTGCTATAAGGGACACGAAGACTTCCTGTGAGGAATGCCAAGTGGTCCCAGGAAGAACCATGCGTTCTCATTAGGAACCTCGCGTTCCCACGAAAAAATTGCGTTCCTATGTGAAGCATGCACCAAGCGTTGCGATGTGTTAGGAACCAAATGTTATACTTTAATTAGCACCAAACGCTCGTCCAGGTAAAAAAAAACATGTCTATATTTCACGTTGGAAACATACGGATAAAGTATTTGACCTGATAAAAGTTCACAGTAGGGGGAGACCAAGTTCTTGTGAGATATTGTTCAAGCCGATGTGATTAATTATAGAGTGTTTGTCTTGATTGATATTGTTCGAACTGTATCTTCACAGTGAGCCTGGTAGTCATCGCGCTGGTACTCTTTGCAGCTACATGTTTCATGCTCCTCGTAACCCTAATGATTCACATCCGGATTCGGGCAAAGAGAAGGTATGAACGACACCCAAACACCTACACTGTGTGCTTTACGAGAGGCCGTTTTCCAAACCACGGCTCATCACGCTTGGGCTCCGGCCCGGGTTCCGTCCGCCTGTTTGTAGTCCCGCAAGGGAAGCACACGTTTTCTAAATGACTGACGGGGCCTAAGCCCGAGCCCAAGCCGTGGTTTCGAAAACGGCCTGTTGTTGATCAAGTAGACAAAGTTGCGTCAAGTTTACGTGTTCGCTGACCTTAGTCATGAATGATTTGAAAATTCTAATTTGGAGCATTAGTTTGAGCATTAAAATCATTTTAATTGCAGGAGATCATATTTTAGACGTTATCGTGTGGATTTCGCTGAAGTATTTTAGTAAATGCTTGTCTTTTTTTATTTATAGAGGGCCGGCCTCTATCCCATGTCTCTACAAGTACAATGGGAGAAGAATGTGCGAGAGAATAACGAACATGGGGCGGGGAGGGGTGCTACTATGCTACCTATAGGGTGTGGTCAGTTTTTGTGCTAAACCTAACATGTTATGGGTTTTTGTTAACAGGAGACGGGGCCGGTTCCACGAGCCATTTATATACGGATCGGAATTCTTCAACCGACATTCGATAGATCCAAGTGAAGCAACAGCGTACATGACTTTGAATTTCCCGCCGAGTTCAACCTCTGGATCGGCTACGGAGTTCTTTTCGCTGTCGGAACGCACAACGTACGGGTCGAAGCGTTCCAAGCCCTCCTCGGGGTTCCACTCGAAGCGCTCCTCGACCGGGATCGGTCTGCAGGCCTCTGCGGAGAGCATCCGGCGCAGTGTATACACCAGGCGCTCCACTACTGGACAACGACGACAGAGTCGAACATTTCCCGCCATGAAAGAGCTTAAGAATATCTTAGAGACTGTGCACATGCGCAGAATCCGGACACTGAGCCAACATTTATCAGCTGCGGACGTGGAGAATCTACGGCGCACGCTCTGTAGTCAGGGTGAGACCGCAAACAATAGCGACAGGACATTGTCCACTGTTTTGCTGGACACCACGTCATCCACTATAAGACCTGGCAGTAACATCTCGGACCATTTCTATTACAGCCTGTTCCCAGCCGTTGGTATAGTCAGCTGTAAAAACTCGCTTGTAGCCTGCGAAGAATATTCTTCTGATCAGGTGGAAGAGATGGATGATTCAAAATCAGCGGGGTCTGGTGATTATGATTCGGATGATTTGGAGGTTCAAGCCGTGACGAGTGGTGCCCTCCTCGATAAATCAGCCAGCACCCCTAGTGAACACGGGAGCCACGACTCGGAAGCCCCCGACACTACTCAGATGGTGGACAATGAGATCTATGAACGCTACACCAACTCGGACAGTTCGAACTCCAATTCCACACAATAGTAGTTGTTTTTATACGTTGAAGTCGAGCGCTAGAACTTGTTCTTTCTTTTTAGGAAAAATGAATTTTTTGGAAAAGTAGTAATCGTTTTGTTAGATTAGAGACTGTGGCTGTGGAAATGATTGTGGAAATGATTGTAAATGAATGTACCATAACATTTTAAGGATTTGTATTATATAAGGCGCTTTGATATAAGCGTGTACAAATCCATCAACAGAGGGCGTTCTGCTTTCATCAATCAATGATCTTGGATGTTTGTTGATAAACTCAGGTTTGCATCTGCAGTTGGCCTTTTGTGCAATAGTTCAATAGTGTGGATCCGGTTCTCTCACCTTTCGTGGATGCTGTTTTTGAGAGGCCGGGATGCGACAGCTGTGGGGTTATTTCAAATAAATTATTATTAAACGTCTTGTGTCAAGACTAAGCACAGCACCTACTCACTGTTTTCAAACGACGTAATGCTTTTAGTTCAAAATGAGACGAGTACACATCTTCGCAAAAATGCGTAAACAATGACAGACACAATAGTCGTGCGTGAATTGGTGACTATGGTTATACGGCTATGGCTAGATCACTACGTCAACATGCGTTGAAGCATAGGCAACAACCTTAGCAACAGCCACGTCCAGCCACAGCCGCAAATTCGGACACAGCCTAAAACTGGATAATCTGGCCATGCACGAGCTGTCGTCATCTTGATTGTTCGAACACCAGAGTGTTCACACACGGAATCACAGTTAGGCCCACCCCATGTCTGGCCGAAACAAAATCCATGGTGCACGAATGACGAGTGGCTGCAGTTCTTCTCTTATAAAACATATCATTGGGTTTTACGAAGGGCTTTACAACTTTCTAATCATTTTGAATGTTTGAGCATTCGGAGGTGTATACAAATTTTCCAAGTACATGTAATACGTGCCATACCACTACCTCAACATGATCTGCCGTGTGGACTCACTACCTATATGCATGTCCTCATGTGCATGATCGGTGCGCAAAGGATTCTGGGGGGTGCAAGCAGCACCGGCAACCGGCGCGCTGATTTCAAAGCAACGCGGTACAGAACTTTAAAAAAAAACTTGCACCAGGGGTTGTTAGCTTTAGCTTAGCTTAGCTTTGCTATAGCTATCTTGAAAGATTGATTCCATTTTTGACTGTATCAGTTTCCTAAGAGGCATTATGGTATATATTTAAGATGACGCTTGTGCATAACGGATTAAAGGGATCGGGTTTTTTTTCCAAACTATGGGTTTGTTAGACTGGTCCCCTGTCTTTATCAGCAAGGATAAAGACAGACACTGGTGTTACAGGCCCAATGATTTCATTGGATACAAGAATTTCATTGGATAAACGTGAAGTGACGTAAGCTTTCCATATCTGTGGCGTGGTATGATTGGTCCGAGGTAATGCAATTTGTCAGCTTGCACCTTCGATCGTCTGCATGCAGCGTATGCATACTGTTGTGTACATCATGTAGTGTTTTATGAATTGACTGCGAGTCTCCGTGTGAAATGAATGCGAGGTCAAAGGTACATCTGGCAACATCGTTATTCACGAGCCTCGAAGTGTGACGTCAGATGTTCAGGCTATAAGTTTGTTTACAACGTGTATGTTTGCGTCATCGATCTATTCCTGTTCTTTCTTCTTCTTTTTTATGATTTTGTTGTATACACATAACCAAAATTTCTTTGTGAAATTTCCATTAATTTTTGCATATTATTGAAAAGATGTGCACATTTTAATTGATAATATTTCGATATTGGGAGTTTTGATTTGTGTTATTTTTAATTTCAAGTATACAATAAAAAGGGAAAAACCGGTGATTTACTTGCCATCTATGAATTTTGAATTAAAAGCAGTTGCAACCAATGCACGCGGCGTTTCCGCTTTTCGTTGATTGTCACTTTTGGTCGTCTGCACAATTGTTACACTTAAAATATAACTTATGTACTGCCAATTTCTTTTACAGTAAAATCAGGCCTAATTGGTAATGATAGCACACTTGCATTCACCGCAAGTACTTCTAAGATACACTTATAAATACACTTATAACACTGAAGGTACTAGTATACCAGAACTGCACGCAAAATGAGCGCTTCGTCGTCACAAAAGACCTTCTAGCTGTAAAATACCATTTCCAAGAAAATAATGAGAAAACTGAAATGAAATATTCTTATTGGATGTTGCCTGTAATTTGCTTCGTGTTACATTTCCTCAACATTACATTCTTATAATTTCATTTTTATAATTAAAATTGTTTATAATTACGCTTATAAACAATTCAATCACACTTATAACAACATATACAACTAGCCTTATAGTAACACTTATAATTCTGGTGGGAAATTTGCATTTGGCTGTGCAGCAAAAGCAACCTCATCCCAGAGATACTTTAGATATCCACACAGAAAAATGTGACAGCCAGACTATTGGCGATTTAAGGAGTAATGTTTATTCTGAAGTTCCAGTTAACCAGTAAGCTTTTGACCTTGACCCGTGGTTTTTAAAAGATGTACGCACGGAAGGAAATCTGCTGGTTTATTAGATTAAGATTAATACGGAATTTCGGGTATCAACTTGGATTTATCTGGGATTCATTAGTCTAAAACATGGCATTTCAGTAGTCATTGGAATCATATGCCGAAATCTGCCTAGAGAGGGCGTCATTCAACCTTTCCAACTTGAGACTTTTTTAAACACACACACGCAAAGCGATCTGCAAGTATTGTTTCTATTCTAAGGTATGTTCCCTTTACACAAGGACAATCTCCTGGTGGCACGCTATTGTTAATCGCATAGTACTGGATTCGAAACCTGGTGTTATGGAAATAACGTTAGTAATGCTGCTCACGATGCTATGCTGTGATGTTTTATAACATAAGTGGAAACATTCAATTGGCACACACCCTCCTGGTTTGTCGTCCAGAAGCGTATGTGTTGGTCACCAGGGAGTGCCAGTCACAAGGGACCCGTGCCTAGATCGTCAGGTCAGATGCTTTTACCGGTGAACATCACATTCTTGACCTGTGCAGTACATCGCTACTGGCGCTACCTTCAGACGATTTGAGATTGATGAATTATAATCAAACACCAGTATTGGGTCAACATATAATATCACAAGGTAAGGGTTCATTTAACAAAGCCAGCTCTTTATTTAGAGCGTTCATTTTCAGCAAATGGAAGACTTTTGAGCGACAGGTGGCAGCACTGCTCACAATGTAAAAATCAAGTATTATCGCCAAGCATCCCCAAAACGTCTCCCACTCAAAATCGACGCGTTAAGAACATGTTTTAATGCAAATATTATTGTGCAATTTTTGAAATAGTTGATCCGTGACTCAAACGACTGAGCTGATGTGAGTTTACCTTTGCAAGTTTTTTGTTACGGACTTAAAACAAAACTTAATACAAAACCTGCGACCCGGGTGATACTTCAAAAACGATCTTGAATCTTTTTATTCATTGAACTAAAACTTATGGATTACTGAAGTTGTTTGTTGGCCTAAAAGACTTGGTGTTGGCACCGTGACATAATTTTAGATGGTCGAAACAAAACTTGTCCAAAATACAAAACAACAAAGTTACTTTTGGTTTCCTATAATTCAATTTGAAAAACAGAAATGAGATCAGAGTGGTTACCTACTAAATCAACCAAACATTAATACTTCTGTTAGGTGGTCACATAATGATAGTTGGATAATTATCCTGGCCTGACTGCCACCCCTATACCTCTCCGTTGAGAGGATTAAATACAGTCTTGTACCCACCACTGAATCAAGTTTACAAACAGACTGTTGGTAACAGTAGCATGTGTTCACACACATAATTCCTGCTCCTCTTTTTGCTATAAATGGATATGTTTTTGTTTGTGCTTGTTTAAGCCTCTGACGAAGGTCCAGTTTGGATCAAAAGCTAAGGCCATATCCCATACTAGTTTTAGGCTATATGTACACACACGAATATTGTCGTGCACGTAAATGATGATTTGTGTACGTAATAATATATATCGTGTACGTGCACGATAACTATCGTGTAAATGATAATTATTTTGTACGTACATGATATAATTGTGTACGTATGTACGTGCACACAATAACTACCATGTACCTACACGATAGGCCTGGAGTAATCGTATACGTACATGATAGTTATTGTGCACGTACGTGGTAAGATAGATTCAGGTGGTGACACTACGCTTCCGTATCTATCCACTTGTCAATAGTATTTTTATTTTCAAAACCTGCCCTTTAAGTACTTAATGTTTGAATGAATAAGCCCATATGAAGGTTTTACGGACGAACGCACAACGTCGCTCCTCAAGAACGCATTCCTATGCACCGTGTTGAGCAATGGTAGTGCTGTTTGTATCCAAACTGGAAATTTGAGCCTGTCGTGTCTTCGCTTAAACACGGAGGTAAGAATCGTTCTCCGCATCAGATTTTGTCTTGTTTATTGGATCTTGGTGTTAATGTCTTTGTTGTTGGGGTTTCCCTGTAGTATTATGTACGTATTAAAAGAAGATCATCTAAGGAACAAACTATATCCACAGCGAATTGTTAGAGGGGCGTGTTGCACATGTCGTCGCTTGTATCACGAAAAGACCTATCTGTCAAAATCACAAAACTTTGCAAGTCGTTGTTTTGTTTCTGTTTTGTTTTTTAATAACAAACTATTGATATACTCATTACTGTTACCATGTTCAGTGCCTAATACGTAATATTTTCGTAATTACACTCAGTATTATAAACGACGCATCACTAGATTTGCCATTTCGTATTTCAACAAAGTGACCTATCACGAAACGCCACTTGACCAATGATAAACAAAACGTGTTCGACGTTTTTACGAAATGGTCTAACCGGTTCTGTAACGTACACAGCGCTCTGCAGGCAAAACTATATTTTTTATTCTCTTTCACGAAGGGATGTATGTGTTTATGAGTTAATTACTCAATAAAATAGTTGCTGGAATGAAAATTTATTGACAGTTCTGCACGAACAAAGTATGCTTGTCTTAAAAAAAGTAAACTAGAAATAGTAAGCTTTGTGATATAAAAGCTTTGAAAGAGCAGTTTGAAAAATAGTTCAACTTCAAATCGCTTTTTTCTCCAAACTCTAATTTGGGGGCTTTCGACAGGAAAGGTTACTTCGTGATACGAGTGACGGTGTGTTCCACGCATCGCTTGCTCAACCTAAAAGACCATTATTGGCACACAACACTGATGGTTATCAATACTGAGCGAACTGATGCCCAGGTGAGGTCAAAGAGCTCAATACATTCACCATTTGCTGAATTTGAAAGATAATGATAAATGCTTTTGGTCTTATATCAATGACAAACGCACTGTGGCCCAAACTCTGAGGGGAGGTTTTAACAGGGAAATATACACTGCCCATGGTCTTTCTGAGCTCGTTAATAGAACAAAACCCACTTTTAAATCAGTTCTTCTACAAAAGAAACTTGCAAACAGATAGTAAGTGACCTGTGTTTTTTGTCTCATTTAGCCTTCGAGAAAGACTCTGTTAGGGTCGAAACGTCAGGCCACTAACAATTGTTTTGCATTTTTACCATTTAGGTCTAAGCAGTTTGCAACAGCTAATACTATTTTCTTACAAAGGAAACTTGACGCTCCTCTCCCTACCACATCTCAAGAACTGAACATTTCTTTCTTCTCCTGTTCATCCTGTTTCATGGATAGCATAAATATATCATTTTACTTTTCGCATTTAATTTCTCGTTTCTTTCTAGTGCGACTGCTTTATTTGACATGGAGCTGTTCGAAGCAAGTAAACTTAAAGTTTGCCTGTACGATGAGGGTACGGCAATTCGAGAAATAGCTGGCGAAAAGGTCAAAGATCAAACTGACCCAGCAAGAGAGGTACGAAATGGTTAGACTAAAATAACTGAATCTAGTTTGAATAATGTGTTAAATTAACGGCATTAAAAAAGAGAGAGAAAAGGGAAAAGGGTAAAGACCAAAATGATTACGAGGCTTTTGTTTTCGTTCTGCTTCTTTTCGTACAACAACTCAGCTGTGTTTTTGAATTTGTTTTTGTTTTTGTGTTGTTGGTTTTATGTTGTGGGGGGGTTCTTGCTTTCTTTTTTCTTTTCTGTTTTGTAGGGGGAGGTTTTATTCACGATTGAAAAGGGGGAAAACAATCTATAAAGCTGAATTGCAAATTGCCAAAAGCAGATTGCCAAAACCACAACTCGATTACCAATAGTGACGTACGTGATCATTGCAGCTAGCTAAACACAGGACAATTGATTAGCAACAGGGCTGATACATGCAAGCATCAAACCCTTTTCGCACGAGAGCACTTTAGCAAGGGTCCCGTGCTAAAGTTTACAAAATACGCCTCGTGTAAGGTGACAACAAATTGTTGTATTGGTGACGGTCCCTTGTGAAATCTTGTCAAACCTTGTCAATTATTGATACATTTTGTCGGAGGTCCGGCCCTACTACAAAATGTTTTGACTAAGAACCCGCATTGAATCATCGTGTGAAGGGAACCTAGAGAGTTATGTTGGTTTTCTGGTAGGAGGTTGAAAAACCATGCTTCGACCCCACGGTATACTGTATATCAATTACTGCAGTACTGTGCCAGTATTGTGTTGCTACCTGGTGAATTCAAAGCGGGGTGCTTGCGTAAAGAGCCTTGGACAAGACTATAGTTTTATTGGCAAACGTAACGTTTAATTCACACTCTACGAGCAACTTCACATTTTACACCTTTTCTTGTTAACAGTAAAGAACAGCAACAACAACTCAAATCAGAATGTTGTTATTAAACCTCTGTTTGCCCTTACTTGAAGGATTTGGATGACCCGTTTTTTATATTCGACATCGGTGACGTCATCGCTAAAGATAAGAAATGGAGGGATTTACTACCGTCCGTGGAAACATTCTATGGTAACACTATTTTAAATCATCAGACAGATTATCCATAATGCTACAGAGGACCATCGAGAGAAACCCGGGGACGGGGAATTTATTTAGATTGTCCAATCTCCTGTAAAAATATGTGCGTGTTAAAACTGATGACAAGATTTATTTAAAACCCTTCGAGAAGACAGGGGCGCTGGCCGAAGGACAAGTTTCGTGATTTAAAACAAATTTATTAATTCAAAATCTGTGGATATATTCTGCTGAATATTGTTTTGTTTTAGCTTATATGACCCCCCCCCCCGACATAGTATAGTGATACTTGGGGTTTGATTGCCAAGCCTCGGTGAAACGTGTACAAAAACCATATTTCGAGGGGAGAGAACATGCTTGGGAACATGATGTTTCAACTTTTCACAAAAATTGTTTCTTTTACGTCAGCCGTTAAAAGTAACCCCGACCCAGCCATCGTGAAACTACTGCTAGCGCTTGGCAGAGGTTTTGACTGCTCTAGTAAAGTAAGTTGCTTGTTTGTTTGTTTTTGGTTGTTGTTTTTGTTGTGGGTTTGGGGGCGTTGTAGTTTTTATTTGTTGTAGTTTCTGTGTAGTTGAAGGAAAACAATAATAATAATCCAACCTTTTACCAATATTATGTTGTGCACGTTTACACACAGTCCGTGAAAGTATCTTATAAAATACTGTGCTTGGCTGGTAAGCACAACATGTCTGTACATCTTGCAAAACGTTTAGAAGGCAGAAACAGAGGGCGCCCTATATGTCTAGTTTTTAAATTTAATTTATCACACTGCAAAAAGAGATTCAGCTGGTGCTGGATCTTGGAGCGACTCCAGAAAAAATCATCTTTGCTCATCCCCACAAGCAAGAATCGCATCTTCGATTTGCCAAGGAGAAAGGGGTACGTTTAATGACCTTTGACACGGAAGAGGAACTTTACAAGGTCAAACGGGTACATCCGGGTGCAGAGTAAGTTTCATTATTTATGACAGTGAAACCATGTACCCTGACTTAGTGTTACCAACCCTCATTTAATGGTTTAAGTTTAATCAAAAAGACACAATAAATGCATTTACCCCACGTTCTGCAACACCTGGTACCAAAAAGCACGTGCACAGATAAAAATGTGAGCAAGTCCTTAAATGTAAGCTTTCGTTCCAGGCTTGTTCTACGGGTGCTGTACGACAGCAAGATGGCAATGCTTAAAATTCGTTCCAAGTTCGGCTGTCTCGAGGAAGATGTGCGCCCTCTTATGACGCTTGCTAAGACACTTGACTTAGACATCGTTGGGATCAGGTTAGAGAGACCCTTTGGGTTTTTTTTCATTACAGACATTTAGTTCCAGGCGGGTTTTGCGTGGGCCTATGAGCTGAAACGGGATCAGTCGATTTAAGTTTCCGTCTTAATGAGTAATTAACGCATCTCTTGAACAATTGTGTGTGTGTGTGTGTGAGTTTGTTTTCACATTCAAACCGGGGACCTATAACAAAAGAGGACAATAGGGTCCCCGGTTGGGTAAAGGTCCCCAGTTGGAAATTGTGTACAAAACCAATGGGAGCTGTTGCCAAAAAGTTAGAGTCCAAACAAAAGAGGGACAATAGGAGGTCCCGATTGGAGGTGTTTACACACTTGTGTGTGTGGGCATACGATAAGGCCTTTGTGGGGTCTTTTACAAAACGGAACAATACACCCCACAAAGTTTTTCTTTGTTCAACTTAGACCTTTATATACAGGAAATTTTCAGAAAAGCAATAGCAGGACCCCACAAGCCCGGTCCGTAAAGGTTGTGTGTGTGAACAGCATTTATATTATTTCTTATTTTCTATAGTCGGAATTTCATTCTATTGAGACATCACACAATCTTTTTAAGAAGACAATGAATATTTTTTCAGATTGAGACGTGGGAGAAAAACTCCAAGAGGGAAACCCACGTAGTCGGGCAGAAGGGACTGAAAACCCACTTCACATGCAAGAGTCCAATCCGGAATTATAGATTTTGTAATACAATTTTTTTCCGTAGCTTTTATGTTGGACATGAGCTTCAAGACCCAGATGTTTTTGAAGGAGCAATCCAGTACGTGAGCCCAATGTTTAACTGGGGGCGCTCTCTGGGGCTCAGCATGAATCTACTGGATCTTGGAGGAGGGTTCCCTGGAAGGTTACGCCCCAAGACACGCTTTGAAGAGGTGGGACAGTTATTATTGAACTAAACACGGTTGGCAAATAGGTGAAATCCGGAATAGGCCTTCTCCACGGTACGAAGAGGGAAAGCCGAGTGAAACAGAAAAGCCAGAATTCACTCAAATTTGACTTATCTGATATTCCGCAACAATGTGGACGGCATCAATCATGTACAGACAACAACCTTGTCCGCAGTGACACAACCTTGCCTCGTTTCGACAAACGACCGGGAACAATTAGTTTGGAAACGACGCGTCCAATAGTTATTCAAGGGACTGGCGCCTGTCCAATATTAAATTTTCAGCGCGTCGCAGCAGTAAATACATGGCAGAATAATGATATGTGACGTGTGTTTCGCCGATCAAATGACAACTAGAGGTCTGTGTGTATAGTATAGAAAACCAATTATAATCCACAATGCAATTACTATTTTTAACATTTGATCGTGTTATTTAGTTTGCAGAATGTCTAAATGTTTCTTTGAAAAAACATTTTCCGCCAAGCCGTGGTATTCGAATCATCGCTGAGCCTGGCAAGTTTTACACAGGATCAGCGGGGTGGCTCCTGGCAAATGTAATATCCAAACGTTTGTACAAGAGACACCAGTGTCAAGATGGTGTCAAAAACACTAACAATAATGACAAAGGTAAGTGAAACCTACTATAAATTAAGTTTAATCATTAGAATCCCCGTATACACCATGTGAACTTATCAGATGTCAGAGTCAAATGTTTTAGGGGCTGTCGTTAGACATTGAATTCTAAACTCTCCACACAATACTGCACATGCGTGCGCGATGAAAATTACGGTGCTTTTGTATCCCTTTTTCCTTGTTACCCAGCAACAGACAAACTATGTTCAAGACGGCACAGCACCTTTTATTTATAATCTTCTGTGCGGATTTCTTACCTCCTGGTGCTATACTTTATATCTGTGTAAGCCAACTGTACGTCCCCCAATGGAGCACTGTTGCCACACGGGCCGGAGCTTCTGCCTGTCATTATCTCTATTAGATAGGGTGCAATGGCGTATTGTTAACCTTGTTGGTGAAGGGTTATGAGATCGAGGTTGCAACTTCTTGCCGACAGTTGATTTGTATAGCCAGTCTCCATCTTTTTTACGGATATTTTCGTGGTAAATGTGCCACCAATGTGTCCGACAAGGTTCCTCCTATCAGGAAGTTTGAGCGTGAAACTATGCTTTCTGCTTGTTCTCACACAAACACTCTTGCTTTGCTGAGATGTAGACAAAAGAGCTACCCCAACAGCTTTAGTACACGTACTGCGTCTTTTTGGAACTCCTTGTCTGGTGTATGCGGGGCTTATCCGATCCTCTATCGGTGGACAACTGATGCCAATGTTGTATTCAATGAACAGAGGCCGTTGTGGCAGGAGATTCTGTCGCCCGGAGATTCTGTCAGCCCATGCTAATTTCCCATGTGGGGGAAACATAATCTGCGGGGATATATTTCTTTAGGACACCGTATCCGAATTGCCGGCTACAGCTACGGCTACGACAAACTTTGTTAAAGACGTTCCGTTTCCATCTCGCATGACGACGCGGTGATCCAGCCGTAGCCGTAGCCGTGGACGTCAACTTGGAAACGGCCTAACCGGTCTTGGAGCCGTGCCACGCCTGTTGACATTTATTTCTTTACCCCCAGTGTACAATTTCATAAAGTTTGTATGCAGCGGCCATTTCTGCTTACGAAGCGACCATTTGCAGAGTTTATATTTCATAAGCACTGCCAACAGTGAGCAGAGCAAACGGCCCGCTAAATTGCCGGCAGTTCCTTTAAAGGCATGTGTTTTAGTCTTATCTTTCATTTTGATTGACTTAACTGCGGAATTGAGAATCATGTTTGCTCCTCCTCTTTCAGAATTTCCAGTTATAATGTACTTCCTGAATGTAGGCATACACAACTCATTGGTGTTCTCGTGGAAAGAACAATCTTATTTCGATGTCCCGGAACCATTAAAGGTAAAGTAAAGCATGTGGCATTAATGTGTGTGTGTTTTTAGAGGGGATTTGTTGCTTACGTTTCTGTTATCAAAGCCATGACGTCACCTTCCATTACGAGAATTAGGGGGATTTAAAATACAGTGCGCCACCAAGAGTTTGTGTTGGCCCTGCCGTGGTAGTGAATTGGATAGCATACTCTGTACTTTAACAAAAGAAATGACACATCTTCAGTCGAAGACATAATATTGTTTTTTTATTAGTGTTCTCTACAATGGCAATTGGATACAGACGAAGATTTCCACGAGAATTATAAACAAACTATTTTCGGCACTTTGCATTTTAACCTCATTAAAATGAACATTGGCATATTCTTATAGCAAGAGAAAATATTTGTCTTTTTTTTACATTATAAACTCTAAAAGGCTCAAAGAAAAGACGTTGACCTCAAACTGTCCTGTATTTATGGCCCAACCTGTGATTCCTGCGATGTCTTATTTACTCGCTGTATGATGCCAGAAATGGACGTAGGGGATTTCGTCATAATATCAAGTAAGCTCACGCTAATCTTGTATTTTATTTGTCATGTGCGCCCGGGAGACCTAAGTTTAACTTTTCTAATACCATCTGCTATATTGTTTAGTATCGGTAAGTCATCTTTGGTGAAATAAAGTCAAAGTTAAGGTTTTTTTCTATGAAAGAAGTCACCATGGTGAGAAAAATTTTCGCTAATATTGATATAAAGTGGAACTCGTTCAGCTCTTTACAACCACCTGCCCCCCTAGAGTCGACAATAACAAAATTTCGTTAATTTTTACGTTCGTCAGGTACCGGAGGCTACACCGCCACGTGCGCATCGGAATTCAATGGTTTCTGCTTGCCTCCGACGTGTTACATCGCACCCAAGGAAACAAGGTTGTCCAACTCCCTCCTTCCCAAAACTCTCACCAGTACAACATACATTAGTAATGATGACGTTACAGTTTGTTTACCAATTTGCAGGATATACCATTGTGTCTCGGCCCAAGTGTTTGAAATGCAGTACCTATAGTTACATCATTTTAAACAACGCAGGAAGCAAACTTTGACGTCATCAGTACAGGGGACTATCAAAGACTACCCTCGTTTGAACCGATAATTCAATGTCGTCGACTTAAGTCGATTATCTCGACCCAAGTTGCGATTTTGGAGACTTGGCTAGCGACTTGACTTGACTTGCGTTATA
This sequence comes from Pisaster brevispinus, assembly GCA_023634235.1. Classification (NCBI taxonomy): domain Eukaryota; kingdom Metazoa; phylum Echinodermata; class Asteroidea; order Forcipulatida; family Asteriidae; genus Pisaster; species Pisaster brevispinus. The sequence continues at coordinate 11,024,244 of JAMKCF010000017.1, forward strand.
AAAAGCCTTTTTGAAATGTTTGTGCATTTCAATAAAATGAAAATGCCCTCTTACATGAAAGCAATACACTCTGGAGAATGCAGCACCGGCAGCGAAAATGGTGCAGAGGTTGCTAATCAATTCGCATCAGCAGTTTTTACTCCTGGTGGGTGATGACTGAGTAACAATTCTAGCTAAGTGTCTCGGCCAAGAACACAAGTGTCACGACCGGGATTCAAAACCACACCGTGAAGACTTAGCCCTCGTGCTACATAAGCTTTGAATTGGCAAAAATGCTCACGTTTTGTGTTTGTTTGTTGTTCTTTAATTGATTTCTGTTTATGTTTCAGAGAGATCCTCGAGAAAGTCTTCGCATCGTGTTAGACAGCAGGGAAAAATACCTGAAGAAAAACAGGATGTTAAGGGGCGTCCACTTTCCAAAATAATTATTGAATACTTTTCTGGTAATAAATATGACGTTATTGTAAAACATAGGCCCTACCGCACAATTTATTTCAAATCATTTTTCGGCAGGAAATTTCCTGCTGGTGTTTGTACTCAGCTTCAGTTAATTAATTTGGTAGTGGTGGTGGTAACCCTACTCCCCTGGACCGCTCGTCTCATCTACAGAATAATCACGGAAACGACATCAAAACCAACCGAGAGCCCTTGAGGTGGGCTTTTCAATGGTATAAAACTTGTACAAGTCCGGTATTATTCTGTGGGTGATCTGACTATGCTTACATTGTATTGTGTCTGTTTGACAGCTCTGTGTACTAATATCCCGTTGAGGATGCTTTAGAGGGGCATTCTGAGTATTTCCATGTGCTGGTCATTTCCGGTTTCAGGCTGGCGTAAGGTTGGCCCTAAAAGTCAAATGTTTTGATGCGGGAATATGTTAGGCAGAGTCAGCTACAAACTACATCTCTCCAGCACCTTAGTAGAGGAAATATTGTCAAACATACTGCAGAATTTATTGCAAACCATTACTCGGCCGGAAATTTCTAGCACAAAGCCCCCAATTTTTACGTTTACTAAGTTTGCTTTCATTCTTTTATAAGATCTGTCCTTTAGCCCTTTTTATCAAGTTATAAAACACAAGGGTGAAAAATAGATTTAAAGTCCTTTGAATTTATTGAATGTGGTGATAAGGTCTGTTCTATGAAAGTTATGTTATGTTCCAAGGTTCTGCAGATACCAATTATATAAAAAGACAATTATTTTAATTATTATTACTTGTATTTCTATTTTTTATTTATTTATACATTTTTAAAATTATATTTCATCTCGGGAGGCTAAATGTTTTTATTATATTTTTAATTTTATTTCATTTTTTTTAAACAGTATATTACCCAAAGGGATTTGTATAGAAAGTGATTTGGGCTATGCATTCACAAAGCTGAACAGGCTAAACGAAGATTCTCCCACAACTGAATTGTCCCCGTTTGTTTGTATTGATATGAGGATGGACTTTATAAAACAAAATAAGAAAACAAATTCTCAAAAAGTTAAGCTATTAACTAATTTTGTGATTTTGTGGAGTCAGCTACAGCAAGGGTGACAATGCGCAAGCTTTAAATGCTTTTTTTTCCTTATCTCTTTGTCTAATTTTGGTTTTTTTTAAGAAGGTCCCTGTTCCACTAAGAGCTATTTATAATACATTCCAGTGTTGTAGGTCTCGAGACCGGTCTCCCCCTCGAGACCGGTTTTGCCGGTCTCGGGTCTCGGTCTCTCTCTCGGTCTCGGTCTCGGTCTCGGACTATCGGGTCTCGACTACAACACTGATACATTCCCTTTATGGTCCGTGTGCATTTTTGGCTTTCGATTGATATGCTATGCGGTGAAATTCCAGGGACAGTAAACTCGTAACCTCAGTGGCATTCTCCATACAAAGGCCTTGCCCCTGACCCTATTGTCTATAAAAGAAGTAAAGGAATGTTAAATGTAACTAGTTATTGATTGCTACCACAGCCTGGGAATAGTTTAAAACACTAAGTGTATTGTACAGAACATTGCATGTAATTGTTATGCGTATATACATTCTAGGACAACAGTAACTTAGTAACTTAGACATTTTTATAATAACTATTTTCATAATAACAATGTTTTTTTCCAACAATTCATGTTTTTATATTAACTACTTTTTGTAGCTTTTAACATTTTTGTGTAAGAACGCACCACATTTGGCCTGCGTGCTACGATTTGTGTTACTTTGTTTTCAATAAAGTATCAAAAATTGTTTGGTCATCTTTCCGACCTTGAAAACATTACTGTCCTGTCCAGGGTCGTGTGAAGGCAGGTGTTAACAGGGGAGACGAAACCTCTCTTGGACTGATGGTATGAGATAGTTGACAGGACTTGTCCCCGACTCTGGCCAACCGGCAAGCTGCTGGAGGTGAAACTGGGTCACAACGATATTCAACACACTCTGACCACAAAGCAAGGCGCATCCTTTCCTGACCATTTGGTGCTCTGTATGGGCCATTATAACACCCCCCCCCGCCATTTTGTCTTCATTGTGTGCTTGGAATCTCAGGAATTCTTTAGAGGATTTTAGGTGGGTAATTCCGTGCAAGAGGTAAACAGTGAGTTAAAGTATCGGAACATTAGGGATACCCTCTTCCTCATATCGGGCATGGTATATTCCTGATCGCCGCTATATCTACAGCGGTCTCCATGTTATCAATTGTGTATGCCTACTCGACACTTTGCCTTGTTTTCTTTCACCGTTAACCCCCCCCCCCCCCACCCCAACCCTATGGAGTTACGTTGGAGTATCCGCACCTAATATACAGCAACAACTTCGGAAGAATAACTAACTTGCAGATCCTAAAGACCTTTAGGTACACTTGTGGAGTCGGAGACCGTCCCAGACGTCCCCACTGATGCCCTCTCACAACATGTCCCGGACAGTAAAGTAAAGCAAGGTAAGAAAAAACTACTTTACTTAACCGTTATCTTACAATTACACGATTTAAAAAATTAGCAAAATCCCTACTGCTAAATGAACTTATTACTCCCCTCGAAACGTATAATTGTGATTATGCTTCATGGTCAATTTGGGGCTGAGAGTTAATTTACATGAGCACAAGGGTAAAACTGGGGTACCCCCCCCCACGCTTTTGACAGGGGGAACCAATGAGGATAACACAAACACCGTACCCCATCCGCCCGCCCAAAAAGTCATGCACTCGTCCTTCACATTATAACAAGTTGACATTGGCGTACGTTATTATGAATGATACTATCTTCCATTTCAAAGTAAAAATATTCAAATCCACCCCCCCCCCCAGTGCACCACACTTATTAGGCAAACATTGGTGTTGTTTGGTGCTCGACATGGGATATAGTGTACCCCCACAATGTGTCTTCATAGTGTGCTTGGAATCTCAAGAATTCTTGGGAGGATCAATAGGGGGTACTTCTGTACAAGAGGTTAACAGTGTGTTTGAGTATCGGAACACGAGGGGACACCCTCTGCCCCATACCGGGCAAGGTATAACTGGTGGGCCAAACTGATTTGCATACTTGTAAACACACAACTAATTAATTATGTAACTATGCTAAGTTATGACGACCTGGGGATTCTGTCGTTCAACAATTGAGGAGACTTAATAAAGAGTTGGCTTGAGTGTAAGGTTCACTGTGTTGATCGGGAAGTGGAAGCTGGTGAGCAAATCGTTTTGGGAAAAGCTCACTTTTCAATTTCAGGAATGTTACTAACTTGTTAACAAAAATTCTCAACCGGCTGCCCTGCCAAAAGAGTGTCTGACAGATTGCGATTCAAACTATAAAGTTTTCAGTAATATCGGTGAAAAAAAACCTTTTTCACGATGAAATTAGCGACTTTGATCCCAAGGTCAATGAAAGTTTATTGCGGTGCACCCATTGATTTCAATATAATACAGATCAATGGGTGCATCCATCTACCCCATTGCAAAATAAAGTGCGCCACCAAGAGTTAACCCTTTAAAGGTCATTACTCTTCCATGAGATGTTTTGTTTTCAAATCCGGTAATTTTCGCTTTGTGCTTTTAGGTATCGACAATAAAGTCTTAGAAATTGTTTTCTGGGCACAAAATGCAAATGTTCAGGTTATTGATTGTATTAATTATTGCCACTTATGACCTCTCGTTTGTAAATTATTTATGGTGCAATATGAAATGGCTATAGACCCATTTTTATGGAATTCTTAAAAAAGCAATGATTATAGGGTCTCCTTATAGCGGAGGATGCAATAACTGGTTTAAGGTATAAACATAACCTGGGAGGCAATTTTCTCAGCATTATTTGTACACCATCGAGTAAGCTCAACAGCGCGGATTGACCTCGACTCCCCGTTGTCTGTTGTTATGGAAACTTCACTCGGTAGGACGCCGCTGTCACCATCGCACTCCTCGAGGAACTTTTGCATGAGAAGAAAATTGTAGTTTTCCTCACTGCTGCATGGCTGTGCCTGAATAAACAGAAATGGAAACATCTTTTAGTATACTCCACAAACTTCTTGATAGCAGTCCAGCTCTACAAGTCTCGCATAGATCTGAACTGACGTTTGACACACCCCGAAGCCAAAGCAAAGTATGGTCATAAGGTAGACCCAAAACTCGTGTCGTACCAAGCCCATTATGATATGGGATTTGGGTGGGTGCTTGTGCTACCCATGTGGTCTCCCATTCAGTTCCGCATGAAGGTTGGGTTGAAGTTAGACTATGCTACGGGGAGGGGGTTTGCCCAAACCTGTAAAACACCTTAGTAGGAACTTTTATAAAGCAAGGCAAACTCAGCAAGGTAAAAGGTGAAAGGGCTGCACGGACCGGATACTTTGGGGAGTGGCGCAGGTGACACCCTGACCCCTTATTAACTAAATCGGCTACCAACCACAAAGTAAAACTTGTTTATATTATAGTTAATGGGATTTTTTACTTGTTTTTTTAAACATTCAGATTTTCTGGCCTTGCCGCCGAGGGGTTTAGGGTAGTGTTTAATACCGCCTTTCTTACCTGTAACATAACCTTCAGTAACTCGTCAGTAAGATTGATTCCTTTTTCGTGGAGATATTTTTTGATATTTTTTTTTACTTTTCCTTTCCAGGAGCTTGTATCACTTCCTGGGTGCATATCTCGAAAAGGAAATTCTACCTCTGCGTTATCTTGTGGGTCCTGTATAACAACGGGCAAAAACAAAATATTTTCAAGTTTTACTGTGCACCCATTGATCTGATTCGGTGGTTCAACTTGTCGTTTTGAGTGGAGAATCACCGTGACCTCCATGATGGCATGTCCTGTTTGATCTTGTGACGTCATATGCAAAGGGTTGTTGATGGGGGGGGTTTCGGTGTCTTTTTAATAGGAGGGATGTGTAATAAAATCAACCGTATCGGCAGATGTGACTTAGCAATGTTTATAATGTTTTCGTCAATTTCAACTGTACTTGCCTTCCTTTTCGTCTCCATTACTTCATTTAAGAGTATGTCCGCCTTCGTGCAAGTGTCTCTACATTTTTGAGTAACTGCATTCGCTCTTGGGTTGGCGGCCTGCAATAGGGACACTTCAAGTTCCAGGTGGGATTTACGTAGATTCTTACTCAGGTCCCATGTCCCTTCTGCCATCTTGTTCACTTCCTCATCTCGGTCAGAATGCACCATGTTCTGTCGAATTACTGCTAGCATCTGGATTTATAAAATCATTGTCAAAATCCTTGCAATGTGTCAGCCAATTGTGTTTTTAAAAGGGTACAACACTTAAACAAATCAAACAGCACAAAGTGATTTTTTTTTATTTACTTATTTTGTTAGGGCTGGATAGCTCAGTTGGTGGAGCGCCGGTACGTAAATCCGGAGGTCGTTGGTTCAAGTCCCGCTCGAGTCAATTTGTCTTTGTTCAAACCCAAAACTATTTAAAAGCAATTTACCCGGTCAGTTTCCCTTGTGGTTTATTACTTGATATTATTTTTGTTTGTGTGTAATTCGTATGATACAATACAGACACGTTTTGGAGGATTTTAATTAAAATGTAACAGTAAACACCTGTTACCTCGAGGAGTTTCCAGGTACTACCCATCCTCACGATGAAATCCTCGTGATCAGTTAGTATCCCCAAAAGTTCGTCTGCCTTTTCATACGTCTCGTCTCCCTCTTGTCTTGCGGGTTTATGGCCTGAATATTGCTGATAATAAACGATATAATTAAAAGATAAGAATATAAAGAAAAGGGTTATTTTCTTAAATGATCGTTGAAACAATTAGGGCCTGGCAATGATTATTACAAAACATTAATATTTACCCTCAAATCAGTCACCAGCTCTTCAACCTTCTCTCGCAAACCCAATGACTCTGCCATGGCGTCGGAAAAGAAGTTGCATATCTCTTCAACTGTATCGATGCACTGGCGGGCCAGTTTCACAGGATACTGATCAATTTCCAAGATTTTTGGTCGCTGTATCCCACTGTGTTTGACATGATTTACCAAAGTGTACAATCTTTTGAGGAAGTCGTTCTCGGAGTTGTAGCCCGGCTGTACCTTGAGAGGATGGTCCCACCAAAAGGAACAACACTTAGTTTGTGTAATGTTTAAAGGCAGCTGCTGCTGTGTTTTGTTTTGGTAACTTGTTTGTTTGGTTCGTTGGAGGGTGTTTATTGTGGGTGTTGGTAATATTGTTATCGTTTTGGACTGTGATAGGAATAGAACGGCTAAAAGACTTAATTTTCATATATAACTTACCTGAACAAGTTTCCTGAAGAGATTTGGATAGTGATCTTGAAAATTAATCTCAAAGTACGATTGAAGTTTTTCTTGAAGCACTTCCTGTGTCCGCACGGAATCCTTCTTCTCAAAGACAAGAGGAAAATATTGTTTCTTCCTCTCTTCTTGTATGCCAAGTTCATCTTTCTAATATCAAGAAAAGCGGAAAAATACACAATACTGTGACATAACAGAATTTAGTTCAATTCAGTTTCATCGTTACCTTTTGCTGCAAACTTTTCAATCAAAAATAGCTGGCACAAAGAAGGCAAAACAATAATAATTTTGATGGCTTGCACTAGCGTGCATTGCTGTCATGCATTTTAGAATGTCTTTGTTTGTGTGCGATTTTTCTCTTCCTTTTGTACAAGTTAAGTCAAGTTAATCAATTATGTATATAGCCACTGAAAAATAACCCAGTGAAAAATATAAACACTATTGCTTAGATTTACCAGTTCTGCTATCTATTTGTACCTGAAACTTGACAATGATGTGGTCCAACAGAGGGCGTAATTTCTCACAACAGTCTATGGCAGCGTACATCTCTTCTGTGGTAACACTATCGGTTGAACTCTCCTCCCGTCCATTCAGTGCTAGCTCTCCTTCGTTGTTCTGAAATCTCTCTTCAAGTACTTTCTTCTCCATTGCGAAATGTTGCGCCCATGCCTGCCTGAAGAAGGTGTCCTGATGCAAAGTGGGCAAAATGTCTCGCTTGATCTTCTTGCAGTCCAACGCAAATGTGTCGATGTCGGTGTCTCGGCTGTTTAGACCTTTCTCAAAGTTGCGTGGTTTAACCTCTCGATGCAAGCAATCACCCAGGCACTGTGAACAGCAGATTTCTATTTCTGCAAGAGTCTACACAAATTCATCAAAAATACAAATTACACTCTTTGTGTTTATTCTTATTTATAGTTTTGGGGAAGGGAGAGCCGAAATTAGGGCAAGGCATTTAATTGAAATAGGAATTCAGAAATCGATCTATTGCATTATTTTCGTTGGCAGGTTAGGACTATTACGTAACATTTTTAGACTCCCTTGTTTGATTATAAAACTGGATGCTTGGTCAAAACAAAGGCTATCTTTTCTGCCTGGAATGTAAATTTATTCTATTTTTTGTTCAAGAAAATCGGAAGGAACCTATTTGAAGTTCTGGAAACTTGAGACCTCCAGAAGAAGTACTTCATCAGTTGCAAATTATTTTTAAAGAGCGGGTTACTGTTCAACATACCTGAAGGAACTTTGATCGTGGCGTGTTCTGGAGGAAATTTTTCTTAATCAATCGTAGCACTTCCACGCTGGCAACAAGGCTCCCACACCTAACAGCTTCGCGGTATGACTTGATACAATCGGACTCAATTGGTATAACAGGTCGTCTAGTGTGGCTCCGTTCAGATTCGTACGTATAAAGATTGGAATGGGCGATAGCTAGAGCCGTATCAGACAACAACTTTCGACATCGCATTTGGTCCAGACCTAGCTGCCTTGCACTTATAACATTCTGATGAGCTTTCTCAAAACAATCTCTGGCATCCACTGTTAATTCACTGCTCATTTCTTTTTCAAGACCCCATTTAAGATGCGCTCCCGCAAGGTAGCATGGAATGTCCAGATTGGCTGTTGGATCCAGCAGGCTTAACCTCTGTACAGCCTCTTCAAAATCCAGATTCTGGAAGTGCAAAATACCAAATTCAAGGTCCCGATTCTCTTGATCCGAGGAGTAGTGACGGAATAGCTGGTTATATGCAGCATTTCTTTCGGCCTTTGCTTCTGCTCTTACTTCCCATTTGCCCGATTTCTCGTCCATGTATTCAAATGATGAGGCTATATCCATTACCTTTTGCCACATGCTTATTTGGCAATCGAGCTTATTTTTCTTGAGAAATTGTGCAAAGTCAAAGTAAAGTCTTAACTTGTCGTGTGGAGAATAATGCTCCGATTTTTGAAGCATGTCCTCGTACAGCCTCTTCGCTTCACCGTGTGTCGTTTGTAACGCTAATACACGAGCCTTTCCCAAGGAAGCAAATAAGTGCATTTTGTTAATCGCCAAACATTTATTAAACTCATCGAGGGCCTCCTTTCGATTTTGTTTCCTTTGGGGCGTTTTTTTGCAAAGTTTACTCATAGAGATAAAGCACAACGCCAGCTGGTTGTGACTTTCGGGAACATCCAGGAGTTTTCGTTTTTTTATTGCATTGCGAAGTTTTGCTAAGGGTATTTTTTTTTTTTTTTTGGCAGAACATCTGTAACACTTCATCAAGTTGTGAAAAACAGCTGTCACATCGGGAGCCTTTTTATGTGCCTGTTCTAGGAGTTTGCGAGCCTTGGCCGTTTCGCCTCGTCGACTTAAATTCAGTCCAAGGTATGCTTTGCCAAGTTGGTACTTGTCGTTTACTTTGATCAGTTTCTCACAGTATTCCTTCTCCTGGTCCATGAGCTTCCTGCCGTCTTCGTCCATATCTTCATACGTACTCCCAATAGGTCTCTGGAATCGCATCTGCCTCCCGGTCATTAGTAAAGCTCCAAATAGAAATCCGGCATTATTTGGGAAATGCTTGAGTGCCTCCTCGTAGATCTGCAGAGACCTTGTAATCATGGTGGGCCCCAAACGAGTAAGAGCATTTGCCAATAGCGTCTTTACAACAAGTTCATCTTGTTCACACATTGTTAAACCATCCAGCTCAGAAAGGAGTTCTTCAACCTCTTCATTTCTATGAGATTTGTGTTCTATCCATAAGCGGTTGAGAAGTGCCACCCTTCTGTACCCAGGCTGCAGCTCTGTCTCTGTGTGGTTCTTTATACAATCGTCTGCTTTATCCAGAAATTCCCGCGCTTCGCCGACATTCCAGCATGACCTGTGGTCTGATACCTCCAGATATGCTCTAAATAGTAGTTGGTCAACCTTCAGCAAGTCAGGGGTCGCCTCCAGATCGTTATCTATGTTACGTGTGACCTTTTCGAAATCAGTGAGAACTCCTGCAGATAAATTCCAGGTGAAATGACATGGTTCTTCTTTCCACGAATGAGACACAGGCAGGGAATTACTATTCGAGGCCATGTTACAAACTGTCGATAAAAATCACAAATACTTCATCTGGAGAACTTGTATTTTAACTCCCGTGCCCGTCATTTGCTTTTTAATGAAATACTATGGCATACCATCAGTCATCAATCTGATATGGAGTATGGGTTGTCTAGTTTTGGTTTAAAAGATCAAACACACGTGGTTGGTAAGTTTTGTGCATGGTAACCCTTATTTTGAAAACTGGTGTGGAAGGTTTGATGTACTAATTTGTATTGTTTTCTGCCTGCCTGATTTTTGTTTTGGGTTTTGTCCCCCTTTAAATGCTTTTGTTGTGAGGTTGAGTGTGCTTTAAAATATTTATTTTGTTTCACATTTTGTTTCATTCAATGAAATTTGGTGGACATAGTTCGGGTTGGCCTACTAGGAAAGGCACATTTCCCCAACCATTTATTGTAAGCGACCTATAAGAGTTCTTCAGTTACAGTTAGGCTATTTACCTGTTGACACTGCAGTTCAACTACTACCGAAACCAGACTCATGCACTTTCTTTAGCCATAGCTGTTTCGATGAAACTTTCAATGCAAAATGTATGTGCCAAAACCAAAATGATAAAAAATTAACAATGACACGTGAATAGGGCTACTGTTCTTATGACTAATTATTTATGATTTTATTCTGTATTTTATTTGACTCTCTACGCATGATCTGAACGCATGGATTGTTCAAAGGTCAAGTTTGGGGTCATGTGCAAAAGTGACGTATATGGAGTAAACACACCATTCAATGTGAGCGTTATGTATGCTATTGTTGTATTGTTACATCAGGGACGTTTGCCCACAAAGAGTTTGGGCACGGAACAATGTACACTGACTTTGCTGTTTTTACAACGAGACGGGTGAGTATATTGAAGAGGGGCCCCAAGGTTGAATTCAGTTTTGTGTCTCACTCATTTTCCAATAAGATCCTTATGAAAATGGAGGGAAAATTACAAGTCTCTACCTTCACATTAAATTGCCGTAAAATGCTGTGTTTGTAACACTGTGTTAAATACCCTCCAAGTGCAATTTCTGTCAAAAACCAAAAAACAGTCGATGACGTCATAATTAAAATTTAAAAATAACTTTCAGTTCATTCCTGAAGTTCTAGGGATTTTTTTTCCATCAAAACGGCATTGATTTCGACAACTTGACTGGCGCAACAATTCCCCTTTGGAATGTACAGACCCAATTTGTTTCACTTTTATTTTATGTCCGAAAACAAGTGTACTTATAAAATCATATTTTGTTGGCGGATGGGTGCAGTTTCTCTTATTTCCACAGAATGAAAACAACAGTTAGGCGTCAATAAGTCAACATTTCTAATTTTAAATTTTGCAAAAAATAACTTTTAAAACATATCAGAAATGTCCTAGTTTCCGCCAGAGAGCATCTGATATTTACAAATTCAAATTAATCTTAGAAGAACAGCAGGATCAACGGGGGCACTTTTAACAAAATAATTTCACAGGATGCTTGCTACCATTGGATATCATTATAACAAGTAAGCTTTCGGATAAAAATTACACAAGTTTTTCAGGACCATTACCAAAGTATGTCCCTTACATGAATATTTTGATCGATCAGCAACTCACAAAGGTTAACAAGAAATGAACAAAAAAAAACTCAAAATCGCCCGTCTATCCATGAAAACAGTGACTGCAAACATGGCACTAAAACACGTCACTGGAAAAAACAGTGCTCGGTATTGTGGCGGTCCATTTCGGTTAGTTACAACACAGTGAATTAAACAAGTTGTTTGACTACTGTTCATGGTTATAAATTGATGATTTAAGGGAAACACTGTCATGTCATGATCGATAATATAATTATTTTTTAAAATGAACTCACACGAAATAGGTTATTATGATGTTTTCTTACCGATTCCTGAGCACGCTCTCGCGCAACCAACTTCTGTCGTAGCTGCTCAACCAACTAACGTAGCTGCTACGTCCGTGGTAATAATAGCGGGAGAAGAGACTGCGCCACACCAGCGATAAGCTGGATACCATCCCAAAAATACCCCTGACGTCTTCGGGGAGTCCCCAGACTTTGTTTGGTTTGCGTGCAATGTGCCAATGTTGTAATTTTCTGGCTTGGGTATGTTTGACATCTCTGTGTACAAATATCCCGTTGAGGATGCTTTAGAGAAGCATTCTGAGTATTTCCATGTGCTGGTCTATTTCGGTTTCAAGCTGACGCAAGGTTTGCCCTTAAAAGTCAAATGTTTTGATGCGGGAATATGTTAGGCAGAGTCAGCTACAAACTACATCTCTCCAGCACCATAGTAGAGGAAATCTTGTCAAACATACTGCAGAATTTATTGCAAACCATTACTCGGCCGGAAATTTCTAGCACAAAGCCCCCAGTTTTTACGTTTACTAAGTTTGCTTTCATTCTTTTATAAGATCTGTCCTTTAGCCCTTTTTATCAAGTTATAAAACACAAGGGTGAAAAATAGATTTAAAGTGGTGATAAGGTCTTTTCTAGCTAAGAAAGTTATTTGTCTTCCAAGGGTCTGCAGATACCAATTATATAAAAAGACAATTATTTTCATTATTATTATTTTTACTTCTATTTTTTACTTATTTATTTATCTTTATTATAATATTTCATCTCGGGTGGCTCGCAGTTTTTATTATATTTTTAATTTTATTTCATTTTTTTAACAGTATATTACCCAAAGGGATTTGTATAGAAAGTGATTTGGGCTATGCATTCACAAAGCTGAACAGGCTGAACGAAGATTCTCAGACAACTGAATTGTCCCCGTTTGTTTGCATTGATATGAGGAAGGACTTCTTTTTTTTAATTAAGAAAAAAAAATTCTCAAAAAGTTAAGCTATTTATTAACTAATTCAGTGATTTTGTGGAGTCAGCTACAGCAAGGGTGACAATGCGCAAGCTTAAAATGCTCTCTTTTTTCTCTCTCTGTCTAGTTGAGTATTTTTAGAAGGTCCCTGTTCCACTAAGAGATATGTCTAATACATTCCCTTTATGTTATACACCATTTGGCTTTCGATTGATATGCTATGCGGTGAAATTCCAGGGGCAGTTAACGCGTAACCTCAGTGGCATTCTCCATACAAAGGCCTTGACCCTGACCCTATTGTCTATAAAAGAAGGAAAGGGATGTTAAATGTAACTAGTTATTGATTGCTACCACAGCCTGGGAATGGTTTAAAACACTAAGTGTATTGTACAGATCATTGCATGAAATTGTTATGCGTATATACATTCTAGGACAACAGTAACTTAGTAACTTAGACATTCTTATAATAACTATTTTTATAATAACAATGTTTTTTCCAACAATTCATGTTTTTCTATTAACTACTTTTTGTAGCTTTTAAAAATTTTTTGTAAGAACGCACCAAATTTGGCCCGCGTGCTACGATTTGTGTTACTTTGTTTTCAATAAAGTATCAAAAATTGTTGTCTGTTTATGACAACATACACCAACAATTTGGTCATGTTTCCGACCTTGAAAACATTACTGTCCTGTCCAGGGTCGTGTGAAGGCAGGTGTTAATAGGGGAGACGAAACCTCTCTTGGACTGATGGTATGAGATAGTTGACAGGACTTGTCCCTGACTCTGGCCAACCGGCAAGCTGCTGGAGGTGAAACTGGGTCACAACGATATTCAACACACTTTGCCAACAAAGCAAGGCGCATCCTTTCCTGACCATTTGGTGCTCGGTATGGGGCATTGCGTACCCCCCCCCCCCCGCCATTGTGTCTTCATTGTGTGCTTGGAATCTCAGGAATTCTTTAGAGGATTTTAGGTGGGTACATTCCTTCCGTGCAAGAGGTAAACAGTGTGTTAAAGTATCGGAACATTAGGGGATACCCTCTTCCTCATATCGGGTACGGTATATTCCTGACCACCGCTTTATCTACAGCGGTCTCCATTATATCAATTGTGTAGGCACCCGGCACTTTGCCTTGTTTTCTTCAACGTTGCCCCCCCCCCACCCTATGGAGTTACGTTGAAGTATCCACACCTAATATACAGCAACAACTTCGGAAGAATAACTAACTTGCAGATCCTAAAGACCATTAGGTACACTTGTGGAGTCGGAGACCGTCCCAGACGTCCCCACTGATGCCCTCTCACAACATGTCCCGGACAGTAATGTAAAGCAAGGTAAGAAAAAACACTAATTTACTTAACCTTATCTTACAATTACGCGATTTTAAACATTAGCAAAATCCCTACTGCTAAATGAACTTATTACTCCCCTCGAAACGTATAATTGTGATTATGCTTCATGGTCAATTTGGGGCTGAGAGTTAATTTACATGAGCACAAGGGTAAAACTGGGGCACCCCCCCCCCCCCACACGCTTTTGACAGGGGGAACCAATGAGGATAACACAAACACCGTACCCCATCCGCCGGCCCAAAAGTCATGCACTCGTCCTTCACATTATAACAAGTTGACATTGGCGTACGTAATTATGAATGATACTATCTTCCATTTCAAAGTAAAAATATTCAAATCCACCCCCCCCCCCCAGTGCACCACACTTAATAGGCAAACATTGGTGTTGTTTAGTGTTCGACATGGGATATAGTGTACCCCCACAATGTGTCTTCATAGTGTGCTTGGAATCTCAAGAATTCTTGGGAGGATTTAATGGGGGGGTACTTTTGTACAAGAGGTTAACAGTGTGTTTAAGTTTTGGAACATGAGGGGACACCCTCTGCCCCCATATCGGGCAAGGTATAATTGGTGGGCCAAACTGATTTGCATACTTGTAAACACACAACTAATTAATTATGTAATTATGCTAAGTTATGACGACCTGGGGATTCTGCCGTTCAACAATTGAGGAGACTTAATAAAGAGTTGGCTTGAGAGTAAGGTTCACTGTGTTGATCGGGAAGTGGAAGCTGGTGAGCAAATCGTTTTGGGAAAAGCTCATTTTTCACTTTCAGGAATGTTACTATCTGGTTAACAAACATTCTCAACCGGCTGACCTGCCAAAAGAGTGTCTGACAGCTGGCGATTCAAACTATAAAGTTTTCAGTACTATCGGTGAAGAAAAAACTTTTTCACGATGAAGTTTAGGATTTTGATCCCATGGTCAATGAAAGTTTATTGCGGTGCACCCATTGATTTCAATATAATACAGATCAATGGGTGCATCCATCTACGCCATTGCAAAATAAAGTGCGCCACCAAGAGTTAACCCTTTAAAGGTCATTACTCTTTCATGAGATGTTTTGTTTTCAAATCCGGTAATTTTCGCTTTGTGCTTTTAGGTATCGACAATAAAGTCTTAGAAATTTATTTCTGGGCACAAAATGCAAAAGTTCAGGTTATGATTGTATGAATTATTTCCACTTATGACCTCTTGTGTGTAAATTATTTATGGTGCAATATGAAATGGCTATGGACCCATTTTTATGGAATTCTTAAAAAAGCAATGATTATAGGATCTCCTTATAGCGGAGGATGCAATAACTGGTTTAAGGTATAAACATAACCTGGGAGGCAATTTTCTCAGCATTATTTGTACACCATCGAGTAAGCTCAACAGCGCGGATTGACCTCGTCTCCCCGTTGTCTGTTGTTATGGAAACTTCACTCGGTAGGACTCCGCTGTCACCATCGCACTCCTCGAGGAACTTTTGCATGAGAAGAAAATTGTAGTTTTCCTCATTGCTGCATGGCTGTGCCTGAATAAACAGAAATGGAAACATCTTTTAGTATACTCCACAAACTTCTTGATAGCAGTCCAGCTCTACAAGTCTCGCATAGATCTGAACTGACGTTTGACACACCCCGAAGCTAAAGCAAACTATGGCCATAAGGTAGACCCAAAACTCGTGTCGTACAAAGCCCATTCTGATATGGGATTTGGGTGGGTGCTTGTGCTACCCATGTGGTCTCCCATTCAGTTCCGCATGGAGGTTGGGTTGAAGTTAGACTATGCTACGGGGAGGGGGTTTACCCAAACCTGTAAAACACCTTAGTAGGAACTTTTATAAAGCAAGGCAAACTCAGCAAGGTAAAAGGTGAAAGGGCTGCACGGACCGGATACTTTGGGGAGGGGCGCCGGTGGCACCCTGACCCCTTATTAACTAAATCGGCTACCAACCACAAAGTAAAACTTGTTTATATTATAGTTAATGGGATTTTTTACTTGTTTTTTTAAACAGTCAGATTTTCTGGCCTTGCCGCCGAGGGGTTTAGGGTAGTGTTTAATACCGCCTTTCTTACCTGTAACATAACCTTCAGTAACTCGTCAGTAAGATTGATTCCTTTTTCGTGGAGATATTTTTTGATATTTTTTTTTACTTTTCCTTTCCAGGAGCTTGTATCACTTCCTGGGTGCATATCTCGAAAAGGAAATTCTACCTCTGCGTTATCTTGTGGGTCCTGTATAACAAAGGGCAAAAACGAAATATTTTCAAGTTTTACTGTGCACCCATTCATCTGATTCGGTGGTTCAACTTGTCGTTTTGAGTGGAGAATCACCGTGACCTCCATGATGGCATGTCCTGTTTGATCTTGTGACGTCATATGCAAAGGGTTGTTGATGGGTTTTTTTCGGTGTCTTTTTAATAGGAGGGATGTGTAATAAAATCAACCGTATCGGCAGATGTGACTTAGCAATGTTTATAATGTTTTCGTCAATTTCAACTGTACTTGCCTTCCTTTTCGTCTTCATTACTTCATTTAAGAGTATGTCCGCCTTCGTGCAAGTGTCTCTACATTTTTCAGTAACTGCATTCACTCTTGGGTTGGCGGCCTGCAATAGGGACACTTCAAGTTTCAGGTGGGATTTGCGTAGATTCTTACTCAGGTCCCATGTCCCTTCTGCTATCTTGTTCACTTCCTCATCTCGGTCAGATTGCACCATGTTCTGTCGAATTACTGCTAGCATCTCGGTTTATAAAATCATTGCCAAAAGTTGCATCATGAAAATTGCATCATTGTTTGTGTATAATTCATATGATACAATACAGACACGTTTTAGAGGATTTTAATTAAAATGTAACAGTAAACACCTGTTCATTTTTACCTCGAGGAGCTTCCAGGTACTATCCATCTTCACGATGAATTCCTCGTGATCATTTAGTATCCCCAAAAGTTCGTCTGCCTTTGCATACGTCTCGTCTCCCTCTTGTCTTGCAGAACTATGTACTGAATACTGCTGATGGTAAACGATATGTTAAAAGATAAGAATAACAAGTCAAAGTTACTTTCTAATAAAGTTGATCGTTGAAACAATAAGACCCTGGCAATAAATATTTCAAAACATTGATATTTTACCTTCAAATCAGTCGCCAGCTCTTCAACCTTCTCTCGCAAACCCAATGACTCTGCCATGGCGTCGAAAAAGAAGTTGCATATCCTTTCAACTATATCGATGCACTGGCGGGCCAGTTCCACAGGATCCTGAACTATTCTTAAGATTTCTAGTGGCTGTATCCCACTGTGTTTGACATGATTTACCAGAGTGTAGAATGTTTTGAGGAAGTCGTTCTCGTAGTTGTAGCCCGGCTGTACCTGGAGAGGATGGTCCCACCAAAAGGAACAACAATTAGTTTGTGTAATGTTTAAAGGCAGCTGCTGCTGTGCTTTGTTTTGCTAACTTGTTTGTTTGGTTCGTTGTAGGGTGTTCATTGTGGGTGTTGGTAATATTGTTATCGTTTTGGACTGTGATAGGAATAGAACTTAAAACTAAAAGACTTACTTTTTTGTATCTTACCTGAACAAGTTTCTTGAAGAGATTTGGATAGTGATCTTGAAAATTAATCTCAAAGTACGATTGAAGTTTTTCTTGAAGCACTTCCTCTGTCCTCACGGAATCCTTCTCCTCAAAGACAAGAGGAAAATATTGTTTCTTCCTCTCTTCTTGTATACGCAGTTCACCTTTCTAATAACAAGAAAAGCGGAAAAATACACAATACTGTGACATAATAGAATGTAGTTCAATTCAGTTTCATCATTACCTTTTGATGCAAACTCTTCAAAAAAAAAGTCTGCCACAAAGAAGGTAAAACAATAATAAATTCGAGAGCTTGTCAGTAGCGTGCATTGTTGTCATGCATTTAAGAATGTCATTGTTCGTGTGCGATTTTTCTCTTCTTTTTGTACATTTCAAGTTAATCAATTATTTATATAGCCACTGAAAAAAGCACCCGAGTGAAAAATATCAACACTATTGCTTTAGTTTTACCAGTTCTGCTATTAATTTATACCTGAAACTTGAGAATGATGTGGTCCAACAGAGGGCGTAACTTCTCACAACAGTCTATGGCAGCGTACATCTCTTCTGTGGAAACACTTTTAGTTGAACTTTCCTCCCGTCCATCCAGTTCTAGCTCTCCTTCATTGTTCTGAAATCTCTTCTTAAGTACTTTCTTCTCCATTGCGAAATGTTGCGCCCATGCCTGCCTGAAGAAGGTGTGCTGATGCAAAGTGGGCAAAATGTATCGCTTAATCTTCTTGCAGTCCAAAGCAAATGTGTCAATGTCGGTGTCTCGACTGTTTAGACCTTTCTCAAAGTTGCGTGGTTTAACCTCTCGATGCAAGCAATCACTCGGGCGCTGTGAACAGCAGATGTCTATTTCTGCAAGAGTCTACATAAATTCATCAAAAATCCAAATTACACTTTATATGTTTATTCTTATTTATAGTTTTGGGGAAGGGAGAGCCGAAATTAGGGCAAGGCATTTAATTTAAATAGGAATTCAGAAATCGATCTATTGCATTATGTTCGTTGGCAGGTTAGGACTATAACATTTTTAGACTCCCTCGTTCGATTATAAAACTGGAGGCTGGGTCAAAACAAGGGCTATCTTTTCTGCCTGGAATGTAAATTTATTTTGTTTTATTGTTCAAGAAAATTGGAAGGAACCCATTTGAAATATTGTAAACTTGAGAACTTCAGGAGAAGTACTACATCAGTTGCAATTTATTTTTATACGTGTGATTTAATGTTCAACATACCTGAAGGAGCTTTGATCGTGGCGTGTTCTGGAGGAAATCGTTCTTAATCAATCGTAGCACTTCCACGCTGGCAACAAGGCTCCCACACCTAACAGCTTCGCGGTATGACTTGATACACTCGGACTCGATTGGTATAACAGGTTGTCTAGTGTGGCTCCGTTCAGATTTGTACGTATAAAGATTGGAATGGGCGATAGCTAGAGCCGTATCAGACAACAACTTTCGACATCGCATTTGGTCTAGACCTAGCTTCCTTGCACTTAACACATTCCGATGAGCTTCCTCAAAACAATCTCTGGCATGCGCTGTTAATTCATTGCTCATTTCTTTTTCAAGACCCCATTTAAGATGCGCTTCCGCAAGGTAGCGTGGAATGTCCAGATTGGTTGTTGGATCCAGCAGGCTTAACCTCTGTACAGCCTCTTCAAAATCCAGATTCTGGAAGTGCAAAATACCAAATTCAAGGTCCCGATTCTCTTGATCCGAGGAGTAGTGACGGAATAGCTGGTTATATGCAGCATTTCTTTCGGCCTTTGCTTCTGCTCTTACTTCCCATTTGCCCGATTTGTCGTCCATGTATTCAAATGATGAGGCTATATCCATTACCTTTTGCCACATGCTTATTTGGGAACCGAGGTTATTATTCTTGAGAAATTTTGCATATTCAAAGTAAAGTCTTAACTTGTCGTGTGGAGAATAATGTTCCGATTTTTGAAGCATATCCTCGTACAGCCTATTCGCTTCACCGTGTGTCGTTTGTAACGCTAATACACGAGCCTTTCCCAAGGAAGCAGTAAAGTGCATTTTGTTAATCGCCAAACATTTATTAAACTCATCGAGGGCCTCCTTTCGATTTTGTTTCTTTTGGGGCGTTTTTTGGCAATGTTTATTCATAGAGATAAAGCACAACGCCAGCTGGTTGTGACTTTCGGGAACATCCAGGAGTTTTCGTTGTTTTATTGCAGTGCGAAGTTTTGCTAAGGGTATGTCTTTTTTTCTTTTGGCAGAATATCTGTAACACTTCATCAAGTTGTGAAAAACAGCTGTCACATCGGGAGCCTTTTCATGTGCCTGTTCTAGGAGTTTGCGAGCCTTGGCCGTTTCGCCTCGTCGACTTAAATTCAGTCCAAGGTATGCTTTGCCAAGTTGGTACTTGTCGTTTACTTTGATTAGTTTCTCACAGTATTCCTTCTCCTGGTCCATGAGCTTCTTGCCGTCTTCGTCCATATCTTCATACGTACTCCCAATAGGTCTCTGGAATCGCATCTGCCTCCCGGTCATTAGTAAAGCTCCATATAGAAATCCGGCATTATTTGGGAAATGCTTGAGTGCCTCCTCGTAGATCCGCAGAGACCTTGTAATCATGGTGGGCCCCAAACGAGTAAGAGCATTTGCCAATAGCGTCTTTACAACAAGTTCATCTTTTTCACACATTGTTAAACCATCCAGCTCAGAAAGGAGTTCTTCAACCTCTTCATTTCTATGAGATTTGTGTTCTATCCATAAGCGGTTGAGAAGTGCCACCCTTCTGTACCCAGGCTGCAGCTCTGTCTCTGTGTGGTTCTTTATACAATCGTCTGCTTTATCCAGAAATTCCCGCGCTTCGCCGACATTCCAGCAAGACCTGTGGTCTGATACCTCCAGATATGCTCTAAATAGTAGTTGGTCAACCTGAAGCAAGTCAGGGGTCCCCTCCAGATCGTTATCTATGTTACGTGTGACCTTTTCGAAATCAGTGAGAACTCCTGCAGATAAATTCCAGGTGAAATGACATGGTTCTTCTTTCCACGAATGAGACACAGGCAGGGAATTACTATTCGAGGCCATGTTACAAACTGTCGATAAAAAATAATGACAAATACTTCATCTGGAGAACGTGTATTTTAATTCCCGTGCCCGTCATTTGCTTTTTAATGAAATACTATGGCATACCATCAATCTGATGTGGAATATAGGTTGTCTAGTTTTGGTTTAAAAGAATAAACACACGTGGTTGGTAAGTTTTGTGCATGGTAACCCTTATTTTGAAAACTGGTGTGGAAGGTTTGATGTACTAATTGTATTGTTTTCTGCCTGCCTGATTTTTGTTTTGGGTTTTGTCCCCCTTTAAATGCTTTTGTTGTGAGGTTGAGTGTGCTTTAAAATATTTAATTTGTTTCACATTTTGTTTCATTCAATGAAATTTGGTGGACATAGTTCGGGTTGGCCTACTAAGAAAGGCACATTTCCCCAACCATTTGTATTGTGATCGTCCTATACGCGTTCTTCATTTTACAATTAGGCATTTTAACTGTTGACACTGCAGTCCAAAGTTCAATTCAGCTACTACCGAAACCAGACTCAGGCATTTTATTCAGCCATAAGTGTTTATGCGCCGTATGTGCCAAAACAAAAATGATAAACAAACAGCAATGACCACGTGACACGTGACACGTGATTTATGATTTTATTCTGTAATTTTGTTAGACTCTGAACGCATGATCTGAACGCATGGATTGTTCAAAGGTCAAGTTTGGGGTCATGTGCAATAGTGACGTATATGGAGCAAACATACCATTCAATGTGAGCGTTATGTATGCTATTGTTGTGTTGCTACAGCAGGGACGTTTGCCCACAAAGAGTTTGGGCACGGAACAATGTACACTGACTTTGCTGCTTTTACGACGAGATGGGTTAAATTCAGTTTTGTGTCTCACTCATTTTCCAATAGATCCTTATGAAAATGGAGGGAAAATTACAAGTCTCTACCTTCACGTCAAAATGGTGTAAAATGCTGTGTTTGTAACACTGTGTTTGATACCCTTCAAGTGCAATTTCCGTCAAAATCTAAAAAAAGATTCGATGACGTCATAATTAAAATAAAATAATTTTCAGTTCATTCCTGAAGTTTTAAGGATATTTTTATCAAAACAGCATTGATTTCGACAACTTGACTGGCGCAAAAATTCCCCTTTTGAATGTACAGACCCATTTTGTTTCACTTTTTTTAAGTCCGAAAACAAGTGAATCATATTTTGTTGGACGGTGGGTGCAGCTTCTCTTATTTCCACAGACTGAAAACAACAGTTAGGAGTCAAAAAGTCAACATTTCTACTTTTAAAATTTTGCAAAAAATAACTTTTAAAACATCTCAGAAATGTCCTAGTTTGCGCCAGAGACCATCTGATATTTACAAATTCAAATTAATCTTAGAAGAACAACAGGATCAACGGGGGCATTTTTAACAAAATAATTTCACAGGATGCTTGTTACCATTGGATATCATTATAACAAGTAAGCTTTCAGATAAAAATTACACACATTTTTCAGGACCATTACCAAAATATGTCCCTTACGTGCATATGTTGATCGATCAGCAACTCACAAAGGTTAACAATTAAGAAGTGCCCAAAAAAAAACTCAAAATCGTGGTCACATCCAAATCGCCCGTCTATCCATGAAAACAGTGACCGTCAACATGACACGAAAACACGTCACTGGAAAACAAACAGTGCTCGGTATTTTGGCGGTCCATTTCAGTTAGTTACAACACAGTGAATTAAACAAGTTGTTTGACTACTGTCCATGGTTATAAATTGATGATTTAAGGGAAACACTGTCATGTCATGATCGATAATATAATTATTTTTTAAAATGAACTCACACGAAATAGGTTATTATGATGTTTTCTTACCGATTCCTGAGCACGCTCTCGCGCAACCAACTTCTGCCGTAGCTGCTCAACCAACTAACGTAGCTGCTACGTCCGTGGTAATAATAGCGGGAGAAGAGACTGTGCCACACCAGCGATAAGCTGGATACCATCCAAAAAGACCCCTGACGTCTTCGGGGAGTCCCCAGACTTTGTTTGGTTTGCGTGCAATGTGCCAATGTCGTAATTTTCTGGCTTGGGTATGTTTGACATCTCTGTGTACAAATATCCCGTTGATGATGCTTTAGAGAAGCATTCTGAGTATTTCCATGTGCTGGTCTATTTCGGTTTCAAGCTGACGCAAGGTTTGCCCTTAAAAGTCAAATGTTTTGATGCGGGAATATGTTAGGCAGAGTCAGCTACAAACTACATCTCTCCAGCACCATAGTAGAGGAAATATTGTCATACATACTGCAGAATTTATTGCAAACCATTACTCGGCCGGAAATTTCTAGCACAAAGGCCCCAAGTTTTACGTTTACTAAGTTTGCTTTCATTCTTTTATAAGATCTGTCCTTTAGCCCTTTTTATCAAGTTATAAAACACAAGGGTGAAAAATAGATTTAAAGTGGTGATAAGGTCTTTTCTAGCTAAGAAAGTTATTTGTCTTCCAAAGGTCTGCAGATACCAATTATATAAAAAGACAATTATTTTCATTATTATTATTTTTACTTCTATTTTTTACTTATTTATTTATTTTTATTATAATATTTCATCTCGGGTGGCTCGCTGTTTTTATTACATTTTTAATTTTATTTCATTTTTTTAACAGTATATTACCCAAAGGGATTTGTATAGAAAGTGATTTGGGCTATGCATTCACAAAGCTGAACAGGCTGAACGAAAATTCTCAGACAACTGAATTGTCCCCGTTTGTTTGCATTGATATGAGGAAGGACTTCTTCTTTTTTAATTAAGAAAAAAAAATTCTCAAAAAGTTAAGCTATTTATTAACTAATTCAGTGATTTTGTGGAGTCAGCTACAGCAAGGGTGACAATGCGCAAGCTTAAAATGCTCTTTTTTTCTCTCTCTGTCCAGTTGAGTATTTTTAGAAGGTCCCTGTTCCACTAAGAGATATGTCTAATACATTCCCTTTATGTTATACACCATTTGGCTTTCGATTGATATGCTATGCGGTGAAATTCCAGGGGCAGTTAACGCGTAACCTCAGTGGCATTCTCCATACAAAGGCCTTGACCCTGACCCTATTGTCTATAAAAGAAGGAAAGGAATGTTAACTGTAACTAGTTATTGATTGCTACCACAGCCTGGGAATGGTTTAAAACACTAAGTGTATTGTACAGATCATTGCATGAAATTGTTATGCGTATATACATTCTAGGACAACAGTAACTTAGTAACTTATACATTCTTATAATAACTATTTTTATAATAACAATGTTTTTTCCAACAATTCATGTTTTTCTATTAACTACTTTTTGTAGCTTTTAAAAAAATTTTGTAAGAACGCACCAAATTTGGCCCGCGTGCTACGATTTGTGTTACTTTGTTTTCAATAAAGTATCAAAAATTGTTGTCTGTTTATGACAACATACACCAACAATTTGGTCATGTTTCCGACCTTGAAAACATTACTGTCCTGTCCAGGGTCGTGTGAAGGCAGGTGTTAATAGGGGAGACGAAACCTCTCTTGGACTGATGGTATGAGATAGTTGACAGGACTTGTCCCTGACTCTGGCCAACCGGCGAGCTGCTGGAGGTGAAACTGGGTCACAACGATATTCAACACACTCTGACCACAAAGCAAGGCGCACCCTCTCCTGACCATTTGGTGCTCGGTATGGGGCATTGTGTACCCCCCCCCCCCCCGCCATTGTGTCTTCATTGTGTGCTTGGAATCTCAGGAATTCTTTAGAGGATTTTAGGTGGGTACATTCCTTCCGTGCAAGAGGTAAACAGTGTGTTAAAGGATCGGAACATTAGGGGATACCCTCTTCCTCATATCGGGCATGGTATATTCCTGATCGCCGCTATATCTACAGCGGTCTCCATGTTATCAATTGTGTATGCCTACTCGACACTTTGCCTTGTTTTCTTTCACCGTTAACCCCCCCCCCCCCACCCCAACCCTATGGAGTTACGTTGGAGTATCCGCACCTAATATACAGCAACAACTTCGGAAGAATAACTAACTTGCAGATCCTAAAGACCTTTAGGTACACTTGTGGAGTCGGAGACCGTCCCCGCCGTCCCCACTGATGCCCTCTCACAACATGTCCCGGACAGTAAAGTAAAGCAAGGTAAGAAAAAACTACTTTACTTAACCGTTATCTTATAATTACACGATTTAAAAAATTAGCAAAATCCCTACTGCTAAATGAACTTATTACTCCCCTCGAAACGTATAATTGTGATTATGCTTCATGGTCAATTTGGGGCTGAGAGTTAATTTACATGAGCACAAGGGTAAAACTGGGGCACCCCCCCCCACGCTTTTGACAGGGGGGGACCAATGAGGATAACACAAACACCGTACCCCATCCGCCCGCCCAAAAAGTCATGCACTCGTCCTTCACATTATAACAAGTTGACATTGGCGTACGTTATTATGAATGATACTATCTTCCATTTCAAAGTAAAAATATTCAAATCCACCCCCCCAGTGCACCACACTTATTAGGCAAACATTGGTGTTGTTTGGTGCTCGACATGGGATATAGTGTACCCCCACAATGTGTCTTCATGTGCTTGGAATCTCAAGAATTCTTGGGAGGATCAATAGGGGGTACTTCTGTACAAGAGGTTAACAGTGTGTTTGAGTATCGGAACACGAGGGGACACCCTCTGCCCCATACCGGGCAAGGTATAACTGGTGGGCCAAACTGATTTGCATACTTGTAAACACACAACTAATTAATTATGTAACTATGCTAAGTTATGACGACCTGGGGATTCTGTCGTTCAACAATTGAGGAGACTTAATAAAGAGTTGGCTTGAGTGTAAGGTTCACTGTGTTGATCGGGAAGTGGAAGCTGGTGAGCAAATCGTTTTGGGAAAAGCTCACTTTTCAATTTCAGGAATGTTACTAACTTGTTAACAAAAATTCTCAACCGGCTGCCCTGCCAAAAGAGTGTCTGACAGATTGCGATTCAAACTATAAAGTTTTCAGTAATATCGGTGAAAAAAAACCTTTTTCACGATGAAATTAGCGACTTTGATCCCAAGGTCAATGAAAGTTTATTGCGGTGCACCCATTGATTTCAATATAATACAGATCAATGGGTGCATCCATCTACCCCATTGCAAAATAAAGTGCGCCACCAAGAGTTAACCCTTTAAAGGTCATTACTCTTCCATGAGATGTTTTGTTTTCAAATCCGGTAATTTTCGCTTTGTGCTTTTAGGTATCGACAATAAAGTCTTAGAAATTGTTTTCTGGGCACAAAATGCAAATGTTCAGGTTATTGATTGTATTAATTATTGCCACTTATGACCTCTCGTTTGTAAATTATTTATGGTGCAATATGAAATGGCTATAGACCCATTTTTATGGAATTCTTAAAAAAGCAATGATTATAGGGTCTCCTTATAGCGGAGGATGCAATAACTGGTTTAAGGTATAAACATAACCTGGGAGGCAATTTTCTCAGCATTATTTGTACACCATCGAGTAAGCTCAACAGCGCGGATTGACCTCGACTCCCCGTTGTCTGTTGTTATGGAAACTTCACTCGGTAGGACGCCGCTGTCACCATCGCACTCCTCGAGGAACTTTTGCATGAGAAGAAAATTGTAGTTTTCCTCACTGCTGCATGGCTGTGCCTGAATAAACAGAAATGGAAACATCTTTTAGTGTACTCCACAAACTTCTTGATAGCAGTCCAGCTCTACAAGTCTCGCATAGATCTGAACTGACGTTTGACACACCCCGAAGCCAAAGCAAAGTATGGTCATAAGGTAGACCCAAAACTCGTGTCGTACCAAGCCCATTATGATATGGGATTTGGGTGGGTGCTTGTGCTACCCATGTGGTCTCCCATTCAGTTCCGCATGAAGGTTGGGTTGAAGTTAGACTATGCTACGGGGAGGGGGTTTGCCCAAACCTGTAAAACACCTTAGTAGGAACTTTTATAAAGCAAGGCAAACTCAGCAAGGTAAAAGGTGAAAGGGCTGCACGGACCGGATACTTTGGGGAGTGGCGCAGGTGACACCCTGACCCCTTATTAACTAAATCGGCTACCAACCACAAAGTAAAACTTGTTTATATTATAGTTAATGGGATTTTTTACTTGTTTTTTTAAACATTCAGATTTTCTGGCCTTGCCGCCGAGGGGTTTAGGGTAGTGTTTAATACCGCCTTTCTTACCTGTAACATAACCTTCAGTAACTCGTCAGTAAGATTGATTCCTTTTTCGTGGAGATATTTTTTGATATTTTTTTTTACTTTTCCTTTCCAGGAGCTTGTATCACTTCCTGGGTGCATATCTCGAAAAGGAAATTCTACCTCTGCGTTATCTTGTGGGTCCTGTATAACAACGGGCAAAAACAAAATATTTTCAAGTTTTACTGTGCACCCATTGATCTGATTCGGTGGTTCAACTTGTCGTTTTGAGTGGAGAATCACCGTGACCTCCATGATGGCATGTCCTGTTTGATCTTGTGACGTCATATGCAAAGGGTTGTTGATGGGGGGGGTTTCGGTGTCTTTTTAATAGGAGGGATGTGTAATAAAATCAACCGTATCGGCAGATGTGACTTAGCAATGTTTATAATGTTTTCGTCAATTTCAACTGTACTTGCCTTCCTTTTCGTCTCCATTACTTCATTTAAGAGTATGTCCGCCTTCGTGCAAGTGTCTCTACATTTTTGAGTAACTGCATTCGCTCTTGGGTTGGCGGCCTGCAATAGGGACACTTCAAGTTCCAGGTGGGATTTACGTAGATTCTTACTCAGGTCCCATGTCCCTTCTGCCATCTTGTTCACTTCCTCATCTCGGTCAGAATGCACCATGTTCTGTCGAATTACTGCTAGCATCTGGATTTATAAAATCATTGTCAAAATCCTTGCAATGTGTCAGCCAATTGTGTTTTTAAAAGGGTACAACACTTAAACAAATCAAACAGCACAAAGTGATTTTTTTTTATTTACTTATTTTGTTAGGGCTGGATAGCTCAGTTGGTGGAGCGCCGGTACGTAAATCCGGAGGTCGTTGGTTCAAGTCCCGCTCGAGTCAATTTGTCTTTGTTCAAACCCAAAACTATTTAAAAGCAATTTACCCGGTCAGTTTCCCTTGTGGTTTATTACTTGATATTATTTTTGTTTGTGTGTAATTCGTATGATACAATACAGACACGTTTTGGAGGATTTTAATTAAAATGTAACAGTAAACACCTGTTACCTCGAGGAGTTTCCAGGTACTACCCATCCTCACGATGAAATCCTCGTGATCAGTTAGTATCCCCAAAAGTTCGTCTGCCTTTTCATACGTCTCGTCTCCCTCTTGTCTTGCGGGTTTATGGCCTGAATATTGCTGATAATAAACGATATAATTAAAAGATAAGAATATAAAGAAAAGGGTTATTTTCTTAAATGATCGTTGAAACAATTAGGGCCTGGCAATGATTATTACAAAACATTAATATTTACCCTCAAATCAGTCACCAGCTCTTCAACCTTCTCTCGCAAACCCAATGACTCTGCCATGGCGTCGGAAAAGAAGTTGCATATCTCTTCAACTGTATCGATGCACTGGCGGGCCAGTTTCACAGGATACTGATCAATTTCCAAGATTTTTGGTCGCTGTATCCCACTGTGTTTGACATGATTTACCAAAGTGTACAATCTTTTGAGGAAGTCGTTCTCGGAGTTGTAGCCCGGCTGTACCTTGAGAGGATGGTCCCACCAAAAGGAACAACACTTAGTTTGTGTAATGTTTAAAGGCAGCTGCTGCTGTGTTTTGTTTTGGTAACTTGTTTGTTTGGTTCGTTGGAGGGTGTTTATTGTGGGTGTTGGTAATATTGTTATCGTTTTGGACTGTGATAGGAATAGAACGGCTAAAAGACTTAATTTTCATATATAACTTACCTGAACAAGTTTCCTGAAGAGATTTGGATAGTGATCTTGAAAATTAATCTCAAAGTACGATTGAAGTTTTTCTTGAAGCACTTCCTGTGTCCGCACGGAATCCTTCTTCTCAAAGACAAGAGGAAAATATTGTTTCTTCCTCTCTTCTTGTATGCCAAGTTCATCTTTCTAATATCAAGAAAAGCGGAAAAATACACAATACTGTGACATAACAGAATTTAGTTCAATTCAGTTTCATCGTTACCTTTTGCTGCAAACTTTTCAATCAAAAATAGCTGGCACAAAGAAGGCAAAACAATAATAATTTTGATGGCTTGCACTAGCGTGCATTGCTGTCATGCATTTTAGAATGTCTTTGTTTGTGTGCGATTTTTCTCTTCCTTTTGTACAAGTTAAGTCAAGTTAATCAATTATGTATATAGCCACTGAAAAATAACCCAGTGAAAAATATAAACACTATTGCTTAGATTTACCAGTTCTGCTATCTATTTGTACCTGAAACTTGACAATGATGTGGTCCAACAGAGGGCGTAATTTCTCACAACAGTCTATGGCAGCGTACATCTCTTCTGTGGTAACACTATCGGTTGAACTCTCCTCCCGTCCATTCAGTGCTAGCTCTCCTTCGTTGTTCTGAAATCTCTCTTCAAGTACTTTCTTCTCCATTGCGAAATGTTGCGCCCATGCCTGCCTGAAGAAGGTGTCCTGATGCAAAGTGGGCAAAATGTCTCGCTTGATCTTCTTGCAGTCCAACGCAAATGTGTCGATGTCGGTGTCTCGGCTGTTTAGACCTTTCTCAAAGTTGCGTGGTTTAACCTCTCGATGCAAGCAATCACCCAGGCACTGTGAACAGCAGATGTCTATTTCTGCAAGAGTCTACACAAATTCATCAAAAATACAAATTACACTCTTTGTGTTTATTCTTATTTATAGTTTTGGGGAAGGGAGAGCCGAAATTAGGGCAAGGCATTTAATTGAAATAGGAATTCAGAAATCGATCTATTGCATTATTTTCGTTGGCAGGTTAGGACTATTACGTAACATTTTTAGACTCCCTTGTTTGATTATAAAACTGGATGCTTGGTCAAAACAAAGGCTATCTTTTCTGCCTGGAATGTAAATTTATTCTATTTTTTGTTCAAGAAAATCGGAAGGAACCTATTTGAAGTTCTGGAAACTTGAGACCTCCAGAAGAAGTACTTCATCAGTTGCAAATTATTTTTAAAGAGCGGGTTACTGTTCAACATACCTGAAGGAACTTTGATCGTGGCGTGTTCTGGAGGAAATTTTTCTTAATCAATCGTAGCACTTCCACGCTGGCAACAAGGCTCCCACACCTAACAGCTTCGCGGTATGACTTGATACAATCGGACTCAATTGGTATAACAGGTCGTCTAGTGTGGCTCCGTTCAGATTCGTACGTATAAAGATTGGAATGGGCGATAGCTAGAGCCGTATCAGACAACAACTTTCGACATCGCATTTGGTCCAGACCTAGCTGCCTTGCACTTATAACATTCTGATGAGCTTTCTCAAAACAATCTCTGGCATCCACTGTTAATTCACTGCTCATTTCTTTTTCAAGACCCCATTTAAGATGCGCTCCCGCAAGGTAGCATGGAATGTCCAGATTGGCTGTTGGATCCAGCAGGCTTAACCTCTGTACAGCCTCTTCAAAATCCAGATTCTGGAAGTGCAAAATACCAAATTCAAGGTCCCGATTCTCTTGATCCGAGGAGTAGTGACGGAATAGCTGGTTATATGCAGCATTTCTTTCGGCCTTTGCTTCTGCTCTTACTTCCCATTTGCCCGATTTCTCGTCCATGTATTCAAATGATGAGGCTATATCCATTACCTTTTGCCACATGCTTATTTGGCAATCGAGCTTATTTTTCTTGAGAAATTGTGCAAAGTCAAAGTAAAGTCTTAACTTGTCGTGTGGAGAATAATGCTCCGATTTTTGAAGCATGTCCTCGTACAGCCTCTTCGCTTCACCGTGTGTCGTTTGTAACGCTAATACACGAGCCTTTCCCAAGGAAGCAAATAAGTGCATTTTGTTAATCGCCAAACATTTATTAAACTCATCGAGGGCCTCCTTTCGATTTTGTTTCCTTTGGGGCGTTTTTTTGCAAAGTTTACTCATAGAGATAAAGCACAACGCCAGCTGGTTGTGACTTTCGGGAACATCCAGGAGTTTTCGTTTTTTTATTGCATTGCGAAGTTTTGCTAAGGGTATTTTTTTTTTTTTTTTGGCAGAACATCTGTAACACTTCATCAAGTTGTGAAAAACAGCTGTCACATCGGGAGCCTTTTTATGTGCCTGTTCTAGGAGTTTGCGAGCCTTGGCCGTTTCGCCTCGTCGACTTAAATTCAGTCCAAGGTATGCTTTGCCAAGTTGGTACTTGTCGTTTACTTTGATCAGTTTCTCACAGTATTCCTTCTCCTGGTCCATGAGCTTCCTGCCGTCTTCGTCCATATCTTCATACGTACTCCCAATAGGTCTCTGGAATCGCATCTGCCTCCCGGTCATTAGTAAAGCTCCAAATAGAAATCCGGCATTATTTGGGAAATGCTTGAGTGCCTCCTCGTAGATCTGCAGAGACCTTGTAATCATGGTGGGCCCCAAACGAGTAAGAGCATTTGCCAATAGCGTCTTTACAACAAGTTCATCTTGTTCACACATTGTTAAACCATCCAGCTCAGAAAGGAGTTCTTCAACCTCTTCATTTCTATGAGATTTGTGTTCTATCCATAAGCGGTTGAGAAGTGCCACCCTTCTGTACCCAGGCTGCAGCTCTGTCTCTGTGTGGTTCTTTATACAATCGTCTGCTTTATCCAGAAATTCCCGCGCTTCGCCGACATTCCAGCATGACCTGTGGTCTGATACCTCCAGATATGCTCTAAATAGTAGTTGGTCAACCTTCAGCAAGTCAGGGGTCGCCTCCAGATCGTTATCTATGTTACGTGTGACCTTTTCGAAATCAGTGAGAACTCCTGCAGATAAATTCCAGGTGAAATGACATGGTTCTTCTTTCCACGAATGAGACACAGGCAGGGAATTACTATTCGAGGCCATGTTACAAACTGTCGATAAAAATCACAAATACTTCATCTGGAGAACTTGTATTTTAACTCCCGTGCCCGTCATTTGCTTTTTAATGAAATACTATGGCATACCATCAGTCATCAATCTGATATGGAGTATGGGTTGTCTAGTTTTGGTTTAAAAGATCAAACACACGTGGTTGGTAAGTTTTGTGCATGGTAACCCTTATTTTGAAAACTGGTGTGGAAGGTTTGATGTACTAATTTGTATTGTTTTCTGCCTGCCTGATTTTTGTTTTGGGTTTTGTCCCCCTTTAAATGCTTTTGTTGTGAGGTTGAGTGTGCTTTAAAATATTTATTTTGTTTCACATTTTGTTTCATTCAATGAAATTTGGTGGACATAGTTCGGGTTGGCCTACTAGGAAAGGCACATTTCCCCAACCATTTATTGTAAGCGACCTATAAGAGTTCTTCAGTTACAGTTAGGCTATTTACCTGTTGACACTGCAGTTCAACTACTACCGAAACCAGACTCATGCACTTTCTTTAGCCATAGCTGTTTCGATGAAACTTTCAATGCAAAATGTATGTGCCAAAACCAAAATGATAAAAAATTAACAATGACACGTGAATAGGGCTACTGTTCTTATGACTAATTATTTATGATTTTATTCTGTATTTTATTTGACTCTCTACGCATGATCTGAACGCATGGATTGTTCAAAGGTCAAGTTTGGGGTCATGTGCAAAAGTGACGTATATGGAGTAAACACACCATTCAATGTGAGCGTTATGTATGCTATTGTTGTATTGTTACATCAGGGACGTTTGCCCACAAAGAGTTTGGGCACGGAACAATGTACACTGACTTTGCTGTTTTTACAACGAGACGGGTGAGTATATTGAAGAGGGGCCCCAAGGTTGAATTCAGTTTTGTGTCTCACTCATTTTCCAATAAGATCCTTATGAAAATGGAGGGAAAATTACAAGTCTCTACCTTCACATTAAATTGCCGTAAAATGCTGTGTTTGTAACACTGTGTTAAATACCCTCCAAGTGCAATTTCTGTCAAAAACCAAAAAACAGTCGATGACGTCATAATTAAAATTTAAAAATAACTTTCAGTTCATTCCTGAAGTTCTAGGGATTTTTTTTCCATCAAAACGGCATTGATTTCGACAACTTGACTGGCGCAACAATTCCCCTTTGGAATGTACAGACCCAATTTGTTTCACTTTTATTTTATGTCCGAAAACAAGTGTACTTATAAAATCATATTTTGTTGGCGGATGGGTGCAGTTTCTCTTATTTCCACAGAATGAAAACAACAGTTAGGCGTCAATAAGTCAACATTTCTAATTTTAAATTTTGCAAAAAATAACTTTTAAAACATATCAGAAATGTCCTAGTTTCCGCCAGAGAGCATCTGATATTTACAAATTCAAATTAATCTTAGAAGAACAGCAGGATCAACGGGGGCACTTTTAACAAAATAATTTCACAGGATGCTTGCTACCATTGGATATCATTATAACAAGTAAGCTTTCGGATAAAAATTACACAAGTTTTTCAGGACCATTACCAAAGTATGTCCCTTACATGAATATTTTGATCGATCAGCAACTCACAAAGGTTAACAAGAAATGAACAAAAAAAAACTCAAAATCGCCCGTCTATCCATGAAAACAGTGACTGCAAACATGGCACTAAAACACGTCACTGGAAAAAACAGTGCTCGGTATTGTGGCGGTCCATTTCGGTTAGTTACAACACAGTGAATTAAACAAGTTGTTTGACTACTGTTCATGGTTATAAATTGATGATTTAAGGGAAACACTGT
This sequence comes from Pisaster brevispinus, assembly GCA_023634235.1. Classification (NCBI taxonomy): domain Eukaryota; kingdom Metazoa; phylum Echinodermata; class Asteroidea; order Forcipulatida; family Asteriidae; genus Pisaster; species Pisaster brevispinus. Next base: position 11,057,611 of record JAMKCF010000017.1, read on the forward strand.
CATGTCATGATCGATAATATAATTATTTTTTAAAATGAACTCACACGAAATAGGTTATTATGATGTTTTCTTACCGATTCCTGAGCACGCTCTCGCGCAACCAACTTCTGTCGTAGCTGCTCAACCAACTAACGTAGCTGCTACGTCCGTGGTAATAATAGCGGGAGAAGAGACTGCGCCACACCAGCGATAAGCTGGATACCATCCCAAAAATACCCCTGACGTCTTCGGGGAGTCCCCAGACTTTGTTTGGTTTGCGTGCAATGTGCCAATGTTGTAATTTTCTGGCTTGGGTATGTTTGACATCTCTGTGTACAAATATCCCGTTGAGGATGCTTTAGAGAAGCATTCTGAGTATTTCCATGTGCTGGTCTATTTCGGTTTCAAGCTGACGCAAGGTTTGCCCTTAAAAGTCAAATGTTTTGATGCGGGAATATGTTAGGCAGAGTCAGCTACAAACTACATCTCTCCAGCACCATAGTAGAGGAAATCTTGTCAAACATACTGCAGAATTTATTGCAAACCATTACTCGGCCGGAAATTTCTAGCACAAAGCCCCCAGTTTTTACGTTTACTAAGTTTGCTTTCATTCTTTTATAAGATCTGTCCTTTAGCCCTTTTTATCAAGTTATAAAACACAAGGGTGAAAAATAGATTTAAAGTGGTGATAAGGTCTTTTCTAGCTAAGAAAGTTATTTGTCTTCCAAGGGTCTGCAGATAATTATTTTCATTATTATTATTTTTACTTCTATTTTTTACTTATTTATTTATCTTTATTATAATATTTCATCTCGGGTGGCTCGCAGTTTTTATTATATTTTTAATTTTATTTCATTTTTTTAACAGTATATTACCCAAAGGGATTTGTATAGAAAGTGATTTGGGCTATGCATTCACAAAGCTGAACAGGCTGAACGAAGATTCTCAGACAACTGAATTGTCCCCGTTTGTTTGCATTGATATGAGGAAGGACTTCTTTTTTTTAATTAAGAAAAAAAAATTCTCAAAAAGTTAAGCTATTTATTAACTAATTCAGTGATTTTGTGGAGTCAGCTACAGCAAGGGTGACAATGCGCAAGCTTAAAATGCTCTCTTTTTTCTCTCTCTGTCTAGTTGAGTATTTTTAGAAGGTCCCTGTTCCACTAAGAGATATGTCTAATACATTCCCTTTATGTTATACACCATTTGGCTTTCGATTGATATGCTATGCGGTGAAATTCCAGGGGCAGTTAACGCGTAACCTCAGTGGCATTCTCCATACAAAGGCCTTGACCCTGACCCTATTGTCTATAAAAGAAGGAAAGGGATGTTAAATGTAACTAGTTATTGATTGCTACCACAGCCTGGGAATGGTTTAAAACACTAAGTGTATTGTACAGATCATTGCATGAAATTGTTATGCGTATATACATTCTAGGACAACAGTAACTTAGTAACTTAGACATTCTTATAATAACTATTTTTATAATAACAATGTTTTTTCCAACAATTCATGTTTTTCTATTAACTACTTTTTGTAGCTTTTAAAAATTTTTTGTAAGAACGCACCAAATTTGGCCCGCGTGCTACGATTTGTGTTACTTTGTTTTCAATAAAGTATCAAAAATTGTTGTCTGTTTATGACAACATACACCAACAATTTGGTCATGTTTCCGACCTTGAAAACATTACTGTCCTGTCCAGGGTCGTGTGAAGGCAGGTGTTAATAGGGGAGACGAAACCTCTCTTGGACTGATGGTATGAGATAGTTGACAGGACTTGTCCCTGACTCTGGCCAACCGGCAAGCTGCTGGAGGTGAAACTGGGTCACAACGATATTCAACACACTTTGCCAACAAAGCAAGGCGCATCCTTTCCTGACCATTTGGTGCTCGGTATGGGGCATTGCGTACCCCCCCCCCGCCATTGTGTCTTCATTGTGTGCTTGGAATCTCAGGAATTCTTTAGAGGATTTTAGGTGGGTACATTCCTTCCGTGCAAGAGGTAAACAGTGTGTTAAAGTATCGGAACATTAGGGGATACCCTCTTCCTCATATCGGGTACGGTATATTCCTGACCACCGCTTTATCTACAGCGGTCTCCATTATATCAATTGTGTAGGCACCCGGCACTTTGCCTTGTTTTCTTCAACGTTGCCCCCCCCCCCCACCCTATGGAGTTACGTTGAAGTATCCACACCTAATATACAGCAACAACTTCGGAAGAATAACTAACTTGCAGATCCTAAAGACCATTAGGTACACTTGTGGAGTCGGAGACCGTCCCAGACGTCCCCACTGATGCCCTCTCACAACATGTCCCGGACAGTAATGTAAAGCAAGGTAAGAAAAAACACTAATTTACTTAACCTTATCTTACAATTACGCGATTTTAAACATTAGCAAAATCCCTACTGCTAAATGAACTTATTACTCCCCTCGAAACGTATAATTGTGATTATGCTTCATGGTCAATTTGGGGCTGAGAGTTAATTTACATGAGCACAAGGGTAAAACTGGGGCACCCCCCCCCCACACGCTTTTGACAGGGGGAACCAATGAGGATAACACAAACACCGTACCCCATCCGCCGGCCCAAAAGTCATGCACTCGTCCTTCACATTATAACAAGTTGACATTGGCGTACGTAATTATGAATGATACTATCTTCCATTTCAAAGTAAAAATATTCAAATCCACCCCCCCCCCCAGTGCACCACACTTAATAGGCAAACATTGGTGTTGTTTAGTGTTCGACATGGGATATAGTGTACCCCCACAATGTGTCTTCATAGTGTGCTTGGAATCTCAAGAATTCTTGGGAGGATTTAATGGGGGGGTACTTTTGTACAAGAGGTTAACAGTGTGTTTAAGTTTTGGAACATGAGGGGACACCCTCTGCCCCCATATCGGGCAAGGTATAATTGGTGGGCCAAACTGATTTGCATACTTGTAAACACACAACTAATTAATTATGTAATTATGCTAAGTTATGACGACCTGGGGATTCTGCCGTTCAACAATTGAGGAGACTTAATAAAGAGTTGGCTTGAGAGTAAGGTTCACTGTGTTGATCGGGAAGTGGAAGCTGGTGAGCAAATCGTTTTGGGAAAAGCTCATTTTTCACTTTCAGGAATGTTACTATCTGGTTAACAAACATTCTCAACCGGCTGACCTGCCAAAAGAGTGTCTGACAGCTGGCGATTCAAACTATAAAGTTTTCAGTACTATCGGTGAAGAAAAAACTTTTTCACGATGAAGTTTAGGATTTTGATCCCATGGTCAATGAAAGTTTATTGCGGTGCACCCATTGATTTCAATATAATACAGATCAATGGGTGCATCCATCTACGCCATTGCAAAATAAAGTGCGCCACCAAGAGTTAACCCTTTAAAGGTCATTACTCTTTCATGAGATGTTTTGTTTTCAAATCCGGTAAATTTCGCTTTGTGCTTTTAGGTATCGACAATAAAGTCTTAGAAATTTATTTCTGGGCACAAAATGCAAAAGTTCAGGTTATGATTGTATGAATTATTTCCACTTATGACCTCTTGTGTGTAAATTATTTATGGTGCAATATGAAATGGCTATGGACCCATTTTTATGGAATTCTTAAAAAAGCAATGATTATAGGATCTCCTTATAGCGGAGGATGCAATAACTGGTTTAAGGTATAAACATAACCTGGGAGGCAATTTTCTCAGCATTATTTGTACACCATCGAGTAAGCTCAACAGCGCGGATTGACCTCGTCTCCCCGTTGTCTGTTGTTATGGAAACTTCACTCGGTAGGACTCCGCTGTCACCATCGCACTCCTCGAGGAACTTTTGCATGAGAAGAAAATTGTAGTTTTCCTCATTGCTGCATGGCTGTGCCTGAATAAACAGAAATGGAAACATCTTTTAGTATACTCCACAAACTTCTTGATAGCAGTCCAGCTCTACAAGTCTCGCATAGATCTGAACTGACGTTTGACACACCCCGAAGCTAAAGCAAACTATGGCCATAAGGTAGACCCAAAACTCGTGTCGTACAAAGCCCATTCTGATATGGGATTTGGGTGGGTGCTTGTGCTACCCATGTGGTCTCCCATTCAGTTCCGCATGGAGGTTGGGTTGAAGTTAGACTATGCTACGGGGAGGGGGTTTACCCAAACCTGTAAAACACCTTAGTAGGAACTTTTATAAAGCAAGGCAAACTCAGCAAGGTAAAAGGTGAAAGGGCTGCACGGACCGGATACTTTGGGGAGGGGCGCCGGTGGCACCCTGACCCCTTATTAACTAAATCGGCTACCAACCACAAAGTAAAACTTGTTTATATTATAGTTAATGGGATTTTTTACTTGTTTTTTTAAACAGTCAGATTTTCTGGCCTTGCCGCCGAGGGGTTTAGGGTAGTGTTTAATACCGCCTTTCTTACCTGTAACATAACCTTCAGTAACTCGTCAGTAAGATTGATTCCTTTTTCGTGGAGATATTTTTTGATATTTTTTTTTACTTTTCCTTTCCAGGAGCTTGTATCACTTCCTGGGTGCATATCTCGAAAAGGAAATTCTACCTCTGCGTTATCTTGTGGGTCCTGTATAACAAAGGGCAAAAACGAAATATTTTCAAGTTTTACTGTGCACCCATTCATCTGATTCGGTGGTTCAACTTGTCGTTTTGAGTGGAGAATCACCGTGACCTCCATGATGGCATGTCCTGTTTGATCTTGTGACGTCATATGCAAAGGGTTGTTGATGGGTTTTTTTCGGTGTCTTTTTAATAGGAGGGATGTGTAATAAAATCAACCGTATCGGCAGATGTGACTTAGCAATGTTTATAATGTTTTCGTCAATTTCAACTGTACTTGCCTTCCTTTTCGTCTTCATTACTTCATTTAAGAGTATGTCCGCCTTCGTGCAAGTGTCTCTACATTTTTCAGTAACTGCATTCACTCTTGGGTTGGCGGCCTGCAATAGGGACACTTCAAGTTTCAGGTGGGATTTGCGTAGATTCTTACTCAGGTCCCATGTCCCTTCTGCTATCTTGTTCACTTCCTCATCTCGGTCAGATTGCACCATGTTCTGTCGAATTACTGCTAGCATCTCGGTTTATAAAATCATTGCCAAAAGTTGCATCATGAAAATTGCATCATTGTTTGTGTATAATTCATATGATACAATACAGACACGTTTTAGAGGATTTTAATTAAAATGTAACAGTAAACACCTGTTCATTTTTACCTCGAGGAGCTTCCAGGTACTATCCATCTTCACGATGAATTCCTCGTGATCATTTAGTATCCCCAAAAGTTCGTCTGCCTTTGCATACGTCTCGTCTCCCTCTTGTCTTGCAGAACTATGTACTGAATACTGCTGATGGTAAACGATATGTTAAAAGATAAGAATAACAAGTCAAAGTTACTTTCTAATAAAGTTGATCGTTGAAACAATAAGACCCTGGCAATAAATATTTCAAAACATTGATATTTTACCTTCAAATCAGTCGCCAGCTCTTCAACCTTCTCTCGCAAACCCAATGACTCTGCCATGGCGTCGAAAAAGAAGTTGCATATCCTTTCAACTATATCGATGCACTGGCGGGCCAGTTCCACAGGATCCTGAACTATTCTTAAGATTTCTAGTGGCTGTATCCCACTGTGTTTGACATGATTTACCAGAGTGTAGAATGTTTTGAGGAAGTCGTTCTCGTAGTTGTAGCCCGGCTGTACCTGGAGAGGATGGTCCCACCAAAAGGAACAACAATTAGTTTGTGTAATGTTTAAAGGCAGCTGCTGCTGTGCTTTGTTTTGCTAACTTGTTTGTTTGGTTCGTTGTAGGGTGTTCATTGTGGGTGTTGGTAATATTGTTATCGTTTTGGACTGTGATAGGAATAGAACTTAAAACTAAAAGACTTACTTTTTTGTATCTTACCTGAACAAGTTTCTTGAAGAGATTTGGATAGTGATCTTGAAAATTAATCTCAAAGTACGATTGAAGTTTTTCTTGAAGCACTTCCTCTGTCCTCACGGAATCCTTCTCCTCAAAGACAAGAGGAAAATATTGTTTCTTCCTCTCTTCTTGTATACGCAGTTCACCTTTCTAATAACAAGAAAAGCGGAAAAATACACAATACTGTGACATAATAGAATGTAGTTCAATTCAGTTTCATCATTACCTTTTGATGCAAACTCTTCAAAAAAAAAGTCTGCCACAAAGAAGGTAAAACAATAATAAATTCGAGAGCTTGTCAGTAGCGTGCATTGTTGTCATGCATTTAAGAATGTCATTGTTCGTGTGCGATTTTTCTCTTCTTTTTGTACATTTCAAGTTAATCAATTATTTATATAGCCACTGAAAAAAGCACCCGAGTGAAAAATATCAACACTATTGCTTTAGTTTTACCAGTTCTGCTATTAATTTATACCTGAAACTTGAGAATGATGTGGTCCAACAGAGGGCGTAACTTCTCACAACAGTCTATGGCAGCGTACATCTCTTCTGTGGAAACACTTTTAGTTGAACTTTCCTCCCGTCCATCCAGTTCTAGCTCTCCTTCATTGTTCTGAAATCTCTTCTTAAGTACTTTCTTCTCCATTGCGAAATGTTGCGCCCATGCCTGCCTGAAGAAGGTGTGCTGATGCAAAGTGGGCAAAATGTATCGCTTAATCTTCTTGCAGTCCAAAGCAAATGTGTCAATGTCGGTGTCTCGACTGTTTAGACCTTTCTCAAAGTTGCGTGGTTTAACCTCTCGATGCAAGCAATCACTCGGGCGCTGTGAACAGCAGATGTCTATTTCTGCAAGAGTCTACATAAATTCATCAAAAATCCAAATTACACTTTATATGTTTATTCTTATTTATAGTTTTGGGGAAGGGAGAGCCGAAATTAGGGCAAGGCATTTAATTTAAATAGGAATTCAGAAATCGATCTATTGCATTATGTTCGTTGGCAGGTTAGGACTATAACATTTTTAGACTCCCTCGTTCGATTATAAAACTGGAGGCTGGGTCAAAACAAGGGCTATCTTTTCTGCCTGGAATGTAAATTTATTTTGTTTTATTGTTCAAGAAAATTGGAAGGAACCCATTTGAAATATTGTAAACTTGAGAACTTCAGGAGAAGTACTACATCAGTTGCAATTTATTTTTATACGTGTGATTTAATGTTCAACATACCTGAAGGAGCTTTGATCGTGGCGTGTTCTGGAGGAAATCGTTCTTAATCAATCGTAGCACTTCCACGCTGGCAACAAGGCTCCCACACCTAACAGCTTCGCGGTATGACTTGATACACTCGGACTCGATTGGTATAACAGGTTGTCTAGTGTGGCTCCGTTCAGATTTGTACGTATAAAGATTGGAATGGGCGATAGCTAGAGCCGTATCAGACAACAACTTTCGACATCGCATTTGGTCTAGACCTAGCTTCCTTGCACTTAACACATTCCGATGAGCTTCCTCAAAACAATCTCTGGCATGCGCTGTTAATTCATTGCTCATTTCTTTTTCAAGACCCCATTTAAGATGCGCTTCCGCAAGGTAGCGTGGAATGTCCAGATTGGTTGTTGGATCCAGCAGGCTTAACCTCTGTACAGCCTCTTCAAAATCCAGATTCTGGAAGTGCAAAATACCAAATTCAAGGTCCCGATTCTCTTGATCCGAGGAGTAGTGACGGAATAGCTGGTTATATGCAGCATTTCTTTCGGCCTTTGCTTCTGCTCTTACTTCCCATTTGCCCGATTTGTCGTCCATGTATTCAAATGATGAGGCTATATCCATTACCTTTTGCCACATGCTTATTTGGGAACCGAGGTTATTATTCTTGAGAAATTTTGCATATTCAAAGTAAAGTCTTAACTTGTCGTGTGGAGAATAATGTTCCGATTTTTGAAGCATATCCTCGTACAGCCTATTCGCTTCACCGTGTGTCGTTTGTAACGCTAATACACGAGCCTTTCCCAAGGAAGCAGTAAAGTGCATTTTGTTAATCGCCAAACATTTATTAAACTCATCGAGGGCCTCCTTTCGATTTTGTTTCTTTTGGGGCGTTTTTTGGCAATGTTTATTCATAGAGATAAAGCACAACGCCAGCTGGTTGTGACTTTCGGGAACATCCAGGAGTTTTCGTTGTTTTATTGCAGTGCGAAGTTTTGCTAAGGGTATGTCTTTTTTTCTTTTGGCAGAATATCTGTAACACTTCATCAAGTTGTGAAAAACAGCTGTCACATCGGGAGCCTTTTCATGTGCCTGTTCTAGGAGTTTGCGAGCCTTGGCCGTTTCGCCTCGTCGACTTAAATTCAGTCCAAGGTATGCTTTGCCAAGTTGGTACTTGTCGTTTACTTTGATTAGTTTCTCACAGTATTCCTTCTCCTGGTCCATGAGCTTCTTGCCGTCTTCGTCCATATCTTCATACGTACTCCCAATAGGTCTCTGGAATCGCATCTGCCTCCCGGTCATTAGTAAAGCTCCATATAGAAATCCGGCATTATTTGGGAAATGCTTGAGTGCCTCCTCGTAGATCCGCAGAGACCTTGTAATCATGGTGGGCCCCAAACGAGTAAGAGCATTTGCCAATAGCGTCTTTACAACAAGTTCATCTTTTTCACACATTGTTAAACCATCCAGCTCAGAAAGGAGTTCTTCAACCTCTTCATTTCTATGAGATTTGTGTTCTATCCATAAGCGGTTGAGAAGTGCCACCCTTCTGTACCCAGGCTGCAGCTCTGTCTCTGTGTGGTTCTTTATACAATCGTCTGCTTTATCCAGAAATTCCCGCGCTTCGCCGACATTCCAGCAAGACCTGTGGTCTGATACCTCCAGATATGCTCTAAATAGTAGTTGGTCAACCTGAAGTAAGTCAGGGGTCCCCTCCAGATCGTTATCTATGTTACGTGTGACCTTTTCGAAATCAGTGAGAACTCCTGCAGATAAATTCCAGGTGAAATGACATGGTTCTTCTTTCCACGAATGAGACACAGGCAGGGAATTACTATTCGAGGCCATGTTACAAACTGTCGATAAAAAATAATGACAAATACTTCATCTGGAGAACGTGTATTTTAATTCCCGTGCCCGTCATTTGCTTTTTAATGAAATACTATGGCATACCATCAATCTGATGTGGAATATAGGTTGTCTAGTTTTGGTTTAAAAGAATAAACACACGTGGTTGGTAAGTTTTGTGCATGGTAACCCTTATTTTGAAAACTGGTGTGGAAGGTTTGATGTACTAATTGTATTGTTTTCTGCCTGCCTGATTTTTGTTTTGGGTTTTGTCCCCCTTTAAATGCTTTTGTTGTGAGGTTGAGTGTGCTTTAAAATATTTAATTTGTTTCACATTTTGTTTCATTCAATGAAATTTGGTGGACATAGTTCGGGTTGGCCTACTAAGAAAGGCACATTTCCCCAACCATTTGTATTGTGATCGTCCTATACGCGTTCTTCATTTTACAATTAGGCATTTTAACTGTTGACACTGCAGTCCAAAGTTCAATTCAGCTACTACCGAAACCAGACTCAGGCATTTTATTCAGCCATAAGTGTTTATGCGCCGTATGTGCCAAAACAAAAATGATAAACAAACAGCAATGACCACGTGACACGTGACACGTGATTTATGATTTTATTCTGTAATTTTGTTAGACTCTGAACGCATGATCTGAACGCATGGATTGTTCAAAGGTCAAGTTTGGGGTCATGTGCAATAGTGACGTATATGGAGCAAACATACCATTCAATGTGAGCGTTATGTATGCTATTGTTGTGTTGCTACAGCAGGGACGTTTGCCCACAAAGAGTTTGGGCACGGAACAATGTACACTGACTTTGCTGCTTTTACGACGAGATGGGTTAAATTCAGTTTTGTGTCTCACTCATTTTCCAATAGATCCTTATGAAAATGGAGGGAAAATTACAAGTCTCTACCTTCACGTCAAAATGGTGTAAAATGCTGTGTTTGTAACACTGTGTTTGATACCCTTCAAGTGCAATTTCCGTCAAAATCTAAAAAAAGATTCGATGACGTCATAATTAAAATAAAATAATTTTCAGTTCATTCCTGAAGTTTTAAGGATATTTTTATCAAAACGGCATTGATTTCGACAACTTGACTGGCGCAAAAATTCCCCTTTTGAATGTACAGACCCATTTTGTTTCACTTTTTTTAAGTCCGAAAACAAGTGAATCATATTTTGTTGGACGGTGGGTGCAGCTTCTCTTATTTCCACAGACTGAAAACAACAGTTAGGAGTCAAAAAGTCAACATTTCTACTTTTAAAATTTTGCAAAAAATAACTTTTAAAACATCTCAGAAATGTCCTAGTTTGCGCCAGAGACCATCTGATATTTACAAATTCAAATTAATCTTAGAAGAACAACAGGATCAACGGGGGCATTTTTAACAAAATAATTTCACAGGATGCTTGTTACCATTGGATATCATTATAACAAGTAAGCTTTCAGATAAAAATTACACACATTTTTCAGGACCATTACCAAAATATGTCCCTTACGTGCATATGTTGATCGATCAGCAACTCACAAAGGTTAACAATTAAGAAGTGCCCCAAAAAAAACTCAAAATCGTGGTCACATCCAAATCGCCCGTCTATCCATGAAAACAGTGACCGTCAACATGACACGAAAACACGTCACTGGAAAACAAACAGTGCTCGGTATTTTGGCGGTCCATTTCAGTTAGTTACAACACAGTGAATTAAACAAGTTGTTTGACTACTGTCCATGGTTATAAATTGATGATTTAAGGGAAACACTGTCATGTCATGATCGATAATATAATTATTTTTTAAAATGAACTCACACGAAATAGGTTATTATGATGTTTTCTTACCGATTCCTGAGCACGCTCTCGCGCAACCAACTTCTGCCGTAGCTGCTCAACCAACTAACGTAGCTGCTACGTCCGTGGTAATAATAGCGGGAGAAGAGACTGTGCCACACCAGCGATAAGCTGGATACCATCCAAAAAGACCCCTGACGTCTTCGGGGAGTCCCCAGACTTTGTTTGGTTTGCGTGCAATGTGCCAATGTCGTAATTTTCTGGCTTGGGTATGTTTGACATCTCTGTGTACAAATATCCCGTTGATGATGCTTTAGAGAAGCATTCTGAGTATTTCCATGTGCTGGTCTATTTCGGTTTCAAGCTGACGCAAGGTTTGCCCTTAAAAGTCAAATGTTTTGATGCGGGAATATGTTAGGCAGAGTCAGCTACAAACTACATCTCTCCAGCACCATAGTAGAGGAAATATTGTCATACATACTGCAGAATTTATTGCAAACCATTACTCGGCCGGAAATTTCTAGCACAAAGGCCCCAAGTTTTACGTTTACTAAGTTTGCTTTCATTCTTTTATAAGATCTGTCCTTTAGCCCTTTTTATCAAGTTATAAAACACAAGGGTGAAAAATAGATTTAAAGTGGTGATAAGGTCTTTTCTAGCTAAGAAAGTTATTTGTCTTCCAAAGGTCTGCAGATACCAATTATATAAAAAGACAATTATTTTCATTATTATTATTTTTACTTCTATTTTTTACTTATTTATTTATTTTTATTATAATATTTCATCTCGGGTGGCTCGCTGTTTTTATTACATTTTTAATTTTATTTCATTTTTTTAACAGTATATTACCCAAAGGGATTTGTATAGAAAGTGATTTGGGCTATGCATTCACAAAGCTGAACAGGCTGAACGAAAATTCTCAGACAACTGAATTGTCCCCGTTTGTTTGCATTGATATGAGGAAGGACTTCTTCTTTTTTAATTAAGAAAAAAAAATTCTCAAAAAGTTAAGCTATTTATTAACTAATTCAGTGATTTTGTGGAGTCAGCTACAGCAAGGGTGACAATGCGCAAGCTTAAAATGCTCTTTTTTTCTCTCTCTGTCCAGTTGAGTATTTTTAGAAGGTCCCTGTTCCACTAAGAGATATGTCTAATACATTCCCTTTATGTTATACACCATTTGGCTTTCGATTGATATGCTATGCGGTGAAATTCCAGGGGCAGTTAACGCGTAACCTCAGTGGCATTCTCCATACAAAGGCCTTGACCCTGACCCTATTGTCTATAAAAGAAGGAAAGGAATGTTAACTGTAACTAGTTATTGATTGCTACCACAGCCTGGGAATGGTTTAAAACACTAAGTGTATTGTACAGATCATTGCATGAAATTGTTATGCGTATATACATTCTAGGACAACAGTAACTTAGTAACTTATACATTCTTATAATAACTATTTTTATAATAACAATGTTTTTTCCAACAATTCATGTTTTTCTATTAACTACTTTTTGTAGCTTTTAAAAAAATTTTGTAAGAACGCACCAAATTTGGCCCGCGTGCTACGATTTGTGTTACTTTGTTTTCAATAAAGTATCAAAAATTGTTGTCTGTTTATGACAACATACACCAACAATTTGGTCATGTTTCCGACCTTGAAAACATTACTGTCCTGTCCAGGGTCGTGTGAAGGCAGGTGTTAATAGGGGAGACGAAACCTCTCTTGGACTGATGGTATGAGATAGTTGACAGGACTTGTCCCTGACTCTGGCCAACCGGCGAGCTGCTGGAGGTGAAACTGGGTCACAACGATATTCAACACACTCTGACCACAAAGCAAGGCGCACCCTCTCCTGACCATTTGGTGCTCGGTATGGGGCATTGTGTACCCCCCCCCCCCCCGCCATTGTGTCTTCATTGTGTGCTTGGAATCTCAGGAATTCTTTAGAGGATTTTAGGTGGGTACATTCCTTCCGTGCAAGAGGTAAACAGTGTGTTAAAGGATCGGAACATTAGGGGATACCCTCTTCCTCATATCGGGCATGGTATATTCCTGATCGCCGCTATATCTACAGCGGTCTCCATGTTATCAATTGTGTATGCCTACTCGACACTTTGCCTTGTTTTCTTTCACCGTTAACCCCCCCCCCCCCACCCCAACCCTATGGAGTTACGTTGGAGTATCCGCACCTAATATACAGCAACAACTTCGGAAGAATAACTAACTTGCAGATCCTAAAGACCTTTAGGTACACTTGTGGAGTCGGAGACCGTCCCCGCCGTCCCCACTGATGCCCTCTCACAACATGTCCCGGACAGTAAAGTAAAGCAAGGTAAGAAAAAACTACTTTACTTAACCGTTATCTTATAATTACACGATTTAAAAAATTAGCAAAATCCCTACTGCTAAATGAACTTATTACTCCCCTCGAAACGTATAATTGTGATTATGCTTCATGGTCAATTTGGGGCTGAGAGTTAATTTACATGAGCACAAGGGTAAAACTGGGGCACCCCCCCCCCCACGCTTTTGACAGGGGGGGACCAATGAGGATAACACAAACACCGTACCCCATCCGCCCGCCCAAAAAGTCATGCACTCGTCCTTCACATTATAACAAGTTGACATTGGCGTACGTTATTATGAATGATACTATCTTCCATTTCAAAGTAAAAATATTCAAATCCACCCCCCCAGTGCACCACACTTATTAGGCAAACATTGGTGTTGTTTGGTGCTCGACATGGGATATAGTGTACCCCCACAATGTGTCTTCATGTGCTTGGAATCTCAAGAATTCTTGGGAGGATCAATAGGGGGTACTTCTGTACAAGAGGTTAACAGTGTGTTTGAGTATCGGAACACGAGGGGACACCCTCTGCCCCATACCGGGCAAGGTATAACTGGTGGGCCAAACTGATTTGCATACTTGTAAACACACAACTAATTAATTATGTAACTATGCTAAGTTATGACGACCTGGGGATTCTGTCGTTCAACAATTGAGGAGACTTAATAAAGAGTTGGCTTGAGTGTAAGGTTCACTGTGTTGATCGGGAAGTGGAAGCTGGTGAGCAAATCGTTTTGGGAAAAGCTCACTTTTCAATTTCAGGAATGTTACTAACTTGTTAACAAAAATTCTCAACCGGCTGCCCTGCCAAAAGAGTGTCTGACAGATTGCGATTCAAACTATAAAGTTTTCAGTAATATCGGTGAAAAAAAACCTTTTTCACGATGAAATTAGCGACTTTGATCCCAAGGTCAATGAAAGTTTATTGCGGTGCACCCATTGATTTCAATATAATACAGATCAATGGGTGCATCCATCTACCCCATTGCAAAATAAAGTGCGCCACCAAGAGTTAACCCTTTAAAGGTCATTACTCTTCCATGAGATGTTTTGTTTTCAAATCCGGTAATTTTCGCTTTGTGCTTTTAGGTATCGACAATAAAGTCTTAGAAATTGTTTTCTGGGCACAAAATGCAAATGTTCAGGTTATTGATTGTATTAATTATTGCCACTTATGACCTCTCGTTTGTAAATTATTTATGGTGCAATATGAAATGGCTATAGACCCATTTTTATGGAATTCTTAAAAAAGCAATGATTATAGGGTCTCCTTATAGCGGAGGATGCAATAACTGGTTTAAGGTATAAACATAACCTGGGAGGCAATTTTCTCAGCATTATTTGTACACCATCGAGTAAGCTCAACAGCGCGGATTGACCTCGACTCCCCGTTGTCTGTTGTTATGGAAACTTCACTCGGTAGGACGCCGCTGTCACCATCGCACTCCTCGAGGAACTTTTGCATGAGAAGAAAATTGTAGTTTTCCTCACTGCTGCATGGCTGTGCCTGAATAAACAGAAATGGAAACATCTTTTAGTGTACTCCACAAACTTCTTGATAGCAGTCCAGCTCTACAAGTCTCGCATAGATCTGAACTGACGTTTGACACACCCCGAAGCCAAAGCAAAGTATGGTCATAAGGTAGACCCAAAACTCGTGTCGTACCAAGCCCATTATGATATGGGATTTGGGTGGGTGCTTGTGCTACCCATGTGGTCTCCCATTCAGTTCCGCATGAAGGTTGGGTTGAAGTTAGACTATGCTACGGGGAGGGGGTTTGCCCAAACCTGTAAAACACCTTAGTAGGAACTTTTATAAAGCAAGGCAAACTCAGCAAGGTAAAAGGTGAAAGGGCTGCACGGACCGGATACTTTGGGGAGTGGCGCAGGTGACACCCTGACCCCTTATTAACTAAATCGGCTACCAACCACAAAGTAAAACTTGTTTATATTATAGTTAATGGGATTTTTTACTTGTTTTTTTAAACATTCAGATTTTCTGGCCTTGCCGCCGAGGGGTTTAGGGTAGTGTTTAATACCGCCTTTCTTACCTGTAACATAACCTTCAGTAACTCGTCAGTAAGATTGATTCCTTTTTCGTGGAGATATTTTTTGATATTTTTTTTTACTTTTCCTTTCCAGGAGCTTGTATCACTTCCTGGGTGCATATCTCGAAAAGGAAATTCTACCTCTGCGTTATCTTGTGGGTCCTGTATAACAACGGGCAAAAACAAAATATTTTCAAGTTTTACTGTGCACCCATTGATCTGATTCGGTGGTTCAACTTGTCGTTTTGAGTGGAGAATCACCGTGACCTCCATGATGGCATGTCCTGTTTGATCTTGTGACGTCATATGCAAAGGGTTGTTGATGGGGGGGGGGGGTTTCGGTGTCTTTTTAATAGGAGGGATGTGTAATAAAATCAACCGTATCGGCAGATGTGACTTAGCAATGTTTATAATGTTTTCGTCAATTTCAACTGTACTTGCCTTCCTTTTCGTCTCCATTACTTCATTTAAGAGTATGTCCGCCTTCGTGCAAGTGTCTCTACATTTTTGAGTAACTGCATTCGCTCTTGGGTTGGCGGCCTGCAATAGGGACACTTCAAGTTCCAGGTGGGATTTACGTAGATTCTTACTCAGGTCCCATGTCCCTTCTGCCATCTTGTTCACTTCCTCATCTCGGTCAGAATGCACCATGTTCTGTCGAATTACTGCTAGCATCTGGATTTATAAAATCATTGTCAAAATCCTTGCAATGTGTCAGCCAATTGTGTTTTTAAAAGGGTACAACACTTAAACAAATCAAACAGCACAAAGTGATTTTTTTTTATTTACTTATTTTGTTAGGGCTGGATAGCTCAGTTGGTGGAGCGCCGGTACGTAAATCCGGAGGTCGTTGGTTCAAGTCCCGCTCGAGTCAATTTGTCTTTGTTCAAACCCAAAACTATTTAAAAGCAATTTACCCGGTCAGTTTCCCTTGTGGTTTATTACTTGATATTATTTTTGTTTGTGTGTAATTCGTATGATACAATACAGACACGTTTTGGAGGATTTTAATTAAAATGTAACAGTAAACACCTGTTACCTCGAGGAGTTTCCAGGTACTACCCATCCTCACGATGAAATCCTCGTGATCAGTTAGTATCCCCAAAAGTTCGTCTGCCTTTTCATACGTCTCGTCTCCCTCTTGTCTTGCGGGTTTATGGCCTGAATATTGCTGATAATAAACGATATAATTAAAAGATAAGAATATAAAGAAAAGGGTTATTTTCTTAAATGATCGTTGAAACAATTAGGGCCTGGCAATGATTATTACAAAACATTAATATTTACCCTCAAATCAGTCACCAGCTCTTCAACCTTCTCTCGCAAACCCAATGACTCTGCCATGGCGTCGGAAAAGAAGTTGCATATCTCTTCAACTGTATCGATGCACTGGCGGGCCAGTTTCACAGGATACTGATCAATTTCCAAGATTTTTGGTCGCTGTATCCCACTGTGTTTGACATGATTTACCAAAGTGTACAATCTTTTGAGGAAGTCGTTCTCGGAGTTGTAGCCCGGCTGTACCTTGAGAGGATGGTCCCACCAAAAGGAACAACACTTAGTTTGTGTAATGTTTAAAGGCAGCTGCTGCTGTGTTTTGTTTTGGTAACTTGTTTGTTTGGTTCGTTGGAGGGTGTTTATTGTGGGTGTTGGTAATATTGTTATCGTTTTGGACTGTGATAGGAATAGAACGGCTAAAAGACTTAATTTTCATATATAACTTACCTGAACAAGTTTCCTGAAGAGATTTGGATAGTGATCTTGAAAATTAATCTCAAAGTACGATTGAAGTTTTTCTTGAAGCACTTCCTGTGTCCGCACGGAATCCTTCTTCTCAAAGACAAGAGGAAAATATTGTTTCTTCCTCTCTTCTTGTATGCCAAGTTCATCTTTCTAATATCAAGAAAAGCGGAAAAATACACAATACTGTGACATAACAGAATTTAGTTCAATTCAGTTTCATCGTTACCTTTTGCTGCAAACTTTTCAATCAAAAATAGCTGGCACAAAGAAGGCAAAACAATAATAATTTTGATGGCTTGCACTAGCGTGCATTGCTGTCATGCATTTTAGAATGTCTTTGTTTGTGTGCGATTTTTCTCTTCCTTTTGTACAAGTTAAGTCAAGTTAATCAATTATGTATATAGCCACTGAAAAATAACCCAGTGAAAAATATAAACACTATTGCTTAGATTTACCAGTTCTGCTATCTATTTGTACCTGAAACTTGACAATGATGTGGTCCAACAGAGGGCGTAATTTCTCACAACAGTCTATGGCAGCGTACATCTCTTCTGTGGTAACACTATCGGTTGAACTCTCCTCCCGTCCATTCAGTGCTAGCTCTCCTTCGTTGTTCTGAAATCTCTCTTCAAGTACTTTCTTCTCCATTGCGAAATGTTGCGCCCATGCCTGCCTGAAGAAGGTGTCCTGATGCAAAGTGGGCAAAATGTCTCGCTTGATCTTCTTGCAGTCCAACGCAAATGTGTCGATGTCGGTGTCTCGGCTGTTTAGACCTTTCTCAAAGTTGCGTGGTTTAACCTCTCGATGCAAGCAATCACCCAGGCACTGTGAACAGCAGATTTCTATTTCTGCAAGAGTCTACACAAATTCATCAAAAATACAAATTACACTCTTTGTGTTTATTCTTATTTATAGTTTTGGGGAAGGGAGAGCCGAAATTAGGGCAAGGCATTTAATTGAAATAGGAATTCAGAAATCGATCTATTGCATTATTTTCGTTGGCAGGTTAGGACTATTACGTAACATTTTTAGACTCCCTTGTTTGATTATAAAACTGGATGCTTGGTCAAAACAAAGGCTATCTTTTCTGCCTGGAATGTAAATTTATTCTATTTTTTGTTCAAGAAAATCGGAAGGAACCTATTTGAAGTTCTGGAAACTTGAGACCTCCAGAAGAAGTACTTCATCAGTTGCAAATTATTTTTAAAGAGCGGGTTACTGTTCAACATACCTGAAGGAACTTTGATCGTGGCGTGTTCTGGAGGAAATTTTTCTTAATCAATCGTAGCACTTCCACGCTGGCAACAAGGCTCCCACACCTAACAGCTTCGCGGTATGACTTGATACAATCGGACTCAATTGGTATAACAGGTCGTCTAGTGTGGCTCCGTTCAGATTCGTACGTATAAAGATTGGAATGGGCGATAGCTAGAGCCGTATCAGACAACAACTTTCGACATCGCATTTGGTCCAGACCTAGCTGCCTTGCACTTATAACATTCTGATGAGCTTTCTCAAAACAATCTCTGGCATCCACTGTTAATTCACTGCTCATTTCTTTTTCAAGACCCCATTTAAGATGCGCTCCCGCAAGGTAGCATGGAATGTCCAGATTGGCTGTTGGATCCAGCAGGCTTAACCTCTGTACAGCCTCTTCAAAATCCAGATTCTGGAAGTGCAAAATACCAAATTCAAGGTCCCGATTCTCTTGATCCGAGGAGTAGTGACGGAATAGCTGGTTATATGCAGCATTTCTTTCGGCCTTTGCTTCTGCTCTTACTTCCCATTTGCCCGATTTCTCGTCCATGTATTCAAATGATGAGGCTATATCCATTACCTTTTGCCACATGCTTATTTGGCAATCGAGCTTATTTTTCTTGAGAAATTGTGCAAAGTCAAAGTAAAGTCTTAACTTGTCGTGTGGAGAATAATGCTCCGATTTTTGAAGCATGTCCTCGTACAGCCTCTTCGCTTCACCGTGTGTCGTTTGTAACGCTAATACACGAGCCTTTCCCAAGGAAGCAAATAAGTGCATTTTGTTAATCGCCAAACATTTATTAAACTCATCGAGGGCCTCCTTTCGATTTTGTTTCCTTTGGGGCGTTTTTTTGCAAAGTTTACTCATAGAGATAAAGCACAACGCCAGCTGGTTGTGACTTTCGGGAACATCCAGGAGTTTTCGTTTTTTTATTGCATTGCGAAGTTTTGCTAAGGGTATATTTTTTTTTATTTTGGCAGAACATCTGTAACACTTCATCAAGTTGTGAAAAACAGCTGTCACATCGGGAGCCTTTTTATGTGCCTGTTCTAGGAGTTTGCGAGCCTTGGCCGTTTCGCCTCGTCGACTTAAATTCAGTCCAAGGTATGCTTTGCCAAGTTGGTACTTGTCGTTTACTTTGATCAGTTTCTCACAGTATTCCTTCTCCTGGTCCATGAGCTTCCTGCCGTCTTCGTCCATATCTTCATACGTACTCCCAATAGGTCTCTGGAATCGCATCTGCCTCCCGGTCATTAGTAAAGCTCCAAATAGAAATCCGGCATTATTTGGGAAATGCTTGAGTGCCTCCTCGTAGATCTGCAGAGACCTTGTAATCATGGTGGGCCCCAAACGAGTAAGAGCATTTGCCAATAGCGTCTTTACAACAAGTTCATCTTGTTCACACATTGTTAAACCATCCAGCTCAGAAAGGAGTTCTTCAACCTCTTCATTTCTATGAGATTTGTGTTCTATCCATAAGCGGTTGAGAAGTGCCACCCTTCTGTACCCAGGCTGCAGCTCTGTCTCTGTGTGGTTCTTTATACAATCGTCTGCTTTATCCAGAAATTCCCGCGCTTCGCCGACATTCCAGCATGACCTGTGGTCTGATACCTCCAGATATGCTCTAAATAGTAGTTGGTCAACCTTCAGCAAGTCAGGGGTCGCCTCCAGATCGTTATCTATGTTACGTGTGACCTTTTCGAAATCAGTGAGAACTCCTGCAGATAAATTCCAGGTGAAATGACATGGTTCTTCTTTCCACGAATGAGACACAGGCAGGGAATTACTATTCGAGGCCATGTTACAAACTGTCGATAAAAATCACAAATACTTCATCTGGAGAACTTGTATTTTAACTCCCGTGCCCGTCATTTGCTTTTTAATGAAATACTATGGCATACCATCAGTCATCAATCTGATATGGAGTATGGGTTGTCTAGTTTTGGTTTAAAAGATCAAACACACGTGGTTGGTAAGTTTTGTGCATGGTAACCCTTATTTTGAAAACTGGTGTGGAAGGTTTGATGTACTAATTTGTATTGTTTTCTGCCTGCCTGATTTTTGTTTTGGGTTTTGTCCCCCTTTAAATGCTTTTGTTGTGAGGTTGAGTGTGCTTTAAAATATTTATTTTGTTTCACATTTTGTTTCATTCAATGAAATTTGGTGGACATAGTTCGGGTTGGCCTACTAGGAAAGGCACATTTCCCCAACCATTTATTGTAAGCGACCTATAAGAGTTCTTCAGTTACAGTTAGGCTATTTACCTGTTGACACTGCAGTTCAACTACTACCGAAACCAGACTCATGCACTTTCTTTAGCCATAGCTGTTTCGATGAAACTTTCAATGCAAAATGTATGTGCCAAAACCAAAATGATAAAAAATTAACAATGACACGTGAATAGGGCTACTGTTCTTATGACTAATTATTTATGATTTTATTCTGTATTTTATTTGACTCTCTACGCATGATCTGAACGCATGGATTGTTCAAAGGTCAAGTTTGGGGTCATGTGCAAAAGTGACGTATATGGAGTAAACACACCATTCAATGTGAGCGTTATGTATGCTATTGTTGTATTGTTACATCAGGGACGTTTGCCCACAAAGAGTTTGGGCACGGAACAATGTACACTGACTTTGCTGTTTTTACAACGAGACGGGTGAGTATATTGAAGAGGGGCCCCAAGGTTGAATTCAGTTTTGTGTCTCACTCATTTTCCAATAAGATCCTTATGAAAATGGAGGGAAAATTACAAGTCTCTACCTTCACATTAAATTGCCGTAAAATGCTGTGTTTGTAACACTGTGTTAAATACCCTCCAAGTGCAATTTCTGTCAAAAACCAAAAAACAGTCGATGACGTCATAATTAAAATTTAAAAATAACTTTCAGTTCATTCCTGAAGTTCTAGGGATTTTTTTTCCATCAAAACGGCATTGATTTCGACAACTTGACTGGCGCAACAATTCCCCTTTGGAATGTACAGACCCAATTTGTTTCACTTTTATTTTATGTCCGAAAACAAGTGTACTTATAAAATCATATTTTGTTGGCGGATGGGTGCAGTTTCTCTTATTTCCACAGAATGAAAACAACAGTTAGGCGTCAATAAGTCAACATTTCTAATTTTAAATTTTGCAAAAAATAACTTTTAAAACATATCAGAAATGTCCTAGTTTCCGCCAGAGAGCATCTGATATTTACAAATTCAAATTAATCTTAGAAGAACAGCAGGATCAACGGGGGCACTTTTAACAAAATAATTTCACAGGATGCTTGCTACCATTGGATATCATTATAACAAGTAAGCTTTCGGATAAAAATTACACAAGTTTTTCAGGACCATTACCAAAGTATGTCCCTTACATGAATATTTTGATCGATCAGCAACTCACAAAGGTTAACAAGAAATGAACAAAAAAAAACTCAAAATCGCCCGTCTATCCATGAAAACAGTGACTGCAAACATGGCACTAAAACACGTCACTGGAAAAAACAGTGCTCGGTATTGTGGCGGTCCATTTCGGTTAGTTACAACACAGTGAATTAAACAAGTTGTTTGACTACTGTTCATGGTTATAAATTGATGATTTAAGGGAAACACTGTCATGTCATGATCGATAATATAATTATTTTTTAAAATGAACTCACACGAAATAGGTTATTATGATGTTTTCTTACCGATTCCTGAGCACGCTCTCGCGCAACCAACTTCTGTCGTAGCTGCTCAACCAACTAACGTAGCTGCTACGTCCGTGGTAATAATAGCGGGAGAAGAGACTGCGCCACACCAGCGATAAGCTGGATACCATCCCAAAAATACCCCTGACGTCTTCGGGGAGTCCCCAGACTTTGTTTGGTTTGCGTGCAATGTGCCAATGTTGTAATTTTCTGGCTTGGGTATGTTTGACATCTCTGTGTACAAATATCCCGTTGAGGATGCTTTAGAGAAGCATTCTGAGTATTTCCATGTGCTGGTCTATTTCGGTTTCAAGCTGACGCAAGGTTTGCCCTTAAAAGTCAAATGTTTTGATGCGGGAATATGTTAGGCAGAGTCAGCTACAAACTACATCTCTCCAGCACCATAGTAGAGGAAATCTTGTCAAACATACTGCAGAATTTATTGCAAACCATTACTCGGCCGGAAATTTCTAGCACAAAGCCCCCAGTTTTTACGTTTACTAAGTTTGCTTTCATTCTTTTATAAGATCTGTCCTTTAGCCCTTTTTATCAAGTTATAAAACACAAGGGTGAAAAATAGATTTAAAGTGGTGATAAGGTCTTTTCTAGCTAAGAAAGTTATTTGTCTTCCAAGGGTCTGCAGATACCAATTATATAAAAAGACAATTATTTTCATTATTATTATTTTTACTTCTATTTTTTACTTATTTATTTATCTTTATTATAATATTTCATCTCGGGTGGCTCGCAGTTTTTATTATATTTTTAATTTTATTTCATTTTTTTAACAGTATATTACCCAAAGGGATTTGTATAGTAAGTGATTTGGGCTATGCATTCACAAAGCTGAACAGGCTGAACGAAGATTCTCAGACAACTGAATTGTCCCCGTTTGTTTGCATTGATATGAGGAAGGACTTCTTTTTTTTAATTAAGAAAAAAAAATTCTCAAAAAGTTAAGCTATTTATTAACTAATTCAGTGATTTTGTGGAGTCAGCTACAGCAAGGGTGACAATGCGCAAGCTTAAAATGCTCTCTTTTTTCTCTCTCTGTCTAGTTGAGTATTTTTAGAAGGTCCCTGTTCCACTAAGAGATATGTCTAATACATTCCCTTTATGTTATACACCATTTGGCTTTCGATTGATATGCTATGCGGTGAAATTCCAGGGGCAGTTAACGCGTAACCTCAGTGGCATTCTCCATACAAAGGCCTTGACCCTGACCCTATTGTCTATAAAAGAAGGAAAGGGATGTTAAATGTAACTAGTTATTGATTGCTACCACAGCCTGGGAATGGTTTAAAACACTAAGTGTATTGTACAGATCATTGCATGAAATTGTTATGCGTATATACATTCTAGGACAACAGTAACTTAGTAACTTAGACATTCTTATAATAACTATTTTTATAATAACAATGTTTTTTCCAACAATTCATGTTTTTCTATTAACTACTTTTTGTAGCTTTTAAAAATTTTTTGTAAGAACGCACCAAATTTGGCCCGCGTGCTACGATTTGTGTTACTTTGTTTTCAATAAAGTATCAAAAATTGTTGTCTGTTTATGACAACATACACCAACAATTTGGTCATGTTTCCGACCTTGAAAACATTACTGTCCTGTCCAGGGTCGTGTGAAGGCAGGTGTTAATAGGGGAGACGAAACCTCTCTTGGACTGATGGTATGAGATAGTTGACAGGACTTGTCCCTGACTCTGGCCAACCGGCAAGCTGCTGGAGGTGAAACTGGGTCACAACGATATTCAACACACTTTGCCAACAAAGCAAGGCGCATCCTTTCCTGACCATTTGGTGCTCGGTATGGGGCATTGCGTACCCCCCCCCCGCCATTGTGTCTTCATTGTGTGCTTGGAATCTCAGGAATTCTTTAGAGGATTTTAGGTGGGTACATTCCTTCCGTGCAAGAGGTAAACAGTGTGTTAAAGTATCGGAACATTAGGGGATACCCTCTTCCTCATATCGGGTACGGTATATTCCTGACCACCGCTTTATCTACAGCGGTCTCCATTATATCAATTGTGTAGGCACCCGGCACTTTGCCTTGTTTTCTTCAACGTTGCCCCCCCCCCCCCACCCTATGGAGTTACGTTGAAGTATCCACACCTAATATACAGCAACAACTTCGGAAGAATAACTAACTTGCAGATCCTAAAGACCATTAGGTACACTTGTGGAGTCGGAGACCGTCCCAGACGTCCCCACTGATGCCCTCTCACAACATGTCCCGGACAGTAATGTAAAGCAAGGTAAGAAAAAACACTAATTTACTTAACCTTATCTTACAATTACGCGATTTTAAACATTAGCAAAATCCCTACTGCTAAATGAACTTATTACTCCCCTCGAAACGTATAATTGTGATTATGCTTCATGGTCAATTTGGGGCTGAGAGTTAATTTACATGAGCACAAGGGTAAAACTGGGGCACCCCCCCCCCCCACACGCTTTTGACAGGGGGAACCAATGAGGATAACACAAACACCGTACCCCATCCGCCGGCCCAAAAGTCATGCACTCGTCCTTCACATTATAACAAGTTGACATTGGCGTACGTAATTATGAATGATACTATCTTCCATTTCAAAGTAAAAATATTCAAATCCACCCCCCCCCCAGTGCACCACACTTAATAGGCAAACATTGGTGTTGTTTAGTGTTCGACATGGGATATAGTGTACCCCCACAATGTGTCTTCATAGTGTGCTTGGAATCTCAAGAATTCTTGGGAGGATTTAATGGGGGGGGTACTTTTGTACAAGAGGTTAACAGTGTGTTTAAGTTTTGGAACATGAGGGGACACCCTCTGCCCCCATATCGGGCAAGGTATAATTGGTGGGCCAAACTGATTTGCATACTTGTAAACACACAACTAATTAATTATGTAATTATGCTAAGTTATGACGACCTGGGGATTCTGCCGTTCAACAATTGAGGAGACTTAATAAAGAGTTGGCTTGAGAGTAAGGTTCACTGTGTTGATCGGGAAGTGGAAGCTGGTGAGCAAATCGTTTTGGGAAAAGCTCATTTTTCACTTTCAGGAATGTTACTATCTGGTTAACAAACATTCTCAACCGGCTGACCTGCCAAAAGAGTGTCTGACAGCTGGCGATTCAAACTATAAAGTTTTCAGTACTATCGGTGAAGAAAAAACTTTTTCACGATGAAGTTTAGGATTTTGATCCCATGGTCAATGAAAGTTTATTGCGGTGCACCCATTGATTTCAATATAATACAGATCAATGGGTGCATCCATCTACGCCATTGCAAAATAAAGTGCGCCACCAAGAGTTAACCCTTTAAAGGTCATTACTCTTTCATGAGATGTTTTGTTTTCAAATCCGGTAATTTTCGCTTTGTGCTTTTAGGTATCGACAATAAAGTCTTAGAAATTTATTTCTGGGCACAAAATGCAAAAGTTCAGGTTATTGATTGTATGAATTATTTCCACTTATGACCTCTTGTGTGTAAATTATTTATGGTGCAATATGAAATGGCTATGGACCCATTTTTATGGAATTCTTTAAAAAGCAATGATTATAGGGTCCCTTTATAGAAGAGAATGCAAGAACTGGTTTAATTTGTAATCAGACTTAAACCTGGGAGGCAATTTTCTCGGCATTATTTGTACACCATCGAGTAAGCTCAACAGCGAGGAGTGACCTCGACTCCCCGTTGTCTGTTGTTATGGAAACTTCACTCGGTAGATCGCCGCTGGCACACTTCTTGAGGAACTCTTGCATAAGAAGAAAATTGTAGTTTTCCTCATTGCTGCATGGCTGTGCCTGAATAAACAGAAATGGAAACATCTTTTAGTATACTCCACAAACTTCTTGATAGCAGTCCAGCTCTACAAGTCTCGCATAGATCTGAACTGACGTTTGACACACCCCGAAGCTAAAGCAAACTATGGTCATAAGGTAGACCCGAAACTCGTGTCGTACAAAGCCCATTCTGATATGGGATTTGGGTGGGTGCTTGTGCTACCCATGTGGTCTCACATTCAGTTCCGCATGGAGGTTGGGTTGAAGTTAGACTATGCTACGGGGAGGGGGTTTACCCAAACCTGTAAAACACCTTAGTAGGAACTTTTATAAAGCAAGGAAAACTCAGCAAGGTAAAAGGTGAAAGGGCTGCACGGACCGGATACTTTGGGGAGGGGCGCAGGTGGCACCCTGACCCCTTATTAACTAAATCGGCCAACTAAATCGGCACAAAATAAAACTTGTTTGTATTATAGGTAATGGGATTTTTTTACTTGTTTTTTTAAAACAGTCAGATTTTCTGGCCTTGCCGCCGAGGGGTTTAGGGTAGTGTTTAATACCGCCTTTCTTACCTGTAACATAACCTTCAGTAACTCGTCAGTAAGATTGATTCCTTTTTCGTGGAGATATTTTTTGATATTTTTTTTTACTTTTCCTTTCCAAGAGCTTGTATCACTTCCTGGGTGCATATCTCGAAAAGGAAATTCTACCTCTGCGTTATCTTGTGGGTCCTGTATAACAACGGGCAAAAACGAAATATTTTCAAGTTTTACTGTGCACCCATTCATCTGATTCGGTGGTTCAACTTGTCGTTTTGAGTGGAGAATCACCGTGACCTCCATGATGGCATGTCCTGTTTGATCTTGTGACGTCATATGCAAAGGGTTGTTGTAGGGGGGGGGGGTTCGGTGTCTTTTTAATAGGAGGGATGTGTAATAAAATCAACCGTATCGGCAGATGTGACTTAGCAATGTTTATAATGTTTTCGTCAATTTCAACTGTACTTGCCTTCCTTTTCGTCTTCATTACTTCATTTAAGAGTATGTCCGCCTTCGTGCAAGTGTCTCTACATTTTTGAGTAACTGCATTCGCACTTGGGTTGGCGGCCTGCAATAGGGACACTTCAAGTTCCAGGTGTGATTTACGTAGATTCTTACTCAGGTCCCATGTCCCTTCTGCCATCTTGTTCACTTTCTCATCTCGGTCAGAATGCACCATGTTCTGTCGAATTACTGCTAGCATCTGGGTTTATAAAATCATTGTCAAAATCCTTGCAATGTGTCAGCCAATTGTGTTTCTAAAACGGTACAACACTTCAATAAATCAAACAGCACTACGTGATTTTTTTTATTTACTTATTTTGTTAGGGCTGGATAGCTCAGTTGGTGGAGCGCCGGTACGTAAATCCGGAGGTCGTTGGTTCAAGTCCCGCTCGAGTCAATATGTCTTTGTTCAAACCCAAAACTATTTAAAAGCAATTTACCCGGTCAGTTTCCCTTGCGGTTTATTACTTGATATTATTTTGTTTGTGTGTATAATTCGTATGATACAATACAGACACGTTTTGGAGGATTTTAATTAAAATGTAACAGTAAACACCTGTTACCTCTAGGAGTTTCCAGGTACTACCCATCCTCACGATGAAATCCTCGTGATCAGTTAGTATCCCCAAAAGTTCGTCTGCCTTTTCATACGTCTCGTCTCCCTCTTGTCTTGCGGATTTATGGCCTGAATATTGCTGATAATAAACGATATAATTAAAAGATAAGAATATAAAGAAAAGGGTTATTTTCTTAAATGATCGTTGAAACAATTAGGGCCTGGCAATGATTATTACAAAACATTATTATGTACCTTCAAATCAGTCACCAGCTCTTCAACCTTCTTTCGCAAATCCATTGACTCTGTCATGGCGTAGGAAAAGAAGTTGCATATCTCTTCAACTGTATCTAAGCACTGGCGGGCCAGTTTCACAGGATACTGATCAATTTCCAAGATTTCCGGTCGCTGTATCCCACTGTGTTTGACATGATTTACCAAAGTGTAGAATCTTTTGAGGAAGTCGTTCTCGGAGTTGTAGCCCGGCTGTACCTTGAGAGGATGGTCCCACGAAAAGGAACAACAATTAGTTTGTGTAATGTTTAAAGGCAGCTGCTGCTAACTTCTGCTAACTTGTTTGTTTGGTTCGTTGGAGGGTGTTTATTGTGGGTGTTGGTAATATTGTTATCGTTTTGGACTGTGATAGGAATAGAACAGCTAAAAGACTTAATTTTCATATATAACTTACCTGAACAAGTTTGTTGAAGAGATTTGGATAGTGATCTTTAAAATTAATCTCAAAGTACGATTGGAGTTTTTCTTGAAGCACTTCCTCTGTCTGCACTGAATCCTTCTCCTCAAAGACAAGAGGAAAATATTGTTTCTTCCTCTCTTCTTGTATACCAAGTTCATCTTTCTAATATCAAGAAAAGCGGAGAAATACACAATACTGTGACATAACAGAATGTAGTTCAATTCAGTTTCATCGTTACCTTTTGCTGCAAACTCTTCAATCAAAAATAGCTGGCACAAAGAAGGTAAAACAATAATAATTTTGATGGCTTGTCACTAGCGTGCATTGCTGTCGTGCATTTTAGAATGTCTTTGTTTGCGTGCGATTTTTCTCCTCCTTTTGTACAAGTTAAGTCAAGTTAATCAATTATGTGTATAGCCACTGAAAAAAACAACCCAGTGAAAAATATAAACACTATTGCTTAGATTTACCAGTTCTGCTATTTATTTATACCTGAAACTTGACAATGATGTGGTCCAATAGAGGGCGTAATTTCTCACAACAGTCTATGGCAGCGTACATCTCTTCTGCGGAAACACTTTCGGTTGAACTTTCCTCCCGTCCATCCAGTGCTAGCTCTCCTTCATTGTTCTGAAATCTCTCTTCAAGTACTTTCTTCTCCATTGCGAAATGTTGCGCCCATGCCTGCCTGAAGAAGGAGTCATGATGCAAAGTGGGCAAAATGTCTCGCTTGATCTTCTTGCAGTCCAAAGCAAATGTGTCAATGTCGGTGTCTCGGCTGTTTTGACTTTTCTCAAAGTTGCGTGGTTTAACCTCTCGATGCAAGCAATCACTCGGGCGCTGTGAACAGCAGATGTCTATTTCTGCAAGAGTCTACATAATTTAATTAAAAATCCAAATTACACTCTTAATGTTTACTCTTATTTATAGTTTTGGGGAAGGGAAAGCCGAAATTAGGGCAAGGGATTTAACTTGAAATAGGAATCCAGAAATTGATCGGTTGCATTATGTTCGTTGGCAGGTTAGGACTATTACGTAACATTTTTAGACCCCCTCGTTGGATTATAAAACAGGAGGCTTGGTCAAAACAAGGGCTATCTTTTCTGCCTGGAATGTAACTTTATTTTGTTTCTTGTTTGTTCAAGAAAATCGGAAGGAACCCATTTGAAGTTCTGGAAACTTGAGAACTCCAGAAGAAGTACTTCATCAGTTACAATTTATTTTTATACGTGTGATTTAATGTTCAACATACCTGAAGGAACTTTGATCGTGGCGTGTTCTGGAGGAAATCTTTCTTAATCAATCGTAGCACTTCCACGCTGGCAACAAGGCTCCCACATCTAACAGCTTCGCGGTATGACTTGATACAATCGGACTCGATTGGTAGTACAGGTTGTCTAGTGGGGCTCCATTCAGATTCGTACGTATCAAGATTGGAATGGGCGATAGCTAGAGCCGTATCAGACAACAACTCTCGACATCGCATTTGGTTCAGACCTAGCTTCCTTGCACTTAGAACATTCTGATGAGCTTTCTCAAAACAATCTCTGGCATGCGCTGTTAATTCATTGCTCATTTTTTTTTCACGACCCCATTTAAGATACGCTTCTGCAAGGTAGCTTTGAATGTCCAGATTGGTATTTAGATCCAGCCCGCTTAACTTCTCTACAGCCTTTTCAAAATCCAGGTTCTGGAAGTGCAAAATACCCAGAAGCTGGGTTTCATTTTCTTGACCCTGGTAGTGTGTGTATAGCTTTTCAAATGCAGTTTTTCTTGCATCACTTGCCTTTTTCCCTTTTATTTCCCACTTGCACGACTTTTTATCTAGGGATTCAAACGATGAAATTAGTTCCATCACCTTTTTCCACTTTTTAAAACTTTCCTGAGTTTCCCCCATCAATTTAAGACAATCAGCAAAGTTTGTGTAGAGATCTAATTTGTTGAGTGCTGGATAATGTTCCAATTTCAGAAGCATTTCCTCATACAACCTCTTCGCTTCCTTATATTTGTTTTGAGATTTGAGTGTTTTAGCTTTGCACAGAGAAGCTACAATATGCGTAGATTCGTCCGTAAGACATTTATCCAATTCCTCGAAGGCTTTGGTTTGCCATGATTCTTTTTCTTGAGGGTTGTCCGTGCATTTATAAGCCTTAGAGATGTAGCACAATGCCAGCTGATGATGACTTTCGGGAACTTCATAGTTAAATTCAGATGGTTGCTGATAAAGAACAGAACACCATTTTGATATGGCTAGATCCAACAGATCTGCGTCATTTCTGTAAAATCGCATCAAATTGCTAAAAACAGCTTCCACCTTGGGAGCCTTTTCATGTGCTTCTTCCAGGAGCTTACGAGCGTCTTCTTTTCTTCCTCTTCGACTTAAATTCTGTCCAAGGTATGATTCACCATATTCAATATGGTTTTGTTTCTCGTTGTTTACTTTTAATTCGATCAGTTTATTGCAGTATTCCTGCTCCTTGTCCATAAGCTTCTTGCCGTAGTCACCAAGGTCTTTATAAAGACACCAAGCAGATCTCTCAAATCGCATTTTCCTCCCGGTCATAAGTAAAGCTCCAAATAGAAAACCAGCATTTTTCGGAAACTGTTGAAGTGCCTCCTCGTAGATCTGCAGAGACCTTTCAATCATGGTGGGCCCAAAACGCGTTAGAGCACTTGCCAATAGCGTATTTACAACAAGTTTATCTGTTTCACACCAACTTAAACCTTCCAGCTCATCAGACAGTTTTTTGATCTCTTTAGTTCTTTCCGATTTGGAATCTATCCATAAGCGGTTGAGAAGTGCCACCCTTCTGTAGCCAGGCTGCAGCTTTTTCTCTGTGTGGTTCTTAATATAATCGTCCGCTTTGTCCAGAAATGTCCTTGCTTTACTGACATTCCAGCGTAACCTGCTGTCGGAAACCTCAAGATATGCTCTAAACAGCAGTTGATCCACTCGAAGCAGGTCAGGGGTCATTTGCAGGTCATTATCTAAGTTACGTATGACCTTTTCAAAATCAGTGAGAACTCCTGCAGATAAATTCCAGGTGAAATGACATGGTTCTTCTTTCCACGAATGAGATACTGGCAGGGAATTACTATTCGAGGCCATGTTACAAACTGTCGATTAAAATAAAAGATAGTCTTACATACTTCATTTGGAATAAATTGGAGACCGTGTTGTTTTTCACCGTGTTCGTCCTCTGCTTTTAATGATATAATATGACATGTCATCAACCTGTGGAAAGTTAGGTTGGCTAGTTTTAGTAACAAATTAACTAAAACACGTGGTTGTTAAGTTTTCTGCACGTTAATCCTTATTTTGGAAAGGGGAGTGTTACAGGTTTCATATATTTGTTTTATGGGGGTTTTTTTTTGTTGGGTGTTGGGGTTGTTTGGTGTGCTTTACTGTCAATATTTGTTATCATGGGCCCTTTATTGTGTGCAATATTATTTTGTTGTCATGGTTTTGGTTTAGCATACTAATAATGGCACATTTTTACCAACCATTAATTGTGTTGTGCGTGCTCTTTACTATTAATTGGGCACTAAACCAGTTTACATTGCAATTCAAAATTCAACTACTCCAAGCAAGATGCAAGCATTTTTAACGGCACAATTTTATTCAGCCATAAGGCCTAATTGTTTTTAGGCAACTTTCAATGCGAAATGTAAGTGCAAAAAAAAACCACCAAAAAACATCAAAATGAAAACTAAGCAAAAAATAAATAAAAAGGCAACAGTGATCTGTGATTGACCATACTGTTCTTATTACCATATATTTATGATTTTAATTTGTATTTGTTAGACTCTGAACGCATGGATTGTTCAAAGGTCAAGTTTGGGGTCATGTGCAATAGTGACGTATTACGGAGTAAACACACCGTTCAATGTGAGCGTTATGGTTGCTATTGTTGTATTACTACAGCAGGGACGTTGGCCCACAAAGAGTTTGGGCACGGAACAATGTACACTGGCTTTACTGTTTTTACGACGAGACGGGCGAGTATGTTAAAGAGGGGCTTCAAGTCAAGTTCAGTTTTGTGTTTCACTCATTTTCCAATAGATAGAGTCCTTATGAAAATAGGGGGATTACGTGTAGGGGGATTAACATTTAACCTGTTTAAACGTTGTAAAAAGACCACTGTGTTTGATTCCCTGCAAGTCCACAAACTTTCGATGAAGTCACATTTAAGATATGTTCTTTCTAAATTTGTTGAAACTAAGTTTAATTCATTTCTGAACTCCTGATGACATTTAATCGGAACAGCATTGAGATTGAGCTTTTGACTGGCGCAAAAATTCCCCTTTGGAATGTACAGACGATTTGTTTGAGATGTCCGATGATGTCATGTTTAAAACTTCGCTCTGAAAGAGTATCACAAAAGTGACATTTTATGCCACTTTAACGTCGGGTTATAGAATTGTAAGTTGTTGTTGTTGTTGTTGTTGTTATTGTTGATTTTTGGGTTGTTTTTTGTTTTGTTTTTTTCATTTTAGACAATGAGGACTCTAGGCCTATTCATTGGAAAATGAGTGCAACACAAAACTGAACTTGACAACGCAACTTTAAAGCACAAAAACACGTCACTAGAAGAAAACAAAAAAGTGTTTGGGATTGTTGCTACAGCCTCTTTTTGGTTGGTTACACACAGTGAATTTTAAACAAGTTATTTGACTGTACTGTTATAGGCGTTCAAGGTTAAATTGTGATTAAAGAGAAGCACAGTGCACGAGCGATAATAAAATTATAACAAAATGTAAACTTACGAGAAATAGGTTACTATAGGATATTTTCTTCCCAAATCCTGGGCATGCATTGACAACCATTGTCAACCAGCCGCCATCATAGAGGTAACACCATTGATCTCTATTGGACACGTCAATGGGTAAGACAGTGACGAAACAATCGAAACGCGCAGATTTGGCGCGGCGCACAGGATTGGCCAATGGACAACATTATTTTGACCTCTAGCCAAGGGCGCCCCACTGATCTCACGGCGACGTCGCTAAGACTACGGCTAGATCGCGCGCGTCTGCTTATTCTTCAACACTGGCAGACGCTGTAGCTGAAGCCGAAGTCGCCGTTTCGGACACGGGATCGAGACGGGCAATGCCACGCCACTATAGGCTGGTGAACGTCCAAAATTACCCCTGACTTCTTCGGGGAATCCCAGAGTTTGTTTGGTTTACGTGTAATGTCAATTTAGTGATTTTCTGGTGTGGGTGTATACTTTTGTCACATTATGAGTGAAATTTTCGCCAGCAATCAGTTAGTCATATTATTATTAACACCATTGAGTTGACTGGGTAGATAGTGAATCGAACGAGACACGGAAAAGGTAGGTAAAGTAACAGTGTACTATATATAGTCACTCTTCGTATAAAGCAAGGATCTGTTATGCATGAACGAACAGGTTTACTAACGTTTCCGGGTTGGTTTCTGTATTTTAACTACAACAACAATCTGGATCTGTCGTTCTTGTCATTTGTAAAAATTGTGAATTGGTTTCAGATAGAAAATGAAAGCAAAATGTATACATGAGATACATATTTTGTCAGTCTGGAAAAACGAAAAAAATATTGAAAATGTTGAAGTTTATTCTAATTTGTGTGTGTGGGTGTGTTTGGTTTTTTTTTTTTGTATTGTGTGTGTTTGGTTCAAATGCTCAACCCCACCGTTCTGAACACCCTCAATTTAGTTCCATCCGTAGGAAACATCCACCATAATTTTTCATAACTTTAAATCCAAAATACATGTTTCAGCATTTCCCACCTTCATCAAAGTACAACAAGTTTGGCAACTCACCTCCAGAAATCTCCGGTTTGGATGATGCAAAATAGAGTCCAAAGCTAGCGATCAGCATAAACACATTAAACAAGGCTGGCCGGGCGATCGCTGATGTGTGCAGGGAGCGTATTTTTTCCCAGGACGAACGTCATGTGGGCAATTAACATAAATAGGCGTAGTATGCTTTACATTTCCCCTTGCACATGCGTACTTGGACGTAATAGTTGTGGGTTGAAATACTCAGACGTTTATTATTATGTGCTATGTGAAAGTACATGTACATGTACAGTAATCCCGAAGTAAAAGTAAACAAAGACCAGTGATCGCTCCGTTATCTATTGGTACTCTTCCGTTCTGGTACCCGGCAAAATGCAAGTGACGTCTTCGGGGAATCCCCTTAAGTGGCCCAGAAATGACATTGAATGTAAATAGCCGAAGTTTTGAATTTTGTCATGAATATGGACATCAATATTTTTGTTCGATGTCCCCTCAGGGCCACCATAGTCCCCTGATTTGGTCTAGTTCACATGAAATGTCAGTTCGCGGCTTGTACAGCAATGCACTTGCTGTATAGGCGCAGAAGTGCACTGTTGTAGGCTGGTGCCCGCCAATTGCAAAATGACCCTTTACGTCGTTCGGGGAATCCCCTGCTTTTGTTTGCTTCTCCTGCAACACCATCTACAGTTCCGTACTCGGTGTGTTGTGCAGTTGTCTGTTCTGGATGAGTACTTTGCAGAGTCCCAAATTATGACATATTATAAGCACATCGGGATAATTTGTTCATTTTGTGGAACAATTGCCCGTGATCAAACAGTCAAGGGCCCTTTAGTGATTTGGAAGAAACTGGTCTAAGAGAAGTAGACTAAGTCATCCAGCGGAGAGATAGCGAATCAACCAGTACTGCAAGGTAAGCAATGATAAATTATATTTTGTCATAATTATAAGAGAGTTGATACCCAGCACACGTATCTTTTCGTAAACACTAGCGAGCTTTTTTGTTTTACAGTATATCACCCTCCGCGACACGAGCACGAGTAGTGGAAAGTTTAAAGTATTTATTATTTAGACTCTGATTTTGTAGTGCGGCAAGACACGTTGTCCCGAACGAGGTAGTCAAAACGGACTCCGGTGCAAGGATCGAGTTCCCTATCCATTTTCATTTTTTTATCAACCTCTTCTTTTACCGGTATGAATAATTTGAACCTCGTTTTCAATGTCTTATCCAAACAATTTTTTCTCATTTTTTGCTCCTGAGGTTTGATATTTAGTATTATTATTATTTGGCAAGGGAAACAAAATCCAAATTGCAAGATTGGTCTGATTCCCATCTCGTGACTACGAAAACGCAAGGACAATGTTGGCACGGGAACAGACTAAACATTTATCGCTGCAGTAATTTGCAAGGGCCCCCAAAACAGTCACTACGCACGTTGAGTGCCGTTCCGTGAAAGTAATTAGTTTGGTAAAAGAATATCCAGTGCCGCTTCCTAATTAAAATAACAATTAGGGATTGAAAGTAATCGGCGGCGCTTCCACTCACGGTTATGGGTTGGGGTCAAAGACGAACAAAAGAGACATGGTCACGAAGCCATTGGTTCAAAACTCAAACCAAAATTAGTTAATTATAACTACCAAACACATCAATTATACTTTAAGACTGGGATGATTTAGGGTGGGGGTAGACAAGTAGGCCCTACCATGAGTGCCATCCCCCAACCCTGATTTTATTTATTTGTTTTAGTTTAGTTTAGTTTTCGTTTTTTGTTTTTTTGTTTGTTTTTTTTGCTACACTTTAAAAACTCCCCGGGCAAATTTGACCCAGATTCTGGGTCACGTGGGGTTTGACCCATTTCTGGGTCAGGCTGACCAGGAAAACTGGTCATGAGAATTGAGATTCTGACTAGGATTCTGTGTCTATGATCCCATTCTGGGTCATGACTCAGATGCCGGGTCATACTGACCCAAATATGGGTCAAACAGCACAGGATTCGGATCTGGCTCAATTCTGATCCGGGATAATTTAGAATGTAGGCTACTTAGTGTAATAGTGGCGTGTCCAATTCTTACAAAAATTGTGTGACTTTTCCTCAATATTATCTATGATCATAATCATAATGTTGTTGTAGTTTTGTTTTGTTTTTTCATTTACATTGTTGTCTTTTGCATCTTACTTGTATGGGTGTATACATTTTAAAACTGTTTAGGCTAATGTTAGTAATTTTTGATTTATTGATCAAACAAGAGTGAGTCTGGAGTAGCACTTGGCAATCCAAGATATATGGGAATTAAAAATGTCCGCAAAAACTGGCGATAGTATTAATATTTTCATATTTTAGTTTTTCGAAATTTGGTTACACGTACGACACTTTGGGGCATAGATATTATGTATATATTTCATTTGACCTCTTTTGTTTCGCCTATTCGACGCCTACAAATAATATATTTATATTGGCCGGTCATTTGGATTTTGTAGACTCCAAGCCTCTATTGTTAGGGTGAACCTAAATTATGTAGTTTATTAGTTCCCGGAAAAAAAACGCAAGAAAGGCAAAAAATAATATAAATTTTTCTAGATACGAAGGCCTAAGTAGCCCACAAGGCAAAACAAAAGTTACACGAGTTAATAAGAAATGAACTGGGCATGACTTTCTTTGTTGTATTTTGCAAATCTGACATTCATGTTATAAAACTCGTGATAACATTTGATTTCAAATCTAGGTGGGTTTTTTTTAATTATTACTTATGTTATGTTTTTCCATTTTTTCCCCATTTTTTTTCTTTCTAACAGGTCCTAACTTACCACCATGGCTCTTAGTGATACAAGAGCTTGTAATTGGAAGGATCGTCCCTGCCACTTTACATGGAAACTCAACACCGGCAATCGAGTGAACTACGAGAAAATCATTAGGAACATCGACACCGACTTGGAGATAACGAGGAATCTGTTCACTGCGGGAAACTTGTTATTCAGAGCTTATCTGGAAGTTTCAAATCGTTCTTATCATTATGACGTAAGCAAAGCGCGCGAATTCCTCGACAGAGCAGATGAGTACATACTCAAACGCGCACCTCCAGATTTTCGTAATGGTTTTAAAAGTCTAGCATTGCTTAACCGAATGTGGATTGAGCACAAGAACCTAGATAACAAGAAAGTGAACAGCTTACTAGCCGAACTGAATGAGTTAGACATAACAGAAAGGGATTTGTGTGTAATTGATACCGTGAAGGCTTCAGGTTTGACAAGGCTAGGGCCACCAGAACTCGACAACGCACTTGCCATTTTTGAGGCAGCGCTGAAACATTTCCCGAAGTCTCCAGACTTTCTCTTTGGAGCTATGCTGGTAACTGGAAGAAAGATGCGTTACAACAGGAAGCTTGATGCTAGTTATCACCAACTCGGCCCTGTTGAAAAAACACTGATGGACAAGGAGCGGACTTATTGTGAACATCTGAAGAGAGTAAATGATGAATATCAACTTGGAAGGTCATTTCTAGGACAAAATTATAACCGACGAGGAGAGATATATCGCAATTCTGCTTGTTTTCATTTAGAGGAGGCTTATAAACAGGCTCCTATGGTAAGAGCAACGTTCAATAACCTAATCAGGTACTACAGATCCCATGGCGAATTGGAAAAGGCTATACGTGCATTGAAGGACAACATTAGATGTTGGCCGTACGAACATGTTGCTGAGAGTCACTTTCAGTTAGCTTTGTGCTACATCAGTCAACAAAAGGAAGCCTTCCCACTAAGAAGAATCAACAAACGCGAACTTGAAGGAAAAGCCTTGAATGAACTAGATAAATGTTTGGAGCTGGACGAGATGCACTTGTTTGCCTTAATGAAAAAGCTTGATTTACTTACCAAACGTGGATGGATAGAAGTAGCACGACGTCTCTATCAGGACAAACTTCAACAATCCGACATTTTAACACCACAGAATCGGTTTCATCTCTTCTACTGCTATGCTAAGTTTCTGGACTATACCAAGTCACCCTCTCTGATTGACATGTGGCAGCGTGTGATGGAGATTTCTACGCAATTACAATCTCAAGATGAGAGCTCTGGTATGTGGAAAGTAGCGGACAAGATCAAGGTAGACAGGGACTTAGCATACAACAAACTTCTCAAGTACTACAAGCACCGACAAGTAAAAAACGTTGACCTACAGCTGGGCATTCTGTATCTTCAAATGTTGGATTTTGCAAAGGCTGAGGAGGCCTTGGGTCGTCTGGCTTCCAAGAGCAATGTCGAGATCCCAATGTACCTTGCAGAGATTCGTTTCAAATGGGGATGCGAAGTAGAAGTGCGTTCTCATTTAGGGCAATGCCAACAAGGTGAAGCGGCTTGGCGGTTTAGAATGGCTCGAGAGAATGTTGTGACTGCGTCGAAAATGAGGAACTTTGACGAAACACAAGGTCGAAAGCTGCTTGCTGATATAGCTCTGTGGACTGCACACAACCGGTTGACCCTTGAGACGCCCAAGTCGCGGTCAGCCGCACCAGACTTGGTGAAGGAGCCGTGCATAGGTGCTTATCGAGAGGCCATCAGTTGTGGAAGCCTCGTTGCAAGTTCCGAGCTATTGCGTCTGATCCAAAAAGGTCACATCAAGACAATTTCAAGATCAATGTACATCAGGGTAAGATTTCAAATTACAGGCACCTGTGAACAATTTAATGCATTAACACTCAATAAATGTCATCACATTGCATAGAATAGCACCCCCCTGTCATAAACTGGAGCAGTTGGTGTCCACGATTTGATTTTCAATTAAACTAACTCCATTAACGATAATATTTGCTCTTGCAAAAGGTTAGTCTGAATTTTCAAACTTTGTAACTTTTGAATTAAACTATTTTAATGTTGTGGTTACTTTTGTCTGAGAGACTCATTTAGACATGTTTGGGCAGGTGAAACCCCAAATAATATTCGAGAACGTCTTAATTAAGGATTCAATGATTTACAACAAGTTTGAGGCGAAAACAATCTTAATAACTGTTTTTTTTTAAGAGCTTTAGTTTACCTCAGATTTAAACCAAAAAAAACAAATTTTTCCAACAAAGATTCTCGCAGAAATCGACATGTGCTGCTCAAAAGACGCTAGCGGCTACCTCCACACAGAGTACAGGCCTCTCACCTTCGAAGGAGGTCTTACAAGCCGTGATACCGACTCCGATCAGATGGGCATGAATTGTGACACGATCAAGCAAGAAATCACAGACATATTGAGCCAGGATGAGTTCTACTCGGACGCACGGAAGGAATATTTCGACATGGAGAGAAAAATACTTCAAGAGGATCCTCGAAGTACCTCAATCACGTTGATGTTGAGTGAGCAAGAAGGAAATTCACATGAGTGGAGTGAAGGTGTCATGAAAGCCGCGGTGGATTGCTGTGAGAAAGCACGCCCTCTATTGGATCACATCGTTGTGAAATTCCAGGTACTAACAATTCAACATTATTTAAAACAAGCTCATTGCACATTTATTTATCATAAGAAACCATAGTATCATGATCAAAGATGTTACGGCAGAATACGCACTTGAATATTGTCAACCTTTCATCATGATCTTTTGGGGAAAAAACTATAAATGAACGAACATTAACATAATTATCGTTCTTGCTTTCTTACAAGATTATATTAAGTTCTGAAGTATACTCGATAAAATATATTATTTATTCACAATCTTTACAAGCTGCTGATTTCAAAAGTCCATCTCTAGACACCGGTTTAATTGTAAGTTGAGTAAGGATGATTAGCCTCCCAAAAATTATTTATAAAATCCAGAAATGCTTCAGTCGTTACTCCCTTACTGAAAAAAAAATGCCTCTAGTCATTTCCTGGCGAAATGTTGGTAGTAAAAGCTAATGGAGGACATTAATTGCAGATGGAGGAGCTCAAGTTCAGTCGAGAAAGGAAGAAGCAATACTTTCCACTGAAGAGGGAGAAAGATCGAACAAAACTGGAAAAGGAAGTAAAAAAGGCCTTAAAGTCAACCTTTGAAGTTGACTTGAAGACGCATTATCCAAAGCTCTACAACTATATAGTTCAGGTAAGTTCACAAAGAAACTTCAAGTATGAAGAATTGTGACAGTTCACATCTTGGCTGTGGTGGCTTAATACTGATGTTTAAGCGTGATAGGAATTAGTGAGGACCTGAGAACAAAATAGATCCACACAAAAACTGAGTGAACTTAAACACGTCCGCACAGTGTTTGTTTGTTGGGGTGTTTGCTTGTTTGTTTGTTGGGGTGTTGGGGTGTTTGTTTTTTGTTTGTTTGTTTGTTTGTTTATTTGTTTGTTTGTTTGTTTGTTTGTTTGTTTGTTTGTTTGTTGGGGTGTTGGGGTTGTTTGTTTGTTCGTTTGTTGGACTATTTGCTTGTTTGGTAATTGTTTGGCAGTGTGTCTGCTGCTGCTGCAGCTGTCGCTGTTGCTGTCGCTGTCATTATTGCTGTCGCTGTTGTCGTCGTTGTCGTTGTCGTTGTCGTTGTTGTCGTTGTTGTTGTTCTTGTCGTCATTGTCGTTGTCGTTGTTGTTGCACAGTGTTCAAGTATATTTTTTCTACGTGCACGAAACGAAGGAATGTCCACAGAGTGTATGCAACACAGAGCTGGGTGGGGATGGTTTAGGGTGGAAGCTGAATGGTCTCTGATGCAATCTCCTATCAAAATCATGATTTAAGTTTAATTGAGCTGGGGTGACTAAAGACCCCTCTAGGTCCACCACTGGTTTACAACTGTGACTATGCACGAAAGAGCTAGTTCAGGTGTTGAAGTACAGTCATTTATACACACCATTTGTACTTTCTACATACTTTAGATACAGCCCGGCATCAACCCCAAGTATGAGTGTTTGCTAAGTTTATGCGAGATAGTCGGCCAGTCGAAGCATGCGAGCCGGAAATCTGAAAATCTACTCAGTCTAGTCGAAGATCCAGTGAAAATGGCTCGGCAATCCATAGACGTAGTGGAAGAGATTTGCAACTTTTTCCTTGTCACCATGAAGGACTCATCGGAAATGGACAACAATGTGAAGGAGCTAATATCTGATGTAAGAAGTGGAAGCCATGAAAAAGGAGAGCAGCTTTTGAAAATCCTCACAGAGAATGATGACTTTGTATGCAGAATCAGAAGCACGTGGAAATTTCTCGAGGTAAAGTAAAAAAATTATCAGGTACAAGAAAGACTAAATCCAATCTTTCCTTCAGCTGTAAGTTCATCAGACTACCGGGCCATGTAATGTTGTCCCATTTACCGCTCTTTCGATCTAGGGGCCCTGTCATCGGATGTTTTGGAACCGAGGATCTTCGGCAAGGTCACCATCCCTAACATAAATAATGCAATACCCCTTTACTACTTCTGATACCGTTGCATTTATCGATTACAATACATAATATTGTCTTAGCAATTGCAAGGAGCTTCTCTGAACGTTCATCAACTGCCAAGCCTTTTGAAGCAGGGACTTTTTTTATGAAAATGCCAGAAGTTTTTATATCCTTACAGTAGCAGGGTCATTCCGTGTCAAATCATCACGCCATCCGGGGTCAATCTCACGGATTTTCTTTAAATTTGCTGAATTAGTTTGGTCCTATGAGAAAACTCTGAAACCCAAATTTGAGCGTTCTGGGTCATGTGGTTTTTGAGTTACAGGTCGTTGAACTTTTGACCTTGTGTTTTTTTAACATAAAAACAAATGATTGTACCTCCAGTTATGAATATCGGACAAAGATGATTTTTAGCTTAAATTAAAGCCCTTGATATAAGAAATTAAGTTATTGTCAAATATTTTTTTTTAAATAAAACATTCAGTTGGGGGTTGCGCAAAATAGACTTTGACCCTTGACCCCTCGGGGGCCGCCATTTTGATTTTTTTCAAATTTTGCCAAAAGAAGGCCTCGGGTGTTGCCATTAACCACACCAAATATAAAAATGGGATCTCTGTAGGTTTAGATGGGACAATAGTTTCTATGTGGATAGTATATTAAAAATACATTAAAACGTGCACATTTCATTGTATGTACTGTACATACATGTACATTTTTGCACATGGGACTCAAGTTGTATCAAAAATTCTACTTGTACATTGTCATGGGCGGCGTATGGGGTAGTTGGGGTGGGGTAGGGGTGGGGTAAGAGGATCGAGTAAGGGGATGGGGTAGGGGGCTAAGCCAATACGTGTACTTGTACTGTAAAACTGTACTGGTACATGTTTCAAAAAGAATGTTTAAGTTCAGCATATTATATGGTTTTCTGTGAGCCTTTTGTTGCCTAAAATCGTTCTCTAAGTCTTGTGTTGGCTGTAAGTGAGTCTTTTTTTAAAAGGTAAATGTTCTCCCTGTGGTGGTCAGTGGGGCAGCAGACTTCAAGACATCAGCAACATCAATTTCAAAGATGTCTTCCCTTTCTGGAAAAAAGAATGATGGAGCAGGGCCATGTGGATGTAAGAAATTGACCTTCACAAGTCGACTTTCTTGCTTCATTTTTACAACACATCCAAGCCACCAGAACCCATCATATTCTGCTGTTATGTAGCCACTGATTAGATCTACATTATTTTCTGAATGGGCAGAATACTCCGTGATGTACGCTCTTGTCGTGCTGCAGGGCTAGATGAAAATTTTCGCACTTCAATACAATTCCTTGATATTGGTTTGAAAGAATGCGATTTCTGGGTTCCAGGGATAGTGCGTGCATTTTGAAAGCGATCTTTCAGTAAAGTTGCTTCTTCACTGTGCTGGGCTGTTGTAGTGAAACAGAACTTCATTCAAGAAATCTCCGTGTAGGCAAAATCATACAGTTGCCAAGGTGTCATTATTTGTTTGTCAAAAGCTTTTTGTAGACTTGATCTTGAAGCCAGACGTTATAGTGTACCAGCAACACCATCACATGCTATTTTCCCATGCTGTTTTCCCACTCTGCTAAAAAACCAAAATCGTCCTGGTGACAACATAAGTTGGTGAAATTCTTAAGGTTTTTATACTGGGCAGCACATCTGTCAGAGAAAGAGATGATTCTAGATAGTGTGCCCATTCTCTCAATGAGATGACTAATCAAGCACTTTTGAAATAAGTGCACTGCAACAGTGTCATGGCACATACTGTCGGACATCACAACAAAGCTCAGATGATCAATAATTTCCATCATCTGCCTTGAAGTAGACTAGAAAAGGATGAATAGTTGCCTGAAGATTA
Organism: Pisaster brevispinus; assembly: GCA_023634235.1. Taxonomy (NCBI): domain Eukaryota; kingdom Metazoa; phylum Echinodermata; class Asteroidea; order Forcipulatida; family Asteriidae; genus Pisaster; species Pisaster brevispinus. The sequence goes on from JAMKCF010000017.1 coordinate 11,100,507, forward strand.
TTCCAATAAAAGGATTGGGCAGCATCTTGTACAATGAAACTATACTTCTCTGAGAAGTCGGCCACAACTAGAAATTCACTATCAACTAGGGATGACTTTTTGTTAGCTAGGAATCGTGCTTGGGATTTGTCATGTCGAATGAGCTTTTCAAGCATTTCCATAAAAGTGTCAATGAATTCTTCAACTGGCTGAACTTTTGTTTCAAGACTTGACCTGTCCGTTGTTGTCCATATTTTGTACTCAACTTGGTCGATCATTTGATTCTCAAATGCATTATCAAGATTTTCTTTAAGTTCTTCTGATCCTGGACACTGATCACATGTTCCCATACAGCAACTAATATTTGGAGGGTTGCATTGCAGTGCTGCTAAGCAATTGTGATAGGTGGAGTGTTTTCCATCAGTGACACTGTCAATTCCCGCTAAAAAAAAATTAGTTTGGTATTCTGATGGGTGGTGCAGACACACACAGAATGTGTTCCACTGCCACCAGCAAGTACATACTGCTTTGGACGTAGCTCAGCGAATTTTGAAAAACCAATAGCCTATCCATTCCAGGATGGGTGACCTTGAATTGTTGATACGCTTCCTTTATGTTACATAAGACAAGGCGCTTTTGCTCATGATGCCGTTGTCCATCAGTCACCACGGATACAAAGTCCTTTTTCCAGGCATAACACGACTTCATTCATCATTCATGTAGAAATCCCTAACACTGGTTACTGTTGCATCTGGAAGAATTTTGCCTGCTTTTTTGTTTGGTGCTGACATGATCCCTTTCTCAGCTACTAAACTTTTCGCCCTCCGAAACTTTTCGCTCCTCAGAAACTTGCAAGATAAAGGAGTTAACTTGACACTAATGTTCTTCCCCCAACCAACCCACTCCCAGCCCCAACCCCCACCAAGTGCATGGCCAATGTGATATCACAGTATTATTTATTTAATTTTTTATTTAATTAACTATAAATACACAGCATCAAACCATTATGTTCATGTACATGTGTATCCACACATGTATACAAACATGTATGCCATTGAAATGTGCACGTTTTAATGTATTTTTAATATACTACCCACATAGAAACTAATGTCCCGTCGAAACCTACAGAGATCCCATTTTTATATTTGGTGTGGTTAATGGCAACACCCGAGGCCTTCTTTTGGCAAAGTTTGAATTTTTTTTAAATGGCGGCCCTCGAGGGGTCAAGGGTCAAAGTCCATTTTGCACAACCCCCAACTGAATTTTTTATTTTAAAAAAAATATTTGACAATAACTTAATTTCTTATATCAAGGGCTTTAATTTAAGCTAAAAATCATCTTTGTCCGATATTCATAACTGGAGGTACAATTATTTGTTGTTATGTTGAAAAAACGCAAGGTCAAAAGTTCAACGACCTGTAACTCAAAAACCACATGACCCAGAATGCTCAAATTTGGGTTTCAGAGTTTTCTCATAGGACCAAACTAATTCAGCAAATTTAAAGAAAATCTGTGAGATTGACCCCGGATGGCGTGATGATTTGACACGGAATGACCCAGCAGTACAATGCAGAAGAGTACTGCTTTCCTATAATAATTATAATTACCCGGTATACCAAAATAGCTGTCATGCCAGCAACTTATCATTTTATATTTTCCAAGTCAAATATTTCCAGTCAAATATTTATATATATATATATTTGTTTAACACTTGTTTGAACCATTAACAGATGCTGGCACTTGTTCAGAGGAGCAGGAATCAAGCTGGCCTCGGCGGCGACCCAGATGGCGTAGAGATCAAGTTGGCTGAAGGAACATGGGACCTCGGTAAGAAACTACGCAGATCTCACCTGGCAGTCGAAGTGGCCCTATTGGAGACCGCCGACCCAAGCTCGAATGAGGTTCTGGAAAAATGCCGAGATGCATGCAAGGAGGTCGATGACCTTTTGAAGACAGTCTTGGAAACAAAGAAAAAGGTCAGATACTTTGTATGGTATGTAAAGTCAAAGGAAATCAGACCACGTGTGCAAATCTTGCATGTTTTAATCTATAATAAATCCCTCGTTAACAAAAGTATTTGGTTTGAGAAGATCCAGGGTTGAGAATGGTCTTTACGTTTCAAACACTTTGCAAACTGTCACCCATAAACCAATTTCCTCTTAGATTGATTTTTATTTATTTTATTTTTTTTTTAATACTTGTCCACACAATTTTTTTTGAAGTATTTTTACTAATATTTCAATGACTTATTTTGTACTGATTGTCTATTTTGATGACAAATAAAAGAAGCTATTATCAACCAGCCGGTAGATAAGAACATCATTGATCACCCTTTAGCTTCCATATTTCCTATTGGAATATCAAATTCATGATTGCTCTGATTTTGAAACGCCGTTTAGTTCTCTGTCTTATGGTGTATTTCAGTAACTCGTATTGTGGCGAGATGATCTCGGTAAGTCGACTTTAAAGTTTCAGTATGTCGACATGGCGAGAACATGTATATACGGCAAGTCGACTTGCTGAGAACATGTACACGGCAAGTCGACTAGATTCAGTGTCTTGGCGAGGTAAATTATCAGCACAGTTGACATTTTAGCTTTTGTAAGTCGACATTGCGAGATGAGTCTTGCTACTCGGGAGCTCCATAAAACTCAAAAGAAGAATGATGCATTGTGTTTAGAAAATTCAAACCTTTCCCCCACTAATATTGCAGGATCGTCAAGATGGCAAAGTGGTGGCATTCCCGTTGAAAGACTTATACCCACAAGGATCTGACCTGGGATGGGAAGGGAAGGTCAACAAACAGCTGAGAATAGACATCAAACGCATGGGTATCACTCCAGACGACAACCTAATAAAAAGTGTTTTAAAGGTGAGACTGGAGACAAGTTTAAGTTTCACAGTGCAACACATAACGTAATTCTATGCAAGACTCCTTTTCAATAACATTTTATACACCAAACAAAGTATTAGATAAGTCAAACAGGGGCAGGTCATTGGTCGAGCAATGGTGGAGAGTGTCTTCGTATTATTTCACCTTAACATTTTGCAACATCCTTTCAATATTACCACTTTTTTCTGACCGTTGCCATGATCCTTTGACCTTTTTGTTTTAGCTGCAACCGTGCACTAATGAGGAGAACTACATGTTTCTTGCCATGCGACAATTCGCCCAGAAGTGCGACAGTGAGGATGCAATCAACGATACTGTGTCCATACAGACATCCGTCCCAGATACAAGAGATTACAAGGTTATTGATCTTGTGAGATGGTGCACGGACTTCGCTGAGAAGATTGCTGGTGAAATTAAAGAACTCACACCAAATGTCCCTTGCTGAGCAAGCCATCAATGAAAACTGCAATTACAGTACTTGTCTATGTTCGAAGTACATGCACGGGCCTTTACGGAATTCCAGATGTGCCTTACCATGGTTCAGATAACTAGTCACTTTATTTCGCCTATTGTACTTACTAAAACTTAGATGTCAACTTGCCGTGTTTTCTCGCCATAAGATGGAACACATCGCTAATTCGCTAAGGTGGCCAGAGCAGTGCATATATGCACACAGTCTCCTTTTTTTCTCACACCCTTATTGCCGTCCTGCCCCCCCCCATGTTCTTGCTTGAAACATGTGTATGCCCCTCCCCCTTTGAACTGTACATGACGTCTCAATTTTTCTTAAGCTTGCCTTTCAATGCATGATTCTTACTCGACACAAGGATCGAAGAAGCTTCATAATTAATGGCAAAACATGTCGAGTGCGTTCCTGTCCATTTTGTATGTTTTTATTTATTGTTGTTTTATGTCCAAAGCAACTTTCTCTGTGATACATTTTAATATCCAATACCATAAAAATATTTTTCGTGTTCACACTATGGATTTATCGCATGACTTGCTTGCACAGGGCAATATGTATGATGTCACTCTTCCCTCTTAAAACATTCAACTGAATCACAACAATAAGGAAGACCTATGTCTGTGGTTCGTCGGTTGAATGACACTTAAAACACAATTTAAAGCAGACATTTTTTTCAAATTGGTCTTGGAAGCTACGTACGTAATTCAGCGTTTCCTAGTTAAAATGCAAGACTGCAGCCTTTTTATACACCTGGAAGGTTGAATCGCCTACAAGCCAATGGTGGAAGTTGTAGTTTTTGATCAGTGAAAGTGCGGATAGACTTTGAAACAGCAAGCCGACAGCTTCAACAACTATGAAAACCAGCACACACAAAATGAACTATTTACTAGTTCATGCTTTAGGCAAATATTAGCTACACACGTTTGTTTGTAGATCATGTACATTTTTTACATTTCTGTTTTCTATTATTATGTTTGTATAACTTCCTATAGAGTTACTCCAGAAATACAGTATTTCAAGGGTATACATTTGTACTTATTATCATGTAATATTATCATCTTTCCTGTTTTATAACACTCTCCTAGCTCAAACAAAACCGCTTTTATGTTATGAAATAGTGCATTTCATCTTTTAATCGGGAACTGTTGGGAAAAATCAATTGCAGGACTTCTACCAGTGACTTGAAAATGACAGCTCAATCATTGCTGGACATATGTTTGTTTGTGTGTAAATTGTAAATTAAAAATCTATAAGGACAATTTTGTATTTTATTTTTTTAACCGCTTTTACAAACAAAACTTTTGTATTTCAACCAGCCGATGTATATCCTATATTTTTTAAAAGCAGCAACTCCTAAGTATACAAATTCCTGTGTAAAAAATCCCGTATAAAAAAGTATACAAGTTTTTTTTTTTTTAAGTTCACAAGGTATATAAAACCGCTGGGCAGGTTAGCTAAGTTCGAGATTTAAGATATTGGTTATCTTAAATTTACACTTAATGGTTTGAAACTATTTTGATAAGAAACACAATAAAGTAGGCCTATACCACTTTTCGTTTTTCAAATATTTTACTTGTCTACAGTACTTGAAACCACCCAAAAGTGTTTCACAATGTGAGTGAATATGCGGACTTAACTGAAAAATAATCTGAGTTGATTATATAAAATTACATTTTTAATTACTAAAAATTTCGGTGAAAAAAATTAACGGAAACAACTTTTTATGAAAATTTGAAGGTGATGAAAATAATGTTGTTTAAACACATGAATGTACTCAAATTATTTTCATTGGCCTGCATGGCCAAAATACTTTTTGGTGGTATGTAATTTAAAACAAAAGGAAGTACACAGACGGCCTGTACAAATATTGTCATTGGCTAGGTTTAAACGAAGGCTGTAAAAAAATAATTCAACAAGTTGTTTGGCAATAAACTAGTTTTCTAAAGACAATAGACAGAATTTCGTATGCTCCTTACTTGTTATGAACATTTAAGACTTTTTATTATTGTTTATACTAATTATTTATGGGGAAGGCTTTATTGCTTTGTTGTTTGAATTTTGAAAGATTGAGTTTCAGGTCCTTTCATCTAGTTTTTAAAAGCACCAAACATCCCATCTGGGTAAATTTTATCAAGCTCAGTGGTCACGTTTTAATTCTGAATCCTATTAATATTTTGTAGGAGAATTGTTTGAAGATTCAAACTGCGCTTATTGCAATGGCTTCAAATGAGATAAGCAATAGATAGGTTGCAATATGACGTAAATCGGCCATCTTTACGGGCAATTTGGAACACACAGTCATGCGTTTTGCGTGAGAACGGCGTGCAGCACGCGCACATTTCACAAAACTCATTGCACGATTGGTTAGTAAACTGCGCGGCTGCGTTAATAATTTGAGAGCTTGACGCGCCCGCAAGCCAACATGCAATTTGCCCGTAAAGATGGCGTCTAATGGGAACTATTTATAGTGATCCGTTGGGTATTCGTTTTTCTCGGCTTTTTCTCGAGCCAAGCGGGAATCTTTCTCCAAACGATTGGTGCTGACCTATAAATCAGTGATGGATAATTAGGCTTGATTGGCAACGTTCGTAGTCGCCAATCAAGACTAGCGTGAATTATCAGATTGACCCCCACCCTCCGGCTATCCTCGCGCCCCATTCCCGTCCCCTCTTTACCTCATTTCGCACAATTTTTCAGCCAGAGGTATAGAGAAATTAGAATAGTTATTATTATATTGAAAACACGGTATAATACTTGAAACACCAAGTTCTCCCTACCTTGTCCTGAAAAGCCATTTTGTTCCATTATCAAATAGGGGTGTTCCGCTGAGGGATCTCAAAGTTCACTTCCCCTCTCATCACTCCAAAAACTATTTAATTTTATGAAGGGGTGATGAAAATACAATATAACACATATTAAATTGTTATTATTACGAACGTTTAAAATGACTGTAAAGGAAAGTATACTGTTTGAACTAAAGAGAAAAAAAACCTTTCGTGTCGACATTGTCATAATGGTTCGTCTTTGCAATGCCAATTACATACAGGCCATGATCATTCGAGCGCCCTCTCTCATCTCAAAGACAAACTGGCCAGCCTCGGAAGACAAGTGATGGATTCTCAGCAATTCTTTCACATTTTATGTTCAATTCAGCGGGCAAAATGACTACAAACAAAGCAAGGTGAGTTGACATTTATCTATAACATCCGGTGACGATCTCTTGCAATGAATGTGAGGGTTTGAAACAGTCAAAATGTACAAAAAACATGGATTCATTCTCTCAAATTACTGGATGTAGGCTCGGCGGCCATTTTGAAAAACACGTGTCTAGTGGCTAATATTTTTCAATAACACAAATAATTTAGGCCCCAGTAGTAAAATTTATATTGTACTACTTACTATCCAGCCCAAACAAAATTAACACTGGAATTGACAACTGGGTTTTCTTTTAGTGAGGGATTTAATTGTTTTTATTTTGCCCCACTTGGGTAGGCGGAGCAAGAGGGAGGGGCCCGTAAGAATATATGGGAATGAGTTCTCAAGCTTCATCAATTACTCATTTAGTTTAAATGTGATTACATTTTTGAAAGTTGGAAGAGAAAATATTGCAACAATTAATGTGTTTGGGAGCCTTTTTATGTCTTAGCGAGGAGGTCAACGGGGCTTGAAAACAAAATTCGTATATCTGGAACCAGTACAAAAACGAGTTGTTAAAACCTACTGAAAATTGCGTTCCCTCCAATTGTACTTTTTCTTTGGTAGCCAAATTTATCTTTGTTGAGGAGAAGAGTTGTTTTTCTCATTTCATTTTTTTTCTTCAAGAATAAACAAGATTTCATTGGGACAATAAGTTGAACTTAATAAGTTGCGCATCAACAGCACACAACTCAGTACTAAAATTGACATTTTAAATGCGCCCTCTTTTGGCCAAAGTATGTCTCACACACTGACACAGGTGTGAATTATTATTTCTTGATTGTTCTGCTGTGCAGAGGAAGGGCTGCTGAGTAAGTACCTATGAACCAAGTTAGCTCGATTACATAGTGAATACTTGAATCTTTACGTGGGTTTCATTTGATAGAGTTGAAATCAGTGGTCAGGTTTTTTATTCACTATTTTACTAGGTTTTATGATGTTCTGAACAATTATCTTTTTGTAGGTTAGCGTACAAATTGTCTTTGTGTTCACTCAGGAGTATTGATGTACACAGTCACAGTGTAATGTAATTGTGTACACTGTTATTTACTGAATAATGTACACTGTAATAGACCCAATAACTAAGGCGCTGTACTCCTTTTTTCAAACTTTTGACATCTTCGGTTGTACTAGTACGACTGATGTCAAAGGTGTCAAAAGTTCGTAAAAGGAGTGCAGCGCCCCATTCACTGTGTCTATGTAACACTGCTACTAGTACTTAAGGTTTTTGTAAGGGAGTTTATTGCACATTTCATCAGTCTGGTTGAGGCAAGGTGGGTATTAATTCTTATGTAAAGGAAATTTCTAGATTCAATCGTGATAAACAAACTTGCACATTGAATTATCAGTGATTAACTCTGTCATTTAAACCGTCATAAAAAAACCTAGTTGTATCAAAAAAAATTGTAGATGAAAATTTTTAAGTTTAAATGTTTTTCTTCCCCTCCCCCCCCCCCCTTGGTGTTTAGTTCAGACACAGCACCAACAACAATCTGTGTTTCAACCAAGGCGTATCAGAGAACTAGCAGTCAGGGGTGACCCTTATCACTCTGCATGGGAGCAGTGATCAGCCAGGAATGATTGTATAAAGGTTAGTGAGAAGAAGAGCAGGGATGCCACTTGTCCTGGCTATTGGCCCAATTCCAGCTGTTTCATATTTTCCCCCCAAAGATATCCGACACTCTCATCAGGCCGGAAATTCCCTTTATGAAGCATGCTTTACAAAGCATAGATGGTTATCAAGGCATTTTAAAAAACAAAATTGTCATCACATGCGGCCAAGTAATGCATTGTATACTTCACTCACAGAAAATGTACCCTCCCATGTTGTGATTGTTGTAAAGCAGCCACTACCGTTCGTTGATTCTTGCATAGTACACAACACTGTTTTTTTTACAGATTTAGAATGGTGGTTTTAAAAGGCAAGGAACAAGACAAATGACTTGTCTAATAACTGTTTTCTTGCCGAGTTTCCATTTTTCATTTGATTGTGTACAAAAGACCTGAAAAAGTTCAAAGTGAATATAACAAAGTGAATAACTTTTTCCTGAAGGTGTGCTCCAAAAAAGTGTATTGGGTGTTACTCTGTGTCAAGTAATTTTCTTTGTTTTACTTTTGCATTGGGGATAAAGAATATACATTGTAATTTGTTTTTACCCTTACACCGATATGTATTAAGCACTATATACAGTGTACTTAGAATGAAAAAAAAAAACACAGGCAAATCACTCGGGTGGGATTCAAACCCCACAACCTTTGCATCAGAGCAGATGTCTTGCCACCTGACCACCATGCTAGCCTGGCAGCTAGAGGCAGTTCGAATACACATTGGCGTAGGGTAAATTCAAGTTATAATTTTGTTTGTGATGTTGGTTTTGTCTAAAGTCTATGATTGGTTGCCTTGAAGGAAAGTAAATTCCAATACTTGTAAAAAGAGGTGTTTTGTTGTGAGTTTCCATTCTTTATTTTAAATATACACTTGTATGGACAATGCATAAATCTTGTGCAGAGTAAGGAAATAAATTTGCCCTAAACTAAGTGTGGCCCCAAGAGGTGGAGTGGTGTGATTCTGTATCAAATTGATTAGTGTAGTTATTGTGATATTTTGTCCAACTGCAAGTGTTTCTCTTGCACGCAAATTAACAACTTTTATTATTTGGATAAAAAGTGTTGTCTGGTCTGTGTCTGAGTTTATAAGTTTTTTGCAATCCACTTGCAGGTTAAAGGTATTATATACAGGGTTAGTTTAAAAAAATATATATATATTTCTCTCATTACGAAAGCTGTATCTGAAAACCTAAAAAGAGCAAGCACAACAGATGATTTTGGTTGTTAACCAAAATAAAGGACAATGTGTTTACATGCTGAAAGTTGTACATTGTATTTGTTTTCACTATTTTCTCCTGACTCACACAACGAATTAAGCCCAAAATTTCACAGATTTATTATTTCATGTACATGGTTGAAAAACATGAACACTGTCTGCGACAATTTTGTCAGCTCTACCAATCCTGTATCATCATACTTTCAACAAAGTGAATTTTACAAAAATGTGCTTGTCATTGGAACAGGCATACCTTTCTTTTGAAAGTCCAAACATTCCAGTGTTGAGCACATAGTGTTTAGAGGAGGAAAGGTCTTTCAATGAAGACACTATATGGTTAAGGAAGTAAATTTGACCCCAAAATAACTACATGACCCCAACAAAAGAATTGGTTTTATTCTGTGTCAGTATCTTTTAGATAAGTGGTTTGTCCAGCTGTGGTTGCCTTGCAGGCAAGTTAACAACACATTGTCAAACAGTGTTTTCTTGTTGAGTTTACATAATTTATATGCATTTTAAGGACTAGTATACAATTCTGAAATATTTGTGACAGGTGATTTTTCCGACTGTGAATGGTTCTCTTGCAGAGTAAGAAAATAAATTTGCCCTAACGTAACTGACCCCAAGAAGTGTACTATTTTGATTCCATGTGAATGAGTTGAGCCCATCTTGCTGTAGGGTTCCAAAACCTGGATGCTCACTACCCAGCAGGAGTAGACCTTGGTTGGGACATACTCTGGTATGCTGAGGGCTGCTTTAGATGAGTCATGCACTGACCATTTGAGGAGCACCAACAATTACATCTAAGGCAGTCTATACCAAGCATATCGGACAAAACTTGTGAGCGCTGGATGAGACTTGCAGGGCACTGTTTTGGGCATCCTGAACTGACAGCCTCCTCGCTCATCTTGTGGGAACCTGAGAGTTGTATGACTCGAGTCCAGGACTCAGACTCAGTTGTATGACTCGAGTCCAGGACTTGGACTGGATTCCATCTACATTTTTTTGTAGATTGACAGTTTCGGTGACTCTTACTTGACTTGAGTCACGTCGGCAAAAGACTCGGACGACTTGACCCCGAGAACTTATAAATTTTGAGTTGTGCATTTTCACCGACAACACCTTCATTTTGAATATTACAAACAATTCTGATGTTCTGATGCACATGAAATAAGTACACTGTCGTATGGTGTTGTAAGTAATAGTGCTCGTGATTATGGTGTACATGTAGGTATGGCCATGTACAGCACATGTGTGTTCAATATGCGTAACAACACTGGGACATATTTCTACGAAAGCATTTTTGTGCAAAACACAAAACTAGGCTGGTAGTCTGTAAGCATTAACACCAAAGCCGCTACTTGATGCATATTACCGGGGAAATGGGAATTCTTCTCCAGAATCCGAATTGGTGGCTTTGGCCGGCTGCGGCTATATCACGACATCTTTTTAATGTTAAAGGAATAGGCAATTAGGCGGCATATGCACTGATCTAGCCATAGACACATCTGAAGCTGTCAGTTCAGATGCAGCCGAAGTCTGGTACCGGTGGAAAAAAAAAAGTAAAACAGAAGTCAGAACTGATCCTAAAATAAAATTTAAACTGCATACATGTACAGAACTTTATTTAAACTAAATGGGTTTTATTTTGTCATTTCTAATTCTTATTTTACAACAAACTGGTTTGCAGTCAATAGGGATCCAGTCATCTAAGTGAACTATTTAGTGACTCGTGATGTGGACTCGGACTCGAACCAAGTGACTCAGACTCTGACCAAGTAACTTTGGATCGAACTCAGGCTCAACCCAAGTGACTTGAGACTTGGACTCGGTCTTGACACAGGTGACTAGACTGCAACTCCGGTGGGGACCAACCCAAGGAAAGGCCTCCTGAGGCAAGAGGAGATCGTCATCCAGTGACATGAGGATGAAGAGAAACACAGGAGTCTCCACGATTGAAGACCTGCGCTCTTGCATGAAGGACAGATCCAGAGGAGCGGATCAGATGGGCCTCCCCCAGCTACAACGTCATTAATTTATTCTGCCTCAAATTGCAAAAAACTACAGCCTAAAAATTTGTTTTGTCAAACTTTGATTGATTGTATTGAAGGCAAATATTACCAGATACATGTACTAGGTCATTTGTCAAACATTGTTTTCTTGTTGAGTTTTTATTATTCATTTAACTGGCCAATCAGACTAAGACAATAAATATTTGTTGTTTGCAGTTAAGAGTGAAAAAAATAAATTAATTTGCCTGAATCTGTGACCAAAAAAGTGTATTGGTTTTATTTTGTTTTATTTTGTATCTGTTGTGTGTGTTTTGTCCAAAGAAATTTGTATCTTGTGTTTTTCCTGTTTTTAGCTTTTTAAATAAATGTTTTCTTTTCTTTTTTTGCTGTTATTGCTTAAAATTTAATTATTGTTAGTTATTTTGTTAAGTAGCAGCGCTTGTGTACATTTTATAGAATGGGCGCAATATAAACCATTAAATTATTATTAGTTTTATTATTATTAGTTATCCCAAAATGTATAAGTTTTCCTTCTTTATTTCATTGTACAGCAATCAGACTTAGATAATGCTTTCTGTGGCTCTTTGTTGTTAATTTGTCTGTGTACTGCAGTGGTCAACGTGGAAATAAATGTAACATTGATTTAAATTGATTCATGGTGTTTGACTGTTACATTGAGGGAGCATTTTCTTTCAGCCGCTAACTGGTACTGGTAGTGATCCAGCTATGCTGAGTTGTATTCAAGCATTCATCTGGAGTGAACACTGATGTGATGCTGGGAGTGGTGTAAGGGATGGAGTTGATGGTTTCCCTGTCATCCCACCAGAGCGGTGAAAAACGACTGGTGAAGTCAGACAAGTATGAGATCTGAACAGTGAAGGACTACCCAACGATCCATGTACATGTATCAAGAACACAGTCAGTCACCCTCCAGAAAGTAATACAGCCACCAAAACCTGCGGGTCGTAGACTAGGAAATTAAGTCGGGAACTGCTACCAGCAACTGATGTCGAAAAGTTTCAAGACAGAGACTTGATGATCCAGTACAGAGAATGCTGTGGGCAGCTTGTTGAGACTTATGTAAAACACTGACCTTCTTGAGTTTTTCAAACCCAACTGGAGGATCTTGGAGCATTGAGACACAATTGGTTTAATGAAGACGATAGAGAACAAGGTGTGATCAGTCTAGACATTCTGTTACATGATGCCAAAATGGACAGCTCTCTATTAGGGGAAGGTTAATGTTTATCTAGGCTGGTGATGTATGTTGGGACTTTAGTTTAGGATGTACTGTCAAGGTCTTGCTAGGTTTAAACATACAGTCTAAACATTCTGTTACATAATGCCAAAATGGACAGCTCTCTATTTATAGGGGAAGGTTAATGTTTATCTAGGCTGTTGATCTTTGTTGAGACTTTAGTTTAGGATATACTGTCAATGTCTTGCTAGGTTATTTTATCTTATAAAGATTTTGCCTTTTGATTGGTTTAGAGTGCATCACTTGATATGTCGTATTTTTACTAGAAACCTTGTGAATGCGACACGCTATACACACAGCAAACAATGTACGTTACTTGTTGCAACCAATGTACTTTTCCATAAAAACCAATGTATTATCCCTTAGCAACCAGTGTACTGTACCCATAGCAGCAGCAGCTTTTAGGTACCTTGACGTCTATAGGCACAATTTTGACTACTTTTACTTGTGCTATAGTCAGATAGTTAAAACTACGACTCCCTCAGTGATCCTCGCAGCGGTCTATTTTCCTTCGGCTCTGCCTTGGGTAACTCAAATGCCCCAAGAACCACCTTGGGAGTCATAGTTTTAAAACCATAGCACTTGAAGCAGTCAGTGTTTGTACATGTATGTAGCTAGTACATGTACATGCTTTGTTTTGTAACAGTGATGTGTGATGATAATCAGTGTATTCTTGACTTACGGTTTTACAGTAGAGATAAATGTCATAGCTCTGCTAACTGTCACGACTGTAAGCAAAAAAAAATCAAATCCTATGGAGGCAGAAATGAATGCGCTTAGCATGTTTCACAGGTACGAAGGAATTTTTTCCGTTGCACAAACATACTTTACCCTACTTCATTTGATACACAGCTAGCGCAGAAATTCAGTGCTTACCTTGTAAGCAGAGAACCGTAAGCGCAGAATTCTACAGAAAATGGGTCCAGATATGTTAACCATTAGACCAACAAGCTTCAATCCTTATTTTGTGTGTTTCTCATCAGAAAGGTATTATACCTAAACATATTGAACTTTATACCAAGCATGGGGTCGATTTCACAAAACCCTTCCTAACTTAGGACTAGTCCTAGGCAATGTATATATTATTTTTCATTGACAGACATTTTTCTGTAGGCTGTCATCACACAGTGTAGTCATTGTGCTGTGAATGCAATGCTGGACCTGCCCTCTTAGTAAAAGATGTACCCCTCCACCCAATCCTACCATCACGTGACAGAAAAAAACATTGCAATGATGGGAAACAATTAAGCCATTGTGATTTTGCCTCAGATAGACTGATGGAGAAGTTTGATCATCCTAGTTTTCACAAATTATAAACAAAAGATTTCAATAAGCAAATACAGTATTTCAAGTTCAAAATTTGATGGCAACGGAGAGATCAGATGCTGGACAGGACATGAAATCTCCATTATCAATTAGTCAATCTTGAATATAGAATTGAATTTTATGCACATTTTCTTTCAATAACCAACAATGAACCATCTCTTTGAAGTTACAATACAGGATTGTTGCTGGTGGAGAAGTCATTCCTTCCTGCTGGAGATTGGCCTGGAACCCCTGGGCAGATATGAGTGTGGTGCCCAGTCAACACCTCATCAACTCCTGCCCTATATTCAGCTCTCCCTGCAGACACCAAAGCTGTGTAGATCTTGAGGATGATACCATCGAATGGCTGTGAGAATACCCGCCTAGCTGACATCGTTCCTAAGGTAGTTTCCATACCAAATGGCAATGACAGGATTGTTTATCATCAAGTAGTAAAGTTGATAAGTTCAATCTAGAAGCTCACTGATAAAATCCTCCTGAGAAATATTTCCTTCATGCTATCAAAGTTGACAAATTGGCATTTGAAGACTTCCAAAATCACTGCTGTTCATTTTGGTTGCAGATACCCAAAAAGTGCAATATTTCTGTATGAAATCTGTGAGAAAATACAATTATTTGTTGTTTTCTTGAAAACAAAACTGACCAATTTAATGACATTTTCACAGGTTGTTTGTCTGTTTTTCAATATGAAATATCAGAAGAAGCGTACTCTTTCAGTAATTAGAGTCCAAAAGGTGGACATTTTTTTTTCTTCAGATGGCTGCCCAGGATATCAACCACATCTTGCTTTGGCAGTGTGAAGTAGACAAACCGTCCATACAGTTCCGATGTCCTCCTACTAGGATGGAATTGACCACCAGGGGCATTGGACAGGGATCTTCTTCATGGAGCCCAGACATTCCTGATGACTGCCTTCCACTTCAATCTGTTGTTTGGCTGAGATACAAGAACAGTTCTCACTGGTAAGACAACCTGCTGAATGAAGTCAGTGAGTGAAATAATGGGATTGTTGCTGGGAGTCTCTATTCTCTTTGAATCAATACTCAACAAGTATTTTATTTTATCTTTGCTTCTTCTCAAAACAAAATTTTGAACCTGGCTGTTTTACTGATGGATATTGTTTGTTAGAAAAAATTAATGTTGCAAACTGTGCAACTTCTTTGTGTTGCAGTCGGGCTTCAGGATCTCCAAAGACATCTACCAGTCAACAAGTAGATGTCCAAGACCAGCCTGTGATAAAGGAGCTACACTCTCCAGTAAAAGGTAAATTCCCAGAAAGTATACTTCAATTTTTACCCCTGGTCCCAAATTGAGCTCTGTAATAATTGTCCAGAATGCATGTTGTTGCTCTTGTTTAAATGGAAGTTATTATCATTTTTTCCTTGATTTGAGTTGACAGGCTCGGTTACGTTTTTTAATGTCATGTTTTACATATTTTTAAGATATTGTTGCTCTAAGAGTTGCAAGCAGTTTGTTTGTTTTGCAGAGAGACTTAATCTCTGAAGAGATCTACCCATCAACAAGTAGTTGTCCAAGACTGGCCCAAGATATTGGATCGAGCTGACTCTCCTTTGTATGTACACATGTTGTTTTTAAAAATGCAAGTTATGTCATCATAATGGTTGGGAAATGATTTGACCATTGTAAGATTACAACCAAATACATATACTCAATTTCTTTATTGTCACTGCAGAAGTTATTTCTTCTCAATGAAGCTAGGTGCTTTACAAGCGACATAGACAGTTTAAACTCAACCGAAAATGTCAAAGTTTTAGATTTAAAGAAAACAACAAAACCACCTTTTATCAAGCAAATGCCCCCACTCCTTTTTTGAGCTTTGAAAAGGAGCATCAATCAATACAGTATTTTTTTTGCATATTGATTGATTCGAAAACAAAAACAAAAAGACAAAAACACCATCAATTTTGTATTGACTATGGTTTAACCTTGTCCAAATTATTAGAATAAACTGTTCAGCTCTAAATATTCCACCCAAATGCTTCCCCTAAATAGATAAACAGAAAAAAGTTAGGGGGCTTCAAAACAAAAATGCTTGCTAAACTTTCTCACAGAGTGCCTTAGTTGACTTTTAATGAAAACAGAGGATAAGAAATGTAATGGCTTGAAAACCAATCAGATGACTTTTCACACTTTAAAGAAAAACTGATTTCAATGTGAGGGGGTCCTCCGGTTTTTAATCATCCCTGCAAGAATTTGTGCATGTTGAAAATGTTGGCTTGCATACCATTTTGTATCTGTTTACTTGACCTTTCAGGGCCATGAAGCTAATAGTTCTCTGAAATCAACTGTGGAAGGAATCAACTCTACTGACATCTTGAAGGCTGCAGTGTATAAAGGAAAGCAACGCCTGTGTAAAGATCAGTACCATCAAGACATCCTAGCATTTCATCTAGGGATCTTCAAATGTAAGTTTTATGTTTTGATGTTTTTGTTATCATCATATAGTGGGCTGTTTTTGCAGCACTATATAGTAATTGTAAATAAGTACATCATTGCAAGCAAGCACATACACGTTTTTTGGCACCAGGAAATGATTGATTGGTTTTGCGGGGTTTCGATTGGTTGTCCTGAGATACGATTTGTTGTGCCGGTACCATTGGTTGTGCCGAGATACGATTGGTTGTGCCGAGATACGATTGGTTGTGCTGAGATACGATTGGTTGTGCCGAGCTACGATTGGAATTGTGCCGAGATAAGATTGGTTGTGCGGAGATACGATTTGTTGTGCGAAGATACGATTGGTTGTGCGGAGATGCGATTGGTTGTACCGAGATACGATTGGTTGTGCGGAGATACGATTGGTTGTGCGGAGATACGATTGGTTGTGCAGAGATACGATTGGTTGTGCCGAGATAAGAGTGGTTGGGCCGAGATACGATTGGTTGTGCCGAGTTACGATTGGTTGTGCCTTGATACGATTGTTTGTTCCGAGATATGATTGGTTGTGCAGAGATACGATTGGTTGTGCGGAGATACGATTGGTTGTGCCGAGATACGATTGGTTGTGCCGAGATCAGAGTGGTTGGGCCGAGATACGATTGGTTGTGCCGAGATACGATTGGTTATGCCGAGTTACGATTGGTTGTGCCTTGATACGATTGTTTGTTCCGAGATAAGATTGGTTGTGCAGAGATATGATTTGTTGTGCCGAGATACGATTGGTTGTGCGGAGATACCGGAGATACGATTGGTTGTGCGGAGATACGATTGGTTGTGCGGAGATACGATTGGTTGCGCGGAGATACGATTGGTTGTGCCGAGATACGATTGGTTGTGCCGAGATTTGATTGGTAGTGCCGAGATACGATTGGTTGTGCCGAGATACGATTGGTTGTGCCGAGATACGATTGGTTGTGCCGAGATTTGATTGGTAGTGCCGAGATACGATTGGTTGTGCCGAGATACGATTGGTTGTGCCGAGATACGATTGGTTGTGCCGAGATTTGATTGGTTGTGCCGAGATACGATTGGTTGTGCCGAGATTTGATTGGTAGTGCCGAGATACGATTGGTTGTGCCGAGATACGAGTGGTTGTGCCGAGATACGATTGGTTGTGCAGGGATACGATTGGTTGTGCTGTGATACGATTGGTTGTGCCAAGATACGATTGGTTGTGCCGAGATACAATTGGTTGTGCCTTAAACAAACCTTACCAGGACATATTGGAGCAAAGTTTAAAACTGAATAAAATAAAATGCTTGCAATGGTGTACTTAGAAAATATTTGTTATTTTTGATTACAAGATTATGAGTCACATTTTGATATTTCTGTTGAACGTTCCCCTCAGATTCAAATCAAGAACTGCATGTTCTGCATAACTGTTATGTTTAACTTCATCAGTGGTATTTACAGTAACTTCTCAAGGGAAGCTGCCTTAATGATGCTGAAAACAATTTCCTTTTCACTTGCAGCTGACAGGGATAATCTTGGTAGTCAGCCCTTCCAGTCAAGATGTCTTACATATGAACAACTTTGCCTTGGTTTCATGCAACAAATCCCATTTCCTCTGTGTAGTGTGTGCAGTGTGGGGATTTGACCTTGTGTACAAAGCACACACATTCTTTGTGAAATGGGTCAATGGACTGGACCATTTCACACAATGGGGGGGATTATAACTAATGTACACAGTCTTAGTACACAATACAAGAAGATGTTGGAGTTAAACTGTTCAACTAAATGAAGTTTTATTTTATAAGTACATGTACATGTACTCATGTTCTCTTCAGCACATTAACAATGGTATGAATACAATAAGCAACCACTTATTCAATAATGTGATATATAAATATTACAGGAATGGTTGAAAAATAAACTTTTCATGTACACAAGTTGCATTTGGTATTGCTGACTCTTCCTCCAAACTCCAATTTAGTTTAAACAATGAATGATGATAAACAGTAAAAAAATAACATATAAATATAGTTTACAAAAAATATAGTGGTACAAGTTACAACAATACTTTGCAGTCACCCCTCGAAGAAAAATGATACGGCCCGACTAGCATTGACGACAAACAAGACTCATTTTGCCGATATCCAGTGAATGTTATGAAAATAACAGAAACCCTATGATATAAGATCTATATTCCTATACTGAACAATTTAGTTTTGAGCCATTGAATCAGTGAAAAACGAACATTGAAGGGGAAAAAACTAACACCTTTCCAGCGTGCTTCAGTTCCGGCGAGATGAATGCGTGGCCTGATCTAGTTCCCCGTTCAACCTACAATATATGCATGTTTATAAGAGAATGGAGCCAGACTATAGAAACACTTTGCATATGATAATTGGGTCATGTCTTAGAAGAGAGACGTTGCATGATTGGAAGCAAAAAAGCCCCTTTTTCCCTACGTCCAATCAGAATGATTCTTATATGAGTGGAATGGAAATTTTATGTAGTTTATTCAGAAGTGCGAGTTGAATCTGTGGGACAAAAGGAACGACTGTTCCGTTCAATTCAGTGAGACAACCCACCGGAAAATAGTAAATAATCGTGTTGACCTCCATTGACTTTGCCGATTTTGAGGTTTTACACCCCGTTTTTGTTTGAAAAAAGCCCCCTTTTCACGAGCATAATATATTTTAAAAAAATAACCAAACTAAAGGTAATACTTTGTACTTTGAAATGCGTAGCGAGTTGGTGAGAAACATACACGTACTTTCCATTTACTCACGAAAGTTCTCAGTGAGTGGTCTTTTTGAGTGTCATTTTCCTGCGCTGAGCGTAGGGACACGGAGCTCAGTGAGCAGATGCACGCAAGTTGTTCATATGACTGATTGAATACAGACACCTTGGTGATGAGGTTTGAGACATGGAGAAGATGCGAGAGACATGATCATGGTGAGTTGAAACTAATAAATTTGCTAAAAGCTATTCTGTAAATACAACTTCAACCCTCAAAGGGCTTGAGAAGTAGCGATGGATAAAGAGACACGACCAACCACACTGGAGAAACACACCCATAGGGCTTAATTCAGTCACTAGTCAGGTGTAGAAACACTGAGAGAGATGAGAGCTGGTTAAACTCGCTTCTTAGGTAGCCCTTCAGGTTTATCAAAAATATTAAGGAATCTGCTTGTGTGAAACTGTTAAAATTCTAGTGAACAAAGAATCACTGAGGTTGGTCAAGTTTATGCAGTTTTTTGTAATGCACAGCTGACTGGAGCCAGTACTTTTTCTGTAGGGGTTTTAAAGATTGTGGGAAAGTCCAGTAGGCTGTTCCTTGTAAAACACACTACAAGTTCTTAGCTTTTGGTAGTTTAAATTTTGGTTATGTTATTGAGCTAGAAAGGTTTTATTTTGAGTGCTAACCGATTAGTAAAGTTCATATCAGCACCCCTCAAGAGAACTGTTCACAGCATTTGACTTCCCTCCCGAGTTATTGTTGCTCATTTTTATTGCACCAGTCAAAATAATCCTGATGTGCATGACGAGTTCAGCCAACCACCATTTTGCTGCTTTTGATATTTTGTCTTTGTTTATTTGTGATTAAAAGTATGGAAAACAAAATCCTGTGGTAAAACCAATTTTGAACCTGACTGTTTTACTGATGGATAATGTTTGTAAGAAAAAAATAAATATTGCAATTTGTTTGTGTTGCAGTCAGGCTTCAGGATCTCCAAAGACATCTACCAGTCAACAAGTAGATGTCCAAGACCAGCCTATGATAAAGGAGCTTCACTCTCCAGTAAAAGGTGAATTTCAAGAAAGTAGACTTTTGATATTCACCCCAGTTTAAAGTGGACCCCTGTAATAAATGTGCAGAGTGCATGTTGCTCTTTTTTTAACAGATGTCAACATCAGTTTTATGTCTTGATGTGATTTGACAGGCTGGGTTGTATTTTTACGATTTTTAAACACTGTTGCTTATTTTTATTGCAACAAAATAATACCTGTTGTGCGTAAGTTTCTCCAATCATTTTGCTTTCTGCTTTCAATGTTTTTACTTCATTTATTTTTGATGGAAAATGAAAGTATATTCAAAAAGGTAAAGGCAATTAATTATTTGAACCTAACTGATGGAGTTTTAAAAGAATATATGTCACAAATTGTGCATTTTCTTGTTTTTCAGTCATGCTTAGCAGCTCCAAAGGCATCGACCCGTCAACAAGTAGATCTCCAAGACTAGCCTAAGATATTTGAGCTGGACTCTCCTTCGTAAGTATCTTGTGCTTTATATGAATGAATGTGCTCATAATTAATGGGAAATCATTTTTCTCTCTTAAGATTAAAACCAAATACATGAACTCAATTGGGACTTGTATAAATATTATCAATGCAGAAGTTATGTTCTCTTCACGAAAACCATGATGCAAGACGAGCAGAATAAACTCAAGAGAAAGTGTAGAATTTGAACATTAGAGCACCTTTAGATGCAAAAAAAAAATTATAAAAGCACCTCTTGTTTTTTTCCCTTTTTCAAATTTTCAAAAGGTGCATCAATGAAATACTTTTCAGAGTTATGATTGAGTTGAAAAATAAAAAATTAAAACCCTATTTTACTGGTTATGTTTAAACCTTGCCCTATAAAATATTTAACTCAAATACCTTCCTTGAATAGACAATAGACACGAGAAAAACATAGTACCTGTAAAACTTTCTCACAGAGTACTACCTTTTACTTTGAACAAGGATAAGTAACGGTTTGGAAAATCAATCAGAAAAACATTGATCCCTTTTCACACTGTAAAGAAAAACTTATATCACTGGTAAGGGGGTCTTCACCAGTTTTTATTTGGCCCTGCAAGAGATTTTGCACATTAAAAAAAAGGATCTTTTAACTTGACCTTTCAGGGCTAGTGGTTCCTGAAATCAAGTATAGAGGGAATCACCTCTACTGACATCTTGAAGGCTGCATGGTGTACAGGAGAGCAACGCATATGAAAACATCAGTACCATCAAGACATCCAAGCAGTTCATCTGTGGATCATGAATGAACAACCCAGCAATTTGTTGTCATCGATAGTAAGATATTTTAGATGTGTTAGTTTGATATTTGATGTTTTTCTAATCGTCGTATAGTGGGCTGTTTTTGCAGCACTATACAGTTAAAATCCTGTAAATAAGTACACCATTGCAAGCAAGCACATTATGCGTTTGTTGCGCTACTGCAATTTTAGAGCCTCGGTGGTGCGGAGATCGATAGGTTGTGCGGAGATCGATAGGTTGTGCGGAGAACGATAGGTTGTGCGGAGATCGATAGGTTGTGCGGAGAACGATAGGTTGTGCGGAGAACGATTGGTTGTGCGGAGATCGATTGGTGGTGCGTGGATCGGAGATTTGACGGAGGGGCAGCGGTTCGATTCGGAATCGATGGTGGTACAACACGGAAATTCCGAATAGTTAAAGGGACCTGGACACTTGCACGTGGCATGTGGGGTCCTACTTCCGGCCGGGGTGACAGTCGGTGGTTGATCTTAAAGGTGCATCAGGCTCCTCAGCGGGTAGGATGGTTCTGGTGTGATCACAATCGGTTGACTAACGGAAGTAGTCCCTAGTTTTCGGCCGTGGGGCTAGTGGACCGCGTTACTACAGTAGGGGACTGCCTCGGGGACTGGTTTGCCTTGGGGTGGCGGACCGGACCCTTCCTAATGGGAGGTGCAATGGCCCTGACGATCTGGAAAGCGTGATGGGGCTGGTATCCTGGAACCTGCACGTGGTGGCCCTGCTTTATTAAACTAAGCTCACCAGGATGACTAGGGGCAAAAACTGATTGAATTCAAATGCTTGCAATGGTGTACTTAATTACAAGATTTTTAGTCCATTTAGCTATTACTATTGATGAATAACCTCAGATTCAAATAACAACTTGTATGTTCTGCCTTACTGAAATGTTTTACTTTATCAGTGGTGTAAACAGTAACTTCGATCTAGTAATTTATTATTATTGTAATTATTAATATTGGGTTATTCACACCATTGTGTCGCTAGGAGACTGAATTGAACAGTGGTTCCAGTCAGTAAAAAGCTTAAATATACAGAAGGCGGCCCCAAATGAGGATACATAGTGTCTAAACCACATCTACTGACCAGTAAGAGCTACTCCTTCTGCATACTGAAAACAATATTTAGCATACTGATGCATGCTCATGCTGAATCAGCAGGTACAATAACGCTAAGATTTACAAACAATAGCGCCCCCTATTGATCTTCCCACGATGCCCAACGGTAATCTAGATCGCCTTGATACCTTCCTCTTTTTCACAGTGCAGATTATGGTACACATCTCTATCAATTGGGCACTTTACCCCAATGCTGAGTAACATTTCTTGTCATATTCATAACGACTTATAAAAGAGTTTTCGCCCAGTTTATGTCGCCCTAGTAAAACAGAGGGGACACTCTAAGTCCGACTGTATGCAGAGGGCACACTCTCAGTCCGTCTGTCTCAGAGGACACACTCTCAGTCCAACTGTGCACAGAGGGCACACTCTTTGCCCAACTGTGTACAGAGGGCACACTCTCAGTCCAACTGTGCACACAGAGGGCACACTCTTTGCCCAACTGTGTACAGAGGGCACACTCTCAGTCCAACTGTAGGCAGAGGGCACACTCTCAGTCCAACTGTAGGCAGAGGGCACACTCTTTGTCCAACTGTGTACAGAGGGCACACTCTCAGTCCAACTGTGCGCAGAGGGTGCACTCTCAGTCCCTCTGTGTGCAGAGGGCGCACTCTCAGTCGCTCTATGTGCAGAGGGCAAACTCTCAGTCCAACTGTGTACAGAGGGCACACTCTCAGTCAGTCTGTGCGCAGAGGGCACACTCTCAGTCCAACTGTGCGAGAGGGGACACTCTCAGTCCAGCTGTGCGCAGAGGGCACACCCTCAGTCCATCTGTGCGTAGAGGGCACACTCTCAGTCCGTCTGTGCGCAGAGGGCGCACTCTCAGTCCAACTGTGCGAGAGGGGACACTCTCAGTCCAGCTGTGCGCAGAGGGCACACCCTCAGTCCATCTGTGCGTAGAGGGCACACTCTCAGTCCAACTGTGCGCAGAGGGGACCCTCTCAGTCCAACTGTACACAGAGGGGACCCTCTCAGTCCAACTGTGCGCAGAGAGCCCACTCTCAGTCTGTCTGTAGGAAGAGGGCACAATCTCAGTCCGCTGTGCGCAGATGACACTCTTTCAGTCACATGTGCGCAGAGGGCACACTCTCAGTCCAACTGTGCACAGAGGGCACACTCTCAGTGCAACTGTGTGCAGAGGGCACACTCTCAGTCAAACTGTGCGCAGAGGGCACACTCTCAGTCCATCTGTGCGCAGAGGGCACACTCTCAGTCCATCTGTGCGCAGAGGGCACACTCTCAGTCCAACTGTGTGCAGAGGGGACACTCTCAGTCCCACTGTGTGCAGAGGGCACACTCTCAGTCCATCTGTGCGCAGAGGGCACACTCTCAGTCCCACTGTGTGCAGAGGGGACACTCTCAGTCCAACTGTACGCAGAGGGCACACTCTCAGTCCAACTGTGCGCAGAGGGCACACTCTCAGTCCAACTGTGCGCAGAGGGCACACTCTCAGTCCAACTGTGCGCAGAGGGCGCACTCTCAGTCCCTCTGTGTGCAGAGGGCACACTCTCAGTCCGTCTGTGCGCAGAGGGTACACTCTCAGTCCAACTGTGCGCAGAGGGCGCACTCTCAGTCCCTCTGTGTGCAGAGGGCACATTCTCAGTCAGTCTCTGCGCAGAAGGCCAACTCTCAGTCCGTCTGTGCGCAGAGGGTACCCTCTCAGTCCAACTGTACGCAGAGAGCACACTCTTTGTCCAACTGTGTACAGAGGGCACACTCTCAGTCCAACTGTGCGCAGAGGGCGCACTCTCAGTCCCTCTGTGTGCAGAGGGCGCACTCTCAGTCAGTCTCTGCGCAGAAGGTCCACTCTCAGTCTGTCTGTGCACAGAGGGCACACTCTCAGTCCAACTGTACGCAGAATGCACACTCTCAGTCTGTCTGTGCGCAGAGGGCACACTCTCAGTCCAACTGCGCAGAGGGCACACTCTCAGTCCGTCTGTGCACAGAGGGCACACTCTCAGTCCAACTGTGTGCAGAGGGCACACTCTCAGTCCGTCTGTGCACAGAGGGCACACTCTCAGTCCAACTGTGTGCAGAGGGGACACTCTCAGTCCAACTGTGCACAGAAGGCACACTCTCAGTCCGTCTGTGCACAGAGGGCACACTCTCAGTCCAACTGTGTGCAGAGGGCACACTCTCAGTCTGTCTGTGTGCAGAGGGCACACTCTCAGTACAACTGTGTACAGAGGGGACACTCTCAGTCCAACTGTGTGCAGAGGGGACACTCTCAAGTCCAACTGTGTACAGAGGGCACACTCTCAGTCAGTCTCTGCGCAGAGGGCACACTCTCAGTCCAACAGTGCACAGAGGGCACACTCTCAGTCCAACAGTGCACAGAAGGCACACTCTCAGTCCGTCTGTGCACAGAGGGCACAATCTCAGTCCGTCTGTAGGCAGAGGGCACACTCTCAGTCCGTCTGTGCTGCAGAGGGCACACTCTCAGTCTGTCTGTGCGCAGAGGGCACACTCTCAGTCCAACTGTGCTGCAGAGGGGACCCTCTCAGACCCAACTGTGCACAGAGGGCACACTCTCAGTCCAACTGTTCGCAGAGGGCACACTCTCAGTCTGTCTGTGCGCAGAGGGCACACTCTCAGTCCAACTGTGCGCAGAGGGCACACTGTCAGTCCGTCTGTAGGCAGAGGGCACACTCTCAGTCCGCTGTGCGCAGAGGACACTCTTTCAGTCACATGTGCGCAGAGGGCCCACTTTCAGTCCGTCTGTGCGCAGAGGGCACACTCTCAGTCCGTCTGTGCGCAGAGGGCACACTCTCAGTCCAACTGTGCGCAGAGGTCACACTCTCAGTCCGTCTGTGCGCAAAGGGGCACACTCTCAGTCTGACTGTGTGCAGAGGGCACACTCTCAGTCAAACTGTGTGCAGAGGGCACACTCTCAGTCTCTCTGTGCACAGAGGGCACACTCTCAGTCCAACTGCGCGCATTCGCATTCTTGCTGCTGTTCTGGTATAATGGTTCAGTCATGTATCCATACTACTGCAAGGACAACAAAATGTCCCAATAATTGTTCACCCTTATTTCATGCTGGGTGTTGTAGTTAGATCAGTAGGGGGCGCCATTGCGTTTAAATCTTAGCGGTGTTGTACCAGTAGGGAATTATGCATAAGTAGTGGCTCTACATGTAATTGGTCAGAGTTATAACCACACTGCTGTGGAGAGGGTTAAAATTTGGGGTAATATACAGGATTATGTAGAGTACTGAAACAAGGCTGCTGCTGATGGGTTGAAATGTGAGTCGGGCGGACATAAAGTCGTCGCGCGTTGTCGTCGCGCTCAATATCAAAGTTTTGTGTCGTATAGAAAGAACAGATAAGAACAAAAAGACCCATGAAAATCCATTGGAATGTGTTATTATTAATGTTACTTTTCCAACATTCAAAGACAAATGTATGACAATATATTTACATAAAAAATATATGTATTATATAATAAAAAATAAAAAAATGAATCACAAAATACATGTAGTTATGGGGATGGCTAGTCGGGAAGGGGGGTGGACGGAATAAGGACTAATAAAAAATAAACATACATATATAAAATCCTGATGTAATAAAAACAATCTTATGATTTGTAGTGGGGAAATTCTTATAACAAAATAACTTATTCTTTCACCACTAACTCCTGAAAAGAAATAACTTTCCATTTGATTGAAATGACTAACAACAAATTAAAACATTACAAGTAGCATATTGGTATTTTAAGCAGAAAACAAATTGCAATTAATAATTTAAAAATTCATGATTAAACATTAAAAATATATTCATTGCACTAATTACTTTCTATAAAAGTGAATCCATTCACATATTAGTTGCAGAAAATATCCTTATAGAAAATAATGTTGTCACAATTTTAACTAAAAAAAATACTAGCTTATGTTTTTTATGTTTGTCTCTATGAGTTCATTCATTTTACAATAAATATGTGACTAAGTTACTGTAGTGCCTCCTACTAACAAACCATAGTTAGGTTGGGTTTTAAATTAGACTTCATAAATGTTATTTAAATGCATTTTACATTATGAAATACCTTACAATTATTTTTTTTTACTTCAGAATATTGTATCCCCTCTGATATATAAATGCTAAATCTAAAACTAATTTAAAATATTAAGTTTCTAACCAGTAACAAATCATATCTTCAAAGTAAATTCAAATGTTGACATTGTTAGATATAGATAAACCAATTAACATGACAAAATTAAGAAATATACATAAATTAATTAAAGATTAATCTAACCATAGAGCAAGTATGTTTCGAATTTGAATAACTGTATATTTTACAATATTAACTACAATGAAATGTGTTTTAAGAACTAACTTTAAACATAACAATGTTAAAAAATAATAATGATAAACTATATTGGCTAACACCCAAGTATTAATTTACATTATGTACATAAAATGAAATCACTTGTGGGGGTAACGGGAGAGACAATTGAATGTTGGGATTTGGGGTCCACTTTTAAGGCCTATGAAGAGTGCCCAATGAAGTAAAACTTTAACAAATTAATCTCACACTTATCTTTTTTGTTTTTAATTATTTGAAAAGGTTATATCACGATTAGGTGGGTGCTCCTTTTGGGCTCAACCGCTCTTGCATAAGTCAGGCCTACATGTACACGTAGATTAACACTTTCTGAATAATTATGATAACGGATACTAACAAAATATATAAATACATAAACTTTATAATCAGTGAGCATTCTTCAGGCTTACATGTACATGAAACTTTTCTAACAATAATGATTACAAAATTAATAAAACTTGGGTAACTTTATGAACTTTATAATCAGTGCGTATACTCTAGGCCTACATGTAGATTAATATTATGTTTTATTTTATGTGAAATAAGTTGTAGCTCTAAAGGTGGGTGGTTGTTAACAGAAATATAGTTCTATTGAATAAGTTAGACCTACATGTACATACGCGTAGATTAACACTTTTTGGTTAATTATGATTAATGAAACTGATATTAAATCAATGGATTACTTTGTAACTTCTCAGTGAGACGAAGAACTTTCACTATTCAGATTATTTAACACATTCTCGCAACACTTTGTTCAATTATTACATAAATTACTTGAAGCTTGATGGTCTAAGCTCAACCTTCCAGTCTGGTAATTTCTTTATAAAAAAAACCAAAATAAATAATACATATACATATATGAATGTCATTATTACAATTAACCTCGTAGGTCATGAAATGTATTTGAAAAATTAATGTTGGAAATTAATTGCACAATACTATCTACATGTTATTTTGTGCATCACTAACAACAATGTTAAAGTTTGTCTGTAAACCAAATTGAATGTTTAAATTACTCGCTCCAAATTTATTAATATTTATTTTATTAAACGGAATGAAATGTAATGGGCAATTATACGTTCGCTTATCACTTCAGATTCATAAAATATCGAGATGTTTATCAATCGGGCGCAGCAGAGACGAGCGTTTATTTGTATTTTATACGCGATTGTATTTGACCAAGCGAAAAAGCAGCCTCGATTCAGGAAATACGTTTTAATACTTGTTTAATACTGGAACTGTGATACAATAATAAAGAAACGAGTATCACAGTTGCAGTGAATTTAATTTAATTTGTCGATTTAAAAACGATATATTACGGGTACATTATTGCTATGAGTAAAGAGGTTTAAAAGTTAATATAAACAGTGGCGTAACCAGAGGGGGGTGGGCAAGTGGGGAAAAAGGCATGATTTTGGGGTGCTATTTAATGTTCGAACCAATCATTTGTGCTCTTAGGTTTGTAAGGGTTGAGAGTGAGGGGCTCTCACCACCCCCCCCCCCCCCCCTCTGGTTACGCCACTGGATATGAAGCACTGTGTAGTCTTAAAGGGTTCTTATTTTACAACTCGACTTAGTTGATTTTAAACTCTGCCCTTGAGGTTGAATCCAGGAGTCGTGTCTTTACCCTTCCTTTGATCAGAAAATGATAAATTTTAGCCTGTTTTACAGTGAATGATTGTTTGTTAAAAGTTAAAAACATTTCAGAGTAGAGCTGTTGAAATTAACAGTAAATTTTTTATTCATTTTGAAACACTGTGGATCTTATTTTTGATTTAAAAAAGATCAATACTTTGGAAAATAAAACACGTAATTAATTGATTCAAAAAATAAAAACCCATACCTTTTTTTTACTTTAAATATTTATTTAACTTATTTAATTTTTAACTGTAAATGTTATTGCGTGTAGTCTTTAACATCCTAAATTTTTCCTTGTAAACTCTTGTATTATATATTAGTTATTTTGTTGTTTTTTCTACAAATAAACTATTTTTATTCAGACACCAACAGACATTTCCTCATTATTTTCTTCTTTCGATGCTCATTCTAAGGTCATAGGTCGCGTCTCATTTTTTTCACTTTTTTTTGGCCAATCCATCCTAAGGTTTATATATAACGTCCGAGCGAATTTTTTCAAGCGGCGATTTAGCCCAGTGGGCTAGCTCACAGCTCCCGGATTTCTGGGGCTGTGAGCTCGGGGGTTCAAATCCTGGTGGACCCCTTTTTTACCAGTAAAAAAAGACTTTTTTTATATTTCTAGAAAAAATGGGTAGGGCTTGAACCTGGTACCTTTAGCTCTGTAGCCTCTATCCCTTACCGCTCTGCTACTGAGCTTTCATGAAAAATTTAACGGTTTTTGACCTGATGAATATTAGAATGACCTGACTTAGAAAATTTTTCAAAATAATTTCTCCCTGGCTAGACCCTTGGATTTTTGGCAGATCTGAGGGTTGACCAAGGGCCTTGGAGCTAAGATTTGGGAGTGAAATTTCTAAGGGCTGAGGGGCCAGGGGCTGCGAGGTTGCTGGGCAGGCAGTCAGTGGGTTGAGCTGGTTGGTCTGATGAAGGCTTGGGGTGAGGGATGGGGAGGTGGACTTGCTAGGGTGATGGCTGGCTGGACATAGGCATGATGCTGGGTAGAGGACTGGAGTACTGGTGGGGGTTGATAGGTAGTGGGTTGAGCTGGTTGGACTGAAGGCATGAGTTGATGGCAGAAATATAGTGGTGTATATAGTGGGTGTGATGGATGGCTGGAAACTATGGGCATGATTAAGTTGGGTAGAGGACGGGGGTCAGGAATAGGGGTTGCTAGGGATGAATCTTCCAGTGGACTGAGCTGATTGGATTTAAGGTAGGGGGATGGAGTATTTGTCATCCTGCTGGGGTGTGGCTAGCTGGATGTTGGAATGTTAGGTATAGGACTAGGCCTGGTTGGGAAGGTGGATGCTGGGTACAATAGTTTCTCAGGTGGGTTCATGGGACTTCTCTATAGAGTGGAATTTATTTAAAGGAAAGGTTCAAATTGTATTAAATGATTTTTATTTTACAAATAAATTTAAAGGTGGGGTAGTATTTTGTGGTGCACGGATGAATGGGTGGTTTAGACAGTTGTTTTTTTAAATTATATAAAGGGATGTAACATTTTGTGCTGTAATATGAAGAGGCTCTATTTACTTCATTTTTTGGGGATAAGTATTGAGAAGATAGAGGGTTGTTATAATGCAACTGTCTGTGTTGGATTCCCTGTCTACTCGTACACTGTTGAAATATTAAACGTACTGCTATTGAATGGGACCAGTCTATTTTATTTGTGCAAGGTTATATTTTGTCTTGTAAATTTTGGTTTGGGGTATGGTCAAAGTGGATTTTTTTAATAGCAAAAGAGTTGTTTTATTAGGTTTTTAAAGGTATTAAATGGAGTTATTGTATTTGTTTAATTTTAATTATATAAAGGGATGTAACATTTTGTGCTGTAATATGAAGAGGCTCTATTTACTTCATTTTTTGGGGGATAACTATTGAGAAGATAGAGGGTTGTTTTAATGCAACTGTCTGTGTTGGATTCCCTGTGTACTCGTACACTGTTGAAATATTAAACGCACTTCTATTGAATGGGACCAGTCTATTTTATTTGCGTAAGGTTATATTTTGTTTTGTAAATTTTGGTTTGGGGTAGGGTCAAAGTGGGTTTTTTTAACAGCAAGAGTTGTTTTAGTAGGTTTTTAAAGGTATTAAATGGAGTTATTGTATTTGTTTAATTTTAATTATATAAAGGGATGTAACATTTTGTGCTGTAATATTAAGAGGCTCTATTTACTTCATTTTTTTTGGATAACTATTGAGAAGATAGAGGGTTGTTTTAATGCAACTGTCTGTGTTGGATTCCCTGTGTACTCGTACACTGTTGAAATATTAAACGCACTTCTATTGAATGGGACCAGTCTGTTTTAATTTGCGTAAGGTTATATTTTGTCTTGTAAATTTTGGTTTGGGGTAGGGTCAAAGTGGGTTTTTTTAACAGCAAGAGTTGTTTTAGTAGGTTTTTAAAGGTATTAAATGGAGTTATTGTATTTTTTAAATTATATAAAGGGATGTAACATTTTGTGCTGTAACATTAAGAGGCTCTATTTACCTCATTTTCTGGATAAGTATTGAGAAGATAGAGTGTTGTTTTAATGATACTGTCTGTGTTGGATTCCCTGTCTACTCGTACATCATTGAAATATTAAACGTACTGCTATTAAATGGGACCAGTCTATTTTTTTTGCGTATGGTTGGATTTTGTCATGTGTAACTGTCTTTGTTGGATTCGCCGTCTACTCGTACATCGTTGAATTATTAAACGTATTGGTAATGAATGGGACCAGTCTATTTTATTTGCACAAGGTTGGATTTTGTGTTGTAAATTTTGGTTTGGGGTAGGCTCAAAGTGGTTTTTCTTAATAACAAAAGAGCTAGGTTTTTTTCTTGTCTTGCCTAAGACTTGAAACCATAATAGCACATAAAGTAAGGAAATCAAGGCATATTTCTTCTGCTATATTTATAGAATCATTTTATTCCACAACTCCAAACTTGGTATAATAAACAACAGTTTTAACATTATCACCATAACAACAATAATTTTACTGTAATTGAACAAACCTGAAAAAGGAACAACTTTGATTCTTTTGAAAAATTAAATAATGTTTTGTTGAGGCAGTTTTTTGTAAGATCAATTTCAGTTATGTTAAACTTCACTGCTCAGCTGTTCATCATTAGTTCTGGCACATTTTCAATTTAACCCCAAAGTGGCTTAATGTTTTATCACAGATTTATGGTAACTTTTAAATGCTTATTTCTATTTTGTGGAACATTTTTCTTGCTTTTAAAGGAGTACGCCTTGTTAAAATATTTTAAATGAAATAGGTTACGTACATTATTTAACCCAACCTGTAAAATGTTCATCAATTTAGGTGTTAACGTCAAGAAACTATACCAAAGATGTCCCTTTTCAGAAATTCTGTTTCCATTTACGGTTTTTAGTTTTGGTTAATCAAAATGACACCTTCTATCTGTTTGTTTTTTCCTTAAAGTGCTACCTCTGCCTTTCTTCTTTTATCTATCTGAGTAACACAGCTATCTATATGTTATACCTGCTATCTAGCAAAACCTCAAACCTCTCCGCATTTACCATAAAAAGGTCAAGGCATTTGATCCAAGGGACCAATTTGAGATTTCTATGTCAACGTATAGAGCATTTTCTCTAGATTCTGATGAAATGGAAATGTTGCCAGGAACATAGTCAACTTTCAAAATAAACACAAAAATATTGCTTTCTTCAGCTGGGTCAAAGTTTACGGTTTTGTCAGAATCACCTTAAAATTAAGTCCTTGGTTTTAAGGACCATTAATTAAGGACATAATTTTTACAAAATGTAAGCTTCTAAATTAAAGTTTCCAGACTTGCCCCAGTCCGAGCTGGCAAATAGATATACTAGGATTTAATTTGTAAAAAATTTGGGGCCTACAATTTCATCCCATTACAAATGTTTCCCATGTTAACAAAGAATCTACAATTTTAAAACAAATCCATTTATTTTTGGTTTTCTTTCTAATTTTCTGACACTTTTCATGATAATAATTTGGATAAAAAAACACCAAGATTGTCAATGTCGGAGCGTATGATGAAGATTATACCGAAATGAACGGTCTCTAACAGGTTACTTAAAATGTCTCAAATTTTACAAATATCAAGCCAACCAGCTGTTGATGTGTAGAAAAAAATTGTCTTGGAGACAAAGTTTCCATTATGAATTGCTCTTCAAAATTCGAACCTCAGCTTTCCCATGCTGTGAAATGTTAAAGAAAACAAGTGCATTGAGGTAATACATTAGGTTGCATTAAAAAAGGGATCGGTCAAATGAACCGAACCTATTCCTGGTGGCTTCAATTTCCCCTTGTCCTTGAAATCTTATGAACCATCGATAAATGTTGACTTGACTTTTAAAACACTTCATTTTCTTCAATTCAAATTTGATAAATCCTATTCACATTTGATAAAATACACATTTAACTTAATTTGTATCAAATCTGGTTTGCCTGAATGGTAATATTGAAACTGATATTTTTAGTATTTTTAGACGAGAAAGAGAAGAAGTTCAGTAAACTCTCAGAATCTTCAGCATATCATATCATTGCTTCAAAAATGTTTTATGTCTTGGTTTTCTTAGAGTAATAATAGTCTTGAAGATTAATGTTGGTTTTGTTCTTTGAAGCTTTGCTTTATTAATATCGTTTGCGAACTATACAACTAAATAAATGGAATGAATTTTTTTTAAGAAATGCTTTTTTTTTTACAAACGGTTTGTTAGTAACAACATGTTTTCAATTTTCAATTCTGTTATCAATCTGTAGGGACAACCATTCATCTGAGTTAGGCTGGTGCCAGCATGAAGTCCTCAGAATGTTGTGGCATGTGGCGTAGGGGTGTCGTTTGTAAAGTGCTGCAAAAACAGCCCACTTTTTTATGTTAGTGTAAAACTAAGTAATGCAACCCACAAGGTTTTATACATACCACTGTTCTGTTGATAACTTCATACACAAAGTAAATCGATTAGGGGTAGACATTGGGCTTATGATATGCACTTGCAGGTCTCAGGAGTTCTTTTTTGGTGAGTTAGATATCATCTACAGATGGACACAAAGAAAAGAAATCTATTTAACATTTAGTCCGACACATATTAATTTTAATGAGGTATAAAGGCCTCTATCTCTCTCTCCCGTTTGGGCATGGGTTGATGATCGACCAATATACAACCGCTTTCCAATGGTCTGATTGCGAGTCAGAAACAAGACCCCCCCCCCATAAAAAAAATAACAACTAAAACACACAAGCCATTCAAATATGTAAATGTCAAAGAGAAACAGCCTTATGTTGGTATTTAGACTGAGTTTCATCGAGAAAAATAATTCATGACTATAGATGTTGCTTTTTGACTGAAAATAATCCTGCACTGGTAACAGGAAAGAGGGTTTTTATTCCCCCAAAGTTTTTTTAAAGATCACCTTTTAGATTTGTTCGGGATGTAAATGATATTATGCATGTATATTACATGTTTCTCTCTTTTGTAAAGACATCTTTTTAGAAAATGTTCTTGCCAACTGCAATATTTGACATTAATTTGTTTAAGCTTATAAACATTTGTTTATAGCTTACCATTTGAAGGTTGAAGTGAAGTGCCCAGCTGCCAACTTTGTTGATTGGTGGATGTCATTTTAGCTTCACTAGATCTGTTAAAGAAAAAGTATCATTATGAGTTAATTTTATCATATTAAAATGGAATAACAGGCCTTGTTTAATTTTCGCATTTTTCCCCAGGTTCAAATCCCACTCTCAACAATTTTTCTTCGTTCATCACAAACAATAATGAAATTGTACCCAGACAGTGTCCCTTGTGGTTTGTTCATTGATATTTGAATGAAATTGTCACAACCCCTTATAAGGTGATCCCTCCCCCTGCCGCTTCCTAGAATTGGGTATGAATTATATTGCAATTACAGTTTGTATGCATGGCTTCCTGTCTGGCACCCCCGAACAAAGTGAGACACCAACAATACTGGGTAGCTCAGTTGGCCTTTTTTTTTAGAGCACCGGTACACTAATCCATCTGTACACACGTACAAACCCCGCTCTAGTCAAATTTTATTTGTTCAACTCCAAAATAATTAAAAACAGTTTAGCCAGTCAGTTTCTTTTGTGGTTTGTTACATTATTATTCAGCGACTCAGCGATGGAGTCAGCGATTCAAATCATTATTCAATGTGATTAATTGGGGGTACCAGGTATTCACGCATTCAGCAAGATTTGCATTTTGACATATTTAAGGCAGTCCAAATTTTGGCTGAAGGCACCCCCAATTTGTTTTTCCTAATAATCACCTCCCCCACCCATCCCAAAACTTGAAGAGCACATAATTATATACACTGAACTTGATTTTTAAATAGTTTTTATTTATCTTTATGTAATTTATTTCTTTGGCTTTGTAAAAAGACTTCACTATAAGAAACACTTTCTGACTTCCATATGTATTTTTACTCTAATACCATACCATACCATACCATACTGCCATACATTGAACTACCATGGGAAAGTAATATTGAAGAAAACTATTATGAAAATGTTTTAAAGTTTAGGAGTTTCCCTTACCTTTTATAAAGGAGATAGCAGTTCATTTACCAGACTCA
The DNA here is from genome assembly GCA_023634235.1 of Pisaster brevispinus. Lineage (NCBI taxonomy): Eukaryota > Metazoa > Echinodermata > Asteroidea > Forcipulatida > Asteriidae > Pisaster > Pisaster brevispinus. Next base: position 11,135,584 of record JAMKCF010000017.1, read on the forward strand.
TTGTACTTCATTTGGAAGCTTATCAACTGCAGGCCTCTTGCATCTACTCGGTTGATCAGTAGATCTCTTTGGAGATGACAATCCTCACTGTATCACACAACAAAAGAACACAATAATACTTCAGTTAGCTTTACAATATTAACACGCAATGAAACATGAGGGTATGTTAGAAGCCATTTTGGTTTATTTAACTATTGGTCATATTTTTTTAGCTGTTACCAGTTTTTTTTACTCCTTCAAAGCAATGTTTGGTACCAATAAGCAGGGACCATTGTTTTTCCTTCTTTTATCCCCCCTCATGCCTTGGTAAGATAGGCCAATAGGTGATGGGATTCATGGCATTTGATGGTACACAAGCATGCATTTTGGCACTTGCCTGTAGGGCAAACCTGATAGTCTTTTGATAAAGTACAGGTAAACAGTGGCACAAAATAACCACACATTTCCATGGGGGGGGGGGGGGGTGGCAAGCGGTCGCAAAAGACATTTTAAAAAAAATATTTTAAAAATTGGGGGGGGGGTGCTATTTGAATAAATCCAGCCCCCCTCTGGTACGCCATTGCAATAACAATCAGCAACAGCCATTTCTGAAAATTTTGAAATTGTTTGTTGTTCTACCTATTATTTTTTTCAAAAGACAAACCTGCAATTCCTCTACAATTCCATCTTTCTTATGACATACTCCTGTGTGCCACATTCCATGCTCGTAAAAGGTACAATTTCCACTAATATTTCCTGTCTGCCCCAGTATTGTGGGTAAATGATAATCTTGTAAGAGAATTATTTTTGTATCGGTTTGCAGTAACACCATGTGAATATCTACTAGCTGTATAGATTTGTTGTTTGGGAACTAGGTCTTGCTTTTTATTCTACTACCGCTAGGTAATTTCGAAATTCAGGAGACTACTTAATTCTGAAAAGAACTGTCCTAAACTATGATATGTATTCAACTACTTTATGCAATGCATAGCAGCAGTTGCAAACCGTAAGTGAAATATTCAACTGCATTTAAAAATTTAGTAGCAATTGCTTATTTTGCAGATTTCTCAAACTAACTCATGCGCATAAGTTTACCTGTTGATGGAGAAGACATCCTTTATCTTGACGCAGGGTAAAATAGGCATCTTGGGTCCACTTTTGCTTGTTAAGAAAACCAGAAAAGAAATGTCTCAGTATATAAAACATAGAATCCATCTTTGACAAGGTGCCAGCAGGTCCAACTGCATCTCTGGCCATGGCATTCGAGACTGGATACCAACCCCCATAAATCGTTTCTCAAATTCATATGTTTTGGGGTGAAAAATTAACCAAACCATATTTCCAAGGGAATCCCCTCTCAAAAAAGGTGAGGTTTTTACCAATCTATGACCCGACTAGTTTACGAGTCAGTACAGGTTTAGGGGAATGACTTTGCTATCTATCGTGCTAAAACAAGGGCCACTGCACTGGCTTTTTAAAACACACACATTAACGTATGGAAATTTCTAGTATTAGTCCATTTATGGGGAGAATTTCGGTTAATCCTCTTTTATTTGTAAAAGTAAGAATCAAGGCTTTGGAATTTTCACAATGCATCCGTTCTGCAAATTGAAGAAAGAAAAAGGTGTGCAGTATTGTGCACGGCATGTCAGCTTGTGTCAAATACGGCCCCACATTCAAGTCAAATTCTTCAAGTGAAAATCCTGTTTTATCAAAATCATCATTATCACAATCAAATCAGAAACTTACCATCACGCCTTCGTGGTAGTTGTGTCTTTGGAAAAACAGTAAAAGCTTCAATTTGTTGGGCGCAAAAGTACAGACCGGATCGAGACGTGTTACTGCCGTCCATTTTGTCTTACAACCTGAGCAGTGTGCGTGCTTGTTGGGTCACGTGATCATCCAACGGCTTTCAGATACTTAATTTGCATAGCAAAGAAAGTCGTTTTCATTGGCCAATCGTAATCAATTGGTCATTAACAGTTTCGGTTTTTGTTAGTTTGTGGGTTTTTTCTTCGGAAATTACACTACCCCAATAAAAATTTTAAAATAGAACAATACAAGTTTTGTAAAATATGGCACAAATGGTCAGAAAATTGTTCGCAAGGTATAAAATGCACGACACCGCATGTTGCTCGTAGCACGTGATCATGCAAATCCCGGGCTTCCAGAAACTAATTTGCATAACAACACAAAGTCCTCCTTATTTGGCAAAATCATCAGAAATTGTTTAATATTTGTGTGCGGGTTTTTTTTTCTTCAGAAGTTACAGAACCCTAGAATTAAAAGAAATGGAAGCGAAACTACATTCAAGGTTCGTTTTTTAAAGAAAAGGAGCACTTGTAAATGCCCTGCACTAATTTACAAGTGCTCCGAGGTTTTCATGTCTTAAAATTTTTAATTGCATGGCCCGTTTTGCCAAAAAGGGGTTTTTTTTCTCTCTCTCTGAACGAAATTTGACAGATACTGCTTTTTCAAAACAACAAACATACACAAACTTTCGCTTATGCCACAGACAAAGGCACAAAATAATTGTAACATGCAATGTTTATATCATGGCTGATGGATCCCAAAAAGAATAAAATTGTTGTTTAACTACAACTTAGTCTTCGGCAGATTTGTTTTCGTGTAACGCCTTTTAAATGAAACTTTGCAACTTGCTTGAATCAATAAAAATGTATATTTAAAATTAAAATCTCAATTTTGGGGGTCAAATTTGCCAAACCACTCGATCCCATGCATGATATTTGGCCATTGGAAAATATGGTATAATAGACTTTTCAGACTATTACAAAAAATGCTAATTTTTCTGAGGGCCAAGAATACAAAGGAAAATCAGACGAATATCATGTCTGAACATAATACAATAAAGTAACACAAAGAAAAAAACAATTTTCGTTCAAGAAACATTCAAATGAAAGATCTTATATGATGTTTTTATAAAAATAAGCATACTTTTGTTTATTTACTGATTTGTTCATATATTTCAAGTTTTAACAAGTCTTTAGCCAAGCACCCGAACATACTAGTGTGGTAGAAATTTTAAGGTAACATGCAATGAAAAACGTTTAAAGGGGCTGTGTCGTCATGATCAAAGCAGGCCTGTGGCCAAACATGGAATTATGAACCAGTTATAATGATACCAAGGGAGGGAGGGAGCATGCAGTAATTGGGTGAGAGTTTATAATTCCGTGTACAGTTACTTATGACTACACAGCCCCCTTAATAGCACTGCAGCGATTCCTGATAAGTACATCATTTAATTTTACAAATTTGACAAAACTCTGGGGTTGAAATGCAGGGTCAAGCAGAATGTTAACTTCTTCTACATACTTTTTGATACTAAGAACATTTAAAAGGTAAAGGAGATGGTAGGAAATTAAGCTTGAATCTTCTCTTCGGGCCCAATTTCATGGAATTGCTTACAATAGAATTTCACACTTAGGGAGCCCTGTAAATTGTATGATTCTATGGGCCGTTAAGTGCAGAATTCTGCAGTAAGCAGAGCCATGAAAGTGGGCCCAGGTCTGACATGTTATCATCACTTACGCCACAAACTGGCACATTGGGTACCAAACCACCGTTTTTTAGCTTTTATTTTTTTACATGTTTAAACTACATTTGTCAAAGCCTATAGTTTCAGGAAGTTCAAGAGCTTTACTTTTCAAATTACATGTATAATTTCAAACAATGTGCGGGCATCTTTTTTAAAGAAGTGACACACATGTAGTGTTGTAACACATTGTGTCACTTTGTGAAAACAAAATTTTTCTGTTTTTCCTTTTATTTTGGTTTCATGAACTAACATGAACTATTCTTATGTTTTTGCTTATTATTAGTCAAACTATTTTTTTAAAAATTACCCAGTCAGTTACCCTTGAGGTACATTACATATTAGTTTAGGACGTAAAACATTCAAAAACAGTTTGTCAAGTTGAAAACTTCAAGTAGTTTTTACAAGAAAGCCACTAGAAAACACAATTTTGAACAATAGCAGTGTTTTAAAAAAGTGTTCACATTATACACTGTTTCTATGATTGCTAGTTTTTACTAGCATGGCAAGTGTGTACCAGGTCGTGGTGTCGGTGACAGTATATGTGGAAATTGTTACAGAATTTAAAATAAGGCCACTCTATCCAGATCTGACAGTCATTTCAACTACGGACCTTTATCACAGAGCAGCCCCCTAATTTTACTTTCATAAAAACGCAGGTTGTAATGGGCCTGAGAAAATGAAATGGTATGGTATTTTTTGTGGTGCTTTTAATCACTGTTGCTTGTACATGAAACCCAGGGAAGACACCCGAAGCAAAATGGCTGTCCATGCAGACCGTTATGCCGCACCATCTTGTTGTGCGGCATGTGTATCAGTGTTTTATCTGGGCATAAGCAAGGGTGAATCTTAATCAAATGGAGAAACAGACCAGATTATTTCTCCATCAAGCTCTCAATTTTGGTTTTAATCTATCAGAATGATGGGACAAGATGACTTCTTTGTGATAAAGGTCTGTAGCTTCAATCCTGTCGATAAAAGTCGTAGAGTTGATGTTGGCTCCGGGGCTGGCTCTAAACCCAGCGATTCATCTAAGCAGACAGCTTGGTACAAAATGTGCTGAAAAGAATCAGAAAAACACAACAATATTAACGAAACTTAGTACGCAGTGAAATTTTAACAGCCTTGCAACTTGTAATCATCCTCAGACGACTTTGTATTTCAAATTTACCTTGTAAGCTACCCTGGAGGTTTATTACTTGATATTTGAAATAAAATGTCGCATCCCCTTAAGGTGATCCTTCTGCTGCCATTTCCCAGGTTGTATCGTAAACTTGGGTGCGATCCCTGGCAATAGAAGTTACAGATAGTATGGCTTCCGACCGGCAACCCCAAACAAAGATATCATCAAAATGAGAAGACATCAGGGCTAGATAGGTAAGTCAGTTGGTGGAGCACCTGCACGTTAATACGGATGTCCCACTCCAGTCAATTTTTCTTTGTTCAACCATAAATTACTTCAAATTTACCCAGTCAGTTTACATTGTGCTTTATTACTTGACTTTGTACTTTCTCTCAAGGTTATAAAATTCAAGAATACAACAGCCAGGAACAAGTTCGAGTGCGCACATTTAGTCGACCCATGGTTCTGACTAGCAACCTACATGCGCAGTGACGTACTCACTCCAACGCCTCGTTTGGAAGTCTAGTCAACTATCATTCAACACTTCTATTGCCTGCCGCCATTTTGCTAAAGAGTCACTGGTGCCCTTCTGCGCTTTACACAGGTTAGCTAGCATGAAACAAGGCTACTGGGATCAGGGAAGAAACCATGGCCCTGAGGCTGGTTCCAAATGGTCGACCACAGTAGTCAACCGATGGTCGACCACTCTGAGTTCAAGTAAAAAAAGTTGACCTTTAGTCAACCATGTTGTGCACTTGAACTTGCAGCAGGGAGTGGAATGCCTTCACTGTAGGAATAAAACTGACATTGATCCCAGGTGGCAGGTTTTATGGGTCGAGTCAAGTCAACAGAATGGATGTAATGTCCTCTCCAAACCTCCCTCCAAAACTAATGTCTTACCTTCAAAGCAATATCCCGTGAGCCTAGTCATCTTGACGATCGTACCGCCTCCTGACGTCATCGTTGCCACAGAAATCCAGACAGCCAAGTCTGCTATAAACGCCGCTCTGATACTGGTCTGACTCCATGTTCACGACTCCCATGAACAAATTCTCGCACTGTCACATCCCCCGCCAGCATCTGTTGAGAAATCAAACTAAAGACACGTGACGCGTGCGCTTCCCTAACCTACAGCAGCGCTCGCACGCCATTGCGCCTTCTGTGAGATGTTTTGACTCGTGCTTCCCTACAGTTTCACCATACTCACGTTCTGAAACATAACACATTAGCTTGCCCAGCGTGTGGTATCCTTCTTCACTACCAACACCATCTCCTGTGTCACCGAAACGAAGCTGGACGACAGGGAGTACCTCGTCAAAGTAGTCTATCAGATAACCATCGTCTTGAAGCCAAGATTCTGTATTGCTGTCACAGTTACATAATTTACTGGCGTCTTTGGAGAACAATATGAGACAGACACTTATATTAGAACCCCAAGTGAAGCCATCGAAATTGTGTCAACAGGACATTTGTTAACGTTTACTCCGCCAAAAAAACGGTTTAAAATCTCAAAAATTGCAAGTTCCCTATTGAGACTTAGCCGAATAGCATGGGAAAATGTCAAATCACCCTGGCTGGATTCATTGACTGAAACAAAAATCCATCAATGCATGATGGGTTTGCTCCATTAAAAAAAATTGGGCCGTTACAAACTGCACTTTTGCTTCCCAAGTTTTCCCCAGGGCATTAATACGTAAACAAACTCCCCGCTGAGTTAATCGTGAACAGTCAATTAGCAATTAAGCTCCACTGCACCCAAAAGCGCCTGTGTCCTTTGCACTGATCTGGTGTCTCTCACCAATGTGACCTTGGTTTGATATCCGGCTAAGACAATAAGTCAGTTGTGAGTTGGTTCTCTCCTATGCCACAGCAGTTTTTTTATCTGGGACCTCCAGTTTTCCTCCCTCAAAATCAAACACTTTTGATCTATGGCTGTGCTCTGTGGTCATATATGGGTTGATGTGGCCAAAGGCGCCCTCGCATGCCTGCCTGTCAAACATGTTGAAGCCGCATCCTTCGCAATTCAGCTTCTCATCTGCTAGTAAGGATGATTAGCCTTTTAAACTACTTTTATTACTAGTTAACGGCTTGGCCACGACCTACCACATACTGAAAACAATAGTAGATCTACATGTCGAAGCGCCTTGAGCGTCACTGAGTGACGGATATGAGCATTATATAAGAAGCCATTATTATTATGTAAATTAACACTCTTTAGCATAGACTAACGATAACCATGTCTCACAATTAAGAGCACTGTTTGGCTTACCAGTACAAGTTCCATTGAGTCCACAGGAGCAATAGAGGTCTTGCCCGTTGGCACCTCCCCAGTACGTCTTGCTCTCTCCCTTGAATGTCTTCCATTCCGAAGTGGAGCTATCGAGTAGACGTGCGGCTGAGGATGAAGATGATAAAATAAATTGTCATTTTTAGTCGCCCCTTAAGACCTATATCATGCTGTCACCATCTTGGTCATGCTCCTTGTATCCAATAAGAGGAATGGATTCTAGAGTTACTGAACAAAAAGGGAAGCAGACTATTTGCAGTTTCCAGCCTCGGTTTGGTTACATTGATTTGAATGGGAGAAAAGCAAGATGGTCGCAGCATGAGAAAGGTCTGTTAGATCTTCCAAGTCTCGAAGAATGCAAAGGTAGGGTCATAGATTGGCTTTTGTCAACAGAATACTGATTTTCAATAAAGAAACAATACAAGTCACCTGTGAAAGTTTCAGCTGAATGCAGTTTCTACTTGTTGAGAAAACAGCTGAAAACGGTCACAGGATTGTTATCAACATCGTCAAATCCATCCAAGATTATCGAATGTTAAAAAGTTTGACAAGTCACCCTAGGCCAGAAATTTGTCAGGCCCCTGTTACTTGAAATACGGGTCTGACCTGGGAGTTTTTAAAATCTAGACCGCTGAGGGAGTTTAGTTCTACACTTTGTCACTGGAAAATATGAACTAGATAGAAGTTTTACCAAAACAAAAAGTCAGAGCTGTCCACCAAACAATTGGGCTGCTTACCGTAGCATTCATATTTAATATACTGTTTGCAAGTTTGGTAGTAGTCAGTGGACGCAAGAGTAAACTGGGCTTCCAGCTGCTCAACATCCATGTTCTCATACACGACAGATCTGATGTAGTCTTTGTCGCCCGAAACGTCAACGACGTGCTCGCGGCTCTCACTGTCGTGATTGTAGATGGTCAAGGCGTGGGTGGAGTTAAAGTCAAGGTCGCACTCAGCTGTGAAGTGCAAAGAATGGCATCAATGGGTAAACAACTGGAACCTGGTTTTTCACTTCAAGCATAAAGATGCAATTCAGAAATGCAGAACCCTGGACTATTTCTTCCTTCCTTTGGTGACTGCTTTACGTCTTTCAAGAAAACTTGACAGCTCAAGCAGGTTTTGAGAAACCCCTGAAATCGGGAAAATATCCTGAGCAATCACATTTCTGTTGGTGGTTTAACTTACCTATGAATGCATCCGTTCCGCCTGCTCCATCGGGATCAAGCAGATAGTACCCATCTGTTGTTTCCCCACTCTGCTTCACGTCATAACATGTTCGAACCAACGAACCAACTACAAAGACCAATCAGAAAAGCATGAAGGGATCAAGAAGAGTAAGTAAACTGTGCAAGTCTGGCACATATTCATAGGGGATTCGCTGTCCCCGGGAGTGAGGTGTCCCCATAAGGTAAATTAACATGGGCAAAAGGAAGTTGAATCAAAAGAGGGCGCTATCCGACAGGATTTCTACACAATTGGCTGTATGGGGGGACAGAGTCCAATATTGAGTTTTACGCATTTCTCGATTCCGTTTCTTCAAATTTGTTGACATTTTAAAAATTGTTTGTGATTCTACCTACACTTTTGCAAAGGGCAAATCTGCAATGGCCCTGTGGTTACATATCTTTCTCATGACATACTCTCTGAGTGTGTGCCAAATTCTATGCCTGTATCATTTTCGGCACAATCGCCCATATTTCCACTAGGATGTCATGAGGGCCGAATGGTTTACAGCATCGAATTCAAGTTATGTGCTTCGGTCATCGGGGTGTGGGTTTGAATCCCCGTTATGGCACTTGTGTCCTTGAGCGAGATGCTTTACTATAATTGCTTCTATTCACACAGCAGGGCTTGAATTTGACACTGGACCACAGGCCCGAGGCCAGTAGTTTTAGTGTCAGGCCAGTAAACTCATGACCAGACAAGTCCGGATGTCTTGTGTTTTTTCAATTGAATAATAATACCTCACTCAGTGTAATATCATGTTCAAATGTTGGCTTTGAGTCTAATAAAATAACTTTCAATTCTATTCTGCAAAGTGTACTTGACCCATAATGACCATGAGATAAATCCTCTCTTACTTGTCATTTACTACTTGTTAAAATAAAAACATTTTTTTTTTTCTCTCATTTTGATTCTGGTCTTGTAAAGACAATTCTGGTCTAGAAACATTTTCAGCAACAAGCCCTACGGTCTTGTGGATTTTTTCCCCAAATTCGAGCCCTGCACATTGTCATTGTTATTTTCAGACAGGGTAGTCTTTTTGGCTACAGGGGTGAGAGTGACTAGTGACAAAAATGTCCGAAACTAGAATCCAAATTTTAGGAGGTAAGTTGAAATGATGGCATGTCTACCTTTCAGTAACCCCTGGAGTTATAGATTTCAAGTAGCTTCTGGGAACGGTATCCTCAGGTATGATCAGAGTGAAGGATTTCCTTATATCTAAAGAAAATAAGATCTGATTTTCTTCATCATGCAGACACAAAAAGTCTGAATTCCGATCAAAGTCAAGTAATAAGCCACAAGGAATAAAAGTCTGAAATCTATCCATCCCTGTTGCTTGCTCTAACTAATTTCTGTTTTCTTATTGCTATGCCCACATTTTCCCCACTGTTTTGCTTGAATTTGGGAGGGCAGTTGCCTCCCTGCCCCCTTGGTCATACGCCTATGGTGGTGTTCTCTTGATCTCACTCACCTCTTTCGTAACACCTCAAACTACCCAGTGTTATAAAGGCCAGCTTGCTGGACGATGTGTCACCGGCCCGGATCTGAGACACTGGCAGGTCGGTCCTGGAGGTGATGTAACCCTTGTCTTGCATCCAGTAGGACGCGCCGTCGTCACAGTTGCAATCTCTGTTATCTTTATAGCAAGAGCCCGTAGCGCCACATGCACATTTTCCAGACATCGTTGTGCCTGACCAGTGGTCTTTCTTTGTGCCATCACTGCTTACCCACCACGTGTCGTCGTCTTTTAAGAGTTTCGCTTCTGTAAACATAAACATCAACATCAACATTATGTCGCTGGGTCCAACTTCAATCGATTTCACCAGAGTCGTGATATAACAAAAACAACCAACCGTATCTTTGCCTGAACATCCTGTCTCCTCGCCAGCTGCAAGAACTCACTGATTGGACAGAAGTGTCATCCACACAGCCGTCCCCCTAGGAAACAGTCTTCCAATCTCGGTTGTAGGCAATATTACCGAGGAACGGATTCCAGTCCTTCAAATGCAGTGTGCATTGAAACCTTCTTACATAAATCAGAAGAATGTTTCCTTGATATCTCTGTTTTCTGCTATACTTGTCTAGCAACTCTCTGAGCTTCAGTGAACCATTTGATCAGCCAATCAGAGTTCTTCTTTTAAGAGCCTTCAGTCTGATCTAGTTTTCATTCTGTTCATTGACCTTGTTAATGTCTCTTGGGCTATCATTGCTCCTTAAATTACAATTTTTTTTTTTTTTAATTAAAAATTTACTTACTAAAGCATCTCATCTCAAGATACTGTGAGCAGGCAGTGGAGGATGCAACCATAGCGGTTATGGAAGGTAGGTCTCCGGAGTAATTGATGTCTTTAGCAAACTCTCCTGACGAGTACGACACTATCTCAACGCTACCTACAAAGTCGTGACTAAACTCCGTGACAATGGCATTCTTAACCGTGGAGAAGTCGCATTGAGCTATCAAGAACAAGAACAAAGTTTCCAATAAAATTCACAAAGAGATAATATGAAGGTGGACATAACACAAGTCTCACATTAAAACCGTGTAAAATGTCCGCTAAAATTTGACACTCTTTCAGAGAGAAATTTGAACTTTGACTCCATTGTGGCGTGTCGTGGCCGAGCGGTTAAGAGTACTGTACTTAAAGCTATGGTGTTTTGGATCAGCCGGGTGTGGGTTCGAATCCTGGCCATGTCACTTGTGTGCTTGACTGGATGCTTTATCATAACTGCTTTGTCCGTCTGATTGGACATCAAGCCGTAGGTCCTGTGTACTAGGATTGGTAGTGCATGTAAAAGAACCCAGAAAACTTATCGTGGAAGAGTAGAGGTTAACCCTGGTGTTTCTGGTTCACATAGCAAGCACAGGTTTCCTCAGGCTTGCGAGCTACAGTGATTAAGTTCACTTATGAGGCATCCTTGGTTGCATTACCAGAAATATATAATAATGATAATAATTAGAATTGGATATCAACGTCAAATGGGTGTGTACATTCTATAGAAGAATTTGGGAGCCAGTCAAAAGGTCAAATTCATTGCCGTTTTGACTGAACATCATTGAAATTCAGGAATGAACTGAACAATGTCCTGTACAAAAAAATGTACAAACCAATTTATTTGAAATGTGATGTCATTGGATCTTCTAGGATGTTGACAAAAATCACAATAGAGGGATGTCAAATACAACGGCATTTTACACCATTTTAACACGAGGCTTGAGACTTTTTGAGACTTCATTTGTGTCCCACTTTCATGAGTTCTATCTATTTAAATAGCATTCTTTGGTGGAGAGCAATGCAAGTATAAAACAAAACATTTGTTCCATTAAGATAATTATAAAGTAATGAAACTGACTGAGTAAATTCCAAATAGTTTTCCTTGTGGTTTATTACTTGATAAAAAAAAGTGATCCCTCTGCTGCTGCTTCCCAGGCTGTATCGTAAACTTGGGTGTGATCCCTGGCTACATGGCAGTCACGTCAGGTTGAATGCTTTTTGACTGGCACCCCCGAACAAAGATTGTGAAAAATAGGGAGACCACCTCCTTTGGGGCTAGATTGGTAGAGCGCCGGCAAGTTAATCCGGAGGTCGCAGGTTCAAATCCTGCTCCAGTCAATTTTTCTTTGCTCAACCCAAAATCCAAATAATTATAAGATGACCGTTTGTGCTAATATGACTTTAGATCTTACCGATTACAGGGTAAAGTGCTCCATTTCCGTCGGGATCGAGTAGGTACCGACCAGACGCGGTGTAGCCGGCATTGCTGGCCGCTAGGCAGGACGAAGGTAGGGCATTCGCTGCAGAGTGAATCCATGGATGTGTAAAGATATATCATTAATAATAATAATAATAACTGGATGTATATAGTGCCAAATTACCAAAGGATGCAAGGCGCTTAAGGAGAAAAGAAAGACCAAAGTGATGGTGACAACCAGCTACAGATTGGAGAACAGGTGAGTCTTGAGACCCTTTTTGAAGGGTCTCATTGAGACAGGATGAGTGCGTCTTGAAATTGTGGTCTGGTTCCATTCTCACAGACAGTATTAACCCTTTAGAGACCATACCGGCTGCAAGATCTGACCTATTTCCACTCAACCTAATAGGTCAAAGAATTAAAGGTCAAGTCCTGAATTTACATTTTCCAACTGTTTCCATGTTTTCTATGTTTTTAAAACACTTCCCAATTTCTGTTTCTTGTAATTGTTTCAGACACTTTTCCTACACGAAATTGTGTCAAAAACTCAACAAGATTAGCCGTGTCTTGGCGTATGGTGATGATCGCACAGAAACAAATGGTCTCTCTAAACGGTTAAGGACAAAGTACTGGAATGGTAAGCATTTTATTTTTATTGATGTTTTTTAAATGTTTTATCTGGAAATCAACTTAATTTCAGACTTCATACCAGTTCAAATCACCAAAAGAAATATTCCCACCTGAACTACTGTCAATGTTTAGGAAATAGCTTCATAAATGTAACCAAATTACTGCAGGAAAAAAAAAGTCTGATCTCTTTTTGATATGAAGACATTTTGTAGGATTTATAGCTATTGTAGACAGAGAACCTGACAAGAATGATGGCGGCTCTATGGCCGTTTTCGAAACCACGGCTTGGGCTTGGGGCTTGGGCTTAGGCTTTGTCAGTTATTAAGAAGATGTGCACTTTCCTAGCAGGGCTTCAATCAGGTGGACAGAGCCCAAGCCAGAGCCCAAGCCTGGAAGACGTGGTTTCAAAAAGGACCTAGAAATAGAATACATACCAGCCTCTAGGCAAGACAGTCCTCCCAGGGTGTAAGTGGCAGAATTAGAGCCGGTAAAACCACCCAGTTTGATTGACGTCACGGGAAGGACACTGCAAAATGAAGTAGTATGAAGTTGTCATAAAATGAACCAGACTAACACAGAAAGAGCAAGGGAAGCTTATAAGGCCAATGAATGAGGAGGCAGGGGGAAGGGGTTGGAGAGAAAAGGGGGTGGTTTAACCACACAAGTTGAAAACACAAAAGACAACATTTAAGGTGGAAAGAGGGAGAAAAATCAAGTAACTAATGAATGAGACAGTCTGAAAATAAATAATAATACAATACTTTATCACAATACAAACACAAATATACAGTTTATTAAAAAAAGGGACAAGATCTGTGGAAGAAAATAGAAGGCAAAGACAAAAAGTTATTAATCATTTCCTTCTTGGATGTTCAGGCCATGGGGGTTGAATGGTCTGGAAGTGCCTTATCCACAGTTTCTCCTTACTCAGATGACAATCTGATATTACTGATAATATTATTATTTTATCATTTCCTATGACCTGTAACCTACGTTTTATCTATAATGAAGCCTCCGTCATACGCCGGGTCGTCAATGCCCGAGTCTGAATTGCATTTCTCAGAGTCGTCGACACAGTTGCCGAGCTGGCCGCAGAGACAGCCACTGGAGCCAGACGGATCAGCCCCGGCCCAGTAGGCCATCTTGTTACCGGCGTTGTCCTCCCACCAAACATTTTGCGTGCTACTATCCCATATTTTGGCCTCGTTGCTCTCGTAGATGAGATACTGATAGCAGAATGACGAAGCTGCTGCCATGGCGGTTATATCAGCTGACGAGAAAGTAAAAGATATATTATTTTGAACTCATTTAGACCCCTGTGCTGATGACATCACAGTTTGATTACTTTTTTCCTTTAGTGCTGTAACTGCGTAATTGCTATAATAACAATTTTGGGTTACTTCTGTCTGGCACCCCCGAACAATGGTATTGACAAAATAGAGAGACCGCCAACATAAGGCGAGATAGCTCAGTTGGTAGAGCGTTGGCACGTTAAACCGGAGGTCACTGGTTCATTATACCGCTCAAGTCAATTCTACTTTGTTCAACCCAAAGTTGTTAAAAAAAATTCCAGTCACTTTCCCTTGTGGTTTTTAACTTGATAACAATAATTTACGCAGTTCTTGTATGGCGCTTTTTTACACCAGAAGGCATCTCAAAGTGCTCATTATTTTTTCGACAAAATATGTGGACTCCGTTTGAAATATAAGACCCATTTATATTTACACAGCACCATGTAACGGTTTACAAGGTGGCGAGTGGCACAGTCTGCAACCAAGCACACCAGAAATCACACAGGGGGAAACCTTCCTCTCAATGACAGTGTACTGGGTTCTTTTACGTGCTTCACACAACACCTGGGACTAATGGCTTTACTTCCCAATACTGTTAAGTGTCTTGCCTAAAGCAGGGATGTGATAGGCTGTTGAGAAAAAAAACCTGAACTCTGAGCGCAAAGTGCGAAAGCATGCAAACTCGAAAACTTGCGAGCATGAAGCCTAATATTAATATTTATCTTTGGTTTTAAAAGCCCTACTCTGCTATCTGGGGCGTTATTATATGGTTTTATCTTCATTTTTTATGAATTTGATTTTTTTAAAATAATAATAAAATAACCAAATTTAATAAAATAAATTTAAAAAATTGGGGGGGGGGGCAAAAAGAAAAAAGGAATTTCTTTTTTTTTTGAGGGCAAAAAAACTGGAATTCCGGTTAAAAACGGAGAAATCACATCCCTGCTAAAGACACAAGTACTTTTCTACAAGACCTTTTCTCCACAAGTATCTTCAGGCCTACGGGCTACTGTTTTTGAGAATCCCTTGGTCTCATTACGAAGAAAATATTACAATGATTGTAACGAACTGTTAACGTGTATATACACAAATCCCTGATATATAATCCTTCAAACAAGTTAATGTGGTGTATCTTGCTGCATGGTTAAAGAGCACATGACTCAAGCTCTGGTGTTTCTGATCAGCAGAGTGTGGGTTCGAGTCCCATGCAGTCGTGGGACTTGTGTCTTACAGCAAGATACGTTACCATAATACAGATGGGACATTGGGGCCATCTGTAGTAGGATTAGTAGTGCACATAAAAAAAAAACAGAGCACTTATCTTGAAAGAGTAGGGGTTTTCCCCAGTGTTTCTGGTTCAAAAAGCAAGCATCCTTGTTTACAGGTTTCCTCAGGCTTGCGAGCTATACGGTTCACTTAAGTGGCATCCTTGATTGCATTACCAGAAATATATCATAATTATAGTATGGTATATTTATTAAACATTGACCCTTTCAGTCCAATATACTTTGCACACAGCTACAGCTACCCTCCACATCCCGTGTAGAGGGTGCACCGCATAGACCAGGATATCCCAGGTGCGGGACTGAAAGGGCTAAAGGTCGGGAATGACGTTACTCTTTATAGTAGGCACCCACCGATGTCGATTGAATTTCCGTACTCCAAGTCGTGGACAACAGATCCTGGGGAGGAGGAGCTGCTGCTGAGTGTAACACCACCCGTCCTATCATGGGACATCTACATGGACAAAAGGATACCACATTATTTTTGAGTGTGAAACTAGGTTTTCTGCTTCTTTGAACAAAAAGCCATTCCAACAGCTTTATTCCACGTACTACATCTCTTTGGAACTCCTTGCCTGGTGCATGTTTCCCTCCATCCTACAATCTAGACTTTTTTAAGAGGAATATCAAATCCTACCTTCAGCTTCCTTAAATTATTTTCATTTTAAATAGTTTCATCTTGTAGCCCCTTTTAGCCTTGTTCGGGGAGAACTTGTATAAAAACAAGCTAAACCAAAACAAAAAGTAAAAACAGTGCACAACAACATCAACAAAAGACATATCTACTTTACAAGTAGTCTACTTTACAAAGAAAGAACAGATGGCGGATTGGAACCAACATCAAACACATAAATTCAGAAATAATCTAGGTTGGTGGACTGGCAGTCTAAGGCGGTGGTCTCAATTGACAGAATTTGGGTTCGAGTCATGGCCTGGTCAGCCGGGACACTTGTGTCCTAGAGCAAGGCCTTTTATCATATAGTTGCTTCTTGTGGTAACCTGGAGTGAAATATTGTGTTAGCGCCCTCTGTTGACTAGTTGTGTTTAGCCATGTGTGGTACTGTTGATGGCATCCGTCTTTGTTGTTGTGTAGTACAGTGTGGACTTAGTAAATAATAGTTAACCCTTGAACAGATCGTCATTGTCAGTTATTGAAGTTATAACACTTCTCTCCACACAGGAGTAGAAATGGGAACCAGTGAAAGCTGGGGAGTAACTTGAGATGGCATGGCATCCTGTCCAGTGGGAATAGAAATGCTCCCAGTCATTTAATGCTAATGACACCGAATATAAACACCGGCCTAATGAGCCATGTTGGCTCACAGGAAAGACTTTACTACTCCTTGTGTATGTCTATCGCTCATCAAAAGGGCACTTTACCACCATATCTCTCAGACGGACTCCAACCCTATCTTTCCTACCGCGAGTCTATGAGATCGAATAACAAACATCTCTTAAAGAAACCCCTGGCCAAAACATCATGGGGTGAAAGATCGTTCACTTCTGCTGCCCCTTCATTATGGAACAACTTACCGGATCATATTAAACTTTCTCCATCACTGACTTTGTTCAAAACTTCTCTCAAGACTCACCTAATGAGGTCTGCGTAATCATTCCTCTCTACTGACGTGTCGCTGCGCCATGAGCATCTCAAAGATGGATACCGGCGCATTATAAATGCCAACTATTACAAGAAGATTAGTGTACAGTAGTTCGCCCTTAACAAACATGTAAATAAGTTTCACTTACAGTTACAAAAGCTTCAACATTTTTGAAACTGCTGAACTTGCATTGGACTAGAATGCCCGTTCCAGTTCCTTGGGGATAGATTAAGAAGTAACCGTTAACCGTGAACCCCGCAGCTGCGTAGTCCGAACAACTTCTAAAAGCTGCACACACAAAAAATGATAAGGGGAAAATTGATATAATAATAATAAACCATTCTTATATAGCGCATATCACCCTGAGGTCCCTATGACTGTCAGTATTTTTTTTTACAGTATTTTTTTTATAGTATCAGTTTAAGTCAATCAGACTGAATGGTGACTGATTGATTGGTTGATCAGATTAATCCAGTGTCGTAAAGGCCTCCCTTCCCCCATTGATGTCTGTGCCTCCCCGCCCCCCCCCCTCCATTTGAAATCTGGAATTTTGAGATTAAAAATGACCAGAGTAAAATCTCACATTGTCTAAACTTTAGTGTGATAACTTCAATGTAAATATACAGAGACAATGTATGTATTTTTACAACCACGTCAGATAATCTTATAAAACATGGCTTAATATAACAAAGAGGGCTTAAAGGAGGCTTGTTTGAGAAAAGGGCAAACAGATTTTTGAGAAAATTCTGAGAAATCACAGGCCTGAAGAGCTATTTGGAGGGAAACACTGATATACCTTTGCTGAATTCGCAGTACACAGCAGTAGATGATGATGTTTCAGATGTCAAATGCACAAAATAATAGCCTGCTGTTGTGTAGCCGGCAGTACTCCATCCACTGCAAGTGTTGAGAGCTGGACAAAGTAAAACCAGTTTTAACAAGAAATCAAGTTTTCATTACAAAAACAAGGTGTTCGTGATCGATGTCATGAAGTGAGGATTTCATCAGATGACATAATTTTACCTTTCAACCTGAAAATATGGCTTTTCAAGAGTTTGTCCTTTCAACTTTAGATTTCAGCCAAAAGACAATGTCAATTTAAAACGAAATTTGTGTAACATTTGTTCAGTTTTTGAACACCTTTCCAATGATGTATAGATTGTCCATTGAGTGGTTGTAAGTTCGAAATTTTTATTGTTTACCCCATGTTTTTTCTGTGTGCTTTCAGCCTCCCTCTCTCTCTCCCTCCCTCTTCTCTCTCTATTTATGTATTTCTACTTGACTGCTTCTGGTACACTTGTACACCTGTTTATGTGTGTTGTGTTGTCATTTAGCCTTCGAGAAAGACTCTGCTAGGGTCGAAACTTCAGGCCATTAACTATTTTTTTAGTTCTAATTTTGTCAGGTTTGAAAATTTGATTCAATATAATTTGACACCTGATGACATCACCGTGACACCAATGTTTGATCGTCTTAAATGTTGAGGTTTAATCGTGCGAAAATATTTTTCGAACAAAGTAACAAAGCACTTATCCCGATTAAAAATATGTTTTTTTTAATAGTGCAGTCAAACAGTCAGACTGAATTTTTCATGACGCAGCTAGCCTGAATTTGCACCTTGACACTCTAAACTGGATGTTGAAAGTCAAGCAATATTTCTTCAGCTATATAGGGGCCGGCTCAAGCAGCCAGAAAAGCCAAGCCTATTGTACAAGATGAGCCTTTTGGCATAGTTGAATCCAAGCCCAGTGTTTAAATATTATAAACTAAAGACAATTTATATTGCAAGCAAAATTCTGTGAATAAGACAATTTATATTGCAAGCAAATTTCAGTGATATATTGGGGTACCAGTCACAGCAATGTTAATTTTGTTTTGGATCGTAACCTAGCCAGAAATTAAACGATATAGTTAGGTACTCACTGATTTCACTTCCAAACAGCTCAACACGCAGGGAAGGTTTGGTACCAGTCCAGCTCTGGGGGTTAATCTTGACATACCGACCGAAAAGCGGGTCCTGCAAGTATTCCTCAGCTGACAAGTCGCCATCCCCACTGTTACCGCTTAAGAGCTACATTAACAAATGTACAAATGTATTAATTTTGTTTCAAATGTTTTTGTTGTATTTTATTTTGGTTCAAGTCCCGCTCCAGTCAATTTTTCTTTGTTCAAACCCAATTTATTAAAACAAAAATCCCAGTCAGTTTCCCTTGTGATTTATTACTTGATATTTATTTTATTTTATTCTATTTTTCTATTGCACTTCTTCACTGGCACAACACTACAAAAAGAAATATACTAGGTAATACATAGATAAATGTATAAAAACAATATAGTATATACAATTACACACAGTATATAGAAGTATAAAAAAGTTACAGCAAATCACCAGGGAGTGGTAAGATTGAACAAGTGACCAACACCTCTACAGAGCCATGCTACCACAGATAAAGAGGAGGGGATGGGGATTGGAGAAGGGGAAAGAGGGAGGGGAGGAGGAAAACTGAAATAAAGAAAGGGACAATAGGAAGGACTCTCAAAGAACTGAAGGGGAAACATCTTCAACTTAATCCTATGTTTTTCAAGAAAAAACACAATAAAGATATCACAACAAACATCTGAACACCACAAACACCCATAAAATGGATTATATGTGGAGGAGTGGTGCCATTGGCTTATGTATGATCCAAACTAGACCTTCTTCAGAGGCATAGGCCCTTTTTGAAACCACGGCTTGGGCTTAGGCTCGGCTCCGTCAGTTCTCATGAATATGCGCTCTCATGAATATTCATGACATCAACACTCTGTAAATAATTACTATAACAGTACAAGACAAACAGTCAGCATGCACAGACGCCATACCTTTTGTGCCCCATTGTAATTATACGCGCTGTACGTCACTCCATCCCAGCTAATGTACAAATAGTAACTCTCTGTGTACGAGTCCGACGACGCCCCCTGTAGTATGATCTATAAAAAGGCAAACATTAAGGTTGAATCGTACATCAAGTTTGTTCTGAATGTGTTCTCACACATTTTTATATTAACTAATTTCTCTACCTTTATAATTGCTTCACTCGTTATTTTGAGAATAATCAATCTGATTGATTACTCATATTAAGATAGTAAAGATCAACTTGAATGAAGTTAAGAATATTGAAGGCTTTTTTAGCCTTTGAGAAAGACTCTGGCGGGGTCCAAATATCAGGCCATTATCTATTTTTGGCATTTATATCACAGGTCCTTTTGGTTGGTAAGCAGTTTGCAACAGCTTATTCATTTTTATTTTTTTTTATAGAAAAGATAAACGAGTGAGTAATGATTACATAAAATCGAGTGAAACTCAAAAAATAAAAATATTTTATGTAAAAAAAAACAACATTTTGATCAGTCTCACGCTGGGCAACAGCGTAGAGTTTCAAGGGAAGCCCAAAAGCCTAGGAATTCAAAAAGCGCTGTGACGTCATACTAAGGACTCAATCAAAACAAGACAATTGAAAATGCATAGCAACAAAGATAAACAACCTCTTATCCAGTCCGTGTTGGGAAGTACTTTACGTCACAACACGGATTGGTTTACTCTGGTTTTCGGAGACACCAACACTTCAGTGTTCATTTGACTTTTCATGGGTCTTTGCTGGGAAGCATGCAGGGCACCATCAACATCCGGAAAAACACTACTTAAAAACTTGGAGGGGGGGAGCTAATTCTGATCAAATTTCAACAAAGTTGCAGGAGGAGAACTTCACACTTATGACCAAATAATAACTAAATACAGAAATTTAACAAAAGATAATTAGTTAAAATAGCTTCAGTGATTTCATTCACATTGATCTTAAAATTTCTTGGGAGTGAAAATGTGGAAAGTTTTAATTAGAGCAGGGGGAAGCGTTTTAAGACACAATTCAAAAATTACCTTTGAGATGAAAGTGTTTGCCGTGAAGTCAATCAGCAGGTACTGGTCTGTATCAGCCGTGCCAGCTGTCCAACCTACGAAACAGAAATTTTGCGAAGTGACTACAACAAATCTGAAAATAACTTGAGGAGCTGAAGGTAGGGATAAATATTCCTCATACAGCAGCCTAGATTACAGGATGGAGAGAGACATGCACCAGGCAAGGAGTTCCAAAGAGATGCAGATGGAATAAAGCTGTTGGAGTGGCTCTTTGTTTTAACATCTCAGCAAAAGCAAGAGTGTAAGGGTGAGATGAAGCAGAAAGCCTGATTTCACCTTCACGCTGTTTTGAAATGAATTTGGTTGGAAAGATATTTTAAAAGTAGAATATAATGATTCACATAAATATCCCTTGAAATTTTGTGGCTTTTATATAATTTATCATGATAGAAAACTGTCCGCTAATTTGTAGAACCAAGTATTTGACTCCACAAAATGGCGGATTGTCTTTTCCTCTGGTAGTATTTCAAGAGGCAAATTTAAGATTTGTTTAATCACTACTCACTATAATTACAAAACACCGCAGGTGTTTTTTGTGCATGAACAACTCTTAGAAAGGATAAGGAGTATAATCCCAACCGGCCAAAGTTTGAGCGAGTTGAAGACAGTGTGCCCCTTTAAACTACAGACGAACTCACCGACATTATGGTTGAACCTCCCATACGCAGCACTTGATCCACCCTCTGTACTGGAGGCAGATATCTGGCTATCAGCTATGCTAGAATCTTCCATTCCAAGTCCCAAGTATATTATCTTTGCGGGGGAGAAATCTGTAACAAATATATATTTGTGTCGTAATTTATTGATTTATTTGGTTTGTGAAGTAAATAGCGCTTTTACTATTTGAAATTGACTTAATCAGATGAGTCCATTGTTCGAGTTTCAGTTTAACATTTTGGGGCAATTTGTAATACAATGCCCGTTACGAAAATTGCTATAGTGATTAAGTTCACTTATGAGGCATCCTTGGTTTCATTACCAGAAATGGATAATAACACTGTCTGCGACTATTTTGCCAGCTCTACCAATTCTGAATAATGCTGTCGTGGTGTGTCATGGCCAAGCAGTCTAGTTCACCGGACCCAAGCTTTGGTGTTGTCAGCAGCAGAGTGTGGGCTCGAACCCCAGTCATGACGCCCGTGCCTTTGAGCAAGGCACTTAACCATAATTACTTTGTAAAAAGTTGGGAAGGTAGTGCATTCTGCTCTGCCAACCAGGCTCCTAGTGGATGATACCCATGGCTACATCCTTACGGACTGTAAATGGGGTAACCCTGTTCAGCCCCAGGAGTAGGTGGCAATATAACGGTGCCCCTGGTAACAGTTGATTTGGGCAGGCAACCCAAATCATTTAAGTGTAGCCCTCACCTTGAATTAGCCATCCGATCTTGTGATGATAGGCAATATCTCACACACACACAACATTTTTTAACACCTTTAACTTTTGCCAAAGTCAAAATAAGCTGACCCAACAACAAATTAGGGACTTACTATTCAGAAGGTATCTAATGGAACCATCAGTAGCAAAGAACCAGCCACCAATCAGATCAGCTTCTTCGATCAAACTCGAACTAGGAGCAATACCTACAGGTGGAAAACAAGACAGAGATATTCAACAAACAATTCATTCTTAGATTTGTTACTTATTGGTATTATACAGGATTGGTAATGATTACAAACATCATCCTTAAATTTTAGTCAGAAAGCTTACTGACTATGCGGTTGCATACAAGACCCATTTTTTCTGTAAAATTTTCATACTGAAATGAAGTAATTTTCAATAAAAATGGTATCTGCAAACCTAAAAACAAAACCCAAATAAAAAAAAATGTGCTTACATGATGAACATTGTGCATTGTTTTTCACGATTTTCTCACACAACAAATTAAGCCCAAATTTTCACTGTTTTTTTTATTTCATGTTTATGGTTGATCACACAAAACATAAAACATAAACCTTCAACAAAATTATTAAAATTTGTCCTGAATGGGATTCCTTAGATCTTCAGTTTCGAAACTGTTCAAACGTTACAAATTGCTTGAAAATGACAGAAATCAAAAGCTCATAAGTAGCATGAAAACGGGAAAAAAGAAACATTGAATAACTTTTATTTAGTTATTTATTTTCACAGAACAATTTTTGACAGATGATTCCATTTCAAAATATGAAGTTTTAATTTCAAAGATTCAAATTTGCCGACATACTTTTATTAGTTTTTAATCAAGGGGGACATTTCAGATGAAATAATTTTGCAGGATGCTTACTACCATTATTTACCACATACAGAGCTCTGGACGTGCCATCCAGTTTGTTGATATCCTGAGAAAATTTACTGCTGGGAGGTGACATCATAAGCGTAAGATTGCGACTTCCTGAGAGTTGAATGTCTTCTTCCAGACTTCGGGATGACAACAACCTGATAAAATTGTCTTCCCAAGAAAAATTTTCTTGGGTTCTCGACATTTTCCGGATGTCATCATCCCATGATGAACTATCTCGGCGAGGTCATCATCCTACCTTAAGATGTCGTCAAACCAAGATAATTTATCTAAGGAAGTCAACATTGTCATCATGTCGACATCCGTAGATAAAATACATCATGAAGATAACACTCTTACTTTAGGATGTCTCCATCCAGAGATAAATGATCTCAGGATGTCGTCGGCGTCATCTTACGTTTATGATGTCATCATCCAGCTGTAAATTATCTCAGGACGTCAACATGCTGAATGGCACTTTTCAGAGCTTCGCAACCACACAAGTCTTGGAGGAGAGCCATTACAAAAGCACGACCCTACCTTTACTTAACTAATACACATCAAAAACGTTAGTGTTATAATTCCCTTTTCTGGAAACATCATAAATTATCACTAAACCATTATAAAACAATATTTTTAACATTTGTTGGGGGGGGTGGTGATACTCACTGTTGACACAGCCATACAACTCTATCCTCATTGCAACAGCATTTGTGTACGACACAGGAACAATCTTGATATATCGCCCGAGGATTGCAGTAGCCAGAAAACAATCCACGACAACATCACTTGACACGCTGCCTTGAAAGACCTAATAGGGCACGAGGAATAAGGTTGGACTCCAAACACAACTGTCTAGAAAATGCACTGGGAAATCTGCAGTCACACCTGAAGTATTTTCTGAAAGGCATGGTACACTTTTGGTAATTGTCAAAGGCAAGTACCCTCACTTGTTGCAATAATTTTGGGCTCAAATGTTCATTGAAGTTGCAAGAAAATAATTCTACGAAAAAAGCATCCATGTTGCATAAAATTGAGTGCTTTCAGATTCCCAAGAATATTGAAGAAAGGCTTCATTCCCGAAGCCTTTCTCAGATTCAAACTTTTAGGTGAAAAATTACCTCTTTCTTTAAAACTAAATATTCAAAGGGTGTCGTTTCTAACAATGTTTTGAAACATCATCAGCTCTCTAGTGCTCTTTATATTCATAAAATACTTGTTTTGCTCTTACCACATCCGTGCTACTCTCTTGGTGCGTTGTGTAGCTGGCGTCGTCGAAGCTATATTCAACCTTAAAAGTGGAAACCATTTGGTCATTGTTTGCCCCTCCCCGGGATTGTATCGAGAACTGTAAAACAAAGAAATACAAATTGGCATTTCTTAGATGATGCGAGCATATTGACTTGATATTATACTTCAAGTCCAATTAAAGAGCTGTGTTTAATGATCACAGCAGATCTGTTGCTGTACATGGTATTATAAACTCTCACCCAGTTACAGCATGAGCACGCTCTCCATAGATATGATGAGACATGCACAAAAGTAACTGGGTGAGAGTTCATAATTCTATGCCACAAGCCTGGGCCTAATTTCATACCTCTGCTCACCGCCGAATTCTGCACTTACGATCACCATTCTCCACTTACTGTGCAAGCACTGAATTTTTGTGCTAGCTGTGTAAGCGAAGAATGCCTGGTAATGCGCAGTAAGTACACGCACAAGCATTGCCTGACCTCAGAGTGATGGCGGACAATGCAAGCAGTTTATACTTCAAGTGCCAGGTAAAATATAATAACTCAGACCGAAAATGTTTTATTTTATTTTTTCCCTGAATGCTGTCAAAGCCAATGTTTATACTTTTTGAGGCTTTGCATGGTGAGGTATCAATGTATATTTGGTTTGCGGTAACACCATGTGTATATGTACTAGCTATGTAGATTTGTTCTTAGAGAACTAGGTCTTGCTTTTTATTCTACTGCCGCGGAGTAGATTTTGGAAATCGGGAGACTACTTCAGGAGACTACTTAGTTCTGAAAAGAACTGTCCAGCTTATCTACTACCTGGGTGGAGGATAGGAAAATCGGCCGGGACTACTACTTTAGCTTAATAGTGGATCAGATCGAGGGGACTTTTCGTTATTAACTTCACTGCCGTGGAGTGAGTTCTTAATTGGTCTCAACGTTTCAACTAGCTTGCTCTAGTCTCCTGACGATGTAGTCTTACTTTAGTAACAGTCGTCAGAGCCTCTGTGTCAACCTTAAGCCACTGATTTGCGTCGTTGACGTTTGCCACCCATCCCGCTCCAGCGGTACGGGCATCGTTTAGCCGACCATAAGCTGCGCCGTAATCTGGATTATCGTCCTTGACAGAGGATGCGCTGAGTTGATCGTCTCGTATAGCCAGTGACTCCATTCCTAATTCACCTATGCAAGGCTCAAAGTCTGAGGAAAGTAAAATCAAATCAATAAGTTTAACAAGAGGAAATTAAAGTGGAAAATTTAATACTACTATAATGTGAAATGTCTGGTATATCTCTGCAAACTATTTCCAAGAGGTGTAGCACCTTAAATGAGAAAGGCATGGGCAGATGGGAACTCTTTGGTATGTGAACTCTTTGGTATGGGAACTCTTTGGTATGGGACCTCTTTGGTATGGGAAGACTTTGATATGGGAACTCTTTGGTATGGAAAATATTTGGTATGAGAATACTTGGTATGGGAACACTTTGATATGGGAGCTCTTTGGTATGAGAACACTTTCATATGGGAACTCTTTGGTATGGGAACTCTTTGGTATGGGAACACTTTGGTATGGGAACACTTTGGTAAAGGAACTCTTTGGTATGGGAACTCTTTGGTATGGGAACTCTTTGGTATGCGATCTCTTTGGTATGGGAACTCTTTGGTATGGGTACACTTTCATATTAGAACTCTTAGGTATGGGAACTCTTTGGTTATGGGTGCAAAGGGGTGATTTGCTCAAAGTACCGATTCCTATCGGATAAAAAGTCCTTTTTGCTTTCTCTGGCCATTTTTTTCCCTTCTTGCTGTGCTCAAACTTTACCCACTGTTTTCCCCTTGGAGGGCAGTTGTAAGTGGAAAGATCATACTTTGTTTGTATTTGCAGTGTGTTTTTATGTGGTTGCAGAAGTAAAAGTGAAAGTGAAACAAAGGAAAACATATTGATAATACAAACTTACTGTGGGTGTACAGAGAACAGTAAATGGTCTCATTTCCGCTACCAGAGTTAACAGTAAACCAACCCCCGGAGACATCAAAGCTCAATTGCAGAAAGTCACAGCTTTCCAGAGCTGACAAAAGATAGACAAACAAAAGTGTTAAAAAAAAGTAGTCAAATTAAAGCCACACCATTTTGTGTTAAAAAAAAGTAGTCAAATTAAAGCCACACCATTTTGTGTGGCCTGGTCATGTAGTTGATGTGATGTGAGGAGGGACTCCAAGGTCAAATTCAGTTTTGTGATGCACTCATTTTCTAATGGATAGAGCCCCTGTGAAAGTTGGGGGAAAAATACACTTCTCGATATGTTTTTATTTTAAAATATTTTTTAAGAGAGATGGCCTTACATCACAAGGCCACGGACGGCCACTTCAAGGTGAGGGCTACCCTTAACTGATTTGGGCTATCGGTGCAAAAGAACGTTCCCGTGTGCACATGCCCGCAATCCACCGGACTGCAAGAACATTCCGATGGAACCGTGGCAATGTGCCAAATTACTGTAGCAATCCTACTATACATGTACATGGCAATAGTATTTTGAATGTTCCAATGGAACCTAATTCTGCCACGGCCGGTTCAACGGAACAGTTCATGTACACGCGCTGGAATACCTATCTGATCCAATTAGAATGTTCAAAAGCCATACACTAGTCTGCATGAGGCGACACTCCGTATACTGAATAATGATGCCGATCGGCGATATTCAGTTACACTTCTGAGATTCTGAGATTCTGAGATTCTGACATTCTGAAATTCCTACGGCTCCAACTTTTGAGACGTTCTCTAAACACTGCACACTTTCAAAACATTGTAATGGACTTACGTGGAGTGCATCCATACACCTCAACTCTTACTCCGATGTAATTATCCCAAGACGTTGGATAAAACCTTAGGTATCTGTATGGAGCAGGCCCCTGTATACGGCCGATTGTATCCACAGAGAATGTCTGGTACCAGAAAGAGTTATGAATTGAACTTAGATATATATTTTTTAGATGTCGGACAATTCTGCCTCCAAAAGAACATATAGACAGAAGCCTAATACAACAACACACTGTTCTTTGAATGTATTACACAGGATTGGTAAAGATGCAAAATATCATTGCTTAATTATACTCTGAAAGATTACTTATCATGAAGTTCATACTAGAACCATTTTCCTGTGAAATATTTCCTCTGCAATAAAGTCATATTCGAGAAAACAGTATCTGAAAACTTTAAAACAAAAGAAACAGCTGATTTTGGTTGTTAAAACCAAATTTTAGGACACTTTGACATGCTGAACATTGTGCATGGTTTTTCACTATTTCTCCCGACTCACACAACTAATTAAGCTCGAAATTTTCACAGGTTTGTTATTTCATGTAAATGGTTGATCACACAAAACATGAACACTGTCTGCAACTATTTTGTCAGCTCTACCAATCCTGTATAATACCTTTAACCCTGCCAGCTTATAATATAAAAATGTAATTAATACACAACAAAACTGCAGGGTAGTTTTTGCTGACAGTCACAAGAAAAATTCGCCGTTTACACTAACCAAAAACATATTTTCTCCCAAGTGAAAATTTTCCTGTTTCTTTGTGTTGATATAAAAAGAGAGTATACAAACCATGAACAATATTTGATTGAAAAATTATTAACTAATTAGTTAACTAGTAAAACATCTCAAACAACATGGTTAACTATTTCTGGCTATGTGAACACAATTCAATGTTTGTTTGTTTGTTTTTGCTTCATTAGTTTCTTTTTCCTTGGTCTTCTTCAAACTGGACATTTTTATTGATGAACAGTAACTTCGAAAGACAGTTTCTTTTTTAAAACAGATGCAAACAGCAGTGAATAACTGGCAAAAACTCATGAGCAAATTAATCATTTAGTCCTCTACGGATTCCATTTTAAGATCTTACCTTGTTCACACCATTTTCCTGATAAAACAGAAAACTTTCTCCGTCATGTGAAAATGCGACGACATACTCCAACAGACCGTTGTTGGCGTTTGGGCATTTCTCAGTTGAAAACTTAATTTTGAGAATACAGACAGAGTGATATTTTTAACTATAAATAATTTTAAACATTTAATCTTTATTTTAACTGCACATCATTCAATCCTACTGTCATAAATCTTTCCTCTCTGATGCAAACTTACCTAATTCGAACACAAATAATAATAATAATAATAACTAGTTCTTATATAGCGCATTTCACAATAACGTCTCAATGCGCTTTACATTAGTGCAAAAAAAAGGTACAGTAAAACTACTGCAAAATCAGCACATTTTAATTACAGGGTTATAATGAGCAAGCAGCCTGTGCTGTGCAGTGCATGAAGCTAAATCAATCACAAGAGCCATCTCTGCCCTCACAGGTACCCATTTACCCCTGGGTGTAGAGAAGCAATTAAAGTTAGGTGTCTTGCTCAGGGACACAAGAGTCATTACCAGGATTCGAACCCCCCACACCCTGATGACTTAACCACCAGAGCTCAATCCAACAAACAAGCGTCTTCATTGTTCCTCAGGCAAGGCCGAATTTCAGTTTGAATAAAAAAGTTTGTGCAGTGACAAAAAAATTACGTTTCATGACATTTATCTTGTGTGACTGGTCCGGGTACAATGGGAGCCGGTAATTTGTTGTGAAAAGTTATGTAGCAATATACCGTTATCATTTGGTTTGGCCATCTTGATTTTCTCCCATTCATTTCAGCTGAGGCTGGATGGAAAAACTAGTCTGGTTCCTTTTTGTTCAAAAACTATTGGCCAAGATGGCTGCAGCATGATAAAGGTCTATATGGTTAAGTTGACATGTAGATGCCAGTGATGAATCAAGAAGATACCTACCGCACTAATATATGTGTGGATCGGGAGCTTTATTTGCAGCCACTCGTGTATGCTATCAGAACTAGGGCGCCAATATTCTGAAATAATAACATAATTATGCGAAATAGTCACCTTCAGACAAAGAAGGTAGTTCCCTTGGAGAAAAAATTACCGGGGTAGAGTTGTTGTTTTGAAATTAAGTCATACTGATAATATGATAAAAATGCTATTGACTCCAAGATCCCGCCGACAGATAGCTCAACACACACACACACACACAAGTTTGTAAATGGTATAAAACCGAGGACATCCCATGCTGTGGACTTAGTTTTTTTAGCGACGTTCCCATTGGTTTTGGGAAACAAACCGAGGACTGTCCCCGATATGTCATTTTCTCGGATCCCTATTGCTAAAGTCCTCGGTTTGAATGCGTAGACATGTTCACACACACACACAGCCGTACAGATCCGGTTTGTGGGGTACCGCTATTGTTGTTCTATTATTCCCTTTTCTAAAGAATTCCCTTGTGGGGCCCAATTGTTCCTATTGAAATTACCTTGTGGGGTCCATTGTTCCATTGTTGTCAGGACCCCACAAATGCCCTTCCGTGTGTCCACACACACACACACACAAACTGATCGATCGATCGATTGATTGATCAATTGATGATCGATCAATCAAACAATCGATTGATTGATTGATTGAATGATTGATTGATTGGTAGATTGATTGATTTATTGATTGATTTATTATCAATTTATTGATGTCTTGGGCCAAGACTATTAAGTAAGTACTCACTGCTGTTGCCCGGTCTGGCTTTCTCTGCAGCGAAATTAGAATTGCTTTGCGAGGAAGCAGTGACCATGTCATCTGTGATGTCACCCGACGCCATCCCCAGGGCATGGTGACAGGAATACCAATCTGCATTGTGAAAAAAACAAAAACAAAGGACATTAAAACAAAATCCATTCTAAAAAATTGTCCTCTGATCAGCCTTTCCCATGAAATATGCTAATTACATTTGCCTACAGAAACTTGGTTGGAAAACACCAAGTTTTGCTTTTAGTCGATGCACAAAAGCATGTGTCACTCCACCATCAGTCCGGTACAAAAATGGTGCAATATTCCCTCATTTTGCCAGCCAAAGAGCGCAAACGTGATGTGCAATTTACATATTTCATGGAAAAGGTTCATTCATCTGACATCATTCCCCGTGATAAAATCCTGATCGCGCCCCTTTGGTGGGCAGATTCCCCGACTGCGAGGCTGTAGTGTCCCAACCGTGCAACTTCAGAAACAGCTGCGGACATTAGCTTCAGCGCCATCTTCCAGCGATCCAGCCGATTGCCACTTCCGAAGCCGACAATCCCGACACGGAAAAGTGCAGTGCGCATTTTTGGCAACACGCAGACTGTTTTGTTAGATGCCCATCATAATATAAAAGTATAATATGATTTGAGGGTGGACAGTCGATATATAGCTCCCTGAGGTGTGGGAAATTGATAAACTATATAGTTCCTGTGAGGCTGTTCTGAGGGACCTAGTTTGTCAACTTCCAATACTAAGTGTGTTGTAATGATGGCGCAGATAAATTGGGTCAATAAAAGTTTTCGTCCACATAAATAACCCGCCGGTCATTGTTACAATTAGTAATACTGCCCTCTTGTGTTGGATACTCTTAAGTGCAGTTTCCAGTTGGCAGGCATTTCTACATGTGCATGAATGCAGCATTGAACATGACCGATGAAAACGGTGTTAAACAAGTGAGTTGTCTCCGTCATTATATATAAAATAAAATGGTGTCAGAAGTGGGATGTCATGACATACTTGTTGCGAGCAGGAGGCAGTATCCTGTGTTAGGCCTGTTTGTGTTCTCGTCTATCGTCAGAGCGCTGGAGTCGGTGATGAAAAACCAACCGCTGACTGTTGGAGACACTGCACCCACCCACGCTATACATGTGTCCATCTCTATAGGAGAAAGAATACGACAAAATCAAATCTGATTAAAATGTGGTATGAGAAAATAGAATTAGCAGTTGCAAACTGCTTACCAACCAAAAGGACCTATAGTATGAATATAAAAAAAAAGTTAATGGCCTGACGTTTCGATCCTAGCAGTCTTTCTTGAAGGCTAACATAATGACAACACAACACACATAAACAGGTATCATGTTGTAACAGAAGCAGTCAAGTGGAAAGATGTGAAAAAAAGAGAGAGGCAGAGAGCACACAGAAAAAGTAAGGTCCGATGAACCAAAAATGGGGCAGAGGGAAGGGGCTGGTTTGACCACAAGGGGTTGGAAACACAAAGGACAAAATCAAGGGAGGGAAGAGAGAGAACAAGTAGTTAAATAGTGGAAAAAAGGAGAAGGCAAAGTTACAAAGTTGTTAGTAATGTGGCACTTCTGTTGGTAATTCGAGACCAAGTGTGCCCGTAAAATCAACAAAGTCGTTGCAGCTTGGATGTCTCTGAAAATCGACAAGAGGTGTTTGCCATGAGCCAGAAACATCAAAGTTAATCCAATTATCAACAGCCCATGCATGTCCTAATGCACATGATCAGAATGCAAAGGACTCTGGGTGACATCCAAGTCCAAGCAGATCGGCAAACCAAGGCGCACTGATTTTGAAGCAATACAGCACACAACACATCAATCTGGTATAGTTACAACACACCAATCTGGTATAGTTACCTGTAAAATACAGCACGGCCTCTATCATGGCAACTTGATGGAGACGCAGTTTGACTTGGATTAGTTTTTTCATTTTATACATCTGATATCTTACCGTTGTAGCAGCCATAGTATTCCGCTCTTAGTGCAGGCTTCACTGCGAATGACAACATGTTCAACCGAAGAAAACGTGCAAAGATTGGCCCAAGCGAGTTGGTAACGATTGACGCTGCATCAGCATTTCCCTGAATTATCTACAACAACAAACAACAAACACAACCAACAACTTTTTTGGTTAATGTTCAGCTGACATTTGTTTTTACGGATTGTCTTACCAAAGATTTCAAGTGAGCAGTGATGCCACTAACGGACCAATCAGAGATAATCAATGTTTTAAAATTTGATTTTTTTAATTTTTTTATTTTACCCCCCCCCCCCCTCAACCCACCCCAAATTTTGATTTTTAAATTTGATACACGCTCGAATACATTGAAAAAGAAAGTAATGCCTCAAATGAAGCAGATATTTTAGGTCCATGTTCTCCCAGCTCAGGATTAAATGGCTTTTCAAAGGATTTTTTCCTGGCTTCCAGCATGCAACTTGGTATTTGAGGAAATTTTTTGCCATCTCACTCCAGGCACTGAGGTCAGCTATCGAAACACAATGACCGATAACAACATACAGCACAGACTGAGAAGATGACTTTGGTTCTGGAAGGATAACTTTGGTTCTGGAAGGATAACTTTGGTTCTGGAAGGATAACTTTGGTTCTGGAAGGAACTTTGGTTCTGGAAGGATAACCTTGGTTCTGGAAGGATTACTTTGGTTCTGGAAGGATAACTTTGGTTCTGGAAGGATAACTTTGGTTCTGGAAGGATAACTTTGGTTCTGGAAGGATAACTTTGGTTCTGGAAGGAACTTTGGTTCTGGAAGGATAACCTTGGTTCTGGAAGGATTACTTTGGTTCTGGAAGGAAAACTTTGGTTCTGGAAGGATAACCTTGGTTCTGGAAGGATTACTTTGGTTCTGGAAGGATAACTTTGGTTCTGGAAGGATAACTTTGGTTCTGGAAGGATAACTTTGGTTCTGGAAGGATAACTTTGGTTCTGGAAGGAACTTTGGTTCTGGAAGGATAACCTTGGTTCTGGAAGGATTACTTTGGTTGTGGAAGGAACTTTGGTTCTGGAAGGATAACTTTGGTTCTGGAAGAATAACTTTGGTTTTGGAAGGATAACTTTGGTTCTGGAAGGATAACTTTGGTTCTGGAAGGATAACTTTGGTTCTGGAAGAATAACTTTGGTTCTGGAAGGATAACTTTGGTTCTGGAAGGATAACTTTGGTTTTGGAAGGATAACTTTGGTTCTGGAAGGATAACTTTGGTTCTGAAAGGATAACTTTGGTTCTGGAAGAATAACTTTGGTTCTGGAAGGATAACTTTGGTTCTGGAAGGATAACTTTGGTTCTGAGAAGAGTATAGGCTATAATAATAATATTGGCTATAATTATTGGCTGTCGCACATAATTATAGGCTATAATTATAGGCTATAACAAAAAATATTGGCTATAATTATTGGCTGTCGCATTACCGCAGTGCTACCACTCTCTTCATAGTAGTAGAACGTAGAGCCATCGAAGCTGTACTGCAGGTTAAATGTCTTAATTCTTCGATCGGTAGTAGAAACCTCCATTCGAGTCTGGGTTAAGATCTGGAAACAAACAAACAAACAGTTTTAGTTTTATCTACAAAGGCCCTTTCATACAAGACAATTATTAACAAGAGACCCTGACTAAAATCACATCAATGTTAGCATTAGCCAATTCCAGTTGTGTGACAGCTATCCTTGTTAAATAATAGCCAAGGACCCTTGTGATTATTAACAGAGATCCAGCTCCTCCAAAAAATAACAACCATTTAAAAATTACCCCAATATGTAGTGTGAATCGATTACTGTGCCGTAATCAAGTACCCTTGCTATAGCAATATCATTATTCTCATGTACAGAACATGTCACTAATAGGAAAGTGTTCAGGAAAGAGCAATCATGACCTCTAGCCCCAAATCATGACCTCTTCACTTAATATCAAAGTCACCATAAACCGAGGCCATGTCCGAACTAGCGGCTACGACTACAGCTACAGCCGGATCATCGCGTCATCATGTGTTGAAGTGTAGGACAATACTGTCTTAGCAACACCCTAAGCAACAGTCGTAGCCGAAGCCAAAGCCGCCAATTTGGATGCGGCCTGCGACTGGTGTAGAAAATAGTCCAACCCTTTTTGCTAAACGACAAGTGGTATTGGTAGTTTTGCATTATTGCATACTAGTGGACTCGACCAAGATAAAATATCTTACTCCATCGATGACTGTATTTGCGAGAAAGTCCACTTGAAACCAACAATCATTGTTTTGGTCAGGAAGCCAGCATAAGTCGTTACCTGAGGAAAGAGTAAAATTGAGATTGAAACACGGCTAATTTTGTTCACTGAGATTCTCAAAGGTAAGGTTAAAGATTGGTAAATACTCCAAAAAATAATGACCAAAAACTTGCTTGGTGAGAAGCACTGCAGCAGTTGATAGTATATGTTGAGAAAGGATTCCCTTTGAAGTAATATGATTTGGATAATGTTTCACCCCAAAACATTTGAATCTGAGAAACAATTCAAGCTGATACGATTCATGCCGATACTTGGTTCTTATATAGCCCTTTAATTATAACACCCCTAAGGGTGTAATCAAGGATTATTTGTTTTTCAATAGAATAAGCAGAGCTATGTTTTGAATTTTGGGACCCATTTGTTTAGCACCTTCTACTGGTTTACAAGGTGCTGCGGCACATTCAGCAGCCACTGCCAGAAACACCGTGGCAAACCCCTTCTCTTCGCGATAAGTGTAACTGGGCTCTTTCACGTGCCAAATTACACAAGAACACACGGGACCTACGGCTTTACGTCCCAATCAAAGGAAAAAGCAATAGAGGTCAAGTGAATTGCTCTAAGATACAAGTGCCATGACCGGGACTCCATCCCACACTCTGCTGATCAGAAAGACCTGCGCTTGAGTCCAGTGCGCTTGACCGCTCGGCCGTTACATGCCGAGCTATATCCCTTGATTCCTTTGTGTAATATCATTGAACTTGTGATGCTCTGCCTGAGAGCAGTTGGACAGGAACTTTGGTCCACAGTTAATGATTGCAGTATGTTGTACTTACTACCTGACTTATAACGACCATTGTACGGATAATATATAGTTAAATAGCTGGATGCCGTGATCTGCTCATCGACGATTGTGTCGTCCTCCATGCCAAGAGCTACACTAGAGCTACACGTCTGACTGGTCACTGTAAAACAAAAATGCCAACAAATCTTTCCCATGAGAAATAAACCTTTAGTGTCTGGTGAGAGTATCGTAGTCAAGTGGTTAGACTGAAGGACTTGGAATCACAAGGTTGTGCAGGGCTCGAACTTTACACTGGATGTTTAACTGGCCTCAGGCCAGTGATTTTAGCGTCGGTCTAGTAAACTCCTGGCCGGACAACAAGTCTGACTGTCTTGTGTTTGAATAATAATACCTCACTGTGTAAATATCTTGGACAGAATGTTGATTGACTTGAGGTCAGATAAATACCTTTCAATTCTGTTGAGAAGTATAGGCCTACTTAATACCCTTCAAACAAATGAGATACATCTTCAAATAAGAAGAAAATTAAGTTTCTGCCACTCTCGAAATTTGAAATTTTTTATCAATCAAAAGATTATATTCAAGCGGAGAAAACACAATTTAATCATACAATGTTGGAAAGGTACAGATTACAGAAGCCTGTTAGAGTAAGGTGATTGCAGTACAATAATAATGTATGATGGTCGCCACAAAATTTTGGCATAGCAGCCAAATCATTATCCAAACCAAAGAAATGTTTTCATCTTACGAGCTTCCACAGATATGCAAGACACAGTGTTGTGAGAAAACAGGACACGGGATCCTGTAGATAAAATGTTCTTGGGACACTAGAATTTTGATGAAAATTTGAATAAGGAGAGGTTGGTGTGTTCATGGAGGTAGAAAATGTATGTTTAATGACAGAGAGATAATACTTAAGACGCTTTGTATGAGTATTCCTTACCTTGTTGGAAGAAACCGCCAATCACCACCAACGCCAAGAAAATATAGAGCCTCATTGTTCCTTTAAACAAAAACCAAATAAGAGAATGACATTTTCTGATAGGCTAAATAAGGTTCTGACACTGACAGGCTTTGATTAGGTTTTAAAATAAATTGTCAAGATCATAATCTGCAAGCTTAGTGGGGACTGGGTACATTTAATTATTTGAATGTACAATTAAATTGTTTGTTTTGGGTTTTTTTTTAAGTAAATTCAAGAATCCATCCATTCTTTTCCATAAACACATAGGCTACAAAAAAAGAGGAAAAAATCCTCAAATCTCAAAATGTGTTTTTTAAGCTTGTCAAGGCTTTTTGGCAGGCTTGTATTTATGATTGCGGCAATCGGAATAAGCCACAGTGATTTGATGTGTCTTAAGTATAGTCTTCAAATACTATTTCCTCGACTTTGAAAGTATTTCAGACAGTGGACGACGGGTATGATTCATGTGATGAACAGTGGTGTAGGCCTACTAAGGGGGGGGGGGCGCCCCAAGGAGGGTGTCCCACAATTGATGTCCGTGCCCCCCTCCTGGCCCCAGTTGAAATCTGGAGTTTTGAGATT
Organism: Pisaster brevispinus; assembly: GCA_023634235.1. Taxonomy (NCBI): domain Eukaryota; kingdom Metazoa; phylum Echinodermata; class Asteroidea; order Forcipulatida; family Asteriidae; genus Pisaster; species Pisaster brevispinus. The sequence goes on from JAMKCF010000017.1 coordinate 11,171,913, forward strand.
ACAAATTAACAGAGTGAAGCTTTGCAGATGTGATTTCAATGTTTTTAAAACTATTTTTTGTACAAGACAGTTATGCACAGACAATTGTATTTGTTGTTTTTACATTCACCTCAGAGTATCTTATGAAAAAAATAGTTGTAACATTAACAAGATCGAACCCTCTGAAAAGGCAGGCCTAAAATTACACAAAGAGGCCACGAAGGCCTATAATGGCCTATCTTACCCCTGCCCTGCCCTGGTCTTGGCCTTGATGCCTGCATTTAAAAGATAAAAATGTTCAATGGAAGTGCAGTTTGCAAAATGAAAATGACCTTGCCCTTCTCTCCCTCTCAACGATGAAATTCCAGGCCTGCAAAGAGGGCTCCCCACCCCCCCCCCCCCCGTTTTTGATCTGGAAACGGACTCTAGCATATGATGTGTCTAGTATTATTAGACTAAAGTAAAATAATCAAGTTTATGAATGATTGGAGATTGTCACATAGAAAAAAAGAACACATCAGTTTACAAAAAATAGTCAGAAAATGCCGGTACAAACCTGTTGTAAAGCAACGGGACACAGTACTACTGTACTACTACAACCAACTGCTGGGCTGCTGAAAATGACAAAGTTCCTCACGTGTGACAAAAAAAGCTCGACATTTTTGTCGATTTCGTTACAGAAGAAGCTCTCTGACCAAACAGAGGTGGAACAAACTGAAGCCTTCCCCTTGTATTTTTTGTTTGTGACATGTCCTGGTAACAATCAATGAGAGAAATTGATCGAGATGTTTAGTCAGTGAAACTTGTTTTGTTACTTACACTTGCGATCGATCTCCTTCGTGTGTCTGGCCTCTTTTGAGTTAGCACTGGGTGGAATGGTAGAATTATTGGAGAGCAGGCATTTGGGCCTATTAATACCTAAAAGGCAATCGATTATGACAAAAGACGACAAGGCTGTGAATAATTTAAACAAAGACACCTGTGTCTCTTCTTTTCCTTTTTTCCATTAAATTACAATGTTTTTATGAGGTGCAGTTCATTGAAAATTGAGGCCCAAAATGTGCCGATGTTGGCGGCCCAGGCTCAACTCAAGGGTGATGCATAGATCAAATGAGACGTAGTTTGGGCCGAAATTTGCGGGCCGAGGTCATAACACCAGCAACAATGCTTGGAATGTGTTAATTATGTTTTCCTTGTATTATACTTTTCATTCAAATTTTTTATTCAATGTTTCCCCTTTCTTTCTTCAAACTAGTCTTGTTTTTCCAAGCCCGTATTATTATAATATTACCAGCCCCGTCAGTATTATAACTTTTACTAAAAGTTGTACACTTTCCACAAGAGGGCGCTGTACGAAAGTGAAATATTGGAGGTAGAAAATAATTATATTTCGAAGTTGAATAAGAGCATGTCAGTGTAAATTTTGATAACCACTCCTATTTCCACAATAACTCACTTCCCCGATGGTAGGATATGAGGTAAAGAAAGACCTTTGAACAAACCCACTTTCTGACGTCGCTATATTCTATAAATAGCTCAAAAAATGACATAATGCATAACAGTCTGAACGTGACTCAACGTCATGATACCACTGGTACTCTGTTTTTACACACGCATGATAATCTATTAAAACTGCAAACCAGTTCCAAAATAAGACAACCTTTTTGTACACACACAGCTGTACTCAAAGTCACGGGACAAGACTGTGTGAAATACTAAATAGAGTTGTTTGTGATAATATTACCTACCTACCCAGTTTTAGGTTAGTTTTGAAAAAGTTTGCGCTTGGTAAGTAAAGTAGCACTTTGCTTCTTACATTTTTGTTTATCTTTCAAAGTTACCGAGTCTTTAGACTATAGTGATTTTAGTTTTTTACTACCATCTCATGATCTCCAGCCGACCACCACCACGGTTTGTTGAAATTGTAAGAAAAAAACATAACACCACACTGTCTGTCACACTGCATGCACAGTATCATGGAGGATTTCCTTCCTCCATGACAGTACACAGTGTAAACACTCATGCGCACAAGTATAAATTATTTGTAACTAAATTGTAATTATCAATTTAATGTTCATATTATTATTATTGAAAACCCTTCCAATCACCAGCAGCCGTAGAGTGTACCTCATGATTTTTCTAAGTTCTACCTCCATTTGTTAATTTAAAAGAGTAACTAATATTTTATAGTATATAAAATATAAGACAAGACTAAGCCGGACGGAGTAAGACTAAGAGTAAGACTAAACAATTTTAAGAGTAAGACTTATTTACTTGATACTTTTTGTTCAGAGGATTCACAGTTTTTATTTGAATGGACATCAGTGTACTATCCAAGTAGGATGAACGTATAATGGTTACTATTTCCATTTTTAATTTTAGTAACATTTTTAATAAATTAAAATTTTGGGCACGTATGTTCATATGACGATCTTATGACGCGACCACATGCATCACTATCAGTCGATCGCGCTGCCACCAGTGCTAGTTGAACACCTTTTGTTTGTAAATCACACCTATCTTTGGAGAGAACTTTTCTTTTTTGTTAAGGAGAGTAAATTTGCAGATATCTTCCTCACAGAATTTAGTGATCGCGCAGGTCGATCGAATGTGCCCAACATACATGATGCTTTGTCAGGCAAGCGTGTGTGTACATTTAAATGTGGTTTAAATTCTTCATGATTTGGTTTTAGATTTCTTTTATTCTGTAAATCAGCCTCAAAATTTGCACATATCGTAACATAGACTGTACAAAGATCTTGCGAAACTTTATCCTCTACATGAAGTCTGCAATACTTTGTGTTGGCTGCGTTTGAACTTTCGTCAAGTGTTTATTGAACCTTATCATTTGTCCTTTGGAATCACAAATTAACTTTGTAACTCCTGCCACTGAACTGAGCTTTGTACATTTTTTTAAGATGATGTGATTTTTTGATGAAACAAAAATCAAAACAGTTTCTATGTTCCTGTGACATACACACGACAACAGATGATTATTGAAAGTAAACATAAATAATCTATCTGTTACTGGAGTTATTTACTTTTGTCAGATAGTAGACGTTATTACACTTTAATTAAATACCCTTTCACCCCCTTTCCACCTTTGATTTTGTCTTTTGTTTCCAACCTGTGGTAAAACCAGCCCTTCTCGCTACCTCCTTTGTCCCCTTCATTGTTCATCCCTTCGTTTTTCTGTGCGCTTTTTGCCCTCTCTCTCTCTCTCTCTCTCTCTCTCTCTTCATGTATTTCCATTTGACTGTTTTTGTTACACCAGTATACATGTACCTCTTTATGTGTGTTGTGTCGTCATTTAGACTCCAAGAAGACTCTGCTAGGGTCAAAACGTCAGGCCATTCATTTTTGTTTGCATTTACATTGTATAGGTCCTTTTGGTTGGTAAGCAGTTTTCAAACAGCTAACTCTTTTGTCTCATTGTTAAAAGGTGCTAACTACAATACTTCTTCATTCATAGATCACAATTTTGTTTGGAGTTTAAACACAACCGAAATACAAGATGTCGCTTTATCCATCACTTGAAGACATGAAAGTGGACCAGATGGCCAATGTAAGTACAGTATGTAACATAATATTACAACATTCTTCCTTAACAGTGGTCCGCTGGCCAAATGCCAGTTAAAACACCCGAGGACCAGTGAGAATTCTGTCCAACTAGTCCTGCTGGCTACTTAATTGCTGAAGTCCCATCGCAACAGTACATGACCACTTCACATCAGTTCAAATTACAAGCCCCATGCTAATGACAATGCTGGAAAAAACCTTAACATGTGGACCAGTGAAAAAGCTAGGGGACCAGTAAAATGACTTGAGCTAACTAGCCCAGCCGTCGATTTCACCAAACTCTTCCTAACTTACATGTAGGATTAATCTTAGGATTTAGGACGAGTCCCAGCCTTGCACTGTAAAATGTAAACCTTAAGATTAATCCTAAATTAGGACTAGTTACTCATCCTAACTCGAGATAGGATTAATCCTAGCGTTTCGCGAAATCGGCTGCTGCTCGCTAAAAAGTTACGGGCAAACCCTGATATGTTTAACAATAACTGGATTCAAAGGACACAAGATGCTGAAGAAAGGAGAAAAAGGAACTAACAAAAAGGGACAACTACCATGTACATGTACACAACTCCATGTAGAACAAAACTTGTGCATATGTGAAACACTTATTCTTGATACAATAATATTTGGTGTGGGGCAAGCAAAATCACCTGTAAAAACTTTATTTCTTGGCAGCAGATTTGCTGGAAAATCATTCTCTTGTTCAATGTTTTAACTGACGGAATAATGGCGTGATTTCCCCCAGACTGAAAAGACTGTTCTGCCATAATCGGGACTGGATTTATACAGAGGCCATGGCCTCTGTTGCCCTGGTCTTGGCCTTGGTGCTCCTTTCCAATGGAAATGCCCTTTGCAAAATGAAAATGGCCTTGCCCTCTCAAAGATGAAATTCCAGTCCTGGCCATAATGATATGCTTGAGAATTGTTGAGTTCAGAGTCGACTTTGAAATCAGCCAGAAATAAAAGGTTCTATTTTTCTGTCTTTAGGTCCAGAGCCAGTACCGGTACGTTGCTCAACAGCAGCCAGCAGTAGCTGCCCCTCCTGCAGCAGGACAGATGACAGCTGTGGCATCGTCTAGCTCCCTGTATCCCTCTCTTGAGGAGTACATGGGGTTGAATCTGTCACCAGAAGTGGTTGCAGCTCACATGCCAAGTGTACAGGTATGTATAAACCACGTATAACTCTGTTTGTGAAGCCAGGATTCTCAGAAAAACAAAATTCTGACTGGCACCCCGAACAAAGATATTGACTAATAGGGAGACCGCCAACATACATTAGGGCTGGATAGCTCAGTTGGTAGAGCACCGGTACGTTGATCCAGAGGTCGTTGGTTTAAGTCCCGCTCCAGTCAAATTTTCTTTGTTCAAACCCAAATTATTTAAAATTTACCCAGTCAGTTTCCTTTGTGGTTTATTACTTGATAACAACAAAATTAATCACTATGCTATTACTAGCCAAGAACCCCGTGCAGAGAAGACAAAGACTTCAGGAAGTTTCAGTTTTAGGTGTGGGAGGAAAACCCCAGAGAGTTATTCCACTTATAACCCACTCAATCAGGTAGGGACTGAAAACCCAATCCACATAGTGCCCCTGGCAGGATTTGAACTAGGGTTCTAGAGGTGGAAGGCAAGCAAAGAAACCACTACGCAAACCCGACTGCCCTAAATAACCTTCATAACCAATAAGAAGAAGAATTTCCAGAACGTGGCCAGTGTTTAGACAATTATAAATTCTGAATGGCTACAAAGAATTCACTCCAGTTGTCCCATGGACTTACACCCTGCTGGCACCATCTTTGTTGTGCTCCCTGTATCCGTATGAACAGAAAGAGTGACAAGTGATTCCCATTTAAAATATACTGAACAAGTAGTCAGACTATTAACCACTTCTAGCCAGCCATATGCCCCGTCTGAATCAAGCGACTTAGGCTACGGCAAAGGGAGTTGGCTGCAACGTGAATGATGGAGATTCAGACTTTTGGCTTTCTAGCCATAGCCACTGCCGAAGCTATCAATTTGAACACAGCCTTAATTTATATTTGCTGATTTGAGTGGAAGTAGAAGAACTTAAAACATGGACCATTGACACAGGTGTAATTGTTGGATTTTGAACTGTGTGGTTGAGACACTAGGGGCAAAACAGATGCCCTAAGTTAGAAAAAAAGTTTGCAAAAAAAATGTGATTATTAGCAGCTATTTTGTTGACTGTGTGCACCATTCACAGTAAACTTTTTGTTTGAAGGATCAGTAAGTAAATCAAAAGTACAAGTAACTTGTTGTTTCCATTTTTGTTTGCTTTAGCAACAAAACGTTTGACCTGATAAAACTGAATTGTCAATTGTTTATTACAGGCTCAGGCTGTTGTTCCTAGACAGGCTGGAACCGTTGCTGTTGGAACAAGCAACATGGTTGCTCCGGTAACAGGATCCCAAAACCTTGGGCTGATGAGGGCCAACGTGACAAATGGTGTGAGAGAAGTCATCCTGTGCAAGGATGGCAAAGGAAAAATTGGTCTCCGAGTCAAGGCCATTAGTAAGGTAAAATTTGGACTTGACCTTCCATAGGTAGGATTTGAAAGTTTGCATGGTGAAGATACAATCAAGTAAGGTTTAAAGTGAGAGTTGTTAAACTAAATTGGTTCTTCTCAGAACCACCACAGCTCAGAGGAGGTTTATCACATGGTGTCTTTGCAAACCTCACTTTATTAATTTTCATAACACTTACCTTTTTTTAAAACTACTAACAGTGCTTGAATTTGGGGGAGGGGGGGATTCACAAGACCGCAGGGTTTTTAGCTAAAAACGTTTACTGGTTAAGATTGGTTTTGTTACTAAACCAGAACCAAAATGAGAAAACGAAGAAAAAAAAACCTTGCCTGACACAGTTTAACATGCATTTAACTGTTTTCATTTGAACAAGCACCACGGCCTGAATGAGAAGATTTTTCTCAATGCCTCTTTATGAATATGAAATATAAACCGCATTACTCAACAAAATTGAAAGGTGCATGTATTTATCAGACTCAAAGTCAATAATTTGAACAGAAATTGTTTCTATTCAAGAAATTACACAGTGAAGTATTGTTATTTTTTTTGAAAAACACAAGACTGTCCGGCAACGAGCTCACAGGCCCCAACGCTAAAATCACTGGCCTGTGGCGTGCTGTCCAGTGTAAAATTGCAGCCCTGCTGTAACCATATGGACAGTTTAATTAAAATGACTGTCGCCAAAGTTAAGGTGAAAGTTTATGGTTAAGGATAAACTAATAAGGCTTTAAACAAAAAGAAAGGTCACCCTTTCTTCTCTTTAAGATAAATTTAGACTTTTCCTTTTTATATTTGATAATTGAAAGTTTTTCCTTGAACAGGGTGTGTTTATTTCGTTTGTCAACAATGGTTCACCTGCAGCCATGGGTGGAGTGAGATTTGGCGATCAAGTTCTGCAGATCAACGGCGAGAATTGCGCTGGGATGTCAACTGACCAAACCATGAGTAAACTTCGCAAAGCATCTGCTGAGAGGATCGTGATGGCTCTCAGAGACAGGTGAGAACCAAGGCGTTTGAAAATGAACGAAAGCTGACGGCACAAACATGCTTAGGTTAATCAAGACAAGAAGCCAGGGGCTAATCATTTTCTTTTTGTCGATATATTTAATTTTTTTGTAGACCATTCGAGAGGACCATTACTTTACAGAAGGACAGCACAAATCATGTCGGCTTCGTCTTCAAGAACGGCAAGATCACAGCCATTGCTAAAGACACCTCAGCAGCAAGGAACGGACTTCTCATCGACCACGCCCTGCTGGAAGTGCAAGGTCAAAACGTGATCGGGATGAAGGTATGTCTTTGGGAATCTTGAATCTGACCTGGTTTAACAGGAGGTGTGGGGAATCTGTGTTATTTTTATATATACAGGGGCACCCTGTTCAGGCACGATACTTAGTTCTTCTAAGAAGAGGGCAGTTTTTTCCTTAGTAAAGGGCATCTCTAGACGGAAACTTTAATTTGTATTTGGAACATTTCATTTGGCACTCGAGCAATGACTGGGAGCCGGGAGGCTATTTACTCTACTGCCTCCGTGAGAAGCACAGGCCTGTCGAGTTTTGACACCCTATGTACCTCTGTGTGAACAGGCAGTCCATGGAATGCGCTTGCCGATGTTCATCTATTTCACATAATTTTTGTTTGACACTTTTTCGTAGGACCGAAATATTCTGGAGATTCTGGCCAAAGAAGGAAAGACGGTTACCTTGACGATCATGCCAAACTTTGTCTTTGACCACATGATGAAGAGGTAAGACAAGATTTTCTCTTTACACATTTCAAACTTTTCACAGAATGTGACCACCCTCCCCTCTCCCCACCAACAACCCCCCCCCCCCCAAACAACAAACAATCAAACAAACACCCTTAAGTAAAGAAACAAAACATAAAAACACAAAGCAAACAAACAAAGAAAAAACCCTGCAATTTGCATATGTAAAGATACACTAGTTTTGACATTCGGCCAAGGAAGGAGTTGGGTGTTGACTCTGCTCAAGATGAAAACACACACATCTATACATTTATGATTATTGTAAATTGATAACTTCACATTGTTCCCTTGTATTTGTTCATTCTTGTTGGACATTCAAAAGTAAACCTGAGACTATCAACTGCATGTTTAAACCCTTACATGCACGCAGACATTACCTAAACAGTCATGTTTGATGTGTCGTGGCAAAGTGTTAGAACACACTGAACCCAAGCTCTGGTGTTTCTAATCAGCAGGGTGTGTGGTTCGAGTCCCGGTCTTTACACTTGTGTCCTTAAGCAAGACACTCTACCATTAGTGCCTTGTCCTACAAATGGAATGTAAAGACGTCGGTCCCGTTTGTTTTGCTCAATGTCTGTAAAAGAACCCAGTTACACTTATCGCTAAGAGAAGGGGGTTTGTCTCGGTGTTTCTGGCAAATGGTTGCTGAATGAGCAAGGGGTTACATAAGTGGGTCTCATAATGATAAGCGCTTCGAGACATCTGTAGATAAAGTGCTATATAAAAACTATTATTATTATTATTATTATTTTATACATGCATTTATGTTCTTTATTACTTCAGCATGGCATCATCACTTGTGAAGAGTTCCATGGACCACAGCATACCAGAAGTCTAAGCAAAAGCACGGCGTTGTGGGGGAGGGGGAGTGTGACATCATGGGAAGGAAATAGGGCATCATGGGAAGGAAATGAGGCATCATGGGAGCAGTTTGGATAAATAATAAGCATGTGAGATTTCTTAAATGAATTGATAATGATTTTATTGAATTCCAAAGAGGGGAGAAAGTTTTTTAATGCCACAAGAAATATTTCTGCTTTAGTATTAGTGTAAAATAATGTTAAATTTTTTGTCTCAAGTAATCTTCATTCCAAAAAATTTTTTGGATTTTATTCCACTTACATATACATTATTAAAGGTGTTGATGCTGTTGAAGGCTCATGTCAACTCTTACGAAAAACACAATAGCTATAAAAAAAATTGTGTTCCATAGAGAATATAAACATAATGTTGCTTCCAGTATAGACTGTGCAAGTCTCTCGCAAATTAAAAACAAGAAAACAGCTTGTACGAAGACTATGTTTTGCGTCGCTATTGAGCAGGAGGATCAATCTGGTAGACTTTCGAAATCTATTGAGCAGGAGGATTCGTCTAGTAGACTTGCTTTGTAGTCTATCGAGAGCAGGAGGATAAGTCTGGTAGACTTGCACAGTCTATTGAGCAGGAGGATCAATCTGGTAGACTTGCACAGTCTATTGAGCAGGAGGATTTGTCTAGTAAACTTACGCAGTCTATTGAGCAGGAGGATAAGTCTGGTAATATTTTGAAAAGAGCTATGCAGAGAGAAAGGGGGAGCTCCAACACCTGAGCCATCAGAAAATGGAGCCTCAATCTTTTGTTGGAACTTGTTTTGTCACAAATCACTGACATTTGTATGTAGGATGCATATTATTTGCTAGAACTGAACTCCAAATTAAAATGCCTGTACATGTATATATTTCCACCAATAGGTCACAACTGGGGTTATGTCTTCTGTTACTTAAGTCATTTGATTCAAACAAAATATATTCACTAACCCATTTCTGCTTATTTCAGCTTTCATGAAAATTCATCAAATTTTGTCTGTTGGGATTTAAAGGTTTAAAGATAGGGTCTTAGATTGGTAAATACTCCAAAAATTGACGACCATAAAAACTTACTTGGTGAGAAGCACTGCAGCTGTTTTTAGTATAAACTACTTTGAGAAAGGATTACTTTTGAAGTAATACGCTTTGGATAATTCTTCAACCCCCACCAAAAAAACCCAATTGAATCTGAGAAAGGATTCACGCATGAATTGCTTCTCAGATTTCTGAGGGTTTGGCGTCCGTTCCCAGATGCTGGAATTAAGCCATGTTCATTTTGCAGAAGGGGGGAGGGTAATTCCATAATGTTGTGTATAGCAGATTCAAAGCAAAGACCCATGTCTTAGTGTATGTGTGTGATGGAAAACAAATAAAAAAGAAGAAGAAAGAAAGGCACGGGAATGTATTTGCAATGGCATCAGTGCCTCCTATTGAATGCCAAACTTGAAGTAGCATCCCCACACCAGACTGAATAAATAGGAAATCTAAAATTATCATGCTGAAGTGTAATTAGTTGTCTTTTATATAGTTATATAATTAGATTGCATCAAGGTAAATGTTGCATTCAAAGTTAGATCAATATGAGGCCAGGTAATATCTTAACTCAATTATCTTGACTCGTTAAAAAAAATATGGAGAAAGCATATGTGTTATTAATTTTACAATGTTCTTAATATGTTTTGTATTTGTATGGGAGAGAAAAAACCTTGTAATGGGGATGAAGGGGCAATGAAAATAAGTGCGCTTTGGTATGGATTATCAACTTTATGATATTTTTGTTATGATGTGCTATATTTTTAACAACAGAGAAAACAGTGAGGAAACTTTGAAACTTGTATGCTATTGAAGTATTTGATGAAGTGGGGGGGGGGGTTGATCATCATAAAATGTGGCAGAGGGTGAGCCATGACCTCAGAAATCAAGAATTTCAAATACATTTTGAGTTCTTTGGTTTCGTTTTTTTTTTCTGGGGCTTGTAACTCATTGAAAAGTTCAGCTGTATTTTTTCAAAGTATGTTATGCATTTGTTGTTTTTGTTATTTTATTTATGGGAAGCTTACAAATTGTACATATTTTTAATTGTTGAATTAACGATTTAAGGAAAATAAACTAATATTTACAACTAGATTTTGTGGTGTTTTCGTTTGATTTGTTTATGGTTTAGGCTACTATTTCCATATGTATTCATTTCTGAATTTAAATAAAGAAAGCAACCGATCTCATGTTATTTTACTTAAATTTTGTTTTGTATTTTATATTTGAATAACATGGGTGGGTAGGATTTAAATTCCAAGTTAATTTTCAGATAAATTTGTTCACATATTAATATGAAGTTTTGTTTCAATAAAATCAATATGTAACTATTGATTCAATAAGTTATTGGGGAAAAGTTTTAAAGATAAATCAGATTCTAAAAAGTTCTGAATGATGTGGGTGGAGCCAAGGGTTGATGGGTGGGGTTATGAGAAATTTAGTTTATAATTCTACCTCCATAGTACTACTAAGTTTCCATCAAAATTATTCATTCAGAATACTCAGTATCACATCCGAATATGTTTTTGAGTAAATACAATGATGCAAAAAAACATAAACAACTATTCTTAATTTTGACCAAAGATAATGATAATTTGAGTTTCATATGCCCTATAAACAAGTTTTATTTTTCTCAATTGATTGTGTGGGTAACCTAACGTTTTTACGTTGCCGTGAAACGATAACATACAGGAATAATTCTACGCATCGTGTTGTTTGTGTGTGAGGGTACCAGTTAAAATGCAGTAACCTTTGACACATCATTGACGTCACACTTGTTGTATGCCAAAATAAATCGCCAGCTGTGACTATTTTGGAAGTATTTTATCGTGTTCTTCGGCCAAATGAGCTCCGTGTTAATCCAGTTTAGGTGACATTTTATCCCAACATGGAGGGGACGGAAGTTCAGCCGTTTTTTATCTACATTCCAGTTATTGGCGTCGTTCTGTTTGTCGTCCTTGTGTTTGCTTGTGGCTTCCGAAGTTCGACAGAACCTCCGAGTTCTATGTTTGAAGACGAAAATGAGAAAAGAAACAAACGTGGCAGACGAAAGGTCGGTGCAAAACGACGTATTCCGCTTTTTGTAAAAAAAAAGTTTCCCTTAAAGTGTCACGAGAATCTCAAATTCTTGGTAGTTCTGTTGTGAAGGTTAATTGTCCATTTTCTCCTACACTACAGTGTGCTTCAGCAAACTCGATATGTGTTAAAACAGAGTGCGATATCGCACCTTGGTACAAAAATTTGGTGTGGGTGGGCGGCCTCTGCCGAAGTTCGTACAGTGCTACTGCTGCGTCGTGGCATGTCGCATAGCATAGCGCACCATATGGTCATGTGTAGTTTTCTTTAGTGAGATTAGCTTACATACGCTGTAGCTAAAATAGTATACATGGTATATGCTTAGTTATGTTGGTTAAAAAAATAAAAATGAAAATGAAATCAACAAATTATTTTGTTCATGTGTAATATTGAAGATAAATTAATGATTGGACAAAATATTTTTAAAAGAGGGAAACTACCAACAAAAGTCTATGGCCCCACCTTCAATTTTATTGATGCTTCAAAGTTAATTAAAAGCTATCGTGTAAAAACTAGGAAGCATCAAGTTGATGTATTCAAACATGTTCTCAGTCAAACACATGCAATATTATTATATTTATAGAAACATTTACAACAACAGGTTTTTTTTAAATGAATTAAAAACTATTCTTTTTTGGAGCTTATCTTGAACTTAATTTCAAGTAAGTGTTAATATTGTTTGTGTCTTTGATATTATACAAGGGTAGTATGTAATTTGGGGTAATATTTTGGGAAGGACAATTTGTACTATGTATGAATTGTATTGTCATCAAATATTTTTTCTATTTATAGAAAGTATCTACTTCAGAGTTAAAACCAAGCACCAATGGCCATGTCAAGCTGCCATCAGATAGCCCGAGAGAGATCAAGCAGGTCAAAGGTCAGAAGGTAGAGCAAGATAATGAGAATGCTCCCAGAGTCTCGCCTAAAAAAGAGAAGTCGGTGAAGAGCAAGAGCAATGGTGGGAAGGATGAGGAGAATGTAAAGAAGCCAACCTGGGCGAACGGAGGAGCTAAGGACAGAGAAAAGGATGAAGGTAGGTTTGTTTTAAAAAAGTTAATAATAATACTCCTTCCTTTCCTAAATAATTTTTTCTGTGATGTTCACAAGTTTGTGCAATTTCTTTTGATTGAAGGAGATGCTTGGATAACAGTCACAGCCCCCCGTAAAGATAAGAAGACCAACAAACAGACTGCTGTTCAAAATGGAGAGCCAGCCAAGCCAACCAACAAATCCCCCAAGGTGTCTCCCAAAAGTTCTGGAGGTGAGAAGGCTGCACAGAAGGGGAAAAAAGAGGGGGCTGCCAAGAATGATGGAAGCAAGGAGGCAGCACCAAAGCAGAAGGGCTCTCCTAAAAAGGTACAAGCCTCGGAAAGTGTCGTAGCCAAGCAATTTAATGCCTCTTAGCGGTTTAGTGCATTGGACTCAAGTTCTAGTGGCATCAGGGTGTGGGTTCGAATGCCGGTCATGACACTTGTGTCTTTTGAGCAAGACACTTAACTAGAATTGCTTATCTTCACCCAGGGTTATATGGGTACCTGTGAGGGCAGAGATGGTAAATAGTAATGTATACATGTAGAGCTTGCCCAAAGTCCATAGACCTTAAACCCACGATTTGTCATGAAAGATGTCTTCTGTTCTCAAGAATCCATTGATATTGAACAGGGTAGGCGTTAAACCTAAGGTTGTTCACATTGATTGATACGTAGGTTGTCGAGGATGTAGTCAAGGCTTCCTCCGTTTTGACTCAGTCGGCCAAAGCCCCCGAGTCCCCCGCTGATAAAGGCAAGAAGAGAAAGAAAAAGGGTCAACCTGAAGGGGAGGAAACCACCAATCAAACGGCAGAAAACATGACGGGCTTGACCAATGGAAGTGTGGAGGATTCAAAACTGACCAATCAGCAGAAGGAAGGTGGAGAGGCAGAAGATGGTTTTACACCTGGGAAATCCAGAAAGAATAAGAAGAAACAGAAGGTAAGCCGTCCATTTTAAACCTGTCTTCCAAAACAGCAAATGTGCTAAACTTCCACTGCCATTAAAACATTTATATATTAAGCCCCTAAATGGACAGAACTGTTTGATTCTTTTGTGTATCCCACAGACTACACAAGACGAAAGCACAATAAAGACTTCTCCAGTTGACAATAAGACTCAGAAATCTAAGACTTCAAGTCCAGAGAGCAGTCCAGCCAAATCGACCAAGAAGTCGCCAGGCAAGCCTGGGTCTCCTCAGAACAAAGCAACTACGACTGCACCAGTGGGAGGGTCTCCATCCAAGTCGAGCAAGGGTGATGAGGCTAAGATGTCCTCTCCATCAAAGAGTCAGAAGAACACCAAGAAAGAAAGCTCCAGTCCAGCCAAATCAGGTAGAAATATAAAATATACGTGTGTGCTAGTCAGAACGTTGAGAGGACTTGGCATGTTGTGGCAGAGCGGTTAGGAGCACCGAATCAAGTTCTGGTGTTTCTGATCAGCATAGTGTGGGTTCGAGTGTTGTTATTGTTTTCATTTTGCTGCACATGTATGAACACATTTCCTTTTAAAACATAAAGCCTACTGACCACCTCAATGTCGGGTGGTGATAGTAACAAATATTTTTGTTTCAATGGCCTTGTCTCTAGATACTAAACCATTAAAAGACAAGAAAAGCACAGAGAAAGCCAGCAGTTCGGCAACATCAAGCCTTGATACCAGCCCAGTCAAGTCTAAGTCTTCAAGCGATAGCAGTCCTTCTAAGTCCAGTAAGAACCGAGGCGGTGAAAAGACTTCTACCCAACAGAAGAAGCCCGATGACAAGCCCCTTCCCGACCCGTCTAAATCACAGAAGAGTACTTCCCCAGAGGCTGGTGGTGATGCCAAGAGCAAGACAAAAAAGGTCAGGATAAAATCAGCTTTTCTTCCACTTGTGTTTATTATGTAAAACATTTACTCACCTTCTCTAGACTTGATTGTGAATAGTTTGTTACAACACATCCAAATCAAACCAATCTCGCTTTACACTGAGATTGATACACCAATCATATGAGTTCAAAGGTCATATGAGTTCAAAGGTTCCAGTATTGCATTACCTTTTTCATTGGTAGGATCATAGATTGGTAAATACTCCAACAATTGTTGAGCATAAAATTTCAGAGAAACAATTAATGTATGAAGTTTTTCAGATTTCTGAGGGTTGCTGTCCTTTTGTGAATGCTGCTGCCAGAGATGCGGTTGGTACCCACTGTCACCTCGCTAAAAAAGTGGATGAATTTGATACGAAAATATCGTAATAGTTTATTGCTGTTTTCTCAGCAAGTAGACACTGTATTCATGGTATTTAGCTGAAACTTTCACATGTGACTTTTACTAAAACTTTCTTTATAATTTTGCCTATATACATGTACCAGCATTACATTACAAAAACCAATCTATGACCAAACTTTTAAGTTATAGAACTGCAGAAGAGATTTTTAGTTAACATGTCTATGGTTTACAATTAGGATCTCAATAAAGTGAGCAATATGGTAACAATTATTTCATTTAGTGAAAATGAAGTTTTGCTTAAAAATCCAGAAATCCCAAAAAGAATCAACTCCCTCTTCACCCACAACAACTTCCAAACAGCCAGCGACCACAGAAGCGGTTCGGACAACCGATGTCAAAGTTGACAGTGTCGACGTTAAAACAAATGTAAAAAAGAACAAGAGGAAAGGAGGTGGTGAAACTAAAGGCAAACCAACTGATACAGATAACAAAGGTAACGAATTGTAGTGACAGCTTTTGAATTTCAAAGCAAATAAATTTCAAAATACAGCTGCTAGGAATCCAAATGAGAGCTTTTTTTTCCTTTCAATTGACTCTCAATACAACAAGATGAATCAGATGAACCAACTTATCAGACTGCACGTGCTTTTAAAAGCTTTTTGTAAAGTAGCTCACCGGACTAGTAAACTGTGCACTGTACTTGCCCCAAGAAGGTTTAGTAGCCAGACTTTAAACATGTATTGTATCAAACATTAAATATGTATCTTTCTGGTGTATTAATGGAAGCAACCACAACCGGTTGAATGGTTAAATGAAGTTACATCCACACACTCAAAAATAACTTTAACACTTGACAAAAAAATTGTTATTAACAAGTAGATTGCAGTTTTGCAGTAGATTGACCACAGGACAAGTTTAGAAGAAATGCTTACTAGCCGATACCAGTATTTGGTGTTAAGGGCGAGACCTGTTCATCAAAAGAGGTTACTCACAGTACAGAAAAACAGAACCTTTTGTTTTAGCACCAACAGGTTATGAATTTAATTTTGCTACATCCTGTCTTTCCGGGAGGGTGCATGTGAAACGCCTGGACTGCCAGTAAATAGGAAATGATTAAATTGGCATGACAGGAAAGATGACTGACGAGGTTAAAGGCATATTGCAAAATAAAAACAAAACATCACAAACATGGTTAACTACTAGTTCTTTGATTTCCATGGTAGCGCTTCAAAACGAGTACATGTAGCTTAACTAATAAACCCAATAGACCATTCTTTTATACCTGTCCACCATAAGAACTGCCAAGCAATGAAACCCATGGGTAACAACCGGGCAGCATCGTCCTGTGAATAATTGCGAGCCACATGCATATACCACATCAAAGTGTAGCAGAAAGAACAAGGAAATGGTAGCGGCTTTTTTACTATTTGATTGAAATTTTGGAGTAGTGCCCGTGATTGGGCTTTATACCGAGTTGCAGGCGTTAAATAATCCGTCTATCCAAGGAAAGACTTTCTAAAAATGCTGTTCTCCATTTTGAATCCCAATGTAGCAACCACATGTTATTACTATTAAAAGAACATCGTCCGTTAACGGGGGACTGTTATGATAATAGCAGGCCTGTGGCTGTACATGGAATCTAAACTCTCACCAAGTTACTGCACCCCTGCATGTGCTAGCCATCACATCACATTTTAAATATGACGGGACCCTTTGTGATGTTTAGGCCAGCCTACGCACGCATGCAGTAACGGGTTAGAGTTCATAATTTCATGTACAGCCACAGGCCTGCTATGATCATGTGACAGTCCCTTGTCAAGTTGCTTGTGAAATCCCTTACTAAAACTAGCTGGTTCTATATTTCTCTATCAGCTTCACATTCCTTGCCGCCAGCTAATGCCAAAGATGTTTCCAGTGCCATAACCCCAGACAGACACGGTGATAAACCTCCACCAGGGTCCCCTAAACCTGATAAAGAGCCGGCCATGGTGGTTGCGCCGAAAGAACCAGTGCCTAAAGCTGAGGATAACGGTAATGATAAAGAGTTATAACTGCTTAATTTACAAACTGGGGCCAATTTCATCAAGCCTGTAAGCATAAAAAGTTGTTAAGCACAGAAAACTATTGCTTAGCCAAAAAAAGGTTACCAGCCAAAATACATACAGTTAGCATTGATGCAACTGGTGTCCCACTCATTTCTTCCTTAGCAAAGACATTTTCTAAGCAGATTGTGAAATTAGGCCCTTGTGCACAGAGCTGGTGTTAGCGATCACCCCCAACCCAAATTGTATACTTTCAGATGTTGTTTTTTCTTGACGCAGAAACGATGAATGAATTTGTTTGTCTTTTCTTTTTCAGATAATTGGGTTGAAGCCAAACCTGTGAAGAAGCGCAAGAAAGTACGACGAGACCTGTGATGCCTTTCTAGGAGCTGATTGGTCACCTAAAAGAGAGCAGCTCAAGACATGCCCGTTTACGGACAGAGTCAACTTTGTAGCGGTGAGCTACAGTATACAAGTGGTTAAATCATGTAGCCCATACATTGTGTGAGGTACAACTGTCATTTGATTGGTCACTCTGATCCAAGGTTATTTGCATACTGCACCTGATTGGATTGAGGTTAGTCACATGACATATTGATTGCGTATCGGTTACCATGGGTATTGTGATCTTATGCGAACAAATAAGCACATACGAGCACAAAATTTCATTGAAACATCACAAGACTGAAATGAAAGAATGTGATTGGTTCTGACAGCCTGTTTCCAAGGAAACCTATTTACGATTGGTTAATAAATACCAGTGACTTAATGATCGTGTTAGCCAAGCCACAAATAATCAGTTGATGATTACCGTGTCAGTAGGTTGAATGATTTTTGTGTGTGGATTTTCCCCTCCCACATGTTGCTCCCCAATGCTCAACCAAATTTTTGATGAAATATTTTCAAGGGTAAAGACAATTATTGCTAGATTTAAAAAAAAGCTTTATTTAAAAAAGAATAAACAAAATAAGCAGTGTCATATTTCTACAATCAATGTATATAGTACTGGTGCTTTTATTTTGCTTAAAAAATCTGCATACAATGTAATTCTGGGCCCAGTTTCATGGAGCTGTTTAGCTCAAAAAGTAGCTAAGCACAAACAAAAATATGCTTACCATACTAAGATTACCAGCCAAAATACCATGAAACAATTTATGACTGGTACCCTGCTCATTTTTGTTAAGCAGCAATACTTTCTGCCCAGGCAGCTCTATGCTATTCGCAAAATACTTGGGTCGTCTTTAGACAAGTTGTCAATTTTGCCATAGTGATTTGTATTGCAGCATCACACCTTGCTTAGCACTTAAGGTTGTGTGAAATTGAGACTTGTGGAAACTGAAAGCATGCTTTATCTTTGTGCAAAAAAATGTCCTTCCCAGTCAACTGGTTGCAAAGAGTAATTCAAGTGGCACCTGTGTTCATTCTGCAAGGTGGTGGTTAGTTATTTTTGTCAAAAGCCATTGCCCAAATAAGCGTGACCAATAAATACAGCAACTACAACGAGGTGATATTGTTTCAAAACATAGACGCTAATACTGTTACCTGTCGTAAAGACACACAGCTCTTTGCTGCAGTCACTCTGCAGACATTCCTTTGTTCTGTACACTTAAGGAAAAATCCTATTCTTCACCACTGTAAAAAACACTGTGTGGACGTGTGTAAGTCCACATAATGTTTTAAAACCCTCCCTTGTGTGGACCTCTTTTGTTCTCGGGTCCACACTTCAGATTATTGCTTACCCACATAGTGTTGACATGTGCGTCTCTGTTATGTGTATATGTATCTGTAGATTTGAGAAACCTATTGTACATGCACAAGCTGCAGCAATTCCCATTTGTAAATCATTTTGGTTTTGGATTGACGGGTTTTACAGCTTTCAGGCTTTCACTATGGATTACTTTATTTTACTTACCATTGGCTTTGACTACATTTATGGATTGACTGCTGTTTCATGGAAAAATATGTCCGTTTCTTAATTACGGGCCCAATAACTTTCCCATGGTCTGTGAGGAAAACAAGGTGTGTTTTTTTAATGGAACCTTCCAAAGTGAACTAGGGCAATCACCACTGAGCTGTGAAAGTTTACAATGTAGTCCTACATGTATACAGGGATCGTGACACCAAGTTTAAAAAAATTGGTGGAGTATTAAGCCATTTGTGAGCTAGATTTGAATAATGTCTGGTACAATGACTTGCTTAGTCAGAACTTACACTTAAATTTGAATTCCTCAGACTATAGAGATAGTTGCAATGTCTCATGATTCGGGGCAAGCTTTTGCGTAGTTACGTAAGAGACAGCAAACACCCATACACAATTCTGAATGAATGTGTAGGGCACAATGGTACCAGGGTTTGCTCATCTGGAGGTTGCTACACAAAAGCTTGCCCGTACCATTTCACAAAGTAAAGCCGGCGGAATTCAAATTCAAGCTGTATCTTGTGACTAAGCAAGTCATTGTGAATTGACCAATTGTCAAGCAATTGCATACTGTACATCACCTGCATGTATGGTGAATGAATGTGTACGGCCGAGACTAAAACTCGTCCATAATGCTGGACAAATGCATTTATTTTTGCCAACGATTATTGAGACACTGGCAACTGGAGAGACAGTATTTGAATAATCAAATAATGCCACACTTTTTGTAAATCAATTTAATGTTTAATTAAGATTTATTCCTTTTTATTTCTGCTATATAACGTGTGTTAACGGTATTGCTCTCCATAAACAAGATTATATTTTTCATCAAAAAATAATCGTTATATTTTGCGCATATTTTGTTTTTGTAAGAAGCTGAAATGAAAATTTCTCTCCAAAAGCTGGATCCAAAAGAAAATCGTTCCTTCCTATTTTTCCCCCTTCACTCCTAAGTAAGTGAAGCTATTTTGTAAAAAAATTTCCCTTTAAAGTGTGCTTTTAAACAAGTTTTCCTTTCTCATGTAGTAATTTGATTCGCTGTATCCTAAGGAAGTGTTGGAAATGAGTAGAAATTCCACGAAATGCAACAAAATGTCAACAAGCAACACAAAGTTCCATATTATAAGCATAAGAAATTCCACATTGGTGAAACTGTTGTTAAAAATCCATCATTTGGCAAAACATGCACTCACAACAAATTTGTTTTACCAAAATATGAATGTTCTGAATGTCTTCTCCTAACAAAGGTATTTTAAAAGTTATTTTAATGGATGTCAAATGGAACAAGAAAGACAATCTAAGTCAGCGTCCACTTGCCAAATGACGGTTAGAACACCAGAGGACCAGTCAAAAATCTGCCCAGGTGATGCAGCTGGCCCATTCAGTGTTGAAAAGCATCCCTGTTTAATACAAAATAAGACCCTTGGAAAAGCTTGTGGGCCAGTTAAATGACAAACTAACTAGTCCCTGAAAAAGTTAGAGAAAATTCATGTCCATGATTTTGATAGAAGTACATGTACGTATTTGTGAAAAGAATGAAGATGGAACATTTTTCGCAGAGAAAAATCTCCTATATTATTATTGACTTTAAAATGTTTAATTGGTCAACAACAAAATTATAGAAATTTATTGTAAAAAAATTAATAAATGATATCTGGAATAGACTATTATAGAATACTTTATTTACTATTTTCGGAATGATTTAGTTGACTTTGATTTCTTCCATATTTTTCTTGCCTTTATTAGTTTTGTTAAGGTCAGAAATCGGGGGAAGGCAATGCTTATTATTGCGTTTATTAATTATTTTGTTAATTTAAAACAATTTTGAAGTTTTTAATGTAATTTTCTCACACATGTAGTTGTTAGAATACTATTGTAAAGGTTACTTGTAAGTACAGTTACATTTACTTGGCATTACGCCACAAAAACAAAACGTTTCTTCAAGTTCGTTTAGAGTGGTTAGTTTAAAGTAATAAACCACAAGGGAAACTGACTGGGTAAATTTGTAAATAATTTGGGGTTGAACAAAGACAACTTGACTAGAGCGGGATTTGAACCAGTATTTGTTAATATCTTTGTTCCTGTGGTGCCACTCAGAAGCCATACAACTGTCATTGTATTCATCATATCCATCCATGTTTAGTGAGGTAACAGCGGGTACCAGCCGCATTTCTGGGCGCAGCATTCATGAACGGACACCAACCCTCAAAAATCTGATACGATTCATGCAATGAATCGTTCCTCACATTCAAATGTTTTTGGGTGAAAAATTATCAAAACCATATTTACTTTGAAGGGAATCCTTTCTGAAAATATTTTATACTATCGACAGCTGCAGTCTTCTCACCAAGTAAGTTTTTATGGTGATTAATTTTTGGAGTACTCGCCAATCTATGACCCCTACTTTTAAGATACAGTTTAGAAAATGGCTCTTGTGTAACTGAGGTGTTCAGTTTGGATGGATTGGAGTAAAACATGCCATTTGTGACAAGGCCCTAAAACTTGAATGCTGATAGGGCTTTCCGTGTTTTAACCAAACAAAAGAACAAGATTGATCTATTGGACTATGTAGTTTTTGACTAGTTTAATAAGTGTAGTTAAGGCGGGTTAAAATTAGCTAATTAGAATCAGTTTATTAACAGTGATTAAAGTAGTTTTAAGTAAAGAATTCCAGATTATATTTCAAAGTTTGTCCTGCTTCATATCCTATTCCAATT
This sequence comes from Pisaster brevispinus, assembly GCA_023634235.1. Classification (NCBI taxonomy): domain Eukaryota; kingdom Metazoa; phylum Echinodermata; class Asteroidea; order Forcipulatida; family Asteriidae; genus Pisaster; species Pisaster brevispinus. Next base: position 11,193,654 of record JAMKCF010000017.1, read on the forward strand.
AACTCATTTTCCAACAAAAAACAAGAAACATTTCGATGGATATATTTTCATAAAAATTACAGAGCATTGTGATCTACGATAGTTCCTTAACCTACAAACTAAAGTTTGATTTATTTTTTTTTGTTCTGCAAGATTATGCGCTTTTAGGTTGAGGGAAATAAATTTATATTTAAAAAAAAATAATAAATATTTGTTTTCCGTGTGTACTTTTTAGTGATATCTGCATGTTTGTGGATAGTGTAAATAACTGTCCTATTCATTGCAATTTCCTTACACTGTGTTTAAAAAAGGATAGACCATGTAACCTGAGATACCACATGTTAACAAAAAAGAGCCACAGAGCCTGGACTTCCTGCAAGCACGATTTGTACACAGCCCAATGGAATGTGATTGGTAATTGGAAAAAGAAGGATTCGGGACTGTAATGGTTAAAGTAAAGAATTGGAAAGAACGGCTTATGTTAATTCGAAGGCTCACTGTTTATACCAGTACCAATCCTCCCAAGAAAACAGTTTCACCTTAAATACTGTCAAAGTCAAAGAAATAGCATTCACCACATTATCAATTCACCACATTTGCTACAATCGAAATAAGCCCGATAAGAACAAGCACAAAATCCCCAAACAAAACATATAAAGTAACCACCGAATAAGCCATTTGCAAGTCCGATCTGAACAATGTTTGGTGCAATACCTCTTTCAGTCACAAGTGAATGCCCAACTTGAATTCCTCAGACTACATCCAGTGTAGAGCAGTGCTGACTCTGCACTGAAACCTCTCAATTCCTATAAAGATACCAGCCTTTCAAAAACTCTTCAGTCTCCTGACGATGACTAGAGCAGGCTAGTCGAAACGTTGAGACTAAATAAGAACTAGCTCCCTGGCAGTGAAGCTAATAACAAGAAGTCCCCTTGATCCACTAAGCAAAAGTAGTATTTTCGGCCGATTCCCTACCCTCCGCCCAGGTAGGTAGTAGTTAATAAAGCAGGACAGCTCTTTCCAGAACTAAGTAGTCTCCCGAATTCCGAAATCTACAACGCGGTAGTATTATACAAAAGTAGCAAGACAAGCTCCCAAAGAACAAATCTACACAGCTAAAGTAGATACAAATGGTGTTATCGCAAACTGAATATAAATACATACATTTTGTACATCCAGTGTTGCTGCAACACAATATAGGGGCAAGCTTGTTCTTAGATACATATTTTAGATGACAAACACCTACTGATATACAAGATTTATGCTAAAATGCGTGGCACAACGACACCAATCTCTGCTGATCTGGAGGCTGCACTATTTGTTTATAAAAGAAGTGGCTCACCCTGGTGCTTCTGGCACACATGAAGACGACAGACTTGCAAACAAAGATAAGAATAACACAAAAACACTGCTGTACTATGTAAATTTGTTAAAGGTTTTTACCTCATGTGGGTGTTTTTATTGTTTGTGAAGGTTTGCATCAACAGCAACATTTTGAAACGACTTAATGATAATAATAATAATAGTAATAATAATAATATTTATAAAGCGCCTTTTACAAAGGTTTCAAAAGCAACGAATAAACACAAATTTTAGTAAACTTAGGATAAAAGCAAATGAGTTTTTAACATGACTTTGAAGGATTCAAGAGATGATGCCTGACGGATATGAAGAGGGAGATTGTTCCATTATGTTGGCGCACTGACTGTGAATGCTCGTTGGCCATACGGCGTATAAGTGCATGATCCCTTCCACAAAATTCATGCATTAGTTTGAGTAAATTTAATTAAAATTTACTGTTTTAGTCTAGTTTCTGTGTATTAAAGTGTTCAGGAAAGGACACTCTCTTTTAACAAGTTTAACAACCTGTTATACACTGTTTTAGCAGATTTTTTTGTGTGTGCATCCATTTCATTAGTTTTATCTATGAAAAATGGAACATTCCAGCTTATCATGCACTGATCATGTGGTTGTCCATGGAAAGTGTGCCTGGCTGGAAGGTCAATGTGTCCACAACACTAAGTCACAAGCACAGTGGACATTGTATTTGGATGAGGTACATGTACATGTTCACTGTACAACAAGCAACATGATGAACCACCAACTAAAAGGTTTAAAGATATGACTCCAGAGGGGAAAAAAATCATACTTCAAAACAAAGATGGCAGACAAAAATACGGCAAGAAAGAGAAAGGCACGGAAGAAAAAAAAGAGAGAGAAACACAACATCTGAAGACGTTGAAGATTGTAACACACCGTCCAAAAGTAGTGGAAGCAAGGCTACATACTTCAGACATCAGACCTCAGTCACAAAAGGAATGCCTGAATCACCAAAGCGTATGCTAAAGTTGTTGCAGCCTTAGTGGAGACGGCAACACCCCCACAGAAAACAGAACTGTCAGCAAGGGGCATTCGAGCTGGGCTAAACTTTGATGCTTTGGAAAAAGGCAAATCAATTTGTACAGCAACAAAAGGGGAAACCTACGGATGAAAATCGACAAGCACTCTACGGACTAGGCTACACATTTGGCAAGTATGGCAGGAAAACCTTTGGTTTGTCCTGGAGAGGATAGCTAAAATGGCCAGAAAGAGAGAAGCTGTAACTAAGCGGAAGCAAACCAAAGGGTGTGTGATACCACCGGAGCAGGAAGAAGCGATCAAAGAGTTCTGGCTAAGTGCAGAGGTGTCTCGTCGTCTACCTCTAAAAAAGCGAGTCAAGAACAAATACAATCACGTATTTACTTGAGACGACCTACATCAATGCATACAAACTTTTCAAAGCCCGGATATTGGTGTTAAGAATGTAAAATTTGTACAGCTGAAACCATCAAATGTCAGACATCTCAAAGCCCTTGAAAGAAAGGTGTGCCGCTGCATCAAATGTGAAAACATCAAGTGGCGAATCAATGCTCTGAATTCATCTGCAACTGCACATGGCCTCTCATGCCTGCGATTACCAGATGTAAGGACAATCTCCGAGCTCACCCTGTGTCCATTTGAGAAGTATCCATGGTCTACATGCATTAAGCGTTCATGTAGTTGTTGTGGAGTAAAGGCTATATCAAACCACTACAAACCACTGACAGATGAACCTGGCATGGAAACGGTAAAGTATAATATCTGGCAGAAAGTAGAGAAGACCACACAGAAGACAAAGAAAGTGTGCTCAGTGACGGACCTTGTCACCAAAGAGGCCCCACTTCAGTACCTGGTAGATGGACTGGCAATGGATATGATCAAGATCAGTGGTCATCTATTTTGAGCTGCATGGCAACAATCCCAACTGAAGCAGTGTAAGGAAAGCATGCCTGCCAAATTTATTTATTTATTTATTTATTTATTTTGTCTTGTTTAACCAGGGTAGCCCCATCAGTTATCAAAGAACTGTTCTCCCTGGGGACCCTGGGGTCACATGAAAAAGTACATAATTACAGAGTAAAATAGGCCTAAAACTAAACTAAAAAAACCGCATGCCCAAAAAGGACATCAAACCCCCAAAACCAAAACCATTTAAATCATAAACAAGAGAAAAAGGGTAAAACAGATAAAATACACCAAAACGACCAGGATGAAAAGGAACCAAGCAATTTAAACAGAGTAAAATTAGCTGTGGTCATAAGTAACTATGCCGAAAATTACAGCTGCACAGCCCAGGATGAAGTGCAAAGTGCTCAATGGTCCAACACCCAAGTGCCAATAAATCCTGTGGTGGCTTTCATCATTGCTATCAATCCATGGTGCCTTCACCCACAAAGAGGCCATCATTTCCATAAGTGATGTCATGAAGCATGATGCAGACGGAGTAGCACATTTTATGTCTCAAGCATACCCCTATCTAAAAAGAGAAACATGTTTTCTTATTGCTGCGCCGGACAGTATCGATCAGCCAAAAGCTTTGTCGACTTGTCTCATCACCCAGCTGACTATAGCAACACAATAACTCACAACAACTTTGAGAGTTCACATTGCAAGTCCTCTGCAGATGGTATTGGTGCCATTGTAAAGTATAATGCCACAAATGCTGTCACTAAGCATCAAAGCATTATCAGAAATGCCAGGGAACTTTATGAGTTCTCCATAGAGAATTTAAAGGAAGTAGGTCAAAGCATCTACCTGTCTGTCCGGGAGAAGTTTTCAAATTCGGCACAGGTCTTCTTCTTCTTTGACAAAGAAAGTGTCCCAAGAAACCGTGTAGACAGAGAGACCATAACTGGTCCAGGAACTATGCGTATTCATTGCGCAGCGGCAACTGGAGTGCCTGGGCAAATCAAATTGAAACTCCTATCCTGCTACTGTGACAACTGCCTGAAAGAAGGAGTCTGCAAAAACAAAAAATACACTGGCCCTTGGAAGATTGTCAACTTGAGACCGAAGAAGTCCAACAAAGCAGTCCCAGACGAAATGCATGTAGAGTCATCAGGTGTAGCCACTGATACCCACAGTGGAGAAGATGATGCCAAAGATGCAGGTGATGCCCAAGATGCAGAAGATGATGCCCAAGATGCAGAAGATGATGCCCAAGATGATGCCCAAGATGATGCCTAAGATGCAGAAGATGATGCCCAAGATGCAGGTGATGATGCCCAAGATGCAGTGGATGATGCCCAAGATGCAGAAGATGATGCCCAAGATGATGCCTAAGATGCAGAAGATGACGGTCCGGACGATCAAGTAGAGAGTACTTGTAGTCGTGATAAGCACAAAAAGATTGTCATTAAATAATTTTAACACTTTTTTTTAAATAAAACTGCACTTATGCAAAGGTCAACTCTTCAATAAAAATTTTGTAATATTGCTTTTTACTTTCAGATTCATACTCGGCTTACAGTACTGGGGGACTATATTATCAACACAGTGAAGAAAGTGACCGACACACCAACCTACTACATGTACATGTACATTGCTGTCATACAACATGTACAAGGGAGTGCTGAGCTTGATAAGTTTGACATAGCATATATGAAATGCATAGGGAAGAATTATATTCTAGGTGAAACAGACCGAGTTGGAGTAGAGCGTTTCGTTGAAAAGCTACCACAACCAGATATGACTGCATGCCAGCAGTATCATTTCTTAGTACCAGAGGGCATCAAAATCAAATAGAACAGAAGCTGACTAAAGTTGGATGAAAGCGATGACTGTAAAATGTTGTGTTCCAGAGTTAAAAGTTACAAAAGAGTTAAAAGTTTACAGTTGTAAATTAAGGCACACCTGTTTTGGATGCAGTGTTTCAGAATATTTGAATTAAAAGTTACATCAAAGTCATACTGACTGAGTGCTTGTTAGATTTCAGAAGTGAAATTGACACATATCAGAGTTTTGTGACACATATGGTCAGTTTGTAGAGAGTTGCTATTCTGTGATATTTAATGTACATGGGACCATGTTGAACATGTTAAAAAAAAACTGTTCTTTCCTGAACATGGATGACTTATGTAAATGTTTCACAATTCAGAAGTGACATTTGCATACATGCAGTAAATTTGTTGAGGTTAGGCTGTTCAACTTTTGCATGGCACCTAAGTCTCTTACACATACTAAACTATTTAGCGGTTTTCAAGAACCAGACCACGAGCTTCGAATCTTTAAAGCACACCATAAATAGAAATACTTTGATTGGTGTTTGCATTATGTTCGTTTCGGGTGCATACCAGATACCTTAAGTTAATAAATTTTCTGCGCATATGCCTACGCGTGGTATGAGCGTGCACGCATAACCATCTGTCCTTGCCAAAAAACACAAAAACAATATGCAAACAGTTGATTTGAGAGTTCTCCGCACAACAAGCACATTGTGCAAAACAATATCCTTGTTTAGGGGCCAGTTCACAGAGCCGGTTTTTATATCACATGTTAATACACTCCCACGTGACCAGTCTTCCACCAATCAGATTGGGTAAACTCTCGGAGGTATTTATTAATGCATAGTAATGCATCATGCAGGCTATAACACCCACATTTGATCAGCCTTACTGCCTTCTCTTTTAAAACAAATATGTTCATGTGACTGTATTGCTAGTCTATTACCACTCTTGATTAGTTTTATGGTTATATTCCTTGTAATGTTGCTTCATAAGACCAAACTTGACCAAATGTAGTATTTGTTCAAATTTGTGTCCTTTCCTGAACAAAACAAAACCTTTTTGTAGCAATTTTGAAGACTATGGTATTGTAACTCGATAATGCAGTACACTATAAACGCATATTCTTTGCCAATTGTTCTACCATGTATACAACCCTTGAGCAAAAGTGCAGATAATCAGCAGGCTGCACGGTTTTCTGTAAAACAGAAATATAACTGAATTTTCAGTCAATATATGAAATTACAAATGTACAAATGTTATTTTTCGTAGTCTAGAGTGCATTAATATTCAAGACATGACAACTGTAATGACTGTCAATAAAAGCAACACTCAAGTATGTTTGAGATGTGGAATTGGCACTTATCATTTTTATTTACCTTCAGTTGACCAATTTTGTGGTCTTAAAGTGTCTTTAAATAATAATGAAAATATGTTTAACAAGCCTTAACATTAACATTTTCTAGTACCTTTATGTTGGTACTTTCAATAATTAAACATGTTTTATCGACACAAGTTTAAATGTTGACCCTCCGTGGGAATTTTTTGCAACTTTTCCCGTGAAACTGCCCCTTCTCCAGCCTCAGTGATTCACAGAGCTCATGAGTTGGTAGCTGAGATGGCCTTTATATAGTGATTTGACCCAACAGGTTTTACCAGCCTCGGTGATTCACAGAGCTCATGAGTTGGTAGCTGAGATGGTCTTTATACAGTGATTTGACCCAACAGGTTTCACCAGCCTCAGTGATTCACAGAGCTCATGAGTTGGTAGCTGAGATGGTCTTTATACAGTGATTTGACCCAACAGGTTTCACCAGCCTCGGTGATTCACAGAGCTCATGAGTTGGTAGCTGAGATGGCCTTTATACAGTGATTTGACCCAACAGGTTTCTCCAGCCTCAATGATTCACAGAGCTCATGGGTTGGTAGCTGAGATGGCCTTTATACAGTGATTTGACCCAACAGGTTTCTCCAGCCTCAATGATTCACAGAGTTCATGAGTTGGTAGCAGAGATGGCCTTTATACAGTGATTTGACCCAACAGGTTTCTCCAGCCTCATTGATTCACAGAGCTCATGAGTTGGTAGCAGAGATGGCCTTTATACAGTGATTTGACCCAACAGGTTTCACCAGCCTCAGTGATTCACAGAGCTCATGAGTTGGTAGCAGAGATGGCTTTTATACAGTGATTTGACCCAACTGGTTTCTCCAGCCTCAGTGATTCACAGAGCTCATGAGTTGGTAGCTGAGATGGCCTTTATACAGTGATTTGACCCAACAGGTTTCACCAGCCTCATTGATTCACAGAGCTCATGAGTTGGTAGCAGAGATGGCCTTTATACAGTGATTTGACCCAACAGGTTTCTCCAGCCTCAGTGATTCACAAAGCTCATGAGTTGGTAGCAGAGATGGCCTTTATACAGTGATTTGACCCAACAGGTTTCTCCAGCCTCAGTGATTCACAGAGCTCATGAGTTGGTAGCTGAGATGGCTTTTATACAGTGATTTGACCCAACAGGTTTCTCCAGCCTCAGTGATTCACAGAGCTCATGAGTTGGTAGCTGAGATGGTCTTTATACAGTGATTTGACCCAACAGGTTTCACCAGCCTCAGTGATTCACAGAGCTCATGAGTTGGTAGCAGAGATGGCCTTTATACAGTGATTTGACCCAACAGGTTTCACCAGCCTCAGTGATTCACAGAGCTCATGAGTTGGTAGCAGAGATGGCTTTTATACAGTGATTTGACCCAACTGGTTTCTCCAGCCTCAGTGATTCACAGAGCTCATGAGTTGGTAGCTGAGATGGCCTTTATACAGTGATTTGACCCAACAGGTTTCTCCAGCCTCAGTGATTCACAGAGCTCGTGAGTTGGTAGCAGAGATGGCCTTTATACAGTGATTTGACCCAACAGGTTTCTCCAGCCTCAGTGATTCACAGAGCTCATGAGTTGGTAGCTGAGGTGGCCTTTATACAGTGATTTGACCCAACAGGTTTCACCAGCCTCGGTGATTCACAGAGCTCATGAGTTGGTCACATTATTCACTTGTGACATTATGCAATCTCCATCCACAGTGGATAGATTTGTCTGTCCATAACAACAGTGCTCTTCAAATTTCTACCTTGTTAACTGGCCACTGTACAACGGTTTGACCTCAGTTCTCTGTCTACAACATCTCAAAATGCTCTTCAGGTGGTCCAATGATGAACTGGCCACAGTAAAGAGGTTTGACCATAGTAGACCAGTTTGTCTGACCATTTCAGTATCACAGTGCTCTACGGCTTGGCATGTTAACCATGTTAACTGCCCGCTATACAAAGGTTTGAACACTGACAGTTGGGCAGTACTCCTTCTCAGCTCGTCGATTGAGTGTTGGCTGTCGGATCGACTCCTCTACTGATGAAGCGTAGCCTTTGCTGCCAAGCCAGCCGTAGATTCTTGATGACACGGTCAGTATCTGCTTTGACACCATCCCCGGCAAACATGTACTTAATATGATAGCTGGTCAAGCAATCTTCGGTCAAGGAAGATTTCCGTCACATAATTATGTTTATAACCCATATCTATCTGACTGGTCACAGTACTAGAGCACTGTTCCTGCCTAGGCCCTTCAAGTGATAACTGCTGCATTTATAAATAACATTCATTCATAGATACCCCAGACAGTTTGCCCATTCTGATTGGTCAAGAGGAGAATAGGAGATCAAATGGCCATGTGTTAATGTGTAAGAGAGGCACGGTGAAAAGTGTTTTAAAATCCCCGTGTTGGCCCCCAAGCTTACAGGTTCGCTAATTTTCACATAATGCAATCAATACATACTGGCACTCAATATGAAATCTATTTGTACATACGCGTATGCACAACCGTTGAGCGTCTCACGCAATTTGAGCCTTTGCCCCTCCCCCCCTCCAGTTATGTCACTGCACTCCTGTGTGATGAGAAGCAGTTGTAATTAAAGTTTCCTGCTCAAGGACACGAGTGTCACGACCGGGATTAGAACCCACACTTCCGTGGCTCAGCCATCAGAACTTGAGTTAGATGGGGTAAGCAATCAACTAGCCACTTGTACGGCAATGTTTGGATCTAAAAAGGACAAGTTTCAAAAAGGGGGATGGGAGGGTTAGGGAAATTATAAAAAGGATACAGAAAGTCACTGATGACATCCATGTGGACAATCTTACTGCAGTGTTGATCAACTGCAAGTAACATCTCATAGAGATCCTTGGTTATCTGAAAAGTCAAATGACATTTATGAAATCATCTTGAATGAAAATACACCAAAGTACAATTTTGTTTTAAAGCTATTCTGATTTAAAGATACAATAATTTATATTCTGATTCAATATGATAGCGTAGTACAATCTGTATTCTGATTCTAGATAATTTGTAAAAACTATTTATATTCTGATTTTACATAAATAGTAAAAACTATTTCTAAACGGTACAATATCACAGTTAAAATCTATTTCTGGTCTGATGTTAAATAATAGCTGAAAACTGTTTCAATTCTGATTTTAAATAACAACCTGTATTGCGACTGATTTCACAGAGCTAAGATTGATCCTAAGCCATGTATTAATCTTAATTTCTTCAGCAAAGTGTGATGTCACAACACAAATCACTACGGCAATACTTGCAACTCATCTTAAGATGAATCTCAGTGCTTTGTGAAATCCAGCCCTGGTAATGGGTAGAAACCATTTCTATTCTGATTTCATAAAACAGTTAAAAACTATTTCAATTCTGATTCTATATAAAGCCTGGAGTTACACGGAGGCTGCGGAGGCCATGACCTGGTCTTGGCCTTGCTGCCCCTTCAAAAGTTTCCCATACACTGTAAGGTTTTCCAATGGAAGTGCCCTGTGCAAAATGAAAATGGCCTGGCCCTCTCAAAGATGAAATTTCAGCCCTGCTTTATAATAATTAAAACCTAGTCCAACACTGACCTATCTTGTAGTCGAAAATAAGATTTTACATTCTTATTCTAAATTATACTAGTTTAGGCCTACCTCTCATTGTGTTCACAGTCTGGTTTTTTGTTTTGCGTTACCTGATTGTCCTGTCTCCATGTTTGGTTTTTTTATCAGTCTAGGCTGTCTGTTACAAGCCCTGCTTTTCAATAGTTCAAACCTAGTCCAACTCTGACCTATCTTGTAGTTGAAAATAAGATTTTACATTCTTATACTAAATTATACTAGTTTAGGCCTACCTCTCATTTGTGTTCACAGTCTGGTTTTTTGTTTTGCGTTACCTGATGGTCTTGTCTCCATGTTTGTTTTTTAATCAGTCTAGGCTGTCTGTTACAAGCTGCTGGCTGATTCTGAAAGCCTCATAATTGGTTTCTTTAGATTATTTTGAGAGCCTTATACTTTCATAAAAATGAGCCCAAAATGGGTTGCTATTTATTTCTTTATCTAGGCCGTCTCCTGCAATCTCTGGCTTATTCTGACAGCTTCACGCTTTCCTTACTCAGCTGTACAAAGTGTACTACTTATGTCTTTTACTTAATTTGCCTCTCATATCTTTATCTTATCTATGTCAGCTACATGTCCTATTTTGATTCTATACAATAGTTACAAATTATTCCTATTCTGATCAAAGACAATAATAATAGCAGTAACAAAAATGAGATTGTATTTTTTTAAGACGTTATGAGTTCTGTCAAATTAGCATTATGAATGCTTTCCAGTGTTGTTGTATTCATTCATCTTAGAGGATTTTTTATAAGAAGAAGGTCAAATTATACGACATAGATCAAGAGAAACAACAGCGGGAGATTTATGAGAAGAGTGGGCCTCCCACTCAGCGGTCCTTTCCTATTGTTCTCAGCGACGAGAACAACAGAAAAGTGAGTGTGATCCCGCTACCGTCTCAAAAGTCTCCCATTGACTGGATGAAATTTCATGCAAGACATTTGTTTTCCTTTCTAAGTAGCTTAAAGTCAGACTTACCTCAAAGAGTAAACGGGTTCTCTCTTCATGGAACCTCTGTAGGAATGGTCCCACCAAATGACATACAAAGAGGTACTGCTCCTCCGTCTGTACCAGTGGCTTCACCTGGTCACGGATGAATCTGACCCAAACAACAAAATAGTGACACGTTATAATGACAGTCTCAAGTGTGAGCATTTCTGGCTGTGTTGTTAAAAGAAATCTACATAGAATGGTTGTGTCATCGATTCTGCTCAAATGCGTATCTACAAACTAAAGTGATTTGAAATGTTTTATAAATAAAGACGTCATCCAAACCAGAGACCGAATTAAGACAATTGTTACAAATAAAGTAAAGTACAAATATATGTGTTAAAAATTGTCGTTAAAATAACATTACAAAATAACATACATATAAATCAAAAGTAGAAATGTAAAATGACTATGCTACAAAATGCACAAAAGAAACTGGAATGAGCATAGTACAGCATCTGTGAATCAAATGCAAGTCAATAAAAAAGTACTGTCACTCAAAATGTGTCGTTTGTAGTGCGATACAGGACCTTGTCTTCAGCTCGGTCCTTTATGGCACGGCGACGACCCTGCTGGTTTTAAACGGATGTTGAAGACCTCGTCAACTCTCTTTTATTCCCTTATTCTAATTTCAGAAACCCAGTGGATGATACTGAATGGTCAGACAGTAGAAGGGTAAATTGGCTAAATATTTGGCCTTAACACATATAATTGTCTTTACACTCGGGGCAGGATAGGGGTGGGGGGGGGATAGAACACCACCAAAAGACTCACTGTTGAAGCGGGGTCAGCTGTCCAATGTTAGAGTGATGCCACACAGCGTGAGTCATGGCCAACACGTACGCGCACATCATCTCAGTATGGGAAGAATGCGTCCCCCGGAAATCGAAGACGGCGAAGATATTATTAAGGATGCCACTGCCTGGTATCACCTGGTTACCCACAAGGAGATCGCTAACGAGAACGTCTAAGATGTGATCCTGGATGACCTCACAGTAACAAGACTGGACAGGGGAGAGAAATGGGTACTAAGGGTTAAAGGTCAACTACGTTCGCACATATAATAATAATAACCTAAACTTATGAAGCGCACTTTCTAATAAAAAATTACTTAAGGCGCTACAGAAAAGATACTACAAGAGTATCAAGCTCTCTACAGAAAAATTACACAAAAAAAAATGCAACAGAGCTGAACCCCAACCAACCCAAGTCCTGCAAAATCCATGTCATGGTTTGCTTGAATTTGATTGATACGGTCATGTAAATTCTGGCTTGGTCTATATACATTTACATATCATCCTTGGTGTGCCAAGTTCGATTATTTCTAGGTTTTATAATCTTGGACAAAACACTTGAAGACTTACAGGCAGCGAGGTAAGAACTAGAGCAATGGTGTTTATCCATGCCATGATTTCATCCCTCTGTACACCAGCGGGGCTGTTAGAAAGAAGAAAACCAAGAAAGTCAATGCAATATTTAAGAGAATTTAAGATAGATATTTATATCTGTCTCCAAAAAAAATTTGAAGTAAAACTAACCCTTATTTGGGGGGTCAGAAAAAAAATCTGAATTTGGGTGTAAAAATTAAAAAGTCAGATTTCTGATTTGAATCCGATTAAAAGCTGCATCTCTGTATTACTCCACATCAAATTATCAAGGAACAGTGCGACGGGATAGCGTCTCTCAGTGGGTACTTACTTCTTGGAGATGACTGCCAGCAGAGCGTTGCCTACCACTCTACCCTGACCAGGAAGGGCCATCAGCTCGACACATGTAACATGAAGAGCATGGGCTGCCAGATTAGGAAACTCGCTGAAGCGCCAATCCATATTCAGGAATTGAGGCTGGGCCTTGCCTGACACTGGTAATGGCCAAAGCGTTAAGGAACTTACAAATTTAGAAGGAATTAGTGAAACTGTTGCTTTACTTTGTTTCGTGAATGAGAGGTGGAGTTATGTGGCGTGTCATGGTCGAGCAGTCAAGCAAACCAAGCCCTGGTGTTTTTGATCCGTAGAGTGCGGGTTCGAGTCCTGGCTGTGACACTTGTGTCCTTAAGCAAGACACTTAACCATTATTGCTTCGCCCTTCGGATGGGACGTAAAGCCATTGGTCTTGTGGGTTGTGTAATGCATAGATTAAATAAAAGACTAGGTTAAATATAAGACTTTTAAGGATATTGTCGACCAATCGGCCAATCAGCTTGCAGTAATAGTCATGATCTGGTTCCCATGTGACATCTTCCCCAGGCTTGTTGATGTACTCCAAGTATGGAGGCGTCAGACACCTATGGGGCAGGGGGGTCACAAGAAACAGTCTCATACATATTCAAACATGCAAATGAAATGGAATGGTTAGGAGTCCCCTGCATTTTTCTCAAATGGAAGTTTTATAAGCTTTACTTTAGGAAGAGAAAATGGAAAAAAGGTCCTTAAATTCAGAGCCAGAAATATAAACAAAATGTACACAATAAAGGTAGAACTGTGGTGGAAAGAAACCAACTTCATGATAAGCGTATACAACACAAATATAATTATATCAAACAATCGAGTATTGAATCACAATTCACAAGTGTATAAATAGCTCATACAAATGTCAGTGACAAAATATGACACTTTATGGCACTTTACAGAGTAAACAATTTGAAAAAGGAAGAAATCACAAAAATTAAATACACAATTAAAAAGAATCAGGCAAATTTTGAAAAAATACAGTACAATCAAAGAAGACTTATCTCGTATAACTTTATCAAGTTATCGAGAATTGAATCACAATTCACAAGTATAGAAATAGCTCATACAAATGTCAACGACAAAATATGACACCTTGTGCCAAAACCAGGCACTTCAACGTTTCAAACAGTACACTCTACTCGTCTTAAGGAGAATTATTATTACTATTATTATTTATTCGACCTTAACAATACAAGAACAAAAAATACAATACAATGCAATAAAAGGAACAATAAAACCAAAACAGAAATGACATATCAAAAAAATTAAATAAATAAATAAACATAGGTCAAGCCTTACAACATACCGAATAGCTAAACATGTATACAGAAAATGGCAATGACGTGAGGGCAAATAGAGAGAACAATGAAAACAAGAATCTATGAGGGGAGTATGCAAGTATAAGAAGTTAATCTGGGGAAGGACACAAGAAAACTACTCAACAAACAGGACCAAACAATACTATGTGGGTCAGGGACAACAAAAGTAAACTAAATCACTGTTGCTCGGAAGCATGGAGTATACAAGAACACACCGGATCTTCTCAGAGACAACTCTTCTCCCGACAGAGTTTTACACATGGCTGTACTTGCAAGTTTACTAGTTATAGATTTTTTCTTATGAACCATACCATGCATACTGTGCAAAGCTTCAAAGTCAATAGATGTTAATTTTTGCATCGGGGATAAAGACAAACTAGCATCTGTTAAATCGTTGCGGTACCCGCTGGCATGAATTTGTACTGCTTCTAGCCATCGGGCTAGCTCGGTGGTCTAGTGGCAACACATCTGTTCTAGCTATGCAAAGGTCATGGGTTCGAATCCCACCCGAGTGATTGCCTGTGGATTGCCTCGGGGAACGTACTGAGTACACTGTGCTTTATACCCATCGGTGTAAGGGCCATGTCACACGAGGCAATTTACAGGCAACCAGTTCCAGGCAATCTCCATGAAGAAACGGCATTCACATTTCAATGTTCATATATTTTTCTTGGGGATCATAAGACATTGTTTGAAAAATGACTCCTGTGCTACCAAAGTGGTCCTGTAGCATGCACTGCAGTTGGTTGCCTCCAAGTTGCCTGGAAAAGTTGCCTCATGTGACAAGGCCCTTAGGGTAAAAACCAAATTATCTTCAAGCATCAGTTATTAAGAACTGTTTCTAGTTCTACTTACCAGCCTGCTGGTTTGATAGACTTCTGGGCCATGATAATGGCTCCAATGAGTTTACGCTTCAGCTGGGGACGATCTCGGAGTTTCTTCTCATAGTAATGAAGCGTGTTGAACAGATATGTAACTGGATGATCTGGGGGGAAATAAAGATGAAAAAATAAACAAATAAATTAATCAATCTCTCAAAGTTAAAAATGGTTTTACAAACATCAGATCAAAGCGTGTTTAAATTATCTGACATATTGACAGTTGGTAAAGCCCTGGCATGTTAATCTGGAGGTCGCAGGTTCAAATCCCACTCTAGTAAATTTTCCTTTGTTCAATCCAAAATTAAATTTATAGAGAACAAATAAGACTAAAAACAAATGATAACCAATAGCAAATGATAACAAAATTGCTCCTCCCTCCTTGCCCCACCCCCTCTACCTTCCCCCCATTCCCTTCAGCAATGAAAGCACTGCTCAACTCTTGTCAGAATGCACAATTCTTTAGCAGTTTTTAAGACTGCAATCTAGAGTAAATATCTCACCGTGGAATTTATAGAGTCCTCCAAGGTGGTCCAGGAGAATCTCAAGTGACTTGGAGGCAGGAGGAAGCTCCAAGAAGCGGTGGATGAGAATGTCAAACACCTGATATGAAGGACATAGAAGAGTATTTAAATAATTCTGACCAGTTGCACCGGACTCAAGTTCCGGTGTTGTCAGAGTGTGGGTTCGGGTCTGCTGTTCATGGCACCTGTGTACTGGAAACAATTTCATGACCCTCTATCCATTTGAAAATGAATGCATCACAAAAACTGAATTTGACCTTGGAGCCCTCTTTAATGACAATTGTTTCGCTCTTTAGATGAAATGTTAAGCTGTAGGTCTCATTTGGTGTGTAAATGCACACAACACAACTCAGTACACTTTATCGCTGAGAAAAGTGTTTTTGACATGATGGGCTGCAGATTGCACAAAATCACTTTGCAAACCTAAGTGCTCTATAGATGGACTCATCAAACATAGCACAGATGTACAAGTACCTGTTAGATGCCCAGGTGTCATAGATAAAGCACTAAAGAAACTGCATATTTTTACCACTATTTTGTCATCATCAGAAACTCTCCTGGTGCTAAATTTGTCATAAAAAACTTTCCTTTAAGGCAAAACAGATTTGTTCAGTTATAAACTGGATTGAACTTGATTGAACTGGATTGAACTGGTTCGTACCGGTATGAAGCGGAGACACACGTTACTGAAGTACACAGGCAGATTCTGACAGGGTGTACTCATGGTCGTTCCTGTCAACTCCAACATACCTTCGTAGTAATATCTCTCTGGATATTTCTACACAACAAAACAAAACTAATATTAAAATTCATTTTTTCTTGAAAACCCACACACAAAATTTACACATCAAACTTTACAAGGAAAAGTATATATTGTCTAAAAAATACAAATGGAGAGAAGGCTCGACTAGGGAGGAAAAAACAGATTTTCCTGTAACCAAATGGTCCAGTCTGCAAACAAACATATTAAATGGGGTGGGGCTGGCAGAAGAAGGGAAGTATCCGGGATTACAGGAAATATGCACATAAAAATATGAAATTTATAACAATATGAAAATACAAAAACAAAGCATAATACATGTGAAAGAGAACCCTTTAGAGTTTAGAGACAACTCTACCTCCCTCAAACATAAAATTCTAGATTGCTATAAATCAATAATAATAATTGAGCATAAATCTGAAACAAAGCAAGAGACAAAACAAGGAATGGCAAAGTCATCACATTTCCAAATACTGTACTATGATCACTATAATTTTAATATCGACATGCCTTGACGCTCTGGGTTTTCCCAAGTCCTGCAAAAGAGTTCCAGATGGGATTTTGACTGAATTAAAGACTCATGTCAGGATATTGTTTTCTTTGAAATTGTCACTGGAATCAGTCATTTTGTATATTTAACAAAACAAGAACCAGTTTGTTCTAGTTAGAACTGGTTTGTTCTGGTTGAAACCGCTTTGTTGATTGAAGAAACGACAAAACAAGCACAGAGCTGCCAACATTTGCATCTTGCAATAAGGGAGATATTTCGAGTTACATTCAACATAATAGGGAACAATTCTCCACAATCAGGGAGATTTTCAAATTAGTTCACCAAAACATGGAATTATTAATTTATTTTCATGGAACTTTCTGTAGAATCAGGGAGAGTTGGCAGCTCTGCAAGCACAAGTTGAACGTAAAGACCAACCAACAGATTTGACTCACTCTATGGTAGTTCATGTGTTTGGTGTGCCAGTCAGACTGCAGCCAGTGCTCAGGGGAGTTCTCCTTAATGAAGTCGTTGACACGGCTTCTGAATTCAACCGGCTTGAGGAGTAGGAGCTGAATGATGAAGAAACACACCTGGGCCTCGCTGCCTTCGTGATTTCGCAGAGCCTGGTTTTAATCAAAACGGTGCAAATATTAACATCTATTAAACGGTTGCAGTACCCGCTGCTAGGGATTCGAACCCGCCTCTAGCCAATCGGGCTAGCTTGGTGGTCTAGTGGTAAGACATCTGCTCTAGCAATGCAAAGGTCGTGGGTTGGAATCCCACCTGAGTGATTGCCTGTGGATTTTTTTCACAGAGCTCTGGAGAGCACTGAGTATACAGTGCTTAATACACATCGGTGTAAGGGTAAAACCAAGTTAAATTCTTTATCCCGATGCAAATATTAACATCAATTAAAGGTTTTAATCAAATATAAAGGAATGATTTATAGAATCTTGACTTAAGTAAACATGTTTATCTCAACTCATCAGGCCTGATAACTCCAGTCGAGCTGGTCTTCGTTCAGCAAGTCAACGTCTTCTGACCAAACCAAGATCTTATCGCTCCTGGGGAGGTAGATCTTTCTGCATCGCTGCCCCTTGTCTTAGAAACAGCCTACCTCACAACATTCGCTCAATTTCATCGCTCAGCTCCGTTAAAACTTCCCTCAAAACCCACCCAATGACAGTTGCCTACAACAGCACAGTATAACTTAAATGTCTTGTTTTTTCTTTCTGTAAAATGCTTTTTATTGTCGTGCCTTGACTGCCTAATTGTTAGGTGGACATGCTGTACTTTGCAAGTGTTATACTATTATTATCACAAACCCCTCTGTGACCTAGCACATGACATGTTGTGTACAACCTTTAAGCTCTATGAAGTTGACACCAGCAGCTACTTACCAAATTGAGTATGAGTCTATCCAAGCTGATGATGTTGAGTTTCCACACCATGTCATTCAACGTCTCAACACACTGCATGGTAAAACATCCACAAATCAACACATCGTCCACTAAATGTTATCAGTGTTTATTGCAGAATGTCAACTAATTGGCCTCTTGTTTCTCATCATTGGTTGACCAACAGAAGATTGTGAGCTCATTAACATGGGAACTATTTCAACATAACCAAGTTGGAAAGCTTGATCGCTTCACAATTTCTTAGCTAAAAGATGTAATTTAAGTTCAGCTCAGGAAGTGACCAATATCAATAATAATAACAGTAATAATTAAATGCTGGCAGCTGAATTTTGACAGAAACAGCTACACAGTGGTCAAAGGCATGTAAAGGTGCCTGTTGGCAGCCAGACACTTTGACCTATATATGACCACTTGACACAACCAGAGATCGAAAGTGTTCTATTTTTTTCAGAGGGAGGAAAATCCATGTGGCACAGGAGAAACCTATCGCACAACTCTACTCACATTATGGCCCCAGCTGGGAATCAAACCAAGGCCAGAGTGGTGAGAGATAAGCACTTTATGCACTAGCCACATGCCAACTGAGAAAATGGTAGCCAGAATATTTGTAGCAAAAGTATTATATAAGTAGCCAATTTCTTGACTTTGAGCTTCGGCCCCGATTAATATTTGACCAAGGTGCCCAGCAAAGTAGGACTGGGGTGAGGAGGGGGTACAGTGTCTTTAAGGGCCTTCTGCCAGGTACCCGATTTTTTATTTATTTTTTTTTATGCAGGTTCGCCCCAAACAAGGCTAAAGGCCACTCTTGGTAAGGGGCTACAAGAAGAAAAATTATTAAACTTGAAAATAACTCAGGGGAGCTGAAGGTAGGAATTGATATTCCTCTTAAAACAGTCTAGATTGTAGGATGGAGGGAAACATGCACCAGGCAAGGAGTTCCAAAGAGATGCAGCGTGGAAAAAAGCTGTTGGAATGGCTGTAAAATTATTACAAATTCTCCAAATACATTTTCCCAATCCCTTAAAATTTAATCTGATTCATCATATCTTGAATCTGTATACTGTGTGTTTATGTAAAATGTAAATAAAATGTGAATGAAACGGTAAGGACAGTAAATAATGTTTCCAGCCCGACCTTATTGACATGTTGACCTCCGGCAGAGGTCGAGAATTCAAACACCAGGAAATCAGCGAAGGTTCTGATGTGTCTGGACAGAGCCCTCGGACCAATACGCTCAATGACTTTGACCGCGACTGGGTTGATATGATTGGGCTCGTTCTCTAGAAGCATCTTCCAAATTAAGCTGATGGGGAAAAAAACCAGAAGAATAGGATGGAAATAAATAGAGATTAAGATGAGACTACTTTCTCATTACACTTGAAGATATACTTCAGATTTAAATTTACACATTACGAAAGAACCTCCTAAAAAATAACTGATAATTTATTTGTAGTTACAATATTATAACATGTAAATCAGTCCAAAAAGCACAAACAAATCTAGACCACAATATTTGATAATTTAAAGGAATAATTGTTATAACTTAGGCCTACTTGATGAGATTTACTCATCTTGATGGATTTACTCATCTTAATCCATTAAGCCCAGCAAACTGTGGTACCTTGCACTGCAATAGCACTCATGGGCTTACTGTTTGCCTTTTTTGTTGGTCATTGAGCCAGCACAAAGTGCCACAGACAGTGAGGTTTCAGACTTTCTGACATTTTGGCGCACTGACATGATTGGTCAATGCATAAAGGGGCGGAGCTTATGGATCGTTCTATTTCTACAGGGTAAGTTATGAACTTCCAATCAACCTTTCGACAGTGGCAAAGATTTACCTGTTTACAATGAAAATAGAGTAAATTGTTTGGACTGGTTCAAAATGTCAACTTAATGTATTTTGGTTTGAAAACAAGTGAATCTTACACAGATTCCCCACAGAAAATGCAAGAAGTGAATAATTTGGTGTCATGGCTTAGCAGTCCAGAGCACCGAGCTCAATTTCTGATGACTGAGTCATCAGAGTGTGGGTTCGAATCCTGCTCCTGAGATCTGTGCTCTTGGGCAAGACACTAACTATTGTTTCTTCTCATCACCCAGGAGTACATGGGTACCTCCAAGGGTAGAGAATATTGACATGAATGATTAGCAACCTATGCAACCAAATGGCTGCCGGTGCTGCATACTCCAAAAGAGTTGAGATGCTTTACAGGAATGATTAAGGCCAAGTAAACAGGTATAGAAATAGTGCAAGGCACTTTGATACAATGTTGAAAGGTGCCTAAAAGATGCCAGTTATTATTCGTATTTTTATAAAAATAATAATTGTAAATTCTGTACAGTTTGAATGAAAACCTTGAAGTCATATTAATTAAGTTTAAAGACTCAAGATCCCCCAAAAAAGAATTTCATGAAAATTCATCAAATGTTCTGGAAGACTGTTTGGAAACTCAGTGCTTTCGATATGACAAGGAAGTGCAATCAGGAAGTCATCTTACCAGAGGAATAACGACTGTGTCCCTTGGCTGGCAAACCGGTTAAGAATCTCTGCTTCGTTGGTCATTGCTGTTGAAAAAATAAACTTCATTGAATAGATGTAATATTTGCATCAGGATGAAGAATTTTAATTTGTTTTTCCCTTACACCGATATGTTTAAAGCACTGTATGCTCAGTGCTTTCCCGAGCTCTGTGAAAAAAAACCACAGGCAATCACTCGGGTGGGATTCGTGCGACTGAACATAAAAAACTTCATTGACTAAAGTTTGTTTTTCTACCCACCTGGCTAAACATATGTGTATTTAAAGTGTACGATTGGTAAACACACACATAAAGTGTCCTAGTTATATTCAATTAAATTCACTTGGAGATTTTTGAGACAATAGAGGGTGTCCCACTCATAGGTCCTTTTCTATTGTCCTCGTCACTGAGAAACCCTGGCTTCAGCTTTGCCGGCTTGGTACTCCTGTTTTCAGCCCCTCCCAAAGGTGCACATTTTTCAAAATAACTGAATAAGCCGCAGCCAAAGTCAAAGCCATAACTTTGCCTTGCATCCACTTTCAATTTATACGCATTTTCACAGCGCATTTCTATTAACACACATGGGCTTAAGTATTTGAGCCTAATGTGTTTGAAGTAGGTAAAAAAAACAGTACAGAACTTACTTGTCATCCAGGAGACAGTTGAAAAAAATTTGATATCACTTTATAAGATGCTATTGATGAGCATAAAATTTAATTCAATAACCTTCATTTTTGACACAACAATATTTCCCGTCTTTACATTTTTGATACAAGACTATTTCTCGTCTTTACCTTTCCATTTTCTATGCTCATCCTCAACTGTCTTCTTGAGCAGGGAGCGGTCTTCCTGCATGGCAGGGTTTGCCTCGAAGAATTCTTGGAGGGCGGTGGGGAAACACTTCAGGGTGTGGGAGGCCCAGTTATGAGGGGTGTTGGCAAACAGTGTGGCCAAGATGTCTTTGCACCAGGAACCCGAGAGGGTCTCTGAACCTGAAGAAAGATAAATGGTTTGTTGGTCGTAATCGTTTCGCCAGGGTCAGGGATAACGAATGTTATGTTATGGACATTGTTTGCTGTGTGGTGCAAATGAAACTGACTTGAACAAGCTACAAGAAGTTCAGTGATCTAAGATGGAGCAAAGCATGTAAAGGAACTTGGAACAATTGATAATGGGGAAGAGTGGGAGTTTACTCTTGAGTCTTGGACTGAGTTTCTGCTTGCTCTCACCCATAGACTCAAGATTTGCCGAGATGTCGAACAAAGAGCCCTTCCAAGAGCATTCTTCCCTCCATGTCTTGCATCTCTTTGCAACTCCTTGCTTGGTGCATGTTTCCCTCCATCCTACAATCTAGACTGTTTTAAGAGGAATATCAATTCCTATCTTCAGCTCCCCTCGAGTTATTTTCCATCTTAAATCATTTCTTCTTGTCGGCCCCTTACCAAGAGTGTCTTTAAGCCTTGTTTGGGGTGAACTTCCAGTAAATAAGTATAACAATAACAATCAGCACCTCTGCTGACAGAATTACTCAGGGTTCTGAGGTGATTGAGTTCAAACTTTGAGGCATCCTTGATTTCATTACCAAAAAATATAACAATTCGTTAAAAACCTTGTTGATATAAAAAACCCACTGAGATCCACTTCTTACCAGTGACATGCATGGCCCTTGCTAGAGTGAGCACCAAAGCGCGGTTTAACTCCTCCGAGTCAGCCGACAGAAGGTTGTTGGGCTCGGCAAGGAAACGTGACAGCTGGGGTTGGACATCTGCACTCCCTAGCCCAGTGATGATGCGTAACGCTGTACTCTCAATACTAAATGTAAATAAAGATTTCAATAATTTGGGGTTGAACAAAGATAAACTGACTAGAACGGGACTTGAACCTGCGACCTCCAGATTAGCGTGCTGGCGCTATCTAGCCCTATGTTGGCAGTCTCCTTATTGTGTCAATATCTTTGTTTGGGGGTGCCAGTCAGAAGCCACTCACCCTGTAACTGCCATATAGCCAGGATTCACACACAAGTTTCCACTTCCCAGGTTTTATCGTAAGAAGTAGGAATTTGTTTAATCTTGCGACCAATTTTTTTTTACCGACGGTGACTGATGCCAGTCATCTTAACACTCAGGTCATCATCGGCAACCTGGGGGCATCTTAGGTAGCAGTGTGTACCACAAACAGCTTCACACTTATATGTCAATTATAACTGAACTCCATCAATCAAATTTGCCAACAACTGCCTCTTGCATTGCACTATGAATAATTAGAAAAGCTAGCACTGGGCACCTCTCATCTGAAAGCCAAAACGAGAGTCAAGATCAAAGCCGCATTCTCTAAGAAATTTACATCTGAGTACGACAAACTAGACTCGACCCTTACCATTGATACAGCTGATTCTGATTGGCTAGCGGAATCTTGCTGAGTGAGTGTAGATTACACAGAAGCTGGACGATGTACTGGGGCTGTATGTGTTGTAGACGGAAACTGAATAACTCCAGTAACGTGTGTAGCATACCCCAAGCCTTGGCCTCACAGACACTGGGGAGAACTTTAGCTAAAATACATTAAAAATACCACAATCAACTGAGTGGAAAACTGATACACACGTCAAGGGTAGTCAGTAATTAGATTGCTGACTTCATGTAGGGCTCAAAATGGGCATAGATGACAGTCACTAATTTTGTTCAGTTTAAAAACATCAAAAAGGAAGGGGCAGAGAGGACATCATGGAAGGGGCAGTGGAAGTACCATAGGAGGAACAGAGAGGACTTCGTGTGAGGGGCTGGAGTAACATGGGAGGAGTGGAGAGGACACCATGGGAGGGACAGAAGGGGACACCATGGGAGAGACAGAGAGGACACCATGGGAAGGGCAGAGGGAGTACCATGGGAGCCTTGTGGGGGCAGGAATATAACCACAGATGGACATCTCAATCAGGAGTCTTTAAGGAAGAGAGAAGGGAATGACGGAGAGATAAAGCGATAGTAAAAACTTACAGATGAATCCCTTGATCCCAAGAGTCTCAATCTCAGTGTAGACCAACAGTCTACTGTAGGTTTCTACCAGAGCTGGGGACAGAGCAACAGCTGTCTGCTGATGGTGGATAGCAGGAATGATGTTCTTGTTGACAATGTGATGGATCAGACTGAAGGAAAAGGGAATCAAGGATGTAACTTTTGGGTAACAGGGAAAAAACCAGATAGTCATCAGTTGGCAACAGCAGCCTTTTACCATTTCTTGGAAGGCTCCGGTATCTGAAGGCTCATTCAAAGGCGCCAGTCAAGGAAAAGCACTAAGCTTGTAAATTGGATGAGAGAGGGTGCAGATAAGTTTTAAGATGCCGCTTGAATATGGAAATAGCCTTTCCGTTCCTCAACTCGTCTGGCAAGGAGTTTCAGAGACGCGTAGCACAGCTGGAAAGTGCTCGGTCTCCGTAGGATGCCAAGCGAGTGTGAGGAACGTCTGAGGAGATCTGACGCCTGGTCGCAAGATGATTGAAGCATAGCTCACAAAGTGGGCATTTTGACATTCTATAATAATAATAACAATAATAATACCTTTTTGCAAAATGCTCTAAGGGCAAGGCGCTTCACAAAACGCATTAAAAGGTATATCAAAAGCACTAAGATGATTTACATAAGCATGTAAGATACAACGGAATAATTAAATTTAAATTGAAAAATTAAATGACAATAAAATCCCACCGACAACAACAAGCCAACAGTTAATGAACACATAGATACAGCTAAAACCTGGGGGTTTCTTGAAAAACTGTGGTTTTAAGTTTACTCTTAAAAAGATTGACAGTCTCCGCTTCTCGAATACAGACATCCAGGTCATTCCACATTTTAGGGGCAATAGCAGAAAAAGCCCTATCTCCCATAGTGCATAACCTAGTGTTAACGCGCTGCAATCTAGTCTTATCACAAGAAAGTCTAGTAGTTCTGGAGGAACTAGACGTGTGTAAAAGATCAACAATACTTACAAGAAACATTTAAAAAGAGCATCTATCCACAAAAAATTACATCTACTGGACAATGAATGATAAGATAAAAATCATAACTGAAAAACATCTCTTATATTCTCAGAGTATATACAGCATGCTATACTGACCTCATTTTAGCATGTACTGTGAGTGAATCCAATAAGCTCATGGAGAGTGGTGTGGTGGGTCCAGATGCAACGCACATACCAGGACCTGGCATTGGCACAGTGGTCTGACCAGAGCTGTACGTGCTCTCTACCAGAACAGCCATTGGGCGGGGGAACATATCAGTACTTGTGCTGTCTGCAACGATCAAATATCGACAGACCATTACTCACAACATTCGGTTAACATTCAGCTTTATTTTCAGGGGTGTGATAGGCTGTTGAAAAAAAAAAACCTGAACTGTGAGCGCAAAGCGCGAAAAACGCACAGGCTTGCCCGTAAACGTACAGGCTTACCTCGTTAGAATCAACCAAAGCCTTGTGACCACTCAATCCTGTTTGGTAATGCTTGGCCTTGTAATAGTCTATTTAAAATGTGGTTATCAGAAAATAAATTTACAATTTGTTGGCCATCTCATTGTAACATTATGCAAACCTGAGAAAACTAGCAGAAGAAAAAAAAAGCCAAGATTGATTAACTTACAAGCATTGCATAGCATGGCAATCCGATAGTCAGTCAGAGGAAGATTGGGACAGTTGTAACTCTGCTGTAGGAACCTGTAAAGAAAGAGGACAGAGAATTCATTTCACGAATGATTTGAAGAATGATTCATGACGAAAACCAATGCCGATGCAAATTAGCATTGAAATCATCGTAAGACCAAAGGACTTTTCTTCGTAGAGAGTAGGCATTAGCAGGGGCATTTGTAGGGAAGAGGGCATTAGCGTTCAGGTCAACACACTTGCTTGAAATCTAAAGGGCCATAGTGACCTATTGACTGCCATGAGCTTGTACTCACTCCAGATGCAGCTTGAGAGATGGAAGCGCAGGTCGCTGCAACGACACCTTATCACTCTGTGCTTTACGTGTCAGATGGATCCAGATACAAGCCATGGCCAGGCTATGTGTACACTGTGGATGACTTATGTCTGGAACAGGGAGAGGCTACAACAAGAGAGAAGAAAGTCAAAGAAAACAGGTTCAATTATGCCCAAGACTTGCAAGGTCAACTGATAACAAAAGCAATAACATTTTACGCTGAAACGTACTTCTTTAAAAACTCACTTATGAAAAGGTAAACCTCCTTAGATCAGTCAAGTGGCTTAACATAATCCCATACCTCTTTTTCTGGGAAGAATATATCGAAGAGCTTCAAGACTGGAAAGAAATCACTGAGTGGGTTCTTCTTGATACTCCCAGAGATGAACTGGAGCAGGAGCCACATCAGATGGTCACGTCCCTTGGTCAGACGACGGTTACACAGCTAAGAAAATTCAAAAATCTCGTTTCTTTTACTACATGTACATCATTTTAAAACCTCACATGGAGATGCCATCCTGGTATGTTATTTGAGACCCTCCAATCATGGTTGAACTGCTTTATATGCTGCTTATGAAATAAACTTCTGATAGCAGTAAATGTTTTCAACACTTACCTTTTCATTAAGTGACATCACCATGTGTGGGAAGCTGGCAAAGTTGAACAGCAAAAAGAAGATCAGTTGACTTGACAGGTGCTGCCAGAGGGCGTCCGTGGGGCAGCCGAGCTCAAACGACCCATCAGTCTGCTCCGTACGTTCCATAGCAACGACTACGAGGTCGGCTAACATCTCCTCCAGGACTAGACACCGTTGCTTTTGCTTTAATATGGAAAAAAACACATGGAAGAAGGGGTCAGAGACTAAAAAATGTCTACAGCCGCGTCCGTATTCATCGAGACCATAGGTAATATTCCAATGGGTAAATCTTACCGGTGTCTGCACTTGGATTATTCGAACAGACAATGGTGAAACAAACTTACTGACTTAATAAATATAAACACATGAGGGCGCTACGCCAGTGACCTTAACCAAATGTGAAGCACAGCAAATAAAAGTAAGAAAAACAATGCCAGCAAAGGGATGCCCTTTCTAAGATCTGCATACCACCGCGACAACAACGTGAGCGTGAACATCACCAGCACGTGCATGTCGTAGTTAACGTCCATGTGTCATGTGATCATGGCTGTGCAGTGAACCACGCGTGATATTTTACTTGCCGGTTTTACCAGGACGATGCGTCCGCACTGATTACTTTGACAAGGTTAGTTTACCTAAGCAGGAGGCAGGCGATTAAACTACCCATTGGATTTGGTCAAATTACCTGGGTGAAAATTTCCTAGGCTGTTCGCACTGGACTTAAAGTGGCAAAGTTACCCATTTGCTCACTTAGTTTACCCCCAGAAAGTCCAATGCGAACACAGCTTTACTAATTGTTGTTTATATTTACCTCCTTCCCGACTAGGATTTTTGATTGTTGGGAAAAAGCTGAAAATCCTTTACGTTCTAAATCTACAATCGATGACACAATGAATGATTAACAGAGTCTTACCTGGATGTTCAATCCTAGAATCATGCGCACCATGTCTCTGGAATACGGCTGCTCCAAGACGTAGCGTAGTAATTTAGTCTGGCGCTGCGTCTGCTCCTATCAACATAACCAACAAAAGAAACAGCCACAAAAGTGACGAAAGGCACTTCGAAGGGGTTTGACATTTCATTCATTTTGCAGGCATTTTCAGGAGGTAACCAGGGTTCTCCCGATTCAAAGCGAATTCCCAAAAAATAATAATAAACGTTGTTTTATATTTTATCAAATTCACACAAAAAAAACAAAGATAAAGAATTACCCAGATTGCACAGTAGGGCTTTTAAAACCAAAGATAAACTCCAAGCAAAAGACATTCTGAAGACTGTTTCAATTCAGCCTGCTTAGGCCACTCTTCCAAATTTAGGGCCAGAAGGAACCCCAGTTTTGAAAAATCCATTAAAAAAATGTAAAAAAATCATAATTCCATGTACAGCCACATGCCTGCTTTGATCATGACAGCACAGCCCCTTTAAGTGATATGGCAAACGACTGAGGAACATGACGAAGCTTACCTTGTCATAAGGAAGCAGCCCCTTGAGTGGGAACATCAAGGTGAGGGGGTCCAACTTCCAGGAGTTATGAGTGGCGTTGAAGTGACCCACGACTGGCAACAGGCACGGCCTACCAGTGATGGATACCATTCGTGCAGTAGGCCTGAACGAGTCGATGAAGTTGGTAACCAACTCCCCAACAGTCTATAGTAAAACAAAGAAGGTTATGACGACTATGATTATCAACAGTTGGTGACCGTTTCTCGACTAGGCATGCAGGTTTAGATAGTAGTAAGCTGAAGCAGATAATCATTGCTGGGCTACTAATTGAAAGTCTCAAAAAGTCAGGATCATGACTATGACAATTACAAATCTGTGACGACTAGTTATTATCAAATACTATTATTATTATTATTATTAAAGGGGACTAATAGGGGTGGATAGCTCAGTTGGTAGAGCGCCGGTACGTTAATCCCGAGGTCGTTGGTTCAAGTTCCGCTCCAGTAAATTTTTCTTTGTTCAAACCCAAATTATTTAAAATTTACCCAGTCATTTTCCTTTGTGGTTTATTACTTGATATTTGATATTAAAGGTTGCATCCCCTTAAGGTGATCCCTTGGCTGCTGCTTCCCAGGTTGTATCGTAAACTTGGGTGTGATCTGCCTGCCACCCCCGAACAAAGAAATTGACTAATAGGGCGACCGCCAACATAGGGCTGGATAGCTCAGTTGGTAAAGCGCCGGTACGTTAATCCGGAGGTCGTTAGTTCAAGTCCGCTCCAGTCACTTTTTCTTTGTTCAAACCCAAGTTATAATTATTAAAACATAGAAATCTACCTTACCCAGTGAGTGTTGGGGTTGTCATCTGGGAACAGCTTTTTGAGTTCGTTGACAGCGAAGTAGCTTGGCAGGAGGAAGGCATTCCTGTCTAGGATGTGGGTGAGAACCTTGACGGCAGCATCTAGCTGCTTAGAGGCGGAGACGTTGACCGTGATGGGAATCAGCTCGATCTTCTCTAAAATCACCCTCAGGAGGTCTCTGCATCCCTAGATATTGACAAAATAATGGATACTTTATAGTGCTGGAATCTGCTCAAACAAGTCAAGAATTTATTCAAACCAACCACGCCTAATCAACAGGGATTTTTTGAAAGGCAGATGTAGAAAAGTCCGAGGTCCTGTGGATTTCCCAAAAAATTCAAGCCTTTGGAGATGTGTGTAAAGTTTAGTTAAAAATATAAAGAAACATACAACCAGTATTTTTTTTTCCTTGTGCAAAGAAATTCAACAAGCTGAAGAAGCACATAGATTATTATCTTCATCATCAGACTTTTTAAAGGTATTATACAGGATTGGTAGAGCTGACAAAACAGTCGCAGACAGTGCTCATGTTTTGTGTAATCAACCATTGGTACATGAAATAACACACCTGTAGAAATTTGGGCTTAACCAGTTGCGTGAGTCAGGAGAAAGTAGTGAAAACAATTGTCAGCATGTATTTAATAAGCACATTGCCCTAATTGTGGTTGCATAATCAGCTTTTGCTAGGTTTTGTTAAGGTTATCGAAAATGATACAGTTCTCGAATATGACTTCATTGCAGAGGGAAATATTTCACAGAAAAAAAAATTTCTAGCATGAACTTCATAATCAGTAAGCTTTCAGATTAAAAATTTTAAAATTATGTTTTTCATCCTTACCAATCCTGTATAATACCTTTAAGGTTTTCATAAACAAAGACAATGTAGAAAATGATCTAACTAAATGCAAACCTTGTAATCGACATTGACAATAATCCTGTCTACTAGCTGGAATGTCTTACACCATGGTTCAGATGATTTATAATCGAGACTAGGGTTAGACAAGAGAGCTTCACAAAGCGATCTGGGGAAAAAAAGGGAATGAAGTCATTTTAAACATCTATGAGTGGTTAGTGACAACAGGAGACTTAACTCTCCTATAAGTGTGTTTCACAAATTCCACTCAACAAATAATCTACTAATTGCCGACACCTGTGCGCCAATTACATGTTTTCCACAAAAATATTGCATGTTATTCATAAGACTGAGTTCAAATGCACAAGTACCACAAAAGTCCCATACACAGAAATGAGGCACATAGTGTTAGCCAGAGAGGTGTCTGGGTGTGTCTTTTGGACACCCTGTTTCAAATTTGGACACCCTGTTTTATCTGTCATTTACATGTAAATGTATTGTAAGTGAAATTTTTGGACACCCAGTTTTTAAATTTCCTGCAAATTGGAACACCCTTTTAACCAAATCATGGCTAAAACCTGGGGCACAGAATACTGCCGGACTCTGTAGTTGTACGTGTACCTGAAATTGTTCTGTAGCTGACATGTTACGTACATGGATTGTTATGTAGCTGGATTGTTCTTTAGCTGATATTGTTACGTAGAAGGGTTGTTCTGTAGCTGAACTTGTTCTTTAGCTGAAATTGTTAAGTACAAGGGCTGTTCTGTAGCCGGAATTGTTCTGCAGCTGAAATTGTTATGGGGATTAGATGTTCTGTAGCTGAAAATGTTCTGTAGCTGAAATTGTTTTGAAGCTTGAATTTCATGTTATCATAAGACATCCTAACTCTTACCTCGCTGGGATTCCATGCTGATCTGCAGACATCAGTAGCATATCACAGAGGAGGTTTAATCGTCGATCAGACTTCTGACGATGGATGTGGCTGACGTAGAACCCCAAGACAACCTCATGTGACTCCTAAAAACAAAACAATCCTTTAGTCAGTTCGACAAGGTTGCAACTCAGTTTGGAGGAAAGGTTATATCTTTTCCACTTAAAAAATAGAGTACACGTGACAACCAACTGCATGAAATTATGGTCAAACATCAGAAATTTTCCCTGTTTGTCTGAACCAAAGCAAATGTACTCAATCAAATTGTCCAAACAAGCAGAAATTTACCTGCATGTTCATCATGTAATTGTGTGCACATGTGTAGCTTTCACAGAAAAAACTCTCCTTTGGAACCTTGTTCTGACATTGACACTTGTTCTATTAAGTGCATGTAACAGCTCTTAAACATTTGCCAACAAAGCTGTTAATGGCAAAACAAAATTTTTTGTGTTATTACAATTTGTCCTAGCATTTTTTGGTCAACTCTAATTTCATGCTCTGCTCAATAGTAAGTAGGAAGAAGATAGTGTCAAATATTAATTTGGGGTAGAAGACCATGGCTGGTTTATATTTGTCTTGGCTCTCAGGCCGCGTCCGAATTGGGGGTTACGGATGCGGCTACAGCTGGGTCGCCCCATCATCATGCTTTGAAGTATGGGACATCCTTAGCAACACCCTTAGCAGCAGTTGTAGCCATAGCTGTAGCCGCCAATTGGGATGCGGCCTCAGTGTAGAACTTACAGCAGCAAGGGATTTCCAGAAACGGTTGAAGGAGTCGATGCAGCACATGACCTTGTTCCTGTCATCTTCAGGGGAGTGAAGGATCAAGCTATGAATGGGAGTGAGAACCACAGGAAAATCATCAGGGCCCAATTTCATAGAGCTGCTTAAGCACAAAAATTTGCTAAGCACAATAAAATTTTGCTTACCAGAATAAGGTTACCAGCCAAACTACCATGTCACATGTACAATGTGTGACTGTATCCTGCTCATTTCTGCTTAGCAGGAAGTTGTTAAGCATTATTTTCTGCTTAAGCAGCTCTATGAAATTGGGCCCAGGGCCCAATTTCATAGAGCTGCTAAGCACAAAAATTTGCTTAGCATGAAATTTCTTCCTTGATAAAAACAAGATTACCAACCAAATTTCCATGTGTTGCATAGTGCTTGTTACTGGTAGTCAACTGTTGTTTGCTTATCCTGAAAATCATTTGGAAATTTGGTTGGTAATCCTGTTTTTATCAAGGAAGAAATTTCATGCTAAGCAAATTTTTGTGCTTAGCAGCTCTATGAAATTGGGCCCAGTTTAACTCTCCTACTCTTGGTAACAATTTTCCATAGAGTCGACCAATTTGAAACTATTCCACTGCACAGGTTGTGTATGGTGGCAAAACTGGGCACAGAACTATAACTGCGAATGTTATGCGTACTGTCATGGCATGGAGAAAGGAACGTTCCTCCACGGTATGCAATCACCGCACGATGTCACAATGCTATCTAAAACAAGGAAGGTAGTGGTAGCACTTGAAAACTAACTAATTACATAAAAAACTGCATAAGC
This sequence comes from Pisaster brevispinus, assembly GCA_023634235.1. Taxonomy (NCBI): domain Eukaryota; kingdom Metazoa; phylum Echinodermata; class Asteroidea; order Forcipulatida; family Asteriidae; genus Pisaster; species Pisaster brevispinus. The sequence goes on from JAMKCF010000017.1 coordinate 11,225,568, forward strand.
TTTCGTACCAATAACTACTTCATCAGATGCAATCTGGCATAGCTTTAATCTATAAATCAAAACAACAGTGGATGATATTGAATGGTCAGACAGTAGGGTGTCATAGCTGAGCGGTTTAGAGCATCGAATTCAAGTTCTGGTGGGGTATCGGGGTGTGGGTTCGAATCCCGGTCATGACACTTGTGTCCTTAAGCAAGATGCTTTACTATAATTGCTTCTCTTCACCCAGGGGTATAAATGGGTACCTGCGAGGTAGAAGTTGATATTGTGTTTGAAAAAGCCTTCGGAGTTCGGAGCGCCTTCGGAGCCGAGAAAGATTAGGAATATTATTGGCCCAATGACCAGGGCACTAATGTAAAGCGCGTTGATACGTTATTGTAAAATGCGCTATATAAGAACTAATAATTTATCATTTAATTATTTAGGATGGTTGACTGTGTACTGATTACCACATCATAGTATACTGCAGGCTGGCATAGTTTATCAATCATTCAAAACCACAATGGGTGATACTGAATGGTCAGCCAGTAGGAGGTATAGTTCAGCACCAATATCATACTGCAGGCTGGCATAGTTTATCTATTATTCAAAACCACAGTGGATGACATTGAATGGTCACTCACACAGTAGGAGGGTTGACTATTCCCTGTGTAGACAGTAGATGCATTCACAACAATCACATGACATAATATTGCCGGCTGGCATATTTTATTAACCACTCACTACATTTAAAGCAAAATAAGCTAGGCTTCAGAACTGAGACAAAAGGAAATAACAAAAATAGTCTTACCCACAAAAGGCTTCCTCTATTATTGTAGCTCTCTGTAAAAATAAAAATAAAAGTAGCAACTATCTCTAGTCTGAGGAATTTAAATTTACTTGTGATTAGGCAAGTCATTGTACAAGTACAACACATTATTCAAATACCCATCACTAGCGGATTACTGAATCAGTATGGCTCACCAGTGGACGTTGGAGAGGAAATTTAAATGAAAAAGGCAAGCTTTTGGTAAACATTTGGTACGCTTATTTGTGGAAATTCCATTAAGAAAAGAGTGTATTAACTGCATGGCTACAATTTTATTCTTTTAACATCTCACAAAGCAAGTGAAAAAGATCAGATTATTTTATTGAATTCATTTATATTTATATTGGGAATTTGTTGTTGCAGGACTCAGGAAAGTAATTATATATAATTACTTTCCTGAGTCCTGCAACTTTTAGCACTGTATACTCATTAATGAGTATACAGTGCTAAAAGTTAAAACACACATCGATGTATGGGTAAAACACAAGTAACATTCTTGATCTTCTTATTCTTGTCTATCTTCTTAAATCGTTGTGGTACCCGCTGCTATGATATAGGATTTAAACTGCCTCTAGCTACACGTAACGGGCAAGCTCGATGGTCTAGTGGTAACACATCTATACTCTAGAATGGCAATCATGGGTTCGAATACTACTCGAGTTATATGCCTGTTGTTTTAATTATTTTCACAGGACTCTGGAAAGTATTGAGTAGGCCTATACTGTGCTTAACACACATTGATTTATGGGTAAAACCCTTCTTTTTTTTATTGTCTACACTCACCAGTGCATCGTTGAGGATTTCCTGGAGCTGAGTGTCGAGTGGTGATGTTGATGCCATTGTCACAACTTTTACAGACACTCAATCGTGCATATGATCAAGTCTCAATGTTGATGGGGCAGGATCTAAAAAGAAGGAAATCAAGTCAGAAATAGACATCATTTTGGTTTTCAACAATCCCTTCAATATACTTCACCATAGGGATGATTAGCCTATTATAATAATAAATGAGATAATTTAAGGTTGAACAAAGAAAAAAAAAGCAGGGACTTGAACCTGCGAACTCCGGATTAACATTTCGGTGCTCTACCAACTGAGGCTGAGCTGTTTCCTCTACGCATGCTGCCACCTTGTATATTACTTTACTATAGTAAATTTAGAGGGTAAACCCTGGCTATTGGCAATTTACACTGGTTGAATAATGTATGTTGTAGTTTCTGACTGCCCGCCCCCCGCCCCAACAAAGATATTGATTATTGGTATAAAAAATCTGTGTCTATTTTATAGTACTAATTAGCAATCGTCAAAACTTATGATCGAACACAGTAAATGGCAAACTCAAAATAAACTTTAAAAAGTAAAATGTTATTGTTTTGACAAAACTTTGTCGACAAACTTTAAAATAAAACAAATGTTACTCATAGTCATATACATGAGGTGTTTCCATTTCTAAACTTTCTGCCCAACAAACATATCATCTAAATTAGATTCTAAGCTGTGGTCCATAATAAAAATACAAAAACACCATTAAACATACAAAAAATAGTGGCCAGGAAACGAAAGAATGGATAGTTTAATTATGTTCATGTCAGAAGTACAATGTACATTTTTTTTATTGCCTAATTTCCGGACAACACAACGAACCTACCAAACGACTGAGCACCTCAGTCCCTCTAAATACAAGACTGGATATAGTTTCATTCGACGTGAATGTATCTCATTAAATTAAAAAATATATTAGTCTTCATTATTTTGTTCAATTTAGCTTATTATGACAACATAAACTTACAGTTCTTTTGTGGCCATTCAAACATTCCGGGCTGAAAGGTCCTTGTCTGTCCTATCGTGCTCGAGCAACCTCGTTCCCATACCCAGGGGTGATCGATCTCGCCGCGGCATTTTTTCCCAGCATACCTTGCTCACTCACGGTTAGTAACAGAGGTATCGAAGAATGAGTGTGTGACTATAGACCTTTATCATGCTGCCGCCATCTTGGTCATGTTCCCTGTATCCAGTAACAGTATTGGATGCTAATATTCACTGTACAAAAAAGGTACCAGATTATTTTTCCTTCCAGCCTCGGTTTGGTTACATTGAGCTGAATAGGAGAAAATCAAGATGGCCGCACCATGATAAAGGTCTATTGGGAGAGAGAGGGGTAACAGAGACTTTGGACCCAGCATCATGGTTAGAATGATGGTTATACAAGACTTGCAATTCTAATTTTAAATATACTTTGAATTTTACAATATTTTTGAGAGTTTTTACATAACTAAATTCGCTCGACACGTGGTTTCACAGGGGTTGAAGCCCCCCCCCCTCACTCAGAGCACCTTGCTCCCCTCTTCTTGCCACCTGAATGAGATAGAAAATGCACTGTGACTGGTTTGACGCATTTAACAGCCCCCCCCCCCCCCCAACAAAATGAATTGAACAATATATATATATATATATTATTATTATTTAAAATAGTTCGGGTTTGAACAAAGAAAAATTGACTGGAGCGGGACTTGAACCAACGACCTCCGGATTAACGTACCGGCGCTCTACCAACTGAGCTATCCAGCCCTTTCCCAGTCAGTTTCCCTTGTGGTTCATGACTAGATATTATTATTTAAAATATATATAATAAATAAATAAATAAACAAACACAAACAAAATAACAAAACGAACAAACAAAACAAACAAGCAGGCAAGCGAGCAAGCAAGCAAATAAATAAATAAATAGATAAATAAATAAATAAATAAATAAACAAATAAAATAGGTATATATATATAAAATAAATAAATAACAAATAATAATCTGCCCTCACTCACTTGCCACCTTCCCAAATGAAAATGTCGCAGTTCGTAACTTGGCGGTGATTAAGTCCCCAATATACGGAGAATTGTGTCGAAATTTGAAAATTCTATGACACTGGCGCTTAAGTTTACATTAAAAATAGTAATAATAAACTGAATTATGAAGGGGGAAATTATAGATCTTACTGGACCACAAGAGGGCGTAAAACTTAACTAATAGATACATGTTTTTATAAATAAGTGTCGGCCTAGATGTAGCAAGCACGTTGGTTTAGGTGTGATACGACTAGATTGACTGAACATGGTATCATAATAACCGTGTGCTGGTCATGTTTTGGGTCATGGTTGGCTGGTATTTGACAGTGAAATTACTGTGTTTATATACGGTGTAAATCATCTGCAATGATCGATCGTTTAATACGCCGTGGAGTCTGTTGGTCTTACTGTTCCATCACAGACTGATGAAGGGTTATATTAACACAAATTACAAGTAATGACATGGAATAGTCTTGAAAATGAGAAAATTGCGGCTTGCTATTTTATTATATATTTAGTTTAGGCCTACTTTATTTAGGGATTGGTTAGTATTAGGTTAGTTAGAATAGTTAGTAGTTAATTAGTTAGTTAGTTAGTTAGTTAGTTAGTTAATTAGTTAATCAGTTAATTAGTTAGTTAATTAGTCAGTTATTTGATTGGTTAGTTAGTTAGTTAGTTAGTTAGACAATTAGTTAGTCAGTTGTTTGTTAGTTATTAGTTAGTTAGTTACTTAATTTGTTCATTTGTTTAGTTGCTAGTTTTGTTTGATGGAGTTTTGTGTCTTTCTTTTTCATAGGGAAGGAAGCTGAAAATAATAATCACAAATTGGGGTATAATAGCAATATAAAATGGAACTTTTTCTCAATAGTCTTCAGAGTGTAGAGAGGGGCCTATACTGTGGATTAATGTAAACTTCTATAATGTTGCATGACAAACACACTTGGAGGTATCGACTGAGTTGTCTGCAAATACTGTGCATTTTCATTGGTATACCGTCTGTTCAGTACGTTACTCTCTCACATAATAAAGCAGCACCAGGAAGATCAAAGACCACCTCAGCAGACCTTCGCAAAATGAAATCAAAATGTAACAGCTGATATCAGTCAATGAGATTTACAGCCTCTCGTCCGCGAAATTCCACTCAGAACGTATCTTTGGAGAGCTGAAGAAGGAAAATTGCGTTATCGTGTTGGTTGCGGCCGGGGGGGGGGGTAGTAAACACTAGTATGAAGAACAGTAAGTTTCAAAGGTTCGCCACCCATCTCCTACATTTCTTTGTACATTGTTTATTTCACCTTTTATTGCTTTATTTATTGATTTAATAATTTACTATAATTCGCTATAATTCGCTATTTTATTTAGGAGAGCAGAGCAGCTATTTTTTATTTTGGAGAGCAGTTATTTTTTTTAAAGATTCTTGAAAATAACAATCACGTCTGAAAGCATAATGTATAATGGCATTATGAGTATGACAAGGTTTAAAATGTGTTTCCGGTTTAGTTTCATTCCAATGGAATAAAAATGACCCAGTTCTTATTTTGATGTGCCAAATCCGAAATAAGCACTTTAGGTGAACTCAATCAATAAATAGAACCGTTTCTTGAAAAAATCTTGAAATTGTCCACCCGATTTGATGACATTTTCATTGGTCGTTACGTTACGTTACGTTTCACTTGACTGCTGCTGTCGTCGGGGCTGAGGGCAGAAGAAGCTGACGTGCTCCTCCATGCTGATCTGTCTCTGTTTACAGACTGCACCAGGTGTTCTGGCATCGTCATTCTATTTCATTCTTTCACACTGTTGGGTTCTATGTAGAGGATGAGACCGAATTAAGCCCCGATGTATCGTACATTAAAAGCAGAATGTTCTGACAACTACCCGAATCTTTACCAAACATTTATTGGAAAGAACGGAAAAGTGATCAAGCAGAACGGGTTTCAATCTGAATGGTACTCCGTTTTATAGTCCAATGTCAAGATGCACTTTTAGTGACATTACTTTACCATCTTCTCTCCTGTGAATGGAGAAATTGCATTTCGAGATGAAAAACTGTAAATGCCTATTTTGTTACTTAAAAATAAAATTTAAAAAAAACCCGTTGTTACAATTGGAGGAAACACGTAAAAGGAAACACATTTTCCGGTCTGGCTCTGCAATGAGTTTCACAGAACATTAATGATTTAAGCAGCACTTAAAGAAGCAATTTTCAATCAGTGATATCGGAACACCACTTTAAATTCCTAGACTGACGCTCTTTCTTTCCTTTTTCCTCTATAATGAATTTTGCAGGAGCTCCACATTATTGTTAGAGTACTTTTCACTTTGCAATTAACATTCTAGACCGTCATGACTAAGGGGAGTGTAAACATGATGGATACACACAATGCAGCGTTGGGGCGATTGCAAAAATGCCACTGGCATGGTCTGACGAGCTGTTGGTTCAGCCATTGACATTGGCATGAAATGCCCCCGTGAGGGCGAGGGGCGGATGCAGCGGCATTGGGGGCATGCGGTGGTGTGCCCCTACCCCCAAAATAATGTCCGTGCCCAACCCCCCGGGTGATTAAACACCCCCGGGTGTCAGAGATTAAACATTACCCGAATACAAAGTTAAATTTCATTAGCTTTCTAATATGTTACCGGTAGTATTTGTTAGTGTTTTATAAACTGATTTTCAATTTACAAGCAGGCAATTTACTTGTTTTTATCTCCACGGCAGATTGGCTTACACAAAATGGCAAATGACATAAAGAAAGTGCTGAAAAGGAGATTGTTTAGGAAAAATGCAAACGGAAGCTACAGTTTTTATTATCCAGAAGTACCCCCTAGGAAAAAATGGTGCCCCCCTCAACCATGGAAGTAATTTAATTAGTATTTCATGAGTACTTGAAATGGGTCCAAGTGGTCATGGTTTGTCACAAAGTTACTAATTTCACAGGGGAGTCCCCAAAATGTTTTACCTAAAGTATGTTCAGCGGTGAGTTAACATTTGTAATAAAAAAAACCCTTTAAAACAAAAACAAAACAACGACGACGACGACAACTGAATTGGCTAAAAAAAACCAGAATAATTAAGCAAACACCACATGCAGATGAATGTTGTCCAAGCATTTCCTTGTAAATGTTTTTTTGACAAACAATTATTTTGGAGACGTTATTTTACCACCAAACTCAATTTACAGGGCGCTTCAAAATAACAATCACGGTGAACCAATTTTAAAGAATTTCACACAAACTGTGAGGACCACAATTAGCGTCCCCGTATTGACTGGACGGGTCTGGACGCGTCCACTAATGTACTATATACTCTCTCCCTCAATTATCTTCTGTGCAATAATTAAAATACACAGAGCATTATACGGCCCTATAATATAATTATTAGTTTAGGACTAATTTAACAGAGTTGAACGGTAATGAAAATGTACTTCCGCTATCTGGAAATGTGCATGTACAACTAATGGCTTAGTGGTTGCAAATGGACCCCATTTTTGACCTCTGACTCATTCTAGTGAGCGGGATTAACATTATTAACGGCGCGCAACATTGATTGACAAGAGTGCTTATTCGGGAGCCATTATTTGGGTGATAACTGTTATTATAACACCCCTTACAAAAATTCTGCCTTTTCATTGGTTAAGAGCGCGTCACATGATATGTCTTAGTTTTACTAGAAACCCGGCGGCCGTGTGATAGTCTTTTGCCATGGAATAGTCGACTATTACATGGCGCGCGCAGTACCCAGACGTCTTTTTTACCCACATCGAACTCAATCAGTTGTGCATCTGTGTATCTGAAATGCGCGTACGAACGTTACGTGTACGAGGATGATAAATAGTCTGTTTGGGGGTCTTATAAAACAAATATTGACTGCTTTTACTCGTGCTATGGTTAAAACTCCGACTCCCTCGGTGATCCCCGGACCGTTCCATTTTCCCTCGGCTGCGCCTCGGGAAAATAGAACGCTCCGGGGATCACCTCGGGAGTCGTAGTTTTAACCATAGCACTCGAAGCAGTCAATATTTGTATACTATATACCACACTTATATACCCTTGTCATTTGATTGGTGGAACACCGTGACGTGTCAAACTTTATTTTAGTTTGTAGAATCCGCCATCTTGAAACCTAGCCTAACCGAGCCAACAACTCGGTTATCGGTTTGGTCTGCGAGGGAGAAGTATGGCCTTCTTTACAAGGACATGGTATAAGTCTTTCACACTCGAAATCAATTGGGATAGCCTATATACAACGATACTCTGATTGAACCTCTCCCAGCGAACTTCCCCAAAACGGGAAACATTAATTGAGTGTTGTCGTTACTAAAACTACCCCGATTATATGGTCCCCTTTTATCCTACTTGGAAGCCACCCCCAACCCGCCCCTTTTTACCCATGGCCTTTTCGAAACCAGGGTTTGGGCTTGGGCTTGGGATTAAGTCTCCGTCAGTTATTTGGAAACTACATGCTTTCCTTATGGGGCTTCAACCAGACGGACGGAGTCTAAGCCCAAGCCCAAGTCCAAGCCTTGTTTTCGAAACTTGGGCTTTAGACACTTGTATTTTCGAGAGCACGACGTCGTCTTTGGCTCAAAACTTACGTTCGCTTTTTGTACAGGGCTTCAAACATACGAACTATAATACATAACAACATGAATTTCTAAGTCACAATCTAACATGGAATATTGTGTTTCCCAAAGTAAAATTAATTCGCTCACGAAATCACAAATAAAACAAATTAAAAAATATATATATAATTTTGAAAAATAATAATGTAAGACGGAGAGGGGTCCTTCTACCGATGGCCTACTACTTTTACAAAATTATGTCTGTTTTACAGATACAAGTTAATGTCCAGAGACTTTAATTTAAACTATTCTTGTGAAAACAAAATTGGGTCCATTCCGTCATGTATTTACCTTGCACGTCCATCAGTTCAGTAAGTTTATTTGACCGTTAATATAAATCTTAGCACGCGTGACCGGGTACACGATAAGCATGGGATGCAGACCAAATACAGTCTTCGTAAATTCATTATTTACTCAAGCCATGATGAATTTGAAAAACATATGCTGGTATGCAAGGAGTTATTATAAAAGAGTGTTAGGGAATAAGGCTTGCATTATCAATAATAATGTGCACCGGACGCAGATATTCTTGTAAGGCAATATACGTTTTGCCATGCATGACGGGAGAACTTTGTAGTGAAACCATATTTTGTAAAGACCCGGGAAGGAAAGCAAGAGATCCAAAGATCCGTTCAATAACACAAAAAAACAAGTCTTGCAAATTTAATTAAGTGTGTTCTGTCAAAGTTGAGTGATTTTCGCACACACGCCCGGTGAGTCTACTCTACGAGACGTTGACCTTATTTTCCCCCAACAAAACAAGAACTCACTTGGTATTTGGAATCTTCTTTTCACTATTCTCACACAGGAATTTTAAAAAGAAGAATCGTAAACTTTTGACAACAGTTGTAAATATTATTCTGGACAAGTTCTCACAAGGCGCCGCTAAGAATTTGTATTGGCTATCATGTCCAGCCCGCAAGGGAAAACAGATGATAAAAAACTTCCCAAGCAAGAATGAAGTTTGCAAACATGATGGTTTATTCCCATCAATTATTTTTGACATTGGATGGATGGATGCCTTCTTTGGACAATCCGGCCGCTTGTCTCGGTATCCATCACCCCAAATAATGCCCACCCGGGGGTGTTGACCTTACCACGGGCAGACCAGTTGTCAAAACCTGGCCGCCCCACGTGCCATTACGACAAAACGTCCGGTGAGCCACGTGCCGCCATTAATAATATCATTCAAAAGAAATACAATATATAAACACACTGCACGCATGCCTAGAACTGCGGAACGTGTTTACACTACACAGATGGGAATCGGCTTAAGACGCATTTTGGCGCGGCCCCGTCTTGTGAAGGATGGTTAGAGACATAATTCGAAATGAGATTGGAAGATGCCAAACTTAATTGTCAGCGTTCCTTTTAGCGGATCTTCCTTTCTTAAAGTGTCCGTGGTATTTTTAGCGTTATATCTCGCCCGTTTGGTTTTATTGGATATGTGAGGCTTAGGGTAGATTACACCGTTCAAACTGTACCACGAAGGTGTCGATTTGTCAATATGAAGTGATGTGTGGAGGACTATAATGCTCGTCTGAGCAGTTCAGCGTGAGAAACTTTCCTCGAACTTCTGAGTTTTAGGTTGAGATACCGAGTGTTTCAATGCGTGGAAATAATCGCAGAACTGAAGTAAATTATATAAAAATTTCCACGAACTTTCTTCGTGTTGAGTCGAATGGGACTTCGCAACCAGCAAATAAAATATCGATGGAACTTGTGATCGATTGGACATTTTATGATTTAACCGTTCAGAACTCGTGATGTCGACGGTGGATTTTTCTTCGTTTTGTTTGCGTTGATTGGACACCAGACTCCACAAACAAATGAAAGTAGGATGAAAGAATCATCTGGGAAAATGGACAACTTTGCTCGCTGGTGAATAGCCGGATGCATTATGCTGTTCACGTCAACTCGACTTCCTTTTAGATGTTGAAATTAATAGTACTTTATATTATAGATAAATGACTGATATCACTTTCTGTGGACCGCGACGTCAAGCTGGGTTAGGATTTTAATTTACAAAAGAAAATAACAATTTGATTGACACCCAGCACGAGAACTGACTCACTTGAAGGAACAGAATGAGACATAATTCAGTGAAATGTTGCTGGTATGGGGGGATGGTTTTAGCACCCGCATAGTTTACCAAGGAGAGATCGACGCGAGCGTGTGCATGGCCACATTCAATGAATTGTTTGCCATGCAACATCATCACTGCCCGTCAATTTAATTCTTCTGCGATTACAGGATAAGCTACTGCCGTGTGCACTTACTTCCTGGTGGGGAAAAATTGGTTGGGGCGAGAGAAGGAAAACAAACTGCTGGTATGCCTTAACACCTGACCCGATTTATCATGATTTTCATGAGGGCATCGCAAAACACTTGAAGCTCTGTAAAAGGACAAGTACTTGGTGATTAAATACCTCTGATGTACAAATATCAAGCTTTTTGGAAATTGATTTCGATGGGGGTTTTGTCGTTGAACAGATGGACGATGGAGTTAACTGCACACACGTTGAAGTAGGTCTCTCGGTGGTGCGTCTCCGGCAAACAATTTTACCGGGAGAAATTAATTCGGAACTCGGTAGGGAATCGCTCGGCTGACTGCACCCGATGAGGAGGGTGAACTTCACTAATTCTTTTGAGCGGTTTTAATTTCTGTTTGACGAACAGACGGTTCGATGTCAATGTTTAACTTCTTCTACTCCAAGTTGCCTCTCGTGGCGTTTCTCGCGTAATCATTGGTCGAACGGGATTAGTAATGATAACTGAACGTCGCAACGAATTACTGCAGGATCGAACAGTGTATGATCATTTCTGAGACTGGTAATTCATAACACTTTTTTTTTTCTCCTGCTCTGTTTCGCGCTAAAAATTCCCAATGGAGACAATTACTTATCTTCAGATTTTCAAACTCGTTTGTCTTATTTTGTGCCAATGTTTCACCATAACTTCTGGAATTCGCGCTTTGCGGCTGCCAACCAGCTTTACAGCTATCGAGGGAGGAAGGGCCGAGTTCAACTGTACAGCGGCAGACAAATCATCCGATGAGGAATTATTTTGGGCCATAAAATGGGACGATGGCTCACCCCTGATGTGGTACTATCTCCCAGCGGAAGTAACCACAAATCACGAATTTTTCCTCCGCGGTATGGCACTGACTACCATTCCCGTCGCCACGCTAGGGGACCATGGCCGGTACTCTACGGTACACCGGCAGGTAAACACTTCTGACGGGTCCGTTGTGGACCTCTGCTTGCTTCAGATTGATGACACTCGCGATAAAGATCGAGGAAAATTTCACTGCGTATACAAAGTGGGTGGCTATTTCCGCAATATTTTTGCAACGGGACAAAACAATCAGGCGCAGCTTACTGTGGTTACGCCGCCCGAAGGAGACGCGCCGTCATGCGACGTGTCACAAATCGCCACGGCTGACCCAACGTTTGGCGGTGCTCTGGTAGAACTTTCTTGTATCTCCTCGATTGCTACTAACCCTTTACCAACAATAACCTGGGTCACAGGAAACAAAGAGTTATCCTCAACTACTGGAAACGCGAACTTATATCGATATTCACTCAAGGAACAAGATAACGGACGAGAATTTGTTTGTCTTGTGACGCACCCGAGTTTGGTGACTCCACGTAAGTGCTCAGTTTTGCCTTTAGACGAACCACCAAATGCCGTTATCACGAAGGAGAATTTGGTGTCAGCGGTGGGATCCAGTGCAGTATTCAAATGCCTCGGAAGCGGAATTCCATACATAGTCAAATACACCTGGTTCGTAGGTGAAAGCTCATTCAGTCATTCCAACACAGACGGGACAAACACTCCGGAAATATCTTACGTCGGTTCGGAAGGTTCAACTTTGAGCTTGCCAAACCTAAAACGCTCTGCGAATAACACGAGGGTTACTTGTGGGGTAAGCCTTCCTTCTGGTCTATCTAGAAATGCCTCAGCCTTCATCCTCTTGAGAGAAAGCCTCCCCCTCTCGGTTTCTATATCACCAAAGCGTGTCCGTGTATTTAAAGATTCAGACATTTATACATTCACCTGTTTTGCTGAAACGGAAGACAGTAAGCAATTGTTTTACACCTGGTACGTTGACGATTTGCAAATTTTTACTAACACCACAGCCGAGAACCATCCGTTTGGAATAAAAAACATGGGTCAATTAGGGTCAACTTTGCTGATTTCAAAGGAACGGGCCTTGATGTTTGACAATGACGTCATAATCACTTGTGACGTCGCTACTGAAACTGGAATCAAAGCAACTGATTCCGGTATCTTGATATCTCAGCAAAACACACACATTTCCGTGGATATTACCCCAAAGGTTCTTGAGACATCTGTTGGTGGTGAGGCCAACTTCAGATGTGCAACTCAACCGAATGCTCCTCCAAACTCAACATTTGTGTGGATGGTCAATTGTGAGCTGGACCAACAGACCATGCAGGATCCAAAGGACTTCTGGTCCGAGTCTGGCAGCCAGACCATCACTATGAGCACACTGAACCATGCCACACAGTGTGATATAACATGTTCGGTCTCCATGCTCTCTGGACTCTCTGCATCTGCGACCGGCCTCCTGGTTGTTCATTCTCCGGAGTATCAGTCCGTTTCAATTGGGGAGGTGAAGCAACCCGAGTCTCGCTCCACTGAATGGCGTCTCCCGGGTGCCCTGGCGGCCGGGGGTGTCGGCATCATCCTCGGTATTTTCTTCTGCTCCATGCTTCTCCTCTTGTACAGCTGCGCGAAGGGTTACAACAGGTACAACAAGACTGGTGGTGCCAGCCGAGTTCAAGTCAGCACCCCTATCTATGAGACAATTAACCCACAATGTGGGAATCGAGACCAGGTCGCCCCCGAGTTACCCCTGTCGAGTATGAGGCAGTGTCAGCAGCAGTCCAATGCCACCTATAACCGACCCCCAATCGAGTTGCCAATCTTGCAGGTGGCTATGCCCGTACAGAGGGTAGGTCCACAGAGGGTGGACCCGCAGCCCAGGGTGGACTCACCCCAAAGGGCCACCCCACAGCAGAGAGTCGGCTTGCAGAGAGTGCCGAGCTCGGAGTCTCAAGTCGACTCGTTGACGAGTTCCATCTCTAAAGATTCCCTGGACTTCAGCGGGATGAACTCCAGCCCCTCAACGGCAACTTTCGGCAGGGATTCCGACTCGGATGACCACGAGTACGAGAGCTGTGAGATCACCACATGTGTTTGATCAAAATGGGTTCCAGGCTGACCAAGTAAAGCACTGTATTACATTAATATAGTCAGGACAGTAGTTATCCTAGAGACAGGTTGGTATGACCACCTTTCAACAGCACGAAGGAACTATGAGATGGACCCATTATGCGGACTTAAAAGGGAAACTGCAAATTCAAGCCAAATTCAGGCCAATGATTTTTCACAAACCAAGCCAAATCAGTTTTCAAAACTGAAGTATTATTTGTGTGGGATATATAAAAGTTCAACAAAATCTATGACTTGCATAATGCATACGCATGCATCACTACAATTCCGGACTCACGACTGTAAAATAGTTAAGCAAAGACTGAACTTAGAGGTATTATTTGGGATTGGTAGAGCTGGAAAAAATATATAGTCGCAGACAGTGTTCAAGTTTTGTGTGGTGTGATCAACCAAACATGAAATAACAATACTGTAAAAATGTTGGCTTAATCCGAGTCAGGAGAAATATAGTGAAAAATAATGCAAAATTTCTAGCATGTAAAACACACTGTCCTTAATTGTGGTTGTAACAACCGAAATTAGCTGTCGCGTTGTTTTTTGTATAGGTTTTCAGATACATTTTTCTCGAATATGACTTCATTTCACACGGAATAATTTGTTCTAGTATGAGCTTCATAATTAGTAAGCTTTCAGACTGAAATTTAACAACGATGTTTTTAGCCTTAACAATCCTGTAAAATACCTTTAAGTATATTCCTACTAATGAAACAGTTTACAAAGCGGAAGCTTCCAATGTACATTTAAAAAAAAATTAGTTTGCATCATCATGAGACCGTCAAATTTAAAATTAAATTGTATATAAATTTTTCCCTTCTTTTATTTTGAGTGACATTATTTAATGCTTGACATTTCCATTTTAATGACCAAACTACCTTACTCATTCCAATTTTTCCCTGTCCAGACCAGATTTAAAGATGAAGTTATAGTTTTAAATTGTAATGTTCTCGTTAAAAATTATAATTATGTGAAGGCCTATGAATATAGGTAGTTCTGAGAAACTTTGCCCAATTTTGTAGAGCTACTCTAAGCAAACAACTTTCCTTATGTCTGCTCAGTAAAGCGTATAGGAAACCAGTCAAAGATGGTATGAGTGCAATGGCATTTTGGCTGGTAATCTTAGATCTGGTGAACAAAATTGTTTTGTGCTTAGCTACTTTTTACGTTAACGCAGCTCTCTGATAATTGGGACATTTTTATCAGTTGAAGAATTTGCCAATTTAAATTTCGACGCTTTATATACAACCATTTAACATGTAAAAAGTGAAAGCTTTATAAAGCTAGTGAGCACATAATACCAAACACGGAATAGAGTGCAAATTACCAGACAAAATTTCAGGTGATGATCTTATAATTAACACTCGGCTTTGTTATCCTTGGCAATAAGTAATAGTGTTAAGCATTCTTTGTTTTATTTGCTGACGCACTAATTTTGTGTACACGATGAATATTTAACACTTATATTATAATTCAAAAAAA
Source organism: Pisaster brevispinus (assembly GCA_023634235.1). Classification (NCBI taxonomy): domain Eukaryota; kingdom Metazoa; phylum Echinodermata; class Asteroidea; order Forcipulatida; family Asteriidae; genus Pisaster; species Pisaster brevispinus. Next base: position 11,240,574 of record JAMKCF010000017.1, read on the forward strand.
TTATATTTGCCTTGTATTACATTCACTAAAAATGTATTGAAGATATGAAGTGTGAAGATATTTTGTATCGTGTACATTTTACGGATGGATCTCAACAGCTGACGATGACGTGCAAACTGTTTGAGGCCGTTAAAATAATCCGAGACGCTGTGGGAATAAGATGCCACAAATTGGCTTTGGTCATCTCAGCATTACTTGACCGCTAGGGACAACTGTAAAACCCAGTTTCAACAATAGAAATTCGCTTAGCAGATGAAAGGCGTGCTTAGTGGAAACACCTCATGGGCTCTTGTCTTGTATTAATGAGCAAAACAGTCTGTTCAGTACGTTTACCTGCTAATGGAGTTTCATGAAATTTGGTAATTCCAAAGCACATAATTGGTATAAACGTATTAGGAGTTTGCTGTTTTCAAATATTTTAAAGGTAATTCCTACAGAATTTAAACTGTGTGATCACGATGCAACTGTGTGATCACGATGAGACATGTAACAGTTATTGGAACAATAAAACTAGTTGAAACACTAATTTCATGAACGAAATTTTTCATAATTTGGACGAATAACAAACAAGTTTATATCTGGACAAAATGTTATCAAGTGAGATTTGCGCCCCCATCAGCATCATATTTAACTCTGCCACCAGGCATCCCCATATAGCTCGGAAAACTATAGGTATATTCTGTAACTTGTAGTATTAGTTAACATATTCGTTTATAAGAAGCTTTACCTTGGTCTTGTTATTTTCGTAGAATTTCACCCGTTCCGCTTATCACTGAATAGCAATTTATTTCATGGTCAGAAGTAGTAACTCAACTCAAAACAATTGCCCCTCTGCTGGCGGCTGTTTTGTTGCTGAGTTCAAAAATAAATGAACACAGAATGAACACAATAATTGTTGAAAGCGTTGCGTGGGCATCAAATGCTAATACTGATTTGTTGCCGAGCCACCATTTCTTGTCAGCATCATCGATTACTTATTGTTGTATTGAATGAGTGCATGGAACAAAAGCCACTCAACTCAATATCGCTGGTAAGAGCTAATGGCTCATCAGTGTAACCATCATAGTGGCATAACCAGACATTTTCATTTGAGGCTGGGCAAGCAGGGGCAAGGACATAATTTGAGGGTTGGGAGCGGGCTATTTAATGTATCGAATTCCATTCTTTTGTGCATTGGGGGGAAGTTTGGTCTCATGGGAGAGGAGGGGGGCAATGATTTTGAGCAGGAGGGGATGGAGCCCCCTGCCCCCCCCCCCGGTTTCGCCACTGAACCATAGAGCAATGACGTGTGATGTAACTACATCATTAACAAGTCATCTGTGACGGGAGGACGTTAACAATTCTAGGTCCAATTTTGATCCGGAAAATAAGATTTACGTAAGGATTACATAACGCTTTCGTATGTATAAAACCGACGTTTTATCAACCAAATCTTAAGGTCTTCGTACAGTTCGCATTGCAAAGACATCTTAATGTAGACTTTGTTTACCATCTTCGTATACAAGTTGTTTTCTCTTATTCTCTTTGTTTGAGACGGATTCCGGGAAAAGACACGGAGAGATATGTGTCTTTATCTTATGATAAATGGATTCTATCACTTGTATATATTATGCCAGCAATTGTATTCATAAAGCAATATAGACCTCTGTCATGCTGCAGCCGACTTTGTCAGATTCCCTGTACACACAATAACATGTATAGTTATTCTCATTTGATAACGATGAACCAGACTTCTTTTCCTTCCAGCCTCGGTTTTGTCACATTGCTTTGAATGGAAGAAAACAAATGGCCGCACAACAGTCTGTTTTTGTCCATTCAAGTCAACGTAAACCGTGATCTATGTTGTAACCAGACCGAGGCCCAGAGGGTTGATAGTCTGGTACCGTCAATGAGTGAGGAAAAGACTGCTCAATGTCACTTACAGAGATTTTTTATGGAACCTCACAGAAACAAAATGATAAAGGTCAATGGGGGTTTAAAGTTTCGATTAATGTAATTTTCACAATTTGCATTTCATGATTTTAGTAAAACCCTTTTAGTATTTTGTAACTGTATATTTCCATGTATAAATTATCATTATAGTTTGCACACGGTGTTGAGTATACACATGTATGTATGAATATATAATGGACGATAGAACCTCACGACCATTTTATGTTCAATATTTTAAGCTACTTTGAAGGTGTCTCAGTAATGAGTAAAACATCTGCGCTTACTAAGTAGAATTCTGAGTAGGATTTCGAACTTGACAATATTGGATCGTAAAACGTGTTAAACCATAAGTATAACAAAAAACACTCGTTAAAATCATTAAACGGTACTTCCTCCTCGGATAAATGTATGAGTCATAATTGCTTAATTTGTGGACAAAATATGAAAAAGATAACTATAAATTGGTAAAAAATATTATCCATTATAGGTGAGTATACTGACTGTTGGTGGGGATAAATCTTCAGTGCAACTGAGCTAAAAAAAATTCCTTCTGAATTGGAACATTGCCATTTTCCCCAATGGGAACGCCACAAATAATTCCAAATAAGGCAAATCAAGAGATAAGGAAATGAGTGAAATATGATACCGTGGTAATGTGATTATGGCGGGCCCGGTGTGGGAATTTAATCGGAACTTGGGCCGTGACAGTCCGTCCAGACAACATATTTTCAAGGAAACAACTGTTCTATTGGTTTGTTTATCACATCGGCATAAAACATAAATTTGTTTGCGCATGTGCCAACATGACACAAAAACAAGCCTGGGATTGCATAAGACACCTACGGAAGCGTAGAACTATAAACCACGTATATGTTGTTTAAATGTTGTACGCCAAAAACAAGCGGTATAGGCATACATACGACTGATAAAAAGTGGTACGTAAGAGTTGTCGTACACGGGGTTCGTACGACCTACGTCGACGTACGACTTATTAATGTACGTGCATTGTATATATTATGTATAATCTCGCACATACATGTACGACTTATAGTATTATCTCGTATGTACGACACATTTTCTCGTACGTACGAATTGTTGTCTCGTACGTACGACTTATTATCTCGTACGTACGACTTATTATCTCGTATGAACACTATAATTACTTGTAAAATATGATTAAAATATTCACTTTCAAACCACATAAAAACAACCTCACTGCCGAAAAAAATGAACAAGTTCTCGACCGTTCTCCCTTTCGGTTAAATCAATTTCGTATAACCGACGTTTACATATAATTTTTTAAATAATAATTATGCACATTCATTTATCGTAAACTCCTGCATTTGAAATTCGACCAAAGTAAGCTTTCAATTTTGTCTATGTCCAGATTTGTCATGTTGTTATACACGTATCAAGCTTATAGGGCCTATATGTACTTACCAGCATATGTCATGTTTCCTATAACCTTGTATTATTAGAGTAATTGGATATTCCGGTTTCTCAATTAAGGTTCCAACTTGCCGGCATAAATGGTTTTAGTAGTGCTTCTTTAAAGTGGTGAAATCTTAATGGGATTTGATACGTTATTTTCCTTACGTAGGTCAGTAGGCTTTAATTTGGTTAAGAGATTGCACTGATTGGCGCATCGCCGTCACGTGGTATTGTAGTCTTAACCAAATAAAGTAATTAATTCATTTTGCTACTCAGCGTAGACTATCACTTTCCAGAGGAGGTCGAATTAGTCATCAACAAATAAATGTTGAGGGATTATGAACGAAATTTGTCAAGAATTTGGTTTCAGTTTTATTTAATGCATTCCAAGAGTGGTATATACGAAGTTTTGTTTTGTGCGCCATCTTGGTTTTTTTCTCTTTCTTCCATTCAAATCAATGCAGCCAAATCGAGGCTGAGAGGAAATAGTCTGGACCCCATCGGTTTTATTTAAGAATACAATAATAATTGCGACTAAATGTTCCACACAATAGACATCATGATGGCACGTTGCGTTTGATTGGGCGCTTAGGGCTTTACAAAATAGTTGTGATGAAATGGGTATGGTTTGAAAGATGTTTTAAAAGTAAAATTTAAAAAAAGATTCACACAATTACTTCTCAAAATTGTTTGGTTTTCAGTTTTGTTTTGTGCGCCATCTTGTTTTTTGTTCTTTCTTCCATTCAAATCCGATGCAGCCAAATCGAGGCTGAGAGGAAATAGTCTGGACCCCATCGGTTTTATTTAAGAATACAATAATAATTGCGACTAAATGTTCCACACAATAGACATCATGATGGCACGTTGCGTTTGATTGGGCGCTTAGGGCTTTACAAAATAGTTGTGATGAAATGGGTATGGTTTGAAAGATGTGTTAAAAGTAGAATAAAATAAAAGATTCACACAATTACTCCTCGAAATTGTTTGGTTTTCCTTTTACTTCGTGAACTAACACGGTCCGCCATTTTGTGAGATCAACAATTTGGTTCTGCAAAATGGCGGACCGTGTAGTTCACAGAAAGAAAACCACACAACTTCGACTGAAATAAACCCACATTTTTTCCAACCCCTGTTTATTTTCATAACAAACGCCTTTTATAGGCCAAAAGCGCCCGATCCAAGGAAACGTGTCCCATTAAATAACCAGTAGGTATTGCGTTATGGCTGAGGCTGACCCGCCCATTCTTTTCTTGTTTTCATCAATTTTTTTGTTTGTTTTATATTTTACTTGCTGTTGCATCGACTCATCACAGATAAGCAACTGGCCTTGCGTATGGGCGTTGGCTATAGTCACTATTGAAATTAATAAAGTGCCAATTCATACTGAGTACAAGTTAATGGAAGGGTGTGGCTGTTTTATGTAATAAATAAACATAACATTATTTTATCATTGTATTGCCAATTGACTTTGTACGTATCCCCATAAGCCACAGGCAAGGGCATACATTTTGTGTACACAACATAGTTTCATTTACAACATGCGTGAGGCAATTCCTGAAGTCCTTCTTGACAAGAAGTATCGCTTTGATGATAAGCGGAAGAGGGCGCCTTTCCACAAATTATTTCTTCAAAACTGCAGGCATACTAAGTTTCTCTTAGTCTTAAGTGTTCTACATAAGGATCAATGACTTGTAGCTGTGATGTGACGGTTTTACCTTCGGCAGATTACGGTCATGTCTAGCAACTCAGCCAGTCCAGCTGAAGTTGCTCAAATAATACGTTGGTCTGTCGCATGATGGCATTGAGGGTTCTCCTTTCGCCAGGTACCAGCGCCTCATCCAAATGCGCTGAGATGGGCTGACGTAAGCGCATGCCCATTGGACCATTCCCCCCATTGGACCTAATAACCCCGGTCACCTCTTCATGCTTTTACTAAAGATTCGACCTCTATCAAATAGAATAATGATGGGAAAACATTATTGTCATAATTTATCCAAATAATACTTCACACAACTTGTTTAAAACGAAGAGGGCCAGCCAATTGTTTGTATTATCATAGCATGCATCATTACATCCTGAACAAGAATTTCTACAAGCTATCGGCCCATCCCATCAGCGGAATTGAATGAGACCAGTGGGGCCAAGCGAAGGTTTTTTATTGTTAAAACTTGCTATTTGTTTTACCAACAGAGGGCTCACTTTTTCATTCGATACATGCAACTAACTGAAATAACTTTATTGCGTTTTGTAGTAAACGAGGCAGTTAGTTCTCGTGACGACATGACTGTCGAGCACTAACACCCTGATGGGACTTTATACACGTACATTGTACATAATGACCATGTATATAGCATCCATACTGTAAAACTTCAAACGGTAACCATTTATAGCCGCGACCTCACTTGACCTCTTCAATACTGCTCCCTTGCAAACTCGATGTGCGAACCTCATTGAGGTTGCAGCTACAGGTAACAATTTAGCATCCTGGCGAACCGCATCATGGCGAACCGTATGAAGCAAAATTCATCTCGAATGCAGATGTAATAAAAAAAATCGCTGAGATGAGCTGGAAATGATGGTTTGTTTATTATCATAATCATATAATTCCATGGCAATGTGACGCAAAATTGTGCAAATGAGAAAATGGTGGCAGGGTGATAAACACTAAGAGCATTAAAAATAATTATGCACAGTTACATTTAAAAATTGCATAAACAAAAATATTTTTCTTTTCCTTTTACGACACCAACTAACGAGCAAATGTGCCACAAGCTCTCCATTTGAGAAAAAAACAAACGCGGTGGGTTCACTCAAACTATGGCAATTAAACTTTTGGAATTGCACAAAAAAAAGTAAACATAATAGACTTTGTAAAAGAAGTTTCCAGATAATACAGTTAAATAAACTGGAAAAATATCGGTATTAAGACATCACTCTTTCATTGAACAATGTGACTTTACCCTGAATGTTTGAACTGAATCTAGGGTTGGTGAATCATCGATAGCGAACATGACTAAACAAGAAGGTAAAACTGTAAAATTTGAAACTTTGCATGGTGGAAGTATAACTAAATAAGGTTTGCGGTAACACCATGTGGAAATCTCTTGAGTAGTGTATGTTCTGAAATGAACCGGTGGTTAACGACTCAACGTTTCGATCAGTATGCTCTGATCGTCTTTAGGAGAAAGGTAAACCTGAGCACCCACAAGTAACACAACCTTTACCCCTTGGCAGTCTTTTCCAATGAACCTTCCTGCTCTCATCTTAATTTTCCCTTGAGTTGTTTGAGGGTGGTAAACTGAGCCCAGCGACATCAAGAACTGAATGTTGGATGGATGTGGGAAGGCGAAGTTTTATTTATTTTTAACATTCTCTATTCGTTTAGGGAACACATGTGTTGTTAATATTTAAAATGGAACAGTGATTTGTTTTCTGCCACCACCACCACCAACACACCGGGCGGAAATGCGAGCTGCTGCACTCCTACTTGCTGTACCGTCCGTCATAAAGTTTCCCACCGTGATAGTCGATCTTACCAAGGGATGTGCTCGCCGTAACGGTTTTATCATATCCCTCCGCATCGGACTCATCCCAAAATCCCACAATCCTCTTTCAGTCCTGGTCTGTTTCTCAACAGTGTTACCCTGGGCTGATGTTCCTACGCGATCACGATGTATGATCCACGCCCGGACCTTGCCGGTTGCCTCGTCGTACTCAGAGGGTGTCGGGTCGGACGAGTCAGAAGCGGGAGACGATGGATGGCCTCGATTGGCTTTTCTCACGCGTTCGATCGGCTTGCTCAGATCCTCCAGTGAAATGTTTTTAAATCTGACTAACTTCACCCCTGGCAGGGATGAGGTGGCGAGACGGTGGACGAAGGCAGGCTCAGGTGTGAACTTGGAGTTATTGTGGTTGTTGGATCTACAGACAAGTGGTAATCTATTCGTGACGATGTGACCCTTTCGGGCGGTTAACGATGTCCGGGGTGATCCGAGTTGCTCTTCGTCAAATCTCAACCTTGCCGAGTGTCGACCGGTCCCTCGCGTTGCGTGTCGGGAAAACGTCACTCGGTCCACGTCGTGTCCAACTGTCGTTGTTCCTCGGTTTGCCGAAGGCCAGAATTTGATCTCATTCTTGACGACGAACTGGATCGATGATGTATTCGGTCGGTATTTCCCGAGGGTTAGATTCCGTGAAAGTGTGGCCGCTGTAGGAGGCTTAAAACACTCTGGGTGTGTGTTATGGGCTGTGATGTGAGACGTCACTGTTTTATCCTGTTTGCGTAACTTGTTGCGATACTCCATGGACCAGACGATATGGTCCCCTTTACCCGTACTGCCCGAATTCGCCCGGTCTTTTCCCGAAGGTTTGCCGGACCCCACCAAAAGGTTTCCAGAGTCACCCGACTGCTTGTCGGTATATTTTGAGTGATGCCCATTACAGCCCGGAGGTTTCTCGACAGTCACTTTTTCAGGAGGTCGAACATCGAAACTTTCCGGGCTTACTTTCGTGTTTCGTGATGCTGTTGATCCCATGCGTGGCGTGATTGTCACTCTTGGTGGTAGAATCAGAGGTTCGTCCTCCTCGCATGAAACTTCCGTCAAATCAAGATCAACCTTATTCTCCCTTGACATTCTGCCGTCTTGCGAAGTTTGGGTAACATTGTGTGAAGTATCAGATTCCAGGTTATTATTGGTTGAGTCTTGGGTACTTTTTGAATCTCCCGGTGGGTCATATTGTGTACCTTTGTTGTTGGAAGACATTTTTGTTTCGTCACCTTTGGTCAGCTTGGGATAAACCGTCGAAGATCAATCATTCGTTTCGCGACATATCAATCCAAAACTCACCACGCCGTATCGATCAATCCAAAACGACCTAACATTAGTAAGACTGCATTAACAATCTGTAAAAATTCGGAAAATTACAGTTCTATGGAAACCACCAAGTTCATAAGTTGTCTGCTCCGATTCTCCTGTCAAGTCACCACCACACAAGTGTTGTTTTAAATATCGCCATGTCAGTCTGTAAAAGAAAACAATACCAACAAACATCAGCAATCCAAGCTCAAATTTGCATTGCTACACAATGGGTTTAGTGTTGAATTTCGTTAAAGAACGTGTCTCCATTACGATTTCGGCAAGCCGTGTCACCATTACAATTTCGGCAAGTAAACATTACACCTCTTAACCCCCCCCCCCCAACACTTGAGCCCGTAAAACGTGCAGTTGTTAGCCACAAGTTGAACGATGCCTTCAGCAACGAATGCAAGGCTCAGTTGCGAGCAAAGTTCGATTATAACTCATGATTGCTTTTTGGAGTACGTCGTCTACAAAAGACGCATACTTCATGGAATTTTTATGTACACACTAGACTTGTAGATTAAGATCATAAACCAACTATTGTTGACAGGTTTTATTACGTTAGCTGTATGTCAGTAGACACATTATAGTGATGTACGCTACAATAAAGTGACTGCCTCATATCCTAACTTAATCATAAAAATCAAACACACGAGTAGAAATCCAACTTGTAAAATGTAAAGATGATGATTATGGTGTTTTTGTGAAACAAGTTGCTTTGCAAATGTGTGATGATACAAGTGGTCGTTTCCAAATTTGTATGCCCTTTTCGTCCTTAAAACATTAGTTGAAACCTCGATTGATTTGAATAGATGTATACTCGTGTAAGCATTTAGGCTTTTATGATATTTCATAGCATGCTATTCCAGCAACCAATGATGCACCAACCCTTCATGATTTGCTTTTAAGAAAACTAGTGTACGTAACGAACGAATTCAAAAACTACCAATGATGTACCAATATAACCTCCCAAAACGATGAACAAACCCTTTATGATAACAGCCATGCTATCATTTTTGAGAAAAGTATAGGGCAAGTATAGGATACGTTCCCTTCTTAAAAAAAAACCCAAATATGGCCTAAGAGGGAGTGTACTCAATCAGCAGCCAAACAACCATCTCCATGAAACAACCAACCCCAAAAGTATAGGACTGGAATGAAAGTTCTCTTCACAAATCCATCCATGGTAGAAACTCACTCCTAACTTACCTCAGTTATCACCTCCATGGTTATGGTGAAGGATTAGATCGTGACAATCGTTATCCTGTGAGTCTTCTTATCTTATCTTAATCCGCACTTGGAGAGTTCCGGGAGGTCCTGTTGACTTAACTCTACAGTTTTATTTCGACAGGGATAACATCAGCTTGAACACGCAAAATGTTGTTTCAATAATTTCCTATCATAATAGTTACTGATACTGCCATCGAGTGATTTCAAACTGGGTCAAACGGAGAAACTCATGGCAGAATTTACACATTGGTTTCCGCACGTTGGTTGTTGTCCACGCATCCTGTTCAGTTTAATCACGGGGTGAAGGAACCTCCATGGTTCAATCATACACGAGTAAAAATCATTCAAACAAAATCAGTTAATACTGCATACTTCTTCTTGCGATACAAGCCGAGATCATATAGCTGCCGTAAAGCGATTCCATGCAGGTTGAAAACCATGGCTGAGATGCTAAAAAACGTAGCTTCCTCCCACGATAATGGCGAACTAACGACGCGGGGAGGTTTTCTAACAAAGTTGGTGCATTTCCTCGGACTAATGTTGAGGGTGGCTGTACTCACGTCTTGATAACAGTAGCGTCATTTATTGCTATCATCCCCACATTAATCCACGTTCTCTGAGGCACTTCACGGACGATCGACCCGTCGAGGAACAAAAGTTGCGAGGCAATCCCAACGCTAGAGTTGACGCCACACAAAGGGCCGGGTGCCCTCGCTGTAAACACCGGGACAATGGTGTTTTAGATTGGACACAATAGTTGTTGTATAGTGGCCAATTGTACTATTTACACTTTTGAGATTTTTATAAGCTGTGGATCTAAATGGGCCAAAGTTATAAAGTCACAGGCCAAATAAGTTGTTTTGCAATAAAGCAGTAACTTTATCAGCGAAACATGTTGGGCATGTTGGGTGGGTGTAGTCTCTTCTATAGGTACAAACTACTGACAGCTCTTAGCAGAATTAAGCCTTTTGTGTAGTCCCGGCCCATGATCCATGGCTACAATGTAATGAGTCCATTAAGGAGCTTGAGTAACAAGAACAGACATGACAATGCACGACTCTGGACAGGATTAGACCGTGGAAGTAGAATTAGATACCTAACTTCAAATAAAGCAACAAGCTTGTGGTTTGCCATTACCAATACTTTCATGAACACTGAAAATGCATAAACCTAAATCTTTCAAACTTGCATGTCTTGTTATAATCCCACCCAAAGGACTTATTCACCGGAGAAAACAAAATGGAGCCATTAGCACCCGACCATTGGACGGGTACATTGCAAGTCCATGAAGAGAGTTCCAAGTCTCACTCGATGCTCAAACAAGCTCATATCTCAGCCATCAGATCAGCATGCCCCCCTTTTAAGTACATCAGTCAATGCTTTCACAGTCAAGGTTAAATGTTGACCAAATTCATATGACGTCATCACTCACACGACGCAATTTAGTTGTGCCATTTTGGGAGTCGGATTCCTCCGTGTTACTGTGCAGCACCATTTTGTGACGGTGTTCGGCTAGACGTTTATTTTTTACATGCAATTTGACTCAAAAAATAATGGCAGACCGTGCATGAGCAGACAGTACAGCCGCGTGTGACGTCAATACAACGAGTCTGTCAAGAAAGTGTACATCAACTTAAAACCTATTTTCATTCGTATATTAATTTTGATGTCAATTAACTGATGCATCCGATGCATTTCAAGACTTCGGGGCTATTAGTATCAAAGTAATAACATCTGAGCATCAAATAAATACTTCTGAAAGTTTTGAAGGTTTTAAAATCTGTTTAAAAACGAGAGTACGCCTCACTGATAAACATCAATTTCTTAAAATCAAGTAGACCCACATTTATCGACATTACACTTTCTGTAAAGTCCTGGTACTGACAATGACTTTCAATACATGTATGCAGGTACATTACTTATTTCTTTTAACAAACATGGGAGTTGAAATACAACACCCATGCACTATGGCTGCTAAACGTTCAATCTTTCGCTTACTATATTGTGTGCAAATACATTATTTAGTTCCATTTATTATTCAATATGTTACTCACAGCAACAACATGCTTATTTTTAACCCGCTGCAACATAGTATCGCCGACCACATTGACCCAAGAGTATAATATAATATTCATCACTTGTGCCTTTTTGCTAAACTCTGATTGGATGAAACTTTCCACAACACAGCGCCAAACACTCCATTAAGAAATCATGAGCAACTGCCAGCAACGTCATCGATCGACAACTTAGACGTACTGCCGGCATTCAATGCAACCCACGTGACTATAGACACTCGGTACACAAGAAATTCAGCGCGGGTTTCTTTTTCAATAAATATGATCATTTATTCATACTATGTAACTACGGCGAAAAACTTCCCTTGGTAACACGAGAGCCAGTACCGCTAACGCATAACTTGTAAATGTTCATTTGCCGTTTTCTTTATGACTTGGTAAATACCTCACAGGTAAACACGAGACTAACAATTCAATGGGTTTTTTTTAAAACTCAATCTTGGATTAATCAGTGTTTCGCCTGAGACAGACATTTTGCGGCACCGCCAGAATCCAATTAAAGAACACGGAACAAGTCCACATGAAAGAACATCATCGTCGCTGTTTGACACACACCATGGGGCAATGCAAACACAATCCTCGAGTTTGTGTTTTTGAATGAAAGTGATACAGCTACAATGTCAATGAGCTTTCTGACCGAACTTTTGCTTTCGTTCTTCAAATATTGACGTCACCACTGCAAGAAAATTACTCCTGAGTGAATTATCTCATGTAACCGAATCTGAGACTTCCACTACAAGTTATGCGACAAGGTAAATAATGAACTACTTATGACATTATAAACAATTATTACCGAATCACGTTTTGTTTACACCACTGCTTGAGCCAGTGTTCGAAACTAAAACTTAAAAGTAACTTGAAGTTCTACATTGTTGATAGTGACATAAAGAAGCATCTGGTGCCTGATACAAAAGGAGATTCTCGAATGTGCATAATACAATGATTAATAAGAAGTAAACAAACAATATTAAAAAACACATATCGGAGTGGAATAAGTGGATCAACCTTGGAAGGTCTTTCATATTCTTGCGTTAGTCAGGGACACGCTGAAAGAGACAATGTAGAAACCTATGCACCCTTCATAAAACGGAATTCGGACAGATGTTGAAACGTATGCGCGAACTGTCACTGGACCCAGACCTGGTCAGCCCGTCTACCATGGCAGCCCTGGTAGACCTCTCCCAACGAATCGACCACGGACTCAAATTTGACGACATCCGCAACCGCATCGTCATCACCGAAGACCTGATGAGAGATCTTCGGATCTCTGGGATGCGGGAGATGTCAAGACAAGCCATGGTTGCTGCTGCCGCACAGTCAGCCCGAGATCCTCCCTATCAGCAAGCAGCGTCAAAGACGCCCGCTCAGAACAATATGTGGCATCGCTCCCATGCAAACTCCGCAGCCATCTTGTATCGCCAGTCCCGGAGGTACATGTCGAGCAGGGCAAGCTTCCCACCCGCGATGCAGGTATACAAGCCGTCTAAAAACAGCAGAGAGCTACCCATCTTTCCTGAGCTAAGCGCGAACCAGTGCCAACTCTTTGCTAAGCACAAATTTCTCAAGAGCGAGAGTAGAGGTCATCGTCCGTCAGTGAGGCGCAGGCGACCTCATACGGAGCCCACCATCGGGGCACCGTTATACCAACACGTACTTTGCGACGACGATGTGAGAAGATTCCAACAACAGCAGCGGGAGGCGCAGAGAGTGCAGATGACAGAGTCCCCGACGAAGTCCACGGCCGAGTTTAAGCTTCCGGAGATTCAAACGCCGACACCGAGCGTCAGGGAACGGTACATCGTCAAGTGGCTGTACGCTGAGAGTGGAAGGAGTCCGTACATATCGGCCGATATGAATTTTAGACTGAGGAAAGTCAAGAAGACAGAAAGACTTGCAGAAAATGAAGCGACTCCCAAGGAAATTACAAATACACCAATTACGCCGTTTGTTAATGACAAGAAAAGTATCGCATCATGACTGGCTTGCCGCCATAACGATTGTGTACAATCCTAACAAGATGAATAACATTTTTGGTGGCAACGTCTTCCGTCCACCATCCATTCACTCCCTAATGGACTCCTTTGATTGAAAAAGAAACCTTAACTTGTTAATGCCTTAGTTATTTAACTAATTTCAATCATAAAACTTCACCAGTTCTCACTCCGCACCAAATATTGGTACACGTGTGTTTGTGAACTATTAGACGACCGCCCTCTGTTGGTTATTCACAGTTCCACTGAGAGTTAATCATTTATACACATTAATAATTTATTGATGATGAGAAGCTTATGATTTACACGAACTTTCGTTTTATTTGTTTATTGGTCTTGATTTTAAATTTGTGAAAAGTTTAAGCTTTCACATTAATATCGTTCATAACGTTTTACGATCAAATATTTCCGATCAAGGGAAAGCTGTTGCCACTGAAACCCAGCCTGAAGAATAACGAAGACGAAATTCAGATGGCAGTGTGTTCTCTAATAATTTATTCATAAAAAAAGTCCCCTAACACAGTCTGCTGGTCATTCGACATGAATAAATTATCAATATTGAGCAAGCTTTGCCAAGTACCTTGAAGTAGTCTGTTCAGTGAAATAGATCCACAGGCGATGAATATTTCATTACAAAAACGACGTTTCGCTTTTGGGGACTGTTACCCCAGACGATAATGCGAGAGGCGACTTTGCTTTTACATTATTTACAATTCTGTACATACAAGGAAGTAAGGGTCGGAAAAGACGGCTACAACCAATGAAGAGAGGGACACACAAGAGGAGTTGTCTGTTTGAAGAGTACTGAAGAAAAAAAATCAATATTTCTCTTGGACCTTTTTCAAGGTGCATCAAAGTGGGCCAGGCATAGGGAAAATAGTCATGCCGTGGTCACTTCAAGTTCCCAGTGTTAAAAGGGGCAATGGCAGTTCGATTTATGCGACTATTTTCCTTTCAGCCCTATAGTTACATTAGTTAAGTCGAAGACGGGCTAGCTTACTGGAGAATTCTGCGCTTAACGCCTATATAATCACGAGCTTTACTGAGCACCGTAAGCGTAGAATTCTGTGGTAAGCAGTACCATGAAATTGGGCCCAGATGTGTGCAAAGTGAAATAATTATAGACGGTACAATTCGGAAGCCTTTGACCAATCTCTTCAAATTCCATGTCAAAATATACAGAGGTGAGAGTTACTGCTAACTAAAACAAGTATGAAACTGGCATCCAGATCCAAGGAGGTATTTTGAAATGATAGCATTTCCAACTTTTGATAACCTTTCGGTTTAAAGATTCTAATGAGCTTTTGAGAACAGTATCTTCAGAACTACAGAAGTAGATTAAAGAGCACGACTTGTTTATTTTGGTGAAAACTACAATATTTCTCGTTTACCAACCAGACTTAACAAAGTCTGAAAACTCTCATCCCTGGTTATAAAAGAGTCATGATCTGCACATGACAATAAAGTATCTTTACAAGTTCCTGTCACGTTGGATTCTTAGCTTTACATTTTCATAAGACAAACACCTGTAATTTCACAAAGAAGACGTTTGTAAACGAATGAAAGTTCAATGTTTAAAAACACTTTAATTTATAACTTAAATGGATTTTGTTTAAATACAGTTAAAATAGAAAGTTAATTTTGAATGTTTTGTATAATAAACATTTTAAAACATAAATGAAACTTGTTTAATTTAATATATGCTTAATGGCACAAAATCATCACATATTCTTCCAAGTATCATAACTCTTTCCTTATTTAGGGAAAAATTGTCCTTGATAAATATTGGTAACAAAAGCACTTATATTGTTCACTCTATTCTACAAAAACAATTCTTATCCGTTTTGGACGTGGTTTTCCTGTTCTGATTTGTCCAACAAAAACAAAATATCAGTCTGTGAAAAAAAAAATAACATGGTGAGCCTGAACATTTCCTCTTCTAAGTTGTTATGGGATATAATCAAGTTAAATTATGCTTCGATGAGTCTGGGGTAAAAAACAAGAACTTCCCCTAATTTTTTAGATTATTTAGTTTAGTGACAAAAAACTGTGGCAAGTTAAAAAACTAATAAAAAATAGCGAACACATTAAATATTGGTTTTATTCTTCTTATGAAATAAGAGTCAAATACGCTACCGTTAAATGGCTTATCAAAGCCCTTCTCACATTTCTCGTTGCATTTAAAATTAATTCATATGAATTCAATGTAAAAAACAAAACAAGAAAAATAATGTAACTCTACGAAGACAACTGAAACAAACACCCATGTCAGCAAACACTGTTTTTAGGGAATTGTATCACTCTATTATGTTTGCACATCTTTACAGAGGAGAACAACCCAAACAATTATTACAGCTTATTTGATTTTACTGCTCTGTGGTACTCTTGGAATATTGTATTTTATGATCCAGCTGAAGACCTGGAGAACATCATTGGTTGCACAGCTTAATAATAGAGTCTGACCACTGAGTCTTCAATATACTCTGCTTGCACTTATTTATCCTTGAGAGGCCAACTCTTCTCTTCCGATTGCAGGAAGGCAAGGCTTGAGGTCTCTGCTGAGATACTGTTGCTCCTTGTGGATCTGTGTGAAAAAGGATCACAGAAAATCTGATAAACCTGGATCTGTCACATTGAAATCTGAAAGAAATTTACACTTGTTGACTTATTTATATAATTTGGTCAACAGCAGTTGCATGTTGTTCACTCACAATAAAACAAATATGGGAGTTTTGTGAAAACAAAAGCTTAAGCTAAAGGATTTTGAATAACTAACGATTGGGTTTTGTATTGTCACTTGGTTTGGGGAGTTGGTTCTGGAAAGTTATTTCACGCCTCCAGTGAAACATTCCGGTACAGCTATTCTGAGGAACAACCTGACCCACACTGACAGCCGCTTGTGAAGAGACACTTTCTGAAACTGAACGAGAGCCATAAGCGAACAATATCTCAATTTTATACAACATTGCCCACACCCCTGGTGCTCCTATCTTACATCAGACAGACAATTTCTAATTAACCCCCAAAAGAGGAAACTGCCTTTGACACAAATACTTGCAGAGTGTTTTTTCGATTTTCAATAGAATAAACACTCAAGAAAAGAGGAAATCAACTGAGTTGCTGAGAAGTCGCCATGTGATTTAATTGCCATGACATAAAACTCACAAATCAATCAAGCATGCCATAGTGTTTTTGTATCACCATGACATTTCATAATTTAATGATTAATCACATGTTTATATTAAGCGAAAAAACCGCCACTGAAATGTACAACCTTAACTTTTTTAAATGGTTCATCAACTGAAAGTCTAGAGGCACATGTACAGGCACTATGCCCGAGGTCAAATGGATTTTCTTCCCGCTGAAATTCAAGCCCTGACCAGGCCCTCTTACATTGGCAGTCAAGGACCTACTTATGAATAACAGCAAAAGTTTATGGACATCTTCAAATATTCATCAACCTTTTTGAGGCAAAGTGTAAATGCAGTGCCCTAAGAGTGTTGAAAGCAAAGGTAATTGCCACAAAGCTTGCGAGCGCTTTACTCGGATTCATTCTTCATCTTATCACTTTACCTCTTAGAATCTTATTTTACCTCTGAGAGGGTTTATCAACTACTTACCCACATTAGATCTGTCTGCAGCACTGTACTCAGGTACAAGCCCTGCTCCCTCACTGGTCAACTGTTGATCCTTTAATTCTCCAAGATCAGGGCTTGTTTGTGGGGTAATCTCTTTGACTTCATTGTCAAGTCTCCTCCTCTTCACATATTTTGGTTCTGAGATTTAAACAGAGGAAAGCATATCAGAATACAGATTTTAAAGAACAAACATGCATTGGGCGATGACTCCATTTACATTTTTAAAATAAAGAAATGTTTTATTATAGTTACAGGAGCTATTCACAGTGTGAGTTGATAAAGTTATGAATATAACATAATACATACCTATAATTTAAGGGAGCAACAAAGGCAATTTATTGCCTTTATGTCCCAGGTCATTTGCCTTTATGCCCCTTGATTTGCCACAGAACTAATTTAAATTTCCCTAATAGAGGCGCTAATTATCACTGAAAAACTGCCTTGCCCTTCTGATAAAACAGTAGCTACATTACACACACAAGCTTGTAATACAGCAATAATTCAAACACTAGGATGGTAGCCTCTGTTCATCCTTGTAGGCTAAATGTTGGGCTTCTTTGTTAAAAGGCTAATGATCCGAAAGAACGAAAATAGTTTTTTAAAATTGTCATGCATTCTATAAGGACATTTCCATTTGCATATTTGTACATATGTGAAATAATGTTAATGGAAATAAAACATTTAGTACTTTCATAAATTAAAACACTAAAATACAAATAAGGCATATAAATATAGAATGTCACCTTTATAATGTGCACACCTATAATGGAAATCAAGAGTAAACTTCTTCATTGGCTCAAGTAATAATCACACCTTACCTTCATCATTTGCATACAATTCATCGTCTCCATGGTAACAAGATTCCTCTTCTCCCTGAAATCTTGGTACCATCTGATCATTGATGGGTTGTGTGTTTACATTAGAATCGTTACCTCCATCTTCCCCAGTGTGAGCATTTAAACCTTGTATTAAGTCATCTTGTGATTTAGTTTCCTTTTGGTCATTAGTTATGTTAACCTCTTTTATTTTTTTCTCTTGGCTGCTATCTTTAACATCAGATGTATATTTATCTTTATCTGATGAGACGATAGCCTGAGAAGATAATACATGTACCTCCACATCTTCATCTTTCAATGTGTGACATTTGCCTGACAGCAACTTGATTTCGTGTGGCTTCTTTAGAAGCTGCAAATATTGCCCCACATCATCATGTGTAATCTTCTCCTGGTGTTCCCTCACTTCATCACACTCACACTTCTTGTTGGATTGTTTTGATGAGATGCAATCATCTATGTGAAAAGATGATACATCTAACTCCACACCTGAACTTCTCAGAGTGTGACACTCCCCCGATGGCAGCTTAACAACTTCTTTATTCTCAAGGAGGTGCAAATATTGCCGCACATCATCATTTGTAATCTTCAGTAGAGATGTCTTGAGATGTTCTTCTTCTGTGCCAGCATCATGGTTTGAATTGATCTTGTCCTTGTTATCACAATCACATCCTTGAAGTGTGGGCTGTGGCAGCCTTGTGTCCTCACCTGTGAGAAGTGATTGCTTTAGTGTAACATCAACACTCTCTGACAGGGAAGTGTGAGTCTCATTTTCAACAGAAACCAATAGATCTTCATCAGGTGATTCATGGGTGTTGACTTGAGGTGGGGTGATGTCTTCCAAGCAAACTGTGATTTTCTCGTTGCATTCACTAACACATCCTTCGGTTTGCATTAACAGCATCTGAGCGCCATTTAAGAGGTTTAATTCAAAGTCAGTGTTGCTTCCAAATGGGTGTTCATCGAGTTTTGCTTTCTTGCATAATGGAACCTCCAGTTCTTTACCTCTAAGAGATAAAAATGGCAAACGAGACTTGCTACTCTGCAGAACTTTATCATTGTTGTCTTTTGAAGCCTGTTCTGGGTCAGTTGCTGCCTGGTTTGTTTTGTCTGAATCAACTGGATCTTTAAGACATTTAAAATAATCTTTTTGCATATCCTCTCTGATCTTGGAAATATCATAGTTTGGGTAATGTTGAAATTCAGTTCCTTCTAAGTCAGAACAAGGCTCTTCATTGGTTATGATCAAATTTTGATCTGGGGTTTGACCATCTGTTATGTCACTTTCATGTAGTGAATGTTCTTGTATGATCTCTTGAATATCTCTGATATCTCTGGGTACAGCTGCTGATGATGATGGTTGGGATTCCCTGGGTATTTCTGATCTTTTCGTATCAACAAATTTTCCCACTTTATTATTGTCTATAAAAGCTGTCATGGGTGTTGGGGCACATTTCTTGTTTACATCTCTGATCTTGTGTTTTTCTGAAGAACATTCGGGTGCAAGATTCCCCTCAGGATTGCCAGATGCTTTTACAAATAACTCGTCGACAAGTTCCCCAACTGAAGCCAAAAGCCGTTCCCTTTTAGCACAGGAGGCCCGCTTGTTCAAGAAATTCTGTTCACATTTATAATTATTGGCGGCATCAGATGCTATCTGAAACAACTCTTCCAGCATATCCGTTACTGCAAGCAACACTTCCTCTTCTTTAAAACCTCTTTGTGTGCTCTTTAAGAAGTTGTTAGTGTAAAGATTCCAATCCATCTTTTTTCTTGATTTAGTTTTTCCTTACTTGGTTCTTCTTTTAGCAATTTTCTGAAACGAAATTAAGAATCAGTAATTAGAGGTAAAGGCCCAAAGGAAGCGTAGGCCTAAGCCTGAAAGAGTCTCCCCCGAAAAAGAAAAAAATAATAATAATAATTTCAAACGAAACAAACAAACAAAAACACCCCAACCAACAAACTAACATAAACATAAACAACAACAATCCACACACAAAATTAATTGTATAACTTATAAGTTAAACATAAAGGCTAAACAGTAGCAATATAAGAAGGAAAAACACTAACCAAATTAATATAGAAATTTATCAAGGAACTTTATGAATAAGCTTAGGCCTATACTCCGTTAACTAATGTATTAATGTGGAGTAGAAATGTTTCTGGTATTAATATTGTGACGTCTTTTGTTTTCGATTGACATGCATTTTTCGATCCTCCATTTTGAATCCTGATTATTGCGAGGCGAGACGAGATCCACTTGACCAGTACCTCTGTCTCTGAAACCCTAACTTTGTGCATGCTATTATCGGGACTCAACATACTGAAATTAAAGTTTCCATTTGTTGGTGACACCCAAGAGTTCACAGAAAGTTCAAACTTTTGGTGTATATCACTAATATGTATATTATGCACTAATATGTATATGCACTAATTTTACAAATGTGTCAACAAATAATAACCCATGGTTATGATGGTCAAATATTCCCAAAGTAAGTTTCATCTAATAAATCACTGTGTATACTAGGCCTATTACTATCATTCTCCTTCGGTAGAAATATAGATTTGTGGGATTACTATGGTATGTTCACAAAATCTCAACTTGTTGATGTGAGAATTTTTACATCAATATTATATTGACCAATCAAAAAGCAGGAGAGCCACCAACTACAGGACAGGAAAAATAATATAGAAAAATACGAATAATTAACTGACATAACTTGAAGTATTTGAAATAAATTATATTTAATCAAATATAATTAAAGTTTACCACTGTAAAGTGAGATAAAAATATACAACAGTATGGACAATACTTCTACCTTATTGAGACATTTTGCGTGTCATGCGTGTGTCTAAAGTTGATAAAAACTGCCTCTCAATGGAAGGATCGAAAACATATGGTGGTGCATGCATGCAGTGAATACAGTACCGCCACCGCTGTATTCTGTAAATGGCGGACGATCTTTCGATACAAAGGACTGCAGTTTCAAGGATGTCAACAGTTTATGAACTGAATAAACATGAAAAGGTGGGGTGAGACAGATGGTTTAAAAAAAAACTTCATTTGGTTTCTGTTTAAAAAAAAATTTTCCCCTTATCGGGAAGTAGGCCTATAAGTATAACTAATCGAAATATCACAGACACAATTGAAATGCTGGCCAACTAAATAAAATTAATGTTAAATAACATGACTATTGATAGTGATACTGAGTGATTGATGACAATGATTGACTCAATAAACATTCTGATTGACTCTTTGAGTCTTTCAATTTCAATTTCATCTTTGTCTTATAGTTAGACTCTTCTTTACTCTTATTTTATATACATAACAATCATAGGGCCTAGTAAAAATATTAAATACTTTTGCAAATTGTCACTGCTTCCATTTTTTAGCATGTGTAACGTAAGTGTTTGCTGAACAGACAACATGAATGAACACCTTTTGAATTTGTTTTGTATGCCTCTCACCCAGACAAAATTGCTTGGAATTGGACTGTGGATTGGATTTGTATGTCGTTTATTTTTAGTTAGGTTTAGCTTCTTAATTACTTAAAAAATTACGACGTGCAAATCACTTCAAGTTTCAACTTTACTCTTAGTCTAACGTATATAAATAAATTGTGTGTTAAAAACTTAATTGTTTTTTTTATAAACTTACCTTGAAAAAATCTTCTCACTGAGTTCTTCGAGTGTGGGGCAAGTCTTCGATGGCACACAGGATTGTCTTGACCCGGTGTCGTCTGCAAAAGTAAGAAACTCTTCATTGCACGTCTGCTTTAAAAACATAAAACTTTTTTAAACACACTATTTTTTATTATTATTATAATTTCTGACCAAAATTATTCTAAAAATAGTTTTAAAATATGTAATGTATTTGTTTAAATTCTATAAATAACTTTATTTTGTATAGTTTTGGTTTTAAAATATAGCTTATTTGACCAAGGACAAAAGTCTAGCAACAGACTCGAATTTCTCCCACTTTCATTTTGCGTTAGCGCACAAGCCAGTCTATCTAAACTCCCTTATGCACTGCGTGTTGGTTGGGCGCGCACAGCACAAAATCGTATCCGCAAGATGATAAATTCACTGCGCAAACGCAGCCACATCGATTTTGTGTGGCGCCTACGTTAGAACCCGGAAATAGTGCATGTAAACTGGTTCGGCGTGGGATTAAAACCTTGCATTTAAGAAGACATTTCACCCTAAACGAGGAAAGTACTTCATTTGAGGAGAGTGTAGAGGAGGAAAGAGCCATCTGAATTCTTTTCCATAAAAAAGAATAAAGGTGAGTTGCTTAAACGAACTGAAACACTGCTGACTGTTGTTGGCAATAAGGGGCCTTGAAAATGCAAAACTGCATGATATTTTTTGACAGAATATTCCTTTGACATCCGACTGTGCGGCACAACAACATTCACCAGTCAGTGTCACCAGACAGTCACTACCATTCCTAATAAAAGACAGGCAGTGGTGTACGTACTGTGTCACCCTTCCTCCACACCATAAATGCTTCTCTAAAATCACGTTCGTGGTATTGGTGTGTGGGGTTGAAAAACTAAAAACCATATTAAAAATTATTCAGTGACTCTTTTTTACTCTGTCTGTACTGTTTGTTTGTAAAGAGTACTCACTACTAAAAAAGACTATAGTATTATTAATATTATTAAAAACTAAAGAAATTGTTACTGGGACGAATGGCATGGTTGGGAAATCAAGCAGGCAGGGCTCACATTTTATGACAATCCCAGATTCACAAACATTCCCTATACTTAGTTATATTACCCAAAAACTTTAAATAATAAATATAAAATGAAAACGTTGTCGACAATTGTCATGCATTCATTGCGTTGCTCTGCTTATTTTGCCCTGTTGGTGTCAGTGTTATGTGAAAGTTAACTCCCCTCATTTTTATCATTTAATGCTTGGGTTGGGTGATTTACTAATTTACTTGGCATGGATGTCGATTCTGTCGTATGGAAATCAATAAAACACTGAAACTGTATAAAATGTTACTTAATACTTGTAAACATTTTGCAACATAACATAATTTTTAATAGTTCATGTGTCACTTTTTTTAGAGATTTGATATCGATTTAAAATGCCTCAACCATGTTCAAATAAAAAAAAGTTTGGTAAGCAAGCCAAACTTAAGCTGTTTGGTTTGGAATTGGTTGCAATGTTCGTAGCCTTCCGATCCAAGGGAACTAAGGGCTGTGCATGCCATTGGAATAAGGCAAGTCTGTGCTGCACAAAATAATTTTTGACAGATTTATCACTTTCGGAAACAACAGCAAAGGATTTACTAAAGTAAAGTTACACTCTAGTCCTTTTTATATTAGTACTACAGCTTTTTTCTTTGATTCAGCTGTATTCCAATCACATTTGTAACTGAAATTTTTTTTGTGATCTGTTACTGTTAGCCAAAATTTGTATCAATCAAAGTAAAAAAGATATCCATTCGGTGTCATAAAATAAATTTAGTTGTGCACATTGATGTGTACCCATTGTAGTTTGGTGTTTTTTACCCTGTGAGATTTGTTCCAAAGCTTTTTTTTGTAACAAAACATCCTATAAATATTTGGTATTTAATTCTTTCTGGTGTACCATTGTTATCCATTTAGGAGGAATGCAGTTTTTAGCTTGAAACTTAAAAACTAAGGCCAAAAATTAGGAAGCCAATCTACATGAAATCAAAATCCTGTCTGACAGTAAAGGCCTCAAATTTCTGGTAAAATTCCACAAGACCCCAGGGCTTGTAACTGGAAATGTTAACCAAGGAAGAATTAATTTTACAAGACCAGAATTTAAATAAGAAAGAACTTTCTACAAAGTTTAATATGAAGATTTATCTCATTATAATTAGTCTTATGATGGGTAAGTATACTTCGATACTCAACCAAATTGACAAGTTTACGAGACTCAATCATACTCAAAGTCAACATGTGGACATAATTTCTGTAAACTAAAGATGTTGCACAATGAGGTAGGCCTATTGTTCAATTAAACAAACACAAGACTGTCGGTCTTGCTCAGTCTTGAGTTTACTGGCCCGATACTAAAATCACTGGCCTCGGGCCTGCAGTCCAGTGTAAAATTTGAGCCCTGCAGCACAATTTAGCGGGCATCAATAGTTTAATTGCGCGCGTATTACACCGTGTACATGTGTACTGAAATTACATGTACAATGTGTTCGCCAGTATACAGTACGTACATATTAATTTATTTAAAGCAAAATGATAATAAAAATGTATACATTTACATTGTTGTTTTAAGGTTTAAGTTCATTAAACAAGTAATTTGATTTTGACTTCCTTCAATGTGGATGGTGCTTGCTTAGTAATGCATACGTATTCAGTGTCATTGTACAGTTGTACAGTGCCTGGTAAATGCATTACTGCTTCATTTCAACCCTGAAGGTCAATTCCTCTGCAGATGCTGAATGGTCTGATTGAGATTTGAGTAGCTGGTTCTATGGAAGACAAAGATAATGAATTTATCACTGCCATCTGTAAATTTGCATCCTCCAACGGCATTAAAATGCAATGGAATTTTGTTCTAAGGAAATGAATCTCATCGCCCAGCAGATCGTGCAACTCAGGAATTTTTGTTATTTCATTCATGTACATGTGTTGTACAGTATATTTAATACCAAAAATGTTTCAGGAAGACTGTTTATTTATACTGTATGCTACCATATGAGGAGAGAGGTTAATAATGATAATACACAGAGAGTTCAAAACCAAAGAATTGTGACCAAGACGCACAAAATAAATATGTGTAATGTTTTCTTTTTCAAAGAGAAGGAAGAACTACATGTAATTTTTTTAACATTCCACATCCACATTTTTTAACAACTATAATAGTATTAGAATTTTAGATAGAAGCAAGACCTGTCCAATCGGAGGCTGTAAAACAAAGTTTTTAATTTTCGAAATAATAATAATACACAGTTCTTATGTAGTGCTATTATTATTTTGTCTAAAAAAGGAATGTGGAGCTACATGTACATGTATGTTTGAAGTAAACCCATTTATTATAAGGTGCTGTGGTGCAATCTGCAGCCGATCAGCCAATCATACCAGAAAACATCAGGGCAAACCCCTCCTCTTTACGATAAAGTGTACCGTGGGAAGGATGAAGTTAATTTTGTAAGTTTCTTGCTTAAGGACACAAGTGTCAAGACCGGAATTTGAACCCACACTCTGCTGGTCAGAAACACCAGCAATGGAGTCCAGTGCGCTTGACCGCTTGGCAACGACATGCTGCAAATTTAACAGTGATTTTTTTAGGTACCTGCTTTTAGTAGAGTTTTAATTTTGTTTACAGGCTGTTTGTATTCAGAACAACATCACACACAGATTGTTTAGGGAAACTTTGGTTTACAACTTACTGTACACAATGCTGTAATGTAGATGTTCATATCATTGTTAGGCCTGTGGTGCATGCACAAATTTATAGCATTATGTGTACTTTTGTACATGTAGCTCTAACTGGACCTCCATATCCATGGTCATACTGCATTGAGGTTCACAAGACATAAAGCTAGTCACCAATTTACTTTCCTCAGACGCTGAAGATCTTCACTTACACTATTACCCATTTACTTCCTGTTATTAGATTAGTGGTAATCCTTGAGTAGGTCCTGAGTGGGTTCAGTCCATGGTGTTCTTACATGTACATCTCACACTGTCCACTGACAAAGGAACCCTGACAACTGCCCAAGAGGAAGTCTGTGTTCATGGAATAATCAAAGGTTACTACATATTATTTGTGCTGTCATCTGAATCACATCATGGTGGACAGTTATTTACAGATGCAGTGTTTTGTTTCCTTACAGTGTTACCATTATTTTGTGGACTATTTTCTTCTTCTTCTTTTGAATTCAACTTCCTTGTTATTCAGTAACACCTTTGATGTGGAGTCAATTATACAGTACGTATGTTTGCACACATTGGCCTCTTACAAATGTTCATTTTTGGTTCACACCATGCATTAAGTTTAAAGCACAATTGTATTAAATACAATGCAGGTGGTTTCTCTTGGTACCTGCAGACAATGTTTTGATTGTCAGTTTCAGATTCGTTTCTATGCCAAATGCATTGAGCAAAATGTATGATCATTTTTACTGTTCAAAGGGAAAAAATCAGTTTGTAAAAATAATTGAGGAAGTGCTTTGATATTTTTAAAAACTGCCTGCAATGTATGTCTAAAATTGTACCCATGTTCTGTGCCACATTGCTTTTTGTAGTCAGTGAGCCACTTTAATCATAATGTTAAATTTACATGTACTTGGACTTGGAGTCCTCTCCTTGTTGCTGCTGCTTTCCTTGCATGTCATCCCAAGTCCTCAGGGCCCTACGGGACATGAATATACATGTTGTATGTCAAGTCTTGCACGACTGCCTCCCAGGAATTGTGATGCTGTGTTTAATTAGCATTGCTAATGATGCCAGTTGGGTTTTTAATACGTGCACCGCTATTACTGTTAGCCGTGTTTGCAGTCTTTTATCTTGTGGCTTTGAACGTTTTATGCAGAGGAAACTTGATTGATTTAGCATAGGCCTAAACTGTGTTTGTGATGTTGTTGTAAAATCTATTTAGATACAGGAACATATGTTATACGCAATAACATTGTGTACGTATCTAAAATAAATTATGCAAATAATGTCAAGGCCAAAAAGACTTGAATGGTATTCTTGAAAACTGATAAAAAAGCTTTAAAAAATATCAATTACATGTACATGTAAATGTATGAACATTTATTGTACATGCTATGTGTACATCATGTACACTGATTAAGGTTAAGATTGAACCAAAAAAAGTCTACGATCATGTTTACTTTAGAACTTACAAAAGAACAGAAGTCATGGAAAACAAGAACAACATTCTCTGAGCCTTAAGTAGGCCCCCCTAACTCTTAAATTCAAAAAATTAAATCACAGATCCGGTACTCCCAGACCCACCCTTCATCTGATCAAGATAATTACCCGCACTTGTTTTTCATCAGTTGTCCGTTCGTACGGACTTGTTTAAATTTTCCATCCCCTGCGGTTTTGCTTGTAGCTAGAGTACCATGTCTACTGACTTTAATAATAATTTCAATTGTGCCCCCTTACCAGAATATTACATGTACATGTGTAAGCTTCAGAAGTTGAACCATTTTGATGTGTAGATTTGCATTTTGAAAGACTCATTTCAAAGACTTACATGTGTGTACTGTGTTTTTCTTTCTGTTTTGTCTTTTAAAAGGCCTTTTAAATTGTACTTTGATTATTTGTTGCCTTAACTTTCTTCTTTCTTATTGTTTTGTTCTTTTACGATGGTATTTTCTTGCTTTTTCTGGGATTTGGGAGACAATTGCCTTTTGGCGACAGTTAAATTTTAAAACTTTTATGCTCTCCGGGGCATCCCACTGTCTTTTAATGTACATGTGTACACGTACTATGTATTTTTTTAATGTTTGTACATACGTGTACATATAATTTTGCCCAAATAAATATTAGTTCTCTTATTAATATTATTTCATGTAGTTCAGTAGCCAGGAGGACGAGATCCTAGACTTTTGCTTATTACATGTATGTCTAAGAGCAGACAGCCATCCCATACCTTCATACATTTGGTCAGTGTGGTATCTCTTCTGGAACACTGGTTTCATCAGAGGTGTGGGCCACATATTCCGTAATTTATTCCGTGTTGGAGAAGCAGAGTCCGTAAATTAAAATGGATACTGATTTTCGGCGAGTTACAAGGTCATGTGTTGTAATTTCTTTCATGTTAAACTGCATCCATTCCATGCAACACCATTGGTATGCCATTTGCCATTTAGATTGATGATCAGTCAATATTGTGTCTTGACAAATTCTAAATTCCTAACAAAATTTCCTCTCCCAGTTTCATGACCAAATTTATTAAAACACAGTACTCAGATGCACCAGTAAGTAGGGTCCATTTAGTAAAACTGTACGTGTGTAAATGCTAGGAAGTTCAAGCAAAAAGTAAAAGTATTCAATTTGGAGTAAAACCGTTAAGGAAAGGCAAATACTTAAATTTCTATGATTAAAAGTAAAGTTTTATTGTTGAGCATTGGCTATTTAAATAGAAATGGGAGGCCCTAGTTCATGCTTCAGTGGTTCATTGGACAGCCAAATAGCACATCATTCCCGGAATACAGACACAGTACATGTGTACCAGAGAGCAAACCGTAAGATGACCAGGTGTGGTTTTAAAATAAAATCTCATATGGCTGATATATGCACAGTCAGTAGTGATTCTGACCCTGAAAATCTACTCGAGAAGAAAACTTATCTGCACCCGAAGATTGCAAGAAACTTCTAAAATATTACATAATGTACAAGGTGCTCCCTGCAAATTCTCAGTAACCTACAGCTACAGTAAAACCAGAGAACACTCGAGAAAATGGCGGTTGAGTATCAGCACGCAACTGGTATTTAATTTCTCCAACCGGTACAGCTGCTTACCTTTTCATTTCCGACACTTTTTTCTCTTTTCCTGTCGAACAACATTCATAAACGCTGCCATTTACAAGTGTATGGTTGTCCCTTTTCAAGGTTGCCCTGACCCAGCCTTGAAAGTTGACTTGTAAATACTCAAAATTTGAAAGCATTTACTCCTTTTTACTCATACCAAACAAAATGGCTATATACTAGCAAAAACTAAAACATACAAAGTAAATACTTTCTTTTGAGCAATTGCTTTTCTAGTAAAGCATTTGGTTCATTTTGAATAAATGCTTACCACTTTGTAGTAAAAGCAAAATTCACAAAAGTAAAAGTAAAATTCACAAAAAACATTAAGATAAAACCATTTAGCTACAAGTACCAAAGATAGCACAGTAGGGCTTTTAAACGGTAAACACAGAGTTAAAATTCCGAGGACCTTGTTTCAAATTCAGCGTGCTTAGGCCAAACTTAAACCATTTTGCTCCAGAATGCCCCCCCCCCAGTTTTGAAAAATCCTGGGGAGAATCCTGTGAGTACTTGTTACCACGTTACATGTAACACCCACATTGTACATTTCATGCATCAGATGGCAAAACAATTTCCATTTTAAAATTCCATCCATCGTGTCCATTGGTTTCCTTATGGCCTGCCCAGTTTCTGTTGAGCCAGTGTCACTGGATCCAGTTCCTTCCATTCCTGACTTGCCCGTTTCCATTCATTAATTCTCGGTTAATGTCTTGCTTTTATTAGATCATGTTTAATGGAAATTCTAGCCTCGGGGCAAGGGCAGTCACTGCTGGCTGATCACCACATTGAGTCACTGTACCGGCAGCATCTCTCGCAAGAGAGGATCTTCACTCATACACCATATTGTATTAAGTCTTGATAATGAAGCAGCATATTGTGTTGTTCAGTCACAAAATCACATCATTCTGCTAATAATATGTTCAAGTGTTCATTGCAATAAAACACACAATAAACAAAATTTTCACAATAATACAAATTAAAACAGTGTGTTTTATTTGTTTATTTTAAAATATTTTTTTCGTGTTAATAAGTATGAAGTTTCCTATTTCGAATTTTTAAATATTATACTGCACATGCAAGTTTATGTTTGATGGAGGGTTTTTTTTTCTTTGGGGGGGGTGTATGTACAAACCTTGAGATTCAGAAACCAGGGTGGTCAACTCGAGCGTTGATGGGCAGACATTGTAATCAATACGGATGGCAAACAGCAATTGAAAGTTGATGACAATCTGTAATATTGACTTCTTGTAAGATCCAGTATCAATCATGTATCAGAATAGATGGGTTTTGCCCATACTAATGGCTTAAGGGTTAGTATGGCATTAGTGTGTCTTGCAACTTCTGGATGGGTTATTTCGTGTACCATGAACTGGAGACAATGGGTAAAAATGCACAAAATTACAATAATTGTTTTTTGTACTTATTCTTGTTCAATCATGACTGTTAACAATTCATTAAGTTTCAGGACCTAACACGTAATAGTTTCGTAACTACACTCATTAGCATGACAGACATGTACATGTATCACTAGATTTGCCGCTGAAATACTGTACACAGTGCTGGTACGTTGCCAAACATCTTACAACTTTTGCCAATTTACAAAGTGACATGTACATGTATGTTGACCTATTTAAGTTTAGCTTTTTTAGGAAGCAACATATCTTATGTAGTATGTGTTGGTTTGTACATACATTTTGTAGCCCTCTACATCATGTACGTCTTGTTTTTTATTTTCACGAAGTGACGTATGTACTTAGGAAAATTTAATAACTCATCCAAACAGTTGCATTCTTTGATTGGAACATTTTGAATGACAGTTCTGTATGAATTAAGAAGTCAGCTTTATTTTGGTGTAACAACAACAAAATAACGGAAAAAGTAAATAGGCACTATAGTCTCCCATGATTTTGTCCAAACACTGACTTTTTGCTTTGGAGCACAGTATGCCGGTCTGTTGTGTGACTAAAAATGTACTTGAAACCATTTTTTACTAGTTGTCCAATAAACCCTGTCTAGTATTAGTACATACAAAATGTTTGTACAATAATGTGGTGCAAAATTCTTGTTATGATGGACAAAGAACATGGACTTGGATTCAGTAATAATCTTCTTCTTCTTCTTTTTTAAGAGCCACCTTTAAAAATATTCTAACAAAAGAGTCTCTCTTTGCCAGTTCAAATAAGAAATCTATTGATGTATAATTTTTAAATATGTTCAGTACATGTACAAATACATGTAATCTGGGCCCAGTTTCATGGCTCTGCTTACCGCCGAATTCTGGCCTTTCGATCGCCATTCTCCGCTTACTGTGCAAGTGGCAAATTTCTGCGCTAGCTGTGTAAGTGAAGAATGCCTAGTAACTTGGAGTATGCATGCGCACAAGCAAAAATTCTCTGCTAACCCTAGAAATATGCTTGTCATAAGCAAAGTATTCCCTGCTTCCGTAAGCACAGATTATTTGCTTACGGTAGGCAGAGCCATGAAATTGGGTCCTGGTTGTGTACATGTACTTGTAAGCAAAAAACACACGTTTAACTATCCCTGATTCTGCAGAAAGAAATTAAACGTCTTTCCATGTTCTGAGGAACGAATTTGAAAATCTCAAGATTCGGGAAACATTGAATGATTCTAAATATCTTGCTGATTGTTGTACAAAATCTTCCTGATTGCAAGATGCAAATGTTGGTAGCTCTGGTTTAATGATTCTCTGCTGCTAGGACGAAGGAAGACATTGTACAATTAAAATAACTGTTTGACCTTTCAGTGTGCTGTACTAAGTTACTTGGTGGTGTACAAAACACGTATTGAACGTCAGCCGGCAGTGACATTTTTTTCGTACTGCATCCTTGTTTGTTGTGGTTTGCATGGGTGTCTAGTCAATACAAAAGAAGTCAAAATTTGTTCTGGTTGAACGGGGTCATACTCCCACTGAGAAAACTGAAAAGAATATGTACACTAGACGTGTACGTGTAGGCTACAGTGTAGTGTGCATAATGACTGATTCATACATGTACCAAATCCTGGAGAAAGTTTTTATAAGTCTGGGGTAAATAAAAGGTGGGAAAAAAAACTCCACTCTGAACACTAATTATTTAAAACTGTCACTTGCTGACTTGTTGAGGAGCAAGGCTTAGTTTTAGGAACTTTACCAGTACACTGTATCTGTATCCATGAGGGACAAGTAAATTGTTTGTGTACATGTGTACACATGTACGTGATGTACTAAAAGCCTGTTAAAAACCACAGCAGTTGTGTTGCTGTTGAAAGAGGAACCACCCAATGTGGT
Organism: Pisaster brevispinus; assembly: GCA_023634235.1. Taxonomy (NCBI): domain Eukaryota; kingdom Metazoa; phylum Echinodermata; class Asteroidea; order Forcipulatida; family Asteriidae; genus Pisaster; species Pisaster brevispinus. The sequence goes on from JAMKCF010000017.1 coordinate 11,272,336, forward strand.
ATAGGATATCCTGTCCATAAGCGTTCAGTGTTCTTATGACTTGGTTGGCCTTTTGGCTGCCTTGCCATCCTGCTCTGCGCTGCTCACTATCACGTGTACAGTAATGAACACTGTACATAAGTACACGGTACTTGCGCTTTTGTAAAGTAGTCCATCGGGCTAGTGAACTGTGCATTTTACTTGCCCTCAGGGAGTTTTAGTAGCCCAGATTTGAAACATTTATTTTCATCAATGTATCTCTCTGATGTATTAATGGTAGCAATGACAACCAGTTTAATGGTCAAATGAACATTCACACACTCAAAATAGATTAACACATTTTTTTAATGTATTATTCACATCTGAAAAGAAATGGGTATTATAAACCAGTAGGTGACACAGTTTTCAGTAGCTCACAGGGCAAGTTGAGAAGTCAGTACAAGTACTTCTAGTTTTTACTTCATGATGTGCATCTAGTACTAGTACGCCAGGCTATAGGGTGAGCAATGTTACAGTACAATAATGTAGGTAAATGTGTGTTCAGATACTGTTATGGATCTACAGTGGGACATGTTAATCAAATCACAGAGAGGGGCTCACCCATCTTGAATGGGTGCGTGGTTGAGAATTTATGTAAACATGTCTAATATTGTACTTTTTATCGCATGATACTGTACAGTACATGTCACCCTACAGCTAAAACATGAAAAACTTGAGTCTAAAATATGAACTGAACATACAATTGGGTACATGCACAGTATGTGCATGTACGTGAACACATAACCCCCTTTCACACTGCACTTTAATCCAGAGGTGGTAAGGACAAATTTAACACAAAGATTCTCCAGGTTAAGTGAAGCATTCACACTACACTTCTCAGGGATAAAAATTCCGGATTAACGAACTCAAAAACTGGCTTTTAAAATCTGGGTGAAACTTAACCTTGCCCAGGAGTAGGGTTAACCCACCAATCTGGGTATTAGCATGGAACTGGGCTAAGCTTAAACTGGGCTAACTTTTCTCTGGGTTAGTTGGAAAGGAACTCCGGATCAGTTTTAGTCCGTGTAGAAGACTTTTTACACAGGTTTCCAATTACATGGATCAAAGGTAGGTAGTGTGAAAAGGGCTATAGTGTTATAGTCAGGAGTTCCAACTTCAATTCATCATTTACATTATTCTCATAATTCCACAAGTTTTAACAGTTAATGTCCCCCCCCCAAAAAAAAAATAAAAATAAATAAAAATTTAAATAAAAATAAAAATCCCACAAAAAATAAAACAGATTCACATGTTCCGTGTTTTGCAGTACATGTAGGCTAGGTACATTTGTTCAATCCATTGTACATTTGACATACATTTATGTGTACAAACGCGGCCTTCAAGGTACATGTTACAAGGTGTGTTATTTAGCCTACATTGCACACAAATAATACACATTCATTCAATGGAAGGTCGGGGTTTGGTTTCCATTTGTGTTTGTGCCTATGGGGAAGAATGGATCTGCCCATTTGAAAGTTTTGCTGTGCAAAAAGCTGATAGTTTGAAATATTTATTTACATATGGGGTAACCAAGTACCAACCCTAACTCATCAAAATCAAATGGAATGTTTTGTTTGATTAAGTGGACCATGTAGCCATTTTTGGACTGTTAGAATTTGTTGGAGTGAAAAAGGATCCTAGAAAATCACATTCAAGGGAGTTTGGGTCAGTTTAAATTTTTGAATGAATTCTTTATCTGCTTTCAATGTTTACATTTAAATACATATTCATGTGCATTATTGGCAGAATTTACTCATTTTCCCTGGATCTTCCATGTGGGTTTCAAGATCTCGAATATGGGCAAAAGACCTACAAGACCATAGGGCTTGAAGCTCAAAATCTTTGACCAATATTTTTACACATTTATTGACAAGTACTAAGAAAAAAAAAAATCTCATCTACATGTGTATAGTTCTTATTTGTATACTTTGATTTTTAGAATTAAACACTAGGTGTTTATAAATCAGACTCAAAGTCAACATTTAAACATAATATTTAAAAATTAATTATATTACACATACACAGTGAATTGAAAAACACAAAAATCAATAGACTTGTCTGGTCTAGTGTTAACTGGCCCGACAGTAAAATCACTGGCCTCGGGCCTGCAGTCCAGTATGAATTGTGAGCCCTGGTGTTACAAACACCGGCCTTGTGTTATACAGTGGTAGGGCATACACTGTCATTATGTCAACCTATTCTGAATGGCGTGAAATTATAATTTCTGAACTTCATTCCCAATTAGTGTGTTGTGTGTACAGTGTACTCTAGTCATTAGAGTTGACAGCTAATAAGTAATCAAGCTTTTAATGACTGATTGGGTTCATTAAGTGCAAACTCCCCCCCCCCTCCCTCCCTCCCTCTAGACACAGTACTCACATAGATAGCAATAAATTGATAGTTGTACTGATGAGGTCTACATCATTACCAAGAGCTTCTTGTTCAGTGTTGTATGTGGCTTTTCAGGTGGCTTAAATAACATCGACCTCGGGAAAAAAGAAACCCCAGAGATTTTCCGGTGCTGCGGTTTATATTTCAGACGGCTTACAGAGTGTAGGGGGCCTATAATCCGAAAATTGCGGTACATGTATCTTTATGAAATATGAACACATATGAACAGTTAAGTGTAATTAATTTGTTTTTATGAAAATACCCCCTTGTCACATTTATCTCCTCTACTGTACAATCACATAAGTTGTACATTGCTGGAAATTAATTCAAACGTTCTATTTCTCAAAGATGATTTTGTGCAGGACATGTACAACATACTTTTTGTGTACACAAAATCATTTAAAAGTAGTTTAAGATGCACATGAATAGTGTACATAGATAGAGAGAAACACAACTTAACATGTATTTGCTTTCATCACCTAAAAGCCATTTTCTCTATGTATTTAGAACCCCTCTAAAATAATTCTCCCCTCATCAATAACAGCTTGAAGCACTGAAGCAAAGGACAAATATTTGCATCTTAAGAATACAACATGTAGCTGGATCTTGATCCTTGTTGGCAGGATGGACAATTGATGACCATGCAGTAAAATGCAAAGAGTGAAAAATTGTAGCTTGGACTTAATTAAGAGCAAGTGCAACAGAATGGCGCAATCATCAAGTAACTTTGTATGTTAGACTTGATTGAGTTTCAACCTCTTTCCCACCGAAGTTCTGTAGCCAGCCTCTGTCTTTTCTACAGATGTTTTCATGGTAAATGTGCCACCAGTGTTTCTGACCTGGTTCCTTTCTTTCAGGGTGTTTGAGAGTGAAACAGGCTTTCTGCTGGTTGTGACGGTGACCCATACACTCTGAATTTCACCCTGAATTTTATATAACTTTTTTTTTAAAATGATTGCTTCATGTACAGTACATGTACTTGAACGTTTACCAATTACCATGTTTGAGTTAGGAAAAAAAAAACTCTTTAAATTTGTATGTACCCAAATTTAACCACCCATTTGATTCAACCTGATTGACAGTGTCGATAAGGGTGACGTCCCTTGTTGATCTAATTTCCTCAACCCAATTATATATAACTGGGTCTAGCACAAATATTTCAACAGAGCTATAATTTTTCATTTCCCTTATCAAGTAAAGTGCAAGAAACTGTGCAATGTCACATTATACATTGATATGTATCCCATAGTTCTTGAAACTCCAGGCTTCCTTCACGTGCTTAAACCTAGAGTAGCCCCTCCCCTACAAAAAAAGGAGGAACAGATCCACAAGGGACGTCACCCTTATTGACACTGTCAATCAGGTTGAATCAAGTGGGCGGTTAAATTTTGGTCAAATTTTCATTTCCCTTATCAAGTAAAGTGCACAAAACTGTGCAATGTCACATTATACATCGCTATATCCCATACATTTGTAGTTCTTAAATTTCCAGGCTTCCTTTATGCTTACCTTTAATATGAGCCCCTTCCCTACCAAAGACGGGGGAAGAGAGAAAAAAGGAGTTACCTGTAGAATATGTATGTAACTTGTTAATCGTATGTTCAAAATTAAAAGACACGCACAGTTGAAGAAAAAAACCTCTTTAAATTTGTATGTACCCAAACTCAACCACCCATTTGATTCAACCTGATTGACAGCATTGATAAGGGTGACGCCCCTTGTGGATCTAATTTCCTCAACCCAACTGCCAACTCTTCCTAATTCTGCAGAAAGTTCCCCGAGTATTAACCAATCTTTCCATGTTCTGAACAAATTTGAAAAACTCATTGATTATGGAATCTTTCTCCCGATGATGGTGAATGTACATTAATTCTAAATATCTCGCTGATTGCTGTTCAAAATCTCCCTGGTTGCAAGATGCAAATGTGGGCAGCTCTGTCACATTAGGCCTAAATCAATGTGCCTTGTGTTTGCATTAGTGAAATATTAAAGAGGTGAGATTTGTTGCACACTTTCCCCATAATGTAAAGCACAGTTTAAATTTAAATTCACACTCGGTAATTGTACGGAGCACTGATTGTACAACTCACTGTATGTTGGTAAACACAATCAGCTTTTTTAATTCTGTAATGTGTTATACTGGATGGGTCACTCTCATTATAAACATGGTTTTAAATAAATGAATAAGTACTCTGATGATGATGAAACTGTAAACTTTGTACCAATATAACTCATCTTTTTCTTTTTTTTAACTTGCAGGTTTCCAGTTGCCATGGGCAACTTGCTGTTGAAGCTGCGAGGTCCACAGGATGACGATCCTCAGATATTCATTGATTTTGAAAGTAAGCTGTTGATAATCTGCAAAAGAAAACTGGTTTTAATTCCCTGACATGTCGCCATTGCCCCAAAGCATTTCATCACGGTGACGCCATCCTTAATGTGTCGCCATTTTGTTTGAAACATTTTTGCTTTCTGCGTAGAATTTAGCAGGGAACTCATTGAAAGCTGTATCATCACTTGACCTTTGGGCTGGTTACCAGTTTTCAAAGCGAATATTTTCTATGCTCAGCAATTTTCATAGTCACAGAGCAAGGACATGCTGTTTAGACCATGTAACCTTTGTTTACAAAAAGAGTGACCTTGTACATTCCAGGGCCTTCCTGGCAGGCAAGATACTACACTGGTCATCATTTTACATTTTGTGTCATAATTTTCACATTTAAATTCAAGAGTTATAAAAGTAGCAACTGAACAAGTTTCGAGATGTGCCCCCTTCTTACATGTATATCAAAAGTTGATAAAAAACAGACAGTGTCATCTCCATAAAATGTAAGATTTTAAGTTTCTTTCCTTCAGCTGTGTACAAATCCTGTCTGCAGGAAGTCAAGGCTCTGTGGCATCTTCGTAAACAAGTCACTGGTTACATGATCTATATTAATAGCCTAATCCAGCTCTAAGGATTTTAGTGCCCTAAAGGCTTTCCCCTTCTTTCTTTGAATTGTCTCCACAAATTTTAGTTATATAATGTCTCAGTTTTCAAGGCTAGAGTGAGCAATCATGTCACATCAGAGTCACATTGTTATTAATATTGTTGAACTACTTTTGGAGCTTTTACTTTATTGAATTCATGTTGAGTCGCAATGTCTTGCCGGTTGGAAAGCACAATGAACCTGTAATATTACTTGATTGCATGAGGAAATGGAAAATGATATATTTGCAAACGATGAAGCAATGACTAATGCATGTAACACTTGCTGTGTGACCTAGTGACTTTATGTATGTTTGCACTACATGTATGTAATTATTTGTACATGTACATGTGGATGTATTAAACAATGTACAAACACACAAAGTGTATAATTGTACAGTGTGGGTGTTTTTATTTCCTGGCAAAGTCAGTTGCAACACAATTGTAGAAGAAGAAAAAAAAGTGTTTTGGTAAACTGTGATAAATGAGAAGAAAGAGACAAAAGGGATCCTTTCATTTAGGGGCATGGGTTTCCCCCAGAATGTTTTGCAACATAAACCTACAAGTTTTGATCGAACTTGCATTTATAGGTTGATTTTGTAGTTTATGTTAAACTGAAAAATTGTCCAATTCATAATTTTACCTTTAAGAAATTAAAGTCTTTTCACGCTTAGCAGCTGTTTTCTATGCACTGATTCAAAGCATTGTACATAAATGAACAAATAATATGCTTTTCACAAGTAAAGAAAGTCTTATGGCAAACCAGTTTTCTGATACCTACAGTCAATGTAAGTTGAGTCACCATGAAATTGCCTGTCAAATTGTACTGTTAAGGTATGTGGCAGATTTTTAAAAAAATGTAAATAAAATACTTTCCTATACTTTAAACATTCTTTTCCTCTTGTACCGAAGTACCCCTCCCAAGCCTCTAAAAAATTATTGCGATTCCCAAAACACAATGAAGACACAATGGGGGGGGGGAGGTGCATATCCACCATGCCACATATCGAGCATCAAATGAGATACTCCACTGATAATACTGCAAATGAGACTGAAACGATCCATGCACTTTGCAAACCATTTAATCCTGCTCTGGTATCCATAATTTTTCTTTTTTGTGATTTGTTTCTCAGAGGCAAGTCCTACACAGGATGAAGAGGAGGTTTACAACACAGTAGATAATGTCTTAATCGAAGCTGATGGGATACTGCTAGACTTACAGCAGTATGGAGGAGCTGGAGAATCTATCAGATCAGTGAGTAGCAGATCAAGATGCCATGGATTTCAGTTCAATGCAATTCAGTGACATCATAATCTTATGAAGCAAACTTGTATTCAGGGAGCAGCTGCTGCACTTACAAACATCTTAACGACTTTTGTCAGGCAGGAATCTTTAGCCGTTACATGTAACAGGCCTGGAATTACACGGAGGCAACTGAGGCCATGCCCTCTGTTGCCCCTGGTCTTGGCCTTGGTGCCCCTTCAAGAGGTTTCCCATAGACTTTAAGTGCCTTTCACAAAATGAAAATGGCATTACCTTTCAAAGATGAAACTCCATTCCTGGTGTATGGTACATATACATACATGTATTCCCTACCCACCAGATGGCATTGAATGTGATAGTTTTCATATCCTTCAATGGGACCAGCCTAATTTTCCTGCAAGCCTCAGTTTGGTCGTGCTTGGATTGGAAGAGCAGCAAGATTGCTCTACCATGGTTAAGGTGTAGGCCTGTAACTTACACTTGTGCACACAAAAGTGAAAAATAGGTAAAAATGCCCAAAGTTTACAAAAATCTTGAATTCGGTCTTTAAAAAAAGGATGTAAAAAAAGCATGTGAAGAGGTCTCTTCTATGAACAATTTGTTGAATACTATAGGAAAGTTTTAAAGTTTAGAAAGACTAACTTTATTTCTTCAACATGTTCTCCTCACAGGTATCCTCAAGCCTTAGGGTTACAGTGCAAAGCACCTTTGAGTGTTCCTATGTTTTATTACCAGTAAGATGAAAATGATAATAATAACTAGGCCTGGAATTGCATCTTTGAAAGGGTAATGGCATTTTCATTTTGCAAGGGGTACTTTCATTGGAAAATCTTAATTTCTATGGGAAACTTTTAAAGGAGCACCAAGGTCAAGACCAGGGCATCAGGGTTCATTTCCATGATGCTCTTCTTTTAGGTCTGAATAAAAATAAAAATTATTGTTATTTATTTCTGGTAATGAAACCAAGGAGTCGTCATAAGTGAACTTAATCACTGTAGCTCACAAGCCTGAGGAAACCTGTAAACACAAATGACCAGGGCATACTACTTAAAAACATTTCCAGGTTTCTGTTTTGTAAACGCATGTACTGTATATTTATCTGGATACATGAACTTTTAGTATAAAGGTGTTTTTATTTCTATTTCTTGTCCAGGCCATTTGTAGCCCCAGGAATGAGGAATTGCAGCAGAAAGCGTGGTCAGATGTCTGTCCGTTGGTGGCCAGACTCAAAAAATACTTTGAGTACTCACAACAAATTGGTAACTAATACAGATTTTTCATAATTGGCTGGAGTTGTTCTAAACCCATCTGCACATGAGTGCGTTTATTCAAAAGTAGAAATCTGTACAGTGAGACATGTCAGCTTCTACTCAAATTTCAAAGTTTTTTGTGTAAAACGTTTTCATTTGTAATAGACCCCTTGCATATGACGTCACACTCTCAAAAAGCGCCCTCACTGAGGCAAGATAAAGGCAGATCATTGGACGATAGCTGTTTCTTGTGCGTAAAAGTGCATGCGTGACCTCAGCGTACCTGTAGCGTTTCGCATTATTCAAGGGGTCTATTCTTCTAGTGTACTATTTTGCTTAATGAAAATCATGGTTTCAGAAAAAATTACCCTTGAAGGTGTGTTCTTGTGACTGTTCTCTTTCATGGGTTTGTTTCAAAGCCAATCTGGAACTGGGTTTTTTATTTTTTGCAGCAATACATGTTGCACCTAAGTTGTAAAATGTGTTGGTTGAAAAAAACAATTATTGTGTACAGACATGTTTTTCAATCCATATTCTCCAATCTGCTCGTTCTTTTAAATTTAAGTATAACAAAAGTGAATTTAGTTTTATTTGTTTTTTTTCTGTAGAGAAAGTTCTGCGGCCGTTACTGCATATGTTGTGCAGTGACGTTGACATGAAGCCAGCTGAACATCTCGACAGGCACCAAGCTCTTGCCAAACAGTTTGCAAGGATTCTTCACTTCACACTCAAGTTTGATGATCTCAAGGTTAGATCCTAGGAAAAAGGGCAAATTCCCAACAGAGGGGGCCAATTTAGAGGGTGTTTCTTCTTATTTAACTCCATTCCCTCATCAGCGTCTTGAGTGGAGGTTTTCCTCAATCCAACTTGCTTAAAGAGAATATTTGAACATAAAGACATAGAAGATGCAATAGCACTGGCTAAACAGCTCGTATGAAATTGTATCTTTCTTTGAAAATGAAAAAAATGAATTTGTTTTGAGAGCGTCTCAAGAGTTGGAATGGTAGGGACGTTTTAATTGGATCGGATAAGTATTCCTGCACGTGCACATTGACAGTACCGTCGGACTGCTGGAATGTTTCATTGGCACATTCAAAATACAATGCATGTATTAGTTCCGGTACTTCGACACAATGATGCGGTTTTAGCGAAGCTTTTCAATGCCCACAGGAACATACTTTTGCGCCTAGAACGTGTCCGACTTTTCAGACCCTCCCCTATGTTTCTGTATTTGTGAAGGAGCAGCCAATCTGTAATGCACATTACATTTTGGTATCATTTGAAAACCAATGATTGGGAAAATTTCAAGAATACCCACATTTCTATCTTCTTACATTGTCCCGGAGCACAGCCTTCTCCGCCCAGTGGCCCAGGCTGCCTGGCCAGGACACTCAATTGATTTATCTTCTTATTTTATTTCAGATGACTAATCCATCTATTCAGAATGATTTCAGTTACTACCGCAGAACACTCAGCAGAATCAAGATGCAGGACCCCTCGGTAAGACACTCACTGTGTTGATTCATCATGCAGAGCCGCCAACTCTTCCCTGATTCTGCAGGAAGTTTTCTGAAAATAAACAAATTTGCCTTGCTCTGATGGACAGATTTGATAGTCTCCCTGATTGTGGAAACTTTTTCCCTATCATGTTGAATGTAATTCTAAATATCTCACTGATTGCAAACTTTAAAATCGTAGGCAGCTCTGATCATGTCTTGCAGTAAAATTGACCAACTGACCGTTCATTCAAATCAACTGACTGACCTTCAAGACATTGACATTCAATAAATAAGTTTAATTAGCTCAAGTTTTACGTAAACACACCCACCATTCAAAGATTTCAGCACTTTTTTGGGGGGGGGGGGGGGTCATCTCTTTATCTACCAGAATTCTATCAAATTCAATCTGAATTACAGTTATGCCTGGCATGGATGAAAGATTACAAAATATATCGCTCGGTTGGTGGAAAAAATTTCATCTTGGCACCTGTGGTGGCAATAAAATCGAAGACTTTCTTTATTCTAGGGAACATTTCTTAGGCCACAAAACTTGCCTGCCTGGTGACTGTAGGCCAGCTTGATTTCTGTAATAAGTCGTAGGTCCTGTGGGTTTAGACCCACTGAAACACTTGGCCAGTAACCCGACTACCGAACACATTTTGTAATCTAGTATTTTCCCAAACCTCCTAAAAAGTTCAGCGAGTATAATAAATGAAGAAATAGTTTAGGTCTTGTAAGAGCCACTTCAAAATTCGTTAAAAGTTCTTAGCTAAATCACCTGTAGTCTAGTGGATATTTTTCTTGAAATTCAAGCCTTGTTTTTTCTACAAATAATATATGTTAATGAGTGTGATGATGAAATTATTTTCATGAGCTGAATAGTACCTTATTGACGTAGGCCATGTAATGGTTTGAATACTGAAAGGGATCAGATGACAGGGATCTACTTGGGTGTCATCTAAACTGCACTAACATGACATCGCTAATCCTTTATTGTTTCTGTTTTCTAGGAACAGAGTGGTGATCGTACTTTTGCTGTGAACAATGAAATGGCAAACAGAATGTCATTGTTCTATGCTGAGGCCACACCTATGTTGAAGGTCCTCAGTGACTCAACAACTAAATTTGTCACTGAAGTAAGTCCCCAATCTTGTTTTCTTAACCCTATAGAGAGCTTTAACCACTGTATGCCCCATAAATAAAAATGTACATTCATAATGCGCGGTGTCCATCATAAATGACACTCCTGGTGCCAAATTGTCACATCAGGTGGAGATTGTTAAGAACGATTTCATGAGACAAAGCAACCATAACGCAACATCTTGGAAGGGATTCAAGGTGAAGCGGGGCACACTGCTACCAGACCATGTCAGAAACACTGGGGCAAGCCCCTTCTCTTTACGATAAATGCACTGGGTTGCATTACGCAACACACAGGACCCATGGCTTTACGTCCCATCTGAAGGGCGAAGCAATAATGGTTAAGTGTCTTGCCTAAGGACACAAAAGTTTAATTATTACAAAGCTTAATTATTACAAGATAAATTTCTGGACAAAATTATGCGATATAGAAGTTTGGTTTTGTTGAGAATGTACATGTAGATAGTATGTTAACATGGGAAACTTTTGAAAATGTAAATTACTTCAGGACATGACCTTCTCTTGGACCTTTTTGATTGATTTGAAGTATGGCACATCTCAGGCCATGTGCCACCAATTTGGGGATTTTTTTTGCCAGCCGCTTAGGGTTGATATGGCTGCTAATATGGCTGCCAATAGTTTTTATCTTCTTTGCACCTACCAAGTAACTTCCTTCACTGAACTCCAAAATTCATATTAGCTCAAACCTCCTCAAGTTGTCTCACAATGAATTTGTGCACTTCTCTTTACTCTTCTTACTTTCAAGAGTGATAATTGTTGGCAATTTTTCTTTGTATGTTTCCTTCTAAAGAGAATTGGATTGATGGTACTCTATAAATACAGGACTGGGTTTAGGATTATGTGAGGGTTTGCTCCAAATTCGTTCATACTGAAGTGGGAGATAGCATCTTAAGTTCATTTTTCAACAATTTCAGATAGAGTGAAATGGTCAAGAAAATTTGGAGTGTTAGTGTTGTAATTTCAAATTGAAGTCATGACAGGCATGCAACTCTTCCGCGTTTCCGCGGATTTTCGCGTTTTTTAAAAATGATCAGCGCTAAAAAAAAAAATTTTTATTTTTTTTTTTTTTGGCGATTTTCTTTGTTAAAGCCTTATATATGCTTGGCAACAACAATGTACAACCACAATAATGTGAAATAAGCCTAGTACATGCTAAGAATGCACCTAAGAGCATAATAAACCTCAAAATTTTCTAGGGTACCATTGTGGATCTCATGTCCCTTGGCGTTTTGGCTGCCTCGCTCCGCGCTTGCGTTGTGCCTTTGAAAATTTCCTCTTTTTTTTTCATCGGGCAGTTGCATGCCTGTCATGAGGAGCTGTGTAAAAATTCTGAATAAAGTGCCGTTGAAATGTGTATTGCTGTTTCCGTCTTGACACTCGTGGCCCTTTAAGCGAGACACTTAACCATTATTGCTTCTTCCTTTGGTTCCGTGGGTTCTGTAATGCAGGTAAAAGAACCTAATAGATGTTTGATGTAATATATATTTGCTTCTTGATTTGGTTACAGTGCAAACAGGTGCCTGTTGAGAACACAACAGATATACTGAGCACCATGGTCTGTGTATGCAAACTCATGATCGCAAGAAGGTAACGTTGACATTTGCTTCTCTTTATCTCGACTTGTTTAGGAATATTTTACTGTACGATATTGAAACCAAACTGGTGGTTTTTATTTATAGCGTTTATTTTCCACGCATCTTTTATTCTTGAGCATTTTTTTTAATTATTTTGAAAAGTGAAACGGAATGTGTTTCTTGTATATTTACATTGATCAGTTGCTTTTCTTATTTTGAAAACTGAAGTGAAGTGTGTTTGATGTATATTTATATTGATCATGTGCTTTTCTTGCTTTTCTTATTTTAAAACCAAAATGATGTATGTTTCATGTATATTTGCATTGAGCATTTCTAATGTCTTATTTTGAAAAACCTGATATGAGGTGTGTTTCATGTATATTTGCATTGATCATTTGCTTTTCTTATTTTGAAAACTGAAGTGAAGTGTGTTTGATGTATATTTATATTCATCATGTGCTTCTCTTGCTTTTCTTATTTTAAAAACCAAAATGAAGTATGTTTCATGTATATTTGCATTGAGCATTTCTAATGTCTTATTTTGAAAACTGCAATGAAGTGTGTTTAATGTATGTACATGGATCATTTGCCTTTCTTTTGTTCCTGTGCCAAGTTGACTCATTCTGAACCATTTCATTAGAAAAATTGCATACTATATTTCTTCTTCTCTTGATTGTCTTTTTCTCTTTATATATATTTTGGAAAGAGTTCGTCTTAGTCTCATTTCTAATGTCTTATTTCTCAAATTTCTTTTTCCTCAAATGCCATATTCCTCAAATGCCATACCCCTTAAATATTATAATCCTCAAATTTCTTATCCCACAAATGTCATATTCCTCAAATGCCATATCCCTCAAATGTTATACCCCTCAATTGTCATATCCCTCAAATGTCTTATCCCTCAAATTTCATATATCCCTCAAATGTTATATACCTGAGACGTCATATTCGTCAAATTCCTACTTCTCAAATTTATATGTCATATTCCTCAAATGCCATGTTCCTCAGATGTCTTATCCCTCAAATATCATATTTCTCAAATTTGTTCCTGAAATGTCTTATTTCTAAAATGCCATATTCCTCAGATGTCATATTCCTCAAATACCATATACCTTATAAATTGCAATTTTTAAATGTATTTCTTCTTTTCTTGATTGTCTTTTAACGAATTTAACAATTGCTTCTCTCATATAATGCATTTTTGAAGAATTTGTTTGTTATATTTCTCTCTCTTGCTTTCCTCTAAATGTCATATTTCTCAAATGTCTTATATCTGAATGTCATATTCCTCAAATGTCTTATTCTCAAATGCCGTATTCCTCAAATGCCATGTTTTTAAAATGTTTTATTCCTCAAATGACATACTCAAATTTCTTATTTCTCAAGTCATTTGATATTCCACAAATCTCCTATTCCTCAAATGTCATGTGATATTCCTTAAAATAATATGTCTTAATTCCTCAAATGTCTTATTCCTCAAATACTATATATGTTTAAAATGTTATATTTCTCAAATGCATTATTCGTCAAATGTTCTTCTCCTCAACTGTATAATTTAAGAAATTCAATCAATTTGGTCTCCATTGATTTTGAATTTGTTGTCAGTAGTATGTCACATTGGTACTTTTTTCCCCACAGTAACTTTTTCTTTAAACCAACACAATTGTTTTGTCTCTCTAATCAGCACTAGTTTCGAAAACCCAATTCACCGCAGTATATTTTCAATCCTTAGCGAGCACTACTCAAGGTTCCAGAATGAGGACACCTCAGTGTTCTGTCAGCGTATCATGGTAGGCCTTATCATTCTGTATGATCACGTCCATCCAGTCGGTGCTTTTGACAAGAAGTCGAGCATAGATGTAAGTACATGTAATGTTAATAATAAGCCTTGTGTTATTTAACTCTGAGAAAATTTGAAAACGGTGTTGGCAATGAGCAAGATGTGCTAAAAACACATCAAACTTGTATATGCTGGATTTGGAGACTTTTTGAGGACACTTGGTGGCAGCAGACTTACTAGGTGAATCCATTGTTTTTGGAGATGTGCAACTTTATTCCCAGGGGTTTTGGATCTCATCACACCATTTTTTTCCCCTTCCCTTAATGCCTTTCTCGCTCATGACCCCTGGGATGTTTTTGCGGCTGTAACCAATGACTTGGACTGTTTTTGTTATTGGCCAGTGATGAACCAATGGCAATTCATCCGAAACAGTTATTGGTTTTGACCGTGAAAACACACCCCTGGAATTGGTTAATTTAAATTTGCAAATACATGGCACATGTTAAATAGGTCTGTGGCTGATCCACACTACATGTGCACTCAAGTATGGTAGCCCGCAAAAGAGGCATCAAGTGGTAATAGCACAACTGGTCCCCTCATTCTTCTTTGAACTTGTGAAACGTCTAATTTTATGCGGTTTAGAATGACCGTGTAAAACCATTATTTGTTTGAAGTGGAATTAGTCAAAATACTTGCATTGGGACAGGCACGTACTAAGCGCTGTACTAGCGCCCTACAAACACTCAAAAGTTTTTATCAAGTGTACGCACAAAGCAGTTACTTTTGGGAGCCAATCAGCATTGTTTGTCAGTACATCGCTATTAGGTGTTAGTGACGAGAGGTATCAATATGGTGCGGTGCCCATGGTAGATCTATGCAAATAATGGTATTTACCTGGTAAGTCTGCTGCCACCTAGTGTCCAAAGTCTCCCATTGCTGTTGATTTTACTTGTATTTGTAACACCGTTCTGGATTTGTGCTTCAAAGAATGGATCGGAAAAGATGTGCAAGTTGCATTTGTATGATTAAATATCAGCCATTGGACAATATAATGTGCTAAGAATTGATCCAAAAATTCAGCAAAATTGTCATTGCAATTGTTGTATTTTTTAGATTTGTGCTGTTAAATGAATATGTGGGGTAAAAACAATTCTAAATTGCCTTTTGATACCAAATGGTAGTGTGTAGAGGTTCTTCTACCTTAGCATGGTTGACATTAAATTGAGCCATTTTTGTTGTTGATGCAGGTGAAAAGTTGCATAAAGGTGCTGAAGGATCAGTCTCCAAATGACATTGACTCCCTGATGAATGCTCTAAGGTAAACAAAGAACCAGTATTTCAGCTAGCCGGCTGTTTTCCTCATTTTTAAAAACTTGATCTCTGTACCAATGAAAGCCAAAACATGTACATTGTACAAGTGTTCTTCATGTTTTAGGCTATGCTTCAGGCTTTGCCCTATGAAAATAGCCTTGCCCTCTTGATTTTTCCCCTTTGTTTGCTATTACCCGCTGATCAAACAGCGGGTACATATACACTGTACGGTAACACCTACAGGTACCTTACTGCTAACTACCCTAAAGCCATCAAAATCAGGTAGCAGATTTTGCTTGAGGTTGATTGGTATAAAGATACTCAGTTTTTATATAGCGCTTTATCACACCCAAGGGAGTCTCAAAGGGCTCATTGTTTTTTCTACGATGTATGCGAGTTATGTACGAAATACAAGACCCAATTATTTACAAGGCACAATTTAATGGTTCACATGTGTTCTGGGTTTGTTTACCTGCACATAGCAATAATGGTTCTCGCTCAAGTGTCAAGACCTGGGGTCGATTTCACAAAACCCATCCTAACTTAGGACTAGTCCTAGGCAATGCTAGGAGATAGGACTAGTCCTAAGTTAAGACCAGTTACTGGTCCTAACTTCAGATAAGACTAGTCTTATCTCTTTGTGAAATCGACCCCTGGTCTCGAACCCACACTCTGCTGATCCGAAACACCAGAGCTTGAGTCCGGTGCTCTTAACCACTCGGACATGACATGTCGCACTAGATCCTCGCCAATGAATCGAACACATCCTACAAACCGATTTCATCAAATTGTGAAAGCCTTACAATCTGATGGATTCTTAAAATGTTATCATTGTGTCATTTTTATAAAACTGGTCTTGCCCCATGGTACATAATTCATTTGTATGCAATTGTTGAAATGTTGTTTTTATATATTATATCTGACTTGTGGTACAATATTTTGAGTGTTTTTGTGTAAATGTAGTTGCATTTTACTATTTTTATACTTTTGCTTCAACAGTGGGGATAAAACAAACCAAATTTATCCCCATTTCTCGGAGTGTGTTATAGAATTTCTGTTGCTGCATTTTCTTGTATATTCCCATCCTAAAGTGCTATTTATATTTGTACCACTGTTTTTCTAATGCCCTATCAATTTAGAAATGAATTTTTGAAATTGAAACGTTATCACTCTTTTTACATAGATTGAATTTATCCTCTTTATTTTCATTTGTGATGAAATACTATCTTTGCCAAGAATTCAAACTGAGTGCATTATATGTGTTCCTTTTACTGCATTTGCTTGTATCTGAGCAACCTACATGTAAACTGTATATTTAAACCACATGCTTTCCAATTTCCAGTTTTATTTCTTAATTGTTGACGTTAAATCAAAATAATTGAAAATGAATATCATTTTACCTCTGCTTTTACCTTTCACTTGTTGTAAAACGTTACTATATTATCCAGTTATGTCATTGATGATGACCAGTTTTCTTTTATCATTACCCCCCCCCCCTATTATAATTATTTAAGTGTTTGTACATGTACTTATGCCTGATTTCAATGGCCTAGTTTAGTTGTATAAACTTGTCCATACAGTTTATATTTTCACAAAATATTTCATGGGATATTTTTTGTTTCCAGTTCTGATCCCGTTCTCTTCCCATTTCTTCCAGGTACACAACCAAACATTTCAATGATGAAAGTACACCGGGAGCTGTCAGGTCTCTCCTGACCTGAGTTGGCCTTTGACATGACCTTCAGTTTCATCCTACCTACAGTTCTCTTTTCCTCAGGTGGTCTTCTAAATCCCAGAAGGGATACGTTAAATTGAGGGTTTTTTGTTTTGTTTTTATGTTGTTTTCTTTGAGATGTGTTTTTTGATTAAGGTCGCTTCTCAAAAGATTTCACAATCTTTGCAAACTCTCTGGAGGATTTTTCCTTATGGTAATGTGGTGTTTTTTGTTTTTGTTTGTTGCTCTTTGTTCTGGTAAATATATTTCCATTTGAAAAAGAGCACAAGTAAACCTTTTTTTATACGGGAATAAGCGGTAATATCCAACAGAATCAACAGCCTTTAACTTATTGGTAGTTTTTATAATTATTGTTATTATTATTTTTTTTCAGAGAGGGAGTGGGAAATCTTGTAGATGTTTGAGGCATTCCATTGTCAAGGGTCCAGTATTGGTAAAGTAGTACCAGTGTTGCCATCGTGTAACACGGTGTGCCTGTGAAAAGTCCACAGATTAATGTGTATTTATTATAAACAGCGTTCAAATAGCCATCATGTTTTTTTGCAAAGCTACTACTCTGCATTGTTAACAGGTAGTTCGGACTGCCAAAATTCTGTTCTCAGAAATAATTTGTGAGTCTGCAGTCTGCACTTTGGGAAATCTACTCGATGAAGAATTTTGCTGGATTGCTTGTAAATTATTTCTGGGTTCTTCTTTTTTTTCGGGGGTGAGGGGTGTTTTTGTTTTGTTTGTTTTTGGGGTTTTTTTACTGAAATTTCCTTTCATTATGTACAGTCAACTTGTGACTGTTTGATGTTTTTCTTGGGGTTATTGAATTACTATCACATTAAGTTTGGCGGTGGTACTATCTAAACCTTGAACGGCTGTGATGGTTGAAGGACTGCCTATAGACCATGTAATCACATTGTTTTGGAGATTGCACTGTCTGATGTTTATCAACTTTTGATATGAAGAAAGGGGGCACATCTCAAAACTTCTTCAGCTGTTATTTTAATAACTCTTGATTTTAAGTGGAAATTATGACACAAAATGTAAAATTTCCCAGATGACCAGTTTAGTATGTTGCCTGCCAGGAAAAGCCCTGGAACGTACAAGGTTACTCTCTTTTGTAAACAATGTTTACATGGTCTGCAGTATAATCACAGTTAACAGTGATCACAGTCTCATAGTGAACATCACAGAGTCTGCGTGCACTAAAACGAGTGACAAACAATTGGGTTCGATATGCACTACAATTTTTTTTTTCTTTGATAATCGTGTTACATCTTTTTTTTATAGAATCTTTATTTTTGTTATTTTATACTGTAGAGTTTTTGTCGTGGAAGAAATCTCATGGAAGATAGGATGATGCCACACAGTGTGTAAAAAAAATAATAAAAAATTAAAAACTAAAATAAAATACATCTTAATGCCTTTAAAGTGGTAAATGTTTAAGTGGATACAATCTGAAGCTCTCTATCAGGATAGAATATTGTAGATAGAAACATATTTTTTGATTGATTAATGTATATTAAAATTATGTGTAGTATTAATTACTGTAAGTCGTCGTTGAAAAAACACACAGAGTAAGAAAGCAGTCCATGTTCGGGATATTACATGTGTTTACTTTTCAGAACTTTGATCTGATGTCATGAAGTTACAATTTTGCATTTTAAACATTTAGGTTGATGCTTGTTCAGATTTGATCACGATGAACCTCGGTTCAAATGGTGAATTTATTGATCAATGGTATATTGCTTTCCCCACACAAACCTAAAGAGAAAGTGCAGTGCAGTCCGCCCTAATATTCCCCAACACATGTTTTATCTAATAAAACAAATTCACCATTTGAACTAGTTGAAACTGTGGGAATGCTTAGCATTTTAAGGAACTTTTTTATACAAAATAAATCAGATAATTGTAGCAGCTTTGATAAGCAAACGAACAAAATGAGCAAAAGAACAACTAAATAGCAATATTGTTGATTTTTATTATAATTTTCTACACAGTTACCCGCTTAAGTTGCATAATCTCTTGGAAGTCACCGCACTGCATGTGCCTTTCAAAGTTAACCACGTCCAACATTCGTTTTCTTGAGAACGTATTTGACAAAACTCTCACGTGCAAGAAAGTATTGAGAGCTGAATGTGACCCAGAATGACATATGACCCAATTGTAACCTTTGACATTGGTCAAACGTAGTTGATGCATGTACTTTCTGTACATGTACGTGTTTGATCCTGCAGATTGTTGTGTTGCTTTTGTAAGTCGTAATACAGGGTGTGTAGAATAGCCTATATTTGTCTTTAATTTGAAAGAGCCGTTATTTTAAAAATGGAAATCGGTAGTTTATTTGTAAATATTATTTGCAGTTCTGATTTTGTTTATTTTGCACGTGTTGTAGAAAGACGGCCTTTTGCTTTAAAGTATTAAGCCCAACGAGTCTTCGTTTTCTGGCCACACACACAGTTTATTGACGCAACCATCCACCCAAATTATTGATTTCAAACATGTTTTTCTCGGTTTTCTTCTCTTTTTTTCTCTCTAGACTCACTTCTCCCTTTTTTCTTCGACTTCTTTTTTCCTTTTTTTTTTTTTACTTTTTTTTTACCCGTATAGAAGCAGTTCACAAAGATTTCTTTTATTTTCGTGTACATGTATTAATTTATTATTATTGTTTAAAAAAAGCTGGTCTGAGAAGTGCTGGCATGGAATCTTTGGATCGAAGGCAGCACATTTTCGAAAAGAAGTAGAAATTGACAATTACGAGTGGACCATAAACAAAAAAGGATAACAATTTGACACATTCAAATAATTTACATTTAATGTGAACGGGCTATCACCATCCTCAGTGACATGATGGGGGCGCATTGGTCCAGAAATCGAAGACACTTACTTTGAGGGCGTTGTAGTAATTAATTACTTAAATTATAAAGAAACATTTCACTTTTTGCAATAGTGTTATTGAATATACAAAAATACTATAGTAAGGGTCAAACCTAAAACAAACAGTTTTATCCGTCTAGGCCTAGTTTATGTTACTCACGATAAATTCTATTATCAATTTGTCAACTCTGAAATGCCTCAAAAGCTGGAATTAGTGCATGCAGTTAATTTTGTATTAAGGCAATTGTTTTTATTACTCAGAGAAACAGTTCGCAGAGTTTTCCTTCAGTTGGATTTATTTATTATCACTGTTTATAAAAGAAGCTGGTCTGAGAAGCGTTTGTATTTTTGACTCAAAATGCACCAAGTTCCGCGCAGTAAACACACATAGTGATGAATCAAATAGTTTTCACACACACACTAACTTTTTGAGCAGAAAAGCACATATTTAGAAAAGAAAGACGTCTATTCTCATAACATGTAAACAAAAAGAAGTCTCACTTTGTTGAAGCAAAAAAACCTACCGAGTCAAAAGCAATGAACAAACTGAAGATAATCTACCTCAGACCTTGAATGATACTATACACGAAAAGATCTTCCTCTATTTTCTTTGAATACCCAACTAAGGTTTCGAAAAGCACAACGAATTTAGGTCATATGGTATAACGGCAAAAGTAAGCTAGAGCTCTTCACTGACAATGTTTTATCAGGGGTAAGATTCCCACCAAACCTGGTGGGATTCGAACCCTCGACATTCAACATTCTCCGTGGAGATGTCGCTGCTACCCCCCAACGTAACTTTCTCGGTAAAGAGGGGCCGGGTAGGATCACGTTCAACAGACGTGACGGCACAAATTATGCAACAAGAGTGAAAATGGTCGTTGTTACAAAAGAGCAAGAGCTGTAATAAAAATCTGGGAGAACAGTCTGGGGAATGAGTGGCTGATCACTTTCAGAATTGTTGGCCGAGTTAAGAACGAGCGTGTTCGCCGGAAAAACTTCGGTTCGATGCGGAAATAAATCTTCGCCGAAAAATCTGTCGGTTTTCGTCTTGTTTTAAACTTTCCCAACTTTTCAAATAAGAAATATGTTCTAAAAACAGCTACAATTCTGGTATGAATCGTCTTCCCGCGCCCGACTCGGTGTTCAGAAAATGTTATATTAATAGCAACGTTGTAGCGGAAACCAGGGGATGTCAACGTTTTGACATAGGGACTATTTTCCAAAAAAACTGCTACCAGACCAGAGTGGTAGCAGTGTTTAGCAAGAAATTTTGCTAACACCATAAAACGCACTCCTATGAGTGAGATCTATGCATTTTGTACGAGAAAATGCGTGACAAATCAAATTCACCAATGTTAACTTGAAGTTGATCTTTTTTTTCCTATTTATTTGTGTTCTTAAATTTATTTATTTTCTTTTGTGTGAAGACTAGCACACTTCGTCAGGAAAGATGGTAAATTGTAATGCCAAGATGTGCAGAGTTCGTACAAATTACAACGAGTAAATCTGTCTATACAATTTAAAGATTTAATTACGTCAAGAGTAACCTTTTACTAACAACCACTTGAAATGCCACTCATGGGATTAGCCTCTCATTGTTATTCTTCCAAACAGTTGATGTAGTTTGATAAACTAAACAATCTTCCTCAAATAACTTTAACAATTACCATCAACATGAAAGTATGTTGATAAACAACTGTAATGTTGAAAAGAAATCTTCCATTTTAGCTTGATTGAATAAAATAATGATCTATGACATATACTGTGTCTCTATAAATCCCTCTCCGTGTTGGTATCCGTTTCCTTTCTTGATCTTCTGTGATTGAACCTGCATGCATTCCCCTAAATTTTAGGAATACAGCTGACGAAAGTGAGGCCGTCATTGGAATCGACTGGTGACTTTTGAGTAGTCATATAGATTTTTTTATATTTTTTTATTTTTTTTTCATAAGCGGCCACATGGTAAATTGCAACAATTTACAATCAAAAAAGGTATACACGAATGTGATATTAGATCGAATTTTGTCGAACATGGAGATCGATGGCGTGACCGCAGTAATGGACTGGTGCTTTTAGCCGTTGTTTTATATTATCATTATTTCGGGCTTGGCATATGACCAAAACGTTATGATTACTGTGAGCACCAACTGATGTGCGTTTAAAACTATTTTGTTATACTCTGCAGAGCGAAAACAAAACGAATCGCGCCGCTAAACATGTCCGTGTATTAGAAAGAGCGCCCTCATCAGTCCGGCAGTTAGTAGTTGCCAATGGGCATATTCTCAGGCCTGGAATTACACGGAGGCCGTGGCCTGCGTTGCCCCTGGTCTTGGCCTTTATGCACTTTCAAAAGGTTCCAATAGACTTTAAGATTTTCTAATGGAAGTGCCATTTGCAACCAGGGCTGTATCTTTGCTGCTCAGATTCGACAATCGTCACAAGACTTTCAAAATAAATAGCAATATAGTATTGTATGTAAAGAATTTTTCATCTGTTCGAATTTCTTATTGATTTCTGAAGGGTCGTTAAGAAGTCAATGAACTTATTGCATATTATATATAACTATATTGTTATAACTTTATTGCCTTTTGTTGTAGGCTTTTGGCCATACCTTTCAGTGGCCAAGCGTATAATATGGGCTATATTTGTGTATCATTTTGCTCAATAATTTGAACCAGGTGTTGGATAATGTGTACCTTGCGGAGGTAGCGAAAGATCACCGGAAATTGCGCCGTTATTAAAAGTTATTTCATTCTCGCACTGCCCCGCCCCTTATCCAGCCCCGCTTCCCCTTTCCTGCACTGTGAGTTATGAATAGCGACCTCTATTGAATTAACATTCCGCGAATCGGTACGATACGGCAGCTGTGTCACACTTTGTAACAGAACGAACATTTCATGAATATTCCTGGAAAACTGAACCTCATTATGAGTACGCGGTCAGTCATGACACACCGTCTACGCTGCGTGGGCCAGTGAATGAGTTCGCAAGTGCAGTTGACCCGCGCACTGTTATCACATTAACAATGTTCAACTGAGCGTTGGTAACACGCAGACAATGTCACACAGTGATTCAACCCTCTTTACAATGAGTCACCGTTGAATGCCAAGGTCATCATCTTGGTTGTCATGGAAACTATTACATTGTTGTTTCTTAGACAAAAAATCATGACATCGGCGATTATTAGTGTGTGTGTCTTGTACTGATGGACTATGTCCAGTAGTCCCAATACAAAATCACATTTTAAATTCTTCCTTGAATTGTAAGTTAACTGTATAGACGTGACCTCGGCACATGCTTTCTGGTTTTCTCATATCCTACTGCAACTTTTGTTTCTGTGCACATTTTATCAGGACCCGATTACCACGAAGTTATGTGCTTATTGTGCTTATTTTACGCACTTTTATAAGAGCGAGATTTTATGGTCCGTAAGTGCAGAATTCTGCAGTAAGCATTATTTTGGTGTCTGCCACTGGCAACACTAACAGGTAACGTGTAGTTTCATTAGCAATAGGTCTAAGTTGTGTCCAGTGTTGTATTAAAACTACCCGTGTTTTGTATGACAACAGCATCCGTTATCATGAAAATTACCTACCAAGTACAGTTTTAACATTACCCCCTTGAGGACCCCCCCCCCTTATACCGACAGTACAAAAACAATTAGTTCATAATAATTGTTTTAATACACACAAATTGTTGAAGAAAGTATCATTGATTATTTGTTCTTTTGTATGCAGGTCGCCCTTTTACTCGTCCTATATTTTTTTTCAAAGGACCAAATTGCATGTATGTCAAAACTGTATGTATTTGTTTTAATGTTAGCAGTATTGTAATTGGTGTCCTTCCTTTGTTACGCTGCGTTCAACAGGACTGGCAATCACAAGGTTGTGGGTTCAAATCCTACCCAGCTAACCGCTGATTTCACAGTGACTAGAATAAGTATTTTCGTCTATCTGAGTCACAACTTCTTGATTTGTGCAATTCGTAATCATAGATGTTAAACTAATGTTTGTATGAGAGAGAGATTGCGTGAGTTTGCCGAGTTACCTTGACGGGAAGAGCAACTAAAACTAGAAATATTGAACAATACGGAAGAAGCACACTTTTGGATTTGGGAGAAATTGCTCTGAACTTTCCAATCCAGATTGTACTTCTTTTTGTTAGATTTCATTGCAGAATTCTTTCTTTTTTTCCCACCACTAACTTTGAAAAGAAAGGCGCCAACTCGGAAATGGCATTCAAGTCGGGTTTGTAATGGAAGGAATGGACAGGTGTGCTTACTACTGGCGGCTGTTCTTTGTTCACTCCATTTAGTATTGTCAGCGGTGTTTACATAGGTCTACCTGCTGGGCTTTAGAGGAAACGTGTGTAGGTTTATTTAATATCACCTGGGTTGTTGAAAAAATGCTGCCCGAAAGGTTCGTGAAAGGTTTTCTAAAAATCCCCAATAGTTTAGTCACGGAATACTGCAATTCACCCTTGAGGGAAACCACGCAACGACTGGTCAAGTTTCAACGAGTGTACTTTAGATGGCATGAATAATTTATGGAATGCCAACTTTTCACAATTCTTGATTTGTCTTGTGACATCAAAAAAATTGTTATATAAATGATCCCCTTCCCTTTGTGTCTGTAAAAATATACAGTAAAACCATATGGGTCAGACTTGAGGCAACAAGGCTAGCCTTGGGTTTGAAATTTCCAAGTGTTTCCCATGCACACCATATCATAATTTTTACGAATGAAACTAACACTAAACTAATGATGCATTTATAAAAGGTTCATTAAGGACATTGAAATAAAGCTTTTTTTAAATGTTTATTATGATCATTCAATTGGAATCAACAGATCTTTGTTCTAGAGTTATATTTTTTAAACACCTGACAAATATTAATGAATATTTATATTATAGCGAACGTCCATGACAAGTATGACTAATATCAACAAATTGTTTCCTCTCTTTATTATTGACCATGTAACCCTTGTTTACAAAAGAGTGACCCTGTACATTCAAGGGCCTTCCTGGCAGGCAAGATACTGCTCTGGACATATGGGAAAATGTACATGTTATGCCACAATTTAAAAGTTCAAGAGTTATAAAAGTAACAGCTGAACAAGTTTCAAAAATCGTCCTGCCCCTTCGTATAACAAGTTGATACAAATCAGACAGTGCAATCTTTATAAAATATAAGTTTTAATTGTTTGATTTTTCCTTTGAGCTGTGTACATATTGTGCCTGCAGGAAGTCCGGGCTCAGGAAGTCCAGTCAAAGTCCAGGCTATGTGGATCTTTTGTAAACACGTGATGTCACAGGTTTCATACATGTGTATCTTTCAATTATGTCATAAGAAAATGAACGAGTCGTGTAGACACTGTTAGCAACAAAATTTCCAATTTTGAAAATGCCATCCAAATGAACCTATTGTTGACCTAACATGTGTAATATTAAATTCATCACAAACACCCATGAATGACACTCAAATCCCAAGGTGGAAAACCATTTTACAACCTTGTCAAAATAATGACCACAACAATCCGCAAAATCAAACCCAACAGGTCAGTGACATGAATTATGATTTGAGATTTTTGATTGACACAGGTCAAAGTCGTGCGTCTTCTCACATTGGCACCAGTCGCCACTCACGCACACCGACAACAAAAGAAAAATAGTCCCGTGCTTGAGCTCCGCGGCACGCGACCCACACCTGTATGCAAATGAGTTCGTTGAATACTATTTTTCAGCTATTGTTAGCGAAGTACCATTGATGTACACCGAAAGGTGATGCCTATAGTAACGTCATAGAAAGTGCAGAGTTCAAAATGTTGTCCAACGCCATAAACCCGGGCATGGTCTTAACACAGCGTAACTGAGCTGACTTTGCAGACCTGCAACAATATTGTATATTTCTTCCTTCAATTCAAAATCAACGTTACTAGATCGAAGCTTGAAGTTAAAATAATAGTCTGGCCTCTCTTTCATGTATGAATCAGTGTCCATGATTACTATTGAAAGAGAGAAAATGTAGTGCAAGTTATTTTCAAAACAGTGATAATATTTTTTAGATTTATGAAATAGAATACTGTAAAATGGTGAACATTGGCAATTTTTGGATGAATAGTGCAGCAATATTGTGTCAATATTTTTTTGTATGAATGGTGCAGCAATATTTTTTTCACGATTGTAGTTGGATGCTTATTTTAACTTCTATGTGACATTAGGAACTCCCCCTACCCTACTGATCATGAAAAAAAGTAAATTTTATATTTGTACTTTTTTTTAGGAAGTCACGGGAATCTCGGTTAACCCAACTGTTTTCTTTCTTATAAGTATTTGTGTATAAGAGGAGCATAAATGAAATCCTCAATTCTTTTGTCTTTGTGATATTGATTTTTAATTTTGTTTATCCACACTTTATCGAATGAGGTTTATGAAGACAGTGAGAGTGCAAAAATACACGATGATATGAGCGCATTCGTATTGTACAGAAAGATAACAAAACATCCGCGCAGCAGTCCAGCATTCTCATGACGATGAGCAGAGTCCACTGCTCGAAACGTCGAGACCAAACCAACGGCTGTTCTCATTTCACGTGGTTGTACTTGCAAGAAAGACTCGAAATAGTATTTACTCTTATAAAAAAAACTGTGTTCATAAAAAAACGTCTCCAGAAAATTCTTAAGATTGTGTTTTCCAATCATCAGACTTTGAATCTCAAGTTCAATAAACTTCAGGCCTATCAAGCGAATCACAAGTGAATGTCCTTTTCACTTAACTGTGTGAACAATGAAATTAATAATCACCCATCCGTGTGTTTAATCAATTTCTCCGAATATTCATTCGGAGAAAAGCATGTATTTTCATAATTAACAAGGGTCCCTTGTCTTTTATACCCTTGCTTGTAAAGCGCTGAGTGTCGATACCCAAATTGCGGTTGGGTATTTTTTCTCATTTTGGAGTGAGGTGCTTTACGATTTTACTCTGTAAGGAGATTGTCACGATGATGATGATGCTTTCCTTTATCATCAATCTATTCATCTGACAATAGCGGGAGCACTTATCGCTTGGCTACTCAACCATCTGCCGCGTTGTCCCAGACGCCAGGAGACTGCATCCCACACCACGTCTCATACACCTTTTCCCGTCTTGAGTCCCTGACGGCTGTTTTAGGCATTGTAAAAGCTGCGTGTGTGCGTGTTGGGGGGGGGGGAGTATAGCACTAAAGGATGGTTAATTATAGTGAACAAAAGAACATCATAATAAAATACGCCCAATGTGACCTCGATTGTTTTGTCGGTCAATCGAGAGAGGTCTGAGGGCGTGTGCCTTGGTAAACATTTCACACCACTGGACACGTCCGATTTTACAGCAGGTGGAATAGTATACATCATGCCCTTTATTTACACAAACAGCAAAAAGAAATATTCGTTGAGTAAAAGAACAAACCAATTATGAGTTCAGTAAATAGACCTTATCATTGATCTCTATTATGAAAAATACGAAAAGACCTTATAAGCAACAAGTAACAAGGCTAACGCTCGTACAACCAAATCACCATGCTACTAAATAGGGTTTAAACTCATCCCTTATAATTTAACAAGCTCTTTTGAGCATTATTTTAGTCCTATACCAAAATACAATATTTTGAATTTTCATACCGAAGTATCGGAACCATCAGACGATGCATGAAACAGTTGTAGACAATTGCAAACTGAATGATTCATCTGCGATATTGCAAACCACTGCAACTGCCTCTTGGATGCCGCAGTTGACATTGGACAAAGAAATGATCAATTTCCTGAAAGACATCGCACCAAATCAAACCATTTTGTTTAATTTTATATACACAGATCAGTTTCAAACTGGAAAAAATCCTTTGTCCCTTGATGAGAGTAAGGCGCTGGTATCCGACGAAAATGTTAATAAATCGGAAGCAGGAAATTAACACGGACAGTTTTTTTTTTACACAGTAAAATATTAACAATAGTTTCGATGTCCCTTATTTTCTTTCTTTACATAACATTGTAGACAAGGTTCAAATTCAAATTTCGTGAATACATATGGAGCAATGTTTTTTCATATTTGATTGTACAGCAATGTTATTTGTTGCGAAATGTGTTATCCATATTTGTTGCTCTTTCAGCCATAACACGGACTGAAATTTCTCGTCAAAATGAAACCGTTTTTGTGAGAAAAAAAATGTGATAGTTTTAAAAAAAAAATTGGAAGAATTGTCGTAGTTAAAAATCCAATCAATTATATAGCTGCATTTTCCCCACAAGTTCGAGTTGCAGCTTTACTCGTATGTAGATAATGAGATTTTGGGTTTCGGTGTTCCAGGTCGACTTGTGACGGCGCGTGCCACGGCGTTAAACTCGAAATTCCCGCCGGACCCCACGCGCTAATCCCCAATGTAACCTAACCCATTAAAAGCCATTCTCCTGGTGTACATCCACGGCAATCCTGTTTGTTCCTGTAATTGTATTGTATGGGACCGCCAATTAATACAGCGTTAATGGTGATCGAAACCGGGCTAACTCGATCTGGTTAACACCATTTTGCTGTAATTAGGGAATCTGAATATCGTGAAGTGCAAGTGGGGGTCGGACCACACTGGTGAGGCACTCAGCAAACATCAATACGTTTTGGAGAACTTTTTGAGTGCGGGTTTTGGGAATAGTGACGATCAATGCGTATATATATGCAATCCAATTCGTTCTTTGTTGTTGTTTTCCCACAAGGTCTTTGGACATTTCTAGTTCCACTAGGCCAAATAATGTAAGGGAATCTAAGGAGTTTTTTCCAAGATCTGTTGAGCTTATTGTCCCAAAATCACAGACGCTTTTTATTCTGTTGGTTGATTTTGGTTGACGTGTTTAATTTGCGTTGAGTCTATTTTCCTGTCATATTATAGGCCTACCGTAACTCCTGCAAGATGTCCGCAAAAAGCACCTTAGTTTGAGGAATCTAGTATAGTTCTCCTTCAACCCCTGTTATTGGTGGGAGTTACCCAACAGATAAACACTGCGTGGTTGCAGTGTGTCCACCACGCTTGCGTCCGAAAGTTCACTTTTATTTGTATAAAAATAGATTTATACTACAAGCATTTGTCAATATTTTCATTATTATTCCAGCCGATTAAACATAATTAGTAATTGTAGACTTTGCAGAAAATGTCAATTTATAGAGTATCGCTTGAGTTATCTTTGCTCAACACAGAGCGAGGATTATTTGACCAGCTGACGGCAACAAAAAAATTAAAATTAGTTGTACTCCTTTGTTTGTTATCTGTTCCGGCAGATCTACTACATCGTCGGCCGGCATGAGGGCAGGCGTCCACGGTCCGATGAACCACGCGGTCAGGCCACGGGAATAGCCATTTGTTTTTAGTGATGGTAGCATCACAAACAGCTGTGACTTACAGGGTTTCCCCATACTTAGTTGCTTTATATCATTCATTTCTGTCTGTTGGTTAATTTGCAGTTCAAAGGTTCAGAGGACAAAAACTGTGATGGTTAAAACTAATTGTTAACGGGTTTCTTTTTTTCCAAACTTTCCTTTTACTTTTATTATTAACATTTAACTCTGATCATATTTTCAGGACAAACTTAAAGGAAAGGCATATTTGTTTCTAGATTTCTATAAATTTGTAAGTCAGTAGGATTTTATATTTTTTTTTCATTATTATTTTTTTTACAAATTTCATTTTCTGCATACTGCCGTAACAGGAAAAAAACCTTATGGAGGAACATTGGTGCGAGACTATGCAAGTCGCTCTGCCCCATTGACTGTTGGTCATTTGGGCCTAATTAATTCTTTTCCGTTTTTGGAGAACCAATTAAGGTCGTCTCTATACCAGCAACAATGTCAAACTCAATATGTTGTTTAACTATGACGACGAGTGGTAATTACATCGTCAAAATATAGATTGCAAAATATAATAAAATAGCCACTGGGTTCAGTGCGAATGTAATTTTCCAGGTATTACACGAGACTTAAGAGATTGAGAGCGTACGGACATTCTGCTTCAAGTGGAATACATCTAATTCTACACTCTAAAAAGTTTCTGGTCAGAATTCACCCGGATTCGTGTCCCATCGGGGCCATCGGGCCAGACCCATTTCTTGGTCAAACTGACCCGGAGTCTGTGTCAAAATGACCCCTTCGGTGGGTCAAAATGACGCACAATTCGATTTTAGGCCTTTATCCCATTTTTAAACCCTTTTCTTTGTCAACTTGATCCCAAAATGGGTCAACCCTGGGACTTGAAATCGGGGTAAATTCTGACCCTTGAATTTTTAGAGTGTAATATCTAACCAAATAGTTAACAAGACTTTTAGCCCGGTACTGACTTCTTGATCAACCCTGTTACCTCCCCCTCACTGCACCCCAGTTTGCCTGCCTTATAACCTTAAAGGTTAAAGGCATTCTTACAAGGCCTTTTCATTAAACAAAAATAGTTCAAGTGTGGAAAGCATTCGTTGTTTCTTATCACTTCTGGTTTTCCTCTCTTTTTGAACGGAAATTCGGGAACTACTTTGAAAAGAAAAGAAAAATGGGAAACCTGGATCCATGGTCGCCCTGAGCCGGACTACTCCGAATGAAGTGTTTTCTATATTGTGATATAGCGTATCTGCTTTGTTGATATCAATTTGGTTTATACAAGTAGAAGTGGTTCACAATACTGTGTGATAAAAGCGCAAAGACCTGGCACTTGTGCCGAAACACACTTATGCAAAGTTGTTCCGGATATTGCCCCTTGGCTGAGGTCAAAAAGTGATAAGGTTTGTTTATAAAAGGTTGCTATGAATTGAATTGAAACAGTTTCAAGGAAGGACCCTCATTTTAGTTGTCAATAACAAATAAACCGAAGAGTAAGTGAATGGCCGTAGTTTTAACTCACGAAATTCTGAATGATTGGCGTTGCTTCGAGGAGGCTTGATAATTTAAAAAATATCAATATATTTATATTTTGTTCAATGACTTCCTCCCCGAGAAAACAAAACATTACCAGCTTTGTCCTCTAAGTCAAACATTAAAACTGCTTACTTGAAGTGCTAAGCAAAGACCGACTCGATCAGTCGACCTATATAAGCTTGAACTCTTTGTTACCCAGAATGTAGCATGAATAATATCACAGCAGTGGCCGTTCTGATTGGTCGCTTATCGCACCGTCGATGTTGTCGCTCGTGGCGGCTGGGTGAATCGAAAGCAAAACACGGGGGAAGGGTTCGCACCGTCGCGCGCTGCTCTCGAGCCCCAACGCCGTGAGCTATTTACCAAGTAGTAATTGCCGAGATAGACAGGCAAGCCATTAATCAGTTGAATTATTTATGAATTGGACACATCGTCTGGGCTCGCTGCTGGTCTTTGGAGAGAGATTTGTCGGTCTGGCTTTAGCCCCTAAGAGTTGATTTGGATGCATTATCTTGATTTCCGTTAGATCCTCTCTATATACTTCTGGTCGAGTCTTAATTAAACTGTATAATTAAACAGTGGATTAAACACAAATAATTCAGTGATTAGGGATATGCAGATTGTTGGTCAGTACAATGTAATTTATTTATAATGCACTACAACCCGCCTGATTGTACACCGCAAACATCAAGTCACCCGGTGACAAAAGTGGAAATTGTGACAAAAATATATACAATTTCCCCCGCCCCCCGGTAAGAATGTTTAACAATTATTATAATGTCATTGACTTAGCTTTACAAATCGACAATTTCTACAAAATGTAGGCCTACTTGTCTAAGATTCTTTTTTGCCGCGATTTAATGGAATAAAAGGCTTATATTATGTGTTGATAGAAAAGCATTATCATACCTGAAAACAAACTCTCTTTTTTATTGAATGAACTATTATTAGGTTAGGCCGCGCCTATATTATGATCTATGTTACAATGATATTTCTTATTTTTTTAGTGGGAGAATCAAGAGTGGATTTAAACACAGTTCCCAATAGAAAAATATCCATGGATGATTTGCTGACCTTCAATAAAAAGTGAACTTATCTTTAGTTTATATGAAGCATGCCTGGAAGTACACACAGGCCACGGGGGCCATGGCCTCTGTAACAGTTGCCCCTGGTCATGGCCTTGGTGCCCCCCTCAAAAGTTTTCCATGGGCTTGAAGATTTTCCAATGGAAGTGCCCTTTGCAAAATGAATATTGATTTGCCCTTTCAAAGATGAAATTTCAGGCCTGTTTTGGTGTCCAGTTCAAAATAATGTTTGGGTTTTTTGTTGTTGCCGAATTTAAGACGTGGTTAACGAACTTGTGTCACTTTGCCACTTTTATTCTTTATTTCAATTTAATCCCGACTCGGTATAAAAACTAACAACTCGCCCACACGGTAAATATTAGCACTAAGAAATAACAGGCAGCTTGTTTTGATCGAAAATTTTTATACAAACAAACTTAGTAAATACCCGAGAGGGAGAAAATAATCTCAAGAGCGTGAGTTGAGACAAGACAGTATGCAACAGCTTCCGAGAAGTGTTGGCCGGGGAGGTCAAAAATTAATGTGCTCGTTAGTCGTTAAAGGTGTAGGGTCATTACTTTGATTATGACTCAAAAATCTGTAATTCATAAAGATGGTAATGGTGTAAGCATCCTGCGAAATTACATCGTCGGAAGTACCCAAGTTGATCCCTTTTGGGATTCAAATTTCCAGGGTGTCCTTTGTAAATGCTGCGGCTGGAGATGCGGATGGTACCCGTTGTCACCTTGCTAAACGTGTAGGGATTCGACGAAAATACCGTGACAAATTTTCCAAGTAGACGCTGTATTCAACTGAAATTTCCACACGTGACTTTTATTGTATGTTTCTGGAGAGTTGTGCCTACATATCAGCAATTACAATGACAAAAGCCAAACTTTGACCCCCCCCCCCCGCACCTTTAAGGGTTGTAGTATCTGAATATGGTATGTTTTGGAGTAGCGGAGAGCTTTTGAGCAAACTAAAAACCATATTTTTGTATTTGTTTAATGTTGTCGAACACTCGACTCCAAACGCTGACCCCCACCTTTAAAGGAATCTAATTACGGTATATTTTGGAGTAGCGGAGAACTTTTGAGCAAAATAACAACTATATCTTTGTGTTTGTTTAATATTGTCGAACACTCAACTCCGGAACCTCTACGTCATGATTATGACTTGATATCATAAAGCTGGTTGAGAAAATAACTATCTGAAGCGAATCACTTGAATGTCAAAATGTTTGGGATACCATGCGCGTCTCGTGAAATGTTTATTGTCAATGGAGCTCATTAAACAGCCGTGATTATTTTTGATAGCTCGCAGTAGCTGGACCAAATTGTACCGGTTCATGTAATTATGATTATTTCGTGGTACGATGTGCTGACACATACATGTCTTAATAATCAGTGACTGATTCATGAATGCGGAGACGATGCTGATTACCGCAAGACAGCTGTGTCTCACCCGTTCACGACCCCGCTATTGGCTCGCCTTCCTCGGTCTAGTTTCATCCACCGTAGACGAACATGATCCCGCGGGGGTAGATTGGAACAATTGCTCCCCGTCGGTGCGGCACGTCCAGCCGTCTGTAACGCGCGCTTGATATGATAATTTCGTGTTTAATTCTGCCGTGTTTCACACGGAGACGCAAGCATGAATGGACGACATTAATGTAACTGCGTATTAGCGGTACTGGGGCATACCAGACCGCCCGGGCCGGGGGCTGCAAGATCTTCGTGAACATCAACACCTCGGGGCGTCGATCAACCACGACGAATCTGTTTCATAAAAGCCACAACTTAGGATTGGCCGTTATGGGCATGTCAGCAGGAAATCTGTTCTTCAATTTGTATCTGGATGTGATTTTTGATTTGAAATATATAATATAGTGCAAATACCCTCAAATACCACTTTATAAAAATGAATCTAAAACTAATACAATTTTATAACACTAGTTTAGATATTCTGTAAAAGTAAAACATGGCATGATTGTGAAATACCATTCCATTAACATTACTAAATAATAAATATAGAACAAAAGTAGAAATAACTTAACAACAAGTTGATGCTAAAAAAATGAAAATGAATAAGCACACCAACCGGACAAGTATGCTAAAAAATATATATAAATAATATTAAAATAACAAATCATAAAGTATCGTTAAACTTATGTTATACCAACTATAACGGGGCATTTATAAGGCTGCTATACAATTTGACAAACTGCTGTCATATCTACCTCTCGTATAACTTACTATCAATACTATTTTCATTTAAATAATATTATTTACACAGCTTTCCGATCGATCCTTCAACCGTTTTTTTTAAACATGGCCCGTCAAAAAACAAACAAAACATCGTCTGCCGCGTGTTCTGACGAGAAACATCGATAAGTTGGGGGGGGGGGGGTTACTTACTGTTGCAAGAACTAAACGTTTGCTTTTAGTGACGTAGACCTGATTAACGTGGCGCAGTTTTGTCAGCTGTGAATTGTCACAAAATATTAATATCATAAATAAAGACAAGTGAGGTAGTTCTTCAAGGCTGCATTTACGGTTCGGTTGGTCCCATTCATGGATTGGCCTGTTCACGGTTGCTGTGACCATCACAATGAAAGCTTTCAATCACGGTTCAGTTGGCCCGTTCATGGTTTTCAACCCGTGTATGGTTCAGAGTAATTGACTATACAAGGTAACGAACACAAAAGACTAATCAATTAGACTAACAGAGCTTTTAGCAAGTAAAACAAACAGCTCCCCCAAACTAACAATGCGAAACAGTCCGGCGATTGGTAGTTCTCATTTTTAATAATGCCGTGAGTGTTACAGCCTGTTCTAAGCAGGTTTACGTGAACGGACACCCAGGATCAATATTCATTTTAAATCAATTTTTATCGTGTTTTTCCACTGTACTATTTGACCACTGAAATTATGAAATTTTCACATTTTTGTTAAAAGGCATAGGTCATTGATTTCGGTAAGTAATGACCTTAAAAACTTACTTGGTTAGAATAAGAACTGCGTTTATACTATAGTGAAAAACATTTAGACAGTGGAGTTTGTTTTAGTCTGTAAAACAAAAATAATGGACAACCTTGCCCTTCTAAGTGTTACAATAAAGTTAAACTTGGGTTTTCATTTACCATTTTATAGTTGAACGATCATGGTTAGGAAACGTTGGGGAACGAACTTTGGGCCGAATAGAACAACAAAAACACGGTATCGATATGATTTTTTTTTATTTTATTTTTTTAGAAGACCGAGAGACAAGTTAGAGAGACGTTCTACCACTTTTTTTTCTTCTTTCAAATCGAAGGACAAAAACAAAACTCTAGCAGGCTAGATAGTATGAAATGAGTACATTTAAATAACCTAATAGTAAGTCAAAACAAAAGCTAAGTGTCACAAAAAAAAAAAAAAATGTTATCGGAACATCATCATGATAATGTCCATCGATTTGTATCAGACTTTCCAGACTTAGTCATCCCATATATTCCATATGCAAATCAGCAATCTAAGCCAGTCTGTGATTAATTTCAGTTAATGCACACTATTCAATCAAAAGAGTGTCTCTGCGCCGGCCAGCAAGCAGATTGTTTTGTCACGGGCCCTCGTACCAATTATCGATTGCCATTCATATGCAAATGAACTCTCGTGCCTCGACGGCGGTTCTGCGAACTCCGACGCCGCATGGGATTTCTCGTCCAAACGCATCAAAGTGAATAACCTTTAGACGAGAGGGTCTAAACTTTGTAACGTCTTCAGCTGTTTGTTTTCCGCCTGTGTCTTTGTATTCAGTTCTTTGTTTATTTTTGTTAACAACTGCATTGACATAACTGCTTCTGTTCGGTGGGAATACAATGATATACTTCTAGGGTTATCAACTGTGGTGCGGCCTACCTATACCATGATTTGTGGAAATATTTTCATTTCCCCCCGAATTTATTCCAAACTTCGATACTTCCTCCAATACAAATTCACGCATGTTTGTTAGTGTAAACCAAGAACACCCTTCAGTGTCCCACAGTGTTTTGACTTTTACCAATTTTGTACCCATTGTTTTTGTACACAAAAGCAAAGCGAGGACTGTCCCCGGTATGTCGTTTTTCCAGATCTCTTCTTTTGTTAAAGTCCTCTGTTTGACTGCGTAGACATGCCCCAGCTAACAAGAGACATATGTGTGCGTAAAGCGATGAAATATCAGTTTAAAGTATGCGGGGAGAATCCCCCATCGCACTTTATCATTGTGGTCTTTTGGACCGTGGTTCGAAGCCTGCCGAGGTCCAAAGACTGACAAGTCATTTCGTCATCTGTTTTACAAGGTCAATCTTGGGGGCCCTTTATATTTAAAAGTATCTTCTCTCTTTCTCACAATTCATCACATGATTAGGGATTAGTTATTCACTTTGTTTTTTTGTTGGTGTGTTTGTTTGTTTATTTTTTATTTACTTTTGAAAATTTATTTACGTCATCTTTAATTTTGGGTAAACTCCGATCAGCGCCCAGCACTACTTTCTATGGAGGCCCTCAGTACCAATATTGTGTTAGTTTAAACAAAAAACACCATCAAAATTGTTAAAGAGAAAGACACCTGTTTTTGTTTTTATCGTATAGACGGCGAAGATGATCAAAAACGGGCCTTTTTGCTTTGCTTAGTTTTTTTGGGGGAAACAAACTATTCTGAGATGGATGGGAACTACTTTGGCATTTTCTTTTCCCAACCGCGATGTACGAAAACATGATTGTTTGTATTTGATCGGTTGTGTAGGCCCTTGCAAAAAAGAAACGAGTTCTGCCTTGTGTCATTGTTTCACCTGCAAGCTATTGTTATTTTTATTACTGTTATTAATGTTATTATTGTTATTTTCAAGCTCTTCATCTGAGTATTTTTCCCAAACAAACTTCAGCCCGGTTGTTTCATAACAACACCCTCCTTTTGAACACTGTGGTTTGGTCTTAAGATCCACGGGTAAAGCTACCATATAACAGTACACTCGTGTCTTAAACTCGACATAAGCGGATTAATCATGGATTAGCCAAATCAGATAATCCAATGGCAGGTTTTCCCGGGCCGCTGATGAGTATAATAACAATGGGTTATCGATAAGAGTTTGGAGGCCAAACGATATATTAGGCATATAACTGTCATTGTCTAGTGCCCGTGGGTGCCGTGTTGAAGTAGGTGGCAGGCTGCAGAGATGACAGATCCGGGATGATGAGGTGTTTAGCGAAACCCATCAACAGTAACATTAAAAAAAAAAACATGAGAAAATGTATCCAATTATAAAGTTGGAGGGATAAACACAAACTACAGTGTGTATGCTGTTATACTTGTGTTCATTTAGTTTGGTACGATTGTAGACATTGTGTTGCATTCGCCAACACTCTAAAAACGGAATCTGTGTCAAAATGACCCAGAAATGGGTCAAACTAACGCAGAATTCTAGTCAAAATTCATCTAGTTTTTTGCCTATTTCCAGTCAGCCTAACCCAGAAATGGACCACGCCCCCGGTTGACCCGGAATCTGGGTCAATTCTGACCCGGTAGTTTTCAGAGTGGACATATTCTACCCGTTCCCCCAATATTTTATATATTTGATCATAGAGCAAGAAAACAGATCTAATTGAACCAACAGGTCGTTTGTGTCCACATTTACAGTGTAAACCTACATGTATATGTCCTTGCTATGTGGAAAAATGACGACCGGCATTCTTGTAAAGGTTGTATAATATAGGCTACTGGTTCTTTTTGTCTGGTACCGATATCTGAGTGGGCATAGGAATGTTTCAAATGAGGAGTGTTTCAAACGAGCCTACTTCCCATGTTTGCGATTTGTTCTTTTTTGAATTTTTTAGACACCTGTTTGATAGAGTTCAAATTGTGTTCTTATCGATGCTGGGGCTTTTTGAAACATCTTTCCATGGCTAGCATAGTTTCAATTGTATCAGTTTTTAGGCCAGGCTCCTGATTATAACCGGAATTATGTGAGTTGAACCGTTTCTTAATACCACAAAAGACGAAATAATAATTTCTCTTTCCCTGTCCTTTTGTTATCTTGAACAAGAAAGTGACCTTTATTCTAAATATTATTGAACATGTGGGTGTTTTTGTCTCTTTCTTTTTTTTTTTAAATTGTATTTAGCCAGCGGCAAATTCATTTAACGGCTTACGGAATACACTGCCGTGTTTATGCATCTGAGCATCAGAAGCCATTAGTACATCGCTGAGTTCAATCGATTCAATCGTTCACCTTTTCAACCCAGCGAAACAAACATTCATCATCTGAAAACATCCTCGTAGTAAAAAAAAAAGGGGGGGGGAATAAAATTAAATAATGGCATGAATAATTAAAACCTTGGCACGCGCCACAAGCCTCAAAACCACGCGGCTGGCTAGCGACACGAGACCCACATTCTTTTGGTCCTGGTCCTGGCCCCTATATTCACCTGTGTGTGATATCAACATATCCATCCTTGCACCTGTCGGTCTCCCATTGTTCAGTTCACCTGTTCGGCGTCCCTATCTTGTCACCGTGCCAAATCAAACAGAGCCCCTCTCTGAACCCGCTCGTGCGCCCCATTTTACAGTCCAACGGCTGTTTGGTGAAAGATCACAAGTAAAAGTTATTATACAGGATTGGTATGGATAGAAAAAAAACATTGTTAGGGCCTACACTAGTCTAGAACTGGGTTACTGATTACGAGGTTCATACTCCAACAATTTTGTGTGTGTAATTATTTCCCTCTGATTAGTTTGAAATGAAGTCCTATTCGAAAAAACTTATCTGAAATCCTACAACAAAACAATAATAAGATCATCATCTTCAACAACAACAACAACAACAACAACAACAACAACAACAACAACAACAACAACAACAACAACAACAACAACAACAACAACAACAACAACAACAACAACAACAACAACAACAACAACAACAACAACAACAACCGCAGCAGCAACAACAAAACAACAACAACAACAACAACAACAACAACAGCAGCAGAAACAACAACAACAACAACATTAAAACAAGAATACAAAAGCTGATTTCAGGTGCTGTTACAACTAAAATTAAGGACCATGCTGAAAACTATGCATGTTTTTCACAATGTTCACTTGGCTCACTCAACGGGTTAAATGCCCCAAATTTCACAGGTTTGTTAGTTCATGTATGTGGTTGATTACACACAACATAAATCCTGTACACTGAAGGTTACTTTGAGACTCTGAATCAACAACTCTGCCGTGTTGGTTGTTTATTATTTGCAAATGTCAATTGTGTATCATCAGATACCCTTTGTCGTGATCGTGAACTTCTGAGGGTTTTTTTACAATGTTTTTACAGATGGACTTTGTGTTTCTAACACCTGTAAGTCTACAGAATGTCTTTGTGTCTGATTTTCTGAGGACCCTCCCCCCTCCCGAAAATACTGATGGCACAAAAACAATTACGAAATAAAGAGAATAACGGCATCTCAAGTTTACTTCAACTTGACATGGAGCCCTGTACCTTTCGTGGTTATGTTTTTATCGGGATCCATTGGTGTCTATTGATGTGTTCGATCTCATTGATGTCCTGGTGTTCACCACAGCCATGACCTGACGATTTGTTTTGAAATGGATGAATGAATCATATCACACTGGTATGCGCATAATAAAGCCAGTCCGTGCCATAAGCAGTCTGCTTGTTTTTTGT
Source organism: Pisaster brevispinus (assembly GCA_023634235.1). NCBI lineage: Eukaryota > Metazoa > Echinodermata > Asteroidea > Forcipulatida > Asteriidae > Pisaster > Pisaster brevispinus. The sequence goes on from JAMKCF010000017.1 coordinate 11,311,835, forward strand.
TGGAAGATTTTCAATTTCTTTTCAAGTTGTTGAACAAAAAGAAGGGTCGGCTTTTTCAATTTAAATTATTCTGTAATGTACCGCAGTGTACTTTTGCAACCGAGTCAAATAAAAACAAGTTCAGAAGATGCATGGGTTTATGTTGGAAACCATCGGAACCGTATGGTAGTAATGTCACCAAAAATATAAATTGTATCATAACTTAAAATGTTAAATATGTTTTGTCACTAAATAGAGCCGTTAATGTCTAAAACTGTTCGTCTCTATCGAGACCGTCAATTTTGCAGTGCGCCCTCTAGTGTCAATGTCTGCTTTTTGTTACCTGTAGTGTGTGAGCTTTCACTAGGCTGGTCCTCTGTCTTTATCCGCAAGGGGATAAAGACAGGTACTGGTCATAAGGCCAATGATTTCATTGGATACAATGATTTCTTTGGATAAACGTGCTGTGACGAAAGCTTTCCATATCTGTGTTTTGATTGGTCGAGGTTACGAGGTGATGTAGTTTGTCAGCTTGCACTTTCGATCGTCTGCTGCATACAGCGTGTGCATAATGTTGTGTTCATCATGTAGTGTTGTTTTACTGCTAGTCTCCGTGTGAAACGAATGCTAGGTCAAAGGAACATCTGGCAACATCCGGTCAGGTTGGTATCTGGCGTTATTCACGAGTCAGATGTTCGGGCTTAGCTTTAACAAGCCCACATTGGTGTCTATTATAGGTCAGTTGACGTTTGGATCATTTTGAGGTTGGGCTGTTGAGTTTGAAGGGAAGCGAGTATATGACGCTGACATTAATTGAATAATGAAGAGGTAAATGTTTCAATTTATGTTAAAGGAAGTTTGGTGTAAATGAAGAAATCAATTTTAATAAGTCAAACGATGTCTGGTGACTATTGTCATGTTATTAAAAATGAGTGTTGCATTCAGTAGTAAGATCGCGAACCTCTAATCTTAGCCTTCGATTCTTGATCGTCTTTGAGAAGTTGGTCATTATTATAACACCCACCACCACACCCCTCGATAAAACTACCATCTTTCTCAAACCTTTGGATTTGTTTAAGCCGCGAGGATGAATAAGCCGAGGGGATAAAGACAGGTACTGGTCATAAGGCCAATGATTTCATTGGATACAATGATTTCTTTGGATAAACGTGCTGTGACGAAAGCTTTCCATATCTGTGTTTTGATTGGTCGAGGTTACGAGGTGATGTAGTTTGTCAGCTTGCACTTTCGATCGTCTGCTGCATACAGCGTGTGCATAATGTTGTGTTCATCATGTAGTGTTGTTTTACTGCTAGTCTCCGTGTGAAACGAATGCTAGGTCAAAGGAACATCTGGCAACATCCGGTCAGGTTGGTATCTGGCGTTATTCACGAGTCAGATGTTCGGGCTTAGCTTTAACAAGCCCACATTGGTGTCTATTATAGGTCAGTTGACGTTTGGATCATTTTGAGGTTGGGCTGTTGAGTTTGAAGGGAAGCGAGTATATGACGCTGACATTAATTGAATAATGAAGAGGTAAATGTTTCAATTTATGTTAAAGGAAGTTTGGTGTAAATGAAGAAATCAATTTTAATAAGTCAAACGATGTCTGGTGACTATTGTCATGTTATTAAAAATGAGTGTTGCATTCAGTAGTAAGATCGCGAACCTCTAATCTTAGCCTTCGATTCTTGATCGTCTTTGAGAAGTTGGTCATTATTATAACACCCACCACCACACCCCTCGATAAAACTACCATCTTTCTCAAACCTTTGGATTTGTTTAAGCCGCGAGGATGAATCGACTTCGGCTACGGCCGTTGATTGCAGGGTCTGCCGTAGCCGCTGCCGAAGTCATCACTTGGGAGATCAGTTTGTCTGGGACATTAATTGACATGGCTCGTCAACTCTGTTTTTTCTGAAATCCCCTTTTCTTATTCAACTGTTCCTTCGCCCAACTTTTTGCAGCAACCAACATTTGATTGATAAGTCCATCTTCTTCGATCCTTTCTTTAGTCGTATGAAAAAATATAAAAAAAACACTTGGGCTCTGTGGTGTTTTCACGGACTCTTGCATTTCTTTATTTCATTGTAAAAACACTTTGTGGAGGTATTTGTTAGGATAGTGAAAGTAACTCTCCAGGTTCTGTCATCCTGTCTGGCAATTTCCCGACGTGATTCAATCCGATTATCTCAAGTGGTTCATTAAGAATAAACAGGTGGCTATAGGCCCTAAAAGGTGGATCTGAGAATTTTCAACCCTCGTTATGGTAACAAGTTACAATTTTTACGAATCTAGACAAATATAATTTTAGTTCCTGCAACTAACATCGCGGAAACTGTGTCTCGGTGTTGTATGATCACTCGTGACTCGAGTCCAGCTCGTCGAGTCACTCTTGACGACTCAGACTCGGAATGGGGGTGCCCCGTGCCCCAACCCCACCCCACCCTAGGTTACGCCACTAACAGTACTGGGCACTTACAAGAATGAATTCAACATTTCGCTGTTAATGTAGACTCGTGATTAAAAGTGGGTTAAAGGTAACGTGTTGAGACAGTGGCCACCGGGACGAATAGGATAAACTGATTAGGGTACAGACATAGAAAACAACATAAAGTCGGTTTGAAATCTACTAAAGGCAATATGTTGGAATAAAAGTAGCTCATACACGTTTCAAAACTCTGGTTCAGATTCACTGAATGAAAGTCTATATCGTGCAAAAGATATGACTTAATCCAACCACTTAGTTTTGTTTGAAATTTCAAGGATTTTGGGTCTCGAATTATTTTCTGTAGTCACTGAGTTTGCATATAATAGCCCGAGTCAATAGTCCCAGTGTGTTTTCTTCTTGTTCACACAAAAATTCTCATTATCAAAATATGATAAATGGGAGAAAAAAAATCCTTCGGCAAAAGAATGTTTAAGGCCAATATTGGGTATGCATTAACCCGATGGACTCGTTGAAATAGTTGGACTCTATTTATCCCTCTGAACTCTTTATGGGTAAATTGTGTGACTGTACAATTTGGCGCTGCTTAAGTGCGGGTTTTAGGCCACACAGCATCATAAATTGGGTGATTACGGGGTTTGATGAAGAAATCTGGTCAATTACACGCTGTTCCGCTAGCTCCAATAAAAAGAAAACCTTGTACAACTAAACTAGGTAAAAATGCGCTGGCCGAAGTTTTGAAAAGAAATGAGTAACCTTGTATTATTCCAGGCAGGCGATAGGTACTACACTGGTCATAAGAGAAATTTAACATTTTGTGTTATATAGACCCACCCCTTGCACAACGCGCAGCGCACTCACAAGCGCCTGTCCTGTCCGCCATTTTGGGAGTCAAAATCGTGCAAAAACATGCACAAAAGATTTGACTCCCAAAGCGACGCGCATTGTTCGGAGGTGCGTTCCGCGTTGCGCAAGGGGTTTATAGAAATCAATAGACCCCCCCCCCCCGATTGATCTCAGTAACAGATATCAATGCCCCCCCCCCCCCAAGTGCATAGCGCGAAACGCTACAGGTACACCGAGGTCGCGCGCACGTTTTTACGCACTAAGAACAGCTATCGTCCAACGATCTGCCTCCTTTTGGCCTCAGGGTGGCGTTTTTTGAGAGTGTGACGTCATATGCAAGGGGTCTGTAATTCCACACAAATTCTAGAGTTATAACAACAGCAGCCAAACAAGTTTGGAGATGAACCTCTTTCGTCATATGAAAAGTAGAATCATACAGCGCCATTGCCATAGAGTATAGATGTTACATGTTCTTCCACTTTTGTTAACATGTGATGTCACAGGTTAACTTGGTCTATCTGTGGCCTACAGGATTGGCAAGGATAAAAACTTGGTCTGAAAGTTTACCAAGCATGAAGTTTATATACTAAAACCATTTCTTCTCTGAAATATTTTCTTCTAAAACAAAGTCATATTGAAAAACCTATTAAAATAAATTAACCAACAAATAAATAAAACAACGCAACGGCTGGTTTCGGTTGGTATAACCAAAATAAGGACAATGTGCCCACAATCACATGCTGAAAAATGTGCGTGGTTTCCACACTAATTTCTCCTGACTCACATAACGGATAGGCCCAAATGTTCAATCACAGGTTTGTTATTTCATGTACATGTATATAATGGTTGATCACACAAAACATGAACACTGTCTTCAACTATTTTGTCTACTCCAATAATCCCGTTTAATACCTTTAAGGTTTTTATAGCTTCAGAAATGAGAAAAGCATTCCCGAGATCTTCGGCTGACTTAATTGGAATGGCAGAAGGCTTATTTTGGGGGCAGGAAATACAAACGCTAGCTGTTATTTTGTTATTATTGTTGAATGTGGTTGTCTAGTGGGGGAAAGGGTTTAAATATGTTGGTATTAGAGCCGTAATTGGGTACTTGATCAGTCTGGGGCATTCACATCTCGACACCTGGGCAGTTTACGTGACCTCGGGCTCCCCTAGCTCACTCCCTCGTCGATGACCGGTGTGTCCTTGGCATGGTCGTCCGTCCCACATGAGTACTGCTGGGCTTCAGCGTTTTCGCTCCCATCCCCGCAACAGACCGTCTGCAACTTATCAGAACTCCCTCTTTTTTTTATTCGCACACTTTTATTCCTCTTCAACAGCTGAAGAGTATTTCAGAATGATTCATGTTACAGTGGGCTGCATCCTCCATCTGTTTTAAAGATAGTTGGAGGGGGGGGGGGGGTAATCAATGGCCGCTGTAATGACACCGGACATGTTATATTGATACTGAAATTCCTGTGAACTGTGTTTCCAATTCACACACCATGGGAAGAGGTTGACCTTGGAGAGGTGGTGCCGTCCCCAACCTCTCAAATGATCTAATGGCATGTTAAGTTGGATTACGGTATGTTGGTTGGACCATGTTGGACCCTTTCTCTACGGTTGGACCATGAGGGTTATACTTGGTTATGCTTAATACATTGAAGCAGGCATAACACCTGACCAGTTTCAAACAGCCAGCGGGTGTACAGTTATTGCGTAGTGTTGAATTTTGGTTGAGCCTTGCTCTATGGTTTGAACGAGGAAGGATGCTCTAAACTACTCTCGGGAGTTGGGGCTGAAGGAATTCGTGGTTATAGAGTACTAGGCCTAAGTCGGTTTACATACTAACTCCCACTACCGGAGGCTGGCACCAATCCCCCCACGGTCCGAGTTAACCCCCACCCAGCCGGGGCAAAAAAACGACCCCCGGTCACCCTTATTAAGGCAAGTTATTAATAAGGGGGTACATAATCAACCTTCCCATTAAGGAACCTCAGTATTTTACCCTTTCTTCTTCTCGACTTAACTTCGCGGGCGATGATTTCGGAGGCACGCCGGTGGTTCAAAATCCATGACAGCCAGCAAGCTGAAAATCCCGGGACAGTCACGCAAGTGGGCTGCAATAAAACTTGTAGATGGTGGGGAACTGACTCTCACCTATTACTGGACCAAACCCTCTATTAACCCTCGCCATTAAAAAAATGGCAAACTCATGTTGAATCCATCAGTAGGAAACGTTCCCATCGTTTTACGAGATTGTGAAGCTATTTTACATGTGGTTGGGGCCATGGAATCGTTCGCTAATCTTTAGTCTGTCCTCCGTAACATGGGAGAACAATTATATCACACGTAATCGATTTGTAAGATGATGGGACCCATTCATCATTCCTTCAAGATGATGACCCGTTCCTCTCATCGCTGTAGAGTGAGTGGTGATCTCCCAAGGACTCTTGTCTGAAGATGGTCTCACTCTGAGCTGAGCACGGTCTCTCTTTTTTTGAAACAGGGCAACATGAAGTTGATGCTGCAAATAAAGCCATTTTCATATCTAAAGAAACAAATTTGTCATTTAGCCTTCGAGAAAGACTCTGCTAGGGTCGAAACGTCAGGCCACTAACTATTTTGTTTGCATTTATACCATAGGTCCTTTTGGTTGGTAAGCAGTTTGCAACAGCTAATTATATTTGTCATCAAAAGAATCAATAACATTTAAAGGTATACATGAATGTAAAGCTGAAACCAAAGTCGCAGTGTTTATGTTTTGTGTAATCAACCATACATGTAATAAGATGTGAACACCGGGGCTTTAACCGTTGTGCGAGTCAGGAGAAAATACCGAGAGGGAAAAAAAAGCATTATCAATTTTCTCACCGTCGATGCACACGGGAGTCCCTGGGAGTTAAACTCTTGAGATAACGACAACACCTTTGATTTACGTTTCTCGACAGTGAGCATTCTAGTGGGCCAATTACTGGGAGATAACGGTCATTGTATACCCGCTTAACCCAGCCATAGCCAAGCCAACACCCCACCCCCATCACGTTCAGAGCAGTATATCATGTGTCTAAACATCGCCCCAAGGACGGGGGAGGGAGAGAGGCTGGCGGCATGCCACCTGAATCGTGCCTTAACTAATCAGTGTGTTTTAACAGGTGGGTGGGTTAATGATGCCCTGGTGATGGAAAGGAATGATGGAGGGGGGGGGGTCACCATAGCGAGGCTAATTCCATGGTTGAGGATCCAACACATTGATCAATATACGTTTATCAGATGTTAAATTTGCATCGGGATTAATATAACTATTTAGTTTTACCAATACACCGAGGTGTGTTTGGACGTACGTTCAAAGCATCGATGGTAAAGTACCCTGCTTTAGAACACAAGTTCCATGACCGGGACTAGCACCCACACTCTGTAGCCCATAAACACCCGAGCTTGAGTCTGGTGCTCTTAACCACTCGGGCCACGACATCCCTTCATCTGTATTCAACTTTTAAAAGGTGACTATTAAAAGCACACTGATGGGTGACATAGAATGAATGTTGTATTGGAAAACTGTTCCAGATCCTGAGGCCGTTCCCGAATTAGCGGCTACGGCTGCGGCTTGGTCACCGCGTCATCATGCGTTGAAGTACAAGCTGCTCTTAGCAACAGCCTTAGCAACAGCCGCAGCCATCAATTCGGACACGGTCTGACCCGTAGAGCAAGGAACAGGATAGACTGACTGAAGATAAAACAAATACTTTTCCAGCATGTTATTGCAATGTTATGTGCCTTTCCACTGTTTATATGGTTTAGTTAAGCGTGTTTACTTAATACTTTCCCCTGTGTTTGGGGGATATGGGTGAGTGTTGGGAACTTGGGTTGGAACGGGCACATGAATGTGTCCTTGGCGCTAGATGAAGGCGTCCTGACCGATGGTAGGGGGCTTTTCTGATGGGTGAGAATGGATCCAATACGGGTTCCATTTCTTATGTCAAGGTGTTTATTTTCAAGTTATTCGTAAGGCTTTAACTTGTCAAGCAAGATAACCCCCAACGGGGTGCATACACGCGCGGTCAAACAAGAGTTTCCATAACATTGGGCTAGCGCCCTCTTCGCCTGTAATACCTCCCGTAGCTTTTCTTCACGCAATCCGGCCCTGTGTTCATACCTCATTCCTAAACAAAATCCAATGGTCAGAACTGATGGATTGACATTCCCTCCAAACCTTTAGAATGTGCCAAGATATGACACCTGCGACTAGGCCCTGGTCTAAGAGATTAGGCGATATTGACTGTCTGACCTGTACATTTGCCTGTGTTTTCTCTCTTAGTGGAGTGTCGTGGCCGAGCGGTTAAGACTACCGGTGTTTCTGACCAGCAGGGGCTCGAATCCCGGTCGTGGCACTTGTGTCATTGAGCAAGATTCTTGATTTGTCCTTCGGATAGGACTTTAAGCCGTAGGTCACGTGTACTGGAATTGATAGTGCACGCAAAAGAACCCAGAACACTTATCGTGGATAAGGTTAACCCCGGTGTTTCTGGTTCACATGACAAGCACCCATGTTTACAGGTTTCCTCATGTTCGCGAGCTACAGTGTTTAAGTTCACTTATGAAGCACCCTTGGTATCATTACCAGAAACTATATTATAATAAATAACAATGAATAACTCAATGTACCTAAAAAACAGGGCGAGTGTGAGCTCGTTGCAGGAATGGTAATCATGTATTGTCACCGTGTACTAAATGCAGGCAACCCGTCTTGGCATACCTCAAAACCAATCGATCAGCGCACCACACTTTCACGCCAATGCTCCCCTTCCTATCTAATCATAACACACGAGGAATGTTTACATCCAAAGCCAACTTTAAGACCCCATACAGACCAAGGACTTCACTCCTGTTGCTACAATCATACAAAGTCATGGATCACATTTCAACATTAAACATGGAGCACTTTGTTGTAGAAGGCGTTCCGGGAAAGAAAGGGGGGGCTTTTATATTAATTTGTGCCATAATTTCCACTTAAAATCAAGAGTTATTAAAGTAACAGCCGAACAAGTTTTTCGATGTGCCCCCTTTCTTCGTAGCAAAAGTTTATAAAAAATCAGACAGTGCAATCTTCATAAATTATGAGGTTCATGTTTTCTTCCCTTGTGATGTGTACAAATTGTGCCTGCAGAAGTCTGGGCTCGGTGGAAGAAACGGTCACATGGTCTAGACACCATTAACTTGAGGCGTGTACAAATCGTGCTTGCGGGAAGTCCACGCTCTGTGGCTTTTATAAACGTACGATGTCACAGGTTACAATAACGGTATACAGATTTTCAAAGATGGCAATCAATCAATCAATCAAAGTGTCATCGATTGTACATCTTCTTCATAATGGAGCAACAAAACTAAATAGTTGTGACATATCTGTGGCAAACGGTAAACAGACGAGACACTCTTTGCCTTATCATTAGGGAAATTCACGGAAAGGGCTCAGAAAATGCTAAAGAAAGGAACACAGCGTGGTTTGTTCTAGAAAACTAATTATGGGGATTCACAGAGGAAGATCCAAGCATCCTCCATGATCCACGTATTAAGAAGCTAATCTACTCCTGATTGTAAAGAGGCTCTTCCGGTCAGTGGCTTACGGCTCCTCCTAGTGAGAACTGTATGGTTCCTTCATTCCTCCCTGGTTCACACCATTATCGCTAAGGTGGTCTCTGAGGAGATTGAAGGCACATGTCTGCCCCACATGGTCTTTTGCTACAAGTGGCCAGTGAATGAAGCACAAAATAATTATTATAAGGATCAATCTGAAGCCCTGCCTTAGCTTCGGGAAGAGATCCCCTGGGGACGAGTTTACGGAGATGTAAATGGTTACAAGTTTGATGATGGTTTCTTTTAGATCTAGTAAGTGCACTTAAAATCTTGCCCCGAACGTATACTAAAGGGAGCCGAATGAGGTATAAGTATCGAGCAAGGATAATAAGCCCTTCTTGCATCATTCAGAAATGACCCGTTCGGGGTAGACTTCGTCAACCCATTATATCCTTATATCCGCAAACGGTGTGATGGGGGCTGGGCTGGGGTTAGAGCAATACAATTTACAGTGTACCTTGGTATTGCCATGGAATTGTAGTACCATGGAACTGTACCATGGTATTGCCATGGTATTGAAATACCATGGAAGTGTACCACGGTGTTACCGTGTTATTGTATTACCATGGTACCATGGCATACCATTTTTCTGGGGCTACTCGTCCCCTAAATTGTCTCACCGTCTCCCTTCCCCTCTTTCTTATCCCCGCTCACAATCCCTCCTATTGCAGATATTCCATCTCATGTTTCCTCCACACCTCTTACCCTTCACATGCATTCCTAATTTGCCATATCAATTACAGACCAACAGTACCACCTGGAAACATCTAGTTCCCACCCCAATTATTTCTCATTAACTCACCTCGTGGCCTACTCTCAGCCCCGCCCATCCCTTGTTAACTTTGTTCACCCATAGAGGAAACTTATTTCCTCCACACGGCTCCAGTCAGTCCCCCGTGGTTTCTCCATCCTTCATGGTCCTTCCCACCAAACCCTCGTCCCCTTCGTCCTCCCCAACCCCATAACACTGACCCTTCTTTTACCCACTCCCAATTATCACCCCTCAACCCCACTCACTCCCAAAATATTTTGTCAAACACGTTTACTGATTAGTGTTCCGCTGGTCTTCGCCCCTATTAGGGGGCCTATACCCCAGGGATTGAGTTCAGCGAGACATCTTGCATATCGTTTGGTGGTGATAATCTTGGTTTAGCGGCTTGTGCGTTGTTGCTATAGTGATGGATAACCAGATATGACGTAAAGGAGAGGTCTTGTTTCCCTAATACGGGTTCGTAGGTTCAACCATGATGGTGAGATGACAAGTTCAACAATCAACGTCAATGATTGGCCAAAGACGCTCTGTGATAAAGCTAGCCAACGCACCGTATTTTTTACATCCTGAAGCGTTAAACGAAATATTTTCAAGTATTTTCGATTTCTACTCCCATTGTTCAATGGTGTTTTTTTCACTAAAGCCAGAGAGAGAGGTTGGTACACACGAAAAGCATGGAACACGGTGCACCGTGGACCAATAATGATGCACCCATCCAACCCCAAGAAGTCTTTTTTTTTAAACGAATAAATTTATTTTTGTAAAGTTTACAGAATGGTTTATGAAAATGGCTTACGAATCCTACCTTGGGACAGTACGCCGAGCCCGGTATGTGGTAGTCTTGGTGGGAAAACCATCAACACGAAGTCTTCCACCAAGACTTTATATTTGGCAGAGGGTGTCCCCCACAGGTTTCCACACTTCTAAATACTCTTTTACTCTTGTATAAAGAAGTACCCCTCCTAAAATCCTCTAAAGAATTCCCGAGATTCACAGAACACAATGCAGACACAATAGGAGGAGGGAGGGGGGTACACCATGCCTCAGACCGAGCACCAAGGGACAGAGCTTCGCAAATAGTGTGGGTGGTTCTTCATAATTTCTGTAATTATATTGTAACTGTATTCTTTATAATGTGTTGACAAGTGACTCTCATCTCAAGTTTTCCTCCCACAAATAAATCTGTTCGGCGCTTTCTATTGGGTACCTATTAGTATATACAGGCTTTACTTCTCGTCACTTCTGAGGCTTCACTTGCGGTTTCATTTTCAGAATAATCTAAATAAATGTTACTTAAACATAAATAACAAGTTCTGTACATTATTGATCACTAAAAGTTCTTGGCTACAGATATTTTAAGCAACCCTAGCCCTCCTTACAAAAAAACCCCCACCCTGAACACACAGTACAGCGACAAGTTCAAAGGACCAGTTTTGGCTACACGTCTGCTCCATGGTCGCAGGCATTCATGGCCAAGGCGCGACGCCGCACCTTCCAAGTTCAAGGAACTATACTGATACTGCCACAACCCAATAATGACCCCCTGACGTCATGGGGTCAATCTGGGGAGGTCTGTGGTTTACATTATTTATAACCACTGAAATAGGGGTTGACCTAAAAAATAAACTACATTAATGTTATAAAAATAACTGTTTCTAATCTGGCTATTTCCATTTATGGTGCAGAGTTTTCAGTTCAAATTTTTAAAGTTATTCCAAGGGAGCATGTTTTCCCATGTGGTGCCAGCAGAATGCAAACGTGCGGTATGTGAAAAGGTCGTGACCTTCGACACCGGTAACTTCATCTTTACCGGTTTCGATTTAGGAAGCGAAAAAAGAGCAAGCACTTTGATGGCTTTGTTCGATAATGGTTTTGAAATACCGCATAAAAAACCGAAGATCAAGTGTTGTAGTTTGACGAAACGTGAACCAAAAACTGAACACCTTCGTCTGGGAAAACACAAAGCATTAATGAATGATACTCGTCAGAGGAGCTTTCATTGCCATAGACGTTCTTCAATCTTTGTTAAGAATAAGATTTGCCATAATGGGAGAGACGTGAGTTTGCTTTAATTTAGATCCAAACCATAGCCACATATTTTGAATAGTTCTTGTTGGGGTTTCACTTTATCTCGGTTCAGGTTTGCATGACCTAATTTTGTTTCAGTTTGAACGCAAAATTCTTGTGCCCTTCCTTGGCCTCAACAAGCCAACCCTCGCCATTTCCATTTACGTCGTATCATTTTCATGCCCAACCTGGGAAACATACTGCTTTGTGCTTATTCGAAATGTATTTATACATTATATGCTGCCTATGGGTTTTTAATTTGTTTGGGCTGTGTGCTATGTTGTGGAATCTGTTGCTTTCTTTATTGTGAGTGGTGTCCAAGGACCTTGCGGACCGGCGGGGTACCGTCTAGAGCTTCTTGGATTCCGGCTCTGCGTGTGGAATGGTCTAATTCTACCTCCATGGTTGTACCATGGAGCCATGTTGTCGTACAGAATATTATCGTCGACCCACTGGTCTTTAGTTTATTGTGGTTTACGTACTGTGTTGATCGCTAATGTTTGACAGCAAATTACTTGGCGGCTTAACCGTCTTTGCACCAAGAACTACATTCTAAAAACTCCCAGGTCAGAATTGACCCGGTTTCCTAGTTCCAGTGGGCCTGACTCATACTTGGGTCAGACTGACCCGGAAAGGGTTAAATATGGGGTTTTAACTCGAATGCTGCGTCAGTTTGAGCCATTTCTTGATTATTTTGACACAGGTTCCGGGTTACATTGACCCAGAAATTGGTCAAACCCAACGTCGGGTTAATTCTGACCCGGAAGTGTTAGAGTGTAGATGATTTTGGAAACTACGAAATCTACCGTTGAATCAAGATAATGCGCAGCATCGACACCAGACTGCTTTTGTTGATAAAGATGCTGAGTTGGTAACAACCTCTTGTCAGAAACTGCTGCACTACGGTCACGCGGGTAGAAGGGGGTTGTGCTTTCTTCAAATCCAAATTTAAACACGGTGGTATGATTGGAATAAGTAGATCATAACCCAACATGGATCAAGCCGCGCAACAAGTAACATACAACTCGTACTATAGTGTGAGAGTTGAAATTAAACAAATTAAGCAAAGATAAACAACGTGCATGTTTGTATTGTGGGGGAAAAAAGCCACCTCGACATGTTACAAATTCCATGTTAATGAGGCCCCATCAGAGACTGAATTGATAACTTTTAACAGTTGTAAACAATCCACGATGTGGTCCAATGTTATCAATCGTTAATTCAAATATTTAACAATTCAAATTAAAATACAAACGCATCAATCTGCGACGTTAATTATTTGTCCAAATCCAACGCGAGCGGAACGGAAACTGCCCCGATGTCTGCATCATCCCCTCATTTGAGACACTGATGACAGACTTAACAAACTCCTCAAGATGGGAATATTGGGCAATTTGTTTAAAATGACCCCAATAACTTTGATGGATTAACACATGGAGGACAGATTAAACAGTGGCTTCATGCCTTCGATCGAACATCATGTGACTAATGACCCTTTGATTTATGGCGGGTTTTTTTTTACCCACGGTTGTGTGTTGAAGATAACTGTGGTTGTGAAGGTAGTCTGATATCATCTTCTTCTTTTTTTGAAGGAGTGTTGTTCGAATTCCAGTTTCGAAAACATTTTGTGAGAGAAAGTTGAAGGCACCAGTACAGATGTTATCCCACTGGGTTTACGTTTGTTACGAGATGGAAATAATGTTCGTGCGTTTATACCATGGGGGGGGGGGGGCCACGTCCTTTTCGTGTTTGATTGCCAAAATTTTTCCAAGCCTGAAAGTTTTCGAAACTCTACAGAGAAATTAAATGGTATATTCATTCATTCATTCATTCATTCCTTATTTTTTTGTTTATTCAATTAAGAACGTCAACTGACAGCCAATGGCTCAATACTGTGGACATTTCGTCGAGTGCCCGGAAGAAGGACGTATAACGAAATGTGTTGTAAAGCAATTAATGTGGAAAATTGTGTTTCTAGAAATCTGAGCATGACTTGATCCTTTTTCTGTCATTCATAAGTCGTTATAGGAAGGTTAAATTCTGCATGTCTTTTCTTGAGGTAATTCTAGCTACAAGTCACCTTAATGCCATACTTTGTTTGTCGTTAGCCATTTTATTCCTTACTACCTCCCTGTTACTGGAAAAGTATACTTTGTGTGCGCACGAAGATTTGTTTTTAAAAGATGCCATTTCGACAGAAAGACTGACTCTCCGTATACAGACAAATCCTTGGTTTGTTTATTTGTGCAGATTGAACACAAAGTTTGCCGCAAGCTACCATTAGAAAAGTCAACTCTTCATTCTTGTACAAGTTTCAAAGAAACCAACATGTTCATACCTTGTAAAAACTCACAAAACTATAACTAGAGAGTGTGTAATGATATTTTAAATGCTCTGTAATTCTGAACCATTATGTATACGCTTGACTTGCCTGTCTTGCAACAGACGGATTCTACAGGATCATTAAGAAGCCAGTCGTTAAATTGATTGAGATAATACATTTTGAAAACCCTGCTCCCATTTCAACACACCCTTTCAAAAATCAAATTCCTTGTTAGGACATCCTGACCCTACGCTTAACAAATTCCACCAATTTGGAACACGATCCCCAGACAAACTAAAAAACACAGCCAGTCCACCAGGAAACAAAGACGTCGAGCGTCTTATAGACAAAGGTGTTAGCTCCACAACAAATCAGCTTGACTTGACAGCGGGTTGCCGGCGTGTGCCATGCCCAAATATGGCCATCCAAGTGCTGCTCTGTGTGCATGCGAGACGCGTGGTGGTTGCTTTGCAATGAGGATTTGAAGTGTAACCCTGGGGTCATGGTGTTGTCTGAAACCTTCAAACCTAAGGACACCCACCTAAACAAGAAAAGAAATGCAAGAAAATGTTGGATCATGAATGTAGTTCCGGCTTGCACTAATGCATCCTATGATGTGATGTTTGTGTAATCCGTATTGCTGTTACACCGTGGAACCGCAGACAACAAAGCCCCGTGTGCCTGTGTGCGAAACACGAATGTGTTGGTCTTGCCAAAATTTGGCAGGATTGAAAGGTGGTGATATTGCCAACTGTTGTGTGCGTGCAAACACCCTGTAAAACAAAAATGCGAAATAACATTTTTGTTTTAACATTGCTTGCTGAAGATTAGTTGTTGACGGTTTAGTAATAAACATAATCCCCACTAAGTAATTAGCGGAAACAATAGAAAAGTGAACAAGTCTAGTCTGAATTAACCACAGTGTCCATAAACCACAAAGTGATAATACATTGGCAACTTTGACACCCCCTAACACCGATAGCCACTGACATTATTGTTTCCGCAGGGCCATCATTTTAGCCCACAGACCTATTTAACTATTGCACCACTCTTGATAGGATTTCCTGCATTAATGGTATTAATGCACAAAACACTGATCATTCTCGTCTACTAATGCAACAGGGACCAGACCGACTTCATTCCAGCATCGGTTGAAATACTTTGATATGATTTATGTTGTCTCCCATTCAAACCTATGTATCCAAAGCGAGGCCGGAAGATTGTTATAGTCTGGCCCCTCTCTGTGGTTGGATTCTACGAGTGAATTACAGTCATTGTTGAGTTTAGGATTGAGTAGTGATGAACGGAAGAAGCTATAGTATGTATTACTGCTGAAAACGAAGAAGGTCGCTGGGTGCTGTACGACCCATTTTTCACCCAATTGAGTATGACCCGTGACGATTGAGTATCGTTCAAAATTGGAAAGATCGATTTCCAAACAGACACAAGGAAATCCCAATTGGGACAGTCTAGTTTGGATGAAAACAAATAGTTGGGGAAAGTGGCTGCTGTGTGTTCCAACTAACACTTTTTAGCCCCTCATGATATACACGCTAGGGTTGGGAGGGGGTTTAGGTTTGGGGTGTGGGTTAGATTATTTTGGAAATTACATTAGGGTGACGGAACAATATGTAAACTTGGTGGTAACTCATCTTCTCATTGAGTCGAATTGACGAGATAAACTTTCACAGTAAAGTCGACTTGTCTCGTAAAAGAAGTCGACAAGTCAGTGAGATTTCTACCTCCTTGGTGAGATAAACTGTCGCATTTTCTGGATACGGTACTCATGGAGCACCGCCAACATTAGACTTAGCCGAATAGGACCGTATGAGTGTAGAATTAAGGAAATCCTCGCAGTTTTCGAATCACGGTTGAACCAAAGAAAGGTCTCTCATTTTCCTTCCTTCATCAAACCTTGAATTCGTCAATTCAATCGTTGCGTTAATTGCTCCCCGTCCATTTGGTCCGCGCTGGAAATCCTTATCAGCGGAAACAGTTTGGCTTCCAGAATGTTGAAGCCTTGTGCGGGGGGCAAGTCTGCATGTACTTTTCAACATGTGGCCTGTCACCTCTTGTGACACCCTAATTGCATCCCTCTTTACGTCCTGTATGATGGCCTCCAAAGGGGCTTCCCCAAACCGTATCTCTTCATCAGTGCCTATGCCTGATGGTTCCTTGCTCAATGGTCTCATCATGACCTCACGCATCCCTTGTTTTCCTATGGAGGTTCCCCGCCGTCTGTAAATATTGGTTTTTCAAACCGGTTGTTTCCTTGTTGTAGAGGAAGAAGATCAACCGATTTTCTGTAACCCCAAATGTTCTGTCTCGATCTATAACTCGCATTTAATTTATTGTTTCCTTGTACATTTCCTCGACAAAATGAGTGCGTATGCCTCGTTATTCGCCAAGCAAGCACTACCGTCAAGATTGGGTGTTATGGGGGATGAGGTGTGACGCAGAAAATCCCCAATTTCAGAGAGCTGCTTTATGAGCAACAAATAAGCTAAGCACAACAAAATTATGCATACCAAAGTAAGGTTACCAGCCAAAATACCCTGTCACGTGTACCATTATTTTGTGACTGGTATTTTGCTCATTTCTGCTAAGCGGGAAAGTGTTGAGCAATACTTTCTGCTTCAGCTCAAGGTATTAACGAGCCTGTAGATCATTTTAAGGCACCTTGCTACCGGTTCTGAAAAAGTTTCGTTCTCTGTAAAAGCAGGTTTCTACGGGAGCTTGAAGTGACCACACTCTTTTGCATTTTCTTCTAAAGGTAAATAAGCCAAATGGGCATAAAAGGCATAAACGTACATTATCTGTCCGCATTCTCATACAATATCATAAAAAGAGGTTTCTTCGATGGTCGCGGAAACCAGACGCGGCAAACCAGATCAATTTTCTTCCATTTCGTTGGAATTACTTCCTGAATTATTATTTAACAAAATTCTGAGAAAAAAACAACCCTCGCGTAGGGAGAGAAATCTGACGAGTGTAGGCGAGCCCAGCGAACCGGCTGGGAGCGGTAGATAAGATCGCTCAGTCGATAATGATTATAACGGTTACTGATTTATGACGGGTGGATGGTTTCAAAACAAGGTTGCTGGTATAACAACGGGGTTTGAGTGAACCATCAACAATTATTCACAATAGTCAACCTGTTGAGGATAGACTACTCAGCTTTCAAAAGTACATCTAAAAATGCAAAGACATTTTACTTTCTTTTGTTCGATTCTTTGACCTGATTAATGGGACCCTGTGGTGTACTAGATCACGGAGGTTGACTAGACCGACCACCCTGCCTAAAGTGTCTGGTTCCTTGTGTGCACCGTGACAGGTAATGCTCAATACCCCAAGAGGGGATCAGATGACTTTCCCTTCAAGCCTCGGTTTCATTAGGTCCCCAATATGGAGCATGGTCTAATTCTACCTCCATGGTTGTACCCATCCCCTGTTGTGACTTCATTGTGTGCTTGGAATCTCAGGAATTCTTTGGAGGATTTTAGGGGCAAGGTTCTTCCTGTACAAGAGGAAAATAGTGTGTTAGTGGGGGGATGCCCTCGGCCCCGTAATCGGGCATGGTATATCGGTTTAGTAACTCTGTTAACCGGGTGAACGGCTGCAGCAGGCGAAATAAGAAACGCCAACTTTAAGTTCTGTAAATGCTACTTTTCGACTTGTTACCAAAATCTGTAAATGCTAGTTTTCGACTTGTTAACGTAATATTTCAGACGGAAATGTTTCTCCTAAAAGATTGGTAGTGGTTAGTACCAGTGCGTTGTGAAACTAAGATTAATAAACTGAGATTGAAACAAATCACTGTTTTAGTTTCAATATCCAATACTCGTTCATTGTCAACAAAACGAATGCTACTATAAAATCGGCTAGGTACCGATGTTCTCTCAAAGGCCTAAAAAATGCCTGACTTTTAGTCAGGTACAACCTGGATCGAAGACAGGTAAAGTGGCGTAATGGGAGCCCCTCCCCCTCTGAACCCTCCCCCCCCCCGCCTTGCTCCCGCCCCACCCCAAACTGAGACCGAAAACAAAATGCACAAATGACAGTTCATACAGTCTTAAAGTCCCCAAATTGTGTCTTTGCTGCCCCCCCCCCCCTCCAGTGAAAATGTCTAGTTACGCCACTGACATACCAGGGACCATGACAAAAATGAAAGGTGGTGTGGAAGATTACAAATTGGAATAGGTCTAAGCCTTTTTGTTACCATGGAGTATATATTTGTAAGCATACCGTAGTTAAATTAGGCTACACCATGTGCATTGATCATGGATTCTACAACGTATACACCAAGCAAAGTTGTTCACTTTTCTCCAGTCGTGTATTTTTAGACGTCTGTTTACAATGCTAAAAGTGTTGCGTTGCTAGCCATCAAAGTTAATTGGAATTTGTTCATGACAAGTTCACTGGGTCCACTCTGTGTTGTTCTCTGTGGTTTACTATGGAGGAAGGTCTAGTACCATGGAGGAAGGTCTAGTTCCTTCCTCCATGGGTATACTCTGTGGGTCAGGTGTGCCTAGGATTGACGATCCAGGCTGGTTGACACTCGGCCTGTCGTCCTTGACATAGAATGACAAATGTTTCCTCTTCGGAAAGATGTAGCGCGTTCTCAGAAAAAAAAGGACAAACACAAAGGGTTCGAAACAGAACCATAAAAATGTACAGGAAATGTATCTGGAACAAGTGGAACCGTTTATCTAGTCTGTACAACTGTTTCATGTTTGGAAAAGCCATCAGCCATAATATGGAGGCGCTGTTCGAACACTTTTGGCATTTGATAACTATAATTTCAGCTTGTGGGTTTTTCGACGAACTGGAGTGCCATTTCAAACGGCTATACAAATTAACGCGATCCTAGTCTCAGAAGGTGCGACTACGTCTCTGAGTGTGGAATGCCTGAATTCAAAACTGGAAACTTCTTTTCTTTACATTTGTAATACACAGTTTAACTACTTATCACTTTTGAATGCATTTCAGACACGGACCTAGTCCGATTTTGTGTACCTCAGGAAGGCTCCAGATGGGCTCCACCTTCTAGTTTTCTGGATAGTTATTAACAGTTATACCTTTGACACCGTACTTTCCCCAAATTCTTCAAATTCTTGGAACAGCATTTGGTGCAACCCCCACATTGTGTCTTCATTGTGTTCAGGGAAACTGCAGGAATTCTTTCGAAGATTTTTTTTCATGGGGGGGGGGGTATTGCTGTACAAGAGGAAAAAGAGTGTGTTAAAGTATAAGAACATTTGGGGGTGCCCTCTGCCACACACATTTTTGGAAATTGATGACCTTTGACTCTAAAAGGGGTGTTCTAACATGGTAGAGAGTTGACCAAATGACAGTCAGTGGTAATGTAGGTTTACTGAATATAATTAATATTTCAAAGTGATTGGAAGTATGGTCTCCTTTTGGGGGGGGGGGTGTATAATATTTCTGTCCTAAAAATTCCGACGCACCAGAAGGGACACTTGTTCGCATGCGCTTGAGCGCATTCGAGCCTGCTCGTTTAGACTGTTTATAAGAGGGTAGAACGATCGTGATAATAGCACATTTATACTTCATTATAACCCGAATTCCAATACACTGTCAACAAATTTGGAAGAATGTAGACTTCATCTCTATTTGCAAAACCGTGACATCGACCTCGGAATTGTGTATCTCGTCCTTGGTGGCTGTCAGTAAAAGAGGGATGTAATCAAATCATGGAAGCATTCCCGTGGTTAAGACCTGTCTTTCTATTGCTACCGTTCACACCTTTTACTGGGGAGACTCTATTTGTGTAGCGCATTGGGCCGCGACAAGGCGGCGTCAGGCGCACAAGGTGGGCCCTGATGGCTGGATTGACCCACCCGGGATCCCCCCACATCTACACGGGGAAACAATCCACCATATGCCCCCCTGCCACCGGCTTGACCGGTTTCGAGAGAGTCCTTGTCTAGACAATGACCTTCGATGTGTTAGCCCAACAGGTGGCAAATGACTGAGCAGCAAGCCTTGTCCAAATTGACATCTAAACTCTGCATCTTGGTGTGCCCTGTATAATCACACGGAGCGGTATCAGAACACTCTTACCCCTCGTAATTCTGTCACTGCTGGAACTCCTCGTAGAATTACCGTAACCATTCCTGCCGGAACAGATACATTAAAGGCCAATTTATGCACAATGAGTTAAACAGCTCACCCTCGTACATTGCTCTGGTAACATTCTTCCAGAAACTCCTGGAATCGAACCACACCTCCAACACAATTTCGTCCAACATTAATTTCAAAACAAGCTGGGTTCTGTTTTGCGGGCTTCATGTAGACAAATTTTGATATAAATCCCACTTTAATTCCCACGAATTAAAAAAAAAATGAGGCCGATGTGTGAGCAGGCAGGCGCCTCCACATTCCTAACCTAGATTTGTTATGACCACATGTTTTATCATATCAAAAATAGACGGTTGAAAGCACTAGCTCCGAACAGCAAGGTGGGGGATCATTTGCTCTTTGTCCATTGGTCAAAAATATTGCCTAATGATCAACAGTCTAGGTTACGGAACGCAGCGGCGGCGCTACGGGGTCGGAGGAGAGGGGGGTCATTTGCGAGTTACTTTCTGTGCTGCCCTCCCCGCTCAACTCCTACCTCAGTTTTTCCCTGATAGCCGAAATTAAATTTCACCCCAGACCATTGCACCCATAATGCAGTTATGTTTGTGTAAGCTCAGATCAAGAATCGCCCTGGGTGGTGTGAAGTCATTAGGAATGCTTTTTCAGCGGTACAAAATTGCATTAACAAAATTAATGTCTCACTTATAAGCTTGTCCCCCTTTTGCAACCCCCCCCCCCCCCCACAACAGGTCTGCACCACCAATGGGCAGAACGTATTAGTGGGTTGTTGTTGTTGTTGTTGTTGTTTTTTTTTTTTTTTTTTTTTCATAAACTGTTTCTTTTCTTTAAAAAAATATTTATGAAAAATAATAACAAAAATATAAATATAAAAAAACGTTATGCTTTGGAAGATTTTGTTTTTGGCCTGTTCGAGTTTTTGATTGTCGGACAGTACTAGCGGTCTGAATGTCGGACAAAATTAAATGGATGTATTTATCAGAGAATTGCTTTACAACATTATTTTGGACCATCAAAGCTATATTTCAGACTAATTCGGGGTTTGGTATACTATTGTTATATTGTTCAGAACATAATCGGAGAAGTACTTTTAGTTACAATATTTTATTTTACCCTTACACCGATGTGTGTATATTGTACTGTATACTCTCCCGATCGCGGTATATTAAGGGTTAATCCAAATAATAATATTTATTCCCGATGCAAATTTAACATCTTTTACTTTAAATTAACAAACCAATATTAAAGAAAGATTGAAAACTGAAAAGCAACTGGCTTCGGAGATAAAGTGGTATTTCCCCATTCGTCTCAAAGTTCACGAATCTCTTTTTTCCCAGTCTACCGTGGAATGCATTAACAAGCAATGATTGTGCCATGGGCACGAGGGCACTGCTCTGGATTACTGAACTTTGTACAGTATGCCAAGT
Organism: Pisaster brevispinus; assembly: GCA_023634235.1. Lineage (NCBI taxonomy): Eukaryota > Metazoa > Echinodermata > Asteroidea > Forcipulatida > Asteriidae > Pisaster > Pisaster brevispinus. The sequence continues at coordinate 11,333,449 of JAMKCF010000017.1, forward strand.
TCATTTCCAAAGAGGGTGACCCTCTACTTGAACTTGGGGTCACCGTTGTACCCGTTTGGACCCAAGGGGTGCAAGGCTACCCCGTCCCCGGGTCTGGTATGTCGATCGGTCGGCATGGTATCTCACTGATACTTCGGTCACCACGCGCAGAATAACGGTTGAGATTAACCATTCCGGTCGTGATTTGTCGTTTAGTTTGAAAACCCACATGGTTCGGTTAGATGAAAAAAAAATCAGGATTTTATTTATTTTTCAAGGTTGTAGGGCGGTTTTATGCAAAGACTTTCCCAACAAAGAGTTTTGTTGCTGGCCTAAATTGGCTAGGCTGCAAAATGTGACTAATAGTGGGTATTTTAGTCTCGTTGGATGCATCCAGCGGTGTGAGCTTTTGTACCCCTGTCAAAGCAAGGACATGTTACGTGAGTTAGACATTAGTCTATCAACGCAAAAATTATTTCAATTCCACCAACCGTGCACAAAAAATCATTTCAGTGCAAGGCCGTTGGATTGTTGTATGAGAATGAAAGAAATCCCTGTCTTTAGACTGAGCTTGAGTGCGCTCACCTACTGGGAGCTTTTTGGATTGATCTATCGGCTCAAAACCACTTGTCTCCTTTTCACTGAATGATTTTCCCAAAATGTATTTTATCTCTCTTGTGCCCTTTTTATTCAAAACCCGAAATTATTCACGGTGTCTGAATTAGCTGTTTTGTGGGATTGTTGGTTTTGTGGTTTTGATGGTTCACCCAGGTTCCTGACCCCATTCTGTACCGCTGGCCCGCTGGTTTTCCCATTAGGAAACTCAAAAGTGGACGCAGACAATTATATATATATTTTTCGCTATAGGTGGATCATGAAGGATGGAATGTATCAGCTTTTGTATCGAGAAATACAATTATCACAACGTCAACTCAAACTGGTAAAATTAAATAAATGGGAAGTAAAAAAACAAAAAAACAAAACAAACAATAATTGCAATCTCCGTCCTGTATGTGTTTGTTTCTTGCTGGAGTCCATGGTATTGACTGTGACCCAGTCTGTTTCCACTCAGTGGGTCACACTAGTGGGGAAAAAGTGTTTTAGTTTTATGTGTGAATATTCTCGGCAGACAATTTCTTTTTCTTGCTGTTTTCTGCTATTCGTCTATTTTGTATATTGTTTTTGCATGTATTTTTCTTGTAGTTTGCCAAACTAAATCATATAAAAAAAAACTCAGCTTTTGCAAGGAGCAAAACGATGCCGAGAATAATGTGGGTTATAATTATAATCAACGACTTCAACTGGTAAACTTAAATAGGTGTATACTTAATTTTTTTAAAAGGCGGGGTAAACTTAAGTAACTTGTGTAATACAACTAATAGTCATATAGGCTAGTCCATGTCTTGTAGGTGATACATTTACATGGGGAGAAAGAAGGCTATTATGGTTGGTTTTTACCCTCACATTGATGTGTATTACGCACTGTATACTCGGTACTTTCACAGGCTAGATCAGCGGGTCTGTGGTAAGGCATCTGCTCTAGTAATGCAGAGGTCGTGGGCTCGCATCCCACCCGCGTGATTTACCCATGGATTTTTCACAGAACCCGGGAAAGTACTGAGTATATACATTACTTAATACACATCAGTGTAAGGGTAAAAAAACAAATAATGTAGGCCTTAGTGGCCATGATTCCACAGTCATACCTGACGGGGTCCATCACCCTAATTACAGTAACCGTCTCCTGACCATTGCCCGATTTCAAGTTAATTAGATCCTCAATCTCACCGGGGGGGGGGCTTGTCACCTGATATCGCAAAATACTCGAGTGTCAATCAATACAAACAAACTTTTAAGAGAGATAAGTCAATCATAAAACAATGTTCCCCTCGTATGTACTGTTACCAATTTAAGCAGCCACCAAAACAACAAAGGTCAGAAGAATTTATGAATGAGAGCTGAACATTGAGGGGGGGGGGGTGCAACAACAATGTTCGTCAAGCTCCTGTACGTCGTCATAAAGAAAACTACAGCTAACGCAGTCTGGTAGTTTATTCGCCCCAAACTGAACACACTGACATTGTGAAAACAGTTTCTCATTGGTTAAGGCTGCATCTTTTCCGTGACGTTGCACGTCTGAGAATCCCAGTTCGTGTCCCACTCACGGACCCGACCCGGAGCCTCACGGGCAAGTTCTTTACACACTGGTATTGCTGGCTGTCTTTATGCCCGTATGGTGACTGCAGTCCTCAATAAAATTGGTAACCGTGAGAGTCCCTATAATAGAGTCAGGGTATACGATTTAGACGTAGTTTTAGTTCAAGACGTTCACTAAAAAGTATTCACTCCTCAGTTTAAAATTGTTAACAGTTAAACAAACACATAATGAATTCATAAACTAGGTATAGACTATTGCAAAAGCTTCGCTCTAGATCTCGAAGAGTCAGTGGAACAGACAGGGCCCCTAATTTTATAGAGCTGCTTAAGCAGAAAATATTTCTGCTGAGCAAAATTGTGCAGGATACCAGTCCCAAATGGTACTAGCTGTAGTTATTTTGGCTGGTAACCTTAATATGGCAAGCATAATGCTGCTGTATTTGGTTACTTTTTGTGTATGAAATTTGGCTCAGGTCATCTCCGGCCAAAGTCTCCATTCGTAGCTTTTCCGGTGACACCATTCTAACTAGGGTAAAGGAGCCACATAAAGTTCACTCCTTACGCCTGATCGTTGCCACAATTAGCTACACGCTGTTTATAATGTGAGTTCCCTGAATCAAGTTCATATAGTTTGACCAGGGTTTGACGAGTCGCGAGATTATTTTTTTGGCATTCACAGCAAACCGCAAGTGTACCTAATTTGCCTGTTCAAGTAGTGATATGAGACGGAAAATACTCAGAACGAGTACTTGTAAAAGAGTGTAATCTAGCAGAAAGTTTGAGTCAGTGCAATGGAAAGATATCAAAGTTTACTTTGTGTGGATTTTTGTGGGAGAAATCGGACAGGAAGTGTCGATCTGGCAACTCTGGTCTTCGTCACAATTGACTCGTGTGAGATAACGCCGAGACTTTTTAGCTAACCCACGCATTATTTTTATTCTCAATTTGGACATTTCCGGCTCTTTTCAAATACAAAACAAAGTTTGATCACGACAACAGGAAATTTGGGGTTGGAGGGAAATGCATTTTCTGTGTAAAGGTTTACCGTTGAAACCTTGCTCAGCAACCTTTCGATCAGAGATGTCTTTGTTCTCGTTCGTCAATTAAGTGATATAAGAAATTTGCAAGCTTCAGGGACAAACTGTGCCAGTCTGCATTTAATATGTACTTGGGCCTATCTACACAGTCAACCCTCTTACATCCTGGCCATTCAATGTCATCCAATGTGTTTGAATGATAGATGCACTATTGTCAGCCTGCAGTATGATATTATGTTGTGAATGCATCTACAGTGTACACAGTTAACCCTCCTACTGTCTGACCATTCAATATTGTCCACTGTTTGGAATCTTATACAAACTGTGCCAGCCTGTAGTTATGATATTGTGGTAATTGGTCTACGTTATTACACATAGTCACATACACAGTGGTTTTTTAACGGTTGGTCAACTGGCTTACAAAAACGTCACACAATGTCTGTTTTGGGGGTTTTTGTTAAGGTTTTTTCTTATCAACCTGTACTCTCCCCCAGCGGGCCGAATTGGTATGAAGTCCCTGGATGACAAATGGCTGCCCCCATACATGATCATGAGCAACAACTCGAGAGAAGAAGAAAACCATCACATTGCATTTCAAACCATCAGCGTGAAGTTTTACACTTTTACCGAAAATTATATCAACGCAACTTTTATTTTAAGGGGCATAAAGAAAAGATGCAGTGATATTCAGTTATGGGGGTTGGGGGTTGGGTGGGGGAGGGGATTCTCTTCAGTACGCGCGTCTTGACAATCGTCGTGGTCCTCTACAAGAAATATCATAGATTGGCCATAGTGTCACGTGTTAAAAACGATGTCAGGTGACAGATGTACGAGTGAGAAAATTACGAGAGTGTTTGAGCATGAAAATAATGTATGTACTACCATGGAGGATTCTACCTCCATGGTACTACCAAGATTGTTCTGAGGGCATGATGGCAGGTGGACCCCTGTTACGTCACACTGATTCCGCATGCCCGGTATGAACGGGGTCCCAGACCTCAGACTGTCAGACCGAATTCAAACACAGATATGCGCCCTCAATGTTGAGTACACTCCGTACGAGACAGCACATGCATTTTATCGCAAGGATCGTTTTGGTCAACAAGCTTGGCACGGAAACTGTTATCTCCCGGTGTTTTGCTACAATAATTGTTATTATTATGTAATCGTGTACACTATCTTTTTAGGTACAAAGTGTATCCAATTGCTTAAACCATGGGGTGACACCCCTTCCCCAATCTAACCCCCGTTCGTATTACCCACGCCATATATATATGTAGGAAAAGAATTTGTCCAATTATTTTGAAGCTTTGGTAAACTTCTTCCAGACAGATCTAGTCAGATTTTTACGGAAGCCTGCTTCCTCTTTTCTCTCTTTTCCTTTCATGCGTCTGAAAGGGACATTGAGAGAGAAACAAATAAGAACGCCATATAATTAAGACTTATAATCTCTCAATTATGACTTAGAACAGGTCACATAACTATGAGGTATATAGATATATATATGAATATGACTTATGAGGTATAGCTCATAATAATATGACTTGCATGTAAAATGAGACTTAATTGGCACAAGTCATAATTACAACGTATGCTAATTCATAATTATAAGTCATAATAATAAGTTATGCTAATTCATAATGGCGGGATATGATTGATAATTATATTAAGTCATACTTATGACCGTATATGGCCGCTTTTATAATTTTGATCTATAATCTTTCTTTTCTCAACGTGCCTTTAAGGACTCCGTAGATTTGACCCTGATCTTGGTGAAGATCCCGATCTAAGTTCACATGGTCAGCATGAACCGTGTCTCCGGACTGCGTCACACTGATTGGAGTCACGGTTTCTGGATCCGGCCCGTCGAGTCAGGTGTCGGTCGGTCGAGTCAGGAGTTATATGGTATTTGCTTTCCAGAACCAACGGAATAGGTCAAGACCTTGTGAGCTATCTCGAAGCCGAGCGCGTGGTTTCGAAAAAAAGACCCTCAAATAACGTGACCTTAAGGGAAATCAAGGTCAACGTTCGGGGTAGGGGAAGTGTGTGAAAATTTATGAACACCGATTCAACTCAAAAGGTGCTCTTGAATCTGTTTGCGTCATGTTGCGTATATACGCGTAATTGCTGACATTTGCAGGGAACGGAACAGGTTGACGACAGTTCGGGACAGGGGGTCATTGTAGTCACGTGACTCAACGGAAAAGTCATTAAAATTGATAAGGCAAGTGTCCCTGATAATCATTTTGGTTGTCAGCATCCGTCGCTTTGACCGATTAGTGGGTTGATTATGATTAATCTGATAGCATTGTAATCGCAGCATTATAGGGTCGATCGCATTATGTTTATAAAATGTGAGCGAGGCGCGTTTTTTTTTATACAATCATTCTTGACCTATAGTTATTACGTTTGTTGAATCGAATAATCTAACCGATGTTAAATCATTGGCAGATCAAAGTTATCTGCTGAAGACCAAATGAACAATACTACAAATTGATTACGCCTAATTCATATGTTGAACAAAAGTGTGATTTTGATAGGCGAATCATTTCGAAACGTATATATTTGATTGATGTTCAGACATTATGATTTGTTTCAACTTAAAGGTAGGGTGTCATGGTTTGGTTTTTGTCAACATAATGCTGATTTAAAGGCCAAATTATCAAGAAAGATACAATGAAAGTCACATGAAAGTTTCAGCTTCTACTAATGTTTAAAAAAAAACAGCAAAAAGCCGTCGCAGCATTTCCATAAGGCACTTCGACGAAGATGAAAGCGGGTACCAGCCGCATCTGTGACCGCAGCATTCGCAAACGGACACTAAAGAAATTTGAATCTCCAAAAGTTGCCTGAAGGGGATCATTGGAGACTCAAATTTCTAAACAGACTTTTATTTATTTCTAATTTAAAGGAACTTCCGACGAATATCAAATAACAAAGATATTGACTAATACTATAGGGAGACCGCCAACATAGGGCTGGATAACTCAGTTGGTAGAGCGCCGGTACGTAAATCCGGAGGTCGTTGGTTCAAGTCCCGCTCCAGTCAATTTGTCTTTGTTCAAACCCAAATAATATTTATAACAAGTAAGCTTTCGGATAAAGATTACACACACTTTTCAGGGCCGTTACAAAAGTATGAACCTACTTTTAAAGTCAACCAAAAACAGTTTTCTGAACTAAGTGCACTTAAATTTTAAGCAGCACCCGTTGGACGATTTTCTTGCCTAAGTAAGACAGCACACCGGTTTGTTTTGCTCACCGATGTGTGCGCAACTGCAGAAAAGACCAACCAATCACGCATGCGTGCACAATCCTATAGATCTGTTTCAAACGCACTATGATAAATAAAGCCATTAAAATAACGACGTCATTGAATTGGAAACTCGTTTTCTGTTAAACGGTTTGGTCAAACTTAAACTGTTTAACTCGTGTGACAATTGTGAGAAAAACTACAATGGGCAAAACAAGACAATTTATAAATTAACCATTCGTGTATTTAAAAAAAAATCATAGTAAACAATTCACAAATTCACAAATTAAAAGTAAACCGCTTCTATAACGATGCGGTTTAACGAGACCCTATCTTGTATTGGTTTAACCGGCATTGTCGGTCACTAAGTGTCATTAATCAAAGTCCAAACTCGGCTTAACAAGATCGTAATCGGTTTATTAACGGAAGAAGTCTTCAAACACTTGAACCAGATACTTTCATGATTGGGGGGGGGGGTGCAATCGGGGCAGAATATAATTGGGGTGGGCTATTTAATTAATCGAACCATTAAAGGTATTATTATACAGAATTGGTGGGGGGAAAAAATCATTGTTTAATTTTAGTCTGAAAGCTACTGTTTGTGAAGTTGATACCAGAACCTTGTTTTTTCGAGGGGGTGGGTGGTGAAATATTTCCCTCTGAAATTAAGTCATATTCAAGAAAACTGTATCTGAAAACCAACAACACGAAAACAAAAAACCGCAACAGTTGATTTCAGTTGTTACAACCAGAGTTAAGGACAATGTGTTTACATGCTGAAAATTGTGCATGGTTTTTGTGCAGGCCTGAATGGTTGATTACACAAACACATACACGCCGTCTGCGACTATTTTGTTAGCTTTACCAATCCTGTGTAAAAAATACCTTTAAAATAGTGTACATTTCCCCCCCCCCCGATCTCATTTGGAGGAGGGGTAAAGAGGGGGGAGCAAGGGATCTGAGCTGGGGGGGGGGGCAGCCCCCGTATCCCCAATTCTGTTACGCCACTGTTTGGACTACATTACGGGTTTTATCGTTGGTGATGGTCCCTGAAAAAAAGCAAATATATTACAATGTTTGTCTCCTGATCGTTTTGTGTAAAGGGCCTTGAAGTTTATCGCGTAAACTCCAACCGTAAAACCACAGACCAAAAACCCCATTCATGTAAACGTTTGGCACAGAAAGTCACCATGTGGTACAAATCCCTATTGTTATTGTTTCATTAATAATAGTACAAGTAAAAATGTTCAAGGTTAGGAAAAAAAGTGGAAATAAGATTTGGATTTTGCTGCATCGCGTAACCTAGATCAACCCTACACGAACAGGATTCTTTAGATATGGATCGACAAAACTAAGTATTTTACGTTTCATCTGAAAGCTTACTGCTTATAAAGTTCCTACTAGTACCAATCTTCCAGAGAGACATTTCTGTCATAAATACTGTCCAAGTCATTGAAATAACATTGAAACACCTTATTCACTGCTGCTTATTTTGATTGCAGCAATCGAAATAAGCCTGATATCAGTGTGCACAAAGTCCCCGACAAAAACACACCTGTTTCGTTCTCTAAAACATGTGTGAACCATTGATGACATTATTCACAAGTTGGTTTTATACAGTGGTTTATTGAAATAAATGGAAATCTATTATTATAGGCTACAAATATTGTACCAATATATTTGTGAAATCTCGACTAGTCCATTTCACAAGGCAGAGCCGAGTAGAATGGAAAAGCCAGATTTGACTTTGTGGTTTTCTGCGATAATGCACGAACGGAATGCATTCAATATAGCTGGCGACTGTCCAATAATTATCCACATTGGACGGGCCGATCCATTATTCAATTTTGGAGCGTCGCGGCAGTAAACATGGCAATGACACGTGACGCGTGTTCCACCAATCAAATGACAAGGATCTGTGCGTGTGGTATTTAATTGTTCTTATATGCCTAAATAAAACGAATACGATATTTCTTTAAAAAAAAAAAGAAAGAACCGTAGCTGTATAAATCATACCTCGAACTGACTCAAATCTTTAGTCCCCATTTAGGCCTAAAGGTCATTTCGCTGTACTGTCTCGTACAGGCATTTTTAGGCTGTACGAACTTCGATCATTAAACTCCCAGGAGCTCTATACTACATGTTGTCGAAATGTCATAGAAAATATTGCGATGGTAGAGTTCAAGCTAGCGTTACTAATAATTACATCACTAAGGATTGGATTTCTCGATAATCAGTTTAATCCTGTTAGCTAAATCAGCGTTAGTTTCGGGTAAAAAAGGGGGAATGCGTGACGTCACGTGCGATAAATGCGTCTACCTGTTTATTGTTATAACTATAGCTGTACGTGTAGACTATAGGTATCACAACTCTGCAGTGTGCATGTTCTCGCTCTACTGCGCTGAGCCTATGGACAACCAAATACCCATGTACACTGAAAAACTAGTACCGGTCTTCAAAATGGTCTGTTGAACGTGCCTCCAGCTATGATTTACTCAATCATGCGTCCCACTATATATTTTATCAAGTTTCTAAAGAATCAAAGCAGAAACGCTTTTTTCTCTCTCTCTCTCTCTCTCTCTTTTTTCTTTTCAACTTCAAGGTTGACGAGTGTGAATTGGCTAAACGTAATTGAGTCGTAGTTGAATGGGGGCAAATCGATATCGGAGGGGGGGGGGGTGTTCGTCTAAATCCACAGGAATTCAATCGGAGAGGTTACTGCCATTGGGCCTTCCCGACTTGTTGAAAACTTCCCTTAAGTTTGTTAAATCAGCTTTGCAATTCGAATGATGTATGGTGGGGGTACGGGTGACCGAGACGGGGGGAAAGACGTGTTATTGACCTACCATCGAACTCGACTCCAAATTCTAGTTGCTTTTTCAACTTGTTCAGAGTTGGATCTACATTCACTAGAGTAGATGGGGAAAAAATGAAATCATTATTAGTCGTTGATTAGGGTTTTCATACACTTTAGTAGTATGGTGACAACTATATTTATCATCCAAGACTTTTACCCAAGTATGCGCCCTTTTTTAATCATTGAGCTGATTCGAATTCAACAGACAGGATTCTTTAATTCATCGGTGATGTTCGGATTTATAAATCAACATCGAGGTTATTTATTCAGAAAGTCCTTATACAATGAAAACCAAAGTGGTTGCTGTCGAAGTCAACAAAGTTGTTAAATTCTTTATTTTGTGTAAACTGTAAAACCAAGCTTTTGTCCAAAAAACATTAATATAAGTTCAATATCTTTTTTAAGTGGGCCGTGACGTAATGATGGTCACAGTGAAGAAAGCGTATCCTCATTAACATCGGGGTTAACGGTTGGAAGCACCGCTGATGACTTCGCAACAATCTTTTCCAATGCCTCTCTGTCCTCCACTGCCCTCTGTTGACAAACTCTCCCCACAGTCATCTCCACCTCTTTGTTGTTGTCTCCCCATATCTTTCGCTGTCCATCCCTTTTTTGTTGTCATCCTATCACTGTTCGGTTCAATAGTGGCTTTGGCCAGACCAGATGAACGGTCGACATCGTACCACTTTAGTTTCCGTCTCTTTGCGTTGGTCTGGATACACCCACTGCACTCTAAACCGGGTCAGAATTGACACCGATTCCCGGGTTCCAAGGGGTCTGACCCATTTCTAAGTCAGTATGACCCGGAATTGTGTCAATCTGACGCAGAATACCAGTCAAAAAAATTTTTTTAAACAAGTTTCCCGGCCAGCCTGACCTGGAAATTGGTCAAGCCCCCTTGGACCCAGAATCTTGTTCCTCTGACCCAGGAGTTTTTAGAGTAACACGGACCTGCTCAGTGGTGACATGAAGAAAAAAAATCACTTGTCATTAAGTACTGTGACCAACTTCATGTATACACACAATTTGTGGTGAGCACAGACAAACCTTGCTCAGCACTAAACAAGACTACTAAAAGTATCAAACAACGCTCACTGTTTGTGACTGGCTCCCCTGCATACTTTGCTTAGCAGAAACCAATCATGCCACATTGTTCTTCTAATCGGCTCTACACTCTTAAAAACTCCCGGGTCAGTATAGTCCCTGATCTCAGGTCCCGGTCGACTTGACCCATTTCTGGGTCAGGCTGACCCGGAAACTGGTGTTTAAAACTAGACTGGTCCCCTGTCTTAAGGCCCACTGATTTCATTGGATACATCACGTAGCGTTGTTTTGTTCTGCGAGTGTCCGTGTGAAATGAATGCTAGGTCAAAGGTACGTTTGGCAACATCCGGTCTGGCTGGTATCTGGCGTTATTCACGAGCCTCGAAGTGTGACGTCAGATGTTCGGGCTAGTTGACCCTCTGTTTAACACATCTTCCGGGTCATATTGACCCAGAAATGTGTCAGACTTCAATTGACCCAGAACCGGGTAAATTTTGACACGGGAATTTGTTAAAGTGTAGGACTTTACCGCTTTTAGGTAATATTTTCGTGACAGGCTGGGGCTCATTTTTGTGGTATCTTTCTTCCAAATTCACTGAATGAACATCTCTTTAAAATCACTTTGAGCGTCTACTCGGCTGCTCTGCTTTAACGTGGATTTCTATCGGCGGGGAACTCCCATCAGAACCGAATGAAAAGAATACATCATGCCTTGTATCAAACCTTTGTATCAAAACTCGTAGTATTGAAACGTTCTGCGAAAAGGGTCAAAGTGCAACCAGTTATTTACAATAAAGATGAACGAGGGAAAAGGCTGCTCTTTGTTTGCTAAAAAATACCAACGGGCGATGACTTTTATTTTGTATTATTCAACCAAGGACGCCGAGAAAAAAATTAATTTTATTAAATATTGTATAGGCAAGTTTATTAAGGTCCTATGAAATGGAATTTTGTTTTCGGTTAAACTATAAAATATGTATTTATTAACCCAAGTGCAAATTGTTTGAAGTTCATAGGAAGTTTACATCTCCAATAAATCAATAAATAACCAATAACTAAGATTGGGTGAAACGGCCCCCTTTAATAGGGGAACGAATTTGTGACGTAGACGATGCGCGGCAATCGATTCGTGTGGATGTGATACAACATGCAAACTGAGGTAACTTAAGTTTTTTTCAACAAATCTCTTGATATTTGGCTGTCAAATGCCGTGTATTAATGCTGGTTCTAACACTAGTAAAGATGGTTCCAGTTGAATAGTACTGCAGAGGTAAAACATTTCAAAAAGGGGCTTTACGTGAGATGCCTCCAGTTGTTTTGAATCAAAATACGCACTTAGACAAATCCATGGCGGTTGTTTACAGTCACACTGATTACTCTGTGAAATGTCAGTTTTGTCGTGTCCCCTCTGTACGATAACGACAACGCATACATCATACCGAAAGGTGGTAGTCCAGTTTTGCCCTTCCAGCCTCGATATGGTTATTACATCCATTTTTTTAAAAGGGGCGACCATGATTAAGGTATGATAGCCCATAGCCTAATTACTAGAGTTAAAGAATGCCTTGGTATTATAGGTACAATATAGATCTAGGCGTAAGATCTTGATTACTATTATCATCATCATTATATTTCTGGTAATGAAACCAAGGATGCCTCATTAGTGAACTTAATCACTGTAGCTCGCAAGCCTGAGGAAGCCTGTCAACAATGGTGCTTGCTATGTGAACCAGATATACGATAAGTGTTCTGAGATCTGTTACGTGCACTACCAGTTTCCCAACCGAAGGACAGGGAATTACGGTAAAGTATCTTGCCCACACACAAGTGCCAAGACCGGGACTCAAACCCACACCTGCTGATCATATTAACACCAGAGCTTGAGCCCAGTGCTCTTAACCGCTCGGCCACGACACGTCATACGACGGGCAGGCAACATTCGAAATCATTCAAACTGCAGTACTTAAAATAATACACAAGGGGATAGTTGGACAATGTATCAATTCCTAGGATAGGAGTTTTCATCTGAGAACTATCCAGACGGTGTTGTTGTATGGATAACTATATTAGTCACCAGGCACCATTTTCTATGACAACTGTCTCATTCTCAACTATGATACCTGGGGTGAAATCAAAATAAAAAGTATGGAAAAACCAAAAACAGCAAAATCATCCCACACTGTCAGTGCTGGAAAACAGTTAAGAAAATGAATGTTGGCTTTAGCTAAATTCCTTATTTTTTTCTCAATAGTTTGTGTTAAGTTTCCACCGATGTAATATTTTAACTCATGGGTGCTCATTGGCCGCGCCCCCCCGTACAAATCTTTGCATTTTGCATTGTTTCGTCATCCTTTTAAAACTAAGATGGCAGCGGGATGACACAGAAAAACCTAGGGGTGTACTACAATACAATTCCGTACAGATATCACAAAAGCAAACCTATTATTTATATTCTGAGCAAACTCGTTGGAGCAGAACACAAAAATGTAATTCAAAAGTTACTGCCGTTTGTACAAATTGTAGCAGGCAGCAATTTCGTGTGACCAACCTTTCACACGGAGTCGATTTGTAATTTCTTGACATGCTTGGTAGCCAAGAAAGCTTGCTATTTTGCTCCAGTGTGAAAAGATCCTTTATAGTAGGTAAAATAGATACTTGATTTTGTATTAGCGCGATAGACTGACTGACTTCGCCTTCAACTTGAACTCTACACACCATCAATCAACCGTTTTGGGGATATCGTGTACTTTTTATATTGAATGAATATGATCTACATACAAACTTGTGTCACTGTCACACAAAGGTGCAGCAGGTAGGTCTACCGTGGCACGCCGTGACTCGGTGGTGCTCCCACGTGACGTCATCGGAAATATCTTGTCACGCCAAAGCGTTCCCTCAGAACGGTGTGCTGCGTGTGACAAAAGATGACCCCAATCCAACAATGAATCGGAAGTTGAGTTTGCACTTGACAAGAAGTGATCAATGGGCTATTTTTCCATTAATAGGCGCCATGTACAAAGATATGTTAACGGCGGGAAAAAAATGTAGGCCCCCTAATAATGACTCGGGTACTTTAGCAGATACCGGCATTGGTAGGACATTTGAAGTGAACTCCATGTAACACCTCGTAAAATGACGGCACAAAACTTAAAAGCCATGCCGTGATTTACTACACGCTTTCAAACTAGAAGGGGGTCGGTGCTTTGGGGGACATTGACGAGATTATGGTATGGTATTTGTCACACATGAATGTGCTCATTCTTCGGCAAAAATACTAATGGGGAAGTTATTGTGTGTATCTGTTATAATGATGGAACAACTTTGGTTGTCGTTTTGAGAGAGATGGACGTAGGAAAATTTCACCCTCTGGATGTTTCACTTTGCTGTTTTTTTTTTCTTCTTAAGGATTGTAGTTGGATGGTTGTTGGACTCGTTTTTGGCATAGGTACCATTGGCATGTGTGGCTGGAGGTGGTGGTGGTGGTGGTGGTGAGGGGGTTACAGTAAAAAAAACCTTTACCCGTATTCCCAGATTTTCCAATAGAAGTGCCCTTTGCAAAATGAAAACGGCCTTGCCCTCTCAAAGATTGAATTCTAGGCCTGGTACATGGGCTTTTAATACTGATCAATGCAGCCTACCAGTCAAAAAAACCAATGCGAAAATCTCACAGAAATGAAGTGAAAACATGTTAGCGTCTGACACTGCACTTGCATGCAAATGTTATGACTTCTTCGAAATACTCCAGTGACTAATAACTGACTCAATTTCCCAGTTTATCTCACAAAGTTGAAAAAAAACACCTTTTGTCGAAAGTGGGAATTAAATTGGCTTTATTTGCAAAACAAGTGTGAACCAGAATTAATTCCTTCCCACCGCGAGCCCCGGAGCGTTGGGTTGCTATGTAAACCCTACAGTGGAGGTCAATGGTCAGGCGATACGCGCAGTGAGGGTTGCTATGCGGGCAATTTTGTTATAAAAAGTAGCGGGAAGCTGTGACATAAATAGCTACTTCCTTGCCCTTCAGTTATACCCTGTTGGCGGGGGACTTTGGAGGAGGCGTCAGGTCCTACCCATGGACCTTCTGTAGAGAGGTGTAATATCTTACTGAGATATTATTTTTGTGTTGTGAGAAAACTTCTTTAAACCGCAATACCTTAGAGAGGAGATGTGGTGTTGTTTTTTTCTGAGAACTAAATGATTGCACCCAAAGGAGACTGCTGTGAGCCCACAAGGAACGATGACCTATTATTATATGTTCTGGTTTTATGTTCCATACTGTTTGCCCCGGTGAGCTCCGAAGTTACCCCAATAAGTAACTAGCAGCATAGGGTCAACGACATACATTTGAATAGTCATTTCTTGATCTATTTTTAACATCCACAGCAGCACACATTGGTTCCAGCCCCTCTTTCTCTCTCAGCAGACTGAGATGTTATTGTTGCGATAACTTACCTTGCATTGTTAAAGATAATAGGATAGGTCCAATTTATGGCCGATTTGACCTGTCAATTTGTAGATTTCAATTTTAAATTGCTCTTTCTATAGATTAGAGAAACAAAGGTTTTAAGCTTTCTTTTATTGCACCAAAATATACATATATTTAATTATACATAAAAAAATATATATATAAAATCCGCCAATGATGTTGTTATTTGAACTTAAAGTGAATTATTGCCGATATCCCGATATTTTCTCACGTTCATCAGCCATTTAAACAATTTATTTTGCATGTTACTAAAAAAATGAAGCAAACCTGCCAAGTCATACTTGCAGTAAAATCAATCCAACCATAGACTGGTCCACTGTTGTGCACAAGTGAAAGTTTCCGTATGTTGTTCGTTTTAAAACAGCATCATCTGTCAAAGTTTTTCCAGAGAAAAATGAATCTTGTACAAAATTATTTCGGAAATTGGGCCATATAACTTTGACTTTGAAGCACACAACCTCTATGGTCATTCAACTGGTGGTTAAATTACCCTCCTGTGGCCAAAACTGCCTCCTCGCCAGGTTTTACAACATACCATTTTGACCTACCGTCCAGCGAACCCCTTCCCCCACAGGTCCCCTATGACCCACCCGCTCCCCTCGCCTGATATGATCAGTAAACTGTATTAAGTCTTTCAAATCCATAAACAATATTTATTGTCGCAAACTCAAAACAACTTTTTATTTGATTTTCCTGAAAATGGAAATCGACACGCTCACAATGAGATTAAACAAGTTGATACGGATTTATTTTCTTCTGGCTAGCGGCTTGTTGCGGTTGGTCCGTGCGTGTGGTAAAACAAACCCAAATACTTCCTGTGTACATGATCTGGGCTGTCAGGGGCATAATATAAACCCCTCGGTATCCAAAGAGAGAAGTTGGAGTTTGTTGAACAAACTATTAACTAGGCCTTTGGACACTATTTGCAAAGTGGTGCGTATAAAACCCAGTGCCATTGGCCGCCACGGTCATTGACATCCACGTTATTATTTTCAGGTGTGTTGAGCTTCGTTTTCTACCGGACCTTCCGGTTTATTACTGCCATTAATTACCAGGGGCCCACTACCCGCGAAACTCTTCTACCCGCGGCCCTTTTTTTCTGTTGGCGTTGCAACGCCACGCGATGTTAGCAAACTCAACTCAGGGAAGATGGAAAACCTCCCTTGCGCTTTGCAATCCCTGGAGCTTTGACAGATGGAAATTCCCGCCTCCTCAAAGTCTTGGCTGGAGACATTATTTAAGATTACGGCCAGCTTGTTGGCAGTTGCACACTGATGCGGGTGGACATAAGTATTAAGAACCCCTGGACAAAGGCTCCCCCTCTTCTCAAATCCCATCTGACACCACCTCTTATAATTGGCCGCTCCCCGCCCAATTAGGATACCTATGAGAGCTAATTAGTGAAACTGGATCTGATGGGATTTTTCTGAATTAGTTCGGATTACTTGCTCCTGGAAATCCTTGATCTGTGCATCGCATTGCTCTTGTTGCATCTCCCCCATCGTGATGTCTTTTTGTCTAGTTATGGTTTCCGTGAGCAAAGTTAAAGCCAACGCTTCATTTCTGGGGGTATTACTAATGTGGATGTTCCGTCCCAATTGTACAATCGTCTCCCAACTGTAGTTGGGACCGGTCCCTGATGGGTTGCACAGACCAACTATAGCTGGGCTGCTTGATCGTGATATTGTCCGAGATACTGATGTAGATACCACAATAAGTGGGCATCTAAACTAATTGTCGATCCTCTCAAGTTTCTCCATCGTGAATTTACCCTCTCCACGTAACCGCCAGCAGGTAATTGCAAGTATCCAATGCAAAGTATAACAGCCGCTGGTTCCCTGCTTGGTGTCAGATCGATCTCTGGACACCAGCTATAGTTAGGCTGCCCCAACTATAGTTGGGACGATTCTTAATACAGTCTATAAACTCCCGGGTCAGAGTTGACCCGGATTCCATGTCCAAAGGGTCAGGCTGACCACGGACCTGGTTAACACAATGAGGTGTTAACGCGGATTCTGTTTCAATTTGACCCAAATCTGGGTTATTTTGTCACATAAATTACGGATCATACCGACACATGAATGGGTCAGGCCCAACGGGACCCGGACCTGAGTCAATTCTGACCCTTACGTTTTATTGGTGTAGCGCTACTTACCGATCTAATAATAGAAGGACACCCACCACTTTGACTTGATCATCGATGCACACAACGCGTAGAGACCCGGGCCCAATTTCAAATTTTTGTGCTAACTATAGCAGAAAAATTTGCTTAAGCGTAAGCGTATTTCACAGGTTAGCAAGAAAATTAGGCAGCCATCTTGCGCGTTCACCATGGATTTGCATTGTTACGTCATTCATTTTCATACAGTAACCACCGGAAGGTTAGCCTGCCTTTATGTGTGCTTTATGGTTAGCAGCGCTATGGAATGGAAATCGCTCAGTAAGCTCAAAATCGGCCGTTAAGCTGCTCTATGAAAATGGGCCCTGGGCACAACCCTGTAAAAAGAGGCAAAAGGCTCATTCACGTATAACAGTACATGCGATCTGTTTTTATCAGCAGAGATGAAAACTTTCACAAATGAGTTATCGTCAAATTGGACTCGATTTAGGCCTTCGTTAAGTTCAACATAACCACCCACGTTATATAACCATAGAAGGAAGGAACAGTATGAACGACCCAGTATGTGAACGATTTGCTGCTTGTGACCTCGAGTTATGTGATAATTGTAAGCGAATGGTAACCACAAATTAAGCTTCAGCCTTGTTTAACGATATTTAAATGGTTTTATTTACTGTTAAAATCTAGCTGTGGCAGGTGGCCTATCTATCACAGAAACTTGGCATTGACAGATACGTCGTGTCATAAACCAACCTTCTGTGTACGTGCTCGAAAACGGTTATATAACAGTTAGTCTAATAATTTGCCCTCTAATCGGCTGTACAAATAGCGTTTGGCTAATGTTTTGGTTTGGTTTGTTTTTCGTCCTTCGTGGCGTCTCATTCTTTTAATAATTGGTTTATCAGCTGCCCAGAGATGGCTATTATTTAAGGTCGGTGCGCACAGGAAGTAAACAATCTTTTTTTCCCCACTTTTTTTTATAGAATAAGATGGGTTTTTTTTAAGTACGCCAGTAGCAAAGTCATACACCGAAATGAGCATAAGTTTTGTCAGTAACTAAAATAAAAAGCAATCTGACACTGACACTCTTAATACTTCCCGGTCAGAATTTGACCCGGATCCGGTTCGTGGGGCCTGCCCCATTTCCGGGTCATTCTGACCCTGAATATGTGTCCTATTGACCCAGAGTTGGGTCACATTTACACAGAGGTCAAAATCCAATTGTTTGACCAGTTCCCGTGTCAGCCTGACCTAGAATTGGGTCAGAGACGCGTGAGACCCAGAGTAGGGGTCAATTCTAACCCGACTCGTATATATGCTAAGTTTGTGTTAAAAGTATCAGTCAAAATGGTAAAAACATTATGAGGACGTTGGCCAAAAGATGAAGTTGTAATATTGCGAATTGATGTTCACTCCCTTGGGACCATCTCTGGGCCTCTCCATCCTATCCGAGACAGGACCTATACACACACTCAAAGACAAAATTCCCGGGTCAGATTTGAGCACGATCACCCCTACTACGATCCTTTCCGCATCGTGATCTTGGCAATTTATTAGGATCCGTACTAAGGCCGTGTCCGAAACGGCGACTTCGGCTACAGCTACAGCTAGATCAGCGCGTCTGCCAGTGTTTAAGAAGTCGCCGTTTCGGACACGGCCTCACTCTACCCCACACAAGATCTTTGAAGCTGATCCCAAAATGACCAAAGGGGATCCCGTTCACCCAAATGTGAAATCATAATGGAATATCCTTCACCGGAAACACCTAATTGTGAGATGCGTCTGCAGCCAGTCCTAAACCATAATGTTAGATCGAAAGTATTCGTTTATGTTACGGCATTTACTGCTTGATAGACAATACAGTTTAAAGAGGAAGGACAAACTAGTGAAAGAGCAAATGTCCTCCTGATTTTGGCGTAGAAGAAAGATGTATATAATAGTAGGATTAACACATCTTTTGTGGGTTGTAATTAGGGTAAAGGAACGGCCATGGATGCCACAGGGGCTGTATGAGGCACCTTGAGGGTTGAAAGGAGGTTGATTCGGTTGCCGGGAAGGACATCATTTCAACGGCACAAGAAAGAGACATCAAGAGAGAAAAGGCTAAGCTTGAAGAGGCTAACAATTTGATGGAACTGTTCAATGACAACGGCTGCTTTCCAACATCCCCAGGAGTGTATAAAAACATATGCACCTCCATGGCCAGAATGATGAAAGCTGTTCCATACACACAGTTCCGGGTCAGGCTGACCCAAGTGATGGGGTTTTAGCTTGGATTCTGCGCCAGTTTGACCCATTTCTGTGTCATTTTAACAACCCACCGCCCGGTACCCTTCCCAAGAAGACAGTGACGTTAGTCAGTCTATATTACAAAAGCCCATTAAGTATAAAGGACTTGTCTAAGTGCGTCTAAATGTTTTTACGGCACCTGTGCAAAGTGTTTCATTATAAACCATGCCGTTGCGTGCAAGACTTTCAATACAAAACATTCACAGAATAATCTACGCTGGAACTTGCTTGATGACTTTGACTCTCAGACCGTAATTGTTACTGGTCAGTACGTGGCGTTAGACGCAAGACTACCAAAAGGGGTATCGTAGTTCATGTTCTTTGATGCCGAAAATGTGCAATCCCTTCCCCCTTCCTTTTCCCTCTTCACCCTTCCCGGACCCCAAGCAGATCACCCAAAGCTCTCATTGAGACACATTCAAGAGTCGAAGCAGTTATTTTAACATGAACCATATATGGAAGTGCATTTTTGGCGTTGACGCTGGACGCACTAATTCGGCCCTTCGACAATACAGTGGTCAAACCAGTCAAGGTTCATTAAATAGCGTCTGATCCAATACCATGGTCAAGTTTCGATCTAGGGCAAACAGTTTGTTATGATTGACGGTGTTCATGACGAGCAGGTACTAAGGGTCAATTTTAGTCTAGCCACAACAGTCTAGCCGACCCGGGGCTGCCCTGGTCAATTTGGTAACCCGCTGGTGTAAAGGGCACCCAATTGAATTTGAACAAGCAACGTGCCTTTATGATACGTCATCACTTCATCAATAGGGTCATCTACCTGTACTTTACTAGTCTAGGTTCCTTGTGTATTTACCGGTGGATCGTGACAACATAAACCACAGAAAGGTCTTGAATCAAGACTACTGTACATGAAGATCTATGGCATGTGTTTGCGTTTGTTGACTCCTGAAGAAGGTTACATGGAAAAGTCGTTTAAAAATAGCACATTTCTTTGAATAAAATCCTCAAAAGAATGTGACGAGTTGCCCGTGAATCTACAGTACTCTAGAATGTCTTAACCCCTCCTTCTTAGCTTGCCAAAGATTTGTTTACATGAAATTGTAACCTCTCCCCCATATAGCTTGTCAAAGTTTTGTTTACAACCGAACAACCTTTTACATTTTTGACAGATGACATGAGAGAGAGAGAAATACGAATTACCTTGACTGTATGCATGAAATTGACCAATTCCAAACAATAAGTCAGCTATTCCATGTCACTAAATGGTGTCATGGTGTTGACGGATAACTTCTTTGCTCAATGGGTGCTGCAAAGCTCAAGGAAGGTCAGAAATTATAAGGCTACAGCTTTTGAGTGAAGCTTTACAAGCGCCCCATTGTTTCGTCATTCGATAACATCAAAAAAGACCAAAGGTAAACCTCCATTCGAGTGGTTCGTGTCTTTTCTTTGGCAGAATTCTGTTGCTAAATAAGCTAAACTAGAGGTCAACCGTATTTTCTCGGGCTGAGAAAACTATCGCCGGACAGATCGTCCAAGGATAGGTAAATAGTGCCGAGGTCGGCGCGGCGAGAGACGGCCCGGTATCGGCCTTTTTGAACCCACGGAGGCAAACTGTTATCCCCGCTGAGAAACTTAGCTCGTCGGTGAAAGAATATTGAAACAAGTTTGGGGAACTGTGTTTTATTAGTTTGAAATCGAGACGTGGAGAGGTCATTCGCCATGGAATGGCGTGACCCAATTTCCCGCCACGCGAGTCGAATTTCGTCGTGATTTTATTAGCTCGAATGAGGTTGACGTTAGGAGCATAACATCGTCTTCTGCAAAAACGTCGGTTTCTATTTCGTTGTTATCATCAAAAAGAAATCTTTCACAAATCAACAAAGACTGGTTTTTCCTCGAGTTTTGAGTTTGAGTTTTGAGTTTCGAGTTCGTTTTTCGAGTTTGTTTTTTACGAGATTGAGTACATTTTTTGAGTTCGATTTACGAGTTGCGAGTTCGTCGTACGAGTAAGATTTTCCAGTTTTGAGTTCAATTTTCGAGTCTCGAGATCTTTTATGATTTTACGAGTCTCGGGTTGGATTTTCGAGTTCGATTTTCTAGTTTCGAGTTTGTCTCACGAGTTTCCAGTTTCTAAATCGTTTTTTGAGTTTCAAGGCGGCAGGCGGGATAAAAAACTTGTAGTCTGTAATCTTAAGCTTACTTAAATCTTGATCCAAAAAAGTGTCATGACAATATTTCTATCTGAAATACCGTCAAGTGCAAATAATGTCCCCAAACACTCGATTTCTTGTTTAAGATTTGCCCAATCCGTGGTCATATGCACATTATGAAGATGCACAACATCCAAGATAAAGGGAAAAAACTTCTGCGGTGATTTCCGTAAATGTGACCACCATTTTGGATGAAATACTCGCAACATGTGTTTATATCGGAAGGACTTTTACCCTTTCTACAACTGCTTGATTGGAAATGCATCTTTTTATTCTTTTTAATTGCAAAAGGAAGCAAATGGCCAAACGCACAAAAACACTGTTTTCAGTCTCGGCCCATTCTTTTAAAAGTATTAATTATGCAGGATTGGTAAGGATAAATATAGCATTGTTTTAATTCTAGTCTGAAAAGCTTACTGATATGACGTTCATATATACTTGAAACCATTCTTTCTGAGATTTTCCCTCTGAAATGAAGTCATAATCAAGAAAACTGTAGGGATCTAAAAACCTTTTTTTAAAAGTCGCAACAGCTGATTTCAGTCATTACAACACACATTGAGGATAATGTGTTCGCATGCTGAAAATTGTGCACATACACAACGGATTAAGCCAACATTTTCACTGGTTTGTTATTTCACGGCTGATCACACAAAACATGAACACTGTCTGCGACTCTGCTCTACCCAATCCTGTATAATACCTTGAAAACAAATCATCATTGCAAAGTTACACGCCATTCTATTTGTACTCGTTGTCCACATCCAATGCTTGACTCTTAACCAGCTGTTGAACTCACATGTTTATTATTTTCATGTAATATTGAGTATTACATACAACAATATAATCTCCAGCAACTCCTCTGCGTACGGGTGATTAATGTCCATAAGTGTGTCCACATTATCCATGGGAGTTGAACACATGTTCCCAAAAGTATAGGCCTATAACCAAAACATTGCCATACTATATGTTTTACGATAATAATCCCCAGTAAATCCCTGCGCATATTCATGATTAAACCTATATGGTGTAGGCTTTCAGCGGCAAAGTGATTTTTTTCACACAATGGTGCCCACATGGGAATTACCACGTGTTAAAAAAGTTACCAAAACGTAGTCATCATAATCAGGCCTATTGTCTAGACCCTCCGCAAACCACTAGTATTTGTTATAATTAGTGATAGGCCTATCTCCTATTGATAACGTAATTTTAGTTCTTTTTTAATTGTTATTTGAATGAGTCTTAAGCCTCTAGATAACTATGTGTATTTTAAGTCCGATCTGTGTTGACAGTGTAGTATAACTATAAATAGCGCACCACCTGTCCACTAACGTGTTTGCGAAATATCCGCACGGTATTTTGGATGAACTTCCAAAAATGGTTTTCTCTAAACTGTATAACCACCAGTGATCAAATGCTTACAGGCTTACCACCAAACCACCCCCTTCTCCCGAAGATGATCAGAGCATACTGATCGAAACGTCAAGTTGTTACAGAACCATATTAGACACTAGACAGATTACTACACGGTGTTACAGCACATCTTTCTAGGGCTCAATATCAGGGCTGCTTAAGCTCAAAAGAGTCTAAGCACAAGAAAATAATGCTTACTAGAACAAGGTTACCAGCCAAAATACCATGTCACAAGTACCATTGGTGACGGGTATCCCGTTCATTTTTGCTTAGCATCAAATTGTATACGAATTTCTGCCAAACAAAAAAAGGCAGGATATCGGTCACAGAATATGGTACATGTGACATGGTATTTTGGCCAGTAACCTTATTATGATAAGCATAATTTGTTTATGCTAAGCTACTTATTGTGCTTCAGCTCGACGAATTGGGCCCAGATCGTATTCCAATGCTGAACCAGCAACTGAAACGTAAATTGACTTTGACAGTTTCCGGGTAAATAAGCGTATTTACCTTTAGAGTGCAATCGTTAAGTGTCGTACCAGTATACTCCAAACATTTAACTGGAGATGGTTTTACCCGGCCACGCATTTCATCGATTGACGAACTCCTCCGTATAACATCAACAGGTTACGCCCGTCAGACAGCGCGATGACGTCACCGCTTGCGTCAATGTTTGAGTAATTAATGGCACGCTATTTCGATAGTAATTGCACGGCGAGGGAAAGATTTTGTAAAAATACACCGTCTATCGAATCTGCGGATAAACAGGTTGTTTGATGGTCTCAGGGGTCGCCATTTGTAAATTGATGACACAAATTTTAGGTCTGCCGTACAACTTTAAAGGTCTATTATACAGGATTGGTTAAGGATAAAAAAAAACATCATTGCTTAATTTTAGTCTGAAAGCTTACTGATTATGAAGTTCATACTAGAACCATTTCTTTCTGTGAAATATTTCCATGAAGTCATATTCGAGAAACTGTGTCTGAAAACATAAAAAACGCAACAGCTTGTTACAACCAAAATTTTCAGAACAATGTGTTTATACATGTGCCGAAAATTGTGTATGGTTTTTCATTATTTTCTCCTGACTCACACAACAGATTGAGCCCAAATTTCCACCGGTCTGCTGTTTCATGTATATAGTTGGTCACACAAAACATGAACACTGTCTGCGATTATTTTGTCAGCTCTACCAATCCTGTACCTTTAAAGGGGCAGTAAATTACCGGGTTTTGTATAAGAGGCAATTTATCTCCATTCTGCTGTTTTCAACACGCTATCCAACCACCCTATGATGTCATCAGGTTAGATGGGCCATACAGATTGAACGAAAACAAAAGTAAACTGGTTGTATTTGTCATGTTTTTGTCTTTTTGTTATGCACATTTAGGCCTATATCGCATGTTTATTTCGATAGTGGCAATCATAATAAGCAGTGGTGGGTGGGGAATGGGGGTCTTTCCTCAGCAGTTTCCTCGGTGGATTGGTACTGGTTCTAATTTTAAAGAGTTGCTTATATAATAAGCACAAATGGTGCAGTAACTCAGCACAAAACAATTATGCTTACCAGAATTAGGCTACCAGCCAAAATATCATTGCACATGTGTATTGTATACCACAATTTCGACTGGTGCCAGATTTAACAGTCATGTAGATTTTTAAATCAAGCCTATGATTGGTAAATATAAACAAAAATAAACTAACTGTTTTCTCAAAGACGCGTCCCTGTTAAATGTAGGCCATCTCACAGTTTGCTGTGTTATAAGGCGTTGATTGAAAACTAGATGAATGTAATTGTATAAAAACAACTTTCATAAACCAATGATTCACCATTTTCTGTGATGCCTAAGTCCACTTGTCTTCAGATATTACTTTATTGACCAGAAAATTGTGAAATCACCTTTTTGCACGATGCTCTCCAAAATGGTTGCTGGCCGGAAGATGGGGTGTGATCTGCACCTAAACCGTCAACCAAAGCAAGGAGATGGATGGGGTTTACTGGGTTATAAGGAGGAGCAAAAGCCCATTGGCGTTAGGCAGGACCGTTAAATAGCTTCCCCCTCTCCCAATCATTCTCAACCTCCCCCCCAAAAAAAAAAAAATAATAATAATAATAATTAAAAATTAAAATATGAACCCCACCCAACTTCGGCATCAGTGGGCACGCCCTCCCTCATCTTGAATTTACATTTCAGGGATGTCGAACTATTCAAGCAAATGAAATTAAGAAACGTCCGATATTTTCATGACTTCTTGACCTTTGACATATGGTTTAAGTATCGGAATTAAAAACGGTGACCTAAATCATCAGTCAAATCACTAGTGTGGGGTCTGGTAAAGCGCTCTCACGGTAACCCGGTCAGGGCGGTGGAGAGAGGGGCAGCAACCTCTCCCCTCCTCGGTCTCAGATTCGGTCTCGACAGACACCTGTTTTTCTGTAGATTTGAACAAATTCAATTTCCGCAAATCATCGGATGATACCTACGGCCGGGCCGGGGCTCTGTGGGCCACGCCACCAGGGCCCGTAGGCTCGGACCCACTGTATTCAGTTAATGTGATTACGGCCCGTATTAAAGCAAGAATGCTGGGATTATGCAACTCTTGATGATAAATCCGTCATCCCATGTGTTCCGAGTTAAGATTGCCAGGAGCTGTCTTAAACTTTTCATGCTGGAACACTCTCTCCGTAGTTAATGCATTTTGCAACACTGACTTGCATACACAATCACTGAGCTATTTTATCATAACATTATAACATAACATAACAATTAAAATGTATAAGGCGCTACATCGCCAAGTTTATATCGCCCAGTAGAAATTAGCATGGATAGAGGTGAGTCTTGTAGGAATACACAATACAGATGAACTAAAAGATTCCCGAATAGCGGAGAGGAAGATTGTTCCAAATCATTGGTCCAGTTACACTGAAAACTTTTTGACCTAGAACTTTGTTTGCACGTGGAACAGTCAAGTGAGAGATATCAACGGTGTGGACTGAAGACAATGTGGAGGAGTGTGAAATGTGACAGTAAATTGGAAAGATATCTAAGAGTTGTTCAAGCATTAAAAAACTGAAAGAGAAAGTCTCAAATGAATCCGCAGCGTCCATTTCGTATAATTCTACCTCCATTTATGACGTGGCACCATAATTACAAGAAGATTACCATAGTCAACATAATGAGAAATGACTATAAAACTTTGACAACATGATGGAGAGCTTGTCAAAAGGTACCTTTTGATTCTCCTTTATTTCGTAATTGAAACCGAACCAAACTGGGGTTGTAAATAGTAATAGGATCTGTGAATATACCGGTAGACCATTGTAATCCGTGGCATCAACACTTTACAAAGGAGCCATGTATAGTCTTGTCTTTTTACAGGCACAGTTAGTTCATAGCTCAATGGCAGAAATCATGCAATCTTACATTTTGCGGAGATTGCACTGTCTGATTTTCAAGAATAGGGGCTCCTCTCAAAGTACAAATCTACATTTTTCTACATTTTTCTCAAAATGACCAGTGCTCTATCTTGCCTGCCAGGCAGTGCCCTGGATTGCACAAGGTCACTCTTGATCCACGACCCCCCTCCATTTCATCAGGCAAGTTGAGGAGTGACCAACAGCAGTCTCGCGCCTTATCGGGTAACACACAGCCTGTGAAAATGACTCCATTATCAGTGGGTCAATGTTTGTTATGATATTTGACTTAAGGTCACTCTATTTCCAAGGCAATTAACACCTTGTGTAAGCTGATACAGATCAGTCTCTCCACACCTCCGCCATCAGTCAAAAAACTCCCGACGGACAGCTCTGCAAACAACTCAACCCATTACAACAATCTCTCGTTATCACAACTTAAAGATGCCTAAAATATTATTGTAACTTGTTGGGGAAAACGGCAACGTGAGTGCCAAATTCAAATCGAGCTAAGTAGCCCACTTAGGTCATGAGTTCGTTTGGGGATATGGGTAAGGAGGTATATAGGATTGGTAAAGCTGACAAAATGGTCGTATACTGTGTTCATGTTTTGTTTGATCAACCCTAAACAATCAGCTTTTGCGTCTTTTTGTTTATTAGGTTTTCAGATACAGTTTTCTCGAGTATGACTTTATTTCAGAGGGAAATATTAATCCACAGGGAATAAACGGCCTTAGTATGAACTTCATTACAGCATAGAGCTAAGATTACAGTAAGACTGAAATTAAACAATGATGTGTTTTGTCCTTACCAATCCTGTATATGATACCTTTAAAGTAAGCAAGCAAACAAACAACAACTTGTGGACAATCTTTGTACTATACCCAGGCAGTGTTGAAGTCAAATTTCCTGATGCGGTTATAGAGAAGATTTATGATTTAACCATTGATTTTCAGATTTATAAACATGATACAATTGGTTGAGTTTTAACTATCTCCAAAACAAAGCCACTGTAGAAAACCTTGAAAAATTATCATATATAATTCGAGGAGGAACAGAGGGAGCAATAAGTCTTAGGAAACCGTGAAGACCGAAGCTGAGGTGAACGTGACTTGCCTTCAGTGTTGTAACAAGCGGACGGGTGGGTGGGCATACTCGCCTCCCGTTCAACCCTTTCCCTCATCCGCCCCCACCCCATGTGATCGAAGAGAAATCATACACTCGTATCCAGTCGAAAAAACTTCAAACATCCAATACTAATGTGATTTTATAACAATCTGGCGTGCCCTGCAAACTAATTTAACTTCGTTTGGAAAATGTATAAATGCATTAACTTTGAATAATGAATGTTGTGTTAGACCTTTACAAATGGTTTCTCTCCCATCGGTAAAGTTACAACTTGCCCCCCCCAAATATCATTGTATATTTTTATAAAACCATGGAGCCTCAGATGAAACCAAGGATGCCTCTTATAAAATAACTGAACCTCATCACTGTAGCTCGCAAGCATGAGGAAACCTGTTAATAGTAAGGGTGCTTGCTATGTGAACCAGAAACACCGGGTGGCCCCTATACTCTTCCAATATAAGTATTCTTGGTTCTTTTACGTCCTAGTACACAGGACCTACGGCTTGATGTCCCATCCGAAGGACATAACAATTAGGGTAAAGTATCTTGCTCAAGGAGGGACTCGAACCTACACTCAGTCTGATCTGATCAGAAACACCAGAGCTTGAATCCGGTGCTCGGCAAAGACACGCTAGTATTGGTTTGCCTCCACTTTTAATTGCCCCCAAATGAAAAGTAAGCCACTGATTGCTTCAACATGAATCACTAAACCGACCGCACTCCAAAACCTGCACCTCTGGCACAATTTCATCGGACGGGTCACGAATGGTCAATCAGAAAAATGATTTTGACTTGAGGAAGGGAGAGGGTTGGGGAGACCGAATTGCGTCCACGCTCCGTCGTCCACTGACCCATCAACCAATACCAATCCTCCCGTTGACCACTTCCAGACAGACCGCGGAAATCGTTGACAGACTCTCAATTAACACAAAAAGTCAATATTGAGTCCGGTATGTGAGCCATGCGTCCTTGGTATGAGGTTTCTACTTCCCGGTGATGCTTTCTAAATTAAACTGAGCTATGCCATGTAAATAAATCATTGTCGGCTAGACCTTTGCTTAGACAATCACCCTAAACCAGGAAATTATTAATTATAACGGGAAAACAATTGATCTTTAATTGGTATAGAGTGATAATTCGGTCATCCATTTATTACGACAAGATAGTGTTATGTAACTGAGAGTACATTGTACATTGTTTTTGGAAACTTTAAAGGAAGGGTATGCTATTGGTAATTGCGAAAGACCAGATCCTCACTTGGTGAATCCCAACATAATATGCATAAAATAACAAACCTCTGAAAATTTGGGCTCAATTGGTTATCGAAGTTGGAGAAAAATAATGAAAGAAAAGACACCCTTGTTGCATTGTGTGATTTCAGAGGCCCGAGAAAGGCTCTCAGATACAATTATGTGGGTGAAAATGGCCTCTTTCTCTAAAACTACTTCAAAGGGGTTCGTTTCTCACAGCGTTTAAGTCACCAATGATTTTTACCAAACATTTTTGGGTCATTAACGTGTACCAAAAGTAAACAATGTCTTTAAGACCATGTCAAACGAGGCAATTACAGGCAACCGGTTTCAGTCAAGAAGAGAGGCATTCACATTTTGAATTCACATATTTATCTTGGGGATCGTAAAAACATTGTTTGACAAAAATAATTACTCATGTAATCTACCAAAGTGGTCCTGTAGCGTGCACTGCAGTTGGTTGCCTCGAAGTTGTCTGTAAAAGTTGTTTCGTTTGACCATGGAGGTAGAAATAGATTCATTTCCATTTTTCACAAACACATCATATAGAACCAACTTGTAACATTTTCCCCGAATTCGATAGTCACAGCTTATGAACAGACCAAAACGCTTTTTTTGGCAGGAACCTTATAGGTTTTTATGTATATAATGTGTTTATTTCGATTGCAGCAATCGAAATAAGCTGCGGTGATCTGTAGGGTCTTCAAATGCTAGTAGTATCATGGAGGAAGGAAACACATCCTTCCTCCATGGTAGTATTAACACTGGAGCTATGCCGGTAATGCATGTTAAATTTTAACAAGATTGGATTCTTCAATTTGATGGTAAGTGCGGTGGATTGAGTTTATACATTCTTCATTTCTTTATAATGAGTATTCATTAGTTCAGGTACAGACCATTTTGCATGCACTGACGTCACAGCACTCACAGCTTCGCTTCGCCTACAATGCACAACAAAATAGCGCAATCAAGATTTGTCATGGTTGATGACGTCAGGGTCAGTTGGGTCATAAGGCATTTCACTTCCATTCATAAAACTTGGACCCTCGATTATTCATCTGCAAAAAGCTCAATTTGTTTTCTTGTTTGCATCATTAACCCTAACTCCATACTTTGACATGATCTGACCTTTGGTTATTTCATTTGTGCGACCATGCAATCTACACAGGCTGGGCCTCCTCACAGCAGTTGATAGTCGCTGCTCCAGAAGTGAACATCACATACCAATTGCACTTCATTGATTTCGTACACGCATGAGTGATATGACCAGCTGGTAGAGAGCCTAGGCTGTACCTAGAAGCACTCCGGGTGGTCCAGGCATATCGCTGACCCGTTACATGTCCTTTTTAAGTGGAGATGAGAATACAAATGCCACTTTAATTCGCTGACCTTCTTGTAAGCTGCTATATATGTGAGTAGGGTCTGGGTCGAAGGTGGAGGGCGGGGGGGGGGGCAGGTAAGCCAAAACACATGGGTTCTCACGGAGATTATTCTGTCAACTCCGCCACACCCACCACAAAGTTTCAACTTAAACATTTCAATAATTGCACTGGTTCCAAAATGTATCTTAATTGCTAAAAAGTAAGAATTTCCGTGGCAGCCATCTTGTTCACCCTCCCATTCCATCACAGCGATTTCACCAAAGCAAGGCTGGGAGGGCAAACTAGCATGGATTCCTAATAAACGCATCTCACAGCTTGTGTGGGAACAGGGGAAGATGACAAAACAAAATTGTCGCAGACAGTGTTCATGTTTAGTGGTATCATAGGCCTACCATATGCATGAAATAACAAACCTGTTTGAATTTTGGGCTTTGTCATGCAGTTGTATGAGTCAGGAGAAAATAGTGAAAAACCATGCACAATTTTCAGCATGTAAACACATTGTCCTTAATTTGGGTTGTAACAACCGTAATCAGCTGTTGCGCTTTTTAGGTTCTCAGGTACAGCTTTCTCAATTTTATGACTTCATTTCAGAGGGAAATATTTCACAGAGGTAAAAACAGTTCTAGTATAATCAGTAAGCTTTCAGAGTTCAGACTAAATGAGAAATAGTATTAGCTGTTGCAAACTGCTCACCAAACAAAAGGACCTATGGTATAAATACAAAAAGAAATAGTTAGTGGCCTGACGTTTCGACCCTAGCAGAGTCTTTCTCGAAGGCTAAAATGAGAAAGACTCTGCTCTCTCTGCCTTCGAGAAAGACTCTGCTAGGGTCCAAACGTTGGGCCACTAACTATTGGTTTGCAGTTCAGACTAAAATTAACCAATAATGTTATTATCCTTACCAAGTCCTTACCAATCATATATGCAATACTTTTTCATGTTTACAGCTATTGCAAGTCCTCGCAAACAAAATATTTTTGTTCTAAATCGCGTTAAAAAATAGTTATTTTGGGAGTAAGCTATGACCATAATATATCGACCCTCTTGAGGTGGATAGTGGGTTCAGGGTCCGTAACAGACAAATGATTATACTCTTAGGAAACGTCATATCCACGAGTTGGAATTCTTGTTTGCCCATGGGGTGTGCAATACGTCTAACACAGGAGTTCAACTTAAGGCCAGCGAAGTTAGGCAACTCAGATTTGGGTCGTGGGGGACGGGTGAAGCCATGGAGCTATAAAACAAACTTTTGTATTCCAAATAATTTATGATCTCGTTGTGGATATTATCGGTTCCCCCTGAAGACTTTGCTCTATTTATTCAAAATGATATAATAATAGTTTGTATTTATTATGATCATATATTTCTGGTAATGAAACCATGGATGCATCATAAGTGAACTTAATCACTGTAGCTCGCGAGCCCAAGGTCACCTGTAAACAAGGACTTGCTCATGTGAACCAGAAACACCCAGCTCTCAATGATAAGTGTTCTGAGTTCTTTTGCGTGTACTATACCAACCCTGACATACGGCTTCATTTCCCATCCGAAGAACAAAGCAATTATGGTACAGTGTCTTGCTCAAGGACACAAGTGCCGAGATCGGGACTTGAACCCACACTCTGCTGATCTGAAGCACCAGAGCTTGAATCCGATGCTTCTATTTACCGCTTGGCCAGGACAAGCTAGTCTCTGTTATGTATGTCGAGAAATCAAAACGAACTTGTATCCAAAATGTAGTTGCTTCGTATTAGAATGCGAAAGACCGAAGTTTGGGAACAGGAACGCAAACTGTGGACATAACTTCTTTAAAGGACAATGTATGTGAGATACCGGGAGCTGTATTGACAGAATACAAGTGTAGGAGGGTCGTGACTTAATACTGGTAGCAACGTGCTCTTCAGGATATGTCTGTACCATCAGAGGTCTAAGTTTCTCTATGATACCGCCAGTTCGCATTTCAAAGTAAACGGGCTTTTCTCTTGCGTCTAAATGGAAAAAGAATTATTACGGTTACTTGCAAGAATTTTTATCAACAACAGAAAGTTAGCCCTCTCACGCCCATAGCGTAACCATCGGGGCGAGAGGGTCTGGGGCTCACCCCCCCCCCCCAACAGAATCTTTGCTCCTTCCCCACTCTTTCCTCTCAAATGTGGTTGGGAAAGTACACAATATGGTTCGATACAGTAAATGGCCCCAAGGTCTTTGCCCGTGCTTGCCCCCCCCCCCCAAGGCCCCAATGAAAAAGTACAGGTTAGCCACTTCTCAGTCTCAAAACGTTTCAGTTCCTCAAAGTATCAGCTGCCGTTGAAATAATATTCGAAAATTAGGTAGATTGTTAAAAGTCCAACACAAGATTACAGACTCATCATAGTGTACGTATTGAATATCTCTGCAAGGTTTTTTGGCAAACTAACGGAAGTGGGTTTGTGTACTTTCATTGCAATCATATCAGCATTAACTGTTTGAGGTTTTGAAACCCCGGAAATGGTACCTGCTAGATGCATTATAATAAATATTGCATGCCCACGCATTTTTCCCAATTCATTCCGGACAGAAAAAAAATGTGCGAAATAAAAATGTATGAATGTATTGCTGATTCAACATTAGTTAACGAAAAGTACATGTGATAAATAGTGGTAACATGGTTTAAGAACGGTACACTATGGATTCAGATTTCACAATGGAGGGGTGGGTGTCTGTATTAAAGGTCAAACTGTGTGTGAAATGACAGTTTTGTCAAAGTCTCCAAAAGGCTTTCATATTGGTTATCCGGTAGGGATTATTGTCATGTCATAGATTAGCTTACTTTTTAAAATTGTATATCATGGATGTTAAATTTGCATCGGGGATTAAGAAATCATTTGTGTTTTTCCCACCGATTTGTGTCAAGCTTTGTATGAGTCAGTTCTTTCCCGAGTTCCGCGAACAGAGAAACACGCAGGTAATTACTCGGGCGGGATTCGAACCTACGACCTTTGCCATTCTACAGCAGATGTCTTACCACGATATACATCTATTACTTTTTGTACTTAAATTTTTTAGGCGGCAAACTAGTTTGGTTGAATGTACTCGTAGGATTGCATCTTTGCAATATGCAAACCAATTGTTTCAAAATATTGTTCATTTTTATGAACACAAATTGTTTCACAGCTATCATAAAGTTTTCGTATCATCAATGGTTTCACCTAGGCCCTATATTATACGCGCGTGTGCCCAGGGGGGAATTATAATAATAATTATGTTAACATTACAAATAACTCCTTATACGTCGACTTAATTGAATCACTCTGACAATGGGCTGTCGGTGCAATTGTTCCTCAATATTCTTCAGTTTTATGTGACCGCAGTTCAAAAGGTTAAATACAGCGGTAAACTTCACGTTCAATCAATTACAATTTGCACAAAGTTTATGATTAACGATAAGGGGTTGAACAGTTCAAGAAGTCATAAGTGATAACCGAATTGCTTTGACAAATTGTATTCCAATTGCGACAAAATATTGACTGTATAGTTTGACCCTTTTTCAGGAAAATTCCGTTTCTTGTCATGCCAAAACTTATAATGCAGTTTTCAAAAATGTATATTAATAAAATGAAAACAGTTCAACAATCACATGGAAGAAAATATTCATTTTTTAGACAGTTATTTCATTGCGAGCTTAATTCTAGTTTTCAAAACGCTAACGGTGAAAATTATCCGTGCTATCATTATTTAAAAAAACTTGATTTGAAATGGTTAGGTCAATATTGATCAATAAATGCCCTCACAACCAAAGGCCGAATTGAGACAGTATTTACATATAATTTTATGAGGAAGAAGAAACTTATATATTATTCAAATTATAATGAAAATGAAAATACGGTTAGATACTACAAGAACAATCGTTACTATAACTATACCAGAAAGTACTATAATGTATAATGAATAGTATGGATACTTCTACATTGGCAAAGGCCATTCGACAATAAAGAAAAATAAAATATGAATGAACACAAATTGTACTTTACACAAAATTATATGTATCATCAAAACTATAAAACACATAGTTTCTATTTCTAGAATGTGGTTCAAATTGACGTATACAATAAAAAAAATTATAGCCTTGCCTATTGCTTTTTTGTGTGGTTATTTGTTGATAAGTTTTTAGCTAGTGCTGCATCTCTTTAAAATTGTATAGACCTACGAATAATTGTCTAAGGAAACAAATCATAAAAAGCAGGTTAGTTTTTGCCTTGATCTTGCTGGGTTGTCAACTGTGGCACTCCCATATTCCCAAAATGGCCCGTCCGTACTATGGGTGCATTGACAACAAAGTACATAATTTAGGTAACTCGCGGGTCACATACACGAGGAAGAATCCCTCGGGACGCAGATTCATCACTCAAATATGTTCTCAAGAAGTCCCGACCTAGATGGGGGTCGAAGGTCAACAGTCGAGGTTAATCTCACGCCAAAAACCGCTACATGTGTCGAAAGAACATAGCGTGTCGAAAGGACGCGTCGGACGACTGCGCAGTAAATCCGAATTATTTATTGGATCGTAAAAAAAAAATACTGAGACACTAAAACCACAAGAACATTTTAAAAGACAACATTGTTGAGAGAATTTCAATTTATGGCTGTTAAACACTGTACAGACGTCATGTCAGAATTGCTCGTTGTGAAGACACAGCTCATAAATGTTGCAGCATAAAATGAGAATCTCGAAGTACTTTGCCATTATAGAGGAAATGGAACAATGACAATTGAAAACAATAAAATAAACAATATTGGTGATGTGCAATCACTCATAAATAGGCCTAGACATAATTCGGAGAACTATTTTGTGTACTTTTTTCTGGAGGGAAGGGAAGAAGTGGCCTCAGGTTACGCCTCTAAAAATGTTCCAGATATGCAATCAAATTTCTACAGGTGCTTTTTTACCAATGTAAATTTGAATTCTCTTACATGAAACATTGTAGAGATTGGTATAGAGCTGACGTCGCAGACACTGTTCATGTTTTGTGTGATAAACCATAATTATACAATTACATAAAATAACAAACATGTGACCACTTTGTCTGAATCCATTTTGTGAATCAGGAGAAAATAGTAATAAGAAAAAAACAGGCACAAATTTCAGCATGTAAACACACTCTTATTAATTTTGGTTGTAACAACCGTAATCAGCTGTCGCGTCTTTTAAAGGTTTTTCAGATACAGTTTTCTCGAATGGGCCCCTATAAATACGACTTATATTTCAGAAATATTTCACAGAAAAAAGTGGTTCTAGTATGAAGTTCATAATCAGCAAGCTTTCAGACTAAAATTAAACAAAAGTTGTTTTTTTAAAGTTTTTTTAAATCCTTATCAATCCTGCATAATATCTTTAATGTAGGAACATTATATGTATTCAGATTTCCACAGGTCCCTTTTACCACAAATGGTACTTGCCAATCTCACGGATTTTGAATTCGTCCTAAACATGGACTTAAACCGGATATTCCACTTAATCGACAGACAATATCAAACAAATGCATTTGGGACGGCGAAGATTTTGTTCAAGTGTTGTTGTTAAACAAACTCGGAGTTTGTACTTTGAGCGCCGTGACTATAATAAGAAAAATGAACTTACGACAATCTCATTTGAATTATTATAAAACACTGTTAAATTTGAGATAACGACTGCAGCATGCCATGGATATATTTTGCCTTCGGCTTCCGTGATGCCGACGATTTCAACAGACCCCCTCCCCTTTAGAGGCGTTAACCATACTATACAGACATTTTCATCTTGGGGCAAGCGGGGAAAGCCATCGGGCTATTTAATGTATTGAAGCGTGTGTACTTTTTCGATCTCATGGGAAGCGCCAGAGAGGGTGCCGCCCCTGCCCCCAGCCCCTCTTGGTTACACCACCCCTGCCCCCCCCCCCCCTGCTTGCAGTGTTACCTACCAAAGTCAAGGAAACCCCCTCCACGGGGATTAGTCCGAGGTCGGACGATGGTCTGCAGAGAGCTATCTGAACACAGATCTTGTTTAAAGAAAAGATTAGTTTCTACATGGCTTAACCGTGGTTGCATTGTGTCTGTTGACTTTGTGGTGATATCAGCTGATTGGAAGGGGTCAGTGAGCTGTGCAACCCCCCGTGTAGATTGGAGCGAACATTCCACGAAGACGTTTCTAACAACTAAACACATGTTTCTATGGGTAGGCCCTCTAGTCCTCCGTTTGAAATGACGCCGCATTATTGGATGAGGTTTATAAACGGTTTGGGAGAGAGGATGCTTGCTTGGCCGGGAAGGGGCTGGGGGAGCTGTTCAGGGATTGGTTTTGGTCTTGGAGGGGCTGGTTGGGGAGGGGGTTGCTCGGGAACAGGGGTTCGGTCTGAGAGAAGCTGTTCAGAGATTGGTTTTGGTCTTGGAAGGAGGGTTGGGGAGGGGGTTGCTCGGGAAGGGGTTCGGTCTGAGAAAAGCTGTTCAGGGATTGGTTTTGGTCTTGGAAGGAGGGTTGGGGAGGGGGTTGCTCGGGAAGGGGTTCGGTCTGAGAGAAGCTGTTCAGGGATTGGTTTTGGTCTTGGAAGGAGGGTTGGGGAGGGGGTTGCTCGGGAACAGGGGTTCGGTCTGAGAGAAGCTGTTCAGAGATTGGTTTTGGTCTTGGAAGGAGGGTTGGGGAGGGGGTTGCTCGGGAACCGGGGTTCGGTCTGAGAGAAGCTGTTCAGGGATTGGTTTTGGTCTTGGAGGGAGGGTTGGGGAGGGGGTTGCTCGGGAAGGGGTTCGGTCTGGGAGAAGCTGCCTTTTCAGGGATTGGTTTTGGTCTTGGAGCGATATGGTTTGGGAGTGGTTCGATATTAATGAAAAGAATGTGCATGTACTGTTGAGATAACTTGGATGGATAATTACTTTAAATAGTAAACATTGAGGATGGGACACAAGACAGAACTGCTCATCCCAACATCCCAGACCCGGACACATCTCCATCCACAATAATCCAAATCCCAAATTGCCCAAGCCCCCTAAAACCAGACTTCAGCACCCACCCCCGCACCCAAATTAACCCCTTGAATCTCTATACCTGCTTTCTTCAAACCAACCTTGCCCCCGAACCACCACCAATCCCTAAATCCCAATACCCACCCGCATACCAGTACCAACCCCAGCACTCGTCCTATACAATAAAGCGCCCTCCCTCAAAAAACTCCTTTCCCAATAAACCCCTCCCCCAATAAACCCCTCCAATAGACCATTTCACCAATAAACCCCTTCCCCCAATAAAACCCTACCCCAACTCGGATCGCATTGTCCATCTAATTTTTCCCAACCTGCGGCGTCAATTATTGAGCCCAACTCGCGTGAAATAATTATACTTTACAAAAAAGATTGCCCTTTCTCAAAAAATGGTCAAACTTTAATGGCGAAAAACACGCCGGCGGATGCAATAAGTACAAACGATACAATGTAACACTTTTTGGCACGCTGCCCGCTGTACGACCCCGGCGCGCGAAAAGTCTAATGAACGTTAAACTACGTAGTAGTACTACTACACTACTATACTGTACTACACACACGTTTCAACGAGGCTTATGTAGACACACGTGACACAACTAGCACATGTTTCCTGAGTCTTTGTAGACACACGTGACATAACACACATGTACAATGTACTACATTTGTTTCATGTTCATGTACTTTACACGATGTGATGTACCCTCAAGCCGATTATTAAATACTCTAATACGGTGAGATTGGTTGAACTGTGCTGGTAAAGCAAGCATGACTTGACTATGTTTATTATACATGGAGGATGGAAAAACCTCCACGGTTTATAGAAATAATTCATATTATCGGGCCTGGAAATTAAACGGAGGCCACGGCGGCCATGGCCTCTGTTGCCCCTGGTCTTGGCCTTGGTGCCCCTTCATAAGATTCCAATTAAGATTTTCCAGTGGAAGTGCCCTTTGCTAAATGAAAATGGCCTTGCCCTCCAGGCCTTTGAACTGCAAAAAGAAAAAGAAAACCGTAAAAAATCCATAAAAGAAGCATATAAAAAAAAACCTCTCTAGTAAGTCATGTTTTAGAGTAACATTGTTGGCTGTGTATTTGTTGAAAAAATGTACAACGAAGGCGCGAAGTTTTTTTAGACGTATAAAACAGTACAGTAACACTTGTTGATCCATTCCTCTCTATATAGCTGCCTCTAAAGTAGTTGAAAGGCTTGAACAGACAACAAACATGGTCTAATATATTGTTTACCTTCCAACTTCTTTCACAAACACCCTAACCGGCGGTCTTTTAAAGCATTATCCCAAGCATCAGTCGGTAGCTTTTGTTCACTTCGTGATATTTAATGCAAATAAACATAACTCCCCCATTCATCATACAAATAAACGTAACATATATGGAATTATAATGCAATCCATAAGCTTCCCACACACACAAATCCCTACTTGCAAAAATGTTAAAGATTATACTGTGTAATTGCCTGTTTTACCCATTACCGAATAGGAAGGTTAGAAGTGTAATGCCAGTAGTAAATCCGAGCTAAGTTTTATTGAAGTAATAAAAGAATTGCGATACAAGTAATAAGTGGCAAGGACCATTGTTGTACGAATACTGAAGTAAAACGACCGCAGAAACGTGAGTTTGCAATACATTACAGAAATCGAAACCTTACGTGTTTCACGTTCCTGAAGTAAAACAATTTGCATTTAAAATCTCGTGTACAACTACATGCTCATGTATTATATAACTAGTCTCCAGTTTAAAGTCTTTTGGGGGCGTTGGGTTCTTTGTGTAAAACTTAAGCTCTAACAGTGTAGTGCAATAGTTCACATTCCAGAAGAAAAAACACCCCTCGAGCCAAATGAAACGATCTGTTAGTGGGTAATTATTCTGATTGGTCGATGTCTGTGGCGCGGGCTTTTTTTGTTCCGCCCACAGAAAATGTTTCCGTTTTTACTTAACACATCCGCGTTGCAGAACATATCCAAAATATTTCGAATAAAACATGCAAAAAGCATGTTTGTAGAAGAAGTGAATAATGCTTAGTTATGAAGGCATTGTAAACATTCCTTCAAATGCATATTTGTTGCTAATTTTGATTAAATTAGATGAATTTTAGACAAAAGTAGATCATGGCATCAACGGGGTGCACACTGTCAAACTGTTGATAGTCGTGGTAAAGAACAATAAAGCCAATTTATTTCATTCTGTTTTAAGTTCAATTGAGTTAAGTTAGTAGAAAAAGTCGATAGTAATTTTCTAGAACTACTTCATTTATTTCGAATGTAATACTTTTTACCCATAGATAATGCTCAATCGTCTTTTGTTTGTATATCATTTTCTTGGAAGACCCTGTTGAGTAAGCCGACGCTTTGTTGTTTTATGTGGCTGTGATTCACACGAGAGTGGCACCCCCGTGCAGTCACTGCCTTGCGCGGAGTAATCTCTACCGGTGTTGTGCGGTCGCCATTTATTAGCGGGATTTCCTTGTGCAATCCTCGTAGTAAAATCGGGTTGAGTGACTGGACATGTTGGATGTGTGTCGAGCTGAAATTCACAAAACTACCGGGTCTTTTCCTCGCACAATTACAGTTTTCGGATAGCTTCCGTTCCTTGACAAGCGTTTAAGGTAAGTTCTTGCGCTATCTGATATCATAATGGTGCTATACTTGCTTAAGGTTGTCGTAGAATTGTAATAAATTGTAGAAATACGTCAATGTTTTGATGGCATGCATGGAATGACGGTGATTTAAATGCCCACACGTTTCATTCATGAGCTACCTGAAGTTACGCCCCATTTAAAGCTACATACATGCCCTGTACTGAGTAGTGTCAGTCGATGTAATTGTAATTACTGATGTCTAAGACTTGTGGTGGGTTATTATTTAAGTAATGTGTGATGACTCAACAAGAAGTATGTGGAATACTTTCAAGATCTTGGGTAGATTTGACGATCGTTTATGAGCAAGTTCACCGCTCGCTTTTCATCGAATTTGTCATGTTTCACTCAGCTAAACGAATTCTGACCACACTCTGGTACTGAGTCACCGGCAATACCCTCCGGCGTTGAAAATTGTTGCATTTTTAGTTTTTAAAGTACACTATGTACTTCATCTAAGAAGCCTGGTCACTGTGCGGGACTTGAAAATTCTGTAGTAACTTTCCAAGGTTGGTAGATTGTACAATTATTTGTAGGTTGTGTGTGGGTGTATTATGCGCATATGTTCATATACACCGAATGACCTTTCTTTGTACGTACACACAAGAATGACATGACATTAGAAGGTTGTTTCCGCATTGGCTTAGCGCGTAATTCAACAGCGCGAAACATTTGACTTGTAATACTTTGTATAACATTGTTGCGGTATGTAACATTTTTTTCTCTGAGCAGTGTTGTTACTCTTATGCCGATGAGCGCGCCATTTATTTCTTAATATTGACAGTACTGTACATGCTTTCATTGTGTATTTCTTTCCTTTACCTTGCAGTGAGTTGGCATAAAGTGCCTGCACAAAGTACTAAATTGGATTTATAAACCTGCTCTTGGAATGGCAGCAGTTGCGCACCGAATGGTGCTTACCAGCGATCAGATTCAAGTTCGAGATCACCGAGACCATAATTATCACCGGTCCTCCCAGTCCATCCCAGACGACGATATGAATTCACTGGAAGACAGCGATTCCATGGAGTCTTGCTTCGTAGGCACAGAAGAGGAGTTCTACTCCTCCACGCTTACCCCGCCCACCCCCAGTGAGGACATTTGGAAGAAATTTGAGTTATACCCAACCCCACCCCTAAGCCCAAGTCACAACCCAGATGACAAGGACTGTGATCGTCATCCAAGACATCAACAACAAGACGGCGAAGCTGACCTCCTTCAAGAAGTTACCAACATACTCATGGACGATGATG
Source organism: Pisaster brevispinus (assembly GCA_023634235.1). Taxonomy (NCBI): domain Eukaryota; kingdom Metazoa; phylum Echinodermata; class Asteroidea; order Forcipulatida; family Asteriidae; genus Pisaster; species Pisaster brevispinus. The sequence continues at coordinate 11,374,334 of JAMKCF010000017.1, forward strand.
ATCTTCCGTGGTTAACCCGCAAGTGCCACTTTTCAGACCCCGTCTTCCGTGCCCCTTCCCCAATCAGTCCAGCCCTTATCCAGGACTGTATGTGGAGCAGCATTATCGCTGAAGAGAGGCGGAAACTCTTCATGAAGTCGGAGAAGAAACATGCAGAGGAGAGAGTCAAGAAAGCCTCATCCTTGAGTTCAGGAGCAATGCTTCCACCCCTGGTGCCAGCATCCGAGTACGGATCCTCAGACTGTGTGGATCCTTCTGCAGTCTTCCCGTACCCCCTCAGTGAAACCAGATTGGATTTATTCAGCTCTGGAACAAATACACCTTCTGACTCTGGTGAGTATTTTATACTTAAAAACAAACCTTCAACTAGGAGTAGTAGTATAAACTAGGTAGTAACTCGATTCTTGCAGCAAGGGATTGTTAATTTATGAGAGAGAAAAACAGGCGATTTACATAAAGAAATCAACAAAATTATATTCCTGTATAAAGAAATTGTAAACTCAAGCGGCACTAAGGCCAAGGTCACTAAGGGCAACTGAAGCAATTTACTCTCTTGAAGTATCCACTGATAAGGTCTGCACAAAATTATAAAATCCCATGGCCATCAGATTTCAGTGTATTTTGTTTCGCCTTAGATTGAGTTTTGAATATATTTTGATTGAGACATGGAACTCTCTCCTTTATCAACTGCTGGCCTGCTTTACATGTAATGTCATCCACCTCTACAGCCACTCTAATCAATAGCAATGCCAGAGCCCACTGCTGTTTGTGCAACAGCTGTGGGTTTAATACATCTTTGAGGTCACCAAAGGGTTGATTCATCAGGAAATGCCTTCTTCAATTTGCCCTGCTTTCATAATGATGTCTTGCTATCTTCAACCCATTCAATAAAAGGTTATCTTTAAACGGTGCTTCTGGCTAGGAACAAAGTGATAGAAAAGTGTATTGAAAAGGTTTCAAGTATTCTCTATGGTTTGCCCTGCCCTGCATTAGCTGACAGTGCAAGTTGAGGAAACTATTGGATGTAGGGAAGCTAAATTTGGCAATTTCCCAAAAACATATTGTGGCTAAAGTGTGCTCTGAAGTTCAGCTCATAAGGAAATCCTTGTTTCAACGACTGACATAAGATTTAGCATTAAGGTGAAACTGTTCCCCTTTATGGACATGTGTGACTTTCCTGCAAATACTACCATGAAAAGGTCATGAGACATTTTTTATCGTTTTCTCACATGGTCTCTGGTGGGTCATCTTAATGATTCGACTTTCAGCTAATCTTGGTCTATGAATCGAGAAGGCTTTTTTAATGGGTTTGAAACTTAACCCTGGATATATTGTTAGATTACCAGAGTTCAACAAAGCCTTAAAACCTTTATGGCCAAGCTCAGGGGAGTTGAGGATTTAGTTCTGTTTGACCAGATAAAAGAGATCCTTTTGACTGCCATAGTATTGTGTACACCAAGCCTTTGCAGTGCATATGTAATGGGTTTCACACATCCTTTGAACTTGCAAGCCCCATGATAAGCCTGTGTTCTCACTGTGCTTAACATGCTGCCCAATTAACACTTTGTTGTTACAACAACACTCCTGTCCTACTCAGAGTTGTAAATTTGGAAACCTAACATGTGTTGGCTAGGTTGTTAAAAAAGGTCTAACAAATTGTGGTCATTGTTGTATCCTGTGTGGGTTTTTTCCCCTTGTCTTTTTCCATTGGGTTGTGACAATCCGGAACTGTTTAATCCAGGGGTGTTCATTGTTAGAGAAAGAACCCAACTAATCTAGCCCTGCTTAACCACAACAGGGGGATGTGTACATACCAAAGCCCTGTTCTTGATACTCTGAGGTAGAAACAGACTCAACTATTTCCAAAAAGCGACCTTAACGTTATCAAAGCTGCCATTGAGAATGAGATCAAACTGCCACGATCCAGAGCACTCTGTAATACATCATCACCATTTGTACGTGTAGACTTGCATTGCATTGCTCAAAGCCACTGTGGGATTGCGCAATATAAGCAGTCTTTTTAAATCCACCATATGGGAGTGTAGGCCTATTACTTGAGCTGGTTTTTCAGTGTATTGCGCAAGAATACTCAAAGCACACATGCGATGGAATTGATATGTATCGGGAAATTGATCACTGGTTCATATGGAGGGTGTCGTCGTAGTATTGTTGGATGTTATCAGAGATACAGAAATTGATTGTGTTGATTTAATCTCTTTTAAATTACACAAGCTAAAACAAAATTACTACTAAAAGACCAACAAGGTACTGACATGGTAAATAATGCCAGCGTAGGTAATCGGGTGTTGGATTGACCCACAAGTGCGAGGTCGATGTTTCCCGCTGGGAGCAAATATTGCACAATTTAATATTTTTATCAGCATAAGGACTTCTGTTTTATCAATTTGTAAATATGAAGCTGTAATCTTGGAATGAATAGACAACAAATACTTTTTATGTAGGATATATTTTCAGGCAACATTTAAAATATCCATAAAATCTGTATGATTGTAACAATCCATGTACATGTAGGCATCTATCTATCCAGTAGTCCACTTTCCATCTGTTACACGAAAAGAATGACAAACCTTGTACAATTTGTTCTTGTTTAATATTTTAATTCAAAAGTTCAACCCAACTGTGTTTCAATTTATTTACTGGTAGAAATAAATTTATCCGTGTTCGGCTCAAGTACATGTAAATGAGTTCTACAAATGCACGCCCAGTTGGCTGTAACTGCTTTAATGCGTTATTAATTACTTCGTCAATCTATCATGCACACCCACTACTCATTTTTATGCATACCCACCCACACCCACACAAAGCCATGTTATATCATGGAGCAAAGTGAAATGGGCAATGGTGTGCTATGCCTTCCCCACACTAAATGCACCTCCCAACCCAAGGGTTTTTGTTTGTAAATATCAGTTTCATTCTGAAATGTCAAGAGGGCGAATGTATGGGGCGCTGAATGGGAAACGCTTTTAAGTGAACCAACAGATCACGATATATCGGCTTTTTTTATTATCTTCTGTAATTTTGATTATTTTTAGTGTGGACAATAGTGACCTAACTGTGTAATGAACCATCCTAAATCACTTACCATATGGCATCTTAAAAAGAAATAAATAAATAAAATACTACAAATCTGTGGGCGGGAATGGTTGACTAACGACTACGCCCCATCTTAAGTAAAGCAAAAGCAACGAAGGGATTTTGAAAGATTTAAGGAAGCTAAAGAATAGCATCTGTATTATATTAGATGTCAGCTGAGAAAGACTAATTCTGGGAATGTCATATTATTAGCTTAAAAACTCTGCTCGGGTGTTGTGCCGGCTCCTTCTATTGGGACCTGTCATGCAAGTAGTATCTTGTGACCTCTATACAGTTGATTGTGCATCAGTGTTACATAACATAAACAACGTTACATAACATAAACAACGTTATCCTTGTCAGATAATCAAGAATACTGACTGTGAAAAGCCTTCAAGCTTTTCCTTGGGGGGATATTTAGGTTAACCCAAAGGAAGACAGTTAATTAGGACTCCAGGGTCATATTTTATGAAGCTGGACTTCTCAGAATTAGTTGTAGCAGTTTTTCTTGAGGAAGATTCCATTTGAGTACTTGTCACTTTTGAGTACTTGGCAGATTCTAATGTTTTAGAGCGTGCAAGTTTAACTGATGTTTTTTCATTTCTTGTTTTCGTTTGTGCAGAAGAAGAGATTGATGTCGTCACAGTGGAAAAGAAGCACGCTGTTCACAAAACTAACAGCACAAGACCCTATCACAAACAACAATCGACGACAAAAGCACGACATCAGCACCATCACCGGCCGATAAGTGTCGCCTTGGTTGGGAGCAAGAGAGGACGCCCTTCAACAGCGACGATACTCTCGATACCCATCAAGAAGCTGAAGACGGAGGGAAATCTGGAGGAGGTCAAACAAATCTTACAGAAGTCGAATTTGATACGGAGTTCATCAGGAAGCAGCCGTGGTAGTAGTCGAAACAGCAGTCGGCCGTCAAGTCAACCGAGTAGCCACCCCTCATCGGACTCTGAGGATACTGAGAAAAGAGCGTGTCACAACGTCTTGGAGAGGAAAAGGAGGGAGGATCTCCGAACAAGTTTCCTCCTTCTCCGGGATGAGGTCCCGGAACTGGGATCGTGTGACCGCGCGGCAAAGGTTGTTATTCTTAAGAAAGCAACAGACTATGTTTCGTCTCTTCGAGACAGAGAGGAAACTCTTCGAATGGACATGGCAACTGAGAAGGACAGGAACCTTCAACTTAGGAGGAGACTAGAGGCGTTGCTAGCTCCTCTGCCTTTGTAAATAAGTTTATATACCCTTTGAACTGGACTTGGACCACCATGAGGAAGAAGCCTTAGTTACCGTCAAGATACTATGATCACAAAGGACTTCAGCAACAATTTTGTTTTTGTTTTTTGTAATTCCATGATGGGCAGACAGGTGAAGTGATATGCAGCTGATTGTTAACACTATAACACACTATAACAATATGTCAACAAGAAGATGGAATCTGGAAAAGATTGGAGAAAGTTATTCATATGAGAGAGATGTTTATTTTTTTGTAAATAGGTGTTTGATTGGTTTGTATGGAAAGAGACAAATATCTGTATAATAGTTTATACAGATATCATGTACAAATGTAATAAATAAAAAGATTGTAATAATATTTTAGTTCTCTTATATATCCTATGTTTTGTAATTCTTTTATATATTTTAAAAAGCACATATTGCAAAAGTGGAAGCCTTTATGATCGAGAAGCTGTCAGAGTGTTTAGACGTATGAACTATCACCCAGCTTACATTTGAAAGATATCAATATGAATCTTATTGTTTGTCTCTAGCCGCCAGCCAAGTAAGGATTTAAAAACTTTCCCCTCTATATTCAGTTGTTAACTTATACTTTGGCCTTTTGTTCTTCATGATACGTTGTTTCTAATTGCTAGGTTGCTGGGTTCATGTTGGAATTTGCATGGTTATTGTATTAGTTGTGGGTTTTTTTTCCTTTTTTTTCATGTTGCGTAGCTTTTTTTTCAAATAATTATTAACAATGTGCACATTTTTTCAGAACTTATATTTTCTTATTTTATTTTTGTGATTTTTTGAGAGACAAATTATAAATCCTTTATTAAAAGTGATTATTTACCGTCATATTGTAAAATCAGACTTGCTTATTAAATTCCTGTGGAGTTACAAAAAGTGAGCAACATTTTCCTGTTTGATCAGAAGAGGAAAAACCAATATTTATGATTTTTGGAAGTAGCCCCAAGAAGAAAGACTAAAATAAAAATAATTAATGATTTCTTTAATTTGAAAGAAAATTACATTGTCTGTACGAACATTGATATTCAATGAATGTTAACCTTTTCCAACTTGACTTCACCTTTAAAAAGCCGATTAGTTTTGAAAGTTGTCATTGACCCTATATCCTTTAAAAAAAACTCTTGCAGTGTTTTTGGCAGCACAAACTTACTTGGCAGCCCCTCCCCCCTCACCAAGTTCCATGTTGAATATTTTTAGATGTTTGCGTTTGTATATTAAGGCCTAAATCAAAGTGTTAAAACCATCGGCATAAAAATAATGCTGATATAAATTATTTATGCCAAGAATAATTTGAATTCTTCCCCAGGTAGGGTCAATGAAGCTATTTGTCCATATTACCTTCCAATTTTTTTATTGTAATGCTCACTTGATTCAATCGAATGTAGTGAAATCGCTATTGGACATTTAAATTGCTTGTACTGCCTCTCATTTTTAACTGCCGTAGAGAGAAAACCATATGTGATTTTTTGCCCCAGCTTTTTGTGTAATGATTTATTTTGATTTTGTTAATTGTTGGTGGCGTTGCCAACTTGAGGCAGAAACGATTTACCTCGTTTAAGTTACATGTTTTGAAGTTTCCACAAGTTGTGTCCCGTTTTGTGTTGGACAAAATAATAAACCAGATTTTTCTCAGATAATGACAAGCGAACACAGGTCTGACGCACAGTGTTTCTTTGTTTTCTTTGTCTAGCCGCCTGCCAGCTGCTTATGCAGCCTTTTCTTTATCTGTAAAAGCGCGCGAAATGGATCACGTGGGCCGTCTTTGTAGTCTCTGGAATGCCATAAATATTCATTAAGGGGCGTGTCTGATGGTTGGCATGCCAAGAATCAACACACACTGACTTGTTTGACGGCTGTCGCGTAGCGAATGCTTGGGAACAAAAAGTGAAATACGGAAAGGAACTTTGAGGTTATAAGTGCAGTGTTGGAGTCCAGTGTTAGTAAACTTACTGGGTCGTGTTCCCTTCACATCAACGAGTTGGGGATTTTTCGAAAACAACTAGGATTTTAAAAGCAAGCCTAATTCCTACTCTGGTTCTTATCTGGGAATTAGTTAATCTTAGAAATCTAGGAAACCTAAGTCGGTTTGGGTTTATGATTTTTATTGTTTTATTTTCTCAAGACTAAGTTATAATTGCTGAAGCTAATGTCTATTTGCAACTGGGAAACGGTGATAGCGAAACGAAATAAACCCGGAAGTGGGGAGTATACGATAGTTTCGTTTCGAGGTGGTCTGTGGAAATCTTGCCTTTGTAGGGTACTTTTCAATGTTGAAGTGAATTGTTGACTTTTTTTAGTAACAATAATTTTGTGGAGTGATGCATTTCATTCTGGACTAATTTATTCCGAATAAAGTACTGCTCCCCCCAAAAAAGTTAATGAGTAGCTACCACTGTTGGAGATTACTGCTGTTACTCTATTTCACCGCGTGGTGGCGCCATTTGATTTAACAATTGACGCACTGTTTCTCTGAAAATTCCCACGACCCTAAGTCAACTCGGGTTCAAAAAAGTTTCAAAATGAAAGTTACTCAGTTGATATTGCAATGCCTGGAGGACCTTACATTCCGTAAATAACTTCTCTTAATAGCAGTCCGCACGACTGGCTGGCGACCCAATGAGGAAGTTAAATCATTAACTAGTAAATGTTTAGTCAAAATCAGACAGTGGTGGTCCAACTGTACCAAGTTTAGTGAATGGTACCTGGCTATGATTCTTGGAAAAGCTGTCCAGTTTCGTGAAGAATTCGTGGTTTCGATTTGGAATGTGTGTTCATTGTATACGACAGGAAATTAAGGTAATAGGGAATGACTGAAAAATTGCATTGAAATTTGTCGATGGAATTTTTTAATTTGTTTCACAAACTAAGACTTTTAGGTCAAAACAAAACTCGGAGTGATTTATGTGATATTTTAAATTGTCCGCTATAGCGCCCTGTATGTCCCGAGGTAACCGTATTAGCCGAGCAGAAAATGATATGGAAAATGTGTGCCCTGCGTGCAAGAGTATCAGTTCTTGAAGTTTAAAAAGTGAGATAAAAAGATCTGGATATGGTGCTCTAAAAGAGGCATGGTGTACCTCCCTCCCCTCCTGTGTCTTGATTGGGTGCTTGGAATAGCAGGAATTCTTAAGAGGTTCTTCTTCTTCTTCTTTCTTCTTTTTTTTTCTTTTTTTTTTCTTCTTTATTTTTTTTATTTTTATTTATTTATTTATTTTTATTTATTTATTTATTTGTTTATTTTTTTTTTTTTTTTTTTTTTGGGGGGGGGTTCTACCTCCATGGAGCTACCTCCATGGTTAAAGGATGAGAACATTTGGGGAATACCCTCTGCCCCATATCGGGCATAGTTTGGATCCAGAGCCAGAGGGGTTATACCCGACCCGAACGAAGAAAATGGTTCTAGGGAAAATTGGGGATCATAGGCTCTTATAGGACTCTAGTTCCTATAACTGCCAGGGAGGGTCCATTCTCAATGCCATCGAGCGACTTTATGGGTCAAGGGTCACGGAGGTGAGATTTCAACAGGGAAACAGACCAACCTATACCAGGGTCTGGCAATTAAATCTGTTTTCAGTCTGAATCCCACAGGTTATATAATTTGAACCTACGCATCGCTAACGCACCAATGTGTTTTTTAATTTTATTTAGGCATCACACGTTGTGTTGCACGTCTTATTAATCGCGCATGAAGTGGGATGGTGGTTGTGGTGGGGGTAGCCTATACCATACCCCATATGAAGCAGGGAATACCCCCCCCCCATGTTCCCATTTTTTTACACAGCATTTCCCTTTTGTACAGAAGTAGGCCCCCTAGCCCCTGAAATCCTTTTTAAAAAATCCCGTAGATTCCAAACAATCTATGCGGACACAATAGGGGGTTACACCCTACCCCCATATCGAGCCCCAAATGGGGAGGGGTACTACACCCAGAGTTTAAAGCAACACCGAAGTTTATTGTGAGTGGGAAGTTGTCCAATGACCCACTGTGTCCGTAGTTGGGAAACTCAGAAGCTCAGCGCCAGAGCTCTTGTCAAAAATGAAGGAGCAATCAAACGTCATCGGGTCAGGGGTCACTGAGATGGGACACCCAAGGCAACAAACAAACCTCTGGCTAGCAAGTAACCCACAATCGCTGCTGCAGGAACTTTTCTCTTTCAAAATTACTTTTCGACTTTTGCCCCATCACACGCTGTGTTGCGATCTTAAATTGAAAGGATGGTCGCAACCCACAGAGCAACAGTGAAGAGGTTGAAAATGTGGTTGTAAGAAGTGAGAAGTGAGAAGTCGTCTAACTGACCTGTTCTTGGACTGACACAGGAGCTTAAAGGTCTACTCTAAAAACTTCTCGATCAGAATTGACCCGAATCTGACCCGAGTCCCGGGATGGGGCCTGTCCCATTTTGTGTGTCAGTATGGCTCAGAAGTTGGTCAAACTGACAAATAACCCAACCTAAGTAAGACCCTATTCTTTAGCCAGTTTCCGATTCTGTCTTATCCCGAAATGGGTCAAGCCCCCTTGGACCCGTAGTCCAGGTCAATTCTGACCCGGTAGTTTTTAGAGTCTGTGTCAATTTATTGGACTGACACATGGCATGATATTATTTCTACCTTAGTCTGATTTCCAATTTTGTGTGCCCATGGAAAAATCATTTAAAAATGTGACTATTAAAAATAGCCTGAATGTCTATGAAAGGGAAGGTATACGTTTGGTAATGACTCTGGAAATTAATGGCAATAAAAACTTACTTGGTAAGAAGTACAGCAGCTTTGGATAGTATAATGCATTTATGAGAATCTTTTCACTTCGAAGTACTGCGGCTATGGAAAAAATATATCACTTTTTATCCCCCAAAATTTGAATCTGAGAATCGTTACGGCCGTAGCGTTTCTCAGACCGTGTATTCCTATATATAGGGAATATTCTTCCTGCGTGGAAATATTCGCTCCGGTTTTTTCGGTGATATCACAAATCGTGACCACCTTTTGGAGTGAAATTTTCACAGGTTAGTTTTATTGTATATACCTACATTTATAATATAGGATTAAAACAATCAAACGGTTCCAAAAACCAAAGGTATACTTTGCCTTCAAAGCATACACCACATGTGGGTCAGCACTTGAACTCCATCAGCCCGTGTTCATACTTTTTTGCAGGGACCAAATGCCATGCCTATGGTGGCCCTGAAGGGACATCAAACATATATATTTACGTGAATATTTATGTAAAAATTTACGGCTTTTGCCCCAATTCGCAAATATTCACGTATATATTCTCGTAAAAATTTGCGATTGAGGCCAAAATCGTGAATATTTACGTAAATATTTACGTACATATTTGTGATTTGGGGCACAAATCGTCAATATTTACGTAAATATTCACGATTTGGCCCTCAGCCTAAAATTTTTACGTGAATATTTGCGAATCGGGGTAAAAAAAACGCGAATATTTACGCAAATATTCACGTTTATGTTTGATGTCCCTTCAGGGCCACCATACATGCCCGGACACAGGAGCTCAGGGCCAAAGCTCTTGACAAATCGGAGGATTCATCCATACTAATCCAACAACATCTTAAGGTCAGAGGGTGTCATTGAGATGGGATTCCCAGGGCAACAATAAACCTCTGTCTGGCAACTACACTGGGCTTGTAAATCCCACCATGGAGGAAGGAAAAGGGGCTCATCCTCATAGCAATCAATCGTCATCAGTAAGGGGTCACGGGAGAAGAGATTCACAAATCTACAAACAAACCTTTGTCAAGCAATTAAATATGTCTCTTTAATTCCCACGTGGTAACAGATTAGACCAGTGACCCATAAGAATTGCTATAAATGCACCAAGGTGTTTCTTTAAAAATACCTCTTTTCGACTTATACTTCATTACACGCCGTGCTGCATGTCTTAAATCAGGAATGAAAAGTGGAGTTACGTACACCGACGAGTCTTACAAAATGTGATATTGTGAGGAAGAGGCCATCCAACTGACCTGATGTTTCATTCTTGGGAAAAACAGGAGCTCAGGTTGCTTTGTTATAGGGGGCCGACATCTTCTCTTCACCTCTGTTGACCCTTGTTCGAATCCCATCCTCGGGGCTGGATCTTCACGTCTGGAGTGGGGCTTTATGGAAAGAAATCTTTTCCTCTAGGTTTTTGTCCTCACTAAAAATTAACTGCATTAAAAAATTGTCTTGCTTATAAGTTATAGTCACCATTTGAATGAAACTACCATTACAAGAATTGGACTTAGTTATGAAGGTGAAGGCGGTTTCATTTTAAGGGCTGTGAAGATCCACCACTGGTTGCTGTATTTGGGGGTTTTCTGAAATTATTTATATTTTATTTATTTATTTATTTATTTATTTATTAAAACATTTATACAGGATAGGGGCCTACATACAAATCAGCTCAGAGGTTGTTGTACATTGTGGTAATGTTAAAAGTGGAAAATTTAAATCTACCAAACAAGCTTTTTAAAAAACAAGCAAAATTTATTCACGGGAAAACATTTGAAAGCTATACCAGGGGAAAGACACGACACTTAGTAACACTGAGACCTAAAACCCCAAAACACCAGACTGTAAAAAGAGAGAGGGTGTTAGAAAAACAAACTACTTATATCTTAAAATAATGACCTATGGTTTTTTGTGGTTACCAATAGAGGAGCTATGTTGACAGTTGCTCTATATGATCTTAAAAATATTGTCAAAATTATGCTTTATCAACTCATGGGAAAATTTAAACCTTTAAAAAACTTTTGTTTAGAAAATTTTACCCGGGGGGATGAATTGCAAACCTAAAGCCACAAATTATGTCAATCATACAATGCTATGAAAGCAATAATCATTAGAAAAGCAACTGTACAATAATCTTTATGGACAAATAACAATACGTTATGAACAGGAAAACATTCCAATGAAAAATCGAAATTGAAATTTGATTTCTCATTCAAGTTTTCTCAGAAAAATTGACACCCCGGAGGAAGGAAGCTACTCCATGCTCCCAGGTACGCAGCCGCAGAATTGTGTCCATTTTGAGGTAAAGGTTAAAAATAAACTTACACAGATTATGGTATAGAGTCATACGTTGGTAATAATCCTTGGAAAAGGTGTCAAATTTTATCCGAAAGCCCGTGCTTGTTTATAAAGATGGTGTGGTAAGCATCCTGCGAAATTATTTCGTCTTAAGTTCCCCCCTTTGAGTAGAAATCATAGCAAGTGCGTCGAAAAATTTGATTCTCCAAAGATCGCCTCAATGCCAACCTCGTCCCCATGGTTTACTTTATTTCCAACCATGTTTGTAAATAGTAAACCCTGGGATGGAAACTCCTCACTTGGACCCTGATTGGACAACAACATTACATTAGCACATGTACATGTTTCCAATACATACAAGCTACTAAATCTGGTACCGGACCACGAGACTATGGCGAAGATGTGAATTTCGATATGCAGCCAGACTATTCTAATTTGCGTACGTATCCAAAATTTTTGGATATGCAAATGTTCCAATACCAGGGTGAGAGAGCAGTCAACCTCGTACTGCTCGACACACCCTGGGGAAGAGGTTGCCTCAATGCGACTTTTGAAGATTCAAATTCTCGTGGTTTGCATTTGTTAATGCTGCGGCCAGCGGTGCGGTTGGTACCCGCTGTCACCTCGCAAAATATGGATGGGATTCGACGTTCTTGGTGAAAATACCCGCGGACAGTTTCCTCAACAAGTAGAAGTTGAATTCAGCTGAAACTTTCACAGTTGGCTTTTATTGTCTCTTTAATGACAAACTGGCCCATAAATCAGCATTTCGTTGACAGAAAAATCAATCTTTGACACTACATTTAAAGCTGAAACTCAATCCAAATCAACTTAAATTCTGTCAACAGAAAGGTTTTCGATCGAGAGGAATACTAAGTGGGAAGTCTGTTAACAGATTGTCACTTCTTTGTGCCGTTGTCAATACAGTTTCTGAAAAAGTTAGCATCATCTTTTGTTTGTGATTTTTATACATTAGACTCTGCTAGGGTCGAAACGTCAGGCCATTAACTTTTTTTTTTTTTACACATTGCAGTAAAAGATTAAATGTTTGAGACGATTTTCTGCATTTGCATGGAGAAAAAAAAGGATTCAACACAATGGTCAACATGCAACGTATACCACACACAGGACGATGGTGAATGTGGAAAACAATTTCACCAGTGCAAATTGCAAGTAACTTTTTTGGTGTCAAGATCGGTATATGTTTTGAAACAAAACCATGGATAAAGTGGAATCAGATATAGTAAACCCGTAATACTACAAGTAGTTCAAAGCTCTTCATCGTGGACTATCTCCACACTATCTGATCTTCTGCATAAATATTTCAGTACGTCCCCTTCGTTCTGCTGCAGCTGGCCAATCCTTACTGACGCAAACTGCTGTTTTCGCAAAATATATAGTCAAAGAGCCTTCAACTTCATTGCACCTTCATTACATAGGCCTAATGACTTACCAACCAGTTCATTTATTCGCCAAGCTGACTCTGTTACGATTTTCAAGGAACTTTTAAGACTCATTTGTTTCAATCTTTGCAACAAATTGCTTCATTGTTTTATGGTTTGTGCTGCGCGTAAAGGCTCCCACATTATGCACTATTACCTCGTATAATATTATCATAAGACTTCAATGTCCCCCTCCCGTAAAGTATCTATAGGTTGTTTTACACGTATAAGATCATGGCCAGACAGTTAACATGTGCAGACACACTTGTATAGGGATCATCACTGACTTGACATAGATTGTTCAACCCCAGCAGCACTGCCAGTCAACGAGCCAGCCTGTTTGCCTGGTCGTCATGGCATTGAAATATCTGACTCACATCTCAAACATTCTGCTCAACGTGAAGCTGACTGCCTCCTGCCAGCTGCCTACGCGTAACAGCTCCGATCGCAATCGTCAAACGCTGCAGGTATGGGCTGAGGCTATGTGTTTCACACCCTTCGTCTGCTGCTGTGTGGTAGCTTGTGTCAGGTTCCATATTATACATAACTCGACATGTAAAACATTCCCATTGAATACGACCATGTAAAAGGGTAAGAAGTGACATGAAGAAGGCTCTAGATCGGCCGGTTACACATGTGTTCCGACACCCATCTTTCATAACCCTAACCATGCCCTTAAACCCTAACTCTAGCGTGTAAATCACAAGGAGTTTTTTGGGAACATAGGGGTGTCGGAATTTAGAGCAGTCATTATAGCCATTACCGGGTAAACCTTACCCGTTGTTCCGGGTATCACTGACCAGGAATGCTGGTCAGTAAAATGTGCTTTTTTGCTTCGGATTCCGGGTGATATTGATCGTCGAAAGACGGGCCAGTGCTGACCTGAAACTGACCTATACGGACCAATTACTTTGTATCAACTCTGACCCGGAACTTTTAAGAGAAGAAGTCTCCTGTCTGACGTCTCTCTTTTCCCGGCCTTGATTTGATAATGCGGGCAAATAATTTGTGGGGAAAGGTTGCGCATCATTATTTTCGTACTCTTAGCAGTTAGCCCAACAGAAAGCAGAAGTCATTACAGCTCATGTTGTGATGATGTGAAGATAACCCTAGGAACACAAAATGCAGGAACATTTTGCGCTCGATATGGGGCACGGTGGTACCCACTCCCCTATTGTGTCTTCATTGTGTGCTTGGAATCTCAGGAATTCTTTTGAGGCTCTTTTTTGTTGGGGGGGGTGGGGGTGTTGGGGTGGTGGGGTACCTCTGTACAAGAGGAAAATGGTGTGTTAAAGTATGAGAACATTGGGGGTATACCTTCTGCCTCCATATCAGGTATGGTATATGGAGGGGTTTTCTTTTTATAAAATGTTTGATTGGCGGGGGAGGGCGTTGGGAACCTCCGAACCTACAGGCTGTCAGCAAGACATCTGGAAGCCTGCTACAAAGAAGCGATGGCTCCACTTGATCAGAGGGTTAGATCTGGGTAGGTCTGTGAGTCTTTACAACTTTGTGCGCGAAGTATATGAGTGAAAATTATTGTCAGCACCTCAAAAAATATAAACTACGTAACTATTGGACCTCGTGCCCTCTTAGATGGGTATGGTCTAGTCTAGGATATCAAGGACTTTGACTCCCACAGGTCATTGCACTTTGGAGAAAACAGTAAAATAAATACATTTGCTATGACTTAGTGAGTTACCATGGAGGTTTCTTCCTCTATGACGTAACCAGCCCTCACTTACGGGTTTTAATGCATGAGGAGAGGGTAATGTGCCCCCGTGGGTGGGGTTATAGTATACCCTGGCTGGGTGGGCTGGGGTAGTTCGGACCATTTCCAGCCGTAGGTGTCATCCTCCGGTAATGGGTAGGAGTTGGTATGAAAGCAGTCTGGGTTTTAACACTACAGAGTTGTACAAACTCAGGCCATTATGAAAAAAAATCATCCCACTTAGCTTGCGATATCAGTTTGCGTGGCGTGTCGGTGCCAATCGTCGGTTACATAATACTTCGGGTTGGTTAAACATCGGGCAATCCCCCGTTAGCGTCACCCCATTTCTTTCTTCTTCGAACGGGATCAATAGGCTGATCATTGACTTTGTCCTGGGGAGGCCAATCTCCTCCTGGTCCGCCATAAAACTTTACTTAGCGAACAAAAGAAACCCTGTCCCATAAGGTAGGGATTGAGACATTCCCGAAGACAAATGAGCTGAGACGTTAACGGAATTACGCATACAACCGTCCTTCACCTCTCCTTAATGGGGGTTCTCTGAATGGATCGAAAATCCCAGAGCTTTTTTGTTATGGAAAGTCAGCGTAAAAAGTTCTAGACTTTTCTTTTTTGGGACTGTCCAATGCAGAAGTGTCAGTTACAATTATGAGATGTGCATCGGTTTATTATAAACTGATAAGAAAGATGTATTTTGTGCAATCTTTCACACGCCTTGCATAATTTGGGGGTGGTAAACATTGAGCTAAAAGATAGTGACAGTTGGGGATATAAAGAAAGAAAAAAACTCGATCAAAGAGAAAGTCTTGCAATTTTTCTGTTCTTTGTTATGAAAGAACTTTTCACTTGATCACGCTTCCTTTACTGGGACGTGCTTGGCAACCATGGAGGCAACACCGACTCTTTCACACACTTCCATCAGCCGCAGTTTATTATAAGAGAGTCGTGTTTGTACAGATGGAGAAATGTGGCTTCTTGGCTATTAGACAGAAGTTTCTCGTGTATGTAGGGGTCTTCCTATGGTACTGATGTTTCTTGAAGCCCCTCCCCTATTTCCCTCACCTTTAGCCCAATCCAAACCTCTACCACACTCAACACGAAAAGTTGTCTTTCATAATTTCCAACACTGTTTAGTCCATTGCACTCACCCTTGTGGTCCAAGTTGACACACGGAGGAATGAGTTGACAAAATACTCAAACTCTACCTGAAACTATGGCTATTATACTGGCCAACTTGACCTACCAAACGGACCGTGCAGGCCGTTTTCGTCGTCCCCCACCACGCCCTCCCGTACCCCGTAGAAAATCAAGATGGCGTCAGGTCTGACCGGCGTTAGAGCTGCCAGCTCTTCCTGATTTTGCAGAAAATTCCCTGAAAACATTTCCATGTTCTTATGAACAAATGTGAAACATTCCCTGATTATGGAAACTCTGTTCCTATTTCTGGTGAATGTAATTCTTAATAACTCCCTGTTTTTTTATACAAAATCTCCCTGATCGCAAGACGCAAATGTTGGCAGCTCTGGACCGTCCCGGAAGACATGGCACCCCATTTGGTGCTCGATATGGGGCGTGGTGTACCCCTGTTGTATCTTCACTGTGAGCTTGGAGTTTCAGGAATCTAGAGGATTCAAGGGGGGGGGTTCTTCTGTATAAGAGGAAAATAGGCGTTAAAGTATAGGAACTTTAGTTAGGGGTGGGGTTATCCTCTGCCCACCCCCCATATCGGGCATGGCATAATGGCACCCGTGCTGTACATTCAGTAGCAACTCCGTCTTCCCCATCGCAATTCCCCATCTCCCCATATCAAACAAGTCAGTATAGATGAAATCAAAATTACATCCATAATAAGGTCTTCTTCACTCGAGCGAAATTGTACAGTCAGCTTTATACGATAAATGCTATACTTCTCCCATTGGAGTTTGTATGCATCGCTGGAGGAGATGGCTTTGCAGAAAAGGACAAAAAAAATGATGACAAAATGTAAATGAAGTCATTCTGTTTATAAACACAAAGCGCTGAGTCATCGTTTAAAAAAAACCTCAGAATTCCCCATCACCGCATTCTCAAAGACGCAGACCACAAACTGATGAAATTCACACATGATGATCCATTGTGTCTCATATGTATGTATCACCATCTCCCGTCTTTTTTTTTTCTCTCTCTCTCTCTCTCAAGATCTCATCCCAACCATCACTCTGTGTACAGTCGTTATTCATACGCAGTGTGTGGTTTTATCAATGAGTCATCGTCAGCGCGTAGGCTAGACGACCGACCATTACAGACTATACGGGGCGGAGTCTGTAGACCTCAGTCATCCAAGACGACGCTCTCCTCTTGTCATCCGTGAGGACATCTCCATCTTCCTTGAAGCTCAACGAGACTGCGGGGGATTATTTCTCGGAGGATGACAAGCGGAGCATCACATGAACTTCGCTGCACTGATACTACAGCTCTTAAACGACCAACCTAAAACGTTTTTTTATAATAAAATCCAATGATAAATGCCTTTCAGATTAACAACCAACTAATTATCGTATTTTATGTTTAACACATTTTTTTCCCACCATGGAGAATTTCATCAGACTAGTGACTTGTAAGTTTTGCCCCCCTCTCCATCCCTCTGCCGTGAATGGACTAGTCCATACCTGAGCTGGATTTCACGAAAGCCTTCATCCTACGATGCGAGCGGGGAATGATGTTGATGAGAAATAACATGCCTTGGAGTAGGAGGAGCCAGACAGCATCTCGTATATGACACAGTCAGACTGTGGTAATTGGATGTACTTATAAGCTCGTAGACAAAGGATGAGGCTAGACAGATGATGTTACCAAGGTAATGCCCGGGGCAAAGTTATTCGTCTGGAATCAATGATGCGGGAGGAGGGGTGTGATGACCAGACGCGCGGGGCGATGGAGGAGATTGCACGGGCGAACAAAGAGAATGCTTGGCGCGGTGGTGGGGGGAACTCCGTCGGGGATATTTACATCTTGTCATCTTGGTAATGAGTGTGTACCTCGGGAGGTTGCTCTTCTTGCTAATTAGAATCTGTTTACAAAGAGACTGGTGTCTTATAGACCTTTATCATGCTTTATCACGCTGCCATCATCTTGCTGATGTTCCTTGTATCCAATAACGGTAATGAATGCTAATATTCATTGTACAAAAAGAAAACAGACTATTGGCCCTTCCAGCCTCGGTTTGGTTACATTGATTTGAATGGGAGGAAATCAAGATGGCTGCACCATGTTACAGGTCTATTGGGTGGATTGTCATTATCATTGGATACACGAAATGTTTTAGTGCGATATAAAACCCATTACTTGGCAGATCAGAGTCTTGAACCACCTTATCTTTCAAAAATACCTAACAGTTCATGACATCCTGTCTATTCATTTTCAAAGTTCAAACTCTGTTTTACCATTATTTTCTGATCTGGATGCAAAAATAATATATTCTATTTCTAGCTTGGCTATTAAAATTGTTTATTCATTTACTTTAGTCGCGTTTCGACCCATACAGTCATCGACCCTAGCATAGGATTTCTCAATTATAAAACACCTGCTTTTATTGTTATTTTGGGGGATCCATCAAGTCCAATTAAAATGAAAGAATAATTGCAGTCATAGTGATTTTGTTGTTGTTGCTGCCGCTTCTGCTGCTGCCGCTGCCTTCGCTGTCGCTGTCGCTGTCGCTGTCGCTGTCGCTGTCGCTGTCGCTGTCGCTGTCGCTGTCGTTGTCGTTGTCGTTGTCGTTGTCGTTGTTGTTGCTGTTATTGTTGTTGTTGCTGTTGTTGTTGTTGTTGTTAATGCTGCTAATGCTGTTGCTGTTGCTGCTGTTGTTGATGCTGTTTCTGTTGCTGTTGTTGCTGCTGCCGCTGCTACTATGTACATCATCATAATAAGGTAATAGTATATGATAAGCCTTAATATTGTTTGTGTCTAAGTTGTGATTTTGTCATTGTGGTCTATTTTTTAATGGGCTTTAAAATACTGCTTGTTGTATGTTGATATAGGTATGGGTGTTTAATATCGAATCTCTTGCTATTGTTCGCATTAACATTATGGCTAGAAATTCGTTTGTCACGATGAACAATGCATGACGAGAAAAATGTCGATACAGCATATTCACGCTCCACTAGGTTTTTGTCATCCCTCAAAAAGAAATCCTTGTATCTTTTATTATAGAAAAAATACACTCGTGTTACATTTTGTTTTGGCTCCCGGAAACAAAATCATTTCTGATAACAACTAAGCCCACTTTCCACAAACTCTTTATAGACACCATCGTGTGTGAATTTATGCAACAAATCAATTATTGTTCTCTTTTGTATGAATGGGGAAAACACATGCCATTAAATGAATCGGGTCATAAATAAGTTAATTCCAATCACATTGCAGAGAGTGGGTCGATCCATGTTGTTGGCTGTAGATGCCAAGCGGCCGTGCATGACAATTGAGCTTTGTGCAAGGACTACTACAGCTGCATCATTATCGATAATTAATAACACGCTGTTAATTTCCGGTTAGCAGAGCTTTGTGACGTCAGCTTGATTGCATTTTTATTTTAATACACTATTATATTGTCAACGCTTGCATTGCTGCTCCTGTGTTTTGCTGTCTTTGATTCAAGATGATGTACGGCGTTGGTTCTGTAGAGATGCGAGGCACTGCTTCTTCCTCGAATTGTGGATTATTCGGTTTGCGGTAACACCATGTGCTTTAGGTTTTCCTAGCCAATATCAGCAACAAATCCTTCAATTTAATATCCGGCTCGTTCGGTTCGTTTAAAATTGCATGCTCCGTTTTAGCAGCATTCAACAGTCGTAGAGAGTAGTTCCATTTCACCAGTTCAACATTTACTGGTCAAATAATTTATCAATCAAATTCATTAGGTCGCAAAAGATCTTTCAATTAATTTTTCAAAAGCCAAGAGGCTGGTCAATCATTCAATTTTTATCAATTGTAAATAGGTAGTGGAAATTCAGCTGATGAATGGGTGAAAATGTTATCTTGAATGTCTATAACATTAAGCAGAAACGAAGCTGAATGAGAGTAACAAAATCATGTGGGCATGATGGCACAAACATTTAATGCGGTAGCAGTTATAAGGAAACCCCATTTTGAATGAGTTACGGGAAAATGCGTGAATTCGAATGAAACTGAAATTATTTTTTGCTGAAGTTGGCCGGGAAAACCTACACTAATCTATACTTTGCTGTCGTGTATAGTGCTCTCATTTGAACTAGTCCTTCTTTTCATGAACTGTCGTAAAGTAAACTGGGAGTAGGAAGACTTGGGCGTACCTTCCCCGGGCTCCCCCACCTTCTGTATAGTTACTCAATGGTTTATCACTGGTTCCCCGTCGTACACTGCGCGTAAAAAAAATGTGGGGGGGGGGAGGTGACCATACAAATTTTCCCACGCGCCACCATGTTTTAGTTGTATTTTATTTGGATGGAATACAATTAATGGCATCATCATTAATTTAGGTGTCGTTGTGTGTTATCTTCGTAGGCTGAGCTGAGGGAATGCTGAGTGAATTGAATGAGCCAAACTCACTCCCATGGAATTTCAAATATCCAATGTTGGGAACAATGCCTAGCTTCTTATTCACCGTTGTCTTCATGTATACACCCATCCGTCCAAAGACACATCTTAAGTCCCCCGACGAAAGAACAAAAAAAAAAGCATTAGGCGAAATGAAAAGGTCCTTGCTATGTGCACACAAAAGGGGTGTCTTCAAATATTGACTGGTGAGGGCGGTAGGGTCGTCTAGCTGGGAAGATAATAGGGCATGATGGGGTTCATGAACCAATCGAAGGACAGGGGGGCTGATTAGTTACAAAACGATCCCTCTTCTTTGGGTTCAACTCAGGGGTAGCTAGCTTGTTATAATGCCCCCCCCCCCATTTTTAATCTCGGTAACGAATCGACGAGACATAACCCGGGAGTTGTAATAAACCATTCGGCTTTTCACTCAAAAGAACCCAACGGTGGGTGGGTTTTTATGCAGGTGTGAATTAACCATGGGTTCGAGCATAGAGGTATGAGGTTGGGCCGCGGCGAGGTCCCTTCTCCGTGGTGAAGTATTGGAACTAGACAATGTACCAATAAACTTTTCCTCGTCACAAGCCAATAACAGAACGCCTCTCTTGTTGAACCACCTCACCCCGACCAATAAAGAATCAGGCCCTGCGTTTAAACTGACCAATCGCAGACTTCGTTTCGGTGGAGGGGGAGACACTTCCATCAGCAGATCCAGCGATAGGAAGCGAGCTTGGCAACAGTAGCTATAGCTTCATTATTGACTTGAAGATCAGGGCTGATCCACGGACCATTGTGTCCGGCCAGCCCCTAAGGGGCAAAAGGTCCACCACCAGCCGGTCAGGGCGGTGTGGAATGTTAAACCCACCGCCGTCTCATCACCGCATGTCATCTTGATCGATATCGTTGCATTTAAAGTCTCGTCGACTTATAATTAATTCGCCATCACTTCGGTTAAGTAAGCTCATTTTCTGGACGCACAGCAGACCTGCTGTGGGCGGATCGTTGAGTTTTAAAAGGGGGCTGTATAGCGAGCTAATGAACTAATTAAGGCCATATGGGATTATCCTGGATTAGCGACATGGGAATATCCCAGGAATGTAAATTATTGGTTCATAACTATACTGGTGTGTATTCATATAGATTACCCAACAGTTATAATTCTAAATGGTATTTCCGTAGTGTTTTATTCATGTTTCTTAGTATCAAATAGCAATTCAAACTGGTTGAAGGCATGATGTACTTTTTGTAATTACTCCACAAGTTAATGGCCATCAAAACTTACTTGATGAAGAGCACTGGAGAGCTGTTGATACATGTATTATAAAACATTGATAGAAACGACCCCTTTGAAGTAATGTAGTTTTAGAGAAAGAAGTAATTTTCACCCCAAAAAAACTTATTTCTCAGGCATCTGAAAGCACACAGTTCTATGCAACAAGGGTGTTTTTTTCTTTCATCTTTTTCTTGCAACTTCGATGCCCAATTGAGCCCAAATTTTCACAGGTTTGCTATTTTATGCATATGTTGGGATGGGATACACCATGTGAGGACACTGGTCTTTGACAATTACCAAAAGTATACCCTGCGTTTAAATGCTTTCTATAGACAACAAGATCAAAAAGTAAAGCAAAGTAAAGCAAACTGGTTAAGTACCGTTAATGTTTTAGACGTTATGGGTTGAAAGAAGCGATACAATAATCCCATTAACCAAATACATGAATAACTTTGTCAATATGTGAAAGGAGTGTCCATTATTCCCCGGGGTTGCCCCCGGGGAATAGAGTAGTGTGAAAAGGGCTTGGATTGTTCAGTGTGCTTCGGCTAACTTTCTGGAACCAGTTACCTCATCTCAGACCAGAGCCGTATTTTGAGAGAGTTGTGACAACTTGGCGATTAAAAGCCATTCTGTGTCACAAAAAACACATGTGCACACGCAGGGTGCCAGACCAGATTGCACATTAGGTTGTGCTCACTGATCTCTATTATAAAATAGAGGTTTGACTGGTCCTCAGTTGTTTTAAATTAGCATTTGGCCAGCGGACCACTGTTAAACTGTTTGTGAAGAGAAGATGGTGACGAAATCTTATGATGAGGAGGAAAATTCCTACCAGAGAATGGAAAACTCATGCAAGCTCCGGGACCAAAGTGGGCATTCGAACCAGGGTTCATCTGTGGTGAAAGACAGGGAAGCAACTACTTAGAAAAATTAATGCCCAACAGATTGATACAGGGCAACTCTATGAGGAGGACAGTACATGTCAAGGGACACCAAGGCCATGAAGGCATGCATGCCTCAGTATCTAGCTTGCACTTCCTAACGTTTCAGCGCCATGCTTCGTTCAGCCTGCCCTATATAATTTACTGCATGAGCTAAAATCGTGTCGCCATTTTTCATCCACGTTTGTTTCTCAAAGATTGATGTTCTAAAGTGCGAAGAAGAATCTTCTTCAAGGACTGCTCTCATCGTGGATGATATTCCTCTAAACACTCGTATAACCATTGAGGTACCTCCATGGTGTAACATACTATACGCAAACCATAAGGATGCAGTTTCTTGTATGCGCGCATAAAAAGTAGATACCATTGGGTTTTTTAAAGCTCTAAGTGGATTTTTCGTTGTCTGTTCTATAACCACCATAAGTTTCCCACCAACAGTGCACGCTACATTTGCATTTTCCCATCATGATAAATTATCCCCCTTCTTTGTTTGCTCTCCTAGCCCCTTCCTCGACCACTGATAGCCTCCCACATGTAAAGATAACGGTACAATGTAGGCAATTATAGGTGGTCGTACAAACCGCATTTGACCAGCCTAAATGTACAATTATTGTTGGGCTTATCTCTTCGTCTGTGTCCAGTATTGATAGGTAATCCCTTTATTACGCGTGAATTGATTGCACCCACCCTGAGACCGGCATCCCGGGAGGCACGGAAATGGACGGGGTTATGCTCCGGGTGTATTTTTTTTGTCAGTGTTCCTTTTCGTGACATGCAATTGAAACTTCTTCTTTTTTAAAGATGGGGATATCAGAGCTGGATCAGAGTGAGCGATGCCGGCAGTCTGAGGATTGCATCTCTCCGTGATTGCAACCTTCGTTCATATAACTGGGTGGGGGAAAGGGGAGACTTTGCACCCCCCCCCCATGGTGTCGAAGGAAAAAACCTGATGATTTGTTGCACTTAAAACATAGTTTGTGAATAACCTGTAAATAATTAAGACTTGAAAGTCGTGCACAATGTAGGTCTATATGTCTGGTATACTAAGTTTCTCTAAATGATAAAGCCCCTAGTGGGAAATATATTTAAAGGTATTAGACAGGAATGTTGGGGATAAAAAACATCAATATTTAATTTTAGTTTGAAAGCTTTTGATTACTTCAACCATTTTCTGTGAAATACTTCCCTCTGAAATGAAGTATTACTCGAGAAAACTGTATCTGAAAACCTACAAAATGACGCAACAGCTGATTTTGATTCAAAACCCAAAGTAAGGACAGTGTGTTTTCATGCTGAAAAATTGTGCATGGTTGTTCACTATTGACTCCTGACGACTCACGCAACGGACTAAGCCCAAATTGTCACATGTTTGTTATTTCATGAAAAATGTTGATCACACAAAACATGAACGCTGTCTGCGACTATTTTTGTCAGCTCTCAATCATGTATACCTTTAAAAGAATAAATTAAAAGAAACAAAAAAGTATAATATTATACCATTTTCCATAGCACCACCAAAGTGCATCATGCTCTTACCCATCAAGCTTTGGCAATGGATACCCTCCAAAACCAAAATCAATTAAACAAAATTGAACCAAATTACTCCGATAATGTGTTCTCACTTTTATAAAGTATTAAAAGCAAAACAAATAATAATAGAGTACAAGGTTAGAATAGATCATGGTGGAGCCCATGTGCGGAATTTAGAGTTTGTTGGGGGTTTTCACTCAGGTTTTTATTTTATGAACAACATTTGTTTCTTAAGTGATGTTTGAAACTTTGTACGGTATGGGAAATAAGAAATAACTTTAACTATAGTAGGCCTAAACTTGCGGGTACAACCATAGTAAGGAAAATCTCTTTTGGGAGGAGTGTTGGCTCTGAAAAGAGCCGGTGTGGTCTCGACGTTTCGAACAGTCTCTTGCTCGTCTTCAGGAGAATGCATTTTTATTTACGTTGTATACCTATATGTTTTGGATCATTAATGAGTGAAAAAGTGGAGATCTTAGCCGCTAGTTTCCGAATCGAGTGGCCGTTGACCGACTCGTCGCGAGCAGCAGTCGACCCACATACCTTTCTGATCGATCCTGCGTGCGTATGTGACCTTGGAACTGGGCGGTTCGGTGACCGGTTCCCCCCGCCCTGTGCCCCCACCGCCTGACCGCGGTGATTGTCCACGTTCACCCTGTGGAGCTCTATGCTTTATGCTTTAGCATACAATGTATACACGTAATCTATTTCAAGAATTGACAATGTGACCGGCTTGGGTCAATAAGTTTTACTTAATAAGAATTAAAGCCTACCGTTTCCAGGTATCACCTGAGATGCGGTCAAAATTCGGCTGCCTTGTCGATGCAAGGCTTCCCGTATGGTCGGTGAAATTTAGTGACCAATATCTTGGGCCATTTGGCAGCAGTTAGCTAATGATTTGGCGGTAAAAAAAATATATAAAAACCCACAACCTTGGGTTGACGACGTAGGAGTCAGTGAAATGGAAAAGGAAATCATAGGATTACAGAATCGACAGAAAGTTCAAAAGGGAATGCTAGGTGGTTAATCAAAGCATAAAAAAAGCTGTCCACTTTGTCTGAGATGGGCTTAGGGTGGGAGTTGGAGTGTACATGATTCAACACGAGCTTATTTTTGTGTGTGTTCATTACATGGTTTGTTTTCCATCTAACAGCGCAATTGCAACAACAGGATGCGTCAACAAAATGTGAAGATGAACAAATCGCAAGGAACTTACCGTAGAAAGGGTATTGACATTAATACTGAAAAATAACACACTTTCAAATAACTTGAAAGTGGTTAATGGTACTTAAAGGTACTTAAAGCAGTTAAAAGTACTTAGTTAAAAGTACCTTATTATTAACTTAAGTCACTTTGTAGACTTAAGCTACCCTATTGTCAGCCCATAGATTGTTATTTTAAACTCTGGTAACCCCAAAGGTATACGTTTCATTGTTTGGTAATCACTCCTAAAATTAATGGCAACAAAAACTTACTTGGTTAGAAGTACAGCAGCTCTCGATGGTATATAAAGCATTTTGAGAATCATTTCACTTCGAAGTAATGTGAATATGGAAAAAGATATCAGGTTTTTATTACCCCCAAATTTGAATTTGAGAAACGTTACTCAAGAGGATTTATCCTTCTCAAAAAGAAATTTGCACGAAGTTAAAAGCAAACTGAGTCTAAAGTATACTGGTATTTATATTTGGTTGATTTATACATGTATGTGGAAACCAACTAAGCTACAAAGTTTCATCGATCTCATTTAATAGGGTGTGGGGTGATGGGACAAGAGTTATGTACGGTGGCTCATATTCGCCAATTCCTAGAGAACCCATGTTTTATTTACGGCGTTATATTGCCGTACTATTGCGTTATATCGCCATACTATTGCGTTATATCGCCATACTATTGCGTTATATCGCCGTACTATTGCGTTATATCGCCGTACTATTGCGTTATATCGCCGTACTATTGCGTTATACATGGGTTCTCTAGGAATTGGCGAATATGAGCCACCGTAGTTATGAGAGGGAAGGTAGCTCAAGCCCACGCCCCCCTCATCTGGTTGCACCGCCGGAACCTGTGAACTTTCCAGAACTGAAGTTAGCTTTTAATTGATTTTTTCCAAGCTTTGTCATGTTGAAAAATCAACCGAGGGTAACCGACAATCATTCTGATGCTAAGCAACAAAAAAAGTAACAAGTTGCAGTGTGACAACTTATTGTTAATTCTATTATTAGCCTGTTTGAGATATGTTGGCGGTTTATATAGGAGTGCATTGTTTGGCTTTGGTGTATAGAGACAGATTTTACCAAACACTGTGTTATGGTTTTGCTCTCTCCTCAGACCTGCCAGTTTAAATGATCTAGGATGGTGACCATGCGAACTAACGAGTATTGTGTCCACCATCTCAAAATGGCTCATTGAGTCATTCCTCTGAATATAAAAAGCAGGAATACTATGTGCGAGTTAATCAATTGTCAGTTGGGTGACTGGTCTAGATTCCGACAACCCTACATGTTCCAAAACCCTTTACACGATAGGGTTAGGGTTAGGGTTATGAAAATACATTCAATGTAACATTGTGTTTGAACATTGTGTAAAACAATTTATAGGTGTGTCGGAGGATAGGTGTGTAACCGTTTGTCAGTAACCATTGAGGGAGGACGGTTGGACCAGGGAGGGGAGGACGGTTGTACTAGGGAGGTAGGACGGTTGTACTAGGGAGGGGGTTAAAATGTAGACATCGGTTGATGGAATAGACTGGCCCTACATTCATTCAAACTCCCTGATGTTCTTATATTGAAAAAAGCAACAATAACAACAACGACGACGACGACAACAACAACCAACGTGTGGATCTTTTTATAAATAATATAATATGGAACAATAATTAAGAATAAAAGTAATATTCATATCACCCTATGAACTGAATCCATCAAGTGGATTTTGTTCACTCAGGTGTCCACGATTGTCCCATCAGTCCAAAAGAGTAAGCCTCCCGGAGGGCATAGGAAGTCTCTCTTTATATTGGCCGTCTCCTCACTCGACATTCCACCTAATGTTGCAAATACACTAGTCCTCAAGGACAACCGGAATACCTGAAAGGAAGGAAAGAACCGTTTCATTTTGAAAATTGTAGCCACAGAAAGAGTTGGTAGAAGCACTCGGGATTGGCTGTGGTCATTATAGCAGGTGAGATTTCCCACGGCAATTAGACCGCAAGGAGTTTACTGGCGGTTCCGGTGATGAACGCCAGGGGCTGACAACCGCAAAACGCGGCCGGGGTTTGAAAATAACCGCCGACCTAGATTAGAGAAGTTATATATTAATCGGGGTGATAAGTGTAATTGTTGACTTCCTGGAAACAAAGACTATGTCAACAACCATTTATGACAGAAGATACACAGGAATGTGTATTTTCTGTGACGATTGTTTCAGAACTTCTCCTGATTATGGTGGAATGTGAATTCGGCCAGACAGTTTTAAGACAATTGCATCGTGTGATGTTCAATAGTTTTGTATGGCTATGACTCGAGTGCCGTACAACTTTTCGAGACCGACTTCATTGTTTTATGGAATAAGTCGACCTGTCTTGGTAGTCCAAATATTGAGCATAAGAAGTCCACTTACCATCTTACTTTCAGTAAGTCGACTTGGCGAGAGATAATGTCATGTAAAGTCGACATCTATAGTTTCAGTGTGTCGACTTGGCGAAACACTTGTTTCAAGTCGACATCTATAGTTTCAGTGAGTGGACTTGGTAAGATATATTGTCATGTCAAGTTGACATCGTTTCAGTGAGTCGACTTAGTGAGATCATGGTGAGATGGACAAGTTGACATTTATAGCTTCAGTAAGTCGATATCTATGAGTCGACTTGCCAATAGTTTCAGTAAGTCGACTTTGTGGGATCATGGAATTCCCTGACAAACTCACAATGTTTGTCAAAAACTTAACCACATAAATTGAGAACATTTTCCATACACTTAAATTTACGGTGATTCTGTTAAAAGTGGAGGTTGGGATGAGTTTGTTTTTACAAAAACCAATATGATGTGTAAATTTTAAAATAATGAATAAAGTTATTCCCCTCTCACCCATAAATCGTAGGCCTACATGGTTATGACTTTCATAAATTGATCGGCAGCCGACCCGAGGTCAGAAAGTTATCGGTTTTCCCCCGTATTCCCTGCATGTTCTCCATGGAGGGTTCAAAACAATGCTGTTTGGTTTTGTCTACCATGGAGGGGGGCTCCGCCAATAGGTTCTACATACCGTCTCACTTTTCAATCTAAACGAGGGCGGTATTTATCTCAACTGGAGAGAGCGAGTGCAATATTCATAACGGTTTCCCAGCCCTTGAGGGCGCTGTGTTTAACTTTTAGAAACATGGCCGCGCCAGTGTCTTCCGTTTTTCGTCTGCCAGTTGTTGTAATTCTTGGCGCAACTGGAACCGGAAAATCAAAGTTAGCGATTCAACTTGGCAGGCATTTTGGTGGGGAGATAATCAGTGCTGACTCAATGCAGGTAAAAAGATGTTGCGTGTCCAAGTATTCATTACACTTTGTTTTGTAAACTCAATCAAAAAGTTTACAACAAAGTTTAAACTTTTTAGGCAGCATGTTGTTGTGTCACCATGTACAGATGTATGGACAGGGCCGGGTAGTCCCACTTTTGTGTGGCCAAGGAACCTTAGTCCTTGGCCACACGTCCGGACCTATTTTTTCTTAAGCTTACCGATAAAAAATTCAAGGCGCATTCCCTACGGGCAGGTCGGCGGTTTAAACCAGCTCAATGTGTTCACTCAATTAGTTTGACCTGTCCTGGGCTGGGTGTTTGGGATGTTTAATCAAATAAAGTTTTTAAAAGTTATTTAAAGAAATAATTTGTCTATTTCCCCTGATTTACTTCGCTCGATGTTTACTGATTGTGGCCATTTTGGATTGATGCCAATCAATTCACGACGTCACCGGCCGGCCGGGTTGTGGGCAGAGCGAGGACATGAACATTGCAAAGTTGCTTTATGTATCCGCTCCGCCCACAGAGCCTGGCCGGCCTGTCATGCCTGTGACGTTGTGAATTGATTGGCATGATTGGAATCAATCCAAAATGTGCATTTTTGTGTGTGTGTGTGTGAGAAATGAGTCACCCATGGAGTTTTTTCTTCCAAAAACTATTGCATTTATGTCATACACTTCCTCTAAAACATCTGACCATGGTTTCCTTTTACCATGTGTAAAGGTTTACAAAGGGCTGAACATCATCACAAACAAAGTCACGAAGGATGAGCAAGAAGCCTGCCCTCATCATCTTATAGACTTCTTGAATCCGTTGAGCCGCTACACAGTGGTTGATTTCCGCAACAAGGCTCTCCCGATAATTGAGAATCTTCTGAAGGAGAACAGAGTACCGGTGATTGTTGGCGGGACCAACTACTACATCGAATCTTTACTTTGGAAAGTTTTACTCGAAAAACAGGTGACAATGCATATTTTCTTCTTAGACGTAAAATAATAGTTTGCATGATTTTTAATGCACTGCGTCTGTCATAAATGACATTCCTTGTGTTGAATTATCAAACCAGAATAATTTTACAAGTCGAGGTGATGCATTTTGGTGCCACACCATGCCCGCAAGCCCTCTTCTCTTGAGAGGTTTGCAATGGTATAAAGTTTATAATAAATGAGCTTTCAGATTGAACTTGTATAAAAAATTTACAATCCTGTACTTTTTCTTAAATAGCACTTCTGGTTTGAATACTAATACAATAATTGTGTACATTGTACATTTATGATGCACAGTATCTGTCAAAAATGACACTCCTAGCTCTGAGTTATCAATTTTGATGGGGATTGTTAAGAATGATTTTGTGAGCTGTAGCAACCATAATACAACACCTTGAAGGATTACAAGGTGAGGTGGGGCATATTGCTGCCCGACCATGTCAGAAACACTGGGGCAAGTCCCTTCTCTTCCTGATAAATGCAATTGGGTTCTTTTTTGTGTATTACACAACACACAACTCCTATCACATTCCATCTGAAGGACAAAGCAGTAATGCCTCAGTGTCTTCCATAAAGACAGAAGAGTTTAGACCTGGGCCCACTTTCATAGACCTGCTTTAGCATAAAAAGTAGCTGAGGACCGCAACTGCTTACCAGATTAAGGTAACCAGCCAAAATACCATTCCACCATGTAGAATCTGTGACTGGTATTCTGCTTATTTTTGCTTAGCAGAAAACTGTTGAGCAATAATATTTGCTGTTTAAGCAGCTCTATGAAATTGGGCCCAGGGCTCGAACCCACACTCTGCTGATCAGAAACACCAGAGCTTGAGTCCGGTGCGCTTGACCACTCGGCCACAACAGGCAACAGATAGAGTTCAAACAGTTAATAATACTTTTGTTTCTTAGGACAAAGTCACACAAGAGCTGCTTCTGGAATCCAGAGGAGACCCGCAGAGTCTGAGCATCAGAAAGAAACGCAAACATCCAACTTCTCACCAGGACAGGAACAAAGAGGTCCACTCGAAAAGCGTCGGTAACAGTCAAAGAAAGCTCCTGAAGGCTGACTCCTCAGAGACCAGTGAGTTGCGTCTAGGGCCTGCCTTGATTGATAGAACGAGTGACATTGAGGTAACTGGTCCGTCTACGTCATTAACGTCACCTGAGGACATTCCAGTTGGAGTTCCCTCGAGTCACAAAGTTCAGGAACCAGACAATCGTTGTAAAAGAGACACTGAGTCTTCAAACAAAATGAAAGGTAACATTCCTGCCATGACAGCAACAGACCCTGCCGAAATTCTCCGGGATCATCAGCCGGCTGAAATGGATAAACAAAATTTGAGTCGAACAAATTCTGTGGATGATTGTAATGAATCAGAAGCCAATGAGGAGTTAGACCATGAGGACCTGATGATGATTGATGTAGAAGGGACAAAGACCGAAGAGCTGTATCAAATCCTGGTCGAGATTGACCCAGCGAGGGCAGACACATTACACCCAAACAACAGGCGCAAGATTATCAGGTTAGATATTGTTGGTATTCTGTCTGATGTTTGGTTTAGCTCTTACAATCTTTAGGGTTCATGTTTTCGCTTCAACATCTAGCAATGTGAACAAATACCTCCTCTCTCTTTTTAAAAGTGTTTATTTTTCTTGTAGCCTTCACCCTACAGAGGCCCTTTGGTTGTGTGTATATCTTGATAGTATGTAAACAGATGGCATCCTAAAGTCAGATTTGATTATCCTCATTCTACAGGAGCCTACAAGTGTTTGAGCAACTCGGTCGACCCCACAGCGAGGTTCTGTCTTGTCAGCAAGACGAGGAAGGAGGAGGTCCGTTAGGTGGGCCTCTTCGTTTCAACGATGTGTGTATTCTCTGGCTGCAATGTGATCACCAAGGTAACTCTTTACATCCTTTTGGATTTGCCATTGCACCAGCAAGCATCTCAGGGTAGGGAAGATCGGGGAAATATGGCGGATGATCAAAGCATGAGATGGTGGAATAATGATAACATAATAATAATAACTAGTTTTTATATAGCGCTTTCTTCGGGCGTCTCAAAGCACTTTACATAATTTATTTTCAGACAGGTTTTTACAGGCTAATGAATTATGTATGTAACACCTTGTAAGGATTTGCGAGGTGCTGCGGCGCATTCAGCAGCCACTGCCAGAAACACCGGGGCAAACACCTCTTTGCGATAAGTGTAGCTGGGTTCTTTAACGTGCATTACACAACACATGGGACCTACGGCTTTACGTCCCATCCGAAGGACGAAGCAATAATGGTTAAATGTCTTGCTCAAGGACACAAGTGTCAAGACGGGGACTTGAACCCACACCCCGCCGATCAGAAACATCGGAGCTTGAGTTCGGTGCTCTTATCCGCTCGGCCACGACACGCCACTGAATGTCAGACATGCCTCCCTTATGCCGAATAGAATCGTAAGCAATGGTGGCAGCCTATTGATTTTTTGTAATCCTAGTTTGGATAACAGCATGACGAAGGTCTGGAATCGGGGAGTACACAGTAACCCCTGCAAAAAAAGGGAGATTTGGAGCATGCATTCCAGTACCCTTGGTCCCTCTTTGGGTACAAATAGTAAAAAATATTAAAAACAAATGTTAAACACATAAAATTTGCACACGATACATCTAATAACTAGAAAATATAAACAAAAAGTACAATGCTTCCTGAAGGATTGCAAAACAGGCCGACTTGATTACTACTGGATCTGGCAGCTCTCCAAGCACTGCCAGACAAACAAAAACAAGGAAATAGATTACACTACCAGATTAAAAACATGGATCAATAAAAAATTTAGTCTGAGCGAGCTTGTGTACAGTAGGATAGCAAGCTAAATACAAGTGAAGCCACTTTTACACTAGATGGAGATCTTGGGAAAATTTTTGTTGGCCTTTTTTTACACTTGAATCTCTAACCCTGGAAAACTCCCGGAAAGTAGTCATCTCTTATGAAACAGCTATCCTTTCGTGGGAGTAGCAGGGCTCGAATTTGACACTGGACCGCAGGCCCGAGGCCAGTGATTTTAGTGTCGGGCCAGTAAACTTATGACCGTACAAGTCCGGCGGTCTTGTGTTTTTGAATAATAACATGATACTGTATTTTCCAATTAAACTGATCAATTGAGTATTGAAGTATTACCCACAAGAAAAACTTGATAAATCTTCTCTTAGTGCTTGGTACAAAAACAGCTCAAATGTGAAACTGTGTAGAGTGTTCTTCTCATTTTGATTCCGGTCTTGTAACAATTTTTCTGGTTCAGTAAAAGTTTTTAGCTACAAGCCCTGCAGTCTTGTGGATTTTTCCCCCAAATTCGAGCCCTGCAGTAGGATTGGGCAACCCGGTGGTGTTTTTTGGGGTGGTTTTTGTCAAGGGCCAATTGAAGTTGCATCAACGGTATGAGATGAACATGGGGTGATTTTGGGTTAACATAGACTGTGCAATACGTGCATGTTTTCGAAGATTGGGACCTATTAAAGTGTGCGAGATTTTTTTCCTTCAAAAGTTGAAGCAATGTATGTGGGACCAAAGTGATCCCCAAATAGTTTGAAGATAAGCGGGGCTAGCATGGTCTATTCCCCAGGAATTTCCTGGGGATTTCCTGGGGTTTTGTTTTCTGGGAATTAACTCTGTAGAGTGTCAAGACGGCTCAATTGTTTTCAAAGAATTTATTTTTATTCATAGTTCGTTTTTTTGTATTTTTTTTTCAAGTATTGGACAAGAGACTCGATGGTAGAGTGGAGGAGATGCTCTCAAGGGGATTGCTGAATGAGCTTCTTAACTTTCATCGAGAGTACAACGAGCAGAGATTACAATCAAAAGTAGATAGGTAAGATGCTGAGTCTGCCTTGGGCTTAAGTTTCCGTAGCTTGGAAAAATCTTATTTATCGATCCAGCTAAAAACTGATTCACTCATAAGGACTATTTTCTGAAAGGGTACCAATATTTATTTTTTTTTTTTTATGAGAATTCGCTTAACATCACAAGGCCGGATGGCCACTTCAAGGTGAGAGCTACGCTTAACTGATGTAGGCAGTCGACCCAGATCAACTGTCACCAGGGGCACGTTGCCACCTTCTCCTGGGGCTTCACAGTCTGTAAGAATGTAGGCATGGGTATTATCCGCAAGGAGTATGGCTGGTAGAGCAGAATGCACTACCTTCCAAGATTTCTCGAAGGTTGGAAATTGAGGGGTACAAACAATTGTTGACATTGTCTTTATTAGCAACTGTTGCCCACCATGTATGTAAGCTAATCATCAACAGAAGGTAATGAACCTCTCAAGAATCGTGTAATTTTTATACGAAAGCCTACATGTTATAAAGATGGTAATGGCGTCCTGTGAAAATATTTTGTCTGAAGTGCCCCTGTTGAGCAGAAATCAATAAAAAGTATATTGAAAATATTTGAATCTCCAAAGATGGTCTTTAGGCGGCTTTTAGATTTTTATATTTCGATGGTGTTCATTTGTGAATGCTGTGGCCAGAGATATGGCTGGTACCCTCTGTCACCACGGTCTTGATGAAAATACTGTGACAGTTTGTTGCTGTTTCTTCAACAAGTAGACACTGATGTCAATTCAGCAGGCTTTGCTGTAAACTTCTGTGTTTTCGTGTAATTCTTGTTCACAGTGAGACTTTGTACACCCAAGGTATCTTCCAATCCATCGGGTTCAAGGAGTTCCACCCTTATCTCATCCTACCTGAGGAGGAGAGAGATTCCTTAGAGGCAAAGAAACTCCTGCAAGACGGGGTGGAGAAACTGAAGATAGCCACACGGCAGTACGCAAGACGGCAGAACAGATGGGTCAAGAACAGATTTGTCAGACGTAAGTTTACACCGACTTGCTTAGTTCCGTATCATTAGTTAAGTGGGCGGATGACTCTGAAACTTGGGTGCATGGTATAAATTGATGGTCTGCAGCCCATAGACAATCGGTACATTTGGCTACTATAAAGAACTTAACAGATGTAAAAATTTGTATCGGGTATAAAGAATATTATTTGGTTTTAACCCATACACCAATGTATGTAAAGCACCGTACACTCGGTACTTTCCCAAACCCTGTGAAAATTAGCCACAGGCATATTACTCGGGTGGGATTCGAACCCACAACTTTTGCCACTCTAGAGCAGATGTCTTACCAACTACACCACCAAGTTTGCCCTGTAGCTAAAGGCAGTTCGGATCTTGTACTTTTGCAGTGAGTTCCGCAACAATTAATAGATGTTGAATTTGCATGATATCGTATGATTATGAATTGCACACATCCACAGTACTTATTCCAGTCATTGTGAAATCAGCGGATAGCTTGGCTGGATTCGAACCCACAACCTAGTGATTGCAAGTCATGCAGTCTAACCACAGGACCACAGTGACACTCTACATTCGTAAAAAAACACCCAAAAAAACGGTTACCAGTACTTCTGTTTAATATTTTATTAAAAGACATTTCTACTGAAAGAAAATAGTACCAAAATAAAAAACTTGTATAAGCCATATCTTGGCGTAATGTGATGATTATAACAAAATGAATGGTCTCTATAGGGTTAAAATAGCAAATTGTTAAGCAAAATAACGAATTTATACAAAAAATATTCTGTGTATAAAACTGATCATAAACTTTACAAATATTTTGTAAATTAATTGCGATAGGATACATTATGATAGTTGAGTTGACTCAGTAGAGAAATATTTGATTAAAGTTTTTATTATGCATGATTTCATCTGCTTTTTTTCTTTCTTCACTGTGATATGAAAAAGTCAAGTTCGCTGTTTCCCGGTTGATTAGAATATCCGAAAAAGGTTTAACCAATGACCGAATTCGGAAGCATGTTTCTGGTTTGGGGGTTGCCACATCGCGCCCCCAGTTTGCGTCATCTGTTAACTTTGTTTCACTGGTACCCTGCAGGTCCGGGTGACAACGTGCCCCCGGTGTACAGTTTAGACTCCACGGAACCAACATGTTGGGATGAAAATGTTCTGGAACCAGCTTTGAGTATCCTGCAAGCCGTCAGGGAGGTAAGAGAGAAACTCCATCGTCTCAAATTTGATTTTTTTTTTTTAACACTAATGCAGGGCTCGAAATTAACTCTTTCAGTGCCAAGGCTGTACATGTACAATAGGTCCTAACTTAGGACTAGTCCTAGGAGTTATTAAAACTTAAGGCTAGTCCTAAGTTTGGATGAGTAACTCGTCCTAACTCAAGAATTTTACAATCTGCCCCCCAATTATTATTATTTTTATTTTTTCATATAGTTATCCCAACCAAGTAACTAAGTTGGTTTTAGTCCCAAATCCTCTAAAACCTCACTCAAGAAGTTGAAGTTTGTATCATTTTGCGACTATTTTTTCAGCTCTACCAATCCTGTACCTTTAAATAAACTTTTGCCAGACACTTTGCTTTATCCAGGCATGCAGCGATTGGAGTGTTTTTCCTATTAAATCCTTTGGAAATGATATACAACCTTGATAGTTACATTTGGAATAATAGTTTAAAATTGTCCACATATACTGAATTTAACGCTACTTTTTGCTGAAATCTGGTATACAATAACATTTGTAAATACTAGTTGACAATTAGTGAATATATACATCGTTAGGTTACTAAGTTAGTGAATGACTCAATACTAAAAATTCAAATTTGATGTTTTCATAACCACAGGTTTTTGTTTCGTTTGGGTTAGAAAAAGACCTCGCTTTTATCAAAATCAACTCAATATGAGGAGTGCACATGTACTTACACAAACAAACAAAAAGCACTTAAAAGTAAATTGTGAAAGTTTAAAACAATATAGAACAACGACACTGAAAGAGAAAGTTTAATCATCAAATATTTCCTTGAACTGAATAATTGAATATCGCGCCCCCATGATAAGTTCATGGGGGCTTAGACAACCCTTTGCCCATGTTCCCACCATTTTTAGGCTTAAATGTAGAGTCATAGATTGGTAAATACTCCAAAAATATATGACCAAAAAAACTTACTTAGGTACAAGCACTGCAGCTGTTGATAGTAAAAACTATTTTCAGAAAGGATTCCCTTTGAAGTAATATGTTTTGATAGTTTTTTCACCTCAAAACATTTGAAAATGAGAAACAATTCATGCATGAATCATTTTTTTAAAGATTTCTGAGGGTTTGTGTCTGTTTGCGAATGCTGCGGCCAGAGATGCACTTTCCTGCTGTGACCTCACTATAATATGTGGATGGATTTGACTTTATTGTAAAAAATATCGTGACAGTTTTTGGCTGTTTTCTCAGTATTAAACAGACACTATATTCAGCTGAAACTTTCAAACGTGACTTTATTGTATCTTACGGGATAATTTTGCCTATAAATTATCATTATAATGACACAAACCAGTCTATGACCCTACCCTTAATAGCATTGATCATGAGGAACTTAGGGGCTTGGAGGTTTGTGTTGGCAGGCCATCCTTCTTTTGTTAGTCTGACATCACACCATGTGAAACATTTTTACCGAGATGCAGTCAGCCACTGCCAGCTGCTGCTCGTCTGGCGTGAAGATGATCCTGCTTGGGTTGTGCAGATTTTGAGCAATACAGCCCAGGAATTTACCTTTAGCGTCGTAACGGTGGACATGTCCCGTGTCGTAGGCGCCGTTGCAGATTACAACATACATACCGGAGCTGTCGCAGCACACACCTCGGCAGTACTTCACCTGGGAGCCGTTGATGGTCGGTCGGAGAGTAAACAAAGTAGCGATACTGCCATCGACAATGTCCACTTCATGTTGGAGTCCGCCGCTGACCACGACTCTGTTGTTGTTGCTGTCGCTCGCCAAGAAGAAGGGTGCCGTCTTGACCAGTATGGTGTGAATCAGGGAGCCATCGGCGGGGCTGTGCTCCGTGAGGACGTTCCTCTCAACGTCCCCCACGATGATGTTGCCGTCCTTCTTGATAGCAACACTCTGGAGGTCTAAGTTTGCTTTGCCCAACTCTCGGATGGGCACTGTGGGGAAGTCAAAGGCCAGAGTACCGTCATCGTTGTACACCTTGACGATCTTGGTGTTGTCAACAATGATCAAGCGGTTATTGAGAGCTGCTATGTCATGGATGTCTGGAGATACATTTAAAACAAAAACTAAATCAGTTTCTGCTCCCAAATACTGGATTGCTCCACAAATCATCGCCAAATTCAAACAAGAATGCAGATAACGATGTATAAAATAGCCATACAAAATCTTAAACCTTTGGTCCCTTTTTATTGATAACACCAAATAAATTCATTGGGTGTTACCTTAAAAAAAAGACAATCTAATCTAATTAAATTTTCTTACAAACCGAAGATGTTCCTTTTGCAATATTTTCACAGATAATTTGATTGTATCTTATTTTGTAATTCTTAAATATGTCAACACTTATTTCTGGTTTATTTTTACATTAAAAAATCTAAACATGTGGCCCAAAGGCCAAAATTGCCCCAATGTACACAAGATTTGTAAAAAATTGCACTGGACTATTGAAAACTTTACAAATTACAAATTAGAAAGTACAACAAACACAAGATCCAAGTGGCAATGGGCAATACACAGCAAATTGAACAAGAAGAAAAATTAGAACAGCAAATATAAAATAGGGAGTGAGCAAACCACTAACTGGTTCCATATTGGCATTTAGGGGTTTTGTTAGAGCAGGTACTGTCAAGTTTTTTGTTTTGCCTGTATTGCAAAAGGGAATGGTTAAGGAAGCTTGTGCGTTGGATCTAACAACTCTACATAGTGCGGTTCTTAACTGGGGGAAACAAATAATGAACATTGTTGGAGTGGAGTAATTTCTCTCCCAAACTGCAATAGATTTTGTCTCCTTTCTTGGAGAGAAATTTAATTGAGTTCAGAGAGTGTGTTATCATAACGTGTGTACCTAGATTCCAAAATAATGCAGAATGCATATATTTGGACCTTCTCAATTTTTCACATTGTTTTTGTGAACTTAATTTGTTACCAAAGAAAATGTACACAGTTGCTCAGGAAAATATTAAAGGAACTTACTGGTTCCCAGAGATAATGTTGTAATGTGCTGACCCTTAAGGCTGAACAACTGGACACCCTGATTGTGGTCCGTCACAGCAAGCTGGTCAGAGAGTGCAGCAATGCCTCGAGCGAATTTCACTTCACCAAACTCCAGACTCTTCTCCCACTTTCCCTCCACGTCGATCTCTCCAAGGGCGATCTTGAGAGTCGTCTGGTTCTGCTTGAAGCTCAAGCAGGACAGACCACGGTCAATCGGAGGAACACGTTGACTGAACAGCATCGGCATCTCTGGATAGATCTCGAGGAATGTAGAGTCGCAGCAATTCTCCATGGCATCTTCAGCTACCTCCAGCGAGTATCGCCTCGCCTGCAGCATCTCCGTCACCATCTTCTCGTGCTCAACAAGCCTTGTTGTGCGATCGAGCTCCAGAGCTTTGATGGCGGCGATGGTCTGATCCTCCTCATCTTTCACCTTGGCTATTATCTCGGCTGCCTTCACGTGAACCTCAGACATAGCAATCGCTACGTTGTTCACTAAGTCCTTCTTGGCTTTTGATGCCACCTGTAAGGCATGTTGGCACGTGTCGATCTCTCTCTCGTACTCTGGGAAGAACTGTTTGATGGACTTCCTGCGTTCATGAGCAGCTTTTGCGCTGTCAATGTAGTGGTGCTCTGGTTTAGGGTGATCAATGACGGTACAGTCACGACAGATCAGCATCTCACATGGCACACAAAAGAACAGTTTGTTACTCCCCGGGTGCTTCTCACACGGGGTGTCCTCTTCTGGTTTCTTGACAGAGCTCTCATCCGTCGTCTGAAGCGAGGAGAACTTCTCTAAGAAACTCTCAAGAAATAAGTTGGGTTTCAGGCCGGGAACCCCCGCCTCTGGAAGTTCCGTCTCCTTCTGACATTCCGGGCAGGGCATTGTTTGGGCATCTTGGTAGTAAGTCACCAGGCACTCCTGACAGAAACTGTGAGTGCAGTCAAGGGCTTTTGGTTTGTTGTATCTTTGTTTGCATAGGCTGCATAGGAGTTGGCTCTCGGCAATTTTCGTCATCAGCTCAGCTGAAGCCATACTGTAAAATGAATCATAAAAATACTTAATACTAAAGTGATTGCCAATCATAAGCTAAGTTCATATTGCCGCCAAGTATTCAAATTTGGCACAAAAAAGGAAATAATGCTTATCAAGATTAGGTTACCAGCCAAAGTAACACTAAACCGTGTGTATTGTTTGTGACCGGTGAATCTTTTGCTAAGCAATATTTTTTCTACTAAACAGCTACTTGAAATCATTAGAGCAAATCAAGATCATTCAATGTTTATTTATATTTTGAATTCTTGACGCCTAAAATGCTGACTCATTTTTAAGTATTTATTTAAAGTAAACTAATCAATCAATCTACTCATCCATCAATCAATCAATCAATCAATCAATCAATCAATCAATCAAATCAGTCAATCAATCAGTTGTTGAATTTATATGGTGCCGATCTAGAGATTGTTGCTTACAGCGGCGCATGATAAGCGCGAAAAAAATCTACAATGCATACCTGTATACATAAGCAGCAGTTTTCTTACGCAGTGATTGTTGTGTACCCTATCTTGATGCAAAATGTTGTGAGCATACAGGTAGCAAGAATTTTGCCAACATTATCACTATAGAGTGAGCATACCAATAGCTGCCGTTTTACCAACCAACACTACACACCTTATATTGATTCATAGACATTATACAGCATGATATGAGCAGAGAGTTGCTACTAAAGATGCACCATATCTTTATTCAATCATGAGTACATCAAACTTCAGACCTGATAACAAAAGTTGCTGTATACAGGTAGCAACAGCTTTAATAACAATATGGTTGTTACCCTTACACCGATGTGCATTAAGCACTGTATACTCAGTACTTTCTCGAGTTCTGTGCAAAAAAAATCATTCGGATGGGATTTGAACCAGCGAAAGGGAAAGTACTGATTATACAGTGCTTAATACACATCGGGTGTAAGGGTAAAAACTAAAATTATAATTTCATCCACGATGTTACTTTAACATCTGTTCAGCTTTAATATTACCACTTGTGTAAGGGGCCTACAGTACATGTAGCTGCAGTTTTACCATCCTAAACATATTGATTCATAGACAGTCAAAAAGCATAATATGAGCAGAGAGTTGCTACCATTACCAAAGCTGCGCCATAACGGATAAACAAAAGTTGCCTTTAAACTTAAAAACAAGTCGTACCTTGTCATCGTTGTCAAATCCGTCGTCGATTGATAGTCAGGAGGTACAGACCACAGCCCAGTGTGCAATCATCTGAGTATTGTATAGACTCAGTCAGTATGAGGAAACAGTCAGAACCAACACGTATATCACTAGAAGTTTGGGGCGTTTCCGGGAGTATTGGTGCCCAGGGCTTGCAATTCCTCAAATGTAGTGTGGGCTTTATGCCTGGTGTTGATAAAAAGGAGCACTGATGCATGACATGGAAAAATGTGTATTGAAAAAGTAATTCCACACTGGTGGAACTTCCATAGCTCGTATAATGCAATGTCCTTTTTTTACTTTGCACAAATAAGGAAATACAAATAAATGCATGCTTTAAAAATAACACATGGATCAGTGTAAAAGTCATGCAAGGTCGGCTGTGCAAATATCGGCCTATTTTCATATCGCATTACAAAAACCCTGCTGACGAAAGATATTTAAGCTGGGAAACAGCTACGAACAGACAGTTCGCATGACATACATTGGCAGGGACCTTCGTCCCTTTTCTTTTTTTTTCCTGATCGGCAAAACAGATGTCTGTTCGATTAGTTTGTTTTATTAAAGGAGCACATCGCCTTCAAATCTAAAAAATAAATTCCTGGAATTGGTCGCTGTCCCTTTTCCAGAGTTGTTCATGGACAAAAAACACCTGCAGTGTGTTGTAATTAGTTAGTAGTGATTAAAAAACATAACTTTGCCTCTTGAAATACAGCCAGCACACGGTCCGTTACCTAGATGAGTTCTACAAAACATCATATCGTATTCTGTCATGAAATTACACCAAAAAAACACAAAAGAGATATTTATGTGAAACATTATCTTCTACTTTTAAAATATCTCTCCAACCATGGGCCTATTCATTTCATTGCAAACGCTTTTTATCGCCCAAAGTGCCCAACCCGAAGCAGCTTGATAAAGGTTAGCCAATCAATTTATTTTGTATTGATGAACAATTTTATGCATAATTTATGTTGTCTCCTCTTAGAGTTCATGTATAGAGTTTGTTTGTTTTTCGGGTTTTTCAAAATATTTTTTATATCCTGGCCTGTTGCTTTACATGGGAACGGAAGCAATTGTCTGAACGGCCCTTGAAGTTGCTTTGCTAATCCTTCAATATTTCAGAGTTGAACCTGTGACCTCCAGATGAATGTGCCAGTGCTCCACCAACTGAGCTATCTAGCCCTAATGTTGGCAGTCTCCCTATTTTGTCAATATCTTTGTTCGGGGGTGACAGTCAGAAGCCATTCACCCTGTAACAGCCATATAGCCAGGGATCAGGCCCAAGTTTATGGCAGTGTAGCGATTGAGTTGTAGAAACTTTAATTTCTCTCAGAGATTTGCCAGGGGACACCATCGAGGAAGCAACTTGTCTTGTTGACCCTGACACTGACCCTAGTAATCTCGAATGTTCCAGTACACACTTTCATTTCCCTTAGTAATGTGCCAAGGATAAAATGACACAGGAAGCTTCAGGCTTGAAAACATATTAGGTATCTCTGGAGAAAACGTCAGGCCTGTTACTTTGTTCCTTGTAAGGGCAAGGCAGGTCTTCCTTACTTAAAGGCACCTTTGAGGAAAATTTGTCAGACTGGAAAATTTAAAGGGGCACCAACCAAGGCAATGACCATACCAGGTGCATGAGTGGAGCCAGTTTCCTTGAGAAGATTCAGGCTCTGAAACTTCTTTGGAGCTTTTAAGGGAAGTTTGTGCAGTTTGTACAATCGCGATTGTACAAACTGCACATGGTAGTTTGTCTCATCTCTGTCATTCACTAAATTCTAATGCTATTCATTTTGATCCCTCCCCCCCCCCCCCGTCAACTTGGTACACCTCAGATCAGCCCCAATCCTGCTATCAACTTAAGATCAGTTGATCCACTTTGATCCCAAACCTTGCCCCAACCCTGCTACCAACTCAAATACAGTTGATACACTTTGATCCCAAACCCTGCCCCAACCCTGCTTTCAACTCAAATA
The DNA here is from genome assembly GCA_023634235.1 of Pisaster brevispinus. Taxonomy (NCBI): domain Eukaryota; kingdom Metazoa; phylum Echinodermata; class Asteroidea; order Forcipulatida; family Asteriidae; genus Pisaster; species Pisaster brevispinus. The sequence goes on from JAMKCF010000017.1 coordinate 11,416,943, forward strand.
CAGTTGATACACTTCGATCCTCAATCCTGTCAGACCCTGATATCAACTCAAATACAGTTGATCCTCTTTGATCCTCAACCCTGTCCCAACTCATTATCAACTTAAATACAATTAATCCACTTTGATTCTCAACCCTGCCCCCAACTCTACATGTATTATCAACTCAAATACAGTTGATTCACTTTAATACAATGAGTTGTTTACTCATTTGAAGGGGCACTGTCATCCTGATCTCAATAGGCCTGTGGCTGTATTTGGAATTTTGAAATATCACCCAGTTACTGCATGCACTGGCTTTAATAATAATAATAATAATAATAATAGGCATTTATAATGCGCAAAATCAGTCTAAAAGATGTTCGAGGCACAGAGAAGCAGACAATTTAAACAAAACAATACATATCCAGTGAAAGAAGCAAAACAACAATTAGGGAAAACATATATACATGTACGAAAATTAAACAATGGATATCAACAAAACTATGAATTAAAGAAATACATCTTGATCTTACCAGATCTATGGCCAGCTCGGGTGTGCATACTGTAACTGGGTAAGAGTTCATAATTCCACATGCATCTGTATAACTCCATATTCAATTTGAATTTTCTTTGTGCTTGTGGATTTTTGTTTCATTTCAGGATTTGAAATTCACCGAGCAAGCAATGTTAAAATGAATATCTGTCATTTCTTTATTAGGCCCTATCTCTGTTGCACTGCTTGGCTTGCTGTCATTGACAAATCAAAATGGTCTGTCATCACTAGGCAATCTAGAGGCTAATACAACTCTAATAATAATAATAACTAGTTCTTATATAGCGCATTTTACAATAACGTCTCAATGCGCTTTACATTAGTGCCCTGGTCATTGGGCCAATAACATTCCTGTAATCTTTCTCAGCTCCCTGGGGAGTATACAGCCTCGGGCTGCCTTGGCGCTCCGAAGGCTTTTTCAAACACAATATCAACCTCTACCCTCGCAGGTACCCATTTATACCCCTAGGTGAAGAGAAGCAATTATAGTAAAGTATCTTGCTCAAGGACACAAGTGTCATGACCGGGATTCGAACCCACACCCCGATGACTTAATCATCGAAACTTGAATTCGATGCTCTAAACCACTCGGCCACATGACACCCTACTAGAATGCAATTGGTCTTGGGCTCCATTCTCTTTACACATGAGATGCCTGTGGAGGTTTTCTATAGGACTTGGAGAGCGCCCTCAGTATAAGGTGCTTTCAATCTCTGTGAAAGGCAAAGCTAAATCAACAGATACTGGCAAGCAGGACCAGGGCCCAATTTCATAGCGCTGCTTAACGGTAAGCAAATTTTTGTGCTAACTATAGCAGAAAATTGTGCTTAAGCGTAAGCGTATTTCACAGGTTAGCAAGAAAATTAGGCAGCTTTCTTGCGCGTTCACCATGGATTTGCATTGTTACGTCATTCATTTTCATACAGTAAGCACCGGAAGGTTAGCATGCCTTTTCATGTGCTTACGGTTAGCAGCGCTGTGAAATGGAAATTGCACAGTCAGCACAAAATCAGCCGTTAAGCAGCTCTATGAAATTGGGCCCAGGTATCTTGTCACTTCACTAGTCCACCAGCTTTTTCACTAGTCCATATTTTCAAATGAAATTGAGATGCTTTTCAACACTGAACGAGCCAGCAGGACCACTTAGAGTAAAGTTTGACTGGTCCTCAGGTGTTTTAACTGGTGTCTGGCCAATGGACTACCGTTAAGGGAGAACACTAACAGAGTTGCTTGTTCTTGTCTCACAGGGTTACAAGTCACCCATATCTCCTGTAATGTATGAAGGTCAAACCCCATCCGAAGATGCCTGTACCAAACATGTATGTGATGTCTGTGATGGAAGGGTATTCGTGGGCAAACAGCAGTGGCTTGGTAAGAATATTTTGTTCGTCTTCCAATCAGCAGGGATGTGATTTCTCAGGTTTTTTCCAGAAATCTCTTCTCTTTTTTTTACCCCACCCCCCTCCCCCCCAAAAAAAAATAATAATAATAAATAACAAAATAAATTTTAAAAAAAATTAATTTTTTTAAATTAAGACCATACAAAACATGGAGATCAAACCAAATAGAAGGTTCCATAGTGCAGATTAGGGCTTTTAAAACAAAAGATTAATGCATGTAAGTAGGCTTCGAGCTTGCAAGTTTTCGCCCGCGCAAGCTTTTCGCGCTTTGCGCTCACAGTTCAGGGTAGTTTTTCAACAGCCTATCACATCTCTGAATCAGCCAATGATTATTTTCCCCCTCTTTCACTGTAACACGCCTCCTGTGGAGGTTTTGTTTAGGACAACCACCATGTGAAACATGAGTTCTGAAAGATTACTGCTGATTCATTCCAGAACCTTGACAACTCATAGAGAGATATTGACATGGTGTAACCGTAAACTTCACTGATTGTTGTATCTGCACCGCAAACAAAGTTTCACATTCTACTTTCACTTCAGGTTTTTTTTTAAGCCACCATATGAAAATAATAATCTAGATATGTGTTGAGCCGGTATTCATCACCTTAAAGGCAAGGTATAGTGTACACTTTTGGTAATTGTCAAAGACCAGTACCCTTACTTTTTGTATCCCAATATATGCATTAAAAAAAAAAAAACTCTGAAAATTTGGCCTCAATTGGTCATTGAAGTTGGAGAAAATAATACAAGAACAAAACACCCTTGTTTGTGTGCTTTTAGATGCCTGAGAAAGGCTTCATGCCTGAACCCTTTCTCAGTTTGAAATTTCTCGGTGAATAATTACCTCTTTCTATAACATTACATTAGTTCAAGGGGTTTTATATCAATGTTTTATAACATCAACAGCTCTCCAGTGCTCTTAACCAAGTAGGTTTTTATGGGTATTTGCTTGTGAAGTAATTACCAGAAGTTTACCCTGCCTTTAATAATAATACTCTTGACAAATATAACAACCTCTGGGAACAAGTAAATGCAAAGTAAGATATCAAGTTAAGTTCATAAATACAGTTCTAAAGCATCAATTAACAAGACTGTTTTTTAAAAGTACTTTTTGAAACGTGGCAACATTTGAGAAAGACTCACAACAAAGTTGAATGATTTTTCAGTAGAACCTTGTGATACCCAACTTGAATTATTGATGATGAGGTACTTTTTCCCACTTCTTTTCCTGAAGACCCTCTCTTGGGTCAAGTGATCAGTTGGGTTCTGTAGTCTTCTTTGCAGTTGAAGCATGGCTTTGTTGTAGCACTAGCCCCGGAGCGGGAGGCTGTCTTTCATGTTGTAATGACTACATCTGTACATCCTGGATGTGAACTTGACTCCAAGTATCGGATGTGGACAGACGGCCAAGTTGCATTTCCTTTTTAGGTCACTGGTTGGTCCTATGTGTGTGTTATTGACATCTTTCAGGGTCAACAAACCAAGGTTCATGTGAGCTGTTTTTGGTCACGTTCCTTGTAGACAACAACAATAAGTGAACACTGTTTCCCATTGACTAATAAGAGGTCAGATTGTTTTTCTTCTCCAACCTCAGTTTGGGTCTTTAACAACCTTGTTCCCATGGGCAGCATGCGGCATAGATCCCTCTTGTCACTAACCCCTGGAAGAGAAGCACTGACAAACAACGCTTCACCCAACTTCATGGATTTGCTTACCGTAAGCAAAGAATTGGCGCCTACGAAAGCGGGGAATTCCTTGCTTACATCAAGCGTATTTCACAGGTTAGGGAATTTTCGCTTGTGCACGTGCGTACTCCACATTACTAGGCATTCTTCGCTTACACACCCAGCGCAGAAATTCGGCGCTTGCCCTGTAAGCGAAGAATGGTGATCGCAAGCGCTGGAATTCGGCGGTAAGCAGAGCCATGACATTGGGCCCTGATTGATTCAAAATTCCGATCGCTTGTATAGCATTTATGCTAACTCAGTCTAACTTGTCAAAATGCAAGTATTTTGTCGCACTCCCACTTCTAATGAGTAATGTTTTACATTGTCACCCTAAATGGCATGCAGTTAGACATCAAGATCAAAGTCAAATAACTTGGTGTTGTGTTTTGCAGGTTACCATCCTTGAGCGCATGCGCAGACTGGTTCAACCACAAGCCCAATTTGCATGTGCGTATATTTGCACGTATCCTTAACAGCCAATTCCGGGGTTATGAGGGAAAAATGGCGCGGCGAAATCAATCACCTATGGGAATGAGGTTGGGTCTTTAATAATTGTAACGGGAGAGATCCAATCAGTTGAAACATGATGGAGGTCTTTAGTAGAGTCAGTCTGATCTGATAAAGGTCTTTAGTAGAGTCAGTCTGACCTGATAAAGGTCTTTAGTAGAGTCAGTCTGACCTGATAAAGGTCTTTAGTAGAGTCAGTCTGACCTGATAAAGGTCTTTAGTAGAGTCAGTCTGACCTGATAGAGGTCATTAGTAGCATCATTCTGACCTACAGCGTTGGTCATTATAAGGCATCTCATGGGTCAATCAAATACAACAAAAACTTGGATACCCAGTGAGAACATTTGAAGTTTAGCGAAGTCAGAGAGTAAACTGCATCTGGTATTTTAATTTCAGGACATCTGAAATCCAAGCGGCATTACAAAAAGGCACGGAAAGTGAAGCTAGCATCATTGATGAGGTCCTATCAGGAGAAATTGGTTACCGTAGAAACGGCAGTCGTTGAAAAACATCAGAGGGGATTAATGGGTGTCTCTGAAGTTAGCACAAAAACTGTTGATGATATTACAAACTCATAACATGTACATGTAGTTTGAAAAGATATTGGAATTCAAAAGGCTAAAAATTCTAACAAAATCATTGAGGTAAGCAAATGTTGCTATGAATATCCTCTAGATCCTGATTAAAGGATAGACTTTGCCACAAGATAATCTAATTTAGATCAGATTGATCAGCAAACAAATATCTTAATCAGATGGTATACACTAAATTATAATAGGATCATCTACATGTTGGTCCAGTTCAGATGATCTCAATCCTGATAAGATTACCAATGTTCTAATAAGAAGACACACACTAAGATTGTGATGAGATTAATCAACAAGTAGGTTCAGACCAGATGATTTATATCATTATCAGATTACTAATTTATCTCAAATCAATGCATACGATACTTAGTTTGCAATAAGCTTATGTCTAGATCCTGATCAGATTAACTTGATCCTGGTTAAAATATCCAACTAACATACAGACCACCATAAATAGATTCATTGACATACTAATCAGATTATTCTGATCCTGATCAGAAGATTAAGCTTTAAATCAGAAGGTATAAGCACATGATGAGATTATCTATATCTCGATTGGATTATCTTGATCTTGAGCAGAGCTTCTTGATTAAAATCGGATAAATATGATCTAATGCATGTGATGACTTACACTGTGTACATTGAATGCAACTCACAATTCTACTAAATAGCTATATAGTAAATTAGATATTAGCTACATTGCAGTAACCACTTCTAAGGATTCGGACCTGCCTCTAGCCATCGGGCTTGCTCCGTGGTCTAGTGGTAAGACATGTGCTCTAGCAATGCAAAGGTTGTGGGTTCAAATCCCATCCGTGTGATTTGCCTGGGGAATTTTTTTCTCAGAACTCGGGAAAGTACTGAGTATACAGCGCTTAATACACACCTGTATAAGAGTAAAACCAAATTATATCGATTTAAGCTTCTTAACTATATCATATCTTATAAGAAGTGCTTTCTAACTTTTTATACAATGTTACTGTGATGTTATAAATCTACATGTAGTTGGTACCAAACAACAAGACAACCAACCTTCAAAATCTGATCTATGATGATTGTATCACTCAGGTAAAGCATAAAGACTTAAAATTCAGGGATGTGATTTCTCCGTTTTTAACCGGAATTCCGTTTTGTCTGCCCTCAAAAAAAAAAGAATTTCATGGGTTTTTTTTTGCCCCCCCCCCCCGAAAAAAAATATATTATTATTATTATTATTTATTTTTTTAAAGATAAGTTTTCATTTAAAAATGAAGATAAAACCATATAATGACGCCCCAGATTGCAGAGTAGGGCTTTTAAAACTAAAGATAAATGTTAATACAAGGCTTCATGCTCACAAGTTCTCGAGCTCGCATGCTTTGGCGCTTTGCGCTCAGAGCTCAGGTTTTTTTCTCAACAGCCTATCACATCCCTGTAATATTACAATAAAAAAACAGTACTCCAGAGAAAGGAGCATCTGCCCAATAAACTTCGAGTAACAATTCCACCACTAAAGCCCCTTGCCCAGTTCAATTTCTTAAATTAAATATTTTCTAAACAGAATCTGTGCAAGAAAATTGAACACAATAAAACAATATATATAAAACACTGTCTGTGCACTAAAAAATACACAACTTTTAGTAAATTGATTGTGGTTAATATCATTTTAGATTGTAGTGTACTATAAATTTGAGGAAAGTGTATAGTCATTGTAAAGTTTATAAATATGCCACGCCATGTCCGTTTTGGGGGTTTATTAATCTGGCCTAATTGATCTTCTTGATTCATTTATTTGTATGTATTTTATTTATTAATTCTTGTTGTGAAGCTAAGGGTTCTAAGAACAGCTAAATTAATCACTATACTAGCCAGGAACCACAGGGAAAGAAGAGGAGGGAGGAAGTTTCAGTTTTAGATGTAGGAGGAAAACCCTAGAGAATTATTCTAGGAAAACCCCACACAATCAGGTAGGGACTAAAAACCCAACCCACTTAGTGACCCCCGGCATGATTCAAACTGGGGTCATAGAGGTGAAATGCGAGGAAAGAGACCACTACGCAGACCCGACTCCCCAATATTGATATTGATATTGTTTGCAAACAAACTTTTTTACAACTCATTGTTAGTGTTGTGGGGTACATTTCAACTCCAATACCAAAGGCTAACCAGATTGAGGAAAATGAAAATTAATATACAAACACCCCAACACCGAACAAACAAGCAACCAAACATATTCCTAATACATGTAATTGTTTGTGTAAAAATGGGCATGCTGTGTCTGAAGCTTGAGATGAAGATATTTTCGACTGATGTAAACAAATGGGTCCTAGCACATCTAAACTCAAGTTCTGGTGGCTGAGTCATCCAATAGTCAACTCGAGTTCCAGTCGTGACACTTGTGCCCTTGAACAAGATACTTAACTAGGCGTATTTTTTCTTGGCATCACCCAGGAGTAAATGGCTACCTGCGATAAGAAATTGTTGATGTGAATGATTACAATTTGTCGCCTAATATTAAATTTGCTCTTTTGTTACATCTTGCGATACATCTTGACTGACTGGTAGTACGTCACTGCCAGCTCGTTCCCGTCTGATGTGAATGCCATTCCGTAAGGATACTGCAGACAATCCTCAATGCAGCTCAGGAATCTACCGACAGCATCATACCAATGGACATGGCCAGCGTTGAAGTCATCGCCCATTACAAGGTAGATACTTGTGCTATCACAGCATACACCTCTGCAGAATGTCACAGACCCATCGCGGATGGTTGGCATGATGGTGAACAGTTCTTTGCCATCCCCATCCACAACATCTACTTGAGGTTGTTTGCCTCCGCTGATCACGACCCTGTCATAGATGCTGTCGAAGGCCAAAAAGTAGGGCGCGGTCTTGACTGGAATGGTGCGTAGCAGTGAACCATCGACGGGGCTGTGTTCTGTTAAGGTTTTCCTTCCGACATCTCCTACGATGATGTTGCCATCCTTCTTGATAGCGACACTCTGGAGGTCCACTTTTGTTTCGTCCAGCTCCCCGGGAGGCACTGTGGGGAAGTCAAAGGCCAATGTGCCATCCTTATTGTACACTTTGACAGAGTCGGTGCCATCTGTAACCACTAGCTGACTGTCGATAGCTGCAAAGTTGTACGGAGCTGAAATGAGAAAATTAATGGACTTAATGGACGGTTTTGCCAAATCCACAGACCATTTATGGATTTCTTGGTATTGCACTGTGAGATATCGATGCAGAGGGCTTTGTCCATTATGTGGACGAGCTAAAGCCTTGATGGTGATGATGATGATGATGATGATGATGATGAATATCATGGGTTTATATCTACTCTGCTGTGTAGATTTGTTCTTGAGAACATGTCTTGCTATTTATTTTACTGCAGTAGGGTACATTTCAAAATTCGGGAGCTACTTAGTTCTGAGAAGAACTGTCCTGCTTATGAAGTACTACCTGGGGAGGTAGGAAATCAATCGGGACTACTACTTTCGCTTAGTGGATCGAGGGAATTCTCGTTATTAACTTCACTACCGTGAAGTGTGTTCTTAATTGGTCTGAAAGGTTTTGATTAGCCTGCTCTAGTCATCGTCTCTTGACAATCGTCATCGTCTACTTGATGGGAAAGAAACTTACTGCTTCCAACCGAAACCGATCTGATCTCTTGTCCTTTGGTGTTAAAGATGGTCACATCACCACTGTAGAGGAAAGCTATTGCAATCTCACCACCAGGCAGAGCAGCAATGGCGCGGACGCCTTCGGCTTGTTCATGAAGCAAACAACGATGAGACTCCCACTCCTCCTCGCTGCCCAGAGTCCCTAAGCTGATGGCAAGTCTTCGCACAGGAGTACAGTCATGTTGCGCCAAGCTCAGGCGGGTGAGGTTTTGGTCGAGCCAAGGGACGCTCTGATGGCTGACCTCTTTCATCTCAGGATACATGTTCAGGAACACAGAGTCAGGGTAGTTGTTGACAACATCTGCCACTACCTCTAGTGAGAGGTGCTTCTCCAGCATCATACCAGTCACCTCTTCCCTGTGCACACGAAATGCGCTCCTTCGATCATGCTCCACAGATCTGATTTGACCAATCATGTGCTGCTCTTCGCGTTTGACCTCTGCTATTAACTCAGATGCTTTCTGTTGAACCTTTTTCAGGGCTGTGACCACTCGTGACTCAAATTTCTCCATAGCCGTGGATGATTCCTGCAATGAGCGCTCACACGCCTCGATCTCTTTCTGGTAAACCATGCAGACAGTTTTGATAGACTTCCTGCGCTCATTAGCAGCAGCCTCACAGTCTGCGTAGTGATGGCCTTGAGCTTCGGGGTGGTCAGAGACCGTACAATGTCGACAGATCAGTTTTTCACATTGCACACAGTAAATTTGTCGGACAACCCATGGGTGTTTTTCACATCTCATCTCGTCTAAGTGTTGCATCTTGGTCAAGTCTGCATCCTTCGTATGCAGGGAGACATCCAACAAGAGACGCTCAATGTATGCATTGTCTCTCAGGGCAGGAATCCCACCTGGTGGAAGGGTCGTCACCTTTAGACACAGCGGGCAGGAAATTGTGTGGGCTTTTTTATAGCATTTCATCAGACACCGCAAGCAAAAACTGTGCAGGCAACCCAGTGCTTTTGGCTGTTTGCATCTCTTCGCACATATACGACACTGCAGGTGTTTTTCAGTGATAGCCTGCAGCACATGAGAAGCCATGTGTGGGGGGCAAAATGAAAATAATGTATAATAATCTAGACATACGTTTTTCATTGAAACAACATCAAGGTGTTCTGTGTGGATATGTATACAATACTATTAGTGAACATCTAAATATGTGTGAAGATTAAAGTTTATGTGAGCTTGGGAAAGTTGTCTTTTTAGCGGAAACTCATGGGAGATAAGAAGAAGTGGGAGAACTAGACATACGTTTTTGTTGAAACAAAAACAGGTGGGTGTTCAGTGTAGAGTAGGTAGAGTGTAATGAGAAAATTTGGTAAACATGTCTTTGTAGGAAATATTGGTATGCAAGAAGTTTGTTGTGGTTCTAAAGATTTGAGTTTTCGATATTAAAAGAAACTTTAATTAAGCCTATAATTAAACATTTTTATGAAAAAGCTTATTTCTTATCAATACATTGAGATTTAGAAGTATGTGCTAAGTTTAAACCTTTTTTGAACTTGCAACAAGTTTTCATCTAAAACGTACAATTTTAAGTTTGTCACTAGAGGGCGCTGTTGAAGACAATGATGTTCCAATCAGGCACGCTCAAACAACAAAATACACAAACAGCAGCAAAAAATCATTGTAAATACACAATTAGGTATATAGGTAAGAGAAGACTTGAACCTCTACAAAATGTTACAAACTGAATAAATTAGGCTAGACATTGAATTAAACATAACAGAACAAACGAACACCGAGGTGTTGAAGAAAGCAAGCAGCTGGACTGGGCATAAATCAGTGCAGTTATGCTGTGCGGCAAACAAGAAAACGTCAAAATGGTAGAAACGTGGTTATAAAGTTGTTGAGCTGTTTTCAAGAGCGCGCACAATAATATTTGGCGCCGACAAAACTGGCTTAGCAGAAACAGATTACCAACCACGTTTACATGGTATAATTAACATTTGTACCTGGTTCCCTGACGAGGCAAGTATATTTTTTTAGCAGCTTTTGCCTGTTTAACGGATTTATTCAATTGGGCCCAATAACTTCATCGCACACTCACAGGAATGCGCTTTGCTGGAATCAGTTTACCTTGTCCTAATGCAGGCACTGACGGGAGCGTTGAACACGAGATGGAACGAACCTCAGTGTAGGTCTCAGCACCACGGAGGTAGCGTAGATGCGGTCCTCACCGTTAAAAAAAGTTGGCACTTCTCTAGAATGTGCTGGCCACGGAAAACAGCACTTGTTCATGTGTGTCCGGTGTAAAGGTGTACTATAACCAGAAATGTTGTTTAATTAACCGTGGCGTATTTCAAACTCATGACCGTTGGTTACATACAAGGTGTTCTCATAACATTGAAACTGTACATTTACAACTGCGCTGTAAGAATACAGCAGGAAGTAACATCTCGTAAAATTAGTCATCACAATAATATGGGATGGGTACAATAAATGACGTTATGCTGATAGAAACAGTCTTTTTACCACCTCCGTTGTTAAACTAATTAGTACAGCGGGATCTCAAGTTCATGGGAAAATGCACCAAGACTAAATTTCTGTTTTGTGTAATTTTCTAGGTGTTTTCTGAAAGAATTTATTGTGTACAAAATCACAGTATTACCAATGTATGGTCGGATTATGGTGAGGATGGAACCTGCGGTGACATCACATGATTACAAAAGAGCCACCGAGTCTGCACTTCCTGCAGGCACAATACACAAGCAGCCGAAAGGAAGAAAACATAAAATCTTATATTTTATGGAGATTGCAGTCTGATTTTTGTCAACTTTGAAACAAAGAAAGGGGCACATCTCAAAACTTGTTCAGCTATAATTTTTATAACTTTAATGTGGAAATTATGACATAAAATGTGAAATTGTCCATAATGACCAGTGTTGTATGTCTTGCCTGCCAGAAAGGCCCCGGAATTTACAAGAGGTCACTCTTTGTAAACGGGTAAAATAAGGGTTATGTACAGTCTGAAAAACGTCCGTGTCAGGGTGGACCCGTATCCTAGTCCCACGGGGCCCGACCCATCATTTCTGGGTCAGTTTCATGCCGAATCTTTGTCAAATTGACTCGGAAATTGGTCAAAAGAACACCACAGAATATCAGAGTTAAAAAAAAAAAAATCAATCATTTTCCGGGTCAGTCTGACCCCAGCCTCGCTACCATGGGCAGCGCGCCGTATCGACACATCACGTCGCTAAGCCCTGAAAGGGACGCTGAAAATCAACGCTGATTGGCTAACCAAAAGTAACTGCTTTGTGTGCACGCTTGTTAAAAACATTCGGCGCAATACATTGCAAATGAATCGTGTTTTACGTGGTCACCCTAACCTGCATACAGTTAAACGTATCACAAGATCGAAAAAGAATGAGAGGGGGCCAGTTGCTCCATGACTTGATGTGTCCTTTGACAGCGCGCTCTGCGAAGTCTCTAACACAGAATGGATCAACTACAGGACTAAATTAAAATATCCACTATATTTGGATATTTTAAAGTCACACTTCCAGGGGTTACAATCGAGGAAGGACATTCTGGGAAAGAAACAAAATGGCGCGTCGAGATCGTACACCACTGGGAACGAGGTTGGTCTGACCCGGAAATGAGTCAGGCCCCCCGGAACCCAGAATCCGCGTCAATTTTGAAACACGTTTTTATACCCAAGTCACACGAGGCAACTTTTACAGGCAACTTGGAGGCAACCAACTGCAGTGCATGCTACAGGATCACTTTGGTAGCACAGGAGTCATTTTTCAAACAATGTCTTATGATCCCCAAGAAAAATTGTGAATGCCGTTTCTTCATGGAGATTGCCTGGAACTGGTTGTCTGTAAATTGCCTCGTGTGACAAGGCCCTAGACACCAATACACCATGTGAATATTATCTAAGCAATCAAAATGTTCAGGAAGTAGAAGAATTATGAATTATGCGGGCGATTTACATGCATGGGTTAATCCACAAGTTAATGGCCGTAAAAACAATATTCATAAAGTAATAGTTTTAGAGAAAGAGGTAATTTTTCACCCCCAAATTTTTAATTTGAGAAAGACTTCGGGCAAGAAGGCTTTCTCGGGCATCTGGAAGCACACAATATATGCAACAAAGGTGTATTTCTTCATTGTTTTCTTGCAACTTCGATGACCAATGGACCCCCATTTTTCACAGGTCTGTAGTAATAAATAATAAAACCACATTTTACGTGTGCATTTGCCATTTCACCATGAAATGGTCATAAAATGTTCGGCTGGTAGCGTGTGTGTAAACTGGGTGATTATGCGGGTGCTTTAAATATTGAAAGCGTGATGAAGAGTTCTGCGTCGCCATGTAGGTTCGTTTTTGGTTTGGTTTTTTGCTCCATTGCACTGTGAGGTAGCTCCCTTGATGTAACGGACCGCAGGCCTACACTGTTGTCATTCACCGTACACAAAAATGGGATCGCTGAGGAGAAAGGTGGCGCTAGTAACAGGTAAGAAACAACACTGCTGTCTTCAGTCATTTCGTGGTTAGGCCTATTTGAATCCAACTGTAACTCCGAATTTGCAAATGCTTTATTGTGCAAACGGCTGTGGCAGTACCAGTAGCTTTGAACATTGTTTAGGGGATATTGGAAAGGGCACTAGCCCAGTGGAGTTTGCCTGATACTCTGCCAGAGAGTAGAGTCGGGGAGGGAATGTACAATTAGAAAAGAGGAAGAATGTTACAGTTAGATACACCTGATCAAAAAGGCACATGAATAAAGAATAAGTAATAATAAATATTGTTCTTTTGCGGTATATTTATGGAGAGACTGTTATAGCTGGTGTGTTTAGTGTAGGGCTTATGCATGTTTTGTTGTACAGTGCAATTACCGTACTGACAGGCTACCAGCATAGTTTATAGACTATGCAAAGTCTCGTGCGCATTCGAACGTCCGGTACCATGGTGGTCCCAACCATATGGAGTTTTACGTGGGCGACATTTTGTTTCGTCAATTGTTTTAGTTTAACTTAGTTTATGACCATGACAATTATATATATTGCTGGGAATGTAATACTTAGTGATAGAAAATATGAAAGTAATATCCATTCAACAATTTAACGAAGAAAACCCGAGAATTCAAGTTGACCTCGGCTTCCGGTTACTGCAAAAAAAAATGTGTGCACACCTCCGATCACTATACCTACCTATGGAAAACGCTTGTTTTTGATGCGCGATGATTATAATCGCCAGATGCTGTAATTGTAACGCGAAGCCTTTTCATTGCAGTCTATGGTTGTTGATGCGTCAGCGTCCTCTATAAACTGCATCACGAGTTATTTTTTAGTGCTTGCACGTGTTATTCGGGCGTGGATTTACAAAAGGGGTTTCTAAAAAGTTAAGATCAAATTATCATCCTTGTCCTAGAGTTTTAATTGCAATCAATATTATTTTAATTAGACCTTTTCGTATATTTTCGCAGGTGCAAGTTCGGGCATTGGTGCCGAAACTGCAAGGCAGCTCGCCGCCCTGAACTGCCAGATAGCTCTGACAGGGCGGAGTGCCGAAAACCTGGGGAAAATCAAAGAGGATTGTATCAGACAAGGTCTGGATGAAGACCTCGTAAGTAGTCAAGTTGTAGAATAATTTTACGGAGAATGCCGAACTTATGTAATTATATGTGGTTTTGTGTAACTTCATGACGGAACACTTGTCTGCTATTTTGCAGAACCATCAAGTTTTGACCTCTCAAAATGGCAGGCCGTATGTTCCACTGGTTGTGTTTTAAGAGGCACATTTATGGGCGGGGGGTATCGTCACTATCACCACTGTATGTGGGTTTTTTGTGTGCTTAAACAACTTTTCAAAAGGATAAGGAGCAACTCAAAACAGCAACATTTAGATAGATTTGAAGGCCTCCTTAAACATCCAGTGGTATTTTGTGTTCAGTATAACATTGTGTTGGTTTTTGTTTTCTTTTCGTGTTATCTTGCCCATGCGTAGATTCTCCTGTTACCGGGGGATTTGACAGATGATTTTTTCTTAGAAAGAATAGTGAACGAAACGGTCAAAGAGTTCGGCAGGTTTGACATTTTGGTAAGTGACCCTAAACATCTGAAGTGTTTTAAAGAGAGGCTCCAAGGAAGGTCGAGTTCAGTTTTTAGATGATGCACTCATTTTGCAAAAATAGTCTCTAATCTCACGTTAAAATCATGGTGTGAAATGTCATTTGGATTGACACCCTTCCTGTGCGAATTCTGTCAAAAACCTAATTCGTCAAATGACATCACATTTCAAAGTATATTCAAATCGAGGCTGTAGGGCAAAATACTCTGGTACCTTTCCATTAGAATGAGAACAAGTATTCAGTTATGCTATTTACACGGGGGGGACTAAACATGGCGGCAGCATTAAATGGCCTGCTAACTGTTTGACTATCGCTCAAAATACGCCATGGTTTTTTTGTGTTTTTTTTTTATGTCAACTACAGGTGAATTGTGCCGGTCGTCCCTGCCTAGGTTACCTGGAAGATTCCTCCATGGAAATGTTCGACGAGGTCTTTAAAATCAACTTGAGGGCGCCCTTTGTGCTCACACAGCTGGCAATGCCTCACTTGGTCAAATCGAAAGGTTGGGCTAAAGTTAATTCCACCATGTACAAAAAAGAGTACATAAACCTTTCTTGTCGAGACGCAAGCTCTTGTTTTTGTAAAATGGGTCGAATTTTTAATCAATCGCGTGCTCTATTCGTCCATACAAACAATACATTTATAATGAAATCGCTACTTTAAAAAAAAGAGTATAGACCAGGAAAAATGTGCAGATATTTTTATTAATGTGTTTTTATATTAATTATTAAAACAATTGCTATAGATGTATCCATCGTATTTGTTATCTTGCAGGTGTGGTGGTGAATGTTTCCAGTTGTGCAAGTCTTGTGTCAGTAAGTGGACAATTATTTATCATCAAGATTATTGTTTCGAGTATTATTTTGTAAAATCATAGCCCTGTGTCATAGCTTAGTAATGAGAAGCTGGTGAAAGGTCATGCTTGAAAAAGCTATATTATTGTAGGTGAACTTGCAATAACGCCACAAATTCCCCACAATTCTCGCTGATTGTTTTAAATATTTTGTTTTAATCCGTCATCTTTGAGGTACAATAGACGTAATGGTAAACTAAATTTTAAAATAATCAAAGATGGCGAACATAGTCCTTCAGAGAGAATTGTGGGATATGTGACGTCATGTGCAATTCACTTGTATGCCCTACCATTTAAGGGGGATTGTGGTCAAAATCACAGCTACCAACTGTCTATGATTTTGCAGAAGGTTCACCAAAAATAAACCAATCTTTCTATTTTCTGGTACAAATTTGAAAATCTCCCTGACTATCAAAACTGTTTCCCTACGTTGAATGTAACTCTAAATATCTTCCTTTTTTGTACATTAAATCTCCATGATTGCAAGATGTTAATGTTGGCAGATCTGGTTTGTAGCTGTACATGGAATCGTGAGCTTTAACCCAGTTACTTATACCGCGCTGGCCGTCACAGCAAAGGTTACCGTCATTATTTTGTAGCGACGTGACGGTCGGCGCACAGTCATGCAGTAGCTGAGTTAGAGTTCATAATTCCATGTACAGCCCCAGGACTGTTATGATCATGGCGTCATTCCCCCTTTAAGATGTAATATATACAAACCATTGATTGCATGCAGTTCGTTCCTTGTTCTTTTCTTATGATGATATTACCTTGTTTTTCCTTCCAAAGCACCCGAGCAGTCTGATATATTGCATGTCCAAAGCAGGGATGGACGGCATGACGCATTCGACTGCTGAAGGTAAGATGGCTGACGCTGACGTCACAAAACTTTATTACGAACAACGGCAACCTCGTTCCCATTGGTGTGCGATCTCACCGCTTCACTTGTCCCCCTATCCTATCTTGCTTAACCATAGTGACGACTATTACTATTTGTTTATGATTTATATCCAGAGTATGCTAAATGCGGAGTCCGTGTGAATGCAGTGAGGTGAGTAGACATCAGAGTTTTGCCCTGTAATTGTGATGCAAGACAATTCCCCTATGAAAGCGCCCTCATGCGGTCAAAAATATGGTAAATTCGGATACAGCCTTAGATATTATGTCTACAGACGCTTGTCATCCAATAACGATTTGTCTCTTTTCCAACTGGTGCAGTCCTGGTGCTACGATGACGCCACTTTTTGAAAGAAACGGAGCCGAAGTTGACAAGGTATGATTTTTTCAGGGATACTGGTGTTATGCTTAAATGATATAATTGATACTTCGGTGTTCTACAAAAGTGTTTTTCTTTCCTGTTTTGATTTGTGTATTTTAGGTCTTAAAAATACGATTTTTGTTTGTCAGTGCTGGTGAACTATTCAATTGCCAACTAAATGGTTCTTGTTCGCTCGGCCCCACCGGTCTCATTCAAGACCCCTGGAATGGGCCGATGGGCTTGGACAAATTCTTGTTCCGGGTGTAATGGGGCGTGATGGGAACGGCTGTACTGCAGTCGGTGCAATGTGCACAATCACAACATTTACACACACGATGTGAAAAAGCATGGAGGCTCTATGGATAATGTAAACGATCTTTTTATGTAAGAAGAATGTTGCAATCGAGCCCTCTTTTTAGTACGAGGCAAAGAATTGCTAAAGTTGCTTGCAATGGATTGATAGATTAGAGCTACAGTGTAGTGATCTTTCAAATCTTTCGTAAACAGGAACAGGTGACCGGGGGTTATCAGGTCAGGGGGGAATGGTCCAATGCGCATGTGTATACCTTAGCCCATCCCAGCGCATTTGGACGAGGCGCTGGGACCGATCAAATGGTCCTTGCACATATTGGCCTACTTGCTGAATTTGTGTATTTAAAGTTAAAACGGACCAGAATTAATCAATATAAAGAGCAGAGACATGATGATGAAACAATGTGATTTTGACCTCCGACCTTACGAACTTCACAGGTTATTGAGATGAGCAAGAGACGTCATCCACTGGGACGCCATGGTGATGTAGTAGAGGTTGCCAAGGCAATATTGTTTCTGGCCTCGGATTCGAGTTCTATGGTCACCGGTCATTGTTTGACCGTCGATGGAGGGCGGAGTACTCTCCCAGGCGCACCTCTAAAAGAAGCTGACGACAATTCCCCCATGAAATGTCCGTTATAAAATTAGTTTCACTATCTGCATGGTCCTTATTGCTCTGTGTTTTTACAACCTGAACCGAGTGTGAGCATCTAACTGTTGTGTTTACAAAAGAGTCGCATAGCCTGGACTCCATTACCCTTTTTAAGGTACGTATAGCCTGCAGGACACTACGGGTGTGCACTGTTTGGTTTTGGTGTATACAGACAAATTTACGCAAACCAAGTAATCTCAGAGTAGTGCCCGCCAAATCCCCAAATGGACCCAAGTGGTGTAATTTCCCATTATTTTGAAAAACAACTTTAATTGAAATCACTGATATCTTTGAGAAAATTTTTATTAACTATAAGGGTCCCCCCCCCCAAGATTATTACACGCGTAAGCACATACACTTTGTTGACATTTGTTGTTCTGAGCATTTAAGAAGAAAAAAAACCCCATATTCTTCAACACTGTAAAAAACACATTGTGGACTTGGGCAAGTCCACGTTGTGCCTTAAAGTCCCTATTGTTTGGACCTCTTTTGTTCTCCGGCACACTTCGTACGTAACACCTAAACCTAGAAACCAATATTGGTCATGCTAACTTGGCATGGTATGACCACCGTGTTAAATAGTTTGGTTTTTTTTATATTGAAGAACAGTTGTACGCTACTGGGGCGTGTCACGTGTCCAGTTCCAGTATCCTCACTTTCTATGCGTGTAACAGGTTGTAGCACAGTTAATGATCAAACAATTTACTTCTTTGTTAAGTATGGTATTCTTTCATTATTATTTCGATAATATTAATTATTAATAAGAATCGAAGTGAAATGGTAAGTGGTAACACCATACTCTCTATGAGTTGTGGCGGTGCCGAAAAGGACCGATGGGTTAACAACGTGACGTTTCGATCTGTATGCTCCAGCCGTCGTGAGGATAATTCAGGATTCTTAGCCTTCTTCTGATAACGATCAGGGCATACTGATCGAAACGTCGAGTTGTTAAACCGCCGGTTCTTTTCAGGACCACCACAACCCCAAGAGAGTCGCTGTGTAATGTCGTCACTGCAAACCTTCCAAGGTTGTAAATTGAGTTCTGAAATAATGTTGTGATTATTCTGAAATAACGTGTAGAGTGTTGAATGGACTTCGTGATCGGTCAACTTAAATTTTATTTCATAACTATAAATTAAAGAGCAGCATAAAAAAAGTGCATAGTAATTACAGCATCGATAAAGCGGGCACAGAGAGTATGATATCGCATTGATATTGAATTATTATTGATATTAAATTAAAATACTGTTTTGGATGCGCATGCAGCATTCTATGTAATTGTCGTTTGCAGCACTTACGAGTCAGTATTCTTGAAGTAATGTATGTAACATATTTCACATTTACTTTCCTGGAATATTCATAAAGACTTCAAAAGTCTTAATATCCAATCGCCATCTGATTTCTCCTTTTTTTAAAGTGAGTTATTATACCAAAGTTACAAGATTGTTTGATGGTAGCTTTGTATGTAAGTGCTTGGGCAGTTCGGGACCGACTGTGTGGTTTTCCGGGTTGAATCCAGCGTTTGATGCAGCAGAGGTTGTGTGGGTCATTGTGGCGTTGGGGCGTCTGTTTCCCGCTGTGTCTTGGCACCTCCTAGGTCGAGTTGGCCATTTTGGCACTTGTGGTAGTCGAGTCAGCTGATTAAGTGGCGGTCGCCACCATGTCTTGTCGAATCTGGATTATGATAGAATATAAAAGAGATCTTCAGTCAAGACGCCTCGGCAATAACAGTGGGGTTTACATGTGGCAGACACCCTTTTCATGATATTGCTGCGTTTGAATCGATGAAGATCTGTCATTGGCTGAGAGATATGCGCAGCGCGTACACGATGCACGTTTCCATTGGTTGACGTCAGGTAAGGCGACCAATGCAAAGGGTCAATACAGGCTCATTGGCCGCTGTGCTTTGGGCTAGATTCTTTCAACGTTGACCCCATTCAGTTTTTGAACTCCATATACTGCTGCAGAGTTTGTATTAATACCAACTCGACCAAAGCATTGAACGATGCACCCACCGTACCTGCCCATAATGTGAACAGTGACCGGGTTAAATGTTTGGTCATAGATTGATAAGTAGCCTAATCCATAAAAACTTAGTTGGTGAGAAGCTATTTTGAGAAAGGATTCCCTTTGAAGTAACATGGTTTGGATAATTTTCACTCAAAACAAATGTCAACCTGAGAAACGATTCATGCATGAATCGTTTCTCAGACTTCTGAAGGTTGGTGTCCGTTCACAAATGCCGCGGCCAGAGATGCGGCTGGTACCCGCAGCTTCCTCGCTAATGGTGGATGGATTCAACGTTCGTGTGGAAACACCGTGTAAGTTTGTTGCTGTTTTCTCAGCAAGTAGACTCTGCATTCAGCTGAAACTTTCACACTTTTATTGTATCTTTCTTTATAATTTTGCCTGTAAGCCAGCATTACGTTGACAAAAACCAATCTATGACCCTAACTTTAAAGTAACATTTCGTTATTGTATGCATTGTTTCTTTACCTTAACACACCTTGTAGAAACGTCTGTCTCTTCCCGTACCTCTCAGATGTTCGAACCTCATGTCACATGTACAATCAAGACCAGTGATATGATGAACACAGGCTGTGCAAATGAAAACATCAAACAATAAGTCAATATTTTCAAGTACATTGCGAAACAACACCCTCCCGCATAGAAACCTTTTACATGTATCTCAAATTGATTGTTTACCGCAATGGAATATCTGGAATTGATTTCAATCATTGCTGTTGCGGCAATATCGGAAGCTACTATTTGGGCAGAGGATCGCAGTTGGGGTCCTGCCCAAGTGGTTAAATCTCCGGAAACCATCGAGTAAATATAGTACGTGAGTTATGGATTGAGCCCTTGGCTTTTACTGCCGGATTACGAATCTGACTGTCGATGAAAGAATGCAAATATCACAGACAGTATAATTCAGTCTACCTACGGGGATCGGTTGCTTTAAATTCTGACAATGCGTCACACATGCGCGCGCATCTGCTATACACCCAAAGTTTTTGCTACTTCTGATTCCAAAGAATTGGCTTACGTTTGTGTGTAATTTACGCCCCCTTCCCTCCCCCACATTAATTTACTATGACATAAATTGATATTTCTGACAAAATCTTGATACTCTGCAAAACATTACTTGAAGGTCTTGTATTCATAAGCTCTCAAAGAAACCATTGCTCAGTGAATTTTCTGTGGGTTTATTTCTGGTCATCGTTGGAGCCAGTTTGTGTGGGAAGGGCGCGGCTCACCGTGGACCTATACGTCACACTTACGAAGAGGACTATTCGAAACGCTTTCAGAGAAGAAGAAAGAAAAACTAGATAACAAACTAGAAAAGAAGAGCGACAACTTACTCTGGTAATCAGGTTCTCCCTTTGCACCCTTGCGGCCTTTGCCCTTTCCTTTGCCTCTGCCCTTCCTGCCTTTACGACCTTTCCTCCCCTTTCCTCGCCTGCCTCCCTCACCGGTGGGCGTGTCTGGTACCGCCCTCTTCTCCAGCAAGACCTCTGCTAGGCTGCGTTTTTCTATGCTTTTCTCTAGAAGATCCGTGTTCTCGAACTCTGTTTCATCCTCGGCCATTGTTACCATGACGACAAAGGCGCTGAGCGCGAAGAGGGTTAGGTAAATGACGAGTTTAGTTGCCATGTTGGCGGATTCTTCTGACGGGGAAAGAAATCAACACTGTGGTTAGTTTACAGTAAAATATTAAAAGGTATAATGCGAGGCAAACCTTGCATAATCTACATAATGATCAATGGAACTCTGGTAATAGTGCCGTGGTGGCTACAAGTACAAGTACAACTAAGCACCGAGTCACGTTCCGAAAACAGAATATCTATTAGTGTTGACAGAAGATCGTTGACGATTAAACATTTCCCACTGTTGTGTGCGCTCGTACAGAATTCAACATCACACCCCAGGCCGCAAGTCAAGATCGGTCGGTAGATCTTCTAGCCATGGGCGTACGACCTAGGGGGGGGGGGGGGTTCGGGGGAACTGCCCTCCCAAATTTTGGCAAAACAGTGGGGAAAATTCAGACAGAGCAAGAAGAAACAAATTGACAGGAAAAGCCAACAAAACAAGTATATTTAGAAATTGATACCTATGTTTGTATATCTGTACAATTTTAGGCAACTACCCTAACCAAAGATTCCACCATTCGCCCATGCTTCCGGCATGGATCGCCTTGCAATTGCCGTGTGTAAATCGTCAAAATGAAATAAAAATTCTAGCTTAACAACGTAGTGACAAAAGCATATCAACAAATCACTCTTCTGGCTTTTTCTGTTATTAAATGTTTATCAAACGTATCAAATATTAAGTAGAATGTTAGTGAAATTTCACTGACTAAACTTAAACATTCGATTTTATTGTATGGTTGAGCCAAGATCTTTTCTGATCAGTGTTGTATGGTTATCTATACAAGCTTTACCCCGCAGAGTAAACAATACCATTTAATCAACTGTAAACACCGAGAGAATTAACTCACCTATAATCTTGTTGCAAGGCTGGACAGCTAAAAGTGGCAGAGGCGACCCACAAGTTGCGATTCTGAAGACGGTCAAGGAATCGTCGTCTTTTATGCATAACACGTGACCCTGACCCGCCCACACGACGTGATGATACTGATAGTATAGCCCAGTGTAAACTTCACGATGACGTGATTGGAGGACAATGACGGCTACGTCACACCGGTCAGCCCTGGAGGGACCAATTAAAAAGAAGCTACGCAGACCCATCGATCTCAACCCCCTCAAGGTTCCGTCGGTGTACGTTCATTCAATCCACGCCAAGGTCCATTTCCTATTTTTCTCAAGCAGTGGTCCGCCTGAAGGATCTGTGGTCAGGCAGCGATAACCACAAGATCTATTTACAGGCATTTCACTTTTAAAAATGATAGGGCGCAGTGTTTTGAACACCCCCCCCCCCAACTTAATTGAAGAAAGTTGGTGTGTCGACGACAACAACCAAACTCGCAAGAACGTTTTTCAAAAAGCCTTTGGATTTATGATATAAAAGGTAATGATTGGTAAATACTCCAATAATGAATGACTATAAACACTTACTTGGTGTGAAGCACTGCAGCTGTTGATAGTACATACTATTTTTAGAGAGAGTTCCCTTCGAAGTACGGTAAAAATAGTTTGGATAATTTTCACCAAAGTCATTTGGATTTGAGAAACGATTCATGCTTGATTCGTTTCTCAGGTTTCTGAGGGCTGACTGAAAAATCCAAATTTCCGTGTGTGAGTCCTTCCGCGAATGCTGAGACCAGAGATGCAGTTGTCACCTCGCTAAACGTGGATCGATTCGACGATCTTGATGTAAATACCTTGAATTTTGTTGATGTTTTCTCAACAAACAAGTACACACTGTTTTCAACTGAAAGTTTCACTTGAGACTTTTATTGTAACTGTGTTGATAATTTGACCTATAAATCAGCATTACGTTGAAAAACCCATCAATCTATGACGCTACCCTTGGTCTGGATTCGTGGAGTTATAAGAACACCAATTGTTAATGACAGACCTTGGGGTTCAAGCTCAAGGCGACTCGTTCTTATTGGGACTGTCGTAAGACTGATTGCATTTCCTGGTAATATTATTTGGAAATCGCCGGCAGATACGAACCTCGCGCCCAATCTCAATCTTTGTGAATGTGGGGAAAAGACCATGGCAAAAACACGTCAGCCAAATGACGCCACCACGGTCTTTATCATCAAGTGTAAACGGGGTCTAATCGTTTGTGATGTAGAACTATCGACTATGGGGAAAAACACTTTATAAATCGGGAATAAGACTCACGTTTTCTAAGTTGTTTTACTAAACTGTCCGCAGTTCTGAAAAAGCAATAATGTTATTGTGACGACTGGTCAAAGTCTTTAAAAAACCGCAGGCATTTTCGGCTCGCAATCATCTGGAAGAAAATTGTTTATAGTTCTGGAAGAACAATGCACATAAAGTTTGTGGTTCTTGGTTTTCTATGTTGTGGTCTGCTACAATTTGCATACTCTTTTGTTTCTAGAGTTCATTAACACAACTCCCAGACACCCACAAGATCTGTCTGGGCCAGTCTGCTGTTCTGGTGCCCGCCACTAGCGGGATTCGAATGGGCCTCATCTCGTCACCAGGCACACTCTGTGGTGTAGTGGCAAGTGCTCTATATCGGTGGTCTCGTGGCTTTTTCTCTATAAATCATCATTACATTGACTAAAACCAACATATGACCATACCTTTAACAACGACGACGACAACAACGAAAACAACAACAACAACAACAACAACAACAACAACAACAACAACAACAACAACAACAACAACAACAACAACAACAACAACAACAACAACAAGTATTTGAACAATATTCTAGAATCCAATCGTACTGCAACGGCAGACTGTAATTCGCCCTTCTTCTATACACGGTTTATCAAAGCCATGACTTCCGATGAGATCACAACAAGGTGAATTGTATTCACCGAATCACCGGCATTGATGACGACTGACTTTGTCCAAACCTGGCTTTCGTCAGGCTTGACAAGCTGGCTCGCTGGATGGACCCCGGACCCTTTTTAAACTGAAGCTTGGGGTCTTATATCTGGAAAATATCTGCCGTTGGTCATCTGGGATGTCATCCATCAGCGCCAATCAAACTTTACGGAAACTTACCGGACATTACATGGACGGGACGAGGGTTAACTTCGTTTTTGGATTGTTTGTATTGGGTCAACTTGGTTGCCACCAAGAACGGAAGTGCAAAGTCATGGACGCTGTGGTGCGACTATTTTTGTATATAATAATAGAAATTCTGTTTTGAGGGGGTCAATTAAACTGTGCATTGGGAGGGGGGGGGGGTCAAATTTAAAGCAAAATTCCAACACAGAATAGACGGGGTGTACAAACATTCTCCCTTCAGTGTCTTTAAACGCTCCTTTTTTGTCACAATTATTGTCCCTGCTCTTTGTGCATTTTTCTCATTGGCAAAGCCCCCCTTCCCCACCCTCCTTCCCAGGTGCGCCACCTTGTCAACAGTAACGCTAGTCTCGCGAATCACAAGTTTTGAATTATTCTCGTCGGTAGCTTACAACCCGGCATTCTTGTGTGGAGTTTGTATGCGATTATAGTCCACCTTGACCCACTATGTTGAGACCCCTGCTATATAGTCTGGGTGACCATAGAACGCGGAATATCCTTGATGCCGGACAGGGCGAGACCAGATGTTTTCATTTGAAGGAGGGGCAGGCCTTTGTGCATGTTTTCGATCTCATTTGGGTGGGGGAGGGGCAAGATGGTGGGTTCTGAGCTCCCAGCCCCAACTCCCACGCCATTAATGCCAGAGATGCATCCGCTCCAGGGCCCAATTTCATAAAGCTGTTAAGCAGAACATCATTGCTTAGCGAGAAATAAGTGGGTTACCAGTGGCAACAATGTAAACTTTATGAAAATGTTGGTTGGTACCTGTTTCTGCTAGGCAAGATTCTCATGTGCTTAGCAAGTTTTTGTGCTTACAGGCTTTATGAAATTGGGTCCAGATGCGACTGCCAAAAATGTAGATAATAATAAGGCTGAGTCCGAATTGGCGGCTACGGCTATGGCTACGGCTTGATCCCCGCGTCACCGTACGTTAGAGTACTTAGCAACACCCTTAGCAACAGTCGCAGCCGTAGCTGCATTCGCCAGTTCGGATACGGCCTACTGTCCCATTGGTAAACTCAAATGCAATGCAGCTCATTAGAACTAAGTTATAACTTCCATTAAGGAGTAACTTTTCTATGCATTCAGCCAAAATGAGTCATCGTTCTAAAATGGAATAATTTAATTGAATAGAACACCTTGTCTTTTGACAACTGAACGTTAGAATAACAGGGCAATGGATCTGGGATGTTTCAAATTAAATAATCATGATCAAAATCGATATCAGTGTTTTTGTTCAGGGCAAGCTTGTTTTTCTTGGAAAGTTACGATGACAACGAGCGGGGGAAAGATGGGCGTTATGGCACTCAAAGATGGGAGAGTCTTTCCTTCGGGAGGGGGGGGGGGTCCAGGGGTAAAACACACCCACCAGGCCTGACACACAACCTGTTACCACACAAAAACTGTTTTGATATTGAAAACGTCTTCTGTAATAAGCTTAGACATCAGCCACCCGCAGACCCTGACCCAGTGGTCTGGCAAAATCAACAGACGTCCGACGAACTGCGGAGGATGTTGTTATCCCTGGTCACGCTGACCGCACTGCTCCTGACGTCTGTAGTGCGGGTGTGACTTGGATGAGGAAATGCCAATGGTTGAATCGTATACCTTCGCTCGTCCCCAGCGCCTTGCCTTAAAACCAAAGGTGCTGGGATGGGCAAACGTATCAAGCACGCTCATTGGTTAATGCTCAGTCCCATCATGCATCACACTCACACTGCAAGCACTGCACGCATGACATACTTCCTGAACAAGAATCTGTGCAAGCTGATTAGCCCATCCCAGCGGTCCTGGATAGGCCGCTGGGGCCGAGCGAATCGTATACCATCCTTTTCTTGTACATCAAAGAATTGTTGTGTGTTATCTATTATGTACACAGTTTATTGCAGGCGTGTAATTTCTCAGGATTTTTCTTGATTGAAGGATTTCTCTCAAACACACTTTGAAGTAAGGCAGTGGCCACAGAGAGAAAGAAATAGTTCACATTATGTGTCCAAACCTATAGTTTTGTATTTCTTGTGATGCACATAGTCAGCAAACCTCATGTATTGTAACATCTGGGAGACTGGTCTAGAGTAAAGGGGACCCAGACCAGCAAGCCATTTTCAGGAAGGTTCACATTCGTCAAATCTCATTTATGTTATAAAATGGAACACCGCGGGTTTCAATCCAGATAACTAATATTGTTCTATCTTTAACAAAAACACACAAACTCATTTTCTACATTTCAAACTGTGCATATAAAGACAGCAACTCTTGAAATACATGTCTTTATGGATTGCGCAAAACGAGAAACAAAAACTCAGTGAAAATAGTGACACCCAAAAATGTGATGTTCATTTTGGTTTTTTTCCTCGAGCACCCCCACCGCACCCACCCTGCCCCAGCGCATTATGGCAGAATATGTTTCTCAGGCCCATCTCTATCGATAAAGCCTTGTACGACTTCACTGCCGCTCATATTGGAGCCCGTGTGGGCGTTTCTTGATAACCTCCCCTAATTGGAGAGTTAGACTTGTGGACAAATCGTTTTAAATGTATGTCACAGTGACATCTCTCACGCGACTATACTGCTCTTGTGATATTGCTGGCGCCTCCCGAACACTGGGCCGTAGTCGCAAGAACAGTAGTCTCGCGGGAGTTTAGTCGCAAGAGAGCCGAATAAGCTGCCACCACAATAAACATTGAACGACTTGGCCTCAAGTCTAATATGGGAGGGTGACTAACAAGCCGCGTAAAAGTGGAACTTCTCGGAGTTTTTTTCGGCCGTGGTCAAAGTGAACGTGCCCAACGTACACGTTCAAGGCCGGTTGTTGTTGACGAATGGGTTGACGAAAATCACAAGTAGACCTAACCACCGGATGGATAAACCACGATTTAAAAAACACGTGGAATTTTCGAATGAATATGGACATGGGTTACTACACGAATCTATGCACAGAAATAAAAAGCATTGTTTTACCCTTTTTTCAACTATTTCTTTTTATCTAAGTGTGTTGTTTACGATATTTCCAGGTTTTGCCTGTGTTATTATTGCTTAATTAATGAAGTTTCTTTCATCTAGCATTGACATTTGACACACCGATTTTGTACACAAAGGATCCCGGCAAACTTTTGTCCCGCCCCTTCTAAAATTACTGTCCCTTGTGGATTGACACCCCCCTGGGACGTGTGGCATGGTCCAACTTAGGATATCATGAGCTGACCAGTGCGTACGACGTGGTTAAGACAATGGAAATGTTGTCAGCAGCGGTCCTCAATGCAGGGTTTAAGGTAATGTGGTGAACTTGACGTCAAAGAGGAACCCAAACCAAGCCAAACAAGTAAAAGGGCCTACATTACGAGAGAGAGAGAGAGAGAGTTGTGTAGTAAATAAATGAGGTCACTCATCACTGTGACCACTACTCAAGGACTTTTGGCGTTGGCGTTTCCTCGACCCCGAGTGATCGGCCCCTCAGGAGCGGGATTGTTTTGGAGGGTTTGTCAATTGAGCTTGAACATTGCAATATTGTAAAATGAGCAGATGCCCACCAGGAAATTTATTGGCAGTTCAACTGATCTCTGTAGTCTATTACTCTGTACTATTTTCTCCGTTAGAACAATAATAGGTTTTCCCTGTCATTTTCGGCATAAAAGCGGCCAATTTTAACGCCGCATTATTCTATTAGGATAAATTGTGCGTGTCACTTGAAAATTGAGAAGATGGAAGTAATTATTTAGTTATTTCTTCTTTCTAGCCTGTTTCACACCTATCGCAGGATGAAAGAATCTTCACCAATTCTCCATTTCCCACTATCCTGAGCTGTCTGTTGCCAAACAATGGCTCTAAATGTTCTTAGCTCAGCTCTCCATCTTCTGTTTTGTCTCTCTCTTCTTCTTGTAGGCCCCTACGGTTTCTAGGAGAGTCCAAAATTAATGGTCGCTCTGCTTGCCCCCACCTACCTCCTTGATGGGTGACCTGCCCTTCTCCACTTCTTTGATCTAGTGTTCTTAATAACACCCTGCACTCTTGATTTACTCGTCCAAAAACATTGAATTACATGCAGTAAAACTATAAGCCTTATAATATTATTGTTAAATAAAAAATAGTCTGGGAATATATTCATTTCAATGTCCACCATCACACAGCTTATCTGGGACACGGAGAGAACGGTGCATTTCTACAAAACCCAAAGCTCTGCATGCTGACCGTTCCATCATTAACTTCCAGACTATTCCATTTATAACTCCATGCAATGAGGCTTGATGTCAGTCGTCACTCGCTTTAAAAGTTGCAGGTGCTTTCGATAAAAGCAGGTGGACCCTTTTTAGTCTTCCCCTAGGAAGGCCGTAATTATCATAATCGTTGTTTTTATGAGACGTGTCCATCAACACACTTCTACAAAAGAAAGGGTGGACGTTTGCGTGTTAAATTGGGACTGCAACCAAGTTATGTAGGTCGTACTTAACCCTTTCTTGCCCCCGATCCAGTTTTCTTTTGGCGGAAACAATAGTCTCATACAGCACACATAATGCACTTGATCAACAGAAACGTTTTAAGACAGTTTTGTTTTAATGTTTATACATATTTTTTTTATGAGACCAATTTGTAGCACCTTATCATGGGTTACGGGTGCTGCAGCGCATTTCAGCAGCCACTGCCAGAAACACCTGGACAACCCATTCTCTTAGCGATATTAATGTATAGTAACTGGCTTCCTTTACGCGCTCTACACAATACACATGACCATTACTACGCTCCATCCGAAAGACGTAGCAGTGAGGGTTTAGGCCTATAATGTGTGTCTTGCAAGTGTCAAGACCGTGACTCATTTATACTACAGAGCACTGAGACGTACTATTTTAAATGAAAGGGTCGTTCGATGGAGGTGTAAAGGAAGCGTGGGCACAAAATTGTGGGGTTCACCCCGTGTGTAGCCCCCCCCCCCCCCCCCCCCCATATGTACGACTTGTACGTGCACCCGCAGGAAGGGGGTGGCACGGCCACTGTGCCGGTTTCGGCCAATAAGCAGGCTCCAGGAATCATGCGCTCCGAACCCCCGAAGCCAGTAGAAACGTCCCTCCAACTAAATGAAACCCCTTGTGAGTTCTTTACATTTGTTCTCAAATTGTTATTTAAACACATGCATGCAGTTATTGTTTTGTTTTTGTTTTTGTTTTGTTGTTATGAATTTTAAGTTTAGCCACACAGTTGGATGACAAAAAAAAAACAATTAGTGAGAGCGCCACCAAGCGATGGAATTTTGTAGCAAATATATATTTGACTGGTAACCCAAAACATTGTAACTGTGATACTTCTTGAAACAAGATGGTACCAGCGATATATTCACCGGTTCTTTGTACAGATTGTTGAAAACAACTTACCGAAATTCTTTTAAATCTGCAAAATGACGTGGCTTCAGTAATTCAAGACCCTTACAGATATTTTCTGGATAATCGTAAGAATTATGATATTATAAAATGTTAAATGGAATTAATCTATTTATTTGTATTTTTGAATGTTCCTGTGTTGTCCGTATTTTGGGCAAATTTATTGCATGTGTATTGGCAGTATAGCTAAATGCTACTGACGAACGTACGCGTGTACGTGTACACCACACACTGCACAGGCAGGCAGGCAGGCAACGAAATAATCGAGATTTAACGTATGATTTGAATGACCACTGGAAAATTTGAAGACTTTGTATGCTGAATCAAGAATTCAGAAATCGTCAAAAAAATATGTTACTTTTGTTTTTTGAGTTTTGGCTGGCACTGGCGGTGGATGTTTTATTACACTCACTTTCCTTCTTTACAAGTTAAAAAAAAAATATATTGCTTTGAAATTTGATGGTAAACATTCCAAAGCGCTATAGTTTTTTACCAATCATGTCCAAAACAGTCCATAGGTAATTTTTGGTCTTTATTTCCCCTGGGAGCCACAAGTTCATGAAGTTACGGAAAGAAAAGGTCCTACTCTTCATTAAATGTTTGTGAGTTGAATTTTAATCTGAAAATTAGAAAAAGAAGAAAATTTTGTTTTTAATCTTATTTTTTTGAACAAACAAGAACTTGAAAAAGACAAGAGTCAATTGCACAGCGTTTCATGCAAAGGGAAAGGGCAGTAATGTGGACCACTTTGAAATATCACTGATCAGTGATTCAAACTTATAATTAATAATACTGTATTTTAAATAATTAGATAATAATAATAATAATATATTGTATTTGTATAGTGCCTACTGCAGGCCAGCCTCTAAGCGCTTAACATTCAGTATTTCCTGCAAGGTATTTGGGGCTACGTTTTGAAGTATGAGACCTACTCCTTTACATAGCACCTTGTAATGGTTTTACAAGGTGCTGTGGCGCAATATGCAGCCGATCAAACCAGGAACACCGGGGCGGACCCCTTCTCTTTTCGATAAGTGCACTGGGTTCTTTTTCGTGCGTTACACAACACACGGGACCAACGGCTTTACGTCCCATCCGAAGGACGAAGCAATCATGGTTAAGTGTCTTGCTTAAGGACACAGGTGTCACGACCGGGGCTCGAACCCACACTCTGCTGATTAGAAACACCAGAGCTTGAGTCCAGTGATCTTATCCACTCGGCCACGACACGCCAAAGATACATGTCAAAGAGGGCGCTACATCATGATTTACCGGTGAATTATCCTTCCGCATAATTTTTTCAACAAGTAGACACTGCATTCAGCTGAAACCATAAATCAGCGCATTCTGTTGACCAAATCCAATCTCTGACCCTACCTTTAACATCCAATGTTCGTCTTGCAGCATTAAAACCAAGAGCCAACATGAAGTCACCTCCTACAACGCTGGTCTTGACCTGTACTGGTAACGTCGCTGATGAAGACCTCGAAGACAGACTAGCTAGGATAACAGCTGCCCTCAAGGATCTCTCGGAGACTGGTAAGTAAACACTGCCCTCTATCATTGAATAATCAGGGCTCGAATTTGTTGAAAAATCCACAAGACCGCTTGTAGCTCAAAATGTTTACAGAACCAACATTTTGTTTACAAGACCTGAATCAAAACATGCAAAGAAACTTTGTACGCAGTGTCACAATTAAACTTTTGTTATCTGGTCCTATGGGTAATGTCAATACTCAACAGGATAGAGAGATTGTTACCAGACTCAAAAGTCAACATTGGAACTTAATTTGTTTTGAACTAAAGTTGAGGTGAGGTATTGTTATTATTCAAAAATACAAGACCGCAGGACTTATCCGTTCATAAGTTTACTGGCCCAAGGCTAAAAATACTGGCCTTGGGCCTGCATCCCAGTGTAAATTTCGAACTCTGATCAAGTTACATTGCTGTTCATTTTTTATTTCACTACAGGATGTTATTTTTGTTTTCAATCATCAATCACATAAGAGTGATTTAAATAGCTTATATTTTTATTTTGGTCTTTTTACCCTCCTGCTATCAATATGTTTCTCGAGACAACCCCACCCATACCTCACTATGCCACAACAGTAGTATTTTGAGGCACATACTCTACCCAATAGAGTAGAGCCATTTCCGAGGGGGTTTCAATGCGAGTGGTAAGCTGGAGAAGCCACCGACTGTGCTTAAGTGCAGTGTAGATACAGCTACTTTTAGTGGAGATATCCCACCTGGGCCCAGTTTTATAGAGCTGCTTAAGCAGACCATTTTGCAAAAATTTGGTGGATACCAGTCAGAATGGTGCATGTGACATGGTATTTTGGCTGGTAACCTTATTCTTGGAAGCATAATTTTGTGTAAGCTTAAGCGGCTCATTTTTCTAAACATTGAAATTCAGTTTCGGTTAAGAGTCTTGCTGTTTCAATTTTTTGGTAGGGAGAATGCCAACATTAAGGCTAGATAGCTTAGTTGGTAGATCACCAGGTTTTTAATCTGTAGGTGGCAGCAAGTCCTACCCTAGTCAATTTGTCTTTGTTCAACCCAAAATTATTTAAATTAATATTTGAAATAAAAAAATCCACCCCCTTAATCCCTCTCACTGCCGCTTCCCAGGTTGTATCGCAAACTTGGGTGTGATCCCTGGCTATACGGCAGTTACAGGTTGAATGGCTTCTGATTTGCACGGCCAAAAAAGATATTGACCTCCAAAGGTTGCAGGTTCAAGTCCCACTCCAGTCAAGTTTTCTTTATTCAACCCAAAATTGTTTTAATCTTTATGCATTTTTTTGTACCATAATTTTACTTGCCTTTTTGTGTTCTCTTTGTTTTAATATCATAGCCCACCTCCATTTAGTGTAAATATTTGATTACTTATTTATTTTTTCAGATGATGATGCTGTGAACCTCTCCAAGGTTGAGCCATGGAACAGTGTTCGTGTCACCTTCAATATCCCACCAGAAGCTGCAGCACGCCTTCGGGAGCTGGCTCAGCGAGGGGACCCCAATCTGCACAAGCTCGGTATTCTGTCAGTGCAGGTGGAGAATGGCGATGCGATTTCCCTGCCTCCACCTCCAACAAGTGAGGCACAGCGCAGCCTGTTTTCTCCGCTACCCTCAACACCATCGAGTACACCCCAACTGTCTCAAGGTACCCCAATTGTTCCCCCTTCTCCCTCACCTGTGATGGCGTCTCCTCTCAATCCATCATCAACTGCAACTCCAGCAACCATGGTTGCTGGACTTGCCATAGGATCTGGAGGCGGATTAAATTTCCCAATGCCCGGTGTCTCTCTTCAGCAGCTTACCCGACCACCTCTTCAAGGATTACCAGGTCCAGGCCCTGGGTCGTTGTTTCCACAACAAGGGGCTGGAAACCTTTGGAACACCATGAATGCCCCTCAGCAACGCCCTCTCCAACCACCATCTGCAAGTTTTTGGAACCAGATCCCCCAGTTTTTTCCCCAGGTCAACATGGCTCAGACAAATCAGCAGCCGAACATACAAACTCCAACAGGTCCTTCTCAGCCAACTGCACAACAGGCAAAACCTCCAGCCAAAAAGAGGCGCAAACGCACCAAGAAAGCAAACATACAGCCTCCTGAGCTGGCAGTGGCAGCAGGACAGCCGCTTCTACCCCTCCCCCCTCACTTGCAGTCCCTGCCTCCCACAACTACTCCAGATAACATTGACAGTTTCAACACCAGTAAACCATCAAATCTGATCCTTCCACCAAGCTTAATTGACAATCCTATCAGTCCGAATTCACCGCCATCTTCATCTACAGCAACAAGTGTCATGCCTGCTGCATCTGTAGCGGCCACATCAACTGCACCATGCACACAGTTCTCTTTCACAGAGATCCCCATGTCAAGGGGACTTGTCACAAGCCCGCAAACCCAACAAATGCAGCTTCTACAGAAGAAAACCGATGTTGCGCTGACGAGCCCACTCTTGGTAAATCTTCTTCAGAGTGACATCTCCTCGAAACAGTTTCCTCTGGCAAACACTTCGGGCGGTAAAACCATTGGGACTGTTACTCCAACAACGGGTCAACTTGGACCTTTCAGCCAAGAATCGTTGATGGCAACTCCTCCAACCACAGCACTGAGTACAAGTTCCCCATTCACAATCGGAAATAGTGTTGGCACTCTTGTGACCCCAAACTCGACCATCCCTAATAGTATTCCCCCATTATTGACAACGCAGGGTAACATTTTGAGTCAAATATCCACGTCGAATCAGTTTCTGCCCACTAATCCTTTGTTGCAGGCTAACATTGGACATCTCTCTCAGGAGCAAATCCAATTTCAACTCAGTCAGTTGACATCCGCTGGGCAGTTCACACAAGCACAAATGCAGCATAGTCAGTTTATGCAGGGTCACATATCGCAGAATCCATTACTACCTGGTCAAAATCAAGTACAACCAGGTAATATGCAAACTTTTCCAATGCCTGGCGGGCATCATTCATCTAGTCCCTCGTTTCCTCCCCAGATGTCCCACATTCAACTCCCTAATGTCAGAATGTCCATCGGTCCGATATCAAATGCAGAACAGGTTGCTCAAGGTCAGGTCAGACCAGGTTTTATGCACCCTGGACAGATGCCTCGAAACCCGGTTCCAATAGATCCTAGTCAGTTACAACAAAACAACTTGCAAATAACTCAGGCTGAAGGTCAATTTCAACCTAATCGCCAGCTGGAAATGATCCCAAGTTCCATTTCAATGAATCAAATGGACACTTGGAGTGCTGCTCCTACTTTTAGCTCATCAGCTGACCAAGAAAAGCAGCGGATGCTCATGGAGCTTCAATCGAAGAAACCAAAAGAACCTATTCCTGGTTGGAATGGGAATGACAAGCCAACTGGACCTCCAAAGCCGAAGGTCGAGGTGAATCCTGCATTTGATGAAGAGGCTGCACTACGTGGGATGACAGAGGCTGAGAGAGACACCATGGCCGCTGCTGCAGTCATTGCCAGGGAAGCCAAGGAGGCCGCTGATGCTAAGAATGGAAAACAGTCTCCAAGCAAAGATGTCTTGCCTTCAAAGTCTGAATCCCAACCAGGAGACCAAGCTATAAAAACAGTGACTGCGTCTACCACTTCAGGATCATTAACAGAGAGTAGCGGGTTGTCAACTCAACTGCCCAAATCTGTTCCCAGTGCAAATATTGCGTCTCCAGTTACAAGCCTCCCAGAAAGTCAGTTTGACCCTTTGAAGGCTGGTCAGTTATCATCTAGGGTTGGACCGCAAACACCATCAAGCACTGAGAGGAGATTGTCAAATTCGCCTGTTCGCTTGTCTCCTCCGAAGATGCCCGAAAGCATAAAGCAGAGGAAGACACCCCCATCGTCAGCCGCCAGGCCAATTTCCCATCCGCAAGGACATTATGGACCCATCTCAGGAGGGTCACCAACATCTATGTCATCTAGCATTGCAGGATTGCAAACCCTGACGTCCAGAACCTTTGCTCCATCAGCCCAGCCCTCCATTCGGGATATGGCGTTATCGAGAAACAACCCAGAGCACAACACACTTAGTCAGTTCCTGAGCAGTGTTACACCACCCTCTGAGATACTGCAGATGGCACCGTTGTTCCGTAGTACTAAGCAACAGGAAACACCCCCAAAACCGATGCTAGGGGTTCCACCTAGCTCCACTGCCTCTCAGAGTGACTGGCTTTCTTTACCAGCTGTAGAAGGCCAGAAGCCTCTGCCAGCTTTACCTTCTCAAATAGGAGCACGGACACCAATGCAGCCAACAGAGTTTAGCGCTGCTACAGAGAGAATGCTAGGGAGTATGCTTGACACACAAAAATCTAATATCAGTAACATTGAGCGCCCAGCAAATCAACCAAGGGTGATCACAACAGAGGGCATCAAATTCATGCACCAACTAGTTGGAAGACCTCCACCAACAAATACCACGAATCAAGGACCTGCCAAGGATTCATCTGCCCCCAAAGACAGCCCACAGGAGCCGCAAGAACAAACTGTTTCTGCAAAACAAGATGATAAATCACAACTTAAGGCACTATTGAATGAGATTGTCAATCCTGCAAAATCTCCAATGGAGGCAAAGCTCCAGGTAGGCAGTACAAATGTTGCAGATGACAAAAATGTTGAGAAGTTCCCACTATCTACGACACCAACTTCGAGGGAGTCTGGTCCAGATATTAGACAGCCATCCACCACGCCCCCATCAGCTTCACATCATGCAGAACCATGGCTTGGTATTCCAAATCCAGGCACTCCTTTTCCCCAAGCATCTCGCACAAAAGTTGATACTGTACCACAGCCTAGTAACATCACCTCCATGTATATACCGCCCTCTACCATTGGTAATCAGCAGCAACGGGCGATGTTTAACCGACCATCTACCGAACAGCAACTTGGAACCAGCTCTACAACTACACCTACAGCAGCAACATTTGAAACCTCTCACCTTGGAAGCCTGTCGCCATTCTCTGGTCTGGTAGGTGAGGGAAGCAAGAGCGGACCATTTAAGAATTTGAAAGACTTCGATCAGACATCTCAAGCTGCGTATCTTGGTCAGCCTCATGGCACTTTGCCTCAGGCAATGGCAGGTCAAGATCCTGGGGATACCGTCAGTAGTATTGAAAAGAAAGAAACACAATTCAGCCACGTTGCTGAGGGTTCAGCAACTAATTCCCCTGCTCTTAAACTAGTCCTGCCATCCCAGCATCAACTCCAGACTCACTCATTTCCTACGCATTTGCCCACAAAATCGCATGTACCTCAGCAACCATCACTGCAGGAGACACCGATGACAGTATTGGAAAGAGCTCCTGAAATTTTATTGTCGCCCACAACGCTTTCAACAGCATCGAAAGAGTTGTTAGAGAGCCTGGCAGCCCATGGCACAGTCTCAGCATTACCTTCAGCTCCAGAAACAATGCCTGGCGTTGGTGGCAGGCATGGTCCTGGCTCAGAGCAAATAACTCAAAAGTTTCAAGGGTTTACTGCTTCAAAACCTGAAGCACAAACATTTACTGCTGCTGAAATACCCAACAGTTCACCAGAGGTACCGCCCGCAAACATTGGCAGTAACACAACAAC
Source organism: Pisaster brevispinus (assembly GCA_023634235.1). NCBI lineage: Eukaryota > Metazoa > Echinodermata > Asteroidea > Forcipulatida > Asteriidae > Pisaster > Pisaster brevispinus. The sequence continues at coordinate 11,453,676 of JAMKCF010000017.1, forward strand.
AGTACAAACAGCGCCTGGCACCACTCCCAATGCATATAGTTCTGTTTCTGTGGCACTTACATCATCAACGCCTGCTCCACCAATGCACACTGAACATCCAGCTGACAAACCAGGAATCACATCCCAAGTAGTTGTTACGACAGCAGAATCAAGTGTGGCCTCTGTCTCGCCAATAATCCCCACAGCTGTAGATGCTTCATCTATTTCAAGTACGAGTGTGTCCGCATTTACACCCGTCCAGCAATCGAGTGAAGTCACTGACATGAAACAGATGTCCTTGATGCCACTTTCACAGCTGGTGGCAGCCACTCACAGCTCTCTGCAAAGTCACCTGAGCAGCCAGCCTAAAGCAACTGTCCCTATCACTCAGTCTTTACCATCATTATCCCAGCCTCCTGTAAGTCAGCAGTCCACAGTCAACATGCAAGGAAATACTGTGCTTACAGGTGAAAAAGAGCAAAATGCCCTCCAATCTCAAGTTCCCAAACCTGCCCTGCAGTCTGAGAATCCGAGAGAAGAACCACCAAGCTATCAGCAGTCATACCCAACATCTAAGTTGTCTGAGAACATGTCCAAAAAAAGTCAAGATGAGGTGAAACGAGTTGAACCAGAATCTCCATCAAAAGGTGTGGTTGGTGAAGCAGACACAAATTCACAGCAAGTGTACACGAAGCCTTCAGGAGAAAAGCGTCTGTCACAACTACGGCTGTCGCCCAAGGCAGGAGCGTGCATTGGTCACTCACAAGGACCCCAAACGACATCCACTTCCCCTGTAAAGCCTTCGATTTACACTTCAGCGTCAAGCACCTTAGCACAAGCCCAATCAATTATGGTCAAGACAGCAGCAATGTCTAGGGCCTCCGGGATCATGAAGGCAACAGAACAGATGTCAAGACCTGTACGATCAAGAACACCACCAAGAGCATCGCTGTCTACACTTCCCCCAACTACCTGTAATAATGACTCGTCACTTGGAAGTGCTAGTGCCTTGTTGAGCTCAATCGCCAAGTCAGCATGGACGGTCACGACTGCAATGGCGTCGGCAGCAAAAGCCAAGGTCGTTCCAACACCAAAGGCAACTGATAAAAACCTGATCCGCATGAGAAGATCCCCGGAGACACTCCCTCCAGCAGGTAAAATGGCAGCAGGAGATCGGGAAAGAGGATCATCTAGCCATGAGACTGGGGGTCTGCACACTCGCCAAACACCAAACGCACCTGCATTTAAGAACATCGCCAAGACCCCAACTGATTCTTCTGCTGATCAGATGCAGCTGATGATGAAAACCACAGAGGGAAGCCCAGGGCCAAGCCGAGTCCAAATTGATCAACCTAATGTTACACAGAAAGATTTGCAATTTAGCTCTGCAGGCACAAAACCAACCGTTGCCATTACAGCCACGACAAGTGAAACCGTACAGCCGACTAAGTCATTGGCTCACAGCTTCTCTTCAAATAGAATTGAGAGTGAGAGTATACCAGCTACCCGGACATCACCAGTATCACCTCGCTATATTGCGAGCTCTCTATCATCAAGTTTCTCAACGGCAAACCCTGTCTTACCGACTCATCCAATAGTTACAACCGCGACAGAATCTCAGCTCTCGACAAGATTGAAATCGACAAAATCCTTCATCGATTTCACAGAAGACAATTTTGCAACACCCTTTGCCTTAGCGCAGCAGGCACAGCAGCAGGCTCCACCACTCACAGAGACACTCGACGGGGCTAAACTAAACATTTCGCCTGCCGAGTCGTTCACATTTGGAGAATGGCAACTAGGCACCGCTGAAAAGAGAGCTTCATCTGATGACCAGAAAGTTCAAGAAAAGATCAGTATGCTGGGACAGCCCAATAAGAACCCTGCTTTTATTTCAAGTACTAAAACAGTATCTCCTGAAGAGAAACCGCACGCTGCCCCAAAGGCTGTAAGCCCAAGAGGAAAGTCACCTATTACTGACACTAGTGCTCCTATTGTACATTGCAGCACTGCAGAACGAGACACACCGACGGCGACTCCAGCAGCTGAGATGATTACACCTGGAAGTGATCAGGTTGCTGACAAATCGAATCAGGACACAGGTTCCAAGGAGCCAGACCAGAGTGTTGGAACCAAATCAGTTGAGCAGGAGTCTGCGGTCGCATTGTCAGCAACCCCAACACATTCACCCAAGGATAAGGGAGCATTAGTCCCATCTGATGCAGTTTCTCCAAGCGAATCGGAGATTCAAACCAGACATGATCCCTCAACTCCTGCCGAGACCAGCAGGATTACTCCGATCCCAACTCCCGCATCAACACCATCATCATCATCATCTCCCCCTGAGCATCGTAAGAGACCCTGCTCTGAGAATGCCGAGGAACCCCCTGCAAAGAAAACCAAAGGCAGCTTATCCCCCCTTACCAAGGATAGTGCCCAAAATTTAACAGGCACTTCTCAACAAGTTGATGAAAGCATCTCCAATGAATCCTTAACGCCCGAAGTAACAGGTGAAACATTGTTGAAAAAAGACATTGGTAACACTGAGAGTGAGTCTATAAAGATGCTGCCAAACACTGTGAAGACATCTTCTGATGTTGTTGAAGTGCCTGAACAAAACAAACTCTCTGAGGATAAACAAGTAGAACAGGTACCTGCCAGTGCTGAAACATCAACAAGAATTCCAGCTGCAGTGTCTGAGGTCACATCAACAGAGGAAGCTGTGAAATCATCCGCGGGGGATATGGGAAACCCAGTTGAAGAGACTCCAAAGTCCAGTGTGCAGCAAGAGCCTAATCAATCGTGTGAAGTGGGTATGTTCTCGGACACGGATGTACCTACGGAGTCGTCGCTCCTAAACAAGCCAGATCAAATCACAATCCTTGTTGAAGAAGTCATACAAAAAGATCCTGAAAGCGAAGAATTGTTCGACAAAAGCTCCTCGGAATGTGTGTCTGATGAGTCGTCAAAACGAGAAGTATCAGGTACAGACAAACTTGAAGTCCCATCTGCTAAGAGCCCCGTCGAAGAGCCATGCCACTCTGAAAACATCTCGGAAAAGGAACAAAGCAAGGAGGGTGGGACAAAGCCAGGAAAAGATGCAGAAGGAGAGTTTGAACCTCGGAGGACGAGGCATACCTCTGAAGAAGTTCCTGGTATGTCATTGAGGAGTCTGCGTAGCGGGCGACGGTCTCCAGCTGAGCAGCTTTCTCGAGGGAAGGACAGGGATAAAGAAGAGTCCCCTCCAACGACAAGGGGAAGAGGGCAGAAGGATCGAGACATGACGGGGGACGTTGATTCTGACGGCTCATCCAGGAAAAGAAGCACTCGCTCCTCAGGAAGAGGTATGCCCAAAGGTTTGGAAAACATTTTGAGTCCTATTTAAAATTTAATTAAAAATAGTAGTGTTTATTGGATATAATAAGTTTGAAAATCTGTTTTGAAAAAATATGTAAAATTTTGTGTGTTTTTTGTGGTTTTCTTGTTAAGACCAAACTGTAAGCTCTGAGCTTCGTCACAGTTTGAAATCATCACAACCGATTTTTAATAACCAGAAACTATTTAAGCATTATGGTTCAAATGGAAGATTTTTCATAGGGACAACTGGATTTGTTGTTTTTTTAAATTGGCATCTGTGATTTTTCATACTTGCTCTTAGGAATGATTTAAACGAAGTTATCTTTTAGCCTTGATTCAAGAAGTAATGGCACCACATTTCCCATTTGAAAATTAATTTTGTAGGATTCTGTTTATAAAAGGAAACAATTTAACCCTAGCAGTGCACTGTATTAAAGAGGGGCCCCGAGGTCAAATTAAGTTTTCGGATCCACTGATTTTCCAATAGATTCCTTTATGAAAATGGCAGAGAAAGTTACATGGTGTAAATAACTACTGTGTTTGGTACCCTTGTCAAAATCCAAATTGTTCCACAACTTCATGTTTCAAGTAATACATTCTGTACATTTTTGTACAGGAATTTTTTAGTTCATTCCTGAATTTTAATCAAAAGGACAGTGAATTTGACCTTTTTACTGGCACAGAAATTCCTAACCAAAATGTACACACCCATTGTTTGACGACCGATGACAATAAGTTTCAAATTTTATTCTGAAAGAGTATCAAATAAAATGACATTTTACACCATTTTAACGTGAAATTAGAGACTGGTAATATTTTCCATTTTCAAAAGGACTTTCTATTGGAAAATGAGTGCATAACAAAACTGATTGTGACCTTGGAGCTCCCTTTTAAAAAAAAAATGGAATGTGTGGATCTCGACACAAACATGAACTTGAATTTGAAAAAGAAACAGTATTTTCAAGTGCACGATGACTGATTGTTGTTGGTCTGGGGCCAGTTGGTGATTTGTGCGGCGAGGTTCGTATCCTGCCAAAGCGGAAAATCATTGGGCCTTAGACTATTCTTCGCACTTTTATCATTTCAGATATGTATTACGGCCCCATACCATCCTACAAGAGGCGTAAGATGAACCAGAAGTAGAGTGTTTCCTACACAAGTTGCTGTCGTTCGGGGTCAGGGTGTCTGACCTCCAGGTCTTGCTCACGACCTCCCCGGGTCTGGACTACATCACTGCTGGGTAATTGCTCATGGAAGGTAACATCATTGGTAACAATTTACGTATGCAGGTAAAAAGACTATAAACATTTTAGCTTAATCATTACAGAGCTGCTCAAACGTTCAAACGCTAGGAACGTTCTAATTGGATCAGATTCCAGCAGGCATGCATGGACCGCCGGAACATTTTGTTGGAATGTTCAAAATACTAACGCGCATATTCTCTCTTACAAATGTACACAAATGCAACATGAAAACATGCCCAGTAATAGCATACCCTGCCAAAATGACCAGTGCTGGGCCCAATTTCATGGCTCTGCTTACCGCCGAATTCTGCGCTTGCGATCACCATTCTCCGCTTACTATGCAAGCGCTGAATTTCTGTGCTAGCTGTGTAAGCGAAGAATTTCTAGTAATGTGGAGTACGCACGCGCACAAGCCAATATTCTCTGCTAACCCTGTGAAATACGCTTGACGTAAGCAAAGAATTGACTGCTTCCGTAAGCGCCGATTCTTTGCTTACGGTAAGCAGAGCCATGAAGTTGGGCCCTGTACTCAACATACATTGCAAATGTGTCTCAATGCAAAAGGTTAACTACACAAGGAGAGCAAAATTACCTGTGATGAATTTTAGTATCATTTTTAAAAAATGAATTAAGCAACTTGAGCACGTGCATAATGTTGATGGTAAAATTTAGTATCTATAGTCGGAGAATGACACATAATGTTACATGGTTTGAAGGTGGTCATGGCGGAACACTTGCCTTGAAATGCTTTTTGCCTGAAATGCAGACGCTTTTTGGGGGGATGAGTAAACCGATTAGTTTTGATCTTTCGAGTCCAAAATCCGAGGTTTGAAAACAGTGAACGGGTTTTTCACTGTTTTTTTGTGACTCTGATTATCGATTGAGGTTAAAGAGTTTCACAGATTTGTAATTTCATGTATATGTGGGGTCACACGAAGTGCGGATACCGGTAAATGACAATTACCAATGTTGGTCTTGTGCTTAAAATAGCAAATTTTTTGATGAAGCAACATGATTTGTAATATGTTTTTAATTTGTATTTATATCTGACTATGATTGACAGTTCATACTTCTTGCAACCTTTATTCTTTATCACGTACAATGTTCAATGGATGTTGCACTCTTGTGATGTTACCACTCCAAGCTCATATTGACAGTGCACGTTGTTATACCATGGTAATGGATTGTGAATTTTGATTGGTCGAGAGCCAATCACGTGACGTGATCCAAGGGCGCATGTACATGGCTCAGGAGAACATGAGTGATGTACCCCACGGGGTACATTACCTTGATCATGCCCACAGTTGGTCGTTCCCACCACCTCGTACAATATAAGAAATAGCTCTGGGTTCGAGGTTGTTATTACGCTGGTACTATGTAAGTTGATTCACATTTCTGTGCAATGTGCATTGGGAACAGTGAAGCAATAATTCTGTCAACAACCGTACCGCCATTGTTTACAATTGTTAGCCAGTGTTCATCTGCTTTTTAAGCTGTGCCAATTTCATTATAATAATTCTTGAAGATGACAAAAAATGGCCTCCAAAGAAGAGGAATCTATTACCATGATATAACAAAACAAGTCTTGCACGCTCTGTGATTGCACACTCTGTCAATGGGTTTTGTTCACCCTTTTCGCCCCCCCGGTGAACAAAACACCATGGACCCCATCACAGCAGGCAACAATTGTACATTGTTTACCAATGAATTTATTTTGTAATTATCCGCTGTGGACTCCATCTTTGACTCTTGGTGAGTCTTTCCTCCAAGGGTATTAGAGGCACTTTTTACCCATGAGAAAGACTCTGCAAGGGTTGCAACATTTGCCACTGGAAGTATTTTTACCACATGTCAGTTTGGTTGGTTGGTAAGCAGTTTGCAATACCAGTTTCTTTTTGTCTGTCAAGTTTTTTTGTTGTGCTGCAGGACTGGGCTCGATTTCACAAAGCACTAAGATTCCTCTTAAGATGAGTTGTCAGTTATGACCATAGTGATATCTATTGTGACATCACACTTTGCTTAGCAATTAAAGATTGATACACAGTTAAGATCTATCTTAACTCTTTGTGAAATCGGCCCCTGGAATTTTATCTTTGAGAGGGCAAGGCCATTTTCATTTTGCAAAGAGCACTTCCACTGGAAAAATGAGGCCATGGCGTTCGTTTAATTCCAGGCCTGGTATTATTTTTTATTCAACATGGCAACAAATGGCATATGTACATTATGTATTTCAATTTTTATTAGTAATGAACTGAATCTTAACTGGCCATTCAGTCACTGAGGAAAACTACAACAACACTCTTATAGATGTGTTTTTCAATCAATATTCTGTCAACTCGGAGGTCGTTGATTACAATTTTATATCCAAAATAAAAGGGAGTTAAATGAAAAAAGAGTATAAATTTGAAAAAATAAGTCGCAATCCTCAAATAGGTATTTTCTTGGAAACTGAATGTTTCCTTTTGACAAACAGTTACTTTGGAGACCACACTTGATCAGTAAACTCCATTCACCAGAAGCTCCAAAATATGCAATAACAATTTTATGAAATCCACACAAAGTGCACAGTAACAACCTTATAGTCCTGAGCAGACAATGTGTGTCTTTTTTTTCCGACAAAATAAACATGTTCTTCGAAAAAACAATTTTGATATTTCAAAGAGGGCAAGGCTGTCTTCATTTTGAAAGGGGCACTTCCAGTTGGAAAATCTATGGGCAATTTTTGAAGGGGCAGCAAGGCCAACACCCGGGCAACAGAGGCCATTGCCTCCATGTAATTTCAGGCCTACCTTTCATTTAAATGCCCTAAAATCCTAATCTAACATTGCACTGCACTATGCACGATGTAAAATAAGCCTTTCTTAAAAATTGTATGAATTAATTCAGGAAGTATCATTGATGGTATTTCTAACTGTTTTTAATTTTAAAATAATAATAAATGAATTGAATCATGGATCTATTCAATATGTACATACATCTTTGCATCCAAGATTTGCTGGAGAATATTTTTCACCTCCCTTTGTATAGAAAATTCTGTTCAAATTTTCTTATGAAATGAATTATTTTGTTAGTTGTTGGGTTATTTTATTTATTCAGCTCCTTGAAATCTGTAATTCCAGGAGTATACCAAAAGGTGGAAATGCCATCGTTCCAACAAACATCCTAAGATCTTGGCCCAATTTCATAGAGCTGCTTACTGGCCGATTTTGTTCATAGCGCTGCTAACCGTAAGCACACGAAAAGGCATCCTAACCTTCCGGTGCTTACTGTATGAAAATGAATGACGTAACAATGCAAATCCATAGTGAACGCGCAAGATGGCCGCCTTATTTTCTTGCTAACCTGTGAAATACGCTTGCGCTTAAAGCAAATTTTTCTGCTATAGTTAGCACGAAAATTTGCTTACCGTTAAGCAGTGCTATGACATTGGGCCCTGTACCCAAGGACAGGTCTGAGTTGGCAGCATTGGCTATGGCTGTGCAGGACTCAAAATTGGGGGGGGATCCAAAAGACTGTAGGGCTTGTAGCTCACAAATGTTTACTGGACTGGATTTTGTTTTACAGGACCAGAATTGAAATAAGGAAAAAAAAACCTACACAGTTTACCATTTGAACTGTTTTAATTTGAATGAGCACTAAGAGAAGTTGGCCTCATTCGTATTATGGGTAAGAATTCTTCAATATTCAACAGAACTGAAAGAGATTCATCAGGCTGAAAGTCAAACATTTGAACAAAAACACAAGACTGCCGGACTTGTCCAGTCATGAGTTTACTGGCCCGATGCTATAATCACTGGCCACTGGCCTGCGATCCAGTTTAATTTGTTGAGCCCTGCTGCGGCTGTTACCAAGGGTGTTGGGAGTGGCAGCCTGGACCAAGTCGCAGCCATAGTCGCTAATTCCAAAACAGCCCAAGTTTCAGACCTCCTTGTCAACATTGACTTTCAGCCCTGTATGGTCTACACTATTTTATTGTTCCACTCTAACACTGCATAAACCGTTCCTTAAAGCTTGAAATCTATTAACTCCAGGGTTTACTGGTGAAAATGTCATTATGTCAACATACCTCCCCAAATTTGGATCCTAGTTTCAGACTGTTATTGTCAGACTCGTAGCTCCGCATTTTTCGTCCAGGGATTCCCGCTCTTCATCACCATACAGAGCATCCTCAAAACATTGTTTTGTATGAATAACTTGGGGTTTTTTTTATCTCGCTCTTGGTCACTTGTACATTACTGTATGAAAGCATTGCTTATCCTTTTACTCGTAAGCTAATTGCAATTTTTATCATATTATTGAATATTAAAATGGTGTATATAAATATGAATAAATCAGCAAAAAGAAAAAGGAAATTTTGTGAAACCTGTATGTTTTCATCATTTGTGATATCTGATTGTAAAAGTAAACAATTTTGAGTGGAGATTGATACTCATAGTTGCAGGACCCAATTTTCACTAGAAATGTATTTATTTGTTCTCTCTGTACGAATTTTGACAGATGATGCTGTTTCAAAATGAAAAGCATACAAAAACTTTCACATATGCCTTGAACAATGCAAAGTATACATGTAACATGCCACATTGCCTGTGCATGGCCAGGTTTTCTGCGGATCCTTAAGAAGTACCAACAAGTCTTAAATTGAACTATCCAACTTTAAGGACCTAAGAGGCATTGAAAAATATTAAATTCAGTTATTTGAAGTCTCAGGGCTGTTGCCCCCCCCCCCCTCCAAATGAGATAGAGACAAAAAATTAATGAATGCTATAGTTCGATAGACTAAACAACCCCCCCCCCCTCCGAAAAAAACCCAGAAACAAATGAAAATAAAAGTTCTGTTGTTGCCCCCCAAAATGGAAATGTCTGGTGAAGCCACTGATGATGTTCCTACCCAATTTAGAGGGGAAAAGTGTGTCCCTCTGCTACATATCTGGCATATAAAGATATCTGTCTGCAGGAGTACATCAGCACACTGCACTTTATAGAGAATTACACCCATGGCTGATGGGTGTTATTGTTGGACATTCCTGTTCAGCCTTAACTCCAGCCCTCCCCCAACCCCCTTCCACCCCTTCCATAAACCATCATTCAATAATTCAATTAATCCTAGCCCCAATAAATAATGCCAATCTAGTTTGTATCTGACACTAATACCGTGTTTAGTTTTACTGATAACTTCTTCCTTACTCGTTTTATTAACTACCGCACTGGTGACTATTATTCTATACCCTGAAACCACCTCATGAATTACACGCCTAGGGTTAGGGTTGGGGTTGGGGTTGGGGTTGGGGTTTAAGGGTTGGGGTTGGGGTTAGGGCTGGGGTTAGGGTTCAATCAATGACACAACTAACCCTAGCCCCAGTATATAATGCCAATCCATTTTGTATCCAACCCCCTTCTGATACTAATAAGTTTTCATAATAAAACTTGTTCAAGTTTACTGATAACCACTTCCTTACTCATTTTTTTAACTACCGCACTAGTGACTATATTCTATATTCCAAAACCCCTCATGATTTACACGCTCTGGTTTAGGGTTGGGGTTAGGGTTGGAGTTGGGGTTTAAGGGTTGGGGTTGGGGTTAGGGTTCAATCAATGATTCAACTAACCCTAGCCCCAGTAAATAATGCCAATCCATTTTGTATCCAACCCCCTTCTGGTACTAATAAGTTTTCATAATAAAACTTGTTCAAGTTTTCTGATAACCACTTCCTTACTCGTTTTTTAAACTACCGCACTGGTGACTGCTCTATAGTCCGTCAACCCTTTGTTCTGGAAACCCATCATGATTTACATGCCTTTGTTTAGGGTTAGGGTCAGGGCTGGGGTTAGGGTTGGGGTTGGGGTTGGGGTTGGTGTAGGGGTTGGGGTTGGGGTTGGGGTTGGGGTTGGTGTAGGGGTTGGGGTTGGGGTTGGGGTTGGAGTTGGGATTGGGGTTAGGGTTAGGGTTAGGCTAGGGCTGGGGTTAGGGGTAGGGTTTTGGTTAGGGAGAGGGATAGGGGTTAGAGCCAATGTAAGTGTTGGGGTAGGGGTTAGGGTTAAGGTTGGGGTTGGGTTAAGGTTGGGGTTGGGATTAGGGTTGGGGTAGGGGTTAGGATTTGGGTTAGGGCTAGGGTTGGTGTTAGGGTTAGGGTTGGGTTTAGGGTAAGGGTTGGGGTCGGGATTGGGGTTAGGGTTGGGGTTGGGATTAGGGTTGGGGTTGCGGTTGGGGTTGGGGTTAGGGTTGGGGTTGGGGTTGGGGTTAGGGTTAGGGTAAGGGCTTGGGTTGGGGTTGGGGTTAGGGTTGCGGTTGGGGTTAGGGTTGGGGTTAGGATTAGGGTTAGGGTTGGGGTGGGGTTAGGGTTTGGGTTGGGGTTAGGGTTAGGGTTTGGGTTGGGGTTTGGGTTTGGGTTTGGGTTGGGGTTGCGGTTGGGGTTAGGGTTAGGGTTGGGGTTGGGTTAGGATTGCGGTTAGGGTTCTGGGTTAGGGTTTCGGGGTTAGGGTTTTGGGTTGGGGTTGGGGCCATTGTAAGGGTTGGGGTTAGGGTTTTAAAAAAACTATCGGACCATATAGGTGTATAGCGATCACACTAGATCACCCATACCAGGTTGGGTTAGGGTTGGGGTTGGGGTAAGGGTTGGGGTTGGGGTTGGGGTTGGGGTAGGAGTTAGGGTTGGGGTTGGGGTTAGGGTTAGGGTTGTGGTTGGGGTTTGGGTTGGGGTTAGGGTTTGTGGTTAGGGTTAGGGTTTGGGGTTAGGGTTGGGGTTGGGTTTGGGGTTGGGGTTGGGGTTGGGATTGTGGTTGGGGTTAAGGTTTGGGGTTAGGGTTAGGGTTAGGGTTGGGGTTAGGGTTGGGGTTGGGGTTGGGGTTGGGGTTTGGTTTGGGATTGCGTCTGGGGTTGGGGTTAGGGTTGGGGTAGGGGTTAGGATTGCAGTTAGGGTTGTGGGTTAGGGTTGGGGTTAGGATTTTGGGGTAGGGTTAGGGTTAAGGTTAGGCGATTAGGGTTAGGGTTAGGGTTAGGGTTGGGGTTAGGGTTAGGGTTAGGGCCAATGTAAGGGTTGGGGTTAGGGTTTTGAAAATACTATTGGACCATAAGTGTACATGTATTACCATCACACTAGATCACCCTTACCATACAATAGAGCTGCTTAAGCAGAAAACAATGCTTAACAATTTTCTACTATAGCAAAATTTACTAGGGTATCAGTAACAGGTACTGTGAATTGGTATCTTGGATGGTAACCTTATTCTGGTATTAACATATTTTTGTGCTTTACGCAGCTCTATGAAATCGGCCCTGGTCTTTAATAATTATGTGCTCTTTAGTTTGCAAAAATTTTGATGTCATATTGAATTGATGTGAAAAATAGATTGCTGGATATTGGACTTAGCATTTTTAAAGTTCCATGATAGACTTTGTATATACCCAATTTGTGTTCCATCATTTTTCCACTTTGTCCCTGTCAAGACTGGTACCAAGTCTTACTCCAATTGGCTGTTCATGAAGAAATAAATGGACTGGCACCTTTTTTTGAACCTATCAACATGTGTAGGTTCATAAGTGTGGGAGATTCTTTGGTGGAAGCTGCTTGTCTCTCTCTTTCAAGCTAAGGACACCCTGTCAGTTTAATGAGACTTGTATCTTCTCAATTTGAACCTAACATAGTAAGTCTTTACAAGAAAGGGTTTGTGAGATGCCCACTGGAGGTTTTTAACACCATAAGGAGGCCAGACAGACAGCAAGCAAGCTGTGGAGGCCATGTTTTCCCAAGGATCAGTGGTCAATTGGTGACATGTACTTCTACTTCTCTACATGTAGTCGGCATAGTCCATAAGTCGGGATAAAACGCCATGCATGCCTGGCGCCACTCCATGAAGTGTACATTTCAAGATAGAAGTGCTTTGTTGATGCGCATGTAAGTTTGTCTTCTTATTTTATTACATTTTGATTGATCTCAGCCATACCATACGACTTTCACAGTGGTTCCATTTGTGCATATATGCAACCTTAATTCTTCATGTGTTTTTTTGCAAGCTTGCCGTATCCGACCTCCACTATTTGCTGATCAAAATTCTTATCTTATTTGCCACGTTAAGAATGGTCAAACAAACGTATTATATACCAGTTGTTCATAAAGATTTTTGCAAAATATGAAACTAAAAACCAAAAAACATCAAAGAATCTTAAAAAGTGGAGGTCCGATATGCCAATTTGGCCATTGGCATAATTTACAAATGTACAATTTCCGCATCCGGCTGCCACTTTTTCATTCATTATGAAATAAAATGGTATTTTATTTATTACATTTTGATATCGCTTTTGGTAACAATTAGTGAAAAAATGGCATTCAGATATGGAAAAGTTTCCGAATTAAATCCTTGATTATTTGCCAACGTGTTGCCAAGACACACTGGACAAACCCCTATGAGTTGGCTCGGATTTATTAACTTTTAAGGAAGCTGGAGGAACCCCATTTTACGACCAGTTGAAGGAAGATTGTCTGTTTTGCCGTTAAATCAAATTTGGATTCATACCGCCATTAGTTGTGGCAACAGAAAAGTTGTACTCCTTTTCATCATTTGAAAGTATGCATTTCTAACTGTTTAACCTTTGTACTGTTGTAAGCATTGGTGTGGTTGGTACGCAACCATTTTGTGAGGACCAGACAACTCTATTCTTTTGTTTAACTCAATTTTGTCTTTTTTCTTGTCAGCAACGATGTTTTTTGTGTTCCACTGTTTTTGAAAATTGTTTGCTTGCTTAGTATTTCCAAGTTTTGTTGCTTTACTTTTGTATTTCTTCTGTGATCTACATACTCTTTTTTTTTCACTGTAAACACATCAATTTTAGTCTTATTAACTACTGTAATTTTGAGTCAAATAATGAACCTATATGTAATGATTTCAACACCTACAACTAGCGGGACTCCTGAGGGATGGAGGGGGGGTTGTTCCATGGATATGGATTTAAACTTTGTAACTCTGGACTTTGTAAGAGATGAACGCTGGTCACTTTTAGCATCTGTAAGTAATGGACCATGTGTATTTATGTAACTATGACCACTAAAAAAGTGAACGATAATTTTGGGGTGAAAACCCACAAGACCACTGGGCTTGCAGCTCAAACAGAATGAGATTTATCAGTCTGAAAGTCAACATTTGGACAAAAACACAAGACCGCCGGACTTGTCCAGTCACGAGTTTACTGGCCCGATTCTAAAATCACTGGCCTCGGACCTGAGGTCTAGTGTACATTTCAAGACCTGAAACATCTATATCAACTTACCAATTGACCATATATTTCACCGTAACAATGGCGAATTTCCTTACATCACAGTTACAGTTTTATGTAATTTTTTTGTCTGCCTGTACTGTATGTTGTTTTCTTGTATCGCTGGCAAAATAAAAAATGAACAACAGTGTAACAACAATGAACAAATAACTTGTTTTTTTTACGTGTTTCAAATCACATAAATTCAGGTCACACATGCCTTTACATGGTCCAAAATATTGCGAATTTAACAAATCTTGTACAGTTCAATTCTATTTGTCATGCTTTAAATATTTGACTCATGAATTTACATTTTTGACAATAATAGGTGATAATTATGCACAGCTGTATCCGAGACTACAGTATTAGTTACAGACCAAAGCGAATTTGGCATCAATGGAAAAACTCTTACCTCAATAAGTAACGGAACTTTCTAAAAAAAACAAACTATTAAATTTCAATACATTTATTATTGATTCCTTCCAGATACATAGTTTATGAAGAACTGACGGAGATAATTACAATATTTGGTATATGTACAAATACTTTAACTTGATAAAGAAAAATATACATTTACAATATCTTACGGTTTGTTATAGAGCTTAAAATCATTATGTACATTTACACATTTCAACATAATTCGTAGATTTTGTTATTCTTAACAATGTCAGGCCTGATTCTTCAGTTATAAGGACACCAAGGCGTTTCTTCCTTGGTAAACAGCACCTCTATGAAGAAATTGTAATTTTTGGTTGTTAGCATTTCAAGGGGCACCAAGGCACGACAAGGGCCCGATTTCATAGAGCTGCTCAAGCAGACAAATGAGCTAAGCACAAGAAAATGATGCTTACCAGAATAAGGTTACCAGTCCAAATCCCATGTCACATGTACTATTTGTGACTGGTATCCTGCGTACGTTCGCTTAGCAGAAAAATTGTTAAGCAATAGTGTCTGCTTTCAAAGGCAGCTCTATGAAGTTGAGCCCTTGGGCAAAATTGCCTCCGTTGCCTCCGTGAAGTATCAGACCCGCAGTGTCCATGCCTGACTCTACCCTACATACGACGTAGCTAATACAAATCAAAGAAGAAAATCTTGCAAAGGAATACTATGAAAGACAACAAATAGAGATCTCTAGTATCCAGCATTCTCCTGCTGCCAGTCAGAGCATACTGATCGAAATGTCGGGTTGCTACAGCACCTTTTTCTTTCAGAACCACCAAAAAACTCACGGAGAGAAATTTTTATATACATTGCGTTACAACAAATCTAATTAGAAAATGAAACTTGCTGACATAACTTAGAGCCTTTACAGATCCCTGGTGCAGTTTCCCCCTGTACCATCAAAAGAAACCAAACAACAACATGGAAAAACCAAACAAAAAAGCACAACAATTTAGTTGCATTATCTGTCGTAATCACTTCTATATTTCATCAATCATCTACTTCCCCACTTTAAAACACAGAGTACAGTTAGTCGACTCAGTACTTTTATCATTGGACTCGATACCACCGTACATGGGGGTGGTGTCTAACCATAAGCAAACCTGAGGACTTTAACAATAAGGGATCCTGGTGGGTTGACAGAGTGAGGACGCCCTCGCTTCTAGTTTACGTCTTTACCAATTGGGACCAAATGTTTGGAGAACAAACTAAAGTCCTTGTGTACATGCACATATCAAAACCCTACAGCACACAATAAGTCAAGATCTTAATGGTCAGGAGTGAAAGACAGTGCTGATAGGAATGTCAGAAACAGGAATCCAGATCTTAGAAGGTTCGTGGCATTTCTAACTTTTGCCAGCCCCTGGATTCTTCAAACTCCAAGGAGCTTTTGAGAACAGTATCCTCAGTGCTAGAGAAGAAGATCAAAGAGTAAGACTTCTCTTATTTGGAGAAAAATACAACATTTTACCAGGCAGACTTTTAAAAAAGCCTGAATTCAGATAACGGTCTAATCCATTTCCATGCAGGGATATGACCGGGATTGTAGAGTTTGCAAACTAACAGGGGGCAGTGGAGGACAGAGAGGCATGGAGAAAGAGTGCTGCAAAGTCATCAGTGGTGTCTAATGACCCCCGAGGCTAAAGTATCAATAATGACCCTTATTACGATTTCAAGTCATTTGCGACAGCGACAGCTGTTTACACTTCCAGAGTGGTTGATACATGTAGGTTTTACAACTACAATATGAAAGACAATAGTTACATTAAGGATGCTCTAATTAAATTTGCTATAATTAACATTGCATGTTTGCAATAATAAAAACGTTTGTAATAATAACTTAGATTTATCATACGCTTTGCCAAGCCAATGTCCATGTTCAGGATTCGAACCCGTACCCGAATGACTCAGAAGTATGATGCGCTAGAATGCTCGGCCACGATGTGCCGCAAACTTTATTCGTTTATTTTACTGCACTATTAGCTCCAATGACAGAAAACAAAGAAGAAATGTTCAGTTTTAGATGTGGGAGGAAAACCCCAATGGAGGGAAAACCCACGCAATTAGGTAGGGACCCAATCCACATGCAAGGCTCCGGTCTAAAGAGGGATTCGAACCAGGGGTCCAAAGAGGTGAAAGACAGGGCAAGAAACCACTAAGCCAACATGATCCCAAATACATGCTGTATTTAGTTTAGGTAAATTAACTTTCTATGCTAATTATTGCAGTCAAGTGTTTAATTTCAAGAAACTGTTCAAGCAAATATTGTTGACGAGCAGGATAAATACGCCAAGCTGCCAAGCGAGGCTGCCAATACATGCTTGCACGTGTACTACGTTAAACAGTACGGTAATGAGCTCATTATTCAAAAGGCTAAGTGATAAACCCCTCATACACATTGTCGCTGTTACTCATTTTGTCAAAGATTACAAATGCATTGATTACGTTACATTATTTCAAAGAGTCAAGTATTGCTGTTTAAATATTGGCACAAGTTCCATCCTGTCTCTTTTTCCAAACAACAGAACAATAGACCGACCCAATTAATGCAGACTAATTACATCTATTAAACAACTTTTTTTACATTTTCTATTGAGATTTTAACAGTCGGACTTTTCAGACTTCTGAGCATGTGCTTAGTCTGTGCATTACAGGTTGGAGTCAAATAAATCGGTCTATATCCTTGACTCGTCATCGTTCAGTGGACTACATGCACGTTGCTCATTCAATACATACCTCAATACTCTACAACTACCTCACAGAAACACGCGTCAATTTGATGCAAAATTTTTATTTTGAATTTGCGTACAAGGTGATGTCCCTGCCTAGCTACTGACAAGTCTTGGTACAAGACATTATTGTGTGGTTTCTTGTTACACGTCCACTTGGCTTACATGGACATTTACTGCTTGATATTTGGCATGGTGTGCCCCCCCCCATTGTGTCTTCCTTGTGTTCTAGGAATCTAAGGAATTCTTAGATTTCCTTCATTTTATTGGCTTTTGGTGGGGGTGGGTACTTATATTTTCTTTGCATATAATCTATTTACCAAATATGTATACAAAGTTACTTTCCGAGTTCACATGCTATGATTATGCTACAATGTATAGCTGTTTCAATCTGCATACATAGTTTGCTCGGTTAAACTAGTCAAAAAGTAGCTCATATCCGCCCGACTTGGCCACAGTACGTAAACATTGTCCTGCCCAAAAACCCCTGGCAGCCCTCATTTCTCCAATTACATTAAACTTGATTGTTTCCTGCTTCACAAATAAACACATCCCCAACAAAAACTCTGTTCTGTCGGAAAAAGCACACGATTCTTGAATGTGATATATATTTGCCCATGTTTTCCGTACCACGCCATCTTAAATGTAGGGTCATAGGTTGGTAAATACTCCAATCATTAACGACCGTGAAATATTACTTGGTCAAAAGCACTTCAGCTGTTGATAGTACAAACGATTTTGAGAAAGGATTCCCTCAAAAGAAACAACGTAATTCTATACCAAAAGAATATTTGAATCTGAGAGAAACCCAGGTTTCTGCGGGTTGGTGTCCGTTCGCGAACGCTGAGCCGGAGAAACGTATGGTGCCCGCTATCACCTCGCTAAAGCGTGGATGGATGCGACATTCTTGTGAAAATACCGCGACAATTTTGTGGCTGTTTTCTCAGCAAGTGCTTTATGTAATGGGTTCAATCTAATCAGGTTAAAAACAGACCTTGACATTTTACGCTCATTTGCATTTACCAGTTCATATTTGTTGGTAGATGTGGATGTTTGTAATATTGTACATGCAGACAAACTTTCATCACAATCAGCTACTTTTTCTCTCTCCTGGACACTTGCATTATTAGTTTACGGATAACAGAATTTCTAGACATCTACGTAAATGTAAATATTCAAAACAGAAACAGTTCACAATTCTTTTATCAAAAATGTACACTGCTACCCAAGAAACGAGCGTCTTACAAAATCAGTATATATGGTTATTTATCAATTGCATGAAGCTCATTCCATTTTTAAGTATAAAAGATTTTTGTGTGTAAATTTTTAATAGCAGTAGCAGTACCATAGTCGTCGGTTGTTCGTACACGTAATTAGGACCGTAGTAGTCATTTGTTCGTACACACTGGGTCAACAAGACACAGACTAACAGCTGACCTTGAACTTCATCTCTGATGGGGCAAGGCCATTTTCATTTCCCAAATGGCACTTCCATTGGAATATATCTTAAAGTATATGGGGGACAGTTGAAGGGGCACCAAGGCCAAGACCAGGGGCAACAGACATGGCCTCCGTGTGGTTCCATGCCTTGAAAAATGTTAAGGCAATATCAAGAAGTTCATGTGATTTCTCTCAATCAATGTTGAGTATTACTGCAGAGCCTTGGTTTAGTGAAGAGGATTTCCACCCCCTAAAATTTGAAGAGCCTAAACCCCCCCTCCATTTAATCAACAGCCAATCTCCCCCCAGCCAAAAAACAGCATAGTAAATTGGTGTGGTTCCTAATGGACAGCCAGTCATATACTGGATGACTGTTAGTGAGAAAGCACACATTAAACATTATCAATTCACTAAAGTGGTTGCTCTCATCCATTGTTTCCGATTTGTGAATAACAGCATAGCAAGTGATTACATTATTCTTTATACAAAATGGCATTCTAAATAAATCAAGATAAGCACATGAATTGTATGCATATGTACAAACATGTATCTGCACTGTACAAAAAAGACGATTGACCCCAGACTCCAGACGATATGCCAGACGATATGCCCCACCCACCTCCATCTATCAGCTGAAAAACATGTATGCCGTATTTACCTCGATGTTTTTTTCTGGAGTTCAATTATTAGACGTGTAGTTTGTGGTCGCTGTGATCGGGCAGCACCTTGTGAAACCTTGTAGGCAGCACCATGTCAAAGGCTACATAAATTGGTCTCATGATTTAAAAACGCTCAAAAACCGGTGTTAAAATGTTTTCTGCTTGTTCAAGGGCCTGGAGTACCTGATTGGTACTTGTAGATATGTGCGCTGTTATTAGGCATCATACAGTCATTAACAATCTGTCAGGTTTCTGTACGGTATGGATTAGTTCACCGTTGTGTGCATAGCGTGCGGGAGACTTTGAGGCATCATGGTGGCATCTTTTGATTTTGAGGCATCTCTAGGAGGGTTAACAAGAAATAGTAATCTGAGTTTGACCTTCAAAAAGCAGACAACTTTGGACGACCCCTAAGTATTGTGAAAGTTGTTTCACTTCCATCGGAAGGTTACAAGACATGAGCACCAGTTAATAAACTTCCAACCCATACACTGTGCATACCAGTGTTGTAGTCGAGACTACAAAGTCCGAGACCTAGACCAAGACCGAGACTGAGACTGAGACCTCAATGTCCAAGACCAAGACCTCCCCATCGAGACCAAGTCCGAGGCCAAGATTGAGACCTCCCGCTCGAGATCGAGCTGTGACTGAGACCTCGCTGTGACTGAGACCTCGCTGTGACTGAGACCTCGCTGTGACTGAGACCTCGCCGTGACTGAGACCTCGACGTGACTGAGACCTCGTCGTGACTGAGACCTCGTCGTGACTGAGACCTCGCCGTGACTGAGACCACGCCGGGACTGAGACCACGCCGTGACTGAGACCTCTCCGTGACTAAGACCTCGCCGTGACTGAGACCTCGCTGTGACTGAGACCACGCCTTAACTGAGACCTCAACGTGACTGAAAGCTCAACGTGCCTGAGCCCACGCCGTGACTGAGACCACGCCGTGACTGAGACCACGCCGTGACTGAGACGTCGCCGTGACTAAGACCTCGCCGTGACTGACACTTCGCCGTGACTGACACCTCACCATGACTGAAACCTTGGTCAAATCTGTACTGTAACCAATAAAACATTTTTCAAAGCCAGCTTTCTAATATGTTCAACGGATGCTGAATCACTGCTTTGTCCCTGTATGATGGCTTCCCTCGGCCTTCACTATTTGGGTGTCACACCACATAGCCACGACGTTGTTCGGCAAAAAAGTAAGACCACTCTGCACTGCCCTCAAAGAAAAAAAAAAACTCGCGGGGCGAGCTTTTATATTACGCCTATTCTTCTGGGTTCCTTTAGTAATTTTATACGCGTTTTTAGATGATTATGAAATTAAGGTCTCAAGAGGTCTCGATACGAGGCCCAGAGACCTTTGCTCCGAGACCGAGAGCGAGACTGAGTCTTAAAAATCGACACTTATAAACAACCGAGACCTCAACAAATTTGGTCCGAGACCAGTCTCGAGACCTACAACACTGGTACATACGTCATCAAGTCCCATTTGTGTTAGTATCAATCACATCAGTTTTACCTCAGCTGATTATCTTGTTAGTGACTACCGGTAACCTGCCTGAGTGACGCGAAAAACACAAAGCTACGATACAAACACTAGATCCTAATTTAGTCTGAGAAAATTACAATAGACCATGTTACAAAAAAAAAATTATATTACAGAGATGGTATTTGATTTAAGTCAGCTTTATACAAGTTGTGTTTTACCCTTCCACTATTGGTTTTACTTTCCTTTGATATGACTGACCATTGTCGTATGGTGGCACGATCGTGTGCACAACTAACTCGTTGATGTATTCACCACCTGATGTATAAATATTGCAAGCTGGCATAGTTAATCTATTCAATCAAAACTACAGTGGATTAAACTGAATGGTCAGACAGTAGGAGGGTTGACTATGTACCGTGCTGGTGCATTCACCTCATGATCTATAAATATTGCAAGCTGGCATAGTCGATGTATCAGTCAACACTCCAGTGGATAACGATGAATGGTCAGACAGTAGGAGGGTTGACTGTGTACCATGTCGATGCATTCACTCCATGTATAGTGTTGCAGGTTGGCATAGTTTATCCATCATTCAAATCCACGACAGACAACAGTCACAGGTCAAATTGACTAAAAATCATCCACACTTCTCAAAAAAAAGTGTAGACAGTTAAACATATAAGCAAATTGCACAAGGCACTATTGTCACCAATGCATGATACTCTACACAATATTGCTTAGTTTACCGTGATAGTAATAAGGGCCCACTAACATTCAT
The DNA here is from genome assembly GCA_023634235.1 of Pisaster brevispinus. Lineage (NCBI taxonomy): Eukaryota > Metazoa > Echinodermata > Asteroidea > Forcipulatida > Asteriidae > Pisaster > Pisaster brevispinus. The sequence goes on from JAMKCF010000017.1 coordinate 11,475,048, forward strand.
ACATAAACATGATAATTATCCAACAGGCAAAATGTTAAAAATGCGTGATGTCGGGAAAGTAGCAAGAGAGGGACACCCCGACCCAGACAAAATCACATCATTGGTCGATTTTATACAAATCAAAACTCTTTTTCACATTAATAAATAAAAAAGGCAGCAGTATGTCTCGTTTCATGAACAACGCTCACCCGTACTCCGCCATTAAAATCCTTCCGGATCTTTGTACTCGGGCTCTTGCGAGACGAAATAGTCGTCGAGATAGTTGTAGAGGAACTCAAACGTGGGCCTGTCCTGCGGGATCTTGAGCCAACATTTGCGCATCAGCTTGTAGAGCGAGTCGGGGCAGTGCTGGGGTTTGGGCATACGGTAGCTGTGCTGAACTTGTTCCAGAACTTCTGCGTTCGACAGTCCTGAAAAAAAATGAATTAAACTAAAATAAGAAAAAAAAGCACAAGCACTTTCAAACTTATTATTTGGTTTTACCCATACACCGATGTGAGTAAGCACTGTATACTCAGTACTTTCCCCCGAGTCATATTACTCGGGTGGGATTTGAACCAACGACCTTTGACATTCTAGAGCAGATGCCTCACCACTAGACCACCCAGATTGCCCAGTAGCTAGAGGCAGTTCGAATCCTATACTTTACCAGCGGGTACCACAACAATTTAATAGTTACACTGCATCGGGATCAGGGATAAAAAATGTTACGTTGCTTTCCCCACACACCGATGTGTGTAAAGCACTCGGCTGGGATGTGAATGCAAAACCTCTGCCATTCTAAAGCAGATGTCTACCACTAGGCCACCGAGATTACCTGGGGCTAGAGGCATTTTCAAACATATTCAACACTTTTAACAAAATTTGTAAAAAGATGTCCCCAAGAAAAGTCGTTTTCATTTTCAGTCCCTCCAGTCTTGCTTTCGCAATGCGATTTGAACGGGTCATCAAGACAATGTTGAAGCAATAACATTTCGCAAATATTCTAGGCGCAACATTTCGTCTGGTTTTGTACCTGGATAGGGCAACATCCCTTTTGTCACAATCTCAGTCAGCAAGACCCCGTAGGACCAGACATCTGACTTAATACTGTAGGTGCCGTACAGGGCAGCTTCCGGTGCTGTCCACTTCACTGGAAACTTATTTCCTGGTGGCGAAAGGAATCATTATAGAAACCCATCAATAAAGAGATACATTATTGTAACAATACAGTAATACAAATGGAAAAAAGAGACAGTATATTTATATTCTGTAGGTATTTCACTCTATTTTGTAGAGAGCATGGCTCTGGCCATGCTGTAAATACTGTTTTCTGTTTTCTAATGTCCTTGAGCTCTCTGTGAGTATTGTTTTGTTTTTAAATCATCTTTTTATCAGAGAAATATTGTGATCTTTTAGGGCTAGTTGAATCGGGTATTGAAAACTTGGTTGTATGTTGCCAGCCCCGTGTTGACCTTTTGCCCCTCACACCTTTAGTGACTGTGTTGTGCTAATTTGTATTGTGTGCTATTGATTGGAAGATTAAAATCAATTCAAGTGCGGGAGATTATTTCATATTTTAGACGTCATTGTGTGGATGTTACTATTGTATTTCAGCAAATGCTTGTCCTGTTTTATTAGAGGGCCGGCCTCCTTCCCGTGCCTCTACAATAATCTTACAATAATCAATGGGAGAACAAAGAAAAGTCCTTGATTTATGTGTGTTTAAACAGTCGTTACAAAGGAACCACACTCGAGTCCTTCAAGAACATGGAAGTGCTTTTAAAAGGAAGGGTGGAGGTAGGGTCCTAGGCTTTAGACAAGGTTCAAATTGTTATTTCTTGAAAACCCACAATTTGTGTCACTTTCAACAAATTGTACATTTTAATGCATGGAGATGCAACATGTTTATCAAACTGATCATGCTTTGCGTGGGGTCAGGCATACCACCATAATCAGAGTCCAACATATGGTGTAGGATTTCGTTAGAGTGAGGAAGGACCCCAGTAAAACCATTCAAGGGAGTTTGCGGGGTGTAACGTTTGTGTTGCTGTGCCAACCTTTCCTGGCGACGTAGTTTTCCTCTAGGACCAGCTTGGCCAGACCAAAGTCGGCTATCTTCACCATGTTGTTCTCTCCTACTAGGATGTTACGAGCCGCTAAATCCCGGTGAAGATATCCTCGAATCTCCAGAAAGCTCATCCCATTTGCAATCTGAGGGATTAATGGTTGGTAATTATTAGAAGGAAAACACAACCCAAATACCCCCCGCCCCCAATTTATTAATTTTATGAAACAACTCACTTAAACAGGGATGTGATAGGCTGTTGAAGAAAAAAACCTGAACTGTGAGCACAAAGCGTGAAAGCTTGCGAGGGCGAAAACTTGCGAGCTAGAAGCCTATTTACATGCATTTATCTTTTGTTTTAAAAGCACTAATCTGCACTCTGGGGCATTCTATTTGGTTTTATCTTTGTTTTTTATGGTCTTAATTTTTTATTTTTATTTTTTTTAAATATAATTATTACTATTATTATTATTTTTTTTTTTTGGGGGGGGTAAAAAAAAAGGATTTCCGGTTAAAAACGGAGAAATCAAATCCCTGCTCAAAATAAAGGTAAAACATTTACTCAGACACCAGGTTCTGGAAAACATGCCTTGTAAAATCCCTTTCCGGAGGTTATTCCTGACCTTTGTCCTGTTGTTATACAAATGTGGCGTACAAGAATGGACAGGTGGGCACATACCGTGATATCTTTGTTTTCAACCGTACAAAAGGGCGACAGCAGGTTCTGCAAAACATGCCTTGTAAAATCCCTTTCTGACAATAACCACTGGTTCCAGACTTTTGTCCTGTTGTTGTACGAACGTGGCATACAAGAATAGATAGGCTGCCACAACTGTTCATCATTATATTTGGCTCAATGGGAGGCAAGTCTGAGAGTTCCGAGAAAGTTCCAGCATACCATGGCAGATTTCCTGCCATGGCTCACTGCCGAGGTTCTACGCCGAGTGCCTACTCAATTATTCACACGACAACACCAAATCCCAGTGCCAACTGTGAGACCCTTTGTTGTCTTTCCTTTGTCCAGTCAGGGTTTCATTGTGGCAACAATATTTTAGAAGGAAAATGATAACTCAAGAAGCTCTTAAAAGTTCCGAAGGAAATTACCAACGTGAAGTAAACAATTATTACTGATGATATATAAAGAGAAAAACTCAACCAACCTGAGCGGCCATGTCAACTAGGATTCTAAGACTCAGGTACTTTCCGTGGCCTTCCCTCAGGTAAGTGAGTAACGCTCCGTTACCCATGAGTTCAGTCACTATGTAGATGGGCTCCTGCGGGAATGATTGATACGTGATCAGCTCGTTAGAAATCTGAATGAACACTCTGCTGATCAGAAACACCAGAGCTTGAGTCCGGTGAGCTAGACTACAAGTGTCAAGACCAGGACTCGAACCCACACTCTGCTGATCAGAAACACCAGAGCTTGAGTCCGGTGAGCTAGACCACAAGTGTCAAGACCAGGACTCGAACCCACACTCTGCTGATCAGAAACACCAGAGCTTGAGTCCGGTGAGCTAGACCACAAGTGTCAAGACCAGGACTCGAACCCACACTCTGCTGATCAGAAACACCAGAGCTTGAGTCTGGTGAGCAAGACCACAAGTGTCAAGACCGGGACTCGAACCCACACTCTGCTGATCAGAAACACCAGAGCTTGCGTCCGGCATGCTAGACCACAAGTGTCAAGACCGGGATTCGAACCCACACTCTGCTGATCAGAAACACCAGAGCTTGAGTCCACAAGTGTCAAAGTTTGAACCCACGCTCTACTGATCTGAAACAACCGAGCTTCAGTCACGTGCATTTTAACGCTCGGCCACGACATGCCATATAAGTTTGTGGAAAAGTGGGCGTGGCTTACGATGGAAATATGCGGGGCTCCCAACATCACTTACCTTTTCAGAGCAGATACCGTAGAGATTAACAAGCTTTGGATGTCTCATCTCTTTCATGATGTTAGCTTCCGCCAGGAAAGCCTCGGGTGACATGGTTCCTTCCTTCAACGTCTTGACTGCAACTGAAGTGTTGCCGTTCCAAATGCCTGAGCAAAATGAAAAAAAGGGCTTGATGAAATTTGCATGGTGGAGATACAATTTAGTAAGGTTTGCAGGAACACCATGTACATGTACATGAGTAGAATTTGAAACTTTGCATGGTGGAGATACAATCTAGTAAGGTTTGCAGGAACACCATGTACTTGAGTAGGATTTGAAACTTTGCATGGTGGAGATGCAATCTTATAAGGTTTGCAGTAAAACCATGTACATGAGTAGCATTTGAAACTTTGCATGGTGGAGATACAATCTAGTAAGGTTTGCAGGAACACCATGTACATGAGTAGAATTTGAAACTTTGCATGGTGGAGATACAATCTATTGAGGGTTGCAGGAACACCAAGTACATGAGTAGGATTTGAAACTTTGCATGGTGGAGATGCAATCTTATAAGGTTTGCAGTAAAACCATGTACATGAGTAGCATTTGAAACTTTGCATGGTGGAGATGCAATTTAGTAAGGTTTGCAGGAACACCATGTACATGAGTAGGATTTGAAACTTTGCATGGTGGAGATGCAATCTTATAAGGTTTGCAGTAAAACCATGTACATGAGTAGCATTTGAAACTTTGCATGGTGGAGATACAATCTAGTAAGGTTTGCAGGAACACCATGTACATGAGTAGAATTTGAAACTTTGCATGGTGGAGATACAATCTATTGAGGGTTGCAGGAACACCAAGTACATGAGTAGGATTTGAAACTTTGCATGGTGGAGATACAATCTAGTAAGGTTTACAGTAACACCATGTACATGAGTAGGATTTGAAACTTTGCATGGTGGAGATACAATCTAGTAAGGTTTGCAGGAACACCACGTACATGAGTAGAATTTGAATATTTGCATGGTGGAGATACAATCTAGTAAGGTTTGCAGGAACACCATGTACATGAGTAGAATTTGAAACTTTGCATGGTGGAGATACAATCTAGTAAGGTTTGCAGTAACACCATGTACATGAGTAGGATTTGAAACTTTGCATGGTGGAGATACAATCTAGTAAGGTTTGCAGTAACACCATGTACATGAGTAGGATTTGAAACTTTGCATGGTGGAGATGCAATCTAGTAAGGTTTGCAGTAACACCATGTACATGAGTAGGATTTGAAACTTTGCATGGTGGAGATACAATCTAGTAAGGTTTGCAGTAACACCCTGTACAACAGTAAGACTAAAAAGTTGCCTCGTCAAACACGATTCATAAGGAAGAGAAATGAATAAAAGTGCAAACAAACCCTTCCAGACTTCACCAAACTGCCCGGATCCCAGCTTGGATACCAGCACCATGGAGGACCTGTCCACCTCCCACACATCCCTGGCTAGAGTCTTCGTGGTGGGACTCTCCTTCGGACAGGAGTCGGTGATTGGGCAGCACAGACCTGAATTGTCATCTGGAAATACGAATGGAGAGGTCGTGGGTTTTTTTTATAGCGAACATGGTTTGCCCTTGAAGAGAAGGTCAGGTGTGAGGTCGTTTGCAAAAAACCAATAATCCTTTAAGTTGGATAATAATAATAATGGCTTCTTATATAGCGCTCATATCCGTCACTCAGTGACGCTCAAGGCGCTTCCTGCAAGGTATGTGGGGCTTCGTTTGAAGTATGAGACCTACTCCTTTACATAGCACCATGTAATGGTTTACAAGGTGCTGTAGGACAATATGCAGCCAATCAAACCAGGAACACCGGGCGAACCCCTTCTCTTTTCGATAAGTGCACTGGGTTCTTTTACGTGCGTTACACAACACATGGGACCAACGGCTTTACATCCCATACAAAGGACGAAGTGATCACGGTTAAGTGTCTTGCTCAAGGACACAAGTGTCACGACTGGGACTCGATCCCACACTCTGCTGATCAGAAGCACCAGAGTCCGATGCTCTTATCCGCTCGGCCACGACACACCATAGCAGTTTCGTGGAAGAGTGTCTGCCACACCGTGTAAGGGTTTGACAAGGAGATGCGGTACAATCTCCAGCCAACAATGCCAACCCCTTCTTAACAATAAGTGTACTGGGCTCTTTTACATGCATTACACAACACGTGGGCCCAACGGTTCTCTGTTCTATCTGACTGACAAAGTAATAATGGTAAAGTGTCTCGCTTAAGGACACAAATGTCAAGACTGGGACTCGAACCCACACTCTGCTGATCAGACACACCAGAGCTTGAGTCCAATCGGTCCAAAAAACTAGAGTGTTGGTTTGAAATTGACTCTCCCAAAATTTAAAACAAGTCATCCTATACACCTGGTTTTGCGATCACCGCTTTAAAGTACAATTGGCCATTTTAAAGTACAAATGGCTATTACACAGAAAATGAGATTTACTATATTGCCGTCTTACTTTTGTAGAATTCCACAATGTCCTGCAGAGTGGCGAATTTCTTCTGTGGTGAGATGTAAAACAACGACGACCCGTCGTTTGTTTTCTGAATGCGATAGTGTTTAGTGTTGACCCTTCCGGTAGTTTCATCTCTCACAGATAGAGCGTATGTTCCTAGAGAAATCGAATGAGACAAACGAAAAACGAGTGAATTATAAATTTCTGCATCCCCCCAATATCCTTCGCTCTATGGTAACTCAACGCCAACATGGATTAAAGATCATGTGATAGGACATTGTTACTTGGGCCTACAATCTCAGACCATCTACAGTCCCAACTTCCGGCGTAGGATTTTGGAGCATTTGGAACGGTGTGCTGCGGAACTCATCGGGTTCCAACTCAACTATCCTTCCTTACCTTTTGCAAGAATTGTTGATGTATGGTGTACATCTTTTCGTTTCTGACTTTTGATCTTTCCAGGGTTTACTTTTGAACTTTTTTATTGTAGGTTTATTCTTTTACTATTGTATCGTAGCCTTTGTATTTTTTTTTGGTGTTTAGCGTTATATGTTTTAATATGTAAAAAGGTCACAGAAATTGCCCATACATGGCATTAAAGTTTGATTGTCATGTATTGTACTAATAGGGTTAACGTTAAACTGTAAACATCCCTTGCACCAACTTCACAATAGGCTCTGGTCTGCCATTTTCACGCGCATTACTTAAAACCTTACCAGGCTTACTCTGAGCGATAAATTAATTGATTGATCGATTGATATTTTTTGGGGGGGTAAAGTTTGCATGTTGAATTTGATTCATCCAAGGTTCAGCCTATGATTGGTTTACTTATTTCATTTTTTTTTTTTGAGGGGGGGGGCGGGGCTTAAGGTTTAAATGTTGGCGAGGATTCGTTGGTACCTGGTTTACTTTCACTCTCCCTGATGAGAAACGTTCCTGGCCGCAGACCGCCACACATCAGTCGGTTTGTGGCGTCGCTCCGTGTGCACTCACGGAAAAACCAACTGTAGACGACAAAACAAAAAATAGCACAATTATTGAACGTGACGTTCATTCGCAAGAGGAGAGGTACAACTGTAAGACCTGGAATTGGCCTGGAAACTTAGATACATGTATATATTAATAATAATGATCAATTATCAATAATCAATTATATCATTGTAATAACAATCAACATTTTATATATCGCTTCATACACACTGTTTCTACGTGTTCGCTATTTTTTTCTACAACGTATGTAGAGTATGTTCCAAAAATAAGAACAATTTATTTACAGAGCAACATTTAACGCTTTACAAGGTGCTGCGGCGCAATCGGCAGCCAAGCACACCAGAAAACACCGGGGCGAACCCCTTCTCTTAAAGTTAAGTCTACTGGGTTCTTTTATGTACATTACACAACACACGGGATATGAAAGGACAAAGCACTAGTACTTTAAAAGTATTAACTTATTGGCTAAATGGATCGTGGAAGAAAGCATGTATAATAACAAGAACTAAGAACAAGTCTTCCAACCATAAATGTTCATATTATTATAAAATTATTGGATGCATTGTCCTAAAATATAATCACAGAATGAAATCCGGACTATTCCATTTCACAACAGAAAAGCCACATTTGTTTCTGAATTTGTTATATATTTCAGTTTGGATGTCCCCTGCATTTATTGTCTCTCCGCTTTTGTCGTACAGTGTTAAGGAAGGGAATTTTTCTTGACCCGTTCTCTTGGCTGGATTGTATTTTGTAAACTTTTCAAGTGGTTTTATTTTTATTTTTTAATTACATTTACTGAAATATGAATACATTCAAAATTAATTAACAATTCATGAAGGTTTTTAAACTATAGCTATAAGAATATTTCTTAGGTTGAGAATTTCACTTTCAGGTGGGCTTACGAATATTCTTGATTGCACTACTGAGTATATTTTCCCCAAAGGTCATGAACTTTCTGTTGTATGCTAATTTGGATACCTTCTTTCTGAGCCAAGGCCTAGGGGCGTCAACTTTCAGCTTCTTTTGTGTGTGTGCATGCTCAATGATAGGTCATGAATAAACATAAGGCCAGGTTTCTTTTGTGTTTGTGCATATTCAGTGAACAGTCATGAATAAACATGAGGCCAGGTTTCTTTTGTGTTTGTGCATATTCAGTGAACGGTCATGAATAAACATGAGGCCAGGTAAGTTCTGGGTTGCACATGTGAGGAATTTGAAATTGAAAGGAGTGGGGAGTGGCAGTGCCACTGAAAATACTAAGTGGAGTAAACATATGTTCCTTAGAGTGCTGTTCTCAACAGAGTGCAAATTTAAACAGGCTTGGATTTCCATCTTGGAGAGGGCAGGGCCATTTTCGTTTTTGGAAGTTTTTGGCAACTTTTGGGGCACTTCGATTGGAGCTTATTAGAATCTATGTGAAACTCTTGAAGGGGCACTAAGGTCAAGACCGAGGCAACAGAGGCAATGGCCCTGTGGCCTCCATGTCATCTCAGGCCTATTTATAGTCTGGTGCACTGCAGTTTTGCAAACCCCATGGACAGGTTCCAGGCTGTCTGTGAAAGTAATGGTTTGAATGGTGGATTGAAGAAGCTGAAGTTCCAACTTTATGAAGGCAGTTGTAAGTTGAAATTCACCTTGTAAATCTTTAGGTTAAAGTAATTATACAAGATTGGTAAGGATAAAAACCACCATTGTTTAATTTCAGTCTGGAAAGTGTACTGAGTATGAAGTTCATACAACAACCATTTTTGTTTTCCTGTGAAACATTTCCCTATGAAATGAAGTCATTTCAAGAAAACTGTATCTGTTAACCTCAAATAAACATAAAAGCTGGTTCCGTCGTTACAACGTTGTGTTTACATGCTGAAAATTTGTGCATGTTTTTTTTTCACTATTTTCTCCTGACTCACACAACTGATAGTCCTCTTGCATTGGCAACCATCGTTGATGAAATGTGTCTATGCATGAAAGGCTATCATTGGCTGAGAGTCACGTACACACATGCATTCTTTCATTGTTTATCATTAAAGATGGCAGTCGATGACATCGTGTGCAATCCATCCATTAAGCCCAAATTTTCACAGGTTTGTTATTTCATGATGGTTGATCACACAAAAATATGGTCTTTTTATAGTCTGCCGCAAAGCAAAACCCAATAGACAGTAAATGTTTGTATAATGTATTTATTTGTATTGAAGAAGCTAAAGTTACATCTTTACGAAGGCAATTATAAGTTGAAATTTACCTTGTAATTTTCTAAAGTTAATATTGCCTCGACCGATTCAGGGCTGAGATTTGCCAACTATGTGAAAATTCCTGAACATGGTTTGCAGGCCTGAGTTCTCCCTTATGCTAGACCCAGAACCTCCCAAGCAGGTTTACAGGCTCTGTGCATCACCAGAAATACAACATTTAATTCCACATATCTGTTTTGCCTATGATCTGTTTTGCCTATCTGTTTTGCATTATCCACAAAAACAACGCGTACAGCTTGGCAGGGGTTTCATTTTTAAGGATTGCGCACTACGTGTTGCGCATATTTGTATGACGGATACATGAATTTCTGGCCTTAGATGTAAGTGTTGTTTGAAGCTCATCTTCGCAGCGGTTTGATAAGCAAGTGAAGCCAGGTTTGAGTGTCAGTCGGAAGTGCCTGGTTACGGCATGGAGTGTGACATATTTAAATGTGACTTCAATCTCTTGATTGACTTTGTGTAAAATACGAAAATTCATCTAATAGATTAGAAAATCACTTTGAGTAGTATTTTTGCAGGATACTATTTAAATATACATTGAGCAAGTTCAGGTGGGTGACTAGAGTCGACTAAAAATAATAATAATAATAATAACTAGTTCTTATATATAGCGCATTTCACAATAACGTCTCAATGCGCTTTACATTAGTGCCCTGGTCATTGGGCCAATAACATTCCTGTAATCTTTCTCAGCTCCCTGGGGAGTATACAGCCTCGGGCTGCCTTGGCACTCCGAAGGCTTTTTCAAACACAATATCAACCTCTACCCTCACAGGTACCCATTTATACCCCTGGGTGAAGAGAAGCAATTATAGTAAAGTATCTTGCTCAAGGACACAAGTGTCATGACCGGGATTCGAACCCACACCCCGATGACTTAATCATCAAAACTTGAAATTTGATGCTCTAAACCACTCGGCCACATGACACCCCATGACTAGTCCATAGTTGACTACACCATAGTCGACTACACCATAGATCTAACCATAGTCAATCTAGATGTGAATGCTGCAGGGCTTAACTAGCTAGTTCAACTAGATCAACCTAGCCCTGGGGCACTGTTGCTCTAGTCAACTCGCAAATTTACGCCAATCTTTCAAGATGACAGTAAGGTAACGTGACAGAGAAATGTGCGATCACACATAAAGTTAAATTTAACAAAGCAGTGGTTATAACCACAAATGGTAGGTTTTTGTCAATAAGATATGCCAATCATCAACATAATAATTATTATTGCACATTTATGCAAGTTATTTTTTTATGGCCCAATACATTTTTTCTGCTCACTACGTCGTTGCCTTCTGCCACATTTGACAAATTAATCGACTAGATGCGTTCGAGTGAAACACAGACCACGCATGCATGATTATAAACGTCAAATTGACTAAAGGTCAATACCCAAACTCTCTCTCTATAGTGAGCATGTATTTGTTTTGTTTTGAGATTTAACCGATTGCCAATTATGTTCTACAGTTGACAAATTATGCGTTCAGACTTCACCCTTATTGTGTAATCAAAGATCTGATTGAGTGGGCAACATTGCACACACACACCGAGAGATAATTATAGAGATAGCTCAACCTCAGGACTGAAATGCAGCAAGCCATCAATGTCACATTGCTTCAGTTGAACAAGCTTTTCCACATTTTTAACATCTATTAGTTTTATTGTGTCTGCATTTATGTAGGATTGAAACAATCAAATGGTTCCAAAAAACCCAAAGGTTTGCCTTTAAGCACAAGGACTGGAACTAAATGCAAAATGTATTTATTTTGTATTTATTTATTCATTCAGGCTTTAAAAAAACAAAACAATACAATAAACAGAAGACTGAGAAAAAACAATCTGACCAAGAATTACGAACAAACAGGGAAATAGAAATAGAAATACAAAAAAAAACCAGCAGCCTAGGGATTGCCCAAAAGCGAACTAAATCACAATCTAAAAGAGCAATACCCGTAAAAAAAAAAAAAGACAGTAGAACAAACAGACAGATATAAAAAAAACAAGGAAAGATTCCACTCTTGTAAAAACATAATGTACACTGTTATAAAAACATTTATTTAAAAGAGAAGAAGAAAATACAAGAGCTACTAATAGGCTTTTTAAATAGTCTCAATTGGGTTAATGGTCGCGTCAACAATTTTCCAGCGTTACTCATGTTTACATCGACAGTAGGGCCTACCCATTGACCACAAGGTTCTAGATCCGGCTTCCTGAATGAGTAATGTTGACTCAATACGGATATTATTATCTGCTATTGATAATCAATCTTGAAGACCAGCTCGAACGAATGACGGCAAACAAGTGATCTTTGCTGAAATTCATTTAAAAATGTGTTCAATCAATAAGGAAATTTTAGATTTTTTAAAAAGGCAGTCATTTTGAATCCCCTTCTCCTGTGCTTTGCAGACAGAAACAGATGATAATCAAATATTCATAAAAAATATATAATTAATATATAATTGCTGGCAAAAATCAGGCCACTCAAACTTAACCCTCCTACTTTTCGTAAAAGACTTTGAGTGAGTTGACCAACTAGTTGAAACCATTAAACTGCACTTGTGGTCAAAATTTCATAGAACAAAAATATATAAAAATTGTTGGCAAAAATCAGGCCGTAATAAACTGCTACTTTTGGTAAAAGATTTTGAGTGAGTTGACCAACTATGAAACCATGAAACTGCACCTGTGGTTAAAATTTCAAATAAAAAAAAATATAAAAAAATTGTTGGCAAAAATAAGGCCATAATAAACTCTCCTACTTTTGGTAAAAGATTTTGAGTGATTTGACCAATCAGTTGAAACCATTAAACTGCACTTGTGGTACAACTGTGCACACAGCCAACTGAGCGCAGAGCTGGGGATGAACACAGTCATGTTTATTCATCACATGATATCATGTTGCAGCCTCTCGCATAGTTTAATCCATCACTCAAAACCAACGAGGTTGAACGGTTTGACAAGAGGAAGGTTAAACCACAATTTCTATGATTCACGCAGATCACATTACCCTGGCACTGCCGGTTGCAAAAAGGAAGTCCTTTCATAAAAATTGTCCCCCCCCCCACCCCGAAAAATTATAATGTTATTATTGAATAAGCCTGAAAAGTCTGCCTGTACATGTGTCATCTTTAAGTGTGGGTCAACTCTTGTGCTCAATAAAATTTTCCTACTTTTTTCCAAGATACAAATATAATGTCTGTTGCTGGGTTCTGCCCACAGTCGTCGGTGCCGGAAAACCCGCCCGCACTCAGAATTGACAAAACCACCACTGGGAGAATTTTCTCTATTTCCGATCACCACACATTTTCAAAAAGTTTAAATTAATCTTGTCTGCTTCCTTTAAAAAAAAAATTATAACAAAATGGAACATTGTGCATTTACCAGGAAACCATTTTATCCAAAGCTGTAACTTTCATAATCCAGCAAAAATTAACCACATTGATCTTGCAATGGTTTCCTGTCACGATGATCATAGCTTTACTGTTGGTACAACATGATACCAGTTTCAAACATGTGGCATACCATATCCCACAGCAGTGATAAACAATGGACAAAGTAAAAAACAGACTCAAGACCATGCTATTCCGTACATTTTTTTTTCCCATGGAGTTAAAGGCCTCCATTCAATTCAATACACAGGACTCCAAGTGAATACAAACTGTGCACAAAGAAAATTGCCTAAACCACACCAGGAAAAAAAGTATCTGCCACCAAGAAATCCTGGTCGGAACACTGACTGTTGCTAATTACTGTCTACGATACAAAAACCATATGTGATAAAGCACTACATTAGAACTGCTTATTATTATTATAAGTTTGTATGGGTTAGTTTTAAAGCGCAAAAGGACCACCTCCGTAAGCAGAAAATATCTGCTTACAGGCTTTATGAAATTTTCCCCTTACCTCTCCCCCACATGATATCAGCGAGACTGTCTTGTCTCAACAAATAAAATACTGTTCGTACAATTGATCATGTTGACTACTAATGAGTCCAAGGGTTGCATCAATGCAAACAGAACCCAATCAATGTGTACGTGTGGAGGCTACATTGGTGTTCATGTACCAGTGTCTGTATGCAATGTGAACAATCTTATCATTTTTTACAAAGGTCGACAATGTACTTCGGGGAATATACTTTCCAGAAGGTAGAGATTAGGCCTAACAAAAAAAAATTGTTGCGTTGCCCAATAGTTTGAAGAGGGAATGCATGTTTTACCAACTCAAAGCAAATAGTCAAATGGTCTGGGGCAGTCGGGTTGACCTAGTGGTATCGTTCCTCGACTTCCACCTCTAGGACACTGGTTCAAATCCCACCAGGAGCACTATATGGAATGGGTGTTCAGTCTCTACCCGATTACAGGGGTTTCCCTGGAATAATTCTCTGGGGTTTTCCTCCCACATCTAAAACTGAGACTTCCTTCCTTGTCTTCTCTCCCTGGGGTTCTTGGCTAGTACAGAGATTAAGTTCGCCTTTGACTGAGAATCTTTGGCTTCACAACCAGAATTAATAACTAAACTAATAAATAAACAAATAGTTGAATGGGTGTTTTGAAAGTATTCTGAAAGAAACACCTCTTTAAAGCCAATACATGGTCGGCTATCAGCGAAAGCGAAATCAGTGAGTTGCCAGCAGGAAATGGCAGGACAAATGAGTTTATCCTGTCAATAGTCAGTCAGCTTTTTCATGTCCATATTTCATATTCAACAGGGATGTTTTTTAACTAAACACTAGCCAGCTACACCACTTGGGGTTTATTTTGACTGGTCGTTTTTGTTTTTGTTTAGAATCATGTCCACACGAGGGGATTTTATAGACGATCAGTTCCAGGCAAGATGAAGCAACATTCACATCTCGAGTTTGACGTAATTTCCTTGGTGTTTGAAATGCTCAAAGATGCCATGGTATTGTTTAGAATTGTCTGTTTTGTAAACAAATTTTGTGTACTCCACCAAAGAATTGGCTAAAAAAATCACCCAAAATTCCAAGTTCCTTAGTGAGACTTAGCCACATAGCGTGGAAAATGTCAAATTTCTGCGCCTTGAACACCCAGCAGGGTGGACATGCGTGCATTACAAGTCTTTATCACTATTATTTATTATTATTATTAAATTGATCTGGGTTGATTCTTTGAATAAACAATGTCCCTTTAAGAATTCCCACAGTTGTTCAGAATCACTTAGCCTTGGCCTAATAGTTGTTCCTGTTTGACATCAATCTTGTCTTTGACAGATGGCTTCCACATGGCTTGGCAAGTTAGAATTTGTTTTGTTGACATGTCAGATGGTTTAGACTTTTTGAAAAGGGATTGTGTTCACATTAAAAATATACACACAACATGCAAATGTACTGTTGGAAACAGTACAATGGTGAAAGTGTGCGTAGACAGCAAAGGTGTCACCGAATTAACTGGCATCTGGCCACAGCACCTTGTAAACTCTTACATTAAAGCTTGGTTCGTACTTCCTGTGAGTGCGAATGCGTATCGTGGCCGAGTGGATAAGGGCACCGGACTCAAGCTCTGGTGTTTCCGACTCAGCAGAGTGTGGGTTCGAGTCCCGGTAGTGACACGTGTGTCCTTCAGCAAGACACTTAACCATTATTGCTTCGTCCTTCGGATGGGACGTAAAGCCGTTTGCCCGTGTGTTGTGTAATGCACGTAAAAGAAGCCAGTGCACTTATAGAAAAGAGAAGGGGTTCGCCTCGGTGTTCCTGGTTTGACCGGCAGCATATTGCGCCACAGCACCCTGTAAAACATTACATGGGGCTATATAAAGGAGCAGGTCTCATACTTCAGAAACGTTTTGCCCAAAATACCTTGCAGGAAAATACTGAATGTTGAAGCGCCTTGAGCGTCACTGAATGTTGGGTACGTGTGCATTATAAATGTATATTATTATATGAAGCGAATTTTGGTGATGCAATCATCGATACGCTGTGTTTTTCCAATTGTGACGTAATACAATTAGCTTGGCAGGAAGTATGAACCTGGTTATGTAAATAACACGAGTCTTACATTTTGTACATAGCTCTGCATACCTTGTAGAAAAAAACAATGAGAGCTTTAAGATGCTCTCGGGTGTGATGAAGTGCTACATAAGAACTACAGATTAATATTTGTTATTAGTGAATTAAAATGGGGACTGTTGTAACAACACAATTTACAACAACAAAAATAGATCTAGTGATGAAATTGTCAGCTCCTGTTGGTTTTTTGCCTTTTATTTTTCTAGCGGGAAAACAAACGGAAACAAAACACTTTCCACGGGATACTGTTTCAGGAAGTATCTCGTCATGAGTGTCTACTTTTTCTCTTGGCATGTACACTAGTACAACTCAATCCGCAACCATGTCAATACAGACAAAAGAATAGGAGTGGAAACTAGTATCAAAGATTCAAAATTGATTAGATCCACTGATCAGTTTTTAGCCTTGACCCTTAGAAGAAAAAAGTAGGACAATTTTTATTTTGACATTCTGGGAAAAGCAAGTACAGAGATGAGCCGTTTTGCCATACAAATGGGACATAGTGTAAAAAGAGGCTGAGATAGGACATGTTATATTCAGAAACCAAACAGTGTATGCCTTTAAAACTTTGAAATGGGAAAAGCACCCTCAATTTACCCAAAAAAGATCTGATGTAAAAAATATTTTCGAGTTGGGCTGTTTTGCCATGGAAGGGTCTCCATATAGGCCTACATTTGGTACAGGCTTTCAGAGACTTTTCAGGCTATACTAAAATAATGTTGCTGATATTTCTACAGCAAAACAGACTGTAAAAAGTTGGGAGAACATCATGCATGACTGACTAGCACCAATCTTCTAGAGAAATCTTTCCTTCCAAATTAACGTCGAATACAAGAAATAACATTTGAGGACACCGAAATCACCATTACTTTTTTTTTCCATTATGGTCAGAAAACGATGACAAATATTGGGAAAAGCTAGAAATATATTTTTAGTGTTGAATTTTTAAATCATATGATTCCTCCTGGAATGGAGCAGTGCACTATTCGAAAACTTCGAGACCACGCCGGTTCTTCTCTGAGCCAGCATTCCTCCCAAAAGAATTTTATACATGGTTGTACCCCCAAGTTTACTACTACTGTACATGTATAGTTTTTTTTCATAAGGCAGGCTTTTCTTGTGGTAATTGTCAAAGACCAGTATCCTCACTTGGTGTATCCCAACATTTGCATAAAATTCAAAATTTAATTCCACTTTTCAATCTGATGATGTCTGTTTTGGGTTTTTTATAACTGATGGTAGGATGGTTCTGTAGAGGTGTTGGTCACCGGTCCCATCTTGCCACTCACCGGCGATTTGTAACTATTTTTCATTTTGTTATACATGTATATTGTATGTAATTGTACAGACTATATTTTTAAATATTTACTCATCATGTTGTTTCCTTGTATTCTTTTGTAGTGTTGTGCCAGCACAGAAGTGTAATAAAATAAATAAAGACAATAAAATAAACTTGGGCTTCTGGTAACTAGTGGGACCAGTGTGAAGTCGGGCGTGGCTTACAGTGGGATTACGCCACACCTACCAACAGGACACACCAAGTGTATCTCAGAAGGGTTTAACACGTTGACTGCCGGTCATAGATTCGTAGGGCGTTCCAATTTGCCAAGTGTGGTGGGCATGCGCGCATACCAAATAGGTACTTTTTTTGGTGTCTACATGCTGTAATACAAATTCTAAGGATGTATGTCCTCACCACTGCCAGAAGCGCATTTGTTGCGTTCTCAGTGATGCCAGTGTATTCAATTAACAATACAAAAACCTTTCATTCTCTACGAGTATACTCGTAGTGGCAGAATGCGTTACACCTGTTACTACGAACATACTCGTAGGCGGCAGTCAACGTGTTAAAAGGACACTTGGGATTTTTGATTGAAATGACACAAGTTGACTGTAACACTCGGCCCCCTTAGTTATCATTTAAGTTGGGACAATTATCCACCGTTCTTCCAGCCATTGTTAGATTAGACTGAAATTCAAAGAAATAAGGCCACTGATAAGCTAAGATTTGGATCACTTACTCTTCTGCCTCTAAACTCTTGACTGGAGCAACAAAGTTACTTGGGATGTAGCCCTCGTTCTGTGTTTGGAGAGATTTGGCGAGCCACCACTCTCCACTGCCAAGAAAGAAAAGTAACAAATTTAAATAACGTGAACAAAAACACCTTGCTTTTCACAGTTTCTCTTTGGAAATGTTATTTTTGGTAGACCACATCACCTCGTTTACAAAAAGATTGACCTTGTCCATTCCAGGGAATTCCCGGCAGGCAAAGATACTATCATAAAAGATCACTGATCATAAAAGATACATGACAAAACACCTTGACAGTTTCTTTTCTAAAACAGTTTCATTTTTGTAGTGCATACCATGTCACCTTGTTGACAAACGATTGACCTTGTCCATTCCAAGGTATTCTCTGGCAGGCACGATACTACACTGTTCATACGGAGAAATTTTATCTCGTCTAACAATTACCACAATTTCTCTTTTTTTGAAAATAACAACAGGTTTTGAGTAGTGCCCCTATCAACAGTCGATGACAAATTGCATAGTGAAGTTTCCATAAAATATTGTTTATGATTTTGTTTTCTTCCACTGATTGTAGCAGGAAGTCAAGGCTCTGCAGCTCTTTTTGTAAACATATGATGTCACAAGTCACATGCTTCATAGGTTAGGAGAAAAAAAGTTTTGCAAAACTGTTAATACATTTGTTTTTTCAATACAAAGATAAGCTACCAGATTCAGTCTTTAGTTTTGAATAATGAATAAGACTTTTAAATACAATACTAATTTTGAAGACCATGAATGATATATAAACAGGAAAATAAACTTTCACTTCTCCGTTAGTAAAAAGTTTCTATTTTTCTTGAGCTAAAACAGTTTCACAAAAATTTCAAGGCTTTAAGATCTTGCTGCTTGTGTTCGGTTGCCTGAATGCCTTAGCTCCGAAATATCTCACAGACATGTTGTCCACCAAAGAACCTGCTTAAAATTTGCGTTCCTGCTCACAAACTTCCGTCCTTTGCATACCAAGGAGCAAACACAGCTGGGGGGATCGCGCCTTTTTTTTTATCGCCACACCTAGGATCTGGAATAATCTTCCCAAGTACATCAACCAATCTCCCTCAGTAGCCATCTTCAAAACTTCACTTAAAACCTACTTCGTTTTGACTGCTTATTGCACGGGGCTATGAGCAACAAGTGTTGGATTGGCGTCTTATCAATTTTACGATTGACTGATTTTACAATTGTTTAGAATTTCAAGTGTGAAAAGGTGAACCAACTTATCCCCAGAATTTCTCAAGAAAATCATTGTTACTTTGCTTCGCCCGTTTTAGTCAATTCGCGCTTGTTTAACTAAGTATTTGTCTGCTCGTTGTCTGTTTTGTCGTGTCTTGTCTATAGGCCTCCCGTTTAAGCTGTGCTTTTGGGATTTGCCTCTGTTTCGCTCCCCCCATGTGGATTATTATTTTCTTTTCGGTTTTTGCATTCTTCTTATTTTTTTCTTGAATTTTTTTTCTGTATTACTGTACACCATCCATTGAATTGTACATGTATTTATTGGTTTTGCGCTATAGAAATCAATGTTATTTGAATTGAATTGAATTGAATGTACAAGGAGCCTTCATTGTTATGTCAGCTAATTTACATATTTTTGAATCTTCCAATCAATGGAACCGTGCATTCTGTAAACTGATCCGAAGTCGGGCACGTTCTCGGCGCAAAAGAATATTCCCTGGGCAAACGTTCCGCTGGATCGCATCATTGTGCCGAAGTACATGAAGTACGGGAGCAACCCTACGTGTTAATACGCATAATAGTATTTTGGAAGCCCCAATGGAACATTCTTGCGGTCCAACAGGTCGTTCATGAGCACACGCTGGAATACTTATCCGATCTAATTAGAACGTTCCTACCACTCCGACTTTTTGAGACGTTCCATAAGGGTGTTTTGGGGGTGTTTTTTTATTTATTTATTTGCTGGTTTTTTTTTTCTCTCCTGAATATCAGCTTATTACCTGAAGTCTAAGACCCTTAGTTTGTCTCCTCTGTCAAATGTGAGATCTCCTTGGGTACGAGCGTCGTACTTATATAACGCCATGAAAATATCCTTCTGACCTGAAAGAATCAAAAGCAAAATATGAAAAAAATGAAACATCCCATAATAACAGTTCATATTTAAGCTTACATATAAAAGCAAACTAAAAACAACAAAACAAGCTCCTTGACCATCTCTAAAAAGAAACGTCAAACTTTTTTTCTGTTTTGGGGAAATGTTTTGTCGAGCCTGTAACTCAAAGTTCTACTTTTGCTGACAAATCATCCTCATCCATGGCCCCAAAATAATAATAATAATAATGTTTTACATAGCACATGTATCAACCAATAAGGTACTCAAGGTGCTTGAACAGACAGAAACATTTTAAGACAGGTTTTTTTCATATCTTTTTAATATGAGACCCATTTACGTAGCACCTTATAAGGATTTACAAGGTGCTGCGACGCATTCAGCAGTCACTGCCAGAAACATCAGGGCAAACTGCTTCTTTTAGAGATAAGTGTAACTGGGTTATTATCTGGTAAGTAATTTTTTTTTTTTTACGTTTTGGGCAAAAACTCTGGACTGGAACTTGCTCTTTTTGGTCAGGTTACTGGCCCGATACTTGTATTATATAAAACTAAAAGCCAGTGGTCATGCTGGGCTTGGATTTGGGGGGAAAATCCATAAGCCCACAGGAAAAAAATGGGGCCAGACATTTTATTGCATTTTATTTTTTAATAAAAAAAGAGAGAAAAAAAACTATTTACACAGTAGGCCTATATAATTATTTTTTTATTTGAACAAGCACAAAGAGTAGAGTTATCTCATTACTTTTATAAATAGACAAGTATACTTGAACAGAATTGAAAGTTATTTATTCGACTCAAAGTCAACATTTGAAGGTGATGTTTTTTTTAAAATAAATGATAAGCCTCAGATATTTCACAGTGAGGTTTTATTGAAATTTACAAACACAAAAATCACCGGATTTGTCTGGTACTGTGTTAACTGGCCAGGGCCCAATACAATAAAGCCTGTAAACACAAAAACTTGTTATGCACAGAAAATCTTGCTTTGCTAAAACAGGTTACCAGCCAAAATTTCATACAGTGTACATTTTTTGCCACTGGTTCCCAACTCATTTTTTTGCTTTATAAGCAAAGAAACTTGCTAAGCAGTATTTTCTGCTTTATGAAGTTGGACTCTGACGCTGAAAATACTGACTTCGGGCCTGTGTGGTTCAGTGGGACTTTCAAGCCCTGTCTTGTGAATATTTTGAGCCAATGCCTACCACCTGCATCCGCATCAGAACCGAACATGATGCCCGAGGGAGAAGCGTCTTGAGCTGGTTGGTCGTAAGGATGTCTCCTCTTCTTCACCTTTAAGTCCTCCACAACATTGCTTGTGGTCTCCCGTTCGTTGTTCTTGCATTTTCCCAAGATTGCTCCCATCGTGGGTTGGTTCTGCTTTGATACACCACGGATAAACAAAGTCACATTTAAACAAAATAATGTTGGGTTTCGAACAAAGAAAATTTGACTAGAGTGGGATTTGAACTAGCGACCTCCGGATTAATGTGCTCTATGGCTCTACCAACTGAGCTATCTACTTATCTAGTCATAATGTTGGTGGTCTCCCTATTTTGTCAATATCTTTGTTCAGATTGGCAGTCAGAAGCCATTTAACCACTAGTGTACATGTAACTGCTGTATCGCCAGAAATCACACACAATTTTACGATACAACCTGGAAAGTGGAAGCAGAGGGATCACCTTACTTAAGGGGATGTGACTTTTTATTCAAAATATCAAGTAACAAACCACAAGGGCCAACTGGAAGTCAAACCATGAGTATTTATGGTTCATTTAAATTAAATTATTTATTTTGTATTTTGTAGGCACGTGCCTCTTGTCTACATACATGATACATAGAATCTACTCTATACAGGGATGGGTCCACCAAAACAATGAAAAAGACGACAACTCCAAGAGCCACTTTTTCACTCGTTTATTAATTACCAAAATCATCATGATACAGTGGACAATTGACAATTGTTCATAAAACTGGCAGTCCGGTTCGCATCTTTCCAAAAGTGACAAACTTAAAATACCACAGCAAGACCAGGGAGATAAGAATCTACCAGTGACAAGTACAACATGTAGGCCTGCTGATGAGTGATGACTTCAATATGTGAAAACGTAAAAAAGTGGCAGTGACAATTTAATTTTACGTCATTCTTGTTCACTTTTTACAAAATAATCTCAGATTGTGGTCTTCAAATATATTTTGTTCATGAATCATTTGCACGTGACATGACTGTTAGTGTTAGTATATGTCACACTGTGTCAGTGCCACTTGTTTGGCATGTCCATAATAAGTAAAGTCTCTCTGTCAGCAGAACAACACAGTCCTACTTCAGATTCTGACCAAGTGACACCGACACTGACAGTGACACAGTGAGTGACAGTCACTCGTTTGGAAAAAAATATCCGTCACCTGATACTGATTACAATCGGATTTTTATATCAACACGGCCTACTTCCTTCTCTAAAGATAATGTTAACACTCAACTCACCCCGTGGGCTTTCAAACCCTACAGCCTGTCCTTAGCAAAACAATTACCCCAATGTGTGGTTGAATTGTCACAGAAAACATCTACATTGAAACAGTGAAACAAAGGGGCATTCTGCCAAGACAGTGAGTTTATCCGACGGTCGAAAGTTCCTCAAACAACTTCCGCGTTCTAAGTTACTCGTGCCGGGTTAACAACACCTCCGATAAGAAACCAGGTGTAACGTGCCGGGTACCAGGTGTGTGTGTGCGGTCGGCAGGAATTTCAACACAAGAGGGCGTGAAGTTGACACTTGTTGCGGGGGAGGGATCGCGAAGAACAAGTAGCACCGCATGCCAAAAATCATTAAGACAAATTATCATTCATAATTAAAACAATTAAATAAATAAATGAATGCGATGAGGCACCAATTGCAGCAATGTGAGCTACATTCATTTTGAAAGGTACTGAGCAAGATTTTTCTACGGTAAGAATTTGTCTGGTCTGCTGGTGACAACAACTTGTTAATTAATTTGACCCAAACTTAGATGAGGATGGCGTTTTTGTAAAAGATCTACACGGCCAAAAGATATAGAGAGACAGAAAAAAAACACTGTTTCAATCTTAGTAGAGCTGTTAATTAAACTGTTCATTGTGTTCGACGAGAGTTTTAAAAATGGAGTGGTATCTCACCCAACAAAGTGACGTAAGGCAGAATTTGGTCTGTACAAGTTTTTGCATTGCTGATAGTTCAAGTCGATTCTTTGAAAATATATAGTTTTGTGTAATCCTGTTTCAAAACTCTGGATACCGTACCACAGTTGTTAAAGTAAAGCAGTTTGACCAACATTTCGCACAAAAATACTTCGGTTCAGATGATGCAGGCGCAGTTGAATAACCGGTCAGACGCCCTCAAACAACAGCGTCTTGATAAAAAACAAACAAAAAACAAACTTACAAGAACAACACCTTACGACAGAAATTTATTGTTTTTAACCTTTATCAAAACACAGCGTATATCACTATCAGACACAGTTGAATCAATGGAACACACGCCCCCCCCCCCCCCCCCCCCCGCGGTGAATAATTCGTTATTTGAGCTTGCATCAAAGATCATCGACATTGTAATTATGTTAACCAAAAAATATGATATTGTTAAAGTACAAAAAGTCCCTATATATAAGTCTAGCCTTGTCCAAGGCTCTTTAGGCAAGCACCCCGCGTTGAATTCACCAGGTAGCATAACAATACTGGCACGGTACTGCAGTACTTGATATACAGTATACCGTGGGGTCGAAGCATGGTTTTTCAACCTCGTACCAAAAAACGAGGCCGAAACAGAGCCTTGTTCCCACTGTAAACGGCAGCTTATGTTTTTCTTTATTATTGTGCAGGGATTCCAGCGCTATTACGTACCGGTATGCTGGAATCAGATATTGAATATTAATTTCCTGTACTGGGCGGATAATCGTCCAATCATAAACTCTCGTTATGATGATTGGCATTTTTAAATTATGTAGTATTCACCTTGCCACTACACATTAACCAATGAGCATACGACTTCGGGAAATATTAGCATAAAGCAACTCCGCCCACAATCTGACCTTTTTACAGTGGGAACAAGGCTCTGTTTTGGCCTCGTATTTTGGTACGAGGTTGAAAAACCATGCTTCGACCCCACGGTATACTGTATATCCAGTACTGCAGTACCGTGCCAGTATTGTTATGCTACCTGGTGAATTCAACACGGGGTGCTTACGTAAAGAGCCTTGGACAATAAGTCTTGTAAACTATTTAGTACTCATTTTTCCCCGCCAAAATCAGTGGTTGTTCTTGGACGGCGAAGTGAAGGTCATAAACATTTCGCAGAAAAGGAAAATAGGAAATAATTCTGTTCGCAACGTAAGGACTTATGGATGACACAGTCCTTTTTTATCTCTCTAAAAAAAACCTTCCGGCTCAGAATGGACCCCTTTCTGTGTCAGTTTGACCCGGGATCTGTCTCAAAATTACCCAGAAATGAGTCAAACTGACGCAGGTTTGACCTGTTTCCGGGTCAACCAGAAATGGGTCAAGCCACTGGGTTTTGGAATCCGAGTCAATTTTGACCCTATATATTTTTAGAGTGTAATGCATGATTCAGACAGGTGCTTGTTCGTTTAGCGTGCTTTGTGTAAGCTTTGGTGTCATTTTTCACATGGGCCCAATTTCATAGAGCTGCTTTAAGCACAAACATTATACTACTTAGTATAACAAAACTATACTTACCAGAATAAGGTTACCAGCCAAAATAATATGTAACTTGTACCATATGTGACTGGTATCCTGCTATTTTTTGCTAAGCACAAGATTGTTAGGCAATTTTGCTGCTTTAAAGCAGCTGTATGAGCTTGGGACCTGTTGGGGCTTCACAAATAATATAAGCAGCAGACTTAAGAAGGGGGTATTATCGCATAAATATTTCTCAAAATAGATTGATCAATAATTGAACTGAATTAGAAATTAGTTATTGATGGTCTGTCGGGTGTCCAGTTGAGGTTGTTTTGGCGCTCTATGGCCACATCATCACCAGGGCGGCTTGAGGAGAAGAGTATGGCCTTCATGGCCACTCGAAACCGTAGATCCATGACGCCATATATGATTGGGTTGAGAGAGGATTGTAGCATGGCCACCAGAACCGACACGGTGAAGTAGCTATCCGGCATGCCACAGTTACCGTTTATCACCTGACACATGGAGCCAACTATGTATGGGAGCCAGGATACAATAAACGTTCCCATCACCATGATCATCATGACTGTAGATTTGTTTTCCCTAGACGAAAGGCGAACAATGTGCGTTGTCTTAAATTTGTGGGTGCAGCGGTGGGATTGACTCCGATTCGAGCAGTCTGAGGTCCGATTTTCGGTTGAGAATTTAGTTGCCAATGCATCTAGAGCTTTTACTCGCCTGGAATGGTGGCGAGCTACCTTGAGAATATGGTAATAACAGTAAGACATGATCCCCATTGGAATAGTGATGTAAAACACGACGCAGAAAATGGCGAACGATAGTTGGCTCCGGCGCCAATCAACCAGACACAAGAATTCGCTTCTGATGTACTTGAATGTTGCCCATGTTGACAGAGGAAGCACTGAGACCAGGAGACTCTGACACCAAACCCAAACCAGGAAGATAACTACCGTTCGTTTGGTCATTATCAAATAATACTTCAAGGGTCTGATGATGGCACAGTATCGGTCAATCGCGACTACGGACAAGGTCAAAATGCTCGCCGCAGGCAGTAGCATATTAATGGCCCCGCTCACTTTACACAAGGTTGTTCCAAGCAACCAAGACTGCTGCGTACAAGTGACGAGGGCAACCGGCATCAGAGTGACACCAATGAGGAAATCAGCGATGGCGAGGTTCAGGATAAAGGCTGACGTCATGGTTTGCAGGTCGTGAAACTTTGCTATGCTTAAAATGATCAGAGAGTTTCCAGCCACTGTCAAAAATGCAAAGACACAGATGGCGAATGTCTGTACGACAACAACCACCGTCGGCCACAACTCGTCGCTTACTCGTCCATCTAAATTGGTTCCATTGAACTTCATAACCGAGTTGTTAGACGCAACGCTCTCCGCAATTTCCATAGCACGTCTATTAAATCACGGTGGTTTTCAATAAATAATTCGAAGGTAGTTTGGGTTTAAAAAGTTTTCTCCAAGTTCGCACACTGAGGGCTGCAGGGAGTGGCACAATCAACAATCGAACAACTTGAGCAAGTGCAGAGCTGGCTAGAAAAATATACCAATACTTTTGAGAAGCTACGGAAACAACATTGAGTGCAGTTTTTTCAACTATTGTTTGTCCTAAGAGTTCTTCAAGTCTGAATCTCAAGAAAGTCGTGAAATGCCTCACACTAATTGCGTTGATGACAACAAGTCGGTATGGCCTTCGCCTGCTGCTGGTTGTAAAATATTTTCTAAATATCCTGTGATAAACTGCTGTCGAAGAACACCACTGGTGTGTTATACTCATCGACACTGGATGGGTTGGTCAAGAGACGTTTGGTACAGCGGATGGTCCAGCGGTGATTAATATTCATACAACTGTCTTATTCTTTTTTAGACCTGCTGGAACTAACCCTTCAGCATCGGAGGCGATTAGCGACTCTCTCCACACACCGGTAAATGTTGACAGACCGTTTGACGTACAGACTCTCTGACCGGAGAGATAGCACGGTGCAGCCCGCACAGCAGAATTTACCCGAGTCTACTCTACAGCAGGCGATAACATTCACACGGCTGACTGTGGACAATTGGACCCAAAGAATTGCACTTTTGTGAACATAATTTAATTTCACTGCTCGACGTCACCACAGAGTCACTGTTTACTGCACGGATATAGGGTGTCTGCTCTTTTTGTCAATCATCAACTTATTACTATTCCTAATTCTACACGCGGGAGAAATACTGGAAGGTGCCCAAGTTGCTGTTTTGCACATTTCTTACCGGTCTCCCTATAGACCTTTATCATGGTGCGGCCATCTTGATTTTCTCCTATTTTGCTCAATGTAACCAAACCGAGGCTGGAAGGAAAACTAATCTGGTACCTTTTTTGTACAGTGAATATTAGCATCTAATACTGTTACTGGATACAGGGAACATGACCAAGATGGCGGCAGCATGATAAAGGTCTATTGGTCACCTGATGTTACGTCAGACATAAAGCTTTAGAAAACAACATTGTCAATAATGAGCCTTTTTTTCTTTTCTCTCGGATGAAGTCGGGCATCTGGACCAAAACGTCGAGGGTAAACATCATAATGAAAATGACGTCATGTGCATAAGGTCTATAATAATATAATAGAGGTCAATGATACATTTGCATTGACGTAATCCAGCCGCCATCTTAGAGGTGAACCGATGACGAAACAATCGAAACACACAGATGTGTACGCGCGGCGCGCAGGATTGGCCAATGAACAACCTCCTTTGGACCCCTAGGCGAGGGCGCCCTACTGAAATGACGTCATGATGCATAACGTCTGTATTCCGTGTACAGCCCACGATCTCTATTTAGAGATCAGTGGTACAGCCACGCCTGCTTTAATCATGGCGACAGGGTCCGTCCAGTGGGTTTTGTTTTCAAACCATATAATACGTCACTAATTGCCCCGCCCCACGATGTCGATATTACAGTATACCATGCAGCGTTTCCGAGATGTAAGCCTAACTCAAACATGAACTACATAATAACAGAAAAATCCCTTCTTCTCCCCCACCCCCCCCCCCTTTGTTTTTATTATAAAATGTTCAGCATCGATTGCGTTCGTTGTCGGTTTCGTGTAACCAGAGACGATTCTCGTTACCAGAGACGATTCTCGGTTGAAATTCGAATCGACAAACAGGACGCACAGTTTGTATTTCAATCAATGTTATCACGATATATAAAATGAAACTAAGTCCATTTGCCACGGAAAGCGATACCAAGATATCGTCACCACGGCCTATTGTGTTCACATGACAAATATTATCAGCTTAAAAACACTCTCGCCTGTCAAATTCCATCAGTTACAGTTGTATCTGTTGTTGTTGTTAAGTGAGAAGTCAAACAGCGTAACAGATGTAGTTTTCTCATTAGTTCTCAATTCTGTTAAAAATGTATAATCGAGGCTGTAATCAAGTGATTTGCCTGCGGATTTTTCCCCCACAGAACTCGGGAAAGTACTGAGTAGGCCTTCAGTAAAAAACCTATGAATTATATTTTTAAGTCCACGATGCAATACTAAAATTAACAACTTGTTTGTGTAAAAATACAGTGTAAGATTTTAGTGTTTAGTTGATGTAACAAGGAATATTATTTACATTTTTACCATTTCACCCATGTGGTCCTAGGCCTAAGACATCTGCTCCCAGAATGAATGGATCTTGTTTTGCAAAGCAACCAGTGTAAAATGCTTAAACACACATTGGTGTGAGGCAATCAACATAATATTTATATTAAAAAAAAAATTAAAAAAAATTGTGGTTACGGTTATTAGGGCCTATTGTAATGATTATAGTTTTAGTCGAGGATTAGTTCTGTTCCTATGACTAAGACGCGATGACGAACCATTGAATTGTGTGTGGGTTTTTTCCCTGACCCAAACCCCAGATCTGCCTTGTTATATAATTTCGCCAGTTTGACCTCTTTGAATATAACCTTATTGTTTGCCTCGACGTGACGGTTTGTCTATGCACATTGGTTGACCACATTATCAATAATGGATTGGTAATTATTATTTTGTTGTCTTTTTTTGTTGTATAATAGGTGTCTGTCCAAAATGGCTGCGGCCACGGCTACTGGATTTAGCAGCAATACAGCGAGGCATCGAGCTAGCCATGAAATTCAACAAGCCGAATATAGAAGCTTTAAGTACACGGCTGTGCGACTATACACTGTCATCATGCATGACGTCAGTGTCTGAATTGTCGGCAAGGGCTACGGCTACGGGTGGATCGCCACGTCATTTGAAGTATGACTAGTCCTTATGTAACAGTCGTATAGCCGTAGCTGTAGCCGCCAATTTGGATACGGTATTATCTCTGCTTCCGTATAATTCCCATGGACATGTTCCGTCCCAACTTGACAAAAAGTCGTCCCAACTATAGTTGGGGCGTCCCAACTATAGTTGGGGTCGCCCATATAGAGCTCAACAGGATACCGTGATTGAACATGCGTGGATTACCGTGTGAGACTACTGCAGACGGTATGCACAAGCTGATGCGATTGGATACAAACTCATGTCAAAACTGACGATGGAGCTAGAGCCAGTGCCCAATACGAGGTTTGGAAAATACCCGTTAATGGAATGATAGTATCGCTTATAATGGACCGCTAACTCGGCGTGTTACTGTCTTTTTAGAGGTTTCTGGCAGCGGCCACGTGCTTGGTGACGTTTTCAGTCTCATAGACCTACGCATTTAATTTTCCTTCTCTCGGAAAACCGAAGTTCTAATTAGTCTCAAATATTTCAAGTACTGGTATAAAGTGGTCTTAACAACTTCATAACTACTATTATTGATGTTGGTTTATTCATGGATGGGGGGGGGGGTGCTGTGTGTTTAATGCAATCCCAACTCTAGGTGGGGCGTCCCAACTTTACACTCAAGTTGGGACCAGTCCCAACTATAGTTGGGACGATTGTCAAGTTGCGGCGGAACAGACTGCCTGTCCTAATATCCTGCAGATTGAAGGCCGAGTTGGTAACACGACAGTGTTATGGTAAACATCACCAGTGGCAGAGTTTAACGGGGTACAAGTACACTCTAGGTACTTCCTCATACCACAGGGCATCGAGCTATCCTGGCACACCTTCATGTCTTTGGTTGACTCTATCCAAACCATTACCCGTTATATTACGAAACAACGATTGCTGAGGTCAACTTATGTGAATGTATTGTGAGTATTATGCGATTACTGGAACTTTTTAAAAGTTAAAAATTCGTCCGTTATGTGCTTTCTGATTCGTAGTTGCGTGTGACTAAACTTTCTCTGCGCTCTTTCTCTCTCTCTCTCTAGATTGGATTTGCGTATGATCGCAATGCAGCTGCCTTCTGGTCTAACAGTGTTGGTGTTTTCCTCGATAGCCATTTTGTCATCTCCTGGAGTGAATCGAGTTAAATGTGGTACTTCATCATCAGTTATTTCTGCTCCCTATAGTGTGGATCTGTCGTCTTGTTTTGATTTCCTCCCATTCAAACCAATGAAATCGAGGCTGATGGGATGAACAATAATAAATAGTCAGAACCCTCTGAGAGTCGCTATTCAATATTGCTATGATACACATTAGGAACATGATCATTATGGTGGTATGAGTAGTTTTATTATGTATTTCTATGATAATGAAACAAAGGATGCGTGAACTTTACCCCTGTAGCTCGCAAGCTTGGGGATACCTGTAAACAAGGCTGCTTGCTATGTGAACCAGAAACACTCAGGGTTAACCCCTGCCGGAAGTGTGCCATGTACACATGTACTTTTATATGCACTACCAATCCTGGTGCACCAGTATGCCATCAAGTTGAAGGTCGGTTTAGGCAATAATCATTGTCTACACTGATTTTGACAATTATATCTTTATAACTTACAACTGGGAATAGTGAAGATCCATTGGTCAAGGTGGGTTGGAGTCGGGTTCCATCTTTGGAAGATGATCGGTCCAGAGGTCTGACCAAATTTACTGGGTAGTTTGGTAATTTTGACACCGATTTTGGGTAATATTGACTCAGAAATGGGTTGGTCTCCCTGTGATCCGTAACTGGGTCAATTCTGACCGGAAGTTTTTAGAGTTCACTGGTTACATATTCATACAATCTTTTATCTTTGCGGGAGTACGATGAATAATGCATAAGGTCTGATGTCTGATTAATGATCCAACTTTCTTTTCTAAGCCTTTGTCATCATGCCGCCGTCTTGGTCATGTTTCATGTATCCAATAACAAACAGTAACGGATGCTAATAGTCATTGTACAAAAAGAAACCAGACTATTTGCCATTCTAGCCTCGGTTTTGTTACATTGATCTGAATGGGAGAAAATCAAGATGGCCGCACCATGATAACGGTCTATTGGTTCTCATGCAGAGGTTCGTTTGGCCGGTGGTCAGGACACCGTACCGAATGCTGGTAGGGTTGAGATCTGGGACCGGAACTCATCGGAATGGCTTGCTGTATGTGACGATAATGATGATTGGGACTTTGAGAATGGCCAGGTAGTTTGTCGAGAGCTAGGGTACCCAGGCACAGAGATGGTGATGACGGGAACGCGCTTCGACGACGAGGCATTGAGTAGGTCTGTGAATGGATTCCAGTGTTATGGAAGTAAGAACTGAAATTAATGCAATAACATTGAATTGGCAAAGCTCTTGCTATAGGTTTTCCCGGCCAATTTCAGCAAAAATTAATGCCTTTTCATTCTATTACGCATTTGAACACACGCGTGTTTCCCTATCTCATTCAAATTTTAAGGTTTTTTTAAAGTTATACTATTGCATTCAATTTCGTTTTCATGCACATGATTTTTCAGGTTCTGCTCAGACATTCTGTTTCAATTATAGACTTCCAAGAATTTAATTTGCACCATTCTTTGTTTTAATTTCTCTTACCTATTTACAAAACTTACTAATGAAAATGAATGGTTGACCAAACCAGCCTCTTGCTGTTGGCTTTTGCAAAATTGACTGATCTTTGCAACCTAAGGAATTTGAATGATCTTATTAATTTGACCAGTGAATTCTAAACTGCTGAAATTTAGTTGGGCCTAGTCAGACTGTTGAATGCTGATCCAACGGAACAACACTTTTCAAACAAAATTGAATGAGCTGGATATTAAACTGAACACATTTTTGTTGAAACTGGCTGAGAAAACCTATATTATTGTTAAACAAAGTGCAGTGCATAATGTTCGCATTCTCTTAAAAACTTTGTTTGAGCATGGCTGAATGACGGATTCAAAATGGCGGATTCTACAATTTAAACAATATTGTTAACGAAATTATTGAAAATGAAAAACATTGAAGCCTACCAATTCAATAATGTTGATAACATTACAAAGACTTGTTTCCTTGGGAGTAAAATGAAGGCAGTAGCCACGGCACAAACTGTGTCTGGTTACCGACCCGTTTTCGTGTATACCGTTCGGAATTGTTTTGGTACGTCACCAACTTCAGGGTCGCCAAAACACACCCAGAAGAAACTAGAGGGGGGGGGGACACATTATATATTTTAGTGGTAAGGAATCTGATGATTAGATGTTTAAATTATTACTGTCTTATTTTGATTTCCATTATAGCCGAGATTTCCCTGGATCGGTGTAGACATTCGGGTGTAATAGATGCACCGTGCGACAAAGGACAAACGGCCGAGGTCATTTGCAAAGGTAAATGAGTATACAAGCTTTACGATCCAGTGAATAAAGTTCCTCTCAGAAATCTATATATAAAACAATGAGCAGATCAAGAGAGATTACACGATGGCCAAAGAGCTTTGGGAATTTAGCTTTTAAAGGTAAATTTCTGTTTTGTGGTGCACTAATTTTCCCATAGAAAGAGTCCTTTATGAAGATGGAAACAAAAATACAAGTCTCTAACCTTACGTTAAACGGTACATTAAAAAATGAGCACGCATCACAACACTGAATACGACATTGGAATTAATTAGTGCTTTACAGTTTGTGTAATATAATCTAAAAGTTGTGTAACTGGAAATGTTGATCGAACATGCCCCATTAGCTCCAGGTTATATCGGTTGCTTCCGGGACCGGGACTGGGACCGACCACAAGATAGCATCTTCATCAAAAGACAAACCATTGACGACTTGACGACAGAGATGTGCCTCCGACTGTCTCGGAGTCAAGGAGATCTAACACCGTTCATTTACGCTGGAACTTGGAACGGGAACGAGTGCTGGTACGGTGTCGGGAACCAGGAGTTTTGGAGTTTTTTGAGGGAGGAATCAAAATGTAACGCTGTCTGCGTAGGAAACTCAAACCAAACATGTGGTGGCATGATGAAAGATCGACTCTCAATGTATGACGGTAAGTGTTAGAAGGATAAAAATGTATTTATTGAAACTTACTTAAATGCCTTTAAGAAAAACATTGAAATTACCTCGCAAGAGCTTATAAAAATAGTTTCAACTTTTATTCTGGCAGTTGTTAACCTCAAGTGCGGGGGAATTGAGGTTATAGATATTGTGGGGGCACGTGGCCCCTGTTGGCACCCGAGTAACGCTACTGGGTGTGCTCTGCTCATCTTCAGTGGAAAATGAAGACCAGCCGCGTATACTGTTTGAAACGTCGATACTCCATAAACCCGGGTTCATCTCAGTACCAACACTTCTTTCCATGAAATGAGAGTTGTTTACTCGTGAATCCACCCTGCTTCCGGCACCACGCAAAGCTTCAAAATTATGCAGTCATCCTGTTTGATACGAAAATGGGTCTGGCCGCAAAAAGCTTTCGTTAACCACTACATGCGTTGTGGATAAAAAGTTCAATTTTTGACAAGGTTCCAATGACTGTGTAATTATAATTATATTTTTCTAGCGAACCTTGGCTACTGTGATGACCCAGGAACTATCTCCAATGGCACCCGGATTACACGTCACTCAGCGGATGATTTCTATTACGGAAGCATTGTTGAGTTTACTTGTGATTCCGGATTTGAACTGCAGGGGACACCCTCCATACAATGTACAATGGGATTCAAAAGACAAGGAGTGGAATGGAGCGATAGCATACCTGACTGTTTGGGTGAGAAGCACAAACTCAAGGGGGTTTCAAAACAAAGGCCAGCAGCACCAGCAGCATCAGCAGCAGCATCCTCAGAACCATCAGCACCCCGTAGCATCATCATCATCATCAGCAGCAGCAGCAGCAGCAGCAGCAGCAACAGCAGCAGCAGTGGCAGCAGCAGCAGCGACAGCGGCAGCATATAGCATTATCAGAAAATGCAACATTCTCGAAGTTCAAAAAAAAAATTGTCTACCGGATGTATCTGAGAAATTTTGAAAATGCAACATTCTTGGGGTTCAAAACATGATAAAACAGTATCAATAATCATAAGTGTGTTTGTCGGTTTGCAAGTGTTTGGTAAATACAGAAAATGCTAAATTCTCGAAGTTCAAAAACAGAAAAACAGGTGTTACCAGTGATTAATGTTTGGTGGGTTGAGAGTGATGATAAAACCAAGAGTTTAAAACAATTTGTTTTGCAGCACCAATAACTCAGCTTTCTACTGATCAGCTTTCTACTCAGCTACCGGTAACCTCGGAGAGGACGGAAACTGAAGAGCAATCAGCAGGTAAAAGACAGAGAAGTGTCTGTTTGTTTGTTTGTTTATTGGGGTGTTTGTTTGTTTGTTTGTTTGTTTGTTCGTTGGGGTGGGGTGTTTGTTGGGGGTGTTTTTTTGTTTGTTTGTTTGTCTGTTTTTGATTTTAAGATGCATACGAAATTGTGATTATCACTGTATGGAAACGCTGTACCGTATTTTTATAGAGATGTACCTACAAGTTGATCTCCCACAAACAATATACTTTTTCCTAGGACGAAAAATTATTTTCTATAATTATTTTCACCCACAAGAAGGTTTGATGGACTTTATCAGATCTGATATCGAAATAGTTGTTTTCCTTTCATTGTTTTTCGCGGCCAAGGTGCGTGTGCTGGAGTAGGAGCGGCCGTAGCCTTTGGCATCCTCTTCCTTGCTGCGTTGGTTGGAATCGGATACTGGAAGATGAGGTGAGATGGTTATATTTCATAATTGAAGACGCTTGAGAAAACAAATTATTTTGACTTGAGTTGACTTTATAAGAAAATTTGACTTGGTTGCAACACAAACAATATTTAAATCAATAAATTACACACAGTGACATGTGGGATTTTGTCCCCTCGGTGTGTGTCTCCCATTCGGAAATTAACTTGGGCTAAAGGGAGTTGATTCAACAGAGGGCGCTATATACCAAACGAAATCTCTGGGACGGGACGGGGTGATGGGGTGGGCAGTTTTATTGGATTTTGGTGGTGGGGAAGTCTTGATTAGAAATGCAGTTATTGAAGGAAAAAAATCAGATAGTGACATTCGAAGAACAAGGTTAGATTGCGAAGTGGTCAACAGGGGGGTTACTGGTCAGTACTGGGGAACCTTGAGGTCAAAGAAGGTGTGCGTGAGTGTACTGAGAAATGGGAGCGAGCCTTGAAATGAAGGGACCTGTTGATATGTACGCAATAATTTTGGGGAAGACTCACTTTAATGTGACATTTTTATTGCCCTTACAGCACCAACAGTAAAAATCCAAAAGCACCCAACAGAGACGCGGACAAGACGCTCCGTCTTGCGAAACTATCCCCCAACGACGAAACCAGAGATGGACACACAGCCACAGAAAGTAGACGAGACGAGGAATATAACCAAGCTAAAGATTCTGGATGGGTGGATAACAATGTGTATGAGTCTTCCGATAATCCTACATGTCAAGAATATATAGAGATTAATCCTCAGCCACTTAATCCAGACATCTACACCGAGCTATCACCAACATGAATTAACGTTCATGGCGAGAAGTGAACCTTGAACGAGAATTTCAATATATTTTTGCAAGAATAAAAGAAGGGTAAAAGAAGAGTGTCCTTTATGAGTTGATTATTTACTCCTTTCCATAGTCTTAGACGTTCCTCATGATATTCACCTGAAGTGAGTGGTAATACATTTACGATAAGCCTTTGTGTCGCACCATTTGGGCCGCAGCTACTTTACCCGTGTGTTACCATACCATGCAATGCGCGTTTTAGGCAATGCGTTGCGGTTGGACGCGCACAATTATCATTATTTTACAAGCAATTTTAAAGGGACACACGTTGCCTTAGATTTGGGCGTTTATTATGAAATAAATATATGATAGGAAAGATGTTTTAAAAGTGGAAAATAATGATCCACACGCAGATTCTCTCAATGTTGTTGTTCCTATAAGCCAAATGTTGAATGCTATAAACAATTCCTCTGTTATGTTGGGGCTACTGTTTGGAATCAGATACCTACTCATGTCCAGAATGCCTCCTCTACTGATAGCTTCAAAAACATGTATAAGAAGGTGTATTTTAAGTAGTTTGTTCTTTTGGGGTTTTAGTTCGTGTATTGTGGGTGGTTTTTTTACCTTTCCATAATTCCACTTAGGTATTTCCCATTATTTGTATATAAAATTGCTAGTTTTGTTGCTTGTTTATTTGTTAACAGGACCATGATGTGAAACAGCCTCTGAGCTGATTTCTGTATCCTGTATAAATATGTTTTAATAAATAAATAATATAAATCGAAATTGTGTGGTTTTTCTTCTACTTCGTGACCTAACACGGCCCGCCATTTTGTGCAACCAAATTTGTGAATGCACAAAAACGTATATCTATCCATGATTTATAAATAAAAATTATTTATATATAACCATTATTTATAAATAACCATTATTTATGAATAACCACTATGTATAAATAATCTAGTATTTATATTTATTAACATTGGCCAACGAGATACATCCAATCGGTGCACTATTCCTGTAATTCCCGTGAAAGATAGTTATTTTGGTTTTTAAACAATTTGAAATACTGATTTATTATTGTTTCACTTCTGGAATTTGAATAGAAGTCAGCAAAATATGTTTGATTTGATTTCAAGAGGGCAAGAGACTTTTGAATATCTATTTTAAATGTTTGGCTGTTTTAACATCAGCACTGATTGATTGCGGGAACCGTTATTAAATAGTGTGTTGCACCCCCGGGTACGCGCGTCCACACATCCGGGCTAGTTTGGTAGGTCGACGGTTAGGAGCACATTTCAAAATGGAGCCACGCCAACAAGACCATCATGTTTCACTGCTCGAGGCGTCAGTAAAAATGGTCTAAACTGAGTGTATCCGTGGCACGCTAATACGTGAGTAGTTCACTTTTACAACGCATCCTTTAGGAAACTGTTGGTGTAGTAAACATTTCAATTAACACTTGCTTAGGCCTATTAACATTTTTAAAATGTCTAAACAGCTCTGTCTGGGGCAAATGTGTTTTTTTCGAAATGGCGCCCCTTTTGATCTGCTGATGGTCGCGCGAACCAGTTCCAATTTGTCCAGTACAGTAACGAAGTTAAATATTATACTAACCCACCAGTCTTAATTGAGTGACTGCTACTGAGTGCTAGTTTTTCTCGGAAAAATGC
This sequence comes from Pisaster brevispinus, assembly GCA_023634235.1. Lineage (NCBI taxonomy): Eukaryota > Metazoa > Echinodermata > Asteroidea > Forcipulatida > Asteriidae > Pisaster > Pisaster brevispinus. The sequence goes on from JAMKCF010000017.1 coordinate 11,512,095, forward strand.
TGCATCTAAATTTTGACCTTTTTATTAGGCCTTGGGAAAATTTTTACAAGGCGTTGTGACCTTTTCTGGATTTTGGCACAAATTCTTTGCGTGCTCGTGGGAAACAGGTCAAATCGGACTCAATCAACTGATATAGGCTACTCCTACCAACTTGTGCTCATTTTTGTTCAATCCAACCAACTCATCCTCCAACCAAAGTAAACTCCAACTAACTCGTCCTCAACCAACTTGTGTTAATTTCGATGTCAATCCAACCAACTCGTCCTCTAATCAAATCATACTACAACAAACTCGTCCTCAACCAACTTGTGCTCATTATTTACGTCAATTCATTGGACTCGGCTCCTTGGCCCTACACCCATGGCTTCAGAAGATTAGACGATTTTCGAATAGAAACCTACAGATTTTGTTTTTTTTCCGAGATTCCCCCCCCCCCCCCCCACACCCAGTTGTCACTTACCATTGCTCAGTTGTGGAGAGCACATGAAAATATGCAATCTCATTTTGGTATAGTTTTATGAAAAGACTCTGAGCTGACAAATGCTTTAACAATCACTCGATAAAACACCACTGATGCCATGATGCTTAAGGTTTTTCACTATTTTCTCCTGACTCACACAACAAATAAAACCCACATTTTCACCGACTGGTTAATTCATTGTCATGGATGAACACACAAACATGACAAAACAAGAACACTGTCTGCGACTATTTTGTCAACTTGGCCAATTCTAAAATAATACCTTCAAGATTGTATTTATTTATAACTATCTCTCCAAAGCAAAAATATCTTACCTGTCATGTCTGTTGGTGTGTTTTTTATTCATAACCTGCATTTTAGATGACAATAATATCAAGATTTTATGAAGTTTGCTGAAATGAGAAGAGTACGTACTTTACTCAGAAAAGAATGTCTTTTTTATGTACTTCAAATCAATCCACTCTTTATTCTTAGGAATAATTATTTTCTGCATAACTCTAATCAAAGGGGATCTCTCATGGTCAACAGATAAAATGTTCAATGTTTTTAATGCTCTGTGAATTGGTGCGTTATGGATTGTGTTGTTTCCTTTCACATCTTCTACAGATCAACTAATCCAGACAGAGAGTGTGAGAGCTTCTTTCAGATTGGATGACAATCAGCAGCAGAGATGTCTCAGTCTGAACCACAGCTGCAGAAACATCCAACAATCTGCCTGGACAACTATAACTCAACCTTATAGCTGGAGGTATGATACACATTTTAAACCCTACCCCCTCTCCCTTTGCCTCCTCTACTATTCAAAATCCAACTGCATGTTTTGTTTGATTCGGTTGGTCTGGGGACTGCATTTATGGTCGAGCAGTGTAGTTCTTCAGATCTAAGCTCTGGTGTTGCCAGCAGCACACAGTGGCATAGCCTGGGGAGGGGGGGGGGGGGCAGGGCTCAAATTTGGGGAACAAATCCACAAGACTGCAGGGCTTGTAGCTCAAAACTTTTACTGGACCAGAAAATTTGTTACAAGACCAGAATCAAAATGAGAAGAACACTCTACACAGTTTCACAATTTGAGCAGTTTTTGTTCCAAGCACTAAGAGAAGATTAGTCAAGTTTTTCTTATGAGTAATACTTCAATACTCAATTGATTAGTTTAATTCAAAAATACAGTGACGTGTTATAATTCAAAAACACAAGACCGCCGGACTTGTACGGTCATAAGTTTACTGGCCCGACACTAAAATCACTGGCCTCGGGCCTGCAGTCCAGTGTCAAATTCGAGCCCTAAGGGGGGGCACGTTCTCCAACCCGCAAATTCAAAATGTTTGATTCTGTTGGACTGGGGGACTGCATTCACGGCTGAGCGGTGTAGTTCCTCGGATCTAAGGTCTGGTGTTGCCAGCATCACACTCTTGTGATGTGAGGTGATATCTTATGAACAATTGTCTTTAAGTATAAAACTGATCACACTTTACATGGGATCATACCATGATCAGAGTCAATACAGCTTGGGTTTCAAGTTATTGTGTTGGGTAATTTTACAATGAGGAAGGCTCTTAGGAAATCGTTCATGGAAGGAGGTTTAATCAGCATGCTTTGGAGGACACAACATGCAAAATGCAACCCATGGGGGCAGGCTTATAAACTGGCTTTCGAGTGTGTGCTGGAGGGGTTCGTGACAACAGGGCCCAATTTCATAGAGCTGCTAAGCAAAAAAATTTGCTTAGCATGAAATTTCTTCCTTGATAAAAACAGGATTACCAACCAAATTTCCACGTGATTTTCAGGATAAGAAAACAACAGCTGACTACCAGTAACAAGCAATATGCAACACATGGAAATTTGGTTGGTAATCTTGTTTTTATCAAGGAATAAATTTCATGCTAAGCAAATTTTTGTGCTTAGCAGCTCTATGAAATTGGGCCCTGGACATGGAGAGACAGATTTGTGCGCACACAGGCAACTTGTTTCATGGAGTCCAGTTGTGATTCGGTGGCCCCATAAATAAATCATTACATGTACTCAACAATTCAGTACCTCTTTCCTATTTCTTTCTTTCATCTACTACAGAGCATACAAATCAGACGGACAATGTTGGACCCTCAATCAAAGTGGCTGTGCACCCAGCGCACTGAGCAGAGATGCCTCAACCTCGCAACCTGAGGACCAGCTGCAGGGCCTCAAGCGACCATCCTCAACAAATAACAACTTTTTACTTCAAGGTATTGTCTGATTGATTGATTTACAATATCAAGGTTTTCTTTTGAAAACTTAAAACTATAATAATTTTTACCAATCTTTGATGTAGGAAAGAAAATTTGTCCCTAACATGTTTAAGTTTGCCAAATCAAATGAAGCTTTTTATGAATGTGCACAAAAATCCTGACAAGTAAAAAACCAATATTCACTTGAAAAGTGGAGGATTTGAATGAATTTGGTCTTCCAATACTGACATTTCATGGTCAGAGGGCTTAAGTGTCTCACTGTGTAGCCCAAAGTACCCGTACATCACCTTCTTTTTGGAGGATCACGACCAATGAGAATATCACGTGTTAGTTGTTAACCATTTCATTTCGGATGATACCTATATCTGCCAAATTTTTTCTGACCTGTCTTACGGCGATGTTTTACGCTACTGGGAACAGTTTTCAGATTGCCTTCAATATCTTGCATTCATGCGGGGGGGGGGGGGGGGGGGGCTGAAGTGAATATCGAGGAAGACATTCCATTGTGTAGCGTGTGCAGGCATGCACCTACTGTGCCACGCTTCTTTCACCCATACAAAGAGAGACGGAAGGTACTGGAACTTGTGCTTCTGACCTCCCTTTTCTCCCAGGGTTTATTTTGTAATCCCCGGTCTTAGACCTTGGACCTTGTTATACAAATGGGGCATACAAAATTGAAAAAGCTGCATGCCTTCATTGTTTATTATCGGGGTTTTTTGGCTCAAAAGGAGAAAGTCAGAGCGTTCAAAGATTCCAGCATACCGTGGGAGATTATCGGTCGTGGTTTTTTGCGGTTTTTTTTATGGTGAACGCATACTCATAATTTCTCACAAGAAAGCAATAAAATCCCGATGCTTATTATGAGAACATTGATTGTCTTTCCTGGGTCAAGTTAGGGTTCTATCAGGAAGCTCCAAAAAGTTGTGAATCAGAAGCGTGGAAATAATTTTTGGGAATACCAACCTGAAAGGATAAAGACAGAAATATCCATTTATAACACCATTGACATGATAGGGGTAGGCTACATGTTAATGTATATCTGTACATTGGTAATGTTCATTTTTTTGTGTCGAGGACATCCTCATCAAAGTACAGAATTGCGTCATTGCACTTTCAGAGCTCTGTAGCCTACAAATTATCATCGCTTTTACAAAAAATTGATTAGTAACGGGTTGTTGTGTGCAGCTAATACAATCGGCTAATACGAGCTAATCCATATTTTATCAATTTTGTATTTTTACTTGTGTCTTATTCCTTTGTTTTATCAAATACAGATCAACTATTGACAGAGAGTGTCAGATCTTCATCTGATACATCAAAGAAATCAACTTCATGTTAAAAGGTATGACACTTTATTTAATGCAAAACTTGAATTAGTTTATATCAAAGCTTTACTTTTCATAAACTCGATACCAGATTCAATTATTCTGAAATGCTGCCATGAGCAAGAAAACTGTTTGCCGTATTAGGATTTGTTATTCCAGTATGCCAAATCAAAATAAAGCCTTTTTTTATGAATGTGCACAGAATCTCGACAAATCGTAAACAAGTATGCAACAAAATTCTTTTGAAAAGTGATAAATTTGGTGAAGTTTTAAAGTTTTTGTTTTAAGTATCAGTCTTTGAGTTGAGTTGTTTTATGGTATGTAGGCCTACAAGCCCAAGTGAGATTGTTATATACAATTGCCAGTAATTTTTTTTGTAATTTTAAACTATTTTTTCCAATAATGTTGAAGTTTTGGGAATAAAAAAATGTTTAAATTTTTTTCAGGCTCAATTATTGACCTCTGGATTTTAAAGAACCAAACTCAAACTAAAATTTTAAAGTTGTGAACTAAGTTAAGTTGTAACTTTGACTTACAATTGACAACAGACAGGCTGAGCATAAAATCGGTTCCGGTTAAATGAGCTAAAACAATTAAAAACTTAAATGGTCATAACTCCTTATTGCAATGATGTACTGACTTGAAACTTGAATCAAATATTGATTCTTACATGTAGATTCATATGAAAAGATAAAGCTCAAAGAGTTTATCACTGGTTCCAGTTGAATGAGCTAAAACAATGACAACCTTAAATGGCCATAACTCCTTATTGCAATGATGTACTTACTTGAAACTTGAATCAAATATTGCTTCTTACACAGAGATTCATATGAAAAGATAAAACTCAAGAGTTTATCACTGGTTCCAGTTGAATGAGCTCAAACAATAAAAAACTTAAATGGTCATAACTCCTTGTTGCAATGATGTACTGACTTGAAACTTGAATCAAATATTGCTTCTTACATGTAGATTCATATGAAAAGATAAAACTCTCAGAGTTTATCACTGGTTCCAGTTGAATGAGCTAAAACAGTGAAAACCTTAAATGGTCATAACTCCTTATTGCAATTAGTCATTGGTCTTCTATCTGGCGATCGGCAGCTCGCCATGGCAGCTTCACTGTTCTAGTTTACGTGAAGGACATCCCAAAAAACTTAAAATTTTCGGGTTTGGATTAAGTCAGGTAGGGGTGGGGGTGCTCAGTGACAGCTGTCTTGTCCATGGACAATCCTACTAAATTACAAATATAGGGTCAGTTAAAATTTGCTTGGTTGTACCTTACTATCACATTCAGTACATTTTGTTCTTATTCCTTTGTTTCATAGTGCCATCTGTAGATGATATCTACCCATCACATCACAAAAAGTAGATTCCTGATACCTGCCAGTGCTTTTCTTCAGCCCAATGTCTACCCAGCACTGATTTAGGCATGTGAGGGTTATAACAGAAAAGAGGTATATATAAAAATTAAAAAAATGTTTCGGGTTATATTACTTATTTTTTTACACTAACATCAAAATGTGGGCTGTTTTTGCAGCACAGTACAAACGTCACCCCTACGCCACATGCCACAACATTCTGAGGACTTCATGCTGGCACCAGCCTAACTCAGATGAATGGTTGTCCCTACAGATTGATAACAGATGTAAAAAAACTAAAACATGTTCTTACTAACATTTTGTATAAGTAATTAAGTACATTCTATGAGCATACATAAAACCCCTGTTTTTCCAAATTGTATTCCACTCAAAATGCACCCGTGTTTTACAAAATAAAGCCTCATCCATTATTGTTCAACATTGCCTCACTTTGTTAGAGTTACTTATAATTCTCAATAAATATTGATAGATCGAAAAAGTACAAACCAACACTTATTCCACAAGACTACTTTTACCTCAAGTTAAGGAGTAGAATGTGAAGTGTAATGCAGCAGACTTGGAGAACTTGTGAAACTTCTCACATCTTTCTCATCTAAAGACACTCATCAATTAACATTTTGGATATTACCATTCAGGCAAATCAGACTTGATGCAAATTAAAGATAAAGTAGTCTAACATTTTTAAATGTAAACAAAAAAAAAGTTTTAAAAATAAGGTCAAAATTGATGGGTCATAATATTTCATTGGCAAGGGCAAAATTATACTACCCAAGGGAGGCTTATGCCTTTTGACCTTTCCCTTTTTTCCATGCACCCTTTGTTCATGTTTTTAATACATTTAATTTAGAGTTTGCTTAAAGCAACATATCGGTTATTGGAAGCATCAAGCATTTCTGATGCCAGTATTTATAACATTGTTTGGTTACACCCCTTTGTTCAGACACCCCTAGTGTATCAACGGTAGCAAGTACATCCCAATGCAGGTTACAGTTTTTATTCAAAACCTTACATTTTGTGAAAATTTTTTAGAGTGAATCTGACAAACTCCAACTTTGACCTAATTTAAAAAGTGATATTTTGGTGTTTATCTTGAAAGTTAAGAGTGTTCCTGACAACATTTCCTTTCCATCAGAATCTAGATGAAATTATAAATTATGGTGCAAAAAATAGTTAGTGGCCTGACGTTTCGACCCTAGCAGAGTCTTTCTCGAAGGCTAAAAAAAAATTATGGTGACACACAAATCTGAAATTGGTCCCTGGGGTCAACTGTTTCAGGTTGTAATAGATAGAAGGTGTCGTTCTGATTAACCAAACTCACAACTATCAATATAAACAAAAATTCTTTAAAAGTGAAATCTTTGGTATAGCTTCTTGACATTTAAAAGTTGAGTTAAAATTTGCTAATTCAAAAAGCAATAACTTATTTCCTTTAGATTACTTAAACAATGTATACTATTTAAAAAACCCAGAATCAATACTCCTGGAGAATGTTTCTCTCTAAAATACTACCATGCGCAAGAAAAAAATGTTCCAGAAAATGTAAATAAGCTCCTTATTTTTATATCTGAGACAAAGCATTAGTTAAACAAATTTTGGGTTAAATTGGGAATATACCCAAACTAATGATAAAATTGTCGACAGTTGGGCAGTGTATAGGTTAAGACTGCAAATTAGTCTTACAAAAGAACCTTGTCAAAAAAACAAAATAATTCTTCCAAATATCAAACGTTTTTTCTTTTTTCAGGCTACTAGTTCAATTACAGTAAAATTATTGTTACATTTTGTAAAATTACCCTGATAATGTTAAAATTGTACTTTCTATACTATACATTTGGAGTTGTCAAATAAAATGATTCTATAAATGTAGCCAAGAAATTTGTTTCATTTTCTTACTTTATGTTATTAGTGTACAAGTAATGTGTTATGCTAAAAGTTACAAACAAAACATAGAACAATAGCTATTTTTGTAAAGGAAAACCACTTGGGCTGGAACCAACCAAAGTCATTTGACTCTATCCCATACCAAAGTTTACAAGACCAAATCCAATCTTGCGCAAGTAAAACAGACTGGTCCCATTCAATAAACCAGTACGTGTAATCCAACAATTTATGAGTAGACGGGAATCCAACAAAGATGACTGCAGTAAAATACGTCTATATCCTTTCAAACTTAAGTAGAAAAGTGAAGTAAAAATGCTGCCTTTCAACTTCTTCAGCATAAAATCTTACATCCCTTTATATAATTGATCCAAAAAGTACCATTTCTTTGACAAAATTATAAACCGCCCAGTCCTCCCTTCCCCACAAAATGTACCACACCTTTAAATTTCTGAGCCTGTTCCTTTAAATAAATTCCATCTAATGAACCTATACCTACCTATAAGACAATATTCTACCCAGCATCTACCCTCCCAATCAGGCCCAGTCCTTTACCTTTCATTCCCATCTCCAGCTAGACACACCCTATCATGATGACTACTACTACTCCATCTCCCTTACACTCAAATCCAACCAGCTCAGCCCACTGACTTACCACTCCCCAGCAACCCCTGTCCACTGGCCAAAGTCATCTGCCCAGCTTCATCACGCCCATATATTCCAGCCATCCAACACCCCCAATATATACACCACTAAATTCCTACCCTCAAACCATGTCTTCAGTCCAACCATCTCAACCCACTATCTACAGCCCAGCAACCTCCACCCTAGCTTCTCCAGTCCCAGCAACCCCTATCCCCTGGCCCCAGTCATCTGCCCAGCTTCATCACGCCCATACATTTCAGCCATCCAACACCCCCAATATATACACCACTAAATTCCTACCCTCAAACCATGTCTTCAGTCCAACCATCTCAACCCACTATCTTCAGCCCAGCAACCCCCACCCTACTCCAGTCCTCTACCCAGCATCATCATGCCTATCTCCAGCCAGCCTTCAACCCAGCATGTCCACCTCCCTGTCCCTCACTCCAAGCCTTCAGTCCAACCAGCTCAACCCACTGACTGACAACCCAGCAATCTCCCGGGCCCGTGGCCCCTCAGCACATAGAAATTTTACTCCGAAATCTTAGCTTCATAGCCCTTGGTCAACCCTCAGATCTGCCCAAAATCCAAGGGTCTAGCCAGGGAGAAATAATTTTGAAAAATTTTCTAAGTCAGGCCATTCTAATATTCATCAGGTCAAAAACCGTTAGATTTTCATGAAAGCTCAGTAGCAGAGCGGTAAGGAATAGAGGCTACAGAGCTAAAGGTACCAGGTTCAAGCCCTACCCATTTTTACTAGAAATTAAAAAAAAGTCTTTTTTTACTGGTAAAAAAGGGGTCCACCAGGATTTGAACCCCCGAGCTCACAGCACCAGAATTCTGGGAGCTGTGAGCTAGCCCACTGGGCTAAATCGCCGCTTAAAAAAAATCGCTCGGACGTAATATATAAACCTTAGGATGGATAGGTAAAAAAAAAAGGGAAAATAATGAGATGCGATATATGACCTATGACCTTTGCATGAGACTGGAAAAAGTAATGAAGAAATGTATGTTGGTGTTCGATTAAAAAAAGTTTATTTGTAAACCAAAAAAAACCCATATAACTCAAGATATGTTAACGAATAAAAGAAAGGCTGTTATAAACCATAATAACTAGTTTAACATTAACATTTTTAAATTAAAGAATTTAAACAAACATTTTAAAACATTAAAAAAGGTATGGGTTCTTGTTTTTAAATTAAAGAATTTAAATAAACATTTAAAAAAATAAAAAAAGGTATGGGTTCTTGTTTTTAAATTAAAGAATTTAAATAAACATTTTAAAACATTAAAAAAAGGTATGGGTTCTTGTTTTTAAATTAAAGAATTTAAATAAACATTTTAAAACATTAAAAAAGGTATGGGTTCTTGTTTTTAAACTAAAGAATTTAAATAAAAATTTTAAAACATTAAAAAAGGTATGGGTTCTTGTTTTTGGTGTCAATTAGTTGATTGTGTTTCCTTGTAAAAGTATTGATCATTTTTAAAATCAAAATTAAGATCCGCAGTGTTTCAAAATCAATGAAAAATAATTGTTAATTTCAACAGTTCTACTCTAGAATGTTTTTAACTTTTAAAAAACACTCATTCACTGTAAAACAGGCTCAAAAGTTTGCATTTTCTGATCAAAGGAAGGGTAAAGTCATGACTCCTTGATTCAACCTCATCGGCAGAGTTTAAAATCAACTAAGTTGAGTTGTAAAATAAGAACCCTTTAAGACTACACAGTACTTTATATTCATTGGCGTAACCAGAGGGGGGGGGTGGGGTGGTGAGAGCCCCTCGTTCACAACCCTTAACAAACCCAAATGCACAAATGATTGGTTTGATACATTAGATAGCACCCCAAAATTATGTCTTTTTCCTCAACTTCCCCCCCCCCTGTTTGGTTACGCCACTGTTTATATCAAATATTATACCTCAATATTCTTAGCAATAATGTACCCCTAATATATTTGTTACAATCTTTGAACACACGGATTTAGTTATTTTCACTGGAACTTCTTTATTTTATTATCACAGTTCAAGTATTAAAACGATACATTTCCTGAAACGAGGCTGCTTTGTCGCATGGTTTAATACGATCACGTATAACATAAAAATTTACGTTCATCTCTGCTGCGCCCGTTTACAACAAAAACACGTTTTCTTGTTTTTCGACATTTTACGTAAGCAATAAGTTTTCTATAAATAAATTTATGTTTAAAAATACAAGTTGGAACGATTAACTTACATTCAATTCGACTTAGTCTGTTGTTAACAAAGAAACATTTTCAAATTTTTGTTAGTGGTGCACAAAATAACATGTAGATAGTATTGTGCAGTTCATTTCTGACATTTAACTTTTAAAGGACATTTCATGAAAGACCTGTAATACTTGTCTTAATATTTAAGTATATTTACTATGTATTTATGCTGGTTATAAATAAAATACCACGTGAGGTTTAGGGTAAGATCAAGTAATTCATGCAATGGATACATAATAACAATAAATATATATTATCTTTTTGTCCTTCTTTTTTACAACTATTTAATATATTATCTTGTTAGACAAGTGTTAAGAGAGAACATGTCAGATTACTTGAAGGGTTGAATGTTATTTGTTTTTACTGAGAAGTTACAAAGTAATCCGTCTGTAATAGTTGTATTAGTTTTATTAATCATAATTAAACAAAAAAGCCTCACTTGACATGTACATGTACATGTACATGTACATGTACATGTAGATGTAGATTTAACTTATTCAACAGTAGTCCTAATATGAGCCTGAGCCACCCACTTTAACTTACAACTTGTTCCACATAAAATAACACATATTAATTTACATGTAGGCCTGTCGTATGCTCACTAATGATAAAATTTAAGTTATAATTTGTATTTATGTTTGTCAACATAATTATTTAGAAAGTGTTAATCTAGGTGTACAAATGTAGGCCTGGTGTATGGAAAGACAGCTTGAAAAAGAAACACCCACCTAGTAGGCGTTTTAACCTTCCCAAATAAACTACAAACAGTTAACATAAATATTTACCATTATTTTGTTATCTTTTACTGTAACTGTATATAATTAATTGGACAGTCTTCCTAGGCTTTATAGGGACCCCACCACTCTACTAATTTCTTTTGTTTCACCCGTTACCCCTACGCGTAATTTTATTGGGTGAACATTGGTGTAAAGAAATATTAATAATAATTTTCAAAGGGGAAATCTGAACCCCTTGTCAAACATACAATGTGGGTGTTAGCATATAACTTGTCATTGTTAGTTTTAACGCAGCTATTTTTAAGTTAGTTTCTACAAACACATTTCATTGTAGTTAGTATTGAACAGTTAATTCAAATTTAAAACATATACACGTTAGAGTTAGGTTAATATTAATTAATTTGGTTAATTAATTTGTGTATATATATATACATTTAATTTTGTCATCTTAATGTTAATCAATTTATCAATATTTAACAATGTCATCATTTGTATTTAGCTGATTCAAGTGACACAATGATAGGATTTGTTACAGGTTTATGACTTAATTAGACATAAAAGAAGATTTAGCATTTATATATAATTAAGGGGATCAGATATTCTGGGAAAAATCATTCTAAGATAGCCTTTGTTAATTGTAAAATGCATTTAAATATCATATATGAAGAACCTTAACTCAAAACCTAATCTAATGATGATTTGTTAGTAGAAGACACCACAGTACCTTAATCAAAGAATTGTTGTCAAATTCATGAATTACTATAGAAAATCATAACACAAGTATGAACTTTTTTTTATAAGGATGATGATGTGAAAGGATTCACTGTTATTTAAGTACAGAAGAAATATTGTAACTTTTTTCTCGTGCATTTTTTTCCTTTGATAAATCGTTATTTGTCTTCCTAAGTTACCAGTATGCAATTTTTTTTATGTTGTCATTAATTTTTGTTGTTAGTAATTTTAATCAAATCATAGTATCATAAAAGTTATTTTCTTTTTAGTTGTTAGCATCGAAATTTAATGGAATTTATATTAAATACATGAGAATAAATAGTTTTGTAAAACTACAAATTATTTGCTTTTTCATTTTATCATTTTTAGTTGTTTGATCCCCAACTTTGTAGTTTGGGTCAATTTCCCCCCCCCTCTAGCTTTCTCCTCAATTACATTTTTTAACGTGATTCAGTATTTGTTTCAATCTTATATATCAAACATATTTTTTTATATAATTGTATACTCTAATATTATTGTCAAACTTGTGTAATTTTGTAATACGTACATTTGTCTGTGAATTATGGATAAATAAAATAGTGGCACAATCTAGTGCATTTTCATAGGTCTTGTGGACAACTACGTGTTCTTTCTTCACGAGATAAAAACTATGATATTGACCGCAATATCTTTGACGCGCGATGACTTTACGTCTGCCGGACTCGCATACCAACTCATCAGCAGCAGCCTCGTTTCAGTACTTAACGTAATCGCTTTAATTACCAAAAGTATAAATCAGTGTGGTTCAGGTCTACAAACAATTACTTATAGAGCCACTTACTTATGCATATTTCCCTACTGTCAGGCAAAATAGCGCCACCTACTGATCTACCAACAATACACAGCATGTCAGGTTGACAACCTGGGGAGCTAGATGCAGAAGACCCTACCCTGGTTGGAAGAGAATGTCCAACCACTGTGGAAGAATCAAAAGCTCCATGAACCAGGAGTTTGACCAAAGTCAGGAACCACATTTGCTAGGACCAAAACTTTGGTCCTCTAGCAACTTTGGTTCAGGATCAATATCCCGAAATCATCTTGCTCTGTTTTAGTGAACAGAACTCTTGGGAAGAGGGAGTAGGGTGAGGATAAGCAAACAGCCTGTCCCATAGGTGACCAAACAACACACTTATCGACAACGCATTGGGAACAGGGGCCCTCTTGTCATAGACTTATGACAGTTGATTGTTTCAAGAAGTCATGAACAAGTCTAATTGGGGCAATTGATCAGTGAAAATGAGCCCTGAACTGTGAGAGGTAGGGTCTTCTCTAGACCAGACCAGTGGCAATGTTGTTGTCCTCGCCCTGCGTGTGGCCTGCTTACAGAGCATCATTGTGTTATATGCACCACTGGAGAAGCTCCCACGTCAGTGTGTGCGGCACAGTCAGACTGGTGAGAGTGTGCCCTCTGACCAAAGGCAGACTGAGAGCGGGCCCTCTGACAAAAGTTGGACTAAGAGTGTGCCCTCTGCGCAGTTGGACTGAGAGTGTGCCCTCTGCGCACAGTTGGACTGAGAGTATGCTCTCTGTGCCCAGCCGGACTGACGGTGTGTTCTGCGCACAGTTGGACTGAGAGTGTGCCCTCTGCGCACAGTTGGACTGAGAGTGTGCCCTCTGTGCACAGTTGGACTGAGAGTGTGCCCTCTGCGCACAGTTGGACTGAGAGTGTGCCCTCTGCGCACAGTTGGACTGAGAGTGTGCTCTCTGCGCACAGTCGAACTGAGAGTGTGCCCTCTGTGCACAGTTGGACTGAGAGTGTCCCCTCTTTGCACAGTTGGACTGAGAGTGTCCCCTCTGCACACAGTTGGACTGAGAGTGTGCTCTCTGCGCACAGTCGGACTGAGAGTGTGCCCTCTGCACAGTTGGACTGAGAGTGTGCCCTCTGCCCACAGCCGGACTGAGAGTGTGCCCTCTTCGCACAGTTGGACTGAGAGTGTGCCCTCTGCGCACAGTTGGACTGAGAGTGTGCTCTCTGCCCACAGCCGGACTGAGAGTGTGCCCTCTTCGCACAGTTGGACTGAGAGTGTGCTCTCTGCCCACAGCCGGACTGAGAGTGTCCCCTCTGTGCACAGTTGGACTGAGAGTGTGCCCTCTGTGCACAGTTGGACTGAGAGTGTGCTCTCTGCCCACAGCCGGACTGAGAGTATGCCCTCTGTGCACAGTTGGACTGAGAGTGTGCCCTCTGTGCACAGTTGGACTGAGAGTGTCCCCTCTGTGCACAGTCGAACTGAGAGTGTGCCCTCTGTGCACAATTGGTTTGAGAGTATGCCCTCTGCGCACAGTCGGACCGAGAGTGTGCCCTCTGTGTGCAGTTGGACTGAGAATGTGCTCTCTGAACACAGTTGGACTGAGAGTGTGCCCTCTGTGCACAGTTGGACTGAGAGTGTGCCCTCCGTGCACAGTTGGACTGAGAGTGTGCCCTCTAGCGCAGTCGAACTGAGAGTGTCCCCTCTGCACACAGTTGGACTGAGAGTGTGCCCTCTTCGCACAGTTGGACTGAGAGTGTGCCATCTGCGCACAGTTGGACTGAGAGTGTGCCCTCTGTGCACAGTTGGACTGAGAGTGTGCCCTCTGTGCACAGTTGGACTGAGAGTGTGCCCTCTGCGCACAGTTGAACTGAGAGTGTCCCCTCTTCGCACAGTTGGACTGAGAGTGTCCCCTCTTTGCACAGTTGGACTGAGAGTGTCCCCTCTGTGCACAGTTGGACTGAGAGTGTGCCCTCTGCGCACAGTTGGACTGAGAGTGTGCCCTCTGCGCACAGTCGAACTGAGAGTGTGCCCTCTGCGCACAGTTGGACTGAGAGTGTGCTCTCTGCGCACAGTCGAACTGAGAGTGTGCCCTCTGCGCACAGTTGGACTGAGAGTGTGCCCTCTGCACAGTTGGACTGAGAGTGTCCCCACTTTGCACAGTCGGACTGAGAGTGTCCCCTCTGCACACAGTCGAACTGAGAGTGTGCCCTCTGCGCACAGTTGGACTGAGAGTATGCCCTCTGCGCACAGTTGGACTGAGAGTGTCCCCTCTGCGCACAGTTGGACTGAGAGTGTGCTCTCTGCACACAGTTGGACTGAGAGTGTGCCCTCTGCGCACAGTTGGACTGAGAGTGTGCCCTCTGCGCACAGTTGGACTGAGAGTGTGCCCTCTGCACAGTTGGACTGAGAGTGTCCCCTCTTTGCACAGTCGGACTGAGAGTGTCCCCTCTGCGCACAGTCGACATGAGAGTATGCCCTCTGCGCACAGTTGGACTGAGAGTGTCCCCTCTTTGCACAGTCGGACTGAGAGTGTGCTCTCTGCCCACAGTCGGACTGAGAGTGTGCTCTCTGCCCACAGCCGGACTGAGAGTGTGCTCTCTGCCCACAGCCGGACTGAGGGTGTGTTCTGCACACAGTTGGACTGAGAGTGTGCCCTCTACGCACAGTCGAACTGAGAGTGTGCTCACACTACTGGCACCAGCCCCATAGGATATTGGGGGTCGGAGAGCAGGTACAGTGGCTCAGCTGTGACTATTGATGGTAATGGGTTGGGTTTGAGTGTGTGACCTATCCCTGTAAGCAGCATAGCCCTAAAAGCTAAGCAGTCTTAAATGGCTGACATCAAACCAGAATGTCAGTTTAGCCGTGGGTTTCTGAGTACGAGTTAGGTTCAGTTGTCCCTGAACCCCACCTGGGTGTCGGCCGGATGTCAAGGCCATTAATTATTACGTAAAAAACTTGACCCTTGACACAGACATGGCGCTGATGTTCTTGCCCATGTGTGACTCGCCTGACATACTCTCTCAACTAAAGAAAGAGCACCAGCAGGGATGTCGACTTAAATTATCATTTTATGGGAGCTGCCACACTCTAAAAATAATGAAGAAGACATTATTGGCCTAGGAGGGCCAGATCGCCAGTGGTCAGTCTGACAGGTGAACATCACTGTACAACTGGAATATTGAGTGAGTGTGTGATGACAGCCTGTCTGCCCATGCAGGCACCCATTCCAAGCTCATGTGGCGAGTGCCATCGATCGGGAGCCAGGAGGGAACAGTTGTTGAACAGCATTCATGGCAGGTGTAACAGGGACCAGAAACGGATCCCAATTGCCCTACCTGCTCTTCCTTTTTGTGCAGCTAGTCCCGGCTCAGGAGGACTTTTAGGATTTACCCTTGCCAGTATGAATATCCTGTTGATGGCCTCATGTGTCTGTTACACTGGCCAGAACCGAAGATTAACTGAATAGTGTTTCCTTTCCGACCAGCGGAACTGCCAGCACAGGGCCACTAGCCGCATAGAGTGGTCAGCCGGGAGCTGATACAGTGAGAGGATATTGTCACTGGTACCCAGTCCCCGAGGATTTGGCTCGTCCCACGGAGAGGATATTTCCCCGGTTACAGACGGACCGATTCCTCAGTAATACTGGACGGAGCTCTATCATCATTTCTTTTATAAATCCTACCAAGAAATCTCACTCAAAAATTTGTGTAAAGCACACAATTGAAAAAGTCACCTGAAAAGCGTATGTACAATAACCAGTGCTAAGAAGGGGAAGATCACATGGCAGTTATGCCACGGGACATTGTTGGTAGATCAGTAGGTTGAGCTTTTGTGCGTTACTGTACCTGCCTGTTGGGAAGTATGCATAATTAGTGGCTCTACAGGTAAATATCGCGGTGTAGACACAATGTTTACTTATTTTGGGCCAAAAAACAACATCAAATGTGCTGTAAATACCAGTTGATTACCAGATAAACTTAAACATTACACAGTATAATTACAGTAATTCCGAACGTGAAGTTCTTGAATTAAATCCGAGGTGATTGATCAACAGTTATATCAAAATGTAATTTATAACCAAAGTAACAATAATCAAAAAACTTAACTTTGTATAAACAAATTACTATAGATCGAGGTTATTGTATATACCACTGATAAAGTAAAACACTACAGTAATACAGAACATAAAATTCTTCGTTTGTCTCTGAGGCGAATCATCAATAGTAATAGTAAAATGGACTCATAATCTTGTAATTAAGTACACCATTGCAAGCATTTGATTTCAATCAGTTTCAAATTTTGCCCCTAGTTATCCTGGTGAGCTTAGTTTAATAAAGCAGGGCCACCACGTGCAGGTTCCAGGATACCAGCCCCATCACGCTTTCCAGATCGTCAGGGCCATTGCACCTCCCATTAGGAAGGGTCCGGTCCGCCACCCCAAGGCGAACAAGTCCCCGAGGCAGTCCCCTACTGTAGTAACGCGGTCCACTAGCCCCACGGCCGAAAACTAGGGACTACTTCCGTTAGTCAACCGATTGTGATCACACCAGAACCATCCTACCCGCTGAGGAGCCTGATGCACCTTTAAGATCAACCACCGACTGTCACTGGCCGGAAGTAGGACCCCACATGCCACGTGCAAGTGTCCAGGTCCCTTTAACTATTCGGAATTTCCGTGTTGTACCACCATCGATTCCGAATCGAACCGCTGCCCCTCCGTCAAATCTCCGATCCACGCACCACCAATCGTTCTCCGCACAACTTATCGATCTCCGCACAACCTATCGATCTCTGCACAACCTATCGATCTCCGCACAACCTATCGATCTCCGCACAACAAATCGAATATCCGCACCACCAAGGCTCTAAGAGTGCTGAGCGCAAAAAACGCATATGTGCTTGCTTGTAATGGTGTACTTATTTACAAAATGTTAACTGTATAGTGCTGCAAAAACAGCCCACTATACGACGATTACAAAAGCCACAAATATCAATTGAACACATCTAGAATATCTTACTATTGATGACAACAAACTGCCGGGTTGTTCATCAACGATCTCCAGATGAACTGCTAGGATGTCTTGACGAAACCGATGTTTTCGTGTGCGTTGCTCTCCCTGCAGCCTCAGAGATGTCACACAAGATTTGATTTCAGGTAACTGTCAGCTACATCTCTAGCCCTGAAATGTCTAATACAAAATTGCAAATCAACCATAATGGTCACACAATGCCCTGCAGGCCTGATTAAAACCCACTGTGAAGACAACTTCTAAAATGTCTAATTCGATTTTCAAACAGTCATCGCTGTTTTTCTAAGTGACTTTTTTTGCTTTTCTATTTGATTTTCAAACTTTTCTTATCCTTTGCCTCTGGTTTAAAGTCAATCGTAGCACTCTGTGAAAAAGTTTAACAACTAGTTTATTAGTTGTTTTTGAAGCCAAACATTTTTTTATTATCTTCTTTCTGTTTACCTATTTAGGAGAAGTACTTGGGTGGAATGTTTTAAGCTGATCAAGATATTTCAATAAATGGGGCAAGGTTAAACCATAGTAAATAAAATACTGTTGTTTTTTTCACCAAATAATCATCACTCAAAAACGTTACATTGATTGGTGCACTTTTTGAGAGCAGGGAAAGGAAGAAAACACCCTTTTTTAAAGATTCTGCTATTGTTGCCTTTACATCTAAAGGTTTTCCAATGTTCAACTGTTTTCTAAGTGTTTAAAATTTGTATCTCCCTTGTCATGCACCTGGTTTTCTTGAAGAGAACATACTTTCTGCAGTGACACTATTTATACTATTACCAATCGAGTACATGTATTTGGTTGTAATCTTAAGGTCAAATGATTTCCCAATAATGATAATTATGACAGGATACATACAAATGCGAGTGCAGCTCCCGTATCTCGGGCCAGTCTTTGGAGTCTTGGACATCTACTTGTTGACAGTCTTTGGAGATATACCTGTCTTTCTGCAATTGAATCAAATGGCACAATTTGCAATATTTGAGTGTGTCAAACATGATCAATAAAACAAATTGTTTCAGATAAATCGCTTTTACCTTAAGATTTTTCTACCTCAAGGTATTTCTATTTTAAGAAGGTATTTCTATTTTAAGAAGGTATTTCTATTTTAAGATTTTTCTACCTTAAGGTATTTCTATTTTTCTATTCATAAGCCTGTAGGACTACCTGGGAAGTTTGACTAGCCCCTCGGCCCTCTCGGTGTTTCTACGCCGGACTAGTGACTAAACTGAGCCCTATTGGTGTGTATCTTCAGTGTGGTTGGTCATGTCTCTTTATCTCTAGCTATTTCTCAAGACCTGCGTTGAGTTAAAGTTCTTATTGCAGTCATGCTGCAGGTTGGCCAATCTTATTAGGTTTAACTCACCACGATCATGTGTCATCTTATCCGCTTCCTGTCTCAAACTTCATCACCCCAAGTCTGTATTTAGTTGACTGTGACGGGCGACTACCAAGATTATCCCTGTCAGCTGCAGTTAAAAAAACAAAATGTATTCAGCATCATTAAAGGCAGCTCCCCTTGAGAAGTTACTGTAAATACCACTGATGAAGTTAAACATCACAGTTATGCAGAACATGCAGTTCATGATTTGAATCTGAGGTGACTGGTCAAGAGTATTACCAAAGTGTGACTAATAATCTTGTAATTAAAAATAACAAACATTGTATAAGTACACCATTGCAAGTATTAGATATCAATCAGTTTCACATTTTGCCTGGTAATCATCCTGGTAAGGTCTGTCTCGAAACCCGGCACCACCAATGAAATTCCGGCACCATCACTTGATTCGCCGCACAATCTCGGCACAACCAATCAAATCTCGGCACAACCAATCAAATCTTGGCACAACCAATCGAATCTCGGCACAACCAATCGAATTTCGGCACAACTAATCGAATCTCAGCACAACCGATCCATTCTCGGCACACCCAATCGAAACCTGGCACAACCAATCGTATCTCGGCACAACCAATCTAATCTCGGCACAACCAATCTAATCTCGGCACAACCAATCGAATCTCGGCACAACCAATCGAAACTCGGCATGACCAATCGAAAACCCGGCACAAACAATCGAAACCCGGCACAAACAATCGAAACCCGGCACAACCAATCGAATCTCGGCACAACCAATCAAATCTAGGCACAACCAATCGAAACTCGGCATGACCAATCGTAACCCGGCACAAACAATCGAATCTCGGCACAACCAATCTAATCTTGGCACAACCAATCGAATCTCGGCACAACCAATCGAATCTCGGCACAACCAATCTAATCTCGGCACAACCAATCGAATCTCGGTACAACCAATCGAATATCGGTACAACCAATCGAATATCGGCACATCCAATCAAATCTCGGCACAACCACTCGAATCTCGGCACCACCTATTGAAAACTACCAAGGCTCTAAGATCTCCAATTTCATAGTGCAAAAAACTCTTATGCGCTTTCTTGCAATGGTGTACTTATTTCAAGATGTTAACTGTATAGTGCTGCAAAAACAGCCCACTATACACTGATAGCAAAATCATCAAAACATCAAACTAATAAATCTACAATATCTTACCTCTGAAGACAACAAATTGCCCCTCATTCATGATCCCTAGATGAACTGCTAGGATGTCTTGATGATACTGATCTTCACATAGGCATTCCTCTCCTTTACACCCTGCAGCCTTCAAGATGTCAGTAGAGATGATATTCCCTTCATACTTGATTTGAGAGAACTATTAGCTTCATCTCTGGCCCTGAAAGGTCAAGTTAACTGATATTTGATTGCAAACCAACCCTTTGATGTGCACAATGCCTTGCAGGGCTGGTTAAAACCCAGTGAAGACCCCTTCTCTAGTGTTATAAGTTTGTTTATAACAGAGTAGTTGATTTTAAAACCATTAGTCTTCTTATCATTTGTTTTAGAGAAATTCGACTGTATCATCACTCTCTGAAGAAATTTAACAAGTAATTGATTTTTGAAGCTACAAGTAGTTATTCTTCTTTCTGTTATCTACCATAGTCAATAAAATAATAATGGTGTTTTTGTTTCCCGTCAGTAAAAATATTACGGCGATGGCTGCACTTTTTTAAAGCTGGCAAGAGACAGCAAAAGTCATTCTGTTTGAAGAGGTGTTTGCACTGTTTCCTTTAGATCTATAGGGGCTGCACTTTTTTAAAGCTGGCAAGAGACAGCAAAAGTCATTCTGTTTGAAGAGGTGTTTGCACTGTTTCCTTTAGATCTATAGGGGCTCCAATGTTAAAAACTTTTCGCTGCGTTTAAAATTTGTATCTTCTTAGTCATGCACCTGGTTTCCTTGAGGAGGAGACTTTCTGCAGTGACAATATTTATACAAGTACCAATCAAGAACATGTATTTGGTTGTAATCTTGATTAGAGAATAGATTTTTTATAAATTCAAGATACATACAAAAATGCGGGTACAGCTTCCATATCTTGAGCTAGTCCTGGAGTCTTGGACATCTACTTGTTGACAGGTAGATGTCTTTAGAGATACCTGTCTTTCTGCAACTGAAACAAATCACACATCTACCAGAGATTTAGACAGAAAGACTGGGCAAGGTTGATAGTATATTGGTTAAGATATCTGGGCCCAATTTCATAAAGCTGCCTCAACACACACAAAAAAGGTCAGCACGAAATAGATATTATTACAAGATTCGAGTATACCTGCCATAACACTACGTATTAAATGTACAATTTAAGAGTGATATCCTGCTTCTTTTTGACCTAGCAGAACATTGTTTGCAATATTTCCTGCTTAAAGCAGCTCTAAGAAATTGGGTACAGGATCCAACCTTATGACTTTGCTTACCACATATGACTTTGCTTTACCACATAAGCCTGTGCTTACTGTCATCCTTCTAACACTGATAAGGGCAAGCCTCCAATTTCTGCGCTAGCTGTCTAAGGTACATGTAGGGTCATGCTTTTAGGTGTTGTCAACGTAATGCTGATTTACAGGCAAAATTATCCAGAAAGATACAATAGTCACCTTTGAAAGTTGAATACAGAGTCTAATTGTTGAGAAATCAGGAAAAAAAATTCAATTATAGTATTTTCTTCAAGAATGTCCAATCTTATCCATGTTTTCTCCTTTTTTCTTTTTTGAGGGCACTACATTTTTTATTGGGGCACTTGGGGACACTGGAAAATTGTAGGGGCACATGCTCCATCCCCCAGGCTCCTCGTAGCTACATGTACATGTATGCTGCTGGCAGGTATTACAGGTTTACCATCAATAACTCCATCCCTTACATCACTCGCAGCTTTACATCAGCGGCTTGTTCATTCCAGGCGAATGCTTGAATACAGCTCAGAATAGCTGGATCACTACAAGTCCTACCAGTTAGCAGCTAAAAGGGATTGCTCCCTCAATGTAACAGTCAAACACCATGACTCAATAGCTCTCTCTCTCTCTCTCTCTCTCTCTCTCTCTCTCTCTCTCTCTCTCGTTTATACGTCATTTCTTCTTCTTTTTTGCCATTCTCTTTCTCTTGCCTGTTCTAGGCTGCCATTCTGTTATTCGTCTAATCCACCTACTGTCACAGACTATTGACACATGCCCATCTCCATTTGGTCTCCTTCATCTTTTCAGTGATGTCCTTCATTTATGTTTTCTCTCAGATTTTTTTTCTTTCACTTTATCCTGTAAAATTGTTAAGCATGCCATGTTTCTCTCCATGGCTCTCTGTGTCGTTATCAACATGTTGTTCAACTCATTTTTTGTAGTCCATGTTGAAGTGACGTTGCTATGTGGTTGTTGTCAGTACATGTGCCAAAACTTCTCCAACTTGCTTTGATTCTCGACGTAATTTCTTATCTCATTGTGTCTTTATTCTTAGATGGTCCAGATGTTTAAAATGTTCCACTTTCTCTATAGTTCATGTTTATATAACAATACTTGTATGTGTCCAAGTTTGTCATGTATTTAGTTTTATCCTTGTGCATTGTTAGACCCACTTGTTCGCTTTCTCTGCTTAGTTTGGTTAGCTGTGCCTCCATCGCTTCTACTGATGTTGTAACAAGAGCTACATCCATGGCAAATCTAAGGTCTGTGAGACGATATCCATTCCCTGTCATTGGTCAGTCATCTGTTCTTGTCTATCAACTTTGCTTGCTAGTCTACAGTTCTCCAGATGTTATCAGGTGGAGCAATGCCAGCAAGTAGACATTTATGCCATTTGTGTTTGTAGACCCACTTGTTCGCTTTCTCTGCTTAGTTTGGTTAGCTGTGCCTCCATCGCTTCTACTGATGTTGTAACAAGAGCTACATCCATGGCAAATCTAAGGTCTGTGAGACGATATCCATTCCCTGTCATTGGTCAGTCATCTGTTCTTGTCTATCAACTTTGCTTGCTAGTCTACAGTTCTCCAGATGTTATCAGGTGGAGCAATGCCAGCAAGTAGACATTTATGCCATTTGTGTTTGTAGACCCAAGGCAACCAGTAATACTCCTGCAGCTGGCATTCAATACTGCGTCAATCTTCCTGCCATGGGCAGATCTTTCCTGTGCTCCACATGTATATTCGGCAGCTGAGAAGATACGAGCCAAGAAGTTTTGGGTTCATACTATAGATGGACTATAGCACCCCACTTGGTGTAGCAACCCACTTGGTGTTGATGTGTTTGCTTTAGAATGTTATTGCGAGTGCTAACCTAAGCTCTGGTCTTGTTTACATGTGCCTTGAATGTGAGGCAGCAATGCAAAGTAACTCCAAGATAACCTGGGTTTGGTTACCAAGGCAGAGCTGGGTACCACATACACCAAGTAATATTCATATGACCTTTGGCCTCTTGGGTCCTCGGATGAAAGGGGCAATCTGTGTCTTTGAGAAATTAGCCCAGAGACAGTTGTTTTCTTCATACTATGAAGAAGGGCCAGAGAGTGCCTCCATTAGAGTGGTTTTGACATTTTGGAAATCTTTCCCCTGGGATGTTAAACAGAGATCGTTGGCTTGAACCGTTGTGTTACAGAGTCGGTAGGCTGATCATTTGTGTAGTGTACAAAATTGGGGGAAGGGCGCAAAATTGGGGGAAGGGCGCAAAATTGGGGGAAGGACTCTACAAAGAATCATTTTTTCTGAAGCATGATTTGTCTCTCTGTAGGTGACCCTTGCATCCAGCCGGTCAACCGCGCCCGTAACCTTGGTGTAATTTTTGACTCTTCAATGTCTTCCAAGAATCACATCTCCCACCCAGTTCGTTCTGCCTCATTTTATATCCGCAACATAGAAAAGATCCGCAAACATCTTGACCACACTTCTACAGTAAACAGCTCGTCCACTTATTTGTTACGTCTGATCGTCTTGACATGGGAAATTCACGTTTATTTGGCCTTCCAGATGTCCAACTTTCTAGTCTTCAACGCATACAAAATACTGCTGTTCGTGTGGTCACTTTAAAAAAACCACTCTTAGTCATATAACACCTAGATCTACACTGGCTCCCAATATCATCCAGAATCATCGACAAGCTGATGCTGATTGTTTGCATAGCACTCAATGGGCAAGCATCAACATGCATCATCGACATGCTCAACATCTACAAAACATCTATAAACCATCTCGCAACCTTCAATCTGGAAATACATATAATCTTCAAGAAGTAAAGTCTCATCTCACCGGGGGACAGATCATTTTCCATTGCAGCAACACATCTCTGGAATCAGATACCTCTTCACATTGGAACCTCAAATACTATACTCACTCTTTAAAAAGTCTCTCAAAACACACCTCATGACAAAAGCGTTTTGTTGTTCTTAACTGAATGTTCTTTCGGTTCCTTCCCTTTTGTTTTTTCTCTTCTTTTTTTTTACAGCGTCTTGAGCACCTTTTGTGGATAATGTGTGCTTTATAAGTGTTATTGTTATTATTCTTCTTATTATTATCTTTGGTCATCTTGAAAACCTTTGAGAAGTTACATTTGTGGTTTACCATGTTATATGCCGTCAAGAGATCACTGAATGCTGCTCAGTGATCTGTTGATTTGCCACATTGGAATCCTGCCTGTCTCTATGGGCTTAAGTTGTTCATCGACATTGGATGCAACCCTGTTAAGAATCAGCCTTTGAAACAACTTGTAAGAAGTGGCAGAGTAAGAAAATTGGTCAGTAGCTCATCATCGCTTCTGAAAGATCTGTTCCCAGGCTTCAATAATGCAATTATGTGTCCAATTGCATCGGAAGGTTACTGTGATGGGAATAATAGCTGCTTGATGGACAAACACTTTTACTTTGGTGAATATCAAGTACGTATGAAAAAGAACTGATTGGGTGGTAGTTTTTTACATCTGCCCTGTCACCTCTTTTAATGCCAGGGTGTCATTGTTGCTTCTTTCTATGTTGACGGTGTCTTCTTAGTTTCTAGTATCTGGTTGAATAGTGTTAATGTAGCCCATAGGCACAAATGCCATCTTCAAAATATATGGATCTTGGGAAACCGGGTACTGTTAAACATTAGGCTTGCATCAATTCGCCAAGATGGACGTTGGGCTGTAGTTTAAATGCAACCCTTCCAGGATGTGTGCTGAGTACCGCATTGCTTCAAAATCAGCAAGCCATGGATGTGGATCGGGCTTTTCACCCGGAATCCTTTTCGCGCCGATCGTGTGCATTGCATTGGCACATGCATAGGCTATTGCATTATTTTTATCTTCTCCCCTCCTCACTTTTACTGTCATTGGTTGTCATCTATCACTGGTGCTTTGTTTTCCTTCATTTGGTCAACAGCCTTCTGAACTTCACTTGGTATTATGGTGGTAGTTCTCATTCCTCCATAAGTACTCCTCATCTCCATCATCTTGTGCTGAGTTGTACAACTCCTGGTAAAAGTCTGAGCAAATGTGAAGTACTTCTGCTGTAACGGTTGTTAGCGTCCCATCTGCTTATTTTAGTTTTGTTGCACTCTATTTTGGGTGATGTGTTTTTGTCCTCTTTCTTTTTCTAGCGTTGTCTGGATCTGTTGGAATTTCATTGGTATATTTCTCTTGTCTGTGTTTCTTTTTAACGGTTCTTACTGCTTCTGTAGTACATTCGACCTTCTCGAATTCTGTTTTTGTGTCATCAGTTTTCTCATTTCCTTTCTCCATCAATCTAGATCCTTTATCTTGCTATCAGCTTGTTCTAACTGTAAGTATTCAATTCTTCTATCTCTCATTCTAGTTTTTAAATTTCAGTTGGAATTCTAAATTTCATGTTAGTTCCATTCTATTGTTTCTTGTGTATGAAATTGAGTCTGGCATGTTTCTTGCTGATGTTTGCTCATCCCATTCGGTGGTCTAAATGTCAACCTTGATTACTATTCCACACTGGCTGCACATTTTATAGTGCATTTGGTTTGCGGTTTCATTTAGACTATCCCATGTTCAACATCATTTTCTGACCTCTTCACTTCAGTTTTTTTTTCCTGCAGCAAACTCCAGAAGTCTTGATTGAGTCTGGCATGTTTCTTGCTGATGTTTGCTCATCCCATTCGGTGGTCTAAACGTCAACCTTGATTACTATTCCACACTGGCTGCACATTTTATAGTGCATTTGGTTTGCGGTTTCATTTAGACTATCCCATGTTCAACATCATTTTCTGACCTCTTCACTTCAGTTTTTTTTCCTGCAGCAAACTCCAGAAGTCTTGATCTCCTTTTAAATTTGTTTCCGTCTCCAGTTCAAAATGTTCCCATGATAGACTCTTCTCCTGCTTTATGTCTTACTATCTTTGCATTGAAGTAACCCATTATTATTGTGTATTGAGATGAGGTGCATGAGCTACCACTCTGCGCACCATGGCACTTGCCCTCATTATGCTCCTGTGGAATACTGCACACCTGTCTGCGATTGAAGTTCCCCCACCCACCTCATCTCTATCAACAAAACCCAGCGTATCACAAATGGATGCTTCCGTGCCACTCCCATTAATGACCTTGCTATAGCTGCCGGAATCCTTTCCTCTGATTTGCTGCGACAGGGTGCGACACTAGCATTTTAGCCAAGCGAGTACAGGACCCTGACCACATGCTTCACCACCTTATATAAAAAGCAAACAGCCCCTCATGCACGTTGATTAAAATCTTGATGACCATTCACTGAGTGCTGCCCAGAACCTCCAGAACACCTCAACATTGACTGGAACAGCGCAGTGGATGAATGCGCAATGAACAGAGGACTGGTGAGGCAAAACATCTGCCCTACATCCATACCGGAGTCCCTTCGGCAGGTCCAACAGAACTTAAAACAGCTGAGACTAATATGGTGCCGACTAAATCACCTTGAAACTGGAGATTCAGATGACAAATGCACCAATGAGGTCTGTTTGAAACTGCTACATGTGACTGTCACTGCCACTGACTGTGGCAAAGAAGAACACAATCTCCCAGTGACCTTTGTACAAGTCGCTGGATGGAATACAGGGGATCACTGACGTGGATGGCGCCACAAAGGATGGCCACAACTGAGAGTATTTATTATTGTTAGGACAAATTTTTTTGACAAAAGTTGTCTTTCAAGACACCAATTCTCTACTCCGGGCGCTTGAGTTTGGGGGGAAAATCCACAAGACTGCAGGGCTTGCAGCTCACAAACTTAATTGGACAAGAAAATTGCACACATGACCAGAATCAAAATGAGAAAAAATATATAGTATGTATAGATATATAGAAAGTTTAACATATAAACTATGTATGCAAAAGGGTACTCTTCGATTCTGAACAGCATTGAAAGATATTTGGTCTACATTTGAATATAATTTTTAAAAAGATTACAAAGTGAAGTATTAATATTCAGATATTGTCCAGTGGCAAGTTGACTGGTCCAATGCTAAAATCACTGGCTCTGTGCCCGGGGTCTAGAGTAAATTTCAAGCCCTGCTACTGGACAATACACACATCAAGTATAAATACAGAATAAAACCAGTTCACTTGTAAATAATGTTAGTACATGCAGTTTTACTTCAGGGCAAATTTATTTCCTAACTGCAAAAGGGTTGTACATTAAAATGTTCAGGGGTTTTGACTTCATGGAACATTTTATTTGTGAATGTTTCACAAGGATCATTTCAATGTTAAATTGCATGGAGACATGAATAAGTTTGCATGTTTTATTATGGCTACCTACTATATGTACAACATGTAACTGAAATCTTAATTTTAACATTTACAGCCCCAAATCCTTCATATCAATTTACCAAAGCGAAATATTCAGAAGGAGTGGGGCCAGTACTTGTGACAGGGTCAGGCATTCCAATCTTTTTTAAAATATCCAAACAGTTTGGTGTGGAGTGACACATACACCTGTAAGAGCAAATAGGAGGAATTTGGCATCACTTTAGCTCTACTGCCTAGCCTGTAAGGAATAGGGATTTATTCTAATGGAACAATGCAGTTACTTGCCAAGCTTCTTGTCTACAAAAAAATGCACAAGTGACACGGCCAAAGCTTTCTGCCCATGGCCTTTCTATGCCTCAACTGACAGTTTACTGAGGAATGATTAGCAGAAAGTTCTATACTCACGTGAGCAACTTCATTGTAGCCTGTGACACACTGTCCCTTGTCTGTGCTTGCATGCTTCACTCTGCAGGGGAGGAAGGGACACACTTTCAGTGCGGCAATTGGATGTGTGGTAAAACGCGTCATTCAATGAAGTTGGCTGACGAGCTGCATTAGAAAATTTGTGAAGTGAATACTGTGTGCAATGACTGTTTTGGGGGACTTGGGCCACTTTTAATTTCAGACTTTATTTCCCATATAAAAAAAATAATCAGGAGCCACAAAAAAGATAATTTTATCCACTCAATTTAAAAATGTATTTAGGCCTATTTAGTAAATTTGTATAAAATAAAATAAGACTACTAATTATTTTGAGAGATGAAACAAAAAGACAGTGTTAGTGATTTGTGAGGGATTTGAAGGCAGCGAGTGGGCACGATCAATCATGAGTCACGTAACTTCTGCGGGGCGGGTTGTGTTAAAGAATGGTCTATTGAACGTGCGCACTCTCTACAGCGCCCATAACCAGTGTACCATTAAACAGCCGTTGATTTACATCCACCACTGATTATGCACTAAGCTTATTATGCACACTGGACAACCGAGACGACAGGGCACGAGTGATAGCCCAATGAGAAGGGCAGACTTATTGATATCATTTCTCCAATGTGGATTAAAAATCTTAAATTTGGAGCACAAAAAATGATCGTGGGTACAATTAAATGTCTGATGTTGCACCTTTGATTTGAGAACCCAGTAGGCGACTTTCAAGATATTTTGTTTGTTCTTTTTGTGATTTTGAGGCATTTTCTGTGGCTGGGTATGCGGAAAATCATAGCAAACTGACGATTATGTTTTCAAAATGAGAAATTATCTGGGGCGCTATCCTACATACTAAACCGAAGATGTCAAAAAAAATAAAAAGAGAACAGTGCCCCAGCTACTGGGTCTAGCTCGTCTCAGCTACTTAGTCTTGCACAGCATGTGAATCTGAATTCAGTAGTCGGAAAAGCATCCTAATCAGCGGCGGATACAGGGGGGGCATGGGGGCGCACGCCCCCCCCCTTTTGCTTGAAAAAAAAAAAAAAAAAGGGAAAAAAAAAAAAAAGGGAAAAAAAAAACTTGAGGGGAAAAATAAGGGAGAGACAAAATTAAAGACAAAGGCCTTACCTGTTTTTTTTTTAAGCTACTAATAATCCATACCTCGTACACTTTTTTTCACCATTTTGTTGCTTGGTAAATTTTCACGCCCCCCCCCCCCCCGTTTGGAAAATCCTGGATCCGCCCCTGCTAATGGAAACATTACACCAACTTTTGTGAAGAAGAAAATGAAGAAGTTTCAGTTTTAGACGTGGGTGGGAGGAAAACCCCTATAGGGAAAACACATGCAGTCAGGAAGGGACTGAAAACCCAATCCACCTGCAGTGCAAGGCTCCAGTCAGGTATCGAACCGGGTCCACACAAGAGGTGAAAGACAGGGACAGAAACCACCGAACCAACCTGACTGTGCGCTTATAATTTATGAAAAGAATGAACACAAAAATACTGATATTAGGCCTATTTAAACAGACCAAGCAATAATACAAACATTACAAATGTATTTAACAGCAATAGAAAAATTGAAACAGTCTGTAGTCGAAGTCGAGTCTCAAGTCTGGCGGGCAAGTCGGCCATGTGCGAAATATTTTCGACGCTGGCGAAAAGGAAAGTTCAAAACTCATTCTTTTTGTCTCGAGTCTGAGAAGTTATGCTAGAGATTCACTACCTGTCAGCTTTATTTTCCAAACAACTAGCACATAAAGATATGTTCTTATGCATTTTAAATGAAGGAACAATTGTGCCAAATGAAGAAAAAATAGAAGTTTACCTTGCCCATTTTTTGTCACGATGCTGCAAGCATGCTCACACACCTTTCGTCGAAGATCCAATGTGCGTGCGCAGGTTTAAATGTCTCGCGCGGCGCGCGCGGGCGTGGCGCTGTCATCACGTCCCGCGGGAACGGGCACTGCCTCTTGAGGGCGCTGTTTATAGCCAGAGTTCGGGAAGAAGAAGAAGAAAAAATGGCAGACCCGTAACTTCTTCAGAATAATCATCTTCCGGCTCTTTCAAATAACTGTTTCTGTCCTTTTATGATATGCCATCTGATTGCTGAGGTTTTTCTCATGTGTTGACACTCGTCCTAATACAAAATCAAGTGTTGGAGACCGGTACTCGAACGGCAGACACATCCATGATCTAGAACTCCAGCACTAGCACTCAGTAGCACAGCCACAGTACATGAGTAAGCAGAGAGGGTGTGCAGGTGTGCACTGCGTGCGGACTGTTTGGGACTTTGGATATAGTGCTGTGCCTGTGTAGTGTAAAAAGTGACTACTGCAGTAAGTGGGCACAAAGCTTGCGTTAAAATCGTTCAGTAGCCAACTCGTAATGCCTGGTAAGTTGGGAGATGCTACTCATTTTAAAGATACTTGTTTTGGGTACTGATTATAAAAATTAAAATGATGATCGGAAAGGGGCGATTGGATTTTGCACTGTGTTAGTGTTAGTGTTATGACGACTGTGGCACTTGACTTGCACTTGCAGACTGCAATCTTACTCTTCTCAGTACTACTACTACGGTACTACTGCTACTTACTACTAGTTTACTACTTACTACACTACTCACAGTCACAATTCTCTCAACCTCGTCCCCATGCCATGGTTTACTTTATTTCCAACCATGTTTGTAAATAGTAAACCCTGGGATGGAAACTCCTCACTTGGACCCTGATTGGACAACAACATTACATTTAAATTAGCACATATGTACATGTTTCCAATACATACAAGCTACTAAATCTGGTACCGGACCACGAGACTATGGCGAAGATGTGAATTTCGATATGCAGCCAGACTATTCTAATTTGCATACGTATCCAAAATTTTTGGATATGCAAATGTTCCAATACGAGGGTGAGAGAGCAGTCAACCTCATACTGCTCGACACACCCTGGGGAAGAGGTTGCAATTCTCTCTCTTCCTTGCGAGTCAAACTCTCTAAAAGAGCCTTCCCCCGTCTTGTACATTTTCAGCTGATCAGCTTATTTCCTATTCTCCGTGCATGGGGAGAATTCGCTGGCTTTATCTCTGTAGTGGCAGAGTGTGAGTGTTCAGTCGGGGAGAACTGGTTGATATTTATTTATTTATTCCACATCCAACAGCATAATTAGTTAGTGCCATTTAACTAAAAGAGGATAAATGGGAATCGAGAAGAAATTTTCATTTAAGATGTGGGAGGAAAACCCCAATGGGGAAAACCCACGCAATCAGGAAGGGACTGAAAACCCAATCCACATACGAGTGCTGGTCTGTGGTAGGAATTGAACCGGGGCCCACAGAGATGAATTGAAACGTATTGTAAAGATCTATTTGTGTACCCGTTATTTGAATCCAAATCTTAGTAATAATACTAATAGTCAACAAAGCATCCTAACAATGGAAACATCGCAGTCACACCAACTTTTGTGAAGGAGACAATGAAGGAATTAAGCACTTTCACGGTTGTATGCGCCATCTTGCAAGCGGCATATTTGTTTATTGCAAACACGCAGTGCTGCCTGCGACTCGGCACTAGAACTTCATCCACGCGTCTGAAAGGTGCGCGGAAGATGGAGCGCTAAGTTGCAGATGGTGGCAACACGTGATCAAAATAAACAAGATGGCACTATATAACCGTAAATCACAAAGGTGCTTATTTCAGTTTTAGACATGGGAGGAAACCCCAAAGTAGGAATTTACCCACACAGTCGGATAGGAATTGAAAACCCAATCCACATCATGCAAGGCTCCTGTCCGGGTATCGAACAGAGGTCCACAGAGCTGGAAGAAACACTGACTCAACCTGACTGCCCATCGGTTTACAAAATGTTTTGAAAACAATTAGTCACTGGCTTTTAACAATTTGTTTCTGTTTGTTTTCTCTCGAAAAAAATTTTCAACCCGCAATACCCCAAAAACTTTTGTTACACTGTGATTTCATTTTGTGAATCTTTCTCGTTTTGCATGAACTGTGTGCACCAAATTTCTCTTGAAAAATTCTTTCACCAATTCAATTCGCATTGATGTATAATGTTCACAAATGTTGTTAATTGGCCGATATTGCAAACCGCATTGTTATTATTTTTCTCTTGAAAAAAAAATCGACCCCAAAACGTTGTTAAATTTTCGTTTCATTTTGATGTAATCTCCCTCAAATTATTACATGTATATGTTTTTTTAATGGGCATGGATTTGGTTGTTACGACCTTTGTTTTTAATTTCCACATTTATATCAAATTCTGGTGCATGTTCTGCATGACTGGCCCTCCCCCTACCACCCCCATTCTTCTCCCCATGCTTTGGCACAAAACCAGGCTCGTTGACCGGCATGACCCATTACGTTTATGCAGGTTGCTGTAACTGCCTTTCTGCGTTCAGGCCACGCTACAAGCGCCTCGTTGATAGCATCTACCCAGCAAACCCAGAGGTAAGTCTGATCCACTAGGCCAGAGATCACACCCAAGTTAACGACATACCTGGTTTATGATACAACCTGGGAAGCAGCAGCAGGGGGATCACCTTAAGGGGATGCCACTTTTTATTTCAGTATCAAGTACCGTAAACTTGGGTGTGATCCCTGGCTGTACAGTAGTTACAGGTTAAGTGGCTTCTGACTGGCACTCCGGAACAAAGACATTGACAAAATAGGGCTAGATAGCTTAGTTGGTAGAGCGCCGGCATGTTAATCCAAAGTCTCGCTCTAGTAAATTTGTCTTTGTTCAACCCAAAATGTTTACAAGAGAATTCCAGGTACACATACCCAGTTCATGTTCACGATTATATTTCAGGCCTGGAATTACACAGAAGTCATGGCCTCTGTTGCCCTGGTTTTAGCCTCAGTGCCCCTTTAAAAGTTTCCCAAAGACTTTAAGATTTTCTTGTGGAAGGACCCTTTGCAAAATACAAATGGCCTTGCCCTCTTGCCATCTCAAAGATGAAATCCAGGCCCACTATAGGAACAGTAGGTACCAACCATCATGTGTATCATTGAGGGGTACAAACATGTGCTATACTTTGATCAACATTAAAGCTGCCATTTTACTGGTGACTGATTTTACTGGGACTCGAACCAACACTCTGCTGATCAGACTCACCAGAGCTTGAGTCCGGTGCTCTTAACCATGACACGCTTTAAAGTTACCAAAATATTAAGCCAGTGCGTAACTTTTCTTACAGGATGGCTTGGTTCGAAGTAACATGGAGAAACTGACCTTCTATGCTGTTTCTCATAATGAGAAGCTGGACCGGATCGGAGGCTACTTGGCTCATAGGCTGGATAGAGATGTCTACAGGCAAAGGATTGGGTAAAGTAGAAGATTAAACTGTGGACATACTTCAGGCACCTTCTGAAAACTATTTTAGGATAACTTGTGGATAGACTTCTCCACAGAGGTTTTTTCAACCCACAGGATATTCCCAAGTAGTCCAATTACATTGTGGATAAGTTTGAGGGGAAAGTATTGCAACAAGACCAGGGCTCGATTTCACAAGGTGCTAAGATTGATCTTAACTACAAATCACTCTTAACTGCAAAGCAAATAATTGTGTTGCCAAAATACAAATCACTACGGCAAAACTCATCTTAAGATGAATCTTAGTGCTTTTTGAAATCTGCCCCAGGCATTTTGTTTGCAAGATGACTATCAAAACAACATGCCTTGAGATTCTTACTAAGACTGGAAATGACCGGGTCGTCCAGGTTAAGCACATTCATTGACTTCCCAGAGGTACTTGAAGACTAAAAATGTGTGTCCTTGAGCAAAAGGCATGTCACAAGAACATTGCCAAGGGCTATCAGACCTTATTAGTTGGCCAAACCACAGACTGCTCAGTGAGGAGACTGTCATCATACTTGCGGATAAAATGAGCTTTGAGTTGTGCAACCATCTAATTCTGAAAATAATAAGTTATCCTGGAATGTTTTTGAGAAGGAGTTTGTGGACCCTCCTACTGTCTGACAAAAGAATATCGTCCACTGTGATTTTGATAGCGTGCTCTGTGTAGCCCTCTAACACAGAACGGGTCAACACAGGACTAAATAAAGATATCAAAAATATTTGGATATAACAAAGTCACTCTTCCAGGGTTTATAATCAAGCAAGGCATTCTGGGAAGAAATGACACGGCAAGATCGAACACCTCTGGGATCGAGGTTGTGTAAAGGCATACATCTTATAAGAAACCATTTGAAAACTCACTCTCTCATTTGTGACTGTGTTTGTTTTTCCCACTTTAGCTACGTGTTCATCTCCATGAAAGCTCTGGACCAGTTGCTTCTGGCCTGCCATGCACAGAGCTTGAATCTATTTGTGGAGAGCTTCCTGAAGATGGTACACAAGCTGCTAGAATCCAACATGCCGGAACTTCAGGTTCTTGGAACCAACTCAGTAAGTGACCACTTACAATACCCCCCCCCCTCCAAAAAAAAAGGGATAATTACTTATATTTTTTAAAATTTTACTTTTACAAACACACAACCCATTTCTGCGAGCTATGGTCAAACATGACAAACAGGACAGGTGGGCAATCAAAAATAAAAAACAACAGGCCAGGAGCATGCACAGCAACAGTAATTGGACTTGTTTGGGCAACACTGAACTCTTATACATCAAAAAATGGTGCACAGCCTCCTGAGCCCCCTTCCTTTTCAGCCTGCCCGATGTACACTTCCGCACAGGGCCAAGAAAAAGGTTGTCACACAGACTGCCCGGTCTCACCATATGGGTTGCCACTTAGGCTCCCTATCATACACACACCCGGTTCTGCCGGTGTACCTCAGCGGGTTGTCTCACGGACGATTACCCAGTCTCTACGGCCATCTGAACATATGAAATAATAACCAAAACCATGCAAATATACATGTACATATAATCTTAACTTCTGCCAAAAATGTTACGTTGAATCGGTTTGCTTGAAACAAAATGCTTGAATGGCATCAAAACTCTAGCTTATTACCCGATCAAACTTCTCTTTTTTTTCGTGTATTGCCAATGCTGTAGTTCGTGAAGTTCTCCCAGATTGAGGAAGACACGCCCTCCTACCATAGGACCTATGACTTCTTCATCGCCAAGTTCAGCTCCATGTGTCATAACAACAGCGACAATGCTGAGACGAGACGAAAGTAAGTGTTCTGAAAAAGGAGTAGACCATGATAATGGCATGTCCCGTAATGACAAAGCTGGAAGGGTATGGGAAATGTAGTGGAGCTGGCATTGCAAGTAACGCTGAGATTGCAAATTTACATTTCATTTTTCCTCATTTGTTTTCTGTGGCTCTTTTGTAAACATGTGATGTCACAGGTCACATGGTCTATAGAAAGTAGGAAGGTTTTGATGGGCGGAGTGTAATGCATAATTTATTTGTGTTTTTTCACGTTTTCATTTATAGAATTCGTCTGGCAGGTCTGAAAGGACTCCAGGGAGTTGTGCGGAAGACGGTCAGCGATGAGCTTCAGGTCAACATCTGGGACACTACGTACATGGACAAAATCGTCCCCTCGTTTTTGTTCAACATGAACGAGGGCTTTGACAGGTAAGTTGAGTTTGATTTTTTTATTTTATCCAGGATAGAAATTATTGATTCTCCTGAAGACGGGTAGAGCACACAATTCCAAACAAACATCGGTACATTAATTATGGCGTGTTGTGGCCGAGTGGTCTAGAGCATTGAACTCGAGTTTTGATTGGTGAGTGATCAGAGTGTGGGTTCAAATCCCGATTGTGACACTTACGTCCTTGGCCAAGACACTTGACTATCATTGCTTCTTTTCACCCAGGAGTAAATGGGTACCTGCGCCTTACAAACGCCTATTATTATTTTTTTTGTTATTTTATCTCAACCCTGTTTCGCTAACCGCTTGTCACATAGTCGTTGGGTCATCCTCAATCAATTTTCTGACATAATCATTTTGTCCTTTGGAGCTACTCAGTTCCAAGGTTGAATGCAGAGCCTGTTTCCCCATACATTAAACTGCAAAACATCATCAAAATCATCATCCTTGGGCTGCAAGTTTCTTCCAATTTTGGGCAAGTGTTTGGATTTGGTCTGGTGGCAGCATGCCCTTCACTATCTCCAAACAGGCGTTGAACATATGTTAGAAATGACGCGCGTTGCCTTCCTGGTCTCCTTTTCCCACAGAGTTGTGTATAATGGGAGTATATCTTAACAGGTTCATTGTCTGGGAGTATGTGCCCAAGAAACTTGAGCTGTTCTTACATGCTCCACAAGAGGGTCTGAGTTAGTCGAATTGGTGACATGGTCGGTACGCTTGATATTTAGCATGTTGCGATAGCCTCAAAGTTACTACAGCCTGAAAGCAACCTGATTCTTATCCCATTGGATTTCGTTGTTTTATTGAATACAGCAATCATGAATCGCCTGTCCATGAGCATCCAGAAGAGAGGCCGGAAGTGTTGGCCGACAGCTGTCTGAGAGACGTCATGAGGCGAGCAGCCTACGCCAACATCCACGCTGTTATTAAACCGGTGTTAAAGTAAGCGTAAAGTATTGGTAAAGTATTTATGCTTTGTTATGTTTAAGGCTTTCACTCACAGTCCCTTCTGTACCCAGCTTCACTCGTAGCAAACGCTTTGCCAGATCTTCTTACCCTTTCACTGTACACGTTCCAAAGGCCAGTACTGTGAGATATCCTGCTAGCTTCTTCCCCCGTACTGCTGCACTTTGGAACTTCCTACCTGTATCTAGGTGGCAGCAGACTTACCAGGTACATTTCCATTGTTTACGTAGTTCTGAGCATGTGCACATCATTGAGAACAATGGATTTATCTGGTAAGTCTGCTGCCACCTAGCGTCCCAAAAGTCCCCCATTGCAGTGCAATTCAGGCTACTTTTTGTGGGAGACATGGTCCTTACACTTAATTATTTTTTGCAGTGGCATTGAGTGACACTGTTTGGCCACACATACAAATACAATGAAAGAAGTGTATAGAACACTTGACACGGTTTCGACTTTTAAAAAATATATCGAAACTCACCTGTTTCCAGTATGACCATTATTTATCTTTATCTGCTTTGCTTGCTAGCGCCATGATCTAGATGGAATGGCGCTATATAAATCCCGCTATTATTATAGCATGAGTTGGTTTACTGTCAAGGTGCGTGTCAGAGATTTGAGTGAAGTTGGAGGGCTCCCCTCTATAACGATTGTTGGTTATTCCTAAATGGATGCCTCGGGTGTCATTTGCTCGAGTGTACAAAGCCCTGTCGACCTCATCACAGAGCCTGCAACTATTCTATATTGTACCGTTGTGTCATTTCAGACATCTTGACCTGCATGAGCTGTGGGTCCCAAACAACTTTGCCATCAAGGTGTTCAAAGGAATCATGTACTCCATACAGGTCAGTGTTTCAGTCATTTCTAAATTCTCGGATACTCTTCCTAGGCTCTGTAACCTACCTCGCGTTGAAGCTTTTGGCCAAAGAGCCCATCGGGCTAGTAAACTGTGCGGTTTATTTGCACCCAGGAAGTTGTGGTAGCCCAGATTGTTAACATATGTTCGTAACTGTATCTTTCTGATGTATTAATGGTAGCTATCGCAACCAGTCTAATAGTCATACATACATACATACAAATAAGGCATTTATAAAGCGCCACTGCATCAAGAACACAGCGCATTAGATTGGGTATAAATAATTTTTTATACACTTCCTGAATTTGCATAAAGAGTCGGCTTCTCTGATTGAGATGGTGAGTGCATTCCAGGTATGGGGAGCAAAATGAGAAAAGGTGCGACTTAAGGCCTTTTCACACTACCTCTATTTCGAACCACGTTGAAACCTACCCGGGTCCTCTCCGGTACAGCCTCGCTTCTTTTCGACATGGATCAGAGATAAGCAACATTCACACCGGTCTATACGTGAACCGGCTAATGCGTGAACCGTATAACGAAAAATGCAATTTCGATCCGGATTGAGATTTTCAACCCTGGTCCCTTGCCAGGGTTGATTTCTATCCGGCTAGAGCATGCTACCCGGATCGGAGGCGGGTTGAAATTTTTACAGTGTGAAACGGGGTGAACAAAATCTCCGGTTCGGAACCGGTTCCGACCCTGAGATTTTGGACAGTGTGAAAAGGCCTATAGTCAAATTTAAGTTACATTCATACACTCAAAAAATGAGTTTTCAACATGTGCTATTCACAGCTGAAAAGGAAGTAAAGATGAACATATCCACACCATGCTAAGCTCCAAACATCATTTGTTTCATTTTCTTACCTTTGGGAAAAAATAAAAACAGTCTCAGTACGGCTATGTCACGCCGCACTTCCTCCTGCTCCACTTGGACGAGCACATGAAGAACACGCCCAAAATCAAACGCAGCATCGTAGAGGTCCTGAAACAGATCGTAGCCATCGCGGCGGATGGCGCCGTCGGGCCCTCCGTCCTAGAAATCTTCAATACTCTCTTGCGCCACTTGAGGATGTCTGTCGACGAGCGTCTGTCGGGCGGACAGGCCATGTCTGGAAGCCAGTCGGCGTCCAGCTCATCGCAGCTGACCAAGCAGAAATTTGACGAGAATGAGGAGATACTGTTTGAAGAGGCGATCATTGATACTATAGGTTAGTTAAAGTTTGCAGATGTCATTATTAATTATTATATGAAAAAATAGTATTAGCTGTTGCAAACTGCTTACCAACCAAAAGGACCGATGGTATAAATGCAAACAAAATAGTTAGTGGCCTGACGTTTCAACCCTAGCAGAGTCTTTCTCGAAGGCTAAATGACAAGACTGCTTTTGCTTTTGTTACATCAGTATACCTGTTTATGTTTGTAGTCTTGTCATTTAGCCTTCCAGAAAGACTCTGCTAGGGTCGAAACATCAGGCCACTAACTATTTTTTTGTATCAATTATTATAATCAGGCATGATATTTTTCCATCGTGTTTCAATTTGTTTTTGAAAGACTTCCTCCCACTTACACGAGGTCTCTATTTTTTGGAAAGTGAGTGGATCACAAAACTGAATTTGACCTTGGTGCCCGTCTGTAATTGTGCGCAACTTTAACCCTAACCCCCATTAGGGTCTCTCTACATACCCTGCCAAATACAACAGAATGCAACACAGTTGAAATGAGAACCATGCCAAATGCAACAAAATGCAACAAAGGATATTGTTGCAATGTGCAGGCATGCTGTTTGTGAAAGGACTGAGCAAGGGTGTTTGCCCTGCTAAATGCAACAGTATGCACATAAGTGTAATGTTTAACTGTTATTATACAGTCTTTTGAATATGATTTGAATTATGATTCTTACCTAATATTACATCATACTTCTCAATACTTTTCCCATAAAAAATATTTTGAAATACCCATTATAAGTTGTTCAGATACAATAGAAGCACCCAAACCTATATGAAGTCACTTCACTGCTGAATACAACAAATTCAGTCAAAGAATGACATCTGAGTTGACTGCCAAATGCAACAGATTACAACAACTATTACCATTTGGTGCATTTTGTTGCATTTAGCATGGTTAGGGTTAAGTAATGAAACAACGATACCTCAAAAGTATCCTCCGAATCATCAAAGACTTGTATCCTTGTGCCGCACATTTCATCAAAAATTGTGTTTGGGTGTTTGTCGTCTCTTAAGGAATTTTCAGTAGCTTGGCCCTTACCATGTGATATAGAAACACATGTAGTCTGAGGAGTTCAAATTAAGCATCCATTTTTTTAAAGGCATTATACCAAATGTCATTCTAGTACAATTTGCCAATAGCTTGATTACTCATTTGATTTGTTTCTGACATCAATCAGGTGCCTTTGCCAGCATCCTACCCGATTATCAGAAGATTGAGATTATGATGTTCATCATGGGCAAGGTACCCATGCCCAGGGATCGTAGCAGCACCCAGCTGTCAGAAGACAATCATCCGCTTGCTTCTGTAGCCAAGGGGTAGGTCTTCATCACTGAAACCATTTATTTAGAGGGTGTCATGGCCGAGCGGTTTAGAGCATCGAATTCAAGTTCTGGGCCCAATTTCATAGAGCTGCTTAAGCAGAAATTAATGCTTAACAATTTTCTGCTAAGCAGAAATGAGCAGGATACCAGTCACAAATTGTACACGTGACATGGTAGTTTGGCTGGTAACCTTATTCTGGTTAACAAAATTGTATTGTGCTTAGCAAATGTTTGTGCTTAAGCAGCTCTATGAAATTGGGCCCTGGTGGTTAAGTCATCGGGGTGTGGGTTGGAATCCAAGTTATGACACTTGTGACCTTGA
Source organism: Pisaster brevispinus (assembly GCA_023634235.1). NCBI lineage: Eukaryota > Metazoa > Echinodermata > Asteroidea > Forcipulatida > Asteriidae > Pisaster > Pisaster brevispinus. The sequence continues at coordinate 11,552,367 of JAMKCF010000017.1, forward strand.
GCAAGATACTTTACTATAATTGCTTCTCTTCACCCAGGGGTATAAATGGGTACCTGCGAGGGTAGAGGTTGATATTGTGTTTGAAAAAGTCTCTGGAGCGCCACGGCAGCCCGAGGCTGTATACTCCCCAGGGAGCTGAGAAAGATTAAAAGAATGTTATTGGCCCAATGACCAGGGCACTAATGTAAAGCGCATTGATACGTTATTGTCAAATGCACTATATAAGAACTAGTTATTATTATGATAAATACTGTAGCCCTTAGAAACTTAGTAATAAGCGCAGCATAAATGTAAAGTGTTATTATTCTATTATTAATTTCAGAGAAGGCGATATCCTTGTGCAAGATATGCTTCTCAAAAGTTTACTTGAGGTAAGGTTGTATTCAATTTGTTTTTGCCCTTGTATCAATGTGTATTATGCATTGTATACTCAGTACTTTCCCCCGAGTGCTGTGTAAGGGCAAAAACAAATGATATTCTTTATTCCCGGTGCAAAATTAACATCTTGTAAAGGTTGTATATGTTTAGGGTAGTTCGGCTGGAATTCGTTCCTGAAAGCTAACTTCTATGCTAAAGCAGTTTTGGAAAATGGGCTTGTATTCACCAATACTGAGTAAAATGTTTACATATGAATAGATTAGAATGTGGGAGTTAACAATATTTGTTAGCAGTATTTGCATTCCAACTATTAGATATCGTTTGGGGGTAAAAACTTTCTTAAAAGTCTGAAATTGCACAATTCTTGGTGTACTGAGTCCTACTGCTAGCAAGCTCTTTCTCTGTCATCTCCAACAAACTCCCCAAAGACGCAAACATTTCTTGATCAATTTGAATGCCTTCTTAAATCCTTTTTTGTTATACTCTGAGTAAATATTTCTTTGAGCTCTTTTCACTCTGTACAGCGCGTTGGGATTTGGCGTGTGATGCGCTTTATAAAAGTGTTTTTTTGAAGGGGGTAATCCTGTTTTGCCCCAGGTGTAGGTGGCAACGTGCCACTATTGTCAGTTGATCTGGGTGGACAGCCCAAATCAGTTAAGTGTAGCCCTCACCTTGAAGTGGCTGTCCGGCCTTGTGAGTCGGGCGATATCTCATTATTTTTATTTTTGTTTAAATCATCATTTTTCATCATCTGCTTTCGATTTCTAGGTGGGAACTAAATACACTACGAATTCCATGGCAACCACTTTTCCAGCATCGTTCTTCCAGCCTCTGCTCAATATGTCCGTCGTGCCCAATCCAGGTACAGAAAGAAATCGTTTTTATTCATGCACATCAGCGGGACTTGTTAAAATAATCTCCTCTCTTGTTCATTGCATCTCACAGCCACATGCACTGATTGTTCATGTGACCTCAAATTCAGTTTTGTTAATAATAATAATATGAGACATTTATATAGCGCATAATACAGGAGCCTCTATGCGCAACACATAACCATAAAACAGTGAAAAGAAATATATAAAGCAATTGTCACAAGAATAAAGATTCAAACAAATGAGTCTTTAAAAGTCCCTTGAAACTCTGAAGAAAGTCTGCTTGGCGAATGTGAAGAGGCAAGTCGTTCCATATCAGATGCTGTTAAAAGGCAAACCTTTTTGTCTATTGTGACGGAGCTGGCTACAAAGCAGTTACAGGTTGAATGGCTTTCACTGCTCACTGGCACCCCTGAACAAAGATGTTGACAAAATAGGGAGACTGCCAACATTAGGGCGAGATAGCTCAGTTGGTAGAGCACCGGCAAGTTAATCCGGAGGTCGCAGGTTCAATTGCCGCTCTAGAAAATTTGTCTTTCTTCAACCCAAGATTTGAATAAAATAGAGTCAGGCTTGCAGTCCAGTATGTAATTTGAGCCCTGCAGTTTTCTGTCTCATTTATGAAGATTCCCAGACAAATATTAAGCTTTCAGTTGAAGTTTGGTTGATTTTTAAAGAGAAAATACATTTAATCGTTTAGGCATTCGAGTCGTGGTTCAGGAGATTCTGCACACACTGATCGACCGGCGTGAGAATGTCATCAAGCTCTACGCAAACCGTGGTATCGTCAAGAACATCGGGGACCTTGAACTGAAAGTGGAGAAAGCCTCCCGCCAAGACATCATGTTCATGAGAAAGGTAACTGAATTTTTCGCCCAAAACAAGGCTAAAAAAGCCAGTGATGTTTGAAGCTTTGCATGGTGTGTAAAAATAAGAAGTAAGTATAACTAGTAAACTTGCGAGTACAACCATGTAGAAATCTCGTTTTGGAAGGAGTGTTGTCTCTGAAAAGAGCCGTCGTGGTCTCGACGTTTCGAACAGTATACTCTGTTCATCAACCAGGGCAATGCTTACAGCCATGAGCAAGTTCGGGTGGGCGACTAGAGTGGCTAGACTTACCAGAAACCATAGAGCACAGGAAGATTGACTAGATCGACCATGCACTGGAGCATGGTAGAGCTAGTCAATACGAGAGCTACGTCACACACTGTCACACAGTCTAGTCACTCTAGTCGCCCACCCGAACTTGCTCCATTGTACAAGTACACGTACACAGAAGAAGCCATCTGGAAACCGTATGGCTCATTTCACCGTTGAGGAAAATAAACGTAAATGCACAACTCCAGTACATTGTCCTGCGTGGCAGGATGGCTGTTGTCGTCCCGGGAAATTGAGTGTTTTTTGGTTTGTGTTTTTTGTTCGCCGTGCAGCATAGTGCTGAGTTCCAGTGGCACATCTTTGAGAACCTGATCCGATCACAGAACACCACCAAGAACTTTGTGGCCATCTACTGCACGATGTCGCTGCTGTGTGTGGAGTTAGGCACTGATGACATCCTGGTGGGCTTAGTGAAGCTAGTGCTGGCATTGCAGGTATATTCCAAGCAGGCGTGTCGTTTCACAGGAGTTTTTCCTGATTTCATATTTTTTCCTTAATCTCCTCGAGCCATTTAAGTTTTCTTGAAAGAAGTAAAGCATTCACCAATGGGAGAAAGAAATAGATCACATTGTGTCCAAACCTGTAGTTTTGTATTTCTGGTGATGCACTGAGTCTGTAAACCTCCTGAATTGTAACATCTGGGAGGTCATGGGTCGGGAACAAGGAAATCCACTCAGCCGAATACAATGATAAGCAATGTTTCAACCTGTTAATTCTTGTATGCCATATTTGTACAACATTAGGACAAAGGTCTGGGTTCGGAAGGGGGGGGGGGGTTACACAATAAAAAAAGGGATTTTACAAGGTATGTTTTCCAGTACCTGGTGTCCCTCATGGTACGGGTGAAATGCAGCGTAGCACGGTAGGTGCATGCCTGTGTAAAAGAATGGAAAGTCCCGGTGGATGCTTCCGTCACCCGTCCGGCTGCCTGCAAAAAATTGAAGGCGCTCCGAAGTTGTTCCGGTCATACGGAACCGTCCACCATAACTCAGTCCAGAGAAATTTTGACGGATACTCAAATCATCCGATGTGAAGTGGTCAAAACTTTCAGGGTCATCTGTTTTTGTACAATCACCCCCCTTGTAATTAATTACAACTTTTAATTGGATGTAATTGTTCTACCATGTAGGATCATGCGTGCGACCCTACCTCCAAGATACCACCTTCCCACCAGTACGCAATCCACGCCATCGTAGCACAGTACTTGAATCTGATTGGCCAGCTGACTGCTATCCCATCATTGGGTCAGCATGTCTGGCAGGTAAGAAGCATCACGTAGTCTCTCCGACTGTCATTTTTTAAACATAATTTAAACATAGCTGCCATTAAAATAAGGAGCCCTTTGAGCCCCCTGTATATAAAGTGCTATATAATTATTGAGTATAATTATGGTAATTACATACAAAGTTTTAATCCATTCTGGTTGGTCGAGAGAAGATTTTTTTCTGGCATTGTTTAAACAAGCAATATAGACAAGGTGAGTGTTTAAACATTGAGTCAAAAGAGGGCGCTATCAGATGATTTCAAGGCCCAATTTAAGTTGTTAGGTCTTATATTTTGGCTCGCGCAAGTTTAAAACTTGCGCGCGAAAGTCCTTTATTGCATGGCCACGACTTTACTGGTTTTAAACGGCTGTTCAGGGCCTTGTCACCTACTCTTTTATTCCCTTAATAATAATATCCTCCTTTTTTTATACTCATACTTGTGTATGATAAATGTTTAGTGCTTACTTCTGTTTTTCTTATGCACAGGTTATTGAATCGAGACGAAAATCTGCTCCTCATCTTTTGCCGCCCATTAATGTGGAAGACAAAGTTCCAAGTGCAAGGTGAGCCCAACATAATCTTCACATTTGAGTGACATTTGACTCAAGTGCTGGGCCCAAGTTCAATGAGCTGCACAAGCACAAAAACAATGAAAAAGTTGCTTTTTATTTTCTGGAATTTTTATGGATTTGGTACTGCACAGTCAATAACCCCTTCCTTCAATGAGGCTTGCCTTGAGGCCTAAGCCGTGTCTGCATTAGTGATTGTGGCTACGGCTAGATCTTGTCATCATGCCTTGAAGTATAGGACATCCTTAGCAACACTCTTAGCAACACTCTTAGCCGTATCCGTAGCCACTAATTTGGATATGGCCATAGACTTCAAACCTTATCATGTTCATGGTGCGTCTGAGATTACAGTTCACCAGCATTGACTTGGGATAGCTCCTTGCCAAAGCATCTATCTGTAGATCTTAGGCCATTTTGCCTGGTACCCGATCATTTATTCTCGCTGTATTTTGTTTCCCATTTTCTTCAGTCAGGGAAAACTGGCCCCAGAGCTGCTTTTCCAAGTTGACAGTATAAGTGAAGCGTTGGGAAGCAGCGGACATGACGTGTCACGGCTCTCTGTACCCTACATTCATGTCCAGGAACCAAGGAATGGTAAGTTTTATGCATGTAGGAAAACCCAAATATTGCTTAACAGTTTTCTGCTTAGCAAAAATAAACAGGGTACCAGTCACAGATGGTACATTTAAAATGGTATTTGGCTGGTAACCTTACTTTTGTAAGCATAATGTTATTGTGCTTAGCTAGTTTTTGTGTAAAGCAGCTCTATGAAATTCGGACGAGAACACAAGTTTGCTATGCAAAATAGACTCCTGGTGAGCCAAAAAACAGTCAAAATGTCCTGCAGTGTATATTGTGTGAATAGACAGTGGATTTTTTTTCTGTGGTAGGAGGGCTGCTGAGTATTGCGTGCTCAACTTGCATCCGTGTAAGGGTAAAACACAAATAATCTACTGTGTTTCTAATGCAATTATGCAGTGGTTACAAATGATTCTTGTTCTCCGATTGTAGTGGACACACGTCCGAGGAGTGTAACAGACGCTGGATCCATTCATGTTGACTTTGAGCTACTCCAGGCTTCAACAGCCGGGACAAAGGTAAGGCAAAAAGGACGAAAAGAGACCAGTGCTAAACATCCCCTGGCAAGACCACAAAACAAATCACCAGATCTTCAGAAATATTCCAAAGGTATCACAGACCTTACTCTAAAAGCGACTGAGATTCAGCGGGCACTGCTGGAGAAGCAAACAAGAGATGGCTTGACTAGTTTTACTCTGGGAGCCTCAACATGATAAAAAGACCAAGAGGGCGCCCTGCAGAAACATTTGTGGAAGCCCTGGAACGCGACTCTGGCATTAACCGCCGTGACCTACCAGCAATTATGGAGCGAAGAGATGAGTCGAGAGCCCTTTGTCAGCAATGCCAGAGTTCGCTCAATTTGATGATGATGATGATGAATGTATATATATATTTTTTTTCATAAAATAAAAATAAACATTATTACAGTTATTTTCTCAATGGTTCTCATCATGTATCATTTCGTTTGCAGCAGAAGCACTTGACTGAGCATGTGACCTTTGAGAGTCTGAAGCAAGTGTTACTGAGTGGCATCGATGATAGCTCGGTCGAAGAGGAGCGTCAGAAGAGGCTGGACGTTCTCCACAACTTCAAGAACTCCACACTGGATGAACTGGCTGCCGCAGCTGAAGTCAAAGTAAGTTAGAAAATAAAATTAGCTGTTGCAAACTGCTTTCCAACCAAAAGGACCCATGGTTTAAATTTAAAAAGTAGTTAGAGATGGGCTGACGTTTCGACCCTAGCAGAGTCTTTCTGGAAGGCAAAATGTTACTAGTTGAACAAAAGCAGTCTAGTGGAAGGAAATGAAAAGAGAGAGAAAGACAACGCCCCCCCCTTTGTCTCCTTTTGTTCTGCCTCGAATTCCTTCAAAAGTTAACAGGCATGAAAGACTTGTTATTAACATTGTATTGATATTTTTTTCTTTTGTAAAATGGCAGAACGAAAAGTGGCAGCAGAAACTGAATGAAATTCTGGACACCGTAACAAAGTGAGTGTTATTATTATTGTTAAATACTTCTGGTAATGAAACCAAGGATGCCTCATAAGTGAACTTAATCACTGTAGCTCACAAGCCGGAGGAAACTTGTAGGCAAGGGTGCTTGCTATGTGAACCAGAAACACCAGGGTTAACCCCTACTCTTCCACGATAGTGTTCTGGGTTCTTTTACGTGCACTACCAATCCTAGTACACGGCACCTACGGCTTGATATCCCATCCGAAGGACAAAGCAATTGTGGTAAAGTATCTTGCTCAAGGACACAAGTGCCACGACCGGGACTCGAACCCACACTCTGCTGATCAGAAACACCAGAGCTTGAGTCCAGTGCTCTTAACACGCCATAACACTGTGAAAAGTTATTCTTGTTTTACTCTCTAGTTATAAAGTAGGGAGCTTTACATTGCTGTGTATGGTTCCTCACCTCACTTTTCCCCCTTGCATCTCATTTGTATTGCAGGAGTCCACAGACGCCAGCAGGGAGCCCGTCTAGGCCAGATCCTTCGACGCCCTTACAGTTTCAGTCAGTCCCAACATACGAGATGAAATTTCCAGAACTTTGTGTCTACTAATTGCAATTTATATTTTTAGAAATATTTTAAGTTTTACCAGTCTGGTCAACAAGAGCCATGGTTACATTTTAAACAATGTTTACAATCATAGTGTGACTAGTATGGTATACATTGATTTCGAGACTGTGCAAATTTCACAGTTTTTGAGCATAATTGGAATTGTGATTCCCGCATACATTGCTTTAACGTGTGCAAGAAACAAAATGGCACTTTTTGACAGGGCCCATTGATCATGAATACATGAGCCTTGCACTGTCTATTGTAGGCCTGGTATATCATCTTTGGGAGGTCAAGGCCAATTTCATTTTGCTAACGGCACTTCCATTGGAAAATCTTAAAGTCTATGGGAAACTGTTGAAGGGGCACCAAGGCCAAGACCAGGGGCAACAGAGGCCGTGTCCTCTGTGCCTTCCCTGGAATTCCAGACCTGCTATTGCTGTTAAGCATAAACGACAATTTAAACCAGGCGTGCAAATTTCAGCCAATCAGCTGAATCCTTGTTTTTGGTCTCAGCTGTGCCGTTGAAAATTGAAAACCAATGTACAAAGTCTTGCTGTGCCTGGCACTTTCCTATTTTGTTGACAAACTTGTCGACAAAACTGAAGTTGCAGTCCTGCTAAGCAGAGTTAATTACCAAAGAATCAAAGAATCATGCACAAGCATGGTATTTTAACTGGTAACCCACATACTTCTTAACAATGCTTTTTATTCGCTAAGCAAATGGTAATTAGCCCCTACTGTTATGATCAGGTTAATACTATAGATACTTCCCGATAGCCGCCATTTTTATGGTCAACTGGGGTTTTGAGTTTGAGCTGCGTCAAGCGTTCTAACTTTTCTATGCAGCCACGTGGTTCACCAACAAATCAGGCAAAGAGTTTGATAAAACTCCTGCTAGCTACACATTGTATTTATGCTTCAAGAACAGTTGTGCGTGCGTTCACAAAGATGATTGATTTGCCTGTAAAGATGGCCGCCTTTACAAACTGGGAACTATCTAGAAATTTATATTAGGGTTCTAAAATCTTTCTGAGATTCACTGTAAGCTGTGCTTACGTACGTGTATGTAGATGTGTTTATATTATTCACTTGGTTTTTTTTATTTTTTGTTTTTGAATCATTTGGATTTATCAAAAGAAGTGTTTTATGTATATTTTATGCTTATGTTTTCAATATTTAAGACCAATTCCATTTGGGTCAGTGTAAAATCCCATCACCAAAAATAGCCGTACCACAGTACTTGTGTTTGAAATTACAATAATGTCATAGGATTCGTACTGCATGTAGCCAACACGGCACTCTCGGTGGTCTAGTGGTAAGACGTCTGCTCTTGTATGGCGAAGGTCGTGGGTTTGAATCCCACCCAAGTAATATTCCTGTGGCTAATTTTCACAGGGCTCTGAAAGTACTGAGAATCGATGCTTTACACACATTGGTGTATGGGTTAAAACCAAATAATATTCTTTATTTCCGATGCAAATTTAACATCTGTAAGAAATGTCATATCCCGCAAAAACTATTGAAGATCCACACACAAAACCCAATGGCACCAAGGTAGGACACTTTCGCACCTACCATTTCAGTAAGCCATTCGCAAACTAGATTTGAATGTCTGGTGCAATGACTTGTTAAGTCACAATTGAGCGTATAATTTTGAATTCCCCAGACTAGAAACAGTGCTATGTCTGATGGTTTGGGGCAAGCTTTTTACGAATTCTGTGCTTAGGGCCCATAGAATGATGTGCTTCACAGGGCACTGTCAGTGCAAACCGGTAATAGACTCCTTGCACTGGCCGCCATTGCTTAGGTCAAACAATAGAAATGTGCACGCATGTACGCGCCGCATATAGCCCAGGTTGGACTCCTCCGTTGCGTACATTGCGTCAGCACTGTGCAGCGGAGACTGGCGTCCTATACCAGGGCCCAATTTCATATAGCTGTTAAGCAGAAAATTCTGCTTAGCAAATTTCTATACTTAGCAAGAAATGAGCGGGGTACCAGTGACAGCATTGTAAACTTTATGGCATGTTGGCTGGTAATCTGTTTCTGCTAAGCAAGATTTGTCTGTGCTTAGCAAGTTTCTGTGCTTACAGGCTTTATGAAATTGGGCCCAGGGCCAGCTACCCAGGGCTAGCACCGCTTACAACTCTCAGCCAATCATAGGTCTTCTATTGACCTCAGTGAGGGCGCTGTTTGGGCTTGTGATGTCATACGCAAGGGGTTCATTCCGCGGTAAGCAGAGCCATGAAAATTGGGCCCAGGGAATGTGTTTCTGAAGGTGTGTTTTAAATGCTATCAAGATTTGAGACACAGCCTTATAGATACAGAAACAGTTGAACTCTATGAGTGCAATAACAGGTACGAGTAGCGATTTTGTTTAGAAAGAAGAATTTTTATCTGCCAATGTGTAATAAGTAAAGGTATTTAATAGTAATTATATATGAAATGTTTAAAGGCTTTACTGCGATGATTGTGTACAGATAACCTTCAGATCACAAACTCTTCCTATTTTTGTTTGTTTTTAAATCAATTTGTGTTATTAGGAGCGTGTTGGTTTAATTTATCATTGAATGCAAGGCAACTGCCAGGGCCCAGTTCAAAATGTAAGATTTGAGTATTTTTCTTCCAGTGATATGTGAACAAACTTTGCCTGCAGAAAATCTATGCTCTGCGGCTGTTTTGCAAACATGTGATGTCACGGGTAACATAGTCTGAAGGACCAATAACTGGAACTGCTGCAAAGCACACGACACCAGTCAATGTTTTGCAGAGGAGGGGGAGGGGGCTTGTTGCAAACAGGAGACTAGGCAAAGTTAGAGATTACTTTTTAAACTTCCTGAATCAAGACTGTATCATGTAAATTGAAATATTAAAACACTGAATTATCAGTTGGTTTTTCAATCGTGGGTCAAGTTCGCGCAAGGACCATTTGTCAACTGGCGGCTGATTAACTGGTACTACTCGTGCTCAAAAACATGTGTAGGGGTACCAGGCAATATCGACCTCTCTAGTTGACAAATGGTCCTTGTGTGAACTTGGCTCATGCTATGCATTCAGTGGCGTAACCGGGGGGTGGGAACCCCCCCCCACTCAGAATCCTTCCCCCTTCTTGACCACCCCCCCTTAAAGAGATCATCAACAAATGAACAAATGAATGGTTTGATACATTATAGCCCCGCCCCCCCCCACCAATTTATGTCTTTGCCCCTGCATTAATTGCCCACCCATATGAAACTATCTGGTTATGCCTCTGTATACATTACGTTTCAATCACAGGAAACTATTGTTTATGTTACATTTACGGTCAGTGAACAAAATGCTACAGCAAGATGGTCAGACGAACCTTTTAAACTTGCTGGAATGTTGAACGTAATAAAGATTTATAACAAAACGGAGTAATGTTTTGGAATTTCTTCTGCCGTTGTCAGATACATTTAGGCTGTTAAAGTTCAGTAATAATTGCACTTGATTCTCAATGTATTGCATGGTGTACCCCGCCCCCACCCCCCATTTTGATGTCTTCGTTTTGTTCTTGTTATGCCACCCTCTGCCACCTACTCGGGCATGGTATGATTAATGGATCTGTAGACAAGGCATTAGTGGTTTTACCATGGAGGAAGGAAATGGCTTTACTGTGTACAGAGAGTAACTAGAAATAAGTGCATGAAGGCATGAAGAGATTTCTGGGGGAAAGAAAAATAATGTTTAATAAACCAAAAAGAGCTCACAAAACGTGATTTTCTTCATCTTAATTGAATAATTTCACAGATTTGTTCTATAAGTGCGGTTCCAGAAGTTCAATTTGATTGCCCTACGTCCCCCTCCACGTCCGGCACGCCCCTCCCCTTCATAGGTGTTATACGACTGTTATATGGTTGACCTAAGAGACAAACCGAAAACAGCCGTCCGTCACAACAAGATCATTGGATGTCATGCAAAACATGCTCTAGTTCTAGTTAAAAGTGAGGAAGTGCCTTCTATCGATGTCTGTGGTTTCATGTTTGATAACACTTTTTGTGCACATTTTTGGAATGCAAAGTCATTCTTTGTTATGAGTCTTTTACATTTACAACTTGACTTCAATCACTGACACACTGGAGAGGTGAGATATACTTTTATTTAGGTATAAATTACATTAAGATAAAGCACTCGGTTGGAATTTTGAATGAGTGAGCATGAGTGAGCTTTGACTCGTTTGAGAGATCAGAAAATATGACATGCTCACGACAACCAATAGTACACTGGACATGACGGATTTGATTATTATTATCAGATAGTTCATTTCTCCATGATATTCCCAACCAGACGTGTTATCATTTCCTCATTATTTTATAACTAAGGGTTGCTCCGTCCATGTATACAAATATAACAAGCACCTTCACGAGTATCCCAATGAAAATAGTGCCACTGTCACTATTTTTTAATGCAGGGCTAGACTAGACCCAGTATCTGGGGTGCTGTACTCCTTTCGGAATGTTGACATCTTCAGTACGACCGAAGATGTCAAAATTTTTGGGAAAAATTAGTACAGCGCCCCAGTTACTGGGTCTAATGCAATCGTAACTCACCATCCCTCGGTCTCTGGTAAGTTTTCGTAATTTGTTCTTCAAAATATTTTCTCAATGACTTTTGAGTGTTATGAATGGAGTCGGTACACATTTAAGATCAAATCCGTGTTCTTAAAAAGTGTGTCATGTTCTTTGAAAGTGGTAAAAATGGGCAAATCTGGTGACTAGTCTGGCAAAAATGGTAGAAACTGCACATACGGAGATTTCTTACCATAGTTGTCTTGTAACCCTCCGGTCTGTGACCGTCGGGAGGATGGATGGTTACGATTATCACAACGACGCTATTATTTAATACAAGTGGCACTATTTTTTATATGGCGCTGTTTCACGAATAGCTTAATAATAATAGTAAATAGGGCCATCTTTATTGTTCAAGAGGATGACTTGTTTACTTCAAACCCTTGTTGCCATCGGCGACTAGGCGCTCGAACTTCTGTTCAACAGAGACCTGACACCCTACCACTCACTACCAGGGCTAGGTGTAAGGGTCGTGGGTTTAAATTTCACCAGAGGAGTAACCTCTGGGTTTCTGTCCCCCGCATGACTTGGGGGGAAAGTATTGAGTTTTACTTTATAATCGCGTATCAGTGTAAAGGTAAAACCAAAAGCATCATATCAATAGGGTTGTTGAATAATCTGTCGTTTCTATTCTTGTATCTGCAGCAGCCACCATGAAGGGTCAAATCCTAGTTTTCTCCATCGTTGGTTGCCCTCACTGTATGAAAGCCAAGTACACCTTGGGGGAGTTGAACCTACCCTACGTTGACGTCAGCGTGGACAAGTACCAGGAGTCTGTCCGTCAAGCCCTGGTAGAGCGCACCAGCAAGCGAACAGTTCCCCAGATATTCTTCAACGCGCATCACATCGGAGGAAACGATGACCTTCAAGAATTGGTATGAAAATTAAATTGAAGGAGCAAATCGGTCGAAATCTGAAAACGTATTACTCACACAGTGTGCTCTGATAGCACAAGCCATGCAGGCCAGAAAAATAAGTAACTTTTAGAACAGCAGATTTTTTTGCATTTTTGAGAAAGGTACAGTGGCTGATTTCGCCAACAGCAAAACACTTTTTCAGTACAGTTCAAGAATTGGTATGAGAATTAAACTGAAGGAGCAAATAGGCATATCGGTCGAAATCTGAAAAACATTTTCCAGGCCTTGAATTACCTTGAGGCCACGATAACCAAGGTGTCACTGAATTAGTTCATACAGGTCAAATTTAGTCATTTTAGCTTGAAAGTTTGCTTCCACCAGTTTGAGAAAAAAAAACGATAGGATCCTGATGCTATTGTTTTACCTCTACCAGTTCCGGGAAACTCGTGCAACACAACCCCGTTATTAAGAAGCCAATTAGGTTTCCATTGTTTACCGAGCGCTAGTCTATTAGTACATTATTTCTGAATGACCACTGCCTGTGTATTTTCCTCAGGTGCAAGATAAGGAAAGATTGCAGAAACTTATTCAAGAAGTGGAGGAGAACGAGACACCCGCCGACGCACCTCAAGTACCAGATGCAAGCTTAATGAACACAACAGGGACAGGTAATAAGAAGTGTAGTCTTAGAGAGGACTCTTGAACCCACTTCCTGCTGATCAGAAACACCAAGCTAATTGCTGATTTCACCATGACCAAAATAAATATTGTCGTCTAGTTACTTAATCACAATTCCTTGATTTGAGCTTCAAAGCGCAGGATAAGTTAGTGCTTTGGTAAAAGCTCTATCAGCACAACAAGCTAACTCGGGAACCACCACTGTCCTCACAGGTACCCATTTACTCCTGGGTGAAGAGAAGCAATCAAAGTCTTACCCAAGGACACAAGTGTCATGACTGAGATTCGAACCAACTCTTTGATGTTTCAGCTACAGAGAACTTGAGTCCGCCAAACAATGGACTTCTTTGCCACCGTTCTTATTTGTTTTGTATATTTTTACAATGGCAGGTGACAACTTAAACTTCACGTGTGAGCTAGATGCTTGTGGCTTACTTGTCAAAGATCTTAGAGAGAGTGGTTTAATACGTGACCACCGACGGGGTCTGAAAGTGTACAAAGACTCCTTTGTCGGTCGTGAATTCGTGGACTGGGTTGTAAAAACGAAATCAGCTGGTAAGTGTGTAAATTATTGTGTTTAAAAGTAGGTTTATAGATTGGTAAATACTCCAAAAAACAGTGACCGTACAAATTTACTTGGTGAGAAGCACTACATCCATTGATACTGTAAAACTATTTTGAGAAAGGACCCCCTTCGAGGTAATATGGTTTGGATAATTTTTCACCCAAAAACATTTTAATCTGAGGGTGAATCGGTTCTCAGGTTTCTGAGGGTTGGTGTACTGGGTTTCTGCGGCCACAGATGCGGTTGGTACCCGCCGTCACCTTGCTAAACCTGGGTGGATGTGACGTTCTTGTGAAAATACCATGACAGTTTTTGGGCAGTTTTCTCAACAAGGAGACACTGTATTCATAGTATTCATATTCATTTCGAGCAAAGCTCGATTGGGCACATCAATGGTTCTCTCGAGCATTTCTGTTAGTGTCCAGCTGGCGCTGCTATGAACAATTTATCAAATACAGTGTAGTGGTCTTTGTGCCTATTCAGGATTTCTAATTGGCGAATCAAACTCGGAGAATGAGTAGAATAAGAAGTTAGCTTCTTCTTCTTCTTCTTCTTCTTGCTTAGACCGAGAAAGAGCCGTTGAGATCGGCCAGGCCCTGATCGAACAACACTTTGGCCGACACGTCAAGAACTCCAACGACATAGAGTTTGAAGACAGTGACAAGATCTACCGCCTGATTGAGGATGACACGGCCACTGCACTCAACCAAGGCATGAGATCTTTATGTGAGCCCAGACCAGGTAATTGATAGTGAGGCTGCCATGTTAAAGAGGGAGTCCAAGGTCAAATTCAGTTTTGTGATCCACTCATTTTCCAATAGATCAGGGATGTGATTTCTCCTTTTTTAACCGGAAATCTGGGTTTTTTTTAACCCCCCCCCCCCAATTTTTTTTATTTATTTATTTTTTTTATTTTTTTATTTTTTTATTAAGACCATTAAAAACATGAAGATAAAACCAAATAGAATGCCCCAGAGTGCAGATTAGGGCTTTTAAAACAAAAGATAAATGCATGTAAGTAGGCTTCGAGCTCGCAAGTTTTCGCCCTCGCAAGCTTTCACGCTTTGCGCTCACAGTTCAGGGCTCGATTTCACAAAGAGTTAAGATTGATCTTAACTCCAAATCACTCCTAATTGCTAAGCAAAGTGTGATGTCACAATACAAAACACTATGGTAATACTGACAACTCATCTTAAGATGAATCTTAATGCTTTGTGAAATAGGCCCCAGGTTTTTTTTTCAACAGCCTTTCACATCCCTGATAGATAGAGTCGTTATGAAAATGGGGGGATTACAAGTCTCAAACTTCACTTTAAAATGATGTCAAATGCCACTGTGTTTGATACCCTTCAAATTCAATTTTTTGCCAAAAACCAAAAATGCTTGACGGCGTCAAATTTCACATACAGAGTCTGTACATTTTTTCGCAAAGAATTTTCAGATTAGTAGTGCACGTGAAAGAACCCAGAACACTTATCGTGGAAGAGTAGAGGTTAACCCCAATGTTCCTGTTTCACATCACAGGACCCAATTTCATAGCGCTGCTTAACGGTGAGCAAATTTTCGTGCTAACTATAGCAGAAAAAATGTCCTTAAGCGTAAGCGTATTTCACAGGTAAGCAAGAAAAATTAGGCAGCCATCTTGTGCATTCACCATAGGTTTGCATTGTAACGTCATTCATTTTCATACAGTAAGCACCGGAAGGTTAGCATGCCTTTTCGTATGCTTACGGTTAGCAGCGCTGTGAAATGGAAATCGCGCAATAAGCACGAAATCGGCAGGTAAGCAGCTCTATGAAATTGGGCACATGTTTCCCGGGGCTTGCAAGCTACTGTGATTATTAAGTTTACTTGATGAGGCATCCTTGGTTTCCACAGAGAAAAATATAATAATAATAATACTATGAAAACAAACAAAAGAATTGGCTGTTGCAAACTGCTTACCAACCAAAATGACCTCTTGCATACATGCAAATACTGCTAATGACCTTACACTTTGACCCTAGCAGAGTCTTTGTTAAAGACTAAATGACAACAGAGTTTTGCTTTCTTCTCATTTCTGCCTTCAGCGTCTGAGCTCGGTGAGGAATTACGGAAACTTATACTCGACATCTACAGCGAGCACCTCTCCAAAGATGGCAAGGTATGATTGGAGGATTCCCATGCCTCATGTATATTCATGAGTTTGTCTGGGTTGGTCATTGGATATTTATCCAAGATGGCAAGGTGTGATTGGATGATTTGCATGCCTCGTGTATATTCATGAGTTTTTCTGGGTGGGTCATTGGCTATTTATCCAAGATGGCAAGGTATGATTGGAGGATTTGAATGCCTCATGTATATTCATGAGTTTATCTGTGTGGGTCATTGGCTATTTATCCAAGATGGCAAGGTATGATTGGAGGATTTGCATTCCTCATGTATATTTATAAGTTTGTCTGGGTGGGTCATTGGCTATTTATCCAAGATGGCAAGGTATGATTGGAGGATTTGCATGCCTCATGCATATTCATGAGTTTGTCTGGGTGGGTCATTGGATATTTATCCAAGATGGCAAGAGGTATGATTGGATAATTTGTGTGCCTCATGTATATTCATGAGTTTGTCTGGGTGGGTCATTGGATAATTTTATCCAAGATGGCAAGGTATGATTGGATAATTTGCATGCCTCATGTATAATATTCATGAGTTTGTCTGGGTGGTTCATTGGGTATTTATCCAAGAGGGCAAGATATGATTTGCCAAGAGAATGAAAAAAGTATCCTGTGATTTTTGATTCATTTACTCGTTCTAGGGTGTGGACTATAAAGGTATCCGTGACAACCCAAAGTACCAGCAGTACATTAAGCACACTGCTGAACTAGTGCGTGTTGATATCGCCTGGACAACCAGGGAAGAGAAGCTTGCCTTCTTCATTAACGTGTACAACGCTCTGGTCATCCATGCCAACGTGCAGAACGGTCCACCAACAAATCTCTGGCAGAGATATAAGGTAAAATGTTCACAGTTAGCATAGTTTTACCACCTATTTAGTAGGTTTACCACCTATTTAGTAGGTTTACCACCAATTTAGTAGGTTTACCACCAATTTAGTAGGTTTACCACCTATTTAGTAGGTTTACCACCTATTTAGTAGGTTTACCACCTATTTAGTGGGTTTACCACCTATTTAGTGGGTTTACCACCTATTTAGTAGGTTTACTACCTATTTAGTAGGTTTACCACCTATATTTTTTTATTTTTTTATTTTTTATTGTGAAGCCAAGGGTTCTCAGAAAAGCAAACTTAATCACTCGGAACCCCATGGAGAGAAGACACGGAAGGACGTTTCAGTTTTAGATGTGGGAGGAAAACCCATGCAAATAGGTAGGGACTGAAAAGCCAATCCACATACTGCCCTCGGCGTGATTCGAACCAGGGTCCTAGAGGTTGAAGGCGAGGAAAGATACCACTACGCCAACCCGGCCTACACCGACGTCTGGAAAGTACTGTATACTTGGTGCTTTCTGAGTCCAGCAGGAAAAAAAATCTAGAGAGAACTTGGTTGGAATTTGAACCCACACGCTTTGCAATTTGGAGCAGACACTCCACCAACTGTGCCTATTTTGTCAATGTCTCTGTTCGGGGGTGCCAGTCAGAAGCCATTCAACCTGTAACTGCCGTATAGCCTGGGATCACACCCAAGTTTACGATGCAACCTGGGGAGCGGCGGCAGAGGGATCACCTTAAGGGGATGCGACTTTTATTTTTCAAACATCAAGTAACAAACCAGTCAGTTCCCCTTGCGGGTTATCACTTGATGCTTAACCTTTAGTTTGATATAAAATTAATACTCTGTGAATTTACACTTCGTTATAGTTTTTCAACCGCACCTGCTACATCATCGGTGGCTACATCTACTCCCTGCAAGACATCGAGAACGGAGTCCTGCGGAGTAACAGGAAGGGCATCGGACAGTTCAGCCGCCCCTTCTCCAAGAGCGATCCTCGTATCAACATAGCCCTGGAGAAGGCTGAACCGCTGATCCATTTCGCACTGGTGTGCGGCGCCAAGAGCTGTCCGCCAATCAAGACGTACAGCGCAAGTGTAAGAGCACAGTCCTAGATTTTCTAAGTAGCGGATTGATTCTCCGGACCTAAGAGACTCTAAGCTTAAGCCATGTTCGCATTGGATAAATTTTTTACCGAGACCGTGGTTAACATTCCAATAGGTGAAACTTACCAGCGTACCTACACTACTCAAAAGAGATTTTCACATGGTGTTACCGCAAACCTCACTTAGTTATACTTCCACCATGCAAAGTTTTCAAATCCTACCGACATATTTTGTCTTATTTTTTTCCCAGGGTATTTATCATGAGTTGAAGTTAGCCGCAGAAGCGTTCCTGGAGAGCAGCGATGGCTGTGAAATCCTCGCTGATAAAAACGAGTTGAAACTAAGCAAAATCCTGCAGTGGTATAAAGTAGACTTTGGCTGCAGCGATACCGCGGTAAGTTTCTTTTACTCCACCTCTGTTACCTGTCTGTGGTGTGTCATGGCCGACGAGCGGTCAAGGGCAATGGTCTCGGGCTCTGGTGTTGCTGATCAGCCAAGTGTGGGTCCGGGTCCCAGTCTTGACACTTGGGTCCATACCCCAGTCACAATTAGCTTGCGATGGGTGTGCGAGTAGTTTGGGACGGATTTCTAGGCATTTTCTGCCGAGGCCCCGCGCGACTCCTTGCGGCTTCCGGGTCATTTTGGGGAATCGGGCGAGCATCGAGTTACTTTTAACTCGGACTTAAAACCTGGTGCGGCGTTTCGCATTGCAAACTGATCGGCAATAAATCGGTCGATACCTGGCTGATGTCCGGCAGGGCATCGCACACATCGGGCGGGCGCCAGGCCAAATTTTGGACAACCCAGACATTCGCAGGGACAGAGGCAGGACGAGTGCCTGCCCGACACTGGCCGATAAACGGGCCAAGAATTTAACCCCATTTCCGTCGTGGTAGCGTGCGGGACACTTTGAATTATGACTGTGACGGCCCTGTCGCACGATCTTTGAGTCTGAAAAATGCCTTATTTATTCTATTGAGTAATGAAGTATACTGAACACCCCTCTTACATGTAGTGCAATTATTGTTCACATAAGAACACTTAAATGCATGATGTCTGGAATCACTATGTTTTATTTTGGTCTCACATTTGATTCTGGTCTTGTACAAACAAATTCTGGTCCAGAAAACATTTTTAACTACAAGCCCTGGGGTCTTGTGGATTTCTCTCCCAAATTGGAGTCCTGGTTGACATGTTGTCATTACCAATCTAGCTAGCTATTGAGCTAGTTTTTTTCACAGAGCTCGGGAAAGCACTGAGCATACAATGCTTAATACACATCGGTGTAAGGGGAAAAAAAACTAATTAAAACTCTTCATCTCGATGCAAATATTACGTCTATTAAATTATCAATCTACTTTTCTTTTATCGATTTGAACTGTGACTGCTTCACCAGGTGCTGAAGTGGGTTCACGAACACATGGGAGACGGAGAGAAGAGGAACGCACTGGGGAAGATGCTGGCAAGTGGAAATTACAAAGTGTCCTATCTTTCCTACAACTGGTCTTTAAACTCTAAAAATTAAACCTGCTTGTATTTTCAAGTGTGACGTAATTGTCACTAAGCCACGCCCACAAACTGGCTCCACCGATCACCAGAAGCCCATAAGAGTTGCATTAAGCAAGGAGGTAATTCTACCTCCATGCATTGAGCTAGTTTTTCGTTGATAACTTGTGGCAAGCAAAGTTTAATAATTGGACTTGGTTTTTACATGCATTCTTCAAAGACCCTCTCAGAATTGAGAAGTTATGTTGTATGAAATGCTTTTGAACGATGGGGGTGAATTTTTGGTGAAATTACACACAAGCGTATGCTAGCTTTGGAGCTAAAAGTAGCGAAAATCTTTGGGCATGCTGCAGATGGGCCTGTGAGGCAATGATTTACAAACGGGATTGCATTTCATTGATCCTTTTCCTACACCAAGAAACCAATTTTTTGTGGGGAAGAAAACCCTCATGTGAATTTGAACCCATCGTTTTCCTCTTGTTCATTCCACAATTGCAATTTTTTCAGCAGAAAATGTAGACGTTTGTGTTTTAACCCGAGTAGTGCCTTGAAATGAATAACGCCATGCAATTGAAGGGGTCTAAATGTTTAGACCCTTTATAGGCAGCCATTGGAGAGGTCAAACAATGGAAACATGCACACAGCTCTGTGTTGCATACACTCTGTAGACATTCCTTTGTTCTGTGCACTTAAGAAAAAAGATATCCTTCAACACTGTCAAAAACACTTTGTGGATGGGTGTAAGTCCACAGAGTGTTTCAAGTCCCTACATTATGTGAACCTCTTTTGTTCTCTGGTCCACACTTCGTATGCAGCACTTAAACACGCGTGTAAGCGCCACGCACAACTCTCAGCCAATGATGACTATGCCTTTGACCCTAGTGAGGGCGCTCATTACGTGTCCAGCCCTTTAAAAGCCGACCCGACCAAACCTTGTATCTGGTCGGGTCGGGACGCATACTTTTGGAGGATTTTTTAAAGCAGAAAATCAGCAGGGAGTCGGGGGATTACGATTGTGATCACCACTAATCCGATAAATATTTGACAAAGGTGTGAAAGCCATCCTGCCTGAAGAAATCCATGTGGATTTATTTCAATGGAACACTAGGATATTGGGTGATATTATATTGAAAGTAGCTAGAATTGTAAAAAGTTATTTGGTTTTCTTTTTTGAATGGTAAAAATCCATCAAGGAATGGCAAAGAACGGTTAATTGTTTGTGTAGATTTTCTTTCCGCCGGCTGCGCTGTGCGTGCGCACTAATATTTTTCGAGCTTTTGATGTCATTTGCTAGGTTTTTTTTTTAAATCATAAATTAAAACAATTCATTGTACTATGATGCGGAACACATTCAGAATGGTTGTTTCTGCGGCCATCAGAAATGTGCAGGGTGTATTTTTTCAGGAAATATCTCAAGTGTAACAAACCAATAGCAATATCTGTGTTTTAACTGATAACACTTCAAACTAAGACTGGTCAAAATACTTTTTGGTGGTATTTTTGTAATATTTAAAGACTGTATATTGTATAATTTTAAATTTGAAAATAGATTCTATTTGTAATTTTGTAACATTATGGTTGTTTGTTATTTACCCGAAGTAAAATGCTTCGTCAGTAAAGTCTCTTTTATGTAAGCGACCGAAAATCTGACGGCAGAAACAAAAACTCTCCTACATTTCAATTTCAAAATAAATTTGAAACTTGAAAGTATTTCAAATGTTGCATATATCCTTTAATGCACTTTTATATAATACACGAATAGATCCTTGTTATTTGATTGGAGGGTCGTAGGTCACATGGCATTCATGAATCAAATCATTACATGACCTTCGTCATAAACTGTGTATTTTGGTTCCATTTACTGTGCATTGTCATTTCATCCCATTTGATCTATTGGGTGCTAGACCACGACATGCTTATACACAGCAGTGTGGCATGTCGTGGCTCAGGGGTGGGGAAGTAGGGGGACACTGAGTGTACAGTGCCTAACACACATCAGTGTAGAGTGAAAACCGAAAATAATAATTACACCTGTACTTCATTGTTAAATTTACTCACAAAAGAATAAAACAGCTGATGATCGTTCGTTCGTTCGTACGAAGAATGTCAAGGTGTACATCATCTAAATAGGAAGATCCTTATTTAGCCAACTGATGGTCTCATCATCGAGCTCTCGAAGTCCAGAAGCACCATGAGGGGATTTGTACTAGATAGGACAAGCATCGATGATGTGATCCATAGTTTGGATCTTTCCACAGCCGCAGTTTGGCGATGATAGTTTGGCTGATGATAATTAAAAATAATAACAATGTTATTGTCTAATTAAGAGCAGGGTTTGAATTTCAAGAGGAATATCCACACAGCCACAGGGCTTGTTAATAATCAGAACTTTCAAGGGGCCAAAAATATTCTCACATGACCAGAAATACTTTCTACCTTATTCATATTTTCTCTTTTGCCTAAGCTGTAAGAGAAAGCTTGGAGTTGAAAACCTTACTAGAAGTTGGTATTGGGCAGGGATGTGATTTCTCCGTTTTTAACCTGAAATCTGTTTGTTGTTGTTTTGTTGTTGTTGTTTTTTTAATTAAGACCATAAAACAAATGAAGATAAAACCAAATAGAATGCCCCAGAGTGCAGATTAGGGCTTTTAAAACAAAAGATAAATGCATGTAAATAGGCTTCTAGCTCGCAAGTTTTCACCCTCGCAAGCTTTCATGCTTTGCGCTCACAGTTCAGGTTTTTTTTTTTTCAACAGCCTATCACATCCCTGTATTGGGAAATCTGCAAAATGTATTTTACGTGTTTTGTACTTTGGAAAGAAAACAGTGGACCACTGGACTTGTTTAGATGAAAGATCCCGATGTTGTAACCATTTTGACTCCGCCCCTCAGGCCTATCATCCAGTGTGTATTTTGATCCCAAACTTAGTCTTTCATTACACCATGCACAAGCCTTACACACTATTGTCAGGTGGACAACCAGTAATATATTTTTTTTATATAAAAATGTCATTTTTGTTGTGCAGAAAAACACCTAGTTTATGTATCAGGTTTAGTAAAAGAAAATAAAGAAATTATCACATTAAAGCATATAAAATGTAAGAGTGATCTCTGGTGATTGTTTTATCTCAAAAATCCATTTTCAAATTGGGGGGGCATGGGCTTCGTAGGTATTCACGAGTGGAGGACTTCATTTTCAAGTTGTATTTCATTCTTAAAGCAGAAAAGCAGTCACGGGGGGGGGTGGGGACAGATCATGTTTTGATGTGTTGTTCTTGAATTGGTGTTATTAGAAGGAAAACAGTTGCCCCGTAGATTTTTTCCCGGTCATTTACATTCTATTTCCTTGAAAGGTGACCTCATTAGGCGACTATAAATGGTATTTGTTTTCCAAAAGTTACACAATGGCAAAATGGGAACGGATAGGTGGTGTGCGTGATCAAAACCAGTGCAGACGATGGTCTTCTTAGCTCGGTATTATTGCATACCGCCCTCTTATGGTAAGATTTGAAAGCTTTCGGTTGTTGTTGTTGTTTTAATGTTTTTGTTTTAACGACCAAATTATAAAAAGATAGCAATAATGCATAACATTTTACCAGACAAAGAGAGTTCCGCATTTACAAATGATTTGGCAAAACAAAAGCTGATAGGACACACTAGTATGTGGGTGAAAGTGTAAGTGCAATTGATGCAAAGTTTGACTTCAGATGGGTTCCGGAATCGATTTAAATGGGATGGGGAAGTTCGTCTTTCCGAGAAAAATACGACAGAGAAATACATATTACGTATTCGTGTGTGCTGAAGGGGCCGCGTGGGCGGAGACCGATATTACCAAAGTATGCTTATGAGTTGTACATCCTAACTACGTAGACAGTCAACCATCTTTACTTATTACTGGAAATTTCTTGATTTTGTTCCCCGGTAGGAGTCTGTATACGTTTTGTAATGACTCTGAAAATTAATGGCAATAAAAACTTACTTGGGTAAGAAGTACAGCAGCTTTGGATATTATAGTGGAGTTTGTTTAGAAACATTTCACTTCGAAGTACTGCGGTTTGGGAAAAAAGATATCACTTTTTATCCCCCACAATTTGAATCTGAGAAACGTTACTGTCAGTAATTTTTTTCAGATTGTCAGTAAATTTTTTCAGATTGTGTATTCCTATTAGGGATTATTCTTCCTGCGCGAACATGTTCGCTCCGAATTTCCGGCGATATCTTAAAAACGCGACCACCTTGTCAAATGAAATTTTCACAGGTTAGTTTTATTGTACATCTATCTACATGATTTATGTAAGATTAAAAAAAATTGAATCGGTTGCAAAAACCGAAGGTATACTTTGCCTTTAAGGTTTAACGTGTGCCAGCTCCAGATTATACAACGCCCGCGTTTTCAAAGTAGGCTGTACTTGAATTTGATTTTGGTGGAGCTGTGATGCGGGCGTGGTTCTAGGGGTGGGGTGGGGTAGGAGCTAAAACAAATACAAGGGAAATATATACATATAAATGAAATAGCAGTAGCGAAAGTTAGAGCACGGGGTGAAAGGGTGACGTCACACGCGAAGGCTCCAGAACTGCGCCTGTGTGATGACATTATTTTTCCGGGAAACTACATTGGTTTTTCCATTTTACATGGTTATATTATGACTTGTGCATGATAGAATTTGGGAGTGTCCGATTGGTACTTATTCCTGACCATTATTACTTTTATATTAGGTATATATGTAAATAGTTAGTAGGGGAGATGGCCTTAGCTTCCGATCCAATCCGGACCTTCGTCAGAGGCATAGGCCTAACAAGAACAAACACAAACATATCCATTTATAGCAAAAAGAGGAATATATATATTTTTGCTAGCATGATGTGGCCTCAAACCTCCCATTTCCTCTTACGTCACGCCACACCAAATTGTTTGGAACAACTGACTTTGTGATAAGCACTAGGTAGGTATTGTGGTACATGACCCCTTCATCTAAATCATTCACTTGTTGGCAATTGAATATAGAAGGATCTGATTTTTATTTTGTTAAAAATAAGTAGTCACTGCCCTCCTTCATGCTGTATAAGGCAACTTAGATACATCTTTCTCTATGGATAAATGCTCCCTCCTACATAATGGGCAACAAAATAGGGGACTATGGCACAAACATCTATGGCTCAACATCCGTAATACGTTTATGACGCAGAACAAAAGACAGATAGAAACATCTCCCGGAGCTAGCATTCTTGCACCACCCACGCCGTGGCACAGTGTTCTCCAGCCTAGAGATCCTTTCTCTAATGCCTACCTCCATGCTCTAACAACCACGGCCATAATAAGTGCCGGTAAAATGTCACATGTCCATTAGTCGCGCTGCTGTTTCCTCCACGGTTGCATCAGCTATATAAAACGAATGGTTGCACGATGATGATGACGACACCGCACTCGGCTGCACGTCAGTTACTAAAAACGGAGCACCTCCGAATCTATTTTGATCATGGAAGAAGCCACGATCATCTCAATAGAAACAAAAGGTTAAAAAACTTGTGTTATAATAGATGCGGAGTGGTCCTTTTCCAACAACATACAAGTATTGTTGTTTATAGTGTGTTTTCACTAGGAAATGTATACGTTTGGTAATCCCTTTAAAAATTAATGGCAATAAAAACTAACTTGGTAAGAATTACAGCAGTTTTCGATAGTATAAAGCATTTTAAAAAGTATTTCAATTCAAAACTAATATGGTTATGGAAAAAAGATATCAGTTTTTATCCCCAAAATTTGAATCTGAGCAAACGTTTCTGTCAGAAACGCCTTTCTCAAATTTTGTTTTCCTATTAGGGATTTTTCTTCATGCGTGGAAATATTCGCTCCGGATTTTCGGCGATCTAAAAAACGCGACCACCTTTTGAAATGAAACTTACACAGGTTAGTTTTATTGTATATATCTACATGTAGGATTAAAACAATCGAACGAGTCCAAAAGCCAAGGTATACTTTGCCTTTAATGTCAACTGAGAAAAGTATGGATTTCTCCATAGAGCAACTTGTGTTTGTTCCACCAGATAAGTTCACCCACGCAATTGATCTCCCCACCTGATCTCTTGAACATTTTAAAGGCAGGGTATTGTTTTGGTAATTCTCAAAGACTAGATCCTCATGGTGTATTCATAAATGCATAAAATAACAAAAACCCTGTGAAAATTTGGAGTCGAAGTTGCAAGAAAATAATTGGAAGAAAACACATCCTTGTTGAAAAGAATTGTGTGCTTTCAGATGCCCGAGAAAGGCTTCGCGCCTGAAGCCTTTTCTCGGATTCAGTTTTGGGGTGAAAAAAACTAAATGTGATATAATATCAACAGCTCTCCAGTGCTATTTACCAAGTAATGTTTACGCTCATTAAGTTTTGGATTAATTACCAAAGGTATACACTCACTTTAATTCCAAAAATAAATATATATTTCTGTTCACTTTTGAAACTGGGAGGCTAACATCGTGCAGGGAAAACGATTTCACGTATGAAAAAAAATGACACAGTGAATTATTTTAATTGGAAAGTCCGTTTTCTGACACTACATGACTAATTCAAGCATGGAGCAATTGCTCCATGATTCAAGTGAAAATTTGTTTTAATCTGTGTTTTCTTTTGTCGTGCATTTTCCTTTCATTTTTTAATTGCATTGTCTGCTTTCTTCCCTGCTCTATGGTTACATACTCTTCGTTCACGTGGGGTCTATTTTACCTCCATGGTTCACCAGTCACATGCAATTTCGTTGAGAAATGTTGTGTAACGTGATCCGTATAATGTTCTAACCAACAGCTTGCGTATAAGTCGTTAACAGTAATCTCTCGGGGGTAGACTGTGGCAAGTCTAGAATAATTCTATCCGGATGTTTATCTCTCTGGCCATCATAAAAACGTATTCAATTTCATTGTGTTGCACGTGGCTGAAAGTTTGTCGACCCCCAGTGCAGTGCGGTTTTGGCCTGCGGAAAGTGACAAATCACCAGCCTTGTTATATTTGGTTCATTCTGACGTAGAACACTTCCGCCAATGGCAAGCGTCGACACGTAAGGTTCGCCGTTGTTCGGCCGGCGAGTCTGCCGGCAATTTCTGCCAGCTGTTAAGAAGGTCAACAAACTTTTCGTTGTTCGTCAGCGAGTTCGCGGCAAAAAGCGGTTGTACCTTCTTAGAACTGTAGTAGGAGAAATGCTCTCAAAAGTGGTAAGTACTTCACTAAATTTTAACTTTATTGTTTCCAACTTACTAGATTTTGTAGTTATTATTTAAGTGCATTATCATTATTTGTAATTGTGTTTAAGTGGCAATAATTCTTGCAATAAACTGATGTTCGTGAGTCAAGTCCTACACACACATGACACAAACTGAGTGAAACTGACAAAGAAAAGTTGTTTTCTTTCTAATTGACCGTGTACGTGTACGTCAACGAAATCTGCAGTTTGCACTCCATCTGTCTGCTGAGCACGTATAGTATTTCCAAAATGTTCTAAGGGTTGGCACACTCTGACCATTAATGGAGATGCTCTGACCGTGCTCAAAAGATAAATCCACTGCCAAACTTTTTCATTCATGTTTCTATGGTGGTGGTGGTGGTACGGTTACATAAGTTTACAGTTATTTATATTCACTGTATGTAGCTTTATTATAGTAAAAATTTCCTTTTTTCAAATATATTAAAATTATACATCAAAAGGTCTGTCCAGGAGAAATTCAATGGTGCAAACGCCACTGTCATGGGTGCTTTTGTTAATGAGAATATGCCTTTCTAAAGACACCATTCACGAGGTACTCTTCTGGTCGCCAACTGAGGTAAACAGAGATTGTTAAATTAAGACCCCCCGGACTGCTAAGGCATTTCAGCCCTATCTCTAACGTGCACTCAAAGGTTAAAAAATGAGATTTTACCGAGTACCGTGATTGAATTAAAACCTCCTTAAAAAAAATGCGCGACCTCGCGCAGGAACAAAACCCAACTTTTCTTACTCAAAAATGGACAAGGATTTTACTGATATAGGTTTGACAGCATACCCCGCCGTCGCTGTATGTATAAATTCCTTTAAAATATGAAATTTAGTCAAAATTTGTCCAAAAACGGTAAAAAAATACGTAAAAACCTTATTTATTCACCAATTGAGACGGGGAAAAAAGCACCGTAGACTTTCCAATCCTCTCTCTATCAATAGATGGCAGTATTTTCCGATTAGAAGTCAAGAGAGGGCGGTATAATTGAAAACGGTCAGAGCCAATTTATCTCTCAAAAAAGTTCAAAAATGGCTGCGCTCGCGGTCGTCGCGTCGGGTACCATCTCTGAATTTTTTTGATGTGTGAAAAAGTGAGGTAAAGTTTTGCCTTTTTTCAAAAAGATTATGAAAGAAGAGAGTTTTATTGACCTACATGAGTGATTTGAAGCTCAGACAGCATGTTAGTTTGAAGCAACAATAATTTGAAAAACCTCTTTTTTGTGTGCGGCCAGAATAGGAAATGTCAATATCGCACTACCTCTAACAAAGCTACTGTATGTAGGTAGATGATGAAGATGATGATAGAGGAGACAGGAAAAAAGAAGGAAATTTCTACAGGGATGATGCTGTTACAACGTTTCCTTTTCCTTTTTACCCGAGTCCTCTTTTCTTTTTGGATTAGACTATTTCGGGCCTTCCTGTTGAACTTGTAACTTGTGTAGTTTAAACCATGATGGAGAAGGAAATCATGGTTGGAGCCAAGGTTTTGTGCAGTGGTTTTTAGATCTTTGAAAACTATGTAATAAGTCACATAAACTTTGGCATAGTGGGTGGCTAGTATACCCCCATCCAAATTGCTGGTCTAGCTTTTAAAAACTCTGAATTGTAATAGTATTTTTTTCCAGTTACTTGCTATTCTTCAACAAATTTCCCAAAACTTTTAAAAGCTTTTAAAACCCAATATTAGTAATAATTGTAGGACTTACATATATGGGTCCATGTCTAGTTTAATATTCTCTATTGTTAAATATTTTTGTTTACATTATTTTAACAACTTTTTAAGTAAGACTTTGTTTGTATCATTTTTTTGCTATTTTTTAAAGACTTGTTTTCTTCGTTTGTCAGATGACTACTTTTTATCTGAAATGGTGCAAAGTAGAAAAGTTTATTTGTGTGGGTGCAAAAAAAAGAAAGAAAAAAAAATACAGATAAATTAAAATTAAAAACCTAAAGTTTGCTTCCCTTTAATGTAGACTTTCCAAACAGGCTTTCTATTGGGTTAATGGATAATTGTTTTGAAAGGAGCACAAGAGCATTAAATTTATTATTAGGGTAGCCAAGGAGGCCGGCACCAGGGCATGACCTCCAGCTGTGACCTATGGGAGGTTGTCTGGTGAAAAGTTGACAAACTTTTGAAAAAGCAGGCTTTGAAGTATTCTAAGTTTGGAGGTCAATTACTTTACACAAACAAAATCGTGGGTACACTACAACGACGGCCGTGTTTTGCTGTATGTACTGCTCTTGTAATGCCCTTGAATTTTGGAATTTGTTGATCTGTATATATATTTTAAAAGTAGTTTGCAAAGGTCAGCTGGGCAAATGCTAGTTAAAACACCACAGACCAGTAAATATTTACTTCAATTGGTCCGACTGGCTAGTTCAGTGATAAAAAGCACCCCTATTTAATAAATGAAATAGGCCCTAATGATTGACTAGTAAAAAAAGTTGGGGGACCAGTGAAATGACAAGCTAACTCTGGTCCTGCTGGCTGGTCACTGAAAAAGTTAAGGGCAACCCTCATATACACCAGCATGAATGTTTGTTCTACTTCGTTTGTGGTGGGTTTGATATTTATTAACATCAATGTGTCACAAAACTGAGGGCTTACTAGAGGACTTATTGTGGAGTAATTGTTTCCATAAAACTTCTCCGATCAAAAACATTCATTGCAAGACTGAATGGTAGAGTGTAGAGAAGTTTTTGTCTTGTAAATTGATTTGTTTGTGGCCAAAACTGCTCGGGAGTTACTCGGTTTTACTCAATTTTGCAGGTTGTGTGATTGTAAATACCCTCCTTTGCCCTTCCGCTCCAGAGCACAATCACTGGCCAACAACCTCCATGCTATGGGAAGGAAATCCATGCCATAAAGTTGCCTGAATATTCATCAACCTACATGTACTGAAAGGTAGCATAAAGAGCGTGAATCGGCCTATTGCAGTAACAATGCGATAACAATGCAATCCCAAACGTCATTCATACACCAATAATGTCATTATTGACTGTCCAGATTACATCTACTTATAGTGCACAAATCTATATTCTCCAAGCACCCAACAAAAGAGACTTCTTCGTAAGCAGATCAAGAGAAGTTTGTACTGCAGAATATTTACAATCGATGGCTAGCTAGTGGGTGTACTTACTGTTTAACATCACCCAATAGATTACAGTACTTGAGTGCCACTGAAGACTTAGAAAGTCATAAAGAAAGGATACTGCAAAACAGAATTGATAAACAGACTTTCGAAGTTATGTAACTAGTAGTATATACAGACATGGGACTTCTCGGTGGATCGGGTCCAATTTTATGGCTCTGCTGGCCACAGAGTTCTGCACTTACAGAGCCCTGTAAAAAACACAATTCCTTGGGGCGCAAGCACAGAATTCTGCAGTAAGCAGAGCCATGAAATTGGGCTCAGCTTATTTCTTCGTTTTTCTTGGGGGTGAAAATAGAAAATTGAAATTCACTGTGCAAATATACATTTCCAAGGCAGTTTTCTCTTTTGCTTGCGTAGACGTGGCTGAGTGGTTTAGCACATCAAACTCAAGTTCTGGTGGTTAAGTCATCGGGGTGCGGGTTCGAGTCCAGGTCATGACACTTGTGTCCTTGAGCCCGGTCCTGTGTAAATTTCGAGCCCTGGAAATTGGTACCCATCAACAGTGCACACGTTGACACAAACACATTTAATAGAATGTTGTGTGATCCATCGCCAAATTCAGTATACATCTGGATTTGCTATCATCTTTAACATGTGAATGTGCCTTTAATCGAACTGTGGGAGGAATGCCTTTAAACTAATGTCATGGACACTCTATGCCATTTAGGATGAACAAACACAAAATAGCGACCAAATTTACTAACCATGTATGGTATGACATACGTGTCCCGGATGGTTATGACCACTCATGATTTTTTATTTTATATCCCCTTTGGCATCGAATCTGGAGACAAAATGCCAAGCTCAGCTCCTTAACATTATTTTTGGTCTTTAAAACCCTTTACTGTCCGATCAGTCATTATCTTCCAGTCACTGTGGTTTTGACTGAGATGCCAACCTCCAATATCATGAGATGATTTCATCTACATAGTGCACAGTCAACCCTCCTACCATCTGACCATTCAATATCATACACTCTGAGGTTTTGAAGATAACTTTGCCAGCCTTCAATATGATATCACAATGTAAATGCACGTACACAATACACAGTGAACCCTACTATTTGACCATTCATTGTCATCAACTGAGGTTTTAAATGGTAGATAAACTTTGCCAGCCTCCAATATGATATCATAAGGTGAATGCTCGTTCAAAATACAAAGTCAACCCTCCTACTATCTGACCATTCAATACCATCCACTGTTGTTTTGATTTATAGATTAAAGCTATGCCAGATTGCATCTGATGAGGTAGTTGTTGCTACGAAAGCTTATGCAATTTTTTATGTAATTAGTTAGTTTTTAAGTGCTACCACTACCTTCCTTGTTTTAGATAGCAATGTGACATCGTGCGGTGATTGCATACCGTGGAGGAACGTTCCTTTCTCCATGCCATGACAGTACACATAATGTTCGCAGTTAGTTCTATGCCTAGTTTTGCCAGTTGTTGAAGGGCTTTAAATGACTGGTCAACTCACTGGAAAATTTTCCTAAGCGAAGGAGGGTCTAGTGTCATTGAGCAAGGTCTAATGATGCTTTCCAATAAAGTTGTCTTGTGTAATTCAATTGTGGCAAAAAAAGCGTGAACATCGTTTTTACTGTAGCATAATTGTAAACCTATTTTTACCAAAAAAGGCATACATCTCCTTTAAAATGATTACCGTGTCTTTTGAGTTTGACAGCGGCTTTGAGTCAGGCACTTGAGCTCAGTCAATATTTGAAGGAATCGCTGATACAATTAGAGGCCGTATCTAGGGTCCATTGTCCACGCTTATCAATTGGATTGGCTGACAATGGCACGGCAAACTTTGTGGCAAATGCGGTTTTCTCCATTTGTTGATGGATGATTGTCTCTTTCAAACCACAAACATATTTTTTGATGTTCTTTTTTTCTAAGCTGATTTGGATTGCGTTCAACTTTGTCCGGGATTTTGAATGCTAAATATATATGATGTAATACACTGTTTTTAGTGGATACCTGGAAAAATTGGAGACTTCGGTGTAGTATTCCCAGTTTTGCAAAGAGGACAAATTGATGACTGGACCAACTTTTGTCACCGGCTATGATTTAAGTGTTTTTTCCTTAACAGTTGTCCACTGGCCAAATGCCAGTTAAAACTCACAAGGACCTAGACCCAGCAACTGGGGCACTGTACTCCTTAAATTGTTGTTGTTGACATCTTCGGTCATACTAGCAACCCAAGATGTCAACTTTTTTTTTATGGAGTACAGCGCCTCAGTTACTGGGTCTAATGAGGACCTGTCACAGCTATAAGAAATCTAAGAATTCTGTCCCACTAGTCTGGCTGGCTAGATTATTGCTACCCACTGCTTGAAACCACGGATCGTTATTACCTAAAACTACAAGTCCCAATGCTGAAAATAATGTCGGAATTGGAATGAAATGTTAAACTGTGTACCGGTGAAAAACTGGTTGACCAGCGAAACGATGATTTTTAAAACTGGTCCTGCTGGCTGGTCACTGAAAAAAGTTACAGGCAAACTGCTCAGTTTTATTTTATCAACTTTTTAAATATCTCATTCATGACTGAGCAATAAACATTAATTTCTTGTTTGGCAAATCTTCACATCCTGGAGTTCATAGCAAGACACTGGCCTAGAATACTCTTGAGCCTCAGTTGCAGGACCCTCCCCAGGATTTTTCAAAACTGTTTGGCACTCTGGACTCAAAGTTTGGAAAGTTGGCTTAAGCAGGCTGAATTAAAAACAAAGTCCTCGGAATATTTTTCACTTCGTGTTTATCTTTGGTTTTAAAAGCATAAGTGTGCAATTTGGGGCAAAATAGTAACCTTTTTTTCCTGTGGTGTCTGTTTGTGAATGCCGGGGCCAGAGAGATGTGGTTGTTACCTGCTGTCACCTCACTGTAGATGGATTTTATGTTCTTGATGAAAATACTGTGACAGATTTTGCTGTTTTCTCAACAAGTAGACACTATATTCAGCTGAAACTTTCACAGGTGACTTGTATTATATCTATTATTCATCTATTAATCTATGATTATGACCCAATCTCTAAACATTTTAGTCAGTTCAGGTCACACTTTACAAATAATTAACTTGAGGAAATGAGTTCATGGATCGATCATGGATCTTTTTTAGTTCAAGTTCGATTGAAAGTTTCAGCGCTGACCATAGGTACAAGTAGGTATACAGCCACATTCGCAAAATTGTTTTTGTGATAATCTAAACCAGGCATCGTTATAAATTATGACAAAGTTGTAATCAGGAATACAGGTCAGTGCTGTAGTTGCATCCCGGAAAGTACATTTGGCCTTTATCTGTCACAATTGGTGTGCCAGTCTGTACTATAGGTTGTCTAGCCGGCGTACTGTTTGGTGCGCAAACTCTGTGTACAGACACTGTTGAGGGTGAGGCTTTCAAGTCCAGTGGCTTATCGGATTTATTTCGTCATAGTTCTTTAAATACTCAAAGGACTTGTACTGGAACTGGAACCATATTGCTTTTTTAATAATTGAGCTACCGTGGACCTCATGGTGGGTTGAGATTGCCGGGGTCTGTGACCTTCTGCTCTTGTAGCTTTTGCCAGCTCAGTTACAGTAGGTTGTAATTTTAGGCTGGACGTGGTCTGCTGTTTGCGGTTTTGTCTTATTCTTTTAATCAGGTATTCTCCCAGTTCAAAGTTTCATCAGAAAAAAAAGGTATGCACGTGGAGCGCATTATTGTTGTAATATCTGTAATGTAGTGCTTCTGCGTCCCATATTCAACGCGGTTGAACGCGAATTTGGATACGTGACACAGAAACGCTTTTTTTCTTTCTGTATTCCATGAGGGCGTGTGTAATGGTGAATTTATCTTAAAGCGCCAATTTTTTTATATGGTGTGGGCCGTTTTTAAAATGAGTGGGCCAACAAATCTTTGGGAGTAGGCAGAGCTCTAAAGGTCAATTGTTTCAGGCAACTTGGAGGCAACCAACTTGCACTGTATGCAAAAGGAACACTTTGGCAGCACAAGAGAACATTCTTCTAGCTGTAACTCACTTTCCCAGAGAAAGTTTTAAGACAACTGAATAATGTGAATTAAATTTTCTTATTGGAGATTGCCTGGAGCTACATTGTAGTTGCCTGTAAATAACATTGTGTGACATGGCCTTTAGGGCTAAAAAAACTATAATGTTATAAACATTTGTTTGCTTTGATAACATTTTTATTAAACATGATTATCAGTGTAGGAAAACATGCAGTACTTTGACCTTCTGAAGCTCAATTCGATATTCGATAACGATCAACTTTTTTGCAGGCCTGATAATTTAATGGAGGCAATTTCATCGATTCCCCTGGTACTTGCCTTGGTGCCCCTTGAAATGTAGAAACATGTAACTTTTCCTCATAGAAGTGCCCTTTATTAAAGGAAAAATGCCTTGCCCTTACAAAGTGCAATGCGCCCTTATATAAGGTTTAATGCATCAGGCATGTTTTTGTACTGTATTTAACTGTCTTTTTTTTAAAAGAAAGCTTAAGAACTTTGCTTCCATGAAAACTGACGCTGAATTAATTCTAAGAATTTAGTCTTCCACTGTTATTAATCAAAAAAATGGTTCATGGTGTCTTAAGTTATTTTATTGGAATTTGCGCTATATAAATGAATAAATTATTAAAAATTATTATTATTATTATTAAGTTTCGACCCTAGATGAGTCTTTGTCGTTAACCACTTCACTTTGGATGACATGTGTAGGCTTTTTTTTGCCAGATTTTTCTCAACTTTCTTATGGCGGGCGTTTTTTCCCCGCCCGGAACGCCCTCAACTCTTTGCAGTCAGTGGGACAGCTGACAATATCCAAGTGGATATTTTATATTGTGTAGTGGGCACAGGCATGTAC
This sequence comes from Pisaster brevispinus, assembly GCA_023634235.1. NCBI lineage: Eukaryota > Metazoa > Echinodermata > Asteroidea > Forcipulatida > Asteriidae > Pisaster > Pisaster brevispinus. The sequence continues at coordinate 11,586,798 of JAMKCF010000017.1, forward strand.
CTACTGTGCTACTCTTCATTTCCCATGTTCAAAGAGGGACAGAAGATACTGGAATTTATGCTTGTAATCTCCCTTTTTCCAGGGGTTATTGTGTAATCCCAGAAACCAGACCTTTGTGATTTCATTATACACATGTAGCAAACAATAACTGGACAGGCTTCCACAATTGTTTATTATTGTATTCCGCTCAGTGGGAGGCAAGTCCCAGATTATCAGCCATGGCTTACGGCCAAGACTTTACTTATTATTGTGTCTCACAAGAGATCAACAAATCCCGGTGTTTGTTATGAGAACTTTTTGTCGTCTTTCCATTGTCAAGACAGGGTTTCATTGTGACACTGAAAAAATAATATCGCACAGAGGCACGAAGACATTTTTGGAATACCGACCAGAGAAGGTTAATACCGATAACTGCAAAATAATGGCAAATAACTCAGAATTTATGAATATCTTCCCAAACAAATCTTACCTTAAATTCAAATCATTCTGCATTTCATATTATGCAAGACCTTTTTTGTTGTTGCAATTAATCATTTCCTAATTTACATTTGAACTGATAACAATTCCATTGTTATATTGTTCAGTAACTTTTGCTGTAAGAATGGGATCGCAAAACATCCAAAGTTCGGAATTGTTGTAAGCACGTACAGTGATCTGACATTGTGGTACTCTTTGTCACCCACAATATTATTTTTTAGAAATATCCTAGACAGTTTTGTAGGTCTTGAGACCTGGTTTCGGTCTCCAGACCATCTCAAGACCTTTTTTTGTGGTCTTAGTCTCGGTCTCGGATACCTTGGTCTAGGTTTTGGGCTGCAAAAATCTCGGTTTTGGAAGGTCTGTGGTCTCTAAAACTGACATTTCTTCATTGTCTTATTTGCAAAGGTATCTTCCAAAGTTCGCTTTTGAGGGTCTATTGGTTTCACTTTAAAAAGTTGACATTGAAATTGAAATTCATCAAAACCAAAACAGTCCTGTGAGAAGTTAATAACATTTCCGTCTGAGATACAGTCCAGGTTGAGGAAGTAACATTCAAAGACCCTATAAATCACCAGTTGCTGATTCAATCATGCGAGGTTTGCAGGGACACCATGTGCATAAATCTCTTTTATAAGTAGTGGTGGTTCCGAGAAGAACCCGTGGTTTGACGACTTCTCCTGAAGACCGTCAGAGCATACTGATCGAAACATCGACCCACCAGTTCTTTTTAGAACCACCACTACCGTAACTCATATAAAAAGAGATTTATGTACCTCTCCGCAAACCTCACTTGATTGTACCCCCCCCCCCCTTGCAAAGTGCTGGTTTTATCAGTTCAACCATCTGTTATTCTAACAATTCTTGGTACCGTTATATTCGCAACAAGTTTTATGATGTAATACTTCTTGAAATCTGGATTCTGTGTTTACATGCTGATAAAGATAATTGAAAGGCAAACCATGCATGTATTGCCAGTGAAACTGTTCAACAAGTACTTTGTACATATTGGGTGACTTACTATAAATATATTCTGTCACAATAAATCAATGTCTGCAAAATTATTAGGGAAGTGTCAGTGTATGTAAGCCGTTAAACTGTAAACATTTTCACAAGAAACATTTAATGTAGGTTAGTAAAACTTGCAAGCTAGAATTGTCATTGTTGAAAGTGGACTTTTGATTATTTGAAACAGGAACTGTTTAAACTAAACTAATACCAGTTTAGTTTAAACAGGAACTGTTTAAACTAAACTGGTGTTATTGTTCCAGGGTTCTTTCGTGGCATGGCGCCCCGATGCACAAGCTAGTGTTTCAGGCTGATATGCGCAAGTTGCGGGCTGATACGTCGAATTGTGGCCGATAATCAAAGAAAATAGTCACAGACAGTGTTCGTAATTTTTGTGTGATGTGTGATCAACCATGGATCAACCATATAGGCCTACATGAAATAAACCCTTACAAATTTGGGCTTGGCTGGCCTTGATCCGTTGTGTGAGTTGAGAGAAAATAGGGAAAAACCAACCTCATTGTTATGTAAACACTTCTCTGTCCTTTATTGTGGTTGCAACAACCGAATACTGTTGCGGTTTTTTTCCTTTCTTCTTCTAGGTATTCAGATACAGTTTTTTTTTTTACTATGACTTCATTTCAGAGGGAAATATTTCGAGTTTTATCTCATTTTGTCTTATGGGTAGTTCTCTCATACTCAACGGAATTGAATGATTTTTACCAGACTCAAAGTCAGCATTTGAATATATTTGTTTTAATTTAAGATTAGTTGAGGTATTATTATTCAAAAACACAAGACCTGGGTGACCCTCGGACTTGTTCGGTTGTAAGTCTACTGGCCCAACACTAAAAACACTGGCCTCCTGGCCAAGGGGGCCAGCCTAAATTTTGAGCCCTACATCTACCTACATGTGTACATGTAGATCTTGGGTTCACTTAGATAGAAAGACCCCCACCCCAATCATTGTTTGTCATAATTTTGTATTTATCATTTTTTCAGCCTTTTGGAAACAAAGTTCAAGGATCTCCTATTTAATTGGGTTTCAAGTATTGATCTTTTTTTTTTAAACAATAATAATGATAGTAATAACAAAAAATTAAACATTAGAAAACTTGTTTCATTAAAAAAAAAAAATGATATACTGTGCGCTTTGTATCGATCTTGTAAAAAGCGCTATATAAATAAGGTTATTATTATTATTATTATTATTATTACCTAATACATTATGGATCTGTATAATGGAGTCTATGTTATTGGAGGGAAAGCATTTTTAGGACTCCATTCAAGCCACACCTTGTCTTTTACTTTGACACCAAGCGATGTTCAGTCGATATCCACCAGACAATAATGATGTACGTGTATAACACACACAAGCATGCTGCCATTTATACATTTTTCAGACGAAATACGCATGAAAAATATATTGTCCAATAGCATCACGGCACAAATACGCTACGGCTGAACGAGCGGGGTGAATCGAGCAGACAAAGTTTGTTGAACCTCCTGTCTGTTCCTTGAACGCTGCTCTGCGTCAGCCTGGAATTAATGGACACAATGCCAGCATGTACGAGAGCAAGAAACAAAAACTGCACTGGGTATTTGCATTCACAAGGCAGCAGACACATGTAGAGGTGTATCAAGCCGGTGGTGGTATCAAACGATACAAATATTTGGAGCAGGGTCAGTGTTGGTGATAGCTTTCGTCTTGTTTTTCAATTCCTTTAAGGCCAAGTTAGCTACAGAGAGATTGTTTCACTTTCACGACATTTTGGAGAATCTGATGTAAATGTGAAAGGAAGTCTACATTTTATTGTCTTTCTCAAGTTCTCGGCGGTGAATTTCATCTTGATCTGCTAAATGTGAGTACTTTTTCTTGTTCTGCATCGTTGATCACAGCATTGTTACAAATGGCAACCTTTTAACAATGATGTTGTTGTTGTTGTTGTTGGTGGCGGGTTTGTGGAGAATAATAACCGAAATGCTGGCGGCAACAGAAAGTTGCTGTTTTTTTTACTGCGATTTTAAAAATAATTGTTTTTATTGATAAGTCATATTGTGCTTTGGGTCTGCCCAACGAGCGAGGAACTGTTCCTTGCTCTATGGTCTGACACAGATACAGGGCTTCTTTGCTCTTGTACGGACAAGGGTATTTATATTTAGAAACCTAAATATAAAACTTAATTAATTAAACAAATCGATAAGCTTAAATTAACTCAGGCATTACCGAAGGGCACCTTTATTGGAAATGTAAGTTTCTAGTGGAACAAATTAAGGGGCACCGAGGCAATGACCGGGGGGCATGGAAGCCTCCTCTACTTCTTACGTATCAAGTCTACACAGAAATCAGAGATACGTCTGAATTAAAAATTGAGTGTGGAGTATGAATGGTATGGAATCGAGCCAATATCATTCCAACCATGTACATAATGCGCTGAACGTGTCCCAGCAGTTGTTGACAGCACACAAGCTGTGTGTGTACATTCGTGCCGGTTCCCGGCGAAAGTTTGTTGGCCCGAAGAGGTATGACTTAAATCCAGCTGCAATGAATAATTCATGAGACTAGATGCGACACGTATCCTAATTTATGCAGTATTCCTTTTCATGCAAGCTCTATCTGTAGCTTTTTAAAAATAGCGTTTTATTGTTTTTGTACATAAAAGCGTAGCATGGTTTCTGCGTATTAAAAAGTCTAAATTGAACTATCCAAATTTAAGGCCCTAAAAAGCATTCAGAGTATTAAATTCAGGTATTTTAGGTCTTTAAAAAATTGAATGAAGCGCGTAATGAGTTTCCTATATCAGCTCAAAGAGAACCATGTCATTCTCTGTGTAAAAAAAAGTAACAAAATGTGAGCAGTTGTAGCTGTTTCTCCCTTGCTTTATTCACTCATTTTTGGTCTTACTTTCGTTAAGTGGTGTCAGTGGTATTTTTATGCCTGGTTTATTAAATACAAATAATAATTTTTATTACTTTAATATATTTTATTACTTGTAGTTGTAAAATTATACTTATAGCCTAATTCCAAGCATAGATACATACCTGTAAAAAAAATACCTTTGGGTTTGAAAAGAGCTATTAAGAACTGAGTAAGTCATTACTTACAGACTTTCAAGGACTACTGTGAGAGAATAATTTACTGGCATGATTAATTTCATAAATACCTTTTTTGGGGGTGATTGATTATAACGAGAAGCTAATTTTCTGGTTGGTCGACTCCGCTGATGCCAGGAGTACAAGCATACTGTGCCTTGCTGCTGTCTTTAGCCTAATATACTGTCTTTAGCCGTCAAGTTCCGTATTATTAGCATATATTTGTTTCTTGCGTACTAGACTGAAAAAAAGGAAAAAAAACTCACAAAAGGGGAAATCAATTATGGGTTTGACCACTGAGCTACACACAAGTACAGGATGTCTTTTGCACACAGAGTTGCAAGGACTTGCTGTAATGTTGTTCTATTATTCTCTTTTCTAAAGAATTTTCTTGTGGGGACCCAGTTTTTTAACAAAGAAAAGCAGTGTGGGGACCTTTGTTTTTTATTGTGTAAAAGTCCCCACAGCTCTGTGCATGCCTTACCCACAGGGATCTGTTGGCGCTCCATATGTGACATCATTTGCCCCCTCCTCCCCCCCCCAAAAAAAAATGTGTCAAAAATTGAACCATTGCCTAGTGTAGAGACAAAAGTTTGCCGACCTTTTAGACATAAGATATTCATGAGAACTATTCAGATACTGAGAGCTCACCTTGGCACACAGAGGACAGAAATTCCCAATGTTGAGTTTCAGATTGCAAACCTATTCTCTGTTGTCTGTTCTACATTGTAATTGTATAATCCCAAATACAACACTCAATTTATATTTTTTCAATTGTCATCATAACATTGTCACATATAGTTTATCAAATATTTATTATTTTGAAGTGGTTCGAGAGAACTGTGATAATACAAAATATATGATTACTGGGATTAAACTTTTTTTTTTTTTTAACCAGTATCTCATTTCGGTTTGCTTCATTAATTGAAAGGTCAAAACGCCCAGGTTTTGCGTTATATTTGTCAGTGCCATACATGTATTCTTTTGTTGAAAAATCAATTTAGGGAACATTAAATCTATTTAATTGCAAGTCAGTATTAGATACAATTAGTACAATGTGCCAGATGTTGCCACTTTCATAAGTCCTGTGTAATTGCTTCTGTTTATGCGTGAGTTTGATTTATTACCTTAAAATTTAATCAATCTCACAACAAACATTCCCCCCCCCCAAAAAAAAAAGCAAAAAAAACCACCCCAGATCAACAACAACAACAATAACAACAACAACAACAGGAAAACCACCACAACAGCAAACAAACTAACAAAAACCAAAACAACCAGCATTGGTTATAATGCATTTTTTTTAAAGCAATTCAATTTATAATCATAGCCAGGCAAACATTATGGGTGCAACATGAGCAGTGTTTCAGATCTGGTTCCTCCTATCAGGATGTTTGAGCAAGAAACCAGGCTTTCTGCAATTGTTTTCGTACCCATACACTCGCGCTTTACTGATAAATGTAGAACAAAGAGCCATTCCAACATTTGTATTACATGTACTGCATCTCTTTGGAACTCCTTGATTCATGTTTTCCTCCATCCTACAATCTAGACTGTTTTCACCTCCTCTGAATTTTTGTCATCACTGCATCAGGGTTAAAATGTTTTCCGCTTGTAGCCCCTTAGCAAGAGTGGCTTCAGCCTTGTTTGGAGCGATTTTTAAAAAAAAATAAAAAAAATAAAAGGTTTGGAATTATTCTGATAAAATTTAATCATCTTATTTAACCACATTTGTCTAATACTCTGTTGACTGGTCGAGAATTGCTTTAGTCAAGAAATATCATTGATGTAACTTGATTCAGGATTTGTGCCATTTTGCCGCCGAGAATAATTTATTACAGGGAATAAATTATTTCTGGCGAGATGTGGTTTGCTTTAGTACCATGCAAGGCCTGCACATTGACACATGTTCTTTGTTCGGTCACTAATGATCAGTTGCGCATGCACATATCCCCATTGCTTACTACATCACTACATCAATAAAGCAGGTGAAAAGTTTGTTGAACCCCCACTTGCAGTTTGCATATTCAAGAGGCGCTTAGTTCTCCTGCATATTCATGACCTTCACGAGGTTGGAAGGAAGCAGGTCCAAGAAAAGTGAAAGTTTGTCAACCCATGGTCAACCCAAACCGAAATGAATAATGTAGTAATTTATTTGAAAGCATAGGATAACATGAAATTCGAGAAAGATATTTTTGTAGACCATTTCTGCTGGAGACCAAAATATCAGTGAAAGTTTGTCGACCCCCGTGTATGATGAATAAATAGCGGTGGGAGTTGGCTGTGCCTGATTCATAGGGCTTTATTTCCTCATAAAGTCATGCATGTAAACCATGTTAACCCATGCCCAGAGATGGGAAAAACCAAGGTCTTTGCAATAGCATAGTGAAAGTTTGTCGACCCAGGATGTAAAGTGGGCGGAGCTATGGAGAGCAGGCCTTGAGGACTCCTTTGTGGGAGCATGCTCACTCTGTGCAGCAGGCAGCTGTGAAAGTTTGTTGACCAGAGGGAAAGTGATAAATATTCATGTTGCTCGAATGCATTGGTTGGCATGGTGCTCTCTGGATGATGGGGATTGGAAAGTTTGTTGACTGTAGGGATTCATGCATATTCATGGTACTCATTGAATGGGTTGTCCGCATTGGCTGGCTTTCTCTCCTGGCCAAGATGCATGAGATGGGAATGTATGGCGACTGTAGGGACATCATGCATATTCATTTTGTTCTTTGAATGGATTGTCTGCATTGACTCTCTGGGTCAGGATGGGAAAGTTTGTTGACTGGGGGGAAAGTAATGCATATTCATGATGTTCGTTTAAGGGCTGTCTGCAGTGGCTGGCATGCTCTCTGGATCAGGATGGGAAAGTTTGTTGACTGGTGGGTAAATGATGCATAATGTATAGGCTGATAGAATACATTACCTCCTCATCTCAGTCAGGAAATAACATCAGTCAGGATGAGATGGTTCAATTAGAGGGATTATTAGGTTTATTTACGAGCCGATTGGATGGAAGGCTGTAGGCGGGAGAGCTCCGGGTAAGAAAGTTTGTTGGCTCTAAGAAAATGTATACATTATTCATGAGAAGAAAGCAGATATCTTCTCTGATTGGCTGCCGTCAAAGGTGATTTATAAAAAAGGAGATGGTGGGAAGCAATGCAGGTACGTGTATTTATTCTCGGTGTACATTTTGATGTGTGTATTGCATCCATCATCGCATGCCCAGCACAAGCGCAAGTTTTATTCGATCAGTGACGATGATGAAATTGATGCATGCGGAAATATGAATGTACGTACCAGGGCCCTCTAGTTCTAGAGAAAGTTTGTTGCCCTGTTAGAAAAGATGATTCGTGACGCGCATGGAGCCACGTACCTAAACAAAACAACAAAGCGTCGACAAATTGACTTGCTTCATGATGGAGCACTTGAGTTGGTTTATGTGACCATCTGTCAGGAGGCCACACATTTAAATTACTAGAAACAAATACTTCAAAAAATTATTTCAAACATTTAGAAACAGTAGGAATTAAAGATGTGAAAAATTTTTAACAAATAAATTCAATAAATTCAACACCCCCCAAAAAAGTATTTTATATATAATATATATAAATAAGTGTAAATATAAAAATAAGCAAATAAATAAATAAGTAAATAATTAAACAAATAAATAAAATTAACAAATAGCCTATATTCCCAAAAAACACTAACATTTTTGTTGTAGATATTGTGGTCAATGATTGGACAAAACATCATAAATCTTGGCCTGCTTGTTCCACTTGATCGATCCTTACTCGTTAATATTTACCTGCTCATTATTTTTTAAAAATGTCCATGATAATTATTCAAATGGTTCCCCTCCACATCCTGGAAATCAGTCACCCATGATTGTATCATCCGTCCGTGGAAAAAAAAAAGTTTGTTGGCCTCGGCTGTGGAAAATGAAAGGAAAGTAGCCTGGGTGAACTAAAAGTGCGTGTAAACTGTGGGTTGTTCATTCTGTAGTTCAACTGCCCAAGTAAGCATTAGTTGTTGACTTCGCTTGAAAGTTGTGTGTGTTGCATCGTTAAGATAGTCAGTGGATTGGAAAATAACAGTGCGTTTGGTTTCTTCATCCGACTGATAGAAACCGTCAAATAGCATAAGGAGTTACAGGTTAGTTTTTTTTTAACAATGTCTGGGTACAACCAATGGTTCTTTGAAATAGTATGTAATCAAAAAATATAATATACACATACTGCAGAAAAGTTTATATGAACTTTTTCCACACTTTTCTAATCAAAAAAGAAGACTGAGCATTAGTTTATTTGAGTAAATCAGTAGTAATTTTTCAGGTGTGATGTTAGGATTGGTACTGTAAGTTCGTGAAGTTTGCATGCTATACATCAACACCATATGCATAGTACTTCAACTTAAAATGTGCCGGTTCGGTTTTCCTATTTGTTATGTTGATAAGATAATGTTAACACTGGATGTGACTCTATCAGGCTGGCAATAAGTAAAAGTTTTACTTATTGAAAAAAAGAAATTGTTTTTGGCTTTTCTCTATCAGAAAGAAAAGCACTTTGGACAGCAAAGTTTATCCCTCAATTGTGCACACTTTACACTTTAAAACAATAGAAGTGTAGCCAGAAATAACAGTTGAAAACCATTCAATTGTTTTAATCCTATATAAATGTAGATATTACAATATAATGTACTAACCTGTGAAAATTTTGTTTCAAAAGGTGGTAGCGTTTTTTGTGATGTTGCCCTAAAAACAGGAGTGATTTAAGGCCTTTGTCCACGTGTGAGGAATAATCCGTACTTGGAATGCACATTCTGAGAAATGTTTCACGCGTAAAACATTTCTCCGACTGGACATTCTTAAAATCCTTTTCTCTAAAACCACATTCCTACGGAGGAAATGTTTCTCAAAAATGTTGAACATTATCAACAGCTGCAGTGCTTCTTACCAAGTAAGTTATTACTGTTTTTGAGTAATTGCCAATTAGTATACACTCCCTTTAATTGTTGAAATAGACTGTATTTGCGGTGTTCTGCCCAGGCTTGCACAACAGGATGTGGAAGTGAACAGTAACAATGTGGGAGAGAAAAAACACTGCTCACATATTGCGCAGTTTCGGTCTAGGTCACCATTATCAGAACAAAGGAAAGTTTGTTGACTACAACTTGCCGCCCAAAAATTGAACTTAAAGTATATGCATCAATGGTTTTTCCATATTATATTTAGGACTTTTCCCCACGTACAGCATTTGCTGTGTTTGACAATTACATTTCAGGAAGGAGGTAAATTTTCCAGGAATAAAAAACGAGCCTGAAATGATGCTGTTTCTTAGGAAGTACTTCACATTGTGGGTATGAAGAAAGTGACGTAGACAGTGAACAGATTTCCACAATTTTTCTCAGGAACAAATCAATGCTGTATTCTGAGTATAATAGACCTAATACACTTTCCTGGCAGCTGGGAATTTTTCAACAGTTGAAATTACTGCACTTTCATGAACCAAACAGCGCTCCTTTGTGTCTGGACAAATTTAGTTCAACAAACGCAACTCTCTGCCAATGATAGGTCTTTACTCAGTGAGGGCGCTGTTTGGGCTTGTGGCGTCTTATACCAGGAGTCTGAATGTCCATCTGATATCACAGCAAATCGCATTCACAAATTCCTCTTCTCCAGTTTGAAAGTTTTGTTGTGGGGTGGTTTTTTTTTGCCACCCTCAACTCCCTTTAAAGTTATTTGTAAAGATCCATCCAAAATCGAGAAAAAGAAAAGCTGCAGGTGGCAAGTGTAACCGAATATCCCTTCACAACACTTCTCAGTCAAGAGCTTTAGAAATGATGCTTTTTGTTCAGTCTAGACACAATACAATGTCCCCCTGAACTGATATTCCCTAGTAATCACTTTTTCTGCATTAGCCAATCAGTCAACCGTTTTTGACCTGGCTCAGTGCTTCTTTTACCCGTGTCACGATCACAGACACGTCCCAGTAAATTGTCTACCTCAAATTGCTTTTGCATGAGCTGTGTATTTGACTAGTAAAAACTGCTATGCTATTAAGCATTACTTCTCAACTTGCCCTGCGAGTGCGGGCTGAAAACTGTGCAAACTATTTGTTTATAAAGTTCATTATTTCTCTCTTCTGAAAATTTCTTTAAAAGTGTCCGAGTATGCTCACATTCGTGAATGAAACTTCATTTACCCAATAAACTGGTTGCGATCACTACTGTTAATCAGAAAGATACACTGATGACAATTATGCTTACAGTGGGGGCAACTAAAACTTCTTGGGGGCAAGTAAAATGCGTAGATAACTAGCCTGTTGGGCTACTTTACGAAAGGCTTTTAAAAAGTGCAAGGCTTGGGCCTATTTTCATAGAGCTGCTTAAGCACAAAAGTAGAAAAGCACAAGTGATGCTTACAAAATATGGTTACCAGCCAAAATACTATGTCACATGTGCAATCTGTGATTGGTATCCTGCCTTTTTTTGTGCTTAGCTCAAGGCAGGATATTTTTCAAGCAATATGTTCTGCTTAAGCAGCTCTGTAAAATTGAGTGAGATGGAAAAGCCTTTGAAACTGCCGTTGTTGTTGTTGTGTGCTAAGTTTTTCATTTCTGAGGAAATTTTCAAAATGCAAAAGCTGAAACAGTTAGGTTGGAACAATTGTTTCTAACACATTATACTGTTTTATAGTGCCAGCATTTTAACACAATTTTGGCACAAGCTCAGACAGCCTTTGGACAGTACAATATTTCCCTATGTCTAGTTTGATGTCAATGGGCTTAGAGTACCCTCATATTGACGATGGTTTTGTCCCATTGTTGTCATATGATCTCTTTTATTTCAAACTTTCGGAAGATTATTCATTCAAAACCAATGATGTGTATCCCTTTGTTTTGTTTTGTTTTTTTGTTGTTTTTGTTTTTATTTATATGAATCATTTCTAGCTCTGTGTTTGAGCCATGACTACTGGATTGTTTTTGTGTCAGCTGAAGTCCAGGACGAACATTTGGTTTTTCAATCTGACAATGGCAGGATGTGTGTAATAGCACACCTCCGATGTTGAACTTGGGGGCAGTTGAATTTCTTTCTCTCCGCTGATTGCTTGTGCAAGTTTGTGTGTGATGTCTAAGGGGGCACGTTGCCCTTGGACTGGGTGCTTTGGGCTGTATAAACAATTTATTTACTTTGTAGCTTCACTCAGAACTTTCTCTTCAGGAAAAGTTAGACTGCCAGCAGAAAAACAAATTAATAACAGACAAAAAGTTCATAAATTATCGCTCTCAATATTACCATGTGAAATATTAATAGTCTGAAGCAGGTAATAAATCGAAAGCCAAAATACAGACATAAGCTCGGTCCAAACTTTAACAGAGGAAGCAGAATAAGCTGTGTGTAACGGAGTGGGAACCCCCCCCCCCCATGATTTGATTTCATAAAATCACGAGCAGGCAGTAGACCAAATAAATATCAAGAAAACGTGCATTAAAACACGTTTGTAATTCTCATGTAAAGTTACATTGAGAAAGCCTAAGATTGAGAAAGGCGTTATGTCTCAGATTCAAATTTGGGGGGGGGGTGAAAATTACCTTTATCTCAAAAACTATACTACTTCAAAGGGAGTCATTTCTAAAAAATGTTTTATAATTCCATCAACGGCTCTTCAGTGCTCTTCACCGAGTATGTTTTTAGGGTCATTAACTTTTGGAGTAATTACCAAAAGAATACCCTGCTTTTAAGGCCATTTCTAAAACTTGTTGAAAAAAAAAATGTTTTAAACGGCCTGGAATGCAAAAATATAGCTTCATAGTTTAGAAGGGATTTTTAACTCCATGAACAAGTCTCTATATTTAACTGCACGGTTGTTTTTTGACTAGCACATAAATCATTCACCAGCTGCCTTGAGATTGACCTTCGCTGGCAGGTCATCTCCATCCAGACATCCAGAGGACTTGATACCACCCTGGGGGGTTCCAATGGAGGGGGGGGGGGGTGGTTGATGAGTCAACTCACAGAAACCACTGCCTGCTTCTAAACTGGACCCATTTGCAGTGTCATATTTGTTTGCATCTAGTTTTTGAAATTCATACTGCAAAGATGTATTTTTGTACCGATCGCATTTGATTGATGTCATTTTTTTTCAAAATGTTGATGCTGGGGGAAAAATAAATCAACCTTGAATGGATTGTTGAGGTGTAGGGAAGTAGGCCTATTCAGATGCGAGTTGAGATTTGAGCAATGTCTGATACAATGCCTTGTTCAGTCACAAATGAATGATTGATATGAATGCCTCAGACTATATCATGTGACCTAGTAACACGTGTTGCTATGTTACATGGTTTGGGGCAGGGTTTTTCTATAGTTACCTTCAAAGAGGCACCTACAGAATTCTCATTGAAATGTGTTTTACAACTTTACGACTTTTACCAGTCTGCTGATCTGGGGGTTGCAGTGCAAAAGCGCGTAGTGTTTTCCCTTAACAGTGGTCAGCTGGCTGGATGCCGGTTAAAACACCTGAGGACCAGTCAATCTTCACACTCCAAGTGACCAGACTAGCTAGTTTAGTGTTGAAAAGCATCCCTATTGCATTTGAAGTGTGGAGTATAGTGAAAAAAGTTGACAGACTATAGTGACATGTGCGGGCCTTGAAATTCGCTCTTGAAGGGGCACAGCAATTGTCCTCTGGTATAAGGGGGCACTCTATGAGGAAAATGTAAATCTGTATTGGAACCAACTTTGCAAAGGGCAGCACAGCAAAAGCACAGTCCACCAGGGCAGTTGCTGTGCGTTAATTCGAGGCCTGGATGTGACATGCTAAGTGGTCCTGCTGGCCAGCCGCTGAAAAAGAATAATTTATTCTGGTCGTGAAGCCAAGAACTCTCAGAAAAGTGAACTTAATCACTGTACTAGCCAAGAACCCCCATGGAGAGAAGACAAGGAAGGAAGTTTCAGTTTTAGACGTTGGAGGAAAACCACAGGGAATTATTCCAGGGGAAAGTCCACAAAGTGGTGTTGAAACACTTGTGTTAAAAATGCTGTTGGAAACTTTTCCTTTGCTTTATTCTAAAGACAAAGGGACAGCGGAAATGTTGGTTTAATAGTAGGGGGATGTTGACAGTTGGTAAATCCTCTGAAATTTGACACTGGGCAGGTTGAGGGCGGCTTTCCTCATCATCACCAAAGCCGGATGGCAAGCTTCCTCTCTTCATGTTTGTCTTTTTTTCCTTTTTTTAAAAGATATTAAAGCATTGTTTCAATTTTTGGGATGAAATGCTTGTTTTTAATAATGTCCATCAAGACAACTATAATGCATCGGTCATTGCTGTATACCTTTTTAACATCACTAATAACAATTTCGATTTTTTTTTTTATCATTGTTTGTTTCACTTCTACAGATCGGAGTTGGAGCAGTTTAGCATTTCCAGGAAAGACACTGAAGATCATACTTTTTATAATAAAAAAAGCTACTGGGAAGAAAACATCACCTTGGCAGTAACCTGCATTTGAAGGTTAAACCCACTCACAACTGCCAAAGGTCTACCAGAACAAAGTCCCCAAGGTTGAAGGTTGGTGTTACACCTTGGGATTTTCTAGTCAGGATTTCCTCACAGGATCAGCCTGATGGTCTAGCGATCATGAAACTAACTTCGAGCTAACATATTGAAGAGGTGTCGCTTGTCATGGAATGCGTTGCATTTGGTCATCGCCAGCTGAAACCAAGAAGCGTTTAGAAGCCACTAGGTGATAGATTTCTGGAGGTGCCGTGAATTTTTCCGGAAAGCTTTAAAAAAAATGGCTAAGTATCATTGTGTAGACCACACCATCAGCAGAGCGTTCTACAAGTTTGGGAAGCTGATCGCCAGGCACCCGCTCATGTTCTTAATCAGTCCCTGCATTATCATGGTTCTACTCTGCGTCGGAATCAGCCAAATAGAAATCAACGGTGACGTGGAGTATCTGTTCACGCCGGTTGATTGCCAGGCACGGAAAGACGGGGAGTTCACGCGAGAGCATTTCCTGATCGGGACGGAGGGTGGGAACTTTCTGCCGAACCGAGAGCTGGAGCTGTTCATACGGAGAGGGCGGGTGATCGTAACAGCAGCGGACGGTGGCTCGGCTCTCCGCCAGGACATTATCGAAGAGCTGATGAAACTCGACGAAAGAGTGCGGACATTCCCCGTAGATTTCAACAACACGGAAATCAGCTTCGAGCAGATCTGCCAGAAGTGGATGGGGAAGTGTGTGGATAATCAGATCCTCCTCTTTTACCGTGATCGCGTCAGTGAGTTCACAAACATCACAGTTACATATCCACAAGCCGATCTGCCACTCATGTTTGGTCAAAGTATTTCGCTTCTGATCGGTCCAAACTTCGGAGGCGTTAAACTGAAAGAGTCGAATATAGTTGAAAGCGTCTACGCCGTTCGTTTGTTCTATACTCTTGGAACTGGAGTTGGGGACAATGATCTGGCAGTTGCATGGGAGGAGGAGTTTCTGAAGGTGATTCAAGACTATGAGAATAGCACTTCGCTGCTGCATATTTCTGCCAGCAACTCAGAGACCCTCTCAGCGGAGGTGAACGAGGCGACGTTCCGCGTCATTCCACGCTTCGCCGCCACCATCTGCATGTTGGTGCTGTTCGCCGTCTGCTCGTGCATAATGAGGGACTGGGTGCTGAGCAAACCGTGGCTTGGTCTCATCGGTGTGGTCTCGGCTGCGTTTAGCATCGTGTCGGCCATCGGATTCCTCAGCCTCGCCGGGTTGGATTTCAATGAGGTGGTGTCTCTCATGCCGTTCTTAATTCTAGGTAAGTAATATTTGGTTTTAAGTCTGGTCATGCTTGCATTTAATCTTTGCTCGGAAAAAGGAGGTGTTTTTGCTGGCTCAACATCCATGCTAACTGCTAAGGAAGCACATGAAGTGAGTGCTGAAGTATTTTTCCCCAGGGACATGTTGCCCTCTTTTTATCACCCTAAATGGTTGGGTCATAGATTTGTTTTGTCCAACGTAATGCTGATTTGTAGGCGCAATTATAAAGAAAGATACATTAAAAGTCACTTGTGAAACTTTCAGCTGAATACAGTATGTACTTGTTGGGGAAAACAGCAAACAAAAATCTGTCACAGTGTTTTCACTCTAATGTCGAATCCAATCCTCGCTTAGGGAGGTGACGGTAATTGTTCTGGGTTCATTTTGATGTGCACAACCAATCCTAGTACACAGGACCTAAGGCTTACTGTCCCATCTGAAGGACGAAGGAATTATGGGGAAGTATCTTGCTCTCGGGCACAACTGCCAAGACTGGGACTCAAACCCACACTCAGCTGATCGGAAACACCAGAGCTTGAGTCCAGAACTGAGTTTATGTATATTTCTAGGCCTCACAACTTGTTGGTTGGGTGTAGACACATCAAATGTATCTCTTTATATCCTACTTTTATTTATATAGGTGTTGGAGTTGACAACATGTTCATTATGATAGCTGCATGGCGGCAGCTCAGTCTCTTCCTCTCTGTAGAGGAGCGTATGGGGCGCACCTATTCAGAGGCTGGCGTCTCCATTACAATCACGAACCTCACAACGGTCTTGGCGTTCATCATCGGGGCCAGCTCTTCCTTGCCAGGGGTCAGGACCTTCTGCATCTACGCTGGCGTGGCAATGTTCTTCGTCTACTTCTACCAGATGACGTTTTTCGGCGCCGCAATGGCGTTAACTGGCCAGCGGGAAGCCAACAACCTCCATTGCTACACATGCAAGAAGGTAAATTCCAGAAATTAAATTTTTGAAAACATCGGCAGTCAGTGGTAAACTTTTGAAACGAAAAACTACTTTCAAAGACTCCATTCAGAATAGCGTTTTAGTTCAATCGCCATCAGAGTGAAATTTGAAGTTCTGCACAGATTTAATATTGATAAATACGCTAAAACCAGAATTGCCTGCGCGGTTAGTTCCCAGAAAGAAGTCTGTATCGAAAAACTCACTCAGGTGTTTCTTGTTTTTTCTTCTGAATATTAGGTTTTACCTCGTGAAGAATCCCCCAACAAGTTCTACCTTATCTTCTGTTCTGGTGGAATCTCAAGAACCAAGCACAAGGGCATTGGAATCGACCTGGAACATCGCATCATGAAGTTCTTTCGCCTGTACTACGCTCCCTTCATCACAAAGCGCTGGGTTAAGACAATCGTCCTCATACTCTACATTCTCTACCTCAGCGGTGCTCTCTACGGCTGTTCACAAATCAAGGAAGGGCTTGCCCTGAAAAACCTGGCGATGGACAACTCTCCCGCGTTTGAGTTCTACGACTTGGAAGATAAGCATTTCCGCGATGTTGGGCCGGCGGTCAGCGTTGTCTTCAAGGACGAGGTTGAGTACTGGGACACGGAGGTGCAGGAGAAGATTGAGAACATTACGAAGGAATTTGAAAAGAGCGAGCACTTGTTCGGGGAGGAGCTGACGCAGTCTTGGCTGAGAGACTTCTGCAAGTACTGGGAGGCCTTCCTACTGTACAGGCCTGACGAGAACGTCCAACCAGGGAAGGAGGGATTCATGTACGTCTTGACCGAGCATTTTCTGAAGGATCCACGCTATTTGATGTATCAGTTGGATATTGTCATGGGTGAGGATGACGCCGCGGGTGTTAATCGCAGCATTAAACAGTCGCGCGTCATTGTGCAGACAAAGGATCTACATACACTCTCAGATGAGACGGAGATTATGTTGAGTACCAGGGAGATCGCGGAGGGCTCCCCCTTCGATATCATCGTCTACCATCCGGCGTTTGTCCTCTACGAGAGCTACGTGGGTATCATCCCAAACCTCCTTCAGACCCTTGGGATTGCGCTGGCATGCATGTTCCTGGTGGCCGTTATCATGATACCGCATCCGGTTTGCGCCGTTTGGGTCTCGCTCTGCGTCATCTCAATCGACGTCGCGGTTCTGGGCTACATGGCCCTCTGGGGAGTCAACGTGGATCCCATCTCCATGGTGAACATAATCCTTTGCATCGGCTTCAGCGTAGACTTTTCAGCACACATCACCTACGCGTTTGTCGTCGCCCCAAAAGAAAAGTCTGACGATCGCGCAAAGTACGCCCTCAACGCCTTAGGCATGGCAATCCTTCAAGGTGCTCTCTCGTCGATCATCGCCATCTCGGCATTGTCGACAGCCCCCATTTACATCTTCAGGATTTTTTTCAAGACACTATTTCTTGTGATGGTGTTCGGGGCAATGCACGGACTACTTATTCTCCCCGTTGTATTAACTTTCATGGGGAAGTGCATGCCTCATAGAGTCACCAAGGAAGACGAGGAGACAGAAAAAGTACCGGTGGACAGTCATCAACCGTCTGCCGCGAGCTTACTGACCATTCCAATCAAGACATTGCCTGGTGAGCATGACACAATTGTTGATCTCCGTGTTACAACAGTATAGCATTGGATTTAACCCGGCTCGGTATTGCTTTCAGTGGTTTTCTGAAAGAACCGTTATTTCTCCCATTGTACATGTGCAGTATTTTTGTATAGAATTTATCTAGACTGGGTACCAGTCTTTATTTTATTAACAAATTTTTAGCATGGCGTTATTGAATATGTAATACGTATGCTTACCATTATTTCAACGATTCGATTCTGTGGTGGTGCTACAAATTTCCTTTATTGCATGTGGTTTGTTCAGTCGTCAATCAACCCAATTTAATTTTGTATTTTGTGAATCCCTCCACCTTCTTTCCCATCACGAACTTTGTGTGTTGATTTGCTTTTATTCCTACATGTACACTGTCTGTAGCTTTTCTTAAAAGAGAAGGCATAACATAGTTTAAATTGTACTTCAGAAATTGCAAATTAGTAAATTAGAAGATTCAACTCTTTGGGTAAGAAAATCACTTCCATATGCAATTACATGTATATTGAATTGCAGTGGTATTTGTACCCCCCCCCCCCTGAAAAAATAAAGGGAACAAAATAAAACAATTTTTGAAATCCTAAACATTGCTATGCATAATCTTCCCTCTGAAAAAAAGGAAAAGCTGATGGACTGTGCTTGTTAGCTTTTAAACATAATCATGAAATGTTAGACTTTTATCCGAATTCAGTCTTTTTACGATTGCCTGTTAAAAAAAACAAAAATACAGTAAATTTCTGCCAAGACATAGATAAATCATGCCCAGACGTTCTGTAGCTCTGAGGATACTGTTTCCAAAAGTTCCTTGGGTTCTATAACTTCAGGGGTTACCAAAAGGTGGGAATGCCATCATTTCAACATACCTCCTAAGATCTGAACCCCAGTTTCAGATTCTTATTTTTAGCCAGCATTATCTTTAAAGCACTTAGTTACCTCTTTTGCATTTGACATCAGGCGCAAAATTGTCTCACGCCAATGAAAATGTGTTTGAATCCATGTTTGCTGTGTGCTTTCATTTGACCTTTTGAAAGTTTTAAGAAGCATGTAATAATCTGTTCAAATGTGACTTCGTATTTGAAAGTCTTATGCCTGATTGTTTTGTGGTTTAAAAGTTGTCTCTTTGTGTACTTTATGTTTTATTTTTTTTAAATGGCTGATATTTACGTATTATTTTAAGCATGCAATTTTATGCATGATCAAGTAAGGTGTGCGTGTAAGCATATTATTACACCGTCAATTGCAATTGGTGATGGTTTCACTTTTGAGTTATACGTTATCATTTTGTAAGAAGTTTGAGAGCGAATGCCTTTGTCGCGTGATTTTTTATTTGGGACTTTAATTGGAAGTTCTTGTCTTTATGGGAAGTTATTGGCTAAAAACATATGGCAGGATGAGCGAAACGTTCGCTTCATTGTTGGATAATCAGGAAGTGCTATTGCAAAGCTGTGTTTCGCGACGTAAATTCGACCACTTATCTCAAACTGAGTTTCCAGATGTTGGCTTTTGCCTTCAATTTAAAAGACAAACTGGCTTCTTTGATTCACTCGACACAAACAAAAACTGAATTAGAGCAACTGGTCGTCCCTAGCCTGGCTTTTATCAGTTTATGTGATGATTTGATAATCCACACAACCATACTGTTCTAAAGTGCATTTGCGTGCCAGAATGTTGTTCTTCTTTTGTGCCGTATGGTCCCCTCCATAGTTAAAAACCCGCTTCCCGCTTGCATGTCTCGTTGATACATTTCTGTAAAACATCATTGTGGCATGGCTTTGAAAATTTTTGATTTGAAATACCAAAATTTGCAGACAAGATCTTAATAATCTCTTTTTTTCTTCTCCTTATTTTCTTTCCATGCTTCCTGTAGCTGCTCAACCAGTCATTACCTAGGATAAGTTAAACAGATCAAGGAGAAAAATTAAAGAAAAATAAATTTAAAGAAAATTAGAAAGGCCTCACCTTTTAATTTGAGGTTGAATCAAGTACAGTCTAAAAAAAAAAGAATACTGAAAAAAAGGGGTTTAACAGAAATGTCAAATCCAAAGGTCGATAAAAGATTAACATTAGTTAATAATTGACCGTAACAATGTTTCAACAAACAAATGTCGCTGTTTCTAAATAAAGAATTTGAGTCCACTGTCCAAAAGTTAGGTTTGTGCCTGTCGAGTATCCCAGTATCAGTTGCTTATATGTCATACTTCCCTTTTACATTATTTTGTTATTAATAAAGGACAGTGTTTTGATTTTGTATAATTATGCAAGAAGTGGGAAAATAGACTGTGCAAGTCTCGCGCGTATTCGAACATTGGGATCCGCTAAAGCGCGTGAGTTTGTTTCTTTAACGCGTTAAAGCAATGTACGTGGGACCACAGTGGTCCCAAAAATGTTCGAATACGCGCGAGACTTGCACGGTCTATACACACAATTCAAATTGCAGACCGCCAACACAGGGCTAGATTGCACAGTTGGTAGAGCACTGCCTTGTAAATCTGGAGGCCGCAGGTTCAAACTCTGCCCTTTCCTTTGTTCACCCCAAAATTGAATTCAATGTACCAGTCCTGGGATTTCATTTTTGAGAGGGCATTTTTATCAGTTTGCAAAGGGAGCTTAGAATGGAAAAAGTTGGGAAACCTTTGAAGGGGCTCCAAGGTCAAGACCAGGGAAACGGAGTCCATGGCCCCCCGTGGCCTCTGTAATTCCAGGCCCAATGTACCCACTCGGTTTCCCAAAGAGTTTATTACTTGATGTTTCAATTTTAACTCAGCTTTCTCGGGGAATAGAGGACGATGTTTCTTAAAAAGTGCTCTCATACGAAGGGTTCCTTTTCTATGTTGCATGTAAAATTTAAAAAATTCATGTGATAGAAAAATAAATACAACTTTAAAACGTAAGTTGAACTAACACCACCAGTCCACTGCTTGTTGAAAAACATTGTACTAGCTCACGAAAATGTACATGCACCTTCTAGGGTTACGCTTTCTCAACTTTTGTACAGTTGTTCTTAGAGCACTATGTGTTTATCTAAAGACTTACTTCAGTGTTGATCTTAAACATGGATGATTTTATCATCACTTTCGTAGAAACTTTAATCTCAAATCTGCTTCTTTACATTGTATTACAATTGTTACCGCCGCGGTATAACGGTATAGCATGTGCTGCTTTTAAGTGAAGGTTACCTACAATCCTTTGCAGATGTGAGTACACTTTTGTGGTCATTGTATTGTCACAAGAGTTTGTCGGTTGATAGTTGTGCAAGAGCACGGCCAGACAAAAACAAAAGCAACTCTGCGTTAAAAACAATTTTTAGAAACTGACAATGGGAAGTGCTTGGTAAGGTCTTTCGAATTCAAAGTTTCAAAGTCTGCTCATTTTCTGGGTGACCAACATTTGGCCATGATGAAATTAAAACTTGTTAGCTGTCTGTCGACGGTAAAGTGCATCACAGTTAGGGTAGTTTCCTTCTCTGTCATTAAGCTATAACTGTATAAAGCCATGGATGAGACCTATAGACCTTTACCATGCTGCCTCCATCTTGGTCATGTTCCTAGTATCCAACACCAGCAATGAATAATAACAATCATTGTACAAAAAGGAGCCAGACTGTTTCTCCTTCCAGCCTCAATTTGGTTACATTTATTTGAAGGAGAGAAAAATCAAGATGGCTGTAACACGATACAAGTCTGTGGTTTGACACAATGTCTTAGATTTGTGCTACGAATATGAAGGGCTGACTTGCATCTAATGCTCTTCAGTGAGCAGTGTTCTGTTGAACTTAATTTGAATTTAAATAGATGTAATGTTTATGATAACAAGATTTTGAATGTGTTTGCCCAACCAGAAGTCAGTTGCTCCAGCTCTACACCACTCACTTCTCACAAGTCAAGTGGTTCTGATTGTTTGTTCTCCGATCAAGGGTTTTTGTTTGTTTTTGTCTTTCTTTTGTTGCTTTGGGGTTTTGTTAATTAACTGCAACCTTTCAAAACTAGAAAATGGAAGATCCATATTAAGTGTAGGTAATATTGCTGTGCGAATCGTCGACCTAAACTGTACAGAAACCACGATATCATTTGACATTGCGGCAGAGTTGGGAGATTCGTTTCAAAGTCCAGACTCAATCAGCTGTTACCACTGATTATGTAGGGGTGTTGTTTGCGGTTTTTTCGTCCAGGTATACCAGCCAACCGATAAAGGGGATGCCCTGATAATGTTTTGAGAGCTATTGTTACAGATAATTCTTGTTGACTTTATTATTAGCCTTAAAAGAAGTGTAGGAACTGCTGGTGGACCAACAAGTTTGTGCAATGCGTTCATACCTTCCGCATCACAGACAAACGTATGTTTCACAATTGTAAAAAGGTCATGTCACAATTTGCAGGCAACTAGTTCCAGGCAATCCCTAATAAGAAATGTCATACTTATTTCAGTTTTCTCATTATTTCCTTGGGATTAGTGAGTGTTACAGCTATAGAGGAATGTCTCCTGTGCTGCCAAGTTGTTCATTGTGCATATTGGTTGCCACCAAATTGACTGTAAAAAAATTCCTGTGTGACATGGCTTTAGGAAGACAACCCAAAAATACTGTTTGTGTGTAGCTCTCTCAATCTCAAATGGAATGCCAACTGGTGGGTTCTCTTTATGTTCCACTAACTTTTTAGGACCATGGTGATCTTTAAACAACCCATCCTGTGGATTGCTATTCACAGCAGGCAAGCAAGCTGATGATAATTGCAATTTTCCCACCAAAAAAATGTAACCACCGCTTTGAGATGAAAAATTAATAGGTTAACAACCAAAACTGATAAACCCTAAGTCAAGGGGAAATAGTATTAGCTGTTGCAAACTGCTTACCAACCAAAGAGGACCTATGGTATAAATGCAAAAAGATAGTTAATGGCCTGGTGTTTCGACCTTAGCAGAGTCTTTTTTATCATTTTGAAGATAACAACATCAAACTATAGCCCTTACAGTTCACCTGTGTGGAGATTCAGTTCTCTATAGTTCAAGAAACTTCTTTTTTTTTCTCTCTTTTTGTTGTTGTTAAGTGTTCAATTTTCAATCAACAGCCATAATTTTTTTTTTTTTTTTTTTTTTTAACTTCATGTATCCATCAAAGTCAAATTTCAGTTCAAAGCTCTGCTTGCATACTTTGTTTTCAAATTTGGATTTCTCTGTTAAAGATGCATCGCCCATTTGTTGACAAATTGATGGGAGGGAATTTATTTCAATATTGGATAGCTGTTTTGGTTATGTCATCCTGAACGGCAAAAAGAAAACACCTGTCTACAATTTGATTGGGAATAGTTATTAAAAGATACAAATGAGTTCTGGTTCTATTATGTCACCTTACCCAACAGCCACACAAACAAGTTGCAGTATTTCGTTCTTTGTGCATGGCATAAGCAAAAGGATTTTAGGTTTTTTGTTTTGGCTGTCAAACATCATTATTTTGGGTCCTCTTGCGGAAAAATATAGAAGAGTATTTTTGGAGGCATTTAAAATTCTTTGATTTTTGGTTGAACAAAGAAAGGGTCAGGCAGTTTCCCTTATGGTTTATTACTTGATTGAAAATATTTTTTTCAAACATGTAAACACTTTTACTAGTACAACTTACTTTTTAACAGCTGACCAAAACATATTTGGTAAAACTTGGTCTCAGATGGCTATAATTCCCAAGTACAGAAGGTAAACCAGGGTATAAAGGAATTGTTATTAAAGGACCAATCAAACAAACTGTTTCAAAGCTGTACATTGTCTTTGGACCAATAGAAAACATCAATACAAAACTTTAGATTGGATACATTTTCCTATATTGTCTTTAATATTTTTTCATAAATCACGCTGAACACTGTGTGTTGTATAAATACATATTTATTAATTTACCAAATTAATATATTGTTCTTATTTAATGCAGGGCATATACCAGAAAAAAAGTCAAACTTAAAAGTCATAATTTTAAGATTTCTGCTTGTGCCTAATACAGTAAGTTTGCATTTTGTCGTTATGCTGGATTGATGTGGCAGTCCGTGGTACCAAAACAGTGTGTTACATATAGATGTTGTAATAAATTTATAACATTTGGAACGTTGACAGTATTTAGCAAAATCAGCCTAGAATGCAATTGACCCATTCTATGAAATATGCAAATTGCACGTCGCTCGAGCGCACGAATGCTACAGGTTGGCAAAATGAAGGAACATCGTGCCTTTTTGTATGGGGCTGTTGGTGGTGTGACGCAAACGAGTTTGTGCGTCTGCCTAGTGCACAACTCAAAAAGTGTTTTCCAACCAATAGTGTCTGATAAACATGCGTGCATGTAGTTAGCATATTTCATGGGAAGGGCTAATTGTACAAAGTCGTTAAGTAGAATTTGTTGTACAGAAAACCTTTATAGAGATAAACAAGGACCATGGGCAATTATAATTTTTATTTATTTTTCTTTCAATTTTAAAGATTGATTTTAAAACAGCATTTTTGGAAAGCATTTCGGACGTTAATCTCAGCAAAAAAAATTGCTTGTTGTTATTTTTTAAAATGTGCCTTTTTGAAATAGTTGTATTTTTATTACTTTTTTTTTGAAAAACTGATAAACCACATCATGTCAACAATAGAGAAAAATGGAAGGAAATAACTCCCGGGGAGGGGCAAAGTTTTGAGATGACCTTAATGTCTAATAGACTTTGTAGTTTGCACTTGGTGTTACCTCCCTCAGAATCACTTATTTAAAACAGTCTTTCATGTAGTGATTCGTAGAGGTATTCTTTCGCACTGATATGGTTTAAACTTAATAATCAATTGCATCAGTTAAACGATATGAAAAAAAACAAAGAGAAACAAAAATATATATTTTTTAACTAATCAGTAGGTCATAGTCAGATCGAGCAACTCTATTATTTAAAGATAAATGCATTCAATAGTAAATGTAAAAGAGATTGTTAAGCAACAAACCAATGCAAGGGAAAATGTATAATGCGTTTTGAATGGTAACGCAGTTTAGGTAGAAAGTTTTGAATATGATTACAATTATGAGATGAAAGTATGGGATGTACATGTATTATTAAATCATATGTTTCACTTGCACCACGCTGTTAGTGTGTGAACTGCAGTAGATAGTTCCTGATAGACGCCATCTTTACAGGCAACTTGGGTTTGGGCTTTGAGCTGTGTCAAGCGCTTTTACTGTGGTTCACCAACCAATCATGGAAGGACGTCTGAGTGGCGCATGCAGTATTTACGCGTCACACACAGTTGTGCGTTCACACACAAAAATTGATTTGCCTTTAAAGATGGCCGACTTTATACTGTGTGACTTCAAGTGGGAACTGTCTGTTGTGGAACTCACTTATTAACTTTGTCAAAAAGCTGCACTATAGTATAGTCTGAAAATGCCGATGATATGAGAAAAAGTACTATTTTTCATTTGATAACTGGAATTAGAAATAAATGCCAGAGGTGGGAACCTGTTGTGGTCTGAAATGAACTTGATGGATTTAGAATGCCGATGAGATGAGAAAAAGTACTATTTTTCATTTGATATGGAATAAGAAATAAATGCCAGAGGTGGCAACCTATTGTGGTCTGAAATGAACTTGATGGATTTAGTTGGCCAATCATAGTGAGCAACAGAAAAAATTAATAATCTTAGTTTAGTCAAAACTGAACACTGAACTGTGGTTGGTTACATACCAGAAAAGTTGTATTAATGGTTCAAAATTAAAAGTTGTATAGTGTATTATGTCACATTTTATAAAAGTCTTTGAAACAATATTATGAAGAAATGTGATTTCTTATCCAGTGACAAACTCCTATGATAACTATGGTTAGTAGTTTCAAAACATTTTGTCATGAAATTTATACATTCGGACGTTGCGTCTGTATCTTTCTTCTTAGGATTGTAGATGGTGGTCGATAGCTTGTTGCATTCGGTATAAAGTCATAAATAAAGAAGCTATCGGTTAAAAGAGAAGAGCATACTGTTCGTGTTTCTCTTTGTTTTTGTTGTTTTGTTTCAACTTTTTTTATCTTTAGCCTTTGACTTTTTGAAAGAATATACTGTGCCCAATTTGGGTGGGGGGGGGGGGGTCTTTTGATTTGTCGAAGCATTAATTTGAGCAATTTCTTTGCCGGCAGGGGTAAAGCGTTGTTGGAGGGGGGGGGGGGGGGGGTGGTGCCCCCTGTCCTCCCTCTCCTTTGAGTTGGGAAATGATAATGAACACACTGGGCCTACTCTTCCCAAAAGAATTTGCAAGTGCAATTTTGGGGGCAAAATGCACATTTTTATTATCTACAGAGGGTACTATGATTGCATATTAGAAAGTTCATCAGCTACAAAAATCTGACAGGTATTCAGGTTAAACTAATAATTGAGTGTATACGAAATGTTTTCCCAACAGTCGGTGAAAAAAGAAGTTGCACCATCGATTGCATACTGTGGGCCTATATACAAAAACCACATACCACAGCAAGGCTGTACACTCATATCGAAAAAATTAATCTTAGAAACAAAATATTATTATTTGGCCTACATTTCTGTACAAATAAAATAATCATGTTTGCAGGTTTGCTCAGGCTTGGGAGATACAATGATTAAGTTCACTAAATGAGGCATGCTGGGTTTCATTACAAGAAATAATACACAATAATGACTAAACACACTGCTGTATTCTGTGCCTCCCCCCCCCCCCCCCCCGACAAGATCCCCCGCCCCCAACGTTTCACATCCAAAACGTTGTCAACAGAGGGCGCCATATGCAAAGACCATTAAAAAAAAAATTCTGAGCACCACCTCGTATACGTCACAGATCAATGGTCCAATCAAATTGGTTAAATTTTTGTACACGACGTTTAATTTTTGTGTTAAGATTAGTGTTTTGGTTTGGATCGTCCTGCTGCTGCCGTTTTCGAGTAAGTAAAAAGTAACAACATTTGTGAAAATTGTGAGAAGTTGTAAACAAAAACAAAGTGAAAGGATGGGATAAGGCTTGATAGAACTGTAGAATAAATTAGGCCTTTATTTAGGGCTAGGTTTGTCTGGTGTGTGGTGTATTGCCAGTTATTGAATGTTGTTAGTTTTTGTTAGTGTTAGTTGTTACTGTTCTATATTTCTAAACTGCAATTATCAGTATAGTAATTAGTATTACAGTCATTTGACCAGTTCGGTATCATTGACCAGTTCGGGATCACTTCAACTTTGCAACAACCCCATAATTAAGTTACTTCTCACATTACCAATTTCTGTTGATACATGTGAAGAATAACATGCAATAAACCAACAAACCCAAAATAAGGTTCCAAACTTCATCAACAAATAAATTATGGCCATTTTCTTGAAGTTTGTTTGCGATTTTGATCATTATTTTTAAAAAAAATGTTGGTTGAAAAACGCTGTTAAAACTTCTCATCTTTAAAATTTGAACGCCAGGGCGAATAACATTTATGTTAAATGCTTAGAATGTGTTAAAAATATTTCAGGTAAATACTGAGCAGTCGTCTTGTTTTTTTGAGGAGACGAAATTACCAAAATCGTCTTTTGGGGGGCATCGTACCCTTGACCAGTTCGGGATCACTCACTACTCAGCATCTCTCATTGCGTCAAAATGGTGCCGCACTCAGTGAGGTAAAATCTTACTGCTGCAGTCGAAAGTTTATTTGTTGCTTTTAAGATACATTTCTTCAACAAATTCTTGTAGGAATATTGTTTTTTGTGAGAAAATGAAACTTGGAGGAGGAAATTGCGACTGTAAGAATAGATTTGGGTCAATGTTGCTTTTAGGCGTGCCTCACCTTTTCATTTGCCTTTGCTGTTGTTTTGTGTTTTTGTTGCTGGATTTTTGCGCTGCTGTTGAATACACTTGCATGAAATTCTCTGGAGAAAGGAAGTCCATGTCCATGCCAACACACTTGTGAAGTTTGTGTTCTTGAGAGACAGTTTTATGAATGGGAGTATTGGTTTGCAGTAGAGGGCAAGCTACTGATTCAGAATAGAATCAACTGATCCTGAACTGGTCAAACAGGTGACAATACTTTTCTCAAAGCCTCTTCAAAAGTACTAATCTTTTTTTGTCAGTGGATACTTGGTGAGTTTTATAACATGTTTAGGTAAACTGATAAACTTTTTTGTTTAAAATGTCAAAGAGATTGCAACCAAAAACAATGTGAATTCAAAAAGTGATTCCGAACTGGTCAAATGACTGTATTACATGTACATGTCCAGAAGAGAAAGGTTGACATGGTTGACGCTGAGAGGAAAAGGCACATGCCTTGTTCAGTTGTTGAGACTCATCTTTACTTAGACTTTGTTGTTGAGTCTTGAGCTACACATGTTGAGGGCAAGGCCTTTTTTAATTTTACAGTACAGTTTGAAGTTAAGTAAAACTGCAATGATTACTTTACACAAAAAACTTTTGAAATTGATTGAAGGGGAACAATCAAGGCATGCAAGGGGGCGCGCCGAACACAAGACAAAGACCAGGGCAGAAATAGAGGCCTGGCCTTAGTCAGGACAGTGCAGTGGCCTCCATTGTTATAAATCAGGCCTGCAGGCACTTTGAACTATATTATAAATAATACTACAGCAATTTACAATACTTTACAAACAAGGGAGGTCACAAGGTGTCAAAATCATGAAAAAATATACTGTTGTAGACCCAGTCAGTAACTCACTGTGACGCTGTACTCTCTATAAAAAGATTTGACATCTGCGGTCGTACTCAACCGCAGGTGTAAAAAAAAATTTAAAGGAGTTCAGCGCCACAGTTACTGAATACTGTGTCTAACTCTTAGTCTTACTAAGACTCTTAGTCTAAAGTACTCTCTCAAAAAAAAATTAACACTGGAATAATGACAAATGCTTTTTTCGGTGTGGAAATAGTTAATGATATTTAACAGTGAGCGGGAAATTTTTTCTACATGACCGAGCTCATCAACTCAACTTTCAAGCCCAAGGCCGGGCAAGAAGGCATTTTCTCCTTGGCAAAGGGCATCTCTATGACTGAGTATATGAGTGACTTTTCATGAGGAAATTGTAATTTTCTACTTGATTGAATATTATAAGGGGCACCAAGGTAACGATCCGGGGCAATGGAAGCAATTACCTCCATCCTCTCTGAAGAATCAAGCCTGAATATAGTTTACTAATAACACAAAGCCTGTACTGGTAAAACACCACCAATTAAAAAGAAGAAAGACATTTTGCTGGGAAATGCTCTTCAATACTTTGCTTGTCTGTTATCATAACAGAATACGACCATCAAAGATGGATCTGACCAGTAATTACAAGAAGAAGGGCATGGCCCTGGACAACGAAGATAAGAGAATTCTGCGAGTTAAGCGGAGGTCCGTAGACCAGCGCATGCAGAGAGACAATACATTCATGCGACAGCGAGACTTGCGGACACTAGCGCCTCTCAAAGAGAACCTTGATGCTAACGTCCAAAGTTCAACTCTTCCTGAGACAGGCAAGAAAAGACAAGTCAAGCCTGTCCTACCCATTAAGAAGGATCGTAAGACACAAGGTATGCAAGCAGTGCTTTACATTTTGAATGTTTCATATTTTGTTTCAGGTAGGAACTTTACACCTAATTGTTTACACTGATTGTTTGGTGATTTGTACAGAAAACATCTGATAACAACAGACTGTAAAGCCTCATCCATCTGGGTCCAACTTCATAGAGCTGCTTTAAGCAGACTTTTAGAATGCTTGCTTAACAAATTTCTGCTTAACAAAAATAACCAGTACCATGCACATAAATGGTACATGAGACCAGGGCCCAATTTCATAGAGCTGCTTGTAAGCAGAAAATAATGCTTAACAATTTCCTGCTAAGCAGAAAGGAGCAGGATACCAGTCACAAATTGTACATGTGACATGGTAGTTTGGCTGGTAACCTTATTCTGGTAAGCAAAATTTGTTTTCAAGAATAGATTGAAAACATCATGTCTACCCGAAACTATCTATGTAAACACCTTTGAACAAATTTTTTTTCAATTTGTGATGTTTTGATTGATTGATTGAAAACTTTCTTGATAGCAGCAGCAAAGCCACCTGCCGCAAGCGCAGCCCCCGTTGAGGATGTCGGAAGCCTGGCCCGGAAAGAAATGCTTCAGAAATGGAAGAAGGAGCGAGAACTAAAGAAGGTATTAGCCAAGGAGAAGGAGAAAAAGAAACCCAAGTTCAAGGTGTGCAGAGTCATCGCTGAGAAAAAGCCGACCAACCTGTCAACCAGAAATACCAAGAAAAATCTCGCACCCAAGAGGACTGAGGTTTGTGTTTCCTTT
The DNA here is from genome assembly GCA_023634235.1 of Pisaster brevispinus. Lineage (NCBI taxonomy): Eukaryota > Metazoa > Echinodermata > Asteroidea > Forcipulatida > Asteriidae > Pisaster > Pisaster brevispinus. Next base: position 11,617,047 of record JAMKCF010000017.1, read on the forward strand.
CCTTACAGGCTTGCCCAATCAAAGATGAATTTTTAGGCCTGCAAATCTTGTCTGTGCCGGCAACTTTGTGTGTTACACAGTTCTAAAATTATCCAAGTACTTTTGTGGATTGTTTGCAACCAAATAGTGTAGATACACAGTACTCAATTTTAAAAGTAATATGTTGATTTTTATAATTTCATTCAGTTTTCTTTTTAATTTGTGTATCCAAAAGGTTAACCCTCAACCAGAGCGTCGAATTACCCGTGCCTCAACGAGAACCTCAGCCAGCAAGGTATATACATTTGTATCTGAAGTATATAAATCTGTATTTGAGGTATATCAATCTGTATTTGAGGTATATAAATCTGTAATTGAGGTACATACATTTGTATCTGAAGTATATAAATCTGTATTTGAGGTATATCAATCTGTATTTGAGGTATATCAATCTGTAATTGAGGTATATCAATCTGTATTTGAGGTATATCAATCTGTATTTGAGGTATATCAATCTGTATTTGAGGTATATCAATCTGTATTTGAGGTATATCAATCTGTTGAGGTATATAAATTTGTAATTGAGGTATATCAATCTGTATTTGAGGTATATCAATCTGTGTTTGAGGTATATCAATCTGTATTTGGCAATAAAATTATTTAACAGGTTAACCACAAACATTTAGAAGGTAGTGCTAGTCACTGTGCCAGCTTGTTAAGGTAACCACTAGGGCCAAATTTCATGACAGTGTTTAGTGCAGAATTTGATGGAACACAGAGCCATGAAATTGCACCCTTGATGGCACACACAGTGATGTGGTTTGAGAGTTCCTTGCTTCTACCTTGGTTTGGCGTTGTAAACAGTGTAAATTTTAAATAGTAAGTTTTGTTTTTCCTTGCTGAAGTTCACTGCAGAGTTCAAGGCCTTCCCTACATGTTCAGGAATTCTGCAGTATCCCTCAGCATGTATAGTGCCTCCACACTCATTATTTATATTCCAATGAGGTTGACCTAACCAGGCCAAGCATTTTGAGTTGGACGAAGCAAATCACAACATTCCTGACAAGTTTATAAAAAAAAAAAAAGTGTGCACAAAAGAAAAGAAAACAAGATTTCTCCAACTGTCAATGTTTGTAACAAACGTATTTTACAGTAGATGATTACCCATTTTATTTTATAGCCGGTAGCTACACATGCTAAACCTGCAGCTCCTGTCCCCGTCTCTACAAAAAGAACTACCAGGCAATCCACCAGACTGGCTGCTTCAAAAAGTAAGCTTACAGTGTATTTGTAAACTGCTTGTTTCTCTTACATTATTGCAACTCCCAGGCAGGGACTGTGTGTGTGTGTGAAGTGTTAATAATGTTTGCAAAGATGTTTGTCCAGGTATGAGATTTCTTGGGAATTTTCCTTTGTGTGTAGTGTAACAACCATACGCAGCTCGATGGGAAACTACAACCATGCACTTTGCTTCACATGTTGTGTAGTGTAACAACCATACACAACTGATGCTAAGCAAACTCAGTACAACTGACAACCATACACAAGGCTTCAGATGTGATGTAGTGTGACAACCATATATACGACTGCTAAGGAAACTCAGTACAACCATATCTCAGGATTTTCCAAAACTCTCCTGAAGCCTTTACGTTTTGTTGAAAGAGTGAAGTAATCACCAAAGGCTGACACAAATAGTCCACATTGTGTCCAAACCTGCAGTTTTGTCTTTCAGCTGATGCAAATAGTCTACAAACCTCCTGAATTGTAACATCTGGGAGGTTCTGGGTCTGGAACTAAGTGCAGGGCTCGTATTTCGTGGGAAAATCCACAAGACCAAACGGCTTGTAGCTGAAAACCTTCACTGGACCAGAATTTATTTTACAAGACCAGAATCAAAATAAGAAAAGTCAGTTTCCACACGGTTTATATGTGTAACCTGTTTGTATTAGAACAAGCACAAGAGAAGGTCTCATTTGTCTTTTGGGTAACAATAATTACAATACTCAAGAGAATGGAAATATATTTATCAGAGTCAAAGTCAACATTTGAACATCATTTGCCTTTTTAAAAAAAGATATTATACACAGTGAGGTATTACTAATTCAATTAAAAAACACAAGACCGCTGGACTTGTCCAGTCTTGAGTTTACTGGCCTCAGGCCTGCAGTCCAGTTTAAATGTTGAGCCCTGCTAAGTAGAAACCCAGGCCTGCAAGTAATTTCCAGGAGTTCTTACATCCATCAAATCTCATCCTTGTCGCTGGAGCAAGCAGAGCACACTGTTGTGACTCTGCTCTATCCCAACCCTTGGTCTTAACCGAATCAACATTTTTCATTTTCTTTTCAGCTGCAACATTTACGCATTTATCTTTTTACACTGTCTTTTCCCCACTTAGCTACAGTAAACGGCAGTGCAAAAAGTAAATTGTCGAGCAAGCCTAACACCGAGGAGTTTCACTTACCACCACCATCAGTCAAGAATATCACCAGTGACAGGGGGCAAGCATTTCAGGTTGCTGATCTCGGAGAGTCTTTCGCTCCAGCTAATTTTAATTTTAACTTCCAGTTTGAGCCCATGAGCCCGGCCAGCACACAGAAATTTCTTTTCCCGGAAACGACCATGAGGAAAGGAAGGTAAGATTGATCGAAAAGGAAACAAAATCATGTGATTTAATAATAATTGTATTCCTAATACAGAGGTTTGCGGTAACACCATGTGAAAATCTCTTTGAGTAGTGTAGGTTCTGAAAAGAACCGGCAGTTTTTTCCAGAACCTACGCTACTCAAAAGAGATTTTCACATGGTGTTACCGCAAACCTCTCTTAGGTATACTACCACCATGCAAAGTTTCAAATCCTACTTAATAATTGTATTACAAATAAGTTGAGAGAATTCCATAAAAAAAACATGCTTAGGTTTGTAATTGAATCGATCGATGTATTGAGCCAACGCACCGGAGGTTTCAACTTGCATAAAGTTGGTCTGAAACTGTCCGGGCAAGTTTAAGTGTGTTTTCAGGGCAACAGTGAATAGTGCTGTTTTAATGGTCAGTTTTCTTGGTTCATGTGCCTGAAGTCCGAAACTTAGCTGGGCGCCTGCAGGTGAATTTTATAGCCTTGACCAGCCTTTGTCACAACTGGCCATTCAAAGCTGTCGAGATCCTTGCCAGACCATCCAATGGAGGGCTCGCTAAACAAGACACTGGGCTGAAGTGGTCAGGCTGCGATTTCCCAAGCCTGGAATTAAACAAAGGCCATGACCTCTGTTGCCTTGGTCTTGGCTTCAGTTTCCCCTCAGAAAATTTCCCCCTAGACTTTAAGATTTTCCAATGAAAGTGCCCTTTGCAAAATGAAAATGGCCTTGCCCTCTCAAAGATAAGATCGGGGCCTGATTTCCAGCATTTATCTGTGATTGAAATGTTTTATGAACAACAGGTGTTCGACGCCCCTCTCAAGTAGGCGGAGAAAGAGAGAGCCCTCCCCACAGCCTCTAGAGATCTCGGTCATCTCTGCTAGTGTCATCCATTCTCCCCCGAAGGCCATGAAGAAACCGCAAACTCCAACCAAGAAACACGGTAGGTTGTCATCTAAGAGCCAGTTTTCTTGAGATAAATCAATTCTGCCTAAAGTTAAACTGCTGTAATTTAAACTGTTGTAAATGGGGTGGTACACTCCTACAGTATTTCCATGTAGATTATTGTTCTAGTTGTATAGAAAACAAGTCATATTCCTGTGCAATCAATCATTTCATGCATGGGTTTAATAACATGAACGCCAGTTGGGTAAAATTATCAATATTTTAACCAGAAACAGAGGTTCAGTTTTATTCTTGTATTTTCTTTATTGATTTTTTATTTTACTTTCATATATTTCATGGCTAAATTTTACTTTTCCAACAATATAGTGCAATCGTTTATAGCCATAAACAATGTTAAACTAAAGTATTTGAAGAAACAGAATCGTGCACACGTAAACTGAATATAGTTGGGTTGGGACCAACCTGGTCCTGAAGTTCGAATGCGCACGAGTATTGCATAGTCTATAAAGTTTTTTGTTACAGCGTGTCAAACTGTTTAGATTGGAATGAGACTTTTTTTAGGAGAGTTCTGCTCTACCATTTTTACTTCTTGTACCCAACTTATCATTAAATTGGGAGGTCCTTTTCTTTCAGATGTTTCATACTTCCGGAATTTATTGGTGACGGAAACGGCAAAGTTGAACGACCTGAGCAGTAAATGGGAGAAGGTGCAAGAAGCAGAGACGCTGACTGAGGAAGGTAAGTTCTTGAGGTAGATTCAGGTCAACTCCTTATTCTAGAGTAGGTGCATTAACATAACTAGTATCCTACACACTGATAGAGCTACCCAAGTCTAGTCATTACCTCATCAACATTCCAATCATGACCCAACCTAACTAATGAATAATGCAGTGATTGTACCCTTAAAACAGTAGCCTACTGATAAGTGCAATATACCTTGTATGTATCAAGCAAGACATGTGTGGAACACAATAAACAAAGCAAGCATCAAAGCAACAAGTACAGTGTTAAGCTCAAGCCATTACAGCAATCATGGCCAGTGGCAAGAAGCCAGTTGATTATGTTAATGAGCAGTGGGTCCTCCAAAACATGTTTTTCCATTGAACTCTGGAAAGTAAGGATTAGGCAATAACTTTTTATCACACATCAGTGTAGGTAAAACCAAAGTGACAATTTTTAGGTATGGTCATACTTTAGTAATGACCCCGAAAATAAATTGTGTAATTTCTATCTGAAAGCCACCTTGTTATAAAAATGGTAGTGGCAGTAAGCATCCTGCGAAATCGTTATGTCTGAAATGCCCCCTTGGTTAGAAATCAATAGAAATTTTTAGAAAAGTTTGAATCCCCACAACTCACCTCAAGGCCGGTTTGGGAGAGTAAAATTTCCCTGGTGTCCGTCTGCGAATGCTGCACAGCCAGAGGTGCCCGCTGTCACCTCACTAAACACTGTACTCAGCTGATGTTATCACAGGTGACTATTATTGTTTCTTTATTGATAATATGGCCTATAAATCAGTATTCTGTCGACAAAAGCCAATCTATGACCCAACTTTTAAACTGCATGTACAGATGAAAGCATTTTCATATTCTTTGTTAAGCCCAACCCTAGTCATTCTTTTGTTCCTAGTACTCGGGGAAATCCGCAGCACCATCGGCAAGGCCCAGCTGCTGATAGACCAGAGGTTCAAGCAGTTCTCTGGACTGGTGGATAACTGTGAGTACGGCAGCGGTGAGAAAGAGACCAATCCCTCTGACCTGACAGGCTTCTGGGAGATGATCTACTTTCAGGTAGCTAAATTGAACTTGTAGTATTTCTGTAAATTTCGAGGAAGAGGAATCAGATGGCAACAGGATTGCTAAGGCAGGTTTTGATGACACAACCTGAAAACCTGCTGTTATTTATTAGGGTTTAGGTGTCCATGCGTGACTACCCTTGCCGATACACAGTCCAGAAATGTTGATTGGCCTGGGTTAAGATAGGCTAGGGTTAAGATATGCTAGTAGTATAGTAAAGCAAAGCGGGACAATTAATTAAAAGGGTGGAAAGAGTGAAGTTAAATTTCATGGCGGCCATTGCCTCTGTTGCCCCTGGTCATGGCCTTGGTGCCCCTTGAGAAGTTTATTATGGACTTTCAAATGGAAGTGCCCTTTGCAAAATGAAAAGGGCGTTGCCCTCCCAAATATTAAATTCCAAGCCTGGAGTCACACACCAAAACCAAGCTTATGAAAAACTAGGCGCAAATACACTACAGGAAATATAATGGGCAGGAAGCTTGACTTTTTATCTCAACTTTGATTATGTTATTAACAGGTTGAAGACGTTCATGGGATGTTCGTATCACTGGATAAGCTCAGAGAAAATAACTGGAAGAAGGAGGTGCCTGTTCTAGCCAGTGTCAAACCTAAGAAGGTTATCAAGGTATGTCCGGAAAAATCTATCTAACAGCTATTCTGAAGGATCCTAATTGCATTGCAGATCTTGAAACAAAAAAACCTATGCATTTTCTTTCGGTCTTTGTGGCCAGCCTCTAATTGGCCATCAATATGTGGACATCATGTCAAATTTTCTAATATGGCCCAATTTCATAGAGCTGATTAAGCAAAAAAAGTAGCTAAGCACAACCAAATTTTGCTTACCAGAATAAGGTAACCAGCCAAACTACCACATCACATGTATAATTTGTGACTGGTATCCTACTTGTCTTTGCTCAGCAGACAACTGTCAAGCAACAATTTCTGCTTAATAAGCAGCTCTATGAAATAAGGCTCAGTACAAGTGCTTGCTTCTTTTTGTGAAGTTCTAAAGTAAAGTGAGTGTTTTGTGAAAGTTAGTTGAGTTGTTCCTGCATTATTCCTTTTTTTTCTTCAGAAGTCTAAACCAGCCCCAACCGTGACGAAACCCAAGAAGGACCGAGACGAAGCACGACAGCGTCTGGCAGCCATCAAGGCCGCAATGAAGGCGAAGGTCACACGGGCACGCGCCTCTGAGCAAGTCGTCTTTGAGGGTGGCTTCTTCAAAGTTGAGAGTCCAGTACGAAGCCCTGCACCTCACTGTGAAGGTAAGGGGGGAAAACTGCCTCTTTGAGTTATCTAGTTTTTTAATCACAGGGAGGAAACATTTCAGATTTTTATCAGAATTTAGACTTTTATTTATGGCTGCCTTGTGAAAAAAAATAGCTGTTATTTTCTTCAGATATAAACAAATCATGCTCTCGGATCTGCTTTTTTTTTTAGTGCTGCGGATACTGTTCCCAGAAGCTCCCTGAAATCTATAACTCAAGGGGCTATCAAAAGGTGGAAATGCCATCAAATCAACATACCTCCTAAAATTTTGATCCTAATTTCAGACATTTTGTGTTGGGATCATCTCTCACCCCTGTAAACAGTAGAGCTTTACCAAAGGAAATTTAGAAATTAAACTGATGCATTCACACCCACAGTGTTTTGATATTCCTTTAATAATTACAAAAACATTTAACTGTTTCACAGCTGGTTCCCCATTTAAAACGACACGGATCGGCGCTGCTCCTGGCAGCAACACCAATACTCCAAGGGTCCAGAGCTACACCCCCAAGAATGCCAGGCACTCCATCCAGGGGAAACTCTGCACCACCCTCAGCAAGCTGGTCCTCGGTGAGGTAGTGGACAAGTCACTTTTGACCTCACCCAGAGACAGGTTGGCGACGCCCTCCAGCAAAGTGGTCACGCCCAGATGTAAGACCGCCACACCCAAGCGCAAATTGGCCACGCCTGCAGCTCAAATGGCCACACCCTTGGAGATGGAAACTGCCCTCCCCCTCCAGAGTTATTCCCCAGCGATACATTCAAGGACTCCCAGACCTAGTGGGGTCAACCGGGTAGAGCAGGAGAGTAACACAGTGGTAAATTTTGTTGAATTGTGTACAGAAACCAAGTGCATGTTTTACAGTATGCAAAGAATTTCAGTATAAAATTGACAAAATACTCGCCATCATAGTCACCACTAGATACAACCATCATCCGATGGTCAGGATCCTTAAAAACACTTAAGCTCAGTGTGATAAAATCCAACGTGACTCGCATCTTTTGAGAGCTAATTGTGTTAATCCAAGATATCTGTATTGAGACCGAGTTAGAAAAAGAAATGACCACCTTAGCTCCACAGTGCTAGTTTTACTTTTTTTTTATGATATTGGGACTCGTACCTTCTGAAGTGTAACACCCCCTTAGGTTTGGGGTTTTATATAAAAACCGATACCCATTTTGTGTGTGTTGTGGCTGAGCAGTCAAGCCCAAGTTTGTTTCTGATCAGCTTAGTGTGGGTTTGAGTTCCGTTCTTGACACTTGTGTCCTTTTAAACCAAGACACTAAAGCCATAGGTCCCATGTGTTGTGTAGTGCACGAAAATGAAACCAGTTAGACTTATCACTAAGTGAAGGGGTTTGCCCTGGTGTTTCTGGCAGTGGCTGCTGAATGCGCCGCAGCACCTTGTAAACTATTACAAGGTGCTTTATGAATGGGTCTCATAATTCAAAAACGTTTCGTAAAAAAAAGTAATAAGCGTTTTGAGACACCCCTAGATCGAAACACTAGTTATTATTATCTGTTATTTTGTAAGGATTTTTCAGTTTTGTAGAATCTCATAATGTTGTGCCAACAGGATCCACTCGCAAGGTACCTGAAGCCGTCAGTCATCCGGATGACCGATCTGAACGACCAGCCTGAAGGTGTGACCGTATCAACCCCTGACAGTGAAGCTGAACCAATGTCAAGTGAGGATCACAGCGGAGATGATGTCGTCTTTGCAGCAGACACACAACCTCTCGTCCCGTTGAGCAACACACCATGTGAGTAAAATCAGGGGTTTTCCCATAACTCTCTCAGGGTTTCTACAAATTCTTAAAAAGTTTTAAATTCGCCGTTTTTTTTACCACGTGAGGGCGTATGTGGATAAATTTCACATGATGAAAAACAAGTAAACAAACAGGGTTTTTCACTTTTTTATCGCTATTTTTTATGTATTTCTTCATTGGTGCAAGAAAACTACAAACAGGCAATTATAATTAGCTAAAACTGCTATTGTGATGCAAGACATTCCCTGATGACAGCGCCCTCATGCGGTCAAAAATATGGTCAATTGAACTATCAAACTTTAAGGCCTTAAAAAGCATTAACAAGTATTAAATTTGATTATTAGAGGTCTCAAAAATGTTTTGATGAAGCATGTAAATGAATTTCCAAAAAACACTGCATGTAAAAAATGTTACAAATTAAGAGCAGTTATAGCTGTTTCTCCCTTGCTTTATTCACTTATTATTGGTCTTAAATTTTGTTACGGGTAGCATTAATGGGGTCTTAAAAAGTCTTAAATTTGACTTTTTAAAGTGTGTGGATACCCCGTGAGTCTTTTTTTTTTTTTTTTTTTTTTCACTCACCGGCCGGAGTTGTCAACCCAGCCTTTGAGTATTCCGCATGAACATATATTTGCAAGAACGTTTCGATAAAATCTCCTATCTTTGTTTGTGTTCTTTCAACAAACGGACTAGTTCTCATAGTACTACCTTATAGCTACATGTAACTGCCGGTTTAGTAATAGTTGGCTTTGTGTGAAACCACACGGTAAAACCACAACCCTAAACTTGTTGGTTTACTTGTCTGTTTCCAGGTACGAGAAGCAGGTGTAAGAGTGGTGTTTTGCTAGCAGGACTCGACAGTCCTCGAGTCTGTAGGACCCCCTCGGCTATCAACCAGGTAAGGCACATCTCAGGCATGTCATTTCTTGATGGTCCGTCAATGTTGAGTTGATAAAAGTTATCAGAAGGAAAGGGGGATTTTTAAAAGCTACATGGCAGCAGAAAACCAGGGTTGGCTATATTATATCTCTGCTTACCGCGAAATTCTGCGCTTACTCTCCTTATAGTCATGTAGTTTATGGGGCACTTTAAGCTCTGAATTCTGTGGTAAGTAGAGCCATGAAACTGGTAACTTTTCATTGCTTACCTAATTCTGAGCAAGCGCACACTTCCGAGAACAATGGATTTACGTGATTACATCTGCTGCCACGTAGAGTCCCCAAAAGTCTCTTATTAGCAGGTTAGTGCAATTGGTCACAACAGAAGAACCAAAGCGTCAAGCATCACATGGTTTGCATATTGTAGGAACACTTTATTGTAATGATAGTGCCTACAATTACTGCACCCGGAATCCTCACTGTGAAACCTGCAGATATAGCAGTCCAAAAAAGAAAGGTGGATTTAACCCAACAGACCTTACACATTCAAGCCATCAAGCCGCCATCTTAGAGGTAAATCGTTTACAAAACAATGTAAACTTGTACGTGCTGCGCACACAGGATTGGCCAGTAAAGACCCTCCTTTTGACCTCTAGGCGAGGGCACCTTACTCAAACGACGTCATGTGCATAAGGTATATTTTTGTATCACTCATTCTTAGACATTATAGTAGCGTTAACAGGTGCAAGGTCTTAAAAGATATAGTCACTCACACATATATTTCTGCTCTTTTAGGATGACATCCTCAATCATAGACTATTTTTCTTCGTCTGGCATATTTGTACAACAAAAGCAGCGGGTGAACTTATCCCTTTTTCTATTCATTTCTTCAGGCGGCAATAACTGGTGTGTTTTCACCGCCCCAGTTGCAGTTAACACCCAAACAGATTGCAAATGACCTCATCTGCTTTGATTCACCCGCCCCGGTCAAGACAGGATTGTGAGAGGAAGGATGGTGTTTTTAAGGATAAAGACAGGCACCCACCTCCTCAGCTGATCAACTGCCGTCCTCTGTTTTTTTCCTACATAAACTTGAAAGCCTTGGAAACCTTGAAAACAATGTACTACAAAGTTTTGTGTGCTAGGCAGGGACCGCTGTTTCTGTGATAATAAAGTAATCTGGAAAGTACATTGGTTTTTGGAAGAGATATCTCTCTGAAATCACACATAAAACATCCAACTCTCAGCCACTTCCTGCAGGCTTGCGCGCGCTCTTCGTAGATATGATACAGAGGGAGGCTGCACACATGCCGTAACTGGGCAAGAGATCATGGCCCAATTTCAAAAAGCCTGTAAGCACAAAAACTTGCTTAGCACAGAAAAATCTTGCTTAGCAGAAACAGGTTACCAGCCAACATTTCATAAAATGTAACATTGTTACCACTGGTACCCCGCTCATTTCTTGCTAATTTTATATACCTACATGCTTATTTTGGTTGCGGCAAATGAAGAAATAAGCGACCGTGATTAATGGGTCGGCAAATGCTATTTCCTCGACTTTGACAGCTTTTTCAAATGTTTCTCTGGAGGATTGGCACTAGTAGTATGAACTATATAATCAGTGGGCTTTCGGGTGGAAATTTATCTCTTTTTTTGTATATACCAATTGTCGACTTTGTCTTTAAGGACGCCAAACCATCTCAGGATGGTGTCCAGGTTGTTGGTTTTGGCTTCTTGTGGCTACATGACTTCTTGTTTACATACTTTATTGTTGCTGATGCAGCTGACTGACACGGCCATAGCCAAATGAGACTCTCAGTTTGAACACTGTCTTTGACCTGACTATACTCAGTTGCATTCCTTATTGTAGTGTCTTGTAGAAACCATGCAAGGTTAACCATATAATACGTATAAAACAAATCTCTTCTGTGGGAGGTAAAGTTCAGTATTTTTGTAAATAGTGAAGGTGTCAGTTGACTAAAGCCCCAGTTCATACTTCCTGTGAATGCGAACACAAAGTGAATTTGGCGCCACAACTTCACAACAAACAATTCACAAAAGTTGAGCTATCTACATACTTCAAAAACAGAGTTGTGACGTCAAATTCGCTTAGCAATCACAGGAAATATAAACCAAGCTTTACTTGTGAACCAGCTGAGCCCTGGGCCTGATTTTATAGAGCTGCTTGAGCACAGAAATTAGCTTAGCACAATGCTTACCGTATTAAGGTTACCAGCCAAAATACCATTCCACTTGTACCATCTGTGGCTGGTATCCTGCTTATTTTTAGCTAAGCAGAAAAGTGTTTAGCAATTATTTGCTGCTTAAGTAGCTCTATGAATTTTAGCCCTGATTCTACTCCAATGGTATAATCATTTAGAAGATTGCAAAGTGTCATGTGTTTATCCAAAAAGTATTTTTTAAAATGGAAAAAGCAGTATACGAAACGGCTGGTGATACTTCCAACATTTGAGAATTACTAGTTCTGAAATCATGTTCACCATTTTGTGTTTGTTTGTTCATTGGGGTGTTTGTTTGGGGGTTTTTACTGGTGAATTGCTGTGGACATACATATTTGTGATGTTAATCTAGAATATAGGAAAACCCGCATGGGGGAAAGTGAAATAAATCAATTACTCAGTTTGACATCCCATCATAACAATCCCACACCTTGGCCCAATATGATGGCTCTGCTTACCACATAATTCTGCGCTTACAGCATTCTGTAAAGCGCATGATTCTATAAATTGTAAGTGTAGAATTCCTTGTTAAGCAGTGACATGAAATATGGGCGCTGGCAATATGCCACCTAAATGTTAATACATGTAATATATTTTTTTCTGCTCAAATTTTAATTTCAACCATTCCCAAACCATTGGCATCTTCAAGTATATTACTCGAGTGGCGAACTGGGGAATCTGGGAGGGGTAGGGATTTCTAGCATGCTAGACTTGCTACCAGTCAGTTTGTGTTTATCCTGATCCCGTGACACATTAAGAACTAATTAGAAAGTGTGCTTTTAACATTAATAATACAAAGTTACATTTGTGAAAAGGGAAGACTAATTTCTATCTCTGTACCTCCATAGATCTTTGGATAACTTATAAATTTATAAAGATGTGTATAAAAACATTTGATCTGTACTTTCATCAAATAATGTGTTTTTAGAAATAAACTTAACCTATTAATCTATATTGGTGAGTTTTGTAGTAAAAATAAGCCAAACACTGAGCGGGGTTAGAGAGTAAATTTTCCGAGGATATGGGTTGTGGACTTAACAGTTGCCTATGTTGGTTCTTTGTACAAAGCTGACGTCATATTGACATGGTCTGGTAGGCCTATTGTATGAATCTTTACCTACCCAGAAAACTGATATTATAGAGTATGCTTACAGACAATGAATGGAACGAACGGAGGTAATTCTTCTTGATCTATGATCTCTTGTGCATTACCCTAGTTCCATCCTAGGTCCAATTTCATGTAGCTGCTTAAGCAGGAAATGGTGCTTTAAAATGTTTTGCTAAGCAAAGAAAGTAGGAAACCAGTCACAGGTTGTTCATTGTGATATGGTATTTTGGCTGGTAACTATATTCTGGTAAGCACGGTTGGTTGTGTTGAGCTGTTTTTTGTGCTTAGGCATGAAGTTGGGCCCAGGAGATTTGCATTGTCTCGGTGAAAAGCCGGTGGTGAGGATTTATGTCAATTTGTTTATACTTAATTTGTTAGCCCTTTTCACATGAGAGCATTTTAGCGAGGGTTCATTGCTTTATTTTAGCATGGTTGTACAATTGTACAAATTGCACTTCGTGTGACAGTCAGCCTATGGGTCGGGATTGACCCATACACTTCTGACTACGTGTGGGGAATACTTCGTAAGGGTCATGCCATGTCACACAAGAAAATTTTCAAAAGCCAAAAGAAAAAAAAAACACATTTCAACTTGCATCAGATTTTTTGGCATAGTAAAACACCGGCAGAAAAATGCCTCTAGTACTGGTCAAGTATTCCTATTGCATGCAGTGCCGTTGGTTGCCTTTAAAAGTTGGCTGTTTAAATTGCCTCCTGTGCGTGACCTTTAAGTACAGCATGAAGGTGGTGGGATTGCGCCTTTGCTGATGCAAGCATCATTTGGTACATACATAGTTTGTCATGAGAAAGATATTTGGCTGTAGGGCCATCGCAGATTTGTTTTTGAAAAAATATCGGTAGAATAACAAGCTATTTCAGTCATTTTGACAATTTTGAAAATTGCTTTTTTTTTCTACCTTCGTTTTTTCTGAGGACAAATCTGCAATGGCCCTATAGCCAAGTAACCTTATCATGATGACATACTCTGTGTGCCAAATTCCATGCGGCCATTTTCTGTGTGCCAAATTCCATGCGGCCATTTTCTGTGTGCCACAATTCCCCCAAGTTTGTCCCCTTTCCACCCAACCAGAAAGAACCAATTTCCTTGTGGAGCCTGTGGGATGTATCGGGACAACATCCAATGCATGCACATACAAGGTCTTTCAACGAGAGGTTGTATAATAACATTAAAAGTGTACATAATTTCTTTAGAAACAAATCTTTAATCTTAGCAATTGCATTTAGCATGTGATTATTTGTATCTTTAATAACCAGAGTTAATGTTTTTTATTAAACAAATAGACAATGTGTCATACTTGTACCTATTTTGAAGTGAGAATCAGTTTTTTTATTTTGCCTGATGTGAAAAGAAATAGTTTGAGATTTTCTAACTTTCTGAAACAAAATGATTGGAAGCCAGATACAATCTGGTTCATACACCCCGACGAAGAGAGGAAAGTTAATGACTTTTTCGGAGAAAAGAGCACAATATTGCATAAAGCCCGTTAGGGCAGAACATTTTTTACCTTTTCATTTTTTTGTTTTTACCTTTTCAGGTTAAAAAAAATCCTTTTCAGCTTGTTTTTACCAGTCCCTTTAGAGGCTCCATATAATTGTGTACGAAAGCTCTTCAACAAATACATTTCAATCCGTTATTACTGATTCACAGTTATAATAACAGTCCGTTATTACGGCTTACGGCTTCTGTTTTCACGGCTCTATCCGTTATTACGGCTTCCAATCCCTTATTAAAAACGGTTTCACAAATACGGATTCGCGATCTGTTATTTCGATTCGGAATCCATACAACGGACGAGAATTTTATTTTTTGTTGGCACTAAAGTGCTTTCGCAGTTGTGTGCACGTTCACATAAATTCTTGTTTCGATTGCCACAATTGAAATAAGCAGTAATGACTTGGGGATCTTCAAAATGCTATTTTCTCAACTTTGACATTATTCTAAACGAAAACGTTTGTTTGCTCTGAAGGATTTGTACCGATATTAACTTTATTTATATTCAATGAACGTTCAGATTGAAACTATTAACGAAAATTCTCGATAATTGCTAATTTTGTACTTTGTCTTTAAGTTCATATATCCTTACCAATGTGGTGTGGATCAATCACCTCAAAACAGTGACGTCGCCGTTTTTGCTTTTATACGAACATAACGTTAACCCTACTTTTGGACGGGTGTTTTTAAATCGATAAACATCGATCAACGGTACCTCTTTTTACTGAGCCTAAAATCGATAGAGGGTGGAAAGTGGGCTTTGTGTTACACAAGACATACACAAAATAAGACGTTATGTGGTAGTTACCGATTGTAAAGCGCAACAGAAGATAACGGGGATGGTATAGGGGTTGGACGCCATCTTGTCAATTTTGTTTTGGTAATGTGAAATTTTGAAGGTATCAACCGAAGTTTTGGAAAATGGACACTAAACTTTCACAGCTGTTGGTGGTAAGTCATATTGTAAACATTTGATATTATTGTGTGCATATATTGAGATTGTGAGGTAAATGTAAGATTTGACTGCTTTGCATGATAGATACTATATAAATTCTTATGGATATATGCTCCATGTATTAAACTCTTTTTGGGGGGGCGGATATTGTCTCTGAAAAAAGCTGGTATATTATGGGTAGGTTTTCCTTGTCATTTCGGCAAATAAGCAGCCAATTTAAATGCGAAATTGAAAGCTCCTCCAAACAAATTCAATTTCACTTAAAAGTTGATGGCCATAAAAACTTACTTGGTAAAGAGCACTGGGAGCTGTTGATATTATAAAACATTGTAAGAAACGACCCCCTTTGAAGTAATGTAGCTTTGAAGAAAGAAAATAAAATTTTGAATCTGCGAATGGCTTAAGGCATGAAGCCTTTAGCAAACAATTATGCAACAAGGGTGGTTTTTGTTTTATTGTTTTCTTGCAATTTTGATGACCAATTGAGCAACAATTTTCACAGGTTTGTTATTGTGTGTTGGGATACACCAAGTGAGGATACTGGGGTTTGACAATTACCAAAAGTTTACCCTGCCATTTATTCTTTTGCGTCGTGCGATTAAAAAAAAAGATAATCATTCAAAACAATCCACTCGAACAGCATTCAGATTCGTAGCAGTTTTTCGCAGAAATCTATATAGTTGTTTTTACCTTGTTAAATTGAATGCCGTCGGATTTCGCATGGCTAAAAAACCGCCTTATAAGTTTAATTGAATATCAATGCTACATAACTTCGCATGCCTCAAAGTAAAACTGAATGATGGTTTCAACTGAAGAGAAACAATAATTGTCGTAATTAGGCCTAATAAACAAATTAATGAAAGTGAAAAAAGCTGCTTTTTTGCTGGAAATGGCCGGGAAACGAGATTGCGTCAGCTAAACGCATTTTTAACAGTGTTCACTTTCTAATTTGAAGTTTGTCAGTGTTAGATGTTCAGGGATATGCGGGAAATTGAAATATTATCGTGAAAAATGTATTCGTTTCAATCTGAAAGTTCATTGATTAAAATTTCATATTAGAACGTGGAACAAATCTCCAGATAAGTATACTTTTTACTCTTTTAAAAAAAAGAGCTGCAAAAAAGCTGCATTTTTACAGTCAGTGTTTTCGCTAAACTCTTGATTGTAGGCCTAAATGCACATACTCCTGTTTTGTTTGGGTTTATTTTTTACGTTTTTAAAAATCTACTTGTAAGGGTTTTACCGTTTTTATCATAACATTTGTTGATAATTATTGATTGTTAATCACATGCAAATTGGTCTGTGGGCCATGCCACAAAATGTGATGTTCATAAAATTAAACGAAATCTAATAAAAGTTAAATGAAGAGCTTGGGAAAACTTTAAAATAACCAAAATATCAACGATTAAAAACAAGGAGCTCAATAGACACTTCTTAGAGTTTGGAGATACAATTTTTATCCTATTTGAACGAACGAACGTTTGAACATTATTTTCCATAATTTTCCAGGTTGTCTGTTTACTCCATGCTGGAGTGTACGATGTGGTAGAGGCTGCAGGTAATGTTTTTTCTTCATTTTTCATAAAAAAATATTGAGTGGTTTATTAATTTATCTACACTATTACTTTACTTCGAATGTTTGGAAATTTAAATGGGTGTTTAAGGCCGCTACACTTAGATACATTGGTTTTCCCGCATAATTATTTGTTTTCTGAATCGAGCAATTATTTATAGCATTGTGTAATTTCGTGAAATACATGGACTGGTGTGTAACGTCTACAATCTAAAATATCCTTGGTCAGAGTTGACCCGGATCCAGGGTCACAGGGGGCATGACACATTTCCGGCTGACCCGGAAACTGTTCAAAAATGGGATTTTAGTGTTTAAAAGAAAGATGTCATTGCACCAATTTTTCCCCGACCCTAACAGGAGTCTTTCTCAAAGACGAAAACTCTTTTTAAAAACAACAACAAACAAACAGGTGGGCCTTAGGCCCCAAACTCAACCGCTTTATTAATTATTCCACTCTCTGTCCCCAGATTTTCCCTTCAGCTTTTTCGTCCAGACTCCATACGCCACTCTAGCCTACCCCAATAAAACAACGAGTGGGTTAACGGAATCGGAGTGCGTGGAGTCTTGCCTCTATGAGGTAGATTTCAGTTGTCTGTCGGCCGAGTACCACCAGGAGAGTACGGCTTGCCTGCTCAGCGTGGCTAGCGCAACAAGCCTTGCAACGTCACTCACAACGGACAAACACTATAACTATTATGAAAAACTAGTTGGTAAGTCATTAAAAAATTGCTTTTAACAATGGGAGACTTTGAATCGCTAGATGGCAGCAGACTTATCAGGTAAATTTCCTTTGTTTCAACTGAGCGTGCGCACATTACCGAAAACAACGGATTTACCTTGTAAGTCTGCTGCCACCTAGCGTCACTAAAATCCCCCGTTAATTGAGGTCATTTTTACCGTCAAAACTGAATCATTTTCACCTAATAAAAATATATATATAAAATAGCCGCTTTATGTTCTCGGGTTTGATATAGAAAACTTGTTATCAAAATCTACCAATTAGAGACAGTTGGGGTTCTTTTTCTTTAAAACTCAAAATTGTATTTCATTATTTTTTGTTTAAGTTTTTTGATTTTATTCTTACTAACGCCTAAGGGACTATGCCTTTGTCAGTTTTTGCCGTCAGCGTTTCTTAAAAACTGATTTGCATATACGCTAATATGTTGCGAATCCTTTACATTAAACTCAACATTAGTATTGCATCCAACATGCTTATGCCCTATCAATAAATCATTCGTTTCAGGTGAATGTTCGTTTCCGGCAGTGGGCCTTGAGGACGGCACAGTTTCCCTCGATGACGTCACGATGTCGTCATTCCTTGGGGATATGGAGGACGGGCCAATCGGTATCTCCAAAGCGAACATCCGGTTGAATTCGGACGGGGCTTGGTGCTCTAAGGAGCTGGATGACATCAATAGCATTACCGATTGGGTCCAGGTGAGAGAACACGATAAAAAAACTCATGGGTCAAAATTGACCCAGATTGCAGGTCACATGAGGAGGTCAAACCTAATTTCGGGTCAGGCTGACCTGGACGGAAAGTGTTTTTGTTTTTGTACAAAATGTGATTTTAACTCAGATTCTGCATTATTTTAACCCCTTTCTGTGTCACTTTGACGCAGATTCCGGGTCAAACTGACCAAAAATGGGTCATGTCCGACGGGACCCGGATCCCGGTAAATTCTGACCAGGAAATTGTTAGAGTGTTGTTACTGGTGGCTTAAATGATATGTTTATTATACGGGAAACATACTAGTTCCAGTTTTAAAATATTACTGAGTGTTTCGATTGCAAAATTTAATAATAATTTGAATGTTGTTTACAGGTTGAGTTCAACGAATTCAAGACCATTGGCGCTGTGGCAACCCAAGGGTTCCACCATTCTGATCTGGATCCCATCTTCGTGTCGCAATATTACCTGAAATATGCCAATGCAACCAACGAACCCTGGATTGAATACGAAGAAGGGGGACAGACCAAAGTAAGTGACAAGATATCACGCCTGATACGGGGCAGAGATGGTATCCCCAAATGTTCTTATATTTTTAAAAAACTATTACCTCTTGTACAGAAGTACCCTCTAAAATCCTTTACAAAATTTCTGAGATTCCAAGCATATACAGTGAAGACACAATAGGATGGTACACCAAGCCCCGTATTAAGCACCAAATGAGATGACTACATTCCACTTTCAACAAATTTCATGATATTACCGTGAATAATTGTTTATTCATCTAATTAACCACCTTTTTTATAATTAAGTTTTCCTGAATGAGCCGTTTAGACTGGTTTTTAGCGCCTGTAGGGTCTTTTGTTTTTTAGTCCATTCTTTTACTTGTGCCTTTCAGTGAACTAAAAAGAAGAAAAAATATATGTGAACAGATAACAATGTTGGGCGCAATACTTGATCCTCATGGATTATAAACATTACAATTTGTTTTGCAATGGGAGACTTTGGAACGCTGTTGCACCTAGCGCCCCAAAATTCCCCCATTGAATACAAAAATAGCCTCTTTCCATCCATAAAAAAACACAACTATTTAGACATATTTGTTTATATTTAGGGGAAAAACAGTTTAGCTGTTGCAAACTGTTGCTTGTACCAACCAAAAAGACCCATGGTATAAATGCAAACAATAGTAATAAATGGCCTCACGTTTTGACACTATAATAGCAGAGTTTTTCTTCGAGACTCTGCTTGGGTCGAAACGTAATGCCTTTAACTATTTTTCTTTTATATTATATGCTACAAAATGTCTACAATTTGACCAAGTTGTTTCATGTAGCCTGTTGCATGCTCTCCTAAATAATAAAATTTAACATTAATGAATAAACTAACATACTAAAAATACTCAATGTAACTGCCAGGCTAGTAGCCGGCAAACTAATCTAATCAGAATACTGTGATAGCCCATTGTTTAAAAATAACTTTAACCTATATTCTGAACCATTGCCACATAAAGTGTGTGTGTGTGTGTGTGTGGGGGGGGGGGGGCTCAATGCGGGTCCAAACTTTGATGGGGTACAGCAGCGGGTTCGTCGGGTAGGGACCACTCTCTGTATTGGTATTGATTACATTTTCATCGAGGACATTTAGGAACTATATGAAGCCAAGCAGTTCTTGCGGCATACAACAGATTATTGATTATGTAGGCCCTACGATCAATAATGAGTGCTTTATAAAGTCATGAGTTGATGGTCGACGCCGGCGACCATTCGCTGATTTTAATAGTCTATCCAACTAATGAAAACAAACACAACCAGCAAATTATTATCAAAATACAGTAAAGTTTAGACAGTATTTTTGATGTTATATTCCAGATTTTTGAGGCGAATGAAGACAAGGATACGATTGTCAAGAACGACTTGGCGAACCCGTTTGTTGCCAAGTTTGTTAGACTTTACCCAGTCGCCTGTGAAAACCACCCATGTTTGCGACTGGAGTTTTATGCTTGCAGAGGTAATTAACTTTTTCATTTTTCGCTTAAACTTCTAAAGTTTTTAATGTAACGTTATTGTGCAGCATTTTCCCTTTTTGTATACATTGGAACCGACTCCGTGACAAAATAAGTATTGGGTTTGAGGCATTGATGACCACAGTATCGTGGGGGAAAAATAAAAAAATAAACAGAGTTCGGTTTTTCGATAGCGCATTGTTGGAAACAATTTCTTTTATTCTGAAAAGATACTTGGATTTTATCCATGAATTGCTAATCGGCATGAGTTTCTTGTGCACAAACAAGTTATTTTATAACAGCAGCTAAAACACAGAACTCGCTTATTGATGATAAATTAAATAAAACCACAGAAAAGGGCAGCAATTATTCTGCCTGTGTGGAAAGCTGACGTATTCAAATCTAACAATAATATTGAAAACAGTGGCACCGGCTTCGCTCGTCCCCCCAGCGCCTTGCCTTAAAACCAAAGGCGCTGGGATGGGCAAACGTTTCAAGCACGCTCATTAGTTAATGCTCAGTCCCATCATGCATAACACTCACACTGCAAGCACTGCACGCTTGACGTACTTTCTGAACAAGAATCTGTGCAAGCTGATTAGCCCATCCCAGCGGTCCTGGATAGGCCGCTGGGGCCGAGCGAATGGCACCGGCAAGGTTCTTTTCAAAAAATAATGTGCATACTGGCAATAGAGGGCGCTTCGGCGGAAAATTAGAATTCCTCCTGCTGCCGTGTTTCTGCGTAAGGAGTTAACTTGATGGATGTCAAACTTTACGTAAGTTGCCCCTTTTATGAATGTCAGATCGTTGATCTTGAAGTTTCGTTGGAATTAAATATTTTTTTTGGATGAAACATCACATCAATTTTACGCAATGTGTCAAATGAAAGTACTTAAACCATGATCAAATGGCGATCTTCCAATATACAATGTCATGATGTAGTTGCGATGATCGTAACCCTCCATCCTCCCGACGGTCGCAGACCGTCGGGAGGATGGAGGGTTACGATCATCGCAACTAGTCATGATGATGATTTGTTTACAAATTTAATTTACAAACCATTCATGACGCCGCACCTGCCACTGTCAAAGCATGGAGCTATAAAAAGCTCCATGGTCAAAACAAAATATAGTATTAGTAGCTAGTACTATGTAGTAGTTACGCAGCTAGCTGACAGTGATCATAGTAGTAGTAGTAGTAGTAGTTGCGATCGTAGTTGCGACACGCAATAACAGTGATCGTTGATTGTAATGCTCCGATCCCAGCCTCCCAATCTCCTTGCCTCGTCGGAGGGTCGATCATCACAACTTGTTTTTAAGAGAAGAGCTAGGTAATCTGTAAGTACAAAATAGTCATAATTCAGTTATATTAATGTCTTTCAATTCAGTTCAACGTAATGTGTACATTTGTTTCAATTATTTTAGTGGACTGTGAGCCCAATCCATGTAAGAATAACGGCACCTGCGTGGATGACATCCCGGCCGTTTGGAACGTAACCTGTACATGCCCAAATGGCTACGTCGACGACTTCTGCCAGACGGATTTTGACGAGTGTGCCTCTAACCCGTGTCAGAATGGAGCGACGTGTGTTGACCACGTGGATTATTTCACATGTGTTTGTGCATCAGGCTGGGCTGGTAAGTGTAACTGGAATACTGAAAGAAGAGACTTTAAATGTGAGAAACTGACGACGGACAGAGCATACTGTCCGAAACGTTGAGCCCTCGGTTCTTCTGAGAACCACCATCTCTCAAAAGAGATCTATCCTCACGTTGTCACCCCAAATTTTCTTATGTCTGTTGTCTTTCCACTGTGCAAACCGTCAAGTCTTATGTAAAGAGACTTGTTATGAGACTATAGCTCAGATTTGGAGGCGCAACTACCTTCGTTGCCCCCGATCATTGCCATGCTGCCCTTAGGGCCATGTCACAAGAGGCAGTTTACAGGCAACCAGTTCAAGGCAATCTCCGACAAGAAAATCCATTCACATTTCAGTTTGCTCATTATTTTCTTGGGGATAGTGAGTTACAGCTAGTGTTCATTGTGCATGAAGTGCAGATGGTTGCCTCACAAGTTGCCTGAAAAAATTAACCGGGGTGACAAATTTAACCCTGCCTTGCCCTTAACAAGAATAGAGCATCAGACATGATTTTGAGTCCATCTTGGTGACTGCCATCTTGGTGACTGCCATCTTGGTGACTGCCATCTTGGTGACTGCCATCTTGGTGACTGCCATCTTGGCGACTGCCATCTTGGCAACTGCCATCTTGGCGACTGCCATTTTGGTGACTGCCATCTTGGTAACTGCCATCTTGGTGACTGCCATCTTGGTAACTGCCATCTTGGTGACTGCCATCTTGGTGACTGCCATCTCGGTGACTGCAAGTAAGTGCGGCGTAATCCCACTGTAACCCATGCTCACTTCACTCACTTTCAACGTTTTTTTTTTACCTTTGTGTGTAGATACGTTATGTGATGGAGACATTGATGAATGCTTATCAGACCCTTGTCAAAACGACGCCACCTGCAATGACTTGGTCGATGGCTACAACTGCACATGCCCTAGTGGGTTTGAAGGGACCCACTGTGAGAACTTCACAGGTATTTACATATCGTCATATCAGTAAAAAAAAATATATGCATCTTCCAAAAGAAAACACATTATAGCAAAGCTTAGCAGCATGTGTGAAACTGCACAAACACCATTTCTCACTAAAAAACCGAGATGAGAAATTTCAGACTTTAGTGTGAACTCAGACCCTTTTACATCTGCCTGGTGACAAAAAATGCAGATCTGTTGTTTTCTTGGGATGTAAAGATGTGATGCTTTTTCATCTACATTTCTAGTGATAGGATTCTGTTCATAGAAGCTCCTTAAAATCTATAACTCAAGGGGTTACTAAAAGTTGGAAGTGTCATCATTTCAACTTACCTCTTAACTTTTATCCTAGTTTCAGACCTTTTTGTCAGCCACGACTCTCTGCCCTGGGCCCAGTTTCATAGAGCTGCTTAAGCAGAAAATATTGCTTAACCAATTTTTACTTAGCAAGAATGAACTGGATACCAGTCACAAATGGTACATGTGACATACTAATTTAGCTGGTAACCTTGTTCTGAAAGCATCATTTTGTTGTGCTTAGCTACTATGAAACTGGGTGATGCTCAAAATTGAAAACAATATTGTATAAAGTTTGACATAAAGGAAGGTGCCACCCCCCTTTTTTGTTTTTTGATGTACAAAATTTCATGTCTGAATTATCCTTGCTTTCCTCTACAGTGGTATGCCCAGATGGCTTCGTGAAGGGTCTCTTCTCGTGCTACAGCGTCGTATCAGCTGCTAACAACCACACCGACTATAGCGGTGCTTCGTCTGCTTGCCAGGGGATCCGCGCACATCTCGCCTACCCAGAGGACTACTTTGAACATACGGTCATCAGTGAGGCACTTGACCAGCTTCTACTCGGGTCATCGGATGTTCTCTTCATTGGTGAGTGGTTGGTAGAAACCGGGCTGAGTTTTACAAAAGCTGGGTTCGTTTTCAAAGCTGGTCCCAAAGTTTCTTTAGCTCAGAGAAAAAGCTCCAGAATTGTAACATCTTGGAGGTTCTGGATCTTTAATGGGGAACTAAGGACTAAGGACCCCAATGTAAATAAGTCTAAGTTATTGGCTTTTTGGGGCTATCCTTGGACTATTTTGTGCAGTTTTTCTTTATTGTGTTCTATTTTGGTTTATTTTATTTCATTGTTTTTTACCTCCTGTTGTTGTGTATATATTTTTGCCATGTTCTTGATGTATGTAATCCGAAAAAAACACCCAAAAACCAACCAAAACTTGAAAGCCATTTTCATGAAGTCTCACATTCGTTTAATCTCATCCCAGTATAGGGAAAAAATGAGCTTGCCCTTACAAGAGCAAAGTACCAGGCTTGTAGTTGCATGCTAGGCATGTTAAGGTGCGCCATTTACAAACCTGTCGGAGTTTTTTAAAAGACGGGTGTTTGCCTGACAAGCACCGTGGTCAAGCTTTTGTTTGAATTTGTTGCTTTTATTGTTGCCTTTCTAGGGTTGAGGTACAACGGTTCCAGTCTGATGTTCAATGATGATAGTGGTAGCCCAAGCCTTGTCACCTGGGAGGATAACGGCACCAGTGTGGAGCACTGGGCTAGTGGGTACCCGACGGGTACCCATGAGTGTCTTGCTATGGTCAAAGTGGGTAACGACTGGGTGTGGAGGAACATTGACTGCCAGTCAAGTAACGCTTACATCTGTGAACAAAACATAAGTAAGAATATTTTCACATTTCCTTTTGTCAACTGTGGCATCTTAATTTAAAATGTTCTTGTTGCGTTTTAAACTTAACCACAAAATAAAACTGATTTTTGTCATGTGACATTTGGGACGGTACACTATTCTGAGGTATGTTAAATCTCTTTAATTCGTATCTGTGTAATGAAGACAGTGATGAACGACATGTTAAAAATGTCTTCATGTAATAGAATTATTGGAGCCCCTGAAGACCTGACATTGAGGTTGCTCGATTTAGTTTGAATATTGAAAGAATTAGCTGAAGGAATTGACAGAGAAGTTTATCAAAACCGAAAATTAACAGGGGCATGATTATACGTGTCACTGTCATCTGAACAAATAACTAGAAAGTGTAATGCTTGGTCATTTATACAGTTTAACCTATCCAGTAATTGACCAGATATCGGGTGGCATAAGCCGAACGACAACCTTTGTTCTTTCGTGTCCTCAAGCACTTCAACAATCGTTTTGGTTTGGTTATTACAGACTTGTGTCAGTAGTGTATATCGCGGTTGTCTCCTCTTCGTGTACTTGTCTGTGTTGAAGAGCAATTGCATCGATTCGATTCAGATCTTATCAGATGAGCCATGCATTTTGCCTGGTGTCTTTTGACGAATATAGGCACCTGGTTATTTAAGTTAAGAGTAAAGACATCTGGTTATTTTAGTTAAGAGTAAAGACACCTGGTTATTTTAGTTGAAAAGTAAAGACATCTGGTTATTTTAGTTAAGAGTAAAGTCACCTGGTTATTTTAGTTAAGAGTAAATGCCAATTTCGTTGAACTTTACAGTTCACGGCAACATGAGCGAGTGGTCGAGATGGAGTCAGTGTAGCGTGACGTGTGGTCCAGGTGAAGGAACTCAGATACGGTACCGTAGCTGCACTGACCCCGCTCCTTTACTAGATGGAGACGAGTGTGTAGGAGCGACCAACCAGACCCAGGCATGTGGAGAGATCTGTCCTATAGGTAAGCAAGAGGTACAGGGGTCAGCGGCTGCACCAGACCTGTTAATATAGGGGGGGCAAGAGGGGGGAAAGCTTAAGTTTGAGGGAGCAAACATTGATTTTTCATGTCATTTTGGACTGCTGAAAAAGCTTTGACTTATGGCAATGACGGATTTACACCACCTTACTTCTTGAGCTGGGTTAACATGAATATTGCATTACAATGGTTTGGGGAAAAAGTGGAGGTGGGGATTAGGGGGGCAAATTGGGAGGGGGGGCCAAAAGAAAGTAACTGGGGGCATTCATATATTCACATTCACATTTTATTCACAGTGGAGTGCCCAGATGGTTTTGTCACCCGCTATGATACCTGCTACCTCCTTCAAATCAACGAATCAGCAACATATGAGGAGGCCCAAATTGCCTGCCAGAACCTCTCCATCTACGGCGGGCACCTCATCCTCCTGAACGATCTGTCAGAGCAGACCTTCGTCACCCAGATGCTCTTCGATAACTACGCCGACACCACCCAGATGTATTTCACCGGAAACCTTCTGACGTCCGGGAACCTCACCCTGGACTGGGTGTTTGCCCGAAGCGCTGGGGATTTCAATCAGACTACGTGGGAGATGGTTGGGGAGACGCCGTGGGGGAACGGTGGCCCTCCAGCGAATGGATCCAGTGGGTGTGTGTTGCTCAGCTTGAATGGGACGTCTTGGAGATGGGAGTTGGGTGACTGCACGGGGAGTCTTGGGTATATTTGTGAGGTCAATCTAGGTGAGTACTGACTGATGTGTCGTGGCTGAGCGTTGAAGAGCGCCGGATTCAATGTTTGGTGTTTCTGATCAGCAGAGTGTAGGTTCGAGTCCCGGTCATGGCACTTGCGTCTTTGAGCAAGATACTTTACCATAATTGCTTTGTCCTGAGGATGGGACATTAAGCTGTAGGTCCCGTGTCCTTGTGAGGCATCCTTGGTTTCATTACCAGAAATATATGATAATAATAATAATAATAATGCATTTAATGACCGATCAGCTGTATTTTTGGGGTCAGTAATTTCCAGATTTTCGGTACACATTTTGAGAACCAATCACTGAGCAGGAGTACTATAGTGTTTCGGTTGCTGTAACACAATTTTACCAGTTCAAAATAATTAGTTAATAATAATTGTCAACATAGGTCTTTACAAACAAACAATGTATTATGACATCATGATATTCACAAAGCAGCAACAGTTTTTAACAAAAAAGTAGATGTTAATTTTGCGTCGGAGATAAAGAATTTGATTTTTTTTTTTACCCTTACACCAATGTGTATTTAGCACTGCATACTCAGTACTTTCCCGATTTCTGTGAAAATAAAATCCACAGGCAATTCACTCAGCTCTAAGCACATCTGCTCTAGCAATGCAAAGGTTGTGGGTTTGAATCCTACCAGAGTGGTTTACCCGCGGATTTTTTTTTCTCAGAGAAATCGGGGAAAGTACTGAGTATACAGTGCTTAATTCACATCAGTGCAAGGGTAAAAACCAAATTATAACAAAAAAGTAGCAAAATTGTTCCTGAAGCATAGATAGGAAGTCTACAGGTCGACTGATCCCCAGATGCCCAGAGTTCAACCTAACCTTTTAAGATTATTGCTTGAATACTTGTTATGGGATTTGAATCAAGTTTTGCTTCTCCACCGTATTTATTATTAAATTTATTATTAATTTATACCTGTTGTCTCCTGTTCACAGCTGGCGGAAGTTGGAGCCCCTGGGCAGGCTGGGGCGAGTGTAATTCATCATGCGGTGCTGGGAACCAGACTAGAGAGAGGTGGTGCGAGAGACCAGCCCCTATCTTAGGAGGAGCAAACTGCACCGGGCCCAGTCTGGACACCAGACCGTGTGCTACAATATGCCCGATAGGTAAGGATGGAGAACACGTTTCTTGTAACAATGTTCTTATTCTGGGGTACCTTTTTTTCTTAAAAAAAAAAAAAAAAAACTGAGTGTGAAAGTTTGATCGGTTTTCTGTCATTCATAAGTCATGATAGGAAGGTTAAATTCTGGATGGGAATAAGAAAAATTATCTTTTGAGTAATCGTGGGGTGTCGTGGCCGAGCGGATAAGAGCATCAGACTCAAGTTCTGGTGGTTAAGTCATCGGGATGTGGGTTCAAATCCCGGTCGTGACGCTTGTGTCCTTGAGCAAGACACTTAACCATAATTGCTTCTCTCCACCCAGGGGTAAAATGGGTACCTGTGAGGGCAGAGATGGTTTATGTGAATGATTAGCTTGGAGCGCGGTAAACTCGCAGCACCGGCTGTATACTCCCCAGGGAGCTGAGATGGTTTAAGGAATGAAATATAAGGCCCAGTGACCATGGGTAATAATGTCAGAAGCGCTTTGATACGGCATTCGGTCTGTGATAAAGCACTATATGAGAATCGATTATTATTATCATTATTAATTCTAGCAAAAAAAACGTAACGGTGATGCCTTAATCTTTTGTCAGGAGCTATTTTATTGCTTACGATCTTTTGTTACTGGAAAAAAGTACTTTGTGTGCCTGGAAACTGGCATAGAGCAATACTCTCTTCTTCAAGGCACAAAACAAAATGAAAATCAAAAAGAAATTCCCACAAAGAATCTTTCTTGTTTCAGAACATTGAAAAGCTTCCCTGGGCTTTGTATCTTCAAGAATCTTTAGAAATTGACAAAACTTTGACTTTTTTCTCTTGCTTTACAGTTACTTGCCCACTTGGTTTCTCGGTCCATAATGATAGCTGCTATGCTGTAATCGATGGCGCAGGTCTCTACTCATCGCGCGACCAAGCCCAGTCATACTGTGAAACTTTCGAATACCGGGGTCACCTCTCCTATATCCAATCAGAGGCAGAGTTAGACTTTGTCAGCTTCCGATTGGAGGATTCAAATATCGGACATGCCGAGTTGGCTTGGATCGGACTGATGTATACAGGAGCTGCTCTTACGTATTGGAACGGAAGTGAGACGGTGAACACGAGTTCTTGGTCTGGCGCCGTGCCGTGGGCTGCTGGGTATGGGGAGTCCACCGACGAGGCTTGTGTAGGGATGGCGTATGATGCGGCAGAGTGGAAGTGGGGAATGGCCAATGCCTCCTGCGATGTTGCCTCAGGATTTGTCTGTGAAGTGACTCAAGGTTTGTAAATGTCTTCTTAGGGCTGTACCTGAATCACCGATTAGGAGTGGACGAGAGTTTGCCTATGGCTTTACCTTTTAGTACCTTCAGAGTTTTTCCCGTTGTTTTTGGAAGAACACAGATTGAATCCCAATTATGTCTTCAAAATCCAGTTCTTTAAATTTTCTAAAGGGAAATTAATGTCTGTGTATAACCCTGTTTTGGCACTGGGCACCTGAGAATGATTACTAATTTTTATTGACACTCTTTGGTTTGTTTTGCAGCTCCTGGTAACTGGGGGTCCTGGGGTGCATGGGCAGAGTGTAGCGTCACCTGTGGTAACGGGACCCAGACACGTCATAGACCATGTGACAATCCAGCCCCAGTCCTTAATGGAGACTATTGCCCGGGGAGTAACAGCAGTATGCGGAACTGCAGCATCCTGTGCCCAGTCGGTAAGATTATTGTAAATTTATCTATCGTTGACCAATGACAACAACTTTCAAAATGTTGTTTCTTGTAAAAGCCTGATTTTTTTAGGTACAGTTTTTTGCACTGTAGGGGCTTATGAATTATACAATAAAACTAATCTGCATTTGGACATCTTCATGCAGCGTTCTCCCTTAACTGTGGTCCCCTTGCCAGATGCCAGCTAAAACACCTGAGGACCAGTCAAAATTCTCTAGCAGTGGTTTGGCTGGCTAGTTCGGTGTTGAAGAGCATCCCTATTTAATATGAACTGTGGACTTGTGACAAAAATTCTCGACTAGTTGAATGACAAGCTAACTGGTCCTGCTGGCTAGTCACTGAAAATGTCAAGAGCAAATGCTGTTCATGTACAGATAGCTTGGTTCATTTCAGGCTCGTTTCACGCATGTAGTTACCTCATCAATATGTTTTCAATTTTACTCCAACAGTTACCTGCCCATCTGGTTTTGACCCGTACTATGACAGCTGCTACAGCACTGTGTACGACCCTAAAGATTTTGCGTCTTTCGACACTGCAAACTCCTCCTGTTTGGACATGACGGAAGGCGTCGGCCACCTCGCCCAC
This sequence comes from Pisaster brevispinus, assembly GCA_023634235.1. NCBI lineage: Eukaryota > Metazoa > Echinodermata > Asteroidea > Forcipulatida > Asteriidae > Pisaster > Pisaster brevispinus. The sequence goes on from JAMKCF010000017.1 coordinate 11,646,564, forward strand.
ATCAACAACTACCCCGAACAAGAATTCCTCAACTGGGTTCTGAAGAATCTTTTAACTAACACGAGCAACGCCGTGTACGCCGGGATGACGTATAGCTCCCCCAACGTGAACTTCTACAGCGACAGCGGGAGTCCGGATGAGACGACGTACCCGGATGGTTCCATTTGGGCAAAGGGGTATCCGGTGTTGGGAGGGGGAGACTGCGTGGGGTTGGTGTACAGTAATCCGCTGTGGGAATGGCTGCTGGGCAATGTGGATTGTAATGATGACCGGGCGTACATATGTGAGATCACCCAAGGTATGATGGCGGTCAAGGAATTTTCAAAGTCTACCCTTTACCTTAATGGCATACACCATTTTGGCATGCATCTTCTGTTGTATGGACTGAGCTGATGTACAGATTCATGCAAAACCTGTAGAGGATCTTCATTGCCCCATTCAAATTTATATTGTGACCGAATTATTTGTCTTCAGTTCTCAAATTCAAATTTAAGATTTTCTAGTTTTTCATATTGGCAAAACAAACCATTCTACAGTTTGCTTCTTGCACTGTGACTCTCTCTCATTGTAATAATGCTGATACTTTGTAGAAATAAACATTTCAGTGTGTGTATAATCCACTAAAACAAGCTAAACTGGAAGATTTTGAAGAATTTGTTGTCATTCCATCGACCCAAAGTCTTGAAATCTACAGCATGTCAAACTATCCCAACATTGCAACCTGCCTTTTCCGAAAATGTTTCAGGTCACTTTAAAAAAAGCAAGAATACATAGTCTATACAAAGATGTATACCATCCTTGGCCATTGTGGTTATTACCTTGTTAACGGTGACATGGGTGGCATAGTGCATAAAGCGCTCGCCTGTCACCAATATTGCTCTTGTTCGAATCCCAGCTCAGGCCATATGTGAGTAGAGTTACGCATTGGTTCTCTCCTATGCCACGAGGGTTTCTCTCCGGGCTTTCCGGTTTTCCTTAATCTGGAAACACCAAACACTTTCGATCTCTGGCTGTGCTCCGTGTTCATGTATGGGGTTGATTTTGCTAACTGCCAAAGGCGCCCTCGCATGCCTGGAGCTCAAACTTGTTGTAGCCGCGTCCTTCGCAATTCATCTTCTCAGGTGCTAGTAAGGATGGTTAGCCTCCCAAATTATTATTATTATTTTTACTATTATCGACCATCAAATAATAAACCTCAAGGGAAACTGACTGGGTAAATATAAAATGATTTGGGTGAGAAAAATTGATTAGAGCGTGATTTGAACCAGAGACATTCAGATTAACGTGCTAACACTCTACCACCTGAGCTATCTAGCCCTGTGTTGGCGGTCTCCCTAATTTGTCAATATCTTTGTTCAACGTTTTTATTAACGTTCACAAGGTGCTAGATAAATGCTTGTCATAATTAAAACTTGGCTCTAAATAAAAATAATGGAAGCTTTGAGACGCTCGTGAAGTTCAACTAATAAGAACTGAATATCAATTTTGTTTTGTAGGTGATGGTAGCTGGGGGTCTTGGGGAGCCTGGAGCCAGTGCACCGAGTCTTGCGGAGTAGGGAACCAGACCCGCCTACGATCCTGCGATGATCCCCCGCCCATCCTAGGTGGCAATGACTGTGTGGGAAGCAACAATGACACCAAAGTGTGCAACTACACTTGTCCTATCGGTAAGTCTGTCTCAAATAATAATTCAAAAAAGAAGTTGGAAGTCGTTCTTACCACAGCTATGCACAGAGTAAAATTTTTCAAAGCTCCTGCACATGAATTGGATCAGAAATCAGCAAATCTGTCAGTGGACCCAAATTATCTTAATGTGCTTTTCAGGAATGGAATTTCACCTTTGAGAGGGCAAGGCCATTTTCAATTTGCAAAGGGCACTTCCACTGAAGAATCTAAGAATCTCTGGGAAACCTTTGAAGGGGCACCAAGGGCAAGACTAGGGGCAACAGAGGCCATTGCCTCCATGACCGACTAAATGTGGGCACTGGAACTTGCTCCTAGTTGCGCGGATAATGCCTCACTTTGGGCACTATTTTTGTGATGGCGGTAAATCTATATTTGTTTGTTTGTTTTGTAAACGGTCCAGTGACCTGCCCAGACGGTTATTCAGCTGGCTATGACAGCTGCTACTTCGCTGAGACAAACTCCTCTCTCTTCATGGACTATGAGGGCGCTAACTCAACCTGCGCCCTGATGACGAACGACACCGGACATCTGCTTCACGTCAGTGACGAGACCGAGCTGAACCGAGTCAGCTGGATAATGAAAGGTCATGGGACGTACACAATGGATGCTTTCTATACAGGTAAACTAGCCATGCAAATGAGATGAATGATGCATGAAATGTAAATTAGACGAATGATGCGTTAATGTAATATTCATAAGGACTTAAATACAAACATGTACATGTATAGTGCAACACTAATATACTCAGTTCAAGACCAAGCCTCCAAATCCACTCATGTACTCACGTTGTTTAGACCAGCATTTCAATTATATTCATATGTGTGACGTAGTTCTACTCTAAGCCACACCCACTTCAAGCAGACTGGCTCCAACGATTGCCAGAAGCCCAAAGCAAATGCATTGAGCAAGGTTTTCTTTTAGAATTGATGTATGCAAAAATATAGCTTTAAGACTTGCCCTCCAGTGATGTTTTGCAGAGCCTCAAGGTCTTGTCAGAATGATCAGTTTCAGTCATAAGGAATGCCTGAGTATACACAACGAAATGAGTGTTTTTTTAGTAAAATTACACACAAATTTATGCCAGTTTTGGAGCTGGAGGTACCCAAAACCTTGTGAGTACAGCGGATGTGTGTGTGTTTGTGACGTATTGACTTACCACCATGATTGCTTCATTTTTGACCTGGCAATTTAAATATGACTGGACTCAATCAGACCGTTGTTGAAGATGACTAACATAAATGAAATTGTTCCCCAGGATGGGATGTTTCCGCTGTACTTTTCCCATATTTTCCCCTTTTTCCCGCTGTACTTCTTTCCAAGAAAGCTTTGTGATTTAAAAAAAATCAGCAATCCAGTACTATTTTGTGTAAATGAAATTACTTTATCTGTTTCTGAATGTGCGTTCTGCTGCTCCCGATTGTGCGTTATACGCATGTGCGTTTTCCTCACATGCCCCGTGCCTTTGGAACTGTCTCCCTCATCAAGTCCATTCTGCAGAGTCACTGGAAACTTTCAAGAAACATCTGAAAACTTTTCTATTCAATGATTGATTGCTCAGGACCAACTGTCTTTTCCTATTATTTGTGCCTTGTTTTATTTGCTTCTCATAGTGTACTGTTTTCTTGTAAAGCGCTGTGGTATGCAATGTAAGAGGGCTCTATACATGCCCGTTATTTATTATTTGGGTTTAAACAAAAAAAATTGACTGGAGCAGGACTTGAACCAACGACCTCAGGGAGACCACCAACATAGGGCTGGATAGCTCAGTTGGTAGAGCGCCGGTACGTTAATCCGGAGGTCGTTGGTTCAAGTCCCACTCCAGTTAATTTTTCTTTGTTCAAACCCAAATTATATAAAATTTACCCAGTCAGTTTCCTTCGTGGTTTATTACTTGATATATTATTTATTATAACTACAGGTATGAAGTATGCTAGCAGTTCCGCCTCTTACGATGACGGCAGTGGAAGCCCTACCTGGGGCAGTTATGACCCATGGAAGAACAACTACCCAACAAGCACATCTGGGGATGAGTGTGTCATGTTGATGTATAACCATGCAACGTGGGAGTGGAAACTTGGGAACAAGGGCTGTAATGACTCGTACGGCTTCGTCTGTGAGATAACTCAAAGTAAGTGTGTACTATCAATGAAAAAATCTTAGCATAGAGATCGTACAATCGTGGTTTTTGGAAGAGTACATTAAATTTTAAAATCATTGTATCCTAGAAGAGTAAATTTACTCCCATTCTATAGTTTTTAATCAAACACACCATGTAACAAACACACCATGTAACAGACACACCATGTAACAGATGCCACGTAACAAACACCACGTAACAAACACACCATGTAACAAACAATATGTAACAAACACACCATGTAACAAACACCATGTAACAAACATTCCATGTAACAAAGACCATTTGATAAACACACCTTGTAACAAACATCACGCAACAAACACACCATGTAACAAATACCACTTAACAAGCACTACCTAAAAACACCACCTAACAAACATATCATGTAACGAACACAACACTTAACCACAAACTGACATGGCCAATCGTTTTAGTGCATCAGACTCAAATTCTGGGCCAAATTTCTGGAACAAATCCTTTACCTCGTTGGGGGTCACACAAACGCTTTTAATATCAATCTTTTTTGAACAGCTCATGGCAACTGGGGTGGATGGAGTGCGTGGAATGATTGCAGCCTCACCTGTGATGAAGCTCCAAACATGGGTACCCAGAGCCGTAACCGTACCTGCTCCAACCCGGCCCCTATCCTAGGAGGTGACTACTGTGAGGGAAACGAGACAGATAAACAGGCGTGTGGATCCCAGTGCCCTCCTGGTAAGTACCAGAATGCCTCAGCACTGGCGTGTCGTGGCTGAGCGGTTATGCGCATCGGACTCAAGCTCTGGTGTAATGATCAGGTTTCGAGTCCGGGTCGTGACACTTGTGTCCTTAACCATTATTGCTTTGTTCTTTGTATGGGACGTGAAGCGTAGGTCCTGTGTGTTGTGTAATGCATGTAAAAGAAGCCAGTTAGACTTATCACAAAGAGAGGGGGTTTGCCCCGGTGTTTCTGGCAGTGGCTGCTGAATGCACCGCAGCACCTTGTAAACTTTTATAAGGTTCCATATGTTGGTCTCATAACTCAAAAAAATAAAAGAAAATGTTTCCGTTTGTTGATTGCCTTCAGTATCTTACTATCTGTGCCCTGTATAAAACAATATATCATTATTATTACTGCTATTATTAAACGGAACAGTAACTACCAACTCTTACCGAAAATGTTTGTGTCAGATTTGGAATGAAACCTTTTTTTATTTGACCTTGTTTTGCTCTGTCTTGACCTCCCCAGTGCACGGTAACTTCACAGCGTGGGTGTACGGTGACTGCACTGTGTCGTGCTACACCTACTATGAGAGCGATCTGACCCGTTACGGTGGCCTTCAGAATCGCACCCGCAACTGCACCGATCCTGCCCCTCGCTACGGCGGAGACGAGTGCGTCGGAAACGCCACTGAGATTGTCAGCTGTGGAACACAGGATGGAAACATCTGCCCATCAAGTAAGAACCACAGATGGGCTTTTAAAAGCTATGTTTGAGTGCCAACTTAGAGCAAGTTCAAGTGCTAACTTTTAGTCAATTTGTGATGTAATTCATGCATGGATTGATTCGTCGAATGTGGCAACAAGGCGACAACACAGTGAACTTAAAACATGTTTTGGCCCGTAAAAAAAATAACTTGCATAATTGTGCAATAATAACTATTATCTTAATGATTGGCATAATTTATTGGCAAAAACCTGCCATTTATTGTTAGAACTACTACTCTAGGAGATTTGTTAAAATTAACTTTGTGTGTGATTGAAAAAAAAGTTCCAAAACTTTCTTTGTCAGGTTACCTAACTGCCATGTTTCTATGTTTTACTTGATACATGGGCTTCATATTTTGGAGTATCTTCAATTGTAGATGAAAAAAAGTAATGACTTCTTTTCAGATGATTTTTGCGATACCTTTCTAGTTTTATTTGCAGAAATATATAAATAAGTAAACAACTGAGTCTCTCTCTCTCTTTTAGTCAATGGGTCCTGGGCATCATGGAGTAACTTCTCTCAGTGTAGCACCACGTGTGGAGGCGGGACACGCAACCGAACACGACACTGCACCAACCCAAGGGCTCAAAATGGCGGAGAAAGTTGCCCGGAAAACGGGACGGAGTCTGAGACATGCAACACTCAGCCATGTCCAGGTAAATCGGTGTACACATTTAGGATTTACCTGAAGCCATCTTTGTCTGTCTCCCAGACTCACTAAGGCAGTTAACCATAGTGGTGCATTTTGTTCTTGACTGGGGCCCGTACTGCAATTCTCAGTTCGGTCATGAGGTTTTTCCCCAAGTCTTTCAGGGCAAGCCCCAAGTGAAGCCTCATGCCTTTAGGGTAGGTCCTAAGTCTGGAATGTTTTTCTTAAGAGATCAGTGATTTATCTAGCTTGGAAAGTTTTTCAATCCTGAGATTTAACACTACTTGTAACAAGTGATACAAATTTTTGTCAATTAATTTTGGGTTGAACAAAGAAAAATTAACTGGAGCAGGATTTGAACCTGCTACCTCCGGATTAATGTGCCAGCGCTCTACCAACTGAGCTATCCAGCCCTAATGTTAGTGGTCTCCCTATTTTGTCAATATTTTTGTTCCGGGGTGCCAGTCAGAAACCATTCAACCTGTTATTGCCATATATCCAGGGATCACACCCAAGTTTTTGGGAAGCGGCAGGAGATGGATCACCTTAGGGGATGCAATTTTGTTTTTTAAAAATATCATTCAAGTAATAAATCACACGAGAATCTGACTTGGTAAATTTTAACTAATTTTGGGTTGAACAAAGAAAACTTGATTAGAGCATGATTTTAAACTGAGAACTCCAATTTTGATATTACAAATTTGTTGTCCTTATAGTTGATGGTAATTATACTTCGTGGTCGGCTTGGAGTGAATGCACAGAGACATGTATTGGTGGAGAGCAATACCGTGAGCGTAACTGCACGAATCCGGAGCCAGCCTACGGGGGCCTGAACTGCAGCGGTGTGACGATACAGTGGCAGAACTGCAGCGAGGACACACAATGCTCAGGTAAGATTTTGTCTCCGCTAACGGGACAAACCATTATGTGGCACGACGTGGACAAATGATCAAGTGCATCGTACTTTGCATTTATACCCGAGCAAGATATTCTTCCTACTTCTGGTTTTCTAGTTTTCTAGAGAAATTGTTATTAATAAGGCTTGAAAAGTCTATTAGAGCCTATACACATGTAGTACAGCCCTTATTTATTTTTCAAGGTTGTCTTAACTCCTTTATTTATTTTTTAGTGTTTAAAAATTCTACTTTCATGTTTTGGAGCTTAAATTAATTGCGCGGGTAAGTTGTCTCCTCTAAGGGGTCATTCAGAATTGTCAATGCTAACAATATTTCGATCTTTTTTGGGAGCCACGCATGAGAAGGCTTTCTAGCCATAAGAATTTTTTCCTGGTATTGTGGGAGTAAAGGAGCATCTCAAAAGTTGGGTACGTTCTAGGCGCAAAGGAACGTTCCCGTGGGCACACACCAGCAATCCATTGGACCGCCACAACATTCCACTGGACCGCAGCATTGTGCCAAAGTATTGGAGAAATCCTACGCAAGTGACAATGCGCATTAGTATTTTGAACATCCGTTGAATCAATTGTACTCAATAAAATATTTGTTTTAAGGACCAAATGCCTGTATACAGCAGGTCGTTTTGATTGGTAAGCAGTTTGGAATATTTATTTCTCTTTTTCCTTTGCAGTTGTTTTTGAAGATGAAACCATAGCAATTTTATGTAACTTTACCTTTTGCTGTTGACAGTTCACGGTGCATGGAGTGAGTGGTCAGCATGGAGCAACTGCACCGTGGAGTGTGAGGGTATTGGATTCCAAAATCGCACCCGTACCTGCTCCAACCCCGCCCCTGCCTATGGAGGAGACGACTGCCCGGTGGGTGAGCCTAACAACGAGACCAGAGTCTGTGGCACCCAAAACTGTCCAAGTGAGTTTCGAGCTGTTCCAATCGCATGTTTTAATCTTTAGGTTTTTTTTCACGCAATTTGTGCTGGTGCTGAAGTGCTGATTGTAACTTTTTAATCCTGGGTATTTTTTCATCTTTGTAGTTGATGGTGGCTTCAGTAATTGGCTTGGGTGGTCAGAGTGTACGGCGCACTGTGGAACCGGCGGGGTGCGTTACCGTCACCACCCCTGCACTAACCCCATCCCCCAGTATGGAGGCAATGAATGTGAAGGGGATGCATACATCAGGGAGGAGTGTGACTCAAGTGTAGCATGCAGAGGTGAGGTTTAAGAATTTAACACTAGGCTTTGGAAAAGTCGTAGCAAATTTATATACGATATTTACTGAAAACTTTGTAAGGATTGTATATTGGCGTGTCGTGGCCTGTCTTATAGTGCTTCTCTTTGTTCAAGCGCTATGAGTACCTTATTGGTATATTTTTGTGCTATTACATAATATTATTATAATCCTACTGCTATTATTTCTTAACCTCAAAAGCAAAAAAAAGTTAGTATGGCCACACCATAATTTTTTTTAGAATGAAAAATACTAGAAAGTGTTGAATTAAAAAATGCAGTTCTCTTCACTTGTACATTTGTTTCTTCATTGACTGGAACCAATTTATTTGACCCTGTTATCAACTTTGCTCATCTCAAAAGGTTCTCAAACGATTTTTCTCCAAATCCAATCCAAATCACTGCAACCAAACAGGCTGGAAGAAAGAAATCGTCTGGTTCCTCTTTTGTGCAATGTAAGCTTAATTTAGATGTCCAATACATCAACAGATACGTTCAGCACAGTGGCACGTGACAAAATGGCCTACCAGAGTTCTGTGGTGAGCAACATGTCGGCAGAGTTTGCTATTGATGGCAACACAAACGGCTCGGTGTCAGCCAAGTATTGCAGCCAAACCAACACAGAGACTGACCCATGGTGGCAGGTTGACCTCGGGGGTGTGTACCAGGTCAAGGAGGTCAGAGTTCATACGAGGTCTAATGCCTGTGACTCTGAAGCATGTGGTAGGTTATTGAACTGACACAAATTTTGACCTGGGCCCAATTTCATAGAGCTGCTTAAGCACAAAAAGTAGCTAAGAACAACAGAAATATGCTAACCAGAATAAGGTTACCAGCAAATGTAGAATGCCACATGTAAAATCTTTGACTGGCATCCTGCTTTTTGTTGCTAAGCAGAAATCTGCTAAACACAATTCTCTGCTTAATCAGCTCTGTGAAATTTGACCCTGATCAAACTAAAGAGAGTTAAAATAAAAAAATCTTTATGCACTTCGAACATAGTACTATATGCTCATGTTATTGTTTAGAAAATTACAGGACGATTCAAAACCAGAATGAATTTCCTCTTCTAGATTGGGGGATCCTACCTTTCATTGTGCGGGTTGGCATCAGCAAAGACGTCGAGGGTAACATTAGGTGTGGAGAGCTACAGACAGCTGGTAATAGCTCCCTGTTTGTTGTTGACTGTGGCACCCCTCTATTCGGCCAATACGTTGCAGTCCATCGCATACAGGAAGATGCAGCACTGACGCTCTGCGAAGTTGAAGTCACCATTGGTGAGTCCAGTTCAAGGTCTTGGTTTTTTTGGAGGAGTAAACTAATTTTCATCCTAAAAACTTTCAAGAAGAGAGCATCTCAAAAGTCACGTTCTAAGGCGCAAAAGAATGTTTCCGTGTAACCACCCGCACTCCATTGGATCACAGAACGTTCCACTGCCAGACCACATCATTTTGCCAAAGTAGAGGAGCCTTCCAACACGAATGAAGACTCGCATAACTATTTTGAACGTCCCAACGGTACACTCTGGCGGTCTAATGGAATGGTCCATGAACACAAACCCTATGAACCCTATGAACCCTATGAACCATGAACCCTATCCAGTGAGAGCATTTCTATAGTTCAAACTTTTGACACAATCCCTAAACACATGCAATCCGTAAAAAAACAATACTTATTTTAGATCAGTTTTGTTTGCAAGGGAATTGACTAATCATTTGATGTTCAATATTTACAGTGTCGTCCACCTACCATGTCAATGGTTCAGCAGGTCATGGTAGTTTGACCTTTGACCAGGCTAAGGAAGTCTGCAACAAACAAGGCGCTGAGCTGTCCACCTATGATGACCTGTACGACGTGTGGTCCAGCGAGGGCCTGGATGGATGCAACCTGGCATGGCTGGCTGATGGTTCTGTACGGTGTCCCATACAGGGTACCAACAGCTCCTGCAGTCTGAGTCAGAGTGCAGGGGTGTACAACGGCGGCACACCAGGGGCGAATGAGACGTACGATGCTTACTGCTCAAGCCGTGGTAAGAATGGATTGTATGTTGTAAACATTTGTTGAATACAACCAAGAATGCATTTCACCTGGGTCGAATAGAAAAGCTTAATCAGAAAACATTGCTTAATAATTTGCTGGTAAGCCAATTAGAGCAGGATAACCAGTCACAGATGGTGCATGGAGTTTTGGCCGGTAGCCTTATTCTGGTAAGCAAAATTGTTTTGGGGTTAGCTACTTTTTGTGCTTGAGCAGCTCTATGAAGTTTGGTGAATAATCAAAGTAGACCCCTTGCATGTGCCGCTATGGAAATCTACATACCTCAGTGACATCAGTGAGGGTGCTGTTTGAGCTTGTTACATCATAAGCAAGTGGGTGATAGAATCTAAGTTGATTTTGTGTATGCAGGTGTGGGCATGAGTTGCCCTGCACCCACAATCAATTTGCAAATTTTGTTTGCAATTTCTAAAAAAAGTAGTAATTTACAACCTAAAAATGCACGGCCGGTCTTACACATACTTCATACATGGTGTTGTTAGGGATAATGACCATTATAAGTGCTTTGATGGTTACTGGACAAGATAGACCACCAATAATTTATTTTTCACCATTCTCTCAGGTCAAGAGGGCGAGCCCTTGGGTCTGATCTCTGGCCTAATTGCAGACTCCAAGATCACCGCTTCGTCCATGAACCAGACTGGATCATGTGGCCCAGAGTACGCCCGGTTGTATCACTCCGATGCTACAGCAGCATGGGTACCAGCCAAACATCGCCGGAAGGAATGGCTCCAGATTGAGCTAGAGGAGCCGGTGACCTTGAAGGCCATAGCGACGTCTGGGATGCCGTGTTGTGATTCTTGGGTGACGGGCTACTACATAAAATATTCTTTTGATGGCGTAGATTGGACGTACTATCAACAAAGCGGCAGTATTAAGGTGGGGCATTTTAACCCTTTACTGAATAACCAAGGCCACCTTATTCTACAGAAAATATTCCACCTCTTCCTTATCCTTATTGAAGTGTGACATTTGCACCGAAATGGATAAATTCCAACAACAGAGAGCGTAACTTTACTTGGTTTGCACCGAAATTAATCAAATCCAACAACAGAGGGCGCCTCTTTACTTGGTTCGCACAAAAATTAATCAATTCTAACAACAGAGGGTGTCACTATCCTTGGTTCGGTTTCTAGCTTCACATGACAGTCTTCAGCCGTGATGAATTCAAGAATGAAAAGTGCGCCCTCTGTCGGATTATCGCGTTAGGAGTATGAGGTTGTAACGTCTTGGACCAAGACTTCCTTCTGGTTTGAACCTTACATGATTCCAACATTGTCTCGTTTCAGTTCATGGTGGCCAACTATGACAGCACCTCAGTGGTGCGCAACACGCTTCCTGAGCCAATCCCAAACGTTCGCTTTGTGCGCATCGAGCCACGCTCTTGGAACGGCAGCATCAGTTTGAGACTGGAGCTGTTCGGAGACTATGAACCCGGTAAGGATGATTAGCTTCTGACTTGTACCCCCGAACAAAGATGTTAACAATATTGGGAGACCTCCAACATTAGGGCTAGATAGCTCAATTGGTAGAGCACTGGCACACGGAGGTCATTGGTTCAAATCTTGCTCGAGCCAATTTGTCTTTGCTCTTCCCAAATGGTGTCCCTTGTCGCTTATCACTTGATTAAGAACAGGAATCTCAGAAGACATCCAAACTTATTCTTTTTGAAGATGACATCATGGGCGTACTGTCTGACTTACTCGTAGACTATTTATCTGTAACCAGCATTTTAACAGTTTTGTGTGTGGACATTTAAGTATGGTATAATGATAAACTTAACATGAATCAAAGGTCTTTAATGCACCAAAACTTGGGTTCGGTGTACCTGAGTACCACACTCCAGAGATACAAGATTGTTAGTGACGACAGCTTGTATTACAAAAAGTCGTAGTTATACAAACCTTACAATAAAATCTGATTATGATGAGCTGTCATTCCTATTCTCGACTATCAAATCACAAACTAGTGGTTCAAAAATGCCAATGATATAATTTGGATGATTGTTGGTTTATGAACAGTGGATGGAGAGTGGAGTTCGTGGGGCTCTTGGGGGGAGTGCTCGGTACCATGTGAAGGTGTGGGTACATGGCAGCGTAATCGCAGCTGTAGTGAGCCCTCACAGAGCCGCAAGGGCAGACGGTGTCAAGAGGACCCCTACCGTGACCGCATCGGTGAGTTACTCAGCCTTGACAGTCATATAACATTACAGGATGTGTACTACAGCAACTCGATTGTCAACCCTTACCCCCTTGTGTCTTTGACGAGAGACTCTCCTGTATCCACCCAAAAAACTCTACTTTATAGTAACTCATCAACCAGATGTTTGGACTTAATACATAAGATTTGTATTTAATAGATGTTAAATAGATTCGTATTTAGGGAGACTGCCAACAGCTAGATAGCTCAGTTGGTAGAGTGCTGGCGCGTTAAACCAGATGTTGTTGGTTCAAATCCCACTCTAGTCAATTTTTCTTTGTTTGACCCCAAATTTGATTGGTATTTTACCAAATACCCAAGTGTAAATAAACAGTAAAATCCATTTCCACATTTTCTTAACGGTTAAACGAAGCCGACAGCACAAAAGAAATTAGACATTCCTTTTCTTTATTAAAATGTTAGCCCCAGACACTATCCAGAGAGAGCAATTGACATCCTTTTTGTTGGTTGAATGTTTCTTATCTTAATCTCCTGGGAATGTAATACATTATTTTCAATCCCCTGCAAATTGTTAAACATTTTGCTTTGTACCTGCCCCACTGTGGTTTGTGGTTTTGTGACTAAATATTTACAGTCACAAAACCACAAACCACAGTGGGTTACAACGTTCTATTTTGAATCCCTGAAAGTGTGTTGACATCTGTTGCTCTTATAGATGGGTTCATAGTTCTGATTGGAATCAGTAGAAACAGTTAAATGGTTAATTGGAAGTCACAAGTTCTATTTAACCGCTTAAGAAAATATGCACAACTCTAGAAAATCCTAAACAATTATCTTGTAGAATTGTGATCCATCCTGACAAACTGTCAATTAACATTGTTTTGAAATTAAGATTTGCGTTTAAACGATGGGATTACATCTGTTATAAGGTTTTTTTGGTTCCGAAAAAAACCGCTATAACAACTCAGCTTATCAGTATTTCCAGCTTATCTCCTGAAGACAATCAAAGTGAACTGATCGAAACTTTGGTTTTGCTTATTTCCTTAGCCAACCCTCTTAAGTTCTTCAGCCAAACCAGTCTCTCTGAGCTAACAGGCTATGACATAGAGACGGTCGAGGATGTCGAGACAGCCAAGTTCTGTGCCTTGATCTGCCTGTGGGACCGCCCAGCTTGCCAATCATTCAACTACGACCCCTTGACCTTGGAATGTGTCCTTAGCAACACCTCAGCAACCATTGAGAATGTTGAGCTCTCCACTATCAATGTGACCAGCAATTATTACGAACTCGGTAAGTCAATCCTTTCTATGTGTGCTCTTTTGTTTTAACACAATTTCTTTTCACTGTTAAAGTTTTCACTATTTAAAGGTGGTATGGTTGGCTTTTGCAAAAGAAATAAATTTGCTGTACAGACTTGGGCTTTTCATCCTTTGACAATTTTGAATTGATATTTCTTTGCAGAGTACTCATCCTGTAACGTGCATAAAATTATCAAGCGAGGGCGTGGTTTAACACCACATAGCGGGGTGTACGACATCACCGTGGAGGGCAGTACTCTCTCTGTCTACTGCGACATGGATCGTGATGGAGGAGGATGGACGCTTCTCGTGACCTCGGCAACAACCTATGGATGGGATAACGATACAGTGCTGCTAAGGAACGCCAGTTACCCTAGCATTGAGAACGATTATTCCATCTTAAAACACGCTGATGCTATTAAGAATGGAGGAACTGGGGCTACTTTTAAGGTACTTAAACACATCTTTACCTTCTAATTAGAATTATAAAACAAGGTTGGTAAGGATAAAAAGAACATTGTTCAATTATAGTGTGAAAGCTTACTGATTATTAAGTTCATACTAGAACCATTTTTTCTGTGAAATATATGAAGTCATATTCCAAAATGTATTTGAAAGCCTAAAAAATGCAACAGCTGATTTTGTTACAACTAAAGTTGAGGACAGTGTGTTTACATGCTGAAAATTGTACATGGTTGTTTACTATTTTCGCCAGACTCACAGAACAGATTAACAAAAAATGAGGTTTGACAAAGCTCAATATAACAACTGCGTGTTATTATTGTTGTAAATAAGTGTTTTTGTTTGTTTGTTCCTGTACAGTATCGCCTTGAATCAATTCAGAGAGGCAAGTGGGGCGGTATCTTTGAAGCTCCTAGGAACCACTCCTTCACCTCATCAGCGTACTCTCAACGAGCCAGCCTGGTCCAAATGTTCAACTCATGGCGCTCTGGTAACGCCTCGCTGGATCACATCATGCCCTGGCTGACTACAAACTACCCAGTCCTACTCAGCGTTCAAAATAACACTCTGAATAATGCCGCTGCGTACTGGTACGGCGCCCTCGTTTGTGCTTGCGGCAATCGCACTTGGATGCCCTACATGAAGGAGATCGACCCGTCCAAGCTGGATTCATGTCCTGAGATGACGACAGCATCCCCGTGGAAAACGACACTGGGTGCGGGAGAGACGACAATGGGTGTGGGAGAGACAACAATGGGTGTAAAAGAGACAACAATGGGTATGGGAAAGACGACAATTGGTGTGAAAGGGACAACACTGGGTGTACAAGACACCAACGAAGAATTCTACACTGATACAACAGAAATTATAACTGAGCTGTTTACGGAGTTGATAACGGACTTATCCACTGATATTGCGGGGGAAAACTCACCATCAACAACAACAGTACCAACGACGACAGCAGCACCATTAACAACAGCAGCACCAACAACGACAGCAGCACCAACAACGACAGCAGCACCAACGACAACAGCGGTATCAACAACATCAGGTCCTGCTCTTACGGACGATTGTAATAGCTTTCCCAAAACGATCTGGTATTGGCTACGAGAAGAACAACAAGGTAAGCAAGTCGATCAGTTACTAATTTACATTCATAAGTACCCGGGACAGTTTATCTATTCTGATTGATTGAGAGGAGATCACATTGCCATGTTTAAACATGAGATATACACACAGTTGGAAGTGATTATACATGACCTGACCTCATTTGAGTCGAAAGAGGGCGGTATCAGATGATTGTGAGGAGGGCGCAGAATTTCACGCTCCGTCAGAAGGACTCTTTTCAAAGATGGAGGCCATTTTTCTTTTGCAAAGGGCACTTTCATCAGAATATCTGAAAGTCTTCTTTTGAAGGGGCACCAAGGCCAAGACTAGGGCAACAGAGGCCATGGCCTGTCCTGGGTGTATATTTTTTTTAATGTTTGAAAATGCCTGAATGTTTTTTGGTTTTATTTCCACAGAATACGAACCATCGTTAGAGTGGGACTTGAGCGGGCGTTGTTCTTACGACACTGCAGGTCTCCCAGACTGTAGCAGCCCGTGTTCAGATCGTTCCATCCCACCGACCATCGGAGACTATAACGGCACCTCTCTTTCACTCGTCGGCCTCTCTGAATCCCGCTCCACCTCTCAGCACGACTGCACCGTGTCCCTCTCGGACAACTACATCGACTTTGGCTCCTTCCAGGAGACCTGCCTCACAGACCCGTCTCTCTGCGTCACAGGCTTCACCATGGCGTTATGGGTCTGGGTGGACCACTCTGACAACGTGGGTGAGCGTTACCTCATGACGACTGGTGGTGCTGGAGTAACCGATCGCGGACTTTCTATCAGAACGTCCCAAGCGACTGCAATCAGCTTTCTGGAGTTATCGGTACAGGTCAGCGGGGACAATATATACACGGTCTCAACAACCGCCGTCCCTGACCAGGACTGGTTTCACCTCACTGTAGTCTACAGGCCGTCAGGCCAGCTTCTCTTGCACATCAACGGTAACCTCTCCGATGAGACAAGCAGCACCAGCGGGAGCTATTCCGGTCTAGAGTCAGACCAGGATGGCTTATTCATACTCGGCGCTGCAGTGAACGACCTGACCAATTCTAGTCTCCGACTGAATGCTGACGTCAGTGAATTAAAGGTGTTCTTCAGTGACTTCTCCGTCAGAGATGTTGAGCTTTTTTATCTGGGTGAGTAGGAAAGATCCTGTTATATATTCATAAAACAGGAACCTTGAACTTTCATCCATCCAATCACAATTCTCTGATTGTTCAGCCGTCCAATCACAATTTCTGTCATTCTTTTTAACCCTAGAGGTGCCCGGTGTTAAATTACATGTAATGCCATTCATTTTAAGCTCAAAATTACTCCCAAAAATTGCAAATACTTGTTTTTTAAACAATGACTTCAGTTAAGTCACACACAAGTTCTAAGTTGACTTCGCAACCTTTACTTGGTCAAAGGTTAACATGGGGAGTAATATACAAATAACGAATGTTTTATGAGTGCAATGGTGAGAATATTTTCATGAGTTGAAAAGATGGAATCTTCCATTTGACGAGGCGAAAGTGGAACATTCCAGCATTCAACGAATGAAAACATTCTCACCATTGCACTCATAAAATATTCGTTATTTGTTTTATGTATTCTTCTTTGTTAGATCCTTGTCATTTTTTCCCGTCTTTTTTTCAATGACAGGAGTTGATCCAGGATTTGAGGGAGATCTGTGCGGAGATTGGTTCTGTCCAAGTAAGTATTTAGTATTCATACAAACCCTTGTTTTTATTGGTATTATCCACGGTCAAATTTCATACAGCTGCTTAAGCGTAAAATGTTGCTTAACAGTTTTCTGCTAAGCGGAAATGAACAGGATACCAGCCGCAGAGGGTATGTGTGAAATTATGGTATTTTGTTTATGTGACATGTTGTTTTGTCACATGTTGAATAATTCTCACTGTACGATTTTATTTTTGTACAAAAAGTAAGTTGTTGTTTTCAGACGAAACTAATTTGTCCAATGTATCTGTTTCTGGCATGTCCTGTTAATAGAAGGGGTTTGCCTCCATGTTTCTGGCAGTGGCTGCTGAGTGCACCACAGCACCTTGTAAACCCTTACAAAGTGCTACATAAATTGGTCTCATAATTCATAAACTCCAAAACCTGTCTTTTAAGTGTTTATTTTGGTTCAAGCTCCTTGAGCATCTTATTGGTGGATACCTGTGCTATAAAAGACTTCAATGTTATATTATTGTTATTATTATTATTCAGTTCATGGCAACCTGTCTAGCTGGACTGAGAGTGGCAGCTGTAGCGTCAGCTGTGGGAATGACGGAACTATCATGCGCTATCGTAACTGCACTAACCCCGCCCCAAAGTACGGTGGAGATGACTGCCTGGGGATTACAGAGGAATGGATCGGCTGTAACGATGGATCTACTTGCAGTGGTAAGAAGTCACTCACTGTCTTAACCCTTTCGTTACCAAATTGTTTGGGCGTAAACAACAACTGGTGACCGCAATGTTTAAACACTCAGGCTTGAAGCACATATTCTTACACAGCAAAAGTTTTCAAAGGTCATTTTGACAAACTGGTATATACTAGGGTGCATTGTGCTCTGAACCAATAACTGTTTCAAAACAGTAATTGGTTACTGCGGAATGGTCTCAGGGAAAGTAGTGCATTGTTTGTAATGGGGAGTGTTTGATACTTTTGTCCTTGGAATTTGTCAAATTTAATGGCCCTTAAGAGAATCCATCCTCAACCAGCTTAACAATTCGATAAACCTTTTTTAGTAGATTTAATATTGCATCAGGGTTAAAGAGAACAGTGGGTTTCTTTCAGCAGGACTTGGGAAGTACTGAGTATACAGAGCTTATTGCACACTGTTATAAGGGTATTACCACAATACTAATTTGATGGACCGTTTCTTGTTTCAAGATGATGAGGAGAGCGCCCTCGGTGTTGCGCAGGGCAACATCACAGACTCTTACCTCAGCCAATCCAGTTGCTTGGATAACAGCACGACCTGCGCCACATCTGCTCGTATCGGCGATACTGACCAAACTCACTGCTGGATACCAGCCAGTAACGATACCAGTGAGTGGCTGATGGTGGAACTCGCAGATAGTGTCACACTGCGTGCTGTTGGTACTACCGGGCGGTTGTCCGACACCAGCTACGTGACCAAATATCTGATCTCATACAGCAGTGATGGGAACAATTGGAACTTTTACAAAGAGTCAGGAGAAATTAAGGTGACACACTTTTGAATTTCTATTTTTAAAGACTACTCCAATTTCAGTTTCATCCAATGCCAAGTTTGACTTAATTTTGATGAACTGAAAAATATTTTACAGTCAAACCCATTTCATGACAGGCAAAGCTAATTCTGTACTGTCCTTAAGTTTGATTCTGATAAATTTAGGAAGGTTTCCAAACCACTTGGTCAGCAACAAAATTTGGAAAAAGAAAACTTTAAACAATAAAATCAAATGTTATCAGAAATGTGACTTTATTGAATTATTATATTGTAACTGAGACATAATTGTTCCATGTTTTGTAACAGTTTTTTTTGTGGGGGCTGTGTGACTTTATTGAAATCAAGATCATGGATGGCATGGTTGGCTTGTTCATAAAGCGCTCGTCTCTCACCACTGTGGCCCTGGGTCGATTCCTGGCTAAGGCCATTTGTGATTAGAGTTGAGAGTTTGTTCTCTCTTATACCATGAGTATTTTTCTCCCGCCCTTCCGGCTTTCTTCCCTCTGGAAAAATCAAACACTTTTGATTTCAGGCTGTGCTCTGTGGTCATATATGGGTTGATGTGGCTAGCGGCCAAAGGTGTCCTTGCATGCCTGTAGCTTGACCACGTTGTAGTTGCGTCCTTCACAATTTAGCCTCCCAAATTATTATTATCATTATTAAACAAGATCATGTCAAAGAATACGGCAATTTTAGGGAAAAATTTGTATTACAAAGTAAGTTTTCTGAATTGGTTTTAAGTAAGTGCTATGACTTTGAGACTCATAGACTGGAATGGATTCTTGCAGGTTTTCCGTGGTAACTACGACAATCAGAATCTTGTACGGCAGCCAGTTATTATAGAAGCAGATGTGTCTCATGTAAGATTCCACCCTGAGGCCTGGAATCAACAGATCTGCATGCGAGTCGAGCTGTACGGATTCTACAACCAGAGTAAGCCAAAGTCTTTACAGATGTAAACTGTTTATAGTTATCATAAATAATTTAACCAGAGTAAGCCAAAATCTTAACAGATGTAAACTGTTTATAGTTATCATAAATAATTTAACCAGAGTAAGCCAAAATCTTAACAGGTATAAACTGTTTATAATAAGAAACAATTCAACCAGATTAGGCCAAAGACTTAAAAGGTATAAACCGTTTATAATTATTAGAAACAGTTCAACCCTAGTAAGCAAAAGTGTTAACAGAAAAAACCGCTTAATGTTTGTATATGTCTTAACAGCAACTTGAGTAAGCCAAAGTGTTAACAAAAACAAACTGCTGAAATTTTTCATAAACAATACAACCCTAGCAGGATACAAATCAGGCCCAATTTAAAAAAACCTGTAAGCATAAAAGTTGGTTAGCGTAGACAAATCTTGCTCAGCAGAAACGGTTACCAGCCAATGCTCCAGACAGTTTACACTGTTGCAAATGCTGCCCACGTTTTGTTTTTTTTGGCTTAAAGACTGTTGATGTTTCGTACCCACATGTTTCTTTGTAGTTGATGGACAGTGGTCATCATGGAACTCCTGGAGTCCGTGTGATGTGACCTGCGGTGGCAGCACCCAGTATCGCAACAGGACCTGCGAGGGGACTAAATATGGTGGTCTGACGTGCCCCGACAGTGACAGCGACAGCCAGACCTGCAATGAGAATCCATGCCCAAGTAAGTCATCAGATATATGTCTCAGTTTCAGGAAAAGTATTCTTGTGTCCAGGCCAAGTGGTCAAGCGCACTGGACTCAAGCTTTGGTTGTAACCATACTTGTCTGTCCAGTCCATTGTCTGTCTAGTCTTTTGTCTCTTTGGCCGTCTGTCTTGTCCTAGGGCTGATTTCTACAAGTTTCGACTTACTTAGCTTCTTCTTTCTACTAAACTGTTTAAATTGACTTCATTAATTGGTTATTTTACTTTATTTTTGATTATTCGTTGCATTATTTTCTTTTGTATGAGAGTATGGAAATTGAAATCTTGAATTGAATTAAAGTGATAAAACTGAGCTCTAGTTTTTTTAGCGTTAGTGCGGAGTGCTATTTGGACTCAGATTTATTGTATGGTTTTTCTTCCATGTCAAGTTGATGGTAATTGGAGTGGGTGGACGACAGTCATTGGCTGCAGTGTCAGCTGTGGCGCCGATGGAATCTATTATCGGACACGAACATGCAATGACCCTGAACCACAGTATGGGGGCGCTAACTGCACTGGTGTGGACAACGACTGGGAAGCCTGTACCGTACAAGGACCATGCTCAGGTAACATCAAGGTCATTAGTAATGGGATGGGTATTGACCAGTCAGCAATTTTGATAGTTTGAAATTAGTCAAGCCGTCCTCAGGTCGACCCTTGTGATGATACAGAAAGGTGGGCGACTGACTTTTCTGGATGATGCTGGTGGCGTATCGTGGCTGAGCGGATAAGAGCACCGGACTCAAGCTCTGGTGTTTCCGACTCAGCAGAGTGTGGGTTTGAGTCCCGGTCTTGACACTTGTGTCCTTAAGCAAGACACTTAACCATTATTGCTTTGTCCTTCGGATGGGACGTATTTAAAAAGCTGTTTGCCCCGTGTGTTGTGTAACGCACGTAAAAGAACCCAGTGCACTTATCAAAAAGAGAAGGGGTTCACCCCGGTGTTCCTGGTTTTATTGGCTGCATATTGCGCCACAGCACCTTGTAAACCATTACATGGTGCTATGTAAAGGAGCAGGTCTCATACCTGTACTTCAGAAACGTTGCCCCAAATACCTTGCCGAAAAATACTGAATGTTGAAGCGCCTTGAGCATCACTGAGTGACGGATATGTGCGCATTATAAATGTATATTATTATTATTATTATTATTATTATTATTATGCTGAGCATGAGCTAAGACCGTTGGGAATATATCAGTTGCTGATTGTTTACGACCTGAGAATAAATGCGATGATGTTAAGACAATCATTTGCTATTTGGAAAAATCAACAGTTGCAGGAAGAGAAAATTTCCTACTTGTGCAGCGTGTTCCTGACAGGCGGGATTCAATCGCAGACGCCTTGTCGGCTTTAGTCAATCAAAGGAATCAAATTTGTAGTCAGTCAATTCAGATAAAATGTAATCATTGAGTGATAAAAATATGATGTTTAATCAAACAAAATCTTAAGTTAGAAGTCAATGTAATAAGCGATCATAACAGATAACAATAATTGATCAATACAGTAATTATTACAGTCAAGCCATATATCAAATGAAAAACAATTGCATCCCATTAAGGTGATCCCTCTGCTGCCACTTGCCATTTTAGTTACAGGTGGAATGGCTTCTGACTTGCACCCCCGAACAAAATAGGGAGACCGCCAACATAGGGCTAGATGGCCCAGTTGGTAGAGCGCCGGCACGTTAATCCGAAAGTTGGAGGTTCAAGTCCCAGTTTTTCATTGTTCAACCTCAAATTATTATTTATTATTATCATTCTATTTTAAATTATTTACTTGTTCCTGCTAATCATTTTTGACCATTCAATTTCTAGGAGATGAAGAGACTGCTCTCGGCATTGGGTCAGGAACCATACCAGACAGCCAGTTATCTGAATCCAACTGTTCATCTAATAACGACCATTGTGCTACATGGGGCAGACTGGACGAGTCGGATTCCACGTACTGCTGGATGCCTGTGGCCTCGGCAGTGGATCCATGGCTTCAGGTTGGTATCAGAACCCCAGTTTTATGGCTCCGTTAAGTCGCCGACTGACTTTTCAGGATTTCATTTCAATTCATTTTTTTAGCTCTGGTTGTGAAGCCAAGGATTCTCAGAAAAGAGAACTTTGTCACTATACTAGCCAAGAACTCCATGGAGAGAAGACAAGGAAGGAAGTTTCAGTTTTAGATTTGAGAGAAAAACCCCAGAGAATTATTCGAGGGAAAACCCAAGCAATTGGGTAGGGACTGAAAACCCAATCTACATACTGTAGTGTCCCCGGCGGGAATCGAACCAAGGTCCTAGAGGTGGAAGGCGAGGAAAAAAAGCACTACTCCAACTTGAAATTTGATTGAATATTTTCTTATTTCATTGTTTCACGATGAATTTATTCTCACATCTGCAGATTGATCTTGTAGAAAGTGTCACTTTGACGGCAGTTGCTACACAAGGTAGACCCTCTGACACCAACTACGTGACAGCTTACTCGATGATGCTAAGTGATGATGGAAACAGTTGGAGTGACTACACAGAGAGTGGTAGCACCAAGGTAAGCACATTAAAAATTATGCTTGCTAGATTAAGGTTACCAGCCAAAATACCATTCCATGTGTACCATTTGTGACTGGTATCCTGGTCATTTTTGCTTAGCAGAAAATTTGTTCAGCAATATTTTCTGTTCAAGCATTTCTATGAAATGAGGTCCTGACAAATATGTGAAAATCAATGTGCAAAATTTAAGGACCTCACATGAAATTATGTGGGGATGTGTCTTCACACACAGTCAACCCTCCTACTGTCTGACCATTCATTATCAACCACTGTGGTTTTGAATGATAGATAAACTATGCTAGCCTGCAATACAATATAGTGTGGTGAATGCACGATCTAAACAGTATTTACATTTTACACAGTTTTTGAAGATTCTACCTTGTGATTGGATTGATGCGCATCATGTGATATGTACCAATGTACTACACCTATAGCAACCAATTTACTAAACCCATAGCAACCAGTGTACTATACAATAAAAAATGTAACAAATCAAAGAAAACCTGAGAATAAGACTGGTTACTTATAAACAATTAAGAATTTTGCCGACTTTTATGTTATCATCAAACCAATGTAATGATTGCAAAAATTAGCGAGTGATTTGCAAGTGGGGTTTCTAAAAAAAAAAAGCATCCCCGTTCCCCATTCCAAGTTTAAATTATGTTTCAATGATAAATTTGTATAAATTGTTTGCATTTGATAAAAATTGAAAATTTGTTGTTTTCAAGAAATTTGTATAAATAGAATTTAAAAACCAATTTAAAAATTTAATTTCATAGAAAAATGTAGTCTTCGTTCGAGTTGTTTGCTCGTTTTTAATACACGCGAGACTTGCACAGTCTGTAATTATCATGTGCCACAACTTGTGTCACAACTAAAAGCTAAACTGTACATGATTTACTGTAAAAAACTGAGGAAGATCAGAGCACACTGATAGAAACATCGAGTTGTCAAACCACCGATTCTTCTCAGAACCACCACTACTCTGGGGTGTCATGTGGCCGAGTGGTTTAGAGCATCGAATTCAAGTTTCGATGGTTAAGTCATCAAGGTGTGGGTTCGCATCCCGGTCATGACACGTGTGTCCTTGAGCACGATGCTTTACTATAATTGCTTCCCTTTACCCAGGGGTATAAATGGGTACCTGCGAGGGTAGAGGTTGATATTGTGTTTGAAAAGCCTTTGGAGCGCCACGGCAGCCCGGTTTGTATACTCCACAGGGAGCTGAGAAAGATTACAGGAATGTTATTGGCCCAACGACCAGGGCACTATTGTAAAGCGCTTAGAGAATTAAGTGTTAATTATTATGCGCTATATAAATCGAAAGTTATTATTATTATTACTCAAAAAAGCGATTTTATACATGGTGTCACCGTGAACCCTCACCTGATTGTACTCCACCATGCAAAGTTTGAAATTCTACTTGAGAGCAACTAGACATTCAAAAGTGCTAGAACTGTGCAAATACAATATACAGAAATATAAAAGATAAAAATGACAATGAAGTTAAGAAATGACAGGCGAGCTAAAACAAAGTACATGTTGTTTTAAAGGTAAGGTCGTTCATTGGTTTTTATCAACTTCATGCTGATTTATAGGCAAAATTATCAAGAAAGATACAATAAAAGTAGCCCGAACATCTGACGTCACACTTCGAGGCTCGTGAATAACGCCAGATACCTGCCAGACCGGATGTTGGCAAATGCACCTTTGACCTCCCATCCATTCACACGACGCGACTATTCGCTTACGTCTCTGCACGTTTATCCAATGAAATCATTGTATCCAATGAAATCGCTGGGCCAGTGCCTGTCCTTATCCGCAAGGATAAGGACAGGGAAACAGTCTACAATAAAAGTCACCTGTGAAAGTTTCAGATGAATACAGTGTATAGGCCTTGAATTTTCGCTCTTGAAGGGGCACGGCAATTTTCCTCTGGTGTGGGGCACTCTATGAGGAAAATGTTAACTTGTATTGGAACTTTGCAAAGAGCACCACAGCAAAAGCACAGGGCACCACTGCAACTGCTGTGGGTGCCGTGGGTTATTTCGAGGCCCGAGTGTCTTTTTGTTGAGAAAATAGCAAAAGATTGTCACACTGTTTTCATCAAGAATGTTGAATCATCCATGTTACGCAAGGTGACGGCAGGCGCCATTCGCATCTCTGGTTGCAGCATTTACAAACGGACACCACGGAAATTTGAATCTCCAAAACTTGCCTTGAGGTGATCGTTTTGGAGATTCAATTTTTGGTGACATACTTTCCGAGAAAATAATTTTGTCGGGTGCTTACTACCGTTACCATCTTTATAACAAGGAGACTTTCAAACAGAAATATACTTTTAGCAGTTAGCATATTATGTACAGCCCATTAGAAAAGCAAAGAGAGTGCTCTTTGTTTAAAGGGGCCTGTCGTCATGATCATAGCAGGCCTGTGGCTGTACATGGACTCTAACCCAGGCCTCGAATTTGGGGGAAAAATTTGGCTCAAAATGTTTACTGGACCAGAAATATATTTAAAAGACCAGAATCAAAATGAGAAAACCTTCCTGATACAGTTAAACATGCACTTAAACTGACTTCTAATTGAACAAGCACCATGACATGTGAGAGAAGATTATCATTTGTCTTTATGTGTATTAAGTTGTTTTCATTACTTAACAGAATTGAAAAGTAGTAGACTTGTTGAAGTCAACTTTTGAACTTAATTTGATTCTGTTCAAAATATTACATAGTGATTTATTGTTATTGAAGTGAAAAAACACAAGACCACCGGGCTTGTCCGGTCATGAATTTACTGGCCCGAAGCTAGCATCACTGGCCTCGGGCTTGCAGCGGTCCAGTGTAAAATTCGAGCCCCGTTATCCCAGTTACTGCATGGGCTCGCCAACTGGCCGCCACATCACAAGGGATGTTGTCATTAATTTCATTGTGATGTGAAAGCCAGCACGTGCAGGCATGCAGTTACTGGGTAGATTTCATATCTCCATGTACAGCCACAGGCCTGCTATGATCATGACGACAGTCCCCTTTAAACAAAGAGCACTCTCTTTGTTTTTCTAATTGGCTGTACTTAAGATGTTATTAACAATGCATCAGCATGTCATGCTCTATTGGCTTAGGTCACTAGAAATGAAGGTGCAGTGAAACAGACAGCTCACAAATTGTGAGGACTTTAAAGTGGCAGGGTACGTCGTTCCATCCCTTGGGTGTCGCTGCGGCACAGTTTTCTGCCATTCCACCGTAATCATTGTTCGGCTCACCAGCATTCCAGTTGTCGAGCGTAACCTCAGTTTCCTTATTCACCCATGAACCTATAGAATGAAGGGGAAAATATGGTACAAATATTGGATTCATAAGAGTGCAATGTGGCAGAATATAGTCACCAAGCCATATTTGGACTATTCCATTTCATGAGGTGACGCTAAGTGACATGGAAAAGCCACATTTCAACAGGTAGTTGTGTTACGTGACAATGCTCAAACAAAATGCATTCAATATTTGATTTATATGACTCACACATAGCTCCTTGTCATTTGTTTTTCGTTCACAGTAAACACAAAATAAACATGGACGCTTGTCCACCCCACACTCTAATCATTCTAAAAGCCCCTTTTAAACAATATGGAAGACTCCACATAGACACCAACCTTATCTGCCGCGATATGACCTTGCTTCGTTTTCAAACGGGAAGGAAACAATTATTTTGGAAGTAACGCTTCAGAGCCTCCAATAATTACCCAAACTAAAGGGTGACACACCAATCAAATGACAAGGATCTGAGCATGTAGTATATAAATTGTAATAAATATTGTATTCATTTACAAAACTTTAGGCTGGAAGATTAGAAAATATTTCCTGCAAAACAGTTTGGCCATGAGAAAAAGGTTTCTAGTTGGGCCCCAAATTCTGTGTACAAAATATCGAGGGGGGGAGGGGTTAGAGGGGTGGTCAACTTTGTTTGCCTCAACCATTACTCGTGTTATTTAGATTTTTCTGGGTGTCCCTCCTGTTTTTAATGCAATTGTTGGCTTAGAGGTAGGGTCATAGACTAGTTGGTTTCAGCGTAATGATGATGAAAAATTTTAAAGAAAATTAGTAGGGGAGATGGCCTAAGCTTTCGATCCAAACCGGACCTTACAAGAACATACACAAACCTATCCATTTATAGCAACAAGAGGAGCAAAGGATTAAGGGAGAGTATCCAGAAAAAAAGCGGGAAAATATAGCCAATCAGAGTTATAAATTTACAAACAATGGGGTGGCTAAGAACCAATCAGAGTAAAGTAGTGAGGACAAAGGATGGTCAGCGTGAAAGGGTGGATCACTGGACCATAAAGGTGGTCCCAGATTTCAAAGAAAGATACAATAAAAGTCGCATGTGAAAGTTTCAGCTGAATGCAGTGTCTACTTGTTGAGAAAACAGCAACAAAAAAACTGTCATGGTATTTTCACAAGAATGCACATCTATCCACGTTAGGCGAGGTGGCGGCGGGTACCAACCGCATCTCTGACTGCAGCATTTGCGAATGGATACCAACCCACAGAAAGCTGAGAAATGCTTCATGCATGAATCATTTTTCAGATTCAAATGTTTTGGGGTGAAAAATCACCAAAACCATATTTCTTTGAATGGAATCCTTTCTCAAAATAGTTTATACTATCAACAGCTGCAGTGCTTCTCACCAAATAAGTTTTTATGGGCATTACTTTTTGGAGTATTTACCAATCTATGACTTTACCTTTAAAGTCTCGTATGGTTCTTGAATTTTCAGTTTTTTAAAACTTTGTACTGGTTCTTGCTAACATTTTCAATATCTTCGACTTGGATCCTCATGTGTTATTTCGGTCTCGGAGTATCAACTCGAAACGTGGGACCTTGCTATAAAAGCATAAAACTAACTAAGCTGATATCTGAAGAGATTTTTTTTTTTCGTCGTAAATTTCCTTAATCACAATTACAGTTTTCTCTTATTTTGACTGTCTGCATGTTGTTTTCTTGTATTAATGGCACCACGGAACAAAGATTTTGACAAAATAGGGCGACCGCCAACATAGGGCTAGATAGCTCAGTTGGCAGAGCGCCGGCACATTAATCCGGAGGTCGCTGGTTCTTATCCCGCTCTAGTCAATTTTTCTTTGTGCAACATCAAATCGCCAAATAATTGGTAACTAGACATGATTGCATTTGTGCACAAATGCCGAGCTGTTTCGTCATAACTTTTTCAAATTACTCAACTGAATTTGAAAGTTTTTTTTGTATTCAAAGCAGTTATGACGTATCAAGCCTGTTTAAAAAAGAATTTGGATTATACCATGTTTTGTAAGCAATTTATGACTAAAAGGTGCAAAAAATGAAAAAAATCATAAAAAATCATGTGATGACGTCATCATGACGTCATTTCAGAATTTACAAGAACTTGCCAATATCTAACAGCCTACCAAGTTTCAACATGATCGCACTTATACTTCGGGACTTATACGACTTCAAAAAAGGCACCTTTAATGCCGCGTCATGTGACCCCCGATGACGTCATCGATCTGAAATTTCACACATATGATGGCTGCCTGACGATCAACATATGTGTAAATTTTGAAGTGATTACAAAAAATTTCTCCACACACATCTTCAAAAAGTCCATTTTGAACAGTTTTCAACCTGCTGCTAGAGGGCGCTCGTGTGTATCGTGACGTCATCGGTATTTTTTTTTAAACGCACACCCTTGCCAGACACTAACATCGTTGAAAGCATTTTCATAACATTTAGCACTTTTGAATTACGAGGCGCTTCCGGTTTCGACCGGAAGTAGAGGTCATGTGAGGTCACGCACATTGAATAAAATGAAGACCTAATTAATCCCTATACAATCCCGCAAACAGAAACCTACGGTCTCTTGTGGCTGATTTGTTACAGATTTTCAAATATTTAAGTTAGAAACCTTTAAGATGACGTCACGTGATAGGTGATGACGTCATCATGACCTCATTGTTTTAGGATCATTATTGCACCAATGCCTTTCATCACTGAAAGTTTCATTGCAATTGCTCTTTAGGAACTATGCAAAAGGCCGCATAGATCGAACGTGCGTTATCTCAATGGCTTTTTTTACTGAAACAGACAAAAAAAAAAAAAAAATAATAATAATAATAATAAAAAAAACTTTAACGAAAACAAGAGCTGTTTTGCAGCGCTGCGCTACGAAACAGCTAATAAAAATAACAACGAAACCAAAAACAGTTTGTTTTACTTGTTCCACATCACGTAAATTTGGTTCACACATGCCCTCAAAAATACTGCAAATTTAAAAGAAGTCTATGTCCACTTGTTCAAACTTGTGTTGTCATTTGTAAGAAATACATCCGCAGAAATAGAAACTAGGAAATAGAAATAGAAACTAAGGTATATACATTTCCAATCCTGAAACTTCACTGAGGCAACAGACGCAACTGCCCCATGTCATTGCCTCGGTGCTCGCTGAAATAATTCAGTAGAAATTCATTCACATGGGTGCCCTTTACTTTTTGGAAACACCACCTTTTCCTTACAAGAATTACAAATCAGGACCCAATTTCATGGCTCTGCTTATTGTAAGAAAAGAATCGGAGCTTACAGAAGCAGGGAATTCCGCGCTTACGTCAAACGTATTTCACAGGTTAGCAGGGAATTTTTGCTTGTGCGGTGCATACTCCACGATACTAGGCATTCTTCGCTTACACAGCTAGCACAGAAGTTTGGCGCTTGCACAGTAAGCGGAGAATGGTGATCGCAAGCGCAGAATTCGGCGGTAAGCAGAGCCATGAAATTGGGCCCGGGCATCATGTATATTTACCTTCATTTTGAAGATCATTGTAATCAATCCAAAAGTAAGTCAGCATACTGATGAGATATTCGAATTCTTCCTTGGATGAAGGAAAAACCATCTCAGCACCCATCTCAAGACAACTCTGTCTGGCCTCAGACCAAGGTTGTCCACTGGTGAGAATCTTGTAGCATCTGTTGTTCCACTGACTCCAAGCAGGAGGGCATCTTGGTTTCACAGAGGCCACACACTGCCCATAACAAGCAGCATATTTTACCACCATACACAGACCAAGAAAGTATTTGACGAACATTTCTGACGGTGTGCGATTAAAGACAAAGTGCGGGCTCGGTAGCTTATCAATAAAGAAGTGCGCTAGGTTTCAGTCTGAAACCTCACCGATGATGATGTTCATACCAGTACCGATTTTCCTGACAGAAATAATTCTGGCTGAAATGTTTTCGCTTTGGGTACTCTTCCCAAGTAATGGAAATTTGTTCAGGTCAGTTGCATGATGTGTTGTAAATAAAGGGATAATTGGTCTTAAAGGGACACACCAGGTTCATTTCAAGTGCTT
This sequence comes from Pisaster brevispinus, assembly GCA_023634235.1. NCBI lineage: Eukaryota > Metazoa > Echinodermata > Asteroidea > Forcipulatida > Asteriidae > Pisaster > Pisaster brevispinus. The sequence goes on from JAMKCF010000017.1 coordinate 11,676,522, forward strand.
TTTAGGCTACAAAATAGAGTAGAATAGTTTCTAATAGAATTTTTTTTTTAGTATTTAAAAAAATTAAGGTCACATGATTTACCTGAACCAGATTTTAGGTTTGTATAAATCATGTGATCTTTTGGAGTTAGTTTTACTTCCAGTTGTATAAAAAAAATTAAACTGCAACAAATTCAAATGTGTTTTTTTATACAATTCTTCATGAGTATCTGACAAAAGAGGCTATGTATTTAGATTATGGATAAAAGTTATAAATATTTATGAAAAAATGAGCATAACATTTTAATTCAGAGAGTCCCCGCAATGGAAGCAAATGGCCAAAAGTATAACCCATATGGTTTGTCGCAACTCTCTGGTCTGCGACCGTCCAACTACTTTTGGCTTTGCTTGTGCAGTAGTACTAGTACTAGTAGTATGTCTATCGCCTTTGGATTTACTTTGCTTTTTTGGGGGGCTTTTTATTTTGCTTTACCATATTATGGGTTGTTTTTTTGTAATGTGTTTTGGCGGAGTGACTGACATGTGTAGGCCTATTGTGTTGGTTGTTTACCCACGCCTTTGTGCTGTATGGATATGCGGACTAGATCCTCATGCCTCGCCATAATTGCAATATTTACATAAACAGGGCACCAGTCAGTCTCCTTGCAACATTGTGCAACAATGCCACGTAAATTTGACATTTGCAACAGCTGGTAAAGCAGATATGGTGAACTTTGACCACTTTTTTTTGTTTTTTTCCTGATCACTTCTCCTTTCATGACATTTTGATGAACTTTTTTTATTTTAGAAAACCATCTAAAAATTGTTATCTGTTTTTTTGTTCATCACTTAATTACGTAAACCGTTGTGCCCCTTTAACTTTCTCATCTAAACGAAAAGGTGTCGCGCAATTCCTTTAGTGTAGACAAAGTGATGCTCGATCGCCTCAATGCGATTGTAACCAAGGCTTTGTTCATGTTCGTGCTACCTATCACCATTGTATCTAAACACTAGTGTGTTACCAAGGTAACAAAGATTTAGTCTAAACCATCCTTTTGCAACGTGTGACAGTGTGTTTTACACATGGCCTTCACTGCAAAATATACTCAGGCTGTCATTTAAATCATTGATAATGCCTCACTTTTGCAATCTTTAAGTGTAATTTCACGTAAATACTTAACATATGTGTCCACGGTCAAAAATTTAATTTTTGTAATACTTTGTTGGTGGAAGGGCCTTGGGGTGCAAGTAAACAAAATTGACTTTTTAATTCATTATATAGCCCGTCGCCATGGTAACAGCTGATTTTGTGTTTTGGGCATTTTAGGCCGATTTTGGGGTATGAAAAACTGGTTTTTAGGTAATATTTATAACTTCATCCCACCAAAATGCAAATTTATTTCATAAAACCTTTTATTTCACCACAAAGTATCATCCTTGGCTTTACTTGAGAAAAAATATTATTGCTATAGAGCATGTTTTTAGAACTTGCAAAATCGATTAATCAGTGAGCATTTGATGCAAGGTAAAAGCATTTGAAAACTATTGTGTTATTGGTTGGTTTAATTCCGAGGTTGGTTTATTTCTGAAATGTTCGTTTATTTCTGAGTTGTTCGATTATTTCAGAGTTGTTCATTTAATTCTGAGTTGTTTGTTTATTTCGCTACTGTGTTGTATGGCGCGCGCAGTGTGTTCCTCACTAATGGTGTTTTCCCATTTTAAAAATTTGCATTGTTAAAGCACGTATTAAGCTTTTTTATTAATACTTTTTAATAGTTTCTGTGCGCAGTATGTTTTTTTTAGTTACTTCAAAACAATATGCATCTAAATGTATTTACTTTTTACACTGGGAATTTTGTTGAATTATTTACATCCTTTATTTCGGCTTGTATTTATTTAAATTTTTTGTAGGCCTCAACTTTAAAAACAGGTGTTTTTTTTGTATCTATTAAAGTATTTCTTACTGTCTTTTTTTCTTTTTTTTTGCATATCACTTTTGTCTTGTGATTACAATTTTTTTTTTTGTGTAGGTGCCTTAAATATTTGTGATTTAATGTATGTTTAAATTGTTTGTTTGCTTTTGTTTTTGTGTTTTCTGTTTTGTATTTTTGTATTTTTGTATATTATTATTTCTTTTACAAAGGCATGAGAAAACCGCCTCTTTTGAAAAATAGGACTATACACAGAAAATCCCTGCCACCCCGCTCAAGCCTGCATCGTACGCATGTCTTTTACAGAGATTATGTACACACAGTCAGGGCCGGCCAGCCGGCCGACCAGGCACTTACACACAGGGAATATCACAGTATCACAATGCTGGTCGTCCGAGCACACTACAGTGCCGAATATGATTTTTTGTAATAAAAAAAATAAATGAAAAAAAACCATGTTACACGAATATTATGTAAACTATGTAAATTTTTCAAAGATTTCCAGTCATGAAACATATTTACTAAAAGTAAGGGGTGCTTTCAGTGCTGTAGTTGAGTCCTGTTGTCCAGGTCCGAGTCCTCCTAATCGAGTCAGAGTCCTCTTTGGTCCAAGTCCGACTCCACAAAAAATGGACTCGAGACCGGGCTCGAGTCCCTCAGCCTTGGGTGCTTTAGTATATTCCAGCTCTGGGTGCTTTAGTATATACCAGCACCCCCATCCAAAAAGGTGGGGGTACTGCAGCACTCACAGCACCCCCCCTCCCACTCTCGCGGGCGTGGAAATGATCTCAGATTATGTATTCTAATAACGGATTTTTCTTCCTGCGTGGACATAACCTCTCCAGATTTTTGGCAATATCTCAAAAACGCTACCACTGTTTGAAATGAAATTTACACAGGGTACTTCTATTGTATAAAAAATGTAGATTTGTATAGGAAAAAAAATCAAATGGTTTCAAAAACCAAAGGTATACTTTGCCTTTATAGATAAATGCAATTTTGTCTCATTTTGAAGCGATCATTTGAACGTTTGAGTTTTAATACAACAAGGTCAGTCTGACAACTTAAAACTGTCACAATTTGCTCCTTTTTTTTTCTCGGCAGTCACGGATGAAAATACCACAAATTATTATTATTATAATTATTATTATTTACATAGCACCGTGTAATGGTTTACAAGGTGCTGTGGCGCATTCTGCAGACAACCATACTAGAAAACATCGAGCGAACCCTTTTCTTAAGGTTAAGTGTACTGGGTTCTTTTACATGCATTAAAAAGCACCTTGCTTAAGGACACAAGTGCCACGACCAGGACTCGAACCCACTTTCTATTGGTCAGAAACACAAGAGCTTGAGTCCAGTGTGCTTGACCGCTGGGCTACATCACGCCACGTAATGTGAAAACACCCTAAAATTGGTACAGTCAATTCTGGCATTATCCCATGTTACCAAATAAATTTGCAAAACATCATCATATACTCGATCCATGGTGATTAGATTTGCCGTTCATTATGGCGACTATTTTTGTGTGTATAAGTGTAGCTAAGGACCATGTAAAATAACAAATGTACATTTTAAAGATCCATATTTATATATATGTATTCAAGCAAAATAAAGTACACTTAAAGAAGACTTTAAAACAAAACAACATACAAAATATATTATTTACTTAAAATAGAACCATCATATTATGAACAGTGCTCAGAAACTTAAAATAAACGAAGAACCTAGAATCCCCTGGAACCTATACTGAGCCAAAAACTACAAAGTTTGGTTCCCAACAAATCTTTAACATCTATTAAAATCTTTGTGATACCCGCTGCTAAAATATGGTTTCTTGGTCTAGTGGTTTTCTCACCGAAAGAACTCAGGAAAGTGTAATGGGTATACAGTGCTTAACACACATCAGTGCATGAATAAAAACAAAACAACCTATTCTAACGAAATTGTACCTTGTCAAATGATATTTGGTTATATATTTATACATTTAAGTAATGATGCCAAGTTGAAAATAACTATTATTGTGGAGAGAGCTGTGATTTGAATTTGCCAGTTGTGGGTAGGCACACACACTATTGTGGGGACTTTTACACAATGAAACAAAGGTCCCCACAACGTTTTTCTTTGTTAAACCAGGTCCCCACAAGGTAATTCTTTAGAAAAAGGAATAATAGAACAACAATAGCAAGCCCTGAAACTCTGCGCGCAAAAGACCCTGTTTGTTTTGTGTGTTTTTGATATATATATATATATTTTTAAGTGTTAGTGTCTCTGCAGACCATGCAACCTCTGTTTACAAAAAGTCACCTCAATGCGATCTTTAGAGATTAAAATTTTTCGACATTTCTAATCCGATCCATGGGGACATTTCAGACAATAATTTTGCGGAAAACTTGCTACCATCTTTACCATCTATATAACAAGTAGGCTTCAGAAAAAAGTACTTTTTTGAGGGGGGGGGGGAGGGGGTCATTACTAAAGTATGACCGTACTTTTTAAGCGAGACCCATACAAAGAAATTTCCAAAGATGAGAAAATAGTAAAAATTCTAAGACTTATCGCATTCTGGCCATTGTTCACCAATTTTGGCAGCATTCTCTGCAGTCGAAGGGTGATGACCTACTAGTAGCCATTAAAATGGTAGCCATAAACCCTTGCCAATCCACCTATAAAAGGAAAGCAATGTACCTTCTTTACAATTCAAGCAGAACTCACAATTAAAAAATCTGTAAATCCTTCCAAAAACGTTTACTTTGATCTCTTGTGACCTCAATCTGATCCACAGCTTTGTGTTTGAGACAATTCTTGGGCCGGAAATCTATTTGTCCGTCATACTTTTTGCGTAATGCGTTGTGCATAATCCTTTAACGTGAAAATACACGCCAAGCAATGCACATCAATTTTACGGATAACGCAGAACGCAATACGGATACATGGAGTTCTTTGCGTTGGTTGCATGTATTTATTTTTACGCATTACACACTATGCATTACACATAGCACCCAACGGACACATGGATTTCTTGCCCTTACATCTTTCTGTGATAAATGCTTTCCAAATGAAATAACTTCAAGTGCGGTTCGTTATGCCGAAATAATTACCTTTTTCGGTTTGAATTTGCGATCCTTGATGGTTTAAAAGTGTAGCCATGGGGTGATGTCTCGCTTGCAGATTGCATGGATAGATACATTACAGGGCTTGTCATTTGTTGCACCAGGTGAACCATAAATCTCTAGGCAGTTCTCTGCCGATCCACCATTAGGCTCTCCTGCATGCCACATCTCGACAAACTCTGCTCCTTCCTCACACACCCATGAACCTAAATTCAAAGAATGATTTTCTCTAAGCCACCATATTGTTTTATAATCAGAGTTCATGTTTTGTCTGACCGATGGATGATTTGTAACAACGCCCAATTTCATAGAGCTGCTTAAGCACAAAAAGTTGCTAAGCACAATGAAATCATGCTAACCAGAATAAGGTTACCAGCCAAACACTATCGCACTTGTACTATCTGTCGCTGTTATCCTGCTTAATTTTTGCTAAGCAGAAATTTTTTAAGCAGGATTTTCTTCTAAAGTAGCTCTATGAAATTGGGCCCTGAATGTGAAAATAAATAAACAAATGCAAATTCTGATAGTTTACCTTCGGTTTGACGATCAGTACAGCCAACCCAGTACACAGTTGTCATGCTGCTAAAATGGTCAACTTCTGCTTGAGATTGAGGAACTGCCATCACCCCTCCCATCTGGATGCACTTTTGTTTTGACTCATCCCATGTTAGTGGCTCAGTAACAATGTAGCATTTGCCCATCCATAGGCCCCAGCCAGGAGGACACCCACCTCCGATGGAGGCTACACACTGCCCATCACTAGCAGTAGTGTATTTTACAATCAGAACTAAAGCAACAAAAAGTGTGGTGAACATTCTATCAACGTCTGCCCGGACTGTTCACTGGTGGCCAAACTAGTTCTGTCTGCATTCCATTTTATTATAATGAGATACTTAACAAGACCTATCAGCCTTTTTCCATTAATTATAGCACAGGCTCCTATCCCCCAGCCCATTGTGTATAAATACTTTACGAAAATTAAATATTTTAAGAGAATCAATGTAGAGCTTTTCCTTGCTCAATTCGGACTTCTTCTTTTTTTCGGTGCGAAGTTCATCAGATGGCACAAAACAATTAAAAAGCCAGTGAGTTTGTTGTTTGAGTGGATTTTAAAATGGGAGTCTTTTGAGGATGCTAGGTGGCAGCAGACTTCAAACCCTGCAGCGAGTGACCTTTTGGTCAGAATGCCCTGTGGTACTTTGTTAGTACATGCTGATAAGTTAGTTTTTAAGGTTAGGAGGATTTATTAGCTGTTTCGCAGCGCAGCGAAACAGCTCTTGTTTTCATTAAAGTTTTTAGCTGTTTCGTAGCGCAGCGCTGCGAAACAGCTCTTGTTTTCGTTTAAGTTTTTTTTATTATTTTTTTTTTTATTTGTCTGTTTCAGTAAAAAAGGCTATTGACATAACGCACGTTCGGTCAAAGCGGCTTTTTGCAATGAAACTTTCAGTGATGAAAGGCATTGGTGCAATAATGATCTCAAAACAATGAGGTCATGATGACGTCATCACCTGTCACGTGACGTCATCTTAAAGGTTTCTATGTTAAATATTTGAAAATCAGTAACAAATCAGCCACAAGAGACCGTAGGTTTCTGTTTGCGGGATTGTATGGGGATAAATTAGGTCTTCATTTTATTCAGTGTGCGTGACCTCACATGACCTCTACTTCCGGTCGAAACCGGAAGTGCCTCGTAATTTAAAAGTGGAAATACTTATGAAGTTGCTTTCAACGATGTTAGTGTCTGGCAGGAGGGGGCAATTAAAAAAAAATACCGATGACGTCACAACACGCAAGAGCGCCCTCTAGCGGCAGGTTGAAAACTGATCAAAGTGGACTTTTTGAAGATGTGTGTAGAGAAGTTTTGTGTAATCACTTCAAAATTTGCACATATGTTGATCGTCAGGCAAGAATCATATGTGTGAAATTTCAGATCGATGACGTCATCGGGGGTCACGTGACGCGGCATTAAAGGTGCCTTTTTTGAAGTCGTATAACTCCCGAAGTATAATTGCGATCATGTTGAAACTTGGTAGGTTGTTAGATATTGGCAAGTTCTTGTAAATTCTGAAATGACGTCATGATGACGTCATCACATGATTTTTTATGATTTTTTCTATTTTTGCACCTTTTAGTCATAAATTGCTTACAAAACGTGGTATAATCCAAATTCTTTTTTAAACAGGCTTGATACGTCATAACTGCTTTGAATACAAAAAAACCTTACAAATTCAGTTGAGTAATTTGAAAAAGTTATGACGAAACAGCTCGGCATTTGTGCACAAATGCAACATGTCTAGTTGTTTTTTGTTTTTTTTATTTTTATTTTTCAGACACAGGAAGTCATTGACATAATGCACGAATCGTTCTAAGCGGCCTTTTGCATAGTTCTTAAAGAGCAATTGCAATGAAACTTTCAGTGATGAAAGGCATTGGTGCAATAATGATCTCAAAACAATGAGGTCATGATGACGTCTCACCTGTCACGTGACGTCATCTTAAAGGTTTATATTTTAAATATTTAAAAATCAGTAACAAATCAGCCACAAGAGACCGTAGGTGTCTGTTTGCGGGATTGTATAGGGATAAATTAGGTCTTCATTTTATTCAGTGTGCGTGACCTCACATGACCTCTACTTCCGGTCGAAACAGGAAGTGCCTCGTTATTCAAAAGTGGAAATAGTTATGAAGTTGCTTTCAACGATGTTATTGTCTGGCAAGGGTGGGTAATTAAAAAAAAATACCGATGACGTCACAACACACAAGAGCGCCCTCTAGCGGCAGGTTGAAAACTGATCAAAATGGACTTGGTGAAGTTTTGTGTAATCACTTCAAAATTTACACACATGTTGATCGTCAGGCAGCCATCATATGTGTGAAATTTCAGATCGATGACATCATCGGGGGTCAAGTGACGCGGCATTAAAGGTGACTTTTTTAATGTCGTATATCTCCCTAAGTGTTAGTGCGATCATGTTAAAACTTGGTAGGTTGTTGGATATTGGCAAGTTCTTGTAAATTCTGAAATGACGTCATGATGACGTCATCACATGATTTTTTATGATTTTTTGAAAAAGTTATGGCGAAACAGCTCGGCATTTGTGCACAAATGCAATATGTCTAGTTTTATTTTTTTTTTTCAATTTTTAGAAAAATCGTTGGGCGTTTTTAACATGTCCACAAAAAACACACAATTTCAAGGGATATTTATGTGAATCATTGTATTCTACTTTTAAAATATCTTTCAAACCATATTCATTCAAAACAAACGCTTTTTACAGCCCAAAGCGCCCAATCCCAATGCAATGTGCCCCTTTCAAGGCCCTGTCGTATGACGATTTTTCAGGCAACCTTGAGGAAACCGACTGCACATTCAACAACACCACATTATTTTGAGAACCGATTCTTCAAAGTTCAGACAGAATTGTCTCCAATCAACATTAATTACAAAGAAATAACCTTGATATAGATAATTCTATGCGATAAGGGTATTTTTCCTTTCATTATTTTCTTGCAACTTCGATTTTCCAATTAAGCCCAAATTTCCACAGTTTTATTATTTTATGCATATCTTGGGATACACCAAGTGAGGATACTTGTATTTGACCATTACCAAAAGTGTTTTGTGCCTTTTAGGTTTGCTTTTTGATATTAACCCAATTCATTCCACTGTGTTCTAAACTGAACCGAAGTCACATACTAGAATGGCCTACTTACGCTCTCCTGCACATTCTTCCCGTAACAATTTGACACACATTCTGTTGTATTATACCATCCCTTCCGAATGCGACTGATAACCATCAGACGAATTTGTTCTGCTGTACAACCATAATGCAGGAAAATATAATTCATTGTCACTCAAATAATACAAGGCATACATGTATATGCAATGTTTTTTACTTAAAATGTGTATGCACTGGGCAGGAAAATTTCAAAGTCAAGTCACATTTCAGCAAACCCAGTAGGCCTAGTTGCTAAACAAAATTGAAATAGACTCTGGAGATTACAACAGACATAAAAAACATTAGCATCGCTCGTTTACAAGTAGCAATGTCCACAGAAAGACAATTCAAGCAAAGTCAAATTTATATCGAAGTTAATAGAGCAAGGATTAGAAGAGTTTTAGTAATATATACAAATCTACTGAATCCTTTACTGACTCCTCTCTATCTCTTGATTAGATCTGATTCTTGACCTTTGCTCTTAGACTGGTCACAGTCACAGTATTGTTTATTACTGCCAGATACCACCTAGTTTGTTGAAGACTTCATTAGACTTCAATTCAACTGCCAGCGATCAATTATGATTTGAAACCCCCCACAGGTTGTATGCACAGAACTGTGTGCTTTGGTAATATGCACTCATTACTTGATATCACATATTGCAGGCTGGTGTAATGCATCTATCCTTCAAAACAAAGTGGATGATATTGAAATAATCAGACAGTACAGGTTTTAAAGGTGCAGTTTGGGTGAGGTTGCTCGCTTGCAGATAGCGTGGACTAGAGCGTCACATGGCTTGTCATTTAGTGACCCAGCATATATCTCCACGCAGTTCTCTTCACGTCCTCCGGCAGGCTGACTGGCATGCCACCCCCCAGCATACTTGGCACCCTCCATACACACCCATGTACCTAGTAAAAGAAATTGAAAACATTTTTTTAAATGGAAGGTATACTTTTGGTTATCGCTCTTAAAATTAATGGCAATAAAAACCTACTTGGTTAGAAGTACAGCAGCTTTCGATAGTGAGCATTTTGAGAATCATTTCACTTCAAAGTAATGTGGTTATGGAAAAAGGTATCAGTTTTTATCACAGAAAAATTTGAATCTGAGAAACATTACTGCCGTTACTCAGATTGTGTATTCCAATTAGGGATTATTCTTCCTGCGTGGACATAACTGCGTTGGATTTTTTTTTTTTATATCGAAAAAAAAAGCTACCACCTTTTGAGCTGAAATTTTCCAGGGATGTGATTTCTCCGTTTTTAACCGGAATTCCGTTTTTTCTTTGCCCTCAAAAAAAGAAATTCCGTTTTTTTTTGCCCCCCCCCCAATTTTTATTTTATTTTATTTTATTTATTTATTTTTTTAAAGATCAAATTTATAGAAAATGAAGATAAAACCATATAATAACACCCCAGATTGCAGAGTAGGGCTTTTAAAACCAAAGATAAATGTTAATATTGGGCATCATGCTCGCAAGTTTTCGAGCTCGCATGCTTTCGCGCTTTGCGCTCAGAGTTCAGGTTTTTTTCTCAACAGCCTATCACATCCCTGATTTTCACAGGTTAGTTTTGTTGTATATATCTACATTTATGAAGGATTAAAACAATCGAACGGTTCCAAAAACCAAAGGTCTACTTTCCTTTTAAAGGCGAAGTAGGTCGATCTGTATTGAAAACACTGAAGCTAACTTATTATAGTTCATACCCGTACCAATCCTCCAGAAAATTGTTTCCATTGGAAAATCCTGTCAGTGTTGAGGACATACCATTTGAAGACCCCCAAATTGATAAATCAATTGCCAATTACAATGAGCTTGGTGTAATTTTACACAGATTCCTTGATAAAATATCAGCCTCTTTTTGAATATTTTCTCTAAAATTTGACGACTGAATTCAGTCTAAATTTTGTTGCATGATACTCAAAAATAGAGGTCGAAATTAATTTACTCAACCAAAATCAAACGAAATACTTTTGAATCTGAAATAGTATTAGGCCTGCTGTACCAATTAGTATTTTTTTTTTCAGCTTTTTTATTTTTGCATATCATTGAGTGCCATGAGCGTCACTGCAGTGACGCCATTGTGCACTACTATTCTTATGAAGCCACTATTATTATTATGAATTTGTTTTGTTATTAAATACGCACTATAAGTAGTGTCTATTGAACAGACATTGGAGTAGGTTTTTAGGACAAGTGTATACTGAAAAGATCTTATTTCCCTGGCCTGGAGTTTCATCTTTGAGAGGGCAAAGCCATTATAATTTTACAAAGGGCACTTCCATCAGAAAATCGTAAAGTTTATGGGAAACTTTCGTTTTCCAGGCCTGCTTTCCATGCTCTAGTTTTAAAATACTGTCTGACCCCCTACCTTCTTTTTGAAGATCAGTACAGCCAATCCAATACTCATACTGAAGTGTGTCAAAGTATCTGATTTCTTCTGACGATAGAGGCACTGCCATCATTCCTCCAATCTTGTCGCACTCTTGTTTTGCCTCCTGCCATGTTAACGTCTCAGTCGCTTTGTAGCAATTGCCCCTCCATAGTCCCCACTCAGGTGGACACCTGCCTCCGATGGTGGCCACACACTGCCCATCACCAGCCGTGTACTTTGCAATCAGAAATAATCCTCCCAAAAGTGTGGCGAACATTTTGGACCACATCTTCCCAGTTGGTCTACATTTGGGTACCATTGAAAAACTAAGTCCGTTGTAGTTTCATGTGAAAAAACAGTATGAGCTATTGCAAACTGCTTACCAACCAAAAGGACCTTTGGTATAAATTCAAAACAAAAATAGTTAGTGGCCTGACGTTTCAACCCTAGCAGAGTCTTTCATGGGACAATAATGAGAGACACGTTACAGTTACCGGTAACGTGACAGTGAGTTTATTAGTTTAGCGGCACCAGTCAATCAATAATTTTTACGCTCTCGTACGGAGGAGGCACGTGCACTTGTAGCTTCAGTAAGAGCAACTTGTTTGTTTAATCAATACAAAAGTTGACTTGTATTAAGCTAGCATCTGTTTGACAGCGTTCATAAATGTCCGTGTACAGGTCTATACATATATTAATATAATGAAGTTGGCAGACTAATTACTATACAGGATCCCCCCATGTACAAGCTAGCATATCGGGCCGATACGCACGAATTGCGTGCGAATACGCGGAAATTTCGGCCGATACGCAAACAAAATTATAATAATAATAATTTCTCTAAAGAAAAGAGAGAAAACCATAAATACTCCAGATTGCACAGTAGAGCTTTTAAAACCAAGATAAACACCAAGTAGAAAACATTCCGAAGATGTTGTTTCAGTTAAGCCTGCTTCGGCCAAACATTACAAAAAATCTGCCCAGAATGCCCCACAGTTCTGAAAAAATAAACCCTGGGGAGAACGCTGCTATAATTTGTTTTCGTTCTGCTATTAAACATGTCTCAATAGAAAACTTAACTCGTTATTGCCCCCCCCCCTTGCATGCATGTAGCACTTTGTGCCTATACCTACTCCATTTAGGAGTCAACAGGTAAGCTTGTAAACGCATTTAACCATAATTACTTTGTGAAAAGTTGGGAAGGTAGTACATTCTGCTCTAGCAGCCAGGCTCCTAGTGGATGATATCCATGCCTATACCCTTAAGGGACGGTGAAGGGGGTAACCCTGTTTCAGCCCAAGGAGTAGGTGGCAATGTGTCCCTGGTGACAGTTGATTTGGGCGGAGTGGACAGCCCAAATCAGTTAAGTGTAGCCCTCACCTTGAAGTGGCCATCCGGCCTTGTGATGTTAGGTGATATCTCAAAAAACAAAAACTTGAAGGATGTACAGGGTCAGTTTGGTAGTGAGATTGCCAAGGAAACCAATGTGGGCAATTAATCACCTTACACACCAAGACTATGGGCCCATAAGGATACAGCAAAAATACATGTAAAACCAGGTGCTATGTTGACTAAAAAAAATTGGGAGTATTTTTTCCTAAGTTGGTCTCTTGAACTGGGCCCTATTTCATGGTTCTGCTTACTATATAAGCAAAGAATCAACGCTTACGGAAGCAGGGAGCTATGCCCTTATGTCAAGCGTATTTCACAGGTTAGGGAATTTTTGATTGTGGGCGTGCGTACTGCACATTTTTAGGCATTCTTCACTTACACAGCTAGCACAGAATTTGGCACTTGCATAGTAAGTAAAGAATGTTGATTGCAATGGGGATTCGGCGGTAAGCAGAGCCATGAAAAAGGGTCCAGATGTGAAATGCAATGACTATCTGAGTTTTGCACTAATTAGTGTTTGCGCTACAACAAGGACTTCCCAAAGAGGGATTTCATAATTGCTTGAGTTCAATAGACTCTGTTTGTAAAATGTTTGATTTGTGATTCGTCCCAATATACAGTGAGGAAACATCGATGTGGAAATTAGGTGTTGTGAATAAATTTGCGATAAAGGTGTTTCTTCAAAGATTACAGACAGCATATTTTGAAAATGCAAGATTCTGCTCTTTATGATTGTTCTCTTTGAAGCAAAAAACAAAACAAAACCAACAACATCTCGCTGGTCTTTTATGTCATTTTAAAATTGGATATTGCTTCAAAGGGTTTAAGTTATTGTACAGGTTTGGTAAGGATAAAATGTATTATATAACACCCAAGCAGATCCTTACCATTTGATTGGAGGATTGTCCGTCACGTGATAGCAAATAAACGTACCATTGCACGCTACGTCATTCACCGTGCATTTTTCGTTCCATTCACCGTGCATTTTTCGTTCCATCCGATTTGTTTTATTGCACGGTGCGTACCACATCATTGCGTGCGCGTGTCTTTGATAATGCAGCAGTACAGTTACTGCAAGGCACATACTACATTACAAAATAGCAGTACAGAACGCACTTAGTCACTGTTGAATCCAAACAAGCCGAACCATAAGAAATGGGTGTAATGTCACAATTAAATATTGTACACTTTGTTTGTTTTGAAAGTTGTATCCTCCAATCAAAATGACAAAGATCTACTTGGATGTTATACAAAACAAATAATGAATGTTTTTCATTCCTGCAATAGTGAGAATATTTTCATTCGTTGAAAGATGGAATGTGCCATTCAATGAGGCTATGGAACATTCCATCTTTCAACTCATGAAAATATTTGCACCATTGCACTCATAAACATTCATTATTTGTATAATATTGTTTACTTCTAATTTGAAAGCTTACTGATTGTGAATTTCGTACTGGAAAATGTTGTTCTATGAAATACGGAGCTTTAGCCATAACCCTAGCTTAAAACAAAGATGTGGTTTTGAAAATGGCTATGTTTTTCCTATTGTTTTTAAATATACATCTGATGGTACAAAACCAAGCCTTGTAATGTGGCTTTTGAGTGACAGGATAATTAGACACCTAGAGTTAATAATGATATCAATAATAATGAATACTTATAAAACACACATCCGCCTAATAAAAGGCGCTTGTGGAACCACAAAAAGAAAACAAATACCAATACATATATACAGTCTGACAAGCAGGAGAAATTATGCTCTGGTAAAGTTGTAGTCATGAGTACTCAATACAATTTCCCTACTTTTTCCCTGAGGACTAATATCATGCTTGTATAATTCTGGTTTTCTTTTAAATGATTTTGTAGTGTTCTCCAACAGAGCAGAAAACAGCCAAGAGCTATTCATATCTGTTTCGAGAGACAACCCCCCCTCCCCCACCACCCAATAAAAAAAAATAAAAAATCAATCAATCAATCTTTTTCCCCTTTTGTTATCATTCATAGGTGCCTGTTAGGTCTGGTTATGACATAAAATTGTAGTGTATTGAAAACCATGGTGACCATGGCTCACCATATTGATAAACAGTATCCTGTACAAAGTCAAGTATTTCCTGCAATAGACTGCGCAAAAAAAACACACCAAGCAAACAGTGAACAAAAGAGCTGTTTAATTAATAACCAGATTCGCTGACCGTGCGGCTCTTCAGTTTACAATCAGCGCAGTTCCCTAAGCGACAATGAGTAACTCAAATTTAATGAACCTAGAAATTGATTGGCAGTTTGCAATCCCAAGTGCATTGCACAATGGACGGAGAAAGGATAATTGTAATTTTTAACCAGTACCATTGGACCACCAAATTTTGTTGAAGCCCAGTAACTGTTTTGTTTTCCTTTTTCTCCAGCTTTCCCTACCGGCTCTAGTAGCATTAGTTTTGACTTCTGTATATGCATATAATGTTTGGAAAGAAACATGAAAGTGCATAACACTATCTAAATGACCAGAATGATCTTCCCTGTGAAATTTGCCATTAATAATAATAATAAAAATAATAATAATTTTTTCTTCATATAGCGCCATACATAAAATCTCAAAGCACTGTACAGGAAATCACAACAAAATATACAGTACACCAGAAAATCAGTAAACAAATAGCTAATTAATTATATACCATAGAGTAAAAGCACACAATGGAGAAGTAAAAACCCAACAATCACTAAACAATCCTCATTATACATTTAAAATTGCATAAACACCATAACAATTAGAGAAATAGATAACTATTATTATTTATATGACCTCAACATTACTAAAACAAATACATTAGAAGGCCAATCGAAGAATTACATAACCAAAAAAACACAACAAAGCAAGAAAAAAAGAAGGAAAAAAAAAAACCAACAACAAAATGCCCAGCCCTAAAAAACTTACAGAAAAGCAATGTACAAAAATGATGGTGACATGAGGGCAACTAGAGAGAACAATAAAAAAATCTTGGTCTTCAAGAGGTTAATCTTCAAACCTCAGTTTAAAACAAATTTGTTTTATCAGCTTGTTTTATTTTTAATCCCAGCTACACAGAGGGAGGTCGGTTCGGTACATTGAGTTATTAAGAAAATGGCTTATCTTGAACACTTACACATATGAGGAAGAGTAGGGGTTAACCCCTGTGTTTCTGGTTCACATGGCAAGCACCCTTGTTTCCAGGTTTCCTCAGACTTGCAAGCTACAGTGATTAAGTTCACTTAGACCTATGAGGCATCCTTGGTTTCATTACCAGAAATATATAATAAAAATAAAACCGTGATCCCTGCCTACACGGCAGCTAACGGTTGTATGGCTTCTGGCTGGCACCCCGAACAAAGATGTTGACTAATAGGGAGACCGCCAACATAGGGCTGGATAGCTCAGTTGGTAAATTAATCCAGAGGTCATTGGTTCAAGTCCTGCTCCAATCTCTTTTTCTTTGTTCAAACCCAAATTAAAAACATTTACCCAGTCAGTTTCCCTTATGGTTTATTACGTGATTTATAACCATTATAATAATTATGTGTGACAATTTAAACTAAGACTTAAACCAAAATAATATCGTGTTTTGAACTAACAATACATTTCTCTTCACTACACAGCTATTTCAAGGGAATATCGACAACGCGGACACAGTTCGACATGAGTTGAGCGGCGTGGATTCAACGACCCTGGTTCGATTCCTACCCAAGTCGTGGAATGGCTCAATCTGTATGCGTGTTGAGATGTATGGAAAATTTAATCCAAGTAAGTTTGTATTTCCAGTGCATCTTAAACTCCATTCAAGATGTTTGTTGATTTTGTTTTCCTGCATGACTTGGAACAAAGAGATCAATGTAGAGCAAAGAGCCACTCCAACAGCTTTACTCCACGTACTGCAATCTAGACAGTTTTAAGAGGAGTATCAATTCCTAGCACCCCTGAGTTATTTTCATCTAAAAAATTTCTTCTTGGTTTATGGTTTATGGTTTATTTAAAAACATTCAAACATTTGCGGTCCAACGAATTGCATTTTGAATTCTTGTACCCCCTTACCAAGAGTGGCTTTAGTCTTGTTTGGGGCGAACTTGCATTTTAAAACAAAATGTTTATTTAAAAAAAAGCACTGAAGTCTAGAGTGCTCATCATATAGATTTTGTTGTTGTGTGATTATTTGTGATAGAAGATGTAATTATTTGTCATAGAAGATGTGTGTTTGTTGCCTGTCATAGAGAGAAGAATATATTTCTCTTTTCTTTCTCGTGTTCTAAACCACTCAACAAAAGATGAAAAAATTGGAAGTCGAACAATGAGTTTATGTTTTGCTTTTAAGATTTGGGTCCAATTTCATAGAGCTGCCTAAGCAGAATTTTTTTAAAAAGCAATTCCCTGCTGGGCAATTGGAGCAGGAAACCGTTTGCTGCAGACGATGTTATATTACATGGTTTTTTAGCTGGTAACCTTATTCTGCTAAGCAAAAGTGTTTTGAGCTTAGCTGCTTTTTTGTGCTTATGAAATTGGGTCCGGGTAACAACTTGTGTAAGTGTTGATACTTTTATTATCAGATATAGAAATGCGAATAAAGCAATGTGAATACAAAATTCAACTGTATTCAAGCTGGGAACCAGTTTTCTTTAATGAAAGAGTCTACCCTGAATATCTGGCACCAAATGTCCGTTGGAATTATCAATCTCTTTAATTCTGAAGCTAAGGAAACTCCTTTTGATTTTGAACTTACAGTTGACGGGGGCTTCAGTCAGTGGTCATCCTGGGATGTCTGTACAGTAACATGTGGTGGTGGCACTCACGTACGATCCAGAACATGCGACAACCCATCAGCCAAGTACAGTGGTGCCGACTGCTCGGGAGATCTGTCGGAGACTGAAAGCTGCAATGAAAATCCCTGCCCAAGTAAGTCTATAGGAGAAACATTGCACGCTCTTTTCATTGGTTTTATATTGTTATACTTTTTCCAGTTGGTAGAGCACCGGCACGTTAATCCTGAGGTTGCAGGTTCAAGTCTCGCTCTAGTGAATTTTATATTGTTTCCTTTCCTTACACTTTCTTTGGGCTAGATAGCTCAGTTGATAGAGCGCCGGCATGTTAATCTTGAGGTTGCAGGTTCAAGGTTTAAGTTTAACCAATTCTATGGTTTTTTTCTAGTTGACGGAGTTTATGGTGCCTGGATTGACATAACCAACTGCTCCATTGATTGTGGGCTGTCCGGCACGCTGATGCAGGAACGATACTGTGATAACCCGGAGCCCCAGTATGGGGGTGCTAACTGCACGGGGATCAGTGAGCAGTGGGTGGGATGCACAGTCGCCTCGGTATGCTCAGGTAGGTCAGAAACTCTTTATTTGGTTCATACCGTACAGCTATGGACTGTTGGTTCATACCGTACAGCTATGGACTGTTGGTTCATACCGTACAGCTATGGACTGTTGGTTCATACCGTACAGCTATGGACTGTTGGTTCATACCGTGCAGCTATGGACTGTTGGTTCATACCGTACAGCTATGGACTGTTGGTTCATACCGTACAGCTATGGACTGTTGGTTCATACCGTACAGCTATGGACTGTTGATTCATACCGTACAGCTATGGACTGTTGGTTCATACCGTACAGCTATAGACTGTTGGTTCATACCGTACAGCTATGGACTGTTGGTTCAAACCGTACAGCTATGGACTGTTGGTTCATACCGAACAGCTATGGACTGTTGGTTCATACCGAACAGCTATGGACTGTTGGTTCATACCGTACAGCTATGGACTGTTGGTTCATACCGTACAGCTATGGACTGTTGGTTCATACCGTACAGCTATGGACTGTTGGTTCATACCGTACAGCTATGGACTGTTGGTTCATACCGTACAGCTATGGACTGTTGGTTCATACCGTACAGCTATGGACTGTTGGTTCATACCATACAGCTATGGACTGTTGGTTCATACCGTACAGCTATGGACTGTTGGTTCATACCGTACAGCTATGGACTGTTGGTTCATACTGTACAGCTGTGGACTGTTGGTTCATACCGTACAGCTATGGACTGTTGGTTCATATCATACAGCTATGGACCGTTTGCATTGATGTCATCATGCCGCCATCTTAGAGGTAAAACGATGATGAAAGAATAGAATCTGCATATTCATGAGCAACCTTCTTTTGACCTCTAGCCAAGGGTGCCCTACTCAAATGGCGTCATGTGCATAAGGCTGTGTCCAAATTGGCGGCTACGGCCCCAGCTAGGTTTCCGCACCATCATGCATTGACAAATAGGACGTCCTTAGCAACAACCTTATCAGCAGCCGTAGCCATAGCTATAGCCGCTAATTCCGATATGGTCTAAGGTCTATTGACTAATCCAAGTGACAATCATGTGCCTCCAGTACTCTGCCTCGGCACTTTTCCATATTTTTGCATCCAGGACTGATTTTTAAGCATCACAATCTTCGACTCGACCAAAAATATTGCTGCTACTGTATAAAGTGTCAGTGTGATGCAAGATAAATCCTGCACATCTGCGAGTGTTAGGCATCCCAGTAGTGGTGGGAAAAAAAATGGCACAGGACTTCTTCCCACCTTTGTTATTTTGTGGTTTAACCAGCCCCTTCCCTCTACCCTCCCTTTTCCTTCTTCGCTGTTAATCCCTTGCTTTTTCTGAGTGCTTTCTACCTCTCTCTCTCTCTCTCTCTCTCCTCATTTCTTTCAGTTTGACTGCTTCTGTTACATTAGTATGCCTGTTTATGTGTGCTGTGTTGTTGTTTAGCCTCGAGAAAGACTTTTCTAGGGTCGTAACATCAGGCCATGAGCTACTTTTTGCAAATAAAAATAAACAGTAGATTTTTGTTATTGTCTGATTTGTGACTTGCATTTTCTTGGCAGCTACCAATACTTTTACCAAATTAAATCACACAGCCTTCTTTCTTTCCTGTTTATCGACAGCTTCTGATAACTACGCACTGGGCATGGAAGATGAGACCATCACTAATGCCATGATCACAGTATCAGAGGCTGAAGGAAGCTACGACGGCAGCCGAGCCCGATTGGACGGCATAAGAGCAGACTATGCATGGGTACCAACTAATCCGGACACAGGTCAGTACAGATTGCCGACTCTGGTTACAAGTGCTTCAGCTTTTTCATTGGGGTTCTGAAGACTTTTAAGAATTTCAAGAAATCCCACAGTTTCATTTGGGCCTGGACTTAAGCCATGCATGTTGGTTCCAATGATACACTGTTCATTTTAGTAATGTATTTTTTAAGTTTTACCAAAATTGTTTTTCTATTTTTGTAATCTAATATTTAATGCACTGATTTTCCTCCGTACTTAGGTGTTGCTTTTTAAATATTTTTATCCATACAATTTTTAACTCGTCTTTCTTCCCCTGTAATGTCACATAATTCAGATTTATGCTGCCAGTTGTTTTTAAAAAATAAAAATATATGAATGAATAAATTTTTTTTAATACATGCACTCTGTGGACATTCCGTATCTTGTAGTTAATCTTTTTCTACTATAGCCAACATTTGTTGGCTGCACCCCCTCTTCTTTACCATCGTCAACTTTTGTCGCTCAAGCTTACGACCCAGCTTACTCACAAAAAAAGCACTGTAGCCTAAGCAAAAAGACCATTGGTGTAAAGCTGTAGTTTTTTCCATGTTCCATACCCAAGCTTACATTGGCTGGAAAGAAAAAGATCCGGTCTTTCCTATGATGGTAAAATAAGGTTGCAATCCTGACAATTTGTGATTGTCTGTTCAGCCTCAATGTTTTGTTTTGGTTTTTTTTTATTTTTCGTTTTTTTCTTCAGAAGGGTGGGGTATTTGTTTACAGATCATACTGAGGAAACAAAGACCAAGAGCTTGGATGTTTATTGGCCGAACTCAATAATAAACAAAAATTCCCTGCTGTTCCGTGAAATACGCTTGATGTTAGCGCGTAATTCCCTGCTTCCGTATGCGCCGATTCTTTCCTTTTAAAGAAATGGGTCAATATTTGAATAAATTCGAGTAAATTTTTACGTCTTTCTCAGGTGATTACCTCCAGATTGAGTTACCTGACACCATTACTTTACGGAGGGTGGCTGTGGAAGGACGCTCGCCAAGCTATTCGGCTGATCAGTGGGTGACTACGTACACTCTCTCCACGAGCATGAACGGGACAGACTGGGTTGACTATGAAGAAGATGGGGTAGTGAAGGTGAGGGAGTTAGTTGATTGGTGGCCCAACATCACAATACACCAATCCGTTGAGCAAAGCTGTGAACGTGCAGCAAACGTCTGATAAGTTTGCGTTTTTGTTGGTTGCTGCATTGTGTCTTTGATACTAGTAAAGATAATGGATTCTTGGATCACCACCAACCTCGTTCCCAGTGGTGTGCGATCGCACCGCCCCATTTTTGTTCTTTCCCAGAATGCCTTGCTCGATTATAATCCCTTAAAGTGTGACTTTGAAATATCCAAATATATTGGATAACTTAATTAGTCCTGCAGTTGATCCATTCTGTTTTAGAGACTAGGTAGAGCGTGCTGTCAATAGACGCATCAAGTCATATAGCAACTGGCACCCCCCCTCATTCTTTTTCGATCTTGTGATACGCCTAACCGTATGCAGGTGAGGGTGACCATATAAAATTATGATTCATTTAAAGTGTATTGCGTTGAAATACATGCATTTTTTTTTCACGGGTGATACTATCGGGTGATACTAACCACCCGACAAGCGCCCTACAAGCCCTTGAATGTTTTTAAAAAGCGTGTGCGCAAAGCAGTAACTTTTGGTGAGCCAATCATTGTTGATTTTCAGTGCTTCCCTTTCAGTGGTTAGCAACAAGAGGTATCGATATGGCGCGCTGCCGCCCCACGGTAGTGACGCTGAGTCTCCACTTGAAGTCACACAGTGTAAAGTCGGACATCTTTACAGGCCCTAATTGACAGTCATTTTTGGAAAGCACAGCTGAATACTTTTTGTGTAAAAACCACAAGCGGCATGCAGGAGTTTGATCAAATTACTTGCATGATTGTTTGGTGGACTACTTGGCCGTGTAGCAAAATTACAACGCTCGTCGATCAGTGGTGTACATTGCTATGTTAATATTTTCATGCAGGTATTCCGTGGGAGTTATGATGCTGGAACAACCGTGGCCTCCTCCCTAGCAAACCCTGTGTCGGAGGCTAACTACGTCCGCTTCCATCCAGTCACTTGGTACAATGCTATTGCAATGAGGGTAGAGCTCTATGGATTGTACAATCCAAGTAAGTAGATTTGTTTTCCTTCACAGGACTCTGATAGTACCAAGTATAAGGTGCTAAGCACCAAGTATATGGTGCTTAGCACCAAGTAACCGGTACTAATCACACATTGGTGTAAGGAGGAAAAAAAGTAAACCTTTCTAAAGTCTTTGGCCACATATACTTGTGTCTTTTTGTAAGCAAGATTCTGAAGACATCACACTTTATACACTTTCTGTTCTAAAGCTGTGGCTATTGTACTCTTTTACCTTGATACAGTTGATGCCAATTGGAGTCAGTGGACCTCGTGGACGTCCTGCTCAGTCACGTGTGCTGGATCAACCGAAACACGCTCTCGTACTTGCGACGACCCCGCTGTTAAGTACAACGGTATCGATTGCCCTGTTTCTGATGCGTCATCCCAGAGCAGAGATTGCAACACACAGCCCTGCCCAAGTGAGTTGTACTTGTTACTTCTTTATATTAAAAGGGAGACCGCCAACATAGGGCTAGATAGCTCAGTTGGTAGAGTGCCGGCATGTTAAACTGGAGGTCGTTGGTTCGAATCCAACTCTAGCTGTCTAGAAATCATTCAAACCATTTACCCAGTCAGTTTTCCTTGTGGATTATAACTTGATATTTGTTATATTTCATTACGTTGTTCCATGTTATGTTTTCTTTGAATTTGTTCAAGTAAGTTGTGAAGGCTCTTTTGTTGCTTTTGTCATGCATGTTTTGGGGTTTCTCAAAAGTGTGTTTTGTTCAATTTGTTCACATTTTGGACACCTGAAAAAAGTGTACTTTTGATTAAAAGTATGTACAGACGCTTGCATAGGCAATTTTGTACAATATGCTGTGACCCCCTGCTCTAACTTCACATATGGCCATTTGGGGAATAAAATTGTACGTACAAATCATTGTGTCAGTGCAAAAAATGTTTTATCTCACCTAAAATAGCCCGGATGTGCACACAAAACAAGAACACAGCAAGAAACACCGTTTTTTGCACGGAGCATTTTCGTGCTGGACATGGCGTCTTTGCAAAACCGAGATTCAATGTTTTTGCAGTGATGCCACTAAATTATGGTAAACACAAAAATGCAGGGTTGCCTAAAAAGCACACTACGCTGTATAACAGGGGGACATTGGCTTGCAAACCGGTCCATCCAAGATTATTGTGACGATCATTCTTGCATGCAGTTAATAACATAATTTGATTTGTTGACACCCCAATCTTCAGTTGATGGTGACTGGACTGCATGGTCTACGTGGGCCTCCATCTCCTGCACAGTCACCTGCGGCACACAAGGCATGAAGCATCGAACGCGAACCTGTACCGATCCCACACCCCAGTACAACGGCAGCGAGTGCGCCAGCCCGGACTACACAGAGGAGTTCCAAACGTGTGATGCTAATAGCGCTTGTGGAGGTTGGTGTGAATTTTGAATCTTAACTTCTAACATCTTAGCGTTTATTTATTGTGCGCTTTTTCAAGCCGAGTAGGCCCCCCCAAAGCACCTTGTTGTAATTTGTATTTTTGTGATGTTGCCCTGGTTTTACTTAATAGTCTACAAGGACATCAGCACCATAGCGCTTAAAAACGTAGTATTAAGCGCGGTGTAATTATTTATTATTATTATTATTATTACAATACTTTCAGATCACCCCTGGGAACGAGGTTGAGTTTAACCATCATTGAATAGCGTGCGTTTGATGAGAGTTAGTTGAACTATGGTTAACTACGGTCCTTGGTTGGACTTGTTCGAGGCCGGCCATGGATATATACCTGAACACATATTTTGAAATGTTTCCTTCCAGATAACTATGAAGCTTTAGGAATGACAGACGGGCGCATCGGTGACAGCCAAATCACAGCATCGTCTGTTCAATCAGCAACTGACAATCAAGCTTGGCACGGACGTCTGAGCATCGGAACTACAAGTGGTAAGTTATGCCAGGGGGATGTGGTTTGGGTAAAGGACTGAGAAAGTTTGTTGTGTAAATACAGTGTACGAATACCAGGACTGCATTTTCAATTTAGGAGGAATGGTGTAGCTACAAACTTAGCCATTGAAACTTTTCTGTCGACCCCCAATTTTGCCACACTCACCACAGGTAATTGTGTAAACGCCGTGCTCTACACTATATAACAAACAAGGTCATTGACTCAAAAAATGCCACAACCAAGATTATTGTGATGATGACATCATAATTTCCCATACACTTCAAGATTTTCAAACGGAAGTGCCCTTTGCAAAATATAAATGGCCTTTCTTTCTCAAAGAGGAAATTCCCTTTTCTTTATTTTGAACCATACGATTTGCGGTTTTCAAGGTTTGCAAGGAAAAAGAAACAACTACAGGCCACTCGGTTTGGTAAACCTGTGACCTGTATGCCATTGGGCAGGCCTCAATTTAACCCACGGCACCCACAACAATTGCGTTGGTGCCCGATGCTTTTGCTGTGGTGCCCCTTGCAAAGTTACAACACAAATATAAAAACTATAGGCCACTCGGTTGAATATCATACATGTGACCTTTATGCCATTGGTGCCCATGGTGCCCATGGTGCCCACAGCAATGGGAGAATTTTGAATGCAAGGTGGCAGCAGACTTACCATGTAAAATTCCATTGTTTACGTCGTTCTGAGCATGCTTACATTTCCAAGAACAATGGATTTGCCTGGTAAGTCTGCTGCCACCTAGAATCCCCAAACGTCTCCCATCGCCCTGGTGCCCACTACTTTTGCTGTGGTGTCCCTTGCAAAGTTCCAACACAAGTTTACATATTCCTCATAGAGGTGCCTCTTACTTGAGGAAAATTGCCGTGCCCTTCAGGAGCGAAGTTCGAGACCTAATGCCATTCAAAGCATATGACGTGATGGCAGTACCTAGGTACCAGCTGAGGTCCTAAATATCAGAGGATTCAAATCATGTAGTTCTTGTATGATTTAATAATTACTTTATCACCATGCCTATAGGTCAGTTGTGCTGGGAACCGGCCAACAACACGGAACCCCATTGGTTACAGATAGATTTAACAACACCGGCCATGGTCACTATGGTGGGTGTACAAGGCATGGAGAGTGCGGACCAGTGGGTGACGTACTACAATATCTCATACAGTACCGATGGTGTTACATGGGACACATACCTTGATACCAATGGGGAAACTAAGGTAAAATATCATCCTAGATCTGTCTGAACCTTAATGTTTTAAACTGTGAAACAGAAAATGTCATACAAAAATTAACATATCAAGTAATAAACCACTAGGGAAACTGACTGGGCTAGATGGCTCAGTTGGTAGAGCGCCAGCACGTTAATCCAAAGGTCGCAGGTTAAAGTCCCACTCTTGTCAGTCTTATTTTGTTCAGCCTAAAGTTGTTTGAAAATTTACCAGTCAATTTCCCCTGTGGTTTAGTACTTGATATTTGAAACAAAAAGTTGCATCCCCCTAAGGTGATCCCTCTCCGGCCGCTTCCCAGGTTGTTTCGTTAATTTGGGTGTGATCCCTGGCTACACAGCAGTTACAGGTTGTATAGCTTCTGACTGGCATCCCTGAACAAAGATATTGCCAAAATAGAGAGGCTGCTGACATTAGGCTCATTTGGTAGAACACCGTTAATTCAGAAGTTACAGGTGCAAGTCCCACACTCTAGTCAGTTTTTCTTTGTTCAAACCAAATGAGTTTTAAACTAAAAAAAGAAGCCTTAGGTGCCTTTGTTTGTTGGGATTTGAAACAATAGACCCTCCCCATGAAAAAGTTTAACAACTTTCAAATAATAAAACATGATTCAGCAACTAGATGACAATACTTACTCTAGTCATTGTGAAATCAGTTTGACACAAATAGTTCAAATCGTCAAATTTTGGGATTCATTTTTCAGGTTTCATTGCAGCTCTTGGAAAAAAATTATAATAATAATAATAATAATAAACAGTTTGGAAAAAAATTTGGAATAGGAAGACAGGGAGCGAAGAAGAGAGAAAGTGAAATGAAATGCATGAATTCATCCCAATTTTTTCCCCCAGATATTTTACGGGAATATCGACAAGAATGGTATAGTGAAGACGGAACTGGACTCTCCAGTAAGCAATGTGGTGTCTGTTCGCTTTCACCCCCATGAGTGGAACGACTATCCATGCCTCCGAACTGAAATCTATGGAATGTACGCCCCAACAGGTAAGCATGATATCTTAATGGTCGAACTACATGGAACCCATTGTTTTAAAAGCCATTTTAAACAGGAAATTGATTTGCTAAGCCAGAGTTTGCTGGGAACTAGTATAGGGTTTCTGTGGATCCTTAAAAAGTATTAAATTGAACTATCCAAATTTAAGGCCTTAAGAAGCATTAGAAAGTATTAAATTTGATTATTCAAAGTCTTAAAAATATTTGATGAAGCGTGTAATGAATTTTCTATGAGCTCAAAGAGAATCAAATAGTGCTGTGTGTAAAAAATTTACCAAATGTGAGCGGGTGAAGCTGTTCCCCCTGCTTTATTCACTTATTTTTGGTCTTAAATTTTCTAAAGTGTAACATTAAAAGGTTCTTTAAAAGTCTTAAATTTGTCCTTTTAAGTGTGCAGACACCCTTTAGTAAGTAAAGTAGGTGTTATAATCAAGCGGTAACTTGAGATCAAGCAAGTCATTGTACCAGACATTATTCAAGTCCTAGGCCGTGTCCGAAACGGCGACTTCGGCTACAGCTACAGCTAGATCAGCGCGTCTGCCAGTGTTGAAGAATAGGCAGACGCGCGCGATCTAGCCGTAGCTGTAGCCGAAGTCGCCGTTTCGGACACGACCCTACATGCAAATGGCTAAGAATGTTCACTAAGAGCACCAGACTCAAGCTCTGGGCCCAATTTCATAGAGCTGCTTAAGCAGAGGATTATGCTTAACAATTTTCAGCTAAGCAAAAATAAGCTGGATACCAGTCACATTTTGCACATTAAAAATGGTATTTGGGCTGGTAACCTTATTCTGGTAACCTTATTCTGGTAAGCATAATTTTGTTGTGCTTAGCACATTTTTGTGCTTAAGCAGCTCTATGAATTTGGGCTCTGGTGTTTCTGATCAGCAGAGTGTGGGTTCGAGTCCCGGTCATGACACTTGTGTCCTTAAGCAAGACACTTAACCATTATTGCTTAGTGCGTCCTTTGGATGGGACGTAAAGCCGTTGGTCCCGTGTGTTGTGTAGTGCACGTAAAAGAACCCAGTGCACTTGTTGTAAAGAGATGGGGTTCGCCCCGGTGTTTTTGGTTTGATTGGCTGCATATTGCGCCACAGTACCTTGAAAACCATTACACGGTGCTAATACGTAAAGGAAAAATGTCTCATACTTCAAAAACGTAGCTCCACATACCTTGCAGGAAAAATACTGAATGTTGGAGCACCATGAGCGTCACTGAGTGGCGAACTTGAGTGCTATATAAGAAGCCACTATTGTTACTCTTCATACTATTATTATTGTTATTATTATTATTATCCTTCATTTTCATCCAAATTTTTATTCTTGTTTTTTCTGTTTCTTTTAATGCCTAGATTGTGTCAGCAGTGTTTCACTCGTTAGTCTTGTATCCCAGGAGGCAGGAAATCCCAACTACCTTTTGGTTAATATAGGGTCATTAAGAAGAGTGACCATGATTAGCACCCAAGGCAAGTCAGGCAAATGGCTGATTGGATATGAAATGTACTTCAGCCAGAACAACGTGGACTGGGCACTCTACGTGGAAGGCGGAAGTGCTAGGGTGAGTTCAGCAAACAGGAACGTGACTTCTCAGGATTTGTTTTCCTGATTTCAAGATTTTATCAAAACCCACTTGAAACTTCACAGTTTCTTGGAGGAAGTGAAGCTGTCACCAAGGGGTACAGGAAAAGTCCAAAATGTGTTCAGACCTGTCTGCAAACCTCCTGAATTGTAACATCTTGGAGATTATT
The DNA here is from genome assembly GCA_023634235.1 of Pisaster brevispinus. Taxonomy (NCBI): domain Eukaryota; kingdom Metazoa; phylum Echinodermata; class Asteroidea; order Forcipulatida; family Asteriidae; genus Pisaster; species Pisaster brevispinus. The sequence continues at coordinate 11,704,225 of JAMKCF010000017.1, forward strand.
GGTCTAGAATGAGCATGGAAGCCATTTTTGAGGAGTTTTCAGTCATGTGATCTCATCCCGAGGAAGCCTTTTAGAAATTTTGAAATTCTGTGTTTGTACTAAATACAATAACTGTGACTAATTGACCAGTACAGCCATTTACAGGGTTCTGAATTTACACTAGATCACAGGCCTTGGGCCAGTGGTTTTAGTGTTGGACAAGTAGACTCATGACGTGACAAGTCCGGCGGTTTTATGTTTTTCAATTCATTATCTTTATTTTTTTTAAATGATGTTCAAATGTTGACTTTGATTCTGATAAATATCTTTCAATTCTGTTGAGAATCAAAATATACTCACCCATAAGACAAATGACGTTCAAATTCTCAGCAGAAATAAACGTTCCTCTTCTAACCTCCACACAGGTTTTCATCGGAAACTCCGATGATAGTGATTACGTCACCAACCCGCTCCTCAATGCAATCGATGCTGTACACCTGAGACTGGTACCCACTTCGGTGAACAATGACCTTTCGAGCAATGTGATAGTGTACGGGTGTGTTTCACCAAATACTGCGGATGAAGCGCCCTCAACGACTGGTACGCAGATGAAATTTTTTATCATTATACCCTTCAAGTAAATTTGAGACCTAGGGGCTTAGTTACACAAGTTTGAAAGTGTCAAAATGTTGTATCTCGCTTAAAATGACAGCAGATTTCACCCAATTGGGGTCATTGATACAAAAAATTGATGGAGGGATCGGGGCCCAATTTCATAGAGCTGCTTAAGCAGAAAAAGTAGCTAAGCACAACAAAGTTATGCTTACCAGAATAAGGTTACCACTCAAACTACCATGTCACATGTACAATCTGTGACTGGTGCTCTGCTCATTTCTGCTTAGCAGCAAATTATTAAGCAATATTTTCTGTTTAACAGCTCTATGAAATTGGGCCCACAGATCAGGTGCAAATTTTATGGCTCTGCTTACCGTAAGCAAAGAATCGGCGCTTACAGAAGCAGGGAATTCCGCTCTTATGTCAAGTGTATTTTGCAGGTTAGTAGCGTGCGTACTCCATGTTTCTAAGCATTGTGCACTTACACAGAAAATCAGTGCTTGCAGAATTTTGGCGGTAAGCAGAACCGTGAAATTGTGCCCTGTTCAACAGGGTACTTTTTGGCAAACCCCAACTGAATTACAATAGTTGAACATTAAGAGTTTTTTTTATGAATCGTATGTTGCAGTTTGTTTTGAGCCATCTGGCATCCCCAACTACTTATTTGACATGGATCGCATCACAACCTCATCAATCCTGAACTTCACGGCCAGCGCCAACCTCACTGCACCCAGCAACACGACCAACTACCACCCACGATACGCCCATCTGCACAACCCGGATATCAACCCAGTGGAAGGGGTCAACGGGTGGGTTTCGGAGCCTGGGAGCCTGCTGAGTTCACTGGACCAATGGTTGATGATTGATTTTGAGTCCAGGATGACCATCACCGGGTTGGCTCTTCAGGGTGTTCAGTTGCCAGAGGGGGATGCGGGAATGGCTCAGTTCAGCCTGCACTACAGTGAAGATAATGTCATCTGGAATGCCATGCGGAAAATGAACAGCAATGAGACAATGGTATTAAGTCATTCTAACTTGTATTTAAAAAAAAATTACTCTGCATTAATTAAAGGAATGTAATTCTTAAATTAAACATTTTCCAGAACTTTTTGTTAATACAGTGTTCAACAAATTAACCCTGAAAGTCAAAACTCCTCCACGCCCAATTAACAAGTGTCTTACATTTGACCAGGCTTACCAATTTTATTTGGCATTTGAATATTGAGTAACACAGAGCAAAAAAGGACAAGAATAAATCGGCAAGTTTTGGAACGTTAAACCAATAACTTTTTTTTTTTTCATTTTGGCCGCCACTTGGCTTTTGGTTCTGCATGCAGTAGCCTTCAACAGCTATCTCATAAAATGTAGGATTCAAACTGCCTCTAGCTACCTGAAAATCTCGGTGGTTTAGTGGTAAGACATCTGCTCTAGAATGGCAAAGGTCGTGGGTTCGAATCCCACCTGAGTAATATGCCTGTGGATTTTATCACGGGAATTGGAAATGTACCAAGTATACAGTGCTTTAAACACAACAGTGTATAGGTGGAAGAAATAGTATTTGTTAAAGCAATCTCATCAATTAAATTTTTCCCGCTCTTTTGTGTCCTAGATTCTGACAGGCCCAACCGATAGTATCGATGTAACACTCATTGAACTGACGGCTGATGGGGACACTGACCTCCGACCTTTAACCCTTCGCTACTTACGCATACAATCAGAGGTCAATACGACTGATCCAGTTGGCTTGAGACTGGAGACATACGGATGTTCAGCTGCAGGCAAGTTTCATTTAATTTTCAATTTTCCTTATTCAAATTCTTGGAGCAGTAAAAGTATCCCTCTGAAGCATTCAGCTTTACACCTCAGAAGCACTCCCACCTGGAACCCCCCGAACAAAGATATTGACAAAATTGGGAGACCGCCAACAATAGGGCTAGATAGCTCAGTTGTAGAGCGCCGGCACGTTAATCCGGAAGTCGCAGGTTCAAATCCCACTCTATTTAACTTGTTTTGCTCAACGAAAGGAAAGAGTAGAATCAGCAAGAGCCGGACGGATTGCCTAAAGGAAACAAAGTTTCTGTTGAGGAGGCTATCCTCTCTAACTGGCACACGCACACATTTTTAGATAAAATTTCGTTAAACTGTTTTAGATTTGTAATTTTCCCTTTGTTTTTTATTTTAGTGGACTCTGTTTGCAAGGATGGCTGGTCGGTGTTTGAGAGTTCCTGCTACAAGTTTTACCAAGCTGATAAACAGGACTGGGATGGTGCCCAGAGCACATGTGTGAACGAAGGTATGTGGAGTATTCTTGCTGAGTTGTTCAAGGTTTTTTTTTCAGGTGAGTTTAGCCAAGGCTGTGTCCAACTTGGCAGCAGCATGTTTAACGTGGTGATCAACCGGCAGCTGTAGTTGTGTAACTGTGCCCACTGCTGTCTTTATTACTTTGAACTTGGGTAATTGTTTTCCTTTGAAAATATAATTGCCACAATGAAAACCCTGCCTTGACAAAGGGCAGACTACAAAGGCTCTCATAAATAGTTCCGGGATTTGATGTTGTTGTGTGCAAAAATTAAGTATGCACTCACTGTGATTCGCTGACTCTCGACTGTGAGCCACGGCTGAAAATCTGCCATGGTGTGCTGGAATCTTGAAACTCTCCGACTGACATGCACCTCCCAATGAGCCAAATATAATTACGAACAATGGTGGCAGCCATGTTTTGTCATACCGATAGAAATTTCCCTTTATTTGACATCTACAGGTGGCCATCTCGCAACGATCAACTCTGTCCGCGAACAAGACTTCCTCGCAAACTTCCCCCGGGTCTACCCTGAAGATGACTTCTTGATCGGCCTGAACAGGAGGGCAGACTTTCAGGAGTTTGTCTGGAGCAACGGCACGTTCTACTCTTACTCTGCCTGGGCTAAGGATCAACCCACGGATGGCAGGTTTGACGAGTGTACAGCACTCTCTAAGGAGCTGGACGGGCGTTGGGTGTCGGTGGATTGCAGTGATATGAGGAGCTATGTGTGTGAATATGAGAGGGGTAAGGCTTCCTTGAAACTCCTGCGGGGAATGAACATTTTGGAAGAACATGAAGGGCCTTTTCCAAACCTCGTCTTGGTTTCCGGCTCCAGATTGGGCACTGTCATCAATTTTGGAGCAGTGTACACTTTGCACAATGTTTCCTGCATCAAATAGAGCCTCGAACCTGAGACAGAACCTAAGCCGAGGTTTGGAAAAAACTCTTAGGTTTAATACCTTGGCCCAATTTCATAGGGCTGCTAAAGCAGAAAGTATATCCCCGCTTAGCAATAATGAGCAGGATACCAGTCACACATTGAACATGTGACATTGTATTTTGACTGGTAACCTTATTTTGGTTAGCATAATGTTGTGCTTAGTTTGTTTTTGTGCTTAAGCACCTCTATGAAATTGGGCCCAGTTTGGAAGGCTACCTACTCATTTAATTAGTATAATTAGCCTCCATCATTCAGTATGCAGTATAGAAACCCTTTGATGATTTGTCTTTAATGATACAGAGTCAACTACCTACGTTGTCTGCGGCGAGAACGACTGGCTAATGGCCTGTCCTGATGACCACAAAGTCAACGTCACGAGTGCCCAATGGGGGCGCACTTCGGACTGGTTCACCTGCCCACAAGAGACCTCATTAACCGCGTCTGCCCTACCGTGTTCGTCGAACACCATTGAGGATGACATTGACACAGAATGTCACAATGTCACTCGGTGTAGCGGTCTGGCTGACGAGTCGGTGTATGGATACCCGTGTTTCGATGCAGACATGCATTTGTATCTCAACACTACGTATGAATGTGTGAAAGGTAAAAACACATAAACAAATAATGTCTAACTCATTTGTTCATGTATTGTACACTTAAACAAATTACGTTTTAATTGCAGAATTCATATTTTTATTTAATTGTTTTAATATTTGTTAATATTTTTTTAAAATTAAATAAAAAGTTTTAGGTAAGTTATTTTATCATTTCTTTGGTTTTGCTGGCAGTACTTTTAGGAGATCCACTCGATTGTGATTTAGTTTGTATTTGGTAATCCAGCGGGGGTTACTGTCAGCAAGTTTTACTTAATACAGTCTTGTGTAATCAGTGTATCATTTTAGCGTATTTGTATTTGTCTGTTTTGTAACTGCTTTTTCTTACCCTGTGAAATAATAAATGAAATGAAATGAAATGAAATGAAACAAGTCAATAGACCATGCAAGTCTTGCGAATGCTGCTTGAACTGGAAGGAAACAAAGTCGCGCACTTTATCGGGTCCAAATTTTAGAATATGCGCGAGACTTGCACAGTTTATTCTTGTAAATAACATCAGTGGAGGAACTGCTTCTTGATGTGTTTTTTTTTTTTTTAGTGAGACTTGTAAAGAGACCCCCTGCTTGATTCCCAGTAGATAACAATCTGCATCTCTGCGATTTGTAAACAAATGTAACCCCAGGCACTATGAACTTCTCCCATGTTTTCTCCGACACCCAATATCAAACAAGGTGAATTAACGGCGGGTTAAAAACCTTGTGCCGGATGGTACTTATCGCTGGTTGTCCTGGACTAATTTTGACAAGGTTCCTTAGCTAACTGTAGTCGTAAACTCTAAGCAAGGGCCAACAAGATCTTACTAATGAGGTAAATCCTTTCAACCACAAGTACTATTGGGATGCCAGAAGTTGTTTGGAACTATGTTCTAAAATCTTGTACAATGTTTTCGTTATTGTTTTTTAGATGACATCAACTACGCGCGTGCCTGCCAAGATGACTTCTTGTACCTGACGTGCCCTCCAGATGACCAGGTCCTGCACATTGTCACGGCCATGTACGGTCGCACTATGGATAACTCCGTGTGCCCGGGACCAGACCAAGACGTCATTACAAACTGCACCTCGTCAAACAGTCTCCAGACTGTGCGCACATACTGCGAGGGTCACCATTCCTGTAAGATAGCAGTTGAGGTCACAGCATTCGATGATGATCCGTGTGTGGGAGTTGTGAAGTATCTTGACGTCAACTACACGTGCGTCTCCAATGAAATCATCATCCCGGATGTTTGTAAGTCAACTGACCCCTTGCACCCTGCAGAACAAACCTCTGCAAAATGCGCGCCTACCATTATCATCACTTTTTAAGTCAATTCCTTCATGTAAATTTTGACTTTCAAAATGGAGGACAGGATAGGCGCGTGTAAGTGCACTGAGCATCGTATGGGTCAATACGCTAGTATGATAACACTGTAAAGCAGTAGATAGTGGCCATTTAAGCAGTGATAGCATTGGCCACGACACGCCACATTTCACATCTCGTATCATAATTACCACATAAAATCGAAATTTATAAATACAGACAGCAAAGAGTTGTGCACCCTTTCTTCATATCGAAAATTGATGACAATTGTACAGTGCAATCTCTATGAAAACGTAAGATTTAATGTTTCCTTTGAGCTGTGTACAAATCATGTCTGCAGTAAGTCCAGGGGTCGATTTCACAAAGCGCTAAGATTCATCTTAAGATGAGCTGTCAGTATTACCATAGTAATTTGTATTGTGACATCACACTTTGCTTAGCAATTAGGAGTGATTTGGAGTTAAGATCAATCTTAACACTTTGTGAAATCGAGCCCAGGGCTTGACTTTACTAAGCACCAAGATTCATCTTAAGATGAGTTGTCAGTTATTACCATAGTGATTTGTATTGTGACATCACACTTTGCTTAGCAATTAAGACTACTAAGTAAAGATCACAGTTAAGATTAATCTTAGCTCGAAATCGGCCCCAGGGCTCGATTTCACAAAGTGTTAAGATCGATCTTAACTCCAAATCACTCCTAATTGCTAAGCAAAGTGTGATGTCACAATACCAATCACTATGGTGATACTGACAACTCATCTTAAGATGAATCTTAGTGCTTTGTGAAATTGACCCTCTGTCACAAAGAGCTAAGATTGATCTTAATTGTGTATCAATCTTAATTGCTAAGCAGAGTGTGATGTTACAATACAAATCACTATGGTAATACTGACAACTCATCTTAAGATGAATCTTAGTGCTTTGTGAAATTGTGCCCAGGCTCTGCGGTTCTTTTGTAAACATGTTGACATGGTCTATAATTCTGGTCCAATTGTTGTTGTGTTCTTAGACGAGTACCAGGGAGACTGTGAAGAGGGTTGGTTGAAGCATGATTACCGGTGTATCAGAGCCTTCCCTAATGCATCCATGAAGTTTGAAGCTGCTGATGATGAATGTAATAAAGAACACGGCCATCTTGCCGGAGTTCCTGGCTCTAATACACAGGTTAGTGGTAGTAAGAAGAACGACAAATCAGTTGAGAGAACACCTAGCAGAGATGCCAACTCTCTCTGATTCTGCAGAAAGTACCCTGAAAATAAACCAATCTTTCTATGTTCCGGTGAACAATTTTGAAAATCTCCCTGATTATGGAAACTTGTTTTCTATTATGTTGAAAGTAATTCTAAATATCCCCCTGATTGTTGTGTTGGAACAAAATCTTTGTGATTGCAAGATCCAAATGTTGGCAACTTTGATGTAGAGACTCCTTGCAAACAATTTGAATCATTGACGACTGCTCTGCTATTTATTATAAGGGCAACATTATATTACCCCTGGTTTGAACCACAAATACACAAAGTATCATTTGCTTTATTCCATTCCCGAAATCACTGGCCTCGGGCCGGTGGTCCAGTGTTAATTTCGAGTCCTCACATAAAATATTTTCTCCTGTGTTTCAGCGAGGGCTTGCCACAAGGATAGAATTAATGTTATTTCCATTGCTGCATCTTGTATCCCACAAATGTTTTCATTTGCAATATTTTCTTTCGAACAGTTTATGAATATTTGACCCTTGACCTTCAACCATTTCTTAAATACTTTTCAAATCGTAGTCCTTCCTTGAGGGCCTTCTGACCGACTACTCTGCCGGCATCAACTACTGGATTGGCTGCGTGCAGACAGACAATAACACGTGTAGATGGCGTGACGGAATCGGGCATGAATTCACAGACTACAACTCGCAGTACGTGTCAGTCGGTGGAGAGCGTTGCATCGAGCTGAGGGGAGATGAGAATTACAAGTGGGAGGATGCCAGATGCGATACGGAAAATGCATTCATCTGTCAGCAAGGTAAAGTATACTGAATAAGTAACCCCCACCATGTGTGGAGTCCCATATTGACTTTATGTGGCCAAGCAATTTAGTGCATTGGACTTCTGTCTGGAATCTGAGTCAACAGAGTGTGGGTTCGGACCCTGGTCACGGTACTTGTGTCCTTGAAAAAGACATCTAACTCTCACCACCCAGGAAAGAATGGGTACCTGCAAGAGTATCCTTGGTCAGTTGGGTTGGCGTAGTGGTCTCTTTCCTCACCTTCCACCTGTAGGACCCCGGTTCGAATCCTGCCAGGGGCACTATTTATGTGGATAGGTTTTCAGTCCCTACCTGATTGCGTAGTTTATCCTTGGTCTGATTCTGTGGGGTTTTCCTCCCACATCTAAGACTGAAACCTCCTTCCTTGTCTTCTCTCCTTGGGGTTCTTTGGCTTGAACATTGATTAAGTTCGCTTTTCTTAGAATCCTTGGTCTCATACAACCAGAATAAACAAATAAACTAATAAAAAGGGTTGAGATTGTTAATGTGACTGATAACTTCAAATGTGGCTGCTGGGGCCGCATGCTCCTAAGCAGTTGAGATGGTTTCAGGAATGCCTTTTTCGCAACAGATCTTATGCATTGGTGCCATCGTGCTGCTATCTTAGAGGTGAAACGATGATGAAACAAAAAGCAAATCTATTTACACGCAGCGCACATGATGGACAATCGAGCAACCTTTGTTTGAGCTAGCCGAGGGCGCCCTACTCAAATGAGGTCCTGTGCATAAAGTCGTAATTGTGCTCACATGATTCAAGTAAAAGCAATCAAAACAAAACAAAAACCAACAGAAATTCGAGCAACTGTTGCTAACACAATGTTTTAAGTTTAAAAAAAAAGTATAAATTTTGTTTTGTAGACTGCATGTTAACATTTGGTATGATGGACAAAACCATCGGGAACCACCAGCTTACCGTCTCCAGCACCAAGATGGTCGCCACGTTGGACTCCTTCAAGTGGGACGCCCGCCTCCACGCCCCCTACGGTGCGTGGATCGCCGGTGAGAAGGATACCAGCCAATTCTATCAGATCGACTTTGAGCGCGTGATGAGAGTGAAGAAGATCGCCACCCAGGGGCATCCCAAGTACGAGTATTGGATTGAGGAGTACCGTCTTGACTACTCCGTCAATGCCACGGCGAATGGATCAATGTGGCTGACGTATCAGGAGGAGGGAGTAGACAAGGTACAACCCTACCCCTACCCTCAAATGGGTCTTATAATTCCAAAATAGCACCGCATATACATGTAAGAAAAACAGTGAGTGCTTTGAGACTAATTAAACTTGACTGGTTAAAAGAGCTCCTTATAAACTGTGGTTTATTATAGGTGTTTTGGCCTAGTAGCTAAAACCTCTATTGATTTTGTCAAGATTTTTATTTTGTTTTTCCTTGTTATTTTTTCTTAATGGCCCATTTCCTATAGGGTTTGTACGCTTATGTTGTTATCAGATATCTTATACTAAGTGGCCCAAGCATCCTATATTTATCAATATAGATCTCCTATAGATCACTCGTGTGACGCGTGTTCCACCAATCAAATGACAAGGATCTGTAAGGATGAGCAACATATGAGTCGACCCAGAAAAGCTAGTGGGCCTGCTTGGCTGTTCAGGGCTGCCCTTTTGCACCCTGCTGTATTTTTATATTTGTGCAATAAAGGTACTATAATTCAACTTATTTTTCTTTTCTTCAGATATTCCAAGCCAACACAAACAACACATCCGTGGCTTACCAATACTTTGACCACTTTATGTTTGCCCGTTATTTACGTCTTGTTCCTCTGAACTGGACTGGAGAGATATCGCTAAGAATGGAGGTCTACGGATGCTATTTGCAAGGTCAGCTTCCAAATCATTTCATTTTGGCTTCTGAAATTTTGCCTGTCAAACAAAAATTATGAAGATAAAGCCATAAAGAATGCCCCAGATTGCACAGTGGCCTTTTAAAACCAAAGACAAACACAAAGTGACAAACGTTCCGAGAACCTTGTCTCAATTCAGCGTGCTTAGGCCAAACTTCCAAAACTTGGGTCCAGAATGCCCCCAGAGTTGTGAAAAATCAAGGACCTTGTTTCAATTCAGCGTGCTTAGGTCAAACTTCAAAAATTTGGGTCCAGAATGCCCCCACAGTTCTGAAAAATCTTGGGGGAACCCTGAATTTGGCAGACCATGGGCAGACAGCTGTGTGTGGGGCCAGTACAAGGGGGTCTTTGTGCAATAGAAGCTACAGATGTTTATAATACCAAACACTGTGTGTAATGGTCTATATAGAGGGGGAAATGGGTTTGTTATTTAAAAGATTAATTTTTATTAACAATTTTTGTCTTTAATTATGTTTTTTTTTTTTTTAATTTCTCCAGATGACAAGCCTGAGGTTCTTGAAGTTGTGAACGTCACCAAACTCCACTATGAATATAATGGAACAATCCAGTGCCACGCCTTTGGCATACCGGTGCCAACGATGCGCTGGGAGCGCGACGGATTCCACTACACGGGGGGCATCAATGCGACAATCGTGACCTATCAGGAGGACGACTACCACATGATCACGGAGGTGCAGTTCCATCCGCTGAGTGATGACCGAGGCTCCTACACGTGCGTTGCGGAGAACATGTACGGGTCGAACAGAAAGTCATTCTACAACCACAAAGGTACGGTGTACTGTTTATGTTGAGTAACTTTGCATCTCTAGTGGCGTGTTGTAGCCAAGCGGATAAGAGCACCGGACTCAAGCTCTGGTGTTTCTGATCAGCAGAGTGTGGGTTCGAGTCCCGGTCGTGACACTTGTGTCCTTAAGCAAGACACTTAACAATTATTGCTTCATCCTTCAGATAGGACATAGAGCCGTTGTTGCCGTGTGTTGTGTAATGCACGTAACAGAACCCAGTGCACTTATTGAAAAGAGAAGGGGTTTGCCCCGGTGTTCCTGGTTTGATTGGCTGCATATTTGCGCCACAGCACCTTGTAAACCATTACATAGGCTAAATCGGTTGTCTAGTAGTAAGACATGTGCTCTAGCAATGCAAAGGTCGTGGGTTCCAATCCCACCCGAGTGATTTGCCTGTGGTTTTTTTTCACAGAACTCGGGAAAGTACAGAGTATACAGTACTTAACACACATCGGTGTAAGGGTAAAAACAAATTATATTCTTAATCCCCGATGCAAAATTAACATCTATTAAAAACTAAGTCGTTATGAAATGTTTCTTTTTTTTTACTCCAGGCATGCCCACATACCTTGGTGGCAACATCCGCTGTGACGACGAGGTCTTAGAGTACATCTGCCCTGAAGGACAGTACATAAGAATAACCAGCGCATTCTACGGCCGACTACAAAACGAGAAATGCATCATCTATGACGACTATTACCCAACTGGTGAGTCCTAACACTCCGGTGTAAAAAGTTTGCTCAAAAAAGTTTTAATTTTTGGTCGAATAAATTTGAGCCTGCAACTTCTAGATCAACGTGCCGGCACTCTACCAGTTGAGTCATCTTGCCCAGATTATAGGGCAGTTACAGGTTTAATGGGTTCTGACTGGCACCCCCGAACAAAGATATTGAACAAATAGGGAGACCGCCCACATTTAAGGGCTAGATGGCTCAGTTGGTAGAGTGCCAGCATGTTAGTCCGTTAACAAATTATTGTTATTATTCATATGTTGCTTACTGTTCATTGTGTCCTTTGATGTTTTTCTGTGATGAAATGTTTTGCATCGGGAGATTAACTTGACAGTAATTTAGTTTACTTTTTTTCATAATCCAACAGAGTTGCAGCCTTTTATACTGCTTTTCTGTGTCAGTGTTTTTTCTTTAAACAGCTACTCGGGCAAAGAAATTGTTAACAGGAATGCTACTGAAACTCGTTTATAATGTGCTTGTTTATCATTCAATTGTAATTTTGATATTTGTTCACTTCTGAATTTGTTATAATTATCGATTTAAAAATTAGGCCCTAACCTCAAGATTTTTGAAAAACTAGCTACACTCCCATAGTTGACAGTGTGCGTCAAAATGACAATACATTGACGCCATCTGTGGGATGTTGCTTTGTTATAGCAACAAAGCGGCTATATACAAAACATCTCCCAGAAATAACGTAGAATGAGTGGTGGTGTTCACAGGGCTTTTCGCTAATCATTTTGAAAAGCATCGGAGAAAGGTAGTCAAAATTATAGTTTTTTACAATTGAAATCTGTTTCCGCTCATGTAAGCTCAATTTCATTATTGACTGAACATATTTTAAATGAATTTCAGCCAAGAGCTTGTTGCCATTTCCATTCAAGCTGGTCTTAAATTTGTTTATAGCTTTGTCTTCTTTTTCACCTGTGAAATCAATACACGAAATGAAGGAAACAATGATGTACTTTAAGTTTAAAGCTTGATCTGTGAATATATTTTCACCGTGGAAACATTTCTCCTTTCAGATTGCGAGTATGACCCAGAAACCGTCATGCATAGGTTGGAGCGACAGTGTAATAACAAACGCCATTGCATGGTTCACATCAGCCAGACTATGTTCGCCGAAAGCGGGGTGTCCTATTCAAAGTGTGATGGCTTTCCACTGTACATCAACGCCACCAGGGAATGCATTGGTAAGATGAACAACTTGTCGTTGTATCTCCTAAAGTAGCACTTACAGTACGCGCGAGTTTGAAATTGTCATAATGTGGTATCTCGTTTAAAATAGCTCGGAGGGGGAGCATTTTCAAGTTAAATACAGTGTTGTTGCAAACTTGAGATACGTCGTTGTTGCAAACTTGAGATAACTCATTGTTGCAAACTTAAGATAGGTCGTTGTTGCAAACTTGAAATACGTTGTTGTTGCAAACTTGAGATACGCCGTTGTTGCAAACTTAAGATAAATCGTTGTTGCAAACTTGAGATACGCCGTTGTTGCAAACTTGAGATATGTCGTTGTTGCAAAATTGAGATACGCCGTTGTTGCAAACTTGAGATACGTCGTTGTTGCAAAATTGAGATACATTGTTGTTGCAAACTTGAGATACAAAGTTTTTCTACTGACGCGATGTTGTATTTATTTTTGCCAGGGTATAATTTCATAAAGCTGTTTAAAGTGCAGAAAGTTGCTGCTAAGAAAAGGAAAGCCTCGCTAAGCAGAAAGGGTTACCGACCGTTGAAGCACGTCATGGGGGCATGCCAGATAAAATAAATTCACAGGATGCTTACTACCATTACCATCCTTTTAACAAGGAGATTTTCAGATAGAATTGCCACCATTTTTTCAGGGTTGTTCCCAAAGTATGTCTCTACCTTTTAAGATATGAAAAGGAGGAAATAGATTTATGGTTTATTTCATTTACATCATTAACGATTTACAGGACTCTATGGTTAACCGGTAAAAAGGTATTCTATTTATAGTGTACAACAAGTTGTCTGAACTGCTGGTATTATCTTGTAGCAATTATTAAGAGGGGACTGTCGTCATGATCATAGCAGGCCTGTGGCTGTACAAGGAGTTATGAACTCTACCCAGCTACTGCACGCGTGCGAGTGCTGGCTTTCACATCACGACCCCTTACTTTTAAGCATGTGGTTTGTGAAGTATAAACTGATAATTTATATTCTCACCCTCTCAACTGTAGGAATGACATGGACACCTTGGTTTAACTACGACGATGCTACGAGCAGAGATTTTGAAACAAAATCCTTGGTGTTATCGGTAAGCAGGTTTCTTTATAACAAAAGGGTAAAGGTTAGTTGCGTTGGGGCAAAAATGTATCTCTGAAAATAACCACTGCCTGACATGCAGTTTTGAAACTAAACAAAGGGTTGTGTCTCTCTTTAACAACTTCACATTGTTATTCTGAAAAATTGTCTGTGCCCACCAGTGGTATTATTTTACGAACAATTTTTTGAGCTTCTTGAGTAACTGTTTTCTGTTAAAAATGTTGTTGCCAAAATTAAAACCCTGACTTGACAAAGGAAAGACAACAAAGGTTCTCATACTTAGCACCAGGATTTGATGTTGTCGTTGTGTGAGAAAATATAAGTAGGCACTCAACGTGATTCGCAGAACCTCATGGTATGCTGGAATCTCAGAGCGCTTGGCCTTACCTCCCATTGAGTGGAATACAGTGATAAATATGAAAGAAATGCATGATTTTTGTGTAAAATTACACACAAAAAGTATGACAGTTTGGGAGCCAGAAGTAGCTGAAACCTTGTGTGTCCTTAATGCTTACGTGATGTGCCGACTTACCAACAGGATTGAGAAGAGTCATGTCAGTATTTCCGTAGTGTTGTGTAATTATCAAGTATTAAACGACAAGGGATACTTACTTGCTTGCTTCCTGAAAGTGATCCCTCTGCTGCCGCTTTCCAGGCTGTATTGTAAACTTGGGTGTGATCCCAGGCTGTATGGCAGTTACAGGTTGAATGGCTTCTGACTGGCACCCCCGAACAAAGATATTGACAAAATAGGGAGACTGCCAACATTAGGGCTAGATAGCTCAGTTGGTAAAGCGCTAGCATGTTAATCCGGAGGTAATTGGTTCAAATCCTGCTCTAGCCAATTTTTCTTTGTTCAACCCCAAAGTGTTTTGTAATAGACATCGCACTTTGTTTGTTTAGATTGATGCACGTCTTGAGATCAATTCCTGCTCCTTTTGAAATCCAACCCTAGTTGCGTCAAGGCAAGTGCTATTTTCATTCACGCAGCTCTTTCTCCTTTAAAAACCAGACTTATCCTGGTGAGATGTGCCCTTCACCGGTTGCCATCGAATGCCGTCTGGCTGGTAACCAACAGCCATACTACACATCGGGCCAGATACTAGAAACTAGCTGTAGTCTCGTCAGAGGTCTGGTTTGCAATGACAACGACCAATCTGGTGGCGGTACTTGTGAAGACTACGAGACGCGCTACTTGTGCCCTCAAGGTAAGCTCTTGTTTGACCTTTAACCTTGTTTACTTTCTGTTTAAGAGTCATAGAGTCATTTTGTAGGCAAAATTATAAAGAAAGCCACAATAAAAGTCCCCTGCGAAAGTTTCAGCTGATTTCAGTATCCACTAGCTGAGAAAAAAGCAAAAAACTGTCACAGTATTTTCTTTAAGAATATCAAACCCATTCTCATTTAGCAAGGCGACAGCAGATACCAGCCGCATCTGGCAGCAGCAATCGCAAACAGACAACAACCCTCAGAAATCTGAGAAAGGATCCATCAGGTTTGAATGTTTTGGGAACAAAAATTGTCCAAACCATATCACTTTGAAGAGAATCCTTTCTCAAAATAGTTCACACTATCAACAGCTGCAGTGCTTCTTTATGGTCATTCATTTTCGGAGTATGTTCACCAATCTTTGATCCTACTTTTAATGTCTGCTTCAGGATTTTTTCCATCCTCTCAGACATTTTTAAAGATAATTTTGATGTGATCTGTGAACACCCTTCACACGGTGAAGCTGTTCATTTTGTGAAATAAACATTTCAAGTGATTGATGTTTTAGCACAGTGCAGTTTTTCAGATTTTGAAAAAATACAATTAGCTGTTGCAAACTTGTTTTCCAACCAAGAGGACCTATGGCAGAAATGCAAAAAAAAGTTAGTGGCCTGACCTTTGACTCCCCCAGGGCATTGCACTTTGAGAAAACAGTGAAATAAATACATACTTTGACTTAGTGTTACCATCCCTTACTCAAGGGTTATTTAATGTTGTCATTTACTTCCTTGTTGTATGTGTTTAGAACACCTTGGAATGGGTGAAGTGGAAAAAGCAATAGAGTGTGATAGCGAGGAACTGCACATCTTGTGCCTTAACAATAGATACATTGAAGTACATGAGGCATTCTATGGACGAAGGGAGGAAGGTAATTCGATATCGCCAGATATTCTGTCATTTTTACCATTATGGGAAAGCTCCATTAAAGAAAGAGGCTCAAATGAAACATCCTTTTTGTCTGACAGCTCTCACCTGTTATCTCCATGTAATTTCATGTTCCAAACAGTGGACATAATTGGATCAGGCTCAAACCAGTAGGGCTGCTGATTGCCCCAGGCAGATTAACTGCTTATCCATTAAGTTTAATGACCCAAGTAATTCTTTTATGGAGCTTTCCTGTAATATTTAAATTTTGCCCTTTTGACCTTTCCTGTTATGACTTCACCTGCATAACTTGCAAAAGGATTTAAAATCAGGAATTGGCCTAACATTTCACATGAGATGACATCAACCAAGGCCTTGATCGTCACCTCTTCTTATTTTTTTTCGCGAAACACTCATCAGTCAAAGTGACGGGAGAAGCCTCCATTATTATTACATCTTTTCGTGAATTCAAGGGAGCCTTAAAAGTGACAGGCACTGTTACCCAAAGGGATGTGAACCCGCATCCTTCGGATTAATGTGTGTCATGGACACAAGTGTCATGACCAGGATTCAAACCCACATCCTGATGACTTTTAGCCACAAGAACTTGAGTCTGATGCAATAGAACCTCTCGCCCACAACACGTGACTTTTTGAATAGGTACTTGAAACCAACCATTTAAACATGTACTTTCAGTATAATTTGATTTTATTTTTCTGCAGGCCTGTGTTCCGTGGGTAACAACTACTCCTACCCGCTGGACTGCTCCTGGGATTCTGCCGATGTCCTGGACTTAGTCAAGAGGAATTGTGACAATAAAGAGGAATGCAGACTCAATGTCCAGCTGGCAACGGTCCTCGGGAATCCCTGTAACGATGTACCCAAGTACCTGGACATCAAGTACACGTGTGAAGGAACGCGTAAGTGCAGTGCAGCCTAAATCTTCTTCTCTCGTATGGAACAACGTCAGATGTTGAGGTCCATGTCTGACAGCCGCCAGGTTGTCAGGTCACAGCTGGGCCCAATTTCATAGAGCTGCTTAAGCACAAAAAATTTGCTAAGCACATTAAGATTTTGCTTACCAGAGTTAAGGTTACCAGCCAACTACCATGTCACGTGTACAATTTGTGACTGGTATCCTGCTCATTTCTGCTTAGCAGGAAATTGTTAAGCATTATTTTCTGCGTAAGCAGCTCTATGAAATTGGGCCCAGGTCAGACGAACGAAGCCACCTCCCAGTTTTCTACTGGGGCACTTGTTGACAATGTTCCTAGCTATACCATGCCAGATATTGGGCAGAGGGTATTCCCCCCAAGTTTTCCATTATGTTGACATACAAATTTTCATCTTGTACAGAAGTGCCTCCCCCCCTCTAAAATCATCTTAAGAATTCCCGAGATTCCAACCTCACTATGGGGGGGGGGCACACCATACCCCATATCGAGCACCAAATGTGCCAGCGGTTTGATCAGCAGCCCCACAGTCACACTCAGGTGTTGGCTTCATCATGTGGCCAGTTCCCCACTGGCCTGTGAGAAGCCATTTTATAATAAATAATAATAATTGGGGTGATACTTGACTCAAAAGTTACTTGCCTTTTCCCCTTTATTTTTTGAATGTAATTTGAGTGTAACTAAAAAATGAATAATTCTCTAATCAACTGAACTTAAATTTAAGACAGTGCATTAATGCGGGCGGAGACTACTCTGTTCATGTAGTAAATGCCTTGTGTTGAAGTTGGACGTAGGTGCTAATGGGTTAAGACGAATCTTAGCTCTTGGTGAAATCAAGCCTAGCTCTAAGAGGTAAAGACATTTTAAAACTGTTCACTTCAAACATCTTGCCATGTTTTCTTCTTGTATTCTCGCAACTACAGGTACAAATATTGCCCTTTTTCATCCGACAAACCGTAGCAGTGTTTCTTCACAACCCAGCTCCCATGCCAATGACGGAAGCAGCAGAAGTTGTTGCACCTCGGGCTGTTGTTTTGAGTCGGAGGAAGAAACTGCCCCGTGGTGGTTAGTGGATCTCGGCATCCAGAGGGACATCAACTACGTCAAAATTATTTCTTGTAGTAATTATGGTAGGTGTCCTGCAATGTGTCTCATAATTCAAACTTAGCTCTGCATACCTGTCAAAAAATGACAGGAGTGCTTGCATCTTGCATCTTGCATTGTTGTACTCTCGTTGAATTTCTTTGCATGTGTTGAGCAATGAGTAGTAAGCTTGGGCAGTTCCAGAAATTTGGGACTAAGTTCCGGTTCTGAAAAAAAAAGACTCGGTTCTGAGTCGGCTTAATGAGTAAGTTTCGAACTTGCGTGCTCAAGTTTCATACTATCGCACGCAAGATTTCAAACTTGCACCAGCCAAATGTGTGACCTACAAATGTGTACTAGCACCCTCTGTTGACTTAATAAAGTCAGGTTGTGTTTAATCACTTCTAACTGTTTGTATCGCACATTTAAACATGGCCACGTGATTTCCTCTTGACTAATTAGAATGGATAAACTGTCCCAAGTATTTATGAATTATTATTATTATTGTTTTGTAACTTTTTTTATTTTTAATACCCTTCCCATATCCAGTGAATGATTTTGTTGGAGCTCAGATCCGAATTGGAAACAGCCCCAACTTCTTGGAGAATCCTACCTGCGGGCGTAATTTCACGTCAGATGATGGCTACTATGCCAACATGTACTGCAATCAGATTATGTCTGGTCAGTATGTCAGTGTTCAGGTGCCAGACCGGACCTCAACACTCCGGCTCTGTGAAGTCCAGCTCATGTACAGTAAGTTTGGTCAAATAATCAAATGAGTTTGTTATTACTCGATACCAATAATGGGTCCATCAGATTAAGAAAAAATAAATGTTGCCATTTGTAGTTACTTCTTATCCTTTTCAAGAATTGTTCATAGTTATTGCTATAGTTATTGAGCAGTGATTAAGAAAACACAAATTTGCCTCTTGTAATACAATCAGCCAAACATTATGGTCCGCCATTTTGTGGAGTCAAAAATTTGGTTGTACAAAATAGCGGAACATGCTCTGTCATGGAACACAAAAACTACATAATTTGAAGTGATATTTATGTGAGTCGTGATATTCTACTTATACCATATTATTCATCTTAAAACTAACGCTTTTTATAGCCCAAAGCACCTAGTCAAAAGGCAACGTGCCCCTTTATTTTTATTTATTTATTTTTAATTTTTGTATTTCAACTGGGTAGCCCATTCAGTGGTAACCACTGGCCTGTACAAATATACAATACAAATTAAACAGTAAAAAAGAACACAAACTGCTTAAAATGTTATTTTAAAAAAAGCTTCTTAAAAAATGGAGTCACCAAATCTAGGAAAAACCTAATCTGGTTATTTCTTTAGGGAGCCATTATAGCATTTAGTACATTTTTCAGGGTATAACAAAAATGTAAGCTGAAGTGTTTAAACAGAAAAGTATGATTAGAATGCTAGTAGGTTGAAAGCCTGTCATGACCGAGCGGTCTAGCACACTGGAGTCATCAGAATGTGGATTTGAATCTTGGCATGACCTTTGGCAAGACACTTTAATTATCGTTTCTTCTCATCACCCAGGAGTAAATGGGTACCTTTGAGAGAAGAGATTGTTGATGTGAATGATTAGCAACCTGTGTGCAAATTTGGCTGCCGGTGCTGCACACTCCTAAGGAGTTGAGATAGTTTCAGGATTGCTTAATGCCCAAAAGTGACAGCAGCAGTAAAAGTGTGAGGCGCTTTGATACTTGGTTTCAAAGCGCCTAAACCAAGCGCCAAATAAACTCCCTATTATTGTTGGTATTATAAAAGACCTCCTTACAAATGATGTCAAAAGGTCAAGCAGCCTCTCTCTCTGAGGTCAAAGGAAGACGCATCATTGGCTGAGAATTGTGCGTTGTGCGCACGCTTGTGCTTGTTTCCATTGGTTGACCTCGGTCTAGGCGGCCTACGCAAGGGGTAGCTGAACCAAAAGTTCCAGAAGGTTTCTGAGGTTGACCGAGTTTGTCTGTTTGGGAAGCCTGGGCCCAATTTCATAGAGCTGCTTAAGCACAAACAGTAGCTATAGCTAAGCATGCAAAAATTATGCTTAACAGTCTAAGGTTACCAGCCAGAATACCATGTCACTTGTACAACTTGTGACTGGCATCCTGTTCATTTTCGCTTAGCAGCAAAATGTTAAGCAATATTTTCTGCTTCTAAGCATCTCTATGAAACTGGGCCCAGGTATTTTTAAAGTAGATATCAAAGCATCTGCAACTATCATGTTATAATACAACGTTGTACTTTACTACACCCGCACTAGCATTCTTCATTTTCTTTAACTCCTGTAGTTGACAAACGCGAGCAGACAGCAGTGGCCTGCGATGGCCAGAAGCTTCAGCTGGCGTGTGCGGTCTCCGCCTCTTTCTTCATTAAGGTTTTAGATGTATTCTATGGGAGAGCTGAGGACGGCAAAGTGTGCCCGCACATGTTCGCAAATCACACGTACAGCGGCGGTTGCGCAGCCTCCCGCTCTACGGTCCTGGATATTGTGCATGACCGATGTCACTTACAGAAATTCTGTCAGCTGGATGTACAGGAAGATGTTTTGGACGTGTTAGTCGCAGGAGCAGGGGATCCATGCCAGAGTGAATTCAAATACTTGGAGGTGACGTACCAGTGCAGCAAATATGTTCAAGGTGAGAAGCTAATTTGTCTCTAATAATAATAATAATAATAATAGTGGCTTCTTATATAGCGCTCAAATCCGTCACTCAGTGGCACTCATGGTGGTCCAACATTTGTACCCCTAGTCAATGGGCAATTTATTTCATTCCTTAAACCATCTCAATCCCCAGGGGGGTATACAGCCTGTTCTGCCAAGTGTGTAGCGCACAAAGCTAAATCAATCACAAGAACCATCTCTGCCCTCACAGGTACCCATTTACCCCTGTGTAGAGAAGCAATTAAAGTTAAGTGTCCTGCTGAAGGACACAAGTCTCATAACTGGGATTCGAACCCACACCCTGATGACTTGAGTCTGATTTTCCCAAACCTCACTCTTGGGCTCTGTCATCAATTTTGAACAGTGTACACTTGGTGTTTCCAACATCAAATGGAGCTGTGGTTTTGAAAAAGCTCAAAGATATGAGGGTCCATTTCTTGGGCGGAAAATTTTCAGAGCTCCATGATTCATATCTTACCTGTAAGAAGCTACTAACCTCACTGGATTAACATTCCATTTTTCTATCAACAGGAGAGCCGGACACTGACACCGTAGGGTTAGCATCGGTAGATGAGATGCTACAGTTTGGCTGTTTCGGCTTCAAGGGCGTTATAGACATCACCAGCGCTTACATCAAACCATCTACAACCACCACCCCACCATGGGCTCCCCAAGATTCAGGCATTGACGGTAGGTCTTTATATTCATCCAGCTCTTTGGCGGTGAGACTTAGCAAGAACAGGGGCTAATTTGATACTGCTGCTGAAGCACAAAAAGGAGCTGAGCACAACAAAATTATGCTTACCAGAATGATGTTACCAGCCAAACTACCTTGTCACATGTACAATTTGTAGCTGATACCCTGCTCATTTCTGCTTAGCAGAAAATTGTTAAGCAATAGTTTCTGCTTTAAAAGCAGTTCTATGAAGTTGGGCCCTGGCTGGCAGGGTGCTTGTTTCCACAAGTTTTTCACCTGAAAGTTTAAAATGTGTCCACCAAAAATGTTGTAACAGTGTCAAAGGATTTATCTGTACCCCTCTGTTTGTGGCTTCATGCAGCCCAATGACATAACAGCTTGTTTAAAAATGGTGTTTCTGAAATCTGAATGTTGGTAGCTCTGTCGGTTTTGTTTTTCCCTCCTGTGATGTTTGAAGCTTGAAGGATTATAAGAATTAACTATACGAGTATTAAGCTTGCAGGTACAACCATGTTTGGAACACTGAGAAGAACTGCTGTGGTCTCGATGTTTCTAACAGTCAACTTTGCTCATCTTCAGTAGAATGGAGTGTACGAGCAGAGTATACTGTTAAAAGTGTCGAGACCACATCGCCGATTCTCCTCAGAACCAACCTCCTTAAGAGTTTTATACATGGTTGTACCAGCAAGTTTACTTCTACAATTATTCTTATTTTCTCTTCCTGTTTTTTTTTTATTATTGTAAATCAGGATCTCGTCTCCATGGCTAGTAACCACTAACTTTATTCTTCTTTTCATTGCAGTGAGTTCTTGCAGCGACCAGGATGTTAGCTCGCCTGTGCAGACCCAGTGTAACAACAAGAAGTCCTGCGTAGTCAGAAATAAAGATTACTACCTGGGCTACTCGTTCTGTGCCACCATGCACCAATACCTGGAGGTGACATTCTCTTGCAAAGGTGAGACTTCTTGCTGCGTCTTAGTTGCCCTGGTATAGTCCATATGCATGTCCCAATGCGTATGATCTGAGCGCAAAGGTGAAACCCGAATCCAAGCAATACCGGCAACCATCATGGCGCTGGTTTTCAAGGCTTGCGGTATACAACTATAAAACCTGTTATAGTAACGCGTAAACTACAGCATGGCGTCCGTATGGACAGCTTGAATTATTTTTTTTAACTCTTCGCGTTTTCCCAGGATGCATTGCGGTATATTTTGAAGATGGCGCTTGTGCATATGGACTATTGGCCTTGGTGCCCCTTCAAAATGTTTCTATGGGTCCTTTTTCAGAGCAGGCTCTGGCTAAGGCTCTGTTCGCAAACCTGTAGCCCCCCGACGTAAAGTGCACACTTTCAACTGATAGAGTCTAAGCCGAACCATTAATTTTGAAAAGGGCCACGGGCGCTCAATTTTTAAATAAAAGTGTCCTTTCTCCGAAGTTAAATTAGCCATGTTCTTTAGGAATAAAATGCCACTCCTGTTGCATTTGTGGCATGTCATGGCCGAGCAGTTAATTAAGAGCACCGGACTCAAGCTTTTGTGTTTGTGATAAGCTGAGTGTGGGTTCGATACCCAGTTCAATACTGGTACTTTAGATGATTGTGGTTAAACAGTTCCCCAAAGTTTATGGCAAGCTTTTTATTGAAATAAAATATTTAATTGAGTAATGTTGTTGCAGAAGTTGGTAAAACCACGTCTGCATGATTGTTGTAATACTGAGTCAAATCAACGTCCTTAATTGAACTTGCTCGATCAAACTTGGTTTATGATCTACACTCCCCTTGACTTACATCTTTTGTGGATTTTAAATTTTAGCTGACGTTCCTTCGGGAGACATTACACTGATTGGATGTTCAGGCACAGACTATGAGTTGAGCCTTACATGCCCGGATGGCAAATACATCAAAATACAAGATGCCTTCTACGGCCGCACTCAGGTAGGCAAAGAATAATGCAGTGGTTTATATATGTTGTCTTTCTGGTAATTTATCTATTACACATCCAACAATTAGCGCCAATACCAGGACAAATGGGAAACGAGAAGAAATGTTCAGTTTTAGATGTGGGTGGAGAATCCCAAATGAGGAAAACCCATGCAATCGGGTAGGGACTGGAAACCTAATCCATGTGCAAGGCTCTGGTCTGAGGTGGGATTCAAACCGGGGTCCACAAAAGTGAAAGGTAGGGAAAGAAACCATTTATCCCCAAGAGACCCTCGAAAGCACCTTGCACTGCGACTTGTTGGACAGAAGATATCTTTGGGGAAGATGATGAGGAAATTTCAGTTTTAAGAATGTGGACGGAAAAACCCAATATAGGGAAAATCAATGCAACCAGGTAGGGAGTAAAATTTCAATCCATATGCAAGGTGAGGGATTTGAACTGGGGTCAAAAACTACATTTATTACATTCTGCTTTAGCATGCAGGAGTGCATTTGCTCTGATCCTACCTGAGTTGCCTGTATGTTTTTGCACTGACGCAACGATATTATCTTCACTCGGTGAAATATGGCTGTTCCATTCAGCCTTGACTTGTGAAATGGAATAGTCAAGATTTCACCTTGTGAATATATTCTGCAACAATGCGCTCATATAGTAATAATAACAAACCATTCTTATATAGCGCATGTCACCGTAAGGTTCCTACGCGCTGTCAGTATTTTCCTACAAGGTATGCGGAGCTACTTGTTGAAGTATGAGACCTATTCCTTTACATAGCACCATGTAATGGTTTACAAGGTGCTGTGGCGCAATATGCAGCCAATCAAACCAGCAACACCGGGACGCACCCCTTCTCTTTACGATAAGTGCACTGGGTTCTTTTATGTGCATTACACAACACACTGGACCTACGGTTTTACGGCCCATCCGAAGGACGAAGCAATAATGGTTAAGTGTCTATCTTAAGGACATAAGTGTCACGACCGAGACTCGAACTCATACTCTGCTGATAAACACCAGAGCATGAGTCTGGTGCTCTTATCCGCTCGGCCACGGCGCGCCATATGTATCCAATATATTTGTATAATAGTTAAATAGCCGGCTTTATATTTGATTTATTTCTGATTCCAGGTTGGCAGTTCGTCTCTCGTCTGCCCTCACAGTGGAGGCCAGGATGACACAACAACTTGTCGTTCAACGGACACTCTTGATATTGTCAAGGCATATTGTGAAGATCAACGCTCATGTGGTTTGCCGGTAAGTAAAGGTGTTTTTGTTGTAGGTTCTGTACCCTGACCAGTAGCAGATTAGAAACTTTAGCAGCCGCAACTGGCTTACAGAAGAACACACATATCGGCTAAAACAAAAGCTGAAAGATTTTGTTAACCCTTTTCAGACTACAGCGACTTTGAGACTAAAGATGGCTTGTAAATGTTTCGAATTCCCATAGCAGTTGCAACCAGTTGCAAGATTTGACTTACCCAGTAGAGACTATTAGCAGCTGCAACTGGCTGGTAGAAGAACGCACATACTGGCTTCAAAAACTGAAAAACTTTTTTAGACCACAGCGACTGTAAACGGCTTGTTCAAAAATGGGATAACGGGATAATCTGTTGAATGATTTAACTTCTTTTTCAGACTCAAGAGTCGCTTGTGACGGCAAGTGATCCCTGTAACAGCATAAAGACCAAATATCTGGAAGTCACATACAATTGTCAAGGTATGATCAACTGTTTATTCGCCTACACACTTGGACAGTGCAAGTCTCACACTTATACAAACATATTTTGGGAAGTTTTGGTCGGGTTCTGGTGTACTTGTGAAAGGAAAAAAGTCATGTATTTCAACATAGTCTTGGTTCCAAGATACTCCAGTTGTGTATTCACGTATTCATGTAGTAACGAAAAAAACTTTGTTGCCGCTAGAGGGCGCTATCACTCCAGTAACCGCTAGCATGATAGTGCCCTCTGGCGGTTCGTTGGGTGATAGCGGTTTTCGTGACTACATATGTTCGTGACCACACAAGTGTCTTGGAACCATCATTAACTTCAACGAGCCAAATAATTGAATACATTTGGGAATTGCACAGTCTAAAGACCCCTGGCACTCAGCCCGCAGACTGCCATTTTTTGATTCAAATTGTGGCATGTTGTGGCTGAGCGGTCTAGTGTTCACCAAACTCAAGCTCTCTGGTGTTGCTGACCAGTAGAGTTTGGGTTTGAGTCCGGGTCTTGACACTGTAAAGCCGTGTTGTGTAATGCACATTCACAGAACCAGTACACTTATCGTTAAGAGAAGGGGTTTGTGCCACAGCACGTTGTGAAGCATCACAATAAACTGGTCTCGTAATTCAAAACATAGCTTTGCTTTTCCCCGTCGTAAAACAAATAACGAGCACTTTAATACACCCCGAGAGGTGTGAAAAAGCACTTCTTAAGAACCCAGTATTAAATTGCATGTAAAGATTTGGGACATGTCCAACCATGTTGCCCAAAATGTGCACTGCACAGTAACACACTGGAAAGCTGACTCCAAGAATGGGGCAAGCAGGGCCCAGTTTCATAGAGCTGCTTAAGCAGAAAACATTGCTTAACAGTTTTCTGCTTAGCAAAAATGTACAGGAAACCAGTCGAAAGCGGGACATGTTACATGGTATTTTGGCTGGTAACATTAATCTGGTAAGCATAATGTTGCTTTGCTTAGCTACATTTTGTGCTTTAGCAGCTCTATGAAATTGGGCCCAGGATTTATCTAGGGTGATGACGTCAGGTGACTGGGGTGTATAGACCAATCCATTAATCATTGATACATAAAGACCGTTTCAATTTGGTATTCTCATTTTGTCTGTAGAGGGTCGTCCACTGAACGACATCACATTGTACTCCTGTGAAGACCACGCTGATTTATTCCTGGAGTGTCCGGACGAGGCCAGTCACATCAGGATTCTTTCTGCCGAACTCGGACGATTTGAGGGTTAGTTAAACGGAGAGTGATAAACCATGAAGTAGAACTTGAGAGAGTTCTCCCCCATGTTGCATACCAAATTGTGATGCGCCCTCTGTGGTCACGAATCCCTACTGGAAAAGAAAAAGTTCAAAAATAGAATTTCGTGTATGGGGATTATAACTATACAGAGTTGAGCTTCATGGGCGAGCGTTGTAGTGCATCATAACCCAGTTCTGTTGCTCACAGAGTGTGGGTTTGAAACTCGGCCTGGGTGGTCAAGATGCTTGTGTCCTTTAGAAAGATACTTTTCCATAATTGCTTTGTCCTTCATTTGTGTAATAGGATAGGTGGAAAAAACAAAACCCACTTATCGTGGAAGAGTGGCTAGTCGTGGCCAAATGGTTAAGAGCACTGTACACAAGCTCGTGGGTTTCTGATCAGCAGATTGTGGGTTTGAGTCCCGGTTGTGGCACTTGTGTCCTTGACACATTGACTTTTAGGGTGACTATCAAGTAATAAACCACAAGGGAAACTTTTATCTAAACATAGACTTTTTAAGTCAGATCCTGGTGAAGAAAATTAGCCGTTATTGTTTGCACATATGCAAAAATACTGCTCTACTTCTCTCGTGCTGAGCACACTGTTCCTAAAAGCTCTGTGAAATCTAAACCCCAGGGGTTATCAAAAAGTGGAGATGCCATGATCTCAACATAGCTCCTAAAACTTGAAGTTTTTGACTTTTTTGTCATCAATGACTCTCACCCGTGGTTGACTCATGCAATCTCTGTTTTGATCTTATACTTTGACAGATGGAATGAGATGCCAGTACCGGGACAACCTGCCTGGGACCGTCATGTACACCGAGTGTCAAACGCCAGACGTTCTGGTAGCTGTGCGGGACATCTGCACCAACGAGCAAAACTGCACTGTGCCGAACTACTGGGCTAATTACACTAATGAGGAGCCTTGCCTTGGTATCTACAAGTACCTCCAGGTCACCTACAGATGTTTATGTAAGACATTTTCATAAGATACTGTTAAAGACAGGTGTGCTTTCTTTTTAACAGATGTTATAATTGGCATACTGAAGGTGACAGAAGAAAGCCGTACACCAGTCTCAAGCTTGCAGGGCACTGCGTCAGTCACCTGTAGCTTGCCGCTAGCCCAACCATTCTCT
This sequence comes from Pisaster brevispinus, assembly GCA_023634235.1. Classification (NCBI taxonomy): domain Eukaryota; kingdom Metazoa; phylum Echinodermata; class Asteroidea; order Forcipulatida; family Asteriidae; genus Pisaster; species Pisaster brevispinus. The sequence continues at coordinate 11,731,309 of JAMKCF010000017.1, forward strand.
GGGAACTCACTTGGGACACAGCCTCACGTGGGAGAAGATGTCACTCCTTTGTGAACGTGTTGAGACAGGACACCGGCTTAGACAGTTCTGATGAGCTTACCAATTAGCTGCCATTAGCAGAATTACTATTTTATAAACAATACTTTCCGTATAAGCAAAGCAAAAGGAATGCTAGCATGCCGGCAGTCTTTGTACGCAGATGAGCGACGCAATAATTCAAATCCATTGTGAACACCTAAACGCACTGTCAAGTCTTCCTTATCGTTCAATATACTTTTGCTTACTCATATTTTTCTTCTTTGGTAAGCACAAAAATGTGCTTATACTGGCAAACAGTTTATGAATTCTGGCCTAAGTAGAGGTTGTACAAGGCCCAATTTTATGGCTCTGCTTACCACTGAATTCTGTGCTTACTACCAATAGAACTATGTGCTTTAAAGAAATATAGATCAATGAAAGAATAAAATGCGTTGTCAAGCAGCTTTTGTTGTAAGCGTTGAATTCTGCGGTAGGCAGAGCCATGAAAGTGGATTCAGGTCAATTGAAATCAATCCCTCCTGCCAGAGATATTTTTTGTAAGCGTTATTTATTATTTTTTTTCCTCACAGTGGATGCAGCTGATTACAACCCAAAGGAGGCTTCCATGTTTTTCATCAACCCCCGACCGACTCTGAAGAACTACCGTCTGAACAGCCACGTCATCACCGCCAGCCAGGAACGCAACATCCTGTCCTGCATGAACGCTTGCCTGACACTCCACGATTGCGTCTCCTTCAACTTTAAAACCAAGAGGGGCAACGTGGGTCATTTGTGTCAGCTCAACGATGCCATAGTGGAGGAAGCCGAGTCGGACTTCACTTACGTCAGTAACTTTATTTATTTCCAGAGAGATTCGTACCGCCAGCATTAGGTTTGCGTTTATCCATAGTCTAGAATCCGTCCATGAAATCAAACACCAAATTGTCCAAGAGAAATTATGCAAATATCTAAATGAATGCAATACTTTATAATCATTCAATAGATTTCTTGAAAAACAGTCATAAAAAAACCCAAGTTATTTTCCTGCATGATTTGGGTGTGTAGGAGAAGGAATTAAAATTTGAGTTTAGCTCTTGGTTTTGTTTCTGCCCTCAAGTCGTTGCTTCAAAAGCTCATATGCATTAATCGCCATCTTGAAATTATGCCACAATGCATCCTGGGAAATCGAGTACAGGCCTTGATGCCAAGATAGACACCATAGTTTACGTGTGTCTATGTCAGGTTTAATGTGTTATGTTTCGCATTGCTTCAAAATCAGCGCACCATAATGGTTGCAGATTGTGTGTTTGGATGCGGATTTCACCCGAAATTCTTTGTGCACTGACCATTTGTGGTCACGTGCATTAGGACATGCATATGGGCTATCGTTTTGAGTTTAAATGATTATTCTGTAACCTTAGAAGAATAGAATTCTATTACATTGAGATAAACTAATAATATTTCAATAGAGAACCATTTGAAACATACATTTCTTTATTTTAGTTTGGTAGTTTTCACCAAATGTTTTGTTAGAATCAGGTTTATTTGACATGTACAATTAATTGTACTCGATTTCACCAATGATTGAATGGTAGTAGTTTTAAACAGTAGGCTTAAATAACATTATGAAAGGCATGACATCTGTTTGGTTTTAAGATTGGAAAAACAAACTTTTATTCACTATTTAATCAAGACTGACTTTTACGTCTGTTTAAAATCGGAGGATTTGAATGAATATTCATTTCAAATTAAACCACATGATGTATCATAGATTTCATATTCATGAATATGCATGTACTTGTTTACAGATGCAGGTAGGATTAATATAAACTGTCCTAGCAAATACGGATGTAAACATCCGTATTTGCCAGGACAGTTTATAGGAGTATAATAGGAGAATTTGGAATGCTAGGTGGCAGCACACTTACTAGATAAACTTCCATTGTTTACATAGTTCTATGAACAAGACACACTTCCCAGAACAATAGATACCTGGTAAGTCTGCTGCCACCTAGTGTCCCCAAAAGTCTCCAGTTGCCTTAGTGTGAAAGCTTGCATATTATCATTCCTTCTTGTCTTAATGTTTGCTGATTTTGCCATGAAGTAAATAAACTGCCAGAATTTCATCAAAAAGATATATGTCTTCCTAACTTTTACTTATTTGTTGTTATCTTTAAGCAAACCTTGAATCCTCGATTCTGATTGGTCGAGCCATAGCAACAAGTGTGTGATATTAACTTATATTGCATGGCCCATATCAAACCCTTTTTTAATGCGCCGTCCTAACTCTGCGTGTTGCGCTATTTTCAGCTGCACGTCTTGTTTGCTTGGCACGCACATGTGGAATACAGAAAATTATAGCGGGTCTGCATCCCATATCCAACACGACCTTGGGCCTCATTGGATATAGGATGCCGAAGCGCTCTATTTTTGTTGTGCTTGGCTACTTTTTGGGACTAAAGTATCTCCTGGGCCCAGAGCTTATCTTTGAAGGGGAGTTCTCAACCTCAGACTTCATAAATAACTTTATAACAGTGAGGGATTTTTAATGAGTAGGGTTTGGAGACAGTTGTTGTCTTTAGTCACACTGATAGATTTGAACAGATTTTCCTGCAGCCACAACCAGGTCATCAGACGGTGTGAATGTTATTCCCCACGGATTATCACAGTCCTTGATGATACATCCAATATACCTGCCGTCGGGACCGTACTGCTGGATCTCACCTGATGATGACAGCCCTGCATTCCACACAGCAACGAAGATGCTGCCATCCTTGTCACAACACACACCTTGAGGCCAGCCGGATTCACTGATATCTACCGAGAATACCATGTCACCATCATAGCCTACTGACACCAACTTTCTCCCGAGCCAGTTTGTGTAGATAAGCTGCTGCTTGTAGGCTGTCAGGTATCTACCAATTCCTGGAGCAGGCAGTGTCCTGATGATGGATCCATCGGGTTTGAGTAGAGAGATCTCGTCCTTGTTCTTGTAGCCCACTGCTATCACATTGTGGTCATCCACTGCAAGGCATGAAGGTCTGCTGTTTTTCCCTGTGCGTGGTGTGAACTTATGGAGGGGCTGATAGTCCCTGTTGAAGATCTTGACTGCTTCATCATCTAAAACAATGAGCTCAGCATTCTTGTTCACAGTTACTCTGCTCGGATGTGAGAGACCGTTGATTGGTACTCTGTGTGCGATGACAGTGGACTGAGGCATGCCGTCTGGTGCTATCGAAATCAAGCTGTCATTTTGGAAGATTGTCACAACAATTTCCCTGTTGGAGAATGTGGCAATGTCATATGCCCATTTAATTTCCATCTCACTTTCTCCACTCATGTATTTCATAGTTTCTGTTTGCAGCGCCCATCTCTGTTGTGTAGCCTTGGCACAAGCCGCCAGTGTCAGGTTTGGTTCGTCATCTTGCAGTAGCAATCTCCCGAGTGAACTTCCGCCTTCTTCAAAGTCAATGTAGGACAACCCATAAGGCACTCTGCTTGGCTGAATCTCTGTGTACTCTTTCAGGTCTTGCAACAGTTTCTCTATACGATGTAGAATACTATAGCAGTTTCCTTGATCCAAGAGCTGTTTGACTTCATCTCGCTTGTGATCTGCCTTGTCCATCTCCTTGCTGTTTGTAGCTCGGGCAGCTTCAAATGTCTTGACTCTGTCTTCATGAATCTGTTCTGCCTCTTGTATTAGTTGGCGCTGCTCCTGCTTGACCTCGGCAATCTTCTTTTCAGCACCCTTGCAGATTTTGTCTTTGGTGTCGGCTAGCATTGAGTCCAACATCTTGCGGGACATCACTATACCTTGCACAGCAATCATCAGTTTGATTTTATTCCGTTCAAGCTTTGCAATCAGTTGTTTAGCGTCTTGTTTGCATTTGTCTAAAGCCTCGTTTAGTTCGATGACAGCGTGCTTCATGTGGTCTTTCCCAATGCACGTTGTGCATACCAACTTCTTACATTTGTTACAATACATAATGAGACCCTTCTCAGGATGCTTACTACATATTGGAACATTACATCCCAGACCCTGTGATTGTGCGTCTTTTTGCCGTTCAATTGCAACTTCATGCTGTTTGATCTCCTCCAGGAGAGAGGTCATTTTGAAATCGGAACGGAGATCAGCAACTCCTTTACCGGTCAATAAGGTTTTTCCTCGACACATTGGGCATGTGAGTGTCCGACTTGATCTGTCCTCTCTCTCTGCCAGCTGTTGAAGGCACGACAGACAAAACGAATGAGAGCACTCCAGCATCTTGGGCTCCTTTAAATGGTCCGTGCAGATGTGGCATTTCAGGTGTCTTTCTGTGATCCTCTCTAAGACTGACTTTGCTGTTATATCTGCAGCCATCTTGTATTGGATGAAATCGCGCAAGAAAATTAAGCTGTGACATAGAAACAAAGAAGAAAAGAAATTAATTACTTTAAATCCATAATAACGCATTCATACCTAAACATGTAGGCATACGACCCATGGGGGCAGGACTCAGGCAAACAATGGGGACAATTTTGCACAGCTAGAAAAACAAATTGGACAAAGAAAGCAAAAAAGATTTTTAACTAGCATATTAGAAATTAGTACTTTTGCTTGTATCTGTGTAAATTGTGCTAAAATCAACCCCTCGCGCCCCCCCCCCCCCTCCATCAGACAGTTTAATCTTTCCTCATTGTTCTCTTAGATTCACCTCAGGGATAGGTGACTAATAGATCACAGAGTCCTGTCTGATTTGTTAAGGTCACAATATACAGTTCTCTACAATACGGTACAACAAACATAAACAGTATTCTCAATTACAGTGGTTAAATGCAATTTTCTCAAGGAAATAAAGGACTCACCTCACCCCAAAATGTTTCACTGTTTGATCCTGATAAAAGTGAACTTTGTCGGACAACAATGCAAGGATTGGAGTGTAAGACCAATATATGAACAAAGCCAGAAGAATCACAAAACAATTGTTTTTTCTGTTGCCTTTGACATCTTAATGTAAATGTATAATCTCAACTGCAAATTTATCAACTTACATGTAGTTCGACAAAAGAAGATGGCTTGGGAAAACAGCAAAGTCTGCCAGCTGATTTACAGCAATGATAGAGTGCTGGATTAAGGTGCAACGTAGGCTGTGTGTAACTCAAATAATCTGACTACAATGAAAGCAAGTGTGGTGTAAACACCAGATGTTTTTGGAATTTGTTCACTGAAGTGCATCCATTCAGGAGAAGAAAAAAATTCCATTAAAAAAAAGTGCATCAGGGTCACGTTTACAATTGTAATTTGCTGCACTATAAAATAAGTAGTGTTGTTCACCATGCATGAAAACTACATGTAGAGAGGCCGAGTGTAAAAGTCAAAGCATATGTACAGATGTATTCCACTTACAGTGAAGTTTGTACATAACTGCAAGTGGACAAGTACTGATTGAGTTGATTTGATTTGATTTTTGTAAATGTTTATAAAACACAGCAACATCATGACAAGAAACATACACAGTAACATGAGGATAACAATGGAAATAAGTAAACAAAAGTAGAAAAGAAGAAAGAAAAACTTCCTGAGGGCAAAATGAGTGCGATGTATAGCACAACTTTTATATAAAAAACCATATTCACATGATTCTTGTCAAAACATTTTACTTGCTGAGCTTAGTTTTTAATTGACTAAGTTAATGTATTGTACAGTTTTAAAAGGGGGTATGCTGACATTACAGTTTGTCACAGTTATGTTCTCACAGTTTTGCATAGTTTTTGGGGCATTCTCATAGGAACTTAAAAACAAGTTATTCAATATTAGTTTCTCTTTGACAATATTAAGATTTGAACCCCATGATTTTGCTTCAAAAACAGGATCTAGGATCCCATTGGACCTGGTCCAATGGGATCCTAAAAGAACATGAAAATATATTTAAAACATTTTATAATCAAGTGTTTTGTTGATGTATCAGTAACTTGTCGAAGCAATTTATTTAGTCCCATAACATATCACTTGGGTTTCTGATTTAACCTGCCCTATTCAGTTTGGTAATATTTTGTTCTCGTTTTCTTTAAATAAAGTTTGTCTAGTAAATTGTTTCAACCCCCCACCCCCGCCTCTCCAACTCCACGCCCCTCCCCCTAAAAAATAAATAAAAGGGCGCCCTCCCTAGTCCTTCTAGAATACCACAACAAATTCCAGGCTTCTGCTGCTACAATCACAAGAATCGGACGTCGGATCCTCTGTATATACCACGAAAAGCTAAAATAATTATCGTAAATGGTGACAGAATATTCAGTTTTCCTCAAGCAGTTTGGGATTGTTCCGGTTTTTGGTGAGTATAAATTAGAAAGAACGAGCACACACCTGACATGAAAAATAGGCAAATATTTGTTTACACGGATGTAATGCAGTGTACTTTTAGTGTAATGGAAACGTCAGAATGGGATACTCATCTAGCTATAATATGGCTGTACAGAAATGGTTCGTAATAAACCTCATAGATAGTTCTAGGAGTAGGACATGCAATTCCTGGTTGCATGTTTATATAACATACACATGCTTAAAGTAGCTTGGCAAAACAAGATGGAGATTGGTATAATTAAAGATGGATGTCGCTGGAGGGGTTCCGTTTATTACGATTATTGGATTGTTGGATTATTGGATTGGTTGAAATAAAACTCATTCTCAGTAGACTCAATGATGATGTGCAAACAAATCCTAGGCAGGTTTGGAGATTGGAGTTAGAATTTGTTCCTGGTAGGTGGGGGAAATGTACAATAAAATCAGAGTGAGCACATTCACAGTAATATGTGCCCCTTGTTGCTGCCTGTCACAGGGCACTAGTATAGATCTTCATGCTCGCCAGGCCCTTGTGTCTGGAAGGAGTGTAAGTTCAAGCTCCGAGTTGCAACAAAATTTAGTTAAATGCTGTTAAATTATGTTTTACTCCAAAACAGAAAGCTACCATCGATTCTGATCATTCTCTTCACTTGTGTCTTCATCAACAAGTCATCAAAATGGAAAAAGACCGCAGCAAAAACAAATTTCCTTGCGACACCTGTAAAAAAGCGTTTCAAACCAAGAGTAATTTAGTGCGCCACCAGAGTGTCCACACCAACTACAGACCGTACCCGTGCCCCCTGTGCGGAAAGAAATTCAGCCAGCAAGGGGACGTTAATCGACATCAGCTGGTCCACAAAATTGAAAGGACAATCGTCTGCGAGTTGTGCGGGAGCTTTTTTACTAAAGAATCTGATTTGAAAAGGCACAACAGGGTCCATACGAAGGAGAAACCGTACCCTTGCGAGGTTTGCGGGAAATTCTTTGCCGATCAAAGCAGCCGCCGACGCCATGAGAGGAACCATTCCAGTCAGAAATCAACTTCAAAGACGGACTCCAAGGTCAAACATTGATTTGTGTTTTTTTGTGCTTCACTCATAATAGATAGGGTCTTTATGAAAATGAGGAAACAATTACAAGTCTACACCATTTTTAGCGTGAGGTTAGAAACTTGTAATTTGTTTCCACTTCCATGAGGACTCTACCCATTGGCATTACAAAACTGAATCTGACCTTGGAATGCCTCTCTAACACTTGTGAGAACTCTGTCATCCACATCAGGCTTGGAATTACACGGAAGCCATGGAGGCCATGGCCTCTGTTGCCCCTGGTCCTAGCCTTGGTGCCCCTTCAAAAGTTACCCGTAGACTTTAAGACTTTTCAATGGAAGTGCCAAATCCTCCAGAGAAATATTTCCGTCTGAAAAAGTTAAAGTCGAGTCAATGTCAGCAAAAAACAGCCAAATTGTCTTTCATACTTTGATATTTTAAAAGGGCTGTGTCATTATGATCAAAGCAGGCCTGTGGCTATGTATGGAATTATGAAATTTCACCCAGTTACTGCAGGTGTGCCTCCTCCCTCCGTATCATGTAATAATTAAGATTAAGATTATAAGTTTTTCACTCATTCCTGAATTTTGATGATATTCAATCAACATTGCATTAAATTTCACCATTGTAATGTAAAGACCTATTTGATTTGCTGTTTTATGACACTCTGAAAGAGTATCAAATTTGAAAATTACATTTTTTACACCATTTTAATGTGAAGATAGGAACTTGCAATTTTTTTACCCCCTATCATCAGGACTCTGTCCAATAGAAAATGAGTGCATTACAAAACTTAATTTGACCAACTTTTTAATAGATGTTAATATTTGCATCGGAGATGAAGAATTTAATTTGGTTTTTCCCTTACACCGATGTGTATTAAGCACTGTATGCTCAGTACTTTCCCGAGCTCTCTGAAAAAAAAACCCCCAAAAAAACCCACAGGCAATCACTCGGTTGGGATTTGGACCCATGACCTTTGCTTTGATAGAGCAGATGTCTTACAACTAGACCACCGAGCTAGCCCGATGACTAGAGGCGGGTTCGAATCCTTAGCAGCGGGTACTGCAACAATTTAATAGATGTTAATATTTGCATTGGGGATGAAGAATTTAATTTGGTTTTTCCCTTACACCAATGTGTATTAAACACTGTATGTTCAGTGCTTTCCCAAGCTCTGTGAAAAAAAAATAACTAAAAAAAAGGCTCTAGCAATGCAAAGGTCGTGGGTTCGAATCCCACCCAAGTGATTGCCTTTGGATTTTTTTTCATAGAGCTCGGGAAAGCACTAAGCATACAGTGCTTAATACCCATCGGTGTAACGGAAAAACCAAATTAAATTGACCAACTTAAAAAAAAATTGCATTTATACCACTGGTCATTTTGGTTCATTGGTAGTAATTTTCACTGGCGAGCTAATTCACTTACATCTGTTGTAGTTTAAATGTTTCAAACTATTTACTCCGCTCATCTTCTCCTGAAGATCTTCTCCTGAAGATGAGCAGAGTATACAGTTTGAAACGTTGAGACAACCATTATTACTGGCTCTTTTCAGAGCCAATACTCCTCCAAAAAGAGATTTTCCACAAGTTTACTATTTAATGAGTACTTCGTATTATGCTTATTATTATGCAGTAGGTTAGTAGTGTTTAACACACAATAAATTAGCTTGTTCATTGTTATTGAGAAAGCATTTAATTTACTTTTGTAGGCTTTAAAAAGAAAAATTTTGAGAGTTTCTGGACATCTCTTTTTTGAAAGGGCAGTAGTATTCTGTATTTTTAATTTGATATAATCTTTCCAGTATATTTTAATAATCATTAACATTGCTGATATTGCATGTGATCCAAATAAAGTATTGCAGAATAAATTTATGTTCTGTAATTTTATTGTAAATCTTTGCTGCAGTGTGGATGGTTGGTGGTGGTGGAGGTGGTGGTGGTGGTGGTGGTGGTGGTGGGGGGGGGGGGGGGTGGGGGGGGGGGGGGGGGGTTGAAGCGCATAATGAAAAACAGTGCAAAGTACTGATACAGTAAAAAGAAGGTTTTCAGACTGTGACACCTTAGGCTGTGCTAACTCAAAAATTTTGAGATACAAAAACACTCATAGCTATGATTTATGCTAATTCATAATTATGAGATATAAAACAATTGTTTGTTAGTTTGTGAGCCGTATACTGTATGAACAAAAATGCTTGCACTTAAAAATAAGAAAATAAATAATGAGATATAAGTCATGTGACTTGTGATTATGGCTTTCATTTGGCAATGGTTCTTTAACGCTTCCGTTCTATTCAATGTTTATTCTTGGTTGAAAAAAGTACTTTCCTTTTAGTCTTACAATCGGTAGTTGATGTATATTCATTTGTTATAACAAGTGTGCTGGTTTTGATTCAAGTTAGTTTAGGGGACAGTCGAATTCAATTTAAAGTTTTCCAATTATATTTGTTCGTTTCACTTCAGAGGTTTTTAGTTATGGTTTTATTTATATAAACAAATCTCTGAGGGGTTTTCAACATTTTCTTTTTACAACGATTCATCAGGTTTCTAAGTTTTAAAAGCAGGGTGTACTTTTGGTAATTAGCCTACCCAACAAGTTAATGATCATAACAACTTATTTGGTAAGAGCACTGGAGAGCTGTTGGTATTATAAATCATTGTTAGAAACGATGAGTAATGTAGTTTCAGAGAAGGAGGTAATTTTTCACAAAAACATTTGAATCCGAGAAAGGCTTCAGGCGTGGGTCCTTTCTCAGGCATCTGAAAGTACACAATTCTATGCAACAAGGGTGTTTTTTCGTTTAAGATATTTTCTTGCATCTTTGATGACCAATTTTGAGGCAAAATTTTCACAGGTTTGTTATTGTATGCATATGTTAGGGATACACCAAGTGAGGATACTGGTCTTTGACAATTACCTGAAGTATACCCTGCCATTATGGTTTCCTTAAATTAACAATTATATTTTTAGAGAGCAATTTGTTTGCACTCATTCTGTTTCCATGAAGTTTGATTTTGGAAAGCATTAAATTATAAGGCATAAAGATAAATTTATGGTTTGCTCTCAGTGGATTCAATATCCTACTATGAAAATCAGAATAGTAAAAGTAAATAAAATTGATTTAAAAAATAAGTAAATATTTATAGGTAAATAAAAACATAAATAAATAAATATACGGTTATATTTTCCTTGATAAACCTGCACCCTAATTATTATTTTTATATATTATTTATAAATGCAACTTTTTATTTGATTAGGTAAAAAATATCTTGACAATTAATATTAAACGCCAAGAAGTGCTAATCGAATAAGATGTTAACAACATTGTGCTTGAAATTTCTCCTACAAAGTAAAGCAAGGGCCACCTATTTTTGTTACCTTTGCGACACTGCCAGTATTGCTTCGTTATTCAAATTACTTATGCAAATTGCGTGCGTCAGGCTTTTGGCAAGCCTGAACATCCAACGTCACACTTCCAGGCTCGCGAATCCTTGCGGATAAAGACAGTCGACCAAGCTAGCTTCTGATAGGATACCAGTGTGACAGCAGCCCGTAGTGCTAGCGAACGGCATGCGGCGTTGGGGCACCAGTTGGGCACCATTATTGCACGAGGACTGAGTCGACAAAACCTCGTGGTTTGACACGCCGTTTCGTTTCAGTAATTTTCTCTGTTTAAGCGGAGCATTTCTAGGTGGAAAGCAGGCCAAAATTCGTAAGGTGAGTTGTTTATTACCTCCATAGAATATTATTATTTGAAAATGTGTTTTGGGACGAGAAACTGGAGCTTGTAGGTTGGGTTTTTTGGGAGGCGCCGAATTTGAAAAGCACGAGGGCGCTATTATTAAGTATTGCATTGCTGGACCTACTGGCTGGCTGGCTGGGTTGGGTGAAGGGCGGGGGGGGGGGGGGGGGTCTTACATTGGCCAAAGTAAATAGTAACCAAATCTAAGCTAGAGGGATAATGAATAATTAAATAATAAATACTAGAAGAAGATAAACCGAGCATCATTGAATTTTTAAACAGAAAATAGAATGAAATTATGACTTTATAGCAAAAGTATCAAATGAGAGCAAGGACAAAGAAGTTAACTTTGCCCTTCCCCACGCATACCCCCAAATGAAATTTTATAAAATGCACAAATGTGGTTCGGTACGATAAATAAAGCATTAACAAATTATGTTCCCCCCCCCCCCCCCATGAAAATGAAAATGTCTCGTTATGTCACTGAGTGGGAGGTAGGTTTAGTGTTTGATTTCCTCTCTATATAATTTTGTATTTATTTTTTCATTTTTTGATGCAGGCTTGGTGGATTGCTGACGTCATGGGGGTCTGACAATGAGATGAATATTCATCTTCCTTGATGGTAAGTTCAATGACTGACAGTACTACTTTAACCGTGGTTACGTTTGACTATAGTATCACAACCAGAATTCAATTCTTGCTTTCTAAGGTATTCAACAACTCAAAACCTAAATCAGTTAAAGGACGCAATAACTGCACCTAAGAAGTTTAGTTTTTTCTCAATCCTCCAAATTTCTTAGTGTTACCAAAATTTGATGGGTCCAGAACATGCATAATCCAGATTTAAAGTCATTGCATATGACTTTGACTTCAAAGACCCTACTTTTCAGTTTTCATATTTCTGCAATGTTCAACAGTCCAATTGCTATCGCTCAAAAAAATTATTTAGATACAGCAATGCTTAGGCGGTACATGTAAAAACAAAACTTGAACCCCCCCCCCCAAAAAAAAAAAGAGAGCACGAAATGAAATAGCAGCCTCATGCTGCTTGGCTTAATAATAACTAAACCCACCCCCCGATGAATTAACCACCAGAACTTGAATTCGATGCTCTACACTGCTCGGCCATGACAACCTAAAACTCTCATGGTTGGGGGGGGGGGGTACCACTGTTTCAAGAATATTTTTTACCTTGTGCCCATGTACCTTGGCCAATAACCTTAAGATTGATTGAGTTTAATAGTTACCTTAAATAGCTGTGTGCCATTTATGGGGTGATTTGCATAGTTTCACATGAACCTAGGGAACACAGCTTTATATAGAGTGTGTTGGCTTAACTTTACCAGTGAAGTTGTCAACAACTTCTACGTTAAAGCTTGAATACAATGGAAACAATTCTTTACAACGTAACAAGAACATAAGAACCCACTTGAAGTCTTTCTATTAGTGTAATATGGTTATGTGTTTTAACGCTTGTAAGTTGTAGTCCAGTACGTAGTTCTACTGAGGAGGGTGTTAAGTAAATATAGGTCTGCTTCAAGAAATGTCATCAAACTGTCAGGTCATGTTGTCAAAACATGTTCATATTTCACACTCAAACTAAGGATGTATGTCTGTGTTAGGCAACTTTGGCTACTGCTACAACTGTTGACTGTAGCGTAATTTTTACAGAATGAGGTCTATTCAGCCTTCCGTGCATACCACTGCCGAAGATGTCACTGCAGACACACTGAGCCTTACTAGATTGAAAAAAAAACCCCACTTCACTATCATAATCCTTAAATTAACATTTCTTTTTATTTTGTTTGTTTGTAGTGTTTGTATTGCTTCCACTGTGAGCAGCCAATCGACTTCAAAGATGTCATGAGATCTGTGTATGTAAAGAGCTTGGATGCACGGCGCATGGTTCATCTTTGATGAAGGTAAATCTACAAAATTCTAATTATGTTATCTCAGTCTGAATACGTTAATAATAAGTTACTATTCCTGTATTAAACTCTTGTAATGACATGCATGTTAATTAAGCTGTAAAATTACTACTTTAAAAAAAAATGCTTAAAAAACCCCCCTAAATACAATGACTGCAGTCAAGGCATTCACATGTTCAAAGCGACTCCTCAAACTTTGTTTTGGTCATAACTTGAACTTTCACAAAGGTCATGCGAGTATGAGTAAGTAAACACGTAAATGTTCATGAGTCAAGTGAACAGGTTGCCCATCCACACAGGGCGATTCAAAAATGTGTTGTTAACAGGCTCTTTCAAGGCCATCAGTAAGGCTAGGGGATTGCAGAAAAACATGATCTTTTACTAAATTGATGCAATAGTGTCCATGGATTGTCATGAAATGGCGTAATTTTTACGAGAGATCAACCTGCATAGATGTAGACCATAATAATTGCATTCTTGCTCGTCACATTTTAACTCACAATGTCGGGATGATTGTGCCCATTCAATTGTGCATGTCTCTCCTACTCCTGCCATTAGGTGGCGCTCTAATGAGACATTTCAACTCAATGTGCGGATCATGTATCAAGAAGTGTATTATAACCTAACCCCCCCCCCCCCCCCCCACCCATCAAATGTCAAAAGGATTGAACAAATACAACTGATTATAACCTGGAAAGAAACTTGGATACTCAATCGTCCGTTAAAATAATTGTTGTTTTTTTGTAGTGTATCACCACCAAGGGCAGCAACCTATCCTCTCCAAAGGTGTCCTGAGATCTGTGGAAGCTTTACACTGCATGGCGTATATGGTACATCATCTCTAAGAAGGTAATTACATAATCAAGATCTTGTCACTATTTCCTGGCCCTAGGCATCCTTACTCGAAAAAATTCCCTGAATCTGTCATATTTGAACGATCCAAAATTTTCAAAACTTCTTACACTGGTTTTGTCAACATTTCATAGCACAAGTGGCTGGGTATGCTAAGCCAAACCAAACATGCTTAGCAGCATGCTATGTACTATTCACACTTCAATGGGTTTTTGTTATAAGAGGTTAACCCACAAAATTTATACCAATCACTCGGCACAGATCTCCGACCTTATTCCAAAAACTCGAAAATAAAACCTTGTGTAATGATAATTACCCAGCAAACAAATTACCACCAATTTAGGGGCCTAATCTCATGGCTCTGCTTACCCCAGAATTATGTGCTTGCAGCCAATAGAATCACATGCTTTACTGGGTCCAGTAAGCGCAGAATTCTGTGGTAAGCATGGGCATGAAATTGGGCCCAGGTCATAATCTCCTTAAATGCCCCCATCCCACTCTGTCTGTCCACCTCACAAGTTGTCATCAAGAAACTGCTTGCCTGCAATCTCCTTCTATACAGAGTTATGATTGATATTCCCACTCTCTAAGAACTTACATTTTCACGAGAATGCTTTTTAGGAATTAGGAACACACTTAGAAATTTGTTGAAGAAAAATTGTCAGAATACACTTTCAGTTGCATGTCAATCAATTAAATTGAAAATAGAAAAGCTCCACCTGATTATTTGGTAAAAATTTCAAGAAACTTGAGTGGGTGAATCACTTTCACAAATCTACAGTGACTAAAATTAAGATTATCCTTGAATTACTATAAGGTAAATGTTGGTAATGTTGGGCAAAATTTCTGTTACTAATAGACCCTTGAATATGATGTCACTGGGGTCAATTAAGAGCTATCATTGGTTGAGAGCGAGTACATTGTTTGATATCAAAGATGGCTGCCAATGTAAGGGGTGTATTGTATGAGTAGCTTTTTGAATCAAGATAAGGTACATTATTTGTGTTGGTAAAACTGCTGCCGCTGTTAAAACAACAGTTCCTTAAAAACCATTTAACAGTTCTCCACTTTGTTGATTATCATTACAGGTTGACGCTTGCTATCGATGACTATCCATCCTTGCATCCCCTTCTCGTGGAAGAGACGCACCTCAATGTTCCAAGCAAGCAACAAGCTGATCTACAAACATGGATGAAACCTATGTTCTTACCTATAGTGCTGGATCGATGAAGGAACCTGGGAACCACCACCACATGATGTATACAAACTCTATACAAACTTTTCAAAAAGATGACTTGCTCCATGTGTGAGCTCAAGATGGTGACGCAGTGGCTTTCAATCGAACCGAACAGCAGATAATGTCCATTGCCGGAAAGAGCAAAAATTTGTTTCAAATTGAAGGACTTTTCGTAAATACTTATTTAATTTTTACCAATTTTCATCAAAGTTAAGTGATTTAATCATGCGTTGAAGTTGCATCACCAGAGAAATCTACAGCGATGCTTATATAGTCTCCTCTACAGACAATTTCTATCTCGTCATCAAACTTAAGTTTTGGTTGAACTTTTAGAGTAATAATTTGACATCTAAAGCAGCTTGGTGTTTTTCAGTGTTTTCGAATACAACTTAAATTTATTCAGCTTTAAATTCATATGCTTCTTAAATAATTGACAAACAAAATTATGTTATGTTAATAGGACACAAGGTGAAGGAAAAAACAAGACATAGATGGGGGGGGGGGGGACGTTAAAGTTAATGTTCTTTTTTCCTTAATTTATTTAATGTGTAAAAATTTAAAGAGAAGTATTTTAGTTGTACAAGAATAAAGGCTGATGCCATTTAGGGGCAAATCAACTCAACCATAAATAAAGATAACAAATTCCCCCTTGGTTGATTTGCCCGAACCCTGACTGTTCATCTCATTATTTGACTCGTCTACTTGCCCCGCCATGTTTTCCCACAATGCAAAATTGGGTGCGCATTATTTTACATCTTATTTCCTATGCGCAAAAACCTTTGCTAAAAAGCGACTTGTACGCACCCAACTAATTGCATAGTGGTCAAACATGGTGGCCGAGGGTCCATCGGGATAAGATGGGCCCTCTATAGTTAGGGGGGGGGTAGATAGGGGGGGGGTAGGTTAGACCCAAATAAGACACAAGTTACAAAGAGGAGGTCCATTTCAATTTTTAATTTTTTTATAAAAAAATTTGGCCAAAAAAAAAGTTGTGCAAACACCTGTGCCTGTCGGTGGACCCCCTCGGCTACCTGGAACTCGTGATGGCCTAAAGGCCCGAAGTGCAATGGTTGGTATGTTCTCTGTTCAGTGAAGTTCAATTAGATGTACCCTTAGTGGTCTACTTCAATGTTGTAATGTCTTACAAAACTTGACGAGCTAGACGCAATTTTGCGCTTTGTTTTAGACGCAAGTGTTGAGCAGAAGGTAGTTGTTGCTTGCTTAAATGAACTGATGCCCTCAAGGGTGCAAAGGATTTCACCGATTGTTGTCTCGCAACCAAGCTGCACTGGTGGTGCCAAGAGATGTCGACGCTTGTTCCAATGGAATCCTAACCTAACAGATGATGGCGACTTCTATCCAGATGATGATGTGCAGGTTGGAGAAACATGTTCTGCAATGGCCACTAATTTCCCCCTTGCTTTCCATGGGGCTGCAATTTAGACGTTCAGATGTAGTCAACTAACCAAACGACTACAATCGAACTTGTTTTTGACCAACTTTGATTAAAAACAAAGTTGACGAGTATGTAAACAAATAACACAAACCAAAGCTTTGAGAAAAATGTTTGACGTATTGACGCAAACGTCACAAATTTTGGAAACAATTTTAGTACGATGAAAAGTGACATTTTCTCACTTGATGTTTGGCAATAAATGATAGAAAAGATGACATTGGATTAATATAACTTCTACCATGCAAAACGAGATCCGTCTTTGACCATAATGACCAAACATTTCAACACATAAGTTTAATTAAGACCAGGAACTGAAAAGACGTTTTTTCTAAAGTATTTGATTTAAGATTGCTTTACTTTCTAGACTACTACACGGCACTACAATGTTGCATGCAACAATTCAACTTAAAACTGCCAACCCCTTGAGTTATAGCTGTAACCTAGGATTTTCAGCGTTTGTGCTCAGTAAAAGTAATTGATAAGAGAAGTTAACACTTGAAATGTAACTAATGATTAAGAGAGAGAGAGAAAAAAAGGAACATTATGGGGTAACAAAGTAAGGTTGAACTTATGTTCACGCAAGAAGAAAAAAAGGAATTTTAATTAGGATCCATAGATCCAGCAAGGGATACTTTCATTTGGTTTGCGTTAACAAATTTTGGTCTTGCAGAAAAAGAAAAAACCTAAACAATTTGTGACATTAAATTCCCCCTCAAATTATTATCTAATAAAATGAGGGGCTGAAGATCTTTGCAATTTAGGGCACAACTGTTTCCTAAATTGCAGTCTTTTAAGGAATATTTTCACTTAGTTTGTATTCAAACATTGTTGGCCTTGTAGGACGGGGAAAAAAGGACTAAATAAAACGAAGTACAAATTTCTTTGCAATTTTGGGCACAACTGTTTCTTAAGTTGTAAATTGAAGTTTTTTAAAGGAATACTTTCACTTGGTTTGTATGAAAACATTGCTGGCCTTGTTGTAAGAAAGAAAGACTATCTTACTTTTGTGCGTTTGATTCCCCCTCAAATTATTATCTAATAAAATGAGGGACTAAATTTCTTTGCAATTTAGGGCACAACTGTTTCCTAAATTGAAGTTTTTTAAAGGAATACTTTCACTTGGTTTGGACTGAAATATTCTTGTGTATGAGTTATTTCCCCCTCAAATTATTATCTAATAAGACAATATATTTTGCCAAGATTGACTAAAAATTGTATCGATCTTTGCGAAAGAAACTAATTTTTGAAGTTCACACCCCTGTTTTGGGCAACACATTGGACCACTCCTTTTTCTGTGAACAAAATCACTGGTAAAAAGACTAATGGTTTCATGCAACAACCTATTGACTGTGTGCTGTAAATTTTCCTTAAAAACTTGAGTCAAATTGATCACTTTGAAACCTCTAAACGATCTGCGACCTTTCATGCAATGATTTAAATTTTGGCTGACCAATTTATGACCTTTGACACAAAATGGAGATTGAGCTGAACAAGTGAACCTGGCTAGTTATGTTTGAATGCTGAAAAACATTCTATTATACGTGCCTCAAACTTTAACTTGAACAAGCTGCAGTTTAGTTCTACCTAGCTTGATTTTAAAAACCATATCATGAGATAAGATTTAAATGATAACGTCTCAAGCGTTTAGTTCTATTTAGTTTGATTTTTAAATTCAAATCCTAATGTAAGATTTAAGTGTGATATTCCAAGCTTTTAGAGAAGAAGGCCCTATAAACTGTTATAATCAACATTGGGTACGAAAGTTGCTTAGAAAATTTGTTTACTTCTACCTAGTCAGATTTTAAAAAACATATTTTTAGGTAAAATTTATTAGTTAATGTCTCAAGCGTTTAGTTCTACCTAGTTTGATTTTCAAACTCATATCCTAGAATAAAACTTTATATTAGTGAGAATGACCCAAGCTTTTAGAGAAGTAACCATTTTTATAACCGACTTTCTGTTTGGGCGCTGCTTTGGAAAAATGTTTAGTTCTATCTAGTCTGATTTTAAAAACCATGTTCTCAGGATTTAAATGTTAACGTCTTAAGCTTTTATATCTACCTAGATATAGTTTGTTTTTAAAATTCATATACTAGAATAAGATTTAGATGTGAATGTCCTAAACTTTTAGAGAAGTATACACTATTATGATAAATTTTCTGTTTAGATGCTGCGTTAAAAATTGATTTAGTCTGATTTTAAAAAACCCTTTCTCAGATAAGATTTAAGTGGTACTATATCAAATGGTTACATCTACCTAGTTTGTTTTAAAAATTCATGTCCTAATATAAGTTTAAGTTGTGAATGTTCCAAACTTTTAGAGAACTTTTATGATCGACTTTCTGTTTGGCATTGCTATGAGATTTAAATCTATGATCTCCTTAGGTGATTTGCCCTTGACCAAGACCAGACCCTAAGAACCTTGACATAGACCTGACCCTTGACCTCTTCTTAAAAACCAACCAATTCAAAACAACTGTAAGTTTTAAGAATCCAATGTCATCTTTGGTATCAAAAGGCAAACAAATGGGTGTAGTTCTTACTAGATATTTTTGATGTGAAGTGGCATGACCAAGCAGAACATGTTTCTCCAGCCCTCATATCATCAACTGGATAGAAGTCCTCATCATCCACCAGGTCCAGATTCCATTGGCTCAAGCGAAGACATCTCAAGGCACCTCTTGATGGTCTCAAATGACCCCCAGTACAAACCTGTTTACTAAAGAACAAAAGAGTGACGTGACCAACAAAAGGCTAAATAATAAGGGGCCCTCATCCCGACGTCTTGAGAGATCGACCAGAACGTTTTAGGGACCAACCACTAACTTCCAGCTCAAGCCCTAGTATGAATGTATGCTTCCAAAAATGCTCGCTCTAGCTCGTCATTTTTTGTAAGGCATTACACCAGTGAAGTAGAACACTAGTGGTACATCTAAGTGAATTTCACTGAACAGAGAACATACCTTCCATTGCACCCGGGCCAGCAGGACCACCACTTGTTCCAGGCAGCCGAGGGGGTCCACCGACAGGCACAGGTGTTTGCACAACTTTGTTGATGAGTTTTTCTCCGAATTTTTATACAAACATAAAGAAACTCATCAGAATGAGCTGCTCATACACAATGAGTCCATAATTTAAATCTTGAAAATTTCATAAAGAACCCCTGACCACCGTGTAGAAAAATTAAGAAAGCAAAACATGTGTTGTTTTCCAATAAGCTCTGAAAGATATTCCCAATAACCTTTCAGAACAAAAATACTACTGAAAAAACAAAAATCAAATTTAAAAATTCTTGAATTTTGCAATTCTTTTAGATAGAAGATTCTATATCTCTGCAAGATAATGAATTTCCCATGGTTTTGTTTTCACGTTTGGTCAGTAAAAAGAGAAATGTCCATATCTCTGCAAGATACTGAGATTTCCATAGTTTTGTTATCACGTTTGGTCAATAAAAATAGAAATGTCCATATCTCTGCAAGATACTGAGATTTCCATAGTTTTGTTTTCACGTTTGGTCAATAAAAATAGAAATGTCCATATCTCTGCAAGATA
Organism: Pisaster brevispinus; assembly: GCA_023634235.1. Classification (NCBI taxonomy): domain Eukaryota; kingdom Metazoa; phylum Echinodermata; class Asteroidea; order Forcipulatida; family Asteriidae; genus Pisaster; species Pisaster brevispinus. Next base: position 11,751,462 of record JAMKCF010000017.1, read on the forward strand.
CTGAGATTTCCATAGTTTTGTTTTCATGTTTCGTCAATGAAATATAGTTAGTGACTTTGCTTGCAAGAAAAGTCATTACTTTTTGAAACTTTTACTCGTTTGAATGGTCTCATTTTGTGGTAGGAGCAACTCGTGCACTTAATTTAACTAATACAAAGACATGTGATTCAGAATTGATCGTTACCCTGAATAATTAAACCTGTCAAAGTAAATAGGAACTAGTTTGTATTTTTTAAAATCAAGATTCCAAATTTCTGCAAAGCTTTGTTCAAATTTCATGCAACAGTTTCAATCAGAGAAGACAATCTGTTTCCCGAGAAGACAATCAGAGTGCCCTGATTATCTGCAAGGGGAGGTATCAATTATTTACATCCAAAAGTTCGGGAAAATGTTTATTTAAAATTTCTATGAACAGTTTCAATCAGAGTGCTCTCTGACTGGTAAAACTGTTTCCCAAGAGGACAATCAGAGAGCCCTGATTATCCGCAAGGGACGGTTTTCTTTGATTTTCTAAGAGTTATTTTTTGTGCATTTGGCATGCATGAATCTGAATCATATTCCTTTGATTTGGAAAGGGATGGATCTTTGTAAACTAACGGGGAACATGGAGTAAATTACCACACAGGGAGAAGTATGGGTAAATCTACACACTAGTCAAAGTATGTGAAAGTGGTTATTTACCCATACAAGGGGAAGCATGGATAATTCACCACTCGAGTAATGTATGGATAATTCACTAAACATGGGTGTCAGTAACTCACCACACAATTGATGTATGAGCAATTTGGCATAACACAAGGGGAAGTGTCATTCACCACACATGGGGGGTTGTGAGTAAGTCACCACACAAGGTGAGGTGTGAGGAATTCACTACACAAAGATCAGTAACAAACCCTGAAATATTGAATAATCTACAAAAATAACCAACTAAACACACACAAAATATTAAGTCAAATTTTGTTTGACTCCTAAGAATTTAGACACTAAAGTGTCCCCTATTTCAGGCATGCAACTCTGTGTATTTTGGTAAAAGATTTGACATTTCCAGAAAACCAGGCACAGCAAGATTTTGTACTGTTTTTCACTTTTCAATGGCTGAGAAAACCAGAACCATAATAATCAGCTGACCAGCTGAAAAGTTGCATGCCTGCTAATTGCTGATGTATGAGATGGGCGAAAACCCCGCTAAAAACCCCAGTGGGGAAAAAAAAGGGGGTAAAGTCCCATCCGGTTCCAATCTATGGCAGCCAAGTTTGTCAACTCCATACATCAGCATACACCTAAAATTAATAATAAGCTAAATGAATGTGCTAGAATATTACTAACTAAGCCTTTAACATTGTTTCGATTTGTAAGTTTGATAATTCAAAGCGCAAGAGAAGTTTGGGCACTTCACCACACAAAGGAAAGTGTGAGCAAATCACCACACAAGGGAAAGTGTGAACAATTCACCACACAAGGGAAAGTGTGAACAATTCACCACACAAGGGAAAGTGTGAACAATTCACCACACAATTAAGGGAAAGTGTGAGCAAATCACCACACAAGGGAAAGTGTGAACAATTCACCACACAAGGGAAAGTGTGAACAATTCACCACACAAGGGAAAGTGTGAACAATTCACCACACAAGGGAAAGTGTGAACAATTCACCACACAAGGGAAAGTGTGAACAATTCACCACACAAGGGAAAGTGTGAACAATTCACCACACAAGGGAAAGTGTGAACAATTCACCACACAAGGGAAAGTGTAAGCAAATCACCACACAAGGGAAAGTGTGAACAATTCACCACACAAGGGAAAGTGTGAACAATTCACCACACAAGGGAAAGTGTGAACAATTCACCACACAAGGGAAAGTGTGAACAATTCACCACACAAGGGAAAGTGTGAGCAAATCACCACACAAGGGAAAGTGTGAGCAAATCACCACACAATTAATTTTAACCTTAGATCCATCCCTATCACATACCACTAATAAATAATATAAATAATATAACTACAAACAGGTTGATGCATCGATGCTGGTGATGGACTGCAAAATCCTTGTGTAGATCCGACACTCTCTGTCTGGATTAGTTGATCTGCAAAAGTGGGAAAAAAGAAACAAGAACAAGATTTAACACCTTTGTTGATATAGCAATCACCACTTAATACAGCCAGGCAAAATATGTGACCCATTTTTGTTCATGATACATAAGATACATAATCAGAAGAGCATTTCACTCCAATCTTTTAGTATTCATTAAAAATGCCGTATTCAAGCAACCTGTGATAATTTCAACACAATGGCTTGTAAGGTTTTCAAAAAAGTGGATTTAATGCTTGGGAACTTGTGCAATTTTATGTTGCACTTACTTTACATGTGCAATTTGTATTTGGCAAAATCAAGTGTTTGCGGACAATCTTATTTTGCACATAGTAGACTTTAATACAATTTGTACATCAAGTCAAAACAAAATGCAAACTTTTACAGTTGAAGTTGGCTAGGGCCAACCAATCCAGAACTCAAGATTGTAGGGATTGCTATACTCAAAGATTGGGGCACACCGGGTTGAACTCTTAGCCGCACAAGTACTCTTTGGAGTTAGTATTTATCAATCGTTTTGTTTTGTTATTACTTAACACCGATCTTGTATCATGATCCCCAATTACAGTAGCTTTGAGCACAAAAAGGGATGGATCTTTTTAAAGTAAAGGAAGAAGTACAGGCATCCAAAAGGAAGTACAAGTAATTCACCACAAATATGAAGTATGGGTAATTCACCACATAGGCTACTATGGTTTTTTTTTCAAGTTTCCAAATTCATATCTGAAGTTGGCATGTGCTACTAAGCAGGAACTTGAGACTTCAAAGGATTCTACGCTGAGGCACCAGGGTAGTTTAAAGTTTCTCTTAGGAAAACTGAAGCTTTAATAACACTATCCAAAATGTATAATTACGTAGGCTTACCTGCAATAAAGTTGATTGATTGATCCAGGCAGACTGCTGCCTCTCTGAATGAAGATTCGACACTCTCTGTCTGGATTAGTTCATCTGAGTAGATGAAAGAAGAGAAGAAAAAAGATGAGCATACTAACAACAAAGCCATGTGAAGATATTAAAGAAGTCATTCAACCCCTAACAGCCAGGGATCACGACCAAATTTACGATTAAACCTGGGAAGCGACAGAGGCCGGAATCACCTATTTGGCAGCAGGTTCAAGTCCTGCTCTTGTGAACTTTTCTTTGTTTAACCTGAAATTATTCAAAATTTACCGAGTTGGTTTTCCTTGTGGCTTATTACTTGATGTTTGAAATAAAAAGCGGCATCCCCCTTTTTAAAGTGTGATCCCTTGGCTGCCGCTTCCCAGGTTGCATCCTAAACTTGGATGTGATCGCTGGCTATACGGCAGTTACAGGTGGAATGGCTTCTGACTAGCACCCCCGAATGAAAATAGGGAGACAGTAAACATTAGGGCTACCTAGCTAAGTTGGTAGAGTGCTGGCATGTTAATCTGGAGGACCGAGGTTCCAAGTCTTGTAAATTTGTCTTTGTTCAACCCAAAATTACACAAAATTTAGACGGTGAGTTTCCTTTGTGGTTTACTACTTGAGAATGAAAAAATGTTGACAGTCAGTTCTGTATGATTGAAGACGTCAACTTTATTTGGGTAGTTCATTTTAGAAATAAAAACAGCATTCTATCAGCAGTTGGAAAATAGTTCAACTCTAAATGCGATCTTGGCGGTGGGACGGATTCACCTTTTTGTGAGCAGTGACGATGCTAGAAACAGGATTCATACGTTTTTATTTCCAATATCAATTGGGTATTGTACCTGTAAGCATGGAGTTGACAAAGCAGGTTGCTGGACACTCTACAAGGCTTTAACAACGACAGCCTGGAGACATCTCTGCTGCTCAGTGTGAGGGACAGCCACTTGGCTCACTTGATCTGTAGATGAACAAAGGGAATGAGAATGAAATTAGTCGTTCATTTTGTGCACTACTTATACAGCCATTCAAAACAGTGTTTCTTGCAGAGTCCAGAACTCGGATGTGAAACACAATATGGTCGACTTGTAATCAATTTAAATAGCTGATTTGTGTTTGGCGCTTTATCTTCATGTGTCTCAAAGGTTTCAAAAGTTTATGTAACAAACTGTAATGGTTAAAAGGTACTTCGGCACACTCAGTGGCCACTGCCAGAAACACCGGGCAAACCCATTTTCTTAAAGATTAACTGGATTCTTTTACATGCATTACAAAACACTTGGGACCAATGCTTTTATACCCCATCCGAAGGAGGAAGCATTAACAGTTAAGTGTCTTGCTTAAGAACACAAGTGACGAGACCAGGACTCGAACCCACACTCTGCTGATCAGAAACACCAGAGCTTGAGTCCAGTGTGCTTGACCACTTGGTCATAGCACACTTGTAAATCACTTTTGGAGACAATTCACTAAAAAAAGCGGGTAGTTCAGAATCATCTAGTACTTGATTTCACACAGTAAACTGTCATATAAAAATACAACTAAAAAAAAAATCAATTTCAATCATAAGTTATACCTTAAAATGTGAGTTCTCAAAGCATTTTGCTGGAGACTCTCTGAGGATCCAACATCGATTAATTGAGACATCTCTGAGCTCAGTGTGAAGGACAGCCACCTTGATTGAAGATCAAACATTTTCTGTCTGGATTACTTGATCTGTAGATGAAAAAAAGTGACAACAAAATTAATCATTACATAAGTGCACTTTTAATTAATACAGCCAATGCAAAACAGTGTTGTAGGACTTATGGGCTCGATTTCACAAAGCATGATTCATCTTGAGATAACTTGTCAATGTTACCACAATGATTTGTACTGTGACATCATACTTTGCTTAGCAATTATGAACACATCTTAAGATTAATCTTAGCTATCTACGAAATTGATCCCAGGACTCAAGCTCAGATCGAATCAAATCACAATTTGGATTATCCAGACTCGATTTAAAATTACATCTGCAAAAGACTTGATGACCATAACTTGGACTTGACACCTAGGACTCATATTGACCCCCAAATTAATAACATTAATACATAATTCAGATACTTTTGTTCCAAACAAACAGACAAAGTCATCTAAATGTTTCACAATCTCATTTTCTGAATAGGTTTAGATTTATTGGAGCATAACTAATTTCACTCCATTAGTTTTAAATGATCATGTCACACAACCGACCCGTGCAAAGTTGGTCAAGCTCATACAAGCTCAGTTCTATCGAGTAATGACGATTACTTAAAACTTATAAAGACAAATCATCTCTTATATATGTCTTAGTGCTTGTTCAAATAAAGGCAGTTAAATTCATGTTAAACTGTGTCAGGAAGCTTTTTTCTCATTTTGATTGTGGTCTTGTAAAAATAATTCTGATCCAGTAAACATTTTGAGCTACAAGCCCCATCTTGTGGTTCCCCCCCCAAAAAAAAATTTGAGCCCTGATCAAAGTTTTTCATCATCATGCTGTATATTTTTAGGGAGCACAAGAGGTGCACTTCAGGCCACTTCATTTGAAATCTGGACTGTCGGGATTCAAAGTTTCTAGAGTGAAATGTTACATTTTATACGCTATAATAGTGATAATTTTAATGTTTTTAAAACTACAGTTATCCATTTACACGTAGACATTGATTTGTTTTTACACATCAGATTAACTTATAAAAAATAGTAAAATACATTATAAAGGCACAAAAAGGGGTTTAAGAAAAAACAAACAGAAACTTTGCCAGAAGTGCCCCCTAGAAAAAAATGGTGCAACCCCTTGTACACCCTAACATTTTACCCTAGTTACGGTGCTATAGTGGTTACCAGCCATCTGTTTTCTCATTTTATTCAAAGTTTGGCAAATTATTACATCATGTCAAGTGAAAGCGGTCAAACTTTTAAAAAATTGTTTATCCTGTATTTGGATTTCTATGTGATTAGAGGCATAGGCCTGTTTACCCTTAACAAAAATCAAAGAGGAAAAAAGGACATTTATTTCTGTTTAAATTTATTTAAATTTAAAAAAATGTAATCCAGTGTGCATCTTACAATAAAAACACATACAGATGTATTTGTAAATATAAGAAGTAGTACAAATTACACCTTTGTTGGTGGCTGGCCGCTGTTAAACAACCATCAGCCACCGACCTGGTCATTTCCACGCCCCCACACTATTATAAAGTAATAAATCAGCTGTAAATGTACCTGTTTTTGCCTCCTTTAAATTTTTTGTCTCTCAAATTTATTTCATTGAAAATAATACTCTTTGGGAATGCCAACAAAAAGAAGCCATCAGTAGCGTAACCAGACATTTTCATGGGGGGGGGGGCAAGCAGAGCAAAGACAAAATTAAGGGGCTATGTAATGTATCTAACCGTTCATTTGTGCATTTTTCTAATCTCATTTTTTGTTCGAGGGGGGGGGGGGTAACTGTCCCCTCTGGTTGTGTCACTGCATAATGTCACTGATGGATTTTTTTCATTTGTAGAGACGCAAATGCAATGTAAGTTTGAAGGTAATACATATAAACAAAGGGCTCCTTGAATTTTAAAACTGGACTGCAGGCCAAAGGCCAGTGACTTTAGTGCTGGGCCAGTAAATTGGGACAGTCTGGTGGTCTATTATTTTTTCAACTGAATAATAATACCCCAACGTGTAATATAAGTGAACAATTAAAAAAAATGTTCAACTGACTTTGAGTTTGGTAAATATCTTTCAAATTCTGTTGAGTATGAAAACTAACTTACTCATAAGACAAATGTTCTCCTAGTGCTTGTGCAAACAAAAAACAGACTACATGTTAAACTTTGCAGACAGATCTTTCTAATTCAGAATCCCTAGGTAATTTTTTTTATAAATTCTGGTTTTGAAAAATGTTGCGCTACAACCACAAGCCCCATGGACTTGTGAAATGTTACCTATAATTCGAGCCCTAAACAAGGAAATTATCAATAATTTGTTTCCTATGATTATGTCCTTTTTTCTTCTCGTTTCATTCAAGAATGTCTCAAGCGTGTCTCATGTGTACTACATGTACAATAATAATAATAATTTGGGAGGCTAACCATCCTAAGTCGCAACTGAGAAGCTGTAGTGGAAAGGACGCAGCTACGGTACTTGTTTCAGCCGCAGGCATGCAAGGGCACCTTTGGCAGCCAGCCACATTGATCCATATATGACCGTAGAGCACAGCCTGAGATCAGTGTTTGATTTCTCCGGAGGGAGGAAAACCGGAAGGCCGGGAGAAAAACCTTTGTGGCATAGGAGAGAACTAACCCACAACGCTGCTCACATATGGCTTTAGCCGGGAATAGAACCAGGGGCCACAGTAGTGAGAGGCGAGCGCTTTACATGTCAATACTGAGTACACTCAAGCGAATGGACAGAATCACGTTCACTAATTTCTGATGAGGCATGCATTGTTTGAAGTGAATGAGCAGTACTGCATACAACTGGTATAATAATTGCATCATGGATAAAGAATACTACTGGTATATATCTCGTTTGGTAGAGCATCGGAGGTCGCTTGCAGGTTCAAGTCCTGCTCTAATCATCAACCCAAAATTATTTTATTTAACATCAATTAAATTAAATACAGGATTCCATCAGGCCTCTCTTTAACAGATGTGCTTGGTAGTCTAGCGGTTATGTAGAAAGCAGCTGTAATGAGTATGCAACCTAATTAGTAAACTTCACAACAAGTTTTCAATCCTTTTGTTTTGGGGCAATGGCAATCAGAAACACAACGAACGATAAATTTTGTTTTGCCTCTTTGCAAGTGAAAATGTTAATTGGCACAAATTTACTGTGGTTATATCCTTTGAAGGGAACATACCTTTGGTTTTTGGAACCGTTCAATTGTTTTAACTCTATATAAATGTAGATATGTATACAACAAAACTTAACCAGTGAAAATTTCATTTCAAAAGGTGGTAGCGTTTTTGAGATATCATCGAAAATCCGGAGAGATTATGTCCACGCAGGAAGAAAAATTCGTAATTGGAAAACACAATCTGAGAAACAATACTGACAGTAACCTTTTTCAGATTCAAATTTTGGGGGATAAAAACTGACATGTTTTTCTACATAGCCACATTACTTCGAAGTGAAATGATTCTCAAAATGCTTTATATTCCCGAAAGCTGCTGTACTTCTAACCAAGTAAGTTTTTATTGCCATTAATTTTAAGAGTGATTACCAAACAGATACAGACCCTTCAAAGAGTCAACGGCAATTTTTGGTGATGTTTGTCTAAAAATTACAGATCTCGATATTGGTCTGAAATTCCACAAGACTGCAGGGCTTGTAGCTCAAAATCTTTTACTGGACCAGAATCTTAATGAGAAAGAAACTTCCTACAAATTTTAACGTGAAAACTGTTTTTATTTGAACAAGCATGAAGAGAAGAACTTGTCTTGTGGCTAAGTAGGCCCGGCTATATTATTACTAAACTTAAAAACACAAGACCGCCGGGGTGGCCCTACACTAAAACCACTGTTCAGTGGCCTTAGACCTGTTGTCCAGTGTAAAATTCGAGCCCTGAATTTGATGTATGCAACTTCTCAACTCACAGGGCTCACCCTTAACACGAGCCTATAAGCATACATTGTTCAGTAAAAAACTGCTACAAGCTAGTAAACACCACTGTCAACTTGCCCTTTAATAAAAGACTGCGCAACCTTTTGCTATGTGAAAAGGGCTCAAATTACCAAAAGAAAAATCCATACCATCATACACATAAGTTTTATTTCTAATGGATTGAGCAATGCAATATATGTTTGTGATTGTCACATACCTTGGTTTTAATCCAAGCTCCTTGGTATCTGTGGTCCACTGAGTTCATGACATGGGTGATGGTGGATAGTTTCGAAGGGGACAATCACTGCAGAGTAAAAACAATACAATATGTAAGAATTCAAATTGGTTATTTCCTGGTCCTTAACCCAAAGGAACTTTAAAACAATAACCCCCTCCCCCCACACCATGGATGTACTTGGCCTTGGATGTACAACATCAAGTGATGGATGTTCCCAAATCCCAACACAGTATACATAACTGACATCAGTGTAACGTAGAAAAACATATCTCCACTGGCACCAGTCCAGTAACTTTCATTCTAGGACAGTAACCTCCCAACCGTTAAATGAATCCAACGGTCTAATGTCTTTCCCCACCAAGTATGAACAGTTACTCATTAAGGTTGGCTATTTACATAATTTACAATGCAGTTAGGTTATGGAGTCTAAATATACACTAATGTATGCCCACCAATAAACATCATCATGGCTGCCAACAAGGTTTGAATGTGTAAGTTTAGACCCTTTGCAAAAAAAACAAAAATAAAACCATAAAACTGCCTCACTGAAGAATTGAGTGCCACATATAGGCCTATGAAAAGAGTAATTAGTTAACTCGTGGGCAAAATTGAAACAAAAAACAACCATTTTTATCTTGAAAATGTTGCAATCTGGGCCGGGTAGGCCTTCTGGCCAAGAATTGGGAGGGCAAGTGAAGTATTGGCACTATTTTTTGTATTGGGCTACAAGTTACCCTCTCTGCATGCAATAATGTAAAACAAATCTCGTGTGTTTTTATATCATTTAATAGTGACCGCCTTGCATGAGGTAAGGTCCATGGTCAAGGCAAAACTGAAGACGTAACAAAGAATTGAAACATCAATTTAGGTAAGTATCAGCCAGTAATGATTTTTGGACGCCTGATTATTGGGTGTTATTTTTTCTTAGAAAGGGCACCAAGAGCTAAAATGATTCAGAGGAAATAGTTTGTCTGTGTTTTATGAAGTAGCGAATCACTCCCAAACATGGTTACCAGTACTGAATTCTCCAAACATTTATTTTGATAGCATTAGACTTGCCATTGTGTTTTCACTTTCTACTTTGAAATGGCATAATCCCCAACACGTCTAACTTTTAGTATGATTTTTCTCTTTAAACGAGGGACGTCGCAACGTCGAATCCCAACATGCATGTTTTGAACAAAGTGCTCTGCAGGTGGTTTCTTCTTGTTTTGTTTAAAACTAAAAACAAACAAACTACTAAACAGTTTGGCAAAGCCGACAACAAACTGTGCTGTTTTTAAATTGTGTTTACCTGCTTACAATTTGAAAGCAAAAAGCATGTTGAAGTAATTTTTTGTTAAAAGAATTCAATGACATCCCATCAGTGTTTATTTTTCCAAGGCACAATTCAGTCAATGTAGACTTTCACTTGAAAATGACCGTGTTGTGAAAAACATTTTCTCTTAGAACAGCACCTTTCTGAATCTGAATTTATAGATGGCTAGGCCTAAGCATTCTAAATGGAAATATCACAATAAATTTTGTAGAAAAGACAATAACAAAATTTCAGTTTTAGACTTGGGAGGAAAACCCCAAAGAGGAAAAAAAAACACGCAGTCAGGTAGGGACTGAATAACCAGTCCACATGGAAGGTATCAATCCCGGAATCAAACTAGGGTCCACAAAGGTGAAAGGCAGGGAAGAAACCATGCACAGAGGCAAACTTTCCCCGGTTCAATTCCTACACAAAAATTATTGTATTCGCATGGAGTTTTTGAATGAGAAGTACAGTATGTAAATTTGTTTAAATGAAAAAATTGTTTAATTTGTTGAGGAAAGAGCCTGTTAAATTTTTAAAGTCTGTTTCATTCTAAGAAGTCAATGATATCCAACATTTTTTGTATATAAAAAAGATTTGGCAGAAGCCGAACAAATGTAGTTGAGTTAGAATTTGACATTGACTGCTTTGTGAGAAAATTTTCAGTCACTGTTCAGTACAGCATCTTACCCAAATACAAAAATAAAACTTAATAAAGGAGTTTTTTAAAAGGCATTTGAAATTAAATGACACCATGGAGTGGTCTTTGGAAAAATTTCCGTAGGCCTATCCTGCCACCACTTTTTCACTCATTTTTACCCAAAGGAATATCTCATTTGAGTAAATAAGATACTATTTTATTTCATAACGAATGAAAAAGTGGTGGCTGGATACGGACATTTTTCCGATTAATACAATTTGGGAAAAGTTTCCGTATCCTGCCACCACTTTTCCCCTCATTTTTAACCAAAGGAATATCTCATTTGAGTAAATTAGATACTATTTTATTGCATAACGAATGAAAAGGTGGTGGCTGGATACGGAAATTTGTCCACAATTTGTTTATTTGTGCTGGGAATGGAACCAGCACACAACCCTCCCTCACCTCTGCTCTAGCTTTTAGTAGCTACTCCACTTGGGTTGGTACACATTTATTGAACAATGCATGGTCGCCATTTTGAAATGAAAAATGCCAAACTGTTTTTGTAAAAAAAACAAATGAAAGCGTGCTTTTTAAAATGTGTCCACATCACAATAGTTTGTAAAGGTGTCTATTATAAGAAATGAAATACTCACGTATTATTTTGTTGAGAAAAAAACTCCTTTTTGGGCCATTTTACTGTAACCACGTGTGGAGAACACAAAATTCTTGGGGTCCTCATCTTTGAATCCAGTGCTGCTGCACCCAGCCCGCTAAAACGGCATGCGCACGCATTCGAATTGAGGCGGTTCCGGACGTAGGAGTAACCAATTAGCGGGTATAGCGCATCTTCAGCAAAGACTCTCCGGTGGTTGGGTTCCAACTCCAAGACGATTAACATCTACGGTACAAATGGGCCAAAAAAATAGTTCTCCGGTAGGAGACACCCCCGCCCCCCACCCCAAGAACCTGCCATTTTTGTTTGATGGGGATGTTCATTTGATTGTTTTTCTCGGAGAGAAATAACTTAAAAGAAAGGAAAGGAGAATTTGTTGCAAGACTAAAGGCAATTAAGGCAACTGACAGGGTGGTGGGGTAGGTGTTGGTTCACAGCTAAAAACAACAAAACAACTCTATTATTAGTGATTGGTCAATAGTGATTTAACTTGCGCAATCATCCGAACCCTGACCTCAAATAAAACTTAACTCCCCCCCCCCCGTCCAAGTAAAATAAGCACTTAAAAAAAACACCACAAAGAATTTATACCCCTCCCCCATATACAGTGTCTATAGCAAATTCTGAAGCAAATCATTTATTTTTCCGTCCGAATACTTCAAAAATTCAAACTTTGGGGAAACCATGTGATGAAGTTAATGCAAATCTAACAACTGAGGCCAGGCAAAAAGAAGAAATTAACAGGTGAAAGTATGTATTTCCTCATTGTAATTTATTCCACTATTACATTGTAATACTGTACACCAATTGCAGTTGGTTTTTTGTAACCACAAAGCCCACCAATCAGCAAAACATAAATGAAATTTTAAACATTGTCTCCGAATTTTACGACATGGTTATCCACATAGCAAAGCATGAAAATAAAGTGATTTATTACACATAATACAACTTATAATTACTCAAAAGCAAGTAGAAAAAACAAAATTAAACTGTCAATCTCAGTGAGGGACAATATCATGATTTTAGAGAAGTTTCTGAACCTCTACTTTTGAGAAATATAACTCAAAGGATACCTTTCAAAAAATAATGTCAAATGCTTCTTTGTCAAGACCATAAACTGACAATAATGTAGGGTTATCCTTTGATTTTCGCCAACGTAATGCTTATTTATAGGCAAAATTATCAAGAAAGATACAATAAAAGCCACATGTGAAAGTTTCAGTGGAATGCAGTGTCTACTTGCTGAGAAAACAGCACAAAAACTGTCACGGTGTTTGTACAAGAACGTTGAATCCATCCAGAATTAGCTAAGTGACAGCGGGTACCAACTGCATCTCTGGCCCGCAGTATTTGTGAACGGACACCAACCCTCAGAAATCTGAGAAAACAATTCATGCAAGAATCGTTTCTAAGATTCAAATGTTTTGGGATGAAAAAGTATCCAAACCATATTACTTCAAAGGGAATCCTTTCTCAAAATAGTTTAAAACTATCAACAGCTGCAATGCTTCTCACCAAGTAAGTTTTTATGCTCATTAATTTTTGGAGTAGTTACCAAACAATGACCCTCCCGGTTCATTCGCCCGCAATGTTACAAAGATAAAAACTAATATGGGGTTAAAGATAAAAACATAAATACCAATTTATAAAACCACAAAAGACCTTCTTTTGTTTTGCTTTCGCTGTCCATTTTTTCAATATGTCGTTTGATTTCGCATTAATCTTTTCAACATACTACTTTGGATATGAAAACAATGTATGCAAATACATGTATTAGGTTTGGACAAGGGCTGTCATCCACACCTTAATTTAACAAACATTCCTTCCCATTCATTGGGATAACGTAAGCTAACCTATTAAACAATACTGCCGAGTTTCTGTAGATTTTTTAAGTACAACTCAGTTTACAATGAAAGGTGGCATAGCCTGGGGTAGTGGGGGGAGCAAGGGGTGCAAATAACCCCTGGGCAGCACCAAGCAGTAGGCGGGTGGGTACATGTCATAGTTTTCTACAAGTTATCTCAAAATATTGCTGAGATGTTCAAAGACAAAGTGAGTGAAGTGGCGCTGTCCTCTAACCTTGCTGCCACCACCCCGCACCACAAACCCTAGCTACACCATTGACAAAGAACATGTATTTGTTAATACAACCGTAATAAATATTTGTGTTTTTTGTACAGAAGTTACACATAAAAATATTTGGATTCCGTCTACTGTACAGTATGATACACACATGTAAATATATGTTAAAAATATATTTCATTTACAGATACAAAACTTATCTTTCTTTATACCCACCCCCAACCCTAAACATGAATTAATTTACCTTGACTAAGCAAGTTGCTTGAAGAACCCCTGTCTTTTAATTTTACTTCTTACTGTCCTCCCCTTATAATTGATTCAATGATTTTTATAAATATGCTAAAAAGTGTTGGTCTTTATTATCAAAAGATCTTCCCTCAGACAAAGGGTTAGATTTCGGACTGAAACAATGGGTGAAACGAAAGTACAGTGCGTTTTATCGGTCACTTACCCCAGCAGTGCCATACAACTTTAAAAATTAATCAAACTAAAAACAGATTTCTTTAAAAGAAATGCTGTTTACCTATTTCACCTTCCAACACTGCTGAGCAAGAAAAGGTAAACAATTTACTGTCTCCATGTTCAGAGTCAGCTGCTTTGTACGACGAAAGAGAATGCTGTCTGGATTAGTCGGTAATATTGCAATATTTTAAAAACAACAATAGTTTGCTTTGAGCAGTTAAAATGGCAAACACAGAAGTGTCGAAAGTGCTGCAAGTACATTAAAGTTGCTGTCAACAGTCACTGCCTCTAACACAATATCAAAACAAGTATAATTTTTTCCAGTTTTTTTTTTCCTGTTAAGTACAGGTAATGCTGACTATGGCCCAATTTCATAATGCATGTACGCAAAAAATCTTGCTAAGCACTAACAAATCGTGCCTAGCTCAAACGTGTTACCAGCCAAAATGCCATGAGGTTTCATTGTTGCGAGTGGTGCTCCACTCATTTTTTTGCTTAGCAAAATAAACTTGCTAAGCAGTGATTTCTGCTAAACAGCTCTATGAAATTGGGCCCAGAAAGTACCAGAAGTGCAGTTTTTCCAGCTTTAAAAAGAAATTAATCCTTAAATACAAATCAAGGTGTTAGTAAAAATTGTTAACATTTACGTTGGTTTTTTTTTTACAGAATTTGCATTAAAATATTGTACTGAGAGAAATGTGAAAAAGTCTCTTTGTAACTGAATAAATAAATAATTCTTCAACTAAATTTAACAATATGAAGTATGACTTGTTTTTGAACTTGCCACAGTCGAGGTCCAGGGTTGAATACAATGTACCAGAAAACAGTTGGATACAAAATTTAAAACAAAATACTCTCAATGGAAATTTCTGATACAGGAATATCTTTATGCTTTTAAAACAAAAATTAATCATATTTTCACAGATAGGCGAGGGAATCTTGTGGAGGGAATGGACCAATCCCATGAAATATGGAAATTGAACATCGCTTATGCCCACTAATGCTACTGGTGGGCATAATGAGGGAAAATCGCGTCTTTTTATATGGGCTAGTGCACAACTCTACGCACACCGACCAAGGATGTCTGTAGACATGCCTTTTTGATTATCATAAATAGTTGCACATCAGACCAAATTTCACTGTGTTTTCTCAGCACATTAAATAGCTCAGCACAACAAAATGCTTAATATACTAGATTAAGGTTACCAGCCCTCCAGACCATGTCACGCATACCATCTGTGACTGGTATCCTGCTCATTTTCTGCTGAAGCAGCTCTACGAAATTGAGAGCTGAGCGCTGAGCTGATGACTTATGGAATAAGAGTGAGACTGTACCCCCGTCTCATGCCTTTATGTGATTGCTACAACACCCAGCCCCCCTCCTCCCCCTCTACCTATCCCCCATCATCCTCAGACTACATGATTCGTTGTCTTCATCCCATCAGTCTTGGCTGTACTGTTCTGATGCGGCTGGACATCATCGCCTCCAGCGTCCTCATCCCCTTTGACGTCTTCCTCGAGACCCTTGATGACGAGGTAACGACGCACGACTTTATCCCAGTCCAGGACCTCCTCGATGCGGGTCGGGCCAAACCCGTTGCCGGCGCGGAGAAAGCCACCTGATGGAGAAAGAAATGATACTTGTCACCACAACAGCGGAAGAGCTTCTCAAGTTAGTAATTGCATGCACATTTATTAGCGTGTCGTGGCCCAGCGGGGGTATCACACTGGACTTAAGTTCTGGTGGCTGTGTCATTGCTGGTCTGCAAATACACGGCCTCTATTGCCCCTGGTCTTGGCCTTGGTGCCCCTTCAAAAGTGTCCCATAGACTTCAAGATTTTCCCCACGGAAGTGCCCTTTGCAAAATGAAAATGGCCTTGCCCTCTCACAGATGAAATTCCAGACCTCTCATCGGAGTATGGGCTCGAATCCCGGTCTTGACACTTATGCCCTTTAGCAAGACACCTTAACCATAAACTGCTTCCCTTAACCTAGGTGTGCAAATGGGAGCCTCAAACCATTTTTATCATGTAACTGGACATGCGGCTGCTCGTGAAAACCTATTAACCTACCGTCTGGTGCCACTTGTGTGTTTCTTCTGACCACATTCCTGAGCCAGTTACCCTGGCCGAAGGGGTCGATGGAGCGAGCGTCTGATGCAGCATCCTCCTCGTTGTCATTGATGTAATCTCTAGCCTGGGCGCTACAAACTTTACCTGCACATCGAAAGAAACCAAACCCCAAAACAGGCTGAAATGTGATTTAACCGATTGGTTTTTTTACTTTTTACAGCAAAATAGAAACAATCTTCTTGAGAACACTTGCATTGATGTCACACATTGCTAGTGTCTGACCATGGTCTGTCATTTGCTGAGGCAATTCCCATGGAAGGATATGATGCGCATACTTTGTTGGAATCTGTTGGACCAAGGACTATACTAGAAGCTGATCATCTTTTACATGGGATCAGGCACACCACCATAATCAGAGTCCAACAGTTTATTTCTTTCTTTCTTAATTTGTTAGCTATTCTGGTTGTGACGCCAAAGATTCTCAGCGAACTTAATCACTATACTAGCCAAGAACCCCATGGAGAGAGGACAAGGAAGGAAGTTTCAGTTTTAGTTATGGGAGCAAAACCCCAGGGAGTAATTCCAGGGAAAACCCGCGCAATCAGGTAGGGACTGAAACCTCAATCCACACAGTGCCCCTGACAGGATTCGAACCAGGGTCCCTGGATGCGGAAAGCCTGGAAAGGAACCACTACGCCAACCCAAACACCCTATCTAGTAACACGGAATAGTTGGTAAGACACTGCTCTAGAATTGCAAAGGCCGTGGGTTCAAATCCCACCCGAGTAATATGCCTGTGACTTTTTTTCACAGAACTCGGGAAAGTACTGAGTAAACAGTGCTAGCACACATCGGTGTAAGGGTAAAACCAAAACTAATGTTCTTTATCCCCGATGCAAAATTGACATCTATTAAAATGGATGGTAGGGTTGGCGTAGTGGTTTGGGTGTTGAGTTACTGTATGGCGTTAGATTTTGTTAGAGTGAGGAAGGATCCCAGTATGACTCAGGGGTGTGAGTGTTGCACACCATTACTGGAATGGTAAAGGGAGACGGAACACAGGCTTTTAGGGCTAAGTTTTATAATCACCTTTGTGTTTATACGCTGCCTTGCAGTACGTGGCGAGCTTAGTGAAGATATTCAGTGGTGCAGGTGTTGCCGAGGACTTATTCATTTTACGAATCAGCTTGGCTCGTCCGAACTTCCACTCCGTGTCTGACTGAGCCTGGATGCGCTGGTAAGTGTCACTCATCATAGCGATCAGCAGATTGATCAAAACGATCAACGTGACGATGAGGTATGTGCCAAACACCACCTTGATGAGGATTTTGGTGAAGGCAGGGTGGCGATTGGTGCCCGGCAGGTTGTCCGGTTCCACAAGTCCAAAGAGCGAGAAGAAGAGTATGTTGAACGTGTCAACCGGGGTTTGAATCGACGTGTCGTTCACATTGACGTCAGGGTCTAATTTATAAACTGGCTGGTAGACAGCAGACAGATGCAACATGAAGCCAATCAGGAATATAAGCAGGATTACCATGAACCTCATCAGGTCCTTCATAAGGTCTCGGATGATAATCGCCCACGGTCCGAAGAGGTGGTGGAAGGAAAGAAACTCCAGAAGAGCAGCAAACGAGAACAGCAGGCACCAGGCGAATAACTGGTTGCGAGCGTAGATGAGGTTTAACCTTGTTGTGCCGGTGAAGGGTATGGCGATAATGTGTATTAAGCAGGCCACAGCGGAGAATGCGAGTGTCACCACACGTATCCACCCGAGACCCTGTCTGTCCCCGGGGTTTGTGATCTCTGAGATCAGCAACCCAGTCAACCAGGCCAGTAGCAGCCACTCATACCAGTTGGGGACCAGCGACTCCGACAGGATGAATGCTTCTATGAATGGCGTCACCACCGTGGTGAGACACAGCAGTGCAATCAGGTAAATATGGGACACAAGGTAACCCATGAACTTGATGATGGGTAGTTTGTTAAAGCGGAACTTGAGCGGCAAGGAAAAGAAGACCCAGATCGGCGGGAGGATGATGAACACGAGGAAGAGGAGAAAGATCTTCCAAGAGGCCCACGTCAGACTCCCCATCCAGAGATCCGAGAGGTAGCGCTGCACCGACGGGTGCGCCACAACCTCCTTCTCCTCGCACTCGATCAGAATGTCCAAGAATGCGATCCCCCGGCTGTCCACCGATCTAAGCAGGTGACCGGCACTACTTGTGCTCGCAGACACCGACAACAGATCCACCGCCATGCATTCGCAGAACGTACCCGCCTCGGTCAGGTCCCGCGCTCTCTCTTTCTCTCGCGTTGACTGCACACGAAAGTTCTTGGAGAGTTTTGCGGCCGTGTCGATAGGGGCAGGGGAGCGGAGAATAAACTCCTGGATGGACTCGTTGTTATTGTAGCGACCACAGACCATCAAGTCAAAGACAAACTGCAGAAAAAAGAAAACCAGACTTCCGATAACTGTGTAATGTAAATGTTATACGATCCCAACTGTGGAAACTCTTTTCGATGAGAACAATTTCAAGTACTTTTAAATTTAAATTTATGCCTTCTTTGTCTTAAGTACAGGACCTGTAAGGGTTTACAAGGTGCTGCGGTGCAATCACCAGCCACAGCCAGAAACACCAGGGCAAAACCCTCCTCTAAGCAATAAGTGTAACTGGGTTCTTTTAAGTGCATTTATTATTTCAATTCTGAGAAGACATGGAATCTTTGAGAAGCGATGTAAAAGCCAACTCCAATTATAACATATTTTCAAAAACAAAATGAATGCAATTCTGTATTAGAGCTGCCATCATCTACATCTTGCAGTCAGGGGTTTTTTGTACACCAATCAGAGAGACATTTAGAATCACTTTCAACATAAAAAAAAAAAAAAGTGTCCACAACCGGGGAGATTTTGAAATTTGTTCATCAGATAATGGAAAGATTGGTTGATTTTCAGGGAACTTTCTGCAGAATCAGGGAGAATTGGCAACTCTGTTTTATGCTTATAGTCATCGTTTGAGCCAGTTTGTATGAAATGGGCGTGGCTTACAGTGGAATTACACTCACACTTACGAAAAAAGGATAAAGACAGGGACAATTTTGAGTCTGTAGGTGGAAATAAATCCATGAAATGTTACCTTTCTGTCTTCCATGAGGTGCTGCGTATTATGGTCTTTCTTCATCAGATAGCTGAGCACAGCGAGATGATTGGCCATGGCTGCATAACAGATCGCTACTCGACCGTCCTGATTGGGTAAGAAAACGACATGTGACCCAAGGTGCAGTTTATTCATTGGGCATAAAGTTGGCTCAGTGTTTTTTTTTCCTGTGCCTTTCACCTCTGTGGACCCCGGTTCGAATCCCACCCCAGACCCAGAGCCTTGCATGTGGATTGGGTTTCAGTCCCTACCTCGTTATATGGATTTTCCCAACCTCATCCCCATGGTTTACTTTATTTCCAACCATGTTTGTAAATAGTAAACCCTGGGATGGAAACTCCTCACTTGGACCCTGATTGGACAACAACATTACATTAGCACATGTACATGTTTCCAATACATACAAGCTACTAAATCTGGTACCGGACCACGAGACTATGGCGAAGATGTGAATTTCGATATGCAGCCAGACTATTCTAATTTGCATACGTATCCAAAATTTTTGGATATGCAAATGTTCCAATACCAGGGTGAGAGAGCAGTCAACCTCGTACTGCTTGACACACCCTGGGGAAGAGGTTGGGATTTTCCCCCATTGGGGTTTTCCTCCAACACCTTGAACATTTCTTCTTGTTTCCTTTTCACCATCCTGCTATTGGTATTTGCGCTGTTGGGTGTTTATGAAATAGATAAATAAATAAATAAATAAATAAAATAAATAAATAAATAAGGTGCAGAAACACATGATGTAAGACTAAGAGAATTTGGGTTTAGAATAATTCACTGCAATCTTAAACCATGAATGGTTAACTCAGCAAACCGGCAGAAACAAAAAAAAACATCTACAAGCACTTCAGGTGTTAAGCAGGAAATGGTGATCAGCGAATATTTCTGCTATTAAGCAACGTACCTTTGTTTCAAACTTTGGTGATGCTCCACTTTCTATTAACAACGTGACCACGTTGAGGAAGCCGGCCTTTGAGGCAAAATGAAGTGGAGTCCATCCATTCTACAAGGAAGAAACAAATTCAATGAGACTCAAGACCTGGGCCCAATTTCATAGAGCTGCTTAAGCAGCAAATTGTGCTTAACAATGTCCTGCTAAGCAGATATGAGCAGGATACCAGTCACAAAATGTGACATGGTAGTTTGGCTGGTAACCTTACTCTGGTAAGCAAAATTTTATTGTGCTTAGCAATTTTTTGTGCTTAAGCAGCTCTATGAAATTGGGCCCAGGGCCCATTTTCATAGAGCTGCTCAAGCAGAAAATAGCGCTTAAATATGTTCTGCTCAGCAACATTGAGCAGGATACCAGTCACAGATTGTACACGTGACATGCTCGTTTGGCTGGTAACCTTAGTCTAGTTGTGGTTAGCTACTTTTTGTGCTTAAGCAGCTCTATGAAATTGGGTCCTTTTTCACTGTGTTCACTAAAGCTAGATCATGTTAAGTTGAAAGTTTCACCGGTTGGTGGGATGGTGCCCTTATCAAAAATTATCCTTAGGATAAAACTGACTTCAATCCCTCTGCTGCCGCTCCCCAGGTTGTATCAAAAACTTGGGTGTGATCCCAGGCTATACGGCAGTTACAGGTTGAATGGCTTCTGACTGGCACCCTCTAACAAAGATACTGGCAAAATAAGCAGACCACCAACCTTAGGGCTAGACAGCTCAGTTTGTAGAGTGCTTGCACGTTAAAACAGAGGTTGCAGGTTGAAGTCCTGCTCTAGTCAATTTTTGTTTGTTCAACTCAAAATAAGAACTGATTTTACTACAAATAACAGAATGCTGATTCTTACCTTATTGAAGGAGTTGATGTCCGACCCCTGACCTAGCAAAAGAGACACCATATCGTAGTGGCCATTGGCTGCGGCCAGATGGAGGCCAGTGCGCCCTCGCTTGTCCTTGACGTGCAACTGTGTGGTTGACTTGCTGAGGAGGAGACCGACGACCGCCGTGTGTCCACTTTGCGCAGCAAGATGCAGCGGGATAGTTCCCTGAGCAAAATCAAAGAGAAAAATATTGTTACTACGAAGTACTCCCTCTGTTGACAAAAAATACAAATAAATATCTATTTATTGTGCACACTATTGTGCCAAGTGAGACTCTCAAAGCACTTTACATTATTTATTACCCCTGTTCATCGGGCCCTAAGCATTCCTGAAACCATCTCAACTCCTTGGGAGTATGCAGAACCGGCAGCCAAATGGGCTCACAGGCTGCTAATCGTTCACATCAAAAAATCTCTACCCTAGCAGGTACCCATTTACTCCTGGGTGAAGAGAAGCAATTATGGTCAAGTAGCTTGCCCAAGGACACAAGTGTCACGACTGGGATGCTAAAGACTCCGATGAATCACCCACCAATTTTTTTATTTTATGTTTATTCATTTTTTCAAGGGGTGGGGGAGGGAGGTGCCGCATTTTACATCTATGATTCCAGAGTGTTTACATACCAGTTCCTGTGTTGGCATGTCCGGTTGGACACCAGGGAAGTTGAGCAGTAACCGTACCAGCCCCTCATGACCAGACTGTGAGGCCAGATGCAAAGGCGTCAGGCCATACTGTAAGAAAAAAACAACAACGAAAATTCAGACATTTGACTGTAATGAATTCAAGTTTTACCAACACAAGGCAAATAAGAAAAATCAATCAGGGTTTGGAAGAAATATGTGTGCACTATCTAAAAGTGTTTTAACGATCAAATGGAGTTGTGTGAGCCATGGCAATTATTCTAAATTATCTTCAGTGAATTGTTCTTTCTGCAACTACAGTCTAGTTGATTAGGTATGCAGCACTTTAAGATCAGTTATTTCAAACTTGTTCAATAAGTGCTGAGAAGTATTGTTTTAAAAAACCCAAGAGAGGCATTGCCAACCCAAGTAAAAACAACCCACCCAAAAAATCTGATTCTAAAAGAATTTGTATTCCAACCCTACTTACATCATGTACAGAGATCTCCTTCAGGTCTCCTGGCATGGAGGCTGGGGGCTCGCTCCGTACTGTGGCAGGTACCTTGGTCAACATCTCCCGGACAAAGTCACTCTGCCCGTAGTGAGCAGCGATGTGCAGGGCCGTCAGACCCGTCTTGACGCTGGGCGCCTTCCAGGACACTTTACCCTTGAGGGCGTCGAGGACAGCGACGTGACCGTTCTTAGCTGCCAGGTGGATCGCCGTCATCCCATCCTGTCAAATCAAAATTGGAATCAAGAATGGGATAAAAACCCAGAACACCAAACATCCTCATTCTGGTTGAAACGCTAATTTTCGTTTTAACTAGTGTCTATTAGATGGATGTGCAAACTTTTCAAAGTTCTGCCAACTGTTGAAGGAAAAAAAATTGCCTTTTGTGATGGATAGAGAATGAACATGTTGAGTTCACTTCATTTAAAGATATTATTCAGGGTTGTTAAAGGATAAAAACATCATTTTTAACTTTAGTCTGAAAGCTTACTGGTTATGAAGTTCATACTAGAACAATTTTTTCTGTGAAATATTTCCCTCTGAAATTAAGTCATATTTAAGAAAACTGTATCTGAAAGCCTTTAAAAAAAATGCAACAGCTAATTGTGGTTGTTACAACCAAAATTAAGGACAATGTGTTTACATGCTGAAAATTATGCATGGTTATTCACAAATTTCTCCTGACGCGCACAACGGATTAAGCCCAAATATTTAGGTTTGTCATTTCATGTATTCGGTTGATCTGGCAAAAACATGCGCACTCTCTGCGACTATTCTGTCAGCTCTACCAATCCTGCATAATACCTTCAAGCAACAGAATCGTGTAAATTACATAATTTAAGGCTTTGTCGTGCCCGAATAAAAACAAACTTACAGCACTTTCTTCCGTTGCTGATGCTCCGTTATTGATAAGAACGGACACGACTTCCTTGTGGCCTCCTGCTGCGGCAAGATGCAAAGCAGTGGAGTCATTTGCCTGTAGGTTCAAAAAATCAAGTAATAAACCACAAAGGAAACTGACTGGGTACTTTTGATATATTTTGGGTTTGAACAAAGACAAATTGACTGGAGCAGGACTTGAACCAACGACCTCCGGATTAAAGAAATCAATTCAGTTCTAAGTTTATTTCCAGTAAAAAGAACATGTGACTCTCCTAGATTTATCCTGAACACCCCGAGGTTAATTTTACCAACTCTATTAATACCTTGAAGATTTCAATTTACAGTATAATAACTAATAATAACTAATAAAAAATGTCTTACTTATTGACTTTCCTTTCATATATTCAAGAGGTCATTGAGCTTGGCCAATAAAAATTCAAGCTCTTAGTCTTCGTTTTCTCAGTGTGTTCTGTGAAACCAAACGCTTTTTTGTACACAACCATACGGCGCTCTGTAGGTGTTTGGCATTTCAAATCTTTCTACTCCCAATCTGAAGGGATTGCAAAGTAGCAACCTTATTCAGGCTTGAGTGCTTTGTTGTGTGTTAACCTGGTTGACTAAAGTCGCTATTGGGGTAGCCACATGGTAACTCTAACTCTATACCCCAAATCGGTGGTATGCCTGATGCAATGTAAAGCATCATCAGTTTTATAACTGCAGTCCTCAGTCCCCCAAAAATCAAGCAAAACAACACGGATTTTGATGGGTTCGGGGATGGTTAGGGTTGAAAGTGTCCAATGACCTTACCTTATTCTTTGCAGTACAGACACCAATCTTATTGAATCTTAATAGTTCCTTGATGACAGCCACACTGCCCTTAGATGCAGCGATGTGACCACACGTAGATCCATCCTGCCATGCCAATCACAGAAAGTAAAAGACATGATCAACAATAGAAACAATACCCCAGGAGTTTTGACCGCAAAACATGGAAAAAAAACCACCCAAAATAGGAGGTCTCTTATGGGTCTAATTTCATAGAGCTGCACAAGCACAAGCAACAATGTCATGCTTACCAGAATAACGTAACCAGCTAAAATACTATGTCAAATGTGTAGCATTTATGACTGGTATCATGCTCATCTTTGCTTAGCATTAAAATGAAGAGCTATGTTTTCTGCTTAGGCAGCTCTATGAAATCGGACCCTAGTCTACAGTGATGCTCCTAAAACTTCCATGAAGCGGATTTGCAGACTCTCTGCATCACTGGAAATGTACATCAAGCAGTTTGGACATTTAATGGGCCATGTCTTTTCAATCTCTTGATGGTAAGAACACATCTTTTAAGAAAGAACAACTGCAAAAGCAGATCTACAAAAAAAATTCCAGAAACTTGAGCCCATTGTAATAGAGCTGCTTAAGCACAAAAAGTATCTAAGCACAACAATGCTTACCGGAATAAGGTAACCAGCCAAAATACCATGTCACACCTACCATCAATGACTGGTAACCTGCCTATTTTTACTCAGCAGAAAATTATTATTGAATAGATGTAATACTACACATCCGCGATAAAGAATATTTAAAAAGATATATTAGAACATTGTTAAACACTACTTTCTTGCTAGAAAATATTTTCTGCTTAATTTTAGGACCAGTAATCTGACTAACGGTCTCCCTGTGTGGTAGAGACTTACCGAGTTGGCCATCGTGACTAGCTCTGGTTTGTGCTTCAAGAACAGCTTGACGATGTCTGCATGATCGTTCTTGGCTGCCAGATGTAGAGGAGTCTGTCCATGCTACACAAATACACAAAGCGCAAACTTCGTTTAGAACATGAATTCCATTATAATACTACTAACCCAAATCCATGAGGGTTAGTTACTAAGATCTTTCCTTTTTCTTACAAATAACAAAACTGGGCTGGGCCTTTTCCCAAACCTCAGCTTGGGCTTCATCATCAATTTTGGAACAGCAAACATTATGCACTGTGTTTCCAACATCGAACAAAGCTCGGAGCCGTAGACAGAGACTAAGCCGAGGTTTGAAAAAAGCCTCTGGACTCTGATTGGTGTGGTATGCCTGATCCCACTAGGATCCTTCCCCATTCTTACAACTCGACACGCAAACTGCTGGACTCTGATTATGGTGGGATGCCTGATTCCATGTAAAGCATTAGTCCTCAGTCCAACAGATTCAAACAAACCATGCCGATGGAGTTTGATGAATCTGGGGTGGTTAGGGCAGAGAATTTTGTAAAACGCCTTTGCTCACAGATATAAAAGTGCATTCAAGAAGAAACTTAAGGGGTGAAGCAGTGCATTTTGAAGTTCTTTCTGAACTGAACCAAAACAACTGAATTATAAATAGAGGCACTTTAATCAGTCCTGGCAATACAGAGTCCAAAAATTGGGACAATTTAATCGGCCTGGAACTCTGCTAGGGTTAAGGGTATTTTGATTTGAGAGAAGAAAATAAGGCAGATGTAAGAAAAGACTGGAAAGTCACATCAAAGGGTGGAAAGAGCCTTGGAATAGTGAACCCCAAGAGGGCGGCAGAGAAGCAAGAATACTGGCAAGTTCTGGTTGAGTCAAGTTCTGGTTTGATGTTACTTGCAAAATGACTGGAGCCCATTGTGGCACATCAGTAAAAATAAAAATCAGCACATTGTAGTCCTACACTGCAAAATGGTTGCTCTCTCCGCAGAAATACCAACTCCTTTTCTTTCTTTTATGCATTTTATACAAGAAAGGGTGTTTAATAAGCTCAGGTATCAATAACAAAGGCAAGTAATGTGTATTTTTGCCAGTACTCACTTCAGAAATGAAAGGAAAGTACTTGTATATTTTCAGGAAAATAGAGAAAAACTTCACAAATAGACACAGAATGGATGCATATACATGTATATAAATAGTCCAACATGCAAGAAGCGTTTACGTTCATAACAAGTATATGTTACTGGTATATGTCTATAATCACAGTAAATTTAAGACAATTCGCAGTATTTTTGACCTTGTGAGGGCATGTGTGGACCGAATTTCCATTATGCGATTTTCGTTCATTATTACAAATCGTGCCTGCAGGAAGTCCATGCTCAATTGATGGCACAGGTGACATGGTATATCCTGTTTGCGAACGTGACGTAATTCCTCTGAAAGCCAGTCCCACTTCCCACTGTAGACCACGCCCACTTAATACAAACTGGCTCCAATTATTACCAGATGCCCATAGGGGTTGTATTGAGCTGGGTTTTCTTTGATGATGTATGCGAGAGCCGGAAGTAACAAAAACTTTGGGCGTGCAGCAGATGCGCACGCGTGCGACACAATGACTTACTAACAGGAAAAGAAGACATGCAGACATTTCATGGGAAAAAGCGAAAATCAGTTCCATAAAGGAATTTATCACAGTGACAATCGATTACTTACTGAAGGAGAGGCTGCATTGCATTTCAACATGGACAATATTACTGTGCAAATATGCCTCACATTGCTGCACTGACCATGCCCACATTAATAGACCGTGCAAGTCTCGCCCGTATATGCAATTTGTTTTACCTTGGCTTCCCAGAGTGCATTGTACAGTGCTTGAAGGAAACAAATCAAGGATCCCATGTTCAGAGCAGCCCAAGGGCCTAGCAACTGCCTCTACAGCATGAGGAATTCCAATTTAAGTGGTAACTTGCGACTTAGAAAGTCCTTGTACCAGACTTTATTCGATTCCAACTCACAAATGGTTTATTACTGGGTTTTACACTCAGACATGTTCGTATTACATCAGCATGCATTCCATGCTCATGCCAGGTTCGAAGTCAAACGGACAAAGAAAGTTAAGACGCAATTTCAGAGGAAAATTACAGCAGAAGGAGGTAATTAGACACAATGCAAACAATGAACAAAAAGAAACACAAGAAGAAGAAAACAAAGGGCGAAAAGAACATAACAAGATGACATTGAAATGCATCTCCACAGAGATAAACATCAGGGTTAAGACAATATGCAAATAACAATGAACAAAAAGAGACACAATACAGGAGGAAATAAAGAGTGGCAAGAAAATGAGCAGTTGACAATGAAAATACACTTCACAGAGACAAACAAAGAAATTTGTTTAACTAACAACAAAAGAAAGATGATATCAAAGAGTGGATAGACAATAAAAACCAGACAAAGAAAGTTAAAGTATGCCGTCAGAGGAAAAAAAAGGGTTTCAGACAAAATGTTAATAGTAATGCGAAAAAAGGAGAAACAAAATCAAGAAGAAAACAAAGAGTGAACATAGCAACCAAAAAGGACAATGAGCAGAAAACAACAAAAACATCAATAAAAAAGTAGAGGATAACAGGAACGAAAAGAACAAAGATTAGAAAAACAATAAGAACAAAGAAAGGAGAGGATAAGAGTAACCAAAAAAGGAACAATTCAGAGGGACAATGAGCAAAAAGAACAAAGATTAGAAAACAATAAGAACAAAGAAAGGAGAGGATAACAGTAACCAAAAAAAGGAACAATTCAGAAGGACAATGAGCAGAAAACAATGAGAAAAATGAAAACAAAAGGATAACAGTAAACAAAGTAGTCACATGTTGACAAGGATGGATATGACAGACTCATAGCTCCTATGGTTGTACTCACACAATCAACCAATTTCGCCTAGCCGATGATGAAATAAACAGTGGATGATGGAACATGAATTTTGAGGATGGACAGTTAGTTTACAAATAAAAATATCAAAATATCATCAAACAAAATGTGAAGGACAGCACAATAAATATCCCGTGTATCCTACTCAGGAACGAGATGGGGTGAAAGTTCCTGAAAAATTACTTGTGGTTCTGGGTACCCCCTTACTCTAAGCCCAGAACCTCCCGGATGTTACAGTCAGGGCCCAATTTCATAGAGCTGCTTAAGCACAAAAAGTAGCTAAGCACAACAAAATTATGCTTACCAGAATAAGGCTACCAGCCAAACTAGCATACTACAAGTACAATTTATGACTGGTATCCTGCTCATTTCTGCTTAGCAGAAAATTGTTAAGCGATATTTTCTGCTTAAGCAGCTCTATGAAATTGGGCCCAGGAGGTTGACACACTCTGCGCATCACCAGAAATACAAAGCTCCAGGTTTGGACACAGTGTGGACTGTTTCTTACTCCCTTTGTTGATTGCGTTCCTGCTTTCTAGTAAATGTGAAAACTCTGGGAGGTTTTCAGAAATTCCTAATTTGTTTCGAGATCATTTTCGCGCGTCATCAATAAATACGTTGACGATTTTCTACATTCTGATTGGTCGAAACCGCAACACATGGGGGTTGCATTGAAACATAACATAAATAATGATTTCCGCAGCTTGCAAATAACTGGCCCCAGCATATATTGTGTTATACTGTTAACGGTTGAAAGCATTATAAAAACTTTCAAATAACACTGTGCACAAATTTTAACATTTCAGAGGGGTCCATTAACAGCGGAAAGCCCCCGCCTAAGTCACGATCACCCAATAAAGACTGGGTCCTCACACTGTTAGGTTCCATTATTTTTCAGTTGAATATTTTCTCAATTTAAATTTGTCTTAAATATAACAGTCTAAATTTTGGATGGTAACATTTTCATATATCTACGTTCTGTGATTATAAGAAAATACAAAACCGCAAGCAAGATGGAGGTGCTGTAATAAAAGTCTACCACACCGTCTGGCCACCTGTATGCAGTAGTGGTTAACGTACTAACACAAAGAGGTCGCCGGCCTGTTTTCATCTCCCAGCCTCACTTTCATCTCATGAACCTGTCTGGTGGGGTACAACAAAATGGTAGAATCTTAAAGTACAGAAGAAATGATCAATTGCTCACCATATCCGTAGCGTTGGAGTCCGCCTTCAGTTTAAGCATGGTCTCACAGACTTCCAGTTGGCCATTTTGAGCTGCCTGGTGTAGAGGCGTCTTCTTAGCCTGCAGAAGGGTAAGATAAAGTAAGTTGACGTTATCGTAAATCTTCGAATCAACAATACCAGGCGTGAGGCGAGCGATGCAGTGTTCAAGTTGACCCTCAGCTTTCAATTCGCCTGTAAGTTGTAACAATGATGACAATTTGGACTTATAATGCGCACATCTCAGGAAACCGATCGAGGTGCGTACAAAAAACCAACAGAGCGACACAAGAGTTATGTTCAGAACAAGTGAAGAGAAAAACTAGCGAAATAAATGGGACTTCAATTCCCTCTTGAAGGTGTTCCAAGATATTGTTTGACGTTGTGTGGCGGGGAGCTTGTTCCAAATGGCAGGTGCAGCATTGGCATACTATATGAAGTTGAAGATAATCATTTTAAGAAGAAGACGAAGAAGAAGAACTGGATTTATATAACGCCAAAATACCAAAGGATGCAAGGCGCTTAAGGAGAAAAGAAAGACCAAAGTGATGGGGACAACCAGCTACAGATTGGAGAACAGGTGAGTCTTGAGACTCTTTTTGAAGGACAGAACAGTCTGAGCGTTTTTAATGGGGACAGGAAGACCGTTCCATAGGCGAGAGGCAGCAGTGGAAAAGGCTCTCTCACCAGCTAAAAACTCACTAGATCTTAAAACCTGATACTGAGGGATACTGAGGAGCGCACTGGACAGTGCTATAAAAGAACTGCCTGTTATCATCATTATTAAAAGATTGTCTAGCCATAGACTGGACTTTGAAGATTTGTGTGCATAGCCGAACAGTAAGCACTTGTTGTTTGGTCCTGCAGTACCGTATCCTACGTTGTCACTGTGGTCAAGTGGTTAGGCTGCAGGACTTGCAATCACACGGTTGTGGGTTCGAATCCGGCCAAGCTACCCACTGATTTCACAGTGAGTAGAATAAGTATCGTGTCTAGTTACTGAATTACAATTTATTGATTTGTGCAATTCATAATCATAGAAGTTAAACTAATGTTTGTATGAGAGAGATTGGCTGTTGGAGTTTGCCAAGTTCCTTTGTGGGGAAGATCGTCTAAACTTAACAATATGTGGCGTGTCGTGGCCTAGCGGTATAGTTCACTGGACCCAAGCTCCGGTGCTGTCAGCAGCAGTATATGGGTTTGAATCCCGGTCATGACACTTGTGCCCTTGAGCAAGGCACTTAACCATAATTGCTTCGTAAAAAGTTGGGAAGGTATATGTAGTGCATTCTGCTCTACCAGCCAGGCTCCTAGTGGATGATACCCATGCCTATATCCTTACGGACTGTGAAGGGGGTAACCCTGTTTCAGCACCAGGAGTAGGTGGCAACGTGCCTCTGGTGACAGTTGATC
Source organism: Pisaster brevispinus (assembly GCA_023634235.1). NCBI lineage: Eukaryota > Metazoa > Echinodermata > Asteroidea > Forcipulatida > Asteriidae > Pisaster > Pisaster brevispinus. The sequence goes on from JAMKCF010000017.1 coordinate 11,781,804, forward strand.
TGGGTTGACAGCCCAAATCAGTTAAGTGCAGCCCTCACCTTGAAGTGGCCGTCCGGCCTTGTGAGTTGGGCGATATCTCATAATAAAAAAAAATGAAAAGTAAAAAAAAATAAAACGGACAGCTTCCTGACCTGGGTTTTGGAGGATCTGAGGGCAGTTAAGATTTGAATGCACTCACCAGTGAGAGGGCATCGATGGTTGCACTGTGTGTGGAGACAAGCAGCTTAATGAGATCGTTGTGGCCATTCTGGGCCGCTAGATGCAGGGGTGTGATGCCCAGCTTGGACTTGGCGTTCACGAATGCCTTATGCCACAGCAGGATGTCTGCAACTTCTTTGTGGCCGTTCTCCGAGGCAAGATGGAGGGCTGCTTTGCCGTGCTGTCAAATGCAAAAATGAAGGTTTGTATTAATTAAATTCACTGTCAAGTAATAAACCATAAGGAAAACTGACTGGGTAAAAAAAAAAATTAACCAGTCATTTTCCCTCGTTGTTTATTACGTAATTTTTGAAATAAAAAGAGTCGCATCCCCTTAAGGTGATCCCTCTGTTTCCACTTCCAAGGTTTTATCGTTAACTTGGGTGTGATCCCTGGCAGTTACAGGCTGAATGGACTCTGACTGGCACCCCCGAACAAAGATGTTGACAAAATAGAGAGACTGCCAACATTAGGGCTCGATAGCTCAGTCTCAGTTGGTAGAGTGCCGGCACATTAAATCCAGAGGTCGCAGGTTCAAGTCCGGCTCTGGTTAATTTTTCTTTGTTCAACCCCAAATTATTATCCATTTTTATGACATGCGATCAGGCATACCATAGTAGTCAGAGTACCAACAGTTTGGGTGTTGAGCTACCGTACCGTGTTGGATTTGGTTAGGAGCGAGGAAGGATCCTAGGAAATCACCCAAGGGAGCTAGGCAGGGGTGAGAGAGAGTCAATGCTGACAAGAAAGTCTGAAACTGGGATCCAGATCTTAGAAGGTACACTGAAATAAGGGCATTTCCACCTTTTGGTAACCCCTGGAGTTATAGACCCCAAGGAGCTTCTGGGAACAGTATCCTCAGTGATAGAGAAATAGATCAAAGAGCATGACTTCTTTTATTTGAAGAAATTAAATCATTTTCTGTTTAGCAGACAGACTAAACAAAGTCAGAGTTCAGATGAAAGTCTGAAATTTCTCATCCCTGAATAGGGTTTTTAAAAAAAGTTCACACTTTTGGAGGCAAATGACAGGAAACTGCAGGGTGTTTTTCTTTTTCTTTTACAAACACAATAAGGGATAAACTACAATAAGCAACGATACTTACTTCATCGAATACGTCTACTCTTGCATTGCTCTGCAGTAACAGTTTGACGATTTCCACGTGGCCTTCTTCGCTGGCGACCAACAGTGGAGACCAACCATTCTACCATAAAAAAAAATAAATAACACAAAAAAATAATCTACAACCAACTGAGGTGAAAGAAACCCTTGTTCATTACAAATGAGCCTCAACAGTTGTTTCATAATAAAATGTTTGTCGAGTAATAAACCAAGTTCAAACCAAAATTATTTCAAATTTAACCACTCAGTTTTTCTTGTGGTTTATTCCTTGACATTTAATAATAAAAAGTTGCATCCCCTTCAGGTGATCTCTGGCTACCGCTTCCCAGGTTGTAAACTTGGTTGCGATCCCTGGCTACATGGAAGCTTAACGGTTATATGGCTTCTGACTGGCACCCCCGAACAACTATATTGACTAATAAAGAGACTGCCAACATAGGGCTGGATAGCTCAGTTGGTAGAGCGCCGGCTTGTTAATCCGGAGGTTCTTGGTTCAAGTCCCGCTCCAGTACACTGTTCTTTGTTCAACCCCAAATTAATTTGATAAACGTTTGAATCTCTGCAGTTTTGTACTTTCTTTCTTATAATCACGGAACGTAGAAATATGAAAATGGTACAATCCAAAATTTAGAATGCTACACTGAAAACAAATATAAATTGAGAAAATATTAAACTGAAAAATAATGGGACCTAACAGTGTAAGGACCGGGTCTTTATTGGGTGATCATGACTGGGGCAGGGGCTTGCCGCTGATAATGGACCCCGCTGAAATAGGGAGACCGCCAATAAAGGGCAGGATAGCTCAGTTGGCAGAGCGCCGGCTTGTTAATCCGGAGGGCCTTGGTTCAAGTCCCGCTCCAGTACACTGTTCTTTGTTCAACCCCACATTAATTTGATAAATGTTTGAATCTCCGCGATGATGCAGTCTTAACATCAAACATGAGCAAGGAACTGATGGTGCACTACAGGGTTTTAACCACTAGACCACCGAGCGAGACCTGCCAACGATCCAGTCCGATTCCTGTAATGATCGGCCATGCCAGCGGGGACAGCTGTTAATTCCGATCATTGTACACAACTGTTTACCTTGCTCTGCCTGTTGACAGCTAGCTGTGTTCGGTTCGGGCCCAGGTGGTTAATCATCTTCGACATGATGTCATTATTGCCCGCCCTGGCACAGTAGTGGAGAGACGATTCTTGAGTCTGCATAAACAATAACAATAATTGTATTACACGTATGCTACTTTGATTTATGCCTCATGTTATGACAGACTTGCATGCGTATATAGATAATTCCCAATAGACGCCACCTTTACGGGCTAATTGCATTTTGGCTTGCAGGTGCGTCAAGCGCTCAAATTGTTAATGCAGCCGCGCTGTTTATTAACCAATCGTGCGATGAGTTTTGTGAAATGGGCGCGTGCTGCACGCCGGTCTCACGCGAAACGTATGACTGTGTGTTCCAAATTGCCCATAAAGATGGTCATATTACGTCATATTGCAAATCTATAGCCTTTGATGTGGGACGGAAACCTCAGACAAATATTCCAGGGAAAACCCACGCAATCAGAAACCCAATCCACATAGCGCCCCCAATGGGACTTCAACCGGGGTTCTAGAGGTGGAAGGCGAGGAAAGAGACCACTACGCCAAGCCCGACCGACCTTTGGTCTCTACAGGGGTTTAAGGAGGAGTGACGCTACATACCAGCTTGGTGACTAGGTTGATGTCTGCATCGTACTGTAGCAGTAAGTCCATGATGTCAGTATCCTCAGTGGGGTAGTGAATCATCTCTTTGGTGATCTCAGCCGCATAGTGAAGTGGTGTCTCACCCTCCTAAAAACAGGCAATTTTATCAAAAAGTTTGTGCAAGTCTTGTGTGTATTTGAACATTTTTGGACCACTTTGGTCCGTTGCTTTAACACGTGAAGGAAACAAATTCGAGAAAATATTAAACTGAAAAATAATGGGACCTAACAGTGTAAGGACCGGGTCTTTATTGGGTGATCATGACTGGGGCAGGGGCTTGCCGCTGATAATGGACCCCGCTGAAATAAGGAGACCGCCAATAAAGGGCAGGATAGCCCTTTGGTCCGTTGCTTTAACACGTGAAGGAAACAAATTCGCACCTTTAACGGATCCCAATGTTTACATACAGGCCAGACTTGATTAGTGTATAATGATAAAAGTTCATGGCCTGACGTTTTGATCCTAGAAGAGTCTTCCTCGATGGCTAATTGACAACACAAATTAACAAGTATACTAGTGTTAACAGAAGCAGTCAAGCGGACAGAAATGAAAAGAGAGAGAGGCAGAAAGCACACTGAAAAAGTATTCAGGGATGAACAATGTGTGCTTTCTACCTCTCTCTTCATTTCTCTCTAACTTGACTGCTTCTGTTATACCAGTATATCTGTTTATGTGTGTGCTGTGCTGTTAATTAGTTAGGGTCGAAAAGTCAGGCCATTAACTATTTATTGCATTTATACCATAGGTCCTTTAGGTTGGTAGGCAGTTTGCAACAGCTAATTCTATTTTCTCAATGATAATAATAATATGTTTTTTAACGTGCACTATCAATCCTAGTACACGGAACCTATGGCTTAATGTCCCAACCAAAGGACAAAGCAATTTTGGTAAAGAAGCTTGCTCAAAGACACAAGTGCCACGACTGGGACTCGAACCCACACTCTGCTGATCAGAAACACCAGAGCTTGAATCCAGTGCTCTTAACCACTCTGCCCAAAACCCCACAGTTCATACGCAAGGGTCTTTTTAGGGTGTGGATAAGTAAACAAGCTAAAGAGTCCGACTAATAAACAAACAAGCAGAATTCGGTACTTACGGAACTTTGTTCGTTGACAGCCATGACGGCATCTAACCTGGACATCTCATTGTGTAGGAACTGAATGATCTCTTTGACGATGGGGAAGTGAGCATGGCGGACTGCAATATGTAGAGGGTTCTCCGCTGACTATACAGAGAAATAAAAATCAACATAAACACAAAGTTAATATTTGCATTGGGGATAAAGAATTTAATATGGGTTTACCCTTAAAACGATGTGTATTAAGCACTGTATACTCAGTGCTCTCCCGAGCTCTGCTCTAGAAATGCAAAGGTCGTGGGTTCGAATCCCACCCGAGTGATTGCCTGTGGATTTGTTTTCAGAGAGCTCGGGAGAGCACTGAGTATACAGTGCTTAATACACATCGGTGTAAGGGTAAAACCATATTAAATGAACATAAAGGACAAACTGTAGACCATGTAACCTGTGATATCACATGATTTCAAAACAGCCTGTGGACTTCCTGCAGGCACAAATTGTACGCACTCAATGGAAGAGAACATAAAATCTCAAATTTCATGGCGATTTTACTGTTTATTTTGTATCAACTTTTGATATGAAGAACAGGGGCACATCTCAAAACTTGTACAGCCGTTATTTGTATTACTCTTGAATTTATGTTGAAATTGTGACGCAAACTGTACAATTTCCCATATTGACAAGGTTAGTATTTTGCCTTCCAGTAAAGACCCTGGATTATACTCAGTTACTCTTTTTGGTAGGATTCAACAGCAACCCCACAAACAATACTACTTGTGTTCTTCCTTTGTCTGTACATCTCATGGGGGGCCTACGTGCACTATACATGTACTCCACTATAAGAACACGGTCTGCTACTTTAGTTTATGACCATAAATTGATTAACTTCCCCTCCTACGCACCTTTGATTGGCAAACAGGGTCTCCTCCTTCCTCCAATAATGCCTGTACCATTAGTAGATGTCCGTGTCGAGCCGCCGTGTGCATGGCTGTCTCGCCATTCTGCAGGAGCAAATGTATCAACGTGCAATGGGTGATCAAATTTATGAGAGGCTCGCTAATTAGAAGAAATAAACCGATAAATTTCACTGTGAAAGTGCACTGATCATAAATTTCAGACTAATGCAATTTCCAGAGAAATACTTTCGTCTGAAATAATGTCTATGTTTAGAAAAGTGCGTTTAAGAGCCCATGCCATTGCTTACTTTGATTGCCACAACCGAAATAGACCTAATGTGATTGTGCAGAAAATATCTGACAAAATATGAACCCTTGGTTTCTGGTTTTTTAAAATTCTTTTTAAGTTCCCTCTCCGGCCCAACATATATGTAGGCTAGGAAAGAGCTAAAGATCCTGCTCAATGACCCAATTTTAAAAAGCTGAAAACATCACAAAAAATAGTCAAAGGCCTGCAGTTTCAACCCTAGCAGAGTCTTTCTCAAAGGCTAGCCTTCGATTTTAGCCTTCAAGAAAGACTCTACTAGGGTCGAAAAACGTCAGGCCACTTACTATTCTTTGCATTTATACCATAGGTCCTTTTGGTTGGTAAGCAGTTTGCAACAGCATAACAGCTAATTCTATTTTCTCAAAAAACATCACAAATAAAATATTTAAAGAGGTACAAATGTAGGGAAATGACCAATTAAATTATGTGATGTACTAACCTCATGTTAAAATGGTGTAAATTGCCATTTTATTTTATACCGTTCCAGTGCAAAATTTGTCAGCATCCAAAACATTCTGATGACATCATTCCGAGAAAAATGGGTCTGTAAATTTTAGTACGGGGATGTTTTGGTTCATTCCTGACTTTCAATAAAATTTATTCAAAACAGCCTTGAACTGTTGAATGTGACATTTTGACTGACGAAAAACTCCTTCATGGAATGTAAAGATCCATTAGTTGTTGAAATCCAATGAAGTCATGCTTCAAATTTCGCTCTGAAAAAGTCATTTATGAACCAAAACAGCACTGAGAAAAAAAAAATGTTGCGACCTATTTTACTCAGAATATTGTCATCTGATGTTCTGGATGTTGACACATTTTGCACTGGAGGGATTTTGAATACATTGGCAACTTATACCATTTAAACGTGAGGTTAGACATTTGTAGATTTTCCCCAACTCACATGAGGACTCTATCTATTGGAAAATGAGTACAACACAAAATTGAATTTGTCATTTCCCTTCCTCTTTAAGCAGATAAAATACTACTTAACATATTCAGTAATAATCATAATAATAATAATAACAGTAACTGAAGCACAGAATCCTTCATAGGACAAACTTAAGAACTACAGTATAACTCAAGACGACAAATGTCCTCTGTGTAAAGTTAGTACTGCAACTATTGAGCACTTATTTTAAACTGTAACGATGACGTAGATGCTTGGTTGTTTGTTGAAAGTCTTGTACGTAAATATACCAATAACTGCACCTTCTGTCTAAATGATGTAAATAGAATTTTGGGAGTGGGTATTGAAGATCATTTGAGTATTTTTATTGCACCTTCTGTCTAAATGATGTAAATAGAATTTTGGGAGTGGGTATTGAAGATCATTTGTGTATTTTTTTGGTAGCCCGTTTAGACAGAATTATATAGAAGGTTAGATGTAAAGCAGCCTATGAAGGAAACTACATGAAGGAAACTACAACTGTAACATATTGATATTGTACAAAGCTAGCCTCCGTAATTTTATAGAAGGTTAGATGTAAAGCAGCCTATGAAGGAAACTACATGAAGGAAACTACAACTGTAATATATTGATATTGTACAAAGCTAGCCTCCGTAATTTTCTGTCCTTTGAAAGGAAAAGATTAGATGACAACGCCTTCAATCTTTTGTATTGTCGTAGAAGTGTACTTTGTTGTGTTCAAGATGATTACTTAAGATTTTATTTCTAGTTACATTGTAAAACTTGTAAGTTTATTGTTTCATTCGTTGTCTTCATTTAATATGCACTAAATTTGTAACCTCCTAATTGTAAATATTGTAAATTATTGTTAATTTGTTTCTTGTTCAGGTAAAACTTCGTTAGAAGTGTTTTTTGTGCGAGAAATGAAATAAATGGAGCTGTATAGCTTCACTTAAAAAAAATAAAATAATAATAATAGTAATAATAGTAATAATAGTAATGGACATTAATACAGTGCAGGTATCCCCAAATTTTGCCACTAATGGTTCACTAACATTAATTAGATAATTAGTGGCAGACTTATATAGTTCCTGAAACCATCTCAATTCCCATGGGGAGTATGCAGTCTGTCTTCCCTGCCCTCACAGGTACCCATTTACTCCCGGCTGATGAAAAGCACTTATAGCTAAGTGTCCTGCTCAAGGACACAAGTGTCATGACCGGAATTCAAAACCAACACCCTGATAACGTAACTGCTCAGCCACGACACGCCACAAGCAACAAAACGACCAGGGAACCACTCACACCAAAGTACATTACTCAGTAAATTGGCCGGTAAACCTTTTTTCATTTGTACTACTTTTGCAATAATTGCATCGGGGAGAAAAGAATACTATTTGTGATACCCTACACCACCCTCGATAGGCTGGTCGCGAACCCTCGACTAGACTAGTCAAACCATCGTTGACTAGTGTGTGTTCGATCAGAGATAGTAGAACTACGATTAACTACGGTTCTTGATCGAAGTTGAAGGTTCTTACCCCCATAACGGCGTTGACCTCTGCCCCACTCTTCAAAAGCATCTCTGCTACTTTCTCCCCCTCTTTGATGCGTGCTGCTATATGTAATGGAGTTTCCTCCGCCTACATAACAAGTAAAGAATGGACTAATTTTAGAGGCAAGAAAAAATGGTTGGTTCAGGTAACAATAAATTCAATTTATTGTATGACTGAAGAAAACAATAACTTGATTTTGGGGGTAACAATGTAATGATTGTTCAGTTGACAATATATTGATTTTGTAGGTAAACAACACTATACATAAATTTGACACAGGTAACAATGTATTCATTGGTCAGAGTCAGGAAACAATGCATCGATTGCTCAAGCTGTTTCCATGGTTCGAGTAGCAACATATTGATTGGTCAACTCCGGCAACAAAGCATTGATTGCTCAGAGTCAGGAAACAATAGTGTGATTGTTCTATGGTTCAAGAAACAAAATATTGATTGGTCAACACCGATAACAATGCATTGATTGTAACAACAGCTTGTATGATAGCACAACTGATGCACTATTTCAACTTTATCATTCATTGTAGGCACCAGTCTATGAATGCCACCCAGCCTCACTCTGATTCCTTGATCATATCGATGTACATGTATGATGGCGGTCATTTTAGACTTACCTTGCCTCCTTTGAGTTGCACTTGTGCCCCATGCCCTAACAGCGTCTGTACCACCAGTGGCTTGCAATGCTGAACTGCTATGTGTAATGCTGTGTAGTTATCCTAAAGTAAAAGGAAAAGACAAATGGTACAACGCGCCGCACACTTACACATGCTTATCCTATCCACCATTTGGGATGTCAAAAGGTACACAAGGGAATTGACTCACAAAATGGCGGAAATGGTAGACGCGCTTTCTGCAGAGGTGCCAAACCCGAACAAGGAGCATTTGCGTCGACTAGAGGCCGATAATGCCTGGTACCCACCACATATTTGCAAGTATGAGTACCATCTTAGTGTGCTCTGCTCATTTTCAAAAGAAGAAACATTTGAACTTCATTGAAGATGACGGCATGAAATAAATTTATCCAAATCACAAGCACACATTGTATGAATTGTCTTCTTTGACCTATGGGGTTGGAAAATAAGTCTCTCACAATCAGGAAAAACACTTACATCGGTGTACAGCACAAGAAATTTGTAAAAATTGGATACCTTTGTGGTTGCATCCACTAGAGATCCCTTGGTGAGTAGTGACTTGACTACTGCTACGTGACCTCGCTTGGCTGCTGCATGTAGACAAACGGCACCAGCCTGGAAGAAAACAAAATCACACACACGGAGATTTAGTCAATTTGTCTTGGTTCAATTTTCTCTTTGTTTGACCCCAAATCATTTTGGTCAGTTTCCCTTGTGGTTTATTATTTGATATCTGAAATAAACAGTCGCAGCCCCTTAAGGTGATCCCGTGGCTGCCGCTTCCCAGGTTGTAGCGTAAACTTGGGGTGTGATCCCTGGCAACACGGTGGTTAACGGTTGGATGGCTTCTGACGGAACACAGGTATTGACAAAATAGGAAGACCCCCAACATAGGGCTATGTAGCTCAGTTGGTAGAGCGCCGGCACGTTGATCTTTTCAGAGCTGACATTCCTCCCAAAAGAAAATTAAACAGGGTTGTACCTGCAAGTCTACTTCTACTAATAATAATCGGTAGATTAAGGCGCTTTACAACATTATTATCCTGATCATCGGGCATGCTTAGACCATTCCACAAATTGTCTCAACTCCCTGGGGAGAGTACAACCCCAAGCTGCTTGAAATATCACTAAGGGGTTAATCCAACACAATGCTGTCTCAGCCCTCTCAAATTCCCGTTTATACACCTGGGTTAAGAGAAGCAATTATGGATAAGTGCCTTGCAACCGTCAGAACTTGAGTCCAATGCAGTAGACCATTCAGCCATGACCCACCACTAAGTAACAGTAACTTCCTAATCCACACCATGCAAAGTTTCAAACATCACTTATCTTTTCTTCTTATAGCCCCAAGAGTGGCTTTTTATCCTTGTTTGGGGCAAATTTACGTAAACAACATTTAGAACATTTTAGCATTTAAAGAGCAGTGCTTGAAATGGGAAGCCTCACAAAAAACAACAAACAAACACACACACGACCTCGCACGTGCGTAAACACCGGCAATCGTGGACCCTTTGTTCAACCCTTTGTGATAGCAACCGTGGACCACAATGTTTTCCTTTGTGATAGCACCCGTGGACCTATTGTCCCTTTTGTTATAGGTCCCCGGTTTGATTGTGTATACCTACCCACACACACACACACACACAAACAACAGTAATTATTCAGGACAAACAGACAAACAAGGGGTCAAAGACAGACAAGTTATAAAAAAAACCCACCCCAAATTAGGGAGAAGCATACAATTGAAAAGAGGAAAAAAAGCATTAAAAAAAACCAATGACATTTGAAGAGTAGCGTTCATGGACTAGCAAAATGGAAAAGTGAAGGTGGATGGAAATTGGCGGGGGAAAAAAACAACTGTCATGTAAAATAAAAGAAGGAAGCGACTAAAGCCCACTTTATACTTCCTGCGAATGCGAACTCAATGCGAATTTGACATCACAAATTTGCAATGAACAATTTCCCAAGAGTTGAGCTGTGCTGCAAAACATTTGCAGCAAAAAAAACCAAACAAAACCCCCCAGAGTTGTGACATCAAATTCGCTTCGCATTCCCATTTGAAGGAAGTACGAGCCGGGCATAAGTTACAGAAGTTATTACTTAAAAGCCTTCTAGCAAGTCATAAAAAAAAATACATTAATTAAAAAAGGGACATTATTCTTATGCTCTAAACCCACCACCCCCCATTACAATGCATTGTATTATGGACATCAATACCAAATGACAAAGCTTACTCCAAAAACTTAATAATACCAATCATAATACGTGTTCCCTTTTTTCATTACGGAGAAAATTAAGCTCTTGTCAATACCAGGTAGCCATGGAAACGCATTGTTGTAGCCACAGGTCTGACGTTACGTCTCGCTGAGATATTAATCGTAATCAGTTCTACTTGTGGGGTAACAATGGGCGGTCACTGGAGGGAAACTAATGTCACCACGGTAATAGTTTAATTTGTTTCTTTCTTGTTGATGTTGTCAACGGCGAGTCTCCTTGTTCCTCTCGGCTAATTGGTCATTTAATCGGCACATTTAATTGCCTCGCTGTTGTTCACCTCCTTGGTTTCATAATTATCTGAAACTCGCATTGTACACAAACTGTCTCAGATGAATTGGTAATGCATATTCTGTCTCAGGGTGCACTTCAAAATAGCTCATTCCCTTCCAACCTCCCATACTTATTTTCATTTCCCACCCTCATATAAATAACAATACACCAGATGAGATTTTGTTTACAGCTCATACAAAAACTTCATGGCGTCTATAGACCATGTGACCAGTGACATCACATGTTTTCTTGTTTTAACAAAAGCACCACAGAGCCTGGACTTCCTGCAGGCACAAGTTGTACACAGCTCAACATAAGAAAACATGAAATCTGATATTGTATGGAGATTGCACTGTCTTGGTTTTTATCAACATTTGATATCAAGAAAGGGGGCACATCTCCAAACTTGTTCAGCCGTTATTTTTTTTAATTCTCAAATTTATTAGGAACTCGTGACACAAATTGAAATTTCCCTCATGACAACTGTAGTATCTTGCCTGCCAGAAAGGCCCTGGAACGTTCAAGGTCACTCATTTGGGGAAAAAGGGTTACATAGTCTATAGTCTATATTAGCACCAATAGACAGTTCCGGATGGATGCATCTTTACGGGCAACTTTAGTTATGGCTTTGAGCTGTGTCAAGCATTCTAATTTTTGTCTATGCAGCCAAGTGCGTCACCAACCAATAATGCAAGGAATTTCATATAACTCCTGCATAATGCATGTGTTATTTACGCATAACTCATACTTGTGTGTTCACAAAATTTATGATTTATCATTGCCTGTAAGGATTGTCGTCTCAACACTTTGTGACCTCAAGCGGGAACTACATCTTTTTAAAACAGCTGTGTCACTACGGGCACACGTTGGATAGTTGGACAAACTGGTGCACTGGGTATGAAATTCAAGGAAGCACTTTAACCCTGGAAAGCGCCCCCTACATTTTGCGCACACCGACTCGGTGCTTGGGAGTTGCAGTGCCTATTAGTGTTCTTCATATCATAATTGAGTTCAGAATGTGGGTAAATGAATTTTTTATGCTTTTTCTAACTTTCTAGGGATGCTATAAGTATCCTGAGGAGATGTCGATAGTCATTTGGTTAGCCTTGTTTGTTCTCTGGTATTATCAAGTGAGTGAATGACTGCTGTTCCAAATTCACAACCCTATGTATAGTATACTACATACATAGTGTACTGTGTAAAAGGCTAATGCCCTGGTCAGTCCCTTACTGACAAGCCACACCCCAATAAACTATAGTTTTAAGCCCCTGGACCATGCTAGTACATCTGGGAGGTCTTCTGAAGTATTTATAGCACCCTCAAACTAAACAAAGAACAAACAAACACTTACTAAACCACAAATACTGCATATAGGCACAGCAATGCCCAAGACAAGAGCTGATGGACTAACCAGTGATTTTTCCCTGACCCCAGGCTAAATTGGGTGGCAATGTCTGTAATTCAACTTTGAGGTGTTGACAGATGCCCCATTACAGGATAAACTGAAATTGCAGGTCCAGTGGTTTTTGTTTCCAGGGTTGGCAGATTAAAAACCAATTGGTTGGGAGCCGCGGCGACCATAGTGACTTCACCCAGGGTTAAGATAGCAATGTGAAGGGGGAACCAGACGGGCAGCGAGGAGCAAACTGTTTTAATCAACCAGCATGATGGATTTTGTAAGTAATGATGGTCAAGTTGAATGTACTTTGCGACGAATGAGAGTCACATGTCCTCGGCGAATTATCTACAATCGCATCCCGAATTCCGCGATTTTATTTAAGTAATGAGAGCGTACCTTGTTTGGCATGTGAAGTGGTACTCCTTTCTTCAGGAACATGAGGGCAGTCTCCGGGTGACCATACTGGGACGCTACATGCATCAGGGTACTGCCGTCCTTGGTCCTGGCCAATACATTGGCCTTGAATTTGTCCACCAGTACTTCCACTGTCCCTGTGTTGCCATTCTCGGCAGCGATGTGGAGAGGGGACCGATCAAACTGGAGGAAAGAAAATAAAAGTTGGATCGAGGTGTTAGTTTCTTTTAAAAAAGCATCACAGGGTTCCAAGAGAGACAATTTGGGCAAAATTGTGTTTTCACATATTTTATATGTTTTTCAATTTAGACATATCGTGGCTGAGCGGTCAAATGCACTGGACAAAGTGCACTGTAGTGTTTCTGAAAAGCTAAAATTATTTGACTTGCAGAAACTTTTGCCAGGCTAAGCAATTGTCGATAATTCTTCAATATGTAGTGCTACTAAAGCCTGACTAGTAACTAGTGTATTTCATTGAAAAATTCCTGCGGACTAGTGAAAAATTGCAGACTTCTCAAAAAGTCTGGTTCCTTAGGCTGGCTGGCGAGTGAAACAAAATGGATTCGAACTGCCTCTAGCTACCAGGCAAGCTAGGTGGTCTAGAGGTAAGACATCTGCTCTAGAATGGCAAAGGTCGTGGGTTCGAATCCCACCCATGTAACATGCCCCTGGGTTTGTTTCACAGGACTCTGGGAAAGTACTGAGTATACAGTGCTAAACATACATCGGTGTATGAGTAAAACACAAATTATATTTTTTATCCCGGATGCAAAGTTAACTTATTCAATAAGTTATAGGATATCCCTGTAAAACTGTGTAAATTTTTCCTCTTTTTTGATCGTTGCCAAAGTTGATAAAAACAAAAGACCACAAATCCTCAAAGTATATCAAAAAACTGAAGCAATATACATCATGCATTCAAGGTATTATACAGATTTAGTATGGATAACAAAAAACTGTTCAATTTTAGTCTGAAAGCTTACTGATTATGAAGTTCATACTAAAACCATTTTTTGCTGTGAAGTATTCCTCTGACATGAAGTCATATTCAAGAAAACTGTATCTGAAAACCTAAAAAAAAAAAACAGCAGCTGATTTCGGTTTTCAAAATTCAGGACAATGTGTTCAGCCTATATGTTAAAAATTGTGTAAGGTTTTTCACTACTTCCTCCTGACTCACACAACGGATTAAGCCCAAATTTTCACAGGTCTGTTATTTCATGTAAATCGTTGATCACACAAAACATTAACACTGTCTGCGACTAATTGGTCAGCTCTACCAATCCTGTATAATCAATACCTTTTAACGAAACCTTGTATACCTGAAAAAGTAGGCCTAAATATAGTGCACCTTTGATTGATCTCATTAAGCATGCACAACATCAGACATATTGTTTGATTGTTGCCGATATCCATGGCAACTGGTGCAAACTAACGGACGCACAAATTCCCCTTTTGTGTCATCTTCCAGCCGCGGCGGTATCAATCGAAACCAGCCATTGTTACTTGTGTTGCCGCCAAGGGCTCGTCACCGAACGAAGTTAAATACGCATCATGGGGCTCGCGCTTCGGCGCTTCCAATACAAAGGTAACCGTGAAAATGTTCAATGGGGCTTTGGCGGACACAAAAGGGCCAGCCGGTGAGATAAGTTTTGAAGATAGCCAAGGAATCATGGCTGGTGGTTTGTGGAATAAATTGCCAGCATCGTAAAATCTTACTGAATTATGACACTAAGCAGATTTCAGTCGTTGTTTTATAATAAAAAATATTTACTGGACTAGAATTTGCTCTTGTTCTTGCTCCTGTTGTATGACTGTTTTGTTTTTGTTTTTAATAAATTGATTTATTTTATTATTATTTGTTGTTCTTGCTCTGTTGTGTGTCTGTTTTAAAACTTTTTTTTCATATTAATTATTATTATTATTATTATTTTTTTTTTTTGGGGGGGGGCTAAATTGATGACAAATAAAATATTTCAATATAGGTTTCCTTCAGTCATTTTCAACAAATAAGCATCCAATTTAAACATTGCATAATTCTCTTCAGCGTCAAAACAGTCGTTCAATACCAGTTAATGTTTTGATTGAAAAAAGATAACCATTCAATTTAACAATTCACTCAACAGCATTAAGATTTGTGAATCAGTGATTTGTGATTTGCAGCTTCTCGCAGAAATCTCTAGTTACGCCTACTCTGCTAAATTGAATGCAAATTTGGCATGGCTAAAAAGAACGACTTATAAGTTTAAATATTGATGACACGATATAAATTCGCACGAATCAAAGTGAAACTGAATGACGGTTTCAACTGAAGAGGCAAAATTGCTTTAAAAAAAAAAATGTATACCGAAATTGACTGAGAAAACATTTACAAGATTCCTCTTTCCTTTGTGGAAAGTATAATCTTAAGTACAAAACCACA
Organism: Pisaster brevispinus; assembly: GCA_023634235.1. Taxonomy (NCBI): domain Eukaryota; kingdom Metazoa; phylum Echinodermata; class Asteroidea; order Forcipulatida; family Asteriidae; genus Pisaster; species Pisaster brevispinus. Next base: position 11,797,072 of record JAMKCF010000017.1, read on the forward strand.
AGGGAAATTTACTGGGTAAATTTGTAACTAATTAAGAGTTGAACTAAGAAAAATTAACTAGAGCAGGATTTGAACTTGCAACCTCCGGATTAACATGCCGCCGCTTTACCAACTGAGCTATCAAGCTTTAAGTTGCCTGTCTCCCTACTTGTCAATACTTCTGTTTGGGGGTGCCAGTCAGAAACCATTCAACCTGTAACTGCCGTATAATCTTTCATGTGAGGCACAATAAAACCTGTCAACGTTTAGTATTAGTTAGTTCAAAGTTTCAAGTGAGTGACTGTCGTGACCCCGCTTCCTATAACCTCATCCGCAGTCATGCACAATCATTGTAGTTACAGGTACTTTCATGAATCGTGTGGCATACATGAGATCGGTTTACGGTTTTTCATTTTTCAACATCCTCATCTGTCGCAAGTTGTTCAGGGAAAAAGCTCTAAACCTTCTGGTCTTTCGGCAAAAAATCGGGCGATGGAACTTTAATTGAATAAAAGGAAATAAAGATGAGCTAGTTGCATACAAAGCTTATCTATCATAATAGAGCTGCCAACATTCGCATCTTACTGAGAGAGATTTTAAACTACAATCAGGGAGATATTTAGAGTTACATTCAACATTATAGGGGAAAAGTTTCCATAATTCAGGCCCAACTTCATAGAGCTGATTAAGCTGAAAATATTGCTTAAGAAATTTCTGCTAAGCAAAAATAAGCAGGATACCAGTCACATATTGTACATGTGACACAGTAGTTTAGCTGGTAACCATATTGTGGCAAGCATAACTTTGCTGTGCTTAGCAACTTTATGAAATTGGGCCCAGGGAGATTTACAAATTAGTTCATCGGAACACGGAAAGATTGGTTTATTTTCGAGGAACTTTCTGCAGAACCAGGGATAGTTAGCAGCTCTGATTATGAATACAAAATCTAAACTTTTGAGGTCTTTCAGGGGGGAAAAAAATCAGGCAATACAACTTTAATTCGTCAGCGTTTTCACGAAGTAGCACTCTACGTGGTTAAGGATTTTTTTTTTTACATTTTTTTTTTTTTACATTTCTGTTGATAATGCATGAAGACCTACAATTCCATGAAGTTTCAAAGCTCAGACAGCTTTACTTTTTTAATTAAGCTAATTAGTGTTTTCAATTTTTGCACAAACGTGGCATTTTTTGTTTTCACGAAGTAGCACCCGAACCTCTGTTTACCGTTGTAATGCATGGCGCGCACTCAAGTCAAAGTGAGGTAAAAACGTTTTCACGAAGTAGCACGCAAGTTGTGTGAGCGCGCGCGCGCTGACCTAGTTTCATAAAGTAACACAAAATGCTGTGTTGTAGTATAGGTGCGTGCTACTTCGTGAAAACGCAAAAAGACATATTTCGCACTTTTTTGGTTTCACGAAGTAGCACGGATCTTCTGTCGTGTCTAGTTTCATAATTAATTATGCAAATGAGTCAAAATAAGAGTAATTGTTAAGTTCAAGTCATCAAGTATCTACACTGAGAAATTTAAATGGAAATACTTTAAAGTTTTGAAGGGAGGCGGGTTTTTAAAGTTCATCTTCAGAGGCCGTTTTCTCTGATTGTTATTTTTTGCTGGTATAGCAGCGAGTGCTACTTCGTGAAAACGCTGACGAATTTGCATCAAACAAATATGAAGAACTGGTTTTTCAACAATACCTTATCAAATATATTTGCATCTGCCTTGGCCAAGTAGAGCGTTTTTAATATTACTTCATCCCCCGCCCATGCAGCGATGTGAAGTGGAGTATGCCCTTCTTCCTGTACATACAAAAGAAAATGAAAATCACGCTCAGGCCGTGTGGTATCTCGACTACATTGTATAAAAAGACAATGGAGACGATTTGAAAACAAGTTTGGTGAAGCAATGGGTGTCATACTGATAGCCAGCGTCGATTATGAAAAATTTCGCAAAACTTAAACAATTTGTGGTTACATTTTTTTATCAAAACCACAGGTTATGTTTTCGGAAATGAGATTTGATGAATGTCAAAAAGTGGTGGGAAAGAGGTTATCAACAAGATTAACAACACGCTTATGCACTCTACCTAAGATGTGGCATGGACGTTTCAAACGGTATGCTCCGACAGTATACTCTGCTCCAGAAAACGAGCAGACTGTACTGCTCGAAAGGTCAAAACAACAACGTGGACTCTTTCCAGGGCCACGCTCCTCCCAAAAGAGAGCCCTCTCCAGTACTTTGTTTCTACAAACCTACAAACTTGATGTAAAGACCCCAAAAAATACTAACGTTTTTAATGTTGACGTTTGCACCGCAATCCACCAGCATCTTACAGATGTCCACATCTTTCCTCCTGCAGGCCACATGGAGTGGAGTCTCTCCATTATCCGTGCGCACCGCCTTCAGCTGTTCCTCCCGCTGGTGGGTCAAGAGCTCTCGAGCTACGGACATGTTCCCTGCCTCCACGGCAAGGAAGAGAGGGATGCATCCATTCTGGAAGAGCGGAATCAAAACTTTCTTTCTGAACGGCCTTGTTAAAAGAACATCCAGCTCAAACAGTTGAGTGAAAAATTGGGGTGGAACTTAAGCCTCGTTGATTAATCACGCAAAATTTTTGTGATAGAGCAGGCTATATTTTTGGCGCAAGGAAATTCACTTCACTGTCACGACTTAATGAAGTAATAAACCAGACTTTAAAAATCCTAAGAAGTAAGGCAGTCAACATTTTTCAATTTTTGTGTGTGAAAAGCTTGGAACGAATAGTTTTGGTGCAAGGAAATTCGCTTCACTATCGCAACTACATGAAGTATGAACCAGATTTTAAAATTCCTAAGAAGTTTGGCCGTCAACATTTTTTGTTGTTGTAAAAAGCTTGGCACGGATCATCCATTTGCACTCAAAATTTCAAAGATAAACACTGAGAGCATCCGAGTGCAAAGATAGTAATTCACGAGACAACGTCTTACCACTGCCATCATGCAAGAATCTTAATGAACACTGAAGAAAAAATTTTACAGTTCAACGTGAAACCAACCTACTTTTAATAATGAATAATTAAGACACAAATAAAGGCACTCCAAGCTTAAGCGGCACACACAGAGAGCCTTTCAAAGTTATTTTGGTATATTAAAAAGTATTTTAATGGTTTGTTTATTTAATCTTTATCCTCTTTTATGGTCACCTAATCCTTTGAGCTTGCTGTAAACTTTTCATTGTTTGTGCATTATATGTCTTGAATTATTAATGTGAACTATGAAGCACATTGAACTTGGTGCCGATTACGGTGCAGACAACTCGCTGAAGTGTTTCAGGAGGCAGGATTGTTCTCCCTTCGAGCCTCAGTTTGGCTACACTGACTGAATTGAATGGAAGAAAAATCGCAGACAACTTGCCGAAGTGCGTCTTCATGCAAAAGGAATCAGGACAGATGTTTCTTATTTAAAAACCAAAATGAGGCAAGATTGTTCCCCATTCAAGCCTCAGTTTGGCTACACTGAATTGAATTGAAGAAAATCGCAGACAACTTGCCGAAGTGTTCCTTCATGCAAAAGGAATCAGGACAGATGTTTCTTATTTAAAAACCAAAATGAGGCAAGATTGTTCCCCATTCAAGCCTCCATTTGGCTGCACTGAATTGAATGGAAATAAATGAAAATGGCTGCAAGAGAGAGAGAGTCTTATATAGCGCACATATCCACCAATAAGGTACGCATCTTTTTAAATAAATGAGACCATTTTATGTAGCACCTGATATTAGCGTTTAGCAGCCACCGCCAGAACCACCACGGCAAACCAATTCTCTAATAGCGATAGTATATGTTTTTGCTTTTTTTGGTTTTTTTTACGTGCATTACACAACACACAGGACCTAAAACTCGTTTACCTCCAACCCGAAGGACTAAATAATAGTTAAGAGTCTTGCTTAAGGACACAAATGTCAAGATCAGGACCCGAACCCTGACTCTGGTGATCAGAAACACCAGAGCTTGAGTCCAGTGCTCTTAAACACTCAGCCACAACATGCCAATACAGGCCTTGAATTTGAGGGGAAAATCCACAAGACAGCAGGACTTACACTTCACAATTTTGACTGGAACAGATTTCAAATGAAGAAAGAAAACTATCTATACAGTTTAACCAATAAACTATTATTTTTTTAAACAAACACTAGAGAAGATATATCTCATCTTTCCTAATGATAACTATACCTCGTTATTCATCAATATATTTTTAAGACTAAAAGTCAACCTTTAAACATCATTTTCGCATCACAGTGAGGTATTATTATATTATTATAGGCAGCCAAACACATCCTGTCTGGGCCCGGCACTAAAATTACCAGCCTTGTGGCCTGGGGTTCAGCGTTAATTTGGAGCCCTGAAGCAATAGCACCACTGTTAATTACAGCTCGTCTAATTAATTATGCGGTAAGCAGCGGCAATAGACTGGGAACATGATGAGTGACTACAGCGTTTCAGACAAAAATTTCGAGAGTAAACCAACCGGGTCTTTTAAGAGCCAGCACTCTTTCCTCCGAGAGATTTTTTTATTTATTTTTTTTAAAGGTCTGTCTCTGTTTAAGGATCTTCAGTTTGTGTGTACTTACAGCGTCTTTAACTAGCCTGGCATCCTTTCCAGAGTTCTTGAGCAGTGCTTGTACTTGCAGCAGTCCACCGCTAGTCCTCCCCGATGCCATGTGAATGGCCATCTGGTTGTCGGGCTATCAAAACAAAATGGTTAATAAAATATCGAACAAAAGCTAAATTTGAGGTCTTTGGCTAATTGTGTGTAGGTTGCAACAACAAGACCTTAGCCTTTGTTTGGACACAATCTTAGAATAAACAACAACAATTTAATGAGCTCTTGGATCAAATCAAGCCAGCAGTGCTTTTGAAACTATATTTTGCACCTCTCAGTATGGCATAAGAATACGTGTGTAAAAACCACACCAAACCTTAAATAATATGTCATTTCCTAAAAAGTAAAAAACCATAAAAACAAAAACTTAAGCTCTTATTTCAAGCAAAAACCTGGCATGGTGGACCAAAAATGCTTCCCTTTTGAATCTTGCATCAGTCCAGAACTTACTTTCCATGACACCTGTCCATATTAGAAAACTAACTAAAATGTAGAAATGATCTAATCAAATTCTTGTAGGAATTATACCTCAGTCCTATATCTTTTTGTGAATAAGCAAAAGAATAAGTAAACAATACTAACAACAGAATACAAAATTGTATAGGGCAGTCCCTCCTGCTGGTTGACATGGTGAATCTTTCATTCAAACTTTAGTGGATGATATTAAAAAGTCAGACAGTAGGAGGGTCGACCGTGTACTGTGTAGATGCATTGACCACATGATATCAAACTGCAGGCTGGCATAGTGCATCTATCATTCAATACCATAAAAACCACCGTGGTGCAGTGGTTAGACTGCAGGACTTGCAATCACTAGGTTGTGGGTTCGAGTCCGGCCAAGCTAACCGCTGATCTCACAACGACTAGAGTAAGTATTGTTGTCTACTTACTGAATCACAATTTTTTTGATTTGTGCAACTCATGATCATAGATGTAAAACCAATGTTTGTATGAGAGAGATTGGCTCATGCCAGCTTTTATAAAATCCCCTTGTGGGAGTTTGCCTTGACGGAAACATCATCTAAATAACGAATGGTCAGCCAGTAGGCGGGTTGACTGTGTACTGTGTAGATGCATTCACCATCATATCGCAGCCTGACATAGTTTACACTTAATTTAAAACCATGTGGATGATAATGAACAGTCAGACAGTTGGAGAGCTTTGGCAGTCTGTGTGAAAAGTGTTTCAGGGATACTGTACTTGTTTATTAATGTTCCTGTTCGACGAACACCAAAACATCAAAGAGTTGACTTACCCCACCCAATGCTGTGGCGTCGATCTTCTTAGCCAGGAGTAGTTTGGTCATCTCATCCTTTGCCGACGCTGCCGCAAAATGAATGGCTGTCCGTCCATCCTGAAGATCGATAAAGAAGGGAGAGTTTTGTCAACATCCTAAAACATCAAATGGCACCACATTTATATGGGTCTGTACTTTTTTGTACAAAGTTCATTCCTGAATTTTGATGATATTCAATCAAAAAGGCATGGAGTTTGACCTCTTGACTGGCACAAAAATTTCTCTTCGGAATGTGCAGAAATTTTTCTAAACTAGCTTACAGCGAATGATTTGGGTTGCCTGGAACAACTTTGAAGTGCCCTTCATTTGTTGCCTTCAGTCGAACGTCTGACGTAAATATCCACCCCAAATATTCCATAGTGTAGCGAGCACATGTACATTGTACATGTACACAATGTATGTGCCCACTGTGGTACACTTTGTTTTACCCATACAAAGAGGGAACAAGGACTGGAGTTCATGCTCATAATCTCCCTTTTTCTAGTGGGTTATTGAGTAATCCCCGATTCCAGACCTATGTCCTTTTAGCTTTGTTACACAAGTATGGCATAAAGAATGGACAGGCTGCCTGTGTTGTTTACTGTATAAAGTGTGTTCAGCTCAATTAGGGGCAAGACCAAGCGTTCCAAGATTCCAGCATACCATGGCAGATTATCGGCCGTGGCTTACGGCCAAGGTTTTTTAGATTCACGGTGAACACATACTCATATCCTCTCACAGATATAAATGAGTCGTGCATACTCAAACAGCTGGTGTATTGTCACTTGGAAAGCATGGCTGCCTGTCAACAAGAGCTCTCCTTGCCAAAATGCTGCTGCACTGTTTTTTTAATAAGAGTCATCAAGAGGTATTTGTTTGCATAGGTGATATTTTGTTTAAAAAACCTTTGTGGTAGTGCCTTCATGAAATGTCAGCCCCTGGCTCATGGACTATTATATACGCCCACTGTCTATGAGCTTTGCTTCTTAATGAATCCCTCTGCAGCATCACATTTTACTGTATTCTCAACTCTACAATTTCATTTACACATTGAACTTTTTGTAATTTACTTTCTTTGGGTTAACACTGTGGAATAAATCAACCCGAAACTTGAATAAATCCCGGGGCGTATTATTGTATAGAATCCTTGGTTGTCTCTCCTTTGTCAAGTCATGGTTTCGTTGCGGCAATAGTAGTGTCAAAGGAAAACGATTACTCCGGTGACACCAAAATGTTCCGAAAAATAATACTGCACAGAGGCACCAGGGCTCGAATTTGGTAGAAAAATCCACAAGGCCGCAGGGTTTGTAGCTCAAAATGTTTACTGGACCAGAAATTTTTTTTCAAGACCAGTATCAAAATGAGAAAAAAACTTAATGGGTCCTGGTAACATGCATTTTTTTTTTTTTTTAATATAAACAATGGAGCACTAAGACATGTAAAAGAAGATTCATCTCATCTGTCTTTTTGCATTCATTAGAATTGAGAGGTATTTGACAGATCAAAGTCAACATTTGAACAAATTTGTTTCTGTTCAAGACATCACACAGTGAAGTACATTGTATGTATTGTTATTCAATTGAAAAACACAAGACCGTCAGACTTGTCAGAGGCCATAAGTTTACTGGCCCAACACTAAAACCACTGGCCTGGGGCCTGCGGTCCAGTGTAAAACTCGAGTCCTGGGCTCAGAAATTGTTTTGAATTACCACCCCGGGGTGGTTGAGAAATTTAGCTCAAATCCACAATACCTTTAACAATGTGTACCCACTCAACTGTAAGAAGAGCATATTGAACAATTTTTCACACTCGCCAAAGACGTCAAATACAAACGAATGCATTGACATTGTTTATGGAATATAAACAATGTCAAGACAATGCATTCATAACTCTACGAACAGTGTCAATACGTTCATTTCGTATTTGACATCTTTGCCGCAGGTGAAAAATGGTTAAATAAACGGAAGGAGAATGAACATTCTTCTCTTTATGCTCAGGCGAGCGCAACACGACAAAATACCATGGAGGAACCAGTGATGCGGAACTGCAAACGCAATTAGCTAGAGCATCCACTCCCATCGCCTCGATCACCACCCCCCCTTACCTACAATGTAAATGACTTACCGCTTTACAACTAAATGACCATGAAATATGAAACGTAGTTAGTTAATGTAGTTGCACTGCTACTGGAAAAGAGTTTTTTAAACAGTTTTGCATTCATCTCTACTTACCTTAGAGCAGGTCTGCTTGTTTGTGGAGGGGTGGTTTATTGAAGGTTTTTTTCTGATGGGGTTGGTGTGGCTTTTTTAAAATTTTGCCCTAAATTATGTTTTTGTTTAGAGTTACTGAATTATTTTCATTTTTTATCCAGGTACTTATACAGGATTGAAAGAGATGACAAAATAGTTGCAGACAAAGTTCATGTTTTTCTGTGATGAACCATACACATGAAATACCAAACCTGAGAAAATTTGGGCTTAATCCGTTGAGTGGGTCAGGAAAAAGTAGTGAAAAAACCATGCACAGTTTTCAGCGTGTCAACACATTTTCCTAAATTTTGGTTGTAACAACCGAATTCAGCTGTTGCATTTTTTAAAGGTTTTCAGATATTTTTTCTCAAATATGACTTTATTTCGGAAGGAAATATTTCACAGAAATCTCTCTAGTATGAACTTCATAATCAATAAGATTTCGACTAAAAATGTATGAACAATTATGTTTTTAGCTATCCTTACCAAGCCTGTATAAAACCTTTGATGGAGACAATGAAGGCAATTGCCTCCATGCTCCTGGGTATTGCCTTGGTGCCCCACGAAGTGCTTGGACAGTAATCAAGTAGAAATTTACATTTCCCTCAGTGCCCTTTTAGAAAATCAAAAACTGCCTAGCCCTTACAAGAGGGAAGTATAAGGTCTATGTAAGTACATTCTTGTTAGTCTATAATTCTTCAGTCCATATATTTTGTTTTCATCTGCTTTAAAAAAAAAAGTATGTTTTATTGCACTTTACTGGCAAAGCAACAACATGTAGTTAAAAGGTTCATTACATAAATAAAATAGCAAGCCAGTGACCAGCAACTCTACGAGGTCGTCCTACCACAAAAATAGTCAACAACCCCACCCCTCTAAAAACCCACCCACCCACCCAAACAAACAAACAAACAAACAAACAAACACACAACAACAACCAGTCGAGGGGTAGCAGGTCTCCAAAAGACAGTCATCAACTCCGTTTTGTTCCCCACCAGAGCCCAATTCCATGGCAATGCTTATACCCCCAAGACTCTGTTCTTACGCACCATAGAATCATGCACTAAAATGTGCACTTTAAAAGTGCAGAATTCTGTTCATGAAATTGGGCCCCGATCGTTTCGCCCCTTTTTACAGTGCATTTCAAAGGCTGAATACATATAAAAAGGTTGGGAGGAAGTCATGAAAGTGGGGAAACGACTGTGCACATAAAAATCCATACTACAAAGTCGGCGAAACTGTTAATGCATTAAAAACACACGCATTATTTGTAAGGGACAACCGTATACGATATGGCGGGGGGATTCACAGTCCAACAACATTAATGGCCAGTCACAGTTGAGTTACTTATCTATTATATAAATTATACAAACATCTTGCCTAGGGCAGGAATATGTTTCTAATTAACAGAACTGTGTGTGTGTCCACAGAGTGTATGCAACACAGAACTGTGTGTGTCCACAGAGTGTATGCAGCACAGAGCCGTGTGTGTCCACAGAGTGTATGCAACACAGAACTGTGAGTGTCCACAGAGTGTATGCAACACAGAACTGTGTGTGTCCACAGAGTGTATGCAGCACAGAGCCGTGTGTGTCCACAGAGTGTATGCAACACCTAACTGTGTGTGTGTCCACAGAGTGTATGCAACACAGAACTGTGTGTGTCCACAGAGTGTATGCAGCACAGAGCCGTGTGTGTCCACAGAGGGTATGCAACACAGAACTGTTTGTGTCCACAAAGTGTATGCAACACAGAACTGTGTGTGTCCACAGAGTGTATGCAACACAGAACTGTTTGTGTCCACAGAGTGTATGCAACACAGAACTGTGTGTGTCCACAGAGTGTATGCAACACAGAACTGTGTGTGTCCACAGAGTGTTTGCAACACAGAACTGTGTGTGTCCACAGAGTGTATGCAACACAGAACTGTGTGTGTCCACAAGAGTGTATGCAACACAGAACTGTGTGTGTCCACAGAGTGTATGCAACACAGAGCTGAGTGTGTCCACTGAGGTGATACAGCTCTTCCACTGCACACTTTTCGTTCTTCGGGGGTGGGTTAAAATTGAGTAACCATGATGATGTTTTAAAAGCAAGGTTGGTAAAGAAGCTTGCTGGTAAAGGTATTAAAGACAAGGTCAAACCCAGTTTTGTGATGCACTCATTTTCCAATAGATATAGTCCTCAAGTAAGTGGGGACAAAGTTAAAGTCTCTAACTTCACGTATAAGTAAAGACCGGCAACATAGGGCTCAATAGCTCAGTCGGTAGAGTAAGCCGGAGGTCGTTGGTTGAAAACCTGCTCTTGTCAGTTTTTTCTTTGTTCAACCCCAATTTTGTAAAAATTTACATAGTCAGTTTCCCTTGTGGTTTATAACTTGATGATGGAAAATGAGTGGATCACAAAACTGAATTTTACCTTAGTTTTTTAAATATTTTTTAAGACCCACACCGATGTGCTACAAACACTGATATACTCAGTGCTTTCCCTGAATCCTGCGAGGAAAAATACCAAACCCAAAACCCCAGGCATAATACTGGGGTGAGATTCAAAATTCAGGACCCCACCCATTCTAGAGTAGACCCCTAGACCATCGAGCCCACCAGTGTCAAAACGGCAATTCGAATTCTGTAATTACCAGTGGGTACCGCACAATATTCCAATAGAAACATAATTTCAAATATGGGATAAAGATTTTTTGTTGTTGCTTTTTTCCTTGAAAAATAGAATTAGCTGTTGCAAACTGCTTACCAACCAAAAGGACCTATGGTATAAATGCAAAAAAATAGTTAGTGGCCTGACGTTTCGACCCTACCAGAGTCTTTCTCGAAGGCTAAATGACAAGACTACAAACATAAACAGGTACATGTATACATTACTGATGTTACAAAAGCAGTCAAGTGGGAATAGATGATGCAAAGGAAAATACACAGAGAAAGCAGGCGGCTGAACATGTCTTCCCTGAAGACAAAAAACCAACATGTCCATAAAGCACATGTGTCACATTGGTAATTGTCAAGACCAGGGGTCGATTTCACAAAGGAATAAAATCCATCGTAAGACAAATTGTCAGTATCACCATAGTGATTTACTTTGTGACATCACACTTTACTAAGCAACTACGATTGATTTGCAGTTACGATCAATCTTAGCTCTTTGTGAAATCGGCCCCTGTATCCACATTTGATGTGACTCAACATTATACATGAAATAACAAACCTGTGAAAGTTTCAGTTCAATCTGTCATTGGAGTCACGAGAAAACAGTGAAAAAAACCTTAAATGTTTTCACTGTATTCAAACATTGAGTCTTTGACTTACGAGATCAAAACTAACCGTTTTACTCTTTTCTAAAAAAACAATTGCATTTCAAGCAAAATTGTTTCAAAGGAGTTTCCAACCATGACCATCTTTGTACCATGTTTGTTGTGTGCAAATCTCTGAACATTTATATTTTTTTACTCTAAGCAATGTTAAGTACACCCTTTAATAAAGAGCAGGATTGGTTTTGTAATAAAAGTTTCAATATCAAAGTTTCAATCTGAAAGCTCGCTAATTCAAAACGTTCATACCAGCACCAGTCCTCCAGAGAATTGTTTCCATTTTTAAACTATCAAAGTTGGCGAAAATGGCATTTGAGGACTCCCCAACCCACCAGTGCTTAATTTGATTGCCACAATCAAAATAAGCCCAAAATATTTGACGAATTCCTGATAAAACATAAACATGATAAACTGCAGCCAATTTCACAAAGAGTTAAGATTGATCTTAACTGTGTTATCAGTCTTAATTGCTAAACAAATTACAATGTCACTACAAATAACTATGGGATTTTAACAGCTCAACGGTAGGGTCGTCGCATGGTTTTTTGACAAGGTCATGCTTATTTATAGGTAAAATATAAAGAAAGATACAGTTCAAGTCACATGTGAAAGATTCAGCTGAATACAGTGTCTACTTGCTGAGAAAACAGCAACAAATTGTCATGGTATTTTCACATGAACGACGAATAGATCCACGTTTAGCAAGGTGACAGCGGTACCAACAACATCTCTGGCCACAGCAATTACAAATGGACACCAACCTTAGAGATCTGAGGAATCGTTTCTCAGATCCAAATGTTTTTTATTGATTTCTAATCAACAAGGTAATTTCAGATAAAACAATTTCGCAGGACGCTTACTACCATTACCATCTTTATAACAAGAAAGCGTTCAGACATAATTTTGTTTAGGGTCATTAACGAACAAAAATTCCTATTTTGATATTGTTTATTTTTAAAATCCAACGACATCATTTTTAAAGTTTTGCTCTTAAACGAGTGTCAATAAAATTACTTGTTTAACATGAAGTATTTTTTAGAGACTTGTCATTTTCCCCAACTTTCAAGAGGACTCTATCTATTAAAAAAATGAGTGCATCAAAAATTTAAAGCTGACTTTGGAGCCTCTATTTAAAAACCTTGACATTTTTGCATGCGCTCCCCTTTTTCAAAACTCTTACCGCGGATTCTTGATCCCAACCTTCTTCCGCCAGGATTTCCTCCGCAAGCTCAGCCCGCTGCTGCCCCCGGGAGGGCACCGATGATGCCGTGGAAACAGCCGAAGGGGGGTGGCTAGAACGAGGAGGGGTTCCTTCCTTCTTCCGTTTCATCTTAACTGCTTCTCCACCCGAGTACTCAGTAAATATCCCAAGCAATCAACGCCCTTTGTGTATAACCTAATTTAAGTGATGACTGATCGCTCTCCCTCTACACACTCTTTCACACGCTGAGTGGGAAATGATACACAAGTGCTTGTGTGTGATACGCACCTTTGCGTCAGTGACGACACGCTTGTATAATGTTACACTATTATCATTTTCCTAATGACCAGGAGTTTTGAGTCCAATGAGGCGGTTTTTAATAAGTGGCTGGTAGCAACAGTTGTCAAGTAGATTGTGATTGTATAATTAATCAGAATTGGTTGTGTGGGAGAGGAGGGAGGAGGTGGTTTGAACAGGGGAAAGGATTGGCGTTTGATGCTACTATTTTTTTTGGGGGGGGTTATTGACTTAAAATGATGGCTTTTGTCTTTTTGGAACATTGAACTTTTTAAGCCAATGGGTTTTGTTTACCTTAAAGAACTTCCCATAAAATATTTTTGCCTAAAATGCTATGTTTTGGGGTCAAACAATTAATATTGGTCTGCTCTTGCGAGGCAGAAATCCGATGTTTGAAAACAGTAAAACAAGTGTTTTTTGTTCCACTATTTTCTTGCGACTCTGAAAACAATAAAACAAGTGTTTTTTGTTCCACTATTTTCTTGCGACTCTGATGAAAGATTGAGCTTAAACTTTTACATGTTTGTTATTTCATGTACATGGTAAGAGGGTTGACTGTGTGCTGGCTTAGATGCATTCATCATATGATATCATATTGCAGGCTGGCATAGTTTATCTATCATTCAAATCCAGAGTGGATCATATTGAATGGTCAGACAGTAGGAGGGTTGACTGTGTACTGTGCATTCACCACAGGATATCATATCACAGGCTGGCACAGTTTATCTATCATTCAAAACCACAGTGGATAATGTTGAATGGTCAGAGAGTAGGAGGGTTGACAGTATACTGTGGAGTCGCCAGTTGATTTCAGATCACAGGCTGCCATAGTTTATCTATCATTCAAAACCACAGTGGATGATATCGAATGGTCAGACAGTGGGAGGGTTGACTGTGTACCGTGCATTCACCACAGGATATCATATCACAGGCTGGCACAGTTTATCTATCATTCAAAACCACAGTGGATAATGTTGAATGGTCAGAGAGTAGGAGGGTTGACAGTATACTGTGGAGTCGCCAGTTGATTTCAGATCACAGGCTGCCATAGTTTATCTATCATTCAAAACCACAGTGGATGATATCGAATGGTCAGACAGTGGGAGGGTTGACTGTGTACCGTGCATTCACCACAGGATATCATATCACAGGCTGGCACAGTTTATCTATCATTCAAAACCATAGTGGATAATGTTGAATGGTCAGAGAGTAGGAGGGTTGACAGTATACTGTGGAGTCGCCAGTTGATTTCAGATCACAGGCTGCCATAGTTTATCTATCATTCAAAACCACAGTGGATGATATCAAATGGTCAGACAGTGGGAGGGTTGACTGTGTACCGTGCATTCACCACATGATATCATATCACAGGCTGGCACAGTTTATCTATCATTCAAAACCATAGTGGATAATGTTGAATGGTCAGAGAGTAGGAGGGTTGACAGTATACTGTGGAGTCGCCAGTTGATTTCAGATCACAGGCTGCCATAGTTTATCTATCATTCAAAACCACAGTGGATGATATCGAATGGTCAGACAGTGGGAGGGTTGACTGTGTACCGTGCATTCACCACAGGATATCATATCACAGGCTGGCACAGTTTATCTATCATTCAAAACCATAGTGGATAATGTTGAATGGTCAGAGAGTAGGAGGGTTGACAGTATACTGTGGAGTCGCCAGTTGATTTCAGATCACAGGCTGCCATAGTTTATCTATCATTCAAAACCACAGTGGATGATATCGAATGGTCAGACAGTGGGAGGGTTGACTGTGTACCGTGCATTCACCACATGATATCATACTACAGGCTGGCATCATTGATCTAATAATAGCAATAGTAATAAAATCAATTGTCCTTGTCAGAAAGATACACAGAAACCCCCCCCCTCCAACACATTTCTAAATTGAAAATTTCAAGGTGCAGTCAGGTCTTTAACACAATGGAGGAATCTTATCCAGAGCAGTCAGTGAGGCTCCAAAGCTAACAATCAAACTGGACTTGGTGTGGTATGAAGGCACACCTGCGCTGCTGTGGTGTGTGTTGTACACCAGACCAGACCTTACCACTGGAAATTATTCCAGTACAGCAAATTAATTGCCACACGACCAGTGGCTGGTCTATAATATACGGGAGAGGGGAACAAAAGCCACCCTAAATGATTGATACCAAGCTTCAGAATTTAATAATAATAATACGGCTTGGTCAATCAATTGATTACACCTTCTGTTATGAAAGCAATTTTCCTCGCATAAATTCAGTGAATTATCCGACGGCAAGCAAAAGTATATCATTTGAGTTGTAATAGCGTGAAATGACGCGCAACTACATCAGCTATAATTTCTCGTTTGTTGTTTCAAGATTGTTGTCATAACGCCGAGACGAACAAAGACATTTTTTCAGAATGAACTATAATGGTTTTTGCCACGTATTTATTGCCCAATCAACAAAATGTCTCATTAATCTTTATGGTATGATGATTTCTAATAATCATTATAAAAATAAAAGAAGTAATAAAAACAATAACAATAATGCAACATTTGCAGGGGGCGAGAGGCATTGCTGGCAAAAAGATCTGAAACTGGGAGTGAAATGTTTAAAAGGGGGTGTGTTGAGATGATGGAATTTCCACCTTTCGGTAACTAATAATATCGAAGTCTTATATAGCGCACGTATCTACCAAACAAGGTACTCAAGGCGCTGAGTATATACAAACTTTCAGAAAGATAGGTTATTGCAGTGGTGGATTCTGAGACCCATTTATTTAGCACCGTATAAGGGTTTACAAGGTGCTACGGCGCATTAAGCAGCCACAACCAGGAACACCGGGGCGAACCCCTTCTCTTTTCGATAAGTGCACTGGGTTCTTTTACATGCGTTACACAACACATGGGACCAACGGCTTTACGTCCCATCCGAAGGACGAAGCAATGGTAAAGTGTCTTGCTCAAGGACACAAGTGTCACGACTGGGGATTCGAACCCACACTCTGCTGATCAGAAACACCAGAGTTTGAATTCACGGGGTTATAGATTTTCTGGAGCTTTTGGGAACAATGTCCAAAGGAATAAAGGTGGTTAAAGGGAACAACTTCTTCATTTCAGAAAAAAAAAATTACTACTTTTTTCACTAAGCAGACAGTAAAAAGTCTGAGCTCAGATAAAAGACTGAAATTTCTCATCCTTCAGACGCACTTTCCTGTGAAAACATTCAAAGGCACCAGTCATGGAAGAAATTAAATTGATGTAGTTTGAAATGGTTGGGGAGGGTAATAAGAACAACTGTGTTTTAGAGAGTGTTTTAGAGAGTGATGTTGTGGATTTGCCTAAGGGTTTTTTCAGGTGGTGAGTCTTGCAAAAGGCTGTCCCCCTAACTGACAAAGCGAGTTCGGGGAACTAGGAATGTATTGCGAATTAGATCTCAGAATGGTCTTTCTATAGGGGACATTTACAGGTTTTGTATGCCAACCTCAACCTCAAATCAGTCGACCCCATAATTTTTGTAAATATTATTATTAATATTTCTTTTAAACAAAGTTACGGAATGGTAATTTGTTTTTAAATAAGTTCAATCTGAAAGCTCAAGCTGGAAAGAATGACAGCTTTACAAGTCCCTACAATGAAAGTCCTTCCTACCAGAATCATGCGGAGGAATCTGAAATACTGCCAAAATGGCCAACAAAACTATCCCATAATTATTTAAAGTGCTAAAATGACACTGTAATATGCATTACCTGGGCCCAATTTCATAGAGCTGCTTAAAGCTAAGCACAACAACATTATGCTTACCAGAATAAGGTTACTTGCCCAAATACCAAGTCAGATGTACCATTTGTGAATGGTGTCCTGTTCATTTTTTTCTTGGCAGAAATTAAGTAAGGTTTGCGGTAACACCATGTGAAAATCTCTTTTGAGTAGTGTAGGTTCTGAAAAGAATCGTTGGTTAACGACTCAACGTTTCGATCAGTATGCTCTGATCGTCTTCAGGAGAAGACGGTCAGAAGAAGACGATCAGAGCATACTGATCGAAATGTTGAGTCGTTAACCACCGGTTCTTTTCAGAACCTACACTACTCAAAAGAGATTTTCACATGGTGTTACCGCAAACCTTACTTAGTTATACTTCCACCATGCAAAGTTTTAAATCCTACTTATGGCAGAAATTGTCTATGAAATTGGACCCAGGTCTGTTTTGACAATAAACGTTGATCGTTTGTTGTCTTCAAATTGTTGTTTGATTACTAACTGCGCT
This sequence comes from Pisaster brevispinus, assembly GCA_023634235.1. Lineage (NCBI taxonomy): Eukaryota > Metazoa > Echinodermata > Asteroidea > Forcipulatida > Asteriidae > Pisaster > Pisaster brevispinus. The sequence goes on from JAMKCF010000017.1 coordinate 11,814,286, forward strand.
ATAATAAAGCTGAGCAATTAAGATACTTGAATTCCTAGAAAAATGCTTTTAAAGTGATCGTAAACTGGTTCAATAAAAAGTCGCTATAAAGCAGAATTTTCTCAGAAGGTTACCTGCAACTGTAATGAAGTTGGGTTTTTTTTCTTCTTCTATTATCCCTAACCATGCTAAATGCAACAATATGCACCAAATGGTAATAGTTGTTGTGATCTGTTGCATTCGGCAGTCAACTCAGATGTCATTTTTTGACTGAATTTGTTGCATTCAGCAGTGAAGTGACTTCATATAGGTTTGGGTGCTTCTATTGTATCTGAACAACTTATAATGGGTATTTCAAAATATTTTTTATGGGAAAAGTATGATGAAGAAGTATGATGTAATATTAGGTAAGAATCATAATTCAAATCATATTCAAAAGACTGTATAATAACAGTTGAACATTACACTTATGTGCATACTGTTGCATTTAGCAGGGCAAACACCCTTGCTCAGTCCTTTCCGAAACAGCATGCCTGCACAATGCAACAATATCCCTTGTTGCATTTTGTTGCATTTGGCATGGTTCTCATTTCAACTGTGTTGCATTCTGTTGTTTTTGGCAGGCTATATAGAGAGACCCTAATGGGGGTTAGGGTTAAGTGAATTAAGAATGGCCTAAAACAAAGCTAAAGGGTCATGCACTCAGGGTGGAAGCTACAAGGGGAAATAAATTCCGAGGGAGAGACAGTATCTTTTCACATTCCTGTTGAACTTGGACAGATTGTAAAATGGTGGGAAACAAGCTATAGGTCGGGGGTTCCAAAGTGCAGCAGTACTAGGGAACAAGTTGGCAGGATATCTCACAGTACTGGCCTTTGGAACAAGGGATGAGATTGTATGAAATTGAAAACAAAATACTGAAAATTTGATAACACTTTCCTCTTGGTGTGGAGATAAAGCTCCCTGAATGTATTGTACAGGCCTTGAATTTTGCTCTTGAAGGGACGTGGCAATTTTCCTCTGGTAAGGGGCAGTCTAGGAGGAAAAATCAAATTTGTATTTGAACTTTGCAAAGGGCACCACAGCAAAAGCACAGGGCACCACAGCAATTGCTGTGGGTGCCGTGGGTTATTTCGAGGCCTGATAGAATGTGACATTTTAGGTTTACAGACTCTCTGCATCATTTCCAATAGATATATGAAGGTCTGGTCACAACAAGGGCCAAGTCTTTTCATCTCTGTGATGACAAGATTGCCTCTTTCAAGAAAATCTGAAGGCACTGGGAGATCAATGAAAAATCCTGAAATCAGGCAAACAAATCCTGGCAAATCACATGCCTGTTGGAACAGATACAGTGAAGGGGTGAGAAGATGTGTGGCACAGCGGATGCTGTGAGTGAAGGTGCGTACAGATGGGACAACGAGTGAGAGACTTTCTGCCCACACACCATGAAAGTACCCGTAGAAGAGACTTGCGGAGGAGACAGAGTGTCACTTGCTAACAGAAGGAGAGTCAAGACAGGGCTAAAATTTTGGGGCAAAATAAACAAGACCGCAGGGCTTGTAGCTCAAAATGTTGACTGGACCAGCTGGCCTCAAAATGTTGACTGGACCAGCCGGCCTGTAAAATGTTTTCATCGTTGAGAGGGCAAGGCCATTTTCATTTTGCTAAGGGCATTTCATTGGAAACATTTCAAGCCTATGGGAAATTTTTGTAGGGGCACAGAGGCTAAGACCACGGGCAACAGAGGTCATGACCTCTGTAATTCCAGGCCTGCTGGACCAGAAGTTTTTTTTTACAAGACAAGAATCACAACGAGACAAACTTTCTGCACACTTTAAAAGTTGAACCGTTCTGGTTTGAACAAGCACTAAGAGAAGATTTATCTTACTTGTTATACGGACAATTATATGAGTTTTACTGCGATTGACATGAAGTTAAAGTGATTAATCTCTTGGCAAACAAAGTTATTAATCAATTGAAAACCATAAGACAACAGGACCTCTCTGGTAGTGAGTTTACTGGCCCAACACTGAAATCAGTGTCCTCAGGTCTGTGGTCCTGATGTAAACTTTGAGCCATGCTCGAGACATGATGCCAGATCTTGAAGGATACCAGTTATTTAGAAGCCTTTTCAAAATGTCAGGTTCCTGTTAGGGCTGCTTATGGGATAGTGCAGCGTTGGTTTGGGCAAGTAGAGGATGGAAATTCACTCTATGAAAAAAACCCAAAGATATAGTCCCTTTAACTCAAGTTTGCTTGCTTTTGCATTGCCTTTGTATACTGCCCTCTGTTGGTGGTAACTATACAATCATAGGTCTGGAATTACAGAGGCTATGGCCTGTGTTGCCTTTGGCTAGGCTTTGGTGCCCCATAAAAAATTCCTATAAGCTTTAAGATTTCCCATCTGAAATGCCCTAAAGCAAAATGAAGACGGCCTTGCACTCTCAAAGATGAAATTCCAGGCCTGCAACCATTGGCCAAACAGTGCCACAAATACATTTGAATGTAGTATAATTTTTACACTGAGTTAATCCTGGTTGTTACAGTAAACTCAATACTGCCCTCTGTTGATACAAACTGAATAGTTTTACTTTCTTTACCTATAGTACCCGTTTAACTGTCTGCACTGTATTAATGTTGAGCTTCTCGTCAATAAATTTACAAAAAAAACTTGTGTTAAGTATAAAGTATAAAACGCCCACACATGCAATAATTCCAAATTTGTTTTAAAAATAATGCTTTTGGTTTACCATACATTTATACTTGATAAGGTTAAATCAAGAAAGTATTGGTTTGTTGGGGTGTTTGTTTGTTTGTTGGGGTGGTGGGGTGTTTGTTTGTTATTTGTTTTTTAGTTTTTTAATCCAGATGCAATCGTCAGATTAACTTCATAGAGGAATCAATTGCTTTCTGTTTATAACACCTCATTAGAGCACCGGCATGTTAACCCAAAGGTCGCAGGTTCAAATCCCACTCTAGTCAATTTGTCTTAGTTCAATCCAAAATCAATTAACATTTACCCAGTCAGGTTCCCTTGTGGTTTATTACTTGATATTTGAAATAAAAAGTTGCATCCCCTTAAGGTGATCCCTCTGCTGCCGCTTCCCAGGTTGTGTCGTAAACTTGGGTGTGAACCCTGACTATGGGGGCATTCTGGACCCACAATTTGAAAGTATGGCCTAAGCACACCGAATTGAAACAAGGTCATTGGAATGTGTTATACTTGGTGTTTATTTGTGGTTTTAAAAGCTCTACTGTGCAGTCTGGGGCATTCACAATTGTTTTATCTTGATGATTATTATGAATTTGTGGTCTTTTCAGTCTGCCCCTAGCTTCAAAGAATTAGTTTTGTATCAATCTTAAAGGCAGGGTCAAAGATTGATAACTACTTCAAAAATTAATGACCATAACAACTTACTTGGTGAGAGGCACTGCAGACAGCTGTTGATAGTAAAAACTGTTTTCAGAAAGGATTTCTATTGAAGTAATACTATGGTTTGGATAATTTTTCATTTGAATCTGAGCAACGATTCATGTATGAAATTTTTCTCAGATTTGATGTCTGTTCCCGAATGCTAGGGCCATAGATGCAGTTGGTACTCGCTGTCTCCTCGCAAAACATGGATGGATTCTCGTGAAAATACCAGGACAGTTTTTTGCTGTAGTCAGCTCAAACTTTGACATGTGACTTTTACTGTATCTTTCTATACATTTTTGCCTACATTTGCAAAAACCAATCTACGACCATACCTTTAAACTTCATAAAGAAGTGCACTGTAGTCAGTTCATCTCTTGATTTATGATTGTCAAGTGGTCGTTTTTACAATTAAGACATGTACAGGTGCTTGTGCATCAAGAGTCCATATTCATCTACATGAATGGCTTCTGTGTCACGGAGTACACATTTACAGAAGAACGGAATCATAAATTCTCTTTTCTTCAAACAATGCGCTACTTCATTCGAGTATGATGGTAACAGCTGTCCCTTTGTCTTCTGTCCGACTGCAAATCCCGCAAACACCGGAGCGTGAGAAGTCCGACCGGCTTGTTGATTTGTGTTCATGGCTTGGCAAAGTGTCGCTGAGAACTTTATTTTGTATTTTCCGTAATCTATTAAAAACTCACATCTTGAGAGGGCCTGCCTTGAGGTGCAGGCCTGACCCTTAACGAGGGCAGTGGAGGTAATCACCTCCATGCCCCCTAGTCATTGACTTGGTGCCCCCTTGAAATATTCAAGTAAAAATTTACATTTCCCTGATCGAGGTGCCCTTCCCTGAGTAAAAAATTCCTTGCTAATGTACAAATAGATCTGTTTTGTGACAAACTTTTGAAATTTATTGTTTTATGTGTACATCTTGATAACTGTTTTAATTTTGAACAGATATTAAAAAAAATATATAAAAACATTAGAGGTGAACACAGAAAAATTGACTAGAGTGGGATTTCACTTGATATTAAACAAACAAACAAACAAACAAACAAGCAAACACCCCAAACCCCAACAAACAAAAAGGGCATTGTGCTCCTTCCCTTTTAAAATATGTTGCCATCATCGCTGCAATGTTAACCTTTGACCCTTTGACAGAGAACTTTTGAGCCCCGAAGTCTTTTAAAATCACGTCACAGTGAACCACCAAACAACATCTCAGAACTCCTCCACCGATACAAGCCAACACTAGGTGTCTTTCTTCTGTTGACCAAGAGTCACTTAAGGTTCATACTTGACAGGGAGGCAAACTTGTCAAATCTTCCGGAGTAAAGCTGTGGAATAGGTTGCCATACTCTTTAAAGACATGCATTTCACAGCCAGTAACATGAGCGCCCATCTGTGATGGATACTGGTCCTTTTATAAATTTATCACCTTCATCATTACACCCTAATGTGTTGACCTCCCCATAATCTTGTCCCCCCCCCCCCCCATCCTCCTTTCTGTTTCAATGAATACTGGGCAAGAGGGAAAGCAAGTGGGATGAAAGTAATGCATCAAGGTTGAGTGTGACGTAAGTCTGGGATTTGCAGTAACTCAATAAATCCCTGGACATACATGTAGTGTGGGGTCTTAAACCATGCAACGAGAAACAAACATCAAGTCCGCATACAATGATCCATACTACCCCATCAATAAAAGGAACTTCATTGGCTACCGATTAGAGATTGGCTTCATTTTAAACTTGCTCTTTTTGTTAATAAATGCTTGAACAAAACTACTGCTACATATCTTTCCAATTTACTGTCATATTAACTCCTCCACGTTTTTTCCGGTCCACATTTGACATCACTCAGTTGAATATTCACCGTGCAAAAAAAAAGTTCCGGCGTCAAAAAGCATTCAGTATACCTGGACCAATGACTTGGACACTCTTCATTATGGAATCTGTTAGTATCTGTATTTCGTAAAGCTCTTAAGTCTTACCTCTACCTATGTTAATGATCTTGATGGAATAGTGCCTTATAAATGTTAATTGTTATGTTTTAATTAAAGGCAGGGTATACTTGTGGTAATTGTCAAAGACCAGTGTCCTCACTTGGTGTATCCCAACATGCGCATAAAATAACAAATTCTGGCTCAATTGGTCATCGAAGTTGCAAGAAAATGATGATACAATTTGCATATCATTTTGCTATGCTTTACCAAGGAATTCATTCACTGCCAGGTAATAATACTTCTCATTTTGCAAACAACAGTAAAGGCCTATGTAAATATAAAATTCTTACAATTTTGTTTCTTAAAACAACAACTAATTGCAAAAAAATAAAACTAATCCAGAGATACCTGTGAGCAATTCCATAAATCATTAAAATAATAACCACATTCTCGGCAAACAATGGAATCAATAACGGAGAGGTTTCCAAGCCGAATACCCTGGCAGGTGGTTCCGTCTGCGACACTTCTAGTGTAGCCATCGCGACGATATCGAGTGCCATGTATTATTTAGTAGCCGTAGAAACCACTGCAGAGGAAACGGCAATCAATCAGGCTTGAGTTGAACGAGTCTACTTCATAATGTCAGTCAGGAAGTTGGTTGAGAAATTGTTATATATATTTTTTTTTTCGGTCGCAAAATAATAACTACCCGTGTTGATTTCAGTCTTTAATCACCGGGATCTAATGAAATTCATATTTATGGCTTTTTGCTCACTTTCGGGTGGTGTAACGTACTGTGCAGTGCTGATCATTGATCAGTGTTCAACCACCTGTTTTGGTTACCACAGTTACCGATGTTGGATTCGTACAGATGCACTTTTCCAGTTTAGATTAAAAAATGATGACCGATTTCACCGGGCGACACAGATTTGATAAGCATGCACGAATGGAAAAAATTTCACTGGGTGAAACGGGCTACCAGCCACATAAAAACATGCTGTTTGTAACTGGTCCCCTGTGACTTTTTCGCAGGGACGTTATTTTAAAGCAATATGAGGGACCTCTTTGGTCTGAATGCACACTCATTACAGTGTCAGCACAAGCTTCCAAGAGCAGGGTTTGTATTGCACTTTCTTAACAGTATTTTTGTTGAAGGTTAGGTGTTGTTATTATGTCCTGGTATTGCCTGGTTTAATTGAAGTTTCGCTGTTTGTATAATTAGTTACGTTATAAATTTGGTTACATCTAACTGATGTGCCAATTTTGTATAATAAAGGATGCTGGCAGGGTTTTTCCAGCAGTCTCCTAAACAAAATCACTGTCCTATGTTGATTGACACCCCCTCTACCCCCCCCTCCCAAATAAACTAACCAAACAAACAAACAAACAACCAACAACAACAACAAAAGAAGAAGACAAAAGTAAGAACTTACACTGTACACTTACAAATGTATGTACAATGTACGTTCCCTATTTAACGGTGTAAGTTCCCTCCAAATTTATTGGCAGGTTTTTCTTCGTGTGACAAAATTTGGGTGAAAGAAAACAGTGGACTGCCTAAACCCTGACGATGTGTTGACACTAAAGTGAATTGGAGCTCCGTCAACATCTGGGAGATTAACTTCTACATCACAGAACACACAAAGAAAACCCTGAACCCAGTCTCAACGCTAGGTATGTTAGGGCCTGGAGGAGAGGACCACTTTGCTCGAGTTTAAGGGTAGACTTCTGCGAAGGGATGTTACTTGGAGCTTTGTCAAACTTCAGTCGTTCATTTTAAACAAATTGGAGCTTTGAGGAACTCTGTTCCTTTATTTAAAACAAATTGGAGCTTTGTGGAGAGCTCTAGTCCTTTATTTTAAACAAATTTGAGCTTGATGGAACTTCAGTCCTTCATTTTAAGTAAATTGGAGCTTTACGGAACATGGGTTTTGATTCTCACCTGAGTAATATGCCAGTGGTTTTTTTTCTACAGGACTTAAGCATACAATGTTTGACACACATCAGCGTATTGGTAAAACACAATATCATTCTTTATCGGCGGTGCAAGTTGAACATCAATTAAAAAATGATCTTGCTACACCACTGGTCTGGTGTCATTGCTCTTAACCCCAATACAACGTAATTATATCAGTCAAAATAGGCTCCTCTCAAGTCTGTTGATTCACCTCAAACCTTGAGACAGAATTAGCCCAAAGAAGACCAACTCCATACAGACACTGTCCAGTGCCCATCACTTCACAGGTACATGTACATCACTTCATAGGTACATGTACTGAACATCACTTTAAAATACAGGAGAGCTAGTTTTGCGAATTACAGGTCATCCAAACGGTTATGGTGCTGGCCGGTGTTGTACTTGGCGCAGGGCCAGTGATAACTTGAACTTTCCAGTTCCAATAACCCCCCCAGGAAAAAAACAACCCAGTCGTATAAGATTAATATCTGGGGCTGTCTTTGCCAGTTGGTGGTACAGATATGAAAGGCTGCTTTGTTTTGGGGCTCGTTTGTCCGAGGGAATCTTTATTATAAATCATTGAAGGAAATTTACAAACAGCTGAATGTTTCCACCAATAGCATAGACAAAGTACAGGATTGATAGTTATTGATTAATTTTGATGTAAAAGCTCTGATTATACAGTTTTGATACCAGTACCTAGAACACGACCAAAGCTGTCATGAAGGCTTTTCTCCTGGCAACTTCAGAAACTCAAAGGATGGGGATTTGTTTTCAAAAAACTAGACAGATTGACTAGTTTCTTTTAGTTTTTTTTTTTTAAAGTTTCTTTTACTGAGCATTTTTTTTAAATCTTGTAAAAAAAGTTTGCGTCCTTTCTTTTTGTTTAATTTTCATTGTGGTTTTAAAGGTTTAGGCAAAAAAAAAAATATATAATTTATCTAATGCTAATTGACAAGAAAGATACAAAAAAAGTCACCAGTGAAAGTTTCAGTTTAGTGCCTACTTGTTGAAAAAAAAACACCTGTTGCAGTAATTTCATCATGTTGAATCCACAGACATTTTCAAGTCGCCGTTGGAGATTTCAATTTTTCAAAATGCTTTTATTGATTTCTAATCAACGGTGGCACCAGTGGCATAACTAAGGGGGGCTTATATAAGATCATTTCTAGGTAAATTTTGGGCGCTTTTTCCATAGCAAAGTTTCAAAGGCAGGCTATGTATGAATGTGAATATAACATGTCCTATCTCAGCCTCTTTTTACATTTTCATCCCATTTTTCTCATAGAATCACTTTTCGAGTTGCCATGGAAGGGCCAAACAGCGCTCAACACACATTGGTGCAGGGGTAAAACACAAATACTGTTCTTTATTCCTGATGCAAATTTAACATCTATCAAATCATTGCAGTGTCACTGCTACAATATGTCCTACAGGGTCCAAACTGCTTCTAGCTAACAGGCAAGCTTGGTGGTCTAGTGGTAAGACATCTGCTCTAGAATGGCAAAGGTCAGGGATTTGAATTCCATTCCACCGAATTTTACTTTCGAAGTACTCCGGAAAAGTACAGAGTATACAATGCTTAGGACCCATCAGTGACGAGGTATAACACAAATAGTATCAAAAAGGTTGTTCAACTCTGGAGAAGGCCGTCAACAGTGGTGTTGTACCTTCCCTTTAATAATATACCGGTTGACAGCTCTTGATGCTGGTCCTGGCACTGTGAGATCTCCCATAGGAACAGCGGGGAGGCATACCCACACCTTGGGAACCAGCAGAGTACCCGCTTAACCACCGTCAATTCTCCCCGAGTAGTGACTGCCTGAACTTGAACTTGAAGGAGGTCAAGTATGGCACTGTCAGTGGCCCCTGCCAGCATCGGCAGTCACACAAATCACACACGCCTTGGAAGATTCTTCAGTGTAATGTGAACTGTGAACACTCTACTCCCGAAGCCAGGGCCCCATTTCATTGAGCAGCTTAGCAGAAAACATTGCTTAACAATTTTCTGCTAAGCAGATATGATACCAGTCATAAATGGTACATGTGACATGGTATTTGAGCTGGTAACCGTTTTCTGGTGGGCCCCCATTATAGAGCTGAATTTAAGCACAAAAAAGTAGCTATTAAGCACAACAAAATTATGCTTATGTACCAACCGGAGTAGGGTTACCAATCAAAACACCATGTCATAAGTACCATTTTGGACTGGAATCCTGCTCATTTTTGCTTAGCAGAAAATTGTTATGCAAAAAATGGTCTGCTTAAGCAGCTCTATGAAATTGGGCCCTGATTTTATCACAGGCCTATGTGATTGTACACACAAATTTAAAACATTCCAAAAAATAGTTGACATTGTCCTCTTGTCTTGGTTTGAAGTCAATTTACACATGTCTACTTAGAACAAAAAGAAAAAAGTGAGACGACAGAAATCCTAAGCCTGACAAACTCTGCAGCCGCTTGATATTTTTGATTACATGTATCTACATGTATTTCTGCGGGAGTTATGAATGTTGTGAAGCTGTAGACCTTGTTTTCAAGCAGACAAAATTATAAATCAAATACTAATATAACTGACAACAAGGACAAATAGATGAATACACTGGTAGGTGGAAGACAGTATATTGCTATCCAAGTGTAATAATTAGCTCTAGAAACCAAAGTACAATTGCACTGTCAATATTTCTGTAAACTATTTTCATTAGTGCCAGATGTAAATTGATTTCATGTACCCTCTTTTTTGTGTGTCAATAATTTAGGCATCTATGAAGATTTGTCGGCGAATTGGGAAAAGGGCAAATGTTCCAGTAGCAGACAGGTACGCTCTTTTTAGGTAATAAATCCTCACAAACTGGACCAGTCATTCAAACAATCAAAACATGATCAACAAAGGGTCCAGCTACAAGTTTGTGTAATTAAAAATGGAAGAGTACATCAGGGATAAGATTTGTCGATTGTGAATATTCCTAAAATTGGGCTGCAGGTTTTTTTTCCCCCTTTTTCTAAACCCTGATGTTACAATTCAGGAGGTTTAGAGACTCTGTGCATCACCAGAATGACAAAAGTACAGGTTTGGACAATTCCTTTCTCTCTTTGGAGGCTGCTTTAATTTGTCAGGGAAATTTAAAGGCTCAAGGAGATTTTGAGGAAATCCTGAAATCAGGAAAAAAATCCTGAGAGATCACAAAGCCTGATATATGCATTGAAAAAGCAGAAATAAATAAACACAATGTGAAAACCCCCAGTTTGTTTTACTTGTTTCGCACCACGTAAATTTGGTCCACACACGCCCTCACAGGATATAAAAAAACTAATGCGAATTGTTTTTTAATACCTCTGTGAATCATCAGGTCTGGCCCTAGCTGCAGATTGTATTCTACAGAACTCAGACAGCATCAAGTTTTATGGCCCTAGCCGGGAAACGAACAGTATAAGAGGTGAGCTCTCTACGCACTAGCCACCATGGGGTTGGGAAAAACACATAGTTACAGGTTGAATGGCTTCTGACTGGCACCCCTGAACAAAAATATTGACAAAATAAGGCGACCGCCAACATAGGGCTAGATAGCTCAGTTGGTAAAGTGCCAGCACGCTAATCCGGAGGTCGCTGGTTCAAATTCCGCTCTAGTCCATTTTTCTTTGTTCAACAACAAATTATTTAAAAACATCTCGCAGTCAGTTTCCCTTGTGGTTAAGCGCTTGAACAAAATACATAAATCACATCACAGTTCCTTCGCTTTAAAACCAACATCAACAAAACCCCGTTATCATTCAGCCAGTTTTGGGTTACCGGTGACCCCCTCAGGCTTTCCCCAAGCATTCATTGGGGGTCCTGGAAGTATTGACACACATGAATACCAGGGATTTCTTCATTTCCACCGCAGCGACATTATTACAACATTCCTGCGCCTCGTAATGTGACCAATGCTTTGTTTAGCTTGAAAGCCATCCACTGTATATGATACGACCGGATACTTTCAAGGGGGACAGTAGGGCGGTATTTTGTGCAGAAGAAAATCAAGTGGATGGCCTGGAATTTCATCTTTGAGAGGGCATGGACATTTTCATTTTTGCAAAGGGCCTTTCCATTAGAAAATCTTTGAAGTCTATGGGTGACTCTGAAGCACAAGACAAGTGCAACAGAGGCCATGGCCTCTGTGTAATTCCAGGCCTGCGGTATTTTGAGCCTCAGTCAGCAAATGAAACACCAACTCAACTAGAACGGCCCTGAATAAAATTCACTGTAGACCCGAGGACTCTTCATCTGCAGACTAAATTACTGTTGTTTCTTGAGGGCACTATAAAATTTGCCGCAATGTTCGCCTTTCATTCTGGATGTTCTGGATTTGAAAGAATACTGAGAAATCCGGCACAAGGAAAAAACAAAACGCCAATCAGTGCAGTGGCTTACATTACCAGCAGCGCCCAATCGGTAAAGTCAGGCAGGCACATTCCACAAACACAAGGGCGTACCGACTACCGCTTGGTTGGGTGTGACCCCCACCCCCCATAATTCTTATCTCAGTGGGCATTGAAAGCCTCGGTCAACAATTGAAGAACCGAATCATGTAGAATAAAAACATCCAGACTAAAATCAAGAAATTTTACAAAATCTGTAAGAATGTTTGTCACCGTTCTCGCTTAACAGTGGTCCGCCAAATGCCAGTTGCAACACATGAGGACCAGCCAAATACCCTCCAAGTGGTTCGGCCGGCTAGTTCAGTGTTAAAAAGCATCCTTATGAAATATGGATTAGTGAAAAAGCTGACAGACTAGAGACCTTTATCATGGTGCGGCCATCTTGATTTTCTCCTATTCAGCTCAATGTAACCAAACCGAGGCTGGAAGGAAAAATAATCTGGTACCTTTTTTTGTACAGTGAATATTAGCATCCAATACTGTTACTGGATACAGGGAACATGACCAAGATGGCGGCAGCATGATAAAGGTCTAGTGAAATTAAAAGCTCACTGGTCCCGATGGCCAGTCATTGAACAAGTTATTGGCAAACCCTGCTTGTTGCTCTTAGACATACAGTGGGGTGCACTCGGGCCTAGACATTTTATGCTTTGAAGAGTTTGAAATACAACTACTAATAATAAAAGTAAAACATTTGTAAAAGTGCCATCTATCTACAGGGCTTGAATTTGGGGGAGGGGGAAATGTTGTGTTTCCTTCACAACTTGTATATAAATTGTAATATTTACTTGATATAACATTTGCATTGTTGTTTGCAAGTAGACATTTATTAATTATTGGTATAGCAGGGTTCGAAATTAACGGTCGCCCGGTCGCCAAATGCGAGTGAAAACAGCGGCGGGCGAGTCAAAAACCTTCCTTTACTAGCCCGCCGGGCGAGTCAAATAATTTGTCCTTTTCACAATAAATGAGGGGTACACTACAGTGTTAAAATCCCAAAGAGAGATTATTTATAAGTTTGTAAAATGGTTTGGCAAGTCTTGACATTGCTAGATTTAATGATCGCGATCGCGATCACGATCGTTCATAAGTAAAACACCACGCACGCACGCACGCACACAACCACATGGCAGTGAGTTTCCCACAACGTACCCACAACGTTTGCTCGCCCGCCGGTAGTCCACACATGCACACAGCACATGGTGTATTGTACAGTACAACAGCAGGTCCAAAGTCCATCCTAAACAACATTTCGCACGCTGTGATTGGCCCGTTAAAAACATTAATATTCATAAGAAAGCTTGGCTAGCCTCCAACTCTGTACACGTTCGCGAGTCGAGTAAACAAATGCTGCACAATGTGGCGCACGCCAGCGGATTCTGCACTATACACAGCGTTGGGTTAAGGCTATTCAAGCGGCATTGACAACTTTTGCCGATTGAGGGCGTTGCAGGGCAAAGTTCATTGACTTTTTCTCAATCGTGCGTCGTTGATCGATCGTTAACACGAAGATTTCATTGCAAAGGAAGTTCTATAAAACTGATTCTCAAATCACAAATCCATGAAAATGGCTGTTGATTAAAAAAGGATTACTGAGGGCAGAAATTAGGGGATAAGATAGTCCAAAAACGCAAATTTCCGTGTGTGTGTTTTTTTTTTTTTTTGATGCTACGAAAATTGTGTGCATCAATACATACGGGCGAGTGAAAAAACTTGCGGGCGACCCAAGATCTTGGTTGACTCGTCCGGCGGGCGAGTGAAAAAAAAAGTTAAGGGAAACCCCTGTATAGACTTAAGTTATTTAATAGATGTTAATTTTGCATCGGGGATAAAGAATATTAGTTTTGGTTTTACCCTTACACCGTGCTAACACACATCGGTGTAAGGGTAAAACCAAAATTAATATTAAGTTATTTAGTTTCTCTACCAGACACAGTTGTTCACTTTATTGCAAGTGTGTAAATAATGTATATTCGGTTTGCAGTAACACCATGTGTATGCTACTAGCTATGTAGATTTGTTCTTGGAGAACTAGGTCTAGCTATTTTCGCTAAGAACAAATCTACATAGCTAGTAGATAAACACTTGGTGTTACCGCAAACCAAATATACATTGATACCTCACCATGCAAAGCCTAAAAAAAGTATATGTGTGTAAATAAATGATGAGTTTTTTTAGTTTTTTTTAAGTATAAGGTGAGAGAAATTCCTTGAGATACGGTGGTGTCTTTTGGAGAACAGTGGGAGCCAGCACGTTGGCAAACTGGCGTCCATACACCCTCCCGGAGAAAATACAGTCCAGATGCTTCACAGTGGGCAACAGAGGCAATTGCCTCCATGCCCCTGGTGGTCATCGCCTTCTTTAAATGGTACCCCTTGAAACGTCCCAATAGAAATGTACACTTTCCTCATAGAGGTGCCCTTTGCGAAGGAAAAAACACCTTGCTGCCCTTGCTTTCAAGAACAAAGTATCAGGCCTGAAAATGCTCAGGCTATGCCCCTGCCCCCACAGTACGCTGAAATTGCTTATAAAATATCCAGACTGTACTTTGTCAATTGGGTTAATCAATCCACCCAAATGGCGTACACACATTATACTTGCAGTACGATTGTTAATGACAATTGAACAGGAACGCAATTAAAGTTAAGTGAGTTCTTTATTGTTGCCAAATTCTGTTATCATTAATTTTGCACGCGATGGGGATAAACGGCTTACGTTTTTTTTTCTCAAGAGACAATGTCAGCGAATTCAATGAATTATTAAGAAGGATGGACGCAACAAAATAAAATATGCAGCGTTTTAATTTGATGCACGATACACATCATAAATGAGACCAATGTTAAGGTTTTAACAACTGACTTTTTTTTAAGGTCATCTTTAGTTTGGCATGTCTCTCTGAAATTCCTTTTCTTGTCAAAAGAGGAACACGTCGTTCAACTTTTGTTAAACTCCATTCTATTTACCCAAAGAAATGGCAGACTAATGGCGCATTTTGTGCTGTTGGGTGTTGAATAAACAAATAAATAAACATAATACTGGGCTTAGGTTATCTCTTTGTGTAATACCGGGTCATTTATTCTTTGGTATTTTTTTTCTTTTCATTTGTGCATTTTGTCGTTGTCTGCTTTGTATCATAACTAACATCTTGTACATTAAGAGACCATAATTCAGTAAGTGTATACTGCAAGTGTGTTCTTGCTCAGTAGTTATGAAATAAAAATAAACCATTAATATAATAAATAAATGAAATACTGCCATGGAGTAGAATTTGTGGATTTTTGCTTGGGGAATTTTTCAGAATTATCTCCGCTATTCCTGAATGAGATACATGGATGGCTGGTCTCAGCATTCTGACAGCCTGCTGTCGTCATCATTGTTAACTTGTAGTTTTATGGATACCTTTGAATCCTACCATTACACTTGGGCTGGTACCAAGTGATTTGTAATGCTGTACGAAATCAAGTAATACGCCACAAGGGAAAATGATTGGGTAAATTTGTTGAACAAAGAAAATTTGATCAGAGTCGGACTTGAACCTGCGGCCTCCAGACTACCAACTAAGTGCCGGTGCTCTACCAACTAAGCTGTCTAGCCCTAATGTTGGCGGTCGTCTTAATTTGTCAATATCTTTGTTCGGGGATGCCAGTCAGAAGCCAATCAACCTGTTACTGCCGTGTAGTTGCACCAAGTTCACGATACAACCTGGGAAGCGGCAGCAGAGGGATCACCTTAAGGGGATGCAACTTTTTATTTCAAACATCAAGTTAAATAAACCACAAGGGAAAACTGACTTTGGGTTTAACAAAAGAAAAACTGACTAGAGCAGGACTGAACCTGCAACCTCTGAGTTAACATGCCGGTGCTCTACATACATGTACCAACTCGTCGTGTGCCCGGTAAAAGGGCGTAAGGCTCTATAAATCCTTACGCCCTTTTACCGGGCACACAAAGTACTGTTTTTCAGTAATGAAAGGACGTACGCAAAAAAATGGCTCCTCTGACAAAAATTATGGTGTTAATGTTACATTTTTGTTGCTAGAATTACCCCAAAGACATGTTTTCTCATTCCCATGTAGATTTTAACACAGTATAATGATTTATGAATGGCAGAAAACCGATCAAACTTTCGCGCTCAGTTTTCTTGAAACACAATTTTGCACATTAATTGCTTACGTCCTTTTACCAGGAACTTTATCGTTATGTCCTTTTACCGGGCACACAACGAAACTGATAAGCTATCAAGCCCCAATGCTGGCGGTCTCTCTATTTTGTCAATATCTTTGTTTGGGAGTGCCTGTCAGAAACCATACAACTGTACGTAAACACAAACGCTATAAATGTGTGTACACCAGATGTGTGATCCAATCGTTGAAGTTGACTATAGAGCCTTTTGCATCAATCTGCGTGACACATAGGAGACATTCACTTGTATTCAAAGAAGAAAACCAAATCAATAATGTTGTTATGTCATTGTCCATTTCTTCTTGGCTGCCCATACCAATCATACTGTGTTTGGACTCAGTAACAATGAGTGTGTTCTTCACTGCAGGATAAAAGCAGTTGACCCTCAAGGCAAGCTGAGATCAGAAACACTTTCAGTGCTGTCAGCGGCAATTCTGTATAAAGCCGTTTGATCAGAAACACTCGGATCAGATGATCAACAAGTTGTAAATCTGTGCAGAGTACGCCAAGCTTTCAAAATGAAGATGAAAAACTTGACGAACAAAGAACCAAATAAGACATGGTTTGCATGGTGGAAGGGTGATAGACATAAGAAAATTTGCAGTGACACCATGTAGATAGATCTCTTTTGATTGATGGTGGTTCTGAGAGGAACCATAGAGCTCAACGTTTCGGACAAAGTATTGACAAAATAGGGAGACCGCCAACATTAGGGCTTATTAGCTCGGTTGGTAAGACTGCCGGCATGTTAATCTGGAGGCTGCAGGGTCAAGTCCCACTCTAGTCAATTTGTCTTTGTTCAAACCCAAAATTGTTATAATAAAACCCAGGAAAATCCCTAATTATGTGACAAAATAGAAAACTCCCCTGTGACAAAACTATGATCACAGTCCCTTCCACACGAGCACCAGTAACAAAGGTCCTCGGTAAATGGGTGCAAGTTGTCTGTCACTTCGTTCCATTGCGAGTATTTAACGAGCTTTCTTAAAACACTTTTTTAAAACTTTTTTTTTTTGGGGGGGGGGGGTAAAGGTCACGATTGTTCATTCACTGTCAATTCTACTAGTGACAGTTCTGTGGATGAGAATAATGATATCGCCATAGGAAGGGTTTTTGGTTATGGCACAGTTATCATTTCACACTACATATCAGGGTGATTTTAACATGGTTGCTTTTTTTGGAGGAGGTCTGGATCTCTGTTAACAAAAAAACAAGGGTCCTTGGTTATTATTTAACACGGATAACGTTCACACAGCTTGATTTTGCTAGTTTTTATGACTGATGTGATTTCAGTCTCTTGTTAAAATTTTTGTGTATCTGGGACGCAACGCCGTTAAAATTTATCAGGTGTCAGCCTCGCGGGATAGGAAGAGAGGGAGGAGAAGAAAAAAAAGGCATGACCCCAATCAGAGGTCTTGATGGCACATACCGCGGTACGGTGCTTTCCTAACAAACCATGTAGGATCAATCATTGGAGAGCAACAAGAAAAACTCAGCAAGCAGTGATTCTGATTTATAAAGCAATTGGGAGAGTTCCTGTCCGACCGACCCACATGGGAAAGGAGTCCCGGCATGACGCGTGGGAGGTAAATTGGATAAGGAGAGATTGGTCTTTTGTTTCGGTATTCAATGGAATGTTTATTTCTCTCTCTTTTTTTTTTATGATGCGGGGAAATTGCTTACAGTTGATTGTAATAATGGATGGTGAAATGTTACGATTGACATTTCCCGATTGTTTTTCATGAGATGAAATCAAAGAAATTTTCTCAAGAAATGTGTGCCCTGGAGGTTAAAGATGCTATCCGCAGGCCTGGAATTTCATCTTTGAGAGGGCAGGACCATTTTCATTTTGCAAAGGGCACTTCCACTGGAAAGATTTTCAGTCTTTGGACAAAATTTTAAGGGGCATAATGGCCAAGACCAGGGCAACAGAAGTCATTGCTTTTGAGTAATTCTCAGGCCTGTTTCCAGCACTTTTTCATTGCCACAATCGAATATTATGTTTATGAACATGCACAAAATTCCTAAAGAAAAATTTAGTGTGTTTTGTTTTTGACTTGTGTGTGTGTGTGGTTTTTTTTAAGGGGAGGGGTGGACAATTTCTCTTTCATGTTGGTGACATTTTCACTGGTTGGTTGTATGGTGTGTTTTTGTTGAAAATCAAGAGGACTGAAAAGAATTTACTCTTTCAAACAAAATAATGATGTGAGGAATCTATACCAACAAGTGGTATTTTCTTACTTAATGAATCCTTTTGATATGTGGGTTTGACTGAACCCAAAGCAAGGACACAGGGTCCTTCAAACTCACTTGACCATAATTGTTTTTTCCCCCTAAAAATTGTCTCATAGATGAAGTACATTAAAGGTACTCAATAATAAATTACTAAAAATGTTATCAATGGGTAGCGTCAACACTGCATTTGCCACAGCTACGTTAAAGGTTTTGGCACTAACCTCAAAAAGAAACAGCATAATTTGTTACCAGAAAGCCCATGGTAGTAAGCATCCTGCGAAATTATTTTGTCTGAAGTGCCCCCCCGTTGATTAGAAATCAATAAAAGTGTGACGAAAACAATTTGAGTCACCACAGATCGCCTATAGGCGACTGTCTGATATTTGAGTGGTGTCCATTTGAATGCTGCCCTCAACAAGTACATGTAGACACTGTAAAAAAAAACCTGAAACTGTCACAGATGTGACTTTTCTTGTATCTTTTTTGATAATATTGCTCATAAATCAGCATGAAGTTGACAAAAACCAAACGATGACCCTACCTTTAACATTAACAAATTCTGTTTGAATGTTTGCTTCCGTACAATGTCTTTACAGGCTTGTGGATAATACAATGTAGGAAACAGAAGCCATTCGTGCACAAAGGGACACTCACTATTGAACAAACTTACAATTTATTTACCATTCACAGAAAAGAGTTTACACACGAACAGGATCAATGGCAAATACTTCTCTCCGAAGGGCAGTCCACAAAACATCCATGGTGTTGTGTAAAGTGCCGGGGAGGGCTATGTAAATACACTGAGTAATTGATCAAGTTACATCCCAAGTGCTAAGGACTTGTGTATTTAAAGGCACTGTATTCTTTTGATAATTACTCCACAAGTTAGTGGCGATCAAAACTTACTGGGTAAAGAGCGCTGGAGAGCTGTTGATATTATAACATTGTTAGGAATGGCCCCCTTTGAAGCAATGTAGTTTTAGAGAGGGAGGTAATTTTTCACCAACAAATTTGAAACTGAGAATTTGGTTTCAGGAATGGAGGCCTTTTTCTGGCGTCTGAATGCACACATTTTTATGCAACAAGAGTGGGTTTTGTTTTTCCTTTCACTATTTCCTTACAACTTCGATGACCAATTGACCATAATTTTTCACAGGTTTTTTATTTTATGCTCATGATGGGATACACCAAGTGAGGATACTGGTCTTTGACAATTACCAAAAGTATACCCTGCCTTAAGTGCAACCAACATGCACAACATTGATTTTGGGTTTTCTTTTACCTTAACACCGATGTGTGATTCTAAAGCACTGTATACTCAGTATACTTGGGTGGGATTCGAACCCACATCCCCTCCGTTCTAGAGAAGACGTCTTCCACTGAACCATCAATTGTTTACTCATTTAAAGGTGAGGTCATCGTTTGGTTCTTGTCAATGTTGTGCTGATTTATAAGCAAACTTATCAGGAAAGATACAACAAAAGTCACCTTTGAAAGTTTTAGTTGAATACAGTGTCTGATTGTTGAGAAAACAGCAACAACAAAAAACCAAGCGTCAAGGTATTTTCACCAAGAATGTCAAATCCATCAACATTCAGAAAATTGACAATGGGTACCAACCAAATACTCTGGCTGCATTGAGGGAAGAATTCAAACGGACATCACAGGTATTTCCAAATGTCACGGGCACGAGCACTTCAGACGAAATATTTTTGCCGGATGGTTACTGCCATTACCATCTTTAAAACAAGTAGGCTTTCGGAACAAAATTACACACATTTTTTTCGGGGTCATCATCAAAATATGACCCTACTTTAAAGTTCTCAAATCTTTTAGTTCCACAAAAAAAATTCTGAGTTCCATCACAAAAAAAACCCTGAACCTCCAGACTCAAAATGGAAAACTAGCCTTCCAATATTTTTTTCCCAGGCCCTAGGCACAGTGCCTACTGTGCATATTGGATAATCCGAACCTGTCTACATGTGTTTGTGTTTCTTTCCTAATGTATATTCTTGAAGTTTGTTGGCGAAAGGAGATAAGTGCAAAAAAAAAAAAAAATCATTCTGACAAATCACAGTCCTGACACTGTACACAGAACACACAACTGCATAATTCACCTGAAAAACTGTGGCACTAACAAACATACAATCCCCAACTGTTTGATGTGTACATAAAAACACTGATGTGAACATACCAGGTACTTCATCAATCAATCCGTGGGGTATCCACCGATTGTATACATTTATTACACATCAGCCCTGAAATGCACGTAGGCCCCCAACATTACATTGTAGAATCAACTTTGATTCATGCTTATGAATTCCCTCATATTTCACACCCGTCAAAGCAGTAAACTTTGAAAAAACTCTGTGTGGCCATCTTGATTTGCTCCCATTCAACTCAAGGTAACCAAACCGAGGCTGGAAGGAAAAATAGTCTGGTTCCCTTTTTAACATCCATGACTGATACAGAGAACATGACTAAGATCTATCAAGCATGATGAGCAAATCGCCAAGAGTTCTCAAGAGTGGTTCTATTTGGCCCCCGATTGTTTTTTTACCGTGACAACAGCGGAGATCGACTGCAATGCAAGAAGCTTGAGTCTCTCTATGGAGCTACGAATCCACTTGACTGCGATCAATTGCTTGTTGACATACTGGGAAATTACCTTTTGTCGGTCCATTTTGTGTCACCCCCAGAACACAGTTGATAAGCCTCATCCAGAGAGCACATGTGCAATACTTAGCAATAACACAAAGTACAGATAATCTATCAAAATAGTACCAATGTAAATTGTGTGTAAATTGTGCTATAACCCGTGGACCTTTTGCCTGGGTAGACAAAAGCCCATGACATTTTTCAACTTTACTTCTCAATTCTGACACTAACTATCCATTACAAATGGCATTTCCTAACTTAAAGAGAGCAGTTTGCAGCACTCCTGATATTTCTTAACATTTGCTAAACTGATTTTTGAACAGATTCTTGACATACTCAGTGCTGTTAACATTTTTAACAAGTTACAGGACCTAACAAGTAGTGACTTCGAAATTACACTAATTAGAATGACTGACGTACCACTAGATTTGACATTTTGCGTTTTCACAAAGTCTTGACTATATCCATTGAATAACAAAGCGCTGGCACGGTGCCGAACATGCACAGTTTGACTTTTGCGTTTACAGGAACCGACGAACCTGCAAACCAATTTAAGTTGGTTTCCACGAACCATCAATTCTCAATATGCATTGGTTTGTAGACAGCGTTCTGCGTGCATGTTCACATTTTTCCTTTTTCAAATGTGTTAAGGAATTAAACACTAATAAAAATAGTTGCAAGATCGATAACCTACATGTAATTGACCATTATATATGACTCAAGAAGTCAGCTTTAATAGTGGCAGTTTAATTTAAAAGGCAAAATAATAAGCAGACCGCGAAACAGCAGTTTGAAAAATACTTCAACTTCAAACTTGATTTTTCTCCACACACAGAATTTCAACTGCTGATGCAGATTCGCCATGTTGTGGGAGCGGCGACAATATAAGGGAAATTTCTCATTGCTTACCATAACGTCGTAGACACCTGCAAAACAGCCCTGCATCAGAAACGTCAAACAAAATTCTATGCGCTTAGAAAAATAAATTGCACTGACCGCGTTTAAACTGACTCGCTCATTGTGTGTTGTGTAATTATGAATTTCAATTTTTGCTTGTTGGCGTTTAAATAAACAATTTACTTTATTTTGTCTCATTTTCTTAGAACATCTTCAAAGGAGAGAGAAAAAACAAAGGGTTAATGACCTTACGATCTACGATGCCCGCCTTTTCGTCATTAATTATGTTGGACAGAGTACACCAGCCCATTAAGTCAATAATGGTATCTAATTGTCCACTAATGACGTGACATTGGGATGGAAAGTCATTGAACCTTAAAGAATACCTTTACTTTGTTTAAAGGCAGGGTGTACTTTTGGTAATTACTCCACAAGTTAATGACCATAAAAATTTACCGGGTAAAGAGCACTGAATAGATGTTGATGTTATAAAACATTGTTAGAAACGACACCCTTTGAAGTAATGTAGTTTTCGAGAAAGAGGTCATTTTCAATCCAAAATTTGAATCTGAGAAAGGGTTCAGGCATGAAGCCATTCTCAGGCATCAGAAAGCACACAATTGTATGCAACAAGAGTGTCTTTACTTTCAGTATTTTCTTGCAACTTTGACGATCAATTAAACCCAAATTTTCACAGGTTTGTTATTTCATGCATATGGTGGGATACACCAAGTAAGGATACTGGTCTTCAACACTTACCTAAAGTATACCAGGCTGCCCATTATTCAAAACTTTATTTGATTTATTGACACTCTGATGAAATTAATTGCCTGATTAGATGTACCTCATTTATCAACAATTTATTTATTTGCTTGTTTGTTTGTTTGTTTGTTTTCTGACATCTTGTTATGTGCTTATTTTATTTATTTCTCTCTCTCTCGCTCTCTTCATAATGTTTTTGTTTTGCACGACAAAACCAAGAAAGTTACCACAAAGTTACCCCACTAAAAAGTGCCTCAAATACGGCTTCACAATCGGTCTACTTTGACAATCTAACTTTGTATACTTCACAAAGTATGCACGTACAATTTTCTAAACATGCTGCAAGGTGACAAACAAAGACTTTTATTAAGGTGTGATGATGGATCTTTGCAAGGATCCCATTGGAACATGAGTTACGACTTTAAATAAAAGTATTTCCCATTTGTATGAAAGTCAAACAGTGCATGCCTATACACTTTACAATCCCTCACCCACTACATAGCCCCCAAGGGCTGGAGCTGTGCATTGACCAACACTAACACAATTTTACTAGCCTGTGTGATTTTTTATTGATATTTTTTCGTCAAACCATGGTTACCCGCATGACATATAAAAGGAATCATATCTCTGGCTTTCTAAATAACTTCCATGACATTGTGATTTGTTTTACTTAAATCAATGGCAGATCTCAACACGTGGAAGACTTTAAATATATCTCGGCTCAAGTTGCTAACAGCAGGAAAGATTTCCTGACAAGAGAAGAACAAGCAGGGTTTGCCCTTAACTTCTTTAGTGGCTGGCCAGCAGGACCTGTTAGCTTGTCATTTCACTTAGTCCATGCTTTCCAACACTGAACTAGCCAGCCAGACCACTTGGAGTGAATTTTGACTGGTCCTCAGGTGTTTTAACTGGCATTTGGCCAGCCGACCACTGTTAAGGGACAACGTTGGGCCGCATTCAACATGCTACATCTCACATGGTAATCGAACATCTCCAGAGCAACCAAGAATCACCTTCTTCAGGGTCTGTGTAGAAATTGTAGAACCCATTCTACTATACAGTACCAAAACATAGGCCATTAGGAAGGAGCTTGAGCAATGCCTGGATGGCACATACAACCAGACTACTGATGAGTGTTCGAAATTTTTTCTTGATAAACCACCCAAAGAAAGCTGAAATCTATAGAAATATACCACCGATCTTGACAACTGTTGCTTGGAGGCATGCAAGTTTTGCTGGACACTGATTCCAGGATATTTCTTTTTACTCAGCATCAAATTCACAAAAATCATGAAGTAAAAAAATTGTTAAGAATGCCCCAGATTGCATAATAAGTAGGCTGTTAAAACCAAAGATTAACACCAAGTAGGCAACATTCCGAGAACCTTGTTTCAATTCAGCGTGCTTAGGCCAAACTTCCAAAACTTGGGTCCAGAATGCCCCCACAGTGTTGAAAAAACCTGAGGAGAACCTTGGTACTAAAACTGAACCCTTTTATCATCATCAGTGTTCACCATGGGCGTGATGTGAGGTACAGTACAACATAAGACTGTCAGCAAAGTGCCTTCACTGTCCCAAACCTAAACCTAAAACAACCATGTCAATAAACATGCCGCAGCATCCAGAAATTCATCTGAAGGATTTGCAGAGGGTTTGAATGAGGCTGAACAGAACTACATGTATATGGGCGCGCATTTGTATAAATCATTGAAATTTATGGGTCTGCTTAAAAAACACCTGCGCCATTTACAAAAGATTATCGTGTACACGGTGTACTAATAATAAATAATTAGATGACTTTAGGTCCGTCGCTGTTTCATTTACATCTTGGGTGCAGTATTTCCAACAAATAAAACAGTTTACAAATCTGGTGGGTGGATCGTAGAAAAAAAAATCTGAAAATGGGAAGTTATTTTTCAAGTTTAAATAATTTAGCTCTAGGAGTAACAAAGCTCAACAAAAATTTGTAAATCGAGAATTGGGTTGGATGAATGTGATAAATGCAGTGTTAAGACCACTTCTTAATTAAAAAAACATTATTTTTAAATCAGTTTACAATAAACACTATTGATGAATAAGTCTGAAACTAGGATCCAAATTTTAGGGAGGTACGTTGAAATGATGGCATTTGTCCACCTTTTGGTAACCCCTGGGGTTAAGATTTCACAGAGCTTTTAGGAACAGTGTCCTCAGCACTAGAGAAGTATATCAAAGAGCAAGAATTCATTATATCTGGAAAAATTAATGGTTGATTTTCTTTACCAGGCTCTGACTGAAAAAGTCTGAATTCAGATAAGAGTCTGAAACTAATCCCTGAATACAATCTCCGCCCGAATTTCAAAAAAATCTCTGCAAGGCTAAAGATCTGAAGTATGAGTTATCACTGGACCAGAATTAATTTTTTTGAACAAAACCTTAAAAATACTTCAGTTATATTTACTGAACTTTCAAGACAGAGATTTGTGAATTGAAAAGATATAAAAATCATGTTTGGGAAAAACTCTATTAACTGCAGGACTTGTTTGGTAGTGGGGGTTGCTGGCCCACTGCTAAAATTACTAAACACAGATCATTATTTCAGTGAGCCAGTGAGAAGTTCAGGCCCTAACAGAGTATGCATTCCTTCGGAGACCCCTGTTAACATTATCTAATGTTACAATTTGCCCATGACAAGACGCACCATCCCGTACATTTTAATTAAAAGCAAATTAAAAATTCTCCCTGAACACCGATCACGGCACAGATATAATATTGGTTCAGTATCGATCCCCTCCACACCAAGATAACGTCATGTGTCAACAGCTTGCATAGGATGAGGTGTAATTAAATACCACTTTAAAAACAAAAATCAATCGCACGCCATTCGGCGACTGATCTGCGGAGCCCCGGAGCTTTATTATACGACGCGTTGCTAAGCCCGCCCTAGTGACGGACGCTCAGACTTTACTTTGGGCAGATGGTGGGCCACCTTTCTTTTATGAGTGCATCTCGAATGAGGCAATTCTGACTCTCGGTGAGTATTAATTAAACACAATGGGGAATAATGTGTATACTACTGCCCAGACTGTGTTTGTATTGGTTGAGATATAAACACTTGACATGCTTAGTAACTTGATCAGTTGGCTTTTTCGTGAGTAAATGTGAACAAAATCAGGTATTTTTATGCACCGCAGTCACTTGCAAAGTAGCAGATTTATGTTTCATTCCTAGTAAGCAGGATTGGCCCTTTAATTTTTTTCAGTGACGCCATTAGGACCAGTTAGCTTGTCATTTGTCTAGTGTAAAAGCTTTTTCACTGGTCCATATTTGATAATAAATAGGGATGCTTAATTTGAGAGAATTTTGACTGGTCTTTGGGTGTTTTTAACTAGAGTTTGGCCAGCAGACAACTGTTAAAGGAGAACATAGTTGCTGAATAGTACTAGGTTTGTGTCTAGCTCACATCCTAGTACACAACCATGACAACTGTAGCTACATGTAGATCAAGGTGCTTACATATAACTATCCCTATTCATAAGGCATACTACATCAACTTTTCCTCAAACTTTCTCAACTCCCTGGGGACCGTACAATCTCAAACTGCTTATATATGCACTACAGGATTTAAGCAACATGTCTATTAAGCCCTAGAAGGTTACTGTTTAATGTTTATATTATACATCTGGGTCAAGAGAAGCGATTGATGGCTAAGTGTCTTGCTCAAGGACAAAAAAAGTCAGACCACTTGACCAGGACACGACACAAATAAAAATTCCTCACTCACTACTAAATTTTCAGATTTTAATTTTTGGACTTTCAACTCCAACAATTTCTGCTCCTTTAAAAACAACAAATAAAAACAGAAGAGAGGAAACTCTCGGATTATAGACTCTTAGCTCACCTCTCTCAAACTTGGAACAAAAACATTAGTTTGGCATCTTACCTTTGCTTTTGTGTTGATGTGTGCTCCGAGTTCATACAGTCTCTCCGCAATCACAATTTTGTTATCCTTTACAGCAAGCATGAACGATGTGTATCCAGTCTCCTGGGGTGGAAGAAAAAATTACACATTTAAGTAGAAGGAAAATTTTTTTTCAAGAAAGCTGAGTAGGTGAAAAGTGCAAAATAAGCCCCAAACTGTGCAACCAGCATTTGTCTGTGGAGTGGCTGAGTTCTTATTTTTGTAAGCTACCACGTGTGTCCCCTTGATAAGTGTTGTTGTTGTTTTTTAGTACTCTTCATCAAATCGCTCTTTGCCCAAATCTTCTAAACCTCTTTTTATTTGTAATTTTGATGCTCGTTATTTTCATTTTCCAATAGTATGAATGCATCCCAGGCACTCAGGAAGGACATTTCTTTGACAACTGATGGGGTCGACCGGGTAAAACAAGACGAAATAATAAATTTAAAACAAATAAACAATACTGTTCTACGAAAAAAAAACTAAACGCAAAGTTCACAATTCAATGTACCTTAAATGCATAAATCTTTCATTCGACCCTAACCGTTCCAAACCCTTCAGAATCCAACTGCATGTTTTGTTTGCTTCTGTTGGACTGAGGATTGCTTTTTAGCAAACATGGAATCAGGCATACATGTATGCCTCACTACAGTTTGGACGCTAAGGATTGTACCTTACAGATGATCTTTCCCACCCTCCCCCCCCCACCCCATGATATTAGTTTTAGAAATTTGTCTAAACGTACACTACTGAGTTAAGCATCCTAAATGGCAAACCAAAAAATATGTGTAGACATCCAGAAGTTATTTTATTGCATTTAAAGAAACCGATGTTACCAAATTGTTTTGGACAGGCTCCTCCCCTCAAGGTCAAGGTAAGCTATACCAGAGGGTCAACATAATGGTCAAAGGTCATGACCTGAAAAGCAAAGTATTGCTCCACTGAGTTGGAAGATAACCACTTCTGATAGGACGTGTTTTGAGATCAGAAGTGTAGAACACATATGTGTAATATACAGTACTGTCCCATGCACAACATATAGTCATACTCTAAAGTAAACCCTAAAATGGAACCCTAAAATCACAAAAAGTATCATCTTTTCACTGAAGTTACGGATAGGATTTGATTTGAGGATTTGCATGGAATTCCACAGAGACCTTTGAGGCCATGGCCCCTGTTGCCCCTGGTCTTGGCCCCCCTTCAAAAGTTTCCCATAGACTCAAAGATGTTCCATTGGAAATGCTCTTTGCAGATGGCTTCACCCTCTCAAAGCTGAAATTCCAGGCCTGCTTTAGAAATCTCAAAATTGAAAAACGAATCTCCACAATGACAACAGCACGTGTTGCTCAGAAATTCACTGGATCAGAAAAGACCCGAAATGTGTTTTTTGTTTTAATTGTTGATGTTTGCTGAGCTTTTTGGAGAAGACTTGGATTTGAAAACCTAACCAACGATTTAGTCATCATATGTGGGAGTAATCGATTGTGTCTGTGAGTGGAAGAAAACTTGTTCTGATGTGAGGTTTGTTCTACTGGTCATAAAGCTAAAATTACTGCACCTGGTCTGGCTGTCCAGTGGGCATTTTGAGTGATGGATTTACGTTAAATTTGTATGGGCACATTATGTAACAATCAGGAATGAAATTTGGAGAGCAATTTTTCCCCCCATTATTTCAAATTTCACTCAGTATTCGGCTAAATGAAGGTCTTCCTTTAAAAGGCCTGAAAAAGTACTGTAGGTACATGATATAAAAAATTAGAATCCAATTTCTTTAAAGGTCATAGTTGTCTATTAGTCAGGCTTTTGTGCGCACACAAATGAATTATTCATTCAATTATTTATGGGAAAGAAAACTCATCACTGTGACTGGTCCTTGTACTGGGAGAGCTCTTTAGATAATACTCCAACCTTTAAAAAATGTCCCCTGCAACTTCTCCACGGAAAAATGGCAACAAACGAACATAACAATCATCCAAAAAACCCTCAGGGACTTAATTTTGTGATAATGATTCTGAAGTGCTGTTCACGCCCCCCCCCTGTCCTTCCCTGTATGACTGAACGACACCTGCACAGAATCAGTAATCCGTGACAATTTTCACTGGGTGCTTTTTGCGGATTTTCTGGCCTGTGACTTGTGGATGTTCCAGTCACAGAGGCGGCGTTTCTTCATTGTTTGGTTGCTACGGCAACGGTAAAGTGGCATTTAAACCAACTGAAGTGACACAGTGCACAAAATGTGGCGGACCCGACCGGCGCACAAACAGAGTACTTGTGAAGTTGCAATCGCATTACCTGGGCACCTGTGATTTTGTAGTCAAAGCAATTGCCACTTGGCTTTTTCGGATGGGGGGCCCCTATAACAATGTATCAATGGTTATAAGCTGTAAATTGTTAAGTCATTCATGATTCATCTCCTTTTTTTTTTTGCAGTCCTGGAATCTTTCATGCATACTCTGCTTGAAATTTTTCCATTCGTTTCAATATTTATGAGGCCTGTTCATACACTCAGAGTCTCAAATTAGTCAATTTATGAACTATAATCATAACAAAGTGTTTTTGATAGCATTAAAAACATTCTGCAGGAAAACGCTGTTTTAACAATGCAAAGTGCATATTCATCTATATTTATGTTTGTATGAAACTTGTTTCCTAGGCCACAAATCAGCACTATTCAGCATTGTTTAGACGCCAGAAAGTCATTTATGAGGTGACAGCCTTTCATGTCTATGATTATGAACGCAGTAATGTAGTGTATGTTTAATTGTTAGTTGCACTACATGTGTGTAATTGCAACCCTCAATCTTCCATAACCATGTAAAACTTATTCCACCAGGGCCCGATCTCATAGAGTTGCTTAAGCACAAAAAGTAGCTAAGCACAACATAATCTTGTTTACCAGAATAAGGTTACCAGCCCAAATACCATGTCACATAAACTACCTGTAACTACATGTAGTATACTGCTAAATTTATCTGAGCAGACAATTTTTATCAATATTTACTGCTTAAGGCAGCTCTGTGAAATTGGGCCCTGCTTGTGCAGTGTTCCTGATAACAAATTAATTCTGAAAAGTTTACCATGCCCTTTACTAACCTAAGGTTTTAGTACTAACCTTAGTTTTACATAGCATAATTTATCAAGGAAACAATTGAACTCGTTTGGATGCACAGAAAACATACACAGTACAAATAAAACTTACTACAAGTACAAGTTTCAACAAATATTCCTATTTGTTTCTATATGAAACTGAAGGGTGGGGGCACAAACCAGTACCCTCATTATTTTTTAATCAGTATTCAGTCAGTGAACGATTTCCCTTTAACAAAGTGCTACACAAAATGTACCAGTAGCTACTTTAAAAACTTCATTTGCTAATCAATGTTATTGCTTGCATTCAGTGTCAACAAAAAAAGGTTCAATAAAAAATTGTGTTAATGCAAAATTGCAAATTTTCTAGACGAAATCATTCCCTGATATTGCAGGTAGGGCATCATTAATAATGATATTAAATTAAAATCACTACTATTTTGTTGTTAATAATGATAAATAAACTCACCTCATCAGCTCTGTTTATTTCTGGGTCCCCCTTCTCCGCATTCCTAAGTATAGATTCAATACTGCCCCATTCTCCACGCATGCACAACATCAGCAGCCGTCCATTGGTCCCCAGACCCTGCTGGGGCCCACCACTACCGCCGGCGCTGCCCGGTGGTGGACCCACCGCGGACCCGGACGACACGCTGCTGCTCGCCACGGACGACCCGGCCACGGACACCGTATCCGACATGATGACCACAGTAGAGTGTGGAAGACCCAAGCGGGACTGTTTCAGTTCCTACAAAGAAAAGAAATAAACGGTGACTTGGTCGGTAGAAACGTTAAAATACGGCACGAAATAATTCCAAAGAGACTCGTTCATTATTTTTAGTGTCTCGCACACCACCGCACAGCAAGAAATAACGCCACAAGTTGCTACGGCTCGCATAACTTGGTGGCATGTAAACATCAGCTCACAGGTGACTTACTCAACTTTTTTTTCCGTAAGCGGAGATAAATCCCAAATATATCACTCCATGGTGGCGTAAATTCTCCACAGAAACTCACAAAAGTACACACAAGT
The DNA here is from genome assembly GCA_023634235.1 of Pisaster brevispinus. Taxonomy (NCBI): domain Eukaryota; kingdom Metazoa; phylum Echinodermata; class Asteroidea; order Forcipulatida; family Asteriidae; genus Pisaster; species Pisaster brevispinus. The sequence goes on from JAMKCF010000017.1 coordinate 11,844,804, forward strand.
GTTCCATAAACTCAGCCCATCGCATGGGTGCCGTTGTTCCAATCGCTTGTGGTTGTGGAAGATGGAAAAACATGGAATTTATGAGAGGGAAATATGATCCCGTTCGTGGCCCAGACGTGTTTGTCTGGTCGACTGGTTGCACATTGTAGATAAAGTGCCTTTGCATACAAGTGTTCGTAATCATTCACACAGAGGCCAGTCTAGTCCGCGTGTGGTCTACGTAGGAATGAATACAATGTGTGGTGGTAGTCTGTGGGTTTGTTCCAGAGCAGTCAAGTGTAATGCGGTAAGAACTGCATTTAACCCTTTAGGGCTTTTTTCTCTTTTTGTCCCCATCATGGGTACTAACAAAAAAGACTCCATCATCCATTCTTAAAAAGTTGAAGAGGCTTTGTGAAGTGACAACTTATAATTATTGAGTGGCAGAAAGTGATTCATGAACAATTGGATAGGCCTATATGTGTGCTTTTTATTTTTATTATAAAAGTACTTATGTCTTGGGGGGGGGGGTGGTAAGTAGGGGGTGGGTAGATTTTGTATAATAGCTGGTTTTGTAGTTGTCTCTGTATTTTATTATTCCATAGCCCCGGGAGAACAGCTTTGCTAAAGTGACGAAGCTACCCTGCCTGGGTTGTTAAAACAAGTCGAAATAGATATAAATAAATAAACAACAAGGAGAAGACCTTCAACAAAGTAGCTACCAGTAAGACGTAAAAATGATATAAAAAAATTTAAAAATTAAGAAATTCAAAAGGAGACTGGTCATCCCCACACATGTTCCTAACCACCCCGCCCTCGACACGTACACCCTTGGACTGTGCCCAACTTGAGAAAATAGTTGAGTTTTAAGACAAATTTTGCCCAATGCATCATGTTCATTCTCTCATTCATACCCATAACCCAAAAGTCGCAAGCTGTAGGCTGAACCCCATTGCAAGAAATCTGCATTCATCCGATTACATTACAATCTCGGCCTATATTATTGTTTGCCTAATCAATAATTCATTCTCAGCGGACCATGGCTACTTGGTATCAAGTTCCACTGCTGTCGTAAGAGTATTGCTGTGCGAAGCACATTGGTAAAGAGATTTGTATCCACACTTTATAATGTGACCAAACCTCAATGCATGACAAAACAAACCTCTGAAAATTTAAGCTCAATCGGTCATTACACTCTAAATACTTCCATGTCAGAATTGACCCACATCCGGGTTCCATGGGGCCACACCCATTTCTAGGTCAGTATGACCCGGAATATGTGTCAAAATGACCTAGAAAGGGTCACAATTAAGCAGAATCGGAGTTAAATTTCCATTTTTTTTTAAACCACTTTCCAGAAATGACCCGGAATTGACCCGGGATTTTTAAAGTGCAGAGTCGCGAGAAAATACGGTTTTTTTTAACATTACAGTTTTCACTGTTTTCAAATGCATCGGATTCGCAAGATCAAAACTAAGTTACATTCATTAACAACAAATATATAAATAAATCAATAAATAAAATATTAAAATAAATTATAGCTGTCCAGGCAAAGATATTTCAAGGGAAGTGTTCAAGTTTTTCCACTGCGGCCATCTTTATAAGCATAACAAAATGTAAATGTGTGAACATCTGTAGGCCTATTTCGATCTTACCAATGTAATAATTATGCAAATCCTAAGAGAAAGTACATGATCTGATTATTTTCGAGGAAATTTGATTAGTTTTCAGTCTGAAAGCTCACTGATTATGACCGTTTTGACGAAACCAATTCTCTGGAGAAATTAATATTTCCACTATAAAGTATTCTATGAAATGGCATTAGAAGGCCACAACCGCGGCTTATTTCGCAACATTTTCGCAATCCGAAATAGCTTCTTTAGGAACGTACACAATGGCGAAACCCAAATCGTTTTTCAATGTTTTTTTTTTTTTACTGAAGTGGTCACCTAATTTGATGGATTTTTCACAGGTGGGTTTTATTTGAAACTAGAGAATGATAATAAACGATATACTCTGAAACCCAATGTTTATATATGTGTAAACTATCCAACAAGTTGTCAGGCAGGTGTACCTTTATAGGTTTGTTTGTGCGTTTGTTTCGTTGCTGTTGTTGAGGGGGTGGGTGTTTGTTTGTTATTGTTTTTCCAGAAATTAGTGGACAGATAGGCAACATATTCGAGGGATTGTGCCTTTAATGATACAAGCATGAAACTTGGCACACAGTCAGAGCATGTCGTGATAAAGATATTTGGCTCTTCAGGGCAATCGCAGATTTTATATTGACTATCTTCAGGTCCTTTTGGTTAAGCAATTTGCTACAGCTAATTATATATTCTCGGAAAAAAAAGTGAGAATAACGAGTTATTTTCAAAAGTTTCAAAAGGCTGCTTTTGCTTGTTATATATCTTATTCAAAGGACAAGTCTGCAATGGCCCTTAAGCCAAATATCTTTTTCATGACTTCTCTGTCTGTGCGCCAAATCAAATGCTCCACCAAATGTACAATTCCACCACTCACTTGCCGCACTAAAAGACACCAAGGAACTACACGTCATCATTAACATGACACTCCCTATTGACAACATGGAGACTGCGACTCTGTTCTTCTAACAAAACAATAATTTTTGATGCCGTGACGTGCTTGTGCCTATGGCACATTTCGGTTGTTGCTATCATGAATTGTCACACAAGGTTTTTCTTTTTATGCTATTGTTTTATTATTAATTCAAGGCCACCAACCAATGTAGATTTGGTCCAACCAACGTAGTAGACTTGTTTGGAGCGATGCAGTCGGCAACTCCGACCTTGTTGAATTTATGATCGCGTTGGGGTAGACCGTCCTTAGTGATTTTATAATAATTACCACGGTCTCGGTAATTTTTAATCATAAATCACTCTGTCGTGGACCTTACAGTGTCATTTTTATCGACCTGTATTGCCACCCACTGTGGAAGGGGTTGTTTTGTGAGTTTTGATAACTGAATTTAGCTTGTTTTACTTGCATTGTGTGCACTCTAAAATAAAATTCGGGTCAGAATTTATTTCTAACCGGGGGGGGGGGGGATTTCAGACGAAATAATTTTGAAGGATGCTGTACTACTCTACCCTTTTTATAACAAGTGGGCTTCGGGTTTAAAAAAAAATACACATAGTATAACCTTACCTTTATACCTTTAAGTATGTTTTATTATAAATTTGTGAGCTCGCGCTCAAAACATGCAGGTGATACACATTCCAGCAATGGGCGACTTTGGAACGCTAGGTGGCAGCAGACTTACCAAGTAAATTTTTATTGTTAACGTAGTTCTGAGCATGCGCACATTACCGAAAACAATGGATTTACCTGCAAGTCTGCTGCCACCAAGTGTCCCGAAGGTCTCCCATTGACCAATCAACAATTCCCTTTGATGGCATAATTCCATCGCTTTACAACATGATACTAAATAGTGTCAATTTGTCACCCAATTAATTAATTTCTATTGTCTTCTACTGTCATTAAATCTAATTACACCCCCTCCTTTGTGCAGCATAACCCATACTTGTAATACTGCACTAAAGCAAGATGTGAAACTTGCACATTATTTTTCCATAGTTTTATAATTTTGTGTGTGTGATAAACTCTCGCGAATGCCTTTTAATCATGTTGGTTCTGGGTACACTATTGGCAAGCACGGATTTTAACTATAAGGCCCGTACACAATAAATGACAAATGAAATGATTAATTTCGAATGAACTTGTTACAATCGGTCGTAAGTTCTGTGCATACACAGGTGAAGTACATGAGTGGTCCATTCCTATGTGGTTAGAACCAGTGCAAGGGGTCTCTGTGTAGACTTATATTTAATTCAGATTCCGTTATTAATTAAAATCGGATGTGTGCATTTTACTTGACTCATTTTATGTCATTTTGACCAGCTTCGTCTTGGCATTCCCGCCATATGTATACTTTTCGTGAGAGATCATACATACAATTATTGCAAAATAATCACGGTAGATTAAAACAACCTTGTCTGGGGATATAGTTCGTAATTAAGTCGTAGGCTAAATCCGAGATGGAAGGGTTTGGGATGGGATGGGTTACCGGCAAAATGTGGGGGGTGAAAGAGTTGTCAGCGCGGTGAATGGAATGGATCGGAGGAAAGGCTGTGTGCACACCACTGTGGAAGTATTTCTGTCCATAGGTGTATAAAGTGCAATGGGAGACTGTGGGGGACTCTAGGTGGCAGTAGACTTACCAGGTAAATCCAGTGTTCTTGGATGAGCCAACCTCTTCCCCAGGGTGTGTCGAGCAGTACGAGGTTGACTGCTCTCTCACCCTGGTATTGGAACATTTGCATATCCAAAATGTTTGGATACGTATGCAAATTAGAATAGTCTGGCTGCATATCGAAATTCACATCTTCGCCATAGTCTCGTGGTCCGGTACCAGATTTAGTAGCTTGTATGTATTGGAAACATGTACATGTGCTAATGTAATGTTGTTGTCCAATCAGGGTCCAAGTGAGGAGTTGCCATCCCAGGGTTTACTATTTACAAACATGGTTGGAAATAAAGTAAACCATGGGGACGAAGTTGTGGATGAGCATGCTTAGAACGACGTAAACAATGGGAATTTACCTAGTAAGTCTGCTACCACCTAGCGTTCAAAAGTCTCCCATTGTGACAACAGTAATGGTGACATTTCACCAATAAGGTGAGTTAAATTTATTTTAAGCTTGCTGTTTATCTCCGTACAGTTGACAGGGAACGGGTTTTCAAAACAATGCGACTCAACTCAATTAAAGAGGCCACCTACCTACCCAATTAACGTCAAAGAGTCCCATTGCGACGCCATGCAGTGTCTACAGTTACCAAATTAGCGGCTACGGCTACGGCTATGACTGTTGCAACGGGTGTTGCATGATGATGCGGCAATCCAGCCGTAGCCGTAGCCGCCAACTCGGACACGGCCTAATAACTCACGCAACATGTTAATCGCACAACTCGTTTGGTTGGGCGCCCTCTATTCAATCAAAAAAATTATTTTTATTCCTCAGGCGAGAAAGGGCAAGGACATGAAAATCATGGCAAGACGAAGGTTGGTCAAATTAGGAAGTTAACTCATGCGAGCGCTCATCACACCACGAAAACCACTTCAGCGTGCTCACTGCTTACAATGGACTCAAAAGCCGAATGATTTGCTTTTTTCTCTGAAACATTTATCAGCAATCAAACACTACAAAGCCATTAGATATTCAATAAAGAAAAGTTCGAACTGCTCTTAGAAATAAACGTTGACCTCATTAGGGCCTACCTTTTAAAAATTTGTTTTATTCTATTAGTTTTTTAAAAGTTTTTTTTTATCAGTAACGATTCGACAACACTTCAATACAAATTATACTATCGAAATAAGAACGTGCATTTTCAGACAGGTTGTAATAAAACGGGGAGTTTGGGTTAATAATATTCATAATATATAATTATTTCCTGTTTTATTTTATTGCCGGTAGAATGAGTTGTGATTATAAACCATCCATGAAACATGCTTCTCTATAGATAGCTACAGGCCTTAAATATCATAATACCATACATAATTTTATACAGTGACAGTGGCAGTTCCAATACTCATAATAGGAGAGGGACCCGTCAATATTTTCCTTCCAACCTCGGTTTGGTTACATTGGTTCAGAACAAAGAAAGATATGAAAAAGGGCAATTCACTAAAATGCGTTTCCATTCAGTATTCATTGCCCAGTAATTGACCCAATTCACCTGATGACGTCATCCCCACAATAATCTTACTTGCGCCATTTTGGGAGTCAATGTCCCCTGTGTGTTATACAGTGTAGTGCGAATTTTAGGCGAGTCGCAGCGTTTACACGCTTACCTGTTGACGCCCGAAATGGTAAGCGCGGCACAGTCACATGCCGTGCGTGCAATACATAGATAAGGGCCAGACTATATTTTGAATCCAGCCTCGATCTGATTAACATTGGTCTCAATGGGAAAAACGTCATGGTTGTAGCACCATAATAAAAGCATCATCATAATCTGCCGACATGAGCCTATCTAGGTACCCTGTCTGCAAAAGCAGTCCTCAATGCTGATTTTCGATGCACAAATTTGAGGACAGACTAGTCTTCCAGCCCCGATCTGACCATTATAACATAGGTGATCTTGATAGTGTGAGCTGTCCATTTTTTCTTGAAGGGTACCCTTTACACATTTGAAATGCATCTCATAACAGCAATATGCCCATGTGCGACTCCCATAAACATGGAAGTTCGCATGGACGCAAAAAATAAATTGATTATAAGTGTCATGGTGTTTCTATGCCATTAAATTACTTGAGGTAGAGGCTACACCCAAGGTCGACCGCTATTACCGATGAGCGCATCAGCAGGTTCACACTAATTGCCCCTAGTTGCGAATTGAGCGCGAGGCTAATGGAGGTGTGAACATTTGTCCAGAAGGTCGTATTTTGATTACTTCTCTAATGTTGTGTTGATCTGATCAATTTTATTCATTTTTAAGGTATGGCACATTATTTAGTTGGGCAGGTATGAGAACATTTGTCCGGAGAATTGTTCCTTTCATAATACAAGCAGGGAATATGTTTAAGCAGAGTATGTTGAGTTAGGGCCGTCGCAGATTTAAAATTTGAAACAAATATGTAGATAGAATAACTAGCAATTCTCAAAATTTTCAGCATGGCAATTGCTTGCTACTTTACATACTTTTTCAAAGGACAAATCTGCCAAATATGTGTCTGAGTACATACTCTGACTGTGAGCCAATATGATACCATAACCTACCTGCCGTACTAATTTATTATAACTGAAATTTAATAAAAGTTGTGAAATGTCTGGAGTTTTGTTACACTGATGCAAATGTATCTCTCAAACTGAACAACTGCTTGCCACGCGATCGAAATCTTCAATCACCACTCATTTCTTATAACTGTTGTATGGTATCATCGTTACATTTCAAAATGATTTAATAACGGAGTCGGATGTTGTGATCCATCAAACTCCTCGAATACGTTACGTATTTCACACTTTGACCAAACCATAATGTGCCACGCCTTGCGGCACTACGTCAGCACGCGTGGTGCACGACGGGTAACGACGTGAGGGGACACGCATACCTGGGGTAACCGTGCCCTTTTGGTGTTACACCGGAATTAGCAAAAATAAAAATAGTGTGAGTTTGTGAGCAATGTGTGGGTTTATACCTCGTTTTGGAACCCCATCCCAGGGCTGACGTTTCAACTTCGTCGTTGCTTTCGTCAGTCATTTTGAAACAGTTTGAAATAGTCTTGTGGCGGTCATCTGACACATGGTTTGGTTGCTTTATAAGCGACAAAAGATGCCCTCGAAGGAGCCCAACCCGACTATGCGTTTAAAAAATAATTTTACATGCATTTATTTTCCTCTATAGTCTGTACACTTGGATTAAAATTTGCTAAAACTACAAACATTTATAGTTAAATGTATTATACAGGATTGATAGGGCTGACAAAATAGTCGCAGACAGTGTTCTTTTTATGTGATAAACCATACACGAAATAACAAACCTGTGAAAAGTTTGACTATAATCCGTTGGGCGAGTCAGGAGAAAATAGTGAAAAACCATGTACATTTTCAGCATGTAAAGACGACCAAAATCAGCTGTAATACGTTTTGTAGATTTCAGACGCAGTTTTCTCGAATATAACTTCACTTCAGAGGGAAATATTTCGCACAAAAATTAATTCTATATGAGCTTTATAATCAGTAAGCTTTCAGACTATTAAACAATGGTGTTTTTCTATCCCAAATCCTGTATACTACCTTTAAAATATTTGCCTTTTTTCTGGTTGAAAACGATTGGAAACAGAATTGGGGGGGGGGGGGGTGACAGACCTGGTGTAGGGCGTTTGTTAACTTCTTCTTTCCATGCATAAACATATAGTATATGACATTATTTATACTGACATGTTCCCATGCCACACAGCTCTCCGTACACACCAACAATAATTGTTTATGTTTGGAATAGAAAAAAACCCAATAAATTGTCAACCAATGGTTTTAGTACTTGTTACGGTCTTGACCGTGGAGGGTTGCGCTTATTCGCAGCATATGGGAAAAGTGGTAACGCGGCCATACAGTTTAAAGAAGGAGTGATTTCGAATAAGCTAATCTCCCAAGACTGTATGTACCTTTACTGATCTGATGAAGCGATGAGCATCACTTACTGCTAACCTGGATCTGCTTAGCGATCCAGTCTTCCCTCGATGATCGAGTTGGGAATTGCCACCTCTTTTCTGCTCCCATCTGATGGAGTGCCTCCTGGTCCCGGTCTTCGGCTTCTCCGGCCTCCCCTTACTGCCGACACGATCAGACGTCTTGTTCTGTCTTGTATCATCTTCCGCGCTGAGACTGCCATTGGAAGTTGAATGCTGAGACGTTCCCTTACTAGTCTCCAATCGAGGTGTCTCGACGGTGATTTCAAATTGAGACTTGTTGGTCTCCTGAGGGAGAATCTTCTCGGTTGTCATGATTCTTGGAGGAGCAGTGTTCCCTTGTTAAGCTCCGGGGTTGCCAAAAGCTTCCCCATTTCCCCGTGCAGACTTAAACGTTCGAGACAATCCAGAGGCTCTTCCACAAGTCAAATTCACTTGTGGCGATATTTCTTCTGACATATGTTTACGTGTATCGCCGCGGACCCCGCTCCATGTTTATTTCTCTACCATGGGAAAATATAGAAACACTTGTTCTTTAATGGCGTTGGTTATAAGTCAGCTCTCTGATTTATGCAGTTACTTCCAACTGTGAGTTTACCCCCGCAGCGAGCCTGATGGAGCGAGTTTCGATTGCTTACATTTTTCATCAAAAGTTGCTCTTTCATCGCGGATGCGTTCTCTCGGTTTGCAGAGCGTGGCGTCGGCGATGACTGATGGGGGTGATGATGATGATGACACCCTCGATATTTCTACTCCGTCCTGGTACTCTCTCATCCTCCTCGTTTTGGGGGTCTTTAACCATAGGAGTAGATCCATCAAGTGAACTCGAGATCCAGCTTGTTATATGACGATTTGTCTCTTACCTTTGTGAGATTCCTTGGCAGTGTCGAGTCGCAAAGTCCACGGGCATCAACTCATTTATTTCCTTTCTCTTGATTGCATTCCTGACTGATGTATGAATTATATACGTCTTGTCAAAAATAATGAACCTCTTTCAATCTTCCCCATAAAAAAATGATCATGTGTTGATACCAGGTTAGTATTACCTTTGTATTGTGGTGGATTTGAGGGAGAACATACAAAATGACTGTTGTTTATTTAGAAAGGGCTAATAATGCGCTGCTCAATTTTAAAGGAAAGCAAGGTTTTGATTAAAGAATGCGTTGGCGATGTCAACTGTTTGGGTAGATTTACCACGAGTGACGTTTTTTTTTGTGGTGCTGGACAAAATGAATTTCGCTCTGCCTCCGTCGGTCTTTGGATAGTCGGCTGAGCAAAAGAGCAAACTATAATTGGTTCGAATCATAAACACATTGACCTATGGCCCGGTTCCCTGTTCACAATAATGGTTGGTGCACTCAATAGTTAAATTTGGCCACACTATTTTTTTGCTTCCAACCTCGGTTTGAATATACAATTGGCCTTCATGATGTCACATTTTTAAATGATGATGATATTGGCGGTACTTTTCGTCTGATTTTGTTGTTGTTGTCGTGTATAGTCGGGAAAATAGCATTTTGAAAATTGTCATTTTATTTATTTGTTTATTTTTTTTGATTGCCGCAGTCAAATTAAGCCCAATTTGGATATGTACCAAGTCACTAACCAGTTTTGGGTTTTTTTTTCACTGAAAGTGGGGTCACCTATTGGTGAAATATTTACAGGTGGTTGGATGGTTTGTGTGACAGCTGAATTGAAAACTACTGGATGTGGAATTTGTTTACTCTTTCGAAAAGCAACAATGAACTTTTCCCTCTACACTCTAACAACTCCCTGGTTGGAGTTGAACCGGGTTGTGGGTCCTGGGGGTCTGATAAATTTCTGGGTCGGGCTGACCTGGAAACTGGCAAAAAAAGAGGATTTTAAACTAAGATTCTGCCTCATTTTGACCCATTTCTGGGTCATTTTGATACAGATTCCGGGTTCTACTGATCCAGAAACCGATTAGGCCCCAACGGGACCCAGAATCAAGGTCCATTCTGACCTGGGCCCAATTTCATAGAGCTGCTTAAGCAGAAAATAATGCTTAACAATTTCCTGCTAAGCAGAAATGAGCAGGATACCAGTCACAAATTGTACACGTGACATCGTAGTTTGGCTGGTAACCTTATTCTGGTAAGCACAATTTTATTGTGCTTAGCAAATTTGTGTACTTAAGCAGCTCTATGAAATTGGGCCCTGGAGGTTTTCAGCGTGTGCACTTGCTTGTAAAACTCTTCCATGGTTTGATATTCCTCTCTACAGCCATCAACAATTTAGTCAAAGAGAAACCATCACAGACAATCCCTTAATTCGGATAGGCCTACATTAGTAGAGCCAGGCCACAAAAGCTTCATACGGCATCTCAAATTGGTATCAAACAAAGAAATGTGATTAATCAGAATGGAAACCGAAATGACTTAATGCAGGTGGTCTGTTTTGTTATGCTGCGGAAATGTTTTTCCTGCGGCAAAATTATTCTGTTCGCGTTGCTGACTCTGTAATTAGACATTTTTGGCAATTACTTTAATTGTGTTTCATTCCACTGTCATATTTCTTAGTATTGATAGTAACCATAGTTTACATAATGATTATGAGATGGTTACTACGACAACGTAACATACAGTGGGTCCAGACCGGTGTGGCAGGAGATTCTGTCTCCCCATACGGCGAACTGTGTAGATACTTCTTCTGATAGCGCCCTCTTTTGAATCAACCCGCCTCCGGCCCATATTAACTTCCCATATGGGGACAGAATCTCCAGGGGGGGGGGGGCAGATTTCCCTATGTACCAGCAAAGTAACCTGTTAGTGATGAGGCCGTTTAAAAAAAAAGTTCATTTTAGCGTGACACAGACCCAAACAGATAGGAATTTAGTTAGTGATTAAAAAAAAAAGCAGCCTCTGTCACTTCCGAGTATTATGGTTTATTGGGGGTGAGGGTTAGGTTACAAATAGTAGGGTTTTGGTTTTGGGTTTATGATTTAAGGTTGGAGGTTAGAGTAAAGGGTTTCATGTTAGGATACGGGTTAGGGTTAAGATTTAAGGTGATGTTCACTTGGGGTTAGAGTTATGGTTTAGGATTAGGGTTCGACTTAAAAGCTTCATACATCACGGGCTACGGTAGTGGTGCAAGCTCTTTTCCTCTCTTTTAAACAAATTATTTACGATGAGTTTTACAGGCTATCTTTGTCAATAATCTCTGTGTTAAAAGTGATCAACAAGCACAGGGACCAAAATAGATCTTCCGACCTCATTGTTTTATTTGTTACAGTTGCGCAATTTAACCGATGTGCTTGAGGATTTTGTCCTCCGATTATGTGTCTCCCCTATCGGTAAATATTAACATTGGCTTAAGGAAGTTAATTCAAAAGAGGGCGCTATCAGACGAAATGTTTACACAATTCACCCTTTTGTCTTGTCTTTTTTCTTTTTCCCATTTTTAAAATATTATAAAAAAATTTATGGGGGAGGGGACACACAGAATCTTCGGGGGCAAAATCTCCTGCCACACCGTAGCTCATATTCTCAAAAAAATGTACAAGAACAAAATGTTACACTATACCCCTTTTATTTGGCTCTCAAATCTGTCTAGTATAGAATATTTTCAGGCCTACACAACTTGTATGGGGCCGTCGCTCTGTTTTCTCCCAATTTAGTGGGGTGCACCCAGATATAGACTAGTAGGCTTGCCTCGCCACCATCCTCTGAGCCAGTCGATGTTCAGCGTCCTCTACCGGCGACTAACACAAAAACTAGCGTCGCCAATCAAAACCACGTGGTGTCGAGCAATTAATATGCACACAGGTAATTTTGAACCCAATTGAACCTCAAAAGATGCATAGGTCAAACGCAATCACGTATGTACAGTAGTTGGAACCATTGAAACTACTATTCAGCTCGCAGACAGGAAGCATTGTTGGCGAATGCACTGACGTAAGTCAAGTTATATACTTCTTGTTGTTTTTTTAAGCTGTACGATTTTAAAATTGTATATATGCAGTTCCGTTTCGGGGGTTGCAGTTTTTGTTTTCTTCACTTCGGTGGACGTGAGTATAGGGGCCTTTTGATTTTGTTTTTTGGACTAGAAGTGTTCTGAGTAGAGTAAGTTGAAATCTGTTAACATATTGTTCTTGAACCGGGTTTCTGTTAGTGGTTTGTTTGCATTTTGTCTACACTGAAAATCATTGGCCATACAGTCTGCTCACCTTCACACTCACCAAAGAGCAGTATCTGAACAAAACACTTGCTGAACAATCGTCTGCAATGTACACATGTACAAGCAATGTCTTAATAATATTACAGATGAAAGACCCCCCCCCCCACCCCACCCAACCTACAATACACATGGTACAGGATTGGTATTAGAATTTGTTGTAATTAGTTCTAATCTAGAAACTATTGTTACAGATTCTATCAGTTCTCAGCATCTACAGAAATATTTTCAGTCTGAAATATGTGACGAGGTTGAGGGAACAACATTTGAAGACCCCCCCCCCCCCCCCCCCGCCGGCGAATCTTTTTTTCCTGAACCTTTCGGGCAGTACAGTGTACATATGTACGTTGGCCAGAAAGCGGTATTATGTGACGTTCCTCGCTCTGATTGGCTTAAACTCCACGTACACTGCCTGGAAGGTTGAGGAAAAAAAAATCGCCCCCCGCCGCTAACCATTTAACCATCGGGGCCATTGTCACATTTTGATTTTCTCAAATTTTCCGTTTTGTCATACAATATTTTTGTCCTTTACTTTTATTTAATATATGTCTAGAATTTTGTTGGACGACCAAAGACAACAATGGGTATTATCTCCACCATCACTACACCGTTCCGCGTCGTCTGGTATTGCACGGAGGCTGTCGTGAGAGCCTGTATCCCATGGGGCTGGAGGAAACGCAAGGATATCACCGGGGAGATCGTGCTGATCACCGGTGCTGGGAGTGGCATGGGACGCCTCATGGCTCTCGAGTTCGCAAAACGTAATGCCGTGGTGGTGTTATGGGATATCAACGATTCAGGTAGGGTTATTGACCTTTTTATTGTTGATTAAAACAAACTGCTCTGGTTGGCATGAACAGCCACATGCTGGCAATTCATTCAATCGCATGTTGACGGATGTTGTGACCAAACTCAACATTTCTTCAAACTTCCAATTTAGAAAAACACATCCCATGATTGGTTGTTTTGTTTCCAATAAATTCAACACTATTATTGAGTATTTTTGCAATATTGTCACAAACTGTGGCCAGCTGTTGGTTTCGGTTTGCATTTATGGCTTCCCATAGTTTTCCCACGTTAGTTGGCAAAAACGCAGGTTGTGACATTGCAATAGAAAGGTCTTAAGGATGGCAACCATTTTGTTTTTCAATGGCGGCGGCAGCCATTTTCTTTTACGTATACACATTTTCAAAAAGCTACAAATTCCTAAATCATGCTGGAAGTGGAACGAACTTTATTCTATGATGTGGGGAATTTGTGCTGAATACCGTTGTTGATTTATGGGGCATCAGTGAGTCAGAAATGGTGCATCCATGTTGTGATCCAGTTTCACGAACTCAAATTTTGGCTAGAAGAGCTTTGAAACAAAATTCTAATAAAGATTAGATATACTTACCTTTCCAAAGCCAATCGGGACACTAAGCGTATGATCAAGGCTTTTGATGGGAGTGTCCACGCCTACGAAGTAGACGTAACAGTTGCAGAGCAGGTGTACGAAACCGCTGAAAGGGTCAAACGTGAGGTCGGTGACGTCTCCGTTCTGGTCAACAACGCCGGTGTGTTGACCGGCAAGCGCCTCATGGACTGTCCAGATGACAAGATACGCAGGACAATGGAAGTCAATGTGATGTCACACTTCTGGGTGAGTGTAGAAACATAGAAGTATAGATGTTTAAAATAGAATTAGTGGATATATTGTATGGAGAAGTAGAAGTGTTTCATATAGGGGTCAGAGGGACTGGGTTTTTGCCTCTTATGACGTCCTGAATTATTTGTCCTGGTCGTCAAGTCGTTCTGAAACAACAAAAAGCACAATAGAATCAAGTATCTGCCAATAGACGCAGTATCAACTAAAACCACAAAAGCCGAGTTGATTTCTGGCATGTGTCCTGGGAAAGTCTGTCCCCCGCGGAGATTCTCTCCCAAATGGGAAGTTAACATTGGGCTGAAGGAGGTTGATTTAAAAGAGGGCGCTATTAGAAGACGTTCGCCGTATTGGGGGCCATAATCTCCGGGTGACACCTGCCACACAGGCACTGGTTAAAAATGAAATCTCTTTTTCCATGCTGGCTGACGTAACAATTTGATTTGCTTCATATTTCGTGCATATTTTGACACTCGCATATCTTACTCTTCTTGATCTAACAGATGTTAAAGTCGTTTCTGCCCGCAATGAAAGCCAGAAATAAAGGCCACATTCTAACAATGGCTAGCATTGGCGGCCACTTCCCCATAAACCACTTGGTGGACTATTGCGCCAGTAAATTCGGCGCCGTAGGACTGCATACTACGCTGAGATTGGAGCTTCAGCTGGAAGGATACGACGGTGTTGATATGACGTTGGTTTGTCCGGGACCGGTTAGCACCGGCATGATCCAGGGAGCCAAATGCAAGTAAGTGAAACGTAATTCGCAAGTGTGTAAATGTTTATTAATCTCACCGCGTAAATTGTTTCCCCATCAGCAACGTGCCCGGGCCACCGTAGCCGAATGGATTGAATTCGGCTAAGGCTATGGCCGTTGGCATCAGCTGCAATGTTGAATTGTACCGAATAGGCCTTGGAAATAATCTGGCCAAAGCTGCAGCCGAATGCTGGGCGCGGTCTAGAGTGACGAAACAGGGGCGATGTGGCAAGTTGCCTTTGGGGACGTGACGGCTGGAATAATTGTGCATTTGAATAAGAGCGCGCAGGCAACTGGTGGCAGAAATGGGATAGCATCACGCCCAATCCATGAATAATACAACGTGAACGTAGCGTCCGCTGAGATTTTGTTTCTTGTTATTTCATTAGTACCTATATAAATCTTACTAATGCCAATCTTACTAATGACCTAATGGCCTACATCTGGGGACACGATTTCAGGTTTCAAATGAAAGCTCTGGAAACAAATGTCGATCAACTTTTCCAGAACTTTATCTGGACTTGTCTATTTTTGCTGTTGTTGCAGTTTCATGACTCCCGAGTATGTAGTCTCCAAGATCATGGATGCATTCCTTCTCAACGAGAAAATGCTCATCTTGCCTGGAAGTTCTTTCATAGGGATGCTTCTCAAATTGTGAGTATTTTTTTTTTAAATAGAGGTATTTTCATTGTTTTATTTCATTAAATTTCTTTGACTAGTACATTTTCCAAGCTTGTGAATTAAATGTACTTTTTGTTCATCCAACCTGTTAACATTTCCTCAAATTTCAGTGGTCATGTTTTTACATTGAAAACAACGAACAAAATGGTTCATGTTTTGTCGGGCCCTGTGCACGCTCATGATATAGGCCTATGGGGATTGTGACACGCACGTTACGGGTACACTGCACTAAATTCGATTGCCGCAATAGAAATAAGCACCAATTTGAGGGATCTTCAAGCTTCCCTCGTCTTTAACATTTATTTTGTCAATTGGATGGAGTACGAACATTTGTTGTGATATTTTTAACAATTTTTTTTATGAGATATCGCCCAACTCACAAGGCCGGACGGCCACTTCAAGGTGAGGGCTACACTTAACTGATTTGGGCTGTCGACCCAGATCAACATTTACCAGGGGCACGTTGTCACATACTCCTGTGGCTGACAGGGTTACCCCTTTCACAGTCGGTAATGATGTAGGCAAGGGTATCATCCACTAGGAGCCTGGTTGGTAGAGCAGAATGCACTACCTTCCCAACTTTTTGCGGGGCAATTATGGTTAAAAGCCTTGCTCAAGGGCACAAGTGTCATAACCGGGATTCGAGCCCACACTCTGCTGCCCAACACCAGAGCTTGGGTCCGATGAACTAGACCGCTCGGCCACGACACGCCACATTGATATTTCGATCCTAACGTTGTGAATTTAAATCTACAAACAGCTTGATTCCAGAGAAGGTTGATCTGATGATACAACATGCAACTGGATTGGCTGCAAGTTTGGAGACCTTTACTGGCAGAAAGGACGACTAAGTACAGAAGAACGCACGAAACCGGTGGAGGATTATGTCTGAAATACAGTTTCTGTAAAGACTTGATATATTTTCACTCATATGTTGTTTAAACACTCAGAACAAAAGGTAAAAAAAAATTATGTAAAAAAAGTTGTGTAAGAAATTACTTAATTGAAGTAAAAAGCCACGTAAAAAATATACTAAGTTGTTTTGTAAAAAAATAAAAACATAATCAAAGCATAAACTTACTGTTTACTTTATTTTTTTGTAAAGTTACAAAACTTAAGAGTAAACCTTACATGTAATTTGTAAGTTTTACAAGGAAGTGGTAAAAAGTAACCGAAATTGAAGTAAACTGGTCCACGTGAAAACATTTTCCCATAATGCAAATGTAATACACTCGTGCATGTATAAGCATAGAGTAAGCAAGTCGCAGGCACACATAACAATCCAAGATGGACGGGGTGGACAGAACACTGATGCTGCAGGGTTTTGATGCTTGGAGTTCGCGTGTTCAAAGTTGCAAGGGGGACTTTGGCTTTATGGTCGTCGTGGAACAACAGTCTGTCGAAGAGGGAAAGGACTCATCTTGGAAAACCATGGCGTACTAGCTGCAAAGACTTTCAACACGAAGGGTTCAGCACTGGGGCAAATTAAACCGTCGAAAAAGGTCTGATTAAACCAATCGGCTCTTTTCAGAGCCAGCACCTCTTTCCAGAAGAGATTGTTTACCTTGTCTGCCGGGCTGACCCCCCCCCCCCCCATTTTTTACACTACTGCTACGAGCAGTGTGTATGTCGCAAGAACTAACTTATCTGCTTACCCACTGATTTGGTACAATTTTCCCAAATTATTTTTAGCAATGTATTATACACAACAAATACATTTATCTAATACCGAAATAAAGTTTTACACAACTATTTACTAAGATCTTATCTTTTACATTGTAACGAGGTAAAGCCATACTTCACAATTGGGTAATGTTTTACATAACTGAGGTTTACCTAACAATTCAGTAAATGAATTTACCCAATATCGAGGTAAAGTTTCACACAACTATTAACTAAAACCTTACCCAACCCCTGTTGGGTAAAGTTTTGCATAACAGTTATGAGGTTCACCTGCAACTACTCAATTAGGTAAAATTTTACACAAGCTGTGTAATTTTTTCTCTGTGTGACGTGCACTATGACTCCCAAGGTCAGAGTTGAACTAGATCAATGTCATTTTTGGCCGGGCCACGTTTGTCTGGTCCAACAACCTAGAATCAATGGGTCAAAATAATGATTAGGAATCCACGGTTCAGAAATGAATGGGAGCTTTGGAAACGGTAGGTGGCAGCAGACAAGCGGGGTGATAAAATTCACAACTATAAACGCAGGTCGACCAAGCGTAAATTTAAAAAAAAATAAGTAAGATCTGCTACAACCTTGTGCCAAGCACGGAGTTCCTCCATGGATGGGCTATCTCTCCTCGCAATCTCCCTAGCATTGCTTGATGATAATGCCGTGCCTGAATTGGCGGTCTCGGCTCCGGTGTGGTAGGAGATTCTGTCCCCATCAGGAGATTCTGCCCCCCTTAGTGATACAGTGTAAAATTGAAGCCCAATTGTGACCTGTGACCTGGGGGTTGTTGACTTCCAACTTGAGGTATTTTGGATGAAATAGGCCATGAAATAAATGTTCCTAGTTACCGAGAGGTGTAGGGACATATTTCAAGATTGATGCTCGGACATCTGGAAAATTACACCGGTTTAGGGGAATTTTTTATAACTCGACGGGCCCAGGGACTTCCCATATCAAATTGAGCAGAGGATAAAAGTTCAAAAGTCAATGGATAACTTTGTATTTTAAAAAAGTATTTTAAAGTATTTTAACATAATTTTTTGAATATTTAGCATTTTGTACTCTATGCTATGGGAGTTAATTTAGTGGGGTGCACCCCTAGGACACCGGCTGTTGCAAAAAGTGTTATTAAGGGCAGCCTGTACTTCAACGCATGACAGACCTTGTCCGAATTGACGGCTAGGGCTACGTCTACGGCGCGATCTCCACGTCATCAGTTTGCGTTAAGGCGTTCCCAGGACTATAGGGTTTTTAGGGATCGACACGGCGCGTTGCCGATGGGAAACGTGAGAAACTAGGCTGGGTCTGCTGCTACACTTTATTTTCCACACTGCAAAAACGTTGGTCAAATCATTTGACACAATTTGTTGGGCAATGTGATTTCCATAACTATTGGTCGATGTTTGCCCAACGAAAGAAACAATTGCTGTTGTTGGGCAAACATTTTGTTTGCCCTTTTTTCAGAAGGAGTGAAACAAATGTTGGGCAAATGTTGGGCAAATATTTCGCAATTTGAATTCATTATAATTGTTGGTTACACTGTTGCCCATATCTTGGGCAACTTTTTATTTATTTTAATTAATAGTAGTTGTTGGTGAAAATTATGCACATTAGTTGGGCAAAATCGTTCGATCATGCGCACTACGATCAAACATTTGCCCAACAACTGGTCATATTTTCCACATTAGTTGGGAATTGTTCCCGCCGTAAGACTTACGACGTGCATGCATAAAAGCATAATAAACACGATCTTTTCCAAAATGGCGAGTCCAGAAGTTGCTGTGACCGTGTCGTCTCTCTTAAAAGAGCAAGTTGCCCCAGTGGTTGTAGATCCTTTTGAAGGCAAGTTTTTAACTAAATATTAAGTTTTGTTTCCTATTCAGTTGTACATAGTCGTGACAGTTGCCTATAGCAAGCAGCACAGTGATAATGCCATTGAATAATTTTCAGTTTTATCATGCATTTCTTATACATGTATTGTAACGTTACAAACATCCTGCAGGCAGTGCGTTGTATGGAGTATAGACATGCAACGCGGTGTACTACAATACATGAATAGCACTATCACTGCATTGCTTGCACTGCATCTGGCACGACTGTGTACAGCAACTGAACGGAAAACAAACGTTATTTAGTTAAAAACTAACCTTCAAAAGCATCTATAAACCACTGGGCTACCCCACGTTTTTGAGAGAGACGCCAATGGCACAGCTCTCCACCACTCGTCACTGTGGAAAAGATCGTTTCGATGCCTGGACATACGACGTATCACACGGGGAGCTGTGAATCAAATGGTGAATTAATAGCACAATACATATTGACCAACTTTTGTTGATAAAAAATCCCCAAAACTTGGTCAAGTAAAATTACCCAACTGAAACATCAAACCTTTCTACCCAACAATTGGTTTAAAAAATTACCAATAAAGTTTATTAAGATTTTGACCAACAGTATGGTAATTTTATTAGACATATAAGTTGGTCAAAATATTTACCCAACCTTGTTGGGCTAAATTTTGACCAACAGTTTAGAGAGTTCATATTAGACCTAACGTTGGTCAAAATGTTGGTCAAAATTTAACCAATATTTTTTGCAGTGCAGGAACATTTGGGAGACATTTAATCGCCGGTCCTTGTCCATTGTTCTCGGCGATGTAAACAATATAAAGGGACCGGTGAGTGGGACGCCTGCTATCGTCTCACAAGTCACCCCCGGGCCCCACCCTTAAAAAAACCCAAAACTTTAAGACTGAAATAATGATACCATCCGTACAATTTAATCATAATTACAGTCATTAATAATGAGTTAAGAGATTCATTGCTGAAAGGTTATTGTGAGTTTGTTGTGGAAGGTTAATTATTAATTTTCAACAGTTGCGTGCGCATTTAAAGGGGAGGTATACGTTCGGTAACTTTAATTGTGTTTCATTCCACTGTCATATTTCTTAGTATTGATAGTAACCATAGTTTACATAATGATTATGAGATGGTTACTACGACAACGTAACATACAGTGGGTCCAGACCGGTGTGGCAGGAGATTCTGTCTCCCCATACGCGAACTGTGTAGATACTTCTTCTGATAGCGCCCTCTTTTGAATCAACCCGCCTCCGGCCCATATTAACTTCCCATATGGGGACAGAATCTCCAGGGGGGGGGGGGGGGGAGGGTTCGCTCGGCCCCAGCGGCTTATCCAGGACCGCTTGGATGGGCTAATCAGCTTGCACAGATTCTTGTTCAGGAAATACGTCATGCGTGCAGTGCTTGCAGTGCGAGTGTGATGCATGATGGGACTGAGCATTGACCAATGAGCGTGCTTGATACGTTTGCCCATCCCAGCGCCTTTGGTTTTAAGGCAAGGCGCTTGGGACGAGCGAAGGGGGGGGGGCAGATTTCCCTATGTACCAGCAAAGTAACCTGTTAGTGATGAGGCCGTTTAAAAAAGTTCCTTTTAGCGTGTCACAGACCCAAACAGATAGGAATTTAGTTAGTGATTAAACAACAATTGATATTATACGTTTTGCCGACTACATTTTCTGCAAAAAAAAAGCAGCCTCTGTCACTTCCGAGTATTATGGTTTATTGGGGGTGAGGGTTAGGTTACAAATAGTAGGGTTTTGGTTTTGGGTTTATGGTTGAAGGTTGGAGGTTAGAGTAAAGGGTTTCATGTTAGGATACGGGTTAGGGTTAAGATTTAAGGTGATGTTCACTTGGGGTTAGAGTTATGGTTTAGGATTAGGGTTCGACTTAAAAGCTTCATACATCATGGGCTACGGTAGTGGTGCAAGCTCTTTTCCTCTCTTAAACAAATTATTTACGATGAGTTTTACAGGCTATCTTTGTCAATAATCTCTGTGTTAAAAGTGATCAACAAGCACAGGGACCAAAATAGATCTTCCGACCTCATTGTTGTAGTTGTTACAGTGCGCAATTTAACCGATGTGCTTGAGGATTTTGTCCTCCGATTATGTGTCTCCCCTATCGGTAAATATTAACATTGGCTTAAGGAAGTTAATTCAAAAGAGGGCGCTATCAGACGAAATGTTTACACAATTCACCCTTTTGTCTTGTCTTTTTTCTTTTTCCCATTTTTAAAATATTATAAATTTTTTTATGGGGGAGGGGACACACAGAATCTTCGGGGGCAAAATCTCCTGCCACACCGTAGCTCATATTCTCAAAAAAATGTACAAGAACAAAATGTTACACTATACCCCTTTTATTTGGCTCTCAAATCTGTCTAGTATAGAATATTTTCAGGCCTACACAACTTGTATGGGGCCGTCGCTCTGTTTTCTCCCAATTTAGTGGGGTGCACCCAGATATAGATTAGTAGGCTTGCCTCGCCACCATCCTCTGAGCCAGTCGATGTTCAGCGTCCTCTACCGGCGACTAACACAAAAACTAGCGTCGCCAATCAAAACCACGTGGTGTCGAGCAAATATGCACACAGGTAATTTTGAACCCAATTGAACCTCACAAGATGCATAGGTCAAACGCAATCACGTATGTAGTTGGAACCATTGAAACTACTATTCAGCTCGCAGACAGGAAGCATTGTTGGCGAATGCACTGACGTAAGTCAAGTTATATACTTCTTGTTGTTTTTTTAAGCTGTACGATTTTAAAATTGTATTTTATATGCAGTTCCGTTTCGGGGTTGCAGTTTTTGTTTTCTTCACTTCGGTGGACGTGAGTATAGGGGCCTATTGATTTTGTTTTTTGGACAAGAAGTGTTCTGAGTAGAGTTAGTTGAAATCTGTTAACATATTGTTCTTGAACCGGGTTTCTGTTAGTGGTTTGTTTGCATTTTGTCTACACTGAAAATCATTGGCCATACAGTCCGCTCACCTTCACACTCACCAAAGAGCAGTATCTGAACAAAACACTTGCTGAACAATCGTCTGCAATGTACACATGTACAAGCAATGTCTTAATAATATTACAGATGAAAGACCCCAGATGAAAGACTCTTATAATTAATGGCAATAAAAACCTATTGGTAAGAAGCCTACAGCAGCCTTCGACAGTAAAAAGCATTTTGAGAAACATTTTACTTCGAAATAATGTGGTTATGTAAAAAGATATCAGTTCTTATGCCCCAAAATTTGAATCTGAGAAGCGTTACTGTCAGAAACGTTTCTCATATTGTATATTCCTATTAGTGACTATTGTTTTTGCGTAGACATCGCTCCAGATTTTCGGCAACATCTCAAAAACGCGGCCACCTTTTGAAATGAAATTTTCACAGGAAAATAGTTTTATGGTATATATCTACATTTATATAGGATAAAAACAATCGAATGGTTTCAAACACCAAAGGTACATTTTGACTTAAAGTTTCATTACAAAAGGTGGCCGCGTTTTTTAGATGATGCCGAACATCGGGAGCGGTTATGTCTACGCAAAAACAGTAATCCGCACATGACTGAAACTGAGAAGCGTTTCATGCAGGTACCGTAGTCCGTAGTTCGAACGTGAACTTGATTAAAAAAAATTCAAATATTAACAGCATTCTGTTTATTTCTCAGTACTTTCTAGCAAACAAAGGATTAAATTTTAAAAGATTTCAAGTCTAAAGTTGAACTTTCCTCTGTTTATTCTCGTCTAGACCGCACTAATCGCCTCATTACTAACTTGTTGACGCGTTCTGCAACTTTCAACCTAAAAAAAAACCGTTGAAGATTTGTGCTGATACAATCCTGTTGTAAAGTCCAATCTATGATCTGTTACTGATTGAACAGACATGGGTGCGACGTTCATTGAGCTTTGATCATTGTTTACGCCACAAAGAATTCGTACAGTCAATGAAGATGATGAGTCACTGATTGTACTGCCATGGAAAATACTAATTATTAGCTATCCATAAATAATTTTCTCCATAATTAATTTTTAAAATGTAAATCAATCAACCATTAATGGTCAAACTTTGTGTCCTGGGGTTATTGACTTTCACCCTTGAGCATTTCGGGTATACTAGACCCAAAAATGTGTCCCTTTTTTTGCTCACAGGCGTGGAGCATTTTCCAAAGAATCAAGCCGTTAACTTTGTAATATTCGGAGCTGTTAACTTCATTTAGGGTGGATATTGTCATGGTTAGGCTGGTTGGTTTGAAGGTTTGTTTACCTCTTAGTATGTATGATTATGCTTTTGTTACGCTTTTCCAAGGCTGTGTTCAAAGGGGGTGTATTCAATCAAGCAAAAAGTGTGCGCCAGCCAAGCGGAGGTTGTAGTAGCCATGTCCTTGATTACATTGTGTATCTGCAGTCAAAGAGTAAACAAGTGCACAATTCCGTTCCATGACCTAGTGAGCATATCAAAGTTTTTTTGTGAGAAATTGTGCAAAGGTCGATATAAAAGGGTGACATTATATTAAAAATGTTCCTGTTTGGAAGCCACACGGGTACATAGTTCAAAAATACCATCATGGGATTGCTGCATCGCTGACAGGCACCGTAATTAAGTCAATCAGTCTGGGTTACATTCTCTGTACTAAACTACCACTTCTAGGGCTAAAGACCCGTTTTGGAGGGTTGCAGGTTTCATTTTATAAAGTAAGTATTCGTTTTGTTTTCGGGATTGAATGTTTTGAATATTTAAATTTGTGAACTTAATGTTTGTGGGCCGTGTTAGGGTGATGTTGGTGATGTCAAGGCGGCTGTGTGGTTTGCGTTTTGTCCACAGAGAACAAAACATTGACCCCCACAAAAAAAATGTCCTTTACGTTCACCCCTAACGAGGAGTGAACAGAACACTGGCTGTGATATGTGAATATACAGATGAAATACCCCCTGTATGATACAAAGTACATTGCATGTACTTTGTATCATGAGTGGTATCGAAAAGATTGACAGTACAACTGCAATACAATATGAATATCATATAAGTACCAATCCTCCAAAGAATTTTGTTTCAGTCTGAAGTGTTGTTAAAGTCGAAATGATAGTATTTTGAAGACTTCTAAATTCAACCACTGGCCTTGGACAATTTTGACTGCTGCAGATCGTTTTGTAGATTGTTACAATAATTTCGTCTGCTCAGAACTAGGTGCAATTTGTATGGGTTTCATAAAAACTGCTTTTGCATATTTTGGAGCTCCTGGTGAATGGGGTTTGTGGATCAAGAGTGGTCTTGAAAGTATTTCTTTGGCAAAAAGAAACATTAATTTTCTAAGTAAAACATTCATTTTTTGATTTTGAAATATTTTTCAAATGTATACGCATTTTTCATTTAATGACCTACGAGTATGAAATTGAAACTAATGACCTTATAGTTCTGAGCAGACGATTTATCCTTTATTATTTGTACAAATTTTCCACCAAAAGGCCCCTATCTAGAGTTTTGTTGGACGACCAAAGACAACAATGGGTATTATCTCCACCATTACTGCATCATTCCTCGTCATCTGGTACTGCACGGAGACTGTCGTGAGAGCCTGTATCCCATGGGGCTGGAGGAAACGCAAGGATATCACCGGGGAGATCGTGCTGATCACCGGCGGTGGGAGTGGCATGGGACGCCTCATGGCTCTCGAGTTCGCAAAACGTAATGCCGTGGTGGTGTTATGGGATATCAACGAGTCAGGTAGGGTTATACGGATGACGGCCAGTTTGTTTTATGTCCATACAAGTTCACAGATACACTTGACTTGTTCTCAATGGGACAAGACGCTGCAACTCCCCTCGCCCTGTGACCAAAAACCTAACCCTTGAAGGGGTGGAACAAGTTTACTTCAATGTTTTTATTTTTTATTTTTTTTTAGAATGCATGCATTTCACCCATAATGTAGGTTGTATTTTTATGGGACACCAATGACCCGGAGCGGTTTATACAGAATATCGTTATTGTGCCATGGTGCTGCCATTTTTGGATCCAATTGCCCGAAACCAGGTTGTCGAAACCAGAACGTAGGGGTGGCAGATCATAGGGAGTCGACTGTAACATCTCATGAGCTCAGCGCCGGTGTCCTATGGAAATATTTCCCCGGAGATTCTGTCCACCATACGTGAAATTAACATGGAGCAAGTTCGGTGGGCGACTAGAGTGACTAAACTTACTAGAAACCATACAGCACAGGGAGATTGATTAGATCGACCATGCACTGGAACATGGTCGATCTAGTCAATTCGAGAGCTACGTCACACAGTCTAGTCACTCTAGTCGCCCACCCGAACTTTCCCATTGATTGAATGAGGTTGATTCCAAAGAGGGCGCTTTCAGAAGAGATGTGTACACGTTCGCCGTATGGGGGACAGAATCTCCTGCCACACCGGTAAACTTGCCCATCAACTACTCGAATTTTGTAAACTAAGAGCAGGTGTCACAGGGAAATCTGTCCCCAGAGATTCTGTCCCCCATATGGGAAATTCAATTGGGTTGGAGGAGGATGTTTCAAAAGAGGGCGCTATCAGAAGAAGTTTGTACGCAGTTCGCCGTATAGGGGGGGGGGGGAGACACAGAATCTCGGGGGGGGGCAGAACTTCTCCTGCCACACAGGTATAACGCAAAGCACAGGAAACTCAAACAGCGTCAAAAAGTAGGCCTACTGTTAATTGTATCCGAAAACCACTGGAAAAACAAATTGAAATGCTTCAAGAGCGTTAAGGACATACACTAAAACTCTGTAAATTATGTTATTACATTAATGTTAAATTTCAAATCAAGTTGATTTACCTTTCTACAGGCAACCGGGAAACCATGCGTATGATCAAGGCGTTTGATGGGAATGTCCATGCCTACAAAGTAGACATAACCGTTGCAGAGGAGGTGTACGAAACCGCCGAGAGTGTCAAACGTGAGGTCGGTGACGTCTCGGTTCTGGTCAACAACGCCGGTGTGGTGACCGGCAAGAGCCTCATGGACTGTCCAGATGACATGATACGTAGGACGATGGACGTCAATGTGACGTCACACTTCTGGGTGAGTGTACTAACAGAGGTGGAGTTAAGCGTTTTCTATATGAGGTCTGGGTGTTTTCCTGTTTGTCAGTTCGTTCTGAAACAATACACACACAAAAACATCGACCACTACCGTTAAATCCATTTATCACTAATATCACAAACATTATAGAGAGATTAGTGTTCAAATACCTATTTAATTACATGCAATAATTATGACCTAAAGGAACGTCGTCGACTTGATTTCTGGCCCTTATTAAATAAGAGTTTAAGAATGTTCTTTTAAGAATTTAAGAATATCCGCACCGTAAAAAAAACCAGAAATTTAGTTTCCATCGGCACATAAGAATAGAACATTCATTTAGTTAAAAAACAATGTTGAAAATGGATGATATTATTTCTCCTTACAGACCCTCAAGTCCTTTCTGCCCGCAATGAAAGCCAAAAATAAGGGCCACATTGTAACCATAGCTAGCCTTGCCGGCCACTTCCCCACAAAGTACATGGTGGACTATTGCGCCAGTAAATTCGGCGCCGTAGGACTGCATACTACGCTGAGATTGGAGCTTCAGCTGGAAGGATACGACGGCGTTGATATGACGTTGGTTTGTCCGGGACCGGTCAGCACCGGCATGTTCAAAGGAGCCAGGTTTGAGTAAGTGAAACACAATTTGCATTGGTGGATTTTCATTTATCTCGCAGCATCACCCCCCCCCCCCCCCCATCATCAGCAAGCTCGGTCAAGGTTTTCACTTTTGCTGCAGCGAAATGGCTGCAGATGAAAGTCTGATCTTTGCTGCAGCTATATTTTTTTGTGCCTTTCTTCATTTGGTTCAACCTGTTTACTTTAAAAAAAAAATATTTGTATTCGTTCAAGGTTAACTGTTTGTAATTCAGCCGGTAGGCTGCAATGATTTTATTTTTAAAATAAATCCCAATAACAACAATAAAGCTGGGTGCGACCTAGAGTGGCGAATGGGAGGCGATATGGCGCGCTGCCTATGGGACGTGAAGGCTGGAGTATTAAAAAGTATATATACAATATGTTAATAAGAGCACACTGGCACTGGTGACAGGAGTGGGATTTCATCGCGCCCCTTTCAGTATAGTATTACGGGATCGCCCACTGAAATGTTAATTGGGCTTCTGTTATATTCTAATAGAAATCTAATTAACAACGGTCATCGCCAAAGTTGGGGATTTTATTGGTTTTCGAAGCCCAGAAATTTTTCCACTAAAGATAGAAATCGTGCCCATGCGAAGTTTATCAGTCTATCAGAAAGTTTTCATCGTAAACCATCGTAAATATATCCCGTGTGTACAAATAATTCAGGAAAAAAGGCGTCGAGATAAAATATTGCCCGCTCGTGGGAGATAGATGCGTCTTTATTACATAATCGGGATGTTTTTGCGCTCACTTGACATTTCTGTGTCTTACAAGCGTAAAACTTCCGTGAAATTTCAACGTGGAAAAAAATTTACATAAATATTCAGTGGGACTGAAACTCTACAGTAGGAGTAAAATTTGGATGAGTCGGGCTTGCGTTCATCTTGGATGACTAATCTGATCCGTGCATTCAATTTTCTCACCACCAGAGCCAAATTTCATTGAGCTTCTAAAAACAAAAACTATAGCTTAGCACAACAAATTAAATTGTATGCCTACCAGAAAAAAGGTTACTAGCTAACCATTTAGCATGTAGCATAAACATTTAGCATCTGTGACTGGTACCCTGCATTGTTGCTTAGCAGAAATGTGCAAGCATTATTTTTTTTTGGCTCAAAGAAGCTCTTTTAAATTGTGGCCAGTTCTGCTTAGAACCATCAAATTTTGTAAACAGTTTATCAACTTTGTTGTTTTTGCAGTTTCTTGACTCCCGAGTACGTTGTCTCCAAAATCATGGACGCCTTCCTTCTAAACGAGAAAATGCTCTTAGTGCCTGGAAGGTTTTTCCAAGCTCTACTTCTCAAATTGTGAGTACATTTTTAAACTTAAATATTTTTCAATAAATAGGTAATGCATTGTTTTATTTTCTGGAAAAGTACACTATGAGCTTGTGATATGCATTTACTAAACAACAATTAAACCTGTAAATTTGTCATCGAATTATGTTGTGGCGTTTTTGAAAGCAACGAACATGGGATAATTTTGGGGACTCTCGGTGGTAGCAGACTTACCAGGATAATTCATTGTTCTTGGAAATTTGAGCATGCCCAGAACGCATTGACAGTGGAAATTTACCTGTATAGTCTGCTGCCACCTAGCGTTCAAAAGTTTCCCATTGAAATACTTTTTTGTTGGGGGTTTAATACACGTTCCATGTGATATGATACACGTCACAGTTGCGTGCTTATTTAGATTGCTGCCATCAAAATATGCAGTGGTGCGACAGTATTTTTATGATCAAACTAATTGCATGAAATAAATTATTGTTGTAGTTAGGTTATTTCGCTCCTAACAATGTTGATTCAATTGTACAAACAGCTTGATTCCAGAGAAGGTTAGTCTAATGATACATCAGGCAACTGGGTTGGATGCATCTATGAACACTTTCACCGGCAGAAAGGACAACTAAGTACAGAAAGAGCGCACGATATCGTTGGAGCATTAATTTGTTTGAAAACAAAGTTTGTGCTTATTTTTTGTAGCGACTTGATTTTTTTTAAAATGTTTGCGGTAACGCCGTGTAATAATCTCTCATGTGAGTTGAGGTGGTTCTGAAAAGAAAACATCGGTGGAGCAACTAACATATTCATTGCTTTCATCAATTTGTGATTTAACTTAATTAACCAGTAAGTTGAGCAATCGAATGAAGTCTAAGGTCAGAGTTCAAGGTCTGTTGTTTTGTTGCGTGTATGTAAATAGTTGTGTGAATTCAAGGACCTGACCCATTTGTTGGTCTGGCTTACCCGGAAACTGGTCCAAACATGGGATATTGAAATTAGGATTCTACGTCAGTTTGACCTATTTATGGGTCATTTTTACACAGATTCCGAGTCATACTGACCCCAAACTGGGTCAGGCCCTACGGGACCTGGATCCAGGTAAACTCTGACCGGCCCCCAGGATTGTTTAGAGTAGTGATTACAGCCCAACTAGTGCATCGACAAAACCAAGTTTCTGGCCGCAATGACAAAATTGTAACAAATTTTACGAATCATAGTTTTATATAGGAAACTTCATCTCATTTCAATTACCAACAGCATTTTAATGGAACAATCTTCCTCTTCACATCAAACAAGTTACCAACGTCTCACATTCCAAGACTCTTCTCAAAACATTTCTGTTCAATTCATCGTACATGTAATTTTCCTTTTGTTCTCCTGAGCGCTTAGAGACTTTTTTCTGAAGGTGTTAGGCGCTATATATAAATACAGTTGTTATTATTATTATTTTGAGGCAACCTAGTTCAACTATCAAAGAGTTCGTATAAAGCCGTCAATTGAAATCTAAACGTTTTTATAAGTTGTAAAGTAATTTTGTGTTGTTTTAAGCCAATCATCCATTTCAATAAACAAACCGGGGTTTTTATCTGATGTTAAAGCCTTTGTGCAGAGAAGTAATTAATCAACATACGGGCTCTATGAGCTGGCTATACGAGTGCTATACATACCAGATTAAAACAAAACAATTTAGCCAATGTAATTTCAGTTTTATTTTATACTTTTTATATGTATTTTTCATACTGGCATAATCGGCATGTTTGTGTTAATTGTTTTGTTTTAGCAAAGCTATATGCTGCTTTAACAAAATATATATTAAAAAGGTACATCAGACAAAATGCAAAATGAAAAATATAAAATTGTGTTATGTGTGTTTTAGTCAGTGTGTAAAAACCCTTCCAATCACAATGATTACTCTCGACAAGTGTTTGTTGAAAACTGAAGAGACTTAACTAAAAGACTGCCCAATTAAAGGGGTGAGTGTTAAAAAATGTTGCCCAATAGACTGTGCAAGTCTCGCGCGTATTCGAACATTGGGATCCGTTAAAGCGCGTGAGTTTGTTTTTTTAACGCGCTAAAGCAATGTACGTGGGACCACAGTGGTCCCAAAAATGTTCGAATACGCGCGAGACTTGCACGGTCTATTGTCACTTGAGGGATGTTGAGTCCCAACTTGAGAGGTATTTTGGATAGGCTCTGAAAAAATGGTTCTAAATGCTGAGAGGTGTGGGGAAATTTTTCAAGATTGATGCTCGGACGTATCACACTGGTGTTTGTGTGTTTTTATTTGGAGGGAGAATAACTCGCCGGGCCTTTGGACTCCACATATCAAATTGAGCAGAGGATAAAAATTCAAGAGTCAGTGGATATTTTTCCGTTTACTGTAAAAAGCTGTGAGACTTCTAAGTATTTATTTATTTATTTTTTTTATTTTTTATTATTAAACATTTTACGCTATGCTATGGGAGTTTTAGTGGGGTGCACCCGTTGATCTGTGCCCAAATCATCCATTGATCTGTGCACCTATCAATAACATCAATAAACAGCAAAACTACAGTGCGCCCTCCTTCGTCCAAGCTTTAACACGTCCACAAAAACATCGGAGGTGAAAGGTCAAGAATGGTTGCTGCCAACATGGCGAATGTGCGGATTTCTCCGATTGGTTTTGTGTTAATTTTCCTTCTAGCTGGGGCAGTGATCCTTTACGTAGAGAGATCATGGCACGGCAAGGGAGATCAAATGATCGTCGATTCATCAAAGAAGATCAACCTCCGGGAGCTTCTGTCTGCAGCGATCGGGGCCGCCGAACGAGGCGGAGCTGAGGTGAAAACAGTTCGAGATGAGCATCAACTTCACGTGAAGAGCAAAGGCGAGACAAGAGAAGGGGCCGATAACCCAGTGACTGATGGTGATATGAGATCACATAAGGCCATCGTACACGGTTTGAAAAAGACATTTCCATCATTAAAGGTATGAACCCATCTCAGGGCTTGAATTTGCGGGGAAAATCCACAAGAACAGAAGGCTTGCACTTGCAGCTCAACATTTTTACTTGACCAGAATTTATGAAGACCACAGAATCAAAATGACTTGAATGAGGTGAACAAGCACTGACTGAGTCCTCATAGTCAACATTTTTACACAGTGATGTAGCCTATATTATGCTTATTCATATGAAAAACACAAGACCACCGTACTTGTCTGGTTATGAGTAGACCCAGTAAAAAACATTACTGGGCTGACGTGACGCTAAAATCACTGGATTCGGACCTGCGGTCATTTTGTCATAAGTAGTAGAATGGTTGGTTTGGTTGTAGGCTAGGCTTAGAATCACCACTTTGTTTTTTGTCCTTCGTGGTGGTGTTGCACAAAAGTGAAACTGGGCAAGAATAAGCTCATTTGGAAAATTGAAGTATGCCTACAATCTACTCCTAAAAATC
Organism: Pisaster brevispinus; assembly: GCA_023634235.1. Lineage (NCBI taxonomy): Eukaryota > Metazoa > Echinodermata > Asteroidea > Forcipulatida > Asteriidae > Pisaster > Pisaster brevispinus. The sequence continues at coordinate 11,876,224 of JAMKCF010000017.1, forward strand.
CTAGATTACTATCGATTGAGTATCATTATACTTTTCATTTGCCAAAGTCTGACATCTGACACTTACCCTTCATTCCCCAAATCTCGGCTCTTAGTCTTTATTATCCAACTGCCATAATCATTTATGTGAACGAATGAAAAGGACTGGGGCTGGTGTAGCCCCATAAATAGTGCCAATACGCTGGACTCCCTCCTCTTCTTCTTGGGCTTGGGCTTGGTATCATGAAGTGTGATTATTGTTTGTAATAGAAACTCAAGTTTTGGTTTTGTTTTAGCAGAAACTTTTCCCTCCCAGTTGTTTGTCACCATTGCCTAATTTTCAAGAGTGTCTTTAACACGTTGACTGCCGTCTACGAGTATATTCGTAGTAACAGGTGTAACGGATTCTGCCACTACGAGTATACTCGTTGAGAATGACAGGTTTTTGTATTGTTAATTGAATACACTGGCATCACTGAGAACGCAACAAATGCACTTCTGGCAGTGGTGAGGACATACATCCATTTATTTGAGTGTTTTTGCTGTTGGTATGTGCGCTATGTGCGCATGCCCACCAAACTTGGCAAATGGGAACGCCCTACGAATCTATGACCGGCAGTCAACGTGTTAAACGATTTTGTGAAAGCTCGTTTTTGGAGGACACTCTCTATCATCTCAAAAGTCTCCCATTCATTAGAAAACTTACGAAAGTTCTACATCCAAATGTGCCTAGGGAACTTGACGTGGAACAACGTGCTCGATAAACTCTTCACAAACAGTTTACACTCAATCAGGCACTTTAGTTATAAATTAATACTAATAGGCCATTTAAGAATAAAGTTAAGTTCTAGTTGTAGCTTGGTATGAACTCAGTTCTCATGATTTTTTGATTTTTTTTATCAGATTGTTTCTGAGGAACATGAGACTGGTGAATGGGATATGAGTGCTGTGGTACCCCTGCCTATTAGCCGATCTGATGTGACCGAGCTGATCAAGGAAGATCAGTCAATCCCCTTGGAAGACGTCACCGTTTGGGTTGATCCTCTGGATGCTACACAAGAGTACACAGGTATAGAAACAAAAAAGAGTCATGAAGTGTTTTGGGTCAATTCTAGCAAGTGCACTGTGTTTTATTGCGACCTTCTAGAGACGAGGACAACACAGAGAAGGGGGAAAAAAGGTCTCCATACGGGAATGCTTAAGACTGGGGTGCGCCACATGGAAATTTGTGGACAATAGGAGGATCCCATATGGTACAGGGACAAAGGAAAGAACGAAAGATGTCTCCACAGGGATAAAAACAATAACATGTGTGTAATAATCTTTTGAGTATATACTAAGAATCTGCAGAATTTCATGGTATGCAGAGCCATGAAATTGTGCTTATAAAATGTCAATGTGAAATTATTTTCAGTCAGATTTACATGTTTGGGTTAGCTGTTTGTCAGGTCCCACTTATAAAGCTGTTAAGAACAGAAATTTGGTAAGTATAGAGAAATGGATAACCGGTCAAAATACCATCTACAGTCGACTCTCGTTATAACAAGGTGCCTGGAACTGGCCTAATTACCTTTTTATAACAGGAATGTTGTTATAAGAGGGCAACAAAAGAAGAAAACACAAAGTAGAAAATTAGAAGAATTTACTCTTTATAAACACAACCTTTTTATAACTGTTGTCTTTATAACGTGGATTGACTGTAACATATATATTGCTCATAATACTGCTTGATAAATTTTTGCTCGGCATAAAAATTTGTTGAGCAATATTGTGTCTGTGTCATATTGGGCTCAGAGGGTTAACTCCACTCACTGTTTATTTACAGAGGACCTGCTGCACTTTGTAACCACGATGGTGTGTGTCGCTGTACGCGGTGTACCAACCATTGGTATCATACATAAACCATTTATGGACGCTTCGAACACTGGTAAGCAGACCCAGACCCTTCATTGTTGTGGAACAGCGGGAACCACTTAATAAGATAATTCAGCACCACCAGATGACAGTTTAAAGAGAATACTTTACCACCTGTTCTGGCAATCATATTGCAGGCCAGCATAGTATATCTATCATTTAACACTATGGTGGATGATATTGAATGGTCAGACAGTAGGAGGGTTGACTGTGTCTTGTGTAGATGCTTCACCACATGATATCATATTGCAGGCTGGCATAGTTTATCAATCATTCAAAACCACAGTGGATGATAACGAATGGTTAGACAGTAGGAGGGTTCGCTGTAATGTCTAGATGCGTTCACCACATGATGTCATATTGCAAGCTTGAATTGTTTATCATTCAAAACCACAATGGATGATATTGAATGGTCTTGCAGTAGGAGGATTTACATGAAGGTAATTATTATTTAACTGCCCTTGTCTGTTGATGTTACAGTATGGGCATACGTTGGTAAGGGCCACTCCGCAAACCTGAATTTACCAGTCAAGAAAGCCGACCTTGCAACAAGTCCGAAGATCATCGTTTCTCGCTCACACAAAGGTGAAGTGGAAGAAGTTGCCAAGAAGTCATTTGGCAAGGATACGGAAGTTATTCCAGCCGGGGGTGCAGGTAAATATTGAGTTTGTTTAACAAGGAGTATAATGGAGTTTCTCATTAAACATTTATTTATAATTTTCTGGTAAATTACCAGCAGAAGCAGACCATCTCAGAAAAAAAGAAAGATCTGGTGCATGACATCGTGCACCATAAACCATTACTCAAGGTCCCAGACTGGTGTGGATGGATGTTAGAAAGATAAAGAAGTGAAACTTAATGAAAACGTGTCTAGCGCTGTGTTAAGCCTACAGCAGGCTTTACTTTATGCTTTGAGTGGGAAAGCAATTTGTATTTTTTTGAAAGGCAGTTCCATAGAAAAATTTGAAAGCCTGTTGAAATATATTAATGGAGCACCAAGGCAGACACCAGGATCAACTATAGAGAAATGACATTCCATGGATTAACATAACTCAGGGCCTGATTCAGACAGTGTAATCGTTGCAGGTCTTCAGACTTTTGAACTTGTTCAAGTGCACAATTTTGTTTCATTGTTATGACAACTCTTGCAACATGTTGCAAAAACCTGAGAAGTGAAAACAATGAAATGTTCAGCTTTAGATGTGAGAAAAACCCAGGAAATCTGAGACAGCAATCCACATGGGAGTCTGTGGTCTTCTGAGGTGTGGTTCAGATCAGGTTGTCCAGAGGTAAAGGGTAGGGGAAGATAAACATCAGGGCCATCCCATTCTATAGTAGACTGGCCTATATCAGCCACCCGCTCACTCCAACCATCACAGGCCTGAAATTACACGGAGGCCATGGCCTCTGAGGTCCATGGTCTTGGCCTTGGTGCCCCTTCAAAAGTTCTCCATAGACTTTAAGACTTTCAAATGGAAGTTCCCTTTGTGAAATGAAAATGAAAATGGCCTTCCCCTTTCAGAGATGAAATTCCAGGCAGGCAAAAATATCAGAGAAATTTATTATTCCTTTCCCCCTGTTCTTCAGGTTACAAAGTGTGGTCCCTGTTTGAAGGAAAAGCGGACGCCTACATCCACACAACGCTGATAAAGAAATGGGACATCTGCGCTGGTAATGCCCTTTTAAATGAGTTCAAAGGTCAAATGACAACGCTCAAAGGAAAAGACATTGACTATAGTTGGAGCTTGGAAAATTCAGACCCCAAGAATGAGGGTGGACTTTTAGCAACACTATGGGAGCACAAAATGTTTTTAGACAAACTTGCTCCTGTGGTTGAAAAAAAGCAATAAGAAAAGGGTTTTTGATTTGGAATTATATATTGGTTCATTGAAAGGGGCTGTCAACTTTTTTCATTTTTGTACAGAGAGCCTTGTAAGAGAGAAGAGGTTGTTAGACCGGTAGGTCTTTAAAAATGTTGGTTTGGTACATGCTGCAAAGCATGTACCTAGAAAGTTGTGGGTATGGAAGGGGATCTTGTGAACCACCACTTTGGAGCCCCCACCCTACCCCTATACACCAACAGGCAGCGTACTCATTACTTGATCAGTAGCATTGTACACTCATAGTTCCTGAAAGCATTGGTGTTTTGTTCTTAGACTTTCTTTGATGTTCATTCACCAGGCTTTTTTTTTTTAAATGGCAATTTTAGTTTCGTATAAAAAAGAGGGTTAGTGGACGTTGGCTTGTTTTCAAACCTAATTGACACTATTGGTATTTCATTTTCATCCATCGTGCACAATCAAATTCTGTGAAAGGTTCAGCTGAACTTGTCCCCAACTTTAGTTCATATGTAGGATATGTAGTTTTATTTTAACTTGTACACAGGGCATTTGCACTTGAAAACTATAAAAGAGAAGTTCACAAATTAATGTGCAATATTGTTTTTTGGATAGACAACAACACGTCTGGAGAGTTTAATTGGGTTTTAAATAGCTTTATAAATCGTGGTGTAAGGCTAAGCTAGAAATGGTTATGATTCTCCTCAATAAATGCCTTGATATATTCAACTGATTTTTCATTTTTTTCCAAATTATAATATTTGCCTTTCAAACCATGTTTAAGGCTATACATTCCTATTTTTTCAAATACCAATAGTGTATGTGCTTTTCTAGTCTTTTCATAAAGTTGTTGTTTTCATAGAAAATGTTTGTGCTTTATTATATTTGTATACATCATAAGAGAAAAACTATGGTAGTGATATTTACCACCTTGTTAGAAATAAAGATTTATGTAGTTTCACATTTACTTGTTCTGTAATTATACCATTCGGTTTCTGGTTTCATTAGTTCCGGCTTCGCGAGTTGGGGATTTCGGTTCACCATCGGAAGACTGTTTCAATGCAATGATGCATTTTTTTGCAACGGCGCCCTCAGTAGTTTTGATGTCACTGGGAGGCAAGTGAGGGGGTGCGTGTGATGTGGGGGAAGGGAGGGGGAGGGAGAGAAACCGAACTGGTGTGCGACACAACCGAAATAAGTTAAATCAATGAGCGTAGTTTATTTCATATAACTAAACTTCAAGGAGAAATCCACTGAGTTAATTTGTTGTTCGATTTTTTAAGGACGAGAAAGTGTAGTTTTATAATTTTGACAGGATGGTGTTTTGCTAGCGTGAAAAAAGAAACCCAAGAAAACAGAGAAAAAAAACCTTTCATTGATGAAAATCTTATATCAGTTGATGCTTAATGTTAACTTAGATCAAGTTTGCTGTTAATATTTTTACTGCATGTTAAGAAGATAACAATAAGTTTTAGAGTGTTTAAATATTTGTAAGAAAAAATCCATAGTGTTGGATTCGAGGAAGGGCAAAAAAGGTCAAATTCCTAATTCGTCAAGGTGCTTCGCCAAAATGCTGATGTGGACCTGGTAATTCCCATTTACGGATTCACAATTCCCTTACCTGGTAATGCCCATCTACGGATTCACAATTTCCATTTACGGATTCCTAATTCGTAACTTTAGTGTGGCGGACCCGGTAGTTTTCATGAAGTCAAAGTATTTGTTGCGAGCGCAAAACCTAGCCGGCATGTCTTAATTAAATTGTGTTTAGTTGTCACCAAATTGAGTGAATATACATGTATTTTTATGGGGCATTGGTTGCTATAATTTGCGATGTTGTAACGTCATTGCATGGTGCGACTGGCTGACAGCCCTAAATAAAGGAAAGGTATGTTAAACCAAAAGCCATTGTTGTGTTTTGATAATCGATGTATGATATTGAGTGAATGTCACATGAATAAGCAATTAAACATGTACATGTATATAACAATTTATTACATCATAATATACCGCTTGTTTATGTTAAACAACCCTGTCTGTTATAGTCTTATGTGGGGGTCGTACTTTGGTAACAATAATTGTGAATTTTGTATCCGAAATTCTACTTGTTATAATAAGGATGTTAATGGTAGTAAGTATCCTGCGAAGTTATTTCGTCTGAAATGCCCCTTTTGATTAAAAATTCCCAAAAAGTATCTCCAAAGATTTGAGATTTAAATTTCCGTGGTGTCCGCTTGTGAATGCTGCGGTCAGAGATGCGGTTGGTACCAGGTGTCACGTCGCTAAAATGTGATGGAGTCTACGTCCTTCATGAAAATACCGTCACAGTATTTTCCTATTTTCTCAACAGCAAGACATTGTATTCAACTGAAACTTTCACAAGTGACTTTTATTGTATCATTCTTGATAATTACCTAACTGCCTATAAATCAGCATTACGTTGACAAAAACCAAACGATGCCCTACCTTTGAATAACATGGTTTAATTATAATTCAACTGTTGTATGTTTTCTAACCAAAATCGATTTCAAGTCTTGGTTTACAAAATATTCTTCGAGGATAAAATTGAAGTGTCTTGCGGTAAAACATGTTGTATTAATAAATTTTACTAACCCTTTCTTCACTAAATAGTATTGTTTCTGGTGCAGTGCAGTCAAAAGGAAGTGAGGAACAGTCGACAAGTTTAAAGTTTTAAATAAACTGTAGACTCGACTAATCAAGAAGAATCCACTGTTTGGGGTTTTGTTTTAGAGAAAAACAAAGCGAGTAAAATTGTTTGTATAGCATAGACCTATCCATGTAATTTCTTAATAAATGTCTATTTGTTTTTGACAGAAATCTGATGTTGTGTTCTCCCTTTGTTTTCTGTTTCACTGTAACACAACAGGAAGTTTGTTAATACTTCCTGTCGTATCTTTAAAGAGACACTCTTAATTTCATAATTACAAAATAATTCACTAAACAACCCTCTTTGTAGCAGTTGTTCAATTAAAGCTATGAATCATTCTGTGATCTATTTGAAATGCCAATTTCTTTGCAAATATGTAAATACTTTCTGAATATAATGTATGGCAAAGGAAGGTGAATTTGAAACGTGCATGTACCTCGGGTAAAATGTTGCAAAATTTTAAAGAAATATTTTTTATACCAAATTATAAGGAAACCAGCTCTCAGGATAAACACAAATCTGTTTTTGTTTTGAGACCACGTATCGTGCCTTTAAGAACGATGTGGTCTGCTTTGCTTCAACTAAAAGATCTTGTTTTGTTTTGTTTCGTATCGATTCAATGAAGTTTGTTTGTACAAACCATTTTACTTCTCTGGACCCCCATGAGTAGAGAGCAAACATGTGTGTATTTGTATGTAAACTATACCTCATACCCTTATCGACCACTAATCGATTTGTCGTGTTGCTAACGGCTGGTGCACTTGTTTAGGCTCTTTTGTTCATTGACAATTGATCCAGACACGTATGTGTACGTGATGTACATGTACATGCGGATAAGCAGAGAGGGGCAGATCGTATAGCCTTCGTTGTGGGCTTATGTACCCATTGGGGCACTATAGGGGGGTTATCCTTAAGGGGCAATCTCAAAAGTTGAGGTTCGTTGAACGTTCGAATACAAGTTATAGGTTGATTAGAATAAATTGTGAGTACTTTGATACACGTTTCTTTTTCTGTAACGTAGGACCCGAATAAATTGTGACAACTAACGACATCTGATCATAGCGCAAGCAACAGAATGATCATTGATACAATAAGTGGGAATGGTTGTGTGTGCGAAACTTTTGACAAGTACCCTTAACAAAAGTTGACCTTATACTTTTTGAAGCAGTCTGGGTACTACACTATGTTTTCACCTGACAACATATACAACCAAAGTGGCGTGAAATGGTCAACAATTTTGAGTTTTCTTGATCTAAGGGCGAAGTAGGATAGTATTTATCAATATGATTGGTAGGAAGAGTTGACCAGAATGTTAGGATTCCAGTCAGAGATTCCGACGAGAGATTAACTTATCCTCGTTTGCTACAGGTACGTTACTACCGTCTGGGGTTTAGTTTACTCGGCATGCAAGGTTGCTGTTACACGGTAAGTGTGTGGAAGGTTTCGTGTTGCTTGGAACCTTGGAACTTTACAACGTTTATATTCAAGACATGGCATGGGTACATCGTGCCATTGCGATCAATGTGTATCCAAGCAGGTGTGTTACAGTATGTGTTTGTAAATTACGCGATTTGATGATTGTCGTCATGGGTGACAGGGGTGCATGTTTGCACCCTTAACCTGTCGAACAAGGCTTCGATTGTGCGTGGAAGGGGAGTGCCTTCCCTGACCAGCACTTTGTCTGGTGTGAAACGATCCCAAATGGTTGGTTAGTTCACAGAGCAAGGTATTTGCTCTACGGTTAGTTCTACAACTGGGGTAATTTAATTTATACATGTATCAACCATTAATATCAACCCTCTCCGGATTAGGCCTCTGTAAATCTTTTCCAATACCAGGTGTGAGAGTCATTGCTGACAACAACAACAAAGTCTGAAACTGATGGGATGCAGATCTCAGGAGGTACATTGAAATGATGGCATTTTCGTCGCCTTTTGATAACCCCTTATTATAGATTTCATGGAACTTTTTATTTATTTATCCTCATTGCTAGAGAAGTAGATCAAAGAGCATGACCTACACCTTTTTTTTTAAACAGGCAGGCAGACTTTTAAAAGTGTAAACTCAGATAAAGGTTTGGGTTTTTGAACAAAGAAAATAAAAGTATGACAGATAAAAGGCTGACATTTTTCATTCCTGCTATAAAGCCTTGCGCAGTCGCTCCCCAAGGTTTTGTTTGTATTTAGTTCACTATATGCAAATTGCATTGTATATACAGTGCATAAATATTTAGGTGTGACCTTTTCCGTGGAGAAATAGTTTAGTAATGTGATAAACTTTGTTGGAGGGATGGGTCACTGTGAGGGGTACACAATACTCTTTTCAAAAACAAGTGTATGGTTTATAGTGATTTGGGTTTGAACAAACCCAAATCATTTAAAGATTGACCCAGTAAGTTTCCCTTGTGGTTTATTACTTGATTACAAAGTGTACACATAGCCACGTAACGTTTGCTGCAAAGGGATACTCAGCCAAAAAAGAGTACACACATAGATTATTTACTTGCAGTCAAAAAGAAACATAAGTTGTTGCATACAAGGGTCGGCCCTCTATTTCTACCAAAAATAAGATCCTAAAGTAGCAGTTGACTGGGTTTTTTCCGTTTTTGATAAGAAGAGCTTACAATGTTGGCAAACACTCACTACCGCTATAGGGACATTGTATCATTCCCCCCTAGGGAGACTTGGCATCGGAAATGTGTATATTTGGGATCATACGTAATCACTGAGCATGGTTAACATTGGATAAAACGATTAGTACATTATACGATAGTATAATCTCAATGCGGTTTACCGCGGAATACAAATAACAACACTCGTCGCATGCAATTGCTGGGATACTTAGCAACGTTGGTTTGAGTCAATGACGTGGAATATCATGTAGAGGTAAGGGGTTGGGGGGGGGGGAATGAATGGTAATAAAAATTGTGCCGAAAGATATACGATGAAAATTCGATGATCTCGTTGCACAGATCAGTTAAATAAACGCTGAGCAAATGTTGACCTGGGGGGGGGGGGCATGTGTAACTGTTTTTTGTTAGATACGCGATTAATCCGTTGATTTCTTTTATTACTGATTGTCCTTCAACCATAAGGATATATATGAATGTTGTTATCTAAATACTTTGTTTCAATCGTTTGCTTCACAGTGATCAGAAACAACATGCAAGTTGACAGGACGGGAAGCTGAATAACTGCGCCCTCGTGCACACTCATCGACAATTCAAATTGATTTTGGATGGGTGCTTGACGTTCTCTTAGCAACTCTCCCCTCGCCATATGGTAGTTGAAGGGTCTGTTAACACACAGACCAACACAAGGAGGGAACATGTATGTTTTGCACCGATAAGTATTTGGAAGGCCGTCTGTTGACTCCGAATGTTGACGTTTCGTGTTGCCTGTCCAAATCTGAGAAACATTTTCGTTCAGTTGACACTCGTGAACACAAATGCTTTTATTCTCCTATTCAAAAGCTTGTTTTCAGTAGACAACGGTGGAGCAATATAAGCTTTGTGCTTCGATAAACATAACACAAGGAAGTGTACACATCACGGAGTTGGTGGAGTTGGTGAGAAAGCCTAAAAGCAAAGGTTATGCACCAATTTTGTCAATATCGCTCTGTGTGTTGCAGCGGGAAAAGCTTGGCGTGTTAATTACCCAAGTGGGAGACAATTTGAAACTGATCTGGTAATGGATCAACTTTATGTGGATTGAATCACTGTAAAGTGAGCATGGTGTTGTTGGAATTCTGTGTTAATTCGACCATCGTAGGATATTGGCTACGACACCTGATTTCGGACTGGAAATAACATTCAGTGAACGATTGAATGGGGTCGTGATATAGGCCATCGCAGTTGCCTGCAGCGATGTTTGCACAAAGGAAGAACCATTTTCGTTCTGTATCATCATCCACAGCGGCACTTAATACATTGAACACCCCGTCCTCCGCATCCCCGGGCAGGAGGGTCCAATCATGGGTCTACGGGGAGCGAGACCCGGCGTCCAGACCCGGTCGACCAGTCCGGAGCTTCTCCGCAGAATCACTACATGTCATCCCTCAGACCAAAGATATCGACTCGCAGTTCCAAACGGTCCTCGGGAAATGTCTCTTCGACCAGGCCGTTCAAGTCGCCGAGGTTCAGGGAACCGGTGTCGGTCACCATTCGCCAGTCGCCACACGGGGCATGACGCCAATGCCAGGTAGCGGATCACCCGGTAGCTCCAGGCCCGCTAGTAGCCAGGATTCAACGGGAGCCAATTCGCCAATGATGGACAGTCGAACGACAATCAGACTTCGACCGACCAGGTGTTCCTCACCTTTGGTCAAAGGCAGCCGGTCATTTGACTCGTACATCAACAACGGCTCGCTAGACCAAGTCGCCATTGCCAAAGCCAGAGGGCCACTGGAGCCACCCAAACCGTGCATTTACAAATATATACACAGGGTTAAAACAGCCTCAAATAATAACCTCAATGACTTCTCTCTAAAATCCGAGTTTACCGACAGTTTGAGGGAGAGCGAAAGAGAGAAGTACTGGAAGAGGAAAGTGGAAGAGAAAATAATTGAAGAGGAAATGAACGAAAGGAAAGAGCGAGAGAAGGCTGAGATGATGATCATTTTGGAAGACATGAAGAAGGAATATATTGAGAGAAAAGCCAAAGAGGAAGCCGAGTTAAGAAAGAGGCAGGAAGAACTGGATAGAATTGCAAAGGAGAAAGAGAAAAAGGAGGCTCTTCTGGCTGCAAGCATTGCGAATCAATGCATTGCAGATGACACAATTTCGGTCATTTCAAGTAGTAGCAAAAGCAGCAAAAAGAGATCCTCAAAAAAAGGCGGACGTTCAAAAAAGGATAAGAACTCAAAGAAAGGAAAGAGCTCCTCTAAAAAATCTGCCAAAAAGAGGGCTACAGTTTCCCCATCGCGCGATGATGGCAGCCAGGGATCGGGGAGGAACACTCCCCAGCCGATACTCAAATCCGACGGTAGGCGGCAGTCCAGTGCCGAACAGAGCGAGAATAGCAGCGGTGGAACCGGTAAGACAAAACGAGTAACGTTCCGCGAGAACTTAGTTAGTTCCAAGACATTTAAGTCACGTAAGCCTGTCTCCCCCAGGAAAGGTTCTCCAAAGAAACCGTTTCCAGGTTCATCATCTTCAGCGGGTTCGGACTCCCGTTCCTCCTCACCAACTCGTGGGGACAAGAAGTCGCGATCGAGCAGCCCGAAGGGTAAACGCACCCGGGGCAAGGGTGCCAAAAAGGGAACCAAGAAAAAGTCAACCGTTGCTTCAGAACCACACGTTGAACCACCAAAGGAACCAGAACCAGTTCCAGAACCCACCGAACTAGAAAAACCATTAGAACATGAACGAGAAGAACCCAAAGAACCAGTTGTTATAATTGTAGATGAACCACCAGAATTTATTCCAGCTGCTGATTACAAGACTCGTAATCAAATGGTTGAAGAGTGGCTGTACTATCGGACTAGTTCGGCTAATCGACAGGCAAACCCTCCAATTTTATGATGTCGTTGCCAAACAAGCTTTGATGAAACAATTTTATTTCAAAAGTCTGGATACAATATAACCTAAATTAATTTGGGGTAAGCTGAAGTTTGACATAGGTTGTGTTCCTAGGAATATATCATGCTGGTTCAAGTATACTATTTGGGGATATGTTTTTATACAATGAATCACATCGAATCCAGAAAGAAGAACCACGTTATTACAGTATTAAAAAGTAAAGGTTCGGTCGGTTTAATAACCTGAATGATATTTTGAATAATATTAATATTATTATGGACGTGAAGGCATGCAGTAATAATTCTTGAAACACAAGTATCAAGATATTTTCCTAATAGGTCATTGATGTAATAATGGTGCAAAATTTTTAAACACATAGAACTTAATATTGACCTGACGTCATCCTCCACGATACACTTTGGGTGCGTCATTTTGGAAGTCAGAATTCCCTGATGTGAAACTGTGTCAGTGCGATCTTTGGGCGATATACGCGCCGTTAAACGCGCACAATACCTTTACTTGCAATTTTTGCCTCCAATGATGGCAGACCATAGCTGCGAATGACGTCAGAGTGCAATGTGTCTTTACCTTCCATTTGCAAATACTATATGTATGGTTATTATATGTTACATTTAAAAGTCCAAACGTTTTCTTCCAAACTAATGGGACACAAACGCTTGCGTATTTTGAAAACCCTTTTACAAACCGGGGTAGCCTTCAGTAAACTCTACGCTTTTAATGAGGACACTCTTGCGCACAAAGTTCCTTAACATCAGAAGAGAGAAACATAACCCGGGGGATTTAAAAAGTCTTAAACATCAGAAAAGAAAACTGTTCGGATGCATTTATGTAAGCAATCATGAGGTTTGAAACTTATCGTTAAAAAATTGGCTTTATTTCAACAATAAGGTCACGGGTTACACAATAAACAGAGGCGTTGTCGAAACTCCATGCCAAAACCTGGAGTCAGAGCCAAAGTCACAATTTCGAAAACACCCACACATTTATATTATTGCGTTTATGTTCCTTGAAATCAAGAATACTGAGTCCCATTATATGCAAGAAAAACTATACTATCACTTCCAGCCTCGGCGGTTACATTGACCGAGGCCATGTCCGAATTAATGGCTTTCGGCAATGGCTACAACCGGAAGAATAAGGTCCTATTCTCCAACGTTATCGGTGCAGTCAATGGCTGTAGCCGTAGCCAAAGTCGCTTAAATCGGACACGGCCCTAATAAGGAAAAAACGCGAGATCACTAGTTCTGTGAATAAACTTTTTTGAAAACGGAAAGCGGGACAAACCTCTGCATTGTGTATTTTCCACTAGATAAAAATTCAATTCAATTCAATTCAATTCAATTAAACATATAATTCATTAAAACATTTCATTGTACAAAACAACTTCAAGCCGATTTCTACTTATAAACACTTAAGTCTATGATGAAATTTCGAACGTAATCTGAACGTGGGCGAAATCGTCATTTTCTTTCTTTCTTGTGCCAAATTATCAGATTCAGCACAAATTCGTTTATCATGTGGTGAATACGAGCAAAGGTAACTTGGAGTGTTACGGGAACCTGTTCATGGTTGTTCAGTGGACCATTTGCTAAGCTTTCTCATCATCTGGACCTTGTATAATGTTCCAGTCTGTGGTAATTTTCAGCGGCTAACGATTTACTGTTAGGCTTACGTATGTGATGATGAACTCCATTCTTTTGAAGATGATTCTAATAATAAAATTGTTCTGTACATTCCATTGAATAGAGTGTGTATGGTAGGGCAAGTTATTTTATTAGTTGGAAATCGGGGATAGGTGAGTAAAAATGATGGGGGGGGGGGTAGTGGCGTATAAGGGGAGGGGGCACGTGCCCCCAGAAATTTAAGTCCGTGCCCCCATTTGAAATCTGGACATTTAGAATAAAAAATTACCAGAGTGAAATGTTTCATTTTTTTTAAAGCTTTAATATGATTTGTTTCAATGTTTTTTAAGGCTGTTGTTCCAGTTTCACGCTGTCAATTGTATTTGTTTTTACACTCACGTCAGATTTTCCCATAAAAATAGGAAGTGGTATATAACATGAGCGCTGAAAAGAGGTTTGTTTAAGAGGAATGTAAAACGGAAACTACACTCAACAGTTTAATTGGCCAGAAGAGCCCCCCATGGAAAAAACGGTGCAACCCCCATAGACGATCGGATAAGCCTGTGTGGAAAGTTTGGGTGCGAGCATAAACACTGTCCTTGACCACGAGAGGGCGCTAAAGCGATAGTGCAACAGATCCCCAATAATAAACCTAACCGTTCAATCTATTGTGTTTCCAACTGATGATTAATAATGATGTAAGTTAGGCTTCAGATTCTTGCGTGCCTTAAAAACAGTTAAGGCTTGACACGTCAAGAAATGTTTGCTTAATTAACAAACTTGAGGGAAGAACTGACAGAATTCATTATGCTTACCGTGTACATGTACATGTATACATACATCAATGTATTGGTATTATGTGAAGCCCACAAAAAAGTGAGGACACAAAAATACAAAGGATTCCAATGTGAGGACAGCGATGTTCCTTTTGTGGTCCTTTGTTCTACTGTTCCCACTCTTCTGAAAATACCATGCCAGCTTTACAGAATGATGCCGAAATGGTTTAGCTAAAAACAAATAATATTATTTGCCACGCATGAAGCCTTATATTTGCACGTTTATCCATTGTTCTTGGAAATGTGCGCAAGCTCACAATTGTGAAATTAACCCAGAATGCCTCCCCCACCTCCCATTTCAAAGTCTCCCATTACGGTGAGAGAACTTTGACAACTTCTGCTTTGATTAAAATAGGTCTGAGGACGCCGGGAGTTAATAATCTCTGCATGGTTAAGCCCCCCCCCCCGTGTGTATTTTGTAATTTTGTAGAAGCAGACCAGATGCAATCTTTTTACGAAGAAACTAAAAAAGAGTGCTCTTAAATATTTGAAGAACTCATTGCCTGTGTAGCATTTAAGCTATTACTTTGTACAATAACACCCCGTTTATTTACTCAGAGATGTAGCCCATCTTGATAATTGGTCTTATTCCTTTTAGTCGACGATTGGCTTTACAAGAAACGGGTCTGAAAATTCATCCGTCTACGAGAAAATCTGATAAGCAGCGGCTGTCACGAGACTCGGTGGTTAGAACTTGGCAGTAATTCTTAGCAAATATCAAATTAGTGCATCATTCTCAAGTCATACGCTTTTTCATATTGTAAAGCTTGCAGGTGCGACCTTATTGTTGTGTAAACATCTTGCGTTTTTATACTTTGAGAAACGTATGCCTTTTCAGCAAAAAAAAAAGGTGTTACTGAGCAGCGATTGAAAGGTTTTATTTTTCTAAGTTGAATATCTCAAATTGGGACAAACATTGCAAATTAATGTTGCTGTCCAGTATGACGAATTCCACAGTCGCTTTTACTACCGAGGGTAAACATTGGGGTGGGTCAAGAAGTTATGAGCCCCTCATATGGAGGATGTGGGGGTGTCCACCCGTTTAAATTGACGACTTTAACAAAAGGGATCTGAGTGTTTTAAAAAAGCTAGGACCCCGTCGCTGCATTTTTGTGTAAAAAAAACCCCAATTGAGACGTCCCTATAAAACAAAAGCACTAGTCAAAACAATATGATAACAAAGAGAAGTCCTCGATTTATGGGATCGACAAACACAATTTATGTGCTTGTGGGTGTGTCAATGGGTAAGCGTTATATTATACAAAGTGTGGACCTGAGACCAAAAGAAGACCTGGGACCATAAACAAGGCAAGGAAGTTTGAACTACTATGTGGACTGACACACGTCCACACAGTTTTTTTTTACAGTGTTGAAGAATAGGATTTACCTTAAGTGTTTGTATACAGAACAAAGGAATAACCACAAAGGGTATGTAACACAAAGCTGGGTGTGTCTATACACGTTGACACCGACGACAAAAGTGGTTTGATAGAGTGGTTTGACAGATGACATCCTCAATGTGATTTTGTGTACAAAACTGACAGTAAATGTCACTTAAACTTTTTAAAATTCATGTACGAGAATCAAAGAAGTCTTCGAATGTTAAGAGAGAATAAGCAACCATCGGAACCGACATTTTCCTCATTTAGTACAGGCCCTTCTCCCCTTCCTGGCTCCATCTGCGCGGCCATGCAACAGTGGCGTGTTTTTTAGGTGAACTCACGAGAGAAGATGGAATTGCGTGTATTTATTATCAAGTCAAGTAAATGAAAATAGCCTATCTGGGGCTTCTAGCATTTACAAGAATTCGTTTTCCCATCAACACTGAGCGACACCGAGTCCCTCTGCCCGGCAACAACTGATTCACATCTCGGTGACATCCTGGCGTTTCATTATAGATTCGTCTTTCCGATTACCTGTTCCCTTTGCTTTGTTCAAGATCGTGCTCTAATCATGTACCCTAGACTCAAACAAACTGAAAAACTAAGCAACGACTCTACGGAGCTCTGGAAGTGCCATCCAACTTTGTGAGGTTCTGACACGATTTATTCCCGGTATGGTGCCACAATTTATGGTTGCAACCAAAGAATGATATATCATTGGCCTTTGTGGAACGAACATTCATTCCAATCCTAAAGATTTCAAGA
This sequence comes from Pisaster brevispinus, assembly GCA_023634235.1. Taxonomy (NCBI): domain Eukaryota; kingdom Metazoa; phylum Echinodermata; class Asteroidea; order Forcipulatida; family Asteriidae; genus Pisaster; species Pisaster brevispinus. The sequence goes on from JAMKCF010000017.1 coordinate 11,892,766, forward strand.
AACACTTCAAGTTCAGGGAGGTTATTTTAACATGAGTTTTAGGGTGAGTATCACACACTCAATCTACAATTCCTTGTTTGAAATACTACAGCAGAAAGGTGTTGTGTTGCAACGCTGCATCCACGATTTAGAGGTAGGGTCATCGTTTGGCTTTTGTCAACATAATGCTGATTTATAGGCACAATTACCAAGAAAGATATAATAGGAGTCACCTGTGAAAGTTTTAGAATTGAGAAAACAGGGATAAAAACAACAACAACAGCAACTGTGACGGTATTTTCATCAAGAACGCCGAATCCAGCCCCGTTTTGCGGGTGCTAACTGCATCTCTGGCCATATTGAGGGCATAATTTAAACGGACACCACTCAAGTTTAAAAGTCTTAGGGCAAGGGAGGGGGGGGGGGGGTCCCGCATTATCGAATGGATTTATGTTATAATTTGTAAACTTGTCAAATTGAAACGAACGTGCACACCAGAAAATGTAAACAGTTGAGCACACGAGGCATTTAAAAAAACACTACTTAGTAAAACAGATTAACATTATACTGATTGCTTTAGTGTGAATGCATTTACAGCATTAATTAGCATGGGTTCTCCTTTTAAACCAAACTATAAGACGGGATGGTCTCCGCTCGCCGGGCACAGTCCAAAGAGCAGGAGTCAGTGATTGTCATGGCAACGCACAAGCGACTAGTGGTGTAGGCCCTACCCAACATGGGAAAAAGAAAAGAAATACTTTTTGTTTAATTTTATGTTCATACCCTATATTATTCATTTGTTTTCTTTGCTTGTATGTATTTTTCAGCCTTCGAGAAAGGCTCTGCATGGTCGAAAAGTCAGGCCACTAACTATTTATACCATTTATGTCCTTTTGGTTGGTAAGCAGTTTGCATCAGCAAACTATGTTGTCTCTATTTTTGTAAGAACAACACTTTAACGGAAAGGCGTATAACAAGCTGAAACCTCTGTAAATTTGAAATGTTTTGATCAGATTGTAACCGTCTTGCTTTTTCGCGATTCAAGTCGTGAGTTCCATACCGAGGCTGACAGTGTATTCTGCTGTTGTAACAATCGCTTGTATGGAGTTACATTGCAGTATTGATAGTAAAACAAACTAATTACCCAGGCCCCCGTTATTCTTAATTTCCCCCATTTGATCAGTTTATGTCGTATCGATCATACTGACAATTATTTTCACACGTGAAGGAGTAGTTGATTTCACAATCCAACTCGATATTCTTATAGTTGTAATTAATGTTGTGGTGGTGCAAAACAGTGCTTGCGTCATCAACAACATGCGCATGCGCATGAACGTTCACGTTGTCATCGTGCAAGCTCCTAATGGTATAAAGTCAATTTCTCTCGACAACTGAAGGAACACAGATCTTGTCAGTTGCCGACAACACTTCAAGACGTCATGAGCATCGTCCATTTGTTAACAGAGAGCGAAGTTTCTGAATGAGATTGATTAACTGTATCGACGCACGGTAAGATGAGCATTTTCTTCTTGTTGTAATAACATAATTCTTATGTTTCAAAGTGACTATAACTACACAAACCACACCACGGCATTACTGTCATTGAAGAAAATGATTTCAAATTTTGCTTTTTTGGAGCCGTGAGTTGCTTTCTGTTTTCTTTGGATCACCGTCGTGAAAGCGTGTCACAGAATGTTTGTTAGCAAATATTGTAGAAACTCAAAGTGTGGAAATCCCGTCAAATGTTAGGCTCGTGAATAATTTCACAACGACATTGAGCCACAAAGACTAATCCAATTGAACCAATCCCAAGAGAAATATTCCCCTCTGAAATAGGCCAACTGTGGCAACAAATGGAGAAGATAGCATTATATATAAGACTACCCATTCGCCAATGAATATTTCGATTGCCGCAATAAATAGGCACGATGTGAACGCGCACAAAATACCTTGCAAAACGTGAACCATTTTATGTTGTTTTCACTAAAAACAGGACCAACTATATTTTGATGACACCACAGCTAGGTTTTATATAGGTATATTACAACTAAAGGATGGAAATAAACTTGTTCTTCGGAAATTAATGTTATAGTATTACGTTTAACTACTAAGCAATATTTCAAGAAATGTTTGGCTTTTTCCGTCATAAAGATAACATTTTACCTTTTCTTGATGATACGGACTAACGAATTTTGGTTTGTTTGTTTGTTGGGTGTTTGTTTGTTTGTTGGGGTGTGGAGGTGTTTGTTTGATTGTTTGTTTGTTTGCATCAGTGTTTCAGCCCCATCCCCTTCACTGAAATTCAAATTTGTCAGCTGAAGAGCTGAAGATTTATCCGAATACTTCAAAATGTACTGTGGGAATTTGGCTTTGAAATTCATCGTACACATTGACCCCTAGCTAGTATCCGCACTGCCCGAAGCTACTGAAAAGTTAAAGGTGCAATTTGCAAGACGCTTGCAGTAAATTAACAGAATCAAAGTTCAAAAGATACATTAGGCTGTTACAAAATTCACTTCGTAAACATTGCTGTTTGGAATTACTCCTTAAAAACCTTTTAAAAGAATTGTTCATGCACAAAAACACCTGCAATATTTGGTAATTAGTAAGTAGTGATTTCAGAAAATATAAATAATTTGCCTCTTGAAATACAACCAGCATACGGAACATACGGTCCGCTTTTTTTTTTTGAGTCAAAAAATTTGGTTCTACAAAATAGCGTACCGTGTTCTGTCTTAAAATTACACAAACCCACATAATTTCAAGATATATTTATTATATGAATCATTATATTCTACTCTTAAAATATCTTTCCAATCATATCATTTCAAAACAAAGCGGCTAGTCCATCCGATTCAATTACGTAACCCTTTAATGTAGGTAAATTGTGTTTATTTCCAACCTAGGTACTAATTGGTAATGTATCATCGTTATAATTAGCGTTAACACGTAAGCTGTGAAGACAGGAAATTAAAATAGAGGTTTTCCCGGCCAATTTCAAAGACTAAAGATCGGACGTGCGTATAAAAATGCAAGTCAGACCGGGGCCACTTCCAGTTTCTCATTTCAATTGAACAAAAGTCAAATAAGCCCGCAGACAGACGTGCACAACATTCGATAAAACCAATTAAGCTTAATGGGTCGTATGAATAAAAAGTAGTATTTTCGTTTACTTGGAAATTTCAAGTGTTTACTACCACCCATATGAATAAAAGGAAGTAAAAGCTTTTACTGGAAAGTATTTACTTAATACTAAAAGAATCTACTTTTACATGAAAAGTATTTACTGCTATTTTTAGCGTTTACTTATTTCCATATGAATATAATGGAGAAAATACTACAAAATGCAAGTAAGTACTGGTCATTTTTCAAGGTAGCCCCAGAGCTACCTTGGGCGCAGAAGTAAAGACACATCTGAAGAAATGGCAGCGTTTATGAATGTTCCTCACAGGATAAAAGTGTATGTGCCAAGGAGAAAATGTCGTGATGTTGACTACAAACAACTGTACCGTTTTGAAGAGGAGAATGTAGAGTGGATGGCTGATTTTTGGCACTTGTGATTTCGTCAATAAGACGCTATGAATTTTAAGAAGTTTCACAAAAACGTTTTGCTTTGATTCTGGAGATCCAGATGAACCTCCTCCATCAAACTGATGATTGTCAGATTCAGAGTCACTCATGGCTGACTTGTAGGTTTCTATATTTCTACCAATTCAAATGCTACTTTTGGGTGTGGCTGGGTGGACGTGAATGGGTGTTACAACACAAAGGGACATGTTTGTTCAGAGCCATTCAGCCATGGCAGACAGCTAGATATCAGAAGTATTTACTCCAAAGCATTAAGAGAGTACTTTGCAGTAAAAGAAAACGTTTATTCATACGGAATTAAGAAGATGCTATTACTGAATGCTTCTACTTGGAAGTTGATGCTTTTACTTTTTGCTAATACTTTTCAGAACTTACTACTATTCATACGACCCAATGATTTCGGAAAGTTAACTTGTCTTTACGAAGTGTTGCTCAACGGCAGCTGAAGATTTTGATATTTCAAAATGTATTTAGGATTCGGCTTTGTAATTCTTTGTACGCATACGCGGTAACCCCAGAAAGTCTATGTTCATTTGTTGCGTGGGCTAATTGATGATCTTAATGATTATGCTCTTCCAAAATAAAACACCAGATGATAAATGACATTATTTGTATGATCGGCTTAAAAGAGAAACTAAAAATACGTCAACTATATCAGAAGCTTAAAGAATGTCCACTCGGCAGGACATCCTTCCAATAGATACCAATAAATATAAAGTTCCCTCTCGAGTGACTGTACCCTTTGCCTCGCGTTCCATTAAAGTCAAGCAGCCAAGTTGCCGAGACACTTCACCGTTGCCCCCAACACCTTTAGAGCAACCGTTTAAATACAGGGAAATACGCTTTCTTATTGAACCGTTTGCCGCGTGAGTTATTAACAATATAGATGGCAAGTTCAATCGTTACATCATTGTGGTTGGTTAAACTGTCAAAGACAAAGTTCAATTTGATGGAAGCACCCCCCTTTAAAGGCAAAACTGTTACACATTTTGCTGCTAAGTGCCAGCACGAACTATGGGTATGCAAGCCTGCATGGTGCTTAAAGTAAAACGTTTGTTAATAAAAAAAAAACACAAATCTGCAAAAATCACAACAAAATAACTGTAATTCTAAGGGGAGGTATTTAGAAGGCGAACTGTTTGTTATTACAAAGATTGTGCAGTTGTGTACATTTTTTTTCTAAGTCTTACATTTCCCAGTGAGGGAAATACAAAAAGTCGAATGAGACTTTTCATACTCAAGTCGTCGATATTTTTTGTTCGTACCTATACAGGATGGCCATGAAGAAATCTTGTCACGCGCCAATGAAATCGGAGCCCAAAACATCGAGACAGTCTCCACTTCAACTTTGAATCTTCGAATAACCTGAGTAAAACAGGACTTTTAACGCAGAACAAATCTCTGAGGACGAAGTTTGATAAGACCAGATCGACCAAAAAACCCGGACCAGACAGGTTCTCATTACGAAACTCCATCTAAGCTGCCAAATAACTTCTGAAACAGACTTGAACCTTCTTAGTTGTCAAGGAATACTATTCACGCTGTAGCACAGGGAACTTGCTTACTATGACTGAACGCCCTCTACGTTGCAAAATAATTCACGAAACAGCCACAAGGTCAACGCTTACAATTTAAAGTTATTTTGTATATTATTCTTGAGAAACCTACAGTTAGCAACTTTCTCTTGCGAGGCATAGTTACGATTACGTGTGTGTCTTAGAAATGCAGGAGGGAATTGGGAATCAATCAAACTTGACTCTGGGACCAGCGTTTCCCCCACGAGCCATTCCAAGCAATCCCCTGATTGGTCTAGAAGTGTTCTTTGGATCTGTGGGATTGGTCGGCAATGCGCTCGTGTGTATAACGATATGGCATAGTAAAACACTGCACGGCCTTACCAACTATCTGATTTTGAACTTGGCCATAGCTGATTTGCTTGTCTCGTTATGTGCAATATTGAACCCATGGCTTATCTGGGAGAAGTTCGGTTCATTGGTATTGCCGATGTGTTACACTGATGCCACCATCGACAGCTACTTAGAGGTACAGGTGTATTCGTTATTCCAGCGATCGATCACGGATAGCTCACCGCTGTGCCTGCTCCTGGTGACCCTCGAGCGGTTCGTGGGAATTGTCCAGCCCCTCAGACACCCCGCCTATTTCTCGACCATGAAAACCGTCAGTCTCCTCCTCCTGACCTGGTCCGTGCCGTTCCTCCTGGAGGTTCCGGCCGGACTCTGGTTCATCATTAAGTACATCAGGAACAACTGCAACCCGTCTAATGCACGAGACGAGCCGTGGATCGTCACCTTCCCGGTCGTCAGTTCCGGCATTGCCGTCATCGTCCCAGCATTGATCATGATATACATGTATATTGTGATCCTTCGGAACCTCAAAAAGAGTGCCAGAAATCTAGAGGAACAGGGTATTCAAGGACCACCACAGGAGCTTCACCGGGCTCATCAGAAAGTAGTAAACACTTTCGTCCTGGTCACCATTGTCTTCATCGTGCTGATATTCCCATGTAGGGTCATCTACATCACCACTGTTGCTAGTCTTGTACCGACTGCCGCGCAGCCCGTGGTCATGCAGCAGGTCGTCCTCGTTCTCGGGGTCCTGAATTCGGGCATCAATCCCGTAGTGTACGGATTTAAGTACGATAAGTTCCGTAGAGCCTTTATTACTATGATGTGTTGCTGCTTCAAGAGGTCAGGGGACAACGTCGTACATGTTGAGATGAACACGACACGTGGCACACAATCTACGGAACCATGATCCAGCCAAGAAAAATCAATGGACATTTTGGGGACACAATTCAGAGGTTGATCTACGGGGATGATGGGCGTGGCCCTTCCCACTCCAAAAAGAGTGAAATAACTTTTGACTTTTCAATTGAAAAAGATTTTTTTTAAATCGAACTTTTAGCCGTAATGTCAAAGCTCGTTTGAGAATGATTTTTTTTCCATCACATTATCCACTTTTTCCCCCTTTGCAACCTTAGAAATGTCGTTCATGTACAAAGTCATCTATAAACCTTATTTCCTTTTACCTTATTGCAATTTTACGTACATAATATATTTTGTATATTTTAAAACATTTGTGTGCAATGAAAGTTATGAAGTTATTTATGGGAATTACAACTTTTTTGTTATAGTTTGATAATTCCAAGGAATTTGATCTGAGTGTGGATGTTTTCTGTAAGCGGAACTGATGGAAAAGGCCATTCGTCGTCGACCTCAGTTTTGGATGCACGTGTTTGTATAAAAGGAGCTTCTATAGTCTCTGTTTGATAATTTGAAGATACACAAGTTGATGTTTTTTTAACATGACACAAAGTGGATGTGTGATTACGATGAACATGGATGAACACGGACTGTGATTGTTGAGTGTGTGGGAGGAGTGCCAATAGATGAGACCGTTTACAAGAAAACATGAGTTTAAAAACTAAATTGTTGCATTTTCTCGAACTTCATAGACGCATTTAAATAAAATGAATTAGTCTTTCATCTTGCTACTGCAACTATAGAATAATGAACCATGATTTGACAAACGCTCACTGTCCGACATGGACAAAGGCCAACACTTCTGATTAGAATATGATTGATTGAACTATATACATTTCTGCAATATATACATGTATATTGAAAACATGATACCTTTCGAAGAATCTAGTTTCAAGCATTAGTTTATAATATTTTTGCCTTGAAGTGCAAACTGTTGTCTGGGTTAGGAATAAACACAGTTGTATTGTTTGACAGATTTATAAATGGCGCCCTCTTTGTACCAATGGTTCTAAGTTACGAGCTGCACATACAACAATTACGTCACAAATTGTACCTAATAACACATACAAAGACCTGAGTGATGAAGATCAAAGGCCATAATAAGAGAAGAAAAAAAAAGAATCAATCAAAGAGTTGATAAAAACATGACATTCGCTGGATCAGGGCATTGTAACCTCAGTGTGTGTGGCTGACAGTTGACGCTTAGTTGTGGACTGCGTGCAAAATGGAAACCACAGGTATTGTGATGTGATACTAAATATGGTTTAGTTTTCTATAATGATTCAAATATTTAAGACTTTTTCTGAAGCATGGCCACATGGTTCATTGCAAGATGGCGGAATAATAAGCATTTGGTGTGACTAGACAACATTTTGTAGCATTGAAAACATTGTACCCAGGCCAGTGTCAAAACCATAATTTAAGAAATAAATAGACCTGTGTCCACCATACGTAGCCAACTTCACGGTGCGAAGCATTCGTAATGCACACGAATAATATACACTCAATGTACACGGCAACCTTTATTGTTTGGGTCAAGCAAAGTGCCGAGTAGGCGGATGCAGCACAGGTTATGTGACGATGCACACGGATGGGGCTTGTTTGTTTTTTTTGCACTGATAAAGCTCCAGGCCTATTATATACATTTTTTTCTTGAACTGGAGAATCAATATCTTAAACTTTACTCTTAATTTCAGAAATGATGTACATAAATCGCGGCTACTGAGAATTTTGAGAGTTTTATTGGTCACAATAACATTGCACACTAGTAGTACTTGTCACTTGTCCCATTTTCCACCCAGATTTCTCTTTCAAGGGAGAGTTTGAAGTGACGGAGGGGATGCAGCGGGCTTTTGAGCAAGAAGGTTACTTCATTGTCAGGTTAATATTATACAAATTAAATTGCAGTGGATTTTTTAAATCTGATAAACAGAAACTTTCAATATAACTCACAATGAGTTAATAAATCGCTGTCGCTGTAGTCAAACAATGGCAACGCGAACGTGTGTACACGCCACGCTGAAAAACTCTCAGCCTATGGTAGGTCTTCTTTAACCCCAGTGAGGGCGCTGTTTGAGCTTGTGACGTCTTATGTAAGGGCTCTGTATACATGATTTGCCTTCCAATCATAACAGTCGTTGCCCATCTTTAGATCTCTCATCAGCCCCGAGGAGATGACGGCACTACGGACTGCCATAGATCGAGACGATGGGATACGAGAACACGCCATCAAACTACCCGACGGGGAGGGACGGTGCAGCACGATGAGCCTCTGGTACCACCCAGGGTCAGATGTCACTGGGATGTTGGCACGGTGTGAAAAGGTGGCTGGTACCATGGAAAAGGTTTGGAAACCATTCTTTGAATCAGGTTGACAGAATACTGATGAAACTATAGTTATTTTTTTTACAATTCAAGATTGATCAACCAAATTGAGGCTGTATTGGAGACTGCGGCGGTGGTCGGTGGCCCCCGCCAACAGCCACCTGCCATCACCGCAGCCACCACCAACCATACCGCCCCACACAAAACAACACCAACAACCACTGCAAGCAAAAAAACAAAAAAATACAGATGAGAATTGTATCCAAAGAAATCACGTGGACAGCAATCAGGCCAGGATATTCATTCACATTAAACTGTTCGGGGCAGATGGAAAAAGTAGGCCTAAATCCACTCTTTGTCAAGTAATAAGAGCTCTGATAGCCCGCACCCCCTCCCCGGAGATTGTGCGCGGGATAGCCAAAATATTTTTCCCTTGTGCGTTTTTCTGTTCTTTGCTAGTTGTTGGGAGGGGAGGTGTATCACTACAGTACCAAGCTGATGATGAAGGAAGCCAGGACGGGAGGATCCCACATATGGCATCAAGATTATGGGTATGTTATAAACAATTCACCTTTTTTGACACGTCCCCAGCCAGAATGGTTGGACAAATCCAAATGTAGGTAATTCTCACTCCTAATTGTTCATAAAGGGGAGACACAGCATCAATCCCAAAGAAAAACAGACACCCCTCGTCTGGCTAGATGGCATTGATAAAATCAAGGATTTTGTGGCTGCAGCTCTATTCTCTTTGAGCTTCGTCTGTCATCTATAAAAGATCTGAACGTTTGTACAAAAGAAGGAGAGTACCTCTGAGCTGCAGCCGAGTTTTCGAAAAGGCATTGGTGAGTAAATATGTAAAGTCAGTAAAGTCTGTCTTGGCTACAAAGTGCTAATTTTTGTGGGTTTATTTTACAGGTACTGGTATCAAAACGGCTGCCTTTTTCCAGATATGGGAGCCGTGTTTATAGCCGTGGATAAAACTGACAAGGGAAATGGATGTTTGCAGGTTGGATATTGTTTTCTTTCCCTGTTTTTCCTTTTCTAACAAATCGTATGATCGAGAAACTTTAAAGTCACAGATAACAAAAAAGTTGATCTCACCATTGCGGTCAAAAGTCTATGACAGTGATATTGATAAATCACTAATCACCAATAGTCAATACATGTGTGCTCTGTGGCAGGTCTTGCGTGGTTCACAAAAACTTGGACGTATTGATCACATACCGGTAGCAGGACAGACTGGTGCTGATCTTGCACGGGTTGAAGAGGCAAAGAAGGTAAGGTGCCAAACGTAATATCTTTATCATCTAAGGGGCATTCAAGAAGATATCCTTGGTGGAATTTCTATCCACAAAATTTGAAGGCAACAAGACGGACCCCTTTAATAAATAATGCAAACAGAATTAAAATCACAGGCATAATTTACCGAATATCACTTTTTTATGATTAAAAGGTAATGGAGCTTGTGTATGTGGAGTTGGAACCAGGAGATGCCTTGTTCTTCCACGCAAACGTCTTGCATAAGAGCAACCGAAACGACTCCGATCGGCGCCGATGGGTCTTCATTATCTCCTACAATCTGGCCAGCAATAACCCCTTTAAGAAGCATGATCATCTCTGCTATACACCATTACATAAGGTTAGAGACAGCAGAAAATGGGTTCCAGACCCGGGTCGTGCTTTAGGCACTTGGGCAAGATACTTGACCAATTGCATTTTGGTCCCGTGTAATAATTTGTTAGTGCACGTTACAAAACCCAGAACACTTATCATGGAAAGTAGAGTATAGGGGTTAACCCCGGTGTTTCTGCATGGTTCTTTGATTACGGGTTTCCTCAGGCTTGTGATTTACAGTGATTAAATGTTAATATTTGCATCGGGGATGAAGAATTTAATTTGTTTTTTCACCTCACACCGATGTGTATTAAGCACTTTACGCATACAATATGGGTCCAACTGATGCAGAATCATGGGTAAAACGACCCATCTTTTACCAGTTTCCGGGTCAATCTGACCCAGAAATGGGTCATGCCCCGGCACCCGGGAGAACTCTGACCCGTGAGTTTTTAGAGGGTTCTTGAAAAAGAAAAAAGGCTTAACATTTCTACAATCCTATATGTGTGTATTACTATTAACAAAATCATATGTATTTTTCCAGGTGCCAAACACCGCCATCTTAGAATGCCAAAACGCCATGGATATTAGCGGTAAAGACTTCTTAGATCCAGCCACTGACGAAACCATCAAACCACAACGCTGATAAATCGTAACAGCGCCCTCTGATGACTTTCAAAAACAAAGTCTGTGCGCCATAACTGGTGCCCAAAACTCTCTATGACAACTCGCCGGAAAAGTTATTTGATTGATGTTACCAAGAATTTCAACAATGGATACATGTCCTTGAGACCAAACAGAATGTTTTGATATTGCAGGCTAATGTAAAGTACCAATTTTTCTACTTTAAAATGTTGTCTTTTTGTATGCACTTGAGGCTTGAACTTTAGCCTTCAGGCATATTGACCGATAACAAATTAACATACACTGTACACAAATCAACGATTATACTTATTTACTTTTTCGTATTGTGTAAATTACTTTTGAGAAGACCAGTATATCTGAAACACGATTTTGTTAATCGTCATTCCAGAGAAGAAATGCCGAGCATTCAAACAGTTTCAACTACAGAGTAGTTATAAATTTGAAGGAAAGTTGTTAATCTTTAAGGAAAGTTGTAAACACACTCACGTTTTATAAGTAAATGCGCCAGACTACTGAGCAGACGAAGTTCGTATTACTGCTCTGTTCCAGTATTGACTTCTGGAGACGCGACATGAGTTGACTGGCAGTAGCTTTTGGACAATCTGAACTTTGCAAAAGGCTGAAATTTCATGCTACCAGATCTAATTGTAGGTAACGAATTAGTGCCAGAAGTCCGATGGTTGGTTCTGCACAAGTATAAAATAAAATTTGCGCAAAAAACAGACGGTCAACGTGTCGAACATTTCCTGAGCAGACGTTACGAGTACAACTCCTTCCTATATACTGGTCATTGTCCACTACAACGCATGCGCTTATCTCGTTTTGTCTCACCACGCACATGGCAGGTTTACTCTTTAAAGCGAAATAAATTTATTGAGATCCTCGCTCGAATAAAAATATATACCTCTTCCTTGCTGATGTAAAGCGATTATGCCGACTGGACATTAAACCTAATGGAATGCAATATATGTTTTTTTCCTTTTAAAATAGTAACCTAATAAAATTAATAAAAACCTTGTTTAGTTAACAATTGAGTTAAAGATATTACACAGGATTGGTAAGGCTAAACATGTATTGCTTAATTTTAGTCTGAGAGCTTGCTGATTATGAAGTTCATACTAGAAATATTTTTTCTGAAATGTTTCCCTCGGAAATGAAGGCATATTCGGGAAAAATGTATAGATCACCATTAATTTAAAAAATATTGTCAAAAGCTTTTTATTAATGAATACTTTGCTTGAAGAACAATGTTTCGAATAAACTGCTAGTATCATCGGAAAAGGTGATTTCACAACTTAAGGGTTAGACAAAATCGTATCATTTAGGGGCCTACAACCAAAAGTGGATCGTCCCTTTGGACTTTGGTTGACCCTTTTCTCAGTGTTTAAATGTTCAAGAATCATGTCAAAACTGTGGAGTATGAGTACATTAACTAGAAGGAAAGAGAAAAGCTAGGTTCCTGCTCCAAAGTATATTTTACACGAACCTCGTTATTAATGTATTACCTTTAAAGTCTTTAAACGTGCTATATGATCCCGCGAAGAAGCATGGCCTTACAGTACCGGGTGTCATATATTTAATGGAACCCACTATACTGCAAAACTATTATTAATGAATGTACATTGAACAGCACAGATCGTTCAACTTAAAATATTGTTCTCATATCACTAGTATGATATTGTCCCCTTGTGTTCTACTCGTACGTGTTATAACAAAGACAACTCAATAAATGAAAATGATATAATAAAGCACATATGAAGACTGCTTTTTCTAACACTTTTTTGTGCGAATAATTCCCAAACTAATAAACCCACTTATTTTGTTGACAGTTTTATAAATGGCGCCCTCTTTTTACCGATAATTCTGATCTGCGCAGAAAACAATTACGTCACAATTCGTACTTATCCAAAGACCTGAACATATATTAGATAAAAAGACCTGAATGATGAAGGTCAAAGGCTACAAATAGATAAGAAATCAGAAAACAATCAAAGATGTGATAAAAACATGACAATCGCTGGATACAGCATTGTGACCTCAGTGTTCGTGGCTGACAGTTGGGGCTTGATTTAATGGACGAGTGGACTGCTTGCAAAATGGAAACAGGTATTGTGATGTGATATTATGATTTAGTTTTCTATGATTCAAATCAGTACGAGTTTTCCTGCAGCATGAGCACGAATATAACTGTGCAGGGTTAAACTCCGACCGGTTCTTTGCAAGATGGTGGAATAATAAGTATATGGTGTGAATAGACAACATCTGGAACAATGAAAACATTGTACCCAGGCCAATGTCGAAACCATATTGAGGAAATAAATATAGACCTTTGCCCACATATATACTACAGCCAATTTTATGGTGCGAAGCATAATGCAAATGAATATACATGCAATGTACACGGCGACCCTCATCGTTCGGGTCAAGCAAAGTGCTGAGTAGGCGGGTGCAGCACAGGTCATGTGACGATGCACACGTTTGTTTATTTTTGCCGCACTGAAAAGGCCCATTATACACTTTTTCTTGAATTGGCGATTCAATTTCTGAAATTTTACTCTAAACTGTAAATTGCGGCTGCTCAGATTGTTCAGAGTTATTTTCTTTGAGAAAGTTGTATGAATTGGTGTGCAAATATAAAAAAAAAGTTAGAAATTAAGTGCTTGTTCGTCTAATTTACCACACTCTTCAATAGATTCACCGCTTTATTTCAGTACTTTTTTGTGCGCCCTCTCTCGCCACCAAGGGCGCGCGATACAAAAACCTCATTACTAACGACTCGGCACGAAACCCGACTTGAACCAGGTCTAAGAAATCGCAGGTTATTACTTACGACTGATTTATACATTTAGACAACAACTAGAATTAAGCACTTCCAACTTCGTCAGCAGTTTTCAAGTTACAGTACACTTTGAATTGTTTCACTTATTTTTCCTTCAATTAACAATTTTTATTTTTTTTACAAACACTTATATTGACACATTAATGTCTTTTTTTCACCGGTAACAATACAAATATTGTTAATGGCACACTAGTAGTACTTGTCACTTTGTCTCATTTTCTACCCAGATTTCTCTTTCAATGGAGAGTTTGAAGTGACGGAGGGGATGCAGCGGGCTTTTGAGCAAGAAGGCTACTTCATTGTCAGGTTAATATTATACAATTTATTTTGCAGTGAAAAGTTTTTAAGCGAATACCAATACCCTATGCATAAACCGCAATCACTGGCGCCAAACAATAGCAACTCGCACGTGTATACGCGCTACGCTGAACTCTTAGCTAATGGTAGGTCTTCTTTAACCTCAGTGAGGGCGCTGTTTGAGCTTGTGACGTCTTATGTAAGAGCTCTGTATACATGATTTGCCTTCCAATCATAACAGTCGTTGCCCATCTTTAGATCACTCATCAGCCCCGAGGAGATGACGGCATTACGGACTGCCATAGATCGAGACGATGGGATACGAGAACACGCCATCAAACTGCCCGACGGGGAGGGACGGTGCAGCACGATGAGCCTCTGGAATCACCCAGGGTCAGATGTCACTGGGATGATGGCACGGTGTGAAAAGGTGGCTGGTACCATGGAAAAGGTTTGGAAACCACTCTTTTGAAACATGTAATGTTGACAGAAAACTGATGAAACTATAGCTAAATATTCCCTACTATTACGATAAATTCCAAAATGCTCAACCAAATTGAGGTTGTAAAGATGCGGAGGCGGTAGGCGGCCGGCCCGCGCCACCAACCACCTGCCGTCATCAGATGACACCGCAACGCAAAAACAACATCAACAACCACTGCAACAACCACAACAACCACTCAGAAAAACATATCCAAAGAAATCGCGTGGAAAGCAAATGATCGGACCAGGATACAGACTTCTGATACTGTTTTGGGCTGAAGAAAGAAAAAGTACATCCATTGTGTCAAGTAACAGTAAAATAAGGGGATCTTTAGTCACCCGCCCCCCCCCCCCCAACTCACACACGCGCGCGGGGCTCTATGTTATTTTTCCCTTGTGCATTTTTCTGTTCTTTGCTAGTTGTTGGGAGGAGAGGTGTATCACTACCACACTAAGTTGATGATGAAGGAGGCCAGGACGGGAGGATCCCACATATGGCATCAAGATTATGGGTATGTTAAAAAAATTCACCTTTTTTGACACTTCAGCCAGAATGGTTGGAAAATCCAAATGTTTGGTTTCGAATTCTCAATCCTAAAAACTTGTCATAAAGAGGATACACAACGTCTTTCTCAAAGAAAAACAGACACCCCTCGTCTGGCTAGTTGGCGTTGATGAAATAAAGGATTTGGCGGCTGTAGCTCTATTCTCTTGGAGCTTCGTCTGTCATTTTAAAAGATGTGACCGTCCGGCACAGATGGGTACGTCTGAGCTGCAGCCAAGTTTTCGAAAATGCATTTCGGTGAATTAGCACGTCGTCAAAGTCTGTTTTCTGAAGTGCTAATTTTTGTGGATTTATTTTACAGGTACTGGTATCAAAACGGCTGCCTCTATCCAGATATGGGATCTGTGTTTATAGCCGTGGATAAAACTGACAAGGGAAATGGATGTTTGCAGGTTGATTATTATTTTCTTTTCTTTTCTCTTTTCTAACAAATCGTATGATCGAGAAAAGTAAGACAGTTATATCGATAAATCACTGATGACATTATAATCAATACCTCTGTGGTCTGTGGCAGGTTTTGCGTGGTTCCCATAAACTTGGACGTATTGATCACATACCGGTAGCAGGACAGACTGGTGCTGATCTTGCACGTGTTGAAGAGGCAAAGAAGGTAAGGTGCCGAACATAGCTTTATTATCTTCAAAGGGGCGTTCACGAAGACGGAGTCCATAAAAAAGCATGAAAAAAAATCCTACCAAATTACGGGCATGATTTACCGATCGCTTTTTATGATTTAAAGGTAATGGAGCTTGTGTATGTGGAGTTGGAACCGGGAGATGCCTTGTTCTTCCACGCAAACGTCTTGCATAAGAGCAACCGAAACGACTCAGATCGGCGCCGATGGGTCTTCATTGTCTCCTACAATCTGGCCAGCAATAACCCCTTTAAGAAGCATCATCATCCCTGCTATACACCATTACATAAGGTATGAGACAAAACTGAAATGTTGATATACTTATTCTATCACCTTTGTCCCCATGACGATAAAGCGTGACTGTCAGATGGAGCAAACTACTGACTTTGTTACTAAGTAGAACGCTCCTTTGATGTAATCATCACGCAACTTATTTATTCATTTATTGAGGCTGTAATGATGACTAACATGAATTAATAATCGGTCTCCATTTTATAATGGGCATAACTGATCATATGCCAATCAAAATCTTTGTTCTGTTTTTGGAGTGTGGTATTCAAAAAGTGTGACCATACACTCTAAAAAAGTCTGTATCAAAACGACCCAGAAACGGGTCTAACTGACGCAGAATCTCGGTAAAAAATCCCCCTCTTTGGCCAGTTTCCGGGTCAACTTGACCCACAAATGGGCAGGCCCCTAGGACCCGGAATCGGGGTAAATTCTCATACGGAAGTTTTTAGAATGTACTTTAAAAATAAATAATAATAATTGTTTTACATCTCTACAATCATGTCTGTGTAAACTACAAATCAATCATTTGTTTCTTTCCAGGTGCCAAACTCCGCCATCTTAGAATGCCAAAACGCCATGGATATTAGCGGTAAAGACTTCTTAGATCCCGCCGCTGACAAAACCATCAAACCACAACGCTGATAAATCGTAACAGCGCCCTCTGATGACTATCAAAAACAAAGTCTGTGCGCCATAACTGGTACCCAAAATTCTCTTTGACGAATCGCCGGAAGAGTTCTTTAAATTATGTTACCAAGAATTCCAACACTTTGACACAATAGGTACACGTCCTTAAGACCATACATAATGTTTTGGCGTGCACTAATGTAACAGTATCACATTTTCTGCTTCGAAATTTTGTCTTGGGGCTGACAGTTTTTTGACAGATAACAAATTAACATACACCTGCCTGTAGTCTGTACAACATCGTCACTCGTACACTGATTAACGGTAATAAATGCTCACTGTTTCGTATTGTATAAATTACCTTTGAGAAGGCACTGAAATAGTTAAAATAGGGCTTTTTTAATTAAAGAGAAGAATTTTTGAGCATTCAAACAGTTTAAACTATAGTATAAACTTGAAAGGAAAGTTGTTAACACACCCACCTTTTATAAGTAAAGGCGCCCGACTACTGAGCAGACGAAGTTCGCATTACTGCTCTGTTCCAATGTTGACTTCTGGGGAAACGACGTGCGTTGCTTGGCGGTAACTTTTGGACATTTTGAACTTCAAAAAAGGCTGAAATTTCATGCTCCCAGTTCCAGTTGCATGATAACAATGGTATAGTTCAGATCCAGAAGTTCAGTGGTTGTTCAGCACAAGTCCAAAATAAACTTTGCGAGACGGAAAATTGTCAACATGTCGCAACACTTTCGGAGCAGACGAACATACGACTTCGTATTTTCTAAAAAAAGTGACAGGTCATTTTCCGCTACAACGCATGCGTTTAGCTTGGTTTGTCTTTACCGTATGCGCATTGAGAACTCGCATGGCAGGACTCGTTTTTTTGTATGCATATTCATTCGCTTGCAATAACAAAAATTAAAAAACCTTTCTCGTTGTAAAAGCTTATGCCGATATTAAACACAATGAAAAATACAATATATGCATTTTTTCTCAATACTTTATTATAAAAATTATGAGCTAGGCCTATTCTGTGTATTTCCGTTGACATGATGATATGATGGTGTTTTATTTTCTTGCAAATTTGAAAAGTTTGACTAAGGGTCGATTTTGTCAATTAAAAAAAGTTTTGAACGAATAAAGGAAATAATTGTATTTTCACAACTTCAGTCACAATAAATGTCGTTACTTTATATTTATTTGTCGATTGTATTGTATCCGAGTTAAACGAGAGCGTTGCGTTATTGTGGTTGGCCTCGACGATTTTTAAATCCAGACTTCAGTATACCGTGAGAGTATGAATGTAGCACTGTAGCTTTCTAGCAGCAATTTCAATGTCTGTGCCCGTAGAGAATGTATTTGTTTCTACCTCCATGCCTGATTGTCTTTTTTTTTTTTATGGTACCACAAGGGCACTAAAAGGGGGCTGTTTTTGGAAAATGCAAAATGTCTTGTGGTTAGACATCCACTCTAGAATGCGGGGTCTTGTGTTCGAACCCCACACCGATGGGGCATGTCGGCCTGTTGGGTTAATAAGAGTCTGGGGTATCAACTAAGGGTAAACAAAAATGTGGTTAGATCAAAAACGTCTTCATGGCAAAAACGTTGCAAATGTTTCAGGATAATCACAACTTTATTGTATACAAATATTGCAGTCGGTTATTTCCAATTTCTACGAAAACTCCACGGGTGCTCCAGTTTTACAGGAACTCGAAAAAAGTTTAGTTCTGCCTCAGGAAAGAGTAAGATTGAATAAACCCATTTTTCCTTTGGCACGTTTCTAATTTATCGATTGTTAAAGACACACAGTGTTGAACATAAATACAAGTGTTCTTGCCATCCACAGACCTTTGGTTAAGGCATGTTGGTCATTTTATTGTGGTGAGGTTGGGGGGGGGGGGGTTCTGCCATGCCCCCAGCTAATTGGAAATACAATGTCGTGAACTAGGACACAATGGTCAATGTGAGGCCATGAGTTTATAATAAATAAACTATACCCGATCATTGATAGTAGGTGTTGATTTTACTTGTAAAAAACGAACATGGGGTAGCGGTTGGGTTTCAATTCCCTAGGGATTTCCTGAGGTTATATTTCCTGGGAATCTACATGGAAGTATGAAAGGGGTTTACATTTTATACACATACATATTTTTAAGGATTGTATTTTTTACCTAATTCTACAAAGATGAAAGCACCGCAGCTATCTTAATACAGTTGTATATCTATAGATAAACAATTTACTTGCATTTATTTAGTAAATATAAAAATGTTTTATCTTTACAACTCAATTTCATATTTAAACTATGATTATGCAGACCGATTTTTAATTACTTTAAACAAACAGTAAACAAACCAATACATCTAATTTACATATTTCAGTGAACAATTAACACATGAAGAGTCACTTCTCTGATTATTTCTGTGATGTGCTAGAAAAAAAATCTAAACTGAAACTTTAATCAGTAATTTTAACAATTATTATAATACATTACATACGACAGTATGACAGTAGATTGTTCCATTGACACTTTCTCAACATCCACAAAGCAAACTTGTTAAAGTTCTGGGTTATAAGATGACATTTCTCAAAGAAATACAAAGGGTCTAATACCAATTCGCCGTATTTTTGACCACGTGAGGGCGTATGTGGATAAATCTCACATGATGAAAAACAAGTAAACAAACAGGGTTTTTTCACTTTTTTTATCGCTATTTTTTATGTATTTCTTCATTGGTGCAAGAAAACAGGCAATTATGATAAGCTAAAACTGCTATTGTGATGCAAGACATTCCCTGATGACAGCGCCCTCATGCGGTCAAAAATATGGTCAATAGACCTTTATCATAGTGTTGCTATCTTGTTTTTCCTACCACTCAAACCAATGTAAACGAAACCGAGGCTAAAAGGGGATCACAGTCAGGTCCCTCTCTAATAGAATGAGAAACAGTATTTAGTAATGCTATTTCACACAGGGAGCCAGACTGAAAAACTGGCAGACGGCAGCATGATAATGGTCAATACGATACCAGATTGAACTTGCCCGTCTTGGTCCATGAATGGAGAAAGACAATGCTTGGTCTAATACGCACTATCCGAATTTTGGGAACTGGGTGATACTTTCACCAGCCGGATGTGTTTTTTCTTTTCGGTTATTGTCCAAGCGTTGGTTCGTGGGGCTACGCTTCTCTGAAAAACAAAAATAAAAGAGAGGAACAGTTGGTCAGAACTATAACAATCAGTCAATGTGAAATAAAGAAACGCTACACAAGAAATGGACTTGAAATGCATATGCAAAAGGTGACTGATGTGATGCTTATTGTTGCCAGCAAAAAACTTACACTGCCATCCATGCTTCGATCTGCTCTTTTCTTCATCTCGTGACGGAACGCTGTACGTACCTAATGGCAATTAAAATTATACACAGCAAATTTCAGGGGTTGTACACATCAAATGACCATTAAGTTTTTTTATTTATTTAATTCGCTTTAACGAAATTGATTATCAATAACAAACATAAAAACTTTTATGATAATCACTTGTGTGGTAACAATAAATTTCCGTAGAAAAAAAGGTCAAAATCCATGTTTTTAATACTTTATTAAACTTGCTAAAGTTACACTTTCAGTTATTCCACATAAAACAGAAAAACCAAAGTTAAATTGACTGTAAAACTGAAAATATTTTCACATTTATATACAGTTATCACTGTAGTGTTGATTTTTCACTCAAAATTTGTAAGATGTACAAGGGCCTCTGATTTTTCACATCAAAGATTTCCTTCAGATTTATAAAATTTTTACCTCTGAGCTCATCACGCAGTAGAAGATGAACATGAAGAAACCCTGTCAAGAAACAAAGAGACAGATGAACACAATCGATGGCACTGTAAAATATTTTGCTGTGATTAAGAGAGGAAGTAATGCATCAATGGACAGCCACGTATACTAGTGGTCCAAACATTCACATGAGTCCGGGGGTGGGGTGGGGGTAGTGGGGAGGGAAAAGTGTATGTTCTTATCATTGATATGATAATAATTTGGGAAGTTAATGATCCTTACATGCAGCTGAGAAACTCAATTGCAAAGTAAGTTGCTATGATGTGTAGGAGCTGCAGGCATGCAAGGGCCCCTTTGGCAGCCAGCTACATTGACCCGTGAAGGACTAAAGATCAAAGCCAGAGATTGGAAAACGCACAACTCTACTCACATGTGGCCCTAGCCGGGAATCGAACCAGGGCCACAGTGGTGAGAGGCGAGTGCTTTCTGCACCAGCCACCCACGCCACCGAACCTTGTCTTACCTGTAAGGCATTCAAGATGATGAATGCGTACCGGAGGACTACGCTGTACTGGGTGAAGAGTCCGATGATCCAGGAGATGCCGAGCAGAGGCACCAGCATCATGGCGCTCTTACAGGCCGCTCTGAAACGGTTTAAATTTGTATTTCATTTGTACTGACCATCAGAAATCTTAACGGGGCTCAATTTCTGAAGCTGCTTGAAGAGAAAAAACTGCATAACAATTTTCTGCTACGCAAAATTTAGCAGAATACCATTCACAGATAGTACGTGTGACATGGTATTTTAGCTGTGGTAACCTTAATCTGGTAGGCAGAACTATTTTAAAACTTAAAACTCACTGCTTTAACTTCTTAGGCCAAATAAAAAATAATAATTACAGGGTGCCCTCTTGGTAGAAGATCATAAAGGTAACTGATTACTTTATTCAGAAATGATAAGTTTGGTAAACTTTTATTAATTTCAAAATATTTTTTTACAGGTTTTCAAATTCAGTAGACTTAAATTTAAACACCCTATGCCTAGATTTATACAAACAAGCAAACAAACTGAAGAAATGCTTCCTTACGTTTGCTCTTATATTGTGCGAATGACTCCATCACCTCCCCCATCTTACCTGATCCGTTCTAAATTGGTCTGACATTTGAGGGCAGCAGCACGGGTGACCACGACCACGACCATAATTAGTACGATCATGTTGATCTGAAGGAAAAGGAGAAATTACTTGATCATGACATAAAGAGGATAAAATGATACAGGTCAAGATAACATTACAAAATATATTATTTGTTTAATATGCACACTTTTTCAGGCCCACTGTTAATTCCCTTGTTTATCAGGCCCTAAGCATTCCTCAAACCATCTGAACTCCTTAAGAGTATGCAGCACTGGCGATAATCTCTACCCTCATAGGTGCGCATTTACTCCTGGATAAGAAGCAGGTCGTCAACTTTCTGCTTAAGGAAACAAGTGTCACGATCAGGATTCCAACCCACACCTGATGACTCAGCTATCAGGGCCCATGATTTTCATAGAGCTGCTTAAGTGGGAAATATTGCTTAATGTTTTTCTGTTAAGCAGAAATACCAGTATACCAGTCTCAAATTGTACATGTGACATGGCAGTTTGGCTGGTAACCTTATTCTGGTGGGCAAGATTTTGTTGTACTGAGCTACTTTTTGTGCTTAAGCAGCTCTATGAAATTGGGCCCAGAACTGAGTTTGGTGTGCTAGACTGAAATTGAAAGGCGTTCTGGTCAAAATAAAGTATATCTTACCGCAACTATAAAAATGAGAGGTCCAACAAAAGCCCATATTAGACCATCTTCAGTGGTCAGCCAACAACTGTATAGTGAGAAAAATAGAACCAATTGTATTGGCATAATAAATGAATAATAACCAAAAGAAACACATGCAGAAATGAAAAAGGCACCAAGTAGGGGCAGTTCTTGAACCATGGGAGCCACTTACGTGGTTGTCCACAGTAAACATTGCCTTTCTTCAACTGCACTGTTCGTATTGACTGATTTAACCCCACTCCAAGAGAAATAGATCGAAGACCGAGATTTCTTAATATCGGAGGAAATGAAAGCTATTCTTTCACCAGACAGACACAAAGAAGCCTGAATTCAAATATAAGTCCCTGAAGCAGGGAACCAATTGCTTGCAATGCACATTAAATGCTGTCTTGGCTGGTAACCCATTTATCAGGTATCGAAATAATAACCAGATTATGAAGTTGAAACTTACTGATCTCCACTTCCGTACAGCTTCGACTTTATCCCAACAGCGATACCAACGATGACGGCGGGTAAGCCTGGAAATGCAAAGAAAAAAAAGAAGGACAGGAAGCAGTAACAAACAATCTAACATTTTACGAGCTGTTGTTAATAGAAAAAAACAGTCATTGAAAGAAGATTTACATTTTAAATGGAAAAGTAGAACTTTTCTGTTGGGTCAAATGAAATTTTCAGGGACACTAGGTGGCAGCAGACTTACATAAATCATCTTTTAAATTAGCGGACTTCACAGTGGTCCATTGGCCAAATGCCAGCTAAAACACTGGAGGACCAGTCACAATTCTCTCCAAGTGATCCGGCAGGCTAGTTCCATTTTGAAAAGGATCCCTATTGATTATGAAGTATATGGACAGGTAATAAGCGAAGTGCCCAACTTTGGGAAGGGACGTCAGGTCTTATTCTCACCCCATCCCATGAGATAGTAGATGGGCATCTTGCTCTTCCCTTGGTCAAACACAGAGATGACTTGTTTGTACAGATGAATCCCCTCCACCAGTATCCAACAGAACGTAGCCAGGAACAGGTAGTGCAGGACGATGGTCACAATCTTACACGGTATCTGTTTGTCAAGGAACGATATTTTACTTATCTTTTAAACGCTCAAGAAATCTGAAGTTTACAACTTATTGCACGCTTTGCAGATGTAACGTGTGACACTCCCCTAGCAAGTTTTCTCAGTCGGCACGTTCATCCTCAGTTGGCAAAAGAATATCAATGTGACAAACAATGGGAATGCTGAAATTAACCAAAAAGCTAAAATGACGGTGTACATCGATAACGACGCACACACAACTCTCAAAGTTCCATTTCGGTCAAATTTTAAACTCGCATCTGGCCAACTACAGGATTTCCTGTAGAACACACAAACACTGTAAACATTTACCTTCAGGAAAACCTGACGCTGACCAAGAACTTACAGTGTCTTTCTATAATTATACTCTAGTTATTAGTGATATGAATAAAGAAATGAGACAAGAAACATAGTACAATATATATCAAAATCGAGAGAATTGTGTGTTCTTTCTGAAACTACAGTTTGTTGGGAATGCTGAATTGCAAGGCAGTAAATGATGATGCCTTCATGCATTGCAGCACTGCACTGCATGTGCTTAGGCGGGAACAGTGTTTTTCATATTGTTAAAGATTTCACAAATTCGGCCCCTGGCCGCGATGAAATGTTTCCTAATAAATCAATTCAATTCAAATCAAATCAAGTCAGGCTGAGGAGTGTTTCATTTTCCGTCTCACCACAGCGAGCTCTGATGCGACACCCAGGAGGAACAGTATCATCCCCATCAGGAGAGCAGTCATCATGTTGGTGTGAATGGTTAAACGTTCTGAAGCCATGGACGATCTGAACACAGGAAAAACGAGATATTGTATATTGTTGTGTCAGTGCAAAAAAAAAAAGTTTTAATAGAAATGCGAGAGTCGTATCTTAAGATTAAGAATGCAGGGGTCACGAGTATGAATCCCACCAGAAATGTATGTATTTTTTTCTGTAGGACTTGGGGAAAACACTTTTGCAAAGTTCAAATAACTTTCAATCTTCATACATAGTATGTAACAGTTGTAATGTCATGAAGATATCATCAGGTGTCAAATTAAAACTTAACCGAACCCTGAAACAGAGATATTGACCCATAGGGAGACCGCCAACACAGGGTTAGATAGCTCAGTTTGTAGAGCGCCGGTACGTTAATCTGGAGGTCTTTGGTTCAAGTCCTGCTCCAGTCAATTTTTCTTTGATCATAGCCAAATTAAAATGTTAACTCCTTAACTACACAATGGATGTACTTCATTGGATGGAAAGGTCAGAAAAGGTACAGAAATTGACCTTATCTTTAGGTACATTCCAGTCCAAATGGGATGTTGAAGTAAAAAATACCCAAGGGCCTCATTTTTGAAGTCTGCAGCCAATATCAAATATATCAAATATCAATATCAAATATATACATATATTCAAATGATGATGTCATCACAATGTTGATTTTTACTGACTCTATACACAGCTGCTTCCAAAAAGTAAGTTCTAGTTTTGTTGTTGTTTCAGAACTTTTTATAGCCCTCTTCGAAATCACAACTTTGACTTGAGTTCCGGCTTAGGCCCTGCAAAAATTTTGAGAACTTTGCACTTTCGATATTGGGCTTCAGAACAGGGCCCAATTTTACAGAGCTGCTTAAGCACAAAAAGTAGCTAAGCACAACAAAATTATGCTTATCAGAATAAGGTTTCCAGCCAAAATACCATGTCACATGTGCAATTTGTGACTGGTATCCTGCTCATTTCTGCTTAGCAGACAATTGTTAAGCCATACTTTTTGCTTAAGCAGCTCTATGAAATTGGGCCCAGATAGATGGAGCCTGAGCCAAAGGTGACACAGTGATTTCAAACCTTCAGTTTTAAACGCAGTGAAGCTTGACTTACCCAAGGAAGAGAAACACTGTCAATGCAACAATGAGAGATACAATGGAGATGCCGGAGCAGGCAAAGGTGAGCACCATCAGTATGGTGGTATGGGTGTCCGATTCAGGTACCTTTAGCAATAACAATAATAGTAATAATTAACCAAAATACTTGGCTCTTAAATAGTGTAAATATCCTAATGCTGTAGCTAAATCAAGGCGCTTTACAACATTTCCTTGTTCATCAGACATACTTGGACCATTCCTCAAACTTTCTTAGCTTCCTGGGGAGCATACAACCCCCAAGCTGCTTATGTTAGCGCTGCTAAAAATGATGCGCGTCTAACTGCGTGCATGTCGCCTTAAAACACACACTGCACAAAGTAACACACGGGAAACCAGACTCCCCAAAGCATGGGGCAGGCAAGATTTATCATGTGACGACATCACGACAAGACTCTGTTGTGCACTTACAGTGATTTCGGTGACCTGCATGAGGACAGCGAAGTTGGTAGTGTGGTTACAGAAACAGAATATGTCCTCAGCATCATCTCCTTCTTCTACCAGGTAGCATCCATAATCTGACCATTTCCCACTCGCTGACGACTGATCGCTGAGTCATTAATGGTAAATCACATCATTAGCAATTGGATTCTCCTAAGGTAATTCAGTTCGATCAGTTAATCTCTATTGAATATATAATAATAATTTGGAAGGCTAATCATCCTTGCAGATAATAAGCTGAAGGCACTGCTACAATGTGGTCAAACAAATGTTACATTGGCAAGAGGTGAACAGTTTAACTCACTTGCCACCCATTCTAAAATCCAACCAAGCTGTGAAAATTTCATCTAGTTATGGTAGAAAAAAATTAGACCACTGGTTTATGTTGTGACATGAATTATTTCTTCTTGTTTTAAGTATCTGGCCTTACTCAGGCATCTTCATCAAACTACTACAAAGTTGGCCTAAAATTAGTTTGCTTTAAATAATGTCCCGGCAATTCAAATCAGCAACAGGTGATTTGTGGGTTCTTCAAATGCTATACTTTCTCACATTTTAATGTAATTATGGGGAAATTGTTTCTCTTTGCGATTGTTACTGGTATGAAATTTTTTATTGATGAGATGTCAGATTGAATAAACCTACACTAATAAAACAGGGATGAGATTTGACAATGAATGTGAACATTCCTGAAAAGTAGCTTACGGACTTTGGTTCCCAATTATCTTAGACCCAGAACCTCCCAGTTGTTTACAATTCAGGAGGTTTACAGACTCTGTGCATCACCCGAAAGACAAAACTACATGTTTTTTAGCACAATGTAGACTATTTCTTTCTCCCCTTGGTGACTGCTTTACTTCTTTCAAGGCGGCTCGAGGTTTGAGGAAATCCTGAAATCAGCCAAAAATCCTGAGAAATTACAAGCCTGATACACATACCTTTCATCATAATCCCAAAATACACATGTGAAAGACGGCTTTTCGTTGGCTTTCATATCCACGTGTGTTGCCTGTATAAGAAATATTAATAAAACTATTAAATTCTTTACAAACTAGACCTTCAAACTGAGAGTTCATATCTCACAAAAATCCTAGCAGTCACGGCCATGCATTCTTTTTTTCTGAGGAAATACGTGTACAATTCACTGTTGAAAACTGCTTATTAACCAAAAAGACCTCCACAACAAACAAACAACTGTTAATGGCCTCACCTTTTGACCCTAGCAGAGTCTTTCTTACAGACTTAAGCCTCTAGCTTTAGCCTTTGAGAAAGACTTTGCTGGGGTCAAAACATCAGGCCATTTTTTTGCATTCTTAGAAACACAAAAAATAGTTTTTGGTCTTTTATGCATTCTTAGAAACACAAAAAATAGGGGCAATCTTAGGAATGCAAAAAGTGGTTAATGGCCTGACTTTTTTACTATAGCAGAGTCTTTCTCGAAGGCTAAATGACACAACACAAACATAAACAGGTACATGTATACTGGTGTAACAAAATAGTCAAATAGAGAGAAATGAAAAGTGAGAGAGAGACACACACACAAAAAGCACACAGAAAAATCAAGGGATGAACATCAATAACGGAGACAAAGCAGGAGAGGGGGGTAGAGGGAAGGGGCTGGTTTATTTTTCTAGGGCAACTAAGTTTCAAAAGGGTCTCACATTTTTGGGAGTTGAGAAGGACACCGCCATGGAGATTTTTCCCGAGGAAGATGCTAGGACGGTTACTACGTCACTCTGCAGCTTGAGAAGAGTTCCATTTGTGGCATTCTTGATCTCTTTATTGGCTACCTCCCCTGGGGACAGCGCTGCAACATTCTTGAACACTCCACCTACTAAAAGGGCTCTTGTTTCGGCTGTTTGATGATAATTGGTAAAACAGTTTTGAATTTCTTGTGACATTGTCTTATAGAAATGCAAAACTCAATTTTTGGCGTGTCGTCGCCCAGCAGTCTTGCACACTGGACTCAAGATCTGGGCCAAATTTCATATAGAAAAACTTTTAGGGGAACCAGTCACAAGTTGTATATGCAACAAGGTATTTTGGTTGGTAACCTTGTTCTGGTAAGCACAATTGTTTTGTGCTTAGAAACTTTTTTGTGCTTAAGCAGCCCCATGAAATTGGGCCATGGTGGCTCATCAGGGTGTGTGTTCGAATCCCTGCCATGACATCTGTGTCTATGAGGGGTAAAATGGGTACCTGTGAGTGAAGAAATGGTTTTTGTGATTGATTTAGCTGTAGCTTGATGCGCTACATACTTGGCAGCACAGGTTGTTAGTCCCAAGAGAGCTGAGATGGTTTAAGGAATGAAATAAACGGCCCAGTGACAAAGGGTGATAATGTTGGAGCGCCATGAGGGTCACTGCATGGTGGATTTAAGAAGCCACTAGTATTGCTATTACTATTTTGCTTAACCCTGTTAATATTTTTGAGCTTCAGTAGCTACCTGACATTGGGCCCAGCACGATGCATGCATATAGTTTTAGACTTTTAGCTTACACCACCTCCCGTTTCAAAGATTTCTTGATTGAATCAAAATGGCTGCTTAATGATGGGGGTTAAATTTTTTCCATGTACAGCCTACCAGGTAAAGCTTTCTTGCGGAACTCCTGCGCAGTGATTGAAGCCGTGAACATGGAATCCGAACTGGACCAGTTCCAACCGGATATGAGCAGCTCATCAACAGCCACATCAAAAAGGTTAATTCCTACGATCCAAAGAAAACCACTATATTACTGATAAATTCTAAACAAGTTTAGTTATTATACAAATAGTGGATGCATTGTCGCAGAATTTGATCTCAAGGTGAAATCTGGACTATGCCATTTCTCGAGGCGAAGCTGTTTACGTGAGCCACAACTTTCAGCCCATGAAAAGTCTTCAACTGAACTCAGCGAGGGCACTGTTTGAACTTGTGTGGTGTTATATGCAAGAGGTCAAGGCATGGAATTACAAGGATGCCAGGGAGGCCATGACCTTTGTTGCCCTGGTCTTGGCCTTGGGGGCCCTTCAAAAGTTTCCCATAGAATTTTAATATTTTCAAATTGAAGTTCCTTCTGCAAAATGATAACAGCCTTGCCCTCTAATATATAAAGTTCCAGGCCGGGGGGGGTTTCCATTACTTCATCCAATAAGATGAGAGAAAAAGTTTTACCGATGTTGTCTGTGACGATTTCTACTGACGCGTCCTTGCCGAGGTTCTGTCCGACTTTGTAGGCCATTTCCTCCAGGGATTGAATGACTTGAAACGGTCCAAACAAGGCGTCACTCTGAAACGGCACGGAGAGAACAGGAAACTTTGGTATGCTAAGGCAGCAGCAGGCAAACTCAAGCCATAGGCTGTGTCTGAATCAACGGCTACAGCTATGGCTACGGCTATGGCTAGATTTCTGCTTCATCATGCAATGAAGTTTAGTACGTCCCTAGAAACAGCCTTAGCAACAGTTGTAGCCAAGGCTGTAGCGGCCAATTCGGATGCCGCCTTACACACTTCACTTTGGTAACAACTTGAACTTTCACAAAGGTCATTTTAAGGTCACATGGTGTGGTGTAGAAGACTGTGCAAATCGAAAGCGATAAAACAAGAAAACAAGAACACAAATCGAATGAAGACTATATTTTTCTGTGAAATCACATCTTCTTTTTAAGTTCTATTTATTCAAAAAAAGTCTTGGCAGTCTAAATATGCCAGAGAATTGCACATTCTATGAATGCATTAAAGTAAGGACCTGTTTGATTGGCCCGTTTGAATCATAAGCGCAAGGCTTGCAAAGTCTACACAAATGTGTTATAGGTAGGGCCTGTTTGATTGGCCCGTTTGAATCATATGCGCAAGGCTTGCAAAGTCTACACAAATGTGTTATAGTTAGGGCCTGTTTGATTGCCTAGGGACACTGCTAGCATTAATCACTTTTAACTTTAAGGGAGTAACCAATAAATAAAGTCCAGAGCTTTCAACTTACACTTTGGGCATCATTCCATGATTGAGAATGAACAGGGTCCATCAGGCTGCTCCCAATATTTGCCATTTGCTGTGGACAAACAAAGGAACAGGTGTTCATACAGCAATCCTAATGTACCGCAACATCCGCCAACGCAGGCATTAACAGAGCATGATTAACAGCACTCTGTAAACTTCCGAGACCAAGCACCTCCTCAAAACAACTCCAGGATAATTTGCGGATGGACTTCTTCAAAGGTGATTTTCCAACCCGCAAGGTATCCCGCAGGGTAGACAACATCCAAGAATGGTCAAGTTGCGATACCACCGAGCTCAAAGCAGCAGCACTGGCAAGACGGGCTGTGGTGGGAGCGGTACCAGTGATTCAAGCGGGGTACAATTTGAGGAGGAGACCACGGGCAAATGTCTATGTCTACTAGAGAGAGTAGACATCCCCAAGCAGTCCAATTATATTGTGCATAAGTTTGAGGGGAAAGTATTGCAACAAGACCAGGCAATTTGTTTGCAAGATGACTAAACAACCGACCTTGAGATTCCTACCTACTGGAAACCACCAGGTCGTTCAGGTTAGGGGCTTTCATTGACCTCCCTGAAGTATTACAACTTGTGTCCTTGAGCAAAAGGCATGTCACAAGAACATTGCCAAGGGCTATGAGACCTTGTTGGTTGGCCAAACCACAGACTGCTCAGTGGGGAGTCTGTCAACATACTTGTGGATAAAATGAGCTTCGTACTGTGGGCAAGCTTCGTACCGTGGGCAAACATCTAACTATCAAAAAAGTTACCTCCCCTCGCTTCCAATTGATGTTTAGCCACATGTTCATTGGGTAAATGCAACCTGCAAACATACTGTATCTCAACTTTGCAAGAACATTGTATTTGTGTTATATCAAGTCAAGGTCACTCCCCTACCTCTAGACTGTGCTTTGAGCTGTTGAAGTCCACCCCATCAAGATTCATCTTGGAAACTGCTCCGAGGAATTTAACAGAGGTAGCGAGATTCGATGGGGGGATTGGTGTGCTCCTGTTTGCCGTAGCTTCTTGAAGGATTCCAAGACCAACATTGGTGACATGGCTTGACACGTCTGCTCCACTGTCCCCTGAGAGGGCGCTACATAGCTCAGCTATTTCCTGTCAGGAAATGTTTTGATCATTCGGTTAATCTGCCATCTATAACTACATAAGAGGGGAGACCCTACATTAAGTTACTGCATTTCGTAAACACTCAGACTTACCTCTTGAGACAGACCACTTGCTATCTCCTGCAAAAATGTGTCAGATGGTTCGGAATTTGATGAGGGCAAAAGGATAACATCAGGGCCAATGGATTGGGGGCTGGTGGACAAAGATTCGACTTGTGAGCACACTGACTGAGCCACTGTCGATGGTTGGCGTGTGGTGGTTGGTTGACTTGTGGTGGTTGATGGACTAGTTGTGGTTGGTTGACTAGTGGTGGTTGATGGACTAGTTGTGGTTGGTTGACTAGTGGTGGTTGATGGACTAGTTGTGGTTGGTTGACTAGTGGTGGTTGATGGACTAGTTGTGGTTGGTTGACTAGTGGTGGTTGATGGACTAGTTGTGGTTGGTTGACTAGTGGTGGTTGATGGACTAGTTGTGGTTGGTTGACTAGTGGTGGTCGATTGACTAGTTGTGGTTGGTTGACTAGTGGTGGTTGATGGACTAGTTGTAGTCAGAACCGGAGTTGATGTTGAGCTTGTCGTTGCATTTACACACATTCTCTGAACGCATTCACGCATCGGATGCAGACAATTGAAATTTTCGAAGCAGCCTGAGTTAAGAAGAAACCAAACTATTTCACAGACTCCATGTAAATTCATTCCTACACATATTTTTCCAATAAACACACTAAACAACCAAGCTGTGAAAACTTCCTAACACTATTGTAGAGAACGAAAGTGCGCCCTCAATCTTACTTGAGCTGATGCAACTATCTGATTTGTATATTTACTGCAAAAGAGTTTGTGTCTATGACTTTAAGACCTTTCTCTTTTCCATTTTAGCTTTGAGCAAGAGAGATTTATGTTCTGCAGGTATTTTTCTCTACTTTGTAGGATGCTCCGTTAACCTGCGAGGGATAATGTCCCAGAGTTCTTTGTGAGTATTGTTTTGTATTTAAAAAAAATCTTTTTATCAGAGAAATATTGTGTTTTTTTATGACTAATTGAGTCAGGTATTAAAAACTTGCCAGCCTTGGGTTGACCTTTTGCCCTTCACATTTTCAGTGACTGGATTGTGCTACTTGTATTGTGTGCTATTGATTGGAGGATTAAAATCAATTCAAGAGTAGGACATCATTCCTGTCACAATATTGCATGGATGGAGTGCTCGTCCTTTTTAATTAGAGGGCCGGCCTCTTTCCCATGCCTCTACACTGATAAAATTTGTAATGTTTTAGCAAAAACTACAATACACAGTTGATTATGTTACGACAGGGATTTTATGCAAGTGTGCTTACTTCAGTTGTGGCAACCAAAATAAGCAACTAAGATTTTGTGTGTGTGATGAGGGGGGTCTTCAAATGCTAGACTTCACTCTGACGGTCTTTCAACAGAGGTTTGGTGCTGTGGTATGAACTTTTCAAGGGAAAAATGTAAAATTAAACAAACGGTAACTAGAGTTTGAACCCAGAATAACCCTGGAAAACCTCAGAAACCTCAAAGATAACCTTGAGGAACTGCCGGTTTAATTCTGCATTGCTCCCTAATGAGTGAGCTTTCAGAACAAAACTAATTTTTATCAATTTTCTAACTACCGACCCAGTCTTTCGTCTTTAAACTTACTTTCTCCTTGGTTGAGAACGCGGCATCCATATAACTCAAGACGCAAACCTATTTTGTCAGCCTGTGGCGACAGAATGTGCAGAGTGATGTAGTCGGTTACGACTGAATTGGGAAATATATTTGTGACGATCTCGGTGGAGTCTGTGTTTAATTCAAAGATCTGGAAATAAATGGGACGCAATAATGAGATGTGAAGTTATCAACAAACTGTTAAAGGGTATATGCTTCACATTGGTTGGTAAGATTGAAAATAGAAATTGTTTGCAGATTTGCAAATAACTTAAAAAATGGTATAACGATGGTCATGGTAGAAAACTAACAATGTTTTGCCTGAAAAGCAACAGTATCTGAAAAATTTGTAAAACAATTAACTTTGATCAAGCGGTCCAAAATCCGGTGTTTGGAAATAGTGAAAAAAATGAATAAATCACATACAACAAAGTGTAAGTTTCTGTTTTATAAGTGCACATACCCCTGCTACTACTACTGAATTGTTTAAGGTTGCTTGTTCCCGAGGTCAAGGGCCTCGCTTGATTGCATTTCTCTACACCTCCCGCTCTTGAATAAAGTTTGACGTACTCAAGGTCCACTGGGATGTTGTCCATCCAGCGCTTTCTTTGGCGACCACGTGGGTGAATGCCTTCAACCTGTATTTCAAACACCTTCTTCGGCGACTTTTCATCACTCATGTGCAAAGACCAACGAAGTCTACTACTATTATCAAATATTCTTGGTAATAAACCCAAGGCTGCCTCATAAGTGAACTTAATCAATGTAGCTCACAAGCCTGAGGAAACCTGTAGGCAAGGGTGCTTGCTATGTGAACCAGAAAAGACAGGGTTAACCCCTACACTTCAAGGAAAAGTGTTCTAGGTCCTTTTACGTGACCTACCAATCCTAGTACAAAATAGAGAGACTGCCAACATAAGGGCTAGATGGCTAGATGCCGAGGTCGCATATGTACAAATCCCGCTCTAGTCAATTCTTCTTGGTTTTAACCCAAATTTGTAAACATTACATTGGGCCCGCTCTTAGTCCATCCAGTGGCACTCTATCAGAAATCTTGCCCTAGCAAATCCAACGCTCGTCATTTTTAAACAGGCGAGAGAAAAGCCAGAGTGTCCTAAATAATTGTCTTGTATTTCCAGCGTCCTCCCTTAACAGTGGTCCCCTGGCCAAATACCAGTTAAAACACCAGAGGACCAGTTACAGTTCTCTCCAAGTGACTGCTGGGTAGTTGGGTGTCGGAAAGCATCCCTGTTTCATTTGAAATGTGGACCGGTGAAAAAAGCTGGTGGACCAGTGAAATGACAAGTTAACTGGTCCTGCTGGCCAGTCACTAAAAAGGTTCAGGGGCAAACCCGGAGTTCTTATCTTAACTTCAATTTGCAACATTGTGATGTTTGAGGAAGGATTGTTTTTTTTTCTAGTCCCTTTAGAAGGTTATTTACCTTTACTTGACCGCCCTCTTCAATGTCATAGGAGTTACTACTTGTGTTGTTACCGTACTCAACTGTAGCATTATGCGCAAAGTCAAAATCCCGATTAAATATTATTTGCCCTTGCGTTGACATACCTAATACTCTCGTACTATGGTTAAAAGTCACCTGTGGAAAGAAATTTACACAAAAGAAAAGAGAGAATTCAACGTTATAAACTCTTCCAGCAATACGATTTGTTTTTGCCAATGCCACCTCCCTCCACACTCAAAAAAAAAGAAAAGAATAATACAAAATTTGCACCAAACACACCCTCAAAAAACACAAAAACTTTTAAAGAAAAAAAAGGTGAAGAAGTTGCCGACTTCTGTGTTGTGCCATATTATACACTTTGTACACAAAACATGGTATGGTTTGTTATCCACATTTGGGACATTTTCTGTTATTTTTCATGGCGCATTGAGAATGTTGACAAGTTTTATTCTATTATTAATAATTGTATTATTCTATATTTCTGAAACCAAGGATGCCTCATAAGTGAACTGATCACTGTAGCTCGCAAGCCTGAGGAAACTTGTAAACAAGGGTGCTTGCTATGTGAACCGTCCCATCCGAAGGACAAAGCAATCATCCTAAAGTATCTTACTCTGCAAGACACAAGTGAAAGGACTGGGACTCTATCCAACACTCTTCTGATCTGAAACACCAGAGCTTGAGTCCGGAGCTCTTAACCGCTCGGCAAACAACACACGCCACTTAGTAGCCTATTGTATTGACCACAAGAGAAACAAAAATTACTTCCCCTACCTTTATCCAAGGGTTTAGGTCACTATCAGCAGGAGACCAAGCGGGGTTACCACCAAGGCGAGCCCACTTGTGATGCCCTGTTGTTCTGAGGAGGGTACTATAGGAGGAGGAACTTATCTGGAAATCTTTGATTGCCTTGGACTCTAGGCCGAGCGGTACCCAGCATTCTACGTATTAAACAGTTAAAAAAAAATTCCATTATGCGGTGTTGGTGGAGACACCTTTACTTTTTAAAACATTTATGCCGTTTGAGATGAGATTGTTCATCATGATTCATAAGGGAAATTTTAATATCTACTGGAACATTTTTGAAGGAAACCAGTTATGACAATCATACTCCCCTTAATAATGTTAGTACTCTCAATCCTCCTGGCATAGCACTGTCCATCTTCTTTATCTTAGTTTAGTCTAAATAGGATTGTGTTTGTGGCCATAAGCTCTGACTGCAGAGCCTACAAATCATTCTAGAGATGACAGGGTTTGTCGTAGCCCGGTATACAACAATCGGGAGGATAACTTTCACAACTACACCAGTCTAACTCTAACTAAGTTAGTCTAAGTTAAGTAAGAATGTAACTTAAGACCCTCCTGCTTACATGGCTTACATCCTGTCTCACATCTCCGGAGAATTAATCAGTATGCATAGCCCTGGGGGCATGCAACAGAGGAGTCCAACTTGGGCTTGAGTTCACATAGAACTAAGATTGTTCTTGTTTTTTTTAGTGCGAATCAATCTTACAAATTGCTAAGCAAAGTATGGCTATGATGTCACAATACACAAATCAATAACACATGTAAATATGAAAACAACTCATCTTAAGTAAGATGAATCCTATACTTACTACTTCTGTGAGCGTGAATGCGATGTAAAATCCCCCCCCCCCCCGCCTTGGTTACAGAAACTTACTTGGCAAAGCTACCACATGGGGATATAAACGTCCAGCTGACAACAGCCAATCTCTCACATGCAGTCAGTGGTTACATGTTACATGTGTAGCCTGGCAGGATTCGAACCCAGCCATGCCAGCCTTGTCATGTTGTTGTGTATTGTAAATAATTGCACAGTTGCAAGCTGCAGTCCAACAACGAATAAAAAAACGCACCAAAAGCAACCTGAACTTCCAGAACTTACCTGTACGCCTCCCCGTGACATACAGCCACCTGCTCAATTAAAAGTGTCATTGGAAGTATCCCTCACACACCCAAAATAAAGCGGAAAGTAAAGACTCACTCTGCTGCCAGTGAGGTTTTTTTAACGAAGTTTACAAGGGCGGTATTTCTGTGTTGACGTTTTGGGCATGCCACATGAGGTCAAAAACTTTAGCAAGGCCGTAAATGTTGAAGGAGGCCCTCTAGTGGCAAAGGTCCGACAAATCTGGTTACCGGATCCGGATTGGTAATAGACTGTGCAAGTCTCGCGCGTATTCGAACATTGGGATCCGTTAAAGCGCGTGAGTTTGTTTCTTTAACGCGTTAAAGCAATGTACGTGGGACCACAGTGGTCCCAAAAATGTTCGAATCCGCGCGAGACTTGCACGGTCTATTGGCAACCGCCTCTTCCGTGAATCACGCCAAATCCGCGTCTATCACGTAAAACAAACATGAGAGTGTGGATCGGATGCACTGATCTCAGTGATCGGATGTCTCACAACTCGTCCGTTTGACACCTCGACAGGTCAGACAACTCGACAGTTTTACAACTCGCCAGTGAGACAACTCGACGGAGTGCTACGACAAGTCGACGGTGAAGTCGACGGGTGAATGGGGTGCGTTTTCGCGGCCGTAACCACCAATAACTGTTTCGGTTCAACTTGCCATTGGTTAATCACTGGTCAATGTATTTATGTTATATTATCACTGGTCAATGCACTCGTCATTTGTATTTATGAATCCTGTATTTCTGTAATATTTGCGATGCGTGAACTTTAAACAAGTGATTTGAACTCCATCCGTCGAGCTGTCTGATCAAAAGTCGACTTGTCTGACAGTTTTGCGAATCAGCTGTCGAGTTGTCCGACCAGACGAGTTGTCTGACCCGTCGAGTTGTCAGACTGTCGAGTTGTCAAACGGACGAGTTGTCTGAACCCCTGTGGATCAATCACTACATCTGATCAGGAATGTTTCTTATAAAGTGTCAAAATCTTTGCCATCCACAGATTATAAAGCTGTAAAAAATTATCCTATTGCATGGCCTAAGTAATTGATTGACAGCGTAGCTATACCCGCCAATTATGGCCTTCGGTTTGGGGACTCAGAAGTCTTGTTACCCACATTATTATTTCTGATTCATCTAAAAATATTGTTATCAAACACCAACGCTCGTTCATAGCGGTTTCCTTTGAATTCGGGCGATGGGACCGAGCAAAACACCGATGTGTGACAAGCACTCTCCTGACTCTGAATTTCCGGACGCGCAGTGCACTTTTACACCGTACGCGCGCTTATACTGTCCACACAAAGGCAACCTCACTCCCAGGGTGTACGGTTGCACCACCCCCCCCCCCCGAATACCTTGCTCGGCGATCATAACCATTGATCTCCGCAGTTACTAAAACACCAATAAAATATCTCATATAAATTATGTCTCACCTTGGCACGAGCTTGACGATGGTGACAGAATGGCGGCGATATCTTCTGTGCATGTACACTGACCGTGATCACAGTACGCATTTCGAGTGCAGTCACTGTTCATGAAGCATTCTGGGAAAGTTTGAAAACGCATAGAGATGAAATTTCTTCACCTATTGTTACTATTTTCATGTTGCAGATAGTTTGATATGTATCAAATTGTACTGTTTTCCCCTACATTAGCTCACCTTGTTTCCATGTACATTAATTTTCTACTGTACTGACCAATTTGGAACCGTTAACGTTACTCCACGGATGATCAGGTTGTGCGCAAATCTGATGAGATTGTACGTTGTATAGTTGCATTTACCACTTAGCCCCGGTAGGCTTAGGACGCCAGTCTCCGATGCAACGGAGGGGTTGAAGCTGGGGTGGGCCTACACTCACCACAGAATGTAAAGGCTACCATTTTTAGTTCACCCTCCTCCAAAAAGTATCATATCGTTCAGGAGACACAATTAAAGAGTTTAATTTTGTTTATGCTTTTTGTTAATGATTTTTTTGTAAACTGTTCATTTTTGGCTATTTTCGAAACACGTTTTTTAGGCTGCGGCTCCACTTGTAGGCACTGTTCCCCCTTGTTCGAAGACCGCGTACGTACAGAACGTTTGGAGCACGCCAAGTTAAGTAGCCGTGTTTTCGAAAAGGGGCGCTGTCTTCACACAACAATACTGCGTACCTGTATTCGCTGGTGCCGTGCATCCAAATACTTCAAGACGTAGCCCGATTGTTCTGCCGACCCGGATGTACAAGCGCATTTGTTTTGCGAGAAGTGACTTGTCGAAATCGAAGTTCTGCACGCTACCATCGGAGAAGTTGGCGTGAAAAATCTATTGGAAGAACAACAAATATAGCTTCGTGTTTTTTGTGGGTTTTTTTGCTTTACGATTTGTTTTATTTTAAGTGGATCTCAGTAGGGATTGCCGGGTTTTGAGCCCGTGTGGTGGCAGGAGATTCTGTCGTCCCCACCGAAGATTCTGTGGTGTCCCCCCCCCCCACACCCCACATGGCAAATTGTGCAGAAAGTAGCGCCCTCCGTTTGAATCAAATTTCCTTCACCCCCTGCCCCATGTGAGTTTACCGTATAGGGTACACACACACACACACACACCGGGGGGGGGGGATTGACGTGTAATCTGTGTCAACAATTACCCAGAAATGGGGTCAAACTGACACAGAATCTGAGCTAGAATCCCATTTTTACAACTTTCCAAGTCTGCCTCGCCCAGAAGTGGTCAGGCCCCTTGGGAAGCGTAACCCGGGTCAACTCTGCCCGGGAGCTTTTAGATAAAAACAATAGATTAGTTATTACCATTTGGTGCTTAATCCAATGATCATTCTCGCCCAACCTTAGGAGTAGATCGAACTCTAAGATATTTGTGGACGGCGGAGGGGACGAAGGGGCCTGTGTGGTGAGCCTAGCAAGCCAAACCGGCTCCGCGAAGGAGATTTCAATCCACGGGAATTCGTCGTTGGGTTCCGGCATCCATCCAGGACTGTTGTGGTCCAGACGGGCTGCAGTCGCCGGGTAGTCAATCACTTCAGAGGACGCTTTGATCATGGTATCGGGGATCAACCCAGCAGAATACAAACCGAGTGGGCTCTCGGAACACGTCGCTGGAAGTGTGAAGTTTCATTTGAATTGATTCAGTGGTCGAATTTTCATGATTTGAACAATTTCATTCAACTTGACTCATTTTGGATTCACTTTGAATCAAATTTTGAGTCAATTTAAATCAATTTGGGTCAACTTGATTGGTGACTTAGGTCT
The DNA here is from genome assembly GCA_023634235.1 of Pisaster brevispinus. Classification (NCBI taxonomy): domain Eukaryota; kingdom Metazoa; phylum Echinodermata; class Asteroidea; order Forcipulatida; family Asteriidae; genus Pisaster; species Pisaster brevispinus. The sequence continues at coordinate 11,931,848 of JAMKCF010000017.1, forward strand.
ACTTAGTGTGATTCACTTTAAAAAGGGGGTACATCTATGGGAATTACTTCAAAAATTAATATCCATAAAAACTTATTGCTGATATTATAAAACATTGTTAGAAATAACCTTAGACTAGAGAAAGAGTTCATTTTTCACAAAAAAAAAAATTCAATCTGAGAAAGCTGTTCTAGGGCATCTGAAAGCATACAATTCTATGCAACAAGGTTTATTTATCTATCACTATTTTATGCATAATGTAGGGATACACCAAGTGAGGATTCTGGTCTTTGACAATTACCAGAAGTATACCCTGCCAGTAAACAGTCGTTGGTGTCATACTCACACTACTGTGAATGTTTTTTTCACCCAAAAATTTTCACTCTCTGTTTTCAAACGACTTACAAAGAAAAACTAGTCTATTCACCCCATAACAACAAACAAAGAACAAAAACGCATGTAACAACAACACGGGTAGAATGTATTGCCATGCCGGCAGAAATTTACGCGCTAATACAAGTTAGTGTTTGAAGTATAGGCTCAATGTCGAGTCATCGATGACTGGGATCGAGTCATGCTGACCCGCCATCTTCGAAAGGGTTCAACTGAATCCAATAGGCTTACCGTTACTTGGTGGATATTCAACCACAATGGCGATTAGAATCTGTTGACGGAAAGAAAACAGCAATTTGAATCGGTTATTCGTCATGCAAAATGGTAAAGATTGATGAAGTAAATTAATAATAATAACTGGTATAAAGTCTTGCGACCCTTTTTGAGGGTTAAAACACTCTGAGCATTACTGGAATACAGTTCCAATAATATGCGAGAGGCAGCAGTGGAAAAAGCTCTGCCACTGGCTTGTTTGTGTGACTTATTCACACCACGAGAGAGTTCCTTTTGATTTTAGACATGTCTGGAGATGGTCTCGATGGTTCAAGTTGGCAAGGTACTGAGTTTCTCTTCCGAATAACGGCTTCTAGTTTGTGATGAGATACACGAACGTCCCTTTTTGAAGTGATAACGTCAGCTTTGGCCTCTGACTTCTATAATGTCGAGTGGTGTCCTCGGCCAATGATGTCACGGGAGAAGAGCGCCAGATCTCCCTGTCGTTCAAGCATGTAGATATTTCATCTATCGTCACAAAGTATGTCCATATAGGTCAGATGACCTCATCCTTGTTGGGCTCTACCTTGCTTGGGCTCCGAAAGCACAAGCTTGCCAACCTGAAGCTCAGAGCGACGATAGCAGTGCCAGGCAAACTTGACTCTTCTTGCGCAGATTTTTCCACTAAGCTTCAAGGAGCCCGCGATAAACACACTTTGGCCACGTCCAAATTGGCGACAGACTATTTTACGGCTACGGCTACGGCTCGATCGCCGCGTCACCATGCGTTGCTGGACGTCTAAAGGCAACGCCCTTAGCAACAGTCGTAGCCATAGCCCCCTAAAATCCACCAATTCGAATACGGCATCAGGCTCCGTCAGTGTTTGCTATACCAAAGTGTTCCTTTACAGTGCATCGGTTACATCCAAGTTGCATGCAAAAATAAGCTCCGTGTGGCAAGGCTTAAAACACCTTTAAGCGAATCAATAATTGGGGGAGGGATAGTGGACCTGTTTTCGTGAGTCCATAAATTCCATCTTAAGTAAACTAGTCCGCTCATCATTAAGGTCATTATGTTGACAATCTTCCTTTTTTAATTAATAAAATTGTCTCAGTTTTAATTATTGGGAGAACAAGGATCTTGGGAACTATTGGAACTGAAACAGGTGACTTTATTGTTTCATGACAAATTGATCTGTTGGATTGAGTATTAAAGGTCGCAAAAATATTGCGATGTCTTATTAGGGGGTGTGGTCGAGAGACAGGTGGGCGTATTGTCATGTATCGCAATGTAAACTTGAAACTACTTGGGTTAAAGAGGCAGTGGCGTTAAGGTCAAAGCAGGTGGCTGTAATGGAAGTATGAACTCTCACCCAGTTACTGCATGCATGCGCGCGCAGTCTCCGTAGACTATGATAGCGGCGCATTCTGTCTTTATGGGTTTTTTTTTCAAATGACAAAATTTGTCCTTTGAAAAAAACATAGAGATAGCCCTGTCTCTCATGACGTCCTCCGGCTGTGTGCCAAATTCCATGATTGTATCAGTAAAGACTCAATTCTCCCGAATATTCCCCATATTTGCCCAAGTAATGGAACCCTTTTGTCGAACCCGTTTTGTACTTTTCCTCTCATAATGTTGTACATCACAATTTCCGTCAATTCTCAGTTAATTTTGGCGCTGGTGTCAACATTAAGAGTCATATCATACAGTTATGTTCACTCGACTTGCAGGCCTGGTTTTAATTTGATGTTTCTGTACACAAAGCTATAATATGCACTGGAACTGACCGTGTTTCATTGTGCTAGTACACTAGGGAGTAGTTGACCTACAGGGCTAGTAGCCTGTCGACCAGTATAGCCTTTTACCTATTAACCTCGGCTTGGGCTCCGGCTCAGGTGGAGCAGTGTACATTTTGCACGGTGTTACCAACAGGCGCGGTTTTACGGCGGGGGGTGGGGGGGGGGGGGGGCTAGGGGGTTTGAGCTCCCTAAAAATGTTGTGAAGCCACTCCCCCCTGCAACTGCATCAAGTGTAGTATGATTATTGTAGCTTTCTACTAACGCACCAAATACATGAACAATGCGCTGACTATAGGCTGTTTTTCGACCCCCGAAATGAAATAGCAGTAGCGAAAACTAGAGGGTGACGTCATGTGCGAAGGGTCTAGCCCCCAAAATATTTGCTCTAGCACCGCGCCTGATTACCAACATCAAATGGAATCCGAGCAGGAGACGAACCCCTAAGCCGAGGTTTGTTGAAACGTCCCTGTGCTGCATGGGAAATACGCTGGAGTTTTTTGTATAACAACAAATTTTAAGGTTATATCAGCTGAATTTATATGTATATTTTCAGATGAAACTGATGTAAAACTGAATTTTAACTTACAAATTTACCAAACTAAACTAACGAAAGGTGGAAAACGCTTACCGAATGAATGAAAACAACGCGTTGTGATTTCATCTTGGTCGACCCCCTCCTCATAGACGGCTATCACACCATCAGAGTCAGTTACAAAATAATACACAAATAGTCAAACACAACGACAAGTTCAACTGATACTTGAGAAAACCCCGAACATATGACGTCACACTTCAAGCCAAAGACAGGGTACCAGTCTAACGTGCTTCCGTACCTATACCGTTGTAAAGCCTATTGTAACCAGATGGGCTGCAGATACTTCATAAGGCCAATTAGTTTTTATTATACAAACATTGCTTAATTGATATCGGGAGAGCAATACAATAAGCGAGCCTTGAATTTCAAGAACAACAGATCTCTAGACAAAGAAAAAGTCGATAATTGGAATTGATTCGACGTTGGCGGCGATGTCTCAAATTGCTTGCAAACAATAGTTTAATGTACACCACATAATTAACAACTAAAAGCTAAAAGAGAGATGGTGCAACAATTATTTTGACGGGGACATTTTGCCTTAATTAGTAATGTCGTCAGAAGTCAAGAAAGGGCAAGGTAACATCCTCTTGCCATTTGTGTCAGTTTCGCCGCATTTTCAGCCACTTATACTTATGCTAGACCCAAATATTTGGTGCAATGCCAACCCAGAAAGGACAACATACATTTCTAAAGATAAATCCTATTGAGTAAATGTTAAACTAAAGAACCTAGCATAAGCAGTCCACGATGTATTGTGAAATGACTCATTTTTCTTATAACCACTAATATTTCCCACTCCGTTTGTCCAATTTTGTTCCTATATGGCGCAAAGATATCGTCAGAGCCCAATTTAAGAGAGCTGCTTTAAGCACACAAAGTAGCTCAGCACAAAACAATTTTGCTGACCAGAATAAGGTTACCAGCTTAAATGCCATTCCGTATGAACCCTCTCTGACTGGTTGTATGCTAATTTTTGCTTAGCAGAAACTTACTATAGGCAACATTTTCTGTTCAAACAGCTCTATGAAATTTGGTTCATCTCTCTACCTAGATAGTATGTAAGTGCCGGACTACGACCCGTAACCTTAGATCTTGGGTGTGTGTGTGGGGGGGGGGCGTCTTTCGTTTGATCCTCGTTCCCACAAGAGCGCCGCCTATGGTCGTAAATCTATCCTCACAGTGGGCGGAAACTTCATCTACACGTTTCTCCAGTGCCATTATCGGATTGATGCCAAAATACTCCAGCCACCACATGACCTACTTTCACTTTCACCAGCCAAAGCGTGCGAAGTTCCCTGGCCAGGTCTTGGTACTTTTGGATCAGGTGTTGCATTTACCATAACTGCTTTGTCCTTTGGATGGGACATTAAGTCGCTTGTTCCGTACACGAGGATTGGTAGTGCACGTAAAAGAACCCAGAACACTTATTGTGGAAGTGGGGATCTAACTCATGTGTTTCTGATTCACATACCCTTGTTTACAGGTTTCCTCAGGCTTGCGAGCTACAGTGATTAAGTTCACTATTATGAGACATCCTTGGTTTCATTACCAGAAACATATAATGATAATAATGGTATTAGTTTTAAATGTAATTATGCTGTCGTGAGTTTAACATACCAAATATATATATTTATAACAAATACTTTAATTTTACCCAAATGTAAACTGCTTAATTAAAGCAGTAATATAGAAGCCGACTTCTTTAAATGTAAACAATATTTCGCTGATTGTCCTAAAACTAAACTTTAAAAGAAAACGATAAAATTTAAAAGACATAGATAAGCTTGTTTTTCATGAAGCTTCATCATTGGTAAGTAATTTAATTTGTTCTCCTACTTTTACACCAATTAAAACCAAACCACGGTTATAGAATGGCCAACTTACAGACACCTCTGTCGAAAGAAAACTACAGCGTTATTTTCCATACTCCACGAACTTTGGATACAAGACGACAACAACTAAATTTAAAGTTTTTGTGGTGCAACCTCTAGATTTTTTGGCAAAGTCTTGCGCATTGTCTCCGCTTTGGTCTTTCCGTAGGTCGACGAGTTGAAAAACTCCAACAGCTGGCAGTGAGTGAAGGTCACAATTTTAAGGTACGAAACAAAATCAAAACAATTGCTTTCGGGGAAGTATAAACGTTTCGATATGACTTTGTTGCACGCAGTGTCAAGGATAGTTGTTAAACTTTCATGGGCATATTTTGTTCAAGTTGAAAAACGTTGTGACATTTCGAGGAACCTTTAAAAGTGTTTCAAGATTGTTTAAGTAATGAAGTGTTCTAAAATGTCTCTACCCGACTTTCGCCTGATTTCTTGGTGGGGTTGGGTGGTGGTCGTTCTCTCGTCTGTCCAGTATGCACTCGTACTTGGACCAGTTTACAACTACAGTATTGTCTTGTTGAGCTTCCAAGAGGAATTTCACACAAGTACATCTTTTACCGGTGAGTTTCTGACTTTGTTTTTGGAGGAAGGGGTCGCGGGGAATAGTGTCACTGAACACGGCTGTTCGCTCTCGTCATGATCGCAGTCGGACTGGAAGGAGTGGGTATGCTTTTTTGTCGTGGACATTATAGGAGTGCACTGTTTAGTTTGGGTGTATTCAAACTAATTTAGCCAAACTTCATAGAGCCATACTATTGTGTCCACCATATCTCAAAGTGGATACTGTGAGTTGTTGTCTGCACTCGCAGAAAACAGAACTATTGGTAACAAATCTATAGGCCTACTACATTTCATGTTTTGTTTTGCTTTGGGGTGTTTCTGTAAAACACAAATCAGGTCCGGGCTTGTTTAGCTATAAGTGTTCTTAGTTTTTGTTTGTGTAAAGTATTTTAAAAGCTGATTTTTGTTGTGTTTTATGACTTCGTAAGTGATTTAGGATTTGAGTATCAGCGTGCTTTTTTTAACAGCTGACACAATTTTTTTTTCATTTTTTCTGTGTGGGGAAATTTGTTGGGGGTGTTTGTTTGTTAGCTGGGGTGGGGTTACATTTTGATTCCAATTGGTGTTCGATATTGGTGTAACCCCTATTGTATCTTCATTGCGTGCCTTGAGTCTCAGGACTTCTTTAGAGGTTTTCAGGGGGTGTTTCTATACAAAAGGAAGACAGTGTACTAATAAACCATGGGAACATTTTTGGGGGCGGGGATACCCTCTGTCCCATATCGGGCATGGCATTATCTGATTCGGTTTAAATATTGAGTCTGACCATTTTTTTTTCTTTCCGGATCCCTTGCAGGTTGGGTTGGGTCCCTGGCCCATGCCTTGACGTCCATTGGAACACTACCTGCCGCTGCATGTCTGAGGAAGCTAAGTCCAAGGGTAGTGACGTTCATGGGGATATTCATGTACTGTGGAGGGGTGGCCTCGACCTCGTTCGTCCCGTCCCTCGGTTATGCTATCCTCACGTACAGCGTCATCTCCGGTCTTGGAATGAGCTTCGTCGTGCAGGCGGGGATTGTCCTGACGCTCGCTTGGTTCCCGAAGAAATACTGCGCCCGGGCGACGTCCGTTCTAATGTTAGGAACCCCGTGTGGTAAGAGATTGAACTCAGATTCGGGGTTCCGTGGGACCTGAGCCATTTTTGGGTCACAGTTAGACCCGGAATCCGCTCCAAACTTGACCCAGAAATGGGTCAAACTTACACATGAATCCGAGTAGAAATCCTTATAGAAAACAACTTTCTGTGTCAACCTGACCAAACAATTTACCCGTTTTTTTTAAAGAGTGTTGTTGGTCCCTATACTCTACCCCTTTCTTTATTCGTTTGAATATGAGTTTCTTAATCTTATTCAATAAATTAATAACAATAAAGATGTTTTTTTGTGTATTCCAATGGCATACCGCCTTTTAATATACCAAACCAAATGACATATATATGAACAATTTTTCACAAAGTATAGGACACCGTACATGCCATATGACAGTTCACCCAATCTCCTCTGAACATAGGATGAAAGACATAGCCTCTGGCTAAACCCAAAGTCGTAGCCAAGATCATTAGTGCTTTATGCTTTTCGTAATAACTGCCAGCCTCAATTGTGTGCCCCAAACACGAGTTCGAATTCAAGATGGTCGAAGCGGCGGCCATTTTGAAGCCACAATTCAGGACCGAAAACTGTTGAAAGCGGTAGTCCTACACCAGTTTCCAAAGAGAGCTTTCTTTTTTAAGCATCCGTAGTTTTAAAACACACATTTTGTAAATCCCTTTTTTTACGGCTAAACTAGGTACTTTGGTATCAGGACCAGTTCTCAACGGATTAACGTCAGTTTATGGATGGAGATACGCTTTCCTTATCATCGCGAGTTTCACATTCGTCGTCAGCTCAGTCGGTGCGTCGTTTCTCTCAAACTCTCCCTCAGGAAAAACGTCACAAGGAGCCAAGAAAAACACCACAAAAACGCAAGACAAGGGTGATAAACAAAGTCACGCCGTCTCCCTGAATTTTGAAGTGCCGCCATTTTATTGCCATTGTGAGCCTTGGCTGTGGTTTGCTGGCATTGCCATCGGGAGCCTCTCGTGGGGATTTCTAGCCCTAAATTTGGTAATTATTGTTAAGAATTAAAGGTAGGGTCTTAGATTGATTTCTGTCCACGCAATGCTGATTTATAAGCAACATTATTAAGAAAGATACAATAAAAGTCACCTGTGAAAATTTCAGCCATGAATACAGAGTCTACTTGCTGAGAAAACAGGAAAAACTGTCATGGTTTTTTCACACGAACGTCGAATCCGTCCACGTTTAGAAAGGTGGCAGCGGGTACCAACTGCATGCTTGGTCTCAGCATTTGCAAACGGACACCAACCCTCAAAAATCTAGGGAACGAATCGTTTCTAAGATTCAAATGTTTTGGGTGAAAAATAATTACTATAACCATTCCCAGTGGAATCCTTTTCCTTTCTACAAATAGTTTATACCATAGAGCAAGGAAAGTCCTTGCTGTATGTTTATTATACTGTCGACAGCTGCAGTGCTTCCCCGAGTACATTTTTTATGGCATTTTATTAATAATGTTGGGGGTAGGTCCACTTAACCAATCTGCTTCTGGCTCAATATGACCCGGAAGCTGTGTAAAATGACCCAGAAAAGGGTTAAAATAACACCGAATCTGAGTTAAACTCACATTATATAACACTTTCCGGGTCAGCTCGACCCGGTAATGGATCAGGTAATGAATTCAGGTCAATTTTTGAACCAGGAGTGCATAGTTCGTTTTACATATTCCTTCGTCAATTACAGGCAAGCTTCATGAATGACATTGGTCTGACTGTAGACGATGTCTCCTTCGCCATCATTTCCATCTCTTTGGGTGACATCATCGGCAAGATCTTAATCTCGGCATTTCTGGATTCCCTGCCGTTCCTGAAGATATTCTTCATCGCCGGGTCGTTCATATCGTGCGGCATTTTCTCCGGACTCCTCGTGTGTACGTCAACTTTGATCCCCGTGATCATTTTAGCATTCCGTGAGTATGAATTACATGTGTCTGTGAATCATGGGCGTAACTAGGTGGGGGGGGGGGCAATTGATGTCCATGCCCCCCCCCCCCCAATGATTCTTGACTTTTGAGATTAAGAATTTTCAGAGAAAATGTTACATTTTATAAGCTTTAATGTGGTAGTTTCAATGTGTTTAAAACTATTTTGTCCTTTTACACGCAGCAAAATGTACTTGATTGTACACTCACGTCATATCTTAATAAAGATTGTGCGCTGAATAGGGGGCTGGGTGGAGAAAAGGCAAACGAAAACTTGGCCAGAAGTGCCCCTTACATCATACTGAACACCCCCTTCTGCCCCCTAAAAATGTTCCCTAGTTTCGGCACTGCTGTGAGTGGATACGCCGAGAGGGAGGGGGGTACTGCAGTTGGAGGGGGTGGGGGTAGGGGCACGTGTCATCTCTTGATGTCCCCACACCGTGTGCCCCATTTAAAATCTAGAACTGTACGATTATAAAATGTGGAACATTAATAGTTTAAAAACAATTGCTCTGTTTACGAGCAGACAGTGTATGTTTTTACCTCCACGTCGGATAAACTTTGGTCAAAAAAGTAAATGGGATAACAAGAGTGATGGAAAAGTGGGCATGCCAGCCATTGCGTAGATAGAAATATTGTTTAAGAAAACTTCAAACGCAAACTAGTTTTATTTAATTGGCCAGAATGTCCAAGTAAAAAATATGTGCGCACCCCATTGTGTACCCTACTTTCGCCGATGGTTACTGGCTTGTATGTTTAGGGGTGGGGAGGGGGAGATGGGGGAAGTTTGCCCTTTATCAATTCCAGAGACTTTGAGCAGTTTTCTCTACAAAACCCGAGTAAAGTGTCAAATTTTATGGCGCAGTACAGTTGTGTTCTATTTAATTCTAACTATTGATTGCCCATAAACAAATTGCATACAAAATGTTTAAAAGGTACCCGTAATTTTTGCGGTAATACATTGGTAGGCCTACTTGTGCTTCCAAGCACTGTAAATATACATGTACAGACATTTTCATTGAAACACAAGCTAGCAAAACAATACACTGATTTAACATGATGCCTACTGCGTAACTTGTGTTAGTACAAACGTTATATGAAGGTCATGGTCACACAGTCAACAGGTGACTATGGAGAAGGAAATATAACCAATAATTTGGCATGCGATTTCTAAGAAAGAAACGACGTTATTATGGCAACCAAATGTACGCTAAAAACAACGGGGGATTAGACCCGGGATCAAGTGAAGTAGTCGAGAAACATTAGGCATATCAAGTGACATGAAGACAATTTAGGAATGTTGTTCTGTCATGACAGCTGTGACTATAAATTCTTCCCGTGCAGTTGATGGTGAAAGTGAAAAAAAGACTCATGTGCTTCAACAAAGTGGTTCTGTAGCATTAGACTGGTCCCCTGTCTTTATCCGCAAGGATAAAGACAGGTACGTCTTAAGGCCCAATGATTTCATTGGATACATCACGTAGCGTTGTTTTGTTCTGCGAGTGTCCGTGTGAAATGAATGCTAGGTCAAAGGTACACCTGCCAACATCCGGTCTGGCTAGTATCTGGCGTTATTCACGAGCCTCGAAGTGTGACGGCTACTGTAGAATGCACTGCAGTTGGCTGGCTCCAAAAGCTACCCGTAAAATATGCCCCGTGTGATAAGGCCCTACCTTGTGCATTGACGTCATCCAGCCGTCATCTTAGACGTAAACCGATGATGAAACATTGCCCACGTGAAGGGCCAAATGGCAGCCTCCTTTTGACCTCTAAGCGAGGGCGCCCTACGCAAATGAGTATAAACATGTGCATAAAAGTCTATATGGCGGCGTGGTGACGTCATTGTAATTTGTCTATAATATTTTCCTCTTCGTTGGTACATTGTTTCTTGCTATTTATTTGTCAGTTCTTGGCCTGGCCCGTGCTGCATTCTTTGGAACTGTCATAGTATCTGCAATGGAAATATTCAGCGTGTATGGGGTCGAGACTGTTACCTTAATCACCCTCGTACCCTTCGGAATTGGAATTCTTCTCAGCGCTCCCCTGTCAGGTAACAATAATAAGCTTTCCAATGATCTCCCCCTCCCTCTCTCAGCCACATGACTGGACGATTTGTAAAACTATCCCTTATTAAAGACCCCTTGCATACGACGTAAAAAGCCCAAACAGCGCCCTCACTTAGGTAAAAAGGAAGACCTACCATTGGCTGAAACTTGTGCACGTGCACGTTTCCATTGTTCAGCCTCGGCTATGGCGGCCAACGCAAGGGGTCTACAGGTTTTCCCAGTCATTTTTCGGCAAAATGGGCGGCTAATTTCACGTTTAGCATTCGCATTAAAGTGATGTTTGTCTCAGCAGTTTAAACCGCCCTCATTCAATTTCATTTTGACGCATGCAAATTTCTGTACCATTCTATTCAATGTAACTTATAAGTCGCTCGTTTTAGTCATGTGAAATCGGCAGCCATCTGAGCAGGTTTGCCTAAAAGATGTCCCTTGTTCACGTTCTATTCCCAGGCGGTCTCTACGACCTGACAGGAGACTACACGCTCAGTCTCCTCGTCCTGGTGTTCCTTCTCACGCTCTCTACCATTTGCATGTTACTCATTCCTTTCAAGAGGGAGCTAAGGTCATGGCACATGCGTGGGAGGTCATCAGACACCAGACCGAAGCCACCTGATGAAACGTCTCCTTCTGTCAAAGAAGTTATCCAGTCCGTGGAAGGAGAACTGTCACGTGGTGATGATGACAACAACATCACGAATATGGGATTTACCGATGGTTTCCAAATTTGATTAAGGACTCACTCTATTCGGATGAGGGTAGGGGTAGAACGGTTGAAGACATCCCCGCTCGATTGAGATGACGAACTGTGACTGTGATTGCAAAGTATTGTACAAATGAATATTATGCACTGTGTAATTTGTTTACAATGTATGTGAGTGGATTAATCGGGGAGTTCCATTTACATTATTGCAGTCCTCTTTCTGCTCCTTCAAGAATCACTTTGACGTTAGTGTTCGTGCGCCCGCGCGACGTGCAATTTGCATATTTCAAGCGATTATGGCTACTGCAGCGCCACCTAGCGTCCGTGCAGAGGGTATTAAATCAATATAAATGAACAACCACTTGTAAGTATTTTCAGAATGTATTTATATTTTTAATCTAGCAAGTATTAATAGTACACAGTGATATATTTGGTCAATGTTAATATCGTAAAAAGTTTATTTATGAAGGCTGAATTGAAAGTGTACATGTAGATTGGCGGGAAAAAATGGATTTGAACAAATCACAGTTCAGGCTTGATGTCCCGAGCTTGACATAAATGCTATTCATCTTTGATGGTTATAAAATTACTCCATTCTACTGTAACTAAACATCCAAATGTTTGGACTCTAATAAAATAAAAAATAGTAATGCCCGGCCTAATGATATAGATAGCTCTGTACTGTAGTGACATATTCTACATAGTATTAAAGACAAATTTCACATAAAAACTGGGTTACAACAGTTATTCGTTATCTACTGCCTTGCAAATTAACATATCCCTAACAACCTGTATACTGTTGGAAAGACCACTGTCTCATATCACTAAAAACGAGAGTAAACAGAAAGACACTAGCTTATTGTTTATTTACGGGTTTTTTTGGTGATTTTTTCCTTTCTCCCAATGGCCTCCAACTTGACTAGAGGGCCTTTGGAATGAGCAAGTGGCTTCTGTTTGTGAATGAGTTAAGTCCCCTGCTCTTCCAACGTTTGGTCATTGCGTTACTTTCATCCAACATCTTTATGTCCATTTTAGCAGCTGCGAAAAAACAAAACAAAAACATAACTCCTAAATGTTTGTTTAATTATAACTAATAAATTAGGGCTAGCTCAGTTGGTAGAGTGTTGGCATGTTAATTTGGAGGTCGCAGGTTCAAATCACGCTCTAGTCAATTTTTCTTTGTCCAACCCAAAATTAATTTAAAATTTACCCAGTCAGTTTCCCTTGTGGTTTATTACTTGATATTTGAAATATAAAGTCACATGCCCTCCAGGTAACCCCTCTGTTTCCACTTCCCAGGTGTGATCCCTGGCTATACAGCAGTTACAGGTTGAATGGTTTCCAACTGGTGCCCTCAAACAAACATATTGGCAAAATAGGGACACCACCAGCATTAGGGCTAGATAGCCCAGTTGGTAGAGCAACGGCTCGTTAATCCAGAGGTCGTAGGTTTGAATCCCGCTCTAGTCAAGTTTTCTTTGTTCAACCCCAAATTTTGTGTTTATCTTATTATATCTTTCTAGTAATGCCTTGTGACTGTATTCGCTCAAAGTTGGCCAACATAAGAAATTGCCAAAAACCAGTTTCAGCACTTTGTGTGACCCAGCACATAAATGAAATAACAAATTCGTGAGCGTTTACCACAATTCGCCGTATTTTTGACCACGTGAGGGCGAATTGTTGATAAATTTCACATGATGAAAAACAAGTAAACAAACAGGGTATCCACTTTTTTATCGCTAATTTTTATGTATTTCTTCATTGGTGCAAGAAAACTACAAACAGGCAATTATAATAAGCTAAAACTGCTATTGTGATGCAAGACATTTCCTGATGACAGCGCCCTCATGCGGTCAAAAATAGGTCAATTGGTAATCTGAGTCACAAGAAAACAATGAAAAACCCCATCAATCTTTTCAAACCTTGGATTTCCGACTCAAGAGATCAAAACCATTTGTATTACTAATTTAAAAAAAAAAAAAAAACACGTAGCATTTTAGGAAAATATCTGAAGTGAAGTTTTCAACATAATTACCATTGTGTAAATCTGTGAGCATTTATATTTTCAGTCTTACCAATATTATCCACACCCTTTAACATAACATTGGGTTGTACTTACAAAATAATTTTTCCACAACGTCTGCTGGGGTTGAAAAGGGAGGACCTAAAAATAATGGAGGGAAACAAAGTTTTCTTTACAAAAAGAATGAAATAAGCAACACCCATTTTATCACATTTTTGATAGTGTTATTGTCCCACACGAGGTAGAAAAGCTGACCAAGAGTGGTTGAAGCCTTCCCAATGCGGGTATCAATCTCCAGAGATTTAATAGATGTTAATTTTGCATCGGGGATAAAGATTATTCATTTTGGTTTTTTACCCTTACACCGATGTGTGTTAGCACTTTATACTCAGTACTTTCCTGAGTTCTGTGAAAAAAATCACAGGCATATTACTCGGGTGGGATTCGAGCAGCGTCTTACCAACTAGACCACCGAGATTGCCCGGTAGCTAGAGGCAGTTCAAATCCTATATTTTAGCAGCGGGTACCGCAACGATTTAATAGATGTTAATTTTGCATCGGGGATAAAGAATATTCATTTTGGTCGTGGGTTCGAATCCCACCCGAGTAATATGCCTGTGATTTTTTTCACAGAACTCGGGAAAGTACTGAGTATACAGTGCTAACACACATCGGTGTAGGGTAAAAACCAAAATGAATAATCTCCAGAGAGTTGGAGATCGGAGTTGTGGATCTGAGGTAGCAGAACGTGTTTACCACACGTAGTGCTGTTCTGTTGATGAAGATGTTTGTTGGAGCTCAAGTCCTACCCGAGTGATTGCCTGTGGATTTTTTTTCCACAGAGCTCGGGAGCGCACTGAGTATACAGTGCTTAATACACATCGGTGTGAGGGTAAAACCAAAATTTATTATTTATCCCCGATGCAAAAATTAACATCTAAAAAAAATTAACATCTATTAAAGCTCAAGTCCCCCAGAAGAAAACAGCTGTTTTGTTGATGCTGATCTTCATGCCAAACTCTGAGAATGCTTTGGAGAAAGAGTTGCGTAGATCTTAGAGCTCAGCTTCAGCGCGTACAATAGCAGCGTCATCTAAAATTTCATATAAAAATGAAAAGTACTCACCGTTCATTTTGCTTTGGTCATACTCCAATGCTGAGAGAAGGTATCGTCCCGTTGGTTTCAGTAATGTCAATAACAAATCTGCATACCTACAAGAAAAAAATAAGAATGACCAGGGCACAAAGTCACAGAGCTGCTTCAGCAGAAAATATTGCTTCACAGTTTCCTGCTAAGCAAACATGAGCAGGATGCCAGTCAAAAATGGTAAATGTGAGACGGTATTTTGGCCGGTGACCTTATTCTACTAAGCATAATTTTGTTGTGCTTCGATATGTTTTGTGCTTAAGCAGCTCTATGAAATTGGGCCCGGGCCATTATTTCAATGGACTCTTCGACCGAGGGTCCATCGAACCCCAAAGCACAACATCCCGACAGGTTGGTTCTTTCGGTTGGATGGAATGGAAATAGGTCAGGGGGAAGAACGGGAAGCTAGAGTGTGGGTTCGAGTCCCGACCGTGACACTTGTGTCCTTAAGCAAGACACTTAACCATGATTGCTTTGTCCTTCGGATGGGATGTAAAGCCGTTGGTCCCGTGTGTTGTGTAACGCACGTAAAAAAGAACCCAGTGCACTTATCAAAAAGAGAAGGGGTCTGCCCCGGTGTTCCTGGTTTGATTGCCAGCATATTGCGCCACAGCACCTTGTAAACCATTACATGGTGCTATGTAAAGGAGTTGGTCTCATACTTCAAACGTAGCCTCCCAAAATACCTTGCAGGAAAAAACTTAATGTTGAAGCGCCTTGAGCGTCACTGAGTGACGGATATGAGCGCTATATAAGAAGCCACTATTATTATTATTAAAGACAAAATGTTACCTTTGTATATCCTCTCGAAGGAGAGCAACAAGTGAGGCGCGGTCCCATATACAGTCAAAGTCACCCAGGATGTCTCTATGGGTAGAGTGAATACAGACAGATTTAAGTTTTCTTTAGGCTTTTTATAACAACATAACTTTTGGATAATCACTGCAGTCTTGTCCAAGCACGTCTGATTTTGATGATCCGTGTTGTGGGAATAAAAGACTCTCAGAATAATTATTACGGCGGTCGGTTTTTCTTTCCTCGCCTTCCATTGACAGGATCTCGGTTTGAATCCCAACGAGGGCATTATTTGTATTGCGTTTTCAGTCCCTACTTGACTGCGTGGTTTTCCCCATTGGGGTGTTCCTCCCAAATCTAAAACTGAAAACTGACTTCTTTGTCATCTCTCTAGGGGGGTTTTATCTAGTATATGGAATAATTTCGCTATTTTAAATTTTTAGAATCCTTGGCTTCACAACCAGAATGAATAAATTAAATGAGATGAATGACTAACCTGTTTAGGCTGAATAAATTAGCTTTGTACAACAGGATGTTAGAACTTTTACTCTGTCAGTAAAATGGAAAAAAAACAAGTCAATGTTAATTCTGCGAGTGGTCCTGTCACAGGTCTAAGAAAGCAAAACAGGAAACAAAACAAATCTATGAGAAGAAGAGCATGCAAACAAGTTCAAAATTTAACTTGCATTGATATTTTAAAATCATTGTTCACCCTCCTACTCTTGATAACGATTGAAGACTTTTTATAGTAAAGGAAGATCTGTAGCCATTGATAAGTTGTTTTTTCTTTGTACAAACAAGAGTTGTAAGAACCTACCGAGTACAACTCTGCATCCTTGAGGCCGTCGACAGGACCAACAGAGAACTCTACACTGTTTTCAGTGAAGAAGTCTTTGATTGCCATCTCAGCTACTTCAACGCCAACAACTACGTGTCCTTGGTCTGCTAGCCTGCAAAAATGGAAAACAATTCAATTCAATGAAACATGTATTTCCGTACTCACAATAAGAAAAGACAGAATCATATGGACAAAAATATAGTAGTACTATACAAGCAAAGATTAAACATGACTAATGATAACGAGACTAAATTTGTTATATGATAGAAGCTGTGAGTAAGGAGGCTGTTCAAGTAAGCCAAGGCTTGTGGGGAACAGCCCTAGACAAAATACAAAACCACAAAAACACAAACCACACTTAGAGATAAAAAAAAATTTGAAAAAACGACAGTACACCCTCTCCACCCGATCATCCCCTATTAGCGAGCAACATAAGTCAGCAATCACTGACCTGGCTACGGCCGCCAACCACACTATAAAATGGAACAATGCCACTGTGATTGATAGAGAACTTGATAAAACCACTTGAGAGGCCATGCGGATCAGATGCAGGAGGAGAGTTCTCAACACAGCCGCATACAAGCTCCAAAACATCAGTGACCAACTAGTCCAAACCACGCTCACAGCGCCCTCTATGACCACCAAGAAAGAGTTTGAAAGGCAGTTGAGCATGGACCAGTCTGACCAAGCTCCTAGCGTAGGAGTGAAACATAAATTAGTAACATACACCTACCTTGGATTTGAAAAAAAACCAAGCCTCTTTTTTTATGTTTTTAGAAACAATCCAGATGAAGGAACTAAATATATAGTGGTTAATGCACATCGGTGTAAGGACAAAAAACAAATAAAATCAGATGAACTCATTCAAAGACAAACCACACAAGTTACATGGAGCGTTCACTCAAATATCTCAACGTCAAAACGGAGCACCAACTTGGAAAAGAGCATGTACAACAAAGTTGCAGTGGCATTCACCGTGGAGAGCAAAAATAAAGAGAAGACAAAATTATTTCAATGAGCACTTACCATTTCATGTCCAGAGACTTTCCACAGAGCGGAACAAAAATCCGGCAGTTGGCTTTGCCTCCCGTCATTTTGTCCAAATGACTGAGAAGCACACTGTGAGACAAAGAAAAGATTTGAATTTGTTTTTTGTAAAGTAGCGATGGTCATTGATGTCATCCATGTTGAACCTGATTTCTGTATTTTGTAAAAAAATATATTAAAAAACACACACGTATAAAAACATTGGTCATCATGATCACTGGGTACTTTTTGTGTGAGATTGTGGTCGAATTACACTCCTTATGATTGACTTAGAGTCTGAATACAATCCCGTTGAGTATCAAAATATACTTACCCATAAAAAAATGAGATAGACCTAAGTTTTCGCTTCTTCCCTTTATCAAATATAAACAATTTCCATGTTTTACTTTGTAGAAAGCTCTTTCTCGTAAAGATTCTGGTCTTGTAAAATAAATTCTGGTCCAGTAAACATTGAGCTACTGGCCCAGCAGTCTTGTGTAATTTTACCCCAATTTGGAGCCCTATTAACCCTGATCAAAGCAACCCCATTCCTCATCCTTGCTCCCACCCATTTCCAGCCCCCTCTTCCATCTTGTATGTTTATTAACTCACGAATTCACTGCAGACATGTGGAACTGTATCTGGTCCTCCTCCCATTTGTTTTGCCAATATTCGTCCGTACCTTTCTTTGCCATGTTTACCCTCAAAGTGTTTTTAGTCGGCGATAACAATCTGGAATTCCACGGATCTGAAGAAATCAACCACAACAAATATGAGCTAGCTCACATAATTCTATGAATGACAAATTATCTTTAAGGAAAAAACAAAACAAAACAGGATCGATAAGACCAAATTATGTATCACATTCCTATCAAACTGAAAGCTTTCTGACAAAAAAGTTCATAGGCCTACCTAACAACCCTCCACAAAAATATTTCGGTCTGTAAATGAAACTTCGTCAAGAAGAATGCATTATGATTTATTCTGATGTATGTATTTTTAGTATACTATACTGACTCATGACTGTACTGTATTTTTTAACCTGCTAAAGTTTTCACTGCCATTTTGTTAGTTATAAAAACAACAACACCTAATGTCACAAAAAGGTTGGGTAAGAATTCCAGACAAAATAGCTGTGCCGATCATAACTTACCAATATTATCAAAACCCTTACAATCTCACAGAGGTAGAAAATACATAGTCTGGTTTGCTAGCATTCAATACCAACAATCCCAATTCCCAACATGACCAAGCATGATAGATGCATGCAAAAATAATAAATTAACAAAGGAGTATAAATACTTGTTAAATTTAACGACATTGACCTTTGTCCTTGACTAAAGATAAGAGTGTTGATATACAGATATACGGTAAATAATCATTATTATTACACATAATAATCCTTTTGATTTTGATTTTTTTTTTTTTACCCTTGCTTGGGGAGGCTTGGGCCTTCGCCTTGGTAAGGGAGATACGTACGTCGCCGTCGTGTAGCTAGTTCTTCTTCTTTTTGTCTCAAACTAGTAAAACTCTCATTCAGTCTCAGCTAAGCTTACTCCTACTAGAACTATATGAGGTTCGTTCTCCGCTAAGCTCATCTCATACTTGTTTATACACATGACATAGTATGACTTGCAATTTTTGTCACTCGCAGTCCGAGTCGCACGCACTACCTCCCTCAGTAAACAGTGAACAAGAGGAAGAGTCAGTAAAGAAAACATTACACAACATAGCCGGAAACTAGACAAACTTATGTAACCTCACATTTCGGGATGAATTTCCATGCAGCAAACGAAATAACAGCTGAAATGATTCCAAATTTCAGATTATGACATCGCATCATACGTTCATCGATTGGTATGCACCGCCATACGTTCGTACCTTTGATAAAAATCACAACTTCTGTCCTGAGCTTGCAATACAGCCAGCACCCGGCAGAGTTAGTGATTGTTTTGAAGTTACAGGAAAGTGAAACAGCGCCACCAAGTGACCGCCACCAAGTGAGCGGCCAGCGCCAAACTTGAAAGTTTATCATAATGGATGCTGAAAACCTCGCACATTTTCTTCTCCTTTTCAAGTTCTCGAGAGAAGCTTTTATGTAAGCCTGGGGCCTTTCTCAAACCTCGGCTTGGGCTCCGTCTCCGGCTTGGTCCGTTATAAATTGTTGGTGCAGCGTGTATTTGTATCACACGGAGCCGGCGCGGCACGGAGCCCCGGCACGGAGCCGGAGCCCAAGCCGAGGTTTGAGTGCCCCTGGTAACGCCTATCTTTGACATTCCGAGTGACGTAAGGGAATTACCACGTGAATCGGAAATGCGTTTCTTTAATGAATGTTTGGAGTTTGCTGCAATGAAGTTTTATGATGACATCATTTGACCATGGTTTTTGTTTACACTGTATTTTATTGTAATTCGTGAAATGTCTTCAAATATAAATCCCGTTCCGTCTTCGAGAGGTCAACAACAATGTCGCCGACCTTTGAAAACCTTGGACAACAGCGCTTTGGAATGCCACACTTTGGGTGAGAGCTTATTATTGTAACGCAAGAAATAATGTGAGGGAACTACTGTAATTTAGTGCCAGAAAATGTGCCTTACATTATTTTATCGTGACGACCCAGGGAGCATGCCCATGTCCCATATGAGTAAGCATTGGCCCATGTGGATCCTGCACTCAAGGTTCATATGGGACCCATATGGGTATAGATGGGCCCAGATAACCCACTTATGGGATACATCTGGGGACCATCTGGGGAAAAACCTGGGTAAAATCTGGGTTATCCCATAATGAGCATGGGTGCACTTCAACGCTTGTATAACTGGTGTCATGACCTCTCATGCATTTGCCATGACCTAAGCTCCCTCTTGAAAGGAATTTTAAACATGCAAATGGAGAGCGGGACAAGGAATACCTGCGCTCGATTTCACAAAGCACTATTAGTTGTCTGGTGGGTTGTCGTAGTGATTTCTATTGTGACTGACATCACGGTTTGCTTAGCAATTAAGATGGATTCTCGGCAAGTCACTACAAAAACGTAAACCCTGTTTTTGCCTCCAAAATGGGGGTCAGGCCAGGAGCGCTGCGCGTCGTGAAATTGGTCCAAAAGTTTGTCCTCGCTTGGGGTGGGTTGAGATAGGCCTACTCATAACTATGAGGTCCATTCTGCTGTCGTAACAAACCGGGGCGTTCTATAGTAAGGGGTGGGTGAGGGGTTGGTGAGGGGTGGGTGAGGGGTGGGTGAGGGGTGGGTGAGGGGTGGGTGAGAGGGGGGGGGGGTGAGAGGGGGGCCCTTTGTTGTGCTTCTCCTCCTGCCAAACAAACTTAACACAGCTTTTCAATATGTTGATGTGTGATTAATATTAGTTTATTTTTAAATCATAAAATCAGTTATTATATCATTTTGTAATTATAAATATAATTCTCGCTGCTTCGTCTACATTGTTTCTACAATATTGATTAAACCTACAAATAAAAAATATACTTTTTATAAGTATACAGTTAAATCTTGGGTAAGTCCTTATATAACACAATGTATATCATTGCCTTCAGTAACATGTTAAGTTCTAAAATCATGCTATTCATTTTCTACCATTCACATAACAATACTTTAGACGCCCAGCCGATAAAATTAGATTTAAGATCATCAACATTTGCTGGGAAAAAGCTAGTTTTTATTTTGCCCACGACTGTTTTGGTTTCTCCCAACAACAACAAAAATATTTGCACATGTACATTGTTACATTATGACAGTGATTCGTAGTTTAAAATACAAAACATTGTAGTCCCCCCCCCATCTCCCCCAACCACTGCACGATAGACTTTCTAGCTGTAATAACTTATCATAATACTGTTAAAACCTCGTTATATAAAATTAATTTTAGTAAAGTTTCCTGAATGTAATAAATATATTCTTACTGTGTTAAACAACCCGACGATGTACAGCGGGCGTCCCACTCAAAACGAGCATTTGCAATTGTAAAGGGGGGCGCCCTCTATCGTCTTATAAGTATACCATTGTTTCAAAATAACCTTTTTTTCTAAGAAAACAACAACAACAACAACAACAAAGAAGAAGAAGAAGAAACACACAATCGTTTCTCTTCAATCAAATCACATGCTGAATACTAGAACCGAAATGATAAACCAAAGTGTTAAATATTATATTTCAGGCAATCATGTGTTAAAACTAATCGCAGTGGATAATCAATTAAAAAGTTTGTTGTTGATACGGTGACGTGACTCGTTACGAGTACAAATGCATGTTGGGGTTGATTTCACAAAGCACCAAGATTCATCTTAAGTTGGGTTGTTAGTATTGCCATAGTGATTTGTATTGTGACATTACACATACTATTTAAGTACATCTTATTTAATAAGATCAATGTTTAGCTCTTTGTGAAATCAAGAAATAAGTCAATAGAGGGCGGTGATCTGGTCAGTGAAACAGTGCTAGCAAAAAATGAGGTGCACATTGGTGATATTTTAGTAGAAAAGGTAGATGCAGCGTTTTTTGTTATAGGCAACCAACCAACTAAATCAATCAATCAATCAACCATTTGGCATAGACAGCATTGGTGGGTCCATCCTCCACACCGATCTCCCGTGTTCAGGCTGTTCGTGCACAGCCCGGTTCCAACTTGTTTGCAAACTCAAACCGTGAAGTGTGACACCGTCCTTTTCAGTAATGGCCACAAGTAATTGTTGTCATTGTTTTCCCACTTGCAATACCCAGAGCGAGTTGAACGTCATTGATATCCTATACAGGACCATTCCACATATCTGGGTTGGGGTGGAGAGCTGGGGAAGCCGTACCCACAGTTATTTTTTTTATGGGTTCAGGAAAAAGGTATCTTCCATTATATTTATGTACAAAATCTGCCACACGTCTAGCATTATATCAGACCCACACTGGCCACACAGATTCAACCCTCTGATAAAGGGGCGCCATTCCAACCATCTATTTATTTTATCAGGCTTTGCCTTTCATGTTTAACCAACACTCTGATCCACCACTACCAACAATGAGGGAGCCAATTACCAGTGGCAAGGCATCGCATACATTTGGGTCGACCTGTCTCGCTTAACGGCTCCAATCCTAACTCATCTCTCAGTGTTCAACCAGTCGTGGGGCCGAAGAGCCTTCTCTATTGGGGAGTTGGTGACGATGTTGAGGGTACAGGAATTCAGTCACGGCCTTGATCTTGATACGTTTCGCTCAAACCAACAAGTTCGGGGGGGGGGGAATTGTACCCACAACAGCAACCCAAAGTATTCTTCCTTAGTGAAACGTTTGAGAATTAAACTTGAACTGAAAACAGCAACAATCACCTTTAAAATTGCATGATACAAATACATGTGTGTATATGTTTTCACTTTAATATTAACCAAAACAAATCACAATGTTCGTCTTGTAATTTGATCCCAAATTGTAAATTATTTGTGTTGATAGTTTTTAATAATGTTAAATGTTAAATATTATCAGGTTGCATCAATATTCCATAATTTAGTTGTTTCATAGAAGTAGAAATTAAATGTCTACCTCCATGGGTATTAAAAAGGTGCTTAGTGTTGCAGCATAGAAATTTACACTCTTTACCTTTCTAGTCTCGATTTCGTTAATATCGCGGTGCGAAATGAAAACACAAGAGGGCGGTATCGCGATAATGTTTACACACGGCAGCACATTACCATTATTTCATGGTTTGATATCCATTGGCCATACTTTTTTTCCGATCTCGTTCGAAGCGAGACATTTCCATAATGTTGGTGGTGTCCGATCCACCTTTTCTTTTCTCTCGTATTCGCCTGCACAGTTGAACGGCGGGTACTATGAGGAAGGTTACCATGGCAACTTCGAAGACGGCGGTGTTGACGTAAAAGTCGACGATGTAGGACCTGCTAATGTCATAAATAAAACCTGCAGATAGAACCAATTATAAAACATGAGAACATCACGTGACTGTTTGGAATTATTGTTCTCGCATAAAGTCAATAGTACCTTTTTCGTAATAACATTTGCATACACTAAGTTTTTTTCCCGAATCCAATTAAACGAAATGATGGTTCTAATAATACAAAAAGTTCCTGGTCTCACTAGCCATTTCCTGGTCAGCATAACCCATTTCCCCAGGGTCACCAATCTGAGCAAAAATCACAGTCACTACTGGTTGTTTTTGTTTGTTCGTTTGTTTGTTTGTTCGTTTTTGCTAGTGTTCGAGAACTGGACACTTAGTCAGCCTGACATAAACATGGGTCCGACCTCAATTGACCCTGAACCTGGCAGTCTCATGGTTTAGTGTGATCTGTTTTTCTGGTCAGTTTGAGGCAGAAACTCGACCACTGGTTTTGTGTCCGATTTTGCATGTTGTTTACCTGGCCACTGAGTCAGACTGACCTAAAACTGGTCTGGCCACGATGACCTTGAAACTTATTCACTCAAGGGTCGATATTATGCTTTTTTTCTGGCCAGTGTGAGGCAGAAACTCGACCAGTGGTTTTGTGGTCGATTTGTTTTTTATTGACTCGAACACTTGGTCAGACTGACTTAGATCTGGGCCCCACTGGACCCCGATTCCAACTGCGGGCGTAACGAAGAGACCGAGCACTCACCCGCGATTCCAGGCCCGATAATGATAGCAATCCCCGGGGGTACCTGGCAGAACGACCACGCCTCCTTGGCTGCTTCCCGGTCGAATAAGGACGTTGTGGTGGAAAATAGAAGTGCATTGAATACACCGTTGAAGTAACCTATAGCTGTTTTGTTTCGAGGAAGTAAAAAAAAATACATTAACAACATTAGTTAAATTTTGACTGTGAGAAAAAAAAAACATTTTACAACTTCAGCGATTCTTTAAAATTTTTATTAAGGATGCTAGGTCCGATTTGTGGACAATTCGACCCAAAGTTTTCGATTTTGAAATAGCCTCAGTTCCTAATGCGAAGGTTTTTGTAGGCCTATGTTTCTCGTTTTGAAACGTCACAATACGTTCAGAGGAAAAAATGGCAACTAAAAAAAAAAATCTTTCGTCGAAAAATGGGTCATGCAACTTTAGTATTGTGCAAATTAATGAACTTGTACATTGAAATTACAGACTTGTTCAATATAGACGTGGGTTTAGTTTTCTTTTACCTTTCAGCTATTTAATGAGGGTAACATTTGTAAAGTATTGTAGGAGTGTTTCAGAATTGAAAGAAAAACCTAATCTTGGTTTATTTGTCACATCCACAGTATCCCACCAAGGGAGTATTCAGGTCAAAAACTTTGTAGACCTTCACTCAGGGAAATGTTCTTGCGTTTTGTAGGAATAGATATTTTATTTGGATGGATAGAAGAAAGTGAACAAAGAAAGAACTCTTACCCAACGCGTAGAAAAACATGTCGATAAAACTTTTAGCAAACGTGCAGAGATACGTCGTGACGGCCATGACGCCGGGACATATAACGTAAATATGAATGAGCGGGAACGGTAGCTTCTCTCCCATGAAGCCAGCCGAGAAACGACCCACCATGTCGGCTGCCCCCTTCACCGTCATGATGATAGATCCTGAGGATGGGTCGATGCCTATGTTGTCCATGAAACTTATCTATACAAATGGAAACGGTATAAGATCTATATTTTACTTCAGTTTGTATTGTCTGAATGCTCAAAGAGTTATGTTATAGGGGCGCGTTGTTAGCACGAACATCTGACGTCACACTTCGAGGCTCGTGAATAACGCAAGATACCAGCCAGACCGGATGTTGCCAAACGTACCTTTGACCTAGCATTCATTTCACACGGACACTCGCAGAACAAAACAACGCTACGTGATGTATCCAATGAAATCATTGGGCCTTAAGACCAGTACCTGTCTTTATCCTTGCGGATAAAGACAGGGGACCAGTCTAGCGCGTTGTCAGCCTTGCTACCATGGGCGGCGCGCCGTTATGGATACCTCTCGTTGAGTCTGGTTGAAAATGGCACTGCAAGATCGTACAGCACTGGGAACGAGGTTGGCACCTTGCCTTCGGATTGGGCGGTTTTGGGTATAAACAAGTTTTGTTATGAAGAGAATATGGTTGGAAAGATGTTTTAAAAGTAGAATATAATTATTCACACAAATGTATCTCTTGAAGATATGTGTGGTTTTTGTTTAACCTTATGACAGAACACGGTCCGCCATTTTGTAGGACTCCACTATGGCGGAGTGTATGCTCTGCTGGTTGTATTTCCATAAGAACATTTATGTTTTTTAATCACTACTCGATAATTACAACACACTGAACGTGTTTTAGTGCATGGAATTAATTTTGTTTAAGGATAAGGAGCAATTCTAAACAGACATCAAATTGTACTAGATTTTGAGGCACTGTGTCTCTTTATAATAACAACTCGAAATTAGTTTTGACATGTTTACTTGTCCATTTAACGAACTCACCAAATGTATAAATGGGAACACGTATCCAATTCCTTTGAAGAGCTGACCAAACATATACAGAATATAAATCGGATCAAGCCACAGGGAAGTTCGTACACCAAAGCATTTCCTTATCGGCGGCTCATCCTCCTGTTTAATCATCTCCGAGAGCCACGCCCCTTCCACTTCAGTGCTCTCGATGCTGCCCTCTAGCGACCTGGTGTCGTCGTCTTCACTATCCATTGGCGGTTGTTTGAAGACTAGGCAACACGGGATACCAATAACTAGTGTCAGCGCCGCCAACGTTCGATATGTGTTCCGTAGGCCCACGGCTTCCACCAGGCTTTGGCAAACTGGATTCATCACTAAAGACCCTGTGTGAATGAATAAATTTAAATAAGAAGACCCGCAAAAAATAGTTAACATTAAAACAACAATATTCTGAGTCAGATTTAAACTGATTTACTGTACTTGTTTGGGAGTTTTGTTTGTTGGTTGTTTTTTAGTTTTTTGTATTAAATATTAAAACTATATTTCAGGGCCATCACATTGAGTTGTTAGTGTTTGTTGTTTATTGTTAGAATTGTCGTAGGACTGGAAACCATGCAGTTTTTCAGGGTCGATGCTTTCTTGTTTGAAATGGAAAGGTCATCAAGGCGTTTGCTCTTTAGTAAAGGGCACTTCTATGAGGAAATTGTAAACTTCTATTTGAACATTCTCAAGGGGCACCAAGGCAATGTCCAGAGGCAACTGAGACAATTGCCTCCGTGTAGTGTTGGGCCTGTCTTTGGTTTTGTGTGGTTTTCGTTTTTGCTTTTTGTTGTATATCATTATGTAGTTTTAGAAATTAGAATTAGATACCAAGTAATATGCAAAGGACAACATGTACTTTCGGATTAACTGTATCCAAATGCAGTTGGAATAAACGACAAGGTTGTCTTGTCAACGGACAGCAACAACGCATGATCTACATGTTTGCTGGCAGTGATCGGAAAATACAATAGTTTGAAACATTTACTTTAAACAGGTAACAAGTTGAAGGAAAAAGTACATAGCTTCAAATGTTTTACTATGGGTGTGCTTGCTGATCGCGCTTCACTTCCCAAATTTGTGCCATTTCACTCACCGCGGTTGCATCGCTTTATTTTGAGCAATTGTCACAGAAAAGGTCAACTCTTATTGCATTATTATATTTCATGGCCTAGTTGAGTCGCCTCCACCTCGCATTGTGTAAATTCCTCATTAAAAACACAACCCGACATCGCTTAAACACAAGCGTCTCCCTTGAGGGGATGGAGTATAACCCCAGGACGAATGGGTTCTAAAGAGATATCTGCATGGAAATTACACAATTAATAAACGTGCGGGTAATGCGTTAATTTGGGTCAGTCATAATCTTGAGGTTACTGTGTCATCCGTTGCCAGGGAAACGGTACGTCAGTTGGGACACTCCTGCAGGCGTTTTTTTGTTTCATTTAATTACATTTTTATGTTTAAACGAAGCGCACTGATGTTGATAACGCATTTTCTCATCAAATTTTGCCCCTGGTGCTCGAATGGGACGCTTAATGTAATTTGCACTATTAGTTTGTCTATATAGGCCACGTTACACATGGTATCGATCCGTGATGTCCTTGGACCGGTTGTCTTGACAGGCCCCGGCGAGCGTGTGTTGGTCGGGGTCATTGTGATATAATTTGATCCCAGATCCAACATCAAGTTGCATTAAAGTCACATTGGATGATGTCTTGATTTTCTTCCATTCGTCTCAGATACAAACCAAAGTGAGGCTGGGAGGACAAAATAGTCCGATGCCTTGTTTATAGGAACGAGACAAACTATCGATAATGTGTAGAGTGAGCTGGACAAATGGCCACGCTGTGGTAAAGTTCAATAGACCATTACCACGTTGCCACCTTCTTGGTCACGTTCCTTGTATCCAATAAGAGTAATGATGCTAATATTTATTGTACACAAAAGGAACCAGACTATTTCTCCTTCCAGCCTCGGTTTGGTAACATTTATTTGAATGTAAGAAAATCAAGATGACCGCACCATGATACAGTTCTATCCAAGCAGTGGCGCATTCAGAAAATAAATTTGAGGGGGGGGGGGCTTAGAAATATATTCTCCAGAGACCCTAACAAAAATGTATGTAAAAACAATTACAGTAAATGAAGCAGAAAGTAAAAACATCAGAATTCCAACGATTGTACGGAGCTCTGGAGGTGCCATTCGACATTTTTTTTTATCCTGAAATAATTTACTGCAGGGTGCTGACATCCTAAACTTTAGATGGCGACATCCTGAAATGATTTATCTCGAGATGACGCCACCCCCAAAGTAAGATGTCGTCTTCCGGATATATTTTATCCTGCGGTATTGACGTCACGAAAGTAAGCTGTCGACTTCCCGAGATAAATTATGTCGGGATGACGAAATCACGAACGTCGAATGTCGACTTGTCGAGAAAAAGTCATCATGGGATGATACAATCCTGAGTATGTCGAAAACTAAACTTGGAAAGACGACATTCTACTTTCAAGGTGTTGGCATTCCGATATAAATTATCTCAGGATGCCCAGATAAATTATCTCAGGATGCCCAGATAAATTATCTCGGGATGTTGTCATCTTTCCGTTTATGATGTCATCATCATGCAGTAAATTGTCTCAGGATCTCAACAAGTTGTGGATGGCACTTCCGGAACTCCGTCCAATTGGCCTTCATAACACTGCCCCCCCCCCCTATGTTGTTGATCTTCGCACCGACGCAAGACTCGCCGTCTTAACCGATCAATATCCTCTGAAGCTTATACGACGATAAATATTTGATCGCTAAGGAAGAACATTTTGCAATAAAATAAGGCATTAATAATGGACCAACCTGGTCGAAATCGATACCTACATCTGAGGCATCGCATTACCTCGCATTTTTTTCCCATATCATAATCGGTTTAAATCGCTAGTAATTTTTCAATTGAGCTTCATTTTCTTTCTGTTCTCGCTTCGTTTGAAGCACTTCATGAAATTCTCCCCCTTTTTTTTCGCTTCACGTTAATTTTCTCGTTGGATTTACAGACACATGTACGACTTCGCGGGTACCCGGCCTTACAT
This sequence comes from Pisaster brevispinus, assembly GCA_023634235.1. Lineage (NCBI taxonomy): Eukaryota > Metazoa > Echinodermata > Asteroidea > Forcipulatida > Asteriidae > Pisaster > Pisaster brevispinus. Next base: position 11,960,415 of record JAMKCF010000017.1, read on the forward strand.
CAACAAATTGGGAGATGGTTTCAATAATGGAATACAAAGACAGGCTGGAATAGACCTTTATCTGGCCTTCCATCATCTCGTTCATGTTCCCCCTATCCAATAACAGTAATGAATGTTAATATTCATTGTAAAAAAAGGAACCAGACTATTTCTCCAGGGAACATGTCCAGCAAGGTGGTGTTTGGCACCATTCCTCTCCTGACCGTGACCTATGACCCCGTCCCCCGTTTAGCAATAAGAATCCTTGTTGCTGCACCAATTCTAACCGACCTCACTCATTCATCACATCCTTGCAGATGAACTACCGAGAACAGTGGCATTCCCACGGTACGTTAGCACAATTGTTCCCCACCGTTTGACAGCACTGTTTACAGAACATCTACATCCTTTACAGTTCCTCCAACCCGACTCGTTCGTTTCCACGGCAACGGGAGGACTCAAATCGATGGGAACTTAATAACGGCACCCCAGAAACAAATTGAAAACGGGGCCCGTCTTTCATTGCGTAAAGATTGCGGCAAATGACTCGACGTAATATTTGCAAGTACATGGACTCAGCCAGAGGATCGTAAAAAAAAGAAGAAAAAAAAAGATAAAATAAATAAAACTGCTGTATTTTTGTTTTTAAATTAAATGTCAGATAAATTTTGCCATTCCAAGCTTGCAATTTACTAGACCGTTGTATCCCTGGAGATAGATTGTACAATATTATTTTGTCTTCGTGTTCATTACAAGCCTCTGTATTATTTTTTCTAAGATTAAAGACGTGTTGGGACTTTGGGGTGGCAAATCGCTGAGAAATAAAACTGTCGTTTGTTTTATCACAATTCTACGGAAGCGTATTGCCGCTACATGAATAAAAAAAAACTCTCTTATCTTGTACGTACACGATAACTTATCGTGTACCGTGTACATGATAAGTCCAAACTTGTCGTGTACGTACACGATAAGTCCAAACTTACCGTGTACGTACACGATAATTTATCGTATACGTACACGATGAGGGAGATTTTATATTCATGTGGCGGCAATACGCTTCCGTAAAATTCTGCTAAAGGGATAAAACATCATACTTTTTTTAAAGAGTGGATTTATTTTTATCCTCTTTAGTTTTGATTAAAACAAACCATGCAATCAACACTTATTGAATGTCGTGGGCCCGATTTCATAGAGCTGCATAGCGGCCGATTCTGTGCTTACTGCGCGATTTCCATTTCATAGCGCTGCTAACCGTAAGCACACGAAAAGGCATGCTAATCTTCCGGTGCTTACTGTATGACAATGAATGACGTAACAATGCAAATCCATGGTGAACGCGCAAGATGGCTGCCTAATTTTCTTGCTAACCTGTGAAATACACTTACGCTTAAGCAAATTTTTCTGCTACAGTTAGCACAAAAATTTACCTACCGTGAAGCAGCGCTATGAATTTAGGCCTTGAGTAAGGGGGCGCAACGCACATGGTGTATGTTTTGACTTGAAGATATGGTGGTAAAAGATAATCGCTCAAAAAACTTCAGGGTCAGGCTGACCCGATAATGGGTTTTTTAAAATGGGATATCAACTCAGAATCTGCGTCAGTTTGAACCGTTTCTGGCGAACGTGGCTGAGAGTAGCTGCGTGTGACGTAGATGCAAGGAGTCAAAAATGGAGAAAGTTTTGCTTTAATCCAAATTTGTTTTACATGTATGAGGTCCCACATTTCAACATACATTTCAACATACTCAAATTAACACAGTATTTCAGCATACTCAATTGTTTGTTGAAAAATAGTATTAGCTGTTGCAAACTGCTTACCAACCAAAAGGATCGATGGTCTAAATGCAAGAAAATAGTTAGTGGCCTGACGTTTCGACCCTAGTAGAGTGAACAGAAAGACTAGGGTGGAAACGTCAGGCCACCTACTATTTGTATTCTTTTATTTGTTGTTGTTACAGAATTGCAGTTTGTCCTGAACCGACTCAACTAAGAAATGAATCTGCTTTTGAAATTTGTACGCTAAGAGAGTGGGACACGACCCCTACGCATTCTCGGTGCCCTTGACTTTAAAGGTATGACACCTTTTTGTTTCACTTTCGAGAGTAGATGTTCCTTTGTTTTCAAAACTACGGACATTATAATTTAATTATGTGTTACACCCACAACATAGCGCAATAATAAGCGTCAATAACAGGATGAATGCAAAAAGAGAAGAAATGGAACAGTTTTATTTATGTGGGAGGAAAACCCACGCACTCATGACCCAATTTCATAGAGCTGCTTAGGTACAGAAAATAAGGTTAGCACAACAAAATAATGCTAGCCTCCCCAAAAGACCCTATTAAAAACATAGCCTTCATCTGACGCGCGGAAACACCTTCTTTGTCAAGAAGATGTGCCACATGCACTTAATTTCCCACGCATACACTTTCATACTCTATCTGTAATTTTCATTATCTGAGTTTAAGGCTAAAATGAGAGGGTTTGCATTAGAGATGTGGGCCTAATTCCATATAGTTGCTTAAGCACAAAAGGTAGTGAGCACAAAACGATTTGCTTTTGTACAAGAATAAGGTTACCAGCCAAATTACCATTCTACTTGTGCTGTCTGTGACTGGTTTCCTGCTAAGTTATTGAACACAGTTTTCTGCTTAGATCCAAATTGGGCCATGGTCTTTATGCTATTAAGCTATTCAAAATTTAGGTGTGAGTCTTGTAACTGGACTTACCGAACGGGATTCCGGCGACTAGGACGCAGGTCGCAAGCACGTGGTTCTTGACCGGGAACCACGCCCCCGTTAGAATCAGCGGCGGGTTATAGCACAGGTTGGTGGCGAAGCCGAACATGAGGCTGTAGGTGGCGAACATCCACCAGAACTCGGTCACGAAGGAGCAGATGAAGAGAGCCGTTGCACCGAGAAACACCCCGACCATGGATACGCAGCGGCACCCGAAGCGGTTGTATAGGGGTGTCGAGATCGGGTTGCCCACGTACGCCATGCCGAACGCGATCGAACCGACCCAACCTGTGGGAGGTAAATAACAACAAAACAATGTGAAAACAAATCAAGATGGTGTCCAAGTCGTTATTTTGTAGGCCCTATTTTAAGAAATCACCTTTGAAATCGAATGGGCTCATTGCCGATATGCACAATCGTACAATATATCACAATGCATTTTGGGAAACTGGGTACAGTTACAAAATATATAAAGCTGCCAAGATGGATGCCATGATGTAGTTTACATGTAACTTTGCCAGGTTTTATAGTTGTGTACCACATTGCTCCAAACTCAGCACGCCATGATGGTTGGAAGTGAGTGATTTGACACTGATTTCACCCATAGTCCTTTGCGCGCCGATCATGCGCATTGGGACATGGGCTATTTGTAATTTGGTTTGTTGCTTCTGTTCGTTTTATACTTTGATTCCAACTCCTGGAAAAAAACCTTGAATGAATGAGAAGCTTGTGCTCTAGAAAAGGGCGTTTCTTTTAGGGCAGACATCTTGTGCACGTTCATTGGGGGTAGGTCAGTACCTAGCCAGAACATGTGACATCACACCTCGAGGCGCGTAAATTACGCCAGATACCGGCCTTTAGAGCCTGGCAGTTACCTGCCAGATGTACCTTCAAACTTGCGTACAATAATACTGACCATACACACACATGTGTAGTCGCTATCAGTCTGGTAGTTATGCTTCATTGCATATCTATCTAATAATACCAGTGGGCTCAGTGTAAAGTACCTGTCATTATCCGCAGGGACGAAGACAGGGGACCAGTCTACCGGTACTATTACTAATATGAGACTTTATGACGCTAGGTGGCAGCAGACATACCAAGTAAAGTGCCAATGTTTATGCATCAGTTCTCAGCATGCCCACTGTTCCAAGGACAATGGATTAACCTAGCAAGTTTGCTGCCACCTAGCGTCTCCGAAAGTCGACCATTATTTGTCCATTACAGGGGTCAGTCTACTCCCCCGGCCTCGTTTTTGCCATATGTGTTGGTGTGTGAGAGCTCTTGTCCATGGGTCTCCACCACACTGCTAAAGTGAACACGGTCATTGTAGGCATTTGACAACCATAGCTAATGGTTAAAGTACCTTCCAGCCTCGGTTTGGTTACATTGATCTTCCAAGATGGGCGAATACTTACTGATTGCAGCTGTCCCTCCTCCAAAGGTGTCCAACAACGGCAGGAGTAATTCACCAAAGCTCATCACCATACCCATAAAGGGTATATCGAGGATGAAGCCCGCCAGGCATATCATCCACGCCCTCTTGTTGTCAAATCTCCCCCATGTGGAGTAAGTGTACTTGGACTTCTTCTCGCTGCTCTGATTCAGGGCGAGTTTCTCGCCGTTGGCAGCATGTGGTGTGTGGTTGCTGGAGTCAGGCATGCCTGGGAGGTTGTAGCGGGACGGGTCGATGATGATTTGAGACGGGGATAAGGGCGGACTTCGGGCGAGGAGACTCCGGGAGCTGAGGGGAGTGACTTCCTCGCAGTCCTGTTAAATAAAGACAACCAGTTTACTTCAGAAACGCATACGGAACTATTTCTGCAAAATCTGGGGCAAGTTGTGCCCACCTTTCCAAGGCACAAACAATGCTTCTAATCCTTCTACTAAATACATTTGGTTGAAAAGTACATCTGCATTTATCCATTAAGATTATTATTAGAGACCTTGGTCATTCATTATGAGCAAATGCTATGATACAATCCCGAACCTCGCCTCGCTAAGCAACCTCACATGTTTCGCGCTCGAGTGTTTTTTTATTTGTTTTGTCATCGTTGGCCAATATAGTACAATGTTTCGCGCTCTTCAGACGAATTATTATTTTAATCAAATTATTACCGGCCGCTAAATACCAGAGTGCCTTTAGTCATTAAAATCCGCTCGCTCAATATGGTGGCTTGGGTCAGTACAGAGAGTTTGTTGTCAAACAAGAACGCGCCCTTTTTTTTAAATCAAACTTTTCAAGCGTTGAAATTTTGTGAGATAAGGATTTTTTTTCTTTTTTGTAATCAACATTCAACAAGCGGTTCTAGGGCGTGCTGGATTGGACAGCCATGCAGAGATCGTTAACCCAGCCGAACAAGCCAAATTAAATTACCAACGTCTTGCGTCAGACATGATGTGAAAGAGAAATGGCATAGAGAGAGAGAGAGAGAGAGAGAGAGAGAGAGAGAGAGAGAGAGAGAGAGAGAGAGAGAGAGAGAGAGAAGAGAGAGGGAACGGGTGACTTTAGGGAAGAGAATGGTAAAAAAATAAGCAAAAAGACCGCGACTGAAATTGTGAATCAAGCATCTAGCGGAAGCGGCGCACCGAGCTTGACGGATAACGAAGCGAATTGCACCCGCCGGCGTAAAATGAAACGATTCCCATTTGCCGTTCGGAGTCCGGGGGCTGTAATTAAAGCGGCCGTGAGTTTCGGGCTCTTGTCCGTAGATGCGCTGCCTGTATTGCAGCCACACAATAATCTCACTGGAGCGAGAATAACAAAACTGTCATTTATTTCTCAAATCAAGAAGTGAAAATTGATAAAGAAAACAAGGAGGAGTGTTCACCTGTGGAAATTTCTTGTGTTTTTAAAAAGCGGGTAGTGTGTTGGGTCTTAATGAGACAATAAATTGTTCGTTTATTCATGATGCACAAATAAATATGATTAAAGGATTAAAATTAGCACAATAATGGTGGGTACGAGTCTTAATGAGACAGTCTATTGTTATAGTATTCATGAGGCATGAATATGCGCATAAATACATGATAATGAGGATTATAATTATGAATATGGATGAGGTCAAATGAAGGGCCAATGAGAGAGGAGGGCGTGATTTGAAATGGGCCAATGAGAGAGGAGGGCGTGATTTGAAATGGGCCAATGAGAGAGGAGGGCGTGAATTGAAATGGGCCAATGAAAGTGGAGGGCGTGATTTGAAATGGGCCAATGAGAGAGGCGGGCTTGATGAGGCAGAACGAGACGATGCGAACGAAGAAAGGTCTAGAAATCTTGATGAGACAGAATATGCGCAAGAAGATGCGAACAAAGAAAAGTCTAGAAATCTTTTTGAAATGGGCCAATGAGAGAGAAGGACGTGATTTGAAATGGCCCATGAGAGAGGAGGGCGTGATTTGAAATGGGCCAATGGGAGAAGATGAGAACTCGAATTGAAATGGATCATTGCGTGAGGGGATGAAATAAAAATATTTATACATATACAAATTATTGTGGCAACAAATTCAACATACTCGTAGTCTCTCCGGCAGTTGGTCGAAATAATAGCGTCCAATGGCGAAATAATTCAGAGAGAGAATGCTCCTTAAGTAACAAGCATGGACAATGAAATGGGTCCATGCGTCGCGAAGATGGTATTTGCAAAGAAAGTTCTAGAAATCTTGATGAGACAGAATATGCGCGAGGAGATGCGAACAAAGAACAGTATATAAATCTTTTTGAAATGGGCCAATGAGAGAGGAGGGCTAGATGAGACAGAATATGCGCGAGGTGAAGAGAAAGAAATACTTTGGATTTAAAATTGCAGAGAACGGGTGCTGTAACCCGTCTTTTATGAATGACCCTCCTGGTGGTAATAAATACCCCTCCCCACCAGATTCAGCACCTATTACCATTCCACGATTAAGTTTGATTCTAAGCAGACAGTCGAAGTTTAAATCGAAACAACCTTCACCATGTTTTTCAAGTTGTCAGATTTTAGTTCACTATCCATGTCAGAATGTGAAGTACTTATGGAATTCATGGAGTTATCTATGGAGCAAAGAGTAGCTCTTTCTCAGCGAATGTATCAGCTGTTGACCGGCAAAACCGATGCATACCCTGATGTTGCAGATTCTCGTGGTCCAGAACATCCCTTCACCGGCAATCCTAAAACCCCAGGCAATGATTTTGACGAAATTATGTCAGAACTTGGGTGCAACGCTCTTTCCGAAGATGCTCTGAGCGTGTACTGGGATGAACTGCGAGAGACGTGAACCAAGTTTTCCCTTCCACCTGTTGGCAGTGAAGACAGAGTCGAGAAAGCACGGGAGACCGGCTGGTGACGAGTACTGTTGGGCAAGTTGGCGGAGGACTTCCTTCAAGGGTCAGCCCCGGAGACCAGCCTGGGACGAGTGGATTGGGTCGAGTCAGCATAGGAGACCAGCCGGGGACGAGTGGATTGGGGCGAGTCAGCATAGGCGACCAGCCTGGGACGAGTGGGAATGGTCAAGTCACCCGTGGACCGCCAGAGGACAGCTCCATTTCAGACTCTGACCTGGAGAGCATGTTGAACGATACAAGCACCATCTACGACATTGACTGGGCATGGGAGAGCGAGGGGTGGAGTGACGATGGTGAACCGCCCAGCAAGAGGATTCGACAGGAGGAACCAGAGGACTACTACTCAAAGTACTACTTACTAGTATTAAGAATAAAAGAAAAACTAAACAAACACTTTCACCCCCATTATAAAGAACCTAAAGCTAGACAAGAACATGCTCAATAACTACAGACCCGTGTCGAATTTGCCATTTATCTCAAAAATTGTGGAGAAAGTGGTAGCTGGTCAACTTAATAAATACCTAACATCAAACAACCTGCTGGAGCCGACACAGTCAGCATACCGTAAACACCACAGCACTGAATCTACACTCCTGTGTGTTCAAAACGATGTCAATGGTCAACAAACCCCACTTCCTTGTCTCATTCTTACGCGTCTTGTATTAAATGTCTTCCAGATGCAACTTCAGGGGAAACAACCCTAACAGCATAATGTTTAAATTAAGCATAAATATGTGCGTGGTATTATTCCCTTTTGGGTATTAAATAACCCTGTGCGGGCTTAGACCATCTTTCTGAAGTCACACGTGGCTACAGTATGCCCATGGTCTCCCATTTTGGGAGTCAAAAGTTGCATGTGACGTCACAAGCCCAAAACAGTCCTCTCAGTGAGGTTAATGAAGAGCTACAATTGGCTGATATCATGTGGAGCGCGTGCACGCGTGCACGTTTCCATTGTTTGATATCAAAGATGGCGACCAATGGGTCTATTGGATTGTGCAAGAGCGTACGTGCCACTCACACAACTCTCAGGCAATGATAGGTCTTACTTTGACCTCGCTGAGGGCGCCGTTTGAGCTTGTGACGTCATGTTAAGGGGGTCTATTGCAATAATTTCGGCTAGGTTTTTATGTCTCCAGTGTGCACAATGCTTTGAGAACACATTTATCAATAATGTATCGTCAGGCTGCTGCAAGGCACATACTCATGAAACATGAATGATTTGGAAAAAGTAAAGTCCGTTTTTGAAGGTTGTTGCTTTCTAAACGAGACTGTGTCAAATCGATCGGTGAACTTCGGTCTGATCCCACGAGAGTTATGCGCAAGTGACCAATTTAACCACGGATGCAATGTTTGTCACCAAAAGAGAGAGAAAGAGAAAGAGAGAGAAAAAAAGATGCCCTATAACATCATACTACTATAAATGTACTATTTTAATGGCTATAAGCTAATATTTCTACTACACCCGATGGGCGCTGGGCTACGCTTTTGTATCATGGCATTCTTGAAATGGTTTACTCGATTACGGTGAAATCTGCAGCCCATCATGCCAGGAACACAGGGAAGATATTTGAAAGTGAAACTGAATCTGGATAATGTTTCCACGCTCAAGTTTATTTTTCTTCGTACCGCCATGCTTCTATAATTGCATGACTGTGCGTGTATGGGCCCATTTTCATAGAGCTGCTTAAGCAGAAAATGTTGCTTAAAATGTTTTTACTTAGCAGAAATTAGCAGGATACCAATCACAAATTGTACAGTGACATGGCAGTTTGGCTGGTTACCTTATTCTGGTAAGCATAATTGTGTTGTGCTTATTTATTTTTGTGCTTAAGCAGGTCTATATTATTGGGCCCTGGTACCGTCATTTGAATCAGGTTTATTTTTTAGAACTTCCAGTTTTTGTTGTTGTTGCTGTTGTTTTTGTTGCTGCTGCTGCTGTTGTTGTTGTTGTTGTTGTTGTTGTTTTACACACGGTAATTTACAATATTGGTTTATTAAGTCATGCAAAACTCATAGATTGTTTCTGTTCTTTGCTGTGATTTCGCTCGATGGCAAGTTATATCGAGATTTCTCGCATAAACGAGATTTTATCACGAGATTATATCATACCCACAAGATAAAGAAGCGTAATATTTTCTTCACTTTTGATGTCACTTCCCAAGCTCCGTAGTAAAACTAAACAAAACGTGAGGAACAATATAAATATATTGCGAAGGTCACCCAGCGATGGCCGTCTCATATTTGTACGCGTCTTGTATCACGAAACGTCTTTCAGATGCAACTTTGTGTGAAACCACCCTACAGCACATGTTTTAAGTCAAGCATGCACGTGTTAATCGAAAAAGTAGCTAAGCACAACAAAATTATGACGATTAGAATAAGGTTACTAGCCAAAACGCCGTGTCGCATGTAACATATTTGACTGGTATCCTGCTTATTTTACTTAGCTGTGAATTTTTAAGCACTGTTTCTTGCTGAAGCAGCTGTATGAAATTGGGCACTGGTATCGGAGCAATCTGCTTACAGAAAGGTATATGGTGAGTTAATTACCATACTGGCAATATCGAATGCATAAATTATGATAATCTGTGACGTAGAGTTTCACAAGGTTACGTCAGTAGAAATATCAAATCCATTGTCGTTTGCTATAAAAAGGAATTCGTCGCCTTCAATCTGCATGTAAGTGTCACATGACCGCTCGGTGTGTTTACGATGTAAAGGCAATCTTAGGTTTTAAGTGTTATACCAAATGGACCTGGGAACAAAATAAATCCATTAAATAATGTAGGGACTATAAACACGATGTGGACGTCCACACGTCCACACAGTTTATTTTACAGTGTTGAAGCATATACTTTTTTGTTATGATGTGCACAGAACAAACTAGGAATGTTCACAGAGTGTATGCATCACAGAGCTGTGTGACCCTATGGGGGTTGATTTTGAACATTACAAACTCTCTGATATGAGATCAATATTTGGAATGGAATCACTTCCCTGCCGTTCGCACTTTTACAGGACAGTGAGTTTTAATTCCATTGGGAAAGACATTGACTAGATACGTAATGCATGTTTACCCAGGGACAAATTCATATCACCGTCCTAATCTTTTCCATGCTTTTCCAAGCACTACCCATTAATTTTGCTTGATTTATCGCATGGACAATTCTATTGTGGGGATGGGGTGATCCTACAGCACTCTTTCTAGTAGCGGCAATATTGCCATCATTATCAATATTGTATCTTATCTTGATTCATATAGAAAGTATAAGTATTAACTTGCCGATAGCAGTAGTTCGGCCAACATTTCAAAAGTACTTTATCTTGATTCAACGATAGTAGGCATGCCAGTATGGTCATGGTGTCTTTAACTGTCTCAAGGCGGTGTGCATACCAGCAGCGCTAGTTCCATCATTTCAAATGATGTACCTTATCTTTAATAATTCATATACAATAAATATACCAGTCACAAAAATGTTACCTACATTAATCATGGCCATTATTGATATCTTGGCTCAGTGATAGAATATTACGCATACACAAAATGCAGATGAAGCAGCGGTTTTTCGTCAATGCCGTACCCGATCTACTAGAGCCGGTTATTGTTTTGATTATTAGATTAAAATCATAAAGGAACGGACATAATTCAAGACGTGCACCTGGGCAATTTGGAATTTTTTATTTCCTGCCTGTGACGCATGATTAAATAGCTCTTTGAGTGGAGCCAGAGTCTATGCAATCTCTCTCGGTCAATGATCACGCAAAAGCAAAATGAATGCAGAAAAAAGGACAAAAAGTATTTACATATAGTAGTTGGTTTTGAAGGGCAATCATGTACATTATAATAATGCGTATTCTGTAAGTCATTGTTTTGTTTCCTTTGTCAACATGAGTTTTAGTGACTATCGTATATTTTCATTCGGTTGCTAAAATGACAGTTTTTTAATGCGCAAGTCTTTTATGAACTGATACAACTCTGAACATTTTTCGAGATCGAATGGACATTGTCTTCCAATACAATTTTTTTCATGGGAAAGTGATACTGTTTAAGTGTTTCTGATGTGGTTAAGAATCTGGTAAACCATCCCCACGCCCACCCAATCTATAAAAGGGGGAACCTAACTGCCCTACGGTCTTAACAGACTCATAAAAAAGATGCCTGCATTTGGCCTGTTTATTTTGCGTTGTGTCGCCAGGCCAAAACTTACCGTTTCCTCATCGTCGAAGGCCATAATTCAATTTCCAAAAGACAAATTTTCCGGTGAGTGTTTTCTCAGACGAACCAAAGGTCCAAAGAAAATCTTCCACAGCTTCGTTACTCACTCGGTTGTCATAGCACCGTGTCAATATAGAATTTAGGGCACCGCGGGGATGATCATTCACTCCTATACGTGTGCAAAGTCATCAAACAGGGTCGATTTTGAGCTCGGCTATAAGATGTTAAACTGAAATGTCATCTCAGATGTTTAGCAAATTACTTGGGGGACGTCGCCCGGTCGCATTGGATGATTTTCATCGACAGAGCAAAGAGTCTAGTTCATGATCTTTCACACATCTGTTATTCTCCATTTCTCACAACAGACCGATTTAAACGCACGACCTATATAGCCAAACGCTTGAGGAATGCCGACTGATGCCGGATCGATAACTAAAACAAAATCGAACTTCGCTAAAGAATGTGAAAGTAAGGTAGACTGATACGTCTGTTGTTAGAGGGGCCTTTTTCTTTGTTGGGGATGGTTGGGTTGTGGTGGAATCGATTAACTGTACGCATTAAAAACTGTGTATCGATTAGCGAGACATCTCTCTTTGTTTGGTCTTTTGCTCTGAGCAACATGTTTCAATTCCCAATGCATCAACAAGCAATAGGTTTTTTAAAAGACAATTATTTAACTTTTAAACCACGGAGCATACAGGAGTGGCATAACACTTTATATCCACATGACAGTGTAATATAACTTGCCAAGTCGACTTACTGAAACTAAGGTGTCGACTTGTCCTGATATACCTTGGCAGGGAAACTTATTGAACCAAAGAGGTCGACTTGTCCTGGTAATTTATCTTGTCAAGACGACGTACTGAACGAAATAGGTCGACTTGTCCTGATATTAACCTCTTGCAAAAATGACCTATTGACCCAAATAAGTCGACTCGTCCCTGTAATTATATTTCAAAATTAATATGACTTACTGAACTAAGGAAGTCAATTTGTCCTGATAATATATCATAACCAAAGAAGTCGACTTGTCCTATATCTTACCAGGACAACTTGTTGAACAAAAAAAGTCGACTTGTCTTATTAATATATCTCACCAAGACGTCTTATTTAACCACAGAAGTCGATTCGTCCCGATAATATAACCTTGCCAACGTATATGCGTAGGCAATGAAAGAAAGATTCAATGGGCTAAGAGTTGTTTTCTTCCGGTTGGTGGGGGCGCTGCCTCACACCCGAAGACTTGTTGTTTTGGTCTTGTTTTTTTTCCCTGTATAATTCCTCTCTCTAACCCCCTCCCCCACGGTGGTCTATAAGAAAGCACTCCGCTGCCTTGTAATTATTCGAGGTTTGTACCAGGTTTTTAATATAATTTCTGAATAAATTGCATCCAAGGACATATTCATTACGCCATTAAGAACCAAAAGCACTGTCATCAAATCAATTAATCCACTGTGAACAATTTAGAAGGGAATGTACATCAATGTAATTCTAAGAGTAGACTGTTTCCTAATCCTGTACGCTTTCAGTAAGCACACCATTCAACCAACTATTTTTCATTAGTGTTGTTTATAATGGGCTTATTTCGATTGCCACCCTCAAATACGGTACAAACTGCGGTAATTTTGGAGGCCCTCAATACAGTTCCCTTGATCTTGATAGTGTAGCAGACGAAGATATTTCTGTTGAGACTTACTACTGGTATGAACTTTACTATACCAGCAAGCTTCAAGATCTTATACTTTGTATACTCGTTGTTCAGGCTGGCTCAGCGGTTTCTTCCCTTGCTTTCAGCCTATGTTTGGACCTCGGTTCGAATCCCGCACCAGGGCCTTGCACAAATGAATTGGATCTTCAGTTCATTGCGTGGATTTGTCCCTGTTTTTTGGCCTTCCTCTCACAACTTAAACTACCCTTTCATCTTCTCCGCACAGGTGTCTTATTGCCTACAGGTCACAGTGCAAGTCACCTTTTGATCGTCCCTTGATTTCATTACCAGAAATGTATAATACAACAAATAATTTGCAACAGGATATTGTTGTTGGTGGCCTGATTCCATTGGACAAAATATTTAAAAAATGCTTAATTAAAATACAATGCTCGCAAAAACACTCAAGCCACACAAGCTACTCAAAATGATTACACATTCTCGTGTCCATGTATTAATTCTGAGCCACTTAATACCTCGGTTGTTCTACACTCAATCTGCTTGATGACACGTCAGACCGATAGACTCGCTCCATTATTTACAGAGGTGGTAGACATGCAGGTAACCGCGCTGACAAACGCCTAGTCTCCGGCTCTTGGATCTCTCGGTTTTCATCTCACTAATGATTTGGATTCATTATTAAGTTAACTTCACACGACGTTTGACCGATGAAATCATTAAAACTCGTACCAGCCCACCCTCTTGTGTGCAATAACGGGGCACCCTCGTCATTCTTACCGTTCAACCCCTTAGGCAGGCACCCCCCCCCCCCCCCTCAATCACACCGGTACAGATGCATTAGGTGGATTTATATAGAGTTCCACATCTCAGAACAGAACTCTGCAATTATGACGTCATCGCAACAGGAGTGCACTCTGCAAATAACCGCAGGGAAGATGCGGAAATGAACGAGAAACAGACACTTTTCTCTCTTTTGCTTAGACTTTTTTTTTTTTTTACTTCTGACCAAAGAAAAAACACTAATTTTTGGTTCGTTGGTCTCGTGTTAACCACGCATGAAGTCTTGAAGAAGATTGAACGAGTTTTCATAGGAGCGTATTCCCCCGGTAACCTTACCGGATGCTTTCTTCTGGCACACATATCAATTCAACTTTACTTCTCTACACGATCAGTTACAGAATCAACTTTACCTACTGACATATGAGCGTATAAAGCCATTAAGAATATAGAGAGAAAATATTCTCCATAGGTTTCCAAGACTCTCTCAAACAAACCTTCTATATTAACCAAAAACACAAGACAATCTAGTGACAGTTTTATTAAAAGCAGACACTCAAGTTGCGTTATACATGGATGAAAAAAAACACATCTTGGCTTGCATCTTGCCTTGCATTCTTACCTTGCAAAACAGTCGATTTAAAATTGAGTTTTCACGCAAGCTTCTGTTCGAAGACCTCGAATAGAATTATCTCTCCCGAAGCTAATTCCATTCGATAAAAAAAAGGGTATTAAAAAAACGCGAGAAATGTTAAATTCGCATTTAGTTCGTTCAAGCTGAACCGAAAATTGGTCCTACGGGCGTGATGCGTACACTACCCAATAATCTCTGTACGATTATATAGCCATTGTTGGAAGGGCTTCCTATTTCGTATTATGCTTTAGTATTATTATATTACTATATACTTCTGGTAATGAACCCAAGGATGCCTCATAAGTGAACTTAATCACTGTAGCTCGCAAGCCTGAGGAAACCTGGTAATGTGAACTAGAAACACCGGGGTTCACCAGAACTCTTCCATGATAAAAGTGCTCTGTTTTTTTTAACGTGCACTACCGATCCTATAGTATCCACGGGGCCATACGGCTTAATGTCCCATCCGAAGGACAAAGCAATTTATGGTTAAGTGTCTTGCTCAAGGACACAAGCGCCACGACCGGGACTCGAACCCATGACTCTGCAGACTATGGTGCTCTTATAGGTCGGCCATGACATTTTTAAAGAAAAGATACATCCTTTGTTTATGGACGAGAAAATTTATTCCAGTCCTTTAGTTTTAAACATAACAGCCTGTGAAATTTTCATCAAAATTCGATGGTCAAATTTACCACGAATAACGATTTATGTTTGTGAGGGATTTGTTCCCGGTCATTGCCCGTTTCTCAGTCGGCTGATGGAATTATTTCTCAGGACAGCTACTGCTGTAATCAAATAAGTATACGAAGTAGTCAATTGTTTTTCGGTTGAATACCTTTCAAAGTGTTATATCATCTGAGTTAATGATGTTAAGTTTGTTTGTTTTTTGTTTTTGTGCCTGTGGCAAATACTATAATTCCCGTGCGGTGTTTTTGTCAAATAGTTTGTAAGCAATTTGTAAGCAATGTAAATTTTTTGTACAAATGCCCTTTTCGAGACCACGGCTTGGGCTTCAGGCTGCGAGCTTCAGGCTCCATAGGTTGTTTTAAATACGTGCACTTGCGGTACGGGGTTTCAAACAGGCGGACGTATCCCAAGCTGGACCCCAAAGCCGAGGTTTCGAAAACGGCACCAAGACCTGGGCTATCGGAACGAAAACCCAGGCCTGAGTTCAGCCGTGGGTTTCGAAAAAAATCACTTTTTCCACAGTTCGGAGTACTAGATACAGTCAATATCAACGTGTCCTTGCGTGCATTTTCCACATCAAATACGATTATTATTTAATAACGAAAAGGGACGCAGACCTTGGTTTTGTAGCCTTTCCTTTGAGTCTTGATTTTAATGGAGGGAGAAAAAACATATTGGTCGCACGGTGTTTTTGTATATGTCGTGGAAAGCACAGCCCCTTTACTAATGGAACCCATGAAACATGCATCCGATTGCGTTATATCCCCCCACGCAGAGCCCTTCTGCGCTAATCGTGTTTTGCGACTCGGCGGTCCGTGGCTGAGACTTCTGCAATCAGTGTAGTTTGTTCATCGTCAACCTCAACCGCATCTTTTCACCTGATGCCTGCATCTTCGCTCCCCTACCATCTCCCCTCTGATGCTGTGGACTCACTTAGAGCAGCTCACAGCCGGGGGAAATTGAGTGACCCTCCCGGGCACGGTGGACCCTTCCTTCATTCTTGATTAGGCAAAATGAAAGGCTGCCTTTTCTTTTCTGTGGTGTGTTGTTGCCGACAAAGAAGAAGCGGACATAATTAATGGGCCCGTGGCTAGGGATGGGTGGAGTCCAAGAATGGGGAGGGGGGTGTCGGTTCGACTGGAGTGTTCAAGTTGAGTTGCACTATGGTACAAAGGGTTGCTAGTTGAAATATAGGTTGTTTATTGTTATTAAATTAGATCTATAAAAGGCTTGATGGAGAATGAGTTTTTGTGTTTGCTCGGGGATAGCTGGCTCGAGGCGCTGTGTTGAAATTGACTTTACCCTGTTTACAGGGTCTCATGTTTAAGCAGTTATAATTTCAGTCGTTTTGGGTTAATCATTTGATAAGAGATCGAGGTTGATGGTAACCTTCACAATAATAAAATGGTGATTTCAAAATTAGAATTGTATTTGCGCGCTAAAAACTGTGTTTATTTTAGAGTATATTCATTTGTGTGTGGTACTCAAAATGGGTGTTGACACCGCACGTTTTCACTCGGGGTGGGGTGGGGTGGGGTGTGGGTTAATCTCGCGGGCCTCTCCCTATCCAGAAGGTGAGGTTCACATTCCTGCATTTTTGTCTGTGGTCCCCTCTATCTTCTCAAGACCTCTATCACCTTAATACTGACATGGTCAAAATCACCGTCACCATTTAAAAGAAAAAGTCACACACATTACCTTAAAAGAGGAATGACGTCGTGAAGTTTTTTAAAGATTTAAATGAAAATAGGAGAATTTTTGGAATGCTAGGTGGCAGCAGACTTACCAGGAAAACCCATTGTTGTCGGAAACGTGCGCATGCCCAGAACTACGCGAACAATGGAAGTTTGTCTGCTGCCACCTAGAGTTCTAAAGCCTTCCATTCTTTCCCTAGATTTATATCACCATATTTCAGTTGACAACTACGAAAAAATGTAGGTGATTTGTCAATGTACACGTTCGTGTACATGCTTATTTTGATTGGTGCGATAAAAAAAGTAATGTTAATGCTTTTTTGTTGCTGCTTTGAGAGCATTTCAGAAAGAGATATTTTTCTGGACGATTGATATTGGTATTAACTTTGCAAATCATTGAGCTTTCAGATTGAAATAAATGATTATGCCTATCAACAGATTGACAATTACCGACCATGTATTTTGTCTTTGGAAATTGCATTTATTACAAGTAGAGGTAGGGTGACACATTGGCAAATACTCCAGCACTATTATATTGAACATAAAACAATACTTGGTGAGAAGCACTGCAGCTGTTGATAGTATAAACTATTTTGAGAAAGGATTCGCTTTGAAGTAAGATGGTTTGAATGGATAATTTTTCACTCCAAAATATTTGAATCTGAGAAATGATTAATGCCTCAATCGTTTCTCAGACTTCTTAGGGTTGGTGTCCGTTCACAAATGCTGCGGCAAAAGATGCGGTTGGTACCCGGGTGCTGTCACCTCTCAGATGAGGATGGTTTCGGCGCTCTTGTGAAATACCGTGACAGTTTTTAGCTGTTTTCTCAACAAGTAGACACTGTTACGTTGACAAAAACTAATCTAAGGCCTAAACTTTTTTGAGTTTTGAGTGGTTGAAAAAATCGAATACAACTGAATAGTACCCAAGTTCGGTTAATAAGTAGATTGTGACGTTGCACCTGCCCACTGTGGCCTTCGTCCTACTTTCTTACCATCTGCACGTCACAATTTCATTTCCGAACTACCGGAATCTTGCCCGTATTAAGAAACAGACCGTTTCGACTGGGGCCCAATGTCATGAGCTGCTTGAGCAAAACAAGTAGCTTAACACTACAAGATTATGCTTACCAGAACATGGTTACCAGCCAAAATACCATAGGACATGTACCATTTGTGACTGGTATCCTGTTAAACTTTGCTTAGCAGAAATATTTTAAGCAATAATTTCTGCTTATTAGCAGCTCTATGAAATTGGGCCTTGGGGCTTCTTTACCCGTCGTCTCCAACACCGAGGGATCAGGTTGGCTTAGTGGTTGCATGCCCTGCCTCTTACGCGTGTGGACCCCGGTTCGAAACCCTCCTTGTACCGGAGCCCGGCATTTATTTAAATTGGGTTTCTAAAAAACTCCTCTCAGAATTGACCTGGATTTCGAGTCTCAGTGGGCCTAAACCATTTCTGGGTCAGCCTGTTCCGGAGTCTAGTTTTTTTTTAATGGGATTTTGACTAGGATTCTGTTTCAGTGACCCATTTCTGCGTCATTTTGACACAAATTCCGGGTCATTCTTACCCAAGCAATGGGTCATGGCCAACGGGAACACCCGGATCCGGATCGGTTCTGATCCGGGTGTTTTTAGAGTGTAAGGTGGGGTGGTCCCCATTTGGGGTTTTCCTCTCACACCGAAACCGAGCATTTCTTCCTCGCCTTCTGTGGCGCATAGCAGTGGCGTAATTTAACTTGTTCTTTTTGGTAAGGGGGGGGGGGTGGATATCGAATCATTCATTCGACGTGTATTTTTATCTCATGGGAGGGGGGCAAGAGGGGGCAGGGCTGCAAGAGGGGGCAGGGCTGCTGAGCTGCTACCCCCATTGGTTTTAACTGTGTGCCCTGTTTAGTTCTGTAAGATTGTGTTTCCTTGCTGAAGCTTGGTCATTGTGTAGTTGCTGTTTGCTGTTTTTCTGGGGGTAGGGTTATTTGCCTATTCATGTAATGTTTTAATTAGTTTTGTTTTTATCAAATAAATAATAACAATAATAATAATAATAATAATATAAATAATAAGAGTCACAAATTGCATTATTATAAACCATGTTCACTGGGCCATAACCTCTGAAACCATCTTAACTCTTGGGGAGTATGCAGCCCCGGCAGCCAAAATAGGCGTACATGTTGCTAATCATTCATATCCACAATCGTTACCCTCCTACCCATGTACTCCAAGGTGAAGAGAAGCAATAAGTGTTGCTACGTTTTTTGTAGCGGCTGTAACAACTTGGAATCGAACCTATTGCAATACACTTAACTATAGTTGCTTCTCATCACCTGGGATGTAGAATACCTTTAACAGGCGTCACTTCAATTAAACGACACACATCTATCAACAAAACAACTCAGGGAAAACACATGTCATGTTCACGCCTGTGAAATTAAACAATAAACATCTACGGCTAACCTAAATATTGCACTGTAATCTATACCTGCGTGCTGAAATAGTAAATAAATAGACTTACCTCTAAATGACACCGTAATCACCAGTTCTATTTTCAGAATTGTTCTCTGCCGGTTGGACGTCCAGTCAGTGTAATATAAAGAAAGGAATGGAGAAATCGGAGATTCAGATGACTACCACAATAAATACTGGACGGTTCGAGGATGCAGCGATGACACAAAACAGGAATGTTTCGCTTTCAAATTGACGTCCGCGACGAAAGACTGAACTCGAAGATGGCGGCTCTTTGAGAAAATTTTGGCGTATAAACTGGTGTCTTGCAATGACGTGGTTGACAGCTGTCTTCCACTGGTACACAAATCATACACTGATGAGGAAGATGATAGACTTCAAAGCTGGTAAGTCGAAGGTAGTTTTTTCTTTTCTTTTTAGCACAGCCGTCAAGAAGACAAAAAACATACCTAGGCGTTTTGGAGGCTTCGTGAAATTTTCCTTCACTGCAACTGTCAGGTACAGTCACTGACAACAGATTATAACGAACAGTCTGCCCGACTAATAATTATCGTAGTTTGCCTAGATGTGAAGACTATTCCTAAGAGACTGAAACATATATTTAAGGAGCAACAGATCTGATTTAATGAACAGAGGGGTAGAGAAAGTCATTTCTCACGCCAGCCTTCTAGTCCATTAAAACAATGTTGTTGGTATCTCCAAAACAAAACTCTTCTTTGCTCGCAGAGAACGTGCCAGCTGAGGCGTCACAAGTCAAGCGATATCAAGTGGTTGGAGAATCGAGATGTCATCCGAACCGGGAACGTCCACAAAGATAAATTCTGTAAAAATGACGGGTGCGCTGAAATGATTAATAGCAGGAGAGGAAAAAAAATCAATGAACGAGTGAAGACTGGAGGTTGGCACGGGCGCTCAGTGGTGCTACCTTCCCCCGGTCGCTTTTTTTTATCTAAGCGACAGTCGTGTGCCGTACGGAGTATAAAGTAATTGACGACGTAGCGCGCTTGTGAGTGATGCAAAATTGAACATGCCCAGGTCACTGCGTGTGTGAAATTGACAACAGCACAAGTTCAAGTCAGTAATAAATCAACGTGCGCGCTGGTTTTTTTTCTCTCTTTTTTCAGAGATGCTTTGCTCGCAACATCGGAGCAGCCGTGCGTTGGAATGGCTGTGGCTGATGAAAATTGTACGGGGACCGGAACATTGTTAGCATGTAACCTTGATTGAATTTTTTCTGTCCACGTGTCTCGGGTAGCGCAGAGGAATTGTTCGTGGTTTCGTGTCTGGCGCGGACGTGAACGAGTGGGTGGTTCGTTACAACTTGTACGTCAGGATAAATCAAGTATTGGGAATTGAGACGGAAACCTAGAGAAGGGGGTTTGATTTTTGACGGCCCCAAAAAGCAAATAACATTAATAATAAATCTACGAATGTATCTAAACAAAAAAAGAAGAGGCATTCCTCATGGCCTATAATACTAGGTTAAAATACAATAAATGATTCAAACTTTTCACAATAAAAGTGGTTTCTCTATTTTTAGCTGATCTTGTTTCGCGAACAGATGAATGATGAACGATTACGAAAGTTCTGATGGGGGGTCCCACGCCCCTCCCTCTGGTTACGCAACTGGCGGGCAACACGGCAGCCATTTTCCAAGCGGGCAGAATGTGTGACGTACAGACCCTACGTCATCACTGAGGTCACTTAAATCCAAACTCATAACGCAGTTTATAAACACATAAATTCGCCAAGCACAGAAATAACTTGCTTAATAGCAGAAGCCGATTGAAATGTGCACTGAATTGGTTGCTGTCTGTTGTTGTTGTTATTGTTATTTTGTTGTTGTGTTTAGTTGATGTGCATAATATTGTACACTGTTAATTTCAACAATATACGGCTTTCATGGGAAAGGTATTGACAGATTCCACAAGCGACATTGAAACAATGGCTAAGCATAACTACGTGGGTGCTACCTCATCAAGGTGGGCGGACATTTGCTCATTGATAATGCACGTGTTATTACGCAATCATGCTAAGAATGGTGGGTGATTATAGTCTGGCTCTTTCAAACATTGATAATGTAACAATCACTGCGTAGACGGGGTATGTGACATGTTGATAGATGCTTATGTTATAAGGCCTTTTCGAAAACACGGTCTTGGCTTGGGCTTACAGGCTCATGCGCCGTCAGTTACTTTGAAAACAAATTTTTTAACGGGGCTTCAATCAGGCAGCACGGAGCTGAAATCCAAGCCAGAACCGTGATTTCGAAAACGCCCATGGTTCGAAACGGCCTTGTAAAACGTTACAAAGGGGAAATTAATTCTTAATTGGACTTTAAGTTGATAAAACGACGCTCCCTTCTTGATCTTCCTTTTCTTCCTTTTTTTCCTGAACCGTCATCTCTCTCTGCAGGGAGCGAGCATCCTACGCAGCATTTACACAAACATCTTGCCTCTCTCCATCAGCTGCCAGGGTCAAAATTAAAATGATTAATTCAATTTAACATCAGACGTTGTGATGTTATAGACAGTGGGAAATTTCGAGGCTTCTGCCTTGCCAATAATCAGTATTTTATATGGTCTGCAATGCGGTATTTTTCTTAGTGTCCCCTCTCTTGGTTTATATATATATGTTTCCTAGACATTAAAAACAATAATATGTCAATTCTATGCTGCGGGTAAATAATGTGACAGGTTGTCATTTAAGTGGAACCGTCGGCAAGACCTGAAAGGGGTGTGTGGGTGGGTTCACTTTAAAGATAAACATCAAGTAAAAGTACTCATTTATTTTAGAATATTTTTATTCTGCTCACCAAAACGAAGACTTCTGATTTTGTATCATTTTTGTCCTGGTCTGGATGTTTAAGTCTTCGTTTTTGGTGAGCGGAATTCGAGGACAATTTTGAGTACAAGAGCTGACCTTCAGTACACACGGTGATGGCTTTGGCAGACTTTTCTTCCGTGTGTGTGTGTCTTTAGACATTGAACAAAATGGAGAAAAACAATTTATTGGGAGCCTCTCGGCTCAAATTGTTCAATTTTCTTTTTCCAAGGACCAAATATTATGCCTCGATTACACATTATTGAAATGAATAGTATTAGCTGTTGCAAACTGCTTACCAACCAAAAGGACAATTGTATAAATTCACAAACAAATATACAGTTTGTGGCCTGATGTTTTTACCCTAGCAGAGTCTTTATCGAATGCTAAATGACAACACAACAAACATAAACAGGTATACTGGTGTAACAAAAGCCGTCAAGTGGAAATAGATGATATATATTTCTAGCAGTCCCAGCCCTTCAGAAAACTCTCCTTGGAAACACTGTCAAAGTTGAGGAAAATGAAATCTGAATCACGCCAGTTAGAAGACCGATAAATAAATTAAAGGATGTATTTTTTAAAGGGAAATTTGAGTGGATATTTAGTATCTCTTAAGTCAAGGCCACTTACTTCTGAGAGTCCTTGGCTTCACAACCAGAATTAATAAATGATTAAAAAAAAAATGAAATTACAAACTACGAATGTCAATTTTGTCTCTCTTTTTATCATTATTGTATTCAAGTCTCTTAATTAACATTATAGTATTTTCAGTGTGACAGAAATACTATCAACTGTACATCATTAGTTGCTGATTCAACATACTCAATCGTTTCCACCGTGGTTATGGGAAGTGCAACATAATGTACACACGCATTACGTGATCCGCTATGCCAAAACAAGGCACTGCGATCAAAACTCAATGCTGGGTTTATTTGCTCAACAAACAGACGCGAAGAAGGGCTTTAAAGACACCAAATCACATTGATATAATCGATGTTTTACTATTTACATCACATCCACGTTGATGTAATTGCTGTTTTCACTATTTACATGACATCACATTGATATATTTAATGTTTACACTATGTCGGCGAAATGTCTGATTTTAGCTTTGAGCGCCAAGGTAATGTACATGAAGAATTTATACTATATACGTCATTCGGTAAGGTAATTTCAAACGCATCAGAATATTGTGTTGTTTTTCTTGTTTTTCTTTTTTTGCAACCAAACAGTCACCACCAAAGAAAAGAATGAATGGAATTGAAACACTCTTTGACAGCCCTTATAAATGTAACCGATGGATGTAACATTTTTCTAAAAAATTCTGCTTCGCGATGCATAAGTTTTAAAATTTTGACTTTTATCGACCAAATTCATCATCATTCCCTAATGACTCCGATCGCACCGAACAAAAAATTGACAATGCCGCACATGTTTGTTTAATGGACTTCAGTAAACACAGAGCATGTTTAAAGGAAAGGTATATCTTTGGAAATCACTCTTAAAATTAATTGAAATAAAACATTACTTGGCTAGAAGTACATCAGCTTTCGATGA
This sequence comes from Pisaster brevispinus, assembly GCA_023634235.1. Classification (NCBI taxonomy): domain Eukaryota; kingdom Metazoa; phylum Echinodermata; class Asteroidea; order Forcipulatida; family Asteriidae; genus Pisaster; species Pisaster brevispinus. The sequence goes on from JAMKCF010000017.1 coordinate 11,983,982, forward strand.
AGCATTTTGAGAAACATTTCACTTCGAAGTAAGGTGATTATGGAATAAGATATCAGATTTGTCTGGCCCAAAATTTGAATCTGAGAAACGTTTTACTGTCAGAAACTTTTTCTAAGATTGTATATTCCAATTACGGATTATTCTTCCTGAGCGGACGTAATCGCTCCGGATTTTCGGCGATATCTCAAAAACGCTATCACCTATTGGATCAACAAATTGCACAGGTTATTGTATACATCTACATATTAAATAGGATTAAAACAATCGAACGGTTCCAAAAACCAAAGGTATACTTTGCCTTTAACTGACTCCGATCGCACCGAACAAAACATTGACAATACAACACGTGTTTTGGTTCAATGGACAGCATACTCAGAGCATTTTTAATACCAGTGACATACCATTAACTTTGATTATTTATAGGTGTTGCTTACAACGACTATAGCAACGAGGTTAAATCAATTAATTCCGACAGACTGGAGCTAGCTGCGCGGAACCACTTTCAGAGTATTCTTATATCACATTAAAAAAGCCGAGAGCGACCTATTTCAATTCAAATCACATTAAAGTGACACAGTTTTTTTCGCCCACACACAATCTTGACGCATTGCCATCAAAAGTATTAACAAAACAAGGAATCACTTATAAGTTTTGTAAGACTAGGACGCAAAGTTTGTCTGATGAGTCTTTCGAGGCGAGCCTCATCGCACCCCTGGTTCAGAACCGCTTCTACCAGGGCCCCACAGTTTCAGGGGGTTGCTGTAAGCAGAAAAATTGTGCTTAACAATCTTCTGATAAGAAAAGAAAAGAAAAAAAACCAAAAAACACGCAAACAAACAAAACCAAGACAAAACACAACAGGATACCAGTCACAACTGATGACAAGGTTTTTGTGGCTGGTAACCTTATTCTGGTAAGCGTAATTTCATTGTGCTTAGCTACTTTTTGTGCATAAAGCAGCGCTATGAAATTGGGCCCAGGCCTAATTTCGATCAAGTAAGGGCAATGCATTTATAGGCCCTAGTAATGGGCACCTCTACGAGGTAAATGAACTGGAGTTAGAGAGATTTACGGGACATTTCAAGGGGCACTGAAATAATTCCTGGTGACTCTTTTGAAGTGAAACTCATCTCATCTCACCCCTGATTCCCTTTTTTAAGAACCACTACTTTAAGCGAGAAGCTTCGCTCCTTGTAAGAGCGAGGCAGTAGTTCCCTACATTCTAGTAAAAAGGGCACCTCTATGAGGAAATTCGACATTGCTACCGGGACATTTCAAGGGGCACCGGGGCATTGACCATGGGCATGGAGGCAGCTGCCCCCGTTGCCTCCGTGAAGTATCGGGCAAGTTATTCCTTCCGACAAGCGATTACCAAGTGCTTGTCACCCCTTAACACAATGTTCAGTTTTTCTTGGTGAATGAACATCATTATACAGTATGGATGATGGTATGCGGTATTTTTCCATGGTGCTTGTGTAATTTATTGCTATATGAACCATAAGGACGGACCCCTATTCCACATAATTCATCTTTGTACTTCCATTTTTTTTAAATGAATATTTTATGGAATGAAATGGAATTGCATCCATTAGTATGTAAGCATGGAGGAAATGTTACAGGCCGCTAAATCTACAAGTAGGCCTACTACCGGTTCAAGACAAGATTTATGAAGACAGAACAAATATTTGCAACTTTTAACTCAACTTCCGGACAAGCCTTGCAAAAATAAACATCATAAAAAAGTACACACATGAAGGAGTTACAACAGTAACATTATTTCTGGACGCAAAAAAATTAACTTATTAAACAAATAATGAGGGCGCTATTACAAACAAATCGTCTTAATTTAAACTTCTTCGAAACAGGTGAGGGCGCTACTACAAAAATCGTCTGCACCATATCAGCACTTTCGGCATCGCATTTTGTAGCAGTTCATCAGTTTTCCTGAGTCTATCAATGGTTATTATTATTCTGTTAAACAAATAATAAGAATAAGAATAAATTACATGTTTAAGTGTTGCTATCCCTAAAGACTGTGCATTATTTCAGGCCTGATTCTAAGTCGTTCTTGTTGATGAGCAACAGCTTTCCTCACAGCCTTCAAAGTGGGGGTTCGTACTTGTTAGTGCTTAAAATAGATGCAAATTTTGCTATTTTGTAAAGGTCCAACAATTTACGGGCAGAGCTTGGTATTGTTTTTAAATAATCTTCTGGACTGACTGTGCAACCCAATTGTGTGTGTTTTTTTTAAACCGCTTAAAATCTCAGAGAATGTAAAAACAATATCAATTTGGCAAAGTCTGTTAGGATTGTTCACATTAAAAGTAGCATTTAAAAATACTTTTTGTTTGCAAGCGTTATGGATCCTATTAGAGTACAAGAGTGAAATATAAAAGTAGAAGTTCAGGCTACATTGGCGGGTGTGTGTGAAATGGTCTACAAACTTTACAATTTAAGCTGACTACTATGTTCTTCCAGTAGATCTCTGTTTATAACGCATACAAATATTTCTAAGAGAGATACTCTTAAATTCAATAACTAGTTTAACTCTTTGTAAAACAAATTAATTATAACAATCTTGGACAGATTCAGAGAAAACAGACGAATTTGTTTAGAACCCGCTAAAATATTCGGTGCCGAAGTTCTGATCGATGCAGACGATTTTTGTAATAGCGCCCTCACCCGTTTAGAAAAATAATTGAGACGATTTTTTAAAATAGCGCCCTCGTTTGTTCTAAAGGGTTTATTTTGACGATTTTGTATAACAGCGCCCGCAACGTTTAAATTTTTTAGAGACTTTTTGATAATAGCGCCCTCATTGTTTATAATGTATTTATTTTTTGCCGGGCTTGTCCTAACTTGAGTTAAAAGTGAGTCATAAACACTGTATAAAATTGCGCTGTTTTAATGCCTTAAAACACAAAGATTCTTTTATCCAACAGACATGGACAGAATTCGTCGGAAAATAAGAGAGGTTGGCGAAGCAAAGAATGTTGACAAGGTCTACGTCGACGGAAAAGCAATGAACAAGTTCGGGCTTGCGGGTAAGCAAAGTAACGTTAAAGCTGCCTTCACCAGTTGTAGTATTACATTTGACTAAATAGGGTTATTGGAAAAGATACCGAACCTGTCCGTAGCTTGTTCAAATTTTTAAGTTATCATGACTGCAAGTAGCTTCTTATTTACCAAAATAAGGTGATGGTTTCGGTCATGACATTAATAAGTACTGTGTAACTGTGGAAAAGCACACCTTTCAATTTTCATGCCTTTCCCTTTGCCCTTTTCTTGTTTTCAGACGGCCGCAGGGGTCAGCCCCCCTCAGACCATCCCATCATCATCAGACCCTAACTGATTCAATTGAAAGAAACTGTCACTCCTCCTTAGGTGTAGCACCATAAACCATGCCAATCTGCTTCTTGGCCTTTTTAGCCCCACCCCCCCCCCCCCCCACCCAATTGTCACTTGTAATGTTTGGGGAGATTTACTTTACATACACAATTTTGTACATGCTTAATTTTGTGTAATTTTATGGAGAATCTCTGAGCTAAAAATCACTCGTTTAAAGATCGCCGGCACGATGATGTTTACTGATGCGCATGATACTGAGCCTCAATTCAATTGGCTGAAACAGTGGCATTACCTATCTAGTCTTTTTCGTGTTGCTGCAGTATGCTGTTTTAATCTGCACTGCTTGCTGCTGGTTTGTAGTCCGCGGTGGTGGCGCTGTGTGTGATGAATACCACCTTGACTAAAGACTACTAACTTGAATAACGAAGTCATACAGTTTGTCATCGCACATGCGCATCAGTAAACCTAATGGCTCCGAAGATGTTTAATCAAGTGATTGTCAGCACAGAGATTCTTCGATTGTTAATCATTTATTGGCCCTCAATTGTCAAATTATGATTAAGATCACATTTCAAACATACCTCACTATTTTGTGTACTGTGTGTTTTCTATACAGGAATAACGTACCGCCCATACCAGCTGGATGGTGTCAATTGGTTGATACAGCGTTACCATAGAAACCATGGCTGCATCCTCGGCGATGAGATGGGATTGGGTAAAACATGTCAGGTGGGTACCCAGCTGCAATAATCCTGACTCATAGTCATGCAGCTCAGACTTATCAAGAGCTACGACAGACCTAAGGTTCAAATTTGCCGAATCAGGCCATTCATTTATCAACACAAACTTTTTGTGATTTGATTTTGCCTCTCAATCAGCATTTTGTTGAAGAAGAAAAAATCTATGACCCTACCTTTATAAGTTGTTTACATTGTACATCTCCTTTCAACGATCAATCTGTGTGTTACTCAATGATTTTTATTTATGATAATTGTTTTTTCTGGACAGACTATTGGCCTCTTGACGTACCTGTTTGGCTCAGGAGAAGCTCAGGGACCGTTCTTAGTCATCAGCCCTCTGTCTGTGATGGGCAACTGGAGAGACGAGTTCGAAAGGTATAAGCTAAAGGTTTTATCTCTTACAATTTCTAAGGCCTTTTTTGAATCAAGCGTCTTCTAATGGCTAGGGCAAGGAGTTGCAACAACAAGGTTGAAGAAAAGACCTTTCTTATGGCATACTTTGACTGTGAGCTAAATTCCATGCTTGTATCATCAAATGCACAGTCCCATCACCTTCCTACCACATTGTTCCAGAACCAACAATGTTTGCAAATTGTAACTCCTCTATTGTGCTTTTTTTGTCTGTTTTGACTGTGAAGATTTTCGCCCAATCTGAAGTGCGTCGTGTACATGGGTGATAAAGAAACCCGTTCAGTGATGCGGGGTGACATCAAACATTCCAAATGGCAAGTTCTGCTGACAACATATGAGGTAAATTGTTTCGGTTAAGTTTTGTCAAGGCTGCCTTAAAAAAAAACAGAGTGCATGTATATACTCGGCAAACTTTGGTTAACTAGTGTTTGACTGTTAACCTCATTTTTGTGAAGAAAGTTTGTGAGTATTTACTATTTGAATTGATGGCTTGCACAGGAGAAAGAGTGCTCTGTGTTTTCTTGTGAAAGTGTTGAGCCACCCCCATCGGTGTGAAGCAAAACCCCCAAATAATATTCTCTATCCCTGATGCAATTATTTACGTCTACTGAACTTTAGCAGTACCCGCTCCTAATTACAGGGTTGGAACTGCAGGCCTTGAATTACACGGAGGCCATGGCCTCTGTTGCCCTGGTCTTGGCCTTGGTGCCCCTTCAGAAATTTCCCACAGATTTTTAGTTTTTGTTCAATGGAAGTGCCCTTTAGCTAAATGAAAATGGCCTCGCCTTCTCAGAGATGAAATTCCAGTCCTTGGATTTACCTCTTTCCATCAGGCACAAGGTCAAGGATGGGGAGGAGGGGTCTACTGGTCCACAGAATTTTTTCTTTTAATACGAATCACTTGCTTTACGGAGCGCTGTAAGTGCAGAATTATGTGGTACGCAGTGCCATGAAATTGGGCACTGCTCAAGACTTGTAGGGGTCGTGCATTCGAATCCCACCTGAGTACAGTGAGCCTATGGTTTTTTATAGGACTCTGGGGAAAAGGATCGAGTACTGGACTGGGCTCATCACTGGAGCCGCCGACTCTCCCGTGATTCTTCAGAATGTTCCCTGAAAATAAACCAATCTTTCCATGTTCTGATGAGTTTGAAAATCTCCCTGGTTGTTGAAACTTTGTCCCTGATTGTTGAACAAAATCTTGATTTCAAGCTGCACATGTTAGTAGCTCTGTATCACATATCTGTTTAGGGTAAAACACATAATAATAATAATGATAAAGCTAACTTGCCCTGTATCCATTCTTTTCTCTCTCTCAGCTATGCTTGAACGACGCGTCATTCTTGCAGAGCTACGACTGGGACGTTCTCGTCGTGGATGAAGCACATCGTCTCAAGAACCACAACTCGCTCCTTCATCAGACCCTCAAAGAAGTAAGGAGATTATCCTCTTGAATCTGTAGTGTAAAGAGGTTCTAATCCTCAAGTTTACCCAATGACAAGAGGACTACAATCTCCCATTGTGTCCATAGGAAACATCTCTCATTAATTCTTCCTTCTTGTATTAATCCCCACTAATCTCCTGGTTTGCCCTCTCCTTACATCGACTTATCTCCCAGTTTGCTCACCACCAGTCAAGATGACTGATCTAAATTATCTGATTAATCTCTTCTCCTTAATCCTAACTTTTCTCCCAGATTGCCATCAGTTACCAAAAGGGATCAAGTCAATCTTATTTACCCTACTTATCAATTCTACTTTATCCTGATGAGGAGCAAAGTCTTTGTATTATCGAAGCCATCTCAGTACCAGTTCTTCTCGGACCAACCTCTTATCTCAAAAGAGAGATGTTATCCACTAGGTTGTCACCCATAGTCAAATCTTCCTTTTTACTAATCCTTTGCATAGTCTCTCAGTTCACCATTAGTTACCATAAAGGATCCAGTTAATCTTTTTAATCCCTTCCATAATCCCTCAGTTTACTATCAGGTACCATGTGCTCTTGACTGGAACACCAGTGCAGAATAATCTGACGGAGCTGTACTCTCTTCTGTCCTTCGTCGCTTCTCGTATCTTCAGGAGGACCCTCAAAGATGACTTCTTGGAGGAGTATGAAGACGTCACGGAAGATGAAGGTTAGCATCGAGAACAGCTTAGGGAGCGTCTCTTGTATGTATCAAAGCGCCTCACTCTATTACTTCCCCGTTCATTGGGCCTTAAGCATTCCTGAAACAATCTCAACTCCTTAGGAGTATGCAGAACCGGTAGCCAAATTAGGGCACAGGTTGCTAATCATTCACATCAACCATCTCTACCCTCGCAGACACACATGCACGTTTGTGTGATGAGAAGCAATTATAATTTCAGTGTCTTGCTCAATGACACGAATGTCACGACCGGGATTCGAACCCACCCTCAGCCATCAGAACTTGTGTTCGGTGCTTTAGACCAGTTGGCCATAACACGCTACATAAGAATGAGAGAGAACTAATACAGAAATCTCTTCTTTTTTTTTTCAACATTTAATAGTAAAAAATGACCTACACTCTGTACTGCTGCCCTTCTTGCTGCGGAGAACCAAGAATGAAGTGGTTCTGGACATTCCCAAGAAATCCGAGGTTGGTTGATCTTTTTGGTTTTCTGGATGTGTGTAGATTTTTGTTTATTTCTGTCTACTTTATGACAGTAAATGTAACAGCCAAGGCTGCTACATTCCCGCAGGGAGTGTGAAGACTGAGTGAGCAAGAAACATATTTCTAGCTTAATTCCTATCTTGTGAGTCATTGCAACTCACATGTGCGCATCTGCTGTGCGAACAAGAAACGCATTTCAAACGCTATTGTTACCTTACTTATTTAGTCATTGCAACTCACAAGTGCGCATCTGCAGTGCGAACAAGAAACGCATTTCAAACTCTATTGTTACCTTACTTATTTAGTCATTGCAACTCACATGTGCGCTTTTGCTGTGCGACAAGAAACACATTCCAAACTCTATTGTTACCTTGTTTAGTTAGTCATTGCATCTCACATGTGCACATCTGCTGTGCGAACAAGAAGCGCATCTCAAATTCATATCTTGTGAGTCATTGCGTTGCACATGTGCACTCCTGTTGTGTGAAAAAAGAAAGTAAGTCGTTAAGATTAAGTAACATGAAGTCACATAAGTTTCTTGCCAGACTGAAGGCAATTTCGTGTATTCTGTGTTTGTTTTCAGGTGATTCTGTACCATGGTCTATCAGCCTTACAGAAGAATCTTTACAAGGCAGTCTTGACTAAAGATTACGGTAAGTGTGACGTATATTTTGAACCGGCTCGTAAGCTGTTATGAAAACTAGTCACTTATTTTAAGGGCTAGTACATCATTGTTTTTCTTGAAGAGTCAGTTAAATCCCATCCGCTAGTTTTCAATAAATACGCCATACAACCAATCCATGGAAATTTTGTAGTCGTGCGTGACAATTACATACCTGGAACTTCGCTCTTGAAGGGGCATGGCAATTTTCCCTCTGGTAAGGGGGCACTCTTTGAGGAAAATGTAAGTTTGTATTGGAACTTTGCAAAGGGCACCACAGCAAAAGCACAGGGCACCACGGCAAATGCTGTGGGTGCTGTGGGTTATTTCAGAGCCTGCAATTACTTTCAGCGTCTGCTGCCAAATTTTATGAAGAGCTTCTTTTTTCAAGAGTATAATTCCATACAATGAGTGATGACTGTTGGACTGACACCTCATGAACCATGCATTTGATCGATTGAATGATTGATTGATTGAAGACTAGTGTACGAGTGATTGATTGATTGATGACTGATTGATCAATGATTGATTGATTGATGACTGACTGATCTATCAATCAATCACTAAGATCTATCAATTGATTGCATTTAGATTTCAGACGATATTTATCTAAGTTTCAAGATGCTATCACTGTATAAAACTTGTAAATATTAAAAGATAACTTTCGAACATTTCAGAAGCGTTTCGTCAGCAGGATCCTTGGAGTCCGAGGCCAAAGACAAGACTCATGAACGTCCTCGTTCAGCTACGCAAAGTTGTCAACCACCCCTACCTCTTCGACGGTATGTTATTAGTCTTCCAACAAGCTGAAGAAGAGTACAGAAAAACACAGACATTTTACTAATAATTTGTTTATGTTCTACTCTGTGGTTTATTTTATTTGAAATTTCCTGAACAATCTGTATTGTGCCGTGTCCTGGCCGAGCGGTCTGGCACATTGACCTCAAGTTCTGGGTCCAAGTTTATAGAGATGCAGAGGCAGAAAATATTGCTTTCACTTCCTGCTTAGCAGAGATATACAGGATACCAGTCAAAAATGGTACATGTGACATGGTATTTTGGCTGGTAACCCTATTCTGGTAAGCATAATTTTGTCGTGCTCAGCTACTTATTGTGCTTAAGCAGCTCTATAAAATTGCCTCCAGGTGGCTGATTCATAGGATTGTGGGATCGAATCTTGCTCAAGAACAGAAAGTGTCATGACCAGGATTCGAACCCACACGGCAGTGATTTAGCCACCAGAACTTGAATCTGGTGCACTAGACCGCTGGGCCTTGACACGCCATTGAAACGAGTCCAAAATCTTTCTTCAGGTGTTGAGCCAGAACCTTTTGAGCTTGGGGAGCACCTTGTGGACAGCAGTGGCAAACTCCATCTCCTGGACAAGCTACTGGTGTTCCTGCATCAGCGCAATCACAAAGTCCTTCTGTTCTCTCAGATGACGCGTGTACTGGACATCCTGCAGGATTACCTGGGCTACAGAGGTCAGTCATCTTGATTCTCTACCATTCAGCTCAATGTGTCCCAACTGAGGCTGTAAGGATTAGTAGTCAGTCTGGTTCCTTATTTAAATTGTGCCACCATACACAACCCATGCAGTTAAATGGTCAACTCGCAAGAAAATGTTTCAAGTCTTAAAATCTGTCTGGGATCCTCAAAAGCTACTAGCATTGCTAGACATTAGCACTGCTAGACCCATAGGCCTGAAAATACCTGAGTAAACAAAATGATAAAGAAATGCTCAGTTTTAGACGTAGGAGGAAAACCCATATAAGAAAAACCCAACCCTCATACAAGGCTCCGGTCTGAGGTGGGATTCGAACTGGGGTCCACAGAGGTGAAAGGCAGGGAAAGCTAGCACTAAGCCAACCTGATCCCCAGTAATATGGTGCTTGAGCCATAATCCATACCTGATTATGTTAATTCCTCAGGGTACTCTTATGAACGCTTGGATGGATCCGTCCGAAGCGAGGAGAGATTCTCCGCCATCAGGAACTTCAATGAGCACGACGAGACATTCGCCTTCCTCCTGAGTACCAAGGCTGGAGGTCAAGGGTTAAACCTCGTGGCTGCCGATACGGTCATCTTTGTGGACAGCGATTTCAACCCCCAGAATGACCTCCAGGCTGCAGCCAGAGCACACAGGATAGGTCAAACAAGGTCAGTGACCCCTGCAAGTGACCTTTTTTTTGTAGGGAAGTTTATGACACATGCACGAGGTGAATTTCAGAATTTTCGTAGTATCAGATTTTGATTCACAAGTAGACAGAGAGTAGACAGAGGTGAAGCAGAATACTAGCCAATGTTTCCAATGCTATACCTTATATCTTGATTTAAAGAGAGTCAAATTTACCACAAACAGAAGTTTTGCCAACATGTCATCGCTGTAAACCTTATTTTATTTAATAAAATGAACATAGAAGAAGCAGAAACAAGCCCATGTCATCAGTGCTCTACCTTATCTTGATTCAAAGAGAGTTAAACTTACCAGAAGCGGCAGAATTGCCAACATGCCATCGTTGTACCTTATCTTAATTCAAAGAGAATACAAATATTAGATGCAGCAGATTTGCCAACATTACCTGTATCTGTCAATATATGAGAAGAAGATGCTACCAATTCTTTACCTTATCTTGATTCAAGAGAGTAAAAACACCAGGCACAGCAGGATTTGCCGACATTACCTTTTATCTGTCAAAATGCTTTCTCTTTCAGGCCAGTCAAGATAATTCGTCTGGTTGGAAGGGACTCGGTAGAGGAGGTGATCCTGAAGAGAGCCGACGCTAAACTGAAGCTGACTAACACAGTGATAGAGGGCGGCAAGTTTTCACTGGGTGGAGTTGGACCTGCTGAAAATGCAACTCAGGTATCCACCGCTTGGTGTTTGAGCGTGAAACCTTTCTGCTTCTTCTCACTCATAAACTCTTGCTTTGTTGAGATGTAGAACAAAGAGCCACTCCAACATCCAACATCTTTATTCCACATACTGCATCTCTTTGGAACTCCTTCCCTGGTGCATGTTACCCTCCATCCTACAATCTAGACTGTTTTTAAGAGGAATGAATTCCTACCTTAAGCTCACCTCCCCTGTGTTTTTTTCCATCTTTAATGTTTTCTTCTTGTATTTTCTTACCAAGAGTGGCTTTTAGCTTTCTTTGGGGCAAATCTGCATAAACAAGAAATAGATGTCCATTTTTTAATAGAGAAATACACTGTTTTGACACTTAAAAACTCATGTTTTATGTAAATGCTATTTTAGTAGATACCTCGTAGTTTCACTGACACAAGAAAAATAAACCTTTAGTTTACATCAACTCGTTTTTTCCTGGCAGCTTTCAGAGATGCTCAAGTTTGGATTGGATAAGCTCCTCCAATCGGAAGACAGCAGCATCGATGACTTGGACTTGGAGGGCATGCTGGGTAATAGCATCAGGGGAGAGTGGGTCGAGGAAGAGGTGACCTCTACCCAGCATGCATTGGAAGAGGAAGTGACGGAGGATACTCAGGGGACTTCTGAAGGAGGTGAGTTACTTTTTGAAAATTGTTTTGATTTTTGTTCATTGTTTGCTTTGAAGAGTGTTAGAATGATGTGGTTATAAAGTCTGTAATGTTGGCCTCTTAAATATTACATCATCGGTTACTGCATCATTCCCGGTATTAATAATAATAATAATATCTAGTGTTTGTATAGCACATTATCTTTTGGAATCTCATAGCACTTATCATTGTTTATTTCCAGACAGGTTTTTGAATTTGTTCATAGCGATAAGTGTAACTGGGTTCTTTTACGTGCATTATACAACACACGGGCCCAACGGCTTTACGTCCCATCAGAAGGACAAAGCAATAATCGTTTCTCAGATTACTGAGGGTTGTGTTCGTTCGAGTGTACTGCAGCCAGAGATGTGGTTGGTACTTGCTGTCACCTCGCTTAACATGGACGGATTCAAATCAGCATTACATTCACAAAAACCAATCTACCTTTACGACTTTTGCTCTAGCATTTCAGGGTCATATTGCACTCAAAATACCCCAGCAGCCGATTTCACGAAACGCTAGGATTAATCCTATCTCGAGTTAGGACGAGTAACTTGTCCTAACTTAGGATTAATCTTAAGGTTTACATGTTACAATGCAAGGCTGGGACTCGTCCTAAGTCCTAAGATTAATCCTAAGTTAGGAAGAGTTTGGTGAAATCGACGGCAGGATATTTCCGTAGGACTCAGGAAGCAGTGTTTATACTGTGCTCATCGCACATCAGCGTAATCATTGCTCTTAAAGCAGCCAGGTGTTGCTATTTTAGATTATAGTCTGATCTCTTTCAACCGTCCAGGTCACATGTACATGTTTGAAGGAAAAGATTACTCCAAAGAACCGTCGGCGTCGGATAAAGACAGGGAGGCATTTGACAATCTCATCTCAGGTTAGTGTTCAGTTGTCCATGTAGACTTTGGTTGCATGTTGCGACTCTGTCGGCTTTAATTGTAGGCATTTATGAGGCGTTTTGAAACCCATTTATCAAAGCGCCTTACCTTGTTACTCCCCCTGTTTATTGGTACTGCTCAAGCAGAGCTGCCAACTCTCCCCGATTCTGCAGAAAGTTCCCTGAAATTAATCCATTCTGTCCATGTTCTGATGAACAAGTATTTGAAAATCTCCCTGATTATGGAAACTTGTTTCCTATATTGTTGAATGTAGTTCTCAATATGTCGCTGATTGTTGAACAGAATCTCTCTGACTGCAAGCTGCAAATGTTGGCAGCTCTGCTTTTAAGCATTCCAGAAATTTGCTTAACTCGTTGACTGCCGCCTACGAGTATATTCGTAGTAACAGGTGTAACGGATTCTGCCACTACGAGTATACTCGTAGCGAATGAAAGGCTTTTGTATTGTGCATTGAATACACTGGCATCACTGAGAACGCAACAAATACGTTTCTGGCAGTGGTGAGGACACATCCTGAGAATTTGTATTACAACATGTAGACACCAAAAAGTCTTACCTACTTGGTATGCACGCATGCGCACCACACTTGGCAAATGGGAACGCCCAATGAATCTATGACCGGCAGTCAACGTGTTAATTCCTGTGAAGTATGCGGCACCAGCAGCCAAAAGGGCGCACAGGTTGTTAACCATTCACTTCAATGATCTCAACCCTCGAAGTTATCCTTTATACTCCTCGGTAATGAACAGCAATTATGGTTAAGTGTCTTGCCAAAGAACACAAGTTTCACAACCGGGATTCGAACCCATACTCTGATGACTCAGTCATCAGAATTTGATGACTCCGTCACCAGAACTTGAGTTTGATGTTCCAGACCAGCTGGCCAAGGCTAGCCTTCAAAATCTAGAGGATGAGAATGAATTTAGTTTTCCAAAGACAATAATGTATTTTCTTTTTAAGGACTAACTTGTCCAGAAGTTATCTCGCCATTTGTTCTCCATTTCCGTTTGATAATTCTGTCTTACAGTTGAGGTAGCTGAACAAGAAGACGATCTGCAGTTGCCCCGGGCACTACGGAAGAACCGCAGCGTAAGAGAAATGCCGGAAATTCCACTCCCTCAGCGTAAGAAGAAAGAATACACACCGGAGGAACTTGAAGAAAGGAAAAGAAAGGTGGGTTGTGAACCACGGACACCTGAATTAGAATCTTTAGAATCTTTACAACCAGAATAAATGAATGAAAATAAAAATCAAATGCCCCAAATACCTGCTTGTTTTTGTTTTCAATGAAATATGACTGGCAGACTTGATGAAATCTTCGTAGGCTGTTTGGAAAGCTAGATAAAGGGAAGTAACTTCGCCTCACATAAAACAATGTTAGTTACTTTTTCTATGAAAAGTTATTTTTGTTCGTTTGTGTTCAAGAGAGAAGAGGCAGCATCGAAGAGGGCAGAGGCGGCCGCTAAGAGGGCTAAACTGATGGAGGAGGCGGAGGTTCGAAGAGCCCAAGAAAGAAGACAAAAACTGTAAGAAATCAATGCAAGAGAACTTTTTGGGTGTTGTTTACAAGAAGTCTTCGTATGAGCGTACTAACTGGTGTAACTGAAGACTTTCAGGGATGAGATTTGTCTGTATTTAAAAAAAAAAATTGCAGCATCTTTATGTATGTTTTGTTTTATATGTTTTGGAATATTTTTCCCAATGGTTTAATATTGTGGATGAAATCACACAAAGGACTGAGTAAACTCGAGTATTGTCATCGATGTTTGCATCTACCTTGGCGCTAAAGCCTTGGTCATACTTCATGCCAATGTTAATGCAAAGCAAGTTTTCACAAATTTGCAACGAACAATTCACTTCCAAGGTCTACCACCACCGGGGTCTACACTGAGTACGGGTGCCGACACCTCGTGGCCTTGCCCAAATTCCATACAATGACATGTTGCCCCAAATCTGGAATTCCAGATTTTGTATTTTCATCCGCTCTTATCCCCGAACTGAGGATTTTTTTAAAAGGGACCGGGATGTTTTGTCTGAGCTTTCTGATATTTCTCCTTTGTTGACAGGGAGGCACTATGGGCATCCAATGACTACGAGTCGGCTAACATCGCCATGGAAACAGATGAGGAAGATGAGAACGAGGAAGAGGACACCATGATGCTGGATGATGACAATGACGTCACAGCCATCCAGTACGTCAGCGGGGACGTCACTCAGCCCATAAACACTGGGGACAATGACGCCATAGTTGTACACTGTGTGGGTAAGTCTATCAAGATCCAAACTGAAATTGGAATAAAAATTGACAGCGAGCCCATTTCAAAGGAAAAAGTATGCAGTAAATGAATTCCAGTGGGTACCGCAACGATTTAATAGATGTTTATTTTGCACCAGGGATAAAGAATATTATTTGTTTTTTTCCCTTAAACTGACTACATTCCTGAGACCTGAGAAAAAAAAATCTACATGCATATCACTCGGGTGGGATTAATAATAATAATAATAGTGGCTTCTTATATAGTGCTCAAATCCGTCACTCAGTGACGCTCATGCCGCTTCAACATTATTACCCCTGGTCACTGGGCCATTTATTTCATTCCTTAAACCATCTCAGCTCCCTTGGGAGTATACAGCCTGTGCTGCCAAGTATGTAGCGCACTAAGCTAAATCAATCACAAGAACCATCTCTGCCCTCACAGGTACCCACTTACCCCTGGGTGATGAGAAGCAAATTATAGTTAAGTGTCTTGCTCAAGGACACCAAGTGTCATGAGCGGGATTCGAACCCACACCCTGTTGATTCAAACCCACGACCTTTGCCATGCTAGAGCAGATGTCTTATCACTAGACCAACGAGCTAGCCCGATTGCTGGGAGTAGTTTGAATCCTATATTTTTCGCAGTGGGTACCGAAACAGTTTAATAATCAGTTAAACGTCCCAATCCTAGTTCTCATCAATAATTGCATCAGGGACTAAGAAGATTATTATCCTTGGTTTACCCATACACCATTGTGCGATGAGCTCTGCTGTGCACGTCCTGCAGAAAAAAAGAGTCCACAAACTACTCTAGAATTGATGTCTCAACCACTAGACCCTTGAGTAGTCCGTAGAACGAGAGGCCAGGTTGAATCCTGCAATAAGCAGCGGTTACTACTAAACAATTTGTGGATCTAACTTGAGAGATTTAAATAATTTAATGAAATAATTTGCTAACCAGCTGGTTTCAGAATTAGCACCTCTTCTAAAAGAGATCATTAAACAGTTGAAAAAAATTTTTATAATATAAAGTTCTAATGCTTGTTTTCTGTTGCTTTGATAGACGACAGTGGTTCTTGGGGAACAGGGGGTCTCTTCACTGCACTACAAAGGAGGTCAGACCAGCCTGAGACGCAGTACGAGCTGGCAGGCAAAATGAAAGGTAAATTGTAGTGGCAGGCAAAATGAAAGGTAAATTGTAGTGGCAGGCAAAAATGTTGAGTTCCTTCAAAAAGAGCATTCAGAGTTTGCTTCAATCAGTCATCACCATCGATTTTAGTTTGCAAGATCAAGTGTAGCTTCTTCGTTTCATGTCCACACATGCTAGACACTATTCTAAGTTGAGCTTAGAATATATGAAGATTGAAGGTGGCGTCATAGATGGGTTTTACTCTGTGTAATGCTTATTAAAAAGGCCAAATTATAAAAGAAAGATGAAATAAAGGTGAAAGTTTCAGCTGAATACAGTGTCTACTTGCTGAGAAAACAGCAGAAAAACTGTCGCAGCAAAAGAGGCACGGTCAAAGTTGCTATAAATTCGGTTGTAAAGTGTTTATAGTGTAGAAGGAAACTTAGGGGAAACGAATGCTCAAATACACGCTAGACTTGACCAGTCTATGGCAAATCCAATGATTTGTGGTTTTGTTTGTTCTCTTTTAAATTTAGATTTAGCTCTTGGTGATGCTCACTTAATCAGCATTGATGATAAGATAAGTCGTGCCAAGGGTAGAGATAAGGTAAGAACTCTGGTGTCCTTTAGTCCATGTCACACAGGGCATTTTTCAGGCAACTTGGAGGCAACGACTTGCACTGTATGCAAAAGGATCACTTCAGCAACACAAGAGACTTTCTTCTAGCTTTGACTCACTATCCCCAGGAAAATAACTAGAAAACTGAAATATGAGTTTTTTCATTGGAGATTGCCTGGAACTGTTTGCCTGTAAATTGCCTCGTGTGACATGGCATTTAGGCAACAAGACACTTGACTACACTCTCTGCTCATTAGAAGTACATCTAGAATTGAATGAATGTCAAAGGCCCTTTTTGAAGTCGAAGTGGTGGTTTCAAAAAGTGCTGTAATTGCTTCAGGATGAGGAGCGTTATTTTGGTTTTACCTTTACATGTGTACATCGGTGTGTGACCACTGTGGGACCTGAAATTGTTCTGTAAACCAGTGCACCAGGTTGTTGTGGTTGTTTTGGGGGTTTTTTTCTTCAGGGGGATTGGGGATTTTGTGCATTTATTTCCTATTGGCATGTTGTGGTCAAGCGACTAGGCGCACTGAACTCAAGCTCTGGTGTTTCTGATCTGCAGAGTGTGGGTTCGGGTCCTGGTCTTGACACTTGTTTCCATTATATTTTTCACCGCACAAAGTATTAAATCTGTAAGAACAGGAGTTCTATAATATTAATAAGCAGTATTATCTTTTATATTTTTGGTGTAGGTTGCATTGATCGTAGCTCAACACAGAGACAGACGTAACAATCTATCAGGTATCAAATTGTCCGCTCTGGACCAAGGCCTTCAGAGGTTGTACAGAGCTGCTAAGAAATGCAACGGTACGTCTGTTAATCATCACACGCAATGCTCGATGTACCAGAACTGCCAACTCTCCCTGATTCTGCAGAAAGTCCCCTGAAAAAAACCCCAATCTTTCCATGTTCTGATGAACAAAACTTTAAAATCTCCCAGATTATGGAAGCTTTTTCCCTATTATGTTGAATGTAATTCTGAATATCTCCCCGATTGGTGTACAAAACCTCCCTGATTGCAAGCTGCAAATGCTGGTAGCTCTGTTACATACAGAGACCCAATATGCATTTTGCCTGATTTGGTAGAAAAATGGCTTCAGTATCTATTTCAAATGACACTTGTGTCCTTGAGCAAGATACTTTACTATAATTGCTTCTCTTCACCCAGGGGTATAAATGGGTACCTGCGAGGGTAGAGGTTGATATTGTGTTTGAAAAGCCTTCGGAGCGCCACGGCAGCCCGGGCTGTATACTCCCCAGGGAGCTGAGAAAGATTACAGGAATGTTATTGGCCCAATGACCAGGGCACTAATGTAAAGTGAATTGAGACGTTACTGTGAAATGCGCTATATAAGAACTAGTTATTAAATGAAAACAGTTAAACTGTGTCTTGTAAATATATTTTTGGTCCAGTAAATATTTTGAGCTAAAAGTCTTCTAGATTTTCTTCTCAAATTGGAGCCCTGCATGATGTCACAATAAACCTTAGTTCAAGATGGTTTGCAAATCTTCAAATCCTACCAACGTTGACATTAAATTGAACATTGTATTGCAACTTCGCAGCTGACTTTGTTTGCTCTCTTTTTGTTGATAGGAAGTGTTCATCTGCCACGTATTGGTTACGCAACGGCCGGCTTCAACTGGTATGGTACCGAACGTCTCATACGAAAGCTACTAGCATCTAAGGGCATCCCGACATACGTGTATCCTTTTCATCATTTTTGACATTTTCAAACAAAAAATTTCTTTAATTTCCTGCAAGATTTTTTCCTTATTCCTTAATTTTATTTGTACAAATTTTTCCTTTGCCTTTCAGCAAATATTTCAGTGGTTTTTAACTCTTTAGACAAAGGGGAGAAATAAACTCATAGCATTAAGTCCAGGGCCCAATTTCATAGAGCTGCTTAAACACAAAATATTGCTTAACAATTTTCTGCTAAGCGAAAATGGAGCAGGATACCAGTCACAGATAGAATGTCACATGGTGTATCGGCTGGTAACCTTAGTCTGGTGAGCATGATTTTGTTGTGTTTAGCTACTTTTTGTGCTCAAGCAGCTCTGTGAAGTTGCGCCCAGCATAACTGCCAAAATAAATCTACATTTCCAAGTTGACCTTTCCTTAACAGACGGCTCCACAGCTATTATTTTCCAAGGCGAAGAACAAAGCATCGCCCCACCACCAGCCCCACCTCGTCCTCACACCCTAAGCCTCAATCAGCTACCCCCTCGCATGACGCATCAGCCCCTTCAACCTCAAGGGCATCTACATCGTCATCGTCCACCCAAGGGGAGGACGGGACGGGACTGCCAAGTTTCTTTCGAGGGGTGACAGTGAGCTTCTGTGATGTTGATGGCGGGGATTTAAAGAAACTCACACGCTATGTTGTGGCATATCCTTTTAATCATGCTTAGATTTTAATAAGATGGAGATTTGCGGTAACACCACGGAGGAATGATACGTTCTTATATAGTGCTTTATCTATAGGCATCTTAAAGCGCTCATTATGTTTAAGACAGGTGTGTTAAGTCTTAAAATAATTTGGGTTTGAACAAAGAAAAATGAGCAGGATTTGAACCAACGACCTCCAGATTAACGTACCGGCGCTCTACCAACTGAGCTATCCAACCCTATGTTGGCTGTCTCCATATATCCCGCTCCAGTCAATTTTTCTTTGTTCAAACCCAAATTATTTAAAATCTACCCAGTCAGTTTCCTTTGTGGTTTATTACTTGAAGTTTTTTAAATTATGAGACCCGTATTTCTTGTAAGGGTTTACAAGATGATGCAACTCAACTGCTGTCCAAATTACCAGAAACACCAGGTCAAACCATTTCTATTAACGATAAGTGCACTGGGTTCTTTTTTTGTGCATTACACAACACAAAAAACCTTTGGCTTTACGTGCCATCTGAAGAACGAAATAGTAATGTCAAAGTGTCTTGCTTAAGGACACAGGTGTCAAGACCGGGACTCAAACCCCACACTCTGCTGATCAGAAAAGGTTGTATTATGATTGTTTCTTAGGGACCTTGTCTAAATTAGTCAGCTCAACCAGCGGAGAAGTATTGTCCTGTACAAGGTTTTTTACCCGCTGTTAATTCACTTCGTTTGAAATTGGGTGTCAGAGAGAACATGGGAGAAGTTTATAGTGCCTGGGTTATCTCCGCAAGATGTTTATAATTTGTCACGGAGTAATAAGGAGTATCATTTATGACAGACATGGTGGATTATAAATATACTCTATTTTTTATTAAGATGTGAAGTGCTGGCTCATTTGGTTTGTTCATTGGTTAGGATTCAAGATTCCTTAACTTCAATTCACTTATGACGGTGATGTCTCAGAGACTGTCGATGAAATGACGACCCACATTGTGGCCCAGGAAGACACGTCAGAGGTAAATAGTCATTCATTCCATTGATGTCTGAATATTCAATATGAAGACTAAATATTGGATATCAACTAATACACAAATATTGGACACATATAAGTGCATTGTCACAGAATATTATCACGAGGTGAAATCTGGACTATTCCATTTCACGAGGCCAAGCCGAGTGAAAATGTCACTGAGTGATTGTGTTCTGTGACAATGCATGAAAATGGTTTAAATCTCACCCACATGGATTGCCTGTGGATTTTTTTTCCCACAGGACTTTTCAAATACATTCCATATAAAGTCTGATATAAATCACACACAGATCCTTGTAATTTTTTCATAATAAAGGGTTATGGTAAGCATGTACACACCGCGCCGTCAAAATTGTGCACTACACTGCGTAACACACAGGGTTATTGACTCCCAATATGGGGCAACCTACAATCCCGGCCAAAATGCTTGGGCCATGCATAGGCCACGTGACAATAAACATGCCCTCCCCTGTTTCCTTGCTTCCTGCATCCGCGCTCAATGTTGTTAGGAGCGCAGACTGCGCACTGAGAGCCAACATTGAACAGGGGGCGGGGTGGGGGGGGGAGAGCAACGAGATATGGCCCAGATTGTAGTTCGTTGTGTTAATGATGTCAGGTGAATTAGGTTAAAACACCTCTCCTTATTGAACTACCTCTACAGGTGCAGACACTGCTGGGTATGAAGGCATCAAATTCCAGCGCAGTGGTAGTGTCAACGAGATGGCTTCAAGACTGTATCACAAACCAGCGTCATGTCGATGAAGAGAAGTATCAACTTTAAACGTTTGATCTTAGAAAACGGAGACTGACTTGTACAAAATGAGTTGGAGGTTTTTCAGGTTAAAAGTATCATTTGGGCTTTTGATTAAGTTTGATTCTCTTGGTTCATTTTTGATAAATTTCTTTCTTGCCAAATATAGTCTGCAACAAAATATATATATAGTAAATGAAGTGGTTGGCTTCAGCAATTTGGGGTTTTAATCCCACCCGAATGGATTGCCTGTGTATTTTTTTCCTCACGGGACTTCTCAAAGAACTGAGTATACAATACTTATCATGCATCAAACACAACCCCAATCTTTTTGATTCCAACTTGTTTGGACTAGCTTAAAAAAAACATTTTCTTCAGTCACCAACGCAGTTATTGCTTTCAGTGTGTATTATAGTTTTTGTTAATAAATATGTGCATACTTTTCTTTGTAAGGTGAATGGGAGACTTTGGAGCGCTAGGTGGCAGCAGACTAACCAGGTAAATTTCCATTGTTTACATAGTTCTGAGCATGCCCACATTACCGAGAACAATGGAATTACCTGGTAAGTCTGCCGCCACCTAGCATCCCCAAAGTCCCACATTCTCACTTCTTTCAAGTAAATAATTGGGCTGTGCATTAGTTTTCCAATTTGGGTTTGCTCCTGACAGTGGAATTGATTGACTGGGAGTCAAAAGTAGATTATGGAGTAAATACTTAAAGGTATTATAAAGGATTGGTTAGGATAAAAAACATCCTTTTTTTCTGTGGCGTGTTGTGGCCAAGGGGTGTAGTGTGGGTTGAATCCCAGTCACTTGTGTCCTTGAACAAGGCACTTAACAATAATTGCTTCAATAAAAGGTAGTGAATTCTGCTCTACCAGCCAGGCTCCTAGTGGATGCTACCCATGCCTTCATCCTTGCGGACTGTGACGGCGGTAACCCTGTTTCAGCCCCAGGAGTAGGTGGCAATGTGCCCCTGGTGACTGTTGATCTGGGTCGACAGCCCAAATCAGTTAGGTGTAGCCCTCACCTTGAAGTGGCCGTCCGGTCTTTTGATGTTAGACAATATCTCATTACAAAAAATCATTGTTTAGTTTTAGTCTGAAAGCTTAGTGATTATGAAGTTCATACTAGAAACATCATTTATGTGAAATATGTCTCTCTGAAATAAAGTCATATTCCAGAAAACTGTATCTGAAAACCAAAAAAATCGTAACAGCTGATTTCGGTTGTTATAACCAAAATTAGGGACAATTTGTTTACATGCTGAAAAATGTGCACACTAAGGATTAAGCCCAAATGTTAACAGATTTGTTACTTCATGTATATGGTTGATCACACAAAACATAAACACTCTCTGTGACTATTTTGTCAGCTCCACCAATCACGTTTCATACCTATAAAGACAAAGTTTGCAATCGGCAAAAAATTGAATAATTAATGACATGTCGTGGCCAAGCGGTCTATTGCGTCTGACTTAAGTACTGATAGCTGAATCATCGGAGTGTGGGAATTTTGGTCATGACACTTATGTCCTTGAGCAAGACACTATCCATAATTGCTTCTCTTTACCCAGGTGTATAAAATGGAACCTGAGAGGACTGGGTAGTATTATATTGTAGTAACCGCTCAGCACAAATATAAGCAACTTGGGGTTGTACACTTGAGTTGAGAAAATTTGTGGATTGGTCTTAGTATGCCTGATGAACAGGGATAATAATGTTGTAAAGTTCCTTGATCTAGCTACTTGGCTACTAGATATATACCATATGCGCTATATGAGAACCAAGTATTATGTGATTATTAATATGAAATCTCAATCATGTAAACTTCTCCAGACAAATCTATCGGTCCGAAAAACTGTCAATGTGCAGAAGAAACTGAAAACTGATTTGTACAGCTAAGCGTTTTAAATGTATAAAAAAAATAAAAATTTCCAAGTGCCTTTGAAGATATTTTTTATAAATTGTTTTTCGATTGAATGATTGAAAACTGAGAAAATAGTATTTCGATGCCCCCAATTCGCCACAATCAACAGAATAAACCATGCTTCATTTTGTTCTTTTTTATCCTAAACATGATCAACCAATAGAAAAGTAGACACATTGAAAAGTAGAGGATGAAAATGTACCACTTTTTCTACTAATGCAAAAAATGTTTATGCCTTAAAAACAGAACATAGTCCCTTCAGTGGCATTTCAAATTGATAAAAATTGCCGATTATGTCTTTTGATTGTTTAAAGAGTATGAAGGTTTTTATTCCTATATGACATCATTAGAAAGTTAGTGCTTTGGGATTTTTCTGACCCCAAAATATGTTTGTTCAATGTTAAAAACTTCATGCCTTGTGCATCTCTCTTTAAATGTTGTTTTAGATAACTATGTGCAAATTTCGTATAAAAAAGGGAAAAAAATGTATCTGTTTATTATATAGAGTATAATTATATTTTAAGCATGTGATGGAAATAAAGTCGTCTTCTATTTACATATTCTTTCTTGTTCACTTTTTTCATATGTCTTAACTTTTCAGGCCTTAAATACTAATTTGTTCATATGGCGAAGTTTTCTAGCTATGTAGAACTCAAACACATGTATTTTAAATGACTTGAATATTATCTAAATTTAGGAGTAATGGCAGCACTCCTCCCCCGTTCACCCTCCCCGCCCCCTCTTTCCTCTGCCAGACTCGCCCGTCCTCCCCGGGTCACCGCCCACATGTTCCAACAGTTGCTCTTTTTTTAGTCAGCGGTATGGAGAAATTAGAACCTTGTTGATTGGTTTAATACATGTACATGCAGTGATAAACAATAGACTGTGCAAGTCTCGCGCGTATTCGAACATTGGGATCCGTTAAAGCGCGTGAGTTTGTTTCTTTAACGCGTTAAAGCAATGTACGTGGGACCACAGTAGTCCCAAAAATGTTCGAATACGCGCGAGACTTGCACGGTCTATTACCAATTGCTCCCCAACATTGTTTTTGCTAAAATCTACGACAGACCGAAATTGCTTTGCACGTTCCATTCTTCTATGGGGGTGTTCATTTAGGGATGAAACATCTCGAAGACCCTTCTTCCCTTCTCATTGCTCAAACTCTTTAAAACAATCACAAATGTCCACTTGGTTTACTAAACAACAATTTATACATGATATAATGTTTATTATTTATTTCATATCATCCCTTCTTCATCAACAAAATAATGTACGTCCATTTAGTTTGTGCTTTGGTATCACCATTACCATATAAGGCGTGCCCAGGGGCTTCGATATGCAAATTACTCACGTGGTGTGTGCGCGTCCCTCTCGTTCGAGAGCCCTCTTGCAAGACAAAATGGCTGACCTCGAAAGGCTCATTTTTCTCTCTAGTTCTTCCACAATTTATATGCAATTCAGTGGACAAAATGACTACAAAATGAAAAGGGTGAGTAGAATATTACTTATAGCATCCCCAGAAGACTTCTTGCGTTTAATATGAGATTCTGAAATAGTAAAAATTAAGCAAACGTAAGACCTCGCCGTTAATTCGTCACAGCGGCAATTTCGAAAAGCACGTGGCTGAAGACCAGTCCAGCATTTGCAGTTTAGTTTTAACTTATAAAAACATGTACATTAGGCCTAGTTCTGGGAAAGTAAACTGAGTCCACTGTTAAAACGAAATGCCTTATGTCATATTGTTTTCTATTTCTTTAGTTACAAAGGGATTGAACACAGCTACAAGCTTTTTAGTTTACATATTCCTTTATATTGTGGGGGTGCTGTGGTGGGGGAGTGGCGAAAAGAGGGAGGGGACCCTTAATGGAGGACTTTAATTGACTTATTTCATAATTAAAGGTTTGTTAAATTTGTTTAAATGTATTTTTTAAAGACACAATTATATCAGCTAGTCCCCCCCCCCCCCCCCCCACTACCACACGACAACTTTTATGGGCTATTTAGTTAGGGGGATACTAATATTAATAATATAAACCATTGCTAATGATAAATTAATTAGTGCTGTACAAAATAACAGGGCACCTTTCTGCCATGCATCATGTACGCAACTACTTTTACTCCAACCAACTCACTAGCTCAACCCAACTCATACTGTTTCCAAGTCGTACTCCAGCCAACTCGTACTCCGACCAACTCATACTCTAACCAACTGGAAAGATGGTTTGTTCCTGGTAAATTATTAAGATTTTTTATTTTATTGAGTTAGGTGTTGAAAGCTGCTTACCAACAAAAACTATGTTATGAATACAGAAAACAGTTAATGACCTCATGTTTACCCGCCCAAGCGGAATCTTTGTCAAAGGGTAAAATAATGATAAAAAAATAGTTTTTGATAACATTAGGCCTGATACATATTCATCCAAAATTTCAGTGCGCACTTCGTTAATAGCAACAAGTTTCAATGAAATCTTAAATATTAGGGAATATGCGTACTTCTATGTGACAATATCTTTAAAAACTGACATTCTACATGCGAAGCATTTGTGCACGAGCTGGTCAGAGCACGAGATGGTTGGAGTACGAGCTGGTCAGAGCACGAGTTGGTTGGAGTACGAGCTGGTCAGAGCATGAGTTGGTTGGAGTACGAGCTGGTCAGAGCACAGGTTGGTTGGAGTACGAGCTGGTCAGAGCACGGGTTGGTTGGAGTACGAGCTGGTCAGAGCACAGGTTGGTTGGAGTACGAGCTGGTCAGAGCACGAGATGGTTGGAGTACGAGCTGGTCAGAGCACGAGTTGGTTGGAGTACGAGCTGGTCAGAGCATGAGTTGGTTGGAGTACGAGCTGGTCAGAGCACGGGTTGGTTGGAGTACGAGCTGGTCAGAGCACAGGTTGGTTGGAGTACGAGCTGGTCAGAGCACAGGTTGGTTGGAGTACGAGCTGGTCAGAGCACGAGTTGGTTGGAGTACGAGCTGGTCAGAGCATGAGTTGGTTGGAGTACGAGCTGGTCATAGTACGAGAAGAGGCTTCAGTGAACAGAATTTTATTGAACCAAACTAAAACTTCTATTTCCACTTGACTGCTTTTGTTACACCAGTGTACCTGCTTATGTTTGTAGTGTTGTCATTTAGACTTCAAGAAAAACTCTGCTAGGGTCGAAACGTCAGGCCACTAACTGTTCTTTTGCAAACTTAAACTAATGAAATGTGTCTGTCATTTTATTCAACTCAGGTATGTGTCTTGTGCTGACAGTTCCAATCATCCCATTTACCATGAAGATTGCTGGCACCTATACAATTGGTGTGTCCATCTAATGTACTATACAGGTAAGTTTCTAGTATTTCAATAGAGAGAAGAGAAAAAACAAACATGGAAATTTAGTTATAAGGTAGTTATTTACCCTCATGCTATAATAACAAAAAATTATACCTAAACAAATTGATAAACTTTCTGATGCAAGGCATTATTGACATTGTATTCAACTTGATCAGTGCTAAGTGGGAGCCCACCCTTGCTCATAACCCTGTCCCCCTGCCCTTTTGCCCCCATGAGGTTGAAAAAATGCATCAGTGAAAAATTTGATACATTAATAGTCCCCCCCCCCCCCCGCCCAGTATTGTATATAATAATTCAAGCTAAGTGATTACGTGGGAGCCCTAGACTGTTGCTTGTCAGAATCCTCCCCCCCCCCCCCACCCATGAGATTTTAAAAAAATTCACAAATGACCAAGTACTGTGTTTTTGCCCCTTTGAATTTAAGTTAATTGCTTAAGCGAGAACCCCAACACTCTTGCTCCCCCCATGAGATTGAACAAAAATTCACAAATAAATGGTTTGATACATCGGCCCCCAACCAATTAAAATGTTTACTCTTTTGTTTTTAAATTGAGTGCTTAAGCTGGAGCTCCCCCTTGCTCAGGCTCAGAAGTCTTCCCCCTTGCCCCCCCCCCCCATGAGATTGAAAATTGCACAAATAAATAAAAATGTCTTATAAAGCCATTGCAAAGGAGAAATACTGTTGCACTTTGTTTTGTTTTTGAAGTTGAAGATACTTCACTGATGAAAGGGTTCGTGGTTTGAAATGGAATTCGTATTGATTCTTTGACAATGTATTTATATTCTTTTTCTTCATGTAGTTTGCTGTGGAAAGACCATCAAACAGCAACATGTTCCACCTTCAAAAGCCATTCTCAAACAGGTAAATACAAGAAAAGAACTCAACAGTTTAAAGATAAATCGGAAAAGCATTGGTACCAATCATGCAACTATTAACACAACTGGGTCCAATTTCATAGAACTGCTTAAGCAAAAACTAAGCAGGATACCAGTCACAGATTGTACATGTGACATGGTATTTAGGCTGGTTATCTTATTTTGCTAAGCATAATTTTGTTGCGCTAATCTACTTTTTGCTTAAGCAGCTCTGAAAATGGATCGAGGTTAGCTTATTCTCTTTTACCATGAGCACTTGATCTATACATTAATGAGGGTGAGGTGGGGTGGGGTGGGGATGCTCAAAGACTTGGTAAGTAGAAGAGGTTCCATGACGAGTAAGGCAAGCTAGGGTTCAATTTCATGGCACTGCTTTTTTAAATCTCAGAATTCTGCACTTAGGCCTATACAGTGCCCTGTGAAGATTGTGACGTTGCGGGCTGTAACCACAGAACTTCGTATCGGTAAGCAGTGCTGTCAAATTGGCCCTGCTTGCTTTGGCAATGACTTGCTCTCCATAGAAGGGGGCTTTAAGTGTTTAAAAAGTTGTTGAACCAAACTTGAACTAAAGAAATGTCTGTCATTTTATTCCACTCAGGCGTGTACCTTGACAGTTCCAATCATTCCATTTATCAAGAAGAATGCTGGCGTCTACTACTGAGTGTGTCCATCTTACGTACTATACAGGTGAGTTTATATTAAAAGCCAAAATAATAGCATTATTGACATTGTGTGCAAGTTGATCAGAGTGCTATAGCAGGAGCCACCCCTGCTCCCCCTCCCGGAGGTTGAAAAAATGCACAAATGAATGGTTTGATACATCACCCCACCCCCAAGTAATGTCCCTATTCAAGTTACATGCTTAAGTGGGAGCCCCAACCCCATTGCTCATCAGAACCTTTCCCCCATAGCCCCCCCCCACCACAGATGAGATGGGAAAAATGCACAAATGAATGGTTGAATGGTTTGATACACCCCCACCCCAATTGGATCTTTGCCTTTTTGTTTTCAAGTTAGTAGTTTGTCCTCACAATGTATCAAAAACAATTCAACCTAAAAACCAAAATTTGCACTCTGATGCATAACAGACATTTTTATTTAAGTTGAGTGCTAAGCGGGAGCCCCCCCTTTGTTCACAACCCTTTCCCTCCCCCTCTTGCCCTCCCCTTGCTCCCAACCCTTTCCCTTACTCTCTTGCCCTGCCCTTGCTCACAAACCTTGCCCTACCCTTGCTCCCAACCCTTTTTTCCTCGCCCTCTTGCCCTCCCCTTGCTCGCAACCCTTCCCTCGCGCTCTTGCCCTCCCCTTGCTCACAAAAAAAACCCTTCCCTCGCGCTCTTGCCCTCCCCTTGCTCACAACCCTCTAGCCCTCCCCTTGCTCACAACACTTTCCTCGCCCTCTAGCCCTCCCCTTGCTCACAACACTTTCCTCGCCCTCTAGCCCTCCCCTTGCTCACAACACTTTCCTCGCCCTCTAGCCCTCCCCTTGCTCACAACACTTTCCTCGCCCTCTAGCCCTCCCCTTGCTCACAACTCTTCCCCCTCCCCACCAATGACATGAAAAAATTGCACAAATGAAAGGTTTGATACATCAACCCCACCCCCCCCCTCAATTAATGTCTTGGCCATGTTGTATTCAAGATGAATGATTAAGGCAGGAGCCTTATCCCCTTGCTCAGAACCCTTCCCCCAAATGAGATTGAAAAATGCAAAACTGAATGAAACTTTATTGTTACGCCATTGCAAAAGAGAAACAGTTTCACTTGAACATCATTTTTGACTTTGTATTGATATTTGTTTCTTTATGTAGTGTGCTGTGTGGGGAGACTGTCAAGTACAGTTTCAAGGCCTACCTTCAAAAGTCATTCTTAAACAGGTAAATAAAGGAATAAAAGTGTGTAAGATAGGGTACAGCAATGGTAACAATGTCAAAACTAATGCAACTGGTTGGCTGACTTTTAATTAAGATTAAGTACATTGTTGGCAAAAAAACTGCTATAATTAATCCCTTTGAATCAAGATGAAGTACATCGTTGGTAAAGATGTTGTAAAAACAGTGGGGCCCTTTTGGCTTGGGCCAACCCTCTTTGAATCAAGATGAAGTACAGATTTGAAATAAGGGTGAAACTTGCTGCTCCTGGTTTGCTTTTGTATTCTTTGAATTGAGACAAGAAACAATGTTGAAAACTTTGCCATGCTCCCTTTTGTAGCAGGAATGTGTCCCATTGAAACTGTTTTTGAATTCACAGGTGCTGTGTGTACTCTTTGCGCCCATTTTTCAAGGTCAAGGACACCAATGGAAATTTTGGCAAAAACAGCTGATTGTTATGATATTAAAATTATTAGAACAAGATTATCATAATGATCTTATGCTGTATTTACAAACTGCATACTTCATAAGCGATAATACAATCAATCGTAGAATAATATCTGCCAATCCGGTTTTGTTGCCAATGCTGTTTTAAACTACAACCTTTGAAACAAATTAAAACATCAGTTTAAAAAGTACATGTAGCCAAGATCCTATCCACTGAATTTCAGACTATTTCCTTTATTTCAAGTATCGGAAAGGTCTGTCCTTATAAACACAGGAGGTACCAGACTTTTTTTATTCCAGCTTCAGTTTGACTACATTCATTTGAATAGATTGAAAATAACGTTGATTTTACAGTTCATTACATTGGTGGCCCACCCACCCCTGAAGTCAAAAGTTCCCTTATGAACATTGGTTCAAAAAGAACTTGAAAATATGTGAGGCCTTTGCCAAAGAAGTTGATTTCCGATAATCCTATCTCTATCTGCTTGCTTTAGCAATGACTTACTCTCCACATAAGAGGCTTCAGTTTTAACAAATGTGTTGAATCAAACTTGGACTTATGAAATGTCTGTCATTTTATTCCACTCAGGTGTGTACCTTGTGCTGACAGTTCCAATCATTCCATTTATCGAGGAGAATGCTGGCATCTACAACTCAGTGTGTCCATCTTACGTACTACACTAGGTGAGTTTATATTACTGCTAAGAGAGAAAAGACAAACATGGATATTGAGATGTAAGGTGGTAATTTACCGTCCATTACCAAAAACTTTATTGATTATATAGTTCATCACTTAGCCTTAGAGTATTGGTGGCCCGGTCCACCCCCTGAAGTTGAACATCCTTTAATACGCAGAAGTTCTATTAAGAGCATCGGTTAAAAAAGAAATTGAAAATATGTGAGGCCTTAAGTTGATTCCTGATTAGTTCTCTCATTTAGTCCTGAAAGTTTCATCTCCAGTGGTAAACAACCGTTGGTAAACAAGGAAAGTACCAGACTATTTACATCTCAGCCTCACTTTGACAGCATTTATTTGGATGGATTAAAATAACTTTTTTTTCCTCCAGGACTATTGGTGACCACCTCCCCCCCAAAAAAAAATTCGAACATACATTACTCAAAAGGGGGTCGGCTATTTTTGTAGTTATTGTCCTTACATCGATGTGTATATTTTTGTAGTTCTCAATCAACATGTTGCTAAATATCAATTAATAAGTTTCTCTTTGTTTGATATCATTACAGGTGAAACCAAAGTCTGCCGAGTTTTCGGACAAACCAAGTGGTGAAGTACTGTATACTGCTGTAGTCCGCACAGAGACAAGTAAATCGCCTGTTGCAGCCTCGAAACTATCAACATGTTATGCAAACAAGCAGATGATTGTAACCATGGACACAACTGCCGAGTTTCTGGACAAGATGGAGCAATATGTGGCAGCTATGGGAGAACACCATTTTACCTAAATGAACTCTTAATTTAAAAAACAACTTGATATTTGTCCACTGCTGTGAAGGAGATGACGTTGTCTGAGTGAACGACAGGAAAGAAACTCTTTAAAGACAGTATAAAATTTAGTTACTTGATCAAGAGCATTTTTATGCACAATTAGACGTTAACACAGAAAGTGTTCTGAGCAGAATCATCGGAGACTCATTCAATTAGTATCCTTACTAGAAAGATTTCATTAAAGGTTGCTAGAATTTGATTGAAAGACTCTTCATTGCAAGTTACAACTTCAGAGATGTCAAATTACTTAGTTTTAATTTGCAACTAAATATTTTAACTTAAAATACAGTGGTTAAGAAACCAATTTTCAACTCAGAGCAAATACATTCAAGTCAGTATTGCGTTCAACTACAGTTCACTTCAAAGCAGGAGAATCCACCAAATCTGTTTAAAGTTTTTAGAATTTATTTAAATTATTTTTAACTGTTTTATTTGTAGGCGAATAAAGGCTGATGCTATTTTGGGGGCAAATCAACACTACCATTAACTGCACATTTAAATTGTAAAATAAAATAAAGAATTATGTGATGGTAATTATGTTTAGGTTGATTTGCTCCAACTCTGACATATAGTGTCTCATTATTTGAGTCTTGTACTAGGCCACCATGTTTGCCTACCATGCAACATAAATTGGGTGTGTATATTTTACGACAAAGTTCCAATGCGCAAAATAACCTGCCAAAAGCGAATAATACATATCCAATTGCATTGTGGTCAAACATAGTGGCCGAGGGTCCATCGGGATAAGATGGGCCCTCTATAGTTAGGGGGGGGGGGGTGGTAGACGGGTGGGTAGGTTTGACGCAAATAAGACACAAGTTACAAAGAGGAGGTCCATTTCAATTTTTTTATTAAAAAATTTGACCAAAAAAAAAAGCAGAGTTGTGCAAACACCTGTGCCTGTCGGTGGACCCCCTCGGCTACCTGGAACTTGTGATGGCCTAAAGGCCCAAAGTGCAATGGTTGGTATGTTCTCTGTTCAGTGAAGTTCAATTAGATGTACCCCTAGTGGTCTACTTCAATGTTGTAATGTCTTACAAAACTTGACGAGCTAGACGCAATTTTGCGCTTTGTTTTTGACGCAAGTGTTGAGCAGAAGGTAGTTGTTGCTTGCTTAAATGAACTGATGCCCTCAAGGGTGCTAAGATTTCACCGATTGTTGTCTCGCAACCAAGTTGCACTGGTGGTGCTAAGAGATGTCGACGCTTGTTCCAATGGAATCCTAACTCAACAAATGATGACGACTTCTATCCAGATGATGATGTGCTGGTCGGAGAAACATGTTCTGCAATGGCCACTAATTTCCCCCTTGCTTTCCATGGGGCTGCAATTTAGACGTTCAGATGTAGTCAACTAACCAAATGACTACAATCGAACTTGTTTTTTGACTTTGATTAAAAACAAAGTTGACAAGTGCGTAAAACACATAATATGTACCGAAAGCTTTGAGAAAAATGCTTGACGTATTGACACAAACGTCACAAATTTTGTAACAGTTTCAGTATAATAAATAGTGATTTTTTCTCACTACATGTTTGCCAATAAATGATACCGAAGATGACATTGGATTAATATAACATCTAACATCCTAAAAGAGAGAACCGACTTGGACCACAATGACCAAATATTTCAACACGGCTAAGATTGATCAAGACCAGGAACTGAGAGGACGTTTTTTTCTGAAGTGTTGGATTTAAAACCACTCTACACAATCTACACAACGCTGCAATACGATGAATGTTCACCAAAAGTCATTTAGAAAATGCTTACGACTTGAGTTATTTGTAATGTAAGTTTTCTTGGTGTTTTGGGGACTTGCAATAAGAGAAAATATAACTTGCGTACATTTGGTTCCCCTCGAATTATTATCTAATAATATGAGGGAATAGATTTCTTTGCAACTCGAGATACAACAGTTTCTTAAATAGCAATTTCATTAGGAATGCTTTCACTTGGTGTTCAATAATTGTTGGCCTTGTCGTCAGAAGACATGCTCTTGGTACAATTGGTTTCCCCCTCAAACAAATTCTAATAAGATGAGGGACTGTGTTTTTTTGCAACTTTGGTTCGTAGGTTCCTAAATTGTCATTTCATTTGGAATACTTTCACTTGGTTTGTATTCAAACATTGTTGGCCTTGTAGTAGGACGACATGCTTGTTGTAAAATTGATTTCTCAAATTATTACCTAATAAATTGATGGACCAAATTTTTTTGCAATTTAGGGCACAACTGTTTCCTAAATTGAGGTTTTATTTCAACATATTTTACTTGGTTTGTATTCAAACATTAGTATTCTTGTCGTAGGATGACATGCTCGTTGTTCAATTGATTTCTCCTCAAATTATTATCTAACAAAATGAGGGGCTAAATTTCTTTGCAATTTAGGGCACAACTGTTTCCTAAATTGAGGTTTTATTTCAAATAATTTCAATTGGTTTGTATGCAAACATTGGTAACCTTGTCGTAGGACGACATGCTCTTTGAACAACTGATTTCTCCTCAAATTATTATCGGATAAAATGAGGGGCTAAATTTCTTTGCAATTTAGGGCACAACTGTTTCCTAAATTGAGGTTTTATTTCAAATACTTTCAGTTGGTTTGTAATCAAACATTTGGTAACCTTGTCGTAGGACGACATGCTCGTTGATCAATTGATTTCTCCTCAAATTGTTATCTAATAAAATGAGGGACTAAATTTCTTTGCAATTTAGGGCACAACTGTTTTCTAAATTGAAGTTTTTTTTAGGAATACCTTCACTTGGTTTGAATTGGTATTGAAACGTTTTTGACGTTTACAGTTCAACTATAATTTTTTTTTAAAATGCATGTTTGATTCCCCCTCAAAATATTATCTAATAAAATGAGGGAATGAATGTGTCACTTTTGGTGAAGATTGATCCTAACTTTGTCGACCACTGTTGAACGGATGATTGTCATAGGATTTTCATGGTTGATCACCACACAAGGGGAAGTGTAGGTAATTCAACGTACCAAGAGGAAACTTAACTTCGGGGCAAAATCACTCTAAACACTTTAACTAAATTTTAACTACATTTTCCCAAAAAACTTGAGACAAATTGAGAACTTAACCTTTGAATGATATCTGTGACCTTTCTTGTGATTACTTGAATTTTGGCGGACCAATTTATGACCCTTGACACAAAAATGGAGACTGCATGAGTTTAACAGGTGACAACACTAAGCTGGTACAGATTAAAAATTGGCAGTGCACCATAAATATTTATCTTGAATTGTTTGCCATACAGGAACAAGTGTTTTGGTACCGGTAGTAAAAATTGTCAATGCCACTTGGCATAAATTTGACTAACTAAGTTTTAGGACAAACTAATTTTATGGATTTCTCAAAGGTATGTGTTTAGACAAAGAGTTTAGCAAGACTAACTGATACTTGTAATAAAGTGGGACTGTTTCCCATTTGGAGTTGATAAGAAAAAACCCTTGAAAACAATTTTTGACGATTCAATTTTTTTTTTCTATTCAAGAAATCTGAAGTTTAGTTCTACCTCTTGTCTGTTAAAAAAACCCACCATTTCCTGAGGTAAAATTTTTATTTTAACGGCTCAAGTGTTCAGTTCTAGTTAGTCTGATTTTCAATTTTTATATCCTAGTGCAAGGTTTAAGTTTGACGCCACCAGCATTTAGAGAAGTATAAACTTTTATAATCAACCTTCTGTATAGATGTTACTTTGAAAATTTGTTTAGTTCTACCTAGTTTGAGTTTAAAATTCATATTTTCAGGTACAATTTTGAAGTTTTCGTGCGAAGTGTTTAGTTCTACCTAGTCTGATTTTCAAATTTATAATCTTTTATAAGATTTAAGTTTGATGTCCCAAGCTTCTAGAGAAGTATGAATTGTTATGATCAATTTTCTGTTGGGCGTTGCTTTGAAATTTTGTTTAAGTCTACTATTCTGATTGGAAAAAAAGCATAATTTCAGGTAAAATTTAAAAGTTATAGTTTCAAGCGTTTAGTTCTACCTATACTGACTTAAATTGTTTTCAATGACATTCAATGTAAATGTTCAAAGGATTTAGTTCTACCTAGTCTGATCTACTAGTCTAACTAGTAATTTCTTAGAATATGATTTTAGTGTGAATGTCCCAAGATTTTAAAGCAGTATACACTTTGGTATCAACTTTCTGTTTAGATGTTGCTTTGGAAACTTGATGGCTTCGAAAGTTAAAAATGTGATCTCCTGCAGACATTTGCCTTTGACCATGACCAGACCCTAAGAACCTTGACATAGACCTGACCCTTGACCTCTTCTAAAAACCAACCAATTAAAAAGGACTACAAATTATAGGAATCCAATGTCATTTTTGGTATCAAAAGGCAAACAAATGGGTGCAGTTCTTACTAGATATTTTTGATGTGAAGTGGCATGACCAAGCAGAACATGTTTCTCCAGCCCTCATATCATCAACTGGATAGAGGTCCTCATCATCCACCGGGTCCAGATTCCATTGGCTCAAGCGAAGACATCTCAAGGCACCTCTTGATGGTCTCAAAAGACCCCCAGTACAAACCTGTTTACTAAAGAACAAAAGAGTGACGTGACCAACAAAAGGATAAATGATAAAAGGCCCTCATCCCGACGTCTTGAGAGATCGACCAGAACGTTTTAGGGACCAACCACTAACTTCCAGCTCAAGCCCTAGTATGAATGTATGCTTCCAAAAATGCTCGCTCTAGCTCGTCATATTTTGTAAGGCATTACACCAGTGAAGTAGAACACTAGTGGTGCATCTAAGTGAATTTCACTGAACAGAGAACATACCTCCCATTGCACCCGGGCCAGCAGGACCACCACTTGTTCCAGGCAGCCGAGGGGGTCCACCGACAGGCACAGGTGTTTGCACAACTCTGCAGATGAGTTTTTCTCAGAATTTTTATACAAACATAAAGAAACTCATCAGAATGAGCTGCTCATACACAATGAGTCCATGTTTTAGAATTCAAAAATTTGAAGGGAGAAAAAAAAATACCAAAAAATATTGAGCATATTGTGTGGTAGTTTACCTTACAACTCTGAAAGATATTCCCAATATCTTTCAGAGTAAAAACCTAATGAAAAAAATTAAAATTAATCAACAAATAAATGAATTTTGCAATTCTTTTTGAATGATAGAAATTTCCATATCTATGCAAGATACTGAGATTTCCATAATTTAGTTCTTCATGTTTTGTCAATTACAAAGTTAATGGCTTCACTTGCAAGGAAAGTCATTATTTTAATGAAAACATAGCTCTTTTGCATGGTCTCATTTTTAGGTAGGAGCAACTCGTTTATTACTGTACTTAATTACAAAATAACACAAAGACATATGATTCAGAAATGGCAGTACGTTAGATAAGAGATATTTGTATTTGTCAATTATTTTCATCCAAAAGTTATTTAAAAATTTTGTTTCAAATTTCTTCAAACAGTTGCAGTCAGAGTGCTCTCTGACTGGTAAAACTGTTTCCCGAGAAGACAATCAGAGTGCCCTGATTATCTGCAAGGGGAGGTATCAATTATTTGCATCCCAAAGTTCTGCAAAAATTTTGTTCAAAATTTCTTGAACAGTTTCAATCAGAGTGCTCTCTGACTGGTAAAACTGTTTCCTGAGAAGACAATCAGAGTGCCCTGATTATCCGCAAGGGGAGTTATCAATTATTTACATCCAAAAGTTCTGCAAAAAATGTGTTCAAAATTTCTTGAACAGTTTCCATCAGAGTGCTCTCTGACTGGTAAAACTGTTTCCCGAGAAGACAATCAGAGTGCCCTGATTATCTGCAAGGGAAGACTTTTCTTGTATGACTTTATTGGAATCTGAATCATACACCTTTGTGCAGGAATGGGACGGATCTTGGGACAAAAGGGAAATTGATTCACCACACAGGGAGAAGTGTGGGTTAAAGTAAACACAAGTCAAAGTGGTTATTTCACTATACAAGGAGAAGTATAGATATTTCACCACACAAGGGTTTGTAAGTAGTTCACAACACAAGGAGAAGTGTCATTTACCAGAGTGTAAGGAATGGGTAGATCACCACACAGGGGAAAGTGTGAGTAATTCACCACAGGGGAAGTATGTGTAATTTACCACACAAGATCATTGGCACACCCCTGAAACATTGACTAATTTACAAAATTAATGTTTACCTCGACTCCTTAAATGTGCTTTCATAAACACAAACTATTTCAGGCATTTTGACAAACAAGGAAATGTTTAGATGATTTACGGCACATGGGAAGTGCAGGTATAAAAATCATATCACTCTCGGGGGGAAATATGAGTAGATCCCCATCCAGCCTAGAAGAATATATTATGATATATTCACAACACAAGTGGAAGTGTTGGTTATGGGACCGGTGGTTATTCACCACACAAGTGAAAGTGTTGGTAACTTACCATAAAGGGGGAGTATTGGTAATTTACCACACAAGTAAAAGTGTTGGTAACTCACCACAAAGGGAAATATTGTTAATTTACCACACAAAAGTATGGGTAAATCACCAGATCATTGGAACACACCTAAAATGAATACAAAAGTGACTAAATAAAATACACCTCAGAACTGAAGTCAAATTTTCTTTGACACCTAATGAACCTACATAGACACTAAAGTGTCCCCTATTTCAGGCATGCAACTCTGTATTTTGGTAAAAGATTTGACATTTCCAGAAATCCAAGCACAGCAGGAATTTGTACTGTGTTTTTCAATTTTCAATGGCTGAGAAAACCAGAACCATAATAATCAGCTGACCAGCTGAAAAGTTGCATGCCTGCTAATTGCTGATGTATGAGATGGGCGAAAACCCTGCTAAAAACCCCAGTGGGGAAAAAAGGGGGGTAAAGTCCCATCCGGTTCCAATCTATGGCAGCCAAGTTTGTCAACTCCATACATCAGCATACACCTAAATTGAATGAGCTAAATGAATGTACAAGAGAAGTGATAGAAACATAACTAACTAAGCCTTTGACAACATTTCAATTTGGAACTTTAACATGGATGATTCACCATACAAGCGAAGTATGGGTAATTCACCACACAAGGGGGAAGTATGGATAAATCACCACAAGTGAAGTATAGGTAATTCACCACACAAGGGGAAGTATGGATAAATCACAACACTGGGGATGTGCACTTTTCAATCTTGAAGACAATGATGCTCTTTAAGAAAAGCCTTCATTATCTTGGTGGAATTACATTAAACCTTCAGATCCATCCCAGATACAATGTAGTTACAAATTAAAAGCTACAAATAACACTAAATTTCTATTAATAAATACGGCATCTCCACTGGTGATGGACTGCAACTTGAATGAAGACTTGACACTCTCTGTCTGGATTACTTGATCTGTAGATGATGAAAGAAAGGAAACATAAAAAAGAGTAAGTATTTATGTGGAGAAAACTATTAATTAAACCATACAAAATACATCAGACCACATTTTCCTCAAGCAGCGCTCTTCCTTAACAGTGGTCAGCTGGTCAGATGCCAGTTAAAACACCTGAGGACCAGTCAAACTTTACTCTCAAGTGCCTGGCTGGCTACTTTGGTGTTGAAAAACATCTCTATTTCATTTGAAATATGGACTAGTGAAATAGCTGATGCTAGACTAGTTAAATGACAAGCTAACTGACCCTGCTGTCACTAAAAAGCCAAGGGTAAACTCTGGCAAGGTATGATAGATAATTGATTTTTGGAAGAGCAAATCAACTCCAATCCAATGCCAGTAGTTTTAAATAAACACACTTCATAAATAGCAATTGAACATTTCAACAGAGACAGTGGTCAAGTTTTCAAGAAACAATCAACAACGGCTTACACTATTACAGGGATTTTTGTACACGCCTAGAGTAGGTTCAAAGTGTAGCATGATTTTGCAAACTAGAACAAAAAATCGAGTTGGGGAAACATTGTCGTGTACATGGCATTATTTCAGAACAACTGGTACAGGTATGTCAAAACAGGGGTGAGATTTGGTGTATTTGAAAATTCATGAAAACTGGCTACAGGGCTTGGGTTCCCCCTTGTTCTAGACCTCGAACCTCCCGCAATGTTTCAATTCAGGATGTTTAGAGAGTCAGTGAATGACCAGGACTCGATTTCACAAAGAGTTAAGATTGATCTTAAGTGCAGATCAGTCTTAATTGCTAAGCAAAGTGTGATGTCACAATCCAAATTACCATGGTGATACTGACAACTCATCTTAAGATGAATCTTAGAGCTTTGTGAAATCGACCCCAGAAACTATAATGTGAAGAATTTCTTTTTTTACTTCTTTTGAGAAAATCCTGAAATCAGGAATAATTCTAAAAAGTCACATGCCTGTCATAAGTTAAAACTTCAAATGTGAAGTCTTCTCTGGGCTTCCAATCTTGAACTCAAGAGCTCTACATGGGATTTCTATGCCACACAATGAGGTAAACACCTGCAGTTTGGCACAGCAATGTTGTTTTTCAATTCTCACCAGTAAAAAAAAAAGTTGCTGAAAAACTCTAAAGGGGAAAATCAGCTGATCAGCTGTAAGTTGCATGTTTGACATCTAAGAGTGGACCCCAAATGTTTCAAGTTTTCCTTAGAGTTATTGAACATAACTTTTTAATCACTACCAAAATATGTCCTACCTTTTATTTTTGTAAGTTGATGGATATTTCCAGGCAGCTGCAACTCTGTATGAAGATCCGACACTCTCTGTCTGGATTGGTGCATCTGCAGAAGATGAAAACAAGAAATGTAGAAAAAAAATTAACATATTTGTTGAGTAAACTAAAATATATTGACACACTCTTTCTTAAAGGTCAAGTAAAACCTTGTGACAATGCACTCAGTTGAAACATCAAAAACCTAATTTGTGGGAAAGTTGTACAAATATTATCCATTATTTTATGAGAATTGTTTGTTTTCCCGTAAAAAGGGGCTCCAATCCAATGTCATTTTCAGTATTGTGATGCACTTATTTTCCAGTAAACAAAGTCCTTACGAAAAGAGGGACAAAATTATAAGTCTCTAACTTCACGTTAAGCCAAGTGTTTGATACCCTTAAAGTTCGGTTTTTGTCAAAGTCCAGAAACAGTCGATGACGTCACATTTCAAATATAAACGCTCTGTACATTTTTGTGCACAGAAGTTTTTGTTCGGTCCTGAATTTTGATGATGTTCAATCCAAACGGCATAGAATTTGATGTTTTGACTGGTGCACAAGATCCAGCTCTTTGAAATTTACAAACCCATTTGTTTTTGATGTCCGATGGAGTCATGTTTCAAATTTCATTCTGAGAGACTGTCAAATAAAATCACATTTCACTTCATCTATTGCAAAATGAGTGCATCACAAAACAAGTTTGACCTTTGAGCCCCTCTTTAAAAAGAAGGAAGAAGTAACACATGCAAATGTTGTAATCACATGCTCCTGCAGCATGAGCATGTCAAGGTAAAAACTGATGTAGCAAATGCGTTACATTTGCAGTCTATTAATTTTGTGCAATCTGAGGAATGAACTTTCTGAATGTCTCAAACATAACTGG
This sequence comes from Pisaster brevispinus, assembly GCA_023634235.1. NCBI lineage: Eukaryota > Metazoa > Echinodermata > Asteroidea > Forcipulatida > Asteriidae > Pisaster > Pisaster brevispinus. The sequence continues at coordinate 12,023,888 of JAMKCF010000017.1, forward strand.
GTTAATTGTTTGGTTTACCCATTATGTTATCGCTACTTTAAGGTCATGAAATGATTTTCAGTATGTTTGACATTTTGAAAATTCAAACATGATGAGAATTTTCTTAGAGAGGAGGATAAATTCCCATCCTCTAGTTTTCAATAATCACACCATACACAGAACTTGTGAAATTCTATCAAATTCAGTGGTCCGATTTTAGTGAAAACAAAATCCAACAAAAATGGTTTATAAACTATCTGGGATTTCATGCGAATTCATAATGAACTTATTTCAGTTGTACATGTAGCAACTGAAATAAGAAATAGAGATTTTGGGGGCCTCCAAATGTCATGTCCTTGACTTTTTAAGTATTTAAGACAAAATTATTTATCTGAAGGATTGGAACAAGTTTGAACTTTGTTATGAGATACCAGATTAAACCAATCGCTATTTACAGGCATGCAAATGCCATTTGTGAAAAAAAAAGAGGAAAGTGCTAGACAGAGCAAGTCTTGATTACGTTTTTCAATTTTTCAAGCTTAGAAAAAAAAGAAGAAAAAAAAGGAACAGGCCTGGAATTACATGAAGGCCACGAAGGCCCTGGACTCTGTTGCCCCTGGTCTAGGGCTTCAACATTTTTATTGATGTCCAATGGAAGTGCCCTCTTCAAAATTTGAAATGGCATTGCCCTCTCAAAATATCAAAATACAATTCCTGTACTTTGTCTTTAAATATAGCTCATCAAAAACAAGGGAAACTTTTCAAGAGGGGAATTAAAAAAGAGTTCATCATACCTTTGATTGCATAGTAGATCCATTGAGTCAACTCCTCAAGGTGTAGTTCTGGATTCTGTCTGCAAGTGGGGGTGACTCTCAAGGAGGCTTGAGCAGAGGGTTTGGTCGACTCTGAGTGTTCACTTCTCCAAGGGGTTTACCAGCAAATGATCACCCAGCTCCTTGAGTTCATCATGGTACCTTCATCATCTCAGGATTCTGTTATGTAATGAGAAAATTCAATATCATGATGCATGGTCACAGTATATCTTTGGCACACAATGCTACAGTGTAAGTATTCTTAGGCAGTTTGTGTGAAAGTGCTGATCACATTTTGTGGAATTTATCCTAAGCGTTTTCCCTGGCTGATGAACTGATCGAGGTAGCAAACATTCAAATTGATGATTGAAGCAAAACAATTTACGCAATACGCAAGTAGTCAATTAACACAACAAAATCAATAGCATTTTCCCGTATAACTGACTGTGGACCCCTCACAAAATGCCAGCTATAAACTCTGAGGACCAGCCAATTATATTCTGACCAAGTGGTCCTGCTGGCTAATCTAGTTCATTATTTCCAAAAGCTAGGTGCAAACCACTGACTGTACTGCTTGTTTGTACCTTTTAAAAAACTCAAGTACTATACAAAAGGACCAGTGAAAAAGCTGGCGAACTATGGACCTCATGCATCAATGCCAACACGCCCCATCTTTGAGGTAAAACGATGGTGAAACAATAGAAAAATGCACAGCTATTTATGCATGGCACGCAGATCAGCCAGTGAGCAACCACCTTTCGAACTCAACAGTCAAGGGTGCCCTACTGAAAAAGTTAAAGTCAAACTCTAATCTAATAGCTATAAAGGAAATAGCTCTTTTAAATGACACAAAAGGACACTTTTTATCAATATTCCCTTAAAGGCAAATTTTCACAGCGAGCTGGCGATATGGGTAAAATATGAGGTACATGTAGGTGGTCACTGAAAGTAGCCAAGTGGGATGCCTCATATTTGAACGGGAAGGAGAAACAATGTTTGTCATACTAGGGCTCGAAATTAACATTGGACGGCAGGTCCGAGGCCAGTGATTAGAGCCAGTAAACTCATGACTGGACAAGCCAAGTGGTCTTGTGTTTTTCAACTGAATAAAATATCTTGTGTAATATCTTTGTGACAAAATTTAAACTATGAATCTGGTAAATATCTTTCAAGTCTGATGAGTATTGAAGTATGCTTACATTGTACATGTACATGTAAGACAAATGAGATTGATCTTCTGTTATTGCTTATAAGTGCTTGTTCAACTCATTTTTGATTTCAGTCTTGTTAAATTAATTCTATAGTCCAGTAAAGATTTTGAGCTACGAGTCTTGCGGTCTTGTGGATTTTCCACCCAAATGTTAGCTCTGCTTACCTTCAGTTTCTTGAGATTGCTAACGCTCATGCTTGGAGACTTGGGCGGAGAGTCAGTTGATTCAGTGGGTGCACTACTTCTCTCCATTTCATGGGGGATTCAAAGACATCCTGCCAAGGGTGATCCAGCTCCATGATTTCAAAGGGGGCCCCTCTAAGAAACATCTCAAGTTCCTGTTTCATCACTGATGTATTTATCTGTTGTAAAGGAAAAGGATATGAAATAATAAATACACGTAGGCCCAACTTAACAGTTGTAACAGCTTGTAATCATGGGGTTTTGTGTGTTTTTTTTCTATACATGAGTACCAACCAACTACAGTCTTTCCTGTAGTAATTCATTCAACATTTAAGAAATTACAGTAGAATAGAGTACACAAATCCTGGTTTTTCTCCGTCACAAATTTGAAAAAAAAAAACCCTAAAACAAACAAACAAACAAACACCCCAACAAACACAAAAACAGGCCTGGAATTACACAGAGGCCATTAAGGCCTTGGTGACCCTTTAAAAGATTTCCCAAAATTTTAAGATTTTCCAATGGAAATGCCCTTTGCAAAATGAAATGACCTTGCCCTCTCAAAGATGAAATTCCAGGCCTGAAAATGGGCTGCATAATATCACAAGTTTTTGCCTTTATTTATTGATCTCTATTAAAACAAAACAGCTGCACACATTTGTTGAAATACCTAAGGTGCATATTTTAGCTGTTAATATTATCAATTCAGTAGTACTCAAGGTCCCAGACTATGTTTCACAGGTCCTTTGATCAATTTAAGAAGCTTTGCAATGACCCCATGCAGTGCACTTACTTCGTCACACGGGAAGCTGTCTGCCATGCGATGCTTGGCATTTTGGGAGTCAAATGCAAAGTAAAAATTATAGTAAACATGTAATCACCGTGTCGCCTAAATTGTGGCACTACACTGTATAACACTCAGTCCCGAACATTTACTCCCAAAATGGCGCAAGCAAGATTATTGTTGACATGAGGTGAATTGGGTCAATAGGATTATTAAGCAAAGTACATGTACTCCAAGTGGGATAAAGTTCTGTTTTTGAGCACAATATACATGTACAGGCCTGAGATTTCATCTTTGAGAGGGCAATGCCACTTTCATTTTGCAAAGGGCACTTCCAATGGAGAATCCTTAAGTCTATGGGAAACTTTTGGAGGGACACAAGGCCAAGACCAGGGGCAAGAGAGGCCATGGCCTCTGTGGCCTCTGTTTAATTCCAGACCTGCATTATGATGACTCTACACACTAAGTCTTTAACCCTGACACATGTTCAACTCACATTACAACTTTTACAATGTTCTACAGGCACTGCCCAGGTGGGGTGAATTTCATGTAATTTCTTTTTAAAATGCAAAAAAATAGTTAGTGGCTTGACGTTCCGACCCTAGCAGAGTCTTTCTCGAAGGCTAAATGACAAGACTACAAACATAAACAGGTATACTGGTGTAACAAAAACATTTTTAAAATGTGTTTAACAACAAAACCATGGAAGCTTGATTTTCCTGTATCTAGTCCTTCATAGAAATATGAGGAGAGCTATGATAAACTTAACTGTAAGCCTGTGCATTAACCATTATTTCTGTAAATGTGTGAATGTTTCTGAAACGGTCTGCTACATGTTCACATGTAAACTGTCTGTTTTACAAACAAATTTAGAGTTAAAAAGAATAGTTTACGACCGAGCCTGTGATCAAAACATCACAGCATTTCGACAATGAGTAGTCAGTCACCCGTAATTTTTTAAAACATTTTAAAACTAAATAAACACAAAAAGAAACAAATCTTACATTTTACTGTCATTTTTTGTTCATCCAGGGTATTTCAAATATTTTGTTATCATTTTGGTAAAATAACGCTAACATCATATGCGTGCAGTTTTTGTAAACAAGCAAAATTTCTGAGGAACTATGCTCTGGATCATACTGCTGATGGTGATGGCTTATTGTGCGATACCAGTAATGACAATGCTGTGTGTGGCTTTAGTGGGTGCACCAGCCATGATTTTTTTAGAATAGGCAGTGATCCATCATTAAAAAAAAAGGGTGCTACCCCTATAACAGTTTCCATTATCTCACTACTTTGCATGCTACAATACAAGCAAGAACCATCGTATGCTAGAAGAAAGCACTTTCATAAACAAGGCAACACAATGAGAGCATGCCCTCTGCTGGTGAAATATAGTGCATTTTGCGATATCACACAACTTGAGAACTATTAAAGACTAGAAGTAGTCTGCTCATGAAATAAGATTCTCCCAAATTTGATAACAGTTTGATAAAATGATGTGAGGGCTAAAGCTGTGTACAGCAAGGGTTGTTGGTAGTTCGCGCTGTGGAAAGCACATGGTTGGCAAGGTTTTATAGCCAGGATTTGGTAAAAGTTTTAAAGGGTGTCCAAATTTGATGGATATTTTAAAACTGGGAGTACAAAATTTTCACTTATTATTACATAAATGACAGATAAAAAAGGGTGTCCAAATTTAAAACAGGGTGTCCAAAAGACACCCAGACACACCTCTGGCTAACACTATGATGGTTGGTGACGCACATAACATATACCTCAGAAAAATTTGTATTTTTTTAATAACTTATTTACCAAAAACTACACAATGCAGGCTTTGTTTTAATATAATGATAACATGTAGGATTACCCTAGACAAATATTGATAGGATTAATTTACAGTAAAAATTTCAAATGTTTTCTTCCTTGTTAAATTGTTTTTGGTTTTGTTTTTTTCTCCAGGGTGATCTCAAAGACAAAGCCAAAATGCTGTGATGAAAACACAAGTAGTTTTTTTCTGCTGGCAGCCAAAATCTAGTTAGGGCTATTGAAACATTGTCATTACTAGCCCTGCTGTAGTGCTGGCTACCACGACAATCTACTTATTAATAGCTAAAATAAGTTTTGTGATATTGGTCCATGCACTGCTTGAATGCTACCTTCTATTAATACAGAGATTTGGAACTGTAACCTGAAAATTACTAGTATTAATTAGTAATGTGTCTAAGTAGAGATTGGAATCACACATGGACCCCATTAGAGCTTTCAAAGATAGAACAATGATTTACAAGCAAAATATTACAATTAATTTAGTTTGATTGTAAATGTATGGAGCTGAAATCTTAGCACCTCTCATCAGCATTCACCAAGGGTGACAAAATGCCTGACACATTATGTTTGGAAGGAGAAGCACAATAACATCCTCAAATAAAAAAAAGGTTGGCTACTTTTTTGTTATGATCCTTTCTGCGAAATATTTTTCATACACAAAGACCTAAAAACATTTTCCAATCAACAGACAATTTATATAACAATTTTTGTTTGGGTGATGACAAATTGACTAGAAAGGGATTTGGACAGATCTGCAACCTCTGGATTACCAGGTCAGCGCTATACCAACTGAGCCATTGAGCCAAAGAATTATGGTGGTATCCTCAATTTGTCAATATCTTAGTTTGGAGGTGCCAGCTCAGGTGAGACTGAGAAGTTACAACCTGAAACTGTAATTTAACCAAGAATCACACCTAAGTTTATGGCATACAGAACAGCAGTAAAGGGACCACCCTTTGCTTTGGGGAAGTGACTTTTTATTTCAAACACCAGGGAAATTGATAATTTTAACTCACATTTTGGATGTTAACATATTCTTCAGGGTACCATATTTTTCGTTCAACCCCGCCCCCCCTCCCCCCCAATTTTTGTTTAAAATAAATAAATAAAATACAAAAATTAATCATTCTATCAATAACAAAACATAAAACAAAATATCAAATAAATTAATAAATAAGCCCTAGCTAGACAATAAAATTACAACAATGCTTCGCAAATGATCAAATTGAAGAAAAAAAACCAACGAAAACCAATGCTCCAGAAAGACATTTAACATAAAAAAGAAATGCCACATATGGAACACCATATAAAATGCTTTTTCAGTGGAAAATTATTGCAACCCGTTTTGTTCACTTTTTTTGACACTTGTCGAGTATTAATAATAAGTCATTGGCCATGTTTACATGCGTGGTCGTCCATTCCATCCAATCCGACCAAACCAAATTTTAAAAGTCAATTGAGTGACGATATTTCCTTGGTTTTTTCCACTTTTTTACAATTTCCTCTTTTAATGCCATACGTAAAATTTCAGCTAAAATTTACAATCACTAACAGTAACACTTACGTTAATCAACTATATGCGGTGGAAAACAAAACAAACGTGTTCATCATGCGTGTCATGCTGGCCGAAGGTTCGGAAAAAATAAAATGGCCACCGCCCTCCAGGAACCCAGAATGCAGTGCGAATAATCATCGGTTAAAAATGTGTCTTTTTGGAAGAAAACAAATAGGACGAGAAAAACACAATTTATATCAAAAATAACGGTTAAAAAAACAAACGAAAAACTTACCAGAATGTTCTTCAATACTTGTAGAATGTGCCAACTTGTCCATGTGGATCAAAAAGTGCAATTTTGGGTGGTTTTCCAGTCGTCCGGAGCTTGAAAATTTTCCTCACGTGTGTTAGAGATTAGCGCCATCTTTTGAAATGACCGCATCTCACCTCAGCGAGGCTCCCAAAACAAAAACCTACGCCAAGATCATCAAGTTCATAAACATTTTTTATAAAGTTTATTCAAAGCTACTTTTCACCTTCATAAAATACATTTCAGTCAAACACTTTAACTAGTAGGCCCCTATTGCTGATTTCCATATTTGACAGCGAAATTGTTTATTCCCAACAATAACATTCTGGCAGGCGGAGGAATATTATTTTCTGGAATAGCTATTAGGACCATAGAGCAACCTTGCTCTATGTTAGGACATAGCACAAGTTCATTTGGGGTGTTTCCTTATATTTCTGATGGGATCCAACAAGGTGCTCTATTTCCCGTTTCCATGTAATTTCTGATGTATATGCACAGCCTGCTATTATTTCAAGACAGTTGAGGACACAATTATATGAAGTTAAAATTCAAACAGGGGTTTGAAGGACGTCCACTAATCTGATACCTTTTAAGCTATAGAATCAGTTATTATTGCTGTTGTGCACATGGGTACTTTGGTGGTAGCAACATAGTACTGTATCGTGAGGGGTCTTATGAAAGGGATGAGGTCAACTCATTTTATGAAAATTTAAATGATCCTTATATATAGGTTTAACCCTTCCATTTTTATTGTTCTTAAATCCCCGCCCCCGACTTCAATCACTCATAACCCCTCCCCCATTTTGATCAATACCTAGTACCCCCTCTAGATCATTCTTATACCTGACCCCTCTCAATTTTGTATCATTAATTCCCCCTCCCCGATTACATCATTCCTAATCATCCTTCACCCCCTCGTTTCTAATCATTCTCATTTGACACCCCCCCCATTTCTGATCATTCTTATTTGACACCCCACAAATTTGATCTTTCTTATTTGACACCCCCAATTTTGATCATTACTTTACACCCCCTTCATTTTGATTATGCTTATCTTGCACCTGCCCCCTCCCAATTTTGATCATTCTTATACCGATATCCCCACCCACCCCCATTTTATTTCCAAATCAGACAATATGCATTAGCATTTCTCAGTGTTCAATTCAGTTTGTATTTCTTTTAGATTCCGTCTTCTCCCATCATCTCAGTATCTTTCCTAAATAACCTTTCCTAAAATAATGAAAACAAAACAAAAGCCAAACAATAAAAGACCAATAACAACCATCTCATCAAATTTGAAACTTATTTTATTGTTCGTGTTAAAAGAAAACACAGAGTGACAAAGTAGAATTGTGCATTTACTATTTGATAGCTTTGACTGTAGGTATGTGTAAACCATTTTGTTAAAAAACATTGTGTTTATTATATTTTTTAAACTACATGATTAATGAACAAATTTTTAAAAACCAAAGTACTTTTTCTTGCTGGAACTTCGACCTTGGCTTTATATTAAGCCATCAAACATTATCTGTAAAACTTGTGACTACACTTAGGCATTCTCAAATAGGGCCCAGTGTAAATTATGGGGCATTGTGGACCCAAATTTGGGCAGTTTGGCCAAAGCTCGCTGAATTGAAACAAGGTCCTTGGAATGTTATTAACTTGGTGTTTATCTTTTAATAATAATAATAATAATAATGCTTCTTAAATAGCGCGCATATCCGTCACTCAGTGACGCTCAAGGCGCTTCAACATTAAGTATTTTCCTGCAAGGTACATGTATGTGGGGGCTATGTTTCAACTATAAGACCTACTCCTGCTGTGGCGCAATATGCTGCTGATCAAACCAGGAACACCGGGGCGAACCCCTTCTCTTTTCGATAAAAAAGTGCACTGGGTTCTTTTACGTGCGTTACACAACTCACGGGACCAACGGCTTTACGTCCCATCCGAAGGGCGAAGCACCATGGTTAAGTGTTTTGCTTAAGGACACAGGTGTCACAACTGGGACTCGAACCCACAATCTGCTGATCAGAAACACCAGACTTTGAATTCGGTGCTCTTAACTGCTAGGCCATGACACGCCACTTTTTGTTTTAAAAGTTCTAACGTGCAATCTTGGGCATTCTAAATGGTTTTATCTGTACAACATTTCTGAATTTGATCAGATGTCAAAATAATATATGTATAGATATTTATGGATATGTTTGTGTTTGTTCTTGTTTATGCCTCTGACGAAGGTCCGGTCTGGATCGAAAGCTAAGGCCATCTCCCCTACTAATATTGTATATATATTTATATATAATTACATTTTGTTTTGCATATCAGCCTGCAGTTTGCACATATCGGGCTAATATGCTAGCTTGTGCATGGGGAGAACCATAGACAACAGCTGACTGCATCTTTCAATTTTGTTCAACCAGGCTATCTTCCTCTTACCCCTTTGGGGGTGGGGCTTACATTTGGCGATCTAATTAGCAAAGGGGCATCTGGACAACACATCATGTATAGCCAAATGATGTTCATCGCCTTTTGTCCCAGAACCACACTACATAAAAAACAGGAACCAGCCACAAGCAATATATACACCACATGACTTTCTAGCTGGTAACCTGCTTCAGTTGAGTGGTCAGCAAACTCCTATACTTTACGGCTAAATAAAATTTGGCCCTGAGCTTAAAACGGTCCAACCCTAGCCTGTCTCCCAGTCAGACTGGCACTGAGTTCATAACGGTCCATCCCTAGCCTGTCTTCCAGTCAGGCTGGCACTGAGTTCACAGTGATCCATGTCTAGCCTGTCTCCCAGTCAAACATGGCACTGAGTTCATAACGGTCCAACCCTAGCCTGTCTCCCAGTCAGACTGGCACTGAGTTCATAACGGTCCATTCCTAGCCTGTCTTCCAGTCAGACTGGCACTGAGTTCATAACGGTCCAACCCTAGCCTGTCTCCCAGTCAGACTGGCACTGAGTTCATAACGGTCCATCCCTAGCCTGTCTTCCAGTCAGGCTGGCACTGAGTTCACAGTGATCCATGTCTAGCCTGTCTCCCAGTCAAACATGGCACTGAGTTCATAACGGTCCAACCCTAGCCTGTCTCCCAGTCAGACTGGCACTGAGTTCATAACGGTCCATCTCTAGCCTGTCTTCCAGTCAGGCTGGCACTGAGTTCACAGTGATCCATGTCTAGCCTGTCTCCCAGTCAAACATGGCACTGAGTTCATAACGGTCCATCCCTAGCCTGTCTTCCAGTCAGACTGGCACTGAGTTCATTACGGTCCATCTCTAGCCTGTCTTCCAGTCAGACTGGCACCAAACTCACAGTGAGCCATCTCTAGCCTGTCTACCAGTCAGATTGATCATGATCTTCCTCCGTTGTGATCAGGTCGATGATAGCTTGCATGATGTGGCCTTCCGTACAGCCCTGACCCCATTGGATCATTCCAGGCTTGTTGATCTTCTGCCTCAGCACTTTGTCAAGCTCTTGACGAAGATCCTGAGCAAAATAAAAAAAAATCAACAAAATGTTTAACCAAAATATTGTTCACCAGGTAAATTTTATTCATAACTAGACGCCAAGGCCAATTTGTACATTCAGTTTGCAGTAACACCATGTTTATATATCTACTTCAGCTACTACTTTTGCTTAGTGGATCGAGGGGACTCCTCATTATTAACTACACTACTGGAGAGTGAGTTCTATAATGGCCTCAACGTTTCGGCTAGCCTGCTCTAGTCATCGTCAGGAGACTGAAGAGCGTTTGAGGTGCTGGTCTCTTTAAAGGGATTCAGAGGTTTCAGTGTAGAGTCAGCACTGCTCTGACAACAAATAATGTTAATGTTGCTGCACGTCGCCATCTTTTTACCTGAATGTAATGCCATTAACTGAGGTCTGCTACCAGTAACGAGTAGGAATGATCCAGTGGCCGACTCGGGATAGCCACCATGCTGATTTCATGAGCTACCCAAACGACATGGGGGAGACCCAGAGCCGACTTTTATTTTATTTTATTTTTTTTTTTGGGGGGGGGGAGCTTCTGGGATGTGAATCAGATTTAAATAAAGATTGGAAGACACAAAGTGTACAGGCACAAAAGCTGTACGATAATCTTCTATCTCACCTTGACAAGATTTGCGATTGTTGCCGATGCATGGAACTTGATGTGATCATCAACGGTGATCGTCTCATGGCCGTCTTCAGTTGTGACTCCGATGTTCCCACCGAAAAACAACAAGGGATAGGGCTCTACAGCACTGGTATCATGCAGAAACACCTAGAGTGGGGAATAGAGATTCAAGATTGTGATAAATCTAGGTGTCTATGGTTAGTTGTCTTGCTCAAGAACACAAGTGTCATGATCCTGGCCCAATTTCATAGAGCTGCTTAACGGCCGATTTTGTGCTTACTGCGCTATTTCTATTTCACAGCGCTGCTAACAGTAAGCACATGAAAAGGCATGCTAACCTTCCAGTGCTTACTGTATTTTCTTGCTAACCTATGAAACACGCTTACTCTTAAGCAAATTTGTCTGCTATAGTTGGCACGAAAATGTGCTTACCCTTAAGCAGCACTATGGAGAGCTGATTAAGCATAAAATTGTGCCCAACTACTTTTTGCTAAACAGCTTTATAAAAAATGGGCCCAGGAACTGAACTCATATTCTGACAACACTCGCTCCAATTTTTGCATCCCTATGGAGACCTCATTTGTTCTTTCCATTGTCCATGTAGAAATCTTCTGTGGAGATGTATTGTTCCCATTGTTTTTTGTCTCCATATAGCCAATAAATAAAACACCAGAATGCGAGTCCCGTGCACTAGACTGCTCGAAAGTGGACCCAGTCTCAAATAACTGACGGAAAAGTCTGCTCCTGTTTAGAATCTCAACTCTGAAAAATGCTTTATCTGAATTAGAGCTACGGCTACGGCTCGACTGTTGTTATGAGTGTTGCTAAGGGCATCCTATACTTCATCGCATGATGACGTGGCGGTCCAGCCATAGCCGTAACCGTAGCTGCTAGTTTGGACATGTTCTTACACTGGAAGATTTCATCTTGAGGTGGTAGATGATCCAGTTTGACGGGAATTGACTCTCATCGGAGTTGACTGACTTTGGATGGATCTTGACTTTGCCATCTTGAGGTGTTATAATCTTGGCTGGTCTACAGGGGTAAAGACATATATATATATATATTGTAGGTTTTTAGCAAAATATTTATGAAACTTGTTTACATTGAGAGATTTTTAACAGTAGGTAAAGTCTTCCAATCCGAAGGATATCTGAAAGTGCCTCAGGTAGGGATCGAACCCACCACCTTCATTGTTTTCATAGTAGAAGTCAACATATAGAAGATAGCCACCAGAGATGGGAATCATTGGTTGCAGGTCCACATCCTACCCACCACCTTCAGTAACTGTATTGCAGATGGTGGGTTGAAGTCAACATATAGAAGATTGCCACCTAACATAGGAATTGATGGTGGCTGGTTCACATCCTACCTGTATTTCCCGGCTCGTCTGTTGAATGAGTTCCCCTTGACCTCAGCCACGTTCGGGTACAGACCCGAGCATAAGATGGCTTTGATGAGCTGTCGATTCCCTGTGCGGAAAAAAGTGTACACATTTTTTACTTCACTGTGCTAGCTCCAACATGCTGTCAGTGCCACGAATGAACAGTCTTGTTGAACCTGAAGTATCTCAAATGATTGAAACTAGATCTAGCAATGGACATTCAATCAATTAGGTCGCAACTGGGGTGGGGGGCGTCCTTCATCAGCACATGGCCATCTGATTTTCTTCCTACCAGTCGGATTGATTCTTCATGCAGCAGCGCCCTCTGCAGTCAAACTCCTTGGAATACCTCTCAATTGGACACATATGATTTGTTTGCAGATCTCATTATTATGCAGCAAGTTACAGAGAAGGCAAAATCTCAGAATTCACTTCACTTTTTTTCAAGTTACTGTCATACACAACTGGGGGTGATCCAATCGAACTGACTAACAAAAGTTATCAATGAAAGATTTGTCAGCTTAAACTCTTTTTGATAATTTAACACCAGTGCCAATTGTCCTCAGAAGCAAAGTATTTCCCGTCTGAAATGTTACAATGAACAAACAAATTGTCTACTAACTGACCTAATTCACAACACGGAGCACACTTCTACGCGCCTATCCTGTCCACCAAGGAGTTACTATCAACATGAAGGAAATGGTTGACATGCATTATGCGGAGGTGCGTTCCGCGTTGTGCGCGGTCAGCACTCAATTTCTCATTACCAACTTTGTATACTAACTCTAACTTTATCTGAGTTCAAGGTGTGAGTTTCCGAGTCATCTTCTATGAATGTTTGCAGTAATTGTGAAGTTGATCTCTGTACCTGAGTTTTTATTTGCAGCAGGCTGCTTGCAGGACTTGTGTTGAACAAAACCAAGAGATGCCAGCAGCTCACAAAACTGTGTCTTCATGTTATCAAGCATCTGGGAATTCAGAAACAAAAAACGCCCCAATATAAACAATTTACAAATATTGGATGCCTATGAGTGCATTAACACAGAATATAATCAAGAGCTGAAATCTGGACTATTCCATTTCAGCAGGCAGAGCTGAAAAAATGGAATAGTCCAGATTTTACCGAGTGATCATATTCTGCAACAATGCAGGAATGAAATGAGTTCAATATTTGCTTCACAGATTTTTGTCATTCGAAATTTGTTCACAATAAACACAGAAATAGAAACAGAAACTTGTCCAACCCACCCTCTGCAATTTCTAAAAGCCCTTCTAAACAATGTGAACAACTCCAATGTAGAGACTTTGGGGGGGGGCGGTGGTAAAAACTCTACCTTTAATGTTGTAACAGCCATGAAGTTTCTCCAGCAGTAATCGTTCTCGGCATGGCGGCCATTCTCTCTCGCATCTTCCCAGCCGTTGACTGCGTTGACCAGCATCAGGTGGTCACTGAATGTGTCTTCAGATATTAGCTTCCTCCGAGCGTCTGCTATTTTCTCTTTGCCCTGAAACCCCCCAAAAATTAAAAAAATGCACAATCCTGTCAGGAAGTCACGTTACGTGTTAGATATTTCCGTGCATGGTTGTTCAACCATACACAGACCAAGAACAACCAAACGGTAAGTCAACTTGCTGGCAAATGCAGGAGTCATGGATAGGTGTTGGGTTTACCACTTCATGTCGGATGATGTCTTTTTAAGCCAAACTTTTCCAAACTTAATAACAGTTGACGTTTATGAATGCTCAGAACAACTTCGGAGCATCTTCTTTTGATTGCAGTCAGTTGACCTGTTGACGGATAGTTACCCCCCCCCCCCGCCCTGACAATCTATAATGTGCACATGCATGCACCGACTATGCTACGCTTTATTTCCCCCATACAAAGAGGGACAAGGGATACTGGAGTTCATGCTCAAAATCTCCCTTTTCCGAGGGATATTGTGTAATGCCGATTCCAGGCCTTCGTCCTTATGTTGTACAAGCAAGGATTATGAGAGATCGATAGGCTGCAACCATTGTTTATCATAGTATTCAGCATCAGGGAGACAAGCCCGAAATTCCAGAATAACATGTTTGTTTAATCGGCTCTGGCTCCTAGCCAAGGTTTGGGCAAATTCACTGTAAGACATTCCATCATTTCTCGAAAGGGCACCAAAAAAACCCTCAAAACCCCAGTGCATTTTATAACAACATTTGTTGTCTTTGTTTAGTCAGGGTTTCAATGTAACAACGATATTCTGAAGAAAAAAGGAAAATAACTTTAGAAGTTCCGAAAATAAAACCACGCAGAGGTACGATAAAATTGTTTACACCGGCATGTGGTTAAAAGATCACACACTATTTGTTCCCCTTGTAACAAAGAAGTACAGATTTTAATGCCTCACCAGTGGAATGACAAATGGATCTTTGAAGCTCAGGCTGGCTGCGATGGTCAAGACGGGGTCTAGACAGCAAAACATAGCACCAAATAGGATCATCCTACCGATAGAGGGCGATACAGGGAGCCGGGCAAGATGGTAACCGAGGGGAGTGAGCTGCTCGTTCTCATCTAGGGCGTTCTGAATGTAAAAATAACCAAGTAAGAAACTACAAGGAAAACTGACAGGGTAATTTTAATTCGTCATATTTTTGACCGCATGAGGGCGTACGTGGACCAATTTCACATGATGAAAACAAGTTAACAAACAGGTTTTTTTTTTCATTTTTGTTATTATTATGTTTATGTATTTCGTCATTGATGCAAGAAAACTACATACAGGCAGTTAAAATAAGATGAAACTGTAATTGTGATACAAGACATTCCTGATAAAAGCGCCCTCATGCGGTCAAAATTATGGTCAATTCAATTTTTGGGTGAACAAAGACAAATTACTAGGGCGGGATTTGAACCTGCTACCTCCAGATTAACATGCCAGCACTCTATCAACTGATCCAGCTATGTTGGCTGTCTCTCTATTTTGTCAACATCTTTGCTCGGGGTGCCAATCAGAAGCCATTCCACATGTGACTGCTGTATAACCAGGGATCATACCTAAGCTTACAATACAACCTGGAAAGTGGCACTACAGGGACCACAAAGTCAAACTTTGTGGCTTTTTATTTCAAATGCCAAGTGAAAAACCACGAGGGAAACTTGAAAGTTAACAAAATAGCAGAATTTGCAATGCAGTTTCTATAGGCTTCTGGTAGATGTTGGAGCCAGTTTGTGTGAAGTGGGCGTTGCATATCGTGGAATTATATCACACTAATGAGCGGTGTTGGGTGAAATGCTTGTAGGTCACTCACCATTCTCGTGAGGCTTTCCAAGGCTAGGTCTACTGCACGTGGATCAGGATGCTGCAGGGCCTTCTGTATGAAGTCACGGACCCGTCCAAGCTTCAATGACTGTTAGAAGGGAGAGAAGTGGAGAAAATGTCCAAAATATAAACACATGCATCCTTCATGGAATAAATACAAACAACCCTACAAAGAGAGTTCATTCCCATCCTGTCATGCCTACGGCATTTTCTTGGGAGGGTGTGTACAGATAGCATTTTTCTGACTAGCAGTTCCTTTTGGGGATTAGGGGTTGGGGTGTTTGGAAGTCATCTTGTGAACTAGGGTGGTAAGAATCAGCTTGCCAACTGGCATTTCCTTTCCAGGGTTGTGTATGGAAGCTAGCCTGCTGCCTTGCCGACGTTCTCTAATAATTTAAAAACAAGATTTCGTGCTGAGCATGTCAACCTTGAAATATACAATAATGTCAAACCTAACCCTTTAATTAGTGTGCTTGAAGCACCCAAAAAAAGAAAGAAGTTTTTTGGTCGGCAATATGACTAAATTTTAGTCTTTGTTCTACTTGAATTGGTGCTTTGGTTGCCAACTGAGGACAAAAACCCAGAAAGAGAAAAATTCTTTGGCGTTGTTTATACAACTCCCTACACAATTTATTCCAGGTTGACTGGCTTCTGACTGGCAACTCCTGAACAAAGATATTGACAAAATATGGAGACCGCCATCACTGGGGCTAGATAGCTCAGTTGGTGGGGTGCCGGCACGTAAACTTTGAGGTCGTAGGTTCAAATCCTGTTCTAGTCAATTTAAGTTTGTTAAACCCCAAACATTTTAATAAAAAATGTAAAACAGATGTGCATACAATTGCTAGGCATCAACAGAAAAAGGGGAATGAATAAAACCAGTCTGACTACTTAAAATTAAGTTCAATCCCAACTTGTGTTTTTGCAACACAGTAGTTAGTTCACTGTCGAGGGACAAACACCACTACATGACAGATACCTTAATCTGTAGACAGAGTTCATCCAATGGCGTTCTTAACATCTCCGGCAACTGGTAGTCTATTAACATGGTTGACTGCAACTGACTGTACAGGTGATAACACTCACCAGGTTGAACTCTGACCGATATAACGCAAGAAAAAACAAACTATTAACTCACCTAGAAAACATCTTTTAAAAGTTGCCAAACTCACGATGTAAAACAAGGATAGTTTCAACCAACTAAATCTACTTGTTATTATATAGTCTAGCACAGGTATCTACCAATAAGGCACTCAAGGAACTTGAACAAAGAGAAACATTTTAAGACAAATTTGTGAATGTTTTTAAATTATGAGACTAATTTATGTAACACATCATAAGGGTTAACAAGTGCTGTGGCGTATTCAGCAGCCACTGCCGGAAACACCGGGGCAAACCGTGCTTAGCTAATTGTGCTTAGCTACTTTTTGTGCTTAAGCAGCTCTATAAAATTGGGCCCAGGTGGGCAGGCAAAGGAAACAGTTGGACTCCAAGAAACCGAACAAGAAAAAGAGGGAGACAAAACAGGAGATGGAGAGCTGAGCTAAGAACAAATCGGGGCACTGCTTGGACACAGACAGCTCAGGGTAGAGTGAAATAGAAAATTGGTGAAGACGTTTTCCTCTTGCAGTGGAGTCAAAACGACTGGAATGAAGAAGAAGAAAGAAGTCAGTCACCTTCCCGCTCTACCCCTTCTCTGGTGTGCCGCAGCCGTGCTAACCCATTCTGGTTTCAGTGTGCTGAGGTTGTTGGCCACGTCAAAGTTCCTCTCCTTCACCCTGCCAAGGTTGACCACGTACACGATGTCCTCGATGGTGATGCTCGTCTCCGCTATGTTGGTTGCTATGACAATCTTCCGTACGCCCGCAGGAGGTCGCTCAAACACCTGTTTGTGTCAACAGTTTTCACGGTATGAGTTTACTTGAAGAATCTCAGAAGAAAAAACTATGCGACTACGTGTCCTTCCCAGTATAAGTGTTTTAAAAAGCACATTAACCCTTACAAGCTAAGCAGTTTGGCAAGCTTGTTGATAGGCTCGTGACTTGTGGACAAGTCGTTAAATGTTTGTCACAGTGATAGCGTAATGGCTCTCTAGCAACTACACTCTTGCAAGACTTCCGCTCCGCACAAGACCACTGCTTTTGCGACTACAACCCAGTTTAACAAGTTGTATCCAAGCTTGCCACATACCTGTCTTTGGTTTGCGGTAGGCATCATGGAATGTAAAGGGATGATGCGGAATCTATCACTCTTGAACATCTGCTGCTGGGTCAAGAGGTCGTTCAACTTGGAGATCTGCTCCCATCCTGGTAAGAACACCAACACAGCTCCTTCCTGTTGGACAACGGAGGAAAATTAAAAAAACTGTTAATAAAGTTTAATTTCTCTCAGCCAATTAGTGGCTTCTACTTCTACTTCATACTCGGCAAAGTCCTTTGTCAGAGAATCACGCCAAGACGTAATTAGTGTGACTATTGAACATCGAAGGTTGAGTAGTTGGTACGGAACTGGGAGAGCGACGGCCGTTGAAGTTTTTCGTTGTAACGCCATGCACCTTGGTCAGCCTCAAGTAATCCTGCTCCAAGAGTACTTAGGGCTGACCTTAGCGAACCACGAAAATGTAGTCAAAGCTACTCGAGCGCACTGGGGTCAGATCATCAAGCCTGGGTCGACCCACGCAAGCTAATTGAACGCACCCTGTATAAACCCAAACCAAACAGCACTGTTATGACGTGTCATGGCCGAGTGGTCAAGCACACCGGACTCACGCTCTGGTGTTTCTGATCAGCAGAGTGTGGGTTTGAGTCCTGATCTTGTGTCCTAAAGCAAGACACTTAACTATTATTGCTTCATCCTTTGGATGAAACATAAAGCTGTAGGCCCCATGCTTTGTGTAACGCATGTAAAAGAACCCAGTTACACTTGTCGCTAAGAGAAGGGGTTTGTCCCGGTGTTACTGGCAGCAATGGTTGCTGAATGCGCCAAAGCGCCTTGTAAACCCTATACAAGGTGTTACATAAATGGGTCTCACAATTCAAAAACTTCAAAAGCCTGTCTGGAAATTAATGGTGATAAGCGCTTGGAGATGCCCATAGAAAAAACACAATATAAAAACTAGTTATTATCATTACTGTTTGATGAAACACGGACACGTTTGAAACACTTACTGGTTTATTGAGACTGATAAACCTGATGAGCGTAGACACAAGCTGCAAGTCCATCGCTTCATGGTCCATGTTCTCAAGGTGATAGATCACTTCCTCAGAGTACCTATAAAATAATGAAATCAAATACTGTAACATGCATGAATGCGGTTAGAGCAGCTGTGTCCTTAAGCAAGACACTGAAAGGCTTTGCCCTTTGGATGGGAGGTTAAGTCTTAGGTCCTGTGAGTTGTGTAACCCTAGCACCTTGTGATGCGGTGCAATCTACAGCCAACCATTCCAGATGCATCAGGGCATACCCAATCTCTTAACGATAAGTGTAGTGTGTTCTTTTCCGTGCAATACACAACACACACTGGACCTAAGGCTCAACATCCCATCAGGAGGACGAAGCAATTATGGTGAAGTGTTTTACTCAAGGACACAAGTGCCATGACTGGAGCCAGACTGACACTCTGACAACACCAGAACTTGGTGGACTAGACCACTGGGCCACTTCACTCCATCTGGTTCTAAATCTCTCCAACCTAACAGCTCACATTTGTTTCCTAGACCACTCGGCCATTCCACTCCACTCGGCCATTCCACTCCACTCAATCCTTATTTTCTCAATCTCTCCAACCTAAGAACTCACCTCGGGGTCATCTCTTTGATATACTCGTTGAACTTCTCCTGAAATTCTTCCTCTTTCTTCAATTCTTCTTGGCGGTACCGTTTCCCGCGTTTGAATTTCACCCAAGCCGGCTCGTGTCGATCTCGTTTCTCTGGTGGCTGGTACCTATCAAGACAGCAGAGACATTGAAACAACTACAAAAATCTAAAAGAACGTAGTTCATTTAGTACCTTCCATGCAGCTAACCCTAGCAATGCCTCGTATTAAATTTCTGTAATGCCATTCATTTAACCTGTATATCACTACTTCAATACAATATCCATAAACAATGACTGCAGTCAAAAGCATAAGCAACTTCAAAGCTTACTTCTCAAACTTTATTTTGGTCACAACTTAAAAGGTTATTTTAAGGGGATGTGGAATGTTGCAACCAACACAAATGCTTTTTAAATAAGGCAAAATGAATAAGCCATGTTGAGTTAGATTTGAATAATGTTTGGTACAATGACTTGCTTGATCACAAGTTACCGCTTAAATTTGAATTCCTCAGACTATAGAGACAGGCACATAATGAGGGGCAAGCTTTTGCATAGTTACATAAGAAATGGTGAACACCCATACCTGATATTGAATGAATGTGTAGGGCACAATGGTACCAGGGTTTGCTCATCTGGAGGTTGCTATACAAAAGCTTGCCCTGAACCATTTGACATAGCAACTGTCTCCATAGTCTGAGGACTTCAAATTTAAGCATTAATTCGTGACTAAGCAAGTCGTTGTACCAGACTTTATTCAAGTCATGTTCAAGGTCACATGGTGTGTAGCAACCAATACACAAGTGTTATAATAAGGGCAGATTTAATTACGAGTAGTGGTGGCGTGTCGTGGCCGAGTGGATAAGATCACTGGACTCAAGCTCTGGTGTTTCTGATCAGCAGAGTGTGGGTTCGAGCCCCGGTCGTGACACTTGTGTCCTTAAGCAAGACACTTAACCATGATTGCTTCGTCCTTCGGATGGGACGTAAAGCCGTTGGTCCCGTGTGTTGTGTAACGCACGAAAAAGAACCCAGTACACTTATAGAAAAGAGAAGGGGTCCGCCCCGTTGTTCCTGGTTTGATCGGCTGCATATTGCGCCACAGCACCTTGTAAACCATTACAAGGTGCTATGTAAAGGAGTAGGTCTCATACTTCAAACGTAGCTCCAAATACCTTGCAGGAAACATGAATGTTAAGCGCTTAGAGGCTGGCCTGCAGTAGGCGCTATACAAATACAATATATTATTATTACTCACTTTGTCATTGTAAGAACGTCTTCCAGCCAGTGCTCTACCACAGGGAATGTAAAGCCAGGGATTTTGGTCATTGGACAGCCGCCGAAATACTGTGAGAATAACTCGGCATTCAACGTAGCACTCATAAGGATAATCTTCAGTTTCGGTCTAAAGTTAGGAAATCATAACAAAAAAAAATCCAGATTTGATTTGCGAAGTTTTTAAAATGACATTGAGAAATACAGAAACATAATAAACACGATTAAAATTTACTTAAAGGAAACAATTCTTTATGTTTAAAAGTTCAACTGCACTGTGCTTTAAATAATACTTATAAATAGCCACGACAGTTCATCCGTTTCAAACCATGCAAACTGGTCGAGAGGAGATCAAGCGGAGATTAGCACTCAACATGGCTAAATCATCACAGCGGAATCCAGGTGAGCTGAGGCTAAGCTGTCGGATTGGTTCTGAACTTTTTAAAGTTTGTAACAGAGAGGTGTTTGTGGGTGGGAATAACAGAGTGGTGACACAGTCGTGAATGTTTGTTTAAAACCTTGCAGGGTCATGGCCGTGTGATACAAAACTTCGCCTTCGGCTTGGTCCTTTTTTTGCACGACCACGTGTCAGATTGGTTCTGAACTTTTAAAGTTTGTAACAGAGAGGTGTTTATGGGTGGGAATAACAGAGTGGTGACACAGTCGTGAATGTTTGTTTAAAACCTTGCAGGGTCGTGGCCGTGTGATACAAAACTTCGCCTTCGGCTTGGTCCTTTTTTTGCACGACCACGTCCCTGCCAGTTTCACACATTCGTTTAACATTTATAACATGGCATGTCTGTCGTAAATGACAGTAGGAGGGTTAAAGACAATCTTGGCGGGCAAGTTTCACTGCAGTATGCATGGATAGTTGGATCATAACTCTAAGGTACACACTTCAAGACTGGGCCATTTTTCTCTCACCTTTTTGGCAGCACGTCTTTGAGGATGACTAGAAGGAAATCGGAAATGATGTCTCGCTCGTGCACCTCATCCAGGACCACATGACTGACACTTTGGAGAAGTCTGTATACAATCAATCCGATACAGTATACATGAACATTTGTTTTTCCTTTTTATTTAATGCAAGTTTGCCCCCAAACAAAGCCAAATGCCACTCTTGGTAAGGGACTACAAGAAGGAAACATTTAAGATAAAAATACCTCAGGAGAGCTGAAGGTGGGAATTAATATTCCTCTTAAAACAGTCTAGATTGACGCCATTTAAAATGACCCCCGTTTCACAGTCGCATTAATCAAAACCAACAACTTCTTACGGGTCTGATTCCAGAAACTTCAGCAGTATTCCATTTGTACAGTAGAGGATACAGCCTTGTTGTCTTGGTAGTCTGGCCTCCAGTCTTATCTGGTACCCTGTGCTATTGCCATTGCCACACGCCTCTGCTCTCTCCGACGCCACCCTCTCTGCTACCTTGAGGAAAGATGCAAAAAAAAATTCTTTAAAATAACCTTTTTTTTAACCAGTAGCTTCAGCTCTGACTCCAGGGCCTGATTTCATAAAGTCTGTAAGCACAAAAACTTGCTATCCACAGAAAAATATTGCTTAGCCGAAACAGGTTACCAGCCAACATTCCATAAAGTTTACATTGTTGCCACTGCTACCCTGCTCATTTCTTGCTATAAATAAAGAAACTTGCCAAGCAGAACTTTCTGCTTAACAGCTTTATGAATTTGGGCCCAGCTGAGGTGAGTCTCCACTTTTCAACATGAAGCAAATTTGTTGATCGGTGGTTTCTTTCCTGCATTTCACCTCTGTGACCCTCGTTCACATCTGAGACCAGAGCCTTGCATATGAATTAGGTTTTCAGTCCCTACCTGATTGTGAGGGCTTTCCCCATTTTGGGTTTTCCTCCCACATCTATAACTAACATTTCTTCATCACCTTCTCTACACAGGTATCTTCAGGCCTAGTCGTTTTTTAGGGTCACTTGGTTTCATTAACAGAAAGATATAAGAATAAAAATTAATAACAAGTTGAAAAGAGGAAAACCAATTTATGGGTGACAAACATCTTTGGAGAAGAACTTGTGGAACTGAGAAGAAAATAGCAACTTACTGATATTGCAGAAATCCGCCGAGGCTGTGTGCAGATTACGCGACACATGGATCCTGTCCCATTCTCCAAGTGCTGGTCCAGGATAAACTGAGGGACTTGGGTTGTCTTACCACACCCTGTCTCACCGCTGATTACCACCACCTGGTTATGATGTATCAGCTGCAGAAGCTCCTGATGATGTAAACATGAATAATAACTTTAATAATCCAAGCACTTGTATAGCATTCTTATGTAAAAAAGTATCACAACACTTCACAAAAACTAGTACAACAGTCAACAATACCAAAGTAAATAGCCTTAGCAAAATAAGTCTGAACAAGGTGAGTTCTAAGCGATGTTTTGAATTCGGTAAATGAAATGGCATGCTGTATTTGATAAGGAAGATTGTTCCAAAGATTTGGAGCAGCTGCTTAAAAACCTTTGGTAGATGGAGCGTATCTGGTTTGAGGTTTTGTGAGAATCCTTGTATCTGAGGTGGAACGGAGTGTGCGATTAGGCTGTGATTAAGTCCAGTGAGGTAAGGAGGACAACTTTCATTCAAATATTCATAAATACCCCAGACAGTTTCGCTATTCCTATTGGTGGAGAGCATGTCACATAGGGGTGTTTAAACGGCTGATAAAGACCAGCTGGAGCTGTTTAAGACCGGCTGACTTTGCATGTTGGACGCGCAAGCTCATGTACGCCAATTTAAGTACGCGGAACGCAATATATAGCTATTAGTACCAGCGCATAATTATTTTTACACGCGTGTACACACAACCCAACGCGCACCAATCATAACTTTTAAAAAGTTTTTGAAAATGTAGTACAAGCTTCGAAAATTCGCTACGAAGCAGATTGTCACAGATTGTCTATAACATTTTTTCGCTTTTTAACAAAAGGGCATTTATGAATGGGAATAAAAGGGTAGTGACTCGTTCTTAAACGGCCGTTTAAAAACTCGTCGCCACTCTTTTATTCCCTTATTTATACGCGATGGTTAACAACTTGAAGATGGTAAGTTCTTGAACAGGAAGACAGTGGAGCTGTTCAAGGAGGGGTGAGACGTGGTCAGATTTGTTTTCCCATAAATATCACAGATTGAACAGCCAGACTAAAGTCACCCGCAGGTCGAGCCTTGCGATAACTAAGAACATTTGGCGACTGACTTTTTTAGAACGATGCTGCGCCTGAACTCAGACATCAGGAACATATCATTTGGGTGATTGATTACAACCTGAGTATAACTATGATGATGTCAAGATGATTGGAATCAGTCGCCGTTCAAAAAAATTAACAGTCGCAAGTGTAGAACAATTCTACTTTCTGCGACAAGTTCCCGACAGGCGGGATTCGATCGCAGTCACCCTGAATTCCGAGTGGATTAATCAAAGTTCATGAAGAATTAATGTTGGCGGTCAGGTTGGTGTAGTGGTATCTTGCCTTGCCTTTCACCTCTGGGACCCCGGTTCAAATCCCACTGGGGGCACTATGTGGATTGAGTTTTTAGTCCCTACCTGATTGCGTGGGTTTTCCCTGGAATAATTCTCAGGGGTTTTCCCTCCCACGTCTAAAACTGAAACTTCCTTCATTGTCTTCTCTCCATTGGGTTCTTGGCTAGTATAGTGATTTAGTTCGCTTTTCTGAGAGTCCTTGGCTTCACAACCAGAATCAATAAATAACAAAATAATAATGTTAGTACCTGACTCATTTTGTATGATGGGAGCTTCTTGCGGAATGTCTGCATATCCTTGTATCGTTCGTTACCAGTCTGCTTGGATAAGTACTCCTGCTGCAGTCTGGAGTCCAACTCGTCATCCTGGATCAGAGTGTGACGGTAGAAGGTCTGAAAACTCTCCTCCTGTGGATTCCGTCCTCAAATAAAAATTTAATTGAAAACAAGAAATGAAAATGCAGTACAATAACTCAGAGTGAGAAAAGACTGTAAACTCATGCTTTGAGTTGAGTTTTAAAGATATTTATGGAACTAGATGTTTGAATGTGCAGAGGTAATAAATTTCACAAACGAGGAGCAGTTGTAGAACACACCCTATACCCTAGATGCTTTGGAATTTGAGGCTCAACAAGGCTCTAGGTGAACGTAAACCAAGACAAGTGACAGAGGGTGAATGAATGAGGGACAAGTGCTGTGGCGCATACTGCAGTCACAGCCAGAAACACTGGGGCAAACCCCTTCTCTTGGCGACATGTGTAACTGGGTTCTTTTACCTGTATTACACAACACACGGGACATACAGTTTTATGCCCCATCCGAAGGATGAAGCAATTATGGTCAAGTGCCTTGCTTTAAAAGGACACAAGTGTCAAGACCGGGACTCAAACCCACACTCTGCTGATAAGAAACACCAGAGCTTGAGTCTAGTGTGCTTGACCCCTTGGCTACAACATGCCACACCAAACAGCCACAATCAAACCTGTTTGTTTTAAAGTTTAAACCAATTTGTATAAACCTAAAAATCTTTACTTTTTGTGTCTTTGAACTCCAGTTGGTCTTCTGTGTCATCATGTTTGACATTATCCAACAGGTTACGGATGTGGCTCTCATGGCTTGGCCGCATGTCAACAACTGGTCTCTGTGTCAAGTTTAACAATAACAAGAATAATATTAATACACAGTTTTTATGGTACTTTATCACACCTGATGGGCATCTCACAGTGCTTAATATTTTAATGTCAGTTATGCAGAGCTCAGTTTGAATTACAATGACAAAATTTGTATTAAGGGTTTACTTGTACAACTACAAGGTGATGTGGCACCACTACCAGCCAATGATGCCAGAAAAACCGGGGCAAACCCCTTGTCTTAACAACAATGTTAAATGTACTGGGTCCTTTTACATAAAGTTACCACCCACAAATACAATTTCACATGTACCATCTGTGACTAGCATCGTGTTTATTTTTGCCCAGAAGAAAATTTTGGAGCAACATTTTGTTTTGCTTCAGCAGATCAATGACATGTGGGCCTCACCCAAAAATGCCAGGCCTGAACACACAGAACAACTTATACAGACCCATTAATAACAAAGACTTGGAGAAAATAAAAAAGGCCACGTTCTCACATTTCTAACTTCGTCGTCTTGTTTCTTTGCTTTACTTCGTGCTGCATACCACAAGCCAATGTCTCGACCCTTCAAACCTCTTGGGGGGCCTCCTCCTCCCCCTCTCCCTTGTCCTCTCCCTCTCCCTCCACTGTTTCCATCCCACCCACTAGCTCCTCCACCTTCTTCATCTTCCCATCTAGGTCGGCGGTTTCCATGGTACGAGCCTCTGCGGTTGTTGTACCGGCCACGACGTCCCCTGTAACTCATAATGTCACCAGATCTAATACTTTAGAAAGAAAAATAATACAAACAGTAAAACTATAGTACACAGACAGAACCATTTCATGGCCATCACTTAAAAAATTAAGTGTAGAACTAGAAGTGAATGGTACAGTGGTAGAGGATGACAATGTTTTCGTCCAAGTAATTTAAATGGATAGTAGTAGGCCTACCTTTCCTTGTATATAATGACCCTTTAAACGGGTTAAAACTAAAAGTTAACTTCAGCCCTTACTTACTTAGCCCACCCCCCCACTTTTACTTTAATTTTTTAAAGTAAATTGTATTTATACAAAGTAAAAAGAGTCTAATGAATGGTTAAATCGTCATTGACCAGAGGAGATCTATTCTAATTAATAATTCTTTTTTGACAAATAAAATATAAATGGTAGTTTCTCAATTCCCTGTAGTACTTAGTATTTTCCTTCCAGCTAAATACTGTACAGTCATTTGACCAGTTCGGGATCACTTTTTGAATTCACATTGTTTTTGGTTGCAATCTCTTTGACATTTTAAACAAAAAAGTTTATCAGTTTACCTAAACATGTTATAAAACTCACCAAGTATCCACTGACAAAAAAAGATTAGTACTTTTGAAGAGGCTTTGAGAAAAGTATTGTCACCTGTTTGACCAGTTCAGGATCAGTTGATTCTATTCTGAATCAGTAGCTTGCCCTCTATTGCAAACCAATACTCCCATTCATAAAACTGTCTCTCAAGGACACAAACTTCACAAGTGTGTTGGCATGGACATGGACTTCCTTTCTCCAGAGAATTTCATGCAAGTGTATTCAACAGCAGCGCAAAAATCCAGCAACAAAAACACAAAACAACAGCAATGGCAAATGAAAAGGTGAAGCACGACTAAAAGCAACATTGACCCAAATATCTATTCTTACAGTCGCAATTTCCTCCTCCAAGTTTCATTTTCTCACAAAAAAACAATATTCCTACAAGAATTTGTTGAAGAAATGTATCTTAAAAGCAACAAATAAACTTTCAACTGCAGCAGTAAGATTTTACCTCACTGAGTGCGGCACCATTTGACGCAATGAGAGATGCTAAGTAGTGAGTGATCCCGAACTGGTCAAGGGTACGATGCCCCCCAAAAGACGATTTCGGTAATTTTGTCTCCTCAAAAAAACAAGACGACTGCTCAGTATTTACCTGAAATATTTTTAACACATTCTAAACATTTAACATAAATATTATTCGCCCTGGCGTTCAAATTTTAAAGGTGAGAAGTTTTAACAGCGTTTTTCAACCAACATTTTTTTTTAAAATAATGATCAAAATCGCAGACAAACTTCAAGAAAATGGCCATAATTTATTTGTTGATGAAGTTTGGAACCTTATTTTGGGTTTGTTGGTTTATTGCATGTTATTCTTCACATGTATCAACAGAAATTGGTAATGTGAGAAGTAACTTAATTATGGGGTTGTTGCAAAGTTGAAGTGATCCCGAACTGGTCAATGATCCCGAACTGGTCAAATGACTGTACTAGTCTACTAAGTTAGTAGACTAGTACAGTATTTAGCTGGAAGGAAAATCAAGTATACTTGACACTTACAGTTTTACACATTGAAATGGTCCGACCAGGTCAAGAAGAGCACCAAGCAGCAGAAATTCGATGTCAGTTTACACTTAAGTTAACGCTTCTGACTAAATTCTAGTGGTGTCAATGTTCTTGCTTTGCGCACGATACCCGATTTTACGTACGGACAACCAAAATGAAAACAGAAAGAAATGTTTAGCGCCCTCAAGAGTTAGAAAACTGTTGAAGGTCAGGATGAGGTCAAGTTCTCGACGAATGACAAAAGAGTTGGAAGTGGCTGGCAACCTTGGAATGTTTCCCTTT
Source organism: Pisaster brevispinus (assembly GCA_023634235.1). NCBI lineage: Eukaryota > Metazoa > Echinodermata > Asteroidea > Forcipulatida > Asteriidae > Pisaster > Pisaster brevispinus. Next base: position 12,051,641 of record JAMKCF010000017.1, read on the forward strand.
TTCTCTTATTTTTGAAGTGAGTTGCACCACTTTGTTTGTTTTGTGTAAATCTTACATATTTAATTTTTTCTGATATGACTTTCTAGGCATACTTTTTCCACGATCTCATATGATTTTAAGTGAAAGTAAAACATTTCGTAATCGGCCGTATCTCCACGCAGAAGTTGCGTTGTTAAGACAAGTCGACCTGTGTTGTCTGAATATGGGGATGTGACAAGTCGTCCTATGGCTGCTGTAGTAGTGTATGTACGGTGGCAAAATGAGAAATCACGGGGTTTTTTAGTGTTTATAAATTGATTTTATTTGTAATCTTTTTATTGACATTCGAAATATTGGAAATTGTCGTTTTTGCAATACTTTTGTAAAAAAGTGACAGTTGCACTCCATTTTTGACAAAAGTGACAGTGACACTTTTCTCTGTCCTTTTTTCCTTGAATTAAAATTAATATGATAAAGTAATTAATACTTTAGTTTAAATGGAATATGATGATTCTAATTGTTTGAAACTGAATTGAATGAGTTTTGTCAGAGAGCGACATGTACGTTTTTGTTCAAATAAAAGATTATGGTTGTTAATGTTCATGATGTTGTAGTAAACTTAAAGTTGTATCCCAATACTTGTCAAAATGTCATAAATTGTACCTCAAGTCAATAGATAGTGGGATTAGGGTAACTTGGGTCCTACATTGCTTTTGTTTAAGATTGTGTATTTTTATTTGATATTTGTTTTTTGTTCTAGAAATGTTGCAGTTCTAATAATAGAGTGACACAAAGTGATAGTGTGGGATTTATATCACTGGTCACCACTCACCCCATCATGGATTCATTCCTGTTGGTTGCTGGTGCCCTGTACTTCCTCGCAATGGCTCTCTGCGGTATGAGCTTAGTCCTGCCCCTGTGGGTCGTCTCCAACGTCCAACGCTCCGACCTGAATCTGGGCCTACTCGTCCATTGCCAGCAGATCTACGGCCGGTCGTGGGAGTGCCAGTATGCGGACGGACCCCTGGAATGGATCCTGGCCGCAGTGTTGATCATCCTTGGTATTTTTGCCCTCGCTGTCGGCAACCTGATGATCATCTTCTCAGATAAACGTCCACGGTTCCGACGGTACCCTAAGTACATGGGGTTGACAGCATGGACTCTCTTCTGCCTCGCCATTATGATGTTCCCTGCTGGCTTCGACCTCCCACTGATAGGAGGTGACCCTTACCTTCTACCAAACAGCGTCAAGACGGGGATCTCGTATGGCTTATTTTTCACTGGGATTATCTGTACATTCTTTGGATCTGCTTTGGCGCTCGGCAAGATGTACTTTGACATTATTGTGTTACGATAAACCCTATGAACTGCACAGCGTCAGAAAGAAAATGCATCCATCTGTTAACAATTCAGGGCCCAATTTCATAGCAATTACTGCTTAACAATTTCTCTTCTTAGCAAGGATACCAGTCGCAGATCGTACAATGTGACATGGTGTTTTGACTGGTAACCCTATTCTGGTAAGCACAATTGTTTTGTGCTTAGTTACTTTTGGGCATTAAGCAGCTCTATTGGGCCCTGCAGCAAGTGCTTGTATTTATCGATGCTCGTCCTTAACATTTTCAGTATGGACTGGTTGCTATGTACAAGAATATTGGATTTGGAACCACACGACATGGCTTAAATGTATATTTGGCGTTTCCTACAATGCTCTGTAAATTCAGCCACGATTCTTCATCTACCACAAAGTTACCTTCTACATCACTTGAGATGTCTTGTCATTTTAACTGAACTTAATTAATACATCAGACTTTTCTTTGTTGGTACAAATCAAATTCCCCATTTTGAGATTTTTATTGTAAATAGTGTAATATATACAGAGAAAAATTATATAAGTATTTAATTTGTTGGGTAAATTTGTAAAGAATTTGTAAATTTTTAATAAGTATCCGTATCATGTATAATGTTCACGTTGCACCCATGCACAAACTACACAGTAAAATGTTTGGACAAAATCACTTAAAAATAAAACCCATGCGCGGTGCTTGGGAGATTAATAACAAAGGCTATTTTGGCGCATCAGTTTGCATTTGTCTTGTAAAATAAAAGTTGGATGTAACGGGGTCAGGGTGTCATGCGCAAACCTTGACTAAAGTTTAAGTACAATTACTGTTCCTTCTGAGAATAAGTCATTTGGTAAAGAAAAAGCAACAACATTTGGTTACAAGCGGTCTTCTTGCAACAAACCCTTTTAAGAACAATTTTCAAAGGTAATTTGTAAACTAAAATCTGGATTGCATATTAATTTGTTGTGCATGTATTTGATTTAGACTAGGGCTGGCTAGTTGCGAGACGTTGCGACGACCAGTCCAATACAGCTGTTGAACGAACCCAGTCCTTTATAACACACTTGACGATACAATGCAGTGACAGTGAGAAGTTTCAATAACTGGTCTTTGGTAAATAAAAAATTTAAAAACATACTGTACTTTACAAAAGGTACTAAGTGACTGTGGCTTAACCACACTAAAATGCAAGCTAAAGGTAGGTTAGTGTAGCTGTGTATACACACGTACATGTACTACGTGCTGGGTTTGCCCATTCATGAGTCGGCAGGACCAGTAGCTTGTTATTTTCACTAAGCCCAATGTTCATAGATAGGGATGATTTTCAACCCTGAACAGTTTAACCACTTTGAGAGAATTTTGACAGGATTTTGAGTGTTGTATATTGGATTTGGCCAGCAGACCACTGTTATTGAAGAACGCTGCTGTACAAATGCTGTATGTAAAAAAAATTACACATCAGATCGAAAATGGAAATTAAAAGATTATGCTAAACAAATTTCATATCACATCAATGTAGTAACCAGAAATAACATTAAACGTATGTGTAAATAAAAGGGGACAAAATGTTTATAAATGACACCCCATCCCAAAACAAGGCACTTCACAATGCTCAAAACTGGGTTTATTTGCTCATCTATTTGATTAGAATAAGAGCTTTCAAATAAAACCTAAATAGGATCCTGTCTATTATGTTAGTACTTCTCAACATGTACAATGTATAAGACATCACATCACATTGATATCAAGGCTGACGTGTCAGTTGTCTTCACTTATAATTCCAGATTCTCTGTTTCCGAGAAGGGCCTGATTTTGGCATGGGGTGGGGGGTGTCACAAAATGATACAACTCTAATTTAATTTGACCGAGACGATGCTTTTTTATTATAGTTTGTTCGGCACATATTTTGGGGCATTCATACCTGCACAATTAAGTTTTGATTGAATCTGGTGCTTCTTGTTGCAAGTGGTGAGTAAAAGAAGAAAAGGGTACTGAGCCAAGAGAATAAATACTTGGACAAAATGTGCGAACACTTCTTGAGAATCAATGTACCTTTTGCTCAGCTTTATTCTACCACAAATTTTGCCATATTTACTGTGTATTTGTTTAAACTGTCGTACCTTTGTGTCAATGCCATAGTAGAAAATTTATCATTTTTTTGTTTATGGATATGTACTGAATCGTTGTAATCTGAAATAAAGAGTAAAATAAAGTGAAGATCCAGGTTTTTAAAGTCTTCTTCTTTCAGACAAATGTTGCATGTCATGGCTGAGCGGTTTAATGCATCAAGTTCGGGTGGCTATGTCATCAGGGTGTGAGTTCGAACCCCGGTCATGACACTAGTATCCTAGAGCAAGACACTTAACTATTACTTGCTTCTCTTCACCCAGGGGGTAAATGGGTACCTGTGAGGGCAGAGATGGTTCTTGTGATTGATTTAGCTTGGTGCGCTACATACTTGGCAGCACAGGCTGTATAATCCAAGGGAACTGAGATGGTTAAAGGAATGAAATAAATGGCCCAGTGACTACAGGTAATAATATTCAAAGCACAATAGTCATTTTCTTTGGAATTGGGCTGTGTAAGAGTTGTTATCCTTATTATTATGCTGATCAGACTCGCTTGTTTACTCCAACCAACTCCAAAAACAAATAACAAATCTGTTTTTATTTATTATTGGTTGCATTTAGCAATTCTCTGCCAAACTGATGATGCAGAATGGCTAAATTATTTCACAGTAATTTCAGTTTCATGTAATATTAGTGGAAAAGGCATTTTCTGCAAAAACTGGTAATGCAGAATTGCTAAAATATTTCACACTAACTTTTACAGCTGGTGATGATAATTTTATGTGTATCAAGCAATGGATGAATACAATTAAAACACCAAGCATATGGTAACTCCGATTTGAATTTTTCTGAATCCAAATTAGGTGACGACTCCCAGAGAAGCAAACCGATACTGCACTGTTTTTGTGTCCCTGACAAGCACTAAGGCTCTTTGACCCTGAGGGCGCTCCTCCAACAGAGTCATCAATCCCAGCATGCAACAGTAACCTACTCCTCGGCCGCTACCCGAGACAAACGTATGAGCACCATCAGTGACGAAACCGATAATCCGCCGGGTGCTTGACGCCAAGAGTTTCTTCTGAGGGGCAGTCTCCATCGGTTCTTCAACCTTCTCCAGCTCATCTTGTTTTGACTTATTCTTTTGTTTCTTTTTCTTCCCTTTTTTCGTGGTCCTTGGTAAATTGTGGATGGGTTCGATGGGGCAGTGTTTGGGGTTAGATGAGAACGATGCGAGGTCGCTTGTGGTGGGGAGGCAGATCATTGCATATGGGGTCGGCACCCCTCTGTTGACCATGCACAACTTCACACCAACAAGGGTTCTATCAGAGTCCTCCTGCAACCCACTCATGAATGCACTCATCGCAGTTTCTGGATGTCCTCTCGGAGATTCCTTACTCTGTGTGATCTGGGCGACATGTCCATTAGAGGCTACCATACTAGCGCCAACTACTGTACATCCAGCAGGTGGGCAGATCTGATCGGCTGACTTTGAAACTCTTGTAGGCCATTGATTTGTGACCAAGAATTTATTTAAACTTTCTAATTTGAGTTTTTCACGTAGAACAAAAAATTGGGGTTCTGTATTACTTACAAGTTCCTTGGCCACATCCATTCCTTTGAGGGGAGTGTTTACCTCCATGTCATATTCTTGCTCTTCCTCGGCTTCTGTTACTTGCCGCTTTGCATCCCCCCACTCATTCAAAAGCTCCCTCCAGGGACACTGGAACGGAGAGACCACTCCCAGCTTTCCATAGTTGGGTCTCTTGGCTGGCGGCCATCTCTTGAATTTCTGCATCGACTCTTTGGCTACTGCCTCCTCGTGCTCCCGCCCCGCTGCAGTGTCAGGATAACCCTCCGGGAAATTGTGAAAGCCCTGCTGGAGAGCGCAACTGCGAGACTGCAGGAGCCCTGACGCTCTGGCTCCCCGGTAGATCAGAGCCACCCAGAAGGCCATCCCCCAGCCACTCGGTAGGATCAGATCCCATCCGCTGCCTAACTCGGCTACTCCCTGCTGTTTGGAGGATGCGGTCGCCATGCCTGCAGAGTGTGTAACCCCTGGGTATTGCAGGAGCAGAACTGGGATGCGGGATTCCTCGCGCCCCAGGCTGAGTTCCGTGCCGGGTACCAGGAGCTCTGCCCTCATCTTGTTCAGCTTGTGTACGGGTACCTGGGTTGATTTCACAGCCTTCTGCACCGACTCTTCCCAGATGGGTGACACTGACACCGATGCGGGGAAGCCATTCAGGACATCAACTGGAAGGCATTCTAAAAAGAAAAAGATTTCACACATTCCTATTTAAATTTATCAGAACCAAATAATTGTCTTGACCATAACCTGGTGGTTCAATACAAGAAACAATCTTTACAAGACCAGAAATATTTACTTCTTTTCCCATATTTCATCCTTTGCTGAGCTTTGGGTAGAGATGTTGAACTGAGTGGGACGAAAACAGTGGAGTGCTGGACTAGTTTTATATATTTTTTTAAAAATTATTATTATTATTTAAAACAAATGCAAGTTCATCCCAAACAAGGTTCTTATTAGGGGCTTCAAGAACAAAATATTTAAGATGAAAATAACTCAGGGGAGCTGAAGGTAAAAATTGAAATTCCTCTTAAAACAGTCTAGATTGTAGGATGGAGGGAAATATGCACCACGCAAGGAGTACCAAAGAGATGCAGTGAGTACAATAAAGCTGTTGGAACGGCTCTTTTTTTTTCTACATCTCAGCAAAGCAAGAGTGTATGGGTGAGACCAAGCTGAGAGCCTGGTTCCACGCTCATTACTGGCACAATGCTAGATTCACTTGATTCAGGCCATTAGTCCAGTGGGTATTTCAAGCCCTGCTTATTGATGGTACTAATAAGAAGTTTGGGTATGAATCAAGTCAGTGCACCTTGTATTTTTTTTTAAATTCTGCAGCAAATCGTTTCTTTCTCTGCCTTTCACCTCTGTGGAACCCAGTTCAAATCCTGCCATGTACCAGAGCCTTGCATTTGGATTAAGTTTATTGTCCCAACCTGATCGTGTGGGTTTTCCCTATTTGTGGTTTTCCTCCCACATCTAAAACTGAACATTTCTGTATTGTATCCCATTCATCCTATAATTGCCGCTTGTTGGTTGTGTGATAAAATCAAATAAAGACTGATCGTAGAAACATTTGTCTTCACACCGGTCCCTGAAACTCACCAGTAGCAACAAATTCTTCTGGGTCTGGCATAACTTTCCGCTTCTTGACAGGCAGGAGATTTCGAGGGTCTCTGACAATCAAGCCGTGGACACAGCGTGGTGGCAGGACAGCGGTCTTCTGGATTCCATGAAGAGCTTCCCAGGTGGACGATTGCTCCGCCTGGATGTGAACCTTATCAGGATTCTATGACAAATAAATAAATAAATAAATAAACAAATATTTCATGCAGAACTACTTCACTTATAAAGATATAAGTAACAGTCAAAGCACGAGGCATGACGACAGCTATGGCTGGATGACTGTTACTGCCTACTTACCCAATTCATCTGAAGCAATCACCGTATGAATAAAGCTCAGTTCATGCTTCAATTTGCGAAAGTGAAACAAATTTCCGTGTGTCACAATTGGAAAACAGCGTGTACAAAACTGTTTGCGCATGTAATTCACTTCAAATTCACTATATGAAGTATCAACCGTAGCGCCATTTTGAGAGACAAGTTCCCACTTGTCTTATTCCTGTAAAGTGCACATTTTAGGCAATGTGTATGCGTGGTTAGATGCACATTGTAACTTTACATGCAATTTGACTTCTAAAATGGCACATTATGGGCAGACAGTAGCCGGGTGTGACGTCAGTGTAAAGGGTCAAAACAGCACCAGTTTTAATATCAACTCTAGAAACGATTTCCTTGCAACTGAAATACCTATATTGTATGCAGAAGGTACCGGGTGCAACCTGCAGAGGGCGTATCTCACAAAAAAGCCACCTCTGGGATTCGAACCCAGACCCTCCATACCAATGCATACATCACTTCATATTAAAAAAATACAAAATTGGATGAGCAGAATACAAAGTAAAACTTCTGAGTTTTGCCGAGTATAAACAGCGGTCAGTTCTCAGGGTAAATACATGTACATGCAAAGTATTCACCAGAATTATTGGGGGAGTATGGGGTGGACACACTGTTTTTGCAACCAATGCAACACATGCATCACAATAACATACACCGAGTGGTGATTCAGTCTTAAACTGCCGTTTAAAACCTTGCAGGGTCGTTGGAGTACGATAAGGCGAAGTCCTTTATCACACGGCCAAAACCCTCCTTGCAAGGTTTTACATAGCAGTTCAAGACTGAGTCACCACTCAGTTATTCCCATACTTTCAGTTAAAACATCCAAAAACCTCCAAAGAGGAGAACAAATCTGACAGTTTAGCCTCAGCTCACCTCAACTCTGCGCCGAAATTCTATCCATGTGTTGTTAAAGCCCTGAGAAGTTCATCGCACAAGTTTTCGAATTTGCCCAATTCAGTTTCAAACTATCGGTGCAAGTTTCAAACTTGCGCAAGCCAAATATCAAACTTAAAATGAGCCCTGAAATGCGCGTGCTCCATACAATCATCTGATAGCGCCCTCTTTTGTCTAAGTAATGTCAGGATGTCTTTCAACACTACTGATAGTGTAATATATGGCACGTTAAAACATGGCCACATGATCTCCTCTCGACCAATCAGAATGAATAAACTGTATTATGAATGATGTATACAATAAGGAGCTGAGCTACTTACTGAGTAGTAGGTCTCCCACCACTTCCTAGGCAGGTTACTAGTGGAGTCTGGCGTGACTGCTGTGTCTGCCAATTTCAGGGTATCTAAGAGGACAGAATGACACAGTGGTCCCTGGAGTCGGAACCGAAGTGGGGAATCCTCAAGCTGCCTCACCATGATGCCGTTACTTTTATCAGCTGCAACAGGGGAAGACAGATTCAAACGTGGATAAATACAAAATGTTTTAATTAATTAATCAATCATTTAATTGGTTAATAATGGTTCTTATATAGGGCTTTATCACATCCCTTGGGGCGTATCAAAGTGCTCAATTTTTGTTTTTCAACAACATAAGCAGAGCTATTTATTGAATTATGAATATTGAATTAAGAGACCCATTACAAGGTGCTGCCCGCGCATCAGCAGCCACTGCCAGAAACACTGAGAATTCAAATTTAAGCGGTAACTTGCAACTAATACAGTCATTGTCCCAGACATTGTACAAATCTAACACGCACAATGGCTCATTACAAATCCTGATCACTGTCTTCAACGGCTGACACTCACCAGCATTCTTGTTCTCGTTCTCACACGCAGTTTGGAGTTCTTTGACCAAATCTTCAACACAAGCTGGATGGGCCCACAACCACAGCTGTCTCACTGAGCCATCTTCAAACTTATCCCCTTTTCTCGCTGACGACGTCCCCTCATTCTCTACGGTCATAGCCTCCTCTTGTTCGGAGGAGCTCTGCGACGCTTTTAAGCAACCCCCGGCTTTCCAGAGAAAGTTGACGGAGCCTAGAGCGCCCTCTGGAAACCGATTGTATTTATAGAAGACGGTGTCCCCGTGTCGCTGGCCACTGAGATAGGATGCAGCTGCGCAGGTTAAACCTGAAATGGAATTCAGCATTGGGTAATTACAGTGACACATAATGATGGCATGCTTAAAACAATAGGAACTTTTGTTACTTCTGTGAAATCACCGCAGTTGAACTTGGGATGATTCCGCAAAGTGGTAAAAGTCACTGAAAAGGGGAAAAATATAAAAGAAAAAATAAAGAGTGACTGTGGGCATTCCAAGGCTTTTCCAGGTAGGCAAGTTTACTCATTTACTTGTTTACTTTGGGCATAACAATTGGCCGTACCTGTTGATGGACTTGTGAGGTGAGACAGTGCTTTCAGGATGTGTCCCTGTTGGCCGGAAACTTCAATCACTTTCATGTAGGATATATCCTGTATTAGGCAGTGTTTAACCAAAGCTCTGCGATAAATAAAAAAGGAAAACAATTTTTTTAAACAAAAACAAGTTCCAATGTTTAGTAACTAATTCAGTTATGATTACTTATAACGAGTGCCCCCCAAAGCTAGCACGACCAACCAGTACAAAAATGCAGTGATTTCTGATTTATAGATTTACTAATTCTGGTTGTGAAGCCAAGGATTCTCAGAAAAGAGAGCTTAATCACTATACTAGCTAAGAACCCCAGAGAGAGAAGACAAGGAAGGAAGTTTCAGTTTTAGATGTGGGAGGGAAACCCCAGAGAATTATTCCAGGGAAGACCCACGAAATCAGGCAGAGACTGAAAACCCAATCCACACAGAGCCTCCCTGCAGAATTTGAACCAGAGTCCTAGAGGTGGAAGGCAGGGAAAGACACCACTACAACAACCCGACTGCCCCTCACTCTAGGATCCTTCCTCACTCTAACAAAACCCAACACGACATGGTAACTCAACACCCAAACTGTCGGACTCTGATTGTGGTGGTATGCCTAATCCTATAAAAAGCATAATCAGTTTACTAATGCAGTCCTCGGTCAAACACCTATCAGTAACTCAATACCCAAACTGTTGGTCTCTGATTATGGTAGAATGCCTGATCCCATGTTAAGCATTCTGAATCAGTTAACTAGTGCAGTCCTCAGTTCAACAGAATTAAACAAAACTTCACACACACATACCTGTATGTTGCTCGTACACTCTTATCCGACGGATGCAAAGCTAACCTATGACCCCAAAGCTCCACCATCTTGAATCGTTTGGCGTGCCAGATGTGCGTCTCTAACCACACGTGGCTGCGTTGCCTTCGCTGGTACTCCTCTCTGAGATTGCTTGGCCGGCGACGATGGCGTCTGGATCTTTTGGCTGGGGCAGCCGTCTCTCCGTCCCCTTCTTTCCTTCGACTGGACTTGTTTGCACCCTTGTTCATCTGCATGCGGAGAAAAATACAAGTACATTTTTGGTTGGTCTGGGTGGTAACTTAATGGACTCTTAGGGCCATGTCACACGAGGCAATTTACAGGCAACCAGTTCCAGGCAATCTCCATGAAGAAAAGACATTCACATCTGAATGTTCACATATTTTTCTTGTGGATCCTAAAACATAGTTTGAAAAATTACTCCTGTGCTACCAGAGTGTTCAGTTTGCATGCACTGCAGTTGGTTGCCTCCAAGTTGCCTGTAAAAGTTGCCTCATGTGACAAGGCCCTAAGATTGGTATGCCTAGCTCAACAAAGTCAGATTTGGGAGTAGCGTTCGCAAGTGTATCGAAAATGAAAAAACTTCTTGAACAAAGACCATATCTGAAATCAAATCTCCTTTTAAAAATTACATTTATTACTATTATTATTCACATTATTATCATATATATTTCTGGTTATGAAACCGAGAATGCCTCATAAGTGAACTTAATCACTGTAGCTCGCAGTGAACTTAATCACTGGTGCTCTTAACCCCTCAGCCAAAACAAGCCACTAATACACAATTCTTGAAAATACAATTTCACTTTTCATACTTTCATACTTTCATATATTTCATGGCAAAATTTTACTTTTACAACAATACAATATAATTTATATAGCCATAAACTATATTAAACTAGAGTATTTGAACAGAATTGCTCATACGTAAAACTCAATATGGTTGGGTCCTAGAAATTCAAATAGGCCCAAGACTTGCTCAGTATAAATGAAAAACCACTCACACTGAATAGAGAGTGGTACTTATACCCTAACCAGGGCCAATTTTCATGGCTCTGCTTACTGTAAGCAAAGAACCAGTGCTTACAGAAGCAGAAAATATTTCACTGCTTAGCAGGGAATTTTTGCTATTGCAGCATGCGTCCTCCATGTTACTAGGCATTCTTGGCTTACACAGCTAACGCATAAATTCGGTGCTTGCCCTGTAAGCGAAGAATGATGTCGCAAGTGCAGAATCCATCGGTAAGCAGAGCCATGACCTTTGACCCTGAAGGTGTCCGTATGCCTTAATGAAGCCACAGCCTCAAGACAGACTTTTCAATCAACATTTAAACCACTTACAGCTCTTTCTTCGGACTCTCTTAGCCGCTTCGGGAGTCGTCGCAGATCGTGGCTCATGGCGCGCCGGCGGAGATGACGGGGCAGCTTCTGGAATGTTCTCCTCATGCCGCCCATCGTCATAATGGCTTCCGTCATGGTCTTGAGCTCGGCAGCCCTGGCCCCCGCAAATTCAGCAACGTTGATGGCTGAGAAGAAAACAAAATAAAACAAAACATAAAAGCAGTCATTCCATTAATTCTTTTTACACTACTAATGCAAAGCTACCAACATTTACATCTTGCAATCACGGAAGATTTTGCACAACAATCAGGGAGATAGTTTGAATAACATTCATCATTAACAGATAGAAAATTTCCATAACGGGAGATTTTCAAGTTTAGAACAGAACATGGAAAGATGCAGTTTATTCAGGACTGTGTATGTTAAGGGGACTTTCTGCAGAATCAGGGATAGTTGGCAGCTCTGCTAACTGCTTTTGGAGTTGCTTTAGTCAGAATGCTGTATCTATATTGTTGCCATAGCAGCCAACAGCCATAGCCGTAGCAACAGCCGTAGCGAAAGACGCATGATTCTGACAGGGCCTTACCTCTTGGGTTATGAACCAGGATGTCCCCCTCATCTTTACCGTCATCTCTCTCTTTCTCCATGGTCCCAGTCTGCTTTTGCTTCAAACTACCGATCAATTTTCAAATTATCAATCTGTCAGAAATCAAACACAGCAATTAATTAACAAAGAGTGGTTCATTATGTACCAAACTGAATGCATCCAACGACCTTAAAATGCAGATAATAATACTAATAATATTGGAAACTTATAAAGCACCTGTATCCACCAATAAGGTGATCAAGCCTAGAATCACATGGAGGCCATGACCTCTGTTGCCCCTGGTCTTGGCCTTGGTGCCCCTTCAACAAATTTCCACCGACTTTAAGATTTTCAAATGTTAGTGCCCTTTGGAAAATGAAAATGGTCTTGCCCTCTAAAAAGTGGACAAGTCTTCTTGTATGATGTCAAATAAACACAATTATTAAAATTAAAATTTACTTCCATAATACAATACAAAACCAAAACAGAACAAAACCAGTCAATAAAAAACCCACAGCGACAATAAACCAACTCTTTATTCCAGTATTCACACTGTAGAACATGTAGAACTGCAAACTGCAGGGCCAAACAAATCATTTGTAGCACAATGTGCAATAGACCGTACAAGTCTCGCGCGTATTCGAACATTTTTGGGACCACTGTGGTCCCACGTACATTGCTTTAACGCGTTAAAGAAACAAACTCACGCGCTTTAACGGATCCCAATGTTCGAATACGCGCAAAACTTGCACAGTCTATATAAATAACATTTGAAGAAAGGGGAAAAAAAAAACCCCAAATTTAAGATTTTACTGCAAGATGCATTTTAAATACACACACTTGTCTACCAATACAGTTCCCTTACTAATACACTGTAGTAAATTGCAAACTGCAAGGCTCAACAAATTATTAGTACACTGTGCCATACATGTACATATTACATTAAAAAAAGATCTTATGGTTTGACTGCAAAATAAATTTTAAACACACAGTCGACTGACAATTAATTTCTTGTCTTGGTTGCCTTGAAAACTATTTTCCAATGTCCAATGCAAATTGTACATATGTAAAATCAACTCTAGTCAATTTTTCTTTGTTAAACTCCTAATGATTAAATCAATTTTTGTGCGACCAGTTTACCATGAAAGTCTCCCGTGCACAAAAGGGTACAGAGCCCACACATGTTACTAGGCAACCTGAACTAGTGACAAATTTCAGGGTTGTTAACAACACACACAGTTGCAATTTTTTTTATATGCAGCCATTATTTAATTGACAGAGACATGTCATCTGTCAAATCAGACACCTGCCAACCGCAACACTTTTGTATTTTGAGCTTAAAAAACTCCTTCTGTCTTATTGACTTCTTGCTATGTTTCTGCAAAGGATTTTTGGCCATCTGTAGTGACGGCTAATAACTGTTTCAATCCCTTGCATCGTTTTGCAAAGAATAAAACACAGCTTGGAAGTTAGTTCAGGAGCTGTTGAGCTTGTGATTACGCCGTCAAATTCAACCCCTACAACCACAACAAACTTTTGTATATTTTTTTGAACTTCAAAACCTTAATCAATCTTATTGACTCATTGGTCTGTTTCTGCAAAGGATTTTTGGCCCTCTGTCAACGTCTGTGTCAACTGTTAGATTCCCTTGCATCTTTTTGCAAAGTTAGTTCAGAATCTGTTTACATTGTGATTCTTAAACAACAACATGATGTCGTCATTGCATTTTGCAATGCTTAAGACTTTACTCATCCTGTCCATGATGGTTGGATGCAGCCAAGCAAACCAGGCATGCACTGCCTCCATAGTGGCCTCATCCTCATGCCCTCCGACTTGGACACAGTCCAGGGGCTACTGCTACAAAACTACAGAGCACTTAACGTGGTTTCAAGCCCAAGAAGAGTGTGAAAAAATGGGTGGCTTCATGACGGCACCGCATTCTATAAGCGATCTTCAGTTTCTGCAGACCTTTGAAAAAAGATTCTGGATCAACTGTAACGATCTCCAAACAGAAGGTAGTTTTAATCTTATTTCTAGAGTTTGACAACTTATTGCTAACTTTTTATTTTAATGCGTGCAAGGGTTGACCTCTCCGTAATCGGACAACTTCCTGAAGAGGATTTGGTTCAGTTTTTTAATACTTCAGTTCTGCTAGCCTTCTGAGGGCAAATGAATTGGACGTCAGGGTTTACAGAGGGTCTCTAAGGTCAAACTAAGTTTCGTGATGCACCCATTTTCCAAAAGATAGAGTTCTCATGAAAGTAGGGGAAAATTAAAAATCTCTTCCCTCACGTTCAAATGGTGCAAGATGTCATTTTATTTTATACTCTTTCCGAGGAAAATATGAAACATGATGTCATCGGAAAGCAAAAATAAAGATAGGTCTGTACACTGCGAAAAGGAATTTTTGTGCCATTCAAACAGTTAGAAGTTCAAATTCAATGTTATTTTGATTGAACATCATCAAAACTCAGGAATGAACGAAAAATTCTTTGAAGAAAAATGTACAGAGCATAAATTTGAAATGTGATCTCATTAAACAAGTTAGGATTTTGACAAAAACTGAGCTTGAAGTGTATCACACACATTGATATGTTCACATTATTTTAATGTGAGCATGGTGAGGTTAAAGACTTTTAATTGCCAACATTGGCACTTAAAAAATAACGAGCAAAGTTACCACCGGATCTGAAAATCGGGCTTCAAGCGGCCGGTTTTAGGTGAATTGAGGAGGAAAGATCGACGTGGAGTTGAGACCTAGATGATCGTGGTTGATGACAGTATGAAATAGTTCCCAGAACAAGGATTTGAGCCTTGCATGATTTCATTTGTGTCACCGACTCTAAAATTAAAATAATTCACTAGTCACTGCTGCACAATAACATCTTGTTCTATTTTAACATAGTGAAGGAAACAAACTTGCGCACTTGTCCAAATAGGCGTGAGACTTGCGCAGTCTGTTACTGATCTGTTTTTCCTCATTCTGAGGTCGACCATGCATTGTTTTTTTCGGCTCAATAATGAAGTGCCACATTTTCGCTTTTGATGGCAATGATGTAATGGCAAGTTCCTTTCTATGAAAGTAATGAGGAAAAGTGGGTTTTCTCCGGAATGATATTTTGATCTTGGAAAGCAGCAGGAACATTTCATTGAGTACAAGGGCGGACCTACATGTACACATGGTGTAAGCGTTAAAATACTTTTCTGGCTTTTTAATCAGACGCCCGCAATCCATAGGATCATAGATTGGTTTTTGTCAATGTAATGCCAATTTACAGGCAAATTTATAAAGAAAGATACAATAAATGTCGTATTTGAAAGTTTCAGCTGAATAGTGCATACTTGTTGAGAAAACAGCAAAAACTTTAACAGCATTTTCACAAGAACATTAAATTCATCCACGCTTTTAGCGAGGTGACAGACTGACAGCGAGTACCAACTGCATCTCTGGCCGCAGCATTCTTGTATAAACACCAACCCTTAGAAATCTTATAAACGGTTCAGGCATAATCAATGAGGGTGTAACAGCCAGCCAACATGCTTCTGCAGTCTTTCAGTTAAATGTGGGTCAACATGTGGTCTTTAGCGTCTGATTTTGACCAAAAGCTAAGGTCAAATTGATCTCTGTCCAACAGAGAGCAGGGTCAAAGACCTACAATCTGATGTATGGATTTGTTTTTTTAATTTTCAACTTTCGGTTTGAACCAAAAGTCAGGGTCACGCTCTGCGAAACATTGTAAACGTTTTTGAAGACCTTTCCGATGATGTATGGATTGTAAAAGTCCAATGTGTGGGTTCAGGAGTTATGATATTTTCAAATATTAAACTTCCATATAATGTAATTCAACACCTGACGACGTCATCATCACATCTTCTCCTGGTGAATATCCAAAGTGTGTGAATTTGAAGGTTATGTGAGCTTCAAAAGTGTGTCTTTGTTAGCAGAAACTCACGAGCATTGCTCCTAACACCTACATCGTATCAAACAATAATCAAAAACGTCATGGCAACAGACAAACTACACATCATCACAAAATTAAAATTACATGTACCCTTAATCCAGTATACATGTACTCCACTGTTACAGTAAAACTAGAACAGCGAATCTGCCATGGCGAGCTGCCGATCACCAGATAGAAGACCAATGACTAATTTTCATTGTTTTAGCTCATTCAACTGGAACCAGTGATAAACTCTGAGTTTTATCTTTCCATATGAATCTACATGTAAGAACCAATATTTGATTCAAGTTTCAAATCAGTACATCATTGCAATAAGGAGTTATGACTCTTTAAATGTTTCATTGTTTTAGCTCATTCAACTGGAACCAGTGATAAACTCTTTGAGTTTTATCTTTTCATAATGTAAGAAGCGATATTTGATTCAAGTTTCAAGTCAGTACATCATTGCAATAAGGAGTTATGACCATTTTAGTTGTTCATTGTTTTAGCTCATTCAACTTGAACCAGTGATAAACTCTTTGAGTTATCTTTTCATATGAATCTACATGTAAGAAGCAATATTTGATTCAAGTTTCAGGTCAGTTCATCATTGCAATAAGGAGTTATGACAATTTAAATTTGTCATTGTTTTAGCTCATTCAACTGGGAACCACTAATAAACTCTTTGAAATTTATCTTTTCATATGAATCTACACGTAAGAAGCGATATTTGATTAAAGTTTCAAGTCAGTACATCATTGCAATAAGGAGTTATGACCATTTAAATTTTGCATTGTTTTAGCTCATTCAACTGGAATCAGTGACATAAGAGTTTGGTTTTTGTTTTAAAAACAATTTCTGCATGTCTGTTGTGTTGTTGTTCAAATTTAGTTCTAAAACATCCAACGCTTAGTCTAAAGTTTTTTATAAAGTCCCGAGGGCACAATGTTCAACATTGTAAAACAAACTTCAACATTTCTTTTTAAATTCTGAAATTATTTCTGTAAAAAAATTGTTGAAAAACACAATACATGGCTGTCATTGTACATGGTTGTATAGTTAATGCACTTAGGGCTTTTAGAATCCATAAAACAACTCAAAACATAAATGTTGAAGCTTGATGCTAAAACTTTAAACATTTATTGAATGCGGACGGCCGGACAAATGGATGGAAATTGTCATTACATAGGCTCACTCTGCTTTGCAGCTCGCCAATAAAGCTACATGTATAAACACGCAATAGAATACCACTACAACGAACACAGAGCCCACCCATGTCACTAGGCAACCTGAATCAGTCACAACCCAGTGAAGGTTGTATGCAGCTTAAACGATCACACACAGTAGTTGCACTTCACTTATGCAGCCACAGTTTAGCTGACAGAGACTGTAATTCAAGTTCTTAGTCTGAACCTTGAAAACTTCTTCTATCTTCATAACCTTATTGGCTTAATCACTTTCTGTCTTCAAGGGGGTTGTTCCCCACCTGTGATGCCTTTTTGATTCCAATTGCATCTTTTTGCAAAGAATAAAATACAGCTTGGAAGTTAATTCAGGAGCTGTTGAGCTTGTGAGTCCGCCGTCAAATCCAATGCCAGACAACCACAACACACTTTTGTATTTTGAGCTTCAAAAACTTCATCAATCTTATTAACTTCTTGCTCTGTTTCTGCGAAGTCTTTTTGGCCATTTGTGATCACAGCTGTTTGATTCCCTTGCATCTTGTTTTCAAAGATAAAAAACACAGCTTGGAAGTTAGTTCAGAATCTGTTTAAATTGTGATTCTTAAACAACAACATGATGTCGTCGTTGCATTTTGCAATGCTAAAGACTTTACTCATCCTGTCCATGATGGTTGGATGCAGCCAAGCAAACCAGGCATGCACTGCCTCCATAGTGGCCTCATCCTCATGCCCTCTGACTTGGACACAGTTACAAAACTACAAAAGCTACAAAACTACAGAGCACTTAACGTGGTTTCCAGCCCAAGAAGAATGTGAAAAAATGGGTGGCTTCATGACAGCACCACATTCTTTGAGCGATCTTCAGTTTCTGTAGACCTTTGAAAGCTATTTCTGGATCAACTGCAATGATCTCAAAGCAGAAGGTATATGCATAGTTTTAAAATCGGCCTGTTGTGGAACAAGCTTCCCGGTAGTCATAACAATTGTGCAGTTTTGTACACCAATGGGAAACTTTGGAATACTAGGTGGCAGCAGACTTACCAGGTGAATTTCCATTGTTTACTTACTTCTGAGCATGCGCACATTACCGAGAACAATGGATTTATATGTACCTGGTAAGTCTGCTGCCACCTAGCATCCCAAAAGTCCCCCATTATTTGTTAATTGCATGGTGTTACTTTACCCTTCCCCCTAGCTTCTCTCTATTCCCCCCCTCTTTTCTATTTTTGTTTATTTTTATGTTGTATTTTTTGGTCACTTTTTACCCGGGGGGGGGGGGGGGGGCACATGCCCCCACAGTGCCCCCCCAAATCCCCCGCATGTTCTTAACACGAACAATATTGTGGCTGATTTCAATACAATGTCAGTTTTCTTGAATTCCAGGTATGTGGGAATGTAAGGATGGAATGACTGTTGTTGACTTCAGGCAGTGGGGAACAGATCAGCCATCAAACAGCAATGAACACTGCGCAGAGGCTCGGCCCAAGGATCGCGGATGGAATGACCTACGCTGCAATGAACTGCGGCCTGCAATTTGTAAGTCTCCAATGCAAACATTGCACTTATAAAATGACGAGCAAAGTTACCCGATCCGAAGATCAGGTTAGGAGCGGTCAATTTTAGGTGAATTGGGGAGTACACAACTGTAACTAAGATCAATGTAGAATTGAGACCTCAATAATCGTGGTTTATGACATTGTGAAAGCTCTGAGAACAAAAGGTAATAAGAAAGCATTGTTAAAGGCAAAGTATACGTTTGGATTTTTGAATCGTCCAATTGTTTTTTTTAATCCTATATAAATGTAGATACAATAAAACTAACCCGTGAAAGTTTCATCTCAAAGAAAAGGCGGTCACGTTTTTGAGATATTGACGAAAATCCAGAGTGATACATGTTGTATGTCCAGGCATGAATAATAATCCCTAATAGGAATTCACAATCTGAGAAACGTTTTGACAGTAAACCTTCCTCAGATTCAAGTCTTGGGGAATAAAAACTGATATCTTTTTCAACATTATTTAGAATTGAAATGTTTATCAAAATACTTTATACTATTTAAAGCTGCTCTCCTTCTAACTAATTAAGTTTTTATTACCATTAATTTTTAGAGTGATTACCAAACGTATCCTACATGTAATATTTAATGAGAAAGTGAGCTGGTGAGAAATGTGGTGTGTTTAGAATGTCATTGTGGAAGACCACAACTGTGAAATTGTACTAAAAAAGAGAAGTTTGCTTTGGTTTTACCTCCCCCTTCCCAACATGCCCCTGGAATTTGAGCCTTACACTACAGTGACTACTTTAATACACATTGGGCTATACAGAGATCAATTAGGCCTACATGTTGTACTTATATGGCTGAACTTGTGTGCAAAAAAGCAAAATACTGCTTTAAGTTGCCATTTGGGGGGGGGGGGAGGCACCACTCAATCTGCTGACTCTCTTGCCTAATTTGTTTTGTGTGACCACAACTCTGAAATTAAAATACGCACTAGTCTCTGCCTCACAAAAATTTCTTCACTGCTACTCTGTCATTTACAAGGTTGATGCTTGAGTTGTTAGTCTGCTAATGATCATTGTGTTCATTTTTCCATGACAGCCATGTATCGTATTTTGCTCGATAATGGAGTGCTTCACGTCCTCATTATGACAACAAAGGCAATTTTTAAATTTTCACTGCCTCAAGAAGTAATTTTAAACTTCATTGTTTCTCTGCCCTTGGCACTTGCTTATTTAATGCTAGAGTTGTTATCCTGTTAATTATTGAAAATTTTGTCCTCAGTCTGAGATGCAAAGAAGCGAAATAATGCTAGCGTTGTGGCGAAGAAAAACAAAATTTGCTGACCCTCTTGCCTGATGTTAACTTTGTGAGGCTGGCTCTAAAATGAAAATAGCTTCACTGCCCAAAGTAATTAACTTTATTGTTATTCAGCCCTTTTGTAACTTGATATTCTGCTAATAGACCGTGCAAGTCGGTACAACAATTTTTTTTATTCAAAAATGTTGTGGAATCACTTTGTTCCCACATTAACGCATTATGAAGCAAACAAACAGGACACGAAATTCAATGTAATTCAAATGAGATAAATCTTCTCCTAATGCTTGTTCAAATTAAAACAGCTCAAATTTTAAACTGTATCTATTGAGCATTTTGTTTTCTCATTTCAATTCTGGTCTTGTAAAAAATCATAATGGTCCAGTAAAATTGTTTGAGCTATGTACAAGCCCTGCAGTCTTGTTGATTGTCACCATAAATTCAAGCCCTGACAAATTCTTAACGGGTCTCATTGTTCGAATACGTGATAGACTTGCACAGTCTGTCATTGATCTGTTTTCTTCATTCCGAGTATGACCACGTAATTGTTGGGGTTTTTTTTTTTTTGGGGGGGGGGGCTCAAAAATGAAGTGCCCCATTGATATTTTTATGGCAATTCTTTTCTACATGTATGACACTAATGAGGGAAAGTGATTTCTCAGCATGATATGTAGGCTACCATTTTCATTTTGCAAAGGGCACTCCATTGGAAAACCATAACTAGTGTGTCCTTGAGCAAGTCACTTAACTATAATTGCTTCATAAAAAGTTGGGAAAATATTGCATTCTGCTCTACCAGCCAGGTGGATGATACCCTTGCCTATAATCCTTACGGACTGTGAAGGGGGTAACCCTGTTTCAGCCCCAGGAGTACATTTTAGCTGGCAACGTGCCCCTGGTGACAGATGATCTGGGTCAATAGCCCAAATCAGTTAAGTGTAGCGCTCACCTTGAAGTGGTCGTCCGGCCTTGTGAGTTAGGATAATACATGTATCTCCCCCAAAAAATAACAAAACAAATAATTGCTTCTCTTCACCCAGGGGTAAATGGATACCTCTGAGGGCAGAGATGGTTCTTGTGATTGATTTAGCTTGGCGTGCTACATGTACATTGGCAGCACAGGCTGTATACTCTCAAGGTATGTAGCTGAGATGGTTGAATGTGCCATGACCATCACTGAGTGACGGATTTGAGTGCTGCATGTAAGAATCCACTATTATTATTATTATTTATGTACACCGTACATGTACAATGTACTGTGTCATGCATTCACCACATGATATCATAATATTGCAGGCTGGCGTATGTAGTTAAAAATCACAATGGATCACATTGTTTGGTAATACATGCAGATGGTCATGGATGGTTAGGCCTAATATGAGGCCTGGAACATTCCATTTCAAAATACTGATGCGAGTATTTACTCCAGCAGAATTGCTTCTGTACTTCTGCCAAAATTATGCGGTCCAGCGGACACATACCCAATTTGTTCCCTAACTACAATAAGCAGATAAGCAGTTACTCATTATTATCAATCAGATAATTCATGTATCAGGATAGTGCACTTTCAAAATGTATACAAATTACATCAATTGACATAATTCAATATTAACATGCTTGATACTTAAAGGTAGGACCATAAATAGCAGTATCTCCCTTAACCCTAACCATGCTAAATGCAACAATATGCACCAAATGGTAATATTTGTTGCAATCTGTTGCATTTGGCAGTCAACGCAGATGTCATTCTTTGACTGAATTTGTTGCATTTAGCAGTGAAGTGACTTCATATAGGTTTGGGTGCTTCTATTGTATCTGAACAACTTATAATGGGTATTTCAAAATATTTGTTTATGGGAAAAGTATTGAAAAGTATGATGTAATATTAGGAAAGAATCATAATTCAAATCATTATTCAAAAGACTGTATAATAACAGTTAAACATTAAATAACAGTTACAAGTCACCACTACACTTATGTGCATACTGTTGCATTTAGCAGGGCAAACACCTTTGCTCAGTCCTTTCACAAACAGCATGCCTGCACATTGCAACAATATCCCTTGTTGCATTTTTGTTGCATTTGGCATGGTTCTCATTTCAACAGTGTTGCATTCTGTTGTATTTGGCAGGGTATGTACATGTAGAGATACCCTAATGGGGGTTAGAGTTAATAGTGGTCCGCTGGCCAGATACCAGTTAAAACACCCGAGGACCAGTGAGAAACAATTGATCTCCAAGTGGCCCTGCTGGCTAGTGCAGTGATAAAGAGGCGGGGGAGCATCCCTATTTTTGTTGTTGAAAGATTGACTAGTGAAAAAGCCAACGAACATGACAAGCTAACTGGTCTTGCTGGCCTATCACTAAAAAAGTTACTTAAGATCAAACCCTGCATTGTTTTTTGTCCACATAATTCTGATTTATAGTCGTAATTATCAAGATTATACAACAGAAGTCACGTGGGACATTTTCAGCTGACTACACTGTTTACTTGACTGCAAATACAGAAAAAAGCTGTTTTTGAGCTATGGTCTTTTTGTAATTTTGGGGCATTTTGCATGTCTGGGTTTGCTGAAAGTCATGGCAAATAGCCCTATCACAGTCCAGTGACATTGTCGATTCCCTGGGGCGCTAGTACGGCCACAAATGTCAAAAAAATGTTGAAAGGAGTACCGGGCCGCCAGTTACACTGGGTCTATAAAGTACATGTAGTTGGTAGGTTTTGATGTTTTGTTGTCGGTTATTACATGATTAGACCCAAACCCAATAAATAAACAAGTTTTAATGATGTTTACTGATGCGCATGCGCACGCGAGCGTTGATTCCGTTGGCCACATTTAGCAATTTAGTCTTTTTCATGTCGCTGTAGTGCGCTGTTTTACTCTGATCTGCTTGATGCTGGTTCGTGTTCCGTGTTGGTGGCACTGTGAGCGATAAATACCGCCTTGAACATGTTGAATAAAGATTACTCAACGCATATGCACACACCAGTAAAAATCATGGTGCTTTAATCGGGTGATTGCCAGCTCCAAGATTTTTCATAAAACTACACCAAATTGAGCGTGCACATTTTTGTGTTCAATGTACTCTCCACAAATGAGCTACGGTAAGTGACAACTGGGGAAAAAATTTTGGCATAAAATTAAAAATGTCCGTAGGGCCAAGAAGCGGAGGTAGTCCAGCGTATTGGTACTATTTATGGGGCTATTCTAGATAGAGTTGTTCTGTCCCAACTTGATAGTCGTCCCAACTACAGTTGGGACTGGTCCCAAATTGAGTGTTGAAGTTGGGGCGATCCCAACTATAGTTGGGATCGCCCTTAGACTATAGAGCTCAACAGGATTACCGTGATCGACCATGTGTGGATTGCAGTGTGCCATGCGTGGATTGCTGTGTGACACTACTGCAGACGGTACTCCTAGAACGATAGCGGAATTCGTTCCGCTATCGTCTCCCCGACCGGGGAGACGATAGCGGAACGAATTCCGCTATCGTCTCCCCGACCGGGGAGACGATAGCGGAACGAACCGAATAGAGGAGTATGCAGACGGTATTGTGCTAGCCCACCTTGTTGGGCTGTATATGGCTCTCTTTTAACATCGGTCTTATTATCAAGACCGATGTTTAAAGAGAGCCATAACAGCCCAACAAGGTGGGCTAGTATTGTGCATACGTACCGTCTGTCTGCAATAAGATGCTTTATTTCAAACCCTTGTCTCGGCTCTGTACAGACTCATATGTCAAAACTTATGATGCTCCTCTCGGAAAACCAAAATTCTAATAGTAATTGAAGTATTACTAAAGTAAAAGTGGTCTTGACTTTGTACTCTAGTAAAAAACTATACTTTTTACTATTTATTGTTTTTAGTTTATTCATGGAGGTCTTTGGAGGGTGGTGCTCTGTGTTAACTGCGATCCCAACTATAGTTGGGGCGCCCCAACTTTAACCCTCAAGTTGGGACCAGATTGAAGAAAAGTTAGGGGCGGAACAGACTTTTTAACAGAGACACGTTGCGTTCGTCGGTCATCAGGTCATGCCTCTTGCACTTGCACTTGCACTTGCAGTCCACTCCTCTGGTTGAGTTTAATATTTAAAATTTATGCAGCTAAAGACGTCTTGGCTAAAATTCCGTACTCAACAGCCACTTTATGTACTTAATTTAAGTCAAAAGATATCCTTGAAAATAACAACACTTACTTGGTTTGAGTTCGAGCATTCTGCAACTCTGTAAATGCGTAGCGTAGGTTCTTACTACGTATATGTGTGTCCAGAAAATTCGAGCAGCGAAAATATGAACCATGTGGTTATAGCGCCCTCTGTGGCCAAAAACAAACAGCTTTTTAGACTTGCACAGTCTCCGGCTTAGGCTCCGTCCGCCTGCTTGAAAGGAAGCCCCACCCGAAATTTAGCGCATGTTTATAAAATGACTGAAGAAGCCTAACCGGAACCGCGGTTTCAAAAGGCCTTCAAGTGTGATAAAAGCCATAGCATTGGAATTTAGAATTGTTAATTCCACTGAAATATCATGTACTTACCTGTAAGTCGACCCACGGACTTAATTATGGTTATTTCATGGAGGAAGAACTAGTAAAGGATTCTATCCTCCATGGTTATTTATTTTATAGGGTCATTACTTTGGTAACGACCCACAGGCCTGGAATCACACGGTGACCAAGGTGGCCATGGCCTACTTTGCCCTGGTTGTGGCCTTGGTGCCCCATCAAAAGTTTCCTATAGACTTTAAGATGATTTTCCAATGGAAGTGCCCTTTGCAATATGGAAATGGCCTTCATCCTCTCAAAGATTCCAGGGCTCGATTTCACAAAGAGCTAAGATTGATCTTAACTGTAAAGTGTGATGTCACAATACAAATCATTATGGTGATATTGACAACTCATCTTCAAGATGAATCTTAGTGCTTTGTGAAATCTAGCCCTGGCCTGTGACCCTGGAATAGCTTGTCTAATTTTTATTCGAAAGCTTAAAGAATGCAATGGTATTCGTCAGTAGTAAGCATCCTTGGAAGTTATTTCGTCTGAAATGCCCCTGTTGATTAGAAATGAATAAAAGTATGTTTTGTCAACAAATTTGATTCTCCAAAACTCATCTTGAGATGAGTTTTTGAGATTCAAATTTCCTGCGCCCGTTTTGTGAATGCTGCGGCCAGAGATGCAGTTGGAGTCCACGTCACCTTGCTAAAAATGTGGACGAGTTTGGAGTGCTTGGAAAAAAAGTAGAGTACTCGGCTGAAACTTTCATAAGTGACTTTTACTGTAATCTTTATTTACAATTTGGCGTACTAGATCAGCATTACATTGACAAGTTATGACCCTACCTCAAGGCAAAACTATAATATCCTACTATGTTCATAAATGTATAAAACAATCAGGCATCTAAGAAAATACAAAAGCTGTAACAAAATCATTCATTATAAAGATCACCTCTTTTATTTTTCACTTTATACGATGTATTTCACAATACACTTACTGTTTGGGAGGAAATATTGTTTTATAGATTCCAAATAAAAATAGAGAGATAAAAATTAAGGTCATGATGTAGGTAGCCAATTTAAAAGTCATATATAAGCAAATGAAATCGTTTTGCCAACATATTCTTATTGCCTGTATTGTACTAATTCTCACTGCAATAATTTAAAATTTTGCATGTTTTTAAATGTTTGAATATTCATGAGTACTTATGAGATGTCATAGCAGTAGCAAATGAAAAACACTTGCTTTATTAACAATAAATTAGACACCACAATTCAGTTGTCTTCAGTTGACTTTTTTCCCTATGTTTATTTCAGGTTTTGTTTCAAAAACAGAGTTGTTCCCCCCCCCTTAGTTTTTTACTCCACCAAGACCCATTACTCTCAGCGCTGTATATTGGGAGAGGTGCGACACGGAAGGACCATTAATTCATTAATTCTATGGTTACTTGGTTGCTGGACGCCATTTTCAATGTGCAGTCCAGTCTGGCACACGGTGTGGGCACTATGCAGTTTTTTCGGACAGAAAATTGTTTCAAATCGCAAGTTGTTGCAACTGTCCCAATACACAGCAGTGATTACTGTGAAGAGTGCCCTCATTTGGAAATCACTGGAAAGTATTTTGACAAAGTTGGAATTTTTGCTAGTGCTTGGTGGCAGCAGTTAAAGCCATTGTTCTTGGCTATGTGGGCATGCTCAGACATATGTAAACAAAGACAATTTACCTAGTGTTCCAAATTCTCCCCTCACTCTTCACCTCGTGACCTAAAATTAACTTTCACCCCGTAAAATTGTCCAGCAGCGTTGAAATCTGCTGAACTACATAACAAGAATACCATTTCATACATTGTAGACACTATCCCATTGGTAAGTAAGTCACATGCACATATGCAAATGCTGCTGATCCAAAGCTGGCATATGCTTGTGTGTCATTTTACCAAAACTCACCCATTTCATCATTCAACAGCATTTCTTAAAACAGAAACTTTAAATTCTGAGAAGACCTCGAGTCATTGATGAATGTGTCAAAAGCCAAGTCCAACTATTCAACCTTTCTGGCATACATCCTCACTCAAAAACTGGCTAAATGCAATCCAATAGGCTTCTGGTAATCGGTGGAGCCAGTTTGTGTGTAGTGCGTGTGGCTTACAGTGGAATTACCCTACCCTTTGGAACAGGATATATACAAGGGGTAAATCTATCTCAAGTCTCGCTGTGAGTGTAACATTAAAACAGGACTGCTCCAGCTCTCATTCAGGCATATCCACACACCACTTATATAGAAGTGACATGTCATGGAAGCCTTGTTGCAGAGAACCTCAAGTGTAAATTCCATGGCTGCTGCTGAGGACTGGTGTGTCGTGTCCCATGATTATTTGTTTCCTTATATATATACATGTACAGATGAATTTGAGGTGGCTAATCAAAATGGATCACTTCTCAACGAAACATCAGAAACGTTCCCCTACTCACACTTACAATCTCACGTCACCCAAACAAGACAACACTCGGTCATGACTGGACAAGACAACGATTGACATACAAGCTGAGTATCATGGGAATACGTAAACATCACTTAAATTTTCACTCTTGTCCATAAAGCTGTTAATTTTCCCCCCGCACACTCAGGTCCTATTATAGACCTTGACTGGACGTCAACACTCACTTTTCTGCTTTAGAGACAAAACTACAGAACGATCAAGCCACAGGTTTACCTAGAAGTTGGAAATGAAATGTAGAGTGCCCCGTTTTATGGTTAAATTGAAAGCATTGCTTACTTACAATCCTTAAGCAGGTGTCCCAGGGGAATCTGTCCCCCGGAGATTGTCCCCAAATGGGAAATTAACATGGGCAGAAGATGGTTGATTCAAAAGAGGGCGCTATCAGAAGACGTTTGTACACACACCGCCGTATGGGGGGACAGAATCTCCTGCCACACAGGCCTGGAAATTCACCTTTGAGAGAACAAGGCCATTTTCATTTTGCACATAAAACTACCATTTGAAAATCTTAAAAGTCTATTTGAAGCTTTTTAAGGGGCACCAAGACCATGAACAGGGGCAACAGAGGCCATGGCCATGTGTAATCCCAGGCCTGCTATGCATTTTACATGAACTTGACCTAGGGGACACTTTTGAATGGACACCAAGGCCAAGACCAGGGGCAACAGAAGCCATCCTCTCCGTGGTCTCTGTGTAGTTCCAGTCCTTGTAAATAAAATTTCATTTTGGGAGTCAATCCAAAATGCAAAACTTGGTGTATGAAAGACACCAAGATGCCCATGTGCTTTATGCATCATTATGCTTCATTCCAAGTTGAAGGAGAATCCACCCACTGCATGCAGGGTCATCTGGGTATTTAAAATTTAATGGGAAATTAACGGATATAAATTCTGTACAGCAAAATCAATGTGTTTAATAATAATTCCTAGCATGTCCATCACATAAAACACAACACCGATGCTATCATTCAAAATGCTGCAGGCTTTTTTTTTGGTGTCACCTGGTCACTAAAATGTACCAGTTTGTATCACAGTTCTGCAGTCGCAGTTACAAAGTTTCATGCATCACACAACGCTGCGGACACATGCCTGCAATCTTTAAACAATTAGGGTGGACACCGAGTCGATAAGAGCACTATCAACAGTTCGCAGTTACTGGAGAAATCGGCGACGATCAAGTATCCCACTTCAGTAGTTGACAACATCCTGATGTGGCAATAATTGTTGCCGTTTTATTCCCGCACAGCAAAGGGTTTTGTTGCGGATTCAACATTCAGATAAAAGATAACAATTTCTACTGTACAGGTCTTGGGCCTTTTTTTCAAACCTTGGCTCGGGCTGATGGGCTCCCCCTTGGGCTCTGTCATCAATTTTGGAGCGCAGTGTACATTTTGCAGGATGTGTTTCCGGCGAGTCAAACGGAGCTCAGAGCCAGAGTCTAAGCCGAGCTTTGGAAAAAATCCCTAGCTGTATTTGCAGGATTAAGGAATAGGACAAGAACAGGTCACCGACCAAATGGTTGTTGGTTCCATTCCCGGCCAATCCTCCTTGATTGCAGCGTTCACACAGGTACTCAGCGTTCACACAGGTACTCCCTGATACATGTACCATGTTCACAGGAGAATCACAAAGCAATTTAATTACACCGGATCAATACACACAAGATGATTCCAACAGAGAAATTGCACAGGGTACCAGACTTGTTATAAGCAAGGGTGCTATATTACATGTACGTGTCGCGCATTCGTCTCCGTTGTTCGCCCAAAATAGTGTCGAGATACAAAGGTCATACAGGAATTGCACATGAGGTCAGACCAGTAGAATCCGAGGACAGAAAGTGAATGGCTAAATATTGTGCGTCGTGCGTTCGGCTCCATCGTTAACTCTCACATTGTAGTTAAATGAACACTGACAGTAGAATTACACATTACATCACACTGGTAGAATCCGAGCTAAGATCCGACGGATTAAACATGACATCACATGAGTAGTTTCTGCGGTAGTGAATTTCTTTAGCTAAAAGCTACAATTATGTGTCATGCACTCCACTCCATTGTTCACCCACCACATACGAAGTCGAGATATGGTCCAACAGAGGTATAACACATGACGTCACAACAGTGAGGGCAGAGATGGCACATTTGTTTGGCATTTTCTTCCCCATTGACCTTTAAACTTTAACCGGAGGTCACAACTGCTCCACATATATGACCCAATCAGTTGACTCTACATAACTACTCGATGACCATGTACACACCCCAGAATGCCAGTCAGTGTTTCAAACTGCGCAGCCTAAAAATCCCCAGCAGCATATTTCTGTCTGATTTGAAACTTAACCTCAATGTATTTCAGATGTATAATCTACTGGTGGTAAACACAATAAATTAAGCTGTCATTACGCTAGCAGTCCTCACAGACAATCGTACAGTTTTGTTTTTTAAAATCAAACTCCCATTCCTTCCATGACGTCCATTGATATAAAAAACAATTGGCGTTAGTCAATGCCAGCGTTGGGTCTGAAACAGTTCGATCTGTTTGTTAAACAATGTCAGTGTGTCTCTCTATTTTTCATACCTCCTCTGCACTTTTCATGATGAGAATTGCATTGTAGATCTTGAGTGCCGGTCCAAGTTTGATCGTCATGATTTTCACGATGTCCGTCTGCGTCAGGAGGAGGAAGGCCTCGCCGTCAATTTGCTATACGAGAACAAAAAGAATACACCAATTTATAATGGAAGCACAGAAAGTGTTTAAACTCACTGCGGCCATCTTTGTCTGACTCCCCGAGTACAAGATAGTTATGGCCGTTCTAATTCCCACTTCAAAATAAGGGACCCGCCTCATTTCCCTTCCAGCCACAGTTTGTTGGGTTTTTTGTAAGACAAAATATTATGCAGTTTTCAACCCAGGTCTGGCCACTCAAAGCACCCAACAGTAATTCTTACCCCCTGTTCATCATACCCTAGGCATTCCTGAAACCATCTCAACTCCTTAGGAGTATGCAGCACCGGCAGCCAAATGGGCACACAGGTTGCTAATTGTTCACATCAACAATCTCTACCCTCACAGGTACCCATTTACTTCTAGAAGTGATTATAGTTAAGTGTCTTCATCAAGGACACAAGTGTCAAGACCAGGATTCGAACCCAACACTCTGATGATTTAACCACAAGAAATTAAGTTTGATGCATTAGACCACACTGAACATGGATTAACTGAACATGGATTAACAATAAAAATAAACAGGCAGTAACTTAAGGTTAGCCTCAAAGATTTTTGTTAAAGGTTTTTCGAGGTTATAAAGGGTTTCTTATGTTTCCGCTTGTTTAATTCTACATTTTCTCTCTTATTGTCTCACCTCATCAGCAAACTTGGAGGCATGCTCTCCGCAGCCTGGTAGTTTCTTGACAAAGTTGGCAACTTCCTCTGTGGACCACTTGGCCACAGTGCTGCAGGAGAGGTCTGAAAGACCTGGCAAGAGTTTGGTGTGTTGCTCCCAGCACAGGGGCAGGTCCTTAGCTGGGTTGGGGGACATGGCCGACATGAAGACGGACTGATGCAGCTGGTGGTGGAGATTGTTCTTGGAGGATTCTGACAATGTTTCAGAAAAAAAAATAAATAAATAAAAGAGCTTTATTTAATAATTCCTGTAAAAGTTATGTCAAGAAAAGGAGCATCTAAAAAGCTGGAACGGTAAGAATGTTCTAAATGGACCGAAAGCGTTCTGGCGCAAGCACACATGGAACGTTCCGTTGGATTGCCAGAGGAAATATCAATGCACTTATTCACTCCTGTAGGATTGCTCCCAAAATTCAGCACAATGTGGTCTAGTGGAACATTCCAACGGTATAATGAATTGCGGCTGTGTGCCAACAGGACCGTTCTTTTGCTCAAAGAATGTGCTCGCCTTTTGAGATGCTCCCAAGGTTTGGGGTGATACCATGTGGTGACTTCCTTTGAGTAACGTTGGCTCTAAAGAGCCAGTTTGTAACTTGGGGAATGATTGTTAAATCCTTTTTAAAATTAAACATAAGTGCCTTTTCGGGCACTCATGCACTTAACCGTCCAGTTTTAGGACCATTCGTCCTCTCCAAATCTCAAGTTTGCAGGAAGTTCAACTCAAACACGGAGTACAAGAATGACTGGTGTTTACAATTTCCAGAAGATTTGAGGACTTACTTTCATCTTTATCCGAGTGGGATTTCTTTTTCTTCTTTTGAGGTAGTAGAAGCCCCGTGCCTTTGTGTCTAAAAAAGGAAGGTAAATTAAATATAGGAACTTGTAATAAAAGCGGACTTAACAATTTAGAGACCAAACATCTCTGCCGTTTGCTCACAAAGGAGATTAGGGCCCACTAAAAATCAAAACATGTTATAAAGTTAACGAGTACAACAAAAATAGAAGCTGATGCAACGATTTAAAAGAAAATAACATTTGTATCCATTGTAATGTTTTTTATAAAACAGATCCCTTGTGGTTTATTACTTGATATTTGAAATAAAAAAGGTGCATCCCCTTCAGTTGATCCCTCTCCTGCCCCTTCCCAGGTTGTATCGTTAATTTGGGTGTGATCCCTGGCTATATGGCATTACAGGTTGAATGGCTTCTGACTGGCACCCCTGAACAAAGATATTGTCAAGTGGCTTCAGCAAAAACACTGCTGATTGGGCATTTTCTGCTACATCCGAATATCAATTAAGACAAAATGTTTTTGTTTTTTTATTAAGATAAAAGATTCAGCAAGTCTCCTCTACCATAACATAAAATAACCTACTGTCTTTTTCCTCTCCCCAACGCCAGGCTCTTAGTTGCCGCAGACAGTGGAGGGCGACCGGGACCCCTAGGGATAGGTGATGGGGATGGACTGGATGATTTGTCACCAGTCCCATTCTGGGTATTGAGGTTCTTCTCATAAAGCGGACAGCCCGACAGCCGATGGTGACCCGTGTATTTACCGGTCACATGACCAGAGCCATCACAGCCTGGGGTCGGACATTTTCTGTAAAAAAAGAAAAGAAAAGAACGAGTTTGAACTTCAATTTGATTTTTACAATTAAAAACAAGAAGAGAGAGAGAGTCAATGCTGACAAAAGCTTTGACACTAGGATTAGAACTTTTCCTGAGATGGATTTTTTAAAATATTGTTATGCAGGATTTGGGACTGTTAGGATGAACAGACTCACTTGATTTCTGGAGATTCTATCGGGGATTTCTTGCCGTCTTTGGAGAGTGACTTTGATCCGACGTAGAGTCTGTCTATGATGGGCGACTCCTTGGCCATATTACACAGTGAATATGGACAGCCAAATGCACTACATGAATCAGCAAAAATCCTTGGGTTAATATCACAAGTATAAAATGCATTTAATAAAAACAACAACAAAGTGTACATTTATCGTGTAACATGTCAGTCATCACTCCTGGTGCTAATTATCAAATCTCATCCCATACATAACAGGAGGCCTTGTCATCCCCCATAAGCTAATACTACCGACCACATTCAGCTACTTACCTATGATGCCCTGTATACTTGGCCCCTTTGATGTGGCCTATTCCATTACACCCAGGGGTAGGGCAGCCTGCTTGCCTGAAGAGAGAAACAGCCGACAAATAACTGGTTATCATGTGATGTTTCAATGAATTGTTGGCCACATGTGAATGTTGGGAAGACCAACTTTTTACTGAGCATTAAATACTGAGTGCAGGAAGTGGGCACCAGTGTTGGCAACAAAATCAAGGCCATGGTTTATAGAACAACTTCAGCAGTAGTTTTTGCTGAACACTTTAGGAGAGCCTAGATACACACACACACACACACGCATTCCTGTTTTTGCATCCCTGTGGAGACATCTTTTGTTCTTTCCTTTGTCCCTGTAGTTAAGAACCTCCCATAGACTTTGTACACAAAATTCCTTGTGGAGCAACCCAGTCTTTAGAATTTCCCTATGGAGACCCTTTGTTTTCCCTTTTCTGTTTTGTTCTCGGTCTCCATAAGGTAGTGAATATGAAGGCACAGGTACACACATCCTATACGTTAGAGGACACCTATTGTACTTTCTGTTGTTCCTGTATTGAAGCAATCCCCATTGGTTTTGTACACAAATGACTAGTGAGGACACCTGAAAACAAAGAACCGACTAGTGAGGACCTATTGTCCCTATTGTAAAATGTCCTCGGAGGGTTGGCAATACAAACACACCCTTACGGATCCGGTATGTGTGGTCCTGTTTTTGCATCCCTGTGGAGACATCTTTTGTTCTTTCCTTTGTCCCTGTAGTTAAGAACCTCCCATAGACTTTGTACAAAAAATTCCTTGTGGAGCAACCAAGTCTTTAGAATTTCCCTATGGAGACCCTTTGTTTTCCCCTTTTTTGTATTGTTCTCGGTCTCCATAAGGTAGTGAATATGAAGGCACACACACACACGCAGCCACAAGCCGGAGCACAAAGGCCATTTGTTAAAAAGCTGTACTTTTATCCATGTCCACCCTCTACACCCAAGCTATCTATGGTTAAAAATGGCGAAAGGTCCAAAATGGCAAACATATACAAAGCGCCACATGGTTGTGTCCATAAAAGTGTTTGGGGTTTACAAAATACAGTAAGGAAACATCGATCAAGAATTGAACATTTATTGGCCGATCTCAATGATTTTTGGATTATATGAAAAGAAATTTTTTACGTAAGACATTTTAAAATAATTATAGACCCCTTGCATATGACGTCACACTCCCAAAAAGCGCCCTCACTGAGGCCAAAAGGAGGCAGATCATTGGACGATTGCTGTTCTTTGTGCTTAAAAACATGCGCATGACCTCAGCGTACCTGTAGCGTTTCGCATTATGCAAGGGGTCTACTATGGTCTAAAATAAAATCTTCAATTTACTAATAGAGTTTGTAAAATTGACTTTTGAACACAAGCTTTGTGTTTTGTAAGAATGTGTGCTTCAGGCTTGAGTGGTCAATCAATGTGGGCACCAGCGATTGTTTATGTCAAAAAGAATTTGATAACGAGAGGGTTAACAAACTTCTGCTCAGAAAGCAGTAATTTCATGAATGTCACAAGAAGCAGTGCCATGAATTTGGTCTGTGTTTTTTTAATTTCAAAATGGACTGTCACTCAGGTTCAACTTACCCTGGGGTTTCAACGAGTTGCGACGGTCGAATCGGCGGAACCAGCGAGTACGCCGTCTTATTACACCATCCCACAGGGTGTATGTCAGGGGAGTCATCATCCACCCAGAAGTCATACACGTCCATCCAGCCGTCAAAGTGGATCTTGATCTTGTGGCCGCTGACCTCACCGACAGTAGCCACCCTGATGAGGGACGGGTTGCGCTGGTCGACGGCCTCAAGCTTCATGCCCACATCAAAGCCTGCCGGTTGTCTCTGAACGAGGGTTGGAATGACAGTATTAAGTATGGTGTGATACATTAGAGTGGGGTGCAATTTTATGGCTCTGCTTACCATCGCATTTCTGCACTAGCTGTGTAAGCGGAGAATGCCTAGTAATGTGGAGTTACACGGGCATGAGCAAAAATTCCCTGCTAACTCGTGAAATACGCTTGCTTCCATAAGCGCCGATTCTTTGCTTACAGTAAGCAGAGCAGTGACATTGGGCCCAGGGCCCAACTTCATAGAGCTGCTTAAAAGCAGCTTATATTGCTTAGAATTTTTCTGCTCAGTAAAAATAAGCAGGATACCAGTCACCAATGGTACATACGGAATGGTATTTTGGCTGGTAACCTTATTCTGGTAAGCATGATTTCATTATGCTTAGCAACTTTATTGTGCTTAAGCGGCTGTTTGAGATTGGCCCCAGGTCATCCCCCCCACACACTCCAATCAAATCCCTCCTCCCTCCAGGGGTCACTGGAGCACTTCCCTTAACGAAATCAGCCATTAGCTGCTCACTTACCGGTTTAAAGGCTCTAGTTGGTACAGCAACAGCCTTGGTTTTGGCCAAGTAGTCAGCCCATGTGAAGTTAGCAATGTCTTCATAATCTGTAACAATAACAAAGAAAGACAAGAACTGTTTAGTTTACTTTCAAAATTCAAGGCAGTAGAACTACCAACATTTGCACCTTGCAGTCAGGGAGATATTTAGAATTACGTTCAGCATAATAAGAAAAAAGTTTCCATAATCAGGCAGATTTACAAATTTGTTTATCAGAACACGAGAAGATGGATTTATTTTCAGGGAACTTTCTGTAGAATCAGGGAGAGTTGGCAGCTCTAATATCTTAATCAACCGAGGACGCTGCTAGGGTTGAAGACAGCAACCCACCATTTGGAGGAGACAAGATGTTGCCGTTCTCTTCACACCATCCGACAGGGTGGATGTAGGGTGAGGAGGAATCACACCAGTAATCGTACATGTCCTCCCAGGCGTCAAAATGAATCAGGAACCGGCTCTCCATGATATTGGCCACCGTGGCCACGCAGATCAACGACGGGTTCTTCTTGTCGATGGCTTCTAGTTTCATGCCTTTGCGGAAGCCGTGAGGAGTAAGACAATCCTATGTGAGACAAAAAATGACAGATTAAGTAGTAACGTGAATGCATGGCAGTTTCACGTAATCTTTTTTAGTATCTATAACCAGTGTACTTTACACACAATGCGTACAGTAACAGTCTACAGTTGTTATCATCTTAAGCCCTTTTCACACAAGAGCATTTTAGCAAGGGTCCCTTGATAAATTTTAGCGAGGTTGCAAAACTTTTTAAAAAAATGCACCTTGTATGAAAGGACAATGATTTTTGTTCTCGCCAAGGTCCCTTGTGCAACCTTCTAAAACATTTTTGTCGGAGGTACAGACCAACGATAAAATCTTCCACTAGAGGAAGTTTTGACCAAGGATGTACCTGAAATTATCATGTGAAGGAAACCTTATACCAGCCTGATTGGCAAGGATGTTACTTACGTTTTCATAACTTTTGAAAAGAGTCTTGGGGGCGGCTTGTGACTTTGTCATCTTGAGGTATGAGCTCCAACTGAAGTTATCAGCAGTGAACCCTAAATAAACAACAAATACATTGAAACATCATTGAATTTATTTTTTAAGCATAAATAATTGTCACATTTACTTGAAATATAGCATTCCATCAAGAAAGTATGGTTAACTACATAATAACAATAATAATCTGGAAAATTTATATGGCGCTCTACAATTGTGCCTCACAATTAACAGAATTAAACAAAAAGAAAAGAATAAACTGCATTACAACAAACATATCATAAGCTGGGAAATAGGTGAGTTTTGAGTAGATGCCACTTCCCTGATAGCACACGGCAGCTTGTTCCACATTTTAGGGGCAACAACAAAAAATGAACTGTTCCCAGTCTTCCTGTTGGAGCGTGGAACAATCAGTCGGGTGACATCAGAAGAGGAGCCTAAGCCCCCTGTGACCTCCATGAAGATGTATAAGATAAAATGTGTTGTCGTACAAATTGCATTTTACTCTTGGGTCTAAAAAAACTTTTAATGTTCAAATGTTCATCCCACTTCATGCACTTACATGTATCTATAGAAAAAAATGTTATGGAATAAAAGTTAAAACAAAACCTGGATCAATGCATTTTCAAAAGACTGCTATTATAATCACGCACATTTGTTAATTTAATCAGAAAGTGCAATTAAATTAAGTGTAATTATTTTTATTTTGAAAAAAAAAAAGAAAAAAAAAGTTCATGGCCTGACGTTTGGACCCCAGCAGAGTCTAGTCATTAATTATTTTGTGCATTTATGCCATAGGTCCTTTTGGTTGGTAAGCAATTTTGCAACAGCTAATTCTATTTTCTCTTTTAATTTTGGTAACACCATAATGGTGGTGTCTACTTTGCTGTGTACACTACTTTATCAGAACTTTTCCTGCTACTTATCTACTGCTGTGGAATAGATTGGAAATCAAGGTCAAATGAGTTCTCTCGGGATTCCCAATCTACTCTGCAGCAGTAGATAAACAGCTTCTTAACAAATTCTTATTTGAACTCGGTGTTCCCCTAGTTCCCAATCCATTCAGTAATCGACAAACAGCAGGACAAGTTCTTATTTGAACTAAAGGTACATATCAGTCGCTCGATTCCAAATCTACACAGCGGCAGAAGAAATACATAGCAGGACACGTTCTTATGTAAGAACATTCCACACAACAAAGTGGATATTATCAGAGTTACCGCAAACAAAATATATAGCATGATTATGTAACAAATTAAAAGCACGGTGCGTTACGTATTGACCCAATTTT
This sequence comes from Pisaster brevispinus, assembly GCA_023634235.1. NCBI lineage: Eukaryota > Metazoa > Echinodermata > Asteroidea > Forcipulatida > Asteriidae > Pisaster > Pisaster brevispinus. The sequence goes on from JAMKCF010000017.1 coordinate 12,088,854, forward strand.
ACCAAGTGCAGTGCGCACACGCCTACCCTGTGCACTGTTTTTGACATCAAAACGTACACAAAGGAATCGACTCCTAAAATGGCCGAAATGGTAGATGCGCATTTAACGGAGGCGCGTTTTATACGTCTTGCATGGGGTCAATAAGGCCATAAACACCCTGGGACCTTTTCTTGGGCCTGCCCTTCAGATGAACATTAGGTCCTTCTGCACAACCAGCAACTATATGCTCATGCACTACAGGCTTGTACATGTTACTAAAATAAAGCTCTGCCAGCCAACTACCAAAAAAAAAAAAAAAAATAATAATAATTCAGAATACATGCTCAAACATTCATGCTACCATGTAAGCGTCATAACATTGACCTTGAAAAGAAAATGAACTGCCATGCAACACAACAGGAAATCACCATTCTCAGAAATAAAGCATGTCACATTGAGGCTGATCTTATGTATGGGTTTAGGCTGTAGAACTCATTATATGCAACTCGGCACGAGGAAAGTACATTAACATCTTGGGGCTGGATCACATTCAATTCATAAACACCATCGTCACTTTATATTTGCCTCAATCATTTTTTCAAAAAGAATTATCGATTCAAAGACATGAGACACTGAGAATTCATTTTTCTATATCTCTTTTCACAAAATCAAATTTAATTTATAAAGTTATTGTATGCCTGATGACTTACATGTATCTTGCAACATGATTCCAGAATGTCCAATCAGTAATGGTAAATTTTTTTGAATTCATGTAAAATCCTGACAAAATTTTTTCAAAACTTGGATCCTGGGCCCAATTTCATAGAGCTGCTTAAGCAGAAAATAATGCTTAACAATTTCCTGCTAAGCAGAAATGAGCAGGATACCAGTCACAAATTGTACACGTGTCATGGTAGTTTGGCTGGTAAGAATTCTGGTAAGCAAAATTCTAATGTGCTTAGCAAGTATTTGGGCTTAAGCAGCTCTATGAAATTGGGCCCAGATCTCTTGAGGTTTGTTGAACTGATGGCATTTCCACCTTTTAACCGCCTCTAGAGCTATAGATTCAAGGAGCTTCTGGAAACAATATCCTCAGCAGTAGAGAAGTAAACCAAAGAGCATGATTACATTTTTTATCTGGAGAAACGAAATCAATACTGCTTTTTTTTTTCCAGGTAGACATAAATACGTCAGAAAATTCACTTCCAAATCACAATTTTCCATTCACCAGCAACAACAAAAAAACACAAAAAACCACATGCAGCAGGCAGACGAGTAGAAATATGCAATAAAATTTAGCAAAGGACTTACCTCTGCCTATTGTTGTTAAGACAATTACAGATAGGAATGATGGGAGGGGGGAATGAAAATATGAAATTGCAAAACTTTATTTTACAGAAAAGAATGCATTAGTTATCTAATGTTAAATTCTGGTGCAGAGTGGCTCAACTTTAAAGGCATGTGTGGTTAGCATTTATTTATTTATTTGTTTTTTATTTTGAATGTGTTCATCCATTTAGACGATGCATTTGCTTCAGGCTTTCTCAAAACAAGGCAGGGATGAGATTTAATAAATGAGAAAAATTCCTGGGAACAAAAAAGTTGTCTTGGGCCTGGATACCTTCTTTTTCTCAGACCTCTGGGCCCAATTTCATAGAGCTGCTTAAGCACCAAAATTTGCTAAGCACAATACAATTTTCCTTAACAAAATAAGGTTACCAGCCAAACTACCACGTCACGTGTACAATTTGTGACTGGTATTCGGCTCATTTCTGCTTAGCAGGAAATTGTCAAGCATTATTTTCTGCTTAAGCAGCTCTATGAAATTGGGCCCTGGAATCTCTAGGATGTTACAATTCAGGAGGTTTACAGACTCTGTGCATCACCAGAAATAGAGAACTACAGGTTTGGACACAGTGTGGACTATTTCTTTCCCCCTTTGGTGACTGCTTTACTTCTTTCAAGGAAATTGTTAATGCTAGAAGAGATTTTGAGAAAATTCTGAAATCAGGAAAAAAAAAACCTTGAGAAATCCCATGCCTGCAGGGGTAAGAGTCATCGCTGATAAAAAGGTCTGAAACAAAGATCCAAATTATAGGGGTATGTTGAAATGGCATTTCCACCTTGTGGTAACCCCTGGGGAGTTAAAGATTTCAAGGAGTCTTTAGGAAAAGTATCTTGAGCACCAGAGAGATAAATAGCAGACCGCAAACCTTAGTGTGAGCCTTTTAAAGAAGTGTTTCCCAAGAAGTCACTTACCCTTTGGGTATTGCAGTTTGTGGTTTGTCTTCTCACACCATCCGGCATGCTGGATGTCCAGGGAGTCAGCGTTGGTCCAGAAGTCGTAACACTCCGAGTAGCCGTCAAAGTGAAGCCTGAGGCGGTACCCGCGCACCTCGGCCACCGTCAGCACGCAGAAGAGAGACGGGTGCTTGGGGTCAATGCCTTCCAGTTTCATACCGGTTTTGAAACCGTTTTTGCCGATGGGAAAGGCCTGCGGTTGCAAACAACACAAATATTAACACAGGCCGTATCCGGCTATGACTGTCGCTGAGAGTGTTGCTAAGGAAGTATACTTCAACGCATTATGACACAGTAATCTAGCCAAAGCCATAGCTGTAGCTGCCAATTTGGACATGGCCTTAGTCTCAGTATTACTGTCGTGCCAAAATGAAATCTCAACACTTACTAAAAAAGTTCCCCACCACCCTCCTCCACTCCTCAACAAGTGATGACATCATTTTCAAGGGTTTCACAGAAACTTTGAAGAATCTTTGTACTTACTTCTTTGAAGAATTTGGATGGGGCGGCCATTGCACGTTCCTGCTGAAGATATGCAGCCCAGGTGAAACCTTTCTTCTTACCTAGGTAGAGGATGCAATACAAATTGATTAACACATCACCATAGGAAAAAAACATCTGCAGCAGGACATGTGTGTTCATGGAAATGTATTTGAAATGTGGATGGGTCGAAGTTCATCACTCCAAATTGTCCTTTCTCTATCATTTTGTATAATAACAAAACACATGAAGGACGTGAAGCACCTGGTAGTGAGTCTATGGGTTGTAATGTGATCAGAGTAGGCAGGGTGATGGGGTCTACTAATACAGATACTACTATTACTATAGGGGTTGTAATGTGATCAGAGTAGGCAGGGTGATGGGGTCTACTAATACAGATACTACTACTACTATTACTACGACTAATAATTGCATTTGTAGAAGCTATCTTGCAAGACTATTCTGAAGTGCTGGTGGTATTTCCATCGTAGGAAATGGAAGATGAAACAAAATCCACGACCGGGAATCGAACTCAAACTCTGCTGATTAGAAACACAAGAGCTTGAGTCCGGTGCTCTTATCCGCTTGGCCACAGCGTGCAACAATTAATCACAGGTGATGCAAAGTCATTAAATAAATCAGTTTCTATTACAAGAAGACCTCGACCTCCCTCCTTGGACATATTGTTTTGAACGTTTTTGAAACGAACACAAAAAGAAAGAAGAAAAGTCAGACAATTTTAAATTCATTGTGGCTCACCTGGTTTCCCTACTGGCGATTTTTCAATCCCTTTGATGTTGATAGTCATCTTCAGATCCCCATGAAGATGGGCCTGGTAAAAAAAAAAAAAAAAATAAATAAATAAATACCTTTTCAAAGAACACCTCGAAATATTACAGGTAAGACTTTTAAATAACATGGCATCAGCTGTGCAGGTACAACAACAGAAAGCAAATCTCAATTGAGATTTGCCATGAAAAAAGGGGAGAGGAAATCTCTACACTTTTATTTGTCTAAAACAATCTCCTCAAAATATAATATGTGCACATGACCTGTAGACACCTTTTCACTGGTACCCTGTGAATACCCCTCCCCCAGGGCTCAGAAAGCACTTCAGTGCTTCTCACACATCAGTGTAAGAAAAAAAGAAAAACAGAAAAAAAAAGAAAGATAAAAAGACAAGGTCAATTTAAATCTCCTTGGATACATGTACACAATCATTGTTGGGTTAATGAATTAATAAACAGGACACATTTTTGTGTGTGAACCAGGACATTTGCGAATTAAGTCAAGAATTTGTTGACAGTGACAGTACTGTTTAAAAGACAAGGTTTCGTGCATTCATGCAATCAAGTAATGCCGGGTCAGAATCAGCGGCTATGGCTGCGGCTTGATCGTCACGGGAACAAGCATTGAAGCATAGGATGCCCATAGCAACACCCTTAGCAACAGCCACCGTCGTAGCCATAGACGCCAATTCCGATACGGCCTCAGAGTTAGTTAGATTTACCCCTGCACACCAAGTTCCAGGTCCACTTGTTTGTTAGTTGGTGAGCACAAACATGCTTGTCAAAACAAGAAAAAACAGGTCCGACCAACCAACTAACCCAACAAGAAACACAACAAACAAACACAAAAACAGACAAACACTCAAATGGAAAGTGGAAATATTTAGACCTCCTTCACCTTGCCCTCCGGGCCGGGGCTTTTGGGTTTGCGTCCAACTTTTTTCTTCAGCATCATGTGGGAGCTCTTCTTCTTCTCAGTGTCCTTGCGGATGCATCCTTGCCTAAAAGGAGACACAGAGAGAAAGAGGGGAACATTTACTTCCGGTCCTATCCATGAATCCAGTTCTAAGATTCCCTGGACAAAATAAGGAAGACACTTCTAAAGAAGGACAGGGGTTATAGAAAAGTCAATGGGAGACTTTTGGGGACACTAGGTGGCAGCAGACAGATAAATCCACTGTTCAAGAAAACATGCGCATGCTCAGAAGTCTCTCGTTAGATCAAGCAATACATCCTTGGGTGACATGTACTTCGGACTTGTTACCCATACGTAGGTCATGATGTCAATTTGGGGGAAAGTTTTAGAATTCACTATGCAGTTTAGATGCAGATTTTGTTAGCTGCGCATGTGTATCTGTCATCCCCACTGTTGGTAGGTCCTGCTTATGATAACTTGCAGTACACCATTGAAAACTTGCATTAAACAGTAGATGCAGGATTTAAGTGACACTTTGGTTGTTTTATTTATTTGAAATCTGTAGACATTTTCACGATAAACAGGGGCTGTTGAACAGGTTTAACAGGGGCTGTCAAGGGTATACAATTGTATATTAACAGTCATCGAAAAGTTGTTTACAGCCAGACCCATGCCAATGATAAAAACATAATTCTGATGAGGGAAATGCACTTACTTGCTAGCATAAGCGCCCACACAGGACTGGCTGCAGAATCGACCGGACTTGCAGAACTGTGAGATGGATCCGTGTTTGCCACACTGTTCACAAACACATACCAGTGGCTTGCTACCTGGTTCCTCTGTACATAAAAAATAAATACAAATAAATACAATATTACCGCTGGTAGTATTAACTAAAATACATCCCTTTACTTTAGTAGGTCGCTGGAGCTGAGGTCAAGCAATTGAAACGTTCAACTGTGTACATGAACTCTTGACTAATGATAGGGTTTCCTATTACATGTACCTCTCAGTGAGGGGCACTGTTAGAGCAAGGGGTGTTTTTATTAAGGGGCAGATCCCGACACTTGCTGACAGTCACTTACTGTGGAGGTTTTGCCAGTGTGCCATTAGAGCATGCGAGGAACTTTGGTCTTGGTTATGTCTTTCCATATCGGCCAAGATCCTCTGATTTTGCCCACATTTTACCCACGCATTTTATAATAATTAGCTACTGGAAAAATTACCAGCACGATGCTTTGTGTTGTTTTATTTTGCAGAGGTGAGAGTCATTGCTGACAGATGGTCAGACAATAGCATCAACATTTCAGGAGGTACGTTGAAATGTTGATATTTCCATCTTCTGGTAACCCCCTGGAGTTGTATTCAAAGAGGATTCTCAGAAAAGTAGACTAAAGAGCTAGAAAAGTAGATCAAAGAGCAACAACTTCTTCATAATCGATGAATAAATAACAGCTTCTTTTTTCAGCAGGTAGATGTAAATAACTTTGGATTCAGGTAAAAGTCGGAAATTTCTCATACCTGATTTTGGTAACCCTGATCCCTGCCTTACAGATTTTGTAAATGCACATCAAAACTTACAACGAAGTTTGAGTTTTTAGGAAAAGTATCTTCAGCCCAAGAGAAGTAGTAGATCAAAGAGCAGGATTTCTCCATGTCTGATGAAAATACAGCTACTTTTTTTCAGCAGGCAGATATAGATAAAAACTCAAAATTCAGACAAAAGTCATCCCTAATTTTGGTGACCCGGATCCCTGCCTTTCAGGCTTTTGCAAAAAATATAGTTAGTGGCCTAGCAGAGTCTTTCTCGAAGGCTAAATGACAAACACAACACACATCAACATGTATACTGGTGTACCAGAAGCAGTCAAGTGGAAAGAGATGAAAAGAGAGAGAGGCAGACAGCACACATAAAAATCAATGGCTGGACATGCTGGACAATGAAGAAGGTGACAAGGGGGGGTGGGTTTGACCCCAATAGGTTGGAAACACAAAGGACAAAGGAAGTAAAACTTTCAACAAAGAGGTTAAACTGGAAACCCTGAATTTTTCCCCCATAGCTTACCCATGGCACCTGCTTCCCCCAGGAACTGGAAGGCGCTATCGCCCATCATTGGGGTCACCTTCTCGCCGGAGATGTCACTGCCTGCCTCGCTGGCTGGGGTGGGCGGTGTCGGGCTAGGGGTGGGCTCACCAGAGGAAAAGTCCTTATCTGTCTCTGTGATCAGCTCTAGAACTCCAAACTCATTCATCTTGAACTACATTCGTAATAAAAACATTTGTAAACCTCCATTTAAAAAAAGAAGTAAACTTTGATAATGGTGTTTAAACAGGTACTTTCTTAACTTTCTTAACAGCCCTGAAAAAAAAACACAAAACAGAGCTAATTATGTGAAATTGCTTACAAGGTGCTGCAAACCCATGATCACACAAACACCAGAGTACATCTACATGTACATTGAACCAAAGACCCCTGCATTCTAGAGCAATGTCCTAGCTAAAGCCCGGTTCATCCTTGCAAAAGCTAAGCAAGTTTCCTTGTCTCACAATTGGAAAACAGTGAGTAACTGATTGCTCGCGTCATTAATTTGCTTCGGTTTGGCTTTCGCGTGAACTACATGTATGAATCGGGACTAAATGAGCATGCCCAGTAACAACAGGCCTGTACGAATCCAGTAATTAGCAGTGAGTACCAAAACCAATTTGACAGTAATATATTGTGGTCTCTCATCACCAGGCATGCTTGGTCATCCAGCAATCAAAATGTCTGCTCTAGAATGTGGGTTAGAATCCCAACCTAGCAGCCTGTGAATCTTTCCGCAGGACTCGGAAACCACTGATTAACAGTGCTTCATACATCGGTGTCAACTTTAAGGGTAAAACCAAAATACTAATCTTGATCTCAGATGCAATTATTACAATCTATCAAATACAAGTAACTTGGAAAAGTCAACCATCAAATTTCTGTGATCTTTAGAGTGTGCCAGGGGCTAGTAAATATTGACCTTCATGTCACTCCCGGGAAGGATCCCAATGCCGTCCTCGTTCCATTCAATCAGCTCATCCATTCCTCCCTCGCTCCCGCCTCCATCTGCTTCAAGTTTGACCTCCTGGCTGCCAGTGTCACCATCGTCCCCTCCCTCTGGAGGCTGGGTGTCTTCTGAGTTGACCTCCTCCTTGACCCCAGGAACATTCAGCTCAGAGATTGGTTGTGAGGACGTGCTTGGTATGGCGGAGGGCATGTCGATGTTGGACTTCTCTAAGGTGGGCATTTCTGGGGGAGGCGAGATGGGCAGGGTCGAGTCAGATGATGGTTTTGTAGCATCATTGGCAATAATTGGGGGATCTAAAAACAAAACGATAAACATGTATTACTATTTTAAAAGTACAATGTAACTTCATTGAAGATATAACTTCATTACCAAAAAAATGTCCCTAGTATAATGCAGAGATGAGAGTTTTTGCTGACAAAAAAGGTCTGAAACTAGGATCTAAATATTAGGGGGTGTGTTGAAATGATGGAATTTCTACCTTTTGGTAACCCATGGGGTTATATATGTGGATTTCAAGGAGCTTTTGGGAAAGTTTCCCAAGCAATGAGAAGCGGATTTAAGAGTAGGATTTTAATTGTATCACCTTTCAACACTAGCAGAATCTCTCTCAAAGACTAAATGACAACACAAGACATATACAACAAGTGCATTACATTAGTGAAAAAAAAGTTTCAACTCACAAACTTAGAAATTTGGAAAAGTACATGTACATAAGTCAGAGTACTAGGCAAAAAAAAAAAGGTTGACAAAAAGTACAAATGGAGGTAAATGAGAGGAAGCAGTTAACTAGCACTTGCATTCAATGTAGACTGCCCTCAAACAGACTTAACTGTGACCATGTATAGTACATGAATGGATTTAATGTATTTGCACGTACGACATGTAATGTTCAAACTAATATCACATCTGAATGTACTGTACATGTAGCTTACAGTGTACTATAAAAAGAGCGACCCTGTGCCTTAACCTTGTTGATTGTTCCTTGTTCCTTGTTCACGTATGTTGGAAGTGAAGTTCTGATGAAAACCTTTGTACATAATGCAGAAAGTTAACTGCAATACTGTAGGCTAACTTTTGCAGCAAGTATATGATGCTACTGCAGCAGGTTTATAATTTGATAACAAGTTTGACTACTGGCAACTGGCATTAAGTAACACATAATGAGTAACATTTGCAAAAATGAACAGCTGCCATGTGCACAGTTTGTCTTCATTCAACTTTTGCATTTAACACAGGCCCATGTTTGAGTTGAGCACATTTTGTGCCAGCCGACCTTTGACCTTTTATGAGTCACCTCACAGAGAAGCTATGTATTCCTGCTGTTGCAATGTACAGTAAGGGCAAGGACATTTTTCCCTTTAATTTCTACCTCCATAAACAGCACCTCATTTCCTTCCTCCATGTACAACATACCAAGGAAAATATTGTAATCTCTACTAGAACATTTCAAGGGGCACCAAGGCAATCAACAGAAGTCTTGATAATCTGTATCAATCCTGAACGCCTGTGTGAAACTATTGACCTTATCGGTACAAAATCTGTAAACTCAATTGTTGATTTAAGATAATACGCATTGAAAAAAAAAAGCCATTCAGCTGATAAGTGCCACCATGTCCTTATTTATACATTTTATGTACATTTGTAAATGCACTTCTCGGTTGCCAATATACAGTAAAACATATACAATGGCAAACAAATGGAAAGGAACTTTCACTTTAAAACAAATGCACAGGAACTTTTACTTTAAAAAGCATGTAAAACAAACAACGAAATCACAGAAACATTCATCATCAACTCAAACAATCCAGTTCTTACTTACATGTAGTCACAGGTAAACCCCACACAGAAGTTAAATTTCAGTGTTTATAAACAGGTACTTCAAAAATGCCCAATGAACGTAGTTCAACAAATAATATCTTAAAGCATGGATTTTTCTTTTAATTGAATTTCCTCTGACAGTTAGAAAATATCTTGCCCTTCAAGAGAGAGGGTTCAAGTCTTGGCCATTTTGTGTACTCCAAATACACAATTCATGGCTAATGCTATGCTCCAACTTGGTCCAACAAGACATATGGGGGGAAATAACAGTCTTTAATTTCCCACAAGACCAAACAGGATGTTGGCCCTTCTTGTTCAATGTGCTGGTTATGACACAAAGTATGGGGGGCCTTGTTTGTCACAGCACTTCGCCATGTATACTCTACAAATCATGTTGATTCCATCTGGGTCCAGTTCCATGGCTCCGCTCACTGCGGAGTTCCAGCTAATACAGAGCTCACGCATAAAGCACACCGTTCCACAATGTTCTATGAGATGTGGGTGCAGAATTCCACGGTAAGCAGATCCATGAAATTAGGTCCTAAACTTTCAACAGGGTCTAATTTCATAGAGCTGCTTTTAACACATTTAAGGAGAAAATGTTACTTTTACAATGCCCTGCTAAGCCAAAAATGAGCAGGAAATCCAGTCACAGACAGCAACTATTAATTTGGCTGATAACCTTATTCTGGTAAGCAGCATTGGTTTGTGCTTATACTGTAGCTACTTTTTGTGTTTTAAAGCAGCTCCTTGAAATCGGCCGCAGTTCAAATCAATTCACAGCATTTTCTAAACAAAACAATGATATTAAACCTCTGCATCAACTGTAACTTCACAGTACTTTTGTGACTATGAAAACAAAACGAAAATTATAAGTGGCCTGGAATTTCCTCTTTGAGAGGAAAATCTCAAAAAAAGTATATGTGAAGCTTTTTGAGGGGGCACCAAAACCACTACCAGGGTAACAGAGGTCTTGGCCTCCATTTAATTCCAGTCTGTAAATGCAATTTACATGACCTTGACCTATACATGTAGATGTACTATACATGGTCCATTTAATTTGTCCTTTTTTTAAATGATCAATAATTACCTGCCATTTCAGTATCACGTAATTAAATGAAACCGCCAAGAAGAACGTCTGACTTCTACAGGGAATTTGTCTAACATTCTATGATCACCAAAGTGGGTTAATTACGTACTTAAAGGTTTCGTTTCAAATTCATTGTGGTTTTCCGAAGGCTTAAAGATGGAATTTAATCCAGATCATGATCTGTAGTTGAACTGTGAGATATTACAGCGATGAGCTCTGAGAACATGTGATGTAAATCACTATTGAAATTGGTTTTTATGGTCTAAATTTATTTCGATAGAAAAATATTTTCCACATCACACCATTCTGTGACCCTCACGGGTTGGTTGTGACACCATGGATTCAATCATTCACAACAAAAATTAGATGACATTAAACATCTTAACATTCCCAGGCTCACTGTAAGAAGAGCTGTAAGTGTTCTAGACCCCTACATGCGCCCCATGTGCATTCTCCACTGTACACAAAATTAACCTTTCCAAAAGTCATACAAATCTGTCACCCCAAACACTAACAGACCAATCTTTGCTCTCACTGCATGGATCTCATTTTCTGGTGACTTTAATTTCTCCTACACTTGTCAAGTCAGGCAGATTGGCAGAACTGACATTTTGTTATCCACTTTCATCATTCATCCCATCATCAATTAACAAGACAGCATTCATCTTCTTCACATGGGCATCATATGCAGCCAAGCCCACAGCAAGGTCAAGTTCTTGTAATTTCACTTCAATTTTGATAACTCTTAAATGTGTTTGTTTAACAAAAAGCTTTGGGAATCCTTGCAGCTGCATTAATATTATAGTATGTTTATGCATTTCATAAGATGCTACATCTGTACTGTGTACTTTGTAATGTACAGAACTTGCCCATCCAAGTGTATGCCAAGAATGATAAATACAATTTGCACACTGCTGGTTGTCTTTGCAAAAACAGTACATAGGCCTATGGTGAAGAAAACAATTTCATGACTCTTGCTCGATTAGATCTTAGGCGCGTTTTGGTGAACTCAACTACAAATAAGCTTGCTTCTGAGGTAAAATTCACTGACCAAAACAATTTCAGAGCTACACGAAAACAGATCGGTAACCAGAAACAGTTTGTGAAGCCTGTACATTCTCTTGAAATGTTCTTGAAATATACAGCCTTAATATTATTTTCAAATCAGGGAACTTAGTCTTTTTAATTCTATCATTATTTTTGAATTAGTATCCTTCAATTTTCCTCATTTTAATTTTGTTGTTGTTGTTGATAGTTTATGGAATCAATCATGAACCAACAACGTAGGCCTAGCTGAAGTTGCCGGGACAGCTCCCTCAACGCAACTGAGCTAAACTGAACGCGCAAAAATGTTTGACCAATGACCGAAGCTCAAACATGTGTCCAGTCCGGGTTTTAATTCACTCTAATCATGTTTAATGTTCACCAGTGTACATTCTTCAAAGAGAACATAAAAAGATAGAGATTTGGCGAGACATTCAGCATTGTAAGCATGACAGATGGACCACATACAGAATGCTACCCCGGTGATGACACAAAGAACAAAATGAGGAGGCGAGGGCGCTATATTCAACACCACTTCAGAAATTACAAGTTCTGCACAAGCATAAATCAAATGATCAGAGAATTGTGCACTGAATATATTTAGAGGCCATAATTTATATGAAACTTTAATATTCTAATAAGGCCATGCAAATAACCTTTTCTCCTTTGCATTAATTCTTAGGATATTTCATACAAGTTAAGTTTCTAAATTCATTGAACTCAACTGTAATTATTGTTTAATACACATTAACATTACAAAGTATGCTTATTTTCTGGATAATGCAGTCCTTAATTTTTATAGCAATTATGGGATTACTTTGTAGGTTAGAATGAGTTTCATTACAAAGAAAACACTTTCTGCATATCTTTCCATAGGGCCTAAAGGCTGGGTCACAGATTGATTTTTGTCAAAGTAAATGCTGATTTATAGCCCAAATTATATCAATAATGATACAATTAAAGTCACCCATGAAAGTTTCAGTTGAATACAGTGTCTAATTGTTGAGAAAACAGCCCCAAAACTGTCTGGGTATTTTCATCAAGAACGTTGAATCCGTCCACGTTTAGCGAGGTGACAGTGAGTACCAGCCGCATCGCTGGCCACAGCATTCACAAATGGACACCACAGAAATTTGAATCTCCAAAAGTCGCCTGAAAGCAATATTCGGAGATTCAAATTTATCGGCATACTTCTAATCATTGGGGGCACTTCAGACAAAAAAAAAATTTGCGTGATGCTTACTACCATCTTTATTACAAGTAGGCTTTCAAATAAAAAGTACACAATTGTTTTTCCGAGCAGAGTATATTGTTCGAAATGTCAAGACCACGCTGGTTCTTCTCCAAACCAACACGTCTCCCAAAAGAGTTTCCTTACTGTATCCGGTAAGTTTACTACCAAAGTTTTCCTTATGATGTACACCATGCAAAGCTTCAAGCATCACTTTAACGATTAAGTTTCTAATAAGTACTGAGGCCTAAATACAGCCTGTAACTCACAAGGATCGGTTCCAATAATGTCAATAGCCTTTGTTACGGTTGCCAGGCTGGGAAAGTTTACTCATGGATGAGGAATTCTTTTTCTGTATTGGGTGATTCATGAATAATGTTGACCATAATGACCTTACCACAGGAATGTTAGTCTTCATGTAGTTGATCCTTAAACCACACTAATACAGATCCAAACTGCATATAAACGGCAGAGAGTGTCCTCCACTAGAAGATATCCCACCCCCCCCCCCCCCCAAGTGTGGATCATTATATCCCCATTGGTAAAAAAGCATTTCTACAATTAGGGTACTAGCTCCGATGACTGACAATGACCCTGTGAAATTTACAACAAAAAGACCTTCAAATGATTGTTTACAAACACTGACACCAATTTGTATCAATATTGGCGGCCTTGATCACAAAATATAAATAACTGGCTTGACACCAAACTGCTCTTTATCATAAAATATTAAAAAACCCTTTCTTTATGAAGAACGATTGTAAACTTTTCATTTTAGGTGGCACAGTTTATTGATCAGCAATATATGGATATAGTTTTAAAGCATTATTTTAAAAAAGAAAATTTATATGAGAGATCGCCTAAGATCACAAGGCCGGACAGTCACTTCAACTGTCACCAGGGGCATGTTACCAACTACTCCTGGGCTGAAACAGGGTTTACCCTCTTCACATTCCATAAGGATGTAGGCATGGGTATCATCTACAAGAATGTCTGGCTGCTCTATCTTCCCAACTTTTCACGAAACAATAATAGTTACATGTCATTGTAAGTGCCTTGCTCAAGGGCACATGTGTCACGACTGGGATTCGAACCCACATTCTGCTGCTGCCAACACTAGAGCTTGGGTCCGGTGAACTAGACCGCTCGGCAACGATACAAACCATTATTGTAATAAAATGATTGAAGGCCACAACAGAAAGGTTTATTTGATAGAAGATGTCACTGACATCCAATGGTTCCTATTTTGACTCTTTTCAAGACTGTTCATCCATACCCTCAATGGGGGAAGAGATTTCTAATTCAAGGTGAAAAAACCCCAAAACAAAACAAAAAACAAAAGAAAAAACACCCCAATCGAGATAATGTGTACGACAAATGTGAGCCAATCTACACCATAGGGTAGATGGTATCAATGACAATTGAAACAGTCCTTGCTTGGACATCATCATCATATCTTTCCTCATTGGGAGAAGTAGGGCATTCCAGTCAGTATGTTAAAACAAGGCTCAAATTGGGGGGAAAATCCACAAGAACGCAGGGCTTGTTGTCTACTGGACCAGAAATAAAATGAGAAGGAAAAAAGAAAAACACAGTTTAATATAAAGGCCTAAACGGTTTTTATTTGAACAAGCACTGAGAGAAGTTTCCTCTCATTTGTAATATGGGCGATTATTCTCCGATACTCAACAGAATTGAAAGATATTACACAGTGAGGTATTATTATTCAACTGGAAAACACATTACTGCTGGACTTGTCCGATTTTGAGTTTACTGGCCCAAAACTAAAATCACTGGCCACAGGCCTGCGGTCCAGTGTTAATGTAGAGCCCTAAAGTATCCCAGACAGGGACTCTGGGATGCTGCAGGTGGCAGCAGACGTTCCACTCCAAGGTACAATCCTTTGAGTACGAGCACACTAAGTCTGCTGCCACCTAGCATCCCCAAAAGCCCAGTGGGATAAATTAGATGAAAACGATGCTTTAAAATACACTGTTAAAATGATCATAGAGCTGTATGCTTATAGCACAAAAAGTAGCCATGTAAGCACAACAAAAATATGCTAACCAGAATAAGGTTACCAGCTAAAGTACCATGTCACATGTACAATCTGTGACTTGTATCCGCTTATTTTCGCTAAGCAGAGAGTGGTTTAACACAATTAAGCAGCTCTATGAAATTGGGCCCTGAACACAGAAACCCTAGGACAAGATCCCCTGGGGTTATTCTCGTGACTTTTACCTTCTTCATCATCCAAACGGTCGCTGTCTGGAACCGATAGATCGATATCATTACAATCAGTGACTTCCTGGACGTTCTCCTTTTGTTTAACAGACTCGGCTACCTGCTCACTACCATCATCCATAGCCTCCGCCTCATCTGTTCTCAGTTTCTTTTTAGCTGGCTGGTCCATTGTCAGCAGAAGCCAAAATTCTGCTCTCCCTCTAGATTCCACTGTTGAGTAGTCTGGAGATGGAGACTAGCAATATACAAGATGGTGCTCACATGAAGTTCTACATATATTCAAACATTTGTTTTCTGCAAGCAATAACAAGAGAAATGTTTGTTGATTACATGTACAGAATACTGAATCAATTTGAAGGTGCTTATTGGTTTTATTTGAAATACATTCATGTTGGCTTAGAGGTTTCTTCCCTGTCGTTCACTTCTGTGGACCCTGGTTCCAATCCTGCTTTGGATCGGAGCTTTGCATGTAGAATGAATTTTTCAGTCCCTATGCCTGATTGTGTGTTTTGGGATTTTCCTTCCACCTAAAGCTGAGATTTTGTCAACATTTTCTCTTCCAAATTATCTTCAGGCCTAAGGGTTACAGTAAAGTTACTGATGTTGAGGGGTCTTAACTGGTTTCATTATCAGAAATATATAATACAAAATAATAATTATTTTTATAGTTATTTTGTCAAATCCTACTACAAATAACTGCAAATAACAGACTTCTAATGACAATTGGTGGCAGCAGATATATTTGTTATCGAAATTGTGCACATGCTCAGAATTACATTAAGCATAGAGGGGT
Source organism: Pisaster brevispinus (assembly GCA_023634235.1). Taxonomy (NCBI): domain Eukaryota; kingdom Metazoa; phylum Echinodermata; class Asteroidea; order Forcipulatida; family Asteriidae; genus Pisaster; species Pisaster brevispinus. The sequence continues at coordinate 12,104,591 of JAMKCF010000017.1, forward strand.
CTGTCCTTGCTTTATGCATAACGTGAGTCTGCTGCCAACTAGGGTCTCAAAATTTCCCATTGCACGATGTTTAATTCTATGGGATGCTTGAGACCTGTATGTTAACCAGAAACAGGGGTAAAACCCCCTAATTTTCAAGAACTTAAGGGGTTTCCCAGAAACTACTTGACCTTTGTACCTCCCTGGCTTAATATCCTTTACAAAGGACATAGTAATTACCAAATACCAATACACAGTGAAGCGTCTTGTTTGGAAACACAAGTGCCATAACCACGAAATCATTTGAAAAAGTAAAATATCGTGAAACTAAATTGATCCCTGTAGTGATCCTTGAAATTCAAACATGTATTGTTCGATGATACATAAGTAAAGTGTACTGTGATTATCTTAGAAGATAAAAGAAATAATCTCTGGAAGTCTACAAACAACTCTTTTTCTAGAACAGCTTTTCAGAAGGAAATATCATAGGACACTGGTTCTAGAACTTCATACCAGAAAACATAACTATTTTACACTCCAGGTTACCACACTTATCTTGATAATATTGGTTTCCCTGGGAATTTGACAAAATGTAACTACATTGTAATTTAACACTCGGCTCATTCAACTTCGTTGAAAAATGACTGCTCCGTTGCATCATCATTCATCAGTCAAAAGGAGTAGATCAATTTCAACAGTTTAGCATTCACTGGTCAAATAAGATCATTCAAACGCATACAGGCCGCCACGATCATTCAATTTTGCAAAAGGCAACAGCAAAAGGCAGGTCAACCATTCAATGTCATCAATTTATAGGCAGTAGAAATTCAACTGAATTATGGTGAACATGTAGTCTTGGATGTCCATTAAAATGAAATAGAATGACTAAAACAAACATGAGTGAGAAAGAATTAAACTGTTTGTGTGTGAAAACGAAATTGAATGCAGTAGATAAAAGGAACCCTAGCTTGAATGGACTCGAATGCTTGATAATGAAACCAAATTAATTTTTAACTGAAAGTGACCTGGAAAACCTTCGATCCTAAAAACTATGCCGCTACTGTTTTTCTGAAATTAAAATCGAACTATCAAAACGAGGGGTGGCGCATAGGCTCAAAATACCCCTTTGGGAGGGGGGGGGGCATGATTTTCCTTTGCCAAAATGAATGAAATGTAGTCAGGATGCCTAGTTGTTTTACTTGATTTATGGCTTCATTTGCCAACGGAAGCCAAGCGAAAAATGCAGATGTGACAAATCATTCGGGGGGGGGGGGGTGTTACTTAAGTCCATAGTCTGACACCCCTTTATTTATTTTTATCTAATGAGAGCAATAATTCTTACTTCCATTGGAAATTAGAAATATTACAAGATTGGGGAAAGCATTTTAGTCCACAAAAGGTTTCGATAAAAAAGATGTTTTATAAGAAAGAATACAAAAAGAAAACAAATTCTGAAAAACATAAAATAAAAATACATCTAGTTGGAAAAAAAGAAAGAAGAGTTTATTGAAATTATGTACATTGTGTACAATGTGTTCACACATAAAAAAAACCATACCAATGAAAAGTGATGCCTGATAATTCAACCAAAATGCCTATTGTAAAATTGTCCTGTCCTTGATAAATAAATGTTGAGATATACATTATACATGTACATTCATCACATCAGTTGTGCGATTGTGTTATGCGCCTCAGTGCTTATAGAGCAATTTGTTGGGAGAAGGGAACATTTCTCCTAACTGGCTAATGCCATCTTAACCTAAGAGCATCTACTTCATCTTGGATCCTTATTTTTCCTATTCAGATTACAATTGAAAGCTTTTCAAAATTGCAGTACATTCTTACGTAAACACCCTTTAAAAAAGGAAGAAAATTACAAAATAGCGAATCCGTACATCTTACATACCACAATGGCCTCTATACATGCAAAAATTGTTGACCTCTCGATGTTTTGAACATGAGCAGATTTTTTCACAAAGGCTATAATAATCCTTTGATAAAAACTAGCGTCCAAACGTCTGGGCCTGATTTTATGGCACTGTTTAATGTGAAATACAGCCCATAGACTGCATGCTTTATTGGCCGCCAGAAGCACAGAATGGTGTGGTAAGCACAGGCCTGAAATTTTCATTTTTGAGAAGGCAAGGCCATTTTCATTTTACAAAGGGCATCTTCATTGGAAAATCTTTTTAAAGTCTATGGGAAACTTTTGCAGGGGCACCAAGGCAAAGACCAGGCGCAATCAACAGAAGCCATGGCCTCTGTGGCCGCCATGTACTTCAAGGCCTGTAAGCAGTGCTATAAGATTGGGCCCAGTACACTTGTTTTACTAACTCTAAATGTTTCCTAACATCAACTAAGAGATTAGTGTCAAATTAGCAAGAGGTTTAACAATTAAGTAATGACCACAGACTTCCAGGTATAGCTTACCCTGGGCCTAGCTAAAAAGCTGTGAGTCGATAAGCACGATTTTGTGCTTACTACAGCGGAAAAATGCGAACTCTAAGAACGAGTGTACGTCATAAATGACCAGCATCATTACATGTTGATGGCACTTTTTTTATGTGCATGTTCAGAATTTATTTACCTTGGTTGCGACACTCAGATCTGCTAATAAGAAATACAAATAAGCATGCCTTCTGCTTTGTTTATGGTAAGCAGTATTTATGAAATAGAATTTCTGCTCAGGGGCACTTCAAAAGTTAAAAATATCTACCACCAAGATGGTGTTTATGATTATGTCCCCCATGATCTTTCAAAGCCATTTCTACAGATTCCATTGGGGAAACGTCAACGCTGGATCCAGAAAAACACAACTCTGAGCTCTATCTAGGTACATGTCAAAAATGATTTGAAATGCGAGTGTTCTCAAATACAGTTTAATAATAATAACAGTAATAATAATACTACGCGGATCTCAGACAGAGCTTTATTACACCCAATGGGCGTCTCAAAAGGCTCAGTAATTTTTCCTGAAAGGTATGTGGAGCTACGATTTTTGAAGTACGAGACCAATTCCTTTACATGGCACCATGTAATGGTTTGTGGGGCAATATGCTGCCAATCAAACCAGGAACACCAATTTAGCCAACATTTCAAATTTATCTTCTTATCATTAAATTGATCACAAGTAATTAACATTTCCTTCCCCCCATAGCTCATAATTGCAGTCCCTTATCGTGTCTCATGGTATGTACTCTGCTTGCATACCTTTTAATTTATTAATGAAATGAAAACAATCATCGGATGAAATAATGTGGTGTGCATTATTTCTTCGAACATGACTTTATTTTTGGCGATGGTAAACCTGAACGAATTAATTGCATTAGACACGACAGACAAAATTCTGCAATTTGTACGTAAATGTAAATTTACAAACATACATTTAAGAACAGATTTTCTTACTCAAGTGCGTGGCTTTACTGTCAACAGCAATGTGTTCAATCTACCCCCCAAAATAACCCACATGCATTCAATCACAGTGTACACAGTAATTTTCTTGTCTGATTTTTTTTTTTTAGGGGGGTTCTTTTTAAGAAAAGAAAAACAAAATATATATATGTATATTTGTAAGGTTGTTAAATTAGACATGTACCAGGTATGTGGCTATTTGTAATTTTAAATTTATAACAATTTCAAAATTTCATGAACGACCACGACTGTCTGTCTGCTGAACTTCGATACATCATACGTCGTGGAAGTGGCACTTTAACATATTTTTGGCAAGTAGCAGTGCGTACAGACCCCCACAGCCAGACAGCACTAACCTCAGATGTGTGCATTACATGTGTACCTCGCTTTCATGATTTATTCTCCACCACGTTCCTTAAATCTCCCTTCCAAGGTACCATGCATGATTATCAACTGTCTCCACCATGAACGGACACTAGGCTGTAAACATGTGATTCAATAACATTTTTTCATTGAAGGTCATTTTTTTAAAAAATCTATTAATGTATGCTCTCCCCGATACACTGAAGAGAAAATGCACCATGTACAGAAACACCAGCCCTAAACGCAATAAAATTTCTGCAGGATGGTTTTTTGACATGGTTCTTATACATACTAAGACTTTTTTAATAGACTCAATTTTACTGTTGTCATCTTTCTGGTATTGAAACCACATGTCTTAAGTGCCGTGCACCGTGACCCCTAGGACTGAAGACAACTGTGAAGAGAAGATGCTGAAGAAATGTTCAGTTTTAGATGTGGGAGGAAAACCCCAACTTGGGAAACCCATGCAAGGAAGTAGGAACTGAACAACCCAATAAATAAGCATGACTCCAATCCGGGGTGGGAATCGAACCAGGACACAACAGGTGAAAAGCAGGGTCAAGAAATCATCAGGCCAACCTGATTCAGATTCTTAAAAAAACCCAGTACTTTTCAACAATTGACAGATTGACATCTTCTAAAGCCAAGTAAATTTGATCAGCTTACTGATTTTTCGTGTTTGAAATTTATTCACCATTTATATCCAGTATTGGAATATAATACCCCATGTTTGCAAAAAAAGGCACACCACTTTCAACTGCTAAAAATACAAACAGCAGTTAACGCTTTCTTTAAAAGAGAATTTGGGTTTGACTATTATTGACTAATAGGGAGACCGCCAACATAGGGCTGGATAGCTCAGTTGGTAGAGCGCCGGTACATTTATCCGGAGGTCGTTGGTTCAAGTCCCGCTCCAGTCAATTTTTCTTTGTTCAAACCCAAATTGTTAAAAAAAATTACCCAGTCAGTTTCCCTTGTGGTTTATTACTTGATATTTATTATTAAAAAGTCGCATCCCCTTAAAGTGATCCCGTGGCTGCCGCTTCCCAGGTTGTAACGTCAACAAAGATATTGACTAATAGGGAGACCGCCAACATAGGGCTGGATAGCTCAGTTGGTAGAGCGCCGGTACGTTAATCAGGAGGTCAATTTTTCTTTGTTCAAACCCAAATTGTTTAAAAATTTTACCCAGTCAGTTTCCCTTGTGGTTTATTACTTGACATTTAAAAGAGAAACCTAAAATTTTCATGTAACATCCATTTTGTTTTATCATAGGGTCTGGCAAGGTCATTATTGGTTTTAAAAAGTCTTTTTAACTCCCACCTAAAAAAACATAAATCTGACAAGGTCACAATATCAATGTTTCTAAATGGCTTGGTTCGGCAAATGCATTGCCATAATACTGGCCCAATACTTGATTGAGGCACGCCCCCTGGTTGCCTTGGTGCCCATTGAAATGTGAGTGTAACTTTCAATTCCCTTAGAGGTGCTCTTAAACAAGGAAAAACTGCCTTGCCCGTATAATTGCTTCAACTTCAGTATCAGACCAGATAATATGAAAAACTTTTTAAAATCGCGCCTGGGTCATTGACATAATACTGCAAATTTGTTTTAATAATTATTAATTATATGTTTTAATTAATTATCATTTTCTTTTAAAAATTATTGGTATTTAAAACTAGATGATGCAGATAACTCTTCCCAAAACAAAAAACGCTCTGAAATTTCTTTATTTTCAATGAGTCAGTTTTTAAAAGTAAAATAATCAAGACAGTTTGAAAATGCTACTGTATTTTATTCAACTTTCACCTCACAGAGCACCCAAGATGGTTAATAATAATTTAAAATACAGTATACAACTTTCAAAAATGAAAAAGCAAAGTACCAAAATTGGAAACTGGTTTTTCTTCAAATCAACTGAATGAAATACAAACCAAAACCATGCATTTAAAGCCCTTCTTAAAAAAACCCAAAACTGATGAAGGCATTAATACAACAACAAAAACTTTTGTGAACAAAATGACAGTTGTTGACAGGTTGTCCAGGCCAAATGTTTTTCTTTACAATGACGACAGTGGAGGCTCTTTTCTGTCCACATTTGCCTTCTTGCCAACCCATACTGCACCATGAATGGGACATCACCCATGAAATACTTTTGTGAGCGCACACATTGACTGGGGAGTCATTCTTCAATGGGACCAGCAGGAAAACTACTGGGAGGATCTAGACAAGTCTAATAATGATGATGGGGCATTTTGATCAGTGCCGGTGGCTGATATGGGACAATTGCACACACACATTTTGAGCTGTTTACTAATAATAGTTCACAGTGAATGTGCTCAACTGATTTGCAGTTCAATTAAATATAAACAATTAATAATAATTTGTGTTACGACGATGCCCTATATGAACCAAAAAAGTGACAAAACCTTAAAACAGTTTCGAAAAGCCAGCACGTGAACAGTTTTTACTTTTGTCTTTTCTTTTGTGCACATTAATAATAAATGATGAAAACAAACACTTTACAAAATGGTACTCATCTCACACAGTGTTTTGGTTTTTGGGGTTTTTTTTATGGAGGGGGGGGGGGCAAAGTAGTACAAATTAATAATTTCTAATTCTCAGCTCTTCTGTACGCCTATATGAAGCTTTTGCCAATTTCAAGACACTAATTAATTCTAAGCTTACTTTTCTAGTTAGCATGCGGATTAAATATGTAACAAGGTGCTAACGAGATATGAACAAGATGAAGTGGGGGCCGGGGGGGGGGGGGGCTGAGGGCTGGAGGGGGGGATAAATAATTTTGGACACAACATGAACTTCTCTTGATTTACAATACTACATACATGTAATGTACACACTGTACACATCCTCAACAAAGCACAAATCTCCACATAGACATGTGATATTATAGCATTTTCAGAGAACTAAAACCTTTGCACATCACTGTCACCGTGGGTACTTAAAATCCCCTTTTGGAGGAAGGGGGGCAGGAGGGGGAAAGCAGCGGGCATTCAAAGGGTACATACTGATCATGCCCCTGCATTTTGAACATTTCTAATGTAAGTTTTGATTGATTAATATAATCAATTGTTAACTTTGAAGGGAAAACGTGGTGCTTGACATAATAACGCATGATAAAACAACTTGATGTTTTCCATGCGAAGAAAGAAAACGCAAATCATGTTTTATAACATTTTCTGTTTTATTAATCCCTTGAATAAATGCAGCAACAAAATATTTATAAAATTTTTAAAAAGCAATTTATAGACAAACCAAGGCATCGTTTTTTTTTTCTTACAAGGCGGCAAAAAAAATAAAATAGCAAAATCAAAAAAATAAAATAATTATCTTAATTGAGGCTATGTAGGCCCTATGTCATAATTATTTTTAAAAAGTGACCTTTTTTTAGTGTTTTTTTCTTATTATGAAAAAAAAACTTAATTCAATGATAAACACAACATTTTTTCCTAAAAGGTAAAGGAAAGGTTCATCTTCAAAAATATCCAAATAAAATAAGTAAACACCAAAAAATCCTGTATTCATTCGACAAAAATCGAAATTTGCTTTCCCATAACGCATACATTCAGTACATGGATTCGGTCATCAGCCTCATGCATGCATGCACTTTGCTCTCAGACAACACACGATTTTTTTTTTTTACACCCCCAAATTTTTTTTTCCAGCCCATAAAACGCCTATATTTTCGAATTTACATCGAACTTAAATGTCTGCGACCCAACACACGGTGGGAAAAACAACAAAGTTTCCGAAGCTGTCACTTTGAAAACCTGAAACCCACAAAATAAAACAATTCCCAAGCGTTAAGAAATGGCACTCCAAGTTTTCAATCCCAAAATTTCGACGATGTCGAAGAAAATAATTTTCAACTCCGAACTCTGCGTTTTTACACCCGCTATTCTGGAAACTTCCGTTACGTAAATTACACTTTTTTCTCGAAATATAATTCACCTAAGCATTAAAAACATACAGGAACGGACAGAAAAACCTATGTAGATGCTGTAACTAGTGTATTTTTGACGTAGAATATCGAAATATTTTAGTAAAACGACAAAGAAACACGACTTCACTAAACTAAAAACTAAGGTCATTCGTGCTTTTCCCCCATATAACTAAACTTCCGTGACGCGCAATAGGAAAAGCTGTACATTTCTAAATACGAACACAGTGTAGGTCAACATTCTTTGCGTTTTATGACAAGTAAATAAATAGAACGAGCCCTAAAAAATGATATAAAAGTGAATAACAATCATTTCTACATCTAAACCCGGCCACTAAAAGGCCTCAAAACAATTTTAAAGTTGTTAAATTTGAGAAAAATTCTCACCGTTCTACGCTCGTTTTGGAAGGGCTATACCATGCTTTCGTCAGCGACCGAATGGCGGCTTCTCATTTGCATAACAAACCGGCTCTTCTCATAAAGGCGTAGCACCCCCACGATTCTTTGATTGAATAGCAAAAACTTGTTTTTATAAATTGTTTCTCTACGTTTGTTCAAAATATAATTTCCAGGTCATTAAAAAAAATATATGTTTTCATTACATTGAGTTTTATTTCAATTAAACAATTGGGAACTGAGCAAAATGTGTGCATTTTGGGCTTCGACGCACGACACTGTTGTGTGCAAAGAACACAGCACTGCAATGGTTGAATCTGCGTAGAAAGTGAGTGCAACCGCATTTGTAACGCATTCAAATGAAACATTTTGCAGACAATATTAAAAGTACTACTGCAATACTTTGTGTGTAAAGATGTCAGGAAAAAGAAGACAATCGTTACAACACAGTAATATAAATTGTTTTAACATTTGAATGTTTTCTGCCAAGATGAATGAAGTCTGCACTATCTTGTCTTCCAAATGGAAAACTCATCCGAAGTTGACTGCTGATGACAAAATAAAATAAAGTCGAGAAAATCAGGCAATGAAAAAGATGGCCAACAAGATTTTGTTGCAAATTTCGTATGTGGGAATTTGTGTCAGAACAGTACATTACATTTTTTGGTTCAAGCATCAATATAATTACAACAAATTTAAGGACACTGCTGAAGTCACTCATGTACCGGATTGTTTGCAACCGCCTATCAATTGGCGGCGCCCGCGGGCATGTGCCCCCGTTGCTTGCCCCCCCCCCCCACTACAGCTACACCATATGGGTGTGTTTAGGTTAAGTTAATGGATCTTTCTTTCAGTTATCCTTGGGCTCGACCCTATAGCGTGGCTCTCATGAATGGACGCTGAGTTATAACTCAATTTAATGTTCGATGGTGAAAGCATAAGGAAGGTTAAGCCCATTTCCCAAAAGATGCGGAGGCTTCACGTACAACGGACTAGTAGAGTAAACGACAATGCTGCTGATTTAAAACTGATATCTGTAAAATGATAAGAATGTCTTTTTTGTACATGTTCCCTACCTTCCCCTTTTTCTCCTCGAATCTCGTTTACATCGATTCAACGATCTAAACATGTGTGATTAATGACGGAGTTATGAAATGGTGTTGCAAACTGGAGCGGCGGGAATGCGGCCCACCAATGCGGTCAGCAAGGGACATCTAATAATTGTCTTTCAGATTAAAAACAGGTAAATTAATTAATAAATTCAGCTGGAAACCTCACACATTCACAACAATCAACACAAACAAACTCATCCGACTTTTTAAATTATCTGTTCGATCATGAGGTTTAAAAATAAAATTTAAAAATAAAAATACTATCGCATTTTTAAAATGTCAACCTGTTGATGAATACCAAGGATATGAAACAAATCCTTTTGTAAATAGCGAACATTTTAACGCATCCCCGGGAATTTTTGATAAAATGTAACAGTAACACTATAAGTCACTGTGAGTGCTTTATATGGCGGACAACCATGAACTAGGCTATGTGAACGATTCAAAACTAGCTTACAATTAAACAAATATTATTCAAACAATTATGCTTACTCTATTTGCTTTTAAAACTGCATTTTGAGTTTGTGGAACTAAAAACGATTGTGAATCGGGACTGCAAAAAAAAAATCATTTAATAACCAAAGATGGAATTGCAGAGGAAGATATGACGTCAGTATACGCGTAATTTTGGTTTTGGCCAATGAGAGCTCAATGTTTGGATGCTACTTCAAGTTGTACCCCTTCATTCATTCATTGGTGAAAAAGACAATGAAAGCAACGGAAGAGCACGACTCTGCGATATTTATTGCAACTGAACTATTTGGGGGATTTAAAAAAATTAATTGCAGGTTGTGATGATGGTATCCCAAGCTTTAGTTTGCTATCAAAATGTTGACTTCTTAATTTTTTTAAAGACTACATAAATAGATTTCGCCTTGGATTAATTTTGTCTCCTGATATGCTAATATGATGTGTGGAATGATAAAATTGTCCTTATTTATTACTGTAAAGGATGACAATGGCTCATGTTTATGTCTATCCGCGTATAAGCTCAGATCAAATTATAGACAGGCGAATGTTGCTCAAGGGCAACCAATAAAACAACTCATCGCAGTGGCACAAATATTTGACACCAGAAAATTGGTAGTTAAAATTGTTTGTAAAAGTCATTATTGAGCTTTAGGTAAACCAAGTAATTGGATGTACTGGGTTGGGTTTTGGATAGTTATCTTTTTGACAGTTTTCCCCGAAGCATATTCTGCAAGACTTTTCAGCATGTGCCCTGTATTTTATAATTTAATTAACGTGTGGGCAACCTTCAAATTTGAACAGAAGTTGTCTCTAGCGGCAGCTTAATAAACCCGGTCATCAACTTAACACAAAAGATTTGTTTACCAAAAAAATGTTCCTATAATTTCCCACTCTGCTGTCATTCTGTATTTAAATCTTTACCTTCTTCTGATTATCAGCTTCGTTAAAATAATAAATTTTTCTTCAATTTCTTGGGCTATTGACACTTAACAATAAATGGGTAAACAAATTTCTTCACAAAACAACACATGGACATAATACACTCCACAAAATGTATGAAGCAGATAAGCTAATAATTCAATATTTAAGAAAGATAATATTTTAGTTCTTTAGACAGTCTGGACATTTCTCCATCCCTTTAGAAATGGACTGATGTTATTAATTACACCACCAACATGAATGTAAAAAAGAGGGCAAAGGAAAAAAAGCTCAAAAATTTGTGAAACAAAAGGAAAAATGTGAACTCTTCCCAACAAAAGCTGAACAAGAAGGTATAAATAAAAGACAAACCAGCTTGATATGCAGGAATGCAAAAGACAGCTTTATAAGCATGGATTCACAAAACAATTAACAGCTTAATATGCAAAATTCTCAAAATGTTTTTTTCTTCTTCAGAATTCACAAAATATAATAAAATACTTTTTGCAAGATTTACCGAAAACACAAACCCCAACAACAACAACAACAACACTACAGCTTTATATGCAAGATTCACAAAGTAAAAATAGCTTTCTATACCAGATTCACAAATTAATTAACAAAATAAAATCAGTTTCCTATGCTCAAAGTATTGACAAAATAAAAACAACTTTTCTGTGCAGGATTCACATATTAAAATCATTTTTCTATGCTCTAAATTAAAACTAAAAATGCAGTTTTCTATAAATTCAAGAATCACATAATAAACTCAGTTTTCTAAATGAAATGACCAAGCCCACAAGACTTTTGTGCAGAACAGTACTTGTGCAGTGTTCTGATCACTTTGATCAAAGACAAAATAAAATAGATATTTAACTGAATTGCTGGAAAGTTGGTTATACAAAGGATCACTATCAATCCCACCAGGTTAAACGTCAACATGCTTCAAAGTCAAAAATACACTAAGCAGAAATAAACTGAAGTCAGTCATGTTCATCATTGTTCATTGGTTAACCTGATTTTCCTCGTGCTTGGCAATTAGTTTTTGAGCTTAGCAATGCCATGATGAAGTCAGCTTCAGTGCCCATTAATCATAAAGCCTGTAAGCACCAAAAAACTGCTAAGCTCAGAAACATTTTGCTTAGCAGAATTTTAGGTTGTCAGCCAAAACGTCATGAGTTTATATGTTGTTGCTAAGTATACATTTTGTGCTTAGTACAGAAATTTGCCAAGTAACATTTTTTGCTTACAACAGCTGTATGAATTAAACCCTGCAGGGTCCAATTTGGAAGAGCTGCTTAAGCACAAAAAGTAGCTAAGAACAATAACATGATGGTTACCAGAATAAGGTTACCAGCCAAAATACGATGTCACATGTAGCAATTTACTAGTATCCTGGTTTTTGTTTTCTTTGCTTAGCATCAATTATGATAAGCAACATTTTCTGCAGCAGCTCCATGAAATTGGGCCCTGGTCTGTTGTAGTTGCAGAACAGTGACAACAAACAATGCTGTGAAAGTTCCCTACTTTAAATTACTACAAAACCAAGGCCCAGACATTCCTCTTTTTTTTTGCTTCTCAATTTAAAACAATTTTGTGTACCAGCAACTGCATTCTTTATGATAAGCATGACAAAGAGCTTTTGTGTTCACGCCTGTACCTTTTTAAAGGAAGCTCTTTTTATACGTAAAAGGGAGTTCAATTACTTATGCTCTAATGAATTTGCCTGGCAAATTTTTTAAGCTAAAAAAAAAAAATGAAGTATGATCTTTGTGATGTGATATTATTTTAATATTAAAGTAAACACACATGCCATTGTTAGCCTAGCTAGAATTGATATGATACGCTCTATGTCACAAACAATACTTTCAATGTTGAGTTTGTTTTTCACCAGTCCTCATAATACAAATGCAAGTCAATTCTTTACAGTAAATAATAGCAATGCATTGAAATAGTCCTAAAGATGAACACAAGATTTGTTCATATTAGTAATAAAAATAATTATTACAATATTATTATTCTTGCACAATATAGTAAATGGCCTGATGTTTCAACCCTAGCAGAGTCTTTCTTGAAGGCTAAAAAGACTTAATTTATTAATAACAATTTTTAATTTCATTTTTATTTCTAGAAGGGGAGGTCATCCTGCAGGCAGGACAGAACAGTCTGTTTCCATGATACCTTTTCTGACTTTTTATATTCATGATGGCTCTTTAGTCTTTACACTTAGTTCTTGGGCTTTTTATGTCAGCGTTTCGTCCCATTTCTGTAAGATCTAAACCCTCAACCCTTACTTCTTAATTTCAAAAATATTTGAAAGTCTTCCATGTTACTTTTGGTTTGTCAGTCCAGATTTCTCTTTTTTGGTAAAATATGTACATTTTTATTGGCTCCATTATATTTTAGATGCAAAACAGTCTGCAGATTGCTTTTTGTAACAAAAAAAATATTCATCCTCATCATCATCATCAAGATTTGAATTTGTTGATTTTGAAAATAATTTGACAATTAGGTTCCTGAGAGAAGAGCCATAGTTTTATATTTATTCGCAGTTTACTTCAAAAGTATACCTGTATGCCTTTAAAGGAAAAGTATACCTTTGGTTTTTGGAACCGTTTGATTGTTTTAACCCTATATAAATGTTGAATGGCTTCTGACTGGCACCCCCGAACAAAGATATTGACTAATATGGAGACCGCCAACATATGGCTGGATAGCTCAGTTGGTAGAGCGCCGGTACGTTAATCCGGAGGTCGTTAGTTCAAGTCCTGCTCCAGTCGACTTTTCTTTGTTCAAACTCAAATTAATAAAAAAAAAACTACCCAGTCAGTTTCCCTTGTGGTTTATTACTTGATATTTATTATTAAAAAAGTCGCATCCCCTTAAGGTGATCCCGTGGCTGCCGCTTCCCAGGTTGTATCGTAAACTTAGGTGTGATCCCTGGCTACACGGCAGTTAACGGTTGAATGGCTTCTGACTGGCCCCCCCGAACAAAGATATTGACTAATACGGAGACCGCCAACATAGGGCTGGGGAAAGCTCAGTTGGTAGAGCGCCGGTACGTTAATCCAGAGGTCGTTGGTTCAAGTCCTGCTCCAGTCAACTTTTCTTTGTTCAAACCCAAATTAATAAAAAAAAACTACCCAGTCAGTTTCCCTTGTGGTTTATTTCTTGATACCTATATAAATGTAATACAAAACACTAACATGTGAAAATTTCATTTCAAAAGGTGGTCGCGTTTTTTGGTATATCGCCAAAAATCCGGGGTGAAGATGTCAATACAGGAAGAGAAATCCCAATAGGAATACACAATCTGAGAAAGGTTTCTGACAGAACGCTTCTCAGATTCAAATTTTGAGGTATAAAAACTGATATATTTCAACATAACCACATTACTTCAAAGTGAAATGTTTCTCAAAATGCTTTTTACTATTGAAAGCTGCTGTAGGCTTCTAACCAATAAGTTTTTATTGCCAGTAATTTTAAGAGTGATCACTAATTGTATACCTTCCCTTTAACTTGAAATTGAATCCCATTTCTGTTCAATTTAAACAAATGTACATAATACATGATTCGAACTGATGCACACATGCAACAAAGACACTGTGTACCTTGATGCCGTTCAATAAAATGCTCTATTTAATCAAATGTCTTTATAAATGGCTTGATTTTACAGGAGATAATTAATATCCCACAAGAACAGTGGGAATAAATAATTGCTTTATAATCTAAGCAGTATACGATGAATGGAAACTCGGTCAGTGCCGTGCAAATCTGATGCTAATAACCGAACCATAATTTATACGCAATGTAGGAAATATTAAAGGCAGATTGTTGCATTAATGAAATCTGAATGGTGGGTACAATACCCAACGTAATGAATGGCTCAGGCAAAACATCTGATACTATCTTGTCAAGATAGAGTTCATTCAAATGTACAATTAGGGTTAGGGTTTGGTTAGAGTTACACGTAGGGCTAGAGTTAGGGTTAGGGTAAGGGTTGGGTTTAGGGTTATGATCCCAATGCAGGCATTACAACTCCATGGAAGCACAACAAATTACATCTAATGATAAAATACAAACTGCCTCCTGAAATAGCACTTGTTTTGTTGTGTTAAAATGGATTTTAGAATATATTCTTAATTTTAGACTCTTGTGGCTTAATTTTTGTGTATTTGTTGTTTTCTTAAAACTGCATTTCATCAAGAATGTTTTTAGGAAGATCAAGGCAACCCTAAGAGAGGGTCTGAGAAACATGAATTGAGCATATAACATGAACAATAACAATAAAATAATGTTTTTAGTTGGTTTTCAAAATAAACATATTTAGAGAGTAAAGAAGAGCACAGATGTAAGATGCTGCGCTCTTGAAAAATATGCACAGGTTTCGGTTTCTTTCTTTGCCTATTTGTCGTCCATGGCCTCTACTAGTAATTAGCACCAGTAGTCAAGGATAAAATTGCTGTCAACTTTGGATAATGCATGTACTACACACGTCTCATCCTAACGTGTATTTGCATCATCAGGGAAAAGACTTGTGCACTGCACTCCATGCTGAATTGAAAGAAGGAAGTATGCTGTACTATATATACAGACTCATTGTACAGTACGTACTTATTGTGTTTTCTTAGGAACAGTGTGCAAAGTACATGGGCAAATGAAGGTTGGATGATTCAGTTTGGGTCAATATCTTTCACAGGGACATGGTCTTGAATCATACTGATGATGATTTTTTTTTTTTATCTAGCGATTTTATAAATTTATTTAAACCATCTAGGTCTCATTACCTTAGTGCTTATAACATCCTTTCCGATCTCCAGTTGCAAGATATAGTTTCATCAGAATAAATGTGGGTGCAGTAATGACAGTTTTCTTTTTTAAGAAAGAGCATCAAGGAGTGGTTTGTTAAAGGTTAAGTTGTAGAAATCATTGGTCTTTTGGGGAAATGGGTACAATTGACTGTAGTTCGACCGTATGAGGGCGCTTTCAACAGCTACCTTGCATCGCTAATTACAGTTTAAATGTATTTTGACTGCCTGTAAATTGTTTTCTTGTATCGATGGCAAAATAAACAACAATACTAATAACAAAAATCAGTTCGTTTTACTTGTTTTGCATCACACAAATTTGGTTCACACACGCCCTCTCTCACAGTCACAGATACTGCAAGTTTATTCCAATCCTTGTAGTTTTCAATAAACACAAAAATGTACATCAACCTGTAAAATCTCTCAAAATATGGGGGAGATCCTGTTTTGGTTGAAAACACTGTGAAAAAGAAAGTTTTTCTTTTTTGTCAGGGATGTTTGTCCACCTTGATGCATTGGGTCGATTTAGCAAATCTTACCGGCAAAATAGTTCTTGGAAACAGAAATGTTTTTCATAAAATGGAAGAGTATACAATTCCTTTTGTAGAATCTAAATCAAACCGTATTCCAAATGACCAAGCCTGTTAACTATTTCTTGTAAGAGCAAAGCAGTCTTTCCTTGATGAACAGTACCTTTATGAGGGAGCTGAACATCTATACTGGACCATTTCAAAGGACACCAAGGCGATGCAAGACCTTGGGCATCATAGCAATTGTTTCAGTTGCCTCCATGACGCATCAGGCCTGCTTTTGTTTGCCACACATAGGCCTACTTCATGAATCATCAATAAAATTGTGAAGTGGAGCATATAGGGGAAATATTTGGGAGGAATTGTGTGTGCATTTTTATGATAAAAGCATGAAATCTGGCAAGGGTACTGTCATGAGAAAGATACTTGGGTATATGGCCATCGCAGATTTGAATTGCAAAAACAAAATTAGGTAGAATAAGCAGCAATTTTCCAAATGGCTGCCACTGTTTATTGTACTACCTTTGTTTTCTCGAAGGACAAATCTGTGATGACCATGATAGCTAAATAGTTTCTTATGAACTAAACTCATCTGTGAGCATTCCATGCTTGTAGATCATCGAACATGTCAAAGGCAAGATCCCATCATCTACCTGAAAGAGAAAGGTCTGCTGAAAGACATGTCAATGTCATAAGCAACCTTACCCGTATAGTTATCACACATTTTTATGTTCTCTAAGTTATGCTTGCCAATTACTTTTAGTTTTACTATACATCTATGAACATAATAAAAAACACGTTTTTACTGGTATTTGTTGCCTTGCACTAAAAAGACCAGGAGGCCTGATATGAAGAGAATTGATGTTGAAGAAACCTAAGTTTTTGAATTGCATGTACCACAACTCAATCCGTGTGTTATCAGGTAGCGGACTGAAAACACAATCCACGTGTAGAAATGCCAGTTTCGAGATGAAAACCCCAACTAGGGAAAACACACCTCGTTAAAATCAGGTAATGAGGGAATGTAAACCCAATGCACATGTTGGAGAAATCTCAGTTTTAGATGTGGGAGGAAAACCTCACTCTATAAGCAACCCCTCCCCCCCCCCACCTTGCTGGTACATGAACCACTGGCGTGTTAATGCAGTTACACCGTGGCATCTGCACATAAATGTAAGATTTTATATTTTTTTTGATTGACCCCTTCTCTGTATACATTAACGCAGGCCTGGAATTTCAGGGCAAGATCATTTTCATTTTACCAATGAACACTTACACTGGAAAATCTATGGGAAAATTTTGAAGGGGCACTATAAGGCCACGACCATGCAGGGCTAATCCCAGACCTGCAACAGTCCCTGCCAATCCTTGCAACCAGTTTTCTCGTTACAATCAGTCACATCGTACATCCTTTGCTTTTTTTTTGTAGCTACTTTTTTCTCATGTAAATTTTCCCGATCTTAAATACAAAATCTGAGCAATACACTATCGTTTCTGGAAAAGTAAATTAGTTTCCATCATGTAGCTTTTATTAGACACCCTCAAACTCAATGTTCTGATGGCCAAGTCGATCGTCCGAGTGTGGGTTCAAATCCCGGTCATGGACACTTGTGTTCTTGGGCAAGACACTTAACTAACAATATTTTTCATAACCAAGGAGTATCCAGCCAGAGTAGAGGTTATTGACGTGAATGATTATGAGCAACCTTTGTGCCCATGTTGCCGGTGCTGCATACTCCAAAGGAGCTGAGATGGTTTCAGGAATGCTACAATCTACAGACGGTTTCACTGAAATGTAACCAGCTTAATTGACAGAATGGCTCAGGCCTGGAACCTTGTTGCCTTGGTCTTGGCCTTGATGTCCCGTCAAAAATTTCCCATAGTCGTTAAGATTTTCCAATGGAAGTGCCCTTTGCAAAATGAAAATGGCCTTACCCTCTTTCAAAGAGGAAATTCCAGTCCTGTTGGTTGTACCATGTGTTTATTTGAGTGAAGGGATGGATATAAAATCCACATCTTAAAAACAAAAAATGCAATCGTAGTAATTATAACGCTGCAAATTGATAATGGCACAATTTCATTCAACAATGCCTATATACAGCAGTTTTCATGAAAAATCTTTTGTTAAAGCAACAGGATGTTCACTACGCACAGTCCAATATTTCACTTTAAATTATGTCTGAACAAAGGTTTTAAATCACGTTTTAAGTACACAATAAGGGCCTGGGGCAATCCAGTGAAGGCACTGCATGCTCGGCTGGCCAATTTGTGGGGGGGGGGGAGGGTGAGGAAAGGGCCCCCTTGGATGACAATTGCTGTCACCTCAATTAATCACAAAATACAAATTTTAACTGGTAGATCGAGAAACCATATCTGTCTGGCCACCAAACTGGCGGATAATACATCTTTTTTAACCGATCGTGGGAGAAATGATAATACCCCCTTCCAATCAGAAAATGCAACCAAAATTCGGAAAATTCTGCATTTTTCATATTTATCAAGTTTATAAAACATGTTCTATAACTTCATTTGGACTGTTGGCTCATCGCCAACTATCATGTGACGTTTTACCTCAAAGTCTGGATGACAATTAGGCATCAGTCAAACGCCAATGTTTGTTATATTTTTTAAATGTCTACACTAAACTAAATCATTCTTCTGAGTTTAAAATGTCAGTTGTACGTGCTACGTGATACATTAGTCTGCAAGATGTATTTGTGACCCTTTTTCATGTTGAATTTGGGAAACAGTTTCCTGAACACAAAACTGAAATCTAATCAATTTCACTTAATAACTCAATAACTGCAAAACTGTAACTCTCAGACTGTAATAACAGCCGAGGTACAAAAAAAACCCATACTGACAAAATGATCTTTGCACTGCCAATGTGTCCATGCAGAACAACCCTCTGGGTTTGGTAACTGGAACAGCCATTTTTCCTTCAGTGAGAAATTTTAAGCAATAATCAGGCAGTGGTGAGCTCATAGTGTGCTCTTATGTATGTGTGATTGTATATATCATGGTTAAAAAAAGCACTTTGGGCAGATACTGAGGAAATGCACAATTTATGAAAGTCTCCATCTTGAGCTAGTTTCCAGAAAACTTGACCAAAGATACTTTACGATTTTAATTCACATCTCGTTTACTCGATCAGTGCTTGCACATACCAACCCACATCGAAAAGTAAAATTATCACAGTGATTATATACAGTACATGCAAAATGTCATAACTGCTTTTCCTCCTAAATTTTACAGTAAGGGTATTGGTTAAAATGGTCACACAAATGCTGCTCCATTTTTCTTGTGAAAAAAAAAGAGAGGACCAGTGTTGAATATAAAATAAAATATCAAATAACGAATATCATGACCTACATTGTGTACAAACTCATGTTTCATGCATGCAAGTACTTAACTCTACTTGTACACAAGATTTGAGCTTTTACATCTAACATGAAGAAATACATGTGCAGTTCTGTTAAATTTATTGGAGCATATTTGGGACGATTGTCTGATGACCACTGCGTTTACTAGACTACCACCAAATTATATGTAAGGGTCAAGGAATGTTGGTAAGTCAACTTGTCCTGTGCGCGCATCAGCTGTGCACGTGCAAGGTTTTCGCTAACTCTGAGCTCAAGGTGGCCATAGTATGTTTTGTGTGTGATTTACTACCAAAATTACTTTATCGATTACACGAAATTCTTACGACGGGAACTCAGGCAAACGTTGTAGCTAGTTGTGTGTGAAGTGAGTGGATGAGGGCGAGGGCGAGGGCGGGGCGGGGGGGGGGGGGCTCACTCTAGGCTGACACTCAGGATAGGATCAGATCAGCTGACCACTCAGTGAAAATAACTTTGCAAATAAGGCCTTGGGTACATACTGGAACCACAGTGCCGCGGTCATGTACATATTAGATCAATACAATGTCATCATTGTGTTACATGCATACAGGTATAGGCTACTATAAATCATACCTTGCATAGTACATAGTAAGTGACCTTAATGGGTTATATTTCTTACCAGTTCTAATTAACTCAGGGGGATGGGGAGGGGTTGGGGAAGGGGTTGGGGGAGGGGGTATTTTTTTATAAGCAGGAGTGCAGAGTTTTGACAAAAAGGAGTTATTATAATGCAAGTCACAAAAAGTCATGAATGTTGCTAGAAGACTGCCATCTCTTGTTTAGTTACAAAATAATTAATGGCCCCTCTCCCCTACCCACCGACTACGCCCACCCCCACCCCCACCCCCCCCCCCCCCACCAACTGCAGTTCTGAAGTAACTGTCACAAGGGGACAGTTCTATGCCAGACAATATTTATACAGCACCTGGCACTCTACGGGGAAAGGTAAAAGAGTCAAAGTTCAAGGACATAGGTCAATACAGATCGTCCCAAATTTGATTAGCACGAACACAGACAGTAAATTAGTAATTATGGTGGATTAAGATAAAAATGTACTTTTAAAAATAGAAAATACATACAACTTGATATACTGTGTAATCAACAAGTTTTAAAAAGAATTTTTTTAGTAAAAAATAAATAAATAAATAAATAAATAAATAAATCTTTTAAATCTTTAGCTAATTTAACACATCGTGATTTTTGATTCATGTACTGATAGTATTTTTCATTCTAATAATGAATTTAAGCAAATGTTAATTTAAAAACAAACATTTCCTTTGTGAAAGAATTTTTGAAAAGTGACATAAAAATAAAGTTCAGAAGACCCTCATTTCAATTTAGTGGGGTGTTTCTGCCAACTTGAAAATTCTGGATACAGAATGCCCCCAGTTAAAAAAAACCCAAACAAACTGTAATTTCAAACAACAAAAAAAGGTCACAGATATAATAGGCCTAATCTTTGCAAAGATACATGATCTATGGAATGGCGTCATTCTTTTCAGATTGATAAAAGTACATGTTCTTTAGTTCTTATTGCCTGTAAATTGTTGTTTGGCACAATTACATCATTGGGAGTCCCCTGTACGTACAGGAAATTAATTGTTGATAAAGGTAGGCTATTTCATGAAATTGTACTAGTTCATGTTCAGATCGTTCACCATCAGATCATGCGAAATAAAGACTGCAGGTATTAATCCTGAAGGACTTTGACACAGGGACTTGCTATTAACAAACAGAGTTAAATATACAACGCCAGGTAAAATTAAATGAAGGGGTACATCGTTAATAACACTATGATCACAACAGTAATGAACCACATTTTTGTTGCGCAGATTATGCATTGTCCCTGATTAGGCCCTATTATATAATGTTTCCTTATGTTGCTGATTGTAAAAAATGCATCAGGAATAAAGAATATTACTTTGGTTTTACGTATTTGAATTAAATTGATAGATGTTTCCTTTTTGTTTTTCACATTGCCGAGACCTGTCGTTTGTTGTGACTGTCTTGTGTTAGGTAACTACTTCCATAGTAGCTGGTGCACTGAGCCTAACCTGGTCACTTGTGCCTTCAAATGGCCACTTTTACAATTGAAAATCCATCTTGGCTCAATGCACTTGCATGCCTAGGCCCCCCCCCCCCCCCACAAGCTTTGCTTCTTTATGGGTGACTCCAGTTTCATACTTATTCTCATGAGCTTTTAAGGCCAATCAAATCTTCTTTATTTATCTTTTAACTTACCAAACATTGGCTATGATTTTTATGGTAAAAACAAACTCAACTGACCACCGATGTGTAATAATCTAGATGATGATATAATATGGGAGCTCCACATGACCAGCTGTGGTTGCATGGAATTTGGCTCAGTTGTTAAATAAATAAACACAATATATAAAAGAATCCTTTTTTTTAAACTGTGTTAACTGGATGGCATGCCAGTAAATAACAGGATTTGCCCTTTTTTTGTTTTTACCCACTAGCCACTAGGATTCAAGTTGGCTTGATTTTTAACTTGCACACCAGGTTTTTGACTTGTCCGTCACATTTTATAAACTTTTTTCATACGAATTTGAACAATACCCTGATTTGATGGTCGCTATTTCATTTCAGTAAATTATGTACCAACCACAATAACTATACCAATAGCAATACTTCAATATGTTAAACAAATTTGTATTAAAAATGTAGTGAGTATGTTTGCTGATGGCATAACTTGTTTTCATATATAATGAATAATAATAGCTCAACTGGGATACAGATCAGACATGATGTCAGAGGCAAATTGGAACTGATCTTTGGATATTTTTACTTTTTGCACTTTTTCAGTGATTAGCCAGCAGTTGTTATTTCACTAGGCTGTCAGCTTTTTCACTGTAGCCCATATTTTGTATCAAATTGGGATGCTGTTCAACACTGAACTAGCCAGCCGGACCAACTGAAGAGAATTTTGACGTGGTCCTTGGGTGTTTTAACTAGCATTTGGCCAGCAGAACACTGTTTAGGGGAGAACTGCTCTTCAGTTGTTGAGAAAATAAAAATGAAGGGTTCTGTCAATCTGCAACTAGATGTACTTTGCAATGAGCATACTGGCATATGTGCAGTACATGTAAGTGCCCAGCAATTTGCATGACCTGCACTACTGTAGATTTGGTATTCATTTATTATGTTTGAGACAATTTGGGGCCCACGTTTATGAAAAATATGCCATGTTTGATTGTGTGATAAATGAGGCAAATCCAAATGGGCCCATTACTGCGGGACAAGACCCATTCATACAACAAATTTCCTTTTAATTAAAAAAAAAAATTAAAAAAATTTCCTCATCAGAACAAACACGCTATTCAAATTTCAAAATTAAATTAGCATGCAGAAATTTATGGGATTTTTTTTTTTTTTTTTACTTGTTGCCAATCTTTCATTTTGTGAATAATTTTGAATGCAGTGAATAATTGAGTGGATTTTTACTGTTTATAATTTCCCTCAAAATGTATCTATTCAATTTATTTCGTCTATAATTAATTACAGTGCACTATATTTTTTTTCACAGCTTCGGGTGATATATTATGTCTATTTTAGTTACAGTGTTGTATTTTGTACACTACAGATTAGGCATTTATCATTACATTGGTGCCCCACTGTTCTTGAATTGTTCAAGTAGAAAACTACACTTCCCCCATAGAGGTGCCCTTTCCTACTTGGATAAAAATGCCTTGCCCTTTCAAGAACAATGTGTCAGGTCTGAGGTAGACCCAAATTGTTTTTCTTCAAACTTTCCTTTAAGCTTTTAAATCATTTTGGGTATAGCATTATCAATCAATCAAGCATTTGAAGAGTGCCATCATTCTAGTTGCCTATTCTGAGGCGCTTAGCAAAGTCAGAAGGAAAATTAAAGACAAAAGAGTTCACAAAATTGTATGGAGATTACAAATGCTTAGAAATGTAAGCAGATTAAAAAAGATGAAGCTTGCTTGTGAAGATCTGTATGGAGTCGAGTGTACGGAGTTGATAGGGGAGATCATTCTATAGCATTGGTGCACATTCGTTTCATGTTGATGAAGAATGAGATCTAGGAATGTTCAACAGTGGTTTGTTTAATGATCTCAGATTTGGCCAACGATAGTACGTACACAGCATATTTCTTTCTTGCATACAATTGGGCTAGACCATAAAGTGCTTTCAAAGTCAACAGTACAAGTAAGATTTTGTGATCACCCACATGTATGAACAGCCGAAGTTGTCCAACATGGAAATATTGAGTCATAAGCAGTTAGGTTCAGAATCACAAATAAAAATCATATTTTGATCCCCATGTTTTTAACAAGAGATCAACTTCACAAGCTAAGGCTGGGGAAGACATGCACCACGTGAAAAGATAAAAGTGGATGACTTTTTAGGGACAGTAGGTGGCAGCAGACATACCAGGTACATACGTAATTTCCATAAGTTTCCCATTGAAGTGTATAACTTACTTAATTTCTTCTGGCTTAAGAACTCCAGATGTTGGAACATTTCTTGTGTATTTTTGTTTACCACTTTCACTAGGGCTGCAGGCCCATGGCCAGTGTTTTTTGTGTTGGGCCAGTAAACTCAAAACTGGACAAGTCCGGTGGTCTGATCTTTACAAATTGAATAACAATACCTCACTGTGTAATACATTTATACGGAAACAAACAATGTTGAAATGTTGACTGATAAACATCTTTCAATTCTGTTGAGTATCAAAGTGTACTTACTGAAAAGACAAACTGTACAATAAATCTTCTCTTAGTTCTTGTTCACAAGACCTGCGCCCTGCAGACTTGTGGATTTTCACCTAAAATCAAGCCCTGTATTACTACTAAAAAAATTCTT
Source organism: Pisaster brevispinus (assembly GCA_023634235.1). Lineage (NCBI taxonomy): Eukaryota > Metazoa > Echinodermata > Asteroidea > Forcipulatida > Asteriidae > Pisaster > Pisaster brevispinus. Next base: position 12,128,792 of record JAMKCF010000017.1, read on the forward strand.
TATAATACTATAATAAAAGTTGAGGGCTCCCCACTCTGATGTCATATGCATAAGGTCTTTAGGGTCACAACTACAAAACCATGCTTTGGAACACTGACTCGTAAATTAATCATTACTAGTAACTAGAGTAGGGTTATCACTGTAATCAAGTATCATCGAAGCTTTCAATATTAACAAACACAACTTAATTAAGGTTAAATGCTGCTATGATTTTGTTATGTAAACAGTTGCTGATGTTTCCTCAATTTATGTTGAGTACTGTAAATAATTTGTTAATAAATAAAAATAAATTTAAACCAATTATTTAATGTCAAAAATAAAAACAGTAGCCCAAAATAGAGTTGAACTGTCAAATTCAAGGTCAATGGTTTAAGTTTTCGTTTAATGCCATTTGTTGTAATACAGTATCAGTAGGCCTAACATGGAAAAAGAAAAAGTGCATGTACAACAGAAACTCAGAAACTCATGTGTTTGAACTAAGAAGAACGTACGAGTGGACTAGACTTTTTTAAGACAAGGCCAGGGCAGCAGAGTGAAACCCCATCCTCCAATCCAAAATGAATTAAAATTTAGTGCAAAATATTTACCCAAACTTACTTTAGAAAATATCTTTCAAAACTTTCCCCTTGGTGAAAATTTGTGACTTTATTTATGTCATTATTCATTTAAAAATATTTCTTTTTGTTCTTCGGAGCTTTTCCTTACCTTTTCCACACTTCTGTTGCACGGATGACGAGTGCTTTCCACTTTTTTGTTGATTTTTGAAAGAAAGTTAATTAAGTGCACATGCCGCATTACTTTTGAACAACTATTGGTGGCGCTCTAACAGTGTTTTTTGTCTGCCATTTATGGTAATTTGCATAAGAAATGAATAAAAACCAAGAGAGATCAATGAATAAAACATAAACAACTGGAGTACCCGGATGAGTAAAGGCCTCAGACGGGTTTGTTTTGAATGACGTCATAACCAGGGTCATCTATATACAGTATAATGTCGCAGTAGAGAAATTTTCTGCAAGGATAGAGCTACGAAATTGTCCGTTTTCTCCAAAATCGGGCTCTGCCTTTCCTGAGAAGCTCGTAGGGGGCAAGTGTAGGTATTGTAGATTTGGGCTGTCATTAGTACTTTGCAATCGTGACGAAGTTTAAAGTATTTTGAGTGTATTTTGTTGGATGTAAACAAAGTTGATTTGTTGGCCTGTTTTGGCTTTTGATTATTTTTATTTCCCCCCATAGTCTGAAGGCTATGACGCGATGACAGACGAGTTTGGTTGTTTTCAGTTTAGTTACAACCAGGGAAACATTCGTGGAGGGGGAAAAACTGAAAATTGGATGATTGTAATGACATGATAATTGTTAACAGATGTTGGAAATGTAATTTAGACAACTGCATCGCGCTTCAACAGCCATGATCAATCTGCATTTCTACCACCATGGATGGTGAAGGTAACTTGAAGTTGAATGTGAGGGAAACAATTGCAGTTGCATCACCTGATCATTGATAGTATTGATAGTGATAACATAGTATTGATAGTGATAACATATTTAGTCCACAATTCCATAAACTATGTGGCCCTGTATTCTGTAGTGTGAGTGTAGTCTAGTTTACTAGTTCTTCAGTTGCCTCAATTATGGTTAATATGATTCAGTACCCAGAATCTTTCTTATCAGGCTTTTATTATGATAATCTGTCTGTATTCATCATTCAGATCAGTGCTGCCACTCTGAAAAAAAGAGAGAGATTATTGCCATTGCACAAAGCTCGGATAGCAAACATGGTTAGGTAGCATCCATGTCCAACCAGCCGCCGACCTATTTGTTTAATTTGTTCCCATCCTCTACTAATTTTTAACTACTCTAGTTCAACTTGCCCTGTGTAGTATGTCGGTCTCCGTTGCGCTTCTGCAACGTAGGAGTTCAACCTGGGCTTACTGTACAACCACTCTGCTGAGAAGGTTTTGTGCATGATTTAAATCATGCTTATTTAGATTGCGGCGATCAAAATAAGCAACTGGGACAAATGCAATTTCCTTAGTCTTGACAGTATTTCACATATCTGGAGGAGATTGGTACTGCTGGTATGAATTTTTTGATAATGTGAGTTTTCAGATTGAATCTAATCAATTGTTTTTTCCATATCTGGGTAAAGTAGCTAAGCGCAACAAAATCTTGCTTACCAGACTAAGATTTTACCAGCCAGAATACCATTTCACATGTACCATCTGTGATTGGTATCCTGCTTATTTTTTTTGGAAGCACCATTGAACCTGTGTTCTGTCATCTTAACCCAACGACAGTCTTTACCCAACACTTGAACCCTAATCGTCATCACCATGGGTGGAGCAGTGAGCGCCGGGGAGGACAACAATCATCTCGTTGACAATCTCCGAGAAGCCGATTACATCAAGACGGAGCAGGTGGAGAAAGTCTTCCGAGCTGTCGATCGCATCAACTACTACTTAGATGGATATAAAGACAACGCTTACAAGGTTTGTGCACAGCAACAGGTTCACCAAAATTTGAGCTGGAATTTTAACCACTTGGTTTCGTTTTTCTGGTACCACCCAGACCACAAAGTTTTCATGGGAATGTCGATGCCAGAATGAATCCATGACAAAGCAAAGTAAGACAAAAAATATTCTTGCACTTGTGTTATACTTTTCAACTTTGAGAAACATGAAGATGTGTGGTATTGTGACTTCAAAATGGTTGTCAAGCCATATGTGTCAGGGATGCTTGCACGCAAAGGCAGAAGGATCGGACAGGGGACTTAACTGGAATATTATACTGTTGAAGAGATGGAACAACAATTTACAGGCAGTAAAAATGGAACAACAATTGTAGTGGTGAAATTGATTACAACAGCGGTGCATGATTTAAATAATGAAATACATCGTTTTTGAATTAGGTAATGTCTAGCCTAGTAACTTTTTTTAAAGTCACCTTAATTTCTGATTTTGTTTATAGAAACTTGATATAAAAACCTTAAAATGTACATTTTCACATTCTAATCATGAAGGAATCGCAAATCACAGTTTTATGATACTTGTTCACGTGTGTGCATAACTGTTTACGAACGGCCGGCCGGGGCATGCTTTGTTTACAATAACTTCTGGGCTTCCACTCGGGTACCCGGGTACCCGACCGGTATTCACCTTGGGTACCCGGGTATAAATATACCCGTGAATGCACAGCCTTATTGTGATGTGACGATCAGCCCGCCCACGTGCAGTAACTGGGTTTGAGTTCATAATTCGATGGCACAGCCACAGGCCTGCTATGATCATGACGACAGTCTCCCTATATTAATGTTTGGTCACTATCAGTTTTCCCGTATCTTTTGTTTCAGGACTTAGCCTGGAAACATGGCAACATACATCTCTCAGCTCCGTGCATCTACTCGGAAGTGATGGAAGCATTGAAATTAGAGCCAAACCTGTCATTCCTAAACATTGGCAGTGGTACAGGCTACCTGAGTACAATGGTTGGACTAGTCTTAGGTGAGTATGATAATAAACCATTGTTTTTATTTCTGGTTTCCAAAGCACAAGTCTTGCTCTTATAAAAGCGAAAGGTTAAAATCGTCCTATTTATAATTTATATGTTGTAGTTTTAGCTAAAGGGATTATGGTGGACTTGGTTTAGTGGATGAGTTTAATTTGCTTTTTTCGGATTTACTTTTACAGGGGCACATGGTATCAATCATGGCTTGGAGATACATTTAGATGTGATTGAGTTTGCCAAGGGAAGACTAGACAACTTCATCAAGGAGTCACCTTCCTTTGACCAGTATGAACTCTGTGAACCCAAATTTGTGCAAGGTGAGGGTAGTTAACTTGGTCTTCGCAACAGACCCAAGCCTGAGTTTATCTCTGTTTTTTAAAAGTTGATACTAGGCAGCGCCATCAGGTTTGAATATCCTGTTAGTTGTTAAGTGTCTTGCCTAAGGACACAAGTGTCAAGACCGGGACTCCAACCTGGAAACTCGAGAGCTTTAGTCCAATGCGCTAAACCATACGGCCAAGACGTGCCACATAAGACAATTCAAGACACTCCACAACCTGATGTGACACGACACTCCAAGACACTACACCCCAAGACACTACACCCCAAGACACGACACTCCAAGACACGACACTCCAAAACACGACCTCCAAAACACGACACTCCAAAACACGACACTCCAAAACCTGACACTCTAAAACACAACACGACACTCCCAAACAGGACACTCCAAGACAACACACTCCAAGACATGACACTCCAAAAGACAAGACACTCCAAGACACGACACTCCAAAACACGACACTCAAAAACACAACACGACACTCCAAGACACACGACTGATATATGGTTTTGTAAGTCAGGCAGCACAGGCTGTATACTCCCAAGGAAGCTGAGATGGTTAAAGAATGAAATAAATGGCCCAGTGACCAGGGGTAACAATGTTCATATGCCATGAGCATCAAAATTGGTAAATACAGGCGCTATATAAATGTCCGTTAGTATTATTATTTATATTTTTATATTATTATAATTACTAAAATCCAAAGAATATGATGCCTTTTGTTGTTGTCTATTCCATTGAGCTGTTGATGTCTGCTTTGCAGGTAACGGTCTACTGCTGTGTTCAGGGTGTCGTACCTATGACAGAGTTTACTGTGGTGCTGCCTGCCCAGCTGAGCATGAAAACTACATGAAGAATCTCCTGAAAGTGGGCGGGGTACTGGTCATGCCGCTCGAAGATCAGGTAAATCTGGAACGAAATAATAACCAAAGTTGACCTGCTTATAGTTGATGATCCTTTTCGGATCAAGAGTATTATTTTGCTATAATAGAATAGTAATAATCATTTTCTATGTAGCGCTTTATGTACGGGTGTCTCAAAGTGCTTGATTTTTGAATGATGAGACCCATGTACATGTAAGGGTTTGAGACCCAAGGTGATGGCACAATCTGCAGCTTACTATACCAGAAACATTCGGTCAAACCCCCTTCTCTTAACAATAAGTGTACTGTGTTCTTTAAGGTTCATTACACAACAACACACCAATCCATTTACATTTCCTTAAAACAATTTTACTTCCCCTTAAGGCTAGTGAAAATCACCAGTGAAAAGGGAAGTGAAAATTTGCCCTGCTTTTTCATTCAAAGTACATGTATTTACTGGCCTTGCACAGGAAAATTTATACCACTGTGAATGTTTGTTTTTTTCTTTCTGTCAACAGCTAAAGCAGATAACACGCATTGGTCAGAGTGAATGGGAAAGCAAGAATATTCTACCGGTGTCGTTTGCCCCGCTTATACTCCCGTCCATGACAGAGGGACAAAGCTTCTCCACCGTGGAACTGCGTGAGTTTTCACTTGTCCAAAATTTACCTTGCAGGATTTCAGAGATGTAAACCCTAAGCACCTCATCCACATCCAAGTGGATGTTTTGTTTGATTCCGTTGGACTGCACTGGTAGACTGATTTTGCTTCAAATGGGATCAGGCATACAACCACAATGAGAGTCCAACAGTTTGGGTGTTGAGTTTATACAATATGGTGTTGGATTTTGTTGGAGTTATGGATCCAAGTAAATCACTCATAGGATCAGTGATGCCACTATAATTGGATTCGAACCGTTTGGTTGTTGATGGTCTTCGATTTTTTTAGAGTGAGAAAGGCTCCTAGTAAATCACTCAAGCGAGTTAGGTTTACAACAGACACAAACCCAGCCACGTTTGTCTTCCCTTCTGTGGTTTAATCAGGTTGGTACAAATCCCAACACCTGGAATTTGCATCTTATGACACATGTAAAGCACATAATTCCGCGGTAAGCAGTGACATGAAATTGGGCACAGATATTTGAATCTTGGAAAACATCTTTCTGAAGCAAACTTAAAACATTTGCCTTTTGATGAGTTTCTATTCTTTGTTTTTGACATCTTTTTGGATTTAATACTTTGTTTTGTTTTTCTTGTTTCTCCATGCAGCTGAGGTTAATTCAAAATCTTTGCAAGACCTCTCTCGCATCAAAATCCGCAAAATCATCCGAGATATTGTCAATGTAGAGCACCCGCCAACCCAGACCGGTAAACGGCAGCCCCGTAAGCCTCCACCACGTCGCATGCCGAACTGCATCATGATACGCAATGTCAGCAACATGCTGGAACTCGCCGGGGAACTGATGAGCGACTACGACTACGACAGTGATGAGATCTTGGAGGAAGATGAAGAGGAAGGTAAAGAGGAGGAGCAGAAGGACGAGGAAGGCGAAGACTGGAAGAAACAGGACTTTGAGACTGACAGCCATGATTCTGAGAGGGGCGGGAGACGAGGAAGTGGTGATGGGGATGGGGCCAGGGATTCCAAAGCGAAAGAGAAAAACGGGAGACGAGGAAGCCATAATGGTCGACAGAGGCACCAGAGAGGACCAGGCTATTCGCCATCCACATCTCGACCAGGTAGGTATGTGATGGAGTTCAGCCACCATCCACCAGAGAGCAGTGTAGAGGACAACCCGACAGAGCAGCAGTCCCCAAGGCCACATTCTGATGATCAGCGGAAGGCCACCATGGAGGAGTGTCTGAGTGAAGCCTTTGAGTTCGCCAGAAGTCTCAAGCGGGCTTACGACAACGGGCCTCCACAGGACAGAAAGCGAGTCAACGATCGACAGAGTGAGTGTGAGTCGATGGAAGACATGCAGGGTGCTTGCGCTGATGATCCTTTGTACTCGATGAATGAATTGGCAGACTTTGACAAAGACCCTCACTCGTCGTCGCCATCATCCCAAAAGAAGGAGATGAAAAATGGAACGGCACAAGAGGGAGTGAGGAAGTCGACGCCGGAAAATGGTCTGGCAAAGCAGCAAGGTAACATTTCTCCAATGATACATACCCCACCCGAACACGACAACGACGACGCCAGCAATGCAAAGTCCGTAGTGGAGGACACCTGGAGGCCCTCCCGTAGCCCGCCTCCTGTTGACAGCAGACCATCCCAGATGCGACACTCTTACCCTCTCCGCAGCCGTGACCATCATGCACGCGGGGAGGAGAGCGGTAACTCGAGTGACAGCTCTCAAACCTCCTCCAGCGGGGTGTCCGACGACATGATCTTCGATCACCTAAAGCGCAAGAAGCGCCTGGGGAAGCAGAGAAAGAAGGCAGTGGCTCCAATGCCAACAGGTCCAAACTACTTGAGGGAGAAAATTGTCCAGCTTCCCCTACCCCAGTCACTCATCTCTTATCTCCTATACCACCGCGAGATATGAAGTTTTGCCTACTTTACTGGGGAAAATATCCATTCTAGAGAACAGTCTCACTAATTGCAGTTTGAAATGTTCCATTAAAAGGTACTAAAAAATCACCGTAGCTTACATTTCAAACGTAACAACTTAATTTATATTGCTGTATGTAAAGTTAACATTTAACAATGAGGCACAGACTTTGGTATTGAACCATTTAAACCTTAATTTACATGTACATACAACTTAAAAGAAAGGATTTATATTGTTATTGAATGATTGTGAACTGATGTGTATTTAAAATGACCTACTGTAGAAGACAGACAGTTGAAGTACAAAATTAACATAAGTTATTTTCGGCCTGATTCTGTTTTGTGGTGTTACTTGACCCTATTTAACGGGAAGGGATAAACGATTGTGAGGAAGTAATTTAGAGGTTGATTGGGTTGAATTTTTTGTATATATGAAACTCTAAGGTTTAATGACTTAAGAATTGTTGAGGTTTTTGTAGTCGGTCTTTTAATCTGGCAGCCATCTTGAATCTCTGAGAAACAAGCCACGAACAAAAACGAAACAAAAAAACAGGCTGGAATGATCATGGCTATTGAAGATTGTTCCAAAGAACGCTGTACAGTATATATTCAAGTCATTGGTCTACAATTTTGAAAGTTGTCCTGTGTAAATTAAATGCAAGACTTTGGTGCATTCAAAAGTTCAGCAAGTGTACATGCATTCTGTATATTTCCCACTTAAAATGCAACAGTGCAACAACAACAAAGGAAGAATGTCTGACTTCTATGGTGTTAAATTGCTAATCATTCAGTGACAGTGGTTTTGGAAATATTTTCCTTGAGTGGTTTGACCTTTATACATTGCCAATCTGTATTAAAGGTATTATACAGGATTGGTAAGGATAAAAACGGGGTTTAATTTTAGTCTGAAGTCTACAGAGAATCATTTTTCTGTGGAATATTTCCCTCTGAAATGAAGTCATATTCGAGAAAACTGTATCTGAAAACCTATAAAAAAAAAGCTCAACAGCTGATTTCAATTGTTACAACAAAAAATTAAGGACACTGATAATTTTGCATGGTTTTTCACTATTTTCTCCTGACCTGCACAACAGATTTAGCCCAAATTTCCACAGGTTTGTTTATGTGTGGTTGATCACACAAAACATGAACACGGTCTGTGGCTATTTTGTCAGCTCTACCAATCCTGCAGCTGATTTCACGAAACGCTAGGATTAATCCTATCTCGATTTAGGACGAGTAACTAGTCCTAACTTAGGATTAATCTTAAGGTTTACATGTTACAGTGCAAGGCTGGGACTCGTTCTAAGTCCTAAGATTAATCCTAAGTTAGGAAGAGTTTGGTGAAATCGACGGCTGTACACCTTTAAAGGATAATGCAGAATTTCCTGGGTTTTCACTTTATGACCTGGCAGTGGCACTTGCTGTAAAAAAAAAATAGTGTAGGCAATGCTTGTTTCTTTACACTTACAGGTCACATTGTTCAAGAACAATGATCAGAAATCACCCTAAAATTTTACTAAAATTGTGAGGTAACATACAGCAGAAGCATATATAGAGAAGCCAGCCAAACTCGGAGCCAAAATTAGAAGCTTTGTCAAATACACAAAATGAAACCTGCTAGAATAATGTTTGTAACTACAGGATTTGCCAGGATTCAAACGATAACAACAAGCCCTCAAAACTTGTTTACAATTTCGAGGAGGAACACTAGGAAAGCACAGCGACTGTGATACATACCCCTTTAATTTATCTGCTTTTTGGGGAACCAGTGTGCGAAGTCACTTTGAGCGCTATTGGCCAGGCTTCATGATGACATGCTGTGGTATTCTAGAACAAAATGGAAATTTTAAAATTGTGCGAACCAATGAAATATCTTCACTTCTGCACAAAAACCAAAATCTCAAACACAAGTTCTGGTCCCATTATAAAAAAACAAAAACAGGATCAATTATAAACCAAAAAAAACAAACACAACAACAACAATTAAAGATTAGAAAGCCCACTGAAACGCTTGTGGGGCACCAGTTGCAACAATGAGAACTAAATGGAATTTTTGGTGGTAAGCAAGAGCTTTCCGAGCTTGGTGAATTTTCCTAGTTTTTATGAAATTGGAGCTAGATAAGAATTAACAGGCACTGATAAAAATTTACATTAATTTTTTTAGACACCCTTAAAAATTTCTCTTAGAAAGAAACTGTGATCACTCCTGTGACCTACAATTAAAACTGCCATTAGAGTCCATTTACACTAGTTCGATACCTAATATCCAAGACATAATGGACAATATTTAGGCCAAATTCTGACCACAGTGGAAGTTTGTAAACTGTTGTCACAGAGATCTTCACTGTCATTAAACTCGAACGTTCAACTTTTAAATGTTGTTTTACAACTATATTGTTTTTCATGGGGCAGACGGGACGAGGGAATCGTGCCTTTGATCTCAGATACAAGCATGGAATTTGGCACACAGTCAGAGTATGTCATGAGAAAGATATTTGGCTGTAGGGCTGATATTTTTTTTTTCAAAGAACAAAATCTGGTGGCCCTACAGCCAGATATCCTTCTCATGACATACTTTGACTGAGTGCCAAATTCCATACTTGGATCATAAGCCACAATCCCATCTTCTTCCTGCTGTGCTATTTATTTACGACACACTTGTAAGTTTCAGTGGCTTTGTACTCTTCTGTAGATTGTTCCCTTTTATAAAATAGAACATGCTTCCTGAACACTTGATACGGAAGTTTAAAGTGAAGATCCTCATTTCCATTTTTTTGTCTGAGCTAAGTTATTGCAGGAAGAGATATGAAACTTTGGTAATAAAATGTGAATTCTGAGCTCTCATGCCATAAAATATGTCTTTTCTATTTGCTGTCTGGGGTTTCAGTGATATATAATTGGGGATCATAGAGACCAGAAAGACTATTTTTTCTGGAATGAAAGCTTGGAAAGGCATCTTTTTATGAAGTTTTACATGTTTGTTTGTTTTTTACCATAACTTTAGCTCCGAAGTGTTCTTCCATAATGTCACAATCATTATTAGGCTGGATGATTTCATTCATTAGAAATGTTTTGAATAAACACAAAAAGGAAATATTTGATGCTTGATATGTGGCATGGTGCAACCCCCCCCCCCCCCCGCCCCTCCCATTGTGTCTTCGATTGTGTTCTTGAAATCTCGGGGAATTTTTTGAGGATTGTTTTTTTTGGGGGAGCACTTCTATTCAAGAGGTGAAGAGTGCGGTAGAGTATGGAATCATTTGGTTGGGGGGGGGGGGGTTCCCTCTGCCACATACCAGGCATGGTATAAAAGCAAATGCCACCAAAGATGCAAAGCCAAGCAAGTTTTAGGTAGGAGTTACACAAAAAAGTGGCAAAATAACTCTAGAAATTAAAGGTAATATAGGATTGGTATTCATAAAAAATAAAACATTCTTTGTGTTTTAGACTTTAAGCTCGCTGATTGTGAAGTTCATGTCAATACCAGTCTCCCATAGAAATATTTGTGTCCAAAAGGATGTCAAAGTGGAGAAAGTAGAATTTGAAGATTCAAATTTTATTTTCAGTTGTAACAACCAAAATTAAAGACAATGTGTTTGCATGCTAAAAAAATGTGCATGGTTTTTCCACAATTTTCTCTTGACTCGGATTACGGATTGAGCCAAGATTATTGCAGGTTTGATTTGTCATGTATGTGTTGAGTTGCACAAAGCTAGAACACTGATCTGACAAGTTTACCAATCCTGTAGGCCTTTACCCTTTTATTGACCTCTGCTGAGATTTTAGCTTTTATTTGTTGACTTATTTTGTTGCCAGGAAGTAAAACCAGCTTACAACTTGTACGGTAAATGTAACAGTGTAAGCCTTATAAATAAAGTTGTTTCCTGGTTGGTAAGAATTTGACATGGCCTTCGCTGTATTGAAAAACATGTGTACATATTAAGAGACTTGCTAGAAGTACAGCGTAAAATAAATTATAAGTATGCAGGAATTTCGATGATGCTCCTTGAAGTTTAAAAAGACCATTTAAAGGCAAAGTATACCTTTGGTTTTTCGAACAGTGCGATTAGTTTTAATCATATATAAATGTAGATATATGCAATAAAACTAAACTTTTCTTTGTTCAAACCCAAAATAAAACTAAACTGTGACAATTTTACTTCAAAAGGCAATAGTAGTTTTGAGGTATTGCTGGTAATGGTAACGCATGAAGAATAATCCAATTGGAATACACAATCTGACAAAAACGCTTCATGATCGAAACATTTCACAGATTGATGTTGTTTTGAGCCCCTTTTTCTAAAACCACACTGTTTAGAAGGGAATCGTTTCTCAAAATGGTGATACATTATCAACAGCTGCAGTGATTTGGGTCGACAGCCCAAATCAGTTTAGTGTAGCCCTCACCTTGAAATGGCCGTCCGGCCTTGTGATCTTAGGCGATTTCTCATTAAACAAATAAAACAAATTGCCAAGTAAGTTTTTATGGTCATAAATTTTTGGATTAATTACCAAAGGTATACCCTCCCTTTATGTGAACAGAACTTATGCCCCTAAGAGTGTTTTAAGTGAATAAACAAGTAAGATTGTCATGCATAAAATAACTTCAAACGTGTATTGTGTTCAAGATATTGGTTTATTTGTCAAGGCAAATTAATGGTCAATGGATTTTTGATTATCAATAATTGTTTTTCTCTCTTCAAAATTGATGGTGTATCCTCCTATAATATGTTTTTGTATATTTTTTCTTGAAAGATTTGTAACAAATCGATTATTATTGGTTGATATGTGTTGGTATAAGTTATAAATGACAAATGTTGAATAATATAAAATCGTTGAGTAATTGTTAAACCGCATGGCAGAGATTTTGTCACTTTTAACTATCATAGTACCGTATTTCAGCTATACCACACTAACTAACGGTAAATATAGATTTATTTACCCCTAATTGAATCTCCATAGAAATAGAACACAGAGAATGCTGAGATAAATTGTTGTCTCTGTCTGCTCTGCAGGCGCCCTCTATGTTAATGTAAATGTGGATAAAGCGTATCGATACCATGTGACATGTTACAAAATTATCCAGATTGTGACTAAATCTTGAAAAGCTAAATGAGCTAAAATGGCAGCGCACAATAGACACAATCGGCGACCGCAGTCACATGACCCATTGTGGGTATAAAATGTAAACAAACCAAGCAATCAACATGCAGTGTGAATGGAAACGCATGGCTGCTTCCGAGCGCTTCTGCCTTAGGGTGGGAAGCAGTCATGCTTTTCCATGCTCACTGTGCATTGCTAGCTTGGTTTGTTTACATTGTATACCCACTATGAGTCATGTGACTCCAGTCGCCGATTGTGTCTATTGTCTTCAGAGTGGGGCCCAATTTCATAGAGCTGCTTAAGCACAAAAAGCAGCTAAGCTCAACAAAATTATGCTTATAGTTACCAGCCAAACTTCCTTATCACACATGTACAATTTATAAAAACATTTTAAGCAATACTGTCAGCTCTGTGAAATTGGGCCCTATGGGCACAGATAACTACTCTCCTAGTTTTATTTCAATGATTTCTCTTCAGTCATCTTTGCTTGTTTTCAAGAACTTTCCATTATTGTTGTTTTTTTGACATGGAAATCCCCCAGTACCCCCCCCCCCCAACCTTTCTTAAATTACTTCTACATAATCATAAAAAAAATAAAAATAAAAAAAGACAAGAAAGTTGTAAAATTAAAAGAACACATCATTTTCAATTTGTGTTCACATCAAAACCATTTAGAATTTCTTTTTGATAAAATGTTCACATGATGGAATAAAGGCCTTTATTGGGCTAAAAAAAATATAACCTTTGGTATGAAATGAATACAGTTGGAAAGATGTTTTAACAATAGAATATAATCGTGGATCCACACAAATATGGCTTGAATGTGTGGTTTTCATTTTACTTTGTGGCCTAACACAGTCGACCATTTTGTAGAACCAAATTTTTGACTCCACAAAATGGCAGACCGTGTTAGTTCACAAAGTAAAAGGAAACCACACAGTTTCAAGGCATATTTGTGTGAATCATTATATTCTACTTTTAAAATTTCTTCCAACCATAATCATTTCAAATTTTAATTAATTTTGCAATATTTTACCCCCTGAAGGGAATGAGTTCAACAGACTAGTTTTTTTAATGCACTTCAAATAGTCACATCATTGATTCTTTTTATGGGTTGGGTGGTCCGATCACTGGCATCCAGCTCTGGGGGACTTTCATTTTTGTATTAATAATACAGTATGTGCATGGAGGTAGAATCCTCCATGGTATGTGTAAAGACCATGTAACCTTTATTTACACAAAAGAGTGACCTTGTGCATTCCAGGTCTTTTCTGGCAGGCAAGATACTACACTGGGTCATATGGGAAAGTTAATATTGTGTGTCATAATTTCCACATCAATTCAAGTGTTTATAAAGTTAACAGCTGAGCAAGTTTTGAGATGTGCCCCCTGTCTTCAAATGAAGAGTTGATACAAATTAGCAAATTTTCATCAAATATCCGATTTAGTGTTTTCTTCCATTGATCTTTGTACAAATCGTGCCTGTGCAGGAAGTCCAGGCTCTGTGGCTCTTTTGTAATTGTGATGTCACAGGTAGTTATAATAATCTGAGTTCTTATATGGCACTTAGTCACACCTGGGGGCATCTCAAAGCGCTCATAATTTGTTTCTACAAGTTATACGGAGCTATGTTTGGAATAAAGGTTTTTACAAATTATAGGTAATGGTTTTCACAAGGTGCTGTGGCGCAATCTGCAGCCAACCATACCAGAAAACAGGGGGCAAATCCCTTCTCTGAATGATAGGCCCAAAGTGTACTACGTGCATTACACAACAACGTGCATTGACAAAGTAATCATGGTTGAGTGTCTTGCTTAAGGAGATAAGTGTCATGATCGGGACTTGAACCCACACCCTGCTGATCAGAAACGCAAGAGCTTGAGTCCAGTGCACTTAACTACTTGGCCACGACACAGGTCACACGGTCTGTCTAGGTAAACATTTTACCCAGGGAAATTGCATAAAATGTAAATACGAACAAGGGGTGGCTGTGCTCTGTAGTGTGAAAGGCTTCAGGGCGAGTCGCTGTCGCCAGAGCACTCAGTGCAAATACTCACTCCGAGTTTATGACCTCTGTGTTGTACATCAGACCCGAGTTTCTCCATCTTACACTGTACCATACCTTGATGTGTTTGTCAATAGACACAATCGGCGACCGGAGTCATGTGACTCATAGTGGGTATACAATGTAAATAAACCGAGCATGCAACGTGCAGTGTGCATTGACAAGCATGGCTGCTTCCGAGTGCTTCTACAATAGACCTTATGCACATGACGTCATTTCAGTAGGGCGCCCTCGCCTAGAGGTCAAAAGGAGGTTGTTCATTGGCCAATCCTGTGCGCTGCGCGCACAAATCTGTGCGTTTCGATTGTTTTGTCACCGTTTTACCTCAAAGATGGCAGTTGAATGACGCCAATGCATAAGGTCTATAGGTGGGGAAGAAGCCTAGCCCTGGTAGGACGTCAGTGTATGCAACGGAGGAGTCCAACCTGGGCTAGAAGAAACCATCATGCTTGACCACGCACACTGGGCGTGGCTGCTTGGTTTGTTTACTTTGTATACCCACTGTGAGTCACGTGACTCCGGTTGCAGATTGTGTTTATTAAACTAGAACTAACTCATGCCTGGTCTGTTAAAAAGTTCCTGTCCTTGTATAGAGATGCTGTAATAAATTATACTTTGCCGACTCAAATGATTGATGTGTACGAGTCTTTATTATTGGGAGGGGGGGGGGTGGGGAGGCATCCTGCACCCGGCCCCTGGATGGTCAAGACGTAGAGGCCACCCAAAGACATCTTGGATCGAGCAACCGGTTCCACCCAGCAAGTTTGACAGACTCTGGAACCTAGCTACTAATCGCTTACATAGGAGATCAGCCGTCGATTTCACCAAACTCTTCCTAACTTAGGATTAATCTTAGGACTTAGGACGAGTCCCAGCCTTGCATTGTAACATGTAAACCTTAAGATTAATCCTAAGTTAGGACTAGTTACTCGTCCTAACTCGAGATTAATCCTAGCGTTTCGTGAAATCGGCTGCAGCACCTTACGAACCCCCGATGTCTATATATGCAATAGAGTGAGTTAGTGAGTGGGGGAAGAAATTGGAGAAGCATAAAGCTGTAGTATTGGACTTTAACTCACCAGTGTAGAGGTGTTTGGCTGCATGGTTGATGGTCAGGATGAAGTGTCGGTGTTGTCATGCTGATGTATGTGGGAGATAATGGGCAGCGGAGAGGCAACACACTTGCAATGAGAAGCCACTCCATCGAATGGGCGGGGCTTTCTAGTACACGCAGTATAAGAACTGGCATCACTGGGTAGCTATCAAAGTCAGCTAACAATACCACCATACCACAAGATATAGGTTTCAACATCTAGCATGAGCAACACTTGAGCAGAGCCAGAGCCACCATGAACACTTGACCACCAGTCTGTCAACTGACACACTTCAATGAACACCACTTCCAGAGAGCGGACACACCTCAATGAGCACGCAGCTCTGCATAAACTCTGTGAACATTCCTTTGTTCTGTACACTTCAGAAAAGTCAACATTCTTCAACACGATTAAAAACACTGTGTGGACGTGTTTAAGTCCACATAGTGTTTTAAGTGTGGACCTCTTTTGTTTTCGGGTCCACACATTGTCTGTTATGCTTAAAACACCAATGCCCAATTTTATAGGGCTGTTTAAATCGTCCCCATTTAAAATCTGGACTTTAATCTGGAGATTAAAAATTACCAGAGTAAAATGTCACGTACTGGCTAAAAGTGCCCCCCTAGAAACAAATGGAGCACCTACTTGTGCCCTCCCCCTAAAATGTTACCCTAGTTTCAGGGCTGGAAGTTATGTGCAAGTATGGGAACATTTATATTACTACTCTTACCAGTTTTAATAGATGTTGATATTTGCATTAGGGATAAAGAATTTAATTTGGTTTTACCAAATTCGAACCCGCCTCTAGCCATCAGGCTAGCTCGGTGGTCCAGTGGCAAGACATCTGCTCTAGCAATGCAAAGGTCGTAGGTTCGAATCCCACCCGAGTGATTGCCTGTGGATTTTTGTCACATAGCTCGGGAAAGCACTGCTTAATACACATCAGTGCAAGGGTAAAACCATTAAATTAAACTCTTACCAGTGTTTATTAGCTAATTTATCTGAGCAAAAACTCAGACATTTTACACCATTTGAACATTGAAAATGAGTGCATCACAAAACTTGACATTAGAGCCCCTTTTAACTTTTCCAAAGGTACTGTAGCTATTTTCTTTTAATACAAGTCTTTTTAAAGCAGAAAACTAATTATGAATAAAGAATGAAATGAACAAAAAGTATATTGGTTCTGAAAGTTTTATTTCACTGACAAGTAGTACACATAAACACATTGTGTAAACATTTAGTACATTTTTGGAAAAAAGAAAGGAACAGATGAAATTACAGTTAAGAGTTAATTCTACTGGAAAAGTTCTACATTACACTTTATCTACAAGTTATTGTTAGTTTGCATCGAGTATCTCTAGTTAGGAAGGCTGGAATAAAAATTAACAGAGTTTCTCAAGCTTTTCTCCCCCTTTTCTTTTACTGTTTCGCCATATTGATAAGTTTGAATGACTTCTGGCTGTATGTGGTGCAAATATAAAATGCAGACCGTTTGTCGAGCATTAGGGTACCAGGTAAAAATTATTGTGGTAAATTTTAAAATCAAGTATGACTGTATTGGAATGAGAGCTTGATCTAGACCACTGCCTGCTTTTCAACTTTCCCCCTGGAGCTAAAGGTGCTCAATTCATACCAACAGCTTCGCTGCAGCCTGACCGCTGTCCCTTCTTCAATGTTGCTGCCGCAAGCAGGATGAGGGTAAAGTAAGTGGACTCTTTAGTGTTTGGTTCAATGAGAACTACTTTGGGTTTTTCTTAATCATATAACGTGATTGCAAAAACTTTGGAGACTTATTTTGCTTAAATTCCAATCAAATGTTACCTCTGTTTTTTGTTTTAATGGAGGACTTTTGATAGTAACAAAAATAGATGCAAGCCTTTCTTTTCACGCTCATAATTTGTACTGCTTTATAATTGACCCATTGCAAAGAGGGCTTGCTTTTCATGTTGAATCCACCACTACATACATTTTATTGCCAATATTTTGGTGCTGCCACACGATTAAGAGACAAAACCAAAGATTTGTCCCCTTTTAACTGGGCCCTGGATTTAAGAGCCTTCCAAGTGCCATGTTATTGCACACTGTTTTTCATGTCCATCCAAATGCACCCCAATATTATAACCAAATAAGCTCCCCCCTTATTTTATTCAGCAGCTCCCTTTTTTGAGAAAAAGAAGAATATACAGGCAGTAGGTATAATATGCATATCAGTGTCTCTGTGCATATCTGAAAGTTGAAAAAAGAAAAAAAGAGAAAAAAAAGCCATAACCATGAATAAGATTGGCATTTTGCACAAAGAAACTGTCACGTTTGCAGCCATTTTGATTTCTTGCATATTTGTCCACATGTATCTAAAATTGAGGCTTGAATGAGATTAGGCTGGTTCCTTGTGTAATGAGAAAGAGTATGAAATGGAAGAGCATCAAAATGAGGCTTGTATGCTAAACCAGACTGAGTGGTGCTCTCTTCAAACTGCATTCATTTCATTGACCCATTTTGCCTGATTGAGGGGCAACATGGTTCCTTTTTCTTCAAACAACATTTGTTTCATTGACCAACTTTGCCTGATGGAGGGGCAACATGGATGCTTTTTCTTCAAACTTCATTCATTTCATTGACCCACTTTGCCTGATGGAGGGGAAACATGGATGCTTTAAAAGTCTATTGCTTCACATGAGTATAGTCGGACTATCTTCGACTAAAAATGCACAGCACGTTTTCTTTGATCTTTCTCGTTAAAGATGAATACACCCGCTGTTTCTAGAACAAAAAAATAGAAAATAAACAACATCAACAATGACAAGTCACATTTTCAGATTTTGAAGATTCTGCTAAACATTGAGCCATTTCTTCCAACTGCAGGAAACCTTGGAGTTTCCCAACGTAATCTAAAGGCACCGTCTATCATAGCTTGAAACTAAACTCAACTTTCGATTCTGTCAAATATAAATTAAGCTACACTTAATAGATGTACATGGAATTTATTATAAAAAAAGTAGTAGTGTTGTTTACTCTTGTACTTGTATTCAAACTAAAACACATTTTTTTCACGGAGACATCATTAAAAGTTACAATTAATCTTACGTCAAACATCAATATTAAGTTCGCTAATTAAAGTATTTAAATTAGTATAGCTGTAATTTGGTTTTCAAACCCTTGACTCGCATCTGGCCCTCGGTCACTCACAACGATTCTAACGCGCTCGCTCAGCCACACCAAATCTCACACACTCACTCCCTCGCGCAGTCTCACTTGCTCGTTCACTCACTGATTCTCACGCACTTGCTCACTCTCACTCTGTGTACCACCCTGTCTGTCACACTCTCGTTAATAAATAAGTTTGCAGTTAGGATGCGTTTACCACATGCCACAGCACAGAAAAATAAGGGGAATTATTGCACGATCCCTACAAAAAAAACTTTAAACTCGTAGCATATACATACATTGACATGGTTTAAACTACAGTAGTTCATATGTACAGAGCGTCCTGTCTGATTCTAGTGATTGCTATCAATTTTATTTTAAATATCTACTGAGCATGTCCAGTGCTCTTTGACCTCTTTTTATAGAAAACAGTACGCTGATATCTTGCCAGGCTGAGTCTGAAGTAGCCGCTTCGATAATGGCTCTGGCTAACTTGACAGCCAATGACCACTGCCAAAAGGGCTCAGTTCAGACACGGCCTTAAATTCAGCCTTTTTCTCGCCTCCTTTCATCTGTCCACAGAAAAATAAACATAACTTCTTCCTTCTCCTCTCTTGGCAACAGTCTTGTTGAGTTAACCAATACCAGCCCATTATAAATAAGACAGACTCAACTTTTTGAGTGTCATATCAAAACCAGTGATGAGATATATGCAAATTAGGAGATTGAGCTTCGTGCATCCCCAAAACTCATGTTGATAGATACTACTTCTATGGAGCAAGAATATAATGCTGAGATTTAATTTGGACAATAAGATTGTATGTCAAACCAATAGTACTGTCTGCACCTTGCATGATTTACCTTGCACAAGGGCAAAAACAAATTTGAAAATGGAAAGAATTTTTTTTTACAACCGGCCTTATTTTGCTAGTTACATTAATGAGCTGAGCTTTGATGAAAACTTGCTCAGCAGAAACTGTTTACCAATTAGGGTGCTATTTCATGCAGCTGCTTAGCGCAGAATTCAGCACTTATGGTGCCCTGTAAAGCACATGATTCTACAGACTGTAAGCACAGAATTCTGCTGTAAGCAGCGCCATGGAGTCGGGCCCACCAGGGCCCAACTTCACAGAGCTGCTTAGCAGAAAATATTGCTTAACACATTTTTGCTTAGCAGAAATGAGCAGGATACCAGTCACAAATTGTACATGTGACATGGTAGTTTGGCTGGTAACGTTATTCTGGTAAGCATTATTTTGTTGTGCTTAGCTACTTTTTGTGCTTAAGCAGCTCTATGAATCTTGGCCCTGATGTCATTAATGCATAATGCCTGGGGCTTGCTCCCTGCTCAGCTAATTAAATAATAGGTAACTGTCCCAGAATCATAAGTATACCGACAGACGGGTCTGTAAAAAATTATTTACATGAGCTGTACAAATTAATCAGAATTGGCTTTGTTTTGGTCTAAGCACTTGGGATGTGCTATAAAAAAATAATAATAATAAAAAATTCAATGGCAAATAAGGTAAGAATAAACACGAGCAACTCATTCCAAGAAATATCCTAACAGTGACAAACTTTTTCCTGGAATAAAAAACAAATAAATATACTTTTAAAACAAATTTCTGTAGGTACCTTTTAGATTTTGGCAAATCTCCTATTTTGTTATAAAGAGGCTGCGTCGTCATGATCAAAGCAGGCCTATTGGCTGTACATTATAAACTCTCACCCAGTTACTGCAACCGCGCGTTCTCTTCACAGATTTGATACGCAGGGAGGGCGCGTGCATGCAGTAAACGGGTGAGAGTTCATAATTCCATGTACAGCCACAGGCCTGCTTTGATCATGATGATACGGCCTCTTTAATGGACAGTAAATAATACCTGAAAATTCCATGTACTATATCATTTCCCACCCCCACCCCTTTTGGGTCGCTAGAAAAACTTCTAAAAGAAAACAAATATTTCATTTATTTACAAGCACACGATCCCTTGCTGGACTTTAACAAACATACAAATGATCAAGGAATATTCTCACAATTTCGTTTGTATAAAAATAATTCAAACCTAGACAAAAGAAAAGACAAGAAAAACAATCAAGAAGGTAGTAATCTGCATACATGATTAAACTGCATCGGATTTCAATTATTATTATTCGTATAAATAAAAACATTTAAGTGACTCGTTTGATAGTTTTGATTCACCCAAATTAACCCAAATCTGCCTGACCAATCAGAGTACATGAACACTGATTCCTTTCTTCATAGAAAAGGCCGATAAAAATCAGACAGAGCAATCTCCATAAATTATCAGATCTTTTTTCCCTTGGGCTGTGTACAAATTGTGCCTACAGGAAGTCCAGGCTCTGTAACTCTTTTGTGAATTATGTGATGTCACAGGTCACATGGTCTATAGAGAAAGCCACTAACATCTTCTTCATGTACAGGTCTTCCCGTAGTGAGGCGTTTGACAGCGTTTGTGTGTTCTACTGGCTTTCCGGTAGTAAGGCATTTCAACCTTTGTGTTTTTCAGGTTTTCCTGTAGTTGGGCGTTTACAGCCTTTGTGTTTTTCAGGTTTTTCCGTAGTTAGGCGTTTACAGCCTTTGTGTTTTTCAGGTTTTTCCGTAGTTAGGCGTTTACAGCCTTTGTGTTTTTCAGGTTTTCCCGTAGTTAGGCATTTACAGCCTTTGTGTTTTTCAGGTTTTCCCATAGTTAGGCATTTTCAACCTTTGTGTTTTTCAGGTTTTCCTGTAGTTGGGCGTTTACAGCCTTTGTGTTTTTCAGGTTTTTCCGTAGTTAGGCGTTTACAGCCTTTGTGTTTTTCAGGTTTTCCCGTAGTTAGGCGTTTACAGCCTTTGTGTTTTTCAGGTTTTCCCGCAGTTAGGCGTTTACAGCCTTTGTTTTTCAGGTTTTCCCGTAGTTAGGCAGATATGGATTTAATTTTCTTGTAAAACCAGGCTGGTTTCTTGTTTGACTGAATTTTGAAATACATGTGCATTATTTAAAAAAATAAAACAATAAAGTTAGAAATTGACTGTGAAGATACTTGAATGGGTATTGAAAAAATTGACTTGTTCTCAAGATGGGAAGGAGGAAACCATCGAAATGGAACTATTTCTCTAGATGATTTATTCAAGTACCTGTTGTTGTTTTTGTTTGTGTTTTGTGTTTTGTGTTTTTTTTTTTTTTTTTAGGGGGGAGTGTTAACCCTCTCGCTAACTAACTGCTGACATAAACAGACACTAGTGACTGAAATGTATGTCCACATTTTCTTACAGAACAGCTCTATTATCGCCCTAAAGATTTCATTTTAGAGCGAAATAAGGTGAGGAAATTTTTCGCACTCGTTGGATCCCCTTTCCGTTTCTCGCTTTCTTAAGTGTAATCTGAAAGCTCAAACACTTTTTGGTACACGCAAGCACATGTCATTCCGTAGGTGTTTTGTAATTTCGGATCATCACCTTATTTTTCTACCTTTACTTAAAAGATCTAATCTTTCTCTTTCAAGCTTTGGTAAGCTTGGCTATGGACGGTGAATATTAACAAATACAGCTTGATATACAGTAAACTAAAATGGCCTTTTGTGCAAGGCTTGAGTGACTTTTGTGTGTTTGATCTTTGTAAGGAAGAGGTGGTATGAATGCAGTTGATTTAAGACGCCCATGGTAAAAAAAAAAGGCTATCAAATTCACTGGATTCTTCTTGGCAAAATCCACAATTTGGAAAACCACCTCATGATGCATTTTTAAACAAAACACAATTCGAACAGCAATAGCACTAAAATGGAAGGGTTTTTAACAATGAAAGACTACAGATATGGCTGATCTGTATAGAAGAACTAAACTTGCAAGACTGTATCAGGTTTTCTCACCGTCAAAATAAATAAACAACTCCACGTACCAATGTTCTTCTGTTTTCAATGAGATTTCTTTTGCATTTGGGGAGGGGGGGGAGTTGTAAAGCAAGAGGTTTTTAAGAGTTTGGTCTCACCATGTTTTGGTCTGACTCTTGATTCATAATTTCTTCATAGCTGTGAATGATGACTTTAATAAGCAGGTAAGTTAGATACACTTGTTTTGATGGCTGACTGTTGTCTGCTTAGTTTAATATATTGGCCACAAGTCTGTTTTTAACAGTCCAGTACTATTTTTTTTTATGACTGACCGGTAGATGGTGGTCTCAAGAATGCCAAAGCTCTCATGAAGCTTTTTTTTAAAGTCCTGAGACAACCAGGAGTGGACACGGACCTTACAGTAGTATACTAGAATCCTTCATCTACGTGGCTGACACAGCAATGTTATTGACAACTGCCGATCCCACCGCTGCCACCGTTGCTGTTGGTTTCACTTTGGCACTTTCCACAGTCTCAAATTCCATCGGGGTGCCTTCTTCCTCCGGCGGGGTCTCTGGCCGATCCTCCGCGCCCTTTGTATCGAGACTCATCAGAAATGCCTCAATGTTTTCCCGGCTCAGTCCAGACCTAGCCGGTTGTGGCAGGGCGGCTGCTGCGGGTGGGACGGGCGAAGCAGTTTGGTTCTGCACGTCAGCAAGGTGCTTGATAAGTGTGTTACGCAGCTCGTCCAGCTGGTGGGTCAGCGTACGGTGTTTTTCTTCCATGGAGTTGTGCTCTTTCTCGGCGACATGAAGCTTGCTCTCCATAGAGGAGATCTGTGTACGCAGTTTAATCATCTGCGACTCCATCTGGCAATTGTTGTGCTGGAGTTCACTGATTTCAGAATCCAGAGCACGGATTTCCTCATCATTTTCTATCCCTGACACCAAAAGAGAAACCGCCAAGTTAAAACAAGTCCTGAGACAATAGGCTTATAAAGAGTGGGTTAATTAAGTAGTCGTCTTTTTCAATTGACAAATCTTGAACTTTTTCTTACCTAAACACTGCATAATAAAAGTGCATCTGTACTGGATACACACTCGACAGAATACAAATACTTAACAACAAATTATTAAAGAGTTTTACCTTGTGATGCTTTAACGGAGATAGCAGCGATGTCTTCCCCGTTCAGTCTGGCCTTCTTCATCACGCTGGTGGCCCGAGGGCATCCAGAGAGGCTACGGTGAGATGAGAAGCTACCGTTACAGTGGCCTGAACCATCACAACCAGGAATTGGACAACTATGTATAGGTAACCACACGAAGCAAAGGGGCAGCGGGGGAAGAGCCAACGATACATGGACACAGTTGGGTCATGGAGGGAAGGGAATGAGGAGGAAGGCAGTAGATTTGGAGATGGGTTAGACAGGCAGCAGGAGTATGAATTGTGGATGAAAAAGTTGACAATCAAATATAGGAGCAGGAGGTGTTATTTAGAAAGGCAGTGTTGAAAAAGTGGTATTTGGTAGAAGATGGGATTATTGACGGCATTAGTGTGGTTAGTAAATAAACAATTGCAGAAGTAGGATTATGAATGGAGGAAGGCATTTACAATTCAAGATAGTTGAGTTGCAGAAGTAGAATATGATGTACAAGTAAAATGTGAATGGAATGAGTAAGCAGAATTAGGAAGGTGGATGGTAAATGAAACGGTGGCAGAAGTGGGATCAGGAATGGAGGGCGATAATTGGGGAAGGTTGATGAGGAGCAGAAGTACAAGCGGAGTATGCAGATGAGAATGAGATGAACAGACGCAACGGGGTGGGGATGGCAGATTGTGAAGTAGCATTAGTAGGAACATTAAAGTTGAATTAACATAGTCATGCAGAGGTCATGGCGACAGCAGATGTTAAAAAGTTACAGAAGTGGAATCATGAATGGAGGTGACAAAGATGGTTGAACCGAGAAGCAGTTTGTTTGTTCGGAAAATGGGAAGGGGAGATGGAATCACCACAGCAGAGGGTACAGGAGACATGACAGCAGTTGTAGACCAAGGTTGGAACACAGCAACAGGAAAAATGGGGCAAATCAAAACAATAGGAATAAGTAAACAAAAATAAACATGCAACATCAGAGAGAGCAGAAAACACCTTCAAACATAAGACACCAAATATGTAAGGTCTAAAAAATCTCCCCCATTTCTAAAAAGAAAACTGGTGTGGAGCATATACCACAGGATAAACCACAGCAGTCTGCGTTTACCATTGTAAATTTATTGTGTTGCTTCTTGGTTAAAGTAAGCAAACTTTGTAAAGAGACTGACAGACTCCTGAAGACAGCCGCAGCCAAAAACTTTCTAAATAGAAACAAGGCAGGAACGGAGACCAACGATGGGAGACTTTGGAATGCTAGAAGGCAGCAGACAAACTGGATGAACTTCCATTGTTTAAGCTCTGAGGCGTGCGTATCTTTCCAAAGAACACTGGATAAATACCTGGAAAGTCTGCTGCCACCTAGTATCTATAAAAGTCTCCTATTGGTGTCAACAAAAAAACAACATAGCAGCCACTGTACAGGATTACGATAAATGCCCGCCATGCAGGAATTACACAGAACTACCCCACCACATGCAACCATGATCATGATATAGGTAACAAATTTATCATACTTTATCATATTCCCTGTATACACAATGGCACTGATAATGCTAATTCTCAGTTCATACAAAGGGGCAATCTACCGCCTCGTTAAGGCTCACTGGCAGAGGAGGGACTTACCTTGGGGTCTCCATCTTGATTGTCTTGGGTGCGGCCGCAGCTGGCATGCCAGGGGGCTGCTCGTTGCTGCTATACCCATCCCATAGGTACGTCTGGTAGGCCTTGGATGCGAGGGGGCACCCTGAGGCACTGCGGTGTGAGGCGTACTTGCCGGTCAGATGGCCTGACCCGTCACAGTTGGGAACCGGACACCTGTACATAAAAGCCATAGTTGTTTGAAATTTAGAACATCTACCTAAATTTAGAACATTCGTTATAAATTTTTACCTAAAAAATTCTGTTTCTTGTCAACCAACCTGACGAGAGGATCCTCAGTGTTTTCTTCGTCCCCTTCCGACTGCCTCTTGATCGCCGTCATCATACTACGTTTCTTGGCACGAGGGCAACCGGACAGGCTACGATGAGACGTGTAATTGCCTGTGATGTGGCCGGAGCCGTCACATCCCGGTGTTGGGCACCTGTGATGGAAGATCTGGGTTTAGTTTATCGCATTTGGGGCAATTTTTTTTTTTTTTGGAGATCAAACATTTGGGGGAGTCGCTGCTGTTTCATTACCGCATCAATATAATATTGAATGCTGGCTTGAGAATTTAAAAAAATGTCTGTACATATACAATGTAAAAGGAAAAGGAACACCACTGAAAAATTTCAGCGCCTGACTATTTGGCTGCATGTCTGGTTCACTGACAATAAGATTAGTCATGTCATTGTCATCGTTGTCAGGCACCTGGCTATTTAGAAAACAATCCTGTTTGAGTCCTGCCAAAACTGCACATAAAAACATCAGAACTTATAAAAAGAGCTCAGACTTATCTAAAGTAGTTTCAATCTGAAAGCAAAGTTCAGTGGTTATAATTCCCTCTGAAGATACTGCCAGAGTTGAGGAAATAGCATCTCAAGACCCCACAAAAACCATTGCTTATTTTGAATGTGGCAATCAAAATAAGCTTGCTGTGAATGTGCACACTCACACTCCTGGTTAAAAAAACCCATAAAGACTTGTTTTGTTTTCACTAAAATGTGGCCCCAAATTTGATTACACTTTCCTAGCTTGGATGTACGATGTGCTTATTAAAAACTAGTGGATGGGAATTAATTTACTCTTCTTCAGAACACAAGCGTACTTTCCTCATGAACAATCAATCTTAACCGAAGCACCTGAAGTGACCGTGTGATGCCACAACAAGGTGATCGTGAAAAGCCGTCTTTGAAGATGAATCTTATCTCTTAAAAGGAATCAAGCCCCAGCTTCTGCATGAGGGACCCAGGATAGCAGGGCACCGGTGGATTAACTTGTAACCTTATAAACTGTCGCGTTCGCAGCAAGTGGTGACCCATCAATACAGTTAACGCCAAATTCATGGTCGCCAGGCAAAATGTGCTGTCGATGAGGTCAATTGGGACATAGCAGTGTCACTGGTGGCATAAAAAATGGAACGGCTGGGACGCTGGGGTAGCTTTATTGAGAACTACGTTTTCTTTTAGTAACATTCACCAATGATCTTATGTTGAATGGTTGAGTAGGCGAGGTTACAGAGCAAGGATGGAAGAGCAGTTTAGGAAGATGGTGATAAGGAACAAGATGATGATGATGTGTACCGATGGTTGTAAGAATAAATGGGAGGGTGTTTTCGCTGCAAGGGACAGAGAAAAAAAAACGGCTCCGTGAAAAATACAATGACAAAAATTGTTTTCTAATTTCAAAAGATTCAATGTTTCTATCCAGGATTATTCCCTCCAAAGGAAAATACCACTGAAAGTATAAACAATTTATTGTTTATAATGCAGTCTGAAGCTGGGATTTGCTTAAAAATGTAAATGTAAAATCTACTGCATTTTACCTTTTAAAAAGAAAGCCTGATGTGGGATTTGCTTCAAAATTAAAATATATTTAACTAAATTTTAATCTTTGCCTTGAGACAAAAAAAGCCCTAATATTTATGATGAAACGAGATTCGTAAGGACTGCATTATCAAACAGAAATCAACAAAAACAGTTGGCACTGATAAAAAGTGATTAGATTGTATCAGATTACATACATCTCCTAGGAAGAGTAGGCCAGGCGACTGCATTCCAGCTAGCGTTTCTAATGAGATTTTCATGCACACAAGATTTCCTACCCTTAGCATGGGAGTACATAATCAGGCAGTCGTTCCTGAGCACATTTCTTGCACAGCCCGAGGCAAGCAGCTTATTGTCAATAAAGCACGTAGCCATGCACATACAAACAAAAGAGCTCTGGCGCTAGGGTTCTTTCGGTTAGGTAACACTACATCCCCCCCCCACCCCCAATAAAAAAATATATAAAAGCTACTGTCGCTAGCATTCATGATTAAGATTTTATCTTCACCCATCGTTGGTTTTACTTTACAATTTTTTCAAAGTTAACACTTTCAGTGCCAAGGTCGTACATGTACTATATATTTTATGCACTCAAAAACTGTCATCAATCGTACATGTATGACCCATAGTACACATGTTATCAGCAGAGGGCATTATCACTGTAACAAGAAATACTATTGACTTTGGGATGTACCAATGCAACACAAATCAGCAAGATACATTTTATTTGGTGAGAAAGACTTTTTTTTTTCACAGAATTTCAAAAACCTCAAAAAGCTGTGGATTTTAGGTTCAAAACGCAAAAAGAGTGGGTACTGATGTAATAACTACACTAGGGCTAAAGAACTGGGATTTACCCACAGTTCAATGTGTGATATCACTGTAGTAAACTCAGTGCTCCCCCACCCCCACACCCACACTCGAGTCCTCAGTAAATAACACAGACATCTGGGATCTCAACCAAGAACCTCTGCATTATAGAGCAGATGTCTTCTACTTGAACACTGGGCTAAGATTAAGATAATAAAAGAAAGCGTGGAGGGACAGGTGGTTTGGACTGGCCAATGCTTCCTGCCCTGGTGGATAACCATGGGTTTTTACTGTATCAGTCTGCCAATTCCTTTAAACACAATCACCTTTAAGTTACGAGTCTTAGTTTTCAAAACTACAAACGGCAGCCACATTGGCGGACAGGCTGCTAATCTGTCACATCAACAATCTCTACCCATTTGCTTCTGGGTGATGAGGCATTTCAAGTCAAGTGTCTTGCCCAAGAACACAAGTGTTACGACCGGGATTCGAATCCACACTCTGATGACTCAGGCATCAGAACTTGAGTTCAATATTCTAGACCGGTCAGCCACTATACGGCAAAATCTGCGGTCAAACATGCCAGAAACTCTGGGGCAAACCCACGCCAGAAACACCAGGCCTGCAATTTCAACATAAAGAGGGCAAGGCCATTTGCGTTTTGCAAAGGACACTTCCACTGGAAAAAACTTAAAGTGTATGGCAAACTTTTGATGGGGCATCAAGTCCACAACCAGGGGGAAACAGAGGCAATGGCCTCTGTGTAATTCCAGGCCTACTGGGGTGAACCCCTTCTCTTAAGAATGAGTGTATTGGGTTCTAGAAGACTGCACAACACACGAGACCTGCAGTTTTACATCTCGTTTGAAAGGACGAGCCAATTACGTTTCACTGTCACCCTTGAGGACACAAGTACTATGACCGCCACCAGAACCCTTGTTCTGACAACACCAGAACTGGAGTCTGGTGCACTCGATCACTTGGCCACGAAATGTCAACAATGGTTTAATCATTTCAACAGGAACAAATTCCTCAAACAAAATTGTCAACATCGAATCTGCTTTCTTGTCAAGTATGAAACGGACCTTATATTAAAACGAATTCAGCTTTTTAGGGAAAACATAACAATCTCAGTAAATGTTTGTCTTTTTGTATTGATACACATCTGATTAAGGTGTTATTGTTCACAAAACCTGTAAGAAAAAAAAAGAACAAGAAATTGGTTTCTAAACTCTACTTCTATGCTACATCTACTGAATACAGTGGGAAAAAGTATACATATTAACATGCAAAGCAAAAGCATAAAACAAAACAAAAATCAATCGTTCGAATCCAAACTTGATCAAAGAAACTGAAAGGCCCCCAAAAGAATAGTAACATATATGGATTAATAGGATGGTACACATTGGTCTTACTAACAGGGTCATTCAATTTATCTGCTTTTTTTTTTTTTAAGAGCTGGAAACAAGTGGCTTTAAAAGTTGTTTTCGTCCAGACACCTGTTTGTGCAAAACAAAGAGCTTTTCAGCGTACAGGCCTTGTTATGTTTGATACGTTTCGCAAACAATTGAATCAACAAATAACAAATGAGCGATAACCTACCGAAAATGTTTCTCTGAAATATGCTTTCTGTTTCTAAGTCCATATTCCATGTAAAAGCTTGCAATTTCAATAAACAATGAGCCAGCTGAAAGTATAACTGTTGGCATTTGTCAAAATTTATTTCTTTAAAACTAATGCTCTATTGGAAAATGAATTCATCGCAAAATTGAATTGGTCATTGTCCTTCCTCTTTAAAATAATACTCTCTGGGAACGCCCACAAAAACAAGTCTGGAGGCTCACGTTCTGACTCACTCGTAGAGCAGGAAATAATTTATACAACATTGTGATAGCAATAGGTATGTTTTCACTTGCGATTAACTATCACAAACCGTTTCATGGCATATGGACTAAGTAGTATGGCATACTTACGTTTCAAAAACAAATTCAAATGGTCGTTGTCCATCACATTTAAGGAAGAGGAAATGCAAGCAGTGAAATTATCAAGTATATCATGTATACTTGAAATCTTCGCACAAAGTATCTTGAATTAAACTAGGTTTGGTTACAAGGTCTTTTAGATTCAGTTTAGAAAGAATGAACTAAACTTCGTGAGTCAATAACTGCCATTTCTCTTTTAAAAGCAAAGTAAAGCGTTACCTTTTGGGATGATCAAATATTTATTCTGATCCACTGCCATTCACGCAAGAGCAAGTTCAAGTGAAAACAAGATTCAAAGGCATTTTTGCCAGTACCATTCTTTTGGCATGCTTGTTAAAGAAACAAAATAAAAATAGGAAAGTGCCAGGCACAGCACGACTTTGTACTGTGTTTTTCTTTATTTTTTTTACTTCAATGGCACAGCGAGGAGCTGAAAAGTTGCACTTCTGAAAATGAGGTTTTAAACTTGGTTCCTTGCCAATATTGTACCATCCCTTAACCACAGACTGTAAAAAAAATGTTGTCATGCATAAACAAACAAACAAACAAACAAACATAAAACGAACAAAAATGAAATTAAACACCCCAAACCGCAAGATTAATCTCACCCCCTCACAAAAAAAATGGTAGAGTCCACTTACTTAAGTTCATGACTGGCCTGGACAATGGCGGATTTATCGGCCATTGGACACCCTGATATGCTGTGCATAAACCGCAAAAAAAAAATAATAATAAAAAATTACGATATGAGACAGAAATTTCATAGGAGCATATACAAAACCGAAAAGAAAGAAAAAAAAGGGGGGTTAAAAACGGCCAGGCAAGTACAGAACATCCACTGGCCAATCAAAAGCTGTCGATCAAAAATGTCTCAACCAATCAGTTTGGTAACAAGCCTGGCATGCAATTGACAAGGTAGGAAACATTGCTGTCGGTTTTAAAGAAGAGGGGAAACAGTGCAATATTAAGTGTGTTTATCGTTTGTATCTATTTATAGTTTAGGTGAATTTGAAACACTAGGTCACCCCAGACATACTGGGTAACTTCCAAACTTTTTATGCAGTTCCGAGCAAATGTGATGCCCAAATCCCAAATCAAGCACTTATCGAAAACGATGAAATGGCATTCAAAGTGAAGGCAACCGAACCATCAGCCATGTCATCAATGCGATGTGATGTCTTCAACATGGTACAGTCTCAACCCTTGTAATAAAGAGCACCGTTCCAAAGAGGTTCTGCTTATAAAGAGCAAATTCACAAGTTCTAAATCTCATTTTCTGCTTTGTGTTCCTTTGTTTTGCCGCCTCTTATAACAACGTTCCTGTTAACAAAAAGGTAAATTTGACAGTCCCAGTGACCTTGTTCTAATGAGCGTTGACTGTATGCTGAGAGATACTTCACTATCGGCCCTTGCTATTTGAAGGCATTTATATCCTCATTTCTTTGATGAGCAAATAAACCCACTTCTAAGATTTATTAGCAAGAAGTGCCTGATTTGGGTATGGAGTGTCAAATATGCGCAGTTCTGAAAGCAATGGATTTCCACGGTTAAGTCTGGTGAACAACTCAAAAGTCTCCTATGGGAAAATGTCGAGACTGTTTTTCATAACAATGCATACTTAGAAATAGGAGTACGCTCTCTCTAAAAAACCAACATTGCAAGAAGCTGTTCCCAGCACCGATTGTGGTTTTTGTCATTATTATCGGCCTGTTGGCTTCCACAAGGGGCTTCATGTGGATAGGAAAAAATATTATACTAGGAAAGCAGCCAAAGGCAAGATATGAAATAAAAACTTGGTGAGGACTGCAGCATGACTGGACTAAAGACTGTATCACGCCACAGGTGCAAGATGGGCAACTCGTGTTTGAAATGTGAAGTATACACTGGACGCCATGTTGGCAAGCAACTTTTGATGCAGCAACATCAGATCAGTGCACACAATGAGCATTGCTATCAATGCTATAACAAAAAACTTGCTTACTGAAATGGAGCCCATGCCGTAATTCACACTCTAACAACAGTTGCTTATCTTGCACGTTGCGGTGCTATACAATCTTTGCTGTGGACTTCATCTGTCTTTATGGTTTCATTTTGAAAGCTTACAGGCTGAGATTTTCATGCCTCGAACAAGGCTTTCTTAAGAGTAATTTTACAGCCAGTAATCACTTGTCACATTGGCCTATTAAGGCATGCCAGCCTGATACTTCAAGGAAGCAACAGGGGCAAGTGCCTCCATGCCCCTTGAAATGTTCAATAGAGATTGAAATTTCTCTCATGGAGGTGCCCTTTACGAAGGAACAACTGCCTTGCCCTTTAGCACTGAAGTATCAGCCCTGGGCAAGGTAACACAATAAGTGTTTTGTTTGGTTTTAGTTTGCTGTTGTTGTAGATAATGTAGAGAAGACCAGACTGTACAAATTGCAATCTGGGTAGTATCCAGAAATCTTCGTTTATAAAGCAAAATCTAAATGAATACATAAATGAGGGGTAAATTGTGCCAACTGTACCAATCAATATAAACACAAGACAATTTGTATTTTTGTTTTTGCTGTTAACAAAAATAGAGCACACTGGGTTGAAAGAATGAATGGTTTTCGCTCTGTACTAACAAAGAATCCAGAGGTTGAAACTTGTTCACATTAAACAATTTATCGAAGGAGAATCTCTCCACCATTTTCAATGATCACAAAAACTCCAAACAATATCAAAATGTCGACATTGCACACACACAGAGAAGAAAAAAAAACAACAAAGTGACTTTGTTATGACTACCTTCTATGGGAAGCGTAATTTCCAGTCACATGACCTGATCCATCGCAGCCAGGGGTTGGACAGCTGAAGATGGGAAGGAGGGCAGTGAAGATTATCATTAAGAAAAAAAAACAACCAACAAACCAGCAAAAAAAAAAATGTGACAAAATCGTTTTTGTAGAATCTCAATAAGCCATTTTGAGATATGGTGGTAACATTACCAGGGCTCTATTTGGTTTGGGTAAATCTGTCTGTATACACCCAAACCAAACAGTGCACTCCTATTATAGTGTCCACCATATCTCAAAATGGCTAATGCGATTCCACCGCATTGGAAATGTTGTAAATGTCTGAGAGATTGTTATACATAATCTTCTCAACAGTTCTTTTTAAATTGATTTGAATTCCTGGGGGTAAATTTGATTAGTTTTTGTTTCACATTAATTGTGGTTAGCCTCCCAGTGGAAAAAATTAAACGACTGAAATAATAGCCGCAAATTGAAGTGACAACGGGGATAAAATTAAAATGGAAATCCTAAACTGGAAGAGGTATATATTTCACTGGGGGTTTTTTTTCACACAAAATCTTGACGGCTTGTCTTCTAACGTGGACTGAAATAATAAGTTAACCAAATCCCAAATGCATGGAATCCTGATAAAAAAACATGGATTAGATAATTACATTGATTATATTGATCGATGCGCATGCAGAACTGAAGACAGTTACACAATGTAAAATACAAAATGGAGAAATAAACAGAAAGAATGACAGCGAAAATTACACACTAACAACATTTAACAATCTACGCCGACCCCAAAAAGAAAGGGAAAATAAAAATACAAATTGTTTGGATTTCAGAGCTGTCAGTAACAGTTTCCAGGCTAAGGGCCTCTTCTGAATTTTTTAGTTTTGGGGATGTGTGGGAAATATGTCAAAATACTACATGTAAAAAGGTATTTTTGATTTCTCAATTTGTTGAGCTTTAATGGGCCTGGAATTTCATCTTTGAGAGGGCAAGGCCATTTTCATTTTGCAAAGGGCCCTTCCACTGGAAAGTCTTGAGGTCTATGGGGAACTTTTGAAGGGGCACCAAGGCCAGCCAAGACCAGGGCAACACAGGCCATGGCCATGGGTAATTCCAGGCTTGTCTCTTTCTCTTTTAGTGTGTGTAAAAAAACATGATCAATACATTCTGTAAAAGGTTTGCTGAAGATTGCGGTTTGTCCTGAAATTAGCAACGGGTCAAATTCTCGGCCTCTAGGCCGACGCTAAAATTTAATTATCCTTGGCCAGAAGCGTTAAATCTGACCTTGACATGATCAGATCAATAGTTGTGGAGAAAACACAAACACAAACAATGACAAATAGCACCATAGTACATTATACCACCATTAACCAATCATGCATTTTCAACTACAGAAGCCAGTACCCTTAAACTTGCGCTTTGAAAAAAGAACATCTATCTATCTACTTTGTGATTGAATTTTACTTCCTTCTTTACAGACTTTTATCCTACTGCCACCATCTTTGTCATGCTGGTTGATCAAAAAGCTGCATACTGATTCCTTTTTTTTCCTTTTTTTTCTTGGTTTGCCTAAATTTACCTTGATTTGTAAGATAACCAACAACAAAAATAGAGGTGATTCCTCTGTAATAAAAGTCTTTTCACGACCAGCTTGAGTGGTCTCTTCTACTTAAAAGATGAAGTTAAAATAAAATATTAATTTGTTTGGCTGCCTCTTGCTTGTCTAGGGCCCCCTAGGCTGGGCATATTAAGTAGGAAAGACTTTACCCCCCAAAATGTACAATGTACATGTACCTTGCATGCAGTTTGAAATTGTAACTTTCTACGCATGTGCGTTTGAATTTAATTATCAATGTACACTTTTGAAATTGTGTACTTCTGAAGAATTTACTGTTTTGACTTAGCTGGTTGAACTTTATGAGTACATGTACATGTACATGTATATGTCTAGAAAATAATGACAAAATAATTATTAGAAAAAATGACATAAACACACTGAAAATATTTTAGACTTCATAATATACCAGTATATAACTGTACATGACACAGAATTTACATTACATTAAATATTCATCATGCAGGTTGAACTGTCACCATACAAGTACCACAAAAGTTGTACACCCAAAAAAAAAAAGTTACAGCATGCATTTAATATGTGGCCACTAGAGGGCGCCATTCTGTGGCAGCAGTGGGATTGCACCTACCTCAGATGCTCGCGCTTTCCGTCGAGGGTTCCTTTGATTTTGCGGGGTTTATTAAATTGCATGAATGCACCACTGAGGGTGTTTTGATACAATCCGAGCGAGACG
Source organism: Pisaster brevispinus (assembly GCA_023634235.1). NCBI lineage: Eukaryota > Metazoa > Echinodermata > Asteroidea > Forcipulatida > Asteriidae > Pisaster > Pisaster brevispinus. The sequence goes on from JAMKCF010000017.1 coordinate 12,163,794, forward strand.
GCGGGGAGGGCGGGGCGGAGGCGGGGCGGATAGAAAGGTGAAGTGAAAAGATGCAAAATGGGGTAAGGTTAGTAATACAGACTGGTATCTGAATAGCTCAGTTAATGACAAGTTAATCCAATTCATTAATGGTGATTGTTTTGGTAAACTGTGGATGAGTTTTGAGAGAAGTTAAAATGCTGATGGGGGGGGGGGGGGTTTGTTTAAATGTACATTTGTCCGACTCACAGAAGCTTGTTAGAAAAACATCCAGAATGGAACCCAATTGTGTCAGACTGGAGTCTGGAGTGAACAACTTTGTATGTTTCACTTGTAACGAGTTACTTTATTTTTTTGCCAACACGCACCTTTGTCATCGCAAAAAAAGAGAGACCATGGTCAAACACACAAAACTTTGTGGAGTGCTTTTTTTTTCTATGATAATATTTTTTTTTTTTTTTTGAAGAGGAAACCAGCTGATTAGCTGAAAAGTTGCATGCCTCTAATTTTGAAAATCTGATCTTTCCTTGCTTTTTAAAAGATGACAGTTCGTGTACTGCAAAATGGCGTCCTTTGATTGCCACCAGCAAGTCTGATTCAGAGAGGGGAAGTATCAACACTATAGACCTTTATCATGGGCATCCATCTTGTTTTACTCCCATTTAAATCAGTGTACCCAAAGTGAGGCTGGACAGGCAAATAGTCTGGTGCATTTTGGTATACACAAGAATCTGTAGGCATTAGAAATAATTGGATGCGGGGAGCATGACAGACATGGTATCATGATAAAGGGTCTACGGGTGATGCACCGAATCAATCTGATCATCACTCGACTTGAGCATTCTTTGTTTCAGAACGGTTTCTATGCACAAAGTATGGATGCGTTCATAAAATGTTACCAAAGGTGGAAGACTTTTGAGTTTGTCGCTCAAGTTCTACCTTCCCCTTTCAGTAGTATCTACAATCACAGTCAGAATACTAGTGTCAGAAAATGAATTTAAAACAAAATCAAATGCATGAAGTTTCTTTGTAAAAAGAAAAAGGTACAGGTCATCAACAATGAGCGACGAGGCCAAATCTTTTGGCATTTTGGAAAGTTCCTTCTTTTTTAAAGGTAGGTTCATACTTTGGGAATGACCCTGAAAACAATCTTCTACCCACACAGGGATGAGATTTGACAAATGTGGCAACTCCTTTAAAAATGGCTTGCAGGCCTACCCTTATTCCAGACCCAGAATCTCTCAGGTTTACAGGCTCTGTGCATCACCAGATGTACATGTAGAAAACTACAGACTTATACACATTTTGGACTATTTTGGCAACTGCTTTACTTCTTGCAAGAAAATTTGAAGGCTAAAATAGTTTTTTTGGAAGAAAATCCTGAAATCAGGCAAAAGCCCGAGAAATCTTATGCCTGTAAAATGCTAGAGAAAAAACATTGGGGTCTTTGAATGCTATTTTCTCGACTTTGACTGTATTTCAGATGGCAGTATTTCTCTGGAGGATTGGTTCTGGTATAATCTTTATAATCAGTGAGGTTTCAGATTGAAAGTAACTTGGTCATGTATTTTGTCTTTGAAGTGGGTTCTGCATTAAGTGCAAGTATTCTGACAGTGATCGTAGCCTACGACGATGAACATAATCAGTGCTAAGTTGGTGATGTTTAGGGTTTACGATTAATCTTGCAATGTCCGTCTTGCATAATTTAAGTACGACTACGTGGAAAGGAAATTGTTAGATCTCATTTTCTTTAGATGCGTGCAAGAAAAGAACTATGGGTTTGGGGTTTCAATAATGAGAAGAAATGAAATCAGTGAGGAAAAACAAACAAACTGCTGTTTACCTGGGGTCATCATAATCTGGGTTATTGGTTTTCAACATGGCTGCAACGGTGATTGACGAAGTAGTTGTTGGGTTTGTAGAGAAACACGAGACCACGCTCGTGGGGGCTTTGCTCACTTTGACAGGATGCTGTTTTCCCATGGCTGAGAAGTCCATTGGCTGCTCGCCGTAGTTCCTGGGAATCTGTAAGATTGTCGGGGCCGAGGTGATAAACGACGGCACTGGGTTCTGCACCCCAGGCTGCGGGACACTCAGCTGTATCAAACCAGTCGCTGCTGATTGTACTGAGGAGGGGGAAGGGGTCGAGTGAGTTGTCGTACTCGCTGTATCACCCCCTTTGTTGGACTTCATGCTGAGATCCAATGTGCCGTTACAGTCCATTTTGACAGTCTCGATGGGCCGTTGTAATTGTGCAGGAGGGGTGGCCAGCGGCTGTTGCTGCTGCTGCTGCTGTTGCTGTTGGTGATGGTGGTGGGCAGTCTGCAGGTGAGGCTGCATCTGCATTGGGATTGTGAGCTGTGTGGGGGCTAGTTGCGGCGTCTTTATGGAGAGGTTGAGGGCCGTGGCGGCCATCCTGGCAGCGCTTGGATCGATAGTGCAGTCGCCGGAGTCATAATCTGCAGAGTGCATCTTCTTCCTCAGCGGGGAGCTCAGGTCATTAGCCGTGATAATTTTGGGGGCGATACGTTTGTGGCCGGTGGTGAAGGAAGCCTTGGGGTCAAAGGGCAGGAGGGCATCTGGCTTGCTGAATCTAGGGTCGCCTGGCCGGGGTGTAGAATTGACAAAGGACTGGTATCCACTACTTTGTATGTCCATCTGCTTCACATAACATACTGGTCTGTAACAAATGAGACCGGGAAAAAGAAACATTTTAACAGTTTCTAGGATTCAATTGTTTTGGGGGTATTTACAAATCTATGACCCTACCTTTCTATTGAAACAAGTGTACATTGTATCCAAAAAGAAACACCTTCTTCATTCTAATCATTTATTTGTTTTGGGAAAATGCAATACATTTTCTGACAATTAGTTTCATTTCAATTCTATTCAAAACAAATTCATTTCCATTTGATAAATCAAAATGGCAGCTCAAAAAAATAACAAAATCATTCGACAAAAAAAGATTACTACACCCAGAGATTTTAATAACAGGATCATGACCGGGATTCATCGGTCCCAAGTTGATTTGATATTATTTTGCACACACCTGTTTAGCATATCTGCTACTAAGTGTTCCGGTTGACTGGTCGGGGTGTGGCCGGGCATGCCATCGAAGCGGTTTATCATCAGGTCCTTGGCTCCGGCAATTTTGCCGATGTTATGCTTTTCTGCCGCAGCGATCGGACAACCTGACAAGCTGCGGATTATGAAGGCAGAGTATAAATCCAACGAGTGAAGGAAAGAGACGAGAGAGAGAAAAAGCAAATTGAGGAACACGGTACATGCAGGATCCATTTTGGAAAGGACTTGTGGAAATTGGGGAGAGTTTAACAAAATTACAGCTGACAATTTTTTTTAATGAGAAAAACAGACTGTATGAAAACCACACACTTTAATTCAACTTAAATATGAGCACTGTCAAGTCTTTGTGACCAATTCCCAGGGGAACATTTACTTCAGAACTAAAAACGGTTCAGTTTCAATGAACGGAGCAATCTGCTAATTGGCACGCTTACTCAGTCATGCTTTGCTGATTGGTCTGCTTACGCAGTCATGCATTGTTTGATTGACTGATACACCAGATTTTATGGGTTTAGGTAATCCATAATTTAGTGATACAAATAATGTAGATTGGCAAGAGAAGTGTAAGTTCTGAATAATCCATTTGCGAGTTAGATTTGAATGTCTGGTACAATGACTTGCTTGATCACAAGGTACCACTTAAATTTGAATTCCTCAGGCGATGGAGAAAGTTTCTATGTCATATAATTTCAGGCAAGTTTTTTGAGTAGTTACGTAAGAGACGGGGAACACCCGTACACAATTTTGAATGAATATGTACAGCACAATGGTACCAGGGTTTGCTCATCTGGAGATTGCTATACAAAAGCTTGCCCTGAACCATTTGACATAGCAAACTGTCTCTATAGTCTGAGGAAATCAAACTTACGCAGTAACTTGTGACTAAACGAGTCATTGTACCAGACTTTATTGAAATCTAACTCGCAAATGGCTAATTACACACTCCTCTCTGGCTTCATTGGGACAAGACGACTTTCAGACACTGGAGTGCAGCTGATGAACTGGATAAGCTTCCAATGTTTGCGCGATTCTGGCTGTTGCATCAAAGACAATGGGTTTTACCTAGGTCCAATTTCATAGAGCTGCTTTAAGCAGACATTCTGCATAACAACTATGTGCTTAACAAAAATTAGCAGGATACCAGTCAAAGATTATGCATGTGACATGGTATTTTGGCTGGTTACCGTAAACTGAGAAGCATAACTTTGCTGTGTTTAGCTTAAGCATCCCTGTGAAATTGGGCCCTGGTAAGTCTGCTGCCACCTAGTGTCTCCCACATTATGCTCACAAGACAAAACTGACTTTCTGAAGGGCATTACCAGCTGCGATGCCAAACATCTTATGATCTTTTCTAATGTATTTTTCTTTTATGAACAAAGGATTAAAGCCACTTCAAGAAGAGGATTGCAAAACACCCCCCCCCCCCAGCCCGAAAAAGAATTGCTCCAAATTATTATGTTAACGTAGTAGAACACGTGTACAACTATTTTGATCATCTGTGGGAGTGGTATCTACATTGGACTGAACAACAATGAAAATGCTTCTACATTTAGCCGTTTCCTCGAGGCGGAAAACAGCACAAAGAAATAAGCTGTAAGTTCCACCGTCTAAACATCTACGGATGCAGTTTCACCCAAAGTGTGCACAGCCTTGATCATGAGGACGAACATGGCAGTATATCGGGGTAATTGAAAGGAAAATAGATTTTAATGGAGACAGGGGGAAACGGGGCAAGGTCGTCTGGAGTCAACAACGAGACGGACTGAACAGGAAAATTTGAGGGTAGAAGGCATCATACAGCATTGTATTAACCTATTTTTTCTTGTGTAAAACCTGTCTTTTTGGTGTTTAAGAGCTCGCTTGCCATACAAGAAACAATCACACTGGAGGAATGCCTCCGATTGCCACGCACCGTTTCATAAGCGCTTGCTGGTACGTCGCAAGCTACAAACCCACCGAGGCAGTATTGATTTAGAAACACTGTCTGTGATCAAACCATAGAGAAAGGATATGATCAAACTAACGAGCGCCAGTTGTACTGAAGTAGTCAAATGTCTGCCTAGTGGGAAGCCCCCCATGTCCTATGCTTTTAACACCCTTCCCCTCTTGTACAGCAGTACCCTCACCCTCAAATCTTCCAAGGAATTCCTGAGAACAATGTATATCCATGTATTCATGCTTGATGGAAACTTAAATATTAAAATTCCAAAAACACAATGAAGACACGACCAACATGTGAGGGGGAGGGGCACACAAAGCCACATATCGAGCACCCAATTTTTCGTATCTATTTATATATATTTTTTAACGAAGATTGATTCCGTGTTACACTTTCATTGCTATCTTTGTCATGAGTGAGCATTCATCATTGGCCAAATGGGTTTGGCAGGATAAAGGCATCATGCCAGCGTGGCATGTGCAATATGATATTGCAACCTCATTACAGTTAATTTTGGTGCTCGGCTACTCTGACAGCCCCCCCCTTTCCCCTGCACCAATAAACAAAAGGAGAGTACAGATGGCTGATTCTGAATGGACAATTGATTAATTTGGAAAATGCTAGCGACAATGGAGACCTCAAAAGTGGTGGCCTGGTGAGTGACTATTAATCTAGGGGGGCGGGGGTAAGGAGGAAAAAGCGTGCGCGCTCAATGCTCATGTTGGATCAATAACTCTACATAAATACATTGTCTTCATGTTATTGAGCTCAGTTCTTTTATACACAGTGACAGGCACATCATTTGTGGCAGGCACGCATCCACGGAGTAGGCCATAACTCAAGTACTACAGTACGCAACATTGGCAGTCAAATAAAAAAGGGCTTAAGTTTCACTGGTTTCCATTTTCTATGGAACACTGGCACAGAGACAATCAAGTGATTATCATAACGGCAGTGTGACCAAGTTACACCTTTTTTTGAATCCGTTCGAGAAAAAAAAAAAAAAATTGAATACAGGTTCTGTTATAATGGAAGCTTGATGTTTGGCTATAGTTTGTGAAATGATACTATTTTTACAATCGAAAATGTGTTTTCGTCTTAGTCTGAGCGCAATTTTGAAGGGGAGGGGGAGGTGTGGGCCGAGTGGATCGGAGTAGGAGGGAACTACCGTTCTTGTATATACCTTAAAGGTAAACTTACCTTCTGTGGGAGTTCCTATTGCTATTGACATGCCCGCGTCCCGTGCAGCCCGGCGTGGGGCATCTGCTTGAGGGTGGAAGAGAACAAAGCGGGTAGAAACATTAATTCACTTATCATCAGACAAAAAAAAACAACAACAACAAACAAAACATTGACAGGTGCCTCAAATGTTTCTCCCAAAATTTCCTGCTGAAGTATATTTTGCACTGGAAACAGACTCTCCAATGTGTGTGCAAGCTTAATTTGTACAAACCTTCAGTGTAAGACAATATTTATGAACACCGTTTTAAAAGTTCTGTAACTTGTTCAAGTAATTTTCACTTTGTGGGATTTCGATCAAATTGAATTATTCCCCAAAAGGAGATAGTTTGGGTGATCTTTGTCACGGTTCAAAAATATTTCACTCTTACCCATCCAACAAATTTCCCTTTTTATAGTTTTCAAAGGTGTTTAAGCTTGAAAGGTTCTCAATTTCATTGCTCAATTTTTAAAGAGGTACTTCAGCTTCTAAATGAACATCTAGAGATTTACTTGGAAACAAATTAAGCGAGGTGTCCACATGAAGGGAAATGGGGGTTTTTCATCAGCCACACATTTTGCGGTTTATACATTTGCCATTAACTGAAGAAAAGAGACGGACAGGTTTTGTCTTTTCTTGGCGACCTGTCATTAAATTAAAGTTTCTCTGGCGAGAAGTTTTCGCCAAACTGACTGGCGAATAATGTAATCAAATAAATGGTTATTCGCAAACAAATTTGATTGCATTTAATGGTGACCCATTTCCGTTCACCGTGTCAAGCATAACTGTGTTTTAAAAAAAATGATGAGCAACAAAACAACTTTGACAAGAAAATAAAAACAAGGAAAACGAGGACAAAGAGAACTTACTCTGGGAGGGCCATCTTCTGAATGTGTTAGTTGGTTCTAATTATTTAGTAATACAAGTATTTTTACAAATTCAGGGTTCGAGAAGAAACATTTTCTATTCTCATTATATTATGGTATGAAATGCACAAAAATAGGTTCATTCTTTTGTTGGTTTGATGTTTTCAAATTTTTTTTTTCAGGGGGAAGGAAATTATTTTTGCTTCTAATCTCCAGAATCTTGAATTTTTCCAGCAACATTCTAATGATCCAAAATTGAAAAAAATAAATGTCTGATCTTTAAATACTGAAATTCAGTCAGGAATTAACTGCTTGTGAATGAAATGATTTTCGCTGGTCATTTCAAAAGAGTTACCTGCCCTTTGAATAATATACTACAACAACAAATAAATAGCTTAAACACAAAAATAACTGGAAAATGCAAGAGATTGAAAAGAACGTAAACAGGAACAAAACAGAACATTAAAAAAAAAGACACAACTGGTAAACGAAAATTGAACTGTGTTTCATTATAAGACACACACTTGTTTGTCGACCTGGTATATCAAGGACTCTTTCTAATTGTTCTCCCATTGTTTGGACATAGCTTTTTAAAAACTGATGTCTCGAGTGGAAAAATTGATGTCTCAAGTGGTTTTTGCACACATACATAAATGAAGAAATGGTGCCCTCGCTCTGTCAATAGAGCATGTTAAATCCTGCAAAACTACACAAATCTTGAGAAATTAATAGCAACTCTAAAATAGTTCAAACCTAGCATGAACCCTGATGGGGTAACTCAAACGGTTGGGCACAGGTTATGGTAGTATGCCTGACCACGTGCCTAAAATATTATCAGTCTAACAGTCCAAACCATGTTGAACAGGTTAAATAAAACTTAAGATTCTAACCAGGTTAGGGTTAGTGAAAGCACTGCCCCCGTAGTGACTAAGAATAATTATGCTAAATTTATTATAACGAACTGAAGTAGTAAGCGATCAATGCAAACTGGAACAAGTAAAAACTAAAAGTAAACTTGGGAAAACAAGTACTAACTGCTGGGTTAGAATCCCACTGTTGGGTGGGTTGGGCATGAAATCCTACAGTACCTTCTGCCTAGCAAATATTGAACGGTCCAAGGTTCGAGTCCAAGCGCTAACAACACTGTCTTAATAACAGCTAGCCTCAACTCCCATAGATACCTGACTGTACACACTCTATCAACTCTAAAGATAGGAAAAGCAACTTTCAAATTGTTATCTAATATATCAAGAGTTACAGCAAAAACCTACACCCTACCTGGTCAAAACACATGACCAAAGTTGCGTAGAATTAATGTACAGGTAGGCTCACTGTTTTTTTGTCAGCATAATACTGATTGATAGGCCTAATTAACATGAAATATACAACAATAGTCACCTGTGAAAGTTTCAGTTGAATACAGTACCAACTTATTGAGAAAACAGAAGAAAAACAAAAACGGTCAAGATATATTTTTTTTAAACACTGAATCCATCCATGTTTAGCGAGGTGACAACGGGTACCAACCGCACCACTGGCCATATTTAAGGCAGCATTTAAACCGACACCGAGGAAATTTTCAATTGTCACCTGCAGGCAGTCATTGGAGATTCAGATTTGTTGACATACTTTTATTGAATTCTAATCAACGGGGGGCACTTCTGAGGTAATAACTTCGCAGGATGCTTACTACCGTTACCATTTTTATAACAACTGTAAGTGCTCTCTACGTAGTATAACTAAACAAGAGTAAGCTAATCAAATCTGCTCTTTCCTGCTTGGGGAAATACAACAAATACACTCAAGACAATTCCTGATCTAAATGAATATTTAAGGTTAACCTAATTCCTGATTGTGCCTGGATTGGTTGAACCAGATTGCGTGATGGGAGCCATTTTGATTAATTCGTGGCCCCATTCTCAAGCTATGGAGAGCTGTGCGCATGAGGTTATACTTGTAGTATGTCTACGGGATTGGTAAGATTTTAATGAGGCCACATCCCAAACCACATTTCATGAATCACCAGTCATTCATTTTGTCAAGGGCACAGGAGTAATTGATGAATTTGTGGCTTTATGTTCCTCAAAAGAAAGGGACATCTTTTGCAGGAAGGATTGTACATAAGAGACTTGGCTTTTGATGTTGCTCTTTAGCATGGAGGGTTGGTTAAAAAAAGGGGGTGGGGTAAGTGGAAAAACAGAAGAAAGGACAAAGGAGTAATAAGTTATATTGGTATGTTCTTGCTGATATAATGCAGACAGACCAGATTACTGACTTCACCACTTTTTACAAAATATTCATGCAAAAAGAAAGATTTTTTTGTTAAAATAAATCAAATGTGCATAACAAGAGATGGAGAGAGTTGGGGAAAGGGGGAGGGGTGAGGATTCTACATCTACTGTGAAATATGTATTGCAAATGGCTTACTTCAGGACGTGTTCGTGCATCTGTAAGACTGCGGTAGAAAAAGACAAACATTTTAGAAAATATCTCACGATGAGTCAAATTTAACAAAGTCAAAACAAAATATCTTAACATTATTGAACAGACAGACGCAGGGCAAACAGAGATGGTCTGTAGATGTTTTACATGCAAGTTCACTTCACAAACCTTTCGCCAAAACAATCAATCGGACATTCCAGAGGGCCTGATCTATTGTTCTGGTGAGGCTGGCCTAGAATTACACGGAGGCCACGGCCTTGGCCTTGCTGCCCCTTCTAAAGTGACCCATAGACTTTAAGATTTTCCAATGGAAGTGCCCTTTGCAAAATGAAAATGGCCTTGCCCTCTCAAAGATGAAATTCCAGGCCTGAAGAGGGCAAGGCAGTTTCTCCTCATAGTAATGGATACAGCAGTGAGAGAATCAACACTGTTTACTTGAGCACAAGAAGCAAATTATACTCAAATATCAGGAAAACTTTAAGTAATCCATACATCAAGGAAACCATAGAGTGCATCTGTTAATAATACTCATATAAAAAAACAGAACATTCAAAATGTCAGGACTTGTTGATCCAAACAAAAAAATAAAAAGCCAATGGATTTCCCATAGCACCTAGCCCACCACAAGTGCCTGACCAACTCCCCAGCTACTAAAAAAAAAACCCTCTTAGTTCATGTTATCAGCGCGCCCGATTATCGCACTTTCTCTGTAAGCTCGTATGAGACACATAAGAGTACAGAAACACAGAAGCGTTCCACTCGGCTGTTAAGGCCGACAGTTCACTCCCTCTCACAAAAAGCCCCTGTTTATAACCCTCCTGTGTGTAATGCAAGAGCCCATAACCGAATGCAATGTTGCTCACCTCGAGATGGGTTTAAACCACTACACCCGAACCCCCCCCTGGAATACAGTCCCCGTGTTTGCCCGTTCAGAAGCAATACACACTCATACTTCCCCCTCCCTACACTGTAGGAGAGAGAGACAGTACCACACTGAAGTAGCTTCAACCTCTCAACCATTCTAACGTACAGTGTATTTAACTCCCCCTGCGCTTACATCCCCTGCAGCACATACATACAGTCCAATCCCCAGCCTCAATCTCCCCCACACACGCCGACCGCCACTATTTATAGTCGAGTGAATAGAAACATTACAACAGCCGAGTTGTGGTAACGTGGTATCTCGTGAGGTTTCGCTGAGACCTTTTAGGGTTCAACGCAACATTCTGACCCCGCGTGTCCTGGTTCGATTTCAGGATGCCCCCGGGCCGTCTTTGTTGCTTCGTGTGAGTCCCTTAGAAAACAGATCAAAAACATTCTGTTTCCCATTCTGCAACATTCACTACTCAATCAAAGCTGACATGATAAACACAAGTACACTGAAAACATCCTCACAAACTCTTCATCATCTTCTTCTCCCGGGGTCTTTTGTCCTCATTTCTTCAGCAGACTTTGAAAAGGCATGTCTGTAAACTTTAATCCCAATTCCAGATATCTTAAGGCTTAAAATGACTTCACCAAAAAAAAGGGAGTAGGTTCAACGGTTACAAAATATAGGATAAAAATCTCTGATTCTGAAAAAAAAAAAACGGGACTAAGAGAAAGTGTAGTCTGGAAATTTCAAACAGTGTGCTCAGCTCTTCTTCAGTAGGAATTTGACTTCAATAAACTACTTAAATATGTACCTTGCGTAAAGCAACCACAAGGCCAGTACTGAAATGGAAAGCCTCCGTTTAAAAACACGACAAACCACTCAGTTGTGGAATTCGGAAAAACTATTCAAGGTAGTGTTTAGGAATGCCTCTTTCCGTGATCAATAAATCTATAATACTTTCGCAGAAACAATAACGTTTCTTTCAAATCACATCTGGCTTTTGTTTTATGGTCTAGCCAACAATTGGCGGTTTGCGTTACACAACTAATTATTCAATTGCTTTGCAAAAGCGTGCAGAGCTTCTACGGAAAAGATGAATGACTATTTTTGTTTTGTTTTACACTCACGCTGCTGTGGAATCTTGTCTCTGTGCGGACATCCGGACAGACTGTGAAAACAGAAACACATCTCAATAAATATTCAACAGTGTCTGAGAATTTGTTGCAGTCTCTTTGTGAACTGAGACTTCTTGCATGTGATTTAAAAATAATAAATTCTAATTTTGACAAATCAATGTTAAACTCTGGCATTATTACATTTGAATGAATGTTAAGAATTTATTCTACCTGTGGAGTAAGCTGGTCTTCACCTCTTTGTTAATAAATACTGTTTTCTACAGAAATTGCCCAATTCCACTTCAAAATGAAATATGACAGTTTATACAACAAATTGAACCATAACACTATATTTATTATCATTTTGGGAATGATATCATAAATTAAAACATTTTCAGAACTGTACATTTCAATAATTTTTTTTAAAAATTACCTACATGTACACTAACTGAGGTTATTAAATCCATTATTCTCACCTGCGATGGTGATGGTAGAGTCCAGTGACATGACCCGACCCATCACAGCCGGGGGTCGGACACTTGCACCCTTCAAGAAAGTCCTTGGTCAGCACTTTTTGGGGAGGGGGAAAAAAAAGAGAGAAGGTGGGGGAGGGGACAGACAAAACAAAGTATTGTGGTATAAATCATAACATGCCAACAATCCCAAACACAGATCTGCAACCCGAGATATTTACACATTATTTCTCATCTTGTCATTTTGATTTTGAAGAGTATAGCGCCACAATGTGACAGGTCGGTTATGAAAGCATGGGGGGGGGGTGTTAGAGTAACAACATGTCACCTTGGTTCACTGACATTTACCGAAGGGAGTCCGGCTGCAGCTGTACCAGCTAATCTGAATAATTTTGCTTCAAAACAACTCAGTTTCTTGACAGGACCCCAAACTCTGGGGCAGTCGCAGACTTTGTTTAACAGGAGAGGGGACATGCAGTAATGAAAATATTAATAAGCAGACCAATGCTTGTTTTTCAACCATTTTTTAAGGGAGGGGAAGGGTGGTTTTTCAATTACTAACAGTAGATTGCAAACCAATGAAGTGCATGATTTCAAGTCAATTTAAGTAATTCATGTCTTTGTAAAATAAAAACAGCGATCAAAAACATCTGCCAATGAGTTTCTCTCTTATTCGTTGTACCAGTCTAGCCAAGAGTGTAGAGTTGCACTAAAATAAGGACAACAAGTCAACGTGACAGCGGCCACATATTTTGGAATTTTTTAATTGATTGCATGTATAGTCGTATTGTTGTCAAATATTTGTGAATTGCGTAGTTGTAAACTGTGGAGATGACTTGTCAAAATTTGATGCAAGGAGGCTTCAGAAACTTAATTAATGGATTGTAATTTACAACATTCAATGCACAATTATAACTTAACTGTTCCTTCCAAAATTTGTTGCGCATGTTGTGAAGCTTTTGTACAACCTGGCTTATTAGGGTAGTAAACCAGTTACAAGCAAAGTATAGTGTGTCTTTTGGGCTTGTTAACTGTTTCTGTTTTCTGTAACCACTTTTGCTTAGCAATTTGAACCCAACAGGTGCCTACTAATTGATTTACACCAAAAGAGAAAGGTTACTTACTTGTGGAGCTTGTCATGATTGTTGTCGGAGAGCTGCTCGTTAGCTCGTTAAGCAGTACTGACGTCATCGGCAAGCCCCCTGATGCATTCCTGACCGCCTCCCTCATCTGTGTCATGGCTGACGAGGTTCCTAGCGTTGCCATCACGTCCATAGGTTCGGTCTTCACGATGGGTATCATGAGGGGAGTGACCTTGGACACTGGCGGTAAAGTGACTCGGGGCTCGGCGGCAAGAAGAGCACCGATGGTCGGAGGAATGTCCGGTTTGACGGGTGCGGCAGTGAAGGTGTTCTCCTTGTCTTCGCCCTGGTCAAGTGCTTTGTCATCAATCACAAGAGGCTCATCAGGGACGGCCATGGACTGGCTCAGGGCATCACTGTCCTCTCCGGCGACTTCCTCCGGCGACGGCAACATGCTAACAACAGCTTTGTTGCTGTCAGCCTCCTCGGTGTTCTCCAAAAGCAAGACCGGTGTCTCCTCCACCGCAGGAGAATCTTCTTTCTTCTCCTCGATGATCAGAGAGTCACTGACTTCATGACAGACCTCCGTTTGTTCTTCACTCCCTGTGCTGGCTGTGTTTGGGGCTTCAGTGGTTGGGATGGCAGGTTCTTTCGGGGCGTCTTTCTCGGGTGTGTTCTCCTGTGTGACGTCGTCCGACTGATTCTTCTTGGTCTCTTCTTCAAGCTCCTGCGACAGTTGCTCACTCATGAGACGGAGGTGCTTCGGCAGCTGTGGCATGGCGATGCTGTACTCATCCTCATCTTCGGTTCCTTTGGAGTTCTCTGGGAGTAAAGAGAAAGCGTCGTCATCACCTGAATCATCACCGATCAGTTCTAAGATGACGTCATCATCATCTTCGGCATCCTCCTCACTGTTCTCAAAATGCATCTCCTCCGTATCACCTGCGTCTCCCGTATCCTTGTCCTTGATTTCAGTGTAAGTGTCCTTCAGCTTGAGTGTCTCTGGGGAAGACAGTCCCTTAGACAACTCAGGGGTACCGTCAAGAATGGAGACCTCCTGGTTGAGGAAGGCCAGCTCCTTGTGAAGCTTAGGAGGAGTGCAGACTTCTTCATCGTCTTGATCTTCCGCTCCTACAGTGGTAATGTTCTTGAAGTCATATCTTGGTAGTTGTACTTTGTTGTCCTCATCTACCATTTCCTCTTCTTCCTCTTCCTCCTCCTCCTCCTCTTCCTCCATGTCTCCATCTTCCTCAACCTCATCTTTCTCCTCAATATCAGCCTCTTCTTCCTTGTCCAATTCTGGCTCTTGCTCCTTGATATCCATTGCATCCTTCTGCTCCTCATCTGGCACCTCTTCCTCCTCTTCCTCTTCCTCCTGGGGCCTCTTCGGTAGCTTCACACCCTTCTCCACCTTCTTCTCCTGGTCGATTTCAGCTGTCACATTGTCCAGGAGCTTCTGCAGATTCTTGATGGCACGTCGGCTGCACTTGGACTGCGGGTCATCATCGAGGGATGACACTGAATTTTCGTCCTCCTGATCAGGAGCTGCCCCGCCTTTCGTCGCCGGCTTGTTAATGATGACTTCCTCATCTTCTGGGTCATCTTGATTGCTGGCGGCATTGTTGCCTCCCCGTCGCCGAGTTCTCTTCAGCTTGCGCTGAGGCTCAGGTGATGTTGGTTTGGAGTCAAGTTTGCGTTTAACTGGACAGCTGTAAATGCTGTTGGATTAAATCAGTACAAAACAGTCTTGAAGGTCCTGCACTACTCAAATTTTTTTAATTTTTTTATTGTATTCTTTTAAATTACACTTATTATGGAACCGTTATTAGACTCAGTATAAAAACAAGTTGTATACCCTTTCATAAGTTTGGATTGAACAAAGACAAATTGACAAGAATGAGACCTGAACCTGCGACCTGCGACCTCCGGATTAATGTGGCAGCGCTCTACCAGCTGAACCATCTAGCCCTATGTTGGCAGTATCCCTGTTTTGTCAATATCTTTGTTCGGGGGTTGCCAGTCAGAAGCCATTCAACCTGTAACTGCCATGTCGCTAGGGTTTACACCCAAGTTTACAATACAACCTGGGAAGCGGCAGTAGGGGGATCACCCTAAGGGGATGCGACTTTTTATTTCAAATAGCAATAAACCACAAGGGAAACTGACTGAGGGTAATTTTTTTTTAAAGTTTTTTTCTTTCATCTTTTTCTTTTGTACTTTATAATTTTAATTGATGTAATTTTATTTTCAGGCAGCAGACAGTTATATTTAGATGCGCTAATATGAGGCTGCAGTGTCAGCGATGACAGCAAAGTACAGCGTAATTAAAGTACATCACTCTCGATTGAGCCATGTTTAAGGCCAATCCAATACAATCAGTTATTTAAACAAACGGTTCCGTTATTACCTGGCTTTGTTGACTAACGTACCGCATGCATAATTGGAAGAACCAATTTAACAAGGGAAAAAAAAGAAGAAGAAAAAAAAGGGGGTAATCTTTGAAATCCTGTTTGAAAGAAGAAGTTTTAGGTTATACTATTTTGGGTTCCCCCTGCGTGATAAGCACTGTATACTCAGTGCTTGCCTGAGTCCTGCGGGCAAACATCCATACTACTCAGATGGGATTCAAACCCATGACGTCCGCATTCTAGAGTAGATATCTTAACCAATAGACCTTCGAGCATGCCCGATGACATGAGGCCAGTTGGAATCCTTCAATTAAAAAACAGGTACCGACCGCAAACAACTTTTTATAATAGATGCGAAAACTGCATCAGGATTAAGAATACTATTGTTTAATGCTGGTTGTTCCCTACGCTGATATGTCATGTATGTGATCAGCACTGACACTGTATACTCTGTGATTCCCGATGAAATTATTCCTACGCCATAACCTCTGTTGCCCTGGTGTTGGCCTTGGTGTCCTTTCCAAAGTTCCCCACAGACTTCCAATGGAATTGCCCTTTCAAAATGACAATGGCCTTGCCCTCTCATACATGTAGATGAAATTCTAGGCCTATATTACATCAGGCCTTGAACTTCGCTCTTGAAGGGGCACGGCAATTTTCCTCTAGTAAGGGGCACTCTACGTGGACAATTTAAATTTGTATTGGAACGTCGCAAAGGGCACCGCAGCAAAAGCACAGGGCACCACGGCAATTGCTGTGGGTGCCGTGGGTTATTTCGAGGTCTGTTACATCCATCAAAAATTTTCAAGTTACAAAGGAATCCAACGAGTCTATAGACCGCCGTTTCTTACCTTCTGTGTTTGGAGAATTTCCCATTTGTGTGTCCAGACCCATCACACCCTGGAGTTGGGCAACTGAAAAAAACAAAAAAAAACATTTTACATAAATCTAAAGTCAGAGGGAATTGGGACGGCACAATACAGAAATTGCCACCAAGTTTGTTCGGGGGGGGGGGGGGGGGGGGGGGAAACTGCCTTTCGGTGGTTTTTCGGTCGTCAATGGCACACAAGGAAAAAAAACTAATTTTGTACGCCCTTCTAATCAATCCACATGATAGCCACTACTTAAACCTGTAATCACTCTCTGCCAATTGATGATTACATACTTCACATCATTATCAAGAAGATTTTGGTAGACTTTGCACCCTGCAAACTTTGTGGGGGCCATGGGCACCAAACACCTGTTTCCTGTGATCATTGTCCGTGGAATCCCATAGTGATGGGCAAAAAAGTACATGGGCAATATGCAAGTGGACTTATCAGATTAGGGGACAATGTACAGCTGGAAAGTGTTGAACAAGGTACTGGAAAAGTTTACATCATGTGAACATTATGTGCAGTGAATACAATGTACGACCTGTTCCGAAAGTCCCGTCGATCTTTCTCAAAGGTTCTTAGTTCCCACCCATGAACAGAATGTCAATGTAAGAACATATGACAATGTGTCACGTAGAAGTGTGACATCATGCATGACAATGTAGTGTGAGTTTATACAATAGATGCCCCAACCCAACAAGAGACAAGTCCACAATTCACAATGAGGGTTCAAGGTTCAAACTTCTGATTCTCTCCAATCCCTTTTACACCAGGTGCCCACAGTCATTGCCGACACAAAGCTCCGAAGCACGGATTCAAATTTTGGGGACACCAAACACTTTCTCGTCAATGTCAATTAGACAGCATACAAAAGATATTATCTTAACGAGCATTTGATTGAACTGATGGGGGCTACTCTTATCCTGAAAACAAACAATGTGATAGCAAACAGTTCACCAAGTTTCACTTTGCACCAGTAAACTTACACCCCCTCGATTACACAGGTGCGTTTCTTCACAAGCTTTGTTTCCAGAGTCTTTTTTATAACATCCTTAATTTCTCTATTTTTTTAATCTGGGCTTACTTCTTGTGCTTTTGTAGATTGCTTTTATAGTCACGTCCTGTATTTTCTTGTATTTTGCTGTAGTCCTTCAAGTCAACTGCTTCGTCCATGGCATTATTGACTGGATGCTCCACTTTGTTTTTAATCAGAGGACCATATTATCCTCAGCAAACAAATTTCTTTTCTTGCTGTTTTCTGTCTATTTTGTATGTATATTACATGACATTTTCCACGTAGTTTGCCAAATAAGTCAAATCAAATCAAACCAGAAATTAGTAAAACATAGGCTACACTGTGTATCTGAACTGAATCACTGTAGCTCGCAAGCCTGAGGAAACCTGTCAACAAGGGTGCTAGCTATGTACGTGTGTGAACCAGAAACACCGGGGTTAACCCCTACCTCTTCCATGATAAGTGTTCTGGGTTCTTTTACGTGCACTACCAAGCCTAGTACACAGGACCTACGGCTTCACGTCCGAAGGACAAAGCAATATGGTAAAGTATCTCACTCAAGGACAAAAAAGCCATGACCAGGGCCTGAACCAAACACTCTAACAGAAACACCAGACCTTTGGTTTGGTGCTCTTCACCTCTTGGCCACGGGACGCGTTGAGACCTACATGGATCTCACCTCTGGGTTCTTCCCCCGAATAACCACCACTTCTTCCAAGAGGAGACTGTAACATGTTTGCGACTCCTAAACTAGTTCTCTTGTCGTCCACTCAAGGAAAAACTTCCAGCCTCACTTAAAAAAAAAGGGGGTGCCTCAAATATTACTTACCCAGAATGTTCCTGAATTGGATCTGCACAAGAAAAACAAGAACAAACAAATGTGTAAAAATACAGTGTGTATTTACGATGTAAATCTACATGTCAAGAAACATCAGGGCCCCATTCCTCAGAGCTGCTTAAGCAGAAAATATTGCTTAAAAAAATTCGGCTAAGCAACAATAAGCAGGGTACCAGTCACAGATGCTACATGTGAAATGGTACTTTAGCTGGTAACCTTTTTCTGTTAAGCATAATTTTGTTGTGCTTAGCTAGTTTTTGTACTTAAGCAGCGCTATGAAATTGGTCCCAGGAAATCACATTTCACTCCCTTTGTTCTCACCCCCCCCCACCCAAACACCCATCACCCCACCCAACCATCACACCACCCACCTTGCAACCAATTCAAAACACATCCCATCCTGCATATTATGCACATGATATCATTCACATAAACGTGTTTCAAACAAACAATGCAACCAATTTTGATCAATCGATCAAGAGATGTCAACAGTTCTGACTAAAGCCAAGTCAATTTAGCATTAATGCAGAAATGTGAATCAAAATATTGCATTAACCTGACTGTATCTAAAGTGCATCATTACCCAAGTTGCATAAATAAACAAAATTCACAATTTAAATATCATTTTGAGGTAAACCTGTAGCACGCTGTGCACATTAAAATATTTTCTGGTGAAACAAAAACATTAGCAATAACTACAGTTTTAATTAGCGAGCCATCTACACTAAAAGCACGCTTTGGACGCAAACAAAGTTTCTGACACAAAATTTACTGGTCAAAAAAATTTCCTGGAACTAGGCAAAAACAGGTCATTGACCAAAGAAATGTTCTGACGTTGGTACACCTGTTGACAAATAATGTTCTCGAATTATACAACCTTCACTTTAATTTCATGTAGTGGAACCCAAGCCTTTATAATTTTATCAGCATTATTGGATTGGTACGCTTTAGTGTTAGTTTGTAAAATCCGCCCTCTGAAACCAATTTTGAACAAAGACAAATTGACTAGAATAGGATTTGAACCTTGGACCTCTAGATTAACGTTCCAACTGAGCCATAGTATGGCAGTCTCCCTATTATGGGGTGTCATGTGGGCGAATGGTTTAGAGCATCGAATTCAAGTTTCGATGGTTAAGTCATCGGGGTGTGGGTTCGAATCCCGGTCATGACACTTGTGTCCTTGAGCAAGATACTTTACTATAATTTCTTCTCTTCACCCAGGGGTATGAATGGGTACCTGCGAGGGTAGAGGTTGACATTGTGTTTAAAAAGCCTTCGGAGCGCCACGGCAGCCCGGGCTGTATTCTCCCCAGGGAGCTGAGAAAGATTACAGGAATGTTATTGGCCCAATAACCAGGGCACTAATGTAAAGCGCATTGAGTCGTTATTGTGAAATGCGCTATATAAGAACTAGTTATTATTATTATTATGTCAATGTCCTTTGTGGTTTATTACTTGATCTTGAAACCAAGTTTCACTGAGCCAACAACTCAAGTTAGAGCATGGTTGAAACAGTTAAGTCATCATGCAACTCGCCTAGACACTAATGAATGAAGCTCAAACATAATTCAGCACCAACCCATTTGTTTATTTATTTATTTGTATTTGTTTTGTCGAACAGCGCAAGCGTCAATAACAGCATGAGTGGGAGACGATGAAGAGCCGTTTAGTTTTAGATGTGGGAGGAAAACCCACGCAAACAGGTGGGGACTGACAACCCAATCCACATGCAAGGCTCTGGTCCAAGGTGGGATGTGAACCAGGGTCCAAGGAGGTGAATGGCAGGGAGAGAAACCACTGAGCCAACCAGGGCCCAATTTCATAGAGCTGCTAAGCACAAAAAATTTGCTTAGCATGAAATTTATTCCGTGATAAAAACAAGATTACCAACCAAATTTCCATGTGTTGCATATTGCTTGTTACTGGTAGTCAGCTGTTGTTTTCTTAATCCTGAAAATCACGTGGAAATTTGGTTGGTAATCCGGTTTTTATCAAGGAAGAAATTTCATGCTAAGCAAATTTTTTGGCTTAGCAGCGCTATGAAATTGGGCCCTGATTATCTGATTCCCGGGAAAGACACATCTGGGTAATTTGCTCATAAAAATGCTTTTATTAATTAATTTTTTGTACCTTGTATTTTCCATTTTAATGCAAATTTGTAGTATAAATTTGTACAATCTTATTTCGCCTTTAGGCTGTGATAACCTTTTTAAAGGGTTGACTAATAAACCATTTCAATTCAATTCAATTTAATTCAATTTTAGTTTTGGTTCAACAATTTTAAAGAGGTGCTCCAAGGTCAACTTGATTGTTATGATGTACTCATTTTCCAATAGATAGAGTCGAACCTCACAAAATGTAAATTGCAATTTTAAAAAATACCCTTCCAACCCTTCCAGCACTGTCTAGTGCACAATAAACACCCTAAAACATCCAGCAACGTCACTTTGGTCTACACAGGTCATGTACATTTTTGTAAAGAGAATTTTTTGGTTCATTCCAGACTTTTTCAGAGTTAAATTTCAAACATGGCGTCATTGGATTTCAAAAAACAAATGGGTCTTTACATTCCAAGGAGGAATTTTTTTCATCCGTCAAAAGGTCAAATTCAATTGAATATCATCAAAAGTCAGGAATGAACCAAAAATTCTCTATACAAAGATGTACAAACCCATGTGGACCAAAATTACTTCATTGGGAGGGGCATTGAATACAATGGCAAGTTACACCATTTGAATGTGAGATTAGAGACTTGTAACTCCCACCCCCCCCCCCCCCAACTCATTACGAGGACACTATCTATTTCAGAATTGAATTTAACCTTGGAGCCCCTCTTCAACTAGTCACAAAGTAAACAGCTGTGCTGGATCAGCAACACGGTATGAGGTAGCTGAACCCTCATCGCACTATTTACCAAAATGGCTCAATTCTAACTACAGAGGGCCTATCAGGCAAAGATTATGAATCTCACCTGCCGGACCTGTTGCCCTCGTTCTCCTTGGCCGGTCTTCGCTGTCTGCCACATCCTGTAACAACACATACAAAATGGAGAGCACCAGTCAGCAAAAGTTCATAATACAAAACTGAAGAAAAAAAAACATGGCCCCAGCTGTCCCCAATTTCATACAGCCTGTAAGGCACAGAAAACTGTTGCTCAAAAAAAAAAGGTTACTTGCCAAAATACCATACAGTTACCATTGCTGCAACTGGTACCCATCTCATTTCTTGATTAGCAAAACAATTTGCTAAGCAGATTGTTCTGCTTAACAGCTTTGTGAAATTGGGCCCTGGGCCTCTCGGCTCTATTACTTGTGACATGGTATTTTGAACGGTAACTTTGCTCAGCTGCTTTTTGTGCTTAAGCTGCTCTATGAAGTTCGGACCTGCTCTCACTGCACTGCACGTAGAGTGTTGGTAATTCGTATGCAAAGATTACTCTATTCACATGATAATTGTGCTGTAAAAAGTTCACACCAACAAAAACATTCAATTTATGACTAAAGAATTGCATGTACCCTCTGAGAGTGTTATGCTGGAGTGCATTGTCCCCTTTCCCAGAAAAACAGTCTTAAAATTCAACCATAAAGTTACATTTTCTTCACAGATATGACCTGTAACTTGTGAAGAACAAAATGGGGCCATGTAAAATTGGCATTGTGGCTACGGCTATGGCTGTTGCTAAGGGTGCTTCATCAAGCCGTAGTCACTTACTTCAAAACAGTCAACACTTTCTGTTTTAGAGCATTACCGAAGTAGTCATACAGGTTGAGTTGAATTAACTTAGCATGAAACCTGGCTTTTTACCAGTTTAAAAACAGACAAAGATCGTGGTGTCATGTTTCTACCAGTGCAGGTAAATGTTTACAACACAGGCACGCGATCAAGATGCAAATTATGGTTCTGATCATTTACGAAGCGCCAAACGGTCCACAGCATGAATGCGCACCTCGTTAAGACCCATAAACAAGTAAATTGGCGAATTCTATTCAATTGGATTCAATTCCCTTCAAGTCACCCTGAATGCAAGAGGAAAATGACAGTTGACGCAATTTACTTTTCCGTCGACGAGAGTTCATGTTCCAAGAAAAAAATATATAAAAAAAAACACCTTGATGGATGAGCATGTAGCAAACACCAGAGACCTCATTAACCGTTAACAAATTGCCGTCAAGTGAAAACATTTCAACGCAAGCCAATAATGAGGCAATTGTTTGATCGTCTGGGGCTAAGGAGAGCTCTGGAGTGCAGGTGTCAACCAGTGGCCATGATAAAATGCTATACACACAAATGTCCAGGACAGGAAAGAATAGAAAGAATATGTCATCAATCCATAGGGGATTACAGGTGGAATTTATTTGCACCCCCCCTTCAGATATTTTGTTATGAAATATAATGTGCTACCACAAGAATACACATAGATGTTTCAGCATTGTGGAAGGTAGGAAGGGGTGCTCTGTGGTTTGTGCGCACTCCCCTCACATTGAGTTTGTTCGTCCTTGTACTCCAGTGATTGCAAAATCACACTAATTTCTGGGTAACAAGCAGTGCCATAGATTGTTTTTTTGTCAAACTAAAGCTGATTTATAGAAAAATTGGGAAAAAAAACAGAAAGATACAATTAATGTCACATGTGAACGTTTCAGCTGAACACAGTGTCTACAGGTACTTGCTGAGAAAACAGCAAAAAACTGTCACGGTATTTTCACACGCACGAAGAATCCATCTATGAGGTGACAGCGGATGCCAACCGCATCTGTGGCCGCAGCATTCTCGAAAGGACACCACCCCTAAGAAATCTGACAGAACAATTCATGCATGAATCGTTTCTCAGATTCAAATGTTTTGGGTGAAAATTTTTCCAAACGATATTATACTTTGAAGGCAATCCTTTCTCAAAATAGTTTATACTATCAACAGCTGCAGTGATTCTCATCAAGTAAGTTTTTATGCTCATTCATTTTCGGATAAGCTACCAATGTATGACCCTACCTTTTTGTCTGAAACTATTATATGACAGCAAAAATAATAATGTGTACTACTTATCTACCTTCATTTTTTCTTTTTCTTGCAATGGTTATAAAACAAATTATTGGTACCTCACACAATCTAAAATTGTTTCAATACTGAAAATAATTGGAGTGGATTGGAACTACATGTATTAATTTGTTAATTACTTCCAAAATTATTATCGTATTTTTTATTAAAGGTCGGAAAAGGCAAGTAAAATTTCCGTTCATATTTGATGGAAATTCAAGAGTGATTCAAAAAAAGAAAATGTTTAAAATGTCAAATGAATCAATTCAAATTGCCTTGAGTACAAGCCTGCATGTCCATTTACATGTTGAATTACTTTTGGGAGATTTCATCCACTTACAACATTTTTACAACCATCAGAAAAAAACTGCTATCTTGGCAAATGCAAAGTGGTATCCTTATTAATGTGTTCTTCCATGTAGTTAAATCACAAATAAATAAATAAAAAAAACCACGATAGATTAACATTATATTGATTTGCCCCAATGTACACATCGCCACAATTTGTTTTACTACAATATATGTCGGCACAATTTAAATTGTTCCTACCCTTGACATTTAAACAAGAAATCGTTTACTTCTCAAACCATCATCTGAAATAAAAACTACTAAAAAGTCCCAAATGGGCAAGATTTCTTTAAAAATAGCGACAATTGTGGTTTTGATCCGTTCACATTGTGACTCCATCACATTTCCATTGTGCGTAGACACACACGATAGATGGTCCCAGTGCGTTTTTAAAAGCTTTGTCAATTACGGGAGAAAAGTCGCTTGATTAAATGTCCTTGACGGTTCTGTTTACCGAGAGTTGACTGGAAACCGACTATCCGTGCATCTACGACGGCTTAAAGGGAAGGTCTGTACCATTGCCTTTTGGGGGAAGAGTTTCTAAATTTCAAAATGCAATATATATGTGTACAATGTGTAGGGTCTGTGAAAGCATCCCAAAATTTTTAAATTTATTATCAGCAGTTTTTTTGCCAACTCAGATAATTAGCAGGCTTATTTTGATTGCAGCAATCAAAATAAGCAGTGGTGACTTGTGGGGTTTTCCAACGCTATTTCCTCCACTTGACAGTATTTCAGCTCAAAATTTTTATTTTATTGTTTTCATTTTTATTATTTTGTAATAACTACTAACCCTAAACCTTTCCTTAAAATTTAAAGGTAATGGGATAATTTCTTCATGGATAATTATTATTTTTTTTTTCATATCAAATTTATTAAGTTTATTACCTGACACTTTGTATTGGTGTTAAAGATTTATATACAAGATTGGTAAGGATAAAAAACATCATTGTTTAATTTTAGCTTACTGACTAAGAAGTTCGTACTAGAACCAGTTTTTCCATGAAATATTTACCTCTGAAATGAAGTTTGTATTCAAGAAAACTGAAAACCTGAAAAAATAACACGCAAAAGCTGGTTTCGGTTGTTACAACCCAAATTAAGGACATTGTGTTTACATGCTGAAAAATCGTACATGATTTTTCACTATGCTTCGTGACTCACACAACAGATTAAGCCCAAATTGGCACAGGTTTGTCATTTCATGTATGGTTGATCACACACAAATGAACACTGTCTGCGACAACGTCTGCGACAACTTTAGCGACAACCAGTGCTGCTTTATACCTTTAAACGATGTTGAAGCTGATTATTTCATTCACCTCTACAAAGATTCCTGTCTTATGAAGCTGTGATTTCTATTTTGAATTGACAATATGGCAAGCAACATAACTTTCTGTAACTCTTTCTGAAACCCACAGCTTCGGCCATTACGCTTCCGATACAAGGATTCAAAAAGGCTGACGGAGCCGAAAATGGTCACCAAGCTGAAGCCATAATTTCGAAAAAGACCAATTCTTGCAGTTATTTTTCAATCAATTCCAAAGCATACAATAATGGACAGGGTCATGGTCATTCTTAAAAGGTAAATTTACAAAATTGGACTCTGATAAAAAATGTAGTTGACGTGCTTAAGGGTCCTCACACAGTCATGAGTTTTCTCTCTACACGGCGAAGGTCAATTACTTATTACTTTTGCCAATTATTTTTATAATTGTTATTATTTCATTTCTCTCAACAAGTTCAGTAAATTACACACAAATAGAGAAACGCTAAAACGTACAATAGAAATAGGGAAGGCTAGACAAAGGGGACTTGATGTAATATTTTCCTATAAACAAAAGGTTCAGCCTGCCAAAAAAATTATTTCTAAAAATGTCCAGACAGGCAATATACCCCAGAAAATTTTCAAAAACATAAAAAAGTAAAAACTTTGTTAAATTTGATAATTATCTTCCACAAAACGGAAGAATAACACTGCAGGATTATCATTTTTATAATTTTGCTTACCAGTATAAAAAATAGTAATAAAAAATGGTTGAGTACATTTCAATCACTCTTATATTGTCTTTGGTAGCAGTGACTTTGCTGGTGAAATTAAAAGTGAAAATGAAGTGTCTGAACTAATGATGTTCACACCCGATGCAATATCACTGAAACCTTTTCATGGTCTAGGGTCCTAGATTGGATTAAACACAAATACTCAGATGTCACTAGATTGGATTAAACACAAATACTCAAATGTCACCAGCTTCGATAACATCAGACAGAAGAAAGACTTCTTGTTACAAAACGGCAGTATTTATGTTCCAACACTTCAGGATGAAAACAAATATACAGTAAATTTTGCCGACTTTAGAAAGTCAAACCTTCAATAAAAATTTCTCACAACAGTTTTCCGACTTTTCATTTGATTTCGGTTTCAGTAGGTGACGAAAAACAATGCTTTTCTCCAGCCATATTTCCTGTAAGTGTAGCGAGGTCAAATCAAAGATTTACAAGGAGCCACCTGCCATGTGTTTATAGTTGGCACTGTTTTTCTTTTACGTTTGGATGAAGGGAGGCATCTGTTTTTCCATTGATCTCATACTCAAATGCCAACACGGGATGGCGAAGATATTCCGCGTTGGGTTTGAGATTTACCGTTCCTACTTTGTGTTGCAGCAAAATCCCCTTCGCATCCCATGAGGACGGTGATAAACTGCTCCAACAACAATCCCTTCACACAATGCACACTAACACACAAAAAGAAACAGTCCACACACACAAATCATCTCCACTCCCCGACCCATCACCAACTCCCCCACCCCCGCTGCCGATAATGGACTCTCCTCATTACTCATCGCATCTTGCTCTCCTCAGCTTCCCGCATCCTTCTCATTGATCCGCCGGTTGCCATGGCAATATTCAATCTCCTCTCTGGGGGACACTTGTTAATGACTGCATGACAGAGCGCGTACGCAGATCCATTGGGGTCTGTACCAGTGTGCAAGGGGGGGGAAGGCCCTGTGGTCATATGAAAGCCGTGCACATGGGAGAGACAAATACGCTCAAACTTTTTAGTAGCCACAAGGGGGAACCAGTGCTTTTAAAGGGCACCATGCAACTGCGTCGGTTTTTCTACGCACCGAATCAGGTCATTAAAACAAATGTGGCAGTTAATTTTAATAAGTACGGCTCCATGGGATTCCCGTTCAGGATGGTTAGTCAAGTCCTTACCAACGAGGTCCATGTACTGTTTTGCTGTCAGTTTATTCAGGTGATATTATAGCGCTGTTGGGATTCTGAGGCAATTGATGTGGGACTTTCCGTATGACGTTAAACTCTCCAAACCTCATGTTTGTGTTGCATCGCCCATGCTCACTGTTTACCAGTCGTCCGGACTCGAGGAAGTTTGACGAGACGACAGAGCTAATACCTGTCCACTACAATGCACACAAACGTGACGTAGATACATGTAGCTAAGAACACGCCTCCTATCCATGCATGCAGACACAATTATCATCACGATGTACAGCTCCCACTCTTTCCAGCAATATATCAGCACTGCTACCCTTACAACTTCCAATAATAGATCTTTTTAACTGCAATTCCATGGACGTTCCCCTATTTCTTGATCCCCCCCCCCCTGAAAGTGATCCCCTTCCCTCTATAGCTTTCCTGTTGAGAAGAAAGAGGCTGAAGTGGCATCACAGTTTCTCTCCTCAATTTATTTGCTTTGCGTGTATTACGTATTTTAGGTGAAAATGAGAGAGTTGGTAACCAGGCACGGCACCCGTGGTTTGAACGAGCAGGGGAGATATATCCAGATGTAATACGATTTGGCACAAGGCACCTCTGGCCATAGGGGAGGGACCTACATGTAGTATTTGTCTCCGATCTTTCTTACACCTTAAAGTGGCAGTTTGCCACAATATGCTACCGTCAAAGTATTTCTGGAGAGTTGCACAATTATGCCATTTCTGAACACCAACATTGCATTCATTCCATTTACACATTTAAACTCCTGTATAAAAATGTCTCCGACTTAAACATGTTAAAAAGAGAAACCAAAATCAGCTTTGCACTTGAACAAAAAATGTCCCATGATGTGCACAGGGCCTGTATAACACCCACTGGTCCACCATCCTATAGTAATGTCCCCAGTATAGGGCCAGTAACTGACAAAACTAAACAAAACTGGCCTGGATTTACACAAAATGTTATGGATGCCATGGCCTCTATTTCCATGGTTTTGGCCTTGGTTCCCCATCAAAAGTTTCCCACAGACTTAAAAGATTTTTCACTGAAAAAAAAAAAAAAAATGAAAGATGAAATTACAACCGTAACCCTAACGTTTCCAGACATGTACCATAAGAAGTCTACTAATGTACACTTGAGATGTTCAATTCTGAACCTCAACCTAAATGTGAAGCACATATAAAAAAAAAAAAAACACCAGAAATAATTTAGGTCTTGCAAAAATACATCCTGTCTAGTGCAGTGCAAAGTCTGCAAGACCTGTAGTCTAGTGGAGATTCTATTAAAATGCAGATCCCGGTACACAAGACTGAGATTATCTGCCTGATACACCACGTACAGTACACTTGACTACCTAATTAATCAGCAGACTGTTTGGGTATTGAGTGCACCACGGCTGAGGGATGAGTGATCGAACAACTAGTGGCAGGGGCTTCACAGTCATGTTCAGATGAATATATACACAACTTGTGTGGCTAAATCGGAATATATACGTTGACGAGCAGAGGGCTTTGGACTTTCAGTTTCTCATTCAAGCTATCAAATGCCTTAATTAATAACAGTAATAATGTATGAAGGTTTATGGAGTTTGGTATCTGTCTGCGGCAGATACCAACGCTGAAGGGCCGTGTTCACTCATTATTTTTTACAACAGGTATCCAGAGCTGAGAACTACGAGACCCATTTTATATAGCACCTTACAAGGCTCTGCAGCCAAAATGCCCCTTTCTCTTAACGGTAAGTGTACTGGGTTCATTAACCCTTTCAATACCGCATTGTTTGCAGGGGTCACACTGCTGTGTACCGCATTTTTTCACACAAAAAGCAAAGTGCAGTGTTCACTTTTTTCAATCTTGATTTTCTGTGTGAAGACATATTTTTGTGGAAAAACTTTGTGCATACAATTTGTAGCTAATGAAATGATCTTTCATATGATG
This sequence comes from Pisaster brevispinus, assembly GCA_023634235.1. Taxonomy (NCBI): domain Eukaryota; kingdom Metazoa; phylum Echinodermata; class Asteroidea; order Forcipulatida; family Asteriidae; genus Pisaster; species Pisaster brevispinus. The sequence goes on from JAMKCF010000017.1 coordinate 12,192,562, forward strand.
TCAAATTTTTATATATTATCTTCATGTCCTTTGCCACCTCGATCGGCAAGAATGGGTCGAGGCCCGCCGAGCCCATGCCCATGCCCACGGCGTTGAAGGGTTGCAGTGCTCGGTCCAGCTACCGGTATATCGTCAGGATCACTGCCATCATTGAACGTACCTTGCGACGAAACATCACGAGTTTCATCCGAATCTTCACTAGGTTCTTCTTCACATATTTTCAAGTCCAATTCATAGTCACTAATGACAAATATTTCAACCAAAACCTACGGGTAAACGAACAGCCATGATGGTGATTTTTTGTCGGGAAAACGGAAGCGTGAAATCTGGAAGTACTGCAGCACACAACGTAGTTTTTCTCGGAAAATCGTAATGGCGACCCCCTATACAATACACACCATTGGAAAGTTCAATAAACAAGCTACCCGTCTATGTAAGGGTCAATAACAGAGGGCGCCAAACAAAATAAATACAGGGTCTCAAAGGCCGCGACTTTTTTGTCGAGTAAACTCGACATTGGTACGGAAGCACACACGGCGCACGGTCGAGTAAACTCGACAATGGTATTGAAAGGGTTAATGTGCATTACATAACACAATATGGATAATCCTATCCGAAGGACAAAGCAATCATTTTTTTAGAGTCTTGCTAAAGGACACTTGTGCCAAGACCAGGACTCGAACCAAACATGTTGCTGATCAGAAACACCAGCGCTTGATGAGTCCAGTGCGCTAGACCACAAGTGCCAAGACCGGGACTCGAACCCAACACCTTCCTGCTGATCAGAAACACAAGAACAGCTCAGAACACGCCAATTTAATCACAGTTACATGTAGAAGATTCACAATCGACGTCCATATGCAAATGTTAACACCACCTGTACAATTTTTGTACAATTCCACCATTACCCATGGTCCGCTGACCACATATATCCAAAGCACCTTTTTCTGCATGACTTTTTCCGTGTGACTTGGAAATTGATTCTAGCATTTTTCATTATAGACTTTGAGGCTTCACATGGATACAAATTCATGTACTGTAGATACTAAAGTTAGTGTACATCTTTCGGGTACATTATGTATTAATCTCGTCTCGAAGAAGTGTTTGCTCTTTGGCTGAATTCTTCTCAACATTTATACTAGTTTGCTCTAGTTGTCATTAGGAGATGATTTGAGCACACTAGAAAAAAAAGTTGAACAAATGTCAACCGGCTCTTCCCAGAAAGTTAATACTGGAATGGATGAATGAGTGGAGTACTCAAATAGTTTACTCTATTAAACTGTACACATACACAAAACAAATTAAGAATGAGAACATCTAGAACATGTGGTCAATGCCAACACTAACAAGGGTAAGAGTGGAACTGTTGATTGTACATCTACTGCCGTACCATGTATTGACTCTTTGCAGTATGACATCATCACTTGCGTCCATGAACCAATGCACCACACTGAGAACCAACATTAACCAATGTCTTTATTCACTGCAAGTGCCCGACATCTTCACACAAAAAACTACAGGGATCGTACATATCCCTGGAGGGGGGGTTTTGCCATCGTGCAGTGGAGTAAATACAGCAAACAGGCAAAGAAAAATAAACACAACTCAACACCACAATTGAGTGGAGTGACTCTCTCCCCGTTCGCTGCCGCCACTGCCTAGTCAGAGTGGATAAACCACAGTCTCCATCGGCCAGATAATCGTTGTGATGGCCACCGTCTATCCTCTTACTAGTCCCGTCTCCGATTTCAGTATTAAAAAACTGTCAAATGGCATCAACGTAAACAAGCGCAAATTACAAATGTCACTGAAGCTGGACTATAAACCGATAATACCACCCTGACATGCGAGTACAATTTTGTGCACTTTTTTTTACCTCCCAGTGAAAGCATAAATGAAGGTAGTGACCCTCGTTGGACTTTACTGCCTATTAAACTGTCTCGACTCTCTGCATACAATTGGATCAAGACCTCTTTCTATCCAATCCAGTCGACCTCTTCTATAAAACTTCCAAAGGACTTTAAGGCGTCTGGTATTTTAAAAAAGGTTTTCGTTTCTATTTTTTACAAATAACGTGACAAAACATCAGGAGGAGTAGTAACAAAGGCCCATAATCAAAATTGGTGCCTATGGCTACCATTGTTGCTAAGGGTGTTGCCAAAGAACATCCTATACCTTAGCGCATGATGACACTGTGATCTAGCCATAGCTGTAGCCACAGCTGCTAATTCAGACATAGCCTTAGAGGTGGCCGATGGTTTTATGCTTTAATCTTCTGTACAAAAAGGTTTTACAAAAATGTCTGAGCCTTACTCCCCCCTCACCCGCCCCACCTTCTTCAACTTGCGACAAGAGAAATTCCAGGCCAGGAATTCTCTCCGTAGCAGACTAAGCATTTTGCGTCTTGATTGTAACATCAGCAGAATACCTACCCTAACCATGACGTCCAAATCTCGGCAATGTGTCTCTTTACTAAGAGATCTGGTCACAGCCTCCTTGAGTTCGTTGAGCCTGCTTCGACCCCTGACTGGGATGTCCGATACCGATCCGTTCACTACAACATCTGCCGAAACAGAACACAAGATACAACACAATTAGTCACTAATAGTTCAAATGGATTAAATCAATCTAAAGCATTCAAAGTTGCTGCAGAAAAAGAAGTTTCAAATTTCGAAGAAAAGAAACCTATTCGGCACAAGGTTTTGTCTTACTTGTACTTGTCAAGCCTGAAACTTCATTATTGTAAAGGGCAAGGCAGTCTTTTCGCTTTAGTAAAAGGGCATGTCTCTGAGTAGAAACAAATTTCTACTGTAACATTTCAAAGGGCACCAAGGCAATGAAAAGGGGCAATGAGGCCAATTTCCCATCGCCTCTGTATCAGGCCTGCATGCCATAGCACTAGCGCTGTTTATAGTCATGACATTTTACCCAAGATGAGGGGGCTGTTGCCTCTATTGCCCTCGGCTTAAGCAGACAATTGTTCTAAACAATTCTCTACTAAGCAAAGAGTAAGCAGGAAACCACTCGCAAACTGTAGTTATAGTAGGTATACTTTATCTGGTAAGCACAATTGTTTTTATGCTTAGCTACTTTTCATGCTTAAATACTTGTTCAATGAAGGTGGGCCTGGTGTGGCAAGATTCTTTTCTACCGGATATTCTATCCCCCCATGCGGCGAACTGTGTAGAAATTTCCTCTTTTGAATCAAGTTCCTTCAGCCCATATTAATATACCATATGGGGGACACACACACCGTGGGACAAAATCTCCTATGATACTGGTTTGACCTTTTCCCCTTCAGTATATTCCAAAATACTTTCTAATGGAGAAAGAGAAAGAAAACTGAAAGATTTGCTTCCTCCAAAGTTCAGGTCGATGGCCACAAGAAAATAATGATTAATGTTCAAAAACTTTTTCTCTGATTATTATTTGGTTAGCTATAACTTGGACGTGTCTCCAAGAAATCGACTCGGACTCTAGACAAGAGATTTCCAATGTCTGGACAATGTATCATTGCTTGTAAAGAGTATTTTTAACCAATCTCCAGACACCATTGTGTACGAATGCGTGTTCTTTTGTGGCGCTTGAGTTCCGACGAAACACTCTAACCGATTGCATGAATGAAAACATACACTATGATTACCATCAAATCAATTCTATAAAAGTCTCTAATGCTGTTTACAGTGACTGGGCTTTTCAGAAAAACTGAAGACTTTGTAAATGTTTCCGCATGCTCGTCCAAGCAGAAACCTCGTTATATCACGCTACATGTATGAATCCTGCTCGATGGCTATCTCATGTTCCCTGGCTAGATTTTTTAATGAACATGATCAGAGCTCCTAACCTTCTGATTTCAGACATCGTACTTTTTATCAAGCCTGTGATGGTAATCATTTTGTGGTGTGTCGCCATGCAAGCAAAGAAAGGGACCTTGTCAAATCCTGTCAGAGCAGTTTCTAATCCCCGTGTTTTGGTTGACGTGTGTCGAGGCTTCAGGTGAAACAAATCTGTGAAAAGAAGCAGTAATTTTTCCAAGATGGCCGGTGTCTGTGCAGATGTAGAAATCTGCACAGGTTGGTTGTAAGTTGTGTTTTATCGCATTCCAGAGAGAGAATATATTCTTCTAAATTTACGTACTTGATATAAGACCATATGAACAAGCCAAGACAAAAAGCTCAAACACTCCTTGTCATTCAAAATTATCAAAAACTCAGTCTTGCTATTCTCTGAGGATTATAATAGTCTATAATCATCAGTGGCGTAACCAGGAGGGGGCAGGGGCAGGGGACCTTGCCTCCCCCCTCTTGCCCCCTCAAGTGAAATCGAGAAAAAATGCACAAATGAATAGTTTGATACACTAAATAGCCCCTTAAATTGTGTCTTTGCCCCCCGCTTGCCACCCAAAAAGAAAACATCTGGTTAGGCCACTGATAATTGAGAGAATCACAACACAAACATTCCGCAGCGCTGCATCTTGATTAAGATGTGAACCATCACATACAATAATTGTCATTATAATTCAAAAGCGCAAGACACTCGCAGAAAGTGTTCTCTCCTTAATCCTGATACACTGTGTACATTTTGTACATCGACAGCCACTGGTCAACTGCCATCAGACGATCTTCACATCATCCGGAGAGCCTGCTCTTGTAAGCCAAGGGTCAAGGGTTCAACGCCCTACAGGATCGCGGGCAGACTTCTGTTATCCCCCTGAGGAGAGACGGTGCAAAACACTAGAGACACGTGCATGTCTGCTTCGCATCAGTTGGAGGAAACAACACATGATACAATACGTGTGTGAACTACAAACGCACACTACATATGCTGAATGCACCTGTAATACCATAGAGCTAAAAAACAGGTTGTTGTCACCGAGGATTCTGCCGGCTTATGGGAAACTGATACATCCATTGGGAGAAACTTGTTGCAATCGGGAGAATAGAACTCAAAAAAGAGTATATTTGTCTCAAAAAAAGTGTATTGGGGCTTGTTGCCATCGGGATAAGCAAGTCTCCAAAAGGGTATATTTTTTTTCACATAGTTAAGCGACAACAACCCTCAGTGCACCCAACAAAAGCTTTCCTGATTTAGGAAAATATCCTCAAATGAAAAATGGGCTGCAATCAAGAGTGTGAAAACCCCCAAACGGAATATTTTTGGTTGCGTGTAAATCCCCAACTGGGATATTTTGGTGGCATGAAAACCTCCATCAGGGTATTGTCAGCTGGGGTTAATTTCAAGTGAAGTTTCTTTTAGGTTACTGACTACCTTTAGTAGCTAAATTGTTTCCTAATGTAATCCAACACAACACAGAAAGTATAAAGAAAACATCAGCTAAGTGTACCACCGAGTCCTCAGACACAGGGACAACACGGGGACCAAAAGAAAGATAGAATGTCACTGTTTGATGCAGGCCCTTGAGTGATAATGTCAAAACGAGTTAGTGTTCTATTTGAACACCTTATTCCGGCCGTAGATGTAAGTAGCACTATCTTTGTGGGAATCTGCATTTTTTTACCGAGCGAGACAAACCAAAATGTCAAGCCGTCTGCACTGGCATGATTGGATATAAGCAACCACTTGACCAGCGTTGTCCGTTACATTTATCATGGGTTTTGTTGAGCTGTTAAAGGGCATGCTGGTTAACTTACTCACAGTGGTCATGTGAAACAATCATAAAAACTGACATTGGTGTTGGGGGGGGGGGTGCTGTGCAGCCAGGTTCTGCATGGGGGGTTGTCTTAAATGTCAGAACTGGGAATGCCCCCAATGTTGGTTGCTTATGTGTAACAATAACGGTATAAAAATAAAGACTGACATTAATGTTAACTTGAGGGTGTGCAGCCGGATCGTGCATGGGGGCTGTTTGGATTTGTTTTAAAATGTCAGAGCCCAGGATGCCCGTAATGTATCTGATGTGCGCGGCGATGCCAATGGTTAAGGTCAGGATGGCATTTAAAGTGTTTGCAGATGTCACACTTTGGTTCATTTACATTCACAGTTCTCTTGGTTATTGTATGGTCCTGTGGGACGTATAACTCACCAACGTCATCTTGGGGAAAAAAACACGACAACCTCAGACAGAGAGTAAATACATTGTAAAAGAAAAATAAATACACAATTTAGAATTCAAGAATCAAATAACATTCGGGTACCGGTTTACTGCAGCTTCAAGTCCTCCGGGAAGTTATGTATTATGTGTACTTTTGACGCTTTGTAACACAAGGTGCGGTGCATCTGGCCAATATGCGCAAATTGTGTACTGATACATGCGAATTGGGGCCAATATGCCCCCAAAATAATGATAATAACTATTTCTTTTTCTATGTATAACACTATTAAGAATGCACCAGATTGTACAGGAAAGTTTTTAAAACCAAAGATAAACACCATCACCATATAAAAAAAAAATTAAAAAAAAAATTCCGATCAGCGTGCTTAGGCAAGACTTTCAAAATTTGAGTCCAGAATTACCCTCTTTTTGAAAAATCACCAGGAGAACCATGCTGTGTACAATCAGTAAGTGTATTAAACATTTTTTTCAAAAAGCCAAGCTGTTTTTTTTTTACCACTTGAAGCCGCTGAAACTTCACTCAATTCGCCGTATTTTTGACCACGTGAGGGCGTATGTGGATAAATTTCACATGATGAAAAACAAGTAAACAAACAGGGTTTTTTCACTTTTTTATCGCTATTTTTTATGTATTTCTTCATTGGTGCAAGAAAACTACAAACAGGCAATTATAATAAGCTAAAACTGCTATTGTGATGCAAGACATTCCCTGATGACAGCGCCCTCATGCGGTCAAAAATATGGTCAATTGGGTTTGCTGTTTTTAACTAAAAAATGCTTGTTAAATTTGGTTACCAGTCTGAAACTTGTGTACACTTCGACACAACTCAGTAAGAGAGTCTGGTAGTCTGGCGGTATAGGACACCTACTCTAGAAGGCAGGAGTTGTGGGTTTGAATCCCATCAAAGTTGGCGGTGGATTTCCCCCAGCAGGACTCTGAAAGCATACAGTGCTTAAATCACACAGTGGTGTAAGGGAAATCGGTGGTCTAGTGGATAAGACAACTGCTCTACAATGTGAGGGTCACTGGTTCAAATCCCTACCAAGTTGCCTGTGAATTGCCGCCGGAATCGGAAAACGCAAAAAACGCTCTAATACCTTCACTGGCGAGAAATTTCTATGGGTTGTTTGGTGTATTTATTGCAAACTACCGGACGGGAATTATCATACTCTTCCATGAACCACTCCTAGAATTTACCTTTAAAAAAAAAAAAAACACGATTCAAATTAAATTTGCTCTTATCTGTACAACCGATCGCCATTACATTGATTCATGTCTCTTTAATTGCGATTCATGTCTCTTTAATTGCAACTCCTGTCATCACAAACACATTTTCCGAGGGTAGAAATTCCACCTGCTTATTTTGGTCATGTTAAGTTTCGGCTCAATGTCAGGAGGATCTATTTCAACATTATTCATGCGCAGTTACATCGTCTGAATGGTTCGGCATCGCTTGGACGGCCATCAGACGTAACAAAAGCAATTCCACTCCCACTGAGGGAGAACAAAACTTGTAATTTCCTGAAATTTTCATCGAAGGCTATGCCTAATATATCAAATTAGATTGCTGTGTAAGAGTCCCCATTTTTATTAGAAAAAAATATAATTAAATATTCTGTCCTTTATAGTTTTTGATACGTTCACTTGGTGGGGGAAAAAAGAAGAAAAAGAAGAAGAAAAAGAACCAGTTAAAAAACGGTCGCAAACACAAAATTGAATAAACTTTGAGCAAATGTGATTTAAAAGTCTGACGTTCCTATAAACGATAAAGTTGTTAACAAGCAGAACTTAATCATTAATGGAAGACTTTGAAAATATCGTTTGAGGCAACAGACAACAAGAATCTAACATCGGCACATTTAAATACAGCTAAATATGGATGGATTCAATTTCTGTGACAGTTTTGGCCGTTTTCTCAACTTAAACATATAGGTGACTTTTAATGTATCTTTCTTGATAGTTTTGCCGATAAATGAACATTAAGTTGACAAAAAACCAAATGATGACCCTACCTTTAAATACAGATTCAGATACATTTTGTCCAACAAACTGACCCCAAAAGAGTCAAGGTAAAAGTAACAGACAAAGACTTACGTGTACCTTGTATAAGCATTTTTTTTTAGGGCGTCAATCATTTGTTGTGTGTTTTTATTTCAATTATGCATGTTTGCTGGAAACTTTGGCATATTCTTGGATAAGTAAAGGGTCACAGCTGTTAAACATGTAGTAATCTCTTTTTGGAAGAAATGGCGTATCTCAAAATGAAATACACATGGTTTCCGTTTGCTTAAAAAAAAAACACACAAATTTTTTCCTCATTTCCTTTTACAGTATTGTTAATTTTCATTAAAAAATAGCAACAACAAAGCCCAAATAAACAAACACACTTCTATGCATATTTTGACTCCTAAAAACCAATGTTAGTATTTTACTATAATTCTGCCCTTAGCCACCATGGAAAAAAGTATTTTAATACACAATAAGCAGTAATAATAGTAATATGAAATAGTAACTATCATTTCATGTAAGAGTTTTGTATAAAATGGGCCCCCTCTCCTAAAGAAAAAACCCAGAACAAAACAAACACAAAATGTGTTTTTCTAAATACTGTCTACAATACCCACAGCTTAATTCATAAATGATACTAGAATTTGTTCTGCCCAAAACCTGATACCATTAACTTTAATTGTGTTTGTCTCGTTTGGACAAAACCTACCAAACCACTTAGAGTGCTAAGTGTAGTGTTTCCCTTAAAAACCCAGCATCACAGTGTGCAACTGCAATCAACACAAAACAATCACCAACTCAGAGCCACTAATCCCCCCACCCCTCAGCAATAACCCATCTCCCCCGCACTCAGCAATGGTCAGATCCACCCGTCGCCCTCATTACTATGCACAGCCGGCAGTTGGCGCGTGGCATCTCACTCCGGCTCAGCTCATTATGTATTCATGTAATTAGTGTCTACACCATGCCTGGCACGCGCCGCTCTCTGGGCCCTGTACACACACTCGCTCACATGGCGCACAGTGGTTTGATTGTAATCTTTTCTTCCAACTCCATGCACTGGTAGGTTCACCAAAGGATGGAATCCCATTCACAAATCCCTCAACTACCATGACCTCAACAAGGCAACACTGACTCCCCACCCCCCCCCCCCTCTTCAAACCAGAAAAACCTTTCTTACAAAAGTTCTTTGTTGTTCACATTCAAGCCATTACCCAATATACATGTCCTTACCCTTTGCTTTGTTCAAAAATAACTCTGCAAATGATTTATTTTTGTAGCAAAACTTACAAAATCCAAGCACAAGAATAAAGAAGAAACTGCCAGTCGAATTTTGTCTGAATCGGGTGTGGGTGACTATTGTTCAAGAGCCTTAACTTAATAATTACTTTCCACATTTATCACAATTGACACTCATTTAAGGCTTCCAGCTCAAATGTTCTCCACAAATTACTCCTGTTTATAAAATGAAAGCCAGAGGCAAGAAACCTTATTTCCAAGTCAAGGGGTCTTGTAAAAAATGTTTTAACAAGGAAACAAATAAAAAAAATTAACAAATTAAGAGGAAAGATGTTGCAAAAAAGGAAGATAGTCTGACCAAAAGTTTTGTAATAACAATTCAAAGCTGTTTTTTTCCAATTTGTATTATTTTTTTTATTTAAAGTTGGACTCTATTGTTGCAAAGTGCCATAAAGTATATATTTAAAGGAAGGAGTTTAATCTTTTTGATTTTAAGATTTCATTCAGAGAAAATAGGGGATTATTACAAAGTTACAGAATTAATTATTTCAAATGGATTTGTCTAATGTTTTGTTTACAGATCCTGACATTTTTCACCACCACGATGAGTCGGCATTCAACACCATTTGCCAGTACTGGCAAACCTGGATTGTCTTTTTATCTGTTATTGACAGTCTCTGTTCAATTATTTCAGTTTTGTTTGTTTGTTTTCATTTCGTCCTGGTTGTTTCTGTAATCTCAAGTTCACTCCGGGCAGTTACTTCATTTTACTGTTTCTTTTGAACAAATTTGTTTGGGTTTTTAAATTCTGTGTTGCCTTTTGCGCAGGCTGCTTTTATGTCAAGATTCTGTTTTATCTTTTTGCACTTAATTTTTAAAACTTTTCTATTTTTGTATTTTTGTGTGAAATTGCCAAGCAAATTATAACAATTTGCGTCCAATTGGAAAAAACTTGGTACATTAGATTTTTGTTTAAATTATCATAACCAATTAAGAATGACAAACATCAATTTCAAGGTCTATGTGTACATCACAAATTTAAATTTCAGTTTCTTGAAAAACAAATAAAATTTACCATGTCTACAAAAAATACAACCTAAAAAATAGAATACTGTCTGCAATATCCTCAGCCACTTCAGCCCTTTTTCATTTTTCTCCCTTTTTTGACAAAAGACTTTTGTGAGAAAAATAATTATATAAAAAATAGTATTAGCTGATTGCAAACTGCTTACCAGCAAAAAGGACCTATGGTATAAATGCAAACAATAATTAGTAGCCTGATGTTTCAATCGACCCTAGCAGAGTCTTTCTGCTAGGGTCGAAACATCAGGCCACTAACTATTTTTTTTTTTAAATAAAAAATACAAAACTTTTAAATTATTGGGACAATCTTGAAAACAAAATTCAAAAATCTGATGCTTACATCATCAGGATTAGTAAACACTCTTACAAGTGTTTGAAAACGTTGTAAACCAGCACCGGTGCAGGTCGATGTCGTAAAGTTGACTTAAAACCCTTCAAAACTTCATAAGAATGATACGCAATCTACCAAGACAAGTGGAGACCATGCTTTTAAAGAGGCCTAATATTTCTGTGTCAATAATATTTGTCACGGTAGGGTTGATTTCTGGTTGCAGTCCAATGCACGAGAACAATGCTAAAACCCATCAGATCCGATGCAAAACAATCATTTATTTAGTATCTCTCACCCGACACAGTCCCCACTCCTTTACTACCAGAGTCAAAATCATTTATTTATTTCTTGCGCTATCAATTTTGACTGGATGACACACCCTAAGCGAATGTCCACGCTTACTCCTGGCTTGTTGAACTTCAAGGTTAAACTTAAATTACTGGAGCCAGTTTATATTTGTTTATCAAAAGACTTATTTACACAACAGAACGACAATGAACTAATTTTTTCTCCTTTTTTTTTGCTCGCATGGTATTGATTCAACGCAGAGCCAGTAATTTCTAACTTCCCAAGGATTGTACGCAGAGAGAAAAGAGACTTTGGGTCTGGTGTGGAGTACATGTAGGCCGTGGCGCTGGCATTTTTAATAATAATTACAGGGGACCATAGTTTTGAATTTCATGAAATAATCATGATCAAGACTAAGGGGAGGAAATGAGAAAATCAATGGCGTTGGAGGATTGGGCAGGAACAATGAATGGCGCCGACCATATTGAAAACTCGCCATAGTTTTTATTCTTTAATAATTTATGACGGAAAACCTAACGACGACGAACTGGTGATACGCATTAGTGTACGCATATATTTTCACCTCCAAAACACTATGATGCAGTAGTATTTCGCTATCAATTCCGAATATGAAAAACAATCTCCCCACTGATTCTGTGGTGTTCAATCATGTTTAACTTTATTACCATTCGGGAACAATAAAATAAAAAGGTGAACAATCCAAACTTTTCCTTTCTTTCGTTTAGGAACATTTGTGTTCCTCACTTCAGTCTGACACTAGAAAATAAAATACCAGGCCAATAAACATAATTCAAAAAGGTATACTTGAAATTGTTTAATAAAAACCAAAACAAGCATTACTCGTACAAACATGTACAAGTATTTTCCTAGCAATTTTTTGCACATTTGTACATTATTTGTGATGTGTCCTGGCCAAGTGATCAAGCTCACTGGACTCAAGCTCTGGTGTTTCTGATCAGCACAGAGTGTCGGTTCGAGTCCCTGTCATGTCCTTAAGCAAGACACTTAAAGCCGCAAGCCCCTGTGTTGTGTTATGCACGTCAAAGAACCCAGCAATATCAACATTTAGAGAAGGGGTTCACCCCGGTGCTTTCTGGTGTTGTCTGCAGATTGCGCCACCGCACCTTGTAAACCATTACATGGTGTTATGTTTTATAATTCAAACTTAGCTACACATACCTTGTAGACAAAAAAAATAGCACTTTTAGACATCCTTGAGTGTAATGAAGTGCTACAAGAACTGTGTATTATTACTATTATTCCATCTGTAATTTTACCTCTTTGTCGAACTGAAACTATGTGTTTTTCCCCCCCCCCCTCCATCTTTATTGCTGAATCATAAATACAAGGTCAAATTTGTTTCAACTTTTTGCCTTAAACTTACTTTACTTCTGTTTTGTTTTCTATTGTTGTTTGTTGTCCCTTCATTCCTTGTAAACTACTGAACCACTGTTTATTGTTTACAAAGATTTTATGTTGTGCTTTAAATTATGTGTATTTGGATGGTTAAGGAATAAGTTGTTCTTAAGCATACAAATAATAACTTACAATATTTTTGTGTGGACCATAATAGCGTGATGCGAAACAAGTAAAATTAATTGTTTTGTTTCTTCATTGCTGTTTTTAATTATCATTGTTTATTTAGGTATTGATACAACAAAATGACATACCGGCAGTCAAAGCTGTAATTGCGCTGCAAAGAAGTTTGCGGTTGAAAGCGCCCTCATGCGGTCAAAAATATGGTCAATTGAAAGAGCTGGCACCTGGCAAGAGCTGCTTGTTAGAAACCACATCTTTGCCGCTCTTTTGCTTTCGGTCACTTTTCTCATGTATACCATATTTTGGTCATAACTTACCATTAATAATTTTTTTATTGTATGGCTCCAACTAAATTAATGTGTGCTTTGATGTATACATAAAGTGAACTTAATTAAATTTGAGTTGAATACAGTAAAAGTACCAAAGTCTGTGACTTGTACTACTACAGCCCTTTTTATATCAGGTATGCCGATACTAAAAGTACATTCTCGATAAATTGTGAACATAATTTTTATTACCTTTTAAAGTATGGATTCCATTTCACAATTAGTTTTCTAGTTCAAGTTTATGCGCAATGTGTTCTTTTAAGAATAAGCCACCGCAATGACTTGCGCATAAAAGTAAAACCCATGTAAAATGCTTCACATTTACAGATTTCCGGATTTGTTTGTTTCCAATAAAACTTTCAAGACATCAAAATTATTCACTGAATTTCTTTCAAATGTGTTTATTAATTGTATTAAAGTTAATACTTTATTGATTTGTGTGGTTCTATTTATTTCATTGTTTATTGTTTATTTATTTATATATTTACTTATTTGTAAAATGAGAAAAAAAGTTCAAAAGGTTACATTATGAAGTAGAATTTTCTTAACGGCAGTTTAGTAAACCCCAAAATAGCTCAGCCCATTCTTTAAAATTTTCTGCACAAAACAAAGAGGAAAAAATACAACAATTTCCATGTTCAAAACTTAAAGTTATCAGAAAGAAATTTTCCAGTTTGCAGCGCCCAAAAAATGACTCATCCAGTTTATCAAACCATGTGGTTTTCTGATTTACTGAGTAGTGCAAATCATTGTCCACTCATCAATCGAAACGACGAACACTGAGAAACGCTTTCCCAATAACCAAGACCCAAGTATATGATATTGTTAACGGTGCAACTCGTGGCAAGAGCTGGACGAGACAATGCTGAATAGCCGCCTGTCTTCAGCTCGCTGATACATAATTATTCAAATGAGCATGTTAAGTGGGGATTCAATGTTTGTCATCACCATTGCCATTAGGTACCCCTGGCAGTGGTTGTTCATTCATACGTGCACACGTAGGTGCAATCAAATAACTGTACCTATTACAACCCCAATAGAGACACACACACACGCACGCACACATCCCTCCTTCCCCCACTCAAGCCTCCTCATATTCACTCCTCCATGCAACAATGGAGTTATTAGCATTATTAAAAAAATAATAATAATAAAATGATAACACATGAACATACACAGTATTCCAATAACCACCACAGATATGCAAATTTTGTTCTAGAGGGTAAGGGTCGACTGGTAACTACTGTGTAGATTCACTCGTTCCCGTCCCTTGTCCCTCGCCGTGCCTCGTTAGCTTTCCCCGAGTCGACAAAGTCTGAGCCTAAACACCATATTGCATGCAAACAACTCCATCAGCCAAAGAAAAAAAAAGTAGTTTACTGCACAGTAGTGGCCATATTGGAAAAAACTTGCCACAAACTACACACTCCATCTCCTTTCGGTGCCTTGTTGGCGACCCAACCGCCTGAAAACTGCCCCAATTGTACCCCGCGGACTCACCCCACCCTGGCTAGTCTCCAAAGCCACTCTTCACACTCCTTTTCTAGTGTTTTGGGACAGATTTCTTTGAGATGTCAAGTGCAACTTTGTTCTGTAGTCACTCCTATCAAACATGGCTGCCTGGTTGTCAAACAGCCAAAAAACACCTGCTCCGATTCAACTCGTAAATTCTGCCCATTAAAATGGACTAAACTCCCCTAAAAAAAACTCCAAGTTATTTTACATGTCTCCCCTGTTCACTGGAATGCTTCAGAGTTAAAAATAATGCAGGTACTTTGTCTCAAAACCTTATCAAAAGCTACTGGTACTTTTCCCTTACTCCGCAAACAACATTGACAAAAAGACACACACGCCCATCAAGCATAGTTCACTTTTCGTACGCACAATAATCACACCGTGTGGACTTTAAAAAGAGAAGAAAAAAAAAAAAAAATGCTGTCAACATCCAAACAACTTAACTTCAGCAGAATATTGTAATATTAGCCTACCTCCTTAATCTTCCACTCTTGCCTGAACCACAGCAGGAATCAGCCAGCATATATTCCCTGAGCAACTCCACGGAAGTGAGGAGATACGAGATGTTACAATTTCTTTCTCCCCAAGAATGAACAAATCCCGAGTTAAGTTTCCAGTCCGCCGCGCTATACGTCAGCACTAGTGCTACTACGTGTACTGCTTTGCCGTGCAGAGTGGCACTAGTATAATGTCTTTCCCATTGGCCAACTTTCATTGGCTTTTCTTTATGAGGCTGCAGGCCCACTCAACAAAGACGCAGCGCTATTTACTATGCACAACATCTGCGTAATAATAAAACAACCCCATAGTCAAAGAATTGCTGAGATAATAAACTTAATAGGAATAACTGAGCCGGGACTACGGCATTGGGATTACAGGGGTGTCCCTGCTGGTGGCAAGCGGGGAGGGGCAGATGGCATTATTTACGTGACAATCCACGATTTAATTAAATTGCTCATTAGCATAATAATGGTAGGTCCGACTGTTTGCTGACAAAAGTTGATGTCAGAAGTTCTTTTGTTGTTCTGGTGGACAAAGTGTTGTAGTTAAGATGGCTTTGTTCTGTCGTTCCTTTGTTGTTGGACGCAATACATCAAGGGAAAAACTAACTACATTTAGATGCAGAAATATTCCGACCTTTCTGGCATGCTTTATTTTAGACCTGTCACATTTTTCTTGACGATATTTTATTGAGAGGAAAAAAACAATAATATGAATGAAAATAAAAATAAATAAATAAATTTAATTTAGTTAGATTACAAATCAGCATCTGACCATTGGTCCTACAGGAAACCTATACATGTATTGGATCCTTAACGAGCTCAAGGCCTAAATGAAAAAAGAAGTGAAAAAAAAAAAATTTACAAAAAAGGGGGAAATTATACTGCTTATACAACTAAGCAGTTCAACTCATGAAAACGCTGACGATGCATCTTGTAGTCAACCTGGTCAATGGGCTTCAACAAGCTAAACTTTCAATCATACATTATGTACATATAGAGAAAAACCCCTTTGAAGTTGCACGGCACGATTTTCGCCGAAAGAAATTTACAAAAGATAATTTTTCCTGCGAGTCACAAAGTTTGGCAGATGATGCTGTTTCAAAACAACAAACATCGAAAACTTTCACATTATGCTATGAACAATACACAAAAATACATGTAACATGAAAAACATTTTGTGTATGGCTGATTATTTAATGTCAGGATCCCAACAATAACTCATTTATTTATTAATTTATTTTAATTAATTACCACTTTTCATTGGTGGATTTTGTTCATGTAATACCTTGAATGAACTCTTACAACTGTTTTGAATCTATGAAAATAATTATCTAAATTTCAAATCTAAATTTTGGGGTCAAATCAGACCTAGCATCTTTAATCCCTGTGCAAGCACTAGGGCCCAAATTCATGAAAACTGTTTTAAAAGCATAAAATAACGCTTACAAAAGAATTGCTGCTTAGCAAAATATTAAGGGGGCCACCAGTCACAACCATGTAAACTTAATGATATTTTAGCTGGTGACATATTTCTGCTTAGCAAGATTTGTCTGTACTTGGCGAAAACTTGTGCTTACCAGCTTCATCAAATTCCAACTCCCCAAGCCTAGCCTGTAGGTTTTGCAAATTTTGGTTTGGGTGAAAGAGAAAACTGAAATGAAGTTTTCGGCCGGGCAGGTACCTGGCTGTGTAGTACTGTAGGAATGTCACCTTAGTCATCATCAAGGTCGCATCATGTAATTACTCATTTTCATCATATTTCACACCTGGGCCCAATTTCACTGAAATTAATTTGCTTCCAAGAGACAAATTCACAGGATCCCGGTCTCCTAAGAAATTTAGGTTTAAATGCTAATCAGGGTTGTTCTGTGCTTAGTGAATAAAATGTGTGTGCTTGATGAAACTGAGCACTGGGTCTGACTCCATGGCTCTGCTCACAATAAGCAAGAACAATTTGCGCTTATAGTAACAGAAAAATCCCTGCTTAAAATGAGTCTACATTACATGAGACTACAAGGCTTGTACCTCAAAGATTTTTACTGAAACTAAAAATATGTTTCAAGACCAAATCAAAACGAGAGCAAAAATAATCTAAAACAGTATCTATAGTGTAACAATGAAACTGTTTTCATTTGAATTTATAAGCACCAAGCGAAGATTTATCTCAATTGTCTTATGGGTCATACTTTCATATTCAACAGAATAGAAAGTGTTTTATTGGACTCAAATCTTCATTTTAACATACAAAAAATAAACAAAATTAAAAGTGAGGTGAGGAATCATTATCAGATTATTAAACAACATGAGACTTTTGGACTTGTTCTGTCGTTTAATGGCCTGATGCCAAACACACTGGCCTTGTGCCTGCAGTCCAGAGTAAATTTCAAGCCCTGTGCTTAACTCTCTCAAAAGCCTATGTACTGGTATATAATGTGTTTGGGAAAAAGTTTATGTTTTGTTTACTTTAAAAAAAAGAAGTCCTTTTTGTTTACACTGGAACCATAATCATGGGTACCTGCACTTTGTGTTTTTGCTTCGCAACTTTATTATTGCTGGTCCCATAGAGTGTTTTAGGCCAGCAAAGTTTTAACTCAAGTTTGACTAATCTGGGGTTGAACAAAGAAAAATTTACTAGAGCGCGATTTGAACCAACGAACTCCAGTTTAACGTGCCAGCGCTCTACCAACTGAGCTATCTCGCGGTCTCCGTATTTGGTCAGCAATTGTTCGTGGGTACCAAGTTTAATCATTCAGCAGTAGACGAATCTTTTGTTTAAGTCGAGTGGCGCGCTAACTTGCAGACTGTTATTGAATGTATGGAGCAGATGAATGAACAATGCTAATCCATTGTAAACGCTCACACACGTCTTGAAATCGTCATGATCATTTACGAAATACGCTAACATGTACGATTACGCATATTTTTTCTCCAACACAAATTAAGCACAAATGCGTGCTTACCTCGTAAACAGCTTTAATCATGTTTGCGAAATTGCGCCTTGATCTGGGTTAAGACAATTAAACTTTAGTCTCAAGATTGATCAATAAGCCTTGAGAAAATGAGCTCATTTCTACAGTACGTGTGGGTAGAATCAAAGGGGCATAGAAACCTTGAGGCCGCTGAGTTACACTACAGGTGAGTTTTTGAAGACATTCGGCAATGATTCCACAAAACGTCAACCATGCATTTCCCAAGAGAGACATTCTCCGTTTAAATAATTGGTGTTTTTTTTCAAATAATTCAAACAAAAATCTTCCTCGCTGATTGCACCTAGATTCATAAGATCACCTGCATGTAAATGGAGCTGGCATCTCTTGAGCAGGAAGAGCCAGAAATTGTCAGCGCATTGTTCATCATTTAGGTTGAAACTGTATACACATGTACCTGTTCACAAGCGAAAATGTGAAAACTAAAACCCATTTATTTTCCCTTTATGTCAGCATTAAAATTGTTTCTTTGGAAGTGGAATTATCAGACTGCTGGGAATTCTTGCAGGTACATGTATACACACATTGGGAATCCTCAGAGAGTTGGAAAATTGCAGCCCCACTTTATTATTTAATTTAGAATAAAGGCAAACCAAACCTGAAGAGGATCAGGTAATTGTACCAGTTAGCAATCATTTTTACCTTGGGTTGTTTCTTTCTACCTCTCTGTTTTTCGAAGGGTTGTTTTTGGAGAGGGTGGGAGTCGGGAGGGGGGGGGGATTGACAGGAGGACACGGTGTTGCCCTGGTCTTTGCCTAGTTGCTCCTTCAAAGCTTTGCCATAGAGTTTAAGATTTCCTAACGGAAGTGCCCGCTGCAAAATCAAAAACAGCCTCACTGCCCTCTCAAAGATGAAACTCGGAGCACATGTGATGAGAAACATGATTTATATAATCGGTGGCCACCTGACAATCTGTCATCAGTAACATGTTTTATTTCATCAGTGGCCGCTCTTTCATCAGCAAATCAGAGTTGTGGAGAGCAAGTGACTTTTGCCATTTTCTTACTAATAGAATTTGGCAAGTGGCGAGAATTGGTTTTGGGGATTTGCTGCTGAGCATACGGAATGCTATCTGTATACAATTTGTGGAGGCCGGCGACAATACAAAGGTGGGCCGAGCTGCGCAGTGGCGCTCTGCACAATAATGTGTAGCTATACCATGGATGCAAGATGAGATTGAGTAGACAAAATTATTTGACGATTTGACGATAAGGTCAACCTGTCAAGGCTAAACTATTCTGCTTATAATTTTTTAATGAAATCATCCAGTGCGCGGGGCTGTGTGCTGTTTAAAGATTCAAAGGACCTGTTTTGATTTCACTGGCTCTTTAGTCTTTACCTGAGCATCCTGTGCAGGAACTCTTCTCTCTTTGTTAACAACATATAGCATCGTTATTACGTTAGTTCTTGATGTAAAGTAATTATCTTTATTTGATTCAATTTCAAAAGCTGTGAAATTTATTTAAAGTATTTTTATTCGATTCCCGCAGTTGGGAAACAGACTTTGTAAATCCAACCAGTGACAATTTTATGAAAAGTTTTTAACATTCAGGCCAAATACTTGTTTTTGTTTGTTTGCGGTTAGTTGTAAGATCAAGGCGATTTCTCGTTGGTACAAAGAGCACTTCTGAGGAATGCATGTACGTAAATTTCTTTTGAATACTAAATACTTCAAGGGGCACCAAGGCAATGACCAGCTGGGCATTTGGACATGGGCATGGAGGCAAACATACCTGGGGCATGGAGGCAATGACCAGGGGCATGAAGGCAATGACCAGGGACAAAGAGGCAATGACCAGGGGCATGAAGGCAATGACCAGGGACAAAGAGGCAATGACCAGGGCATGGAGGCAATGACCTGAGACATGGAGGCTATGACCTGAGACATGGAGGCTATGACCTGAGACATGGAGGCTATGACCTGAGACATGGAGGCTATGACCTGAGACATGGAGGCAATGAAAAGGGGCATGGAGGCAATGACCTGAGACATGAGACATGGAGGCTATGACCTGAGACATGGAGGCAATGAAAAAGGGCATGGAGGCAACGATCAGGGGTATGGACAGCTACCTAAGTTTACAACAGCAACATAATTTAAGGAAAATATTGTGAACATTTGTCGTTTCTGGAATACCGGAATAAGCACAAAGTTAAAGGAGAAATAATGAACCAAACAACAATTAGGTTGACAGTATACCATAGCTTTATGAGTAAACGAAACACAGAATAAGTATTATTAAATATTATTAAATATTCTTGAGCAAAATTGAGGCACAATGGCAAATATTTACCGGTGTTTTCATTAGTCAAGCTGCTAGTCTGTTTTCTGGACTGCCGACCCTCGGAGTGATCATCTGGCACCTGCATATGAATAGAGAGAAACTGTTAATTCCCTCATTAGACTAATAAAAACTTCCATTCCCTTAAAGTAACAAAGATGAAATTTCAAGTAAACTTGAAGAACGCCCGCCTGGTACTTTGTTGCTGTAAAGGCAAGGCATTTTTTTCCTTTAGTAAAGGACAACACTATGAAGGAAATTTGAACTGGAACATCTCAAAGGGCATCAAGGCAACTAGCCCTTCAGGTGCATCAAGGTTATTTTTTCCGTGACTAGCCAGCAGAACCAGTTACAGAACCAGTTGTAGCTTGTTATTTCATTAGTCCACCAGCTTTTCACTAGTCCGTATTATTTTTTAGAAATTAGGGCTTCTTTTCAACACTGAACTAGCCAGCCTGACCACTTGGAGTGAACTTTGACTGGTTCTGTGGGTTTTAACTGGCATTTGGCCAACAGACCAATGTTAAGGGAGATGGCTGCATGCATGCGCCCAGCAACTATTGGTGGGCAAACGCCATGTTGTGCACATGGCAGACGCACAAACGTGTTTGCGACCATCAACCTATACAAAAAGATACGTTATTCTCTCATTTTGCCCACTAGTAGTAATAAAGCCCATGCGTAATGTGCAATTAACAAATTGCATGAAAAAGGGCAATTGCCTAATGGAAAAGTGGAATAATTGTTCCGGCCAATGACTTGAAACTTGAAATGTCTTTAACTTGTTGTTCAAAAGAAATTACAAACAAAGGAGGTTTTTTTTCAACCAAATCATCACCACATTCTGAAGAGGCACTGTCAACAATATTCCAACAGCTTGTTGAAATTTAAATTACCAAAAAGAGCAAGCCAAAATCACTCAAATAACCTTCAGCAAGTAACTGCTCCTGAACAAATAAACTTTGCAGCCCTATTACAGACACACATTTTAAAATGTCACAAAGAAACCCAATAACTATCTTTGCTGTCAACTTTCCTGTGCAACAACTTTGTTGCCTTTTTCCTCATATTAATTTGCAAACAAAGAAGTTTTCTTTCTAAGCCTGAACCTGGTCAGGCCATTAGTAAATTGAAACCCCCAACACCTGTGCTGGGGGTGAAAACCACGTTATTATTATGTATGAGGCCTTATAGGCTTAGGACTCACTCCTCACCAATCAGACTATTCAATGAGGCAATTTTGCAACAACAAAGGTCACATCAAACTTCATTCATAAATTCTGCTGAAGGTAGCTGTTCTTGCACCAGAGGGTGACACAAGACAAAGTACACTAACTGATTGACTATAGTGGTCACTTTACAACTAACCAAGTACAAAAGACTGCATGAGCTTTCATAGGTACAACTGCTTACTGTTCAAATGAAAGGAGCAATTTTCCATATTTAAAAAAAGTTAACTTGGGGTAGAGTAAAGAGTGAGCCAAAGTTTTACTGAAAAGTTTCAGTGTGACTATAGCCTATGTTCACAGCATAAAATATGGAAGCCCTTTAAAAAACATCTATGCCAGTAAACTTTTAAAAAGGTATTTCAACAAAAGTATACACACTACACTAACTTTAACCTAGATATTGCTACCCAACTTTGTTATGATCAGACAATCAAAGGGACCATTTTCAATCAAAAAGATCTCGTACCTTAATTCTGTCAAAAATTTCATTCTAACAAGCATTAACCCTAACCCCCATTAAGGCCTCTCTACAAAGCCTGCCAAATACAACAGAATGCAACACAGTTGAAATGAGAACCATGCCAAATGCAACAGAATGCAACAAGGGATATTGTTGCATTGTGCAGGCATGCTGTTTGGGAAAGGACTGAGCAATGGTGTTTGCCCTGCTAAATGCAACAGTATGCACATAAGTGTAATGTTTACTGTTATTATACAGTCTTTTGAATATGATTTGAATTATGATTCTTACCTAATATTACATCATACATGTACTTTTCAATACTTTTCCCATAAAAAATATTTTGAAATACCCATTATAAGTTGTTCAGATACAATAGAAGCACCCAAACCTATATGAAGTCACTTCACTGCTGAATGCAACAAATTCAGTCCAAAAATGACATCTGAGTTGACTGCCAAATGCAACAGATCACAACAACTATTGCCATTTGGTGCATATTGTTGCATTTAGCATGGTTAGGGTTAAAGAAAGCATAAGGACATAGGCCTACATACCACATAAAGAACTGAGAAACAGAACTTGGACTGATCTGATCATGAATGTGCCCTTCCAAAACACCAAGAAAATCAATAAGTAGTCCCACTGGAATAAGAAGAGCTACCAACCCTAATCTGGACTCATTGAACCAATGATGAAAATAAAAAACCCAGCACATGTCGCCTGTGCCCATCCGTGGCCTGTACACAACTTACTACACAAAGAAACTTTCGGACAATCCAGGCAAACTTTCCTGGAGGGGACAAAGGAAGTCTTGGCAACATCTGGCATGCGTGTGAACTGGGTTCATGATCAGACAGGTCCCATGTGATTAGACTTCCATGTACCTTCTGTTGCAGTTCAGTTAAGATACATGTAGTATAAACTTTACCACAACAAAATTAAACTTAATATGGCCGACAGGATCAAACTTTTCATGTAGTGTTGGATGGACAACTGAGCAAACAGAGAATGTGTATACTGTACTTGTACGGTCAACTTCAACATGATAATTACTATAAACTACAGACAAGTTCTGCTTTTTGGAACCCCCACCACCCTGAACTCTTTATTATCCCTGTATGTATTATTGATTGGCTGAGTGGAAATAAAGGATTGAATTGAAAGTGTTGAACTGAAATGCACTGTGCAACATAAAAAGAAAAAGACTTACATAAGCATCAGACATGCAAATTTATAGTTGTAAATAAAAAGGAAATGGCCAAAAGAGACTGAATTTTGAGTCTTCTATGACTTTCTTATTAAAGAAAGGAGAGAAAATCCACTGAACAGATGAAAAGTTGAATGCCTGAAATGATTAATGTTATCCAATTTAAAATATTGCTTAATTCACAAAGTGGTACGAATACGGAGGTGTAATTTACAAGGCATAAATTCATGATTTGAATTAAGTATCTGGTAGTCTATAAAATTAATAAAAATTTCACTGAAGACTTGCACTTTAATTATCAACTTGTTCATGATGAGTAGACAGAATTAGAAAACAATTGTGGAGTACATCCATGTTTAGTGAAGAACTGTACAAATCTGTGAATTTCTTCGGAACAATCAGAACTGCCATGAGAATTCAATTGAGCGAGGAATTACTTTTCAACAATACTTTGAAACGTGTGTGTATTTAATGTAAACAGCGACTATCCCAATGACAAGGTTTTTATTTCAATTCATTAATGAAATTGCCTTACACAGGCCTGTCAATAATCACACTCAAAAGCGCACCATATGTCTCCAGAGCTGTTCAGTGCAAAACTTGCAAACTGTATGCCTACGCACTCTGATGATAATTCACTTTTTGTCCGTGTTTGGGATTCGCAAGTTTTTCTTTTATTCACACAAAACATTATGAAACAACACAGATGGTTTGGGAATAATATCGCTAGCTCGATCAATAATCAACTTTGTCAAAGAAGATGACAGTGGAGATATGGACCGTACCATTCTCGTAGGGGGAGGTTTCTTTCATGTTTGGTGAAAGATGTTCAAAATAAAGTTACGCATTTGGGGAGGCATGACTAGGGTGAAGAGCAGGGCTATGGAAGTAATTGCCTCCACTGTAAGTTCAAGGTAACAAGGTCGGTATCAGGATGTAGATGATGTACAATCATGATGTACATTGCTGCCTATCGAGAAAAAAATGTTTAGTCTTCGCTTCCATGGACTGTGCAGCTTTAATATTGTCTTCGATTTATGTGCCTTTTTTTACTGCTCTTTTTCAAAATTTTGATTTTTTTTTTCTTTTTCTTAAGAACCACTGTTTACTTTTCATTAGCCCCTGGCCGCATTAGAAAATAGTGTTTTTAACAACATCAAACCTTAAATACATACTAATCATAATAACAACAGTAGAATATTACATGTTTCTGTATTTTGTAGTCTGCCAAAATAATATTGACAGTTCCACAATACTTTTGGAAAGTGGAAATCATTTAAAATAATTGTGTGCATTGATTGCAATTATTGTTAATCTGCTCACTTAGAGAAATTACACAAACATGTACAAGTTTATTCAGGCAATATTAAAGATTACTAATAAACTTTCATGTGCTTTTCTTGTCATGTATGTAGTGTAATTTTTTTTTTTTTTTAACATGGAAATTTCATTTGTTTTTGTGAAACTTTATTCTTATAGTTTCATATTCATATTTCTGTTCTAAATTGAGTGAGCATGACTGCGCTTACACTGTTCATAGTTATGTCTAACATTGCATATTCGTGTCTTAACTTTTGATGACCAGTATAAAACAAAACGAGGAAACTGCCTCCACCCAAAACTTCATTTTAGAAAACAAAACAAATTTATGGCATTATATATTTAAAAAAAAAGGAAATTATCGGTGAGAAAGGTTGTAAGTGAGCCCTGAGGGATAAACTCCATGGACGCCATGAAATCTTGGCATCGAGTCACCTCCGAAATGTTCTCAAATAGGTAGGCCCTATCATTCAGCGTTTAAGTGTCCTGGTCCCTTTGTGAACAAATTTCAAGCCCTGGCACATCAATCGGTTAATTCTTAACACGGCTGTTAAAAATTCCGATCTTGTGGACCTTTCTTGTGGCCTATATGTACCCTCTGGATAAATCCTTTACCCAACGCCCATCGTCTCATCCTTCCCCAGCAAGATGTCCCATTGTCAAGCCTAGTTGAGTGGAGCGAAGGACTGAAGGACGCCACTCTCTGTAGGCAGTGCAATTTCCTGTACGCACACACTGAGTGGGTCTCCACCACAGCCAGCAGATTAAGAACAAAAGCCGACTGCAAATTGCAAGGGATTCTGGGCTTTGTTATTGACTAAGATGTGGTGATGGAGCGATTTGGTGCACGGCAGCGCATCACATAGTCAAACAATGCAGCTCTAATTACATGTAGAATTTAATGAACTTTGAGTACACAAGTGGTGCCTTCCAAGTTCTTGTTTTAGAGCGTACACAGCGTCAATGTTTTATCGAAAGGAGACATTATTTTCCCATCTCTAATTCTAAGTAAACACACAACTACAATAAAATCTGAGACAGTTTCATCAAATGCAGTAAGACAAGCAAGAAAAAAAAACACCCCTTCGTCAGATGTATTGTCCACCTTCGTCATACACCTGGCCATATTTGTTTGCTGGTTTGTTTGGATCTTCTAACACAGGGCTATTTCCATTGGACAAATTAAAATTAGACACTGATGGTTCAGGGGAAAAAATTTCCAGATATTTCAGTGAAAACATTTCAGACAGAAATATTTCTAAAAAACTAAGTACATACAATTTATCATTAAGCTTTCAGAGTGAAAATAATTAATGAACATGTATCTTAACAGGTACAAGTATTATGAAAAAAAAACACACACAAAAATTTCCATCACAATGGCAATAACGTGACAAGTGAACACTGGTCATTTTCACAGGAATTTCAACCTTTTTTCCAACAACATTTAAGGAAAATAATTCCAGTCTGAAACTGAACTACATGTACATGTTTTTACTGAACTTTCTATTATGTGTACATTTGGGCTCAGGTGGTTTGTCATTGTTGCATGTTTGTAATAGAGTTAATTGACTGTCTATTAATCCAAGTTTTCATTGCATAGTGGAAGATTTAATCTTAAAATGTGTTGAAAAAAATTTCTCTCCAAACAAAGGTGCCGTCCAACCATTTAAAAAAAAACTCCATAGTGTTAGAAAAACATTGTTTTGTTACTTTGGTAGTTTATTGTAATGACTTTGACATTTAAAATTATACAGTATAAGTCAATTTAAAATGCAATCCCTAAAAAGATCCCAAGTAGAGTTAAGAGTCATAAAACAACAAAATGCAACTTAGGAGAACGCAAAATGTGGACAGAAATCGAATTAAGAAAAGCAGCAAGAGATAAAACCAAATTGATGAAACAAATAAATTCCTCATCAAAAGTATTTCCCATTCGTAGTTAATGCATATTGTAAGTTATTCAAAATGATTTATGAAATTCTAAAAAAGGAACTTTTAATTGGCTATAATACATGTACGTATGTAAATAAGCGAAATACTTTCTGACTAGCATTTGTTAATAAACCTTTTAATTTTCAATTTGTTTTTTATAGCTGGCAATACAAAAAAACACATTACTTTTGTGCCAGGCTAAGTAACATCCTCCACAAAAGAATTTTTTGTTCAATCAAAATTAATATCTTGTTCAATGAACCTCCATTGCAGATTGATTTTCTTTTTTCAAATCAATGTAACCTTGAACAACAATACCCTTTCATCAATCCAATTACACTTATCTTCCTACAAACCGTCTTTTTATTTACATGAGTTTTCATCTACATAATACATTTACAACACGAAAGACTGTCATCAAGGCAGCTGAGTGCCCTAACTATTTCTCACCAACAGAGGGGGCTATCTACTTAAGCTGACTCGAGGAAATGTAAGACAAGGGCCTTATTATTTGAACAGAATAATGTTGAGTAGTAAGCCTCAAAGGCAAGTGGCTAAAGTTAATTTATTATAGAAAGTCAGGAAGGATTGCTACTTCAATATGATTGGAGATCCCTCAGAAACCAATTCAAAGTATAGCCTGAGACTTTTCCTACACTTTTTGTCCCTGTCCACAACATCAACATGACTAAACATTTTCCCCAGTTTCCAAGTGACCAATCTCAAACTGATTGTGGGTCATAATTGTCAATTGTCATCAATTTTTTTAAGCTTTTGGCTCCATTTTTTTCTCCTCCTGTTTACACTACACTCACCATGACTACTAGAGCATGACATGCATATTATTATTGTGCACTCCGTGGGAGATGCATGCACTTTTGTCTGTTAATACTTTTTTAGAAATGTTTCCTTTCTTTGTGGTTTACATGTACTTCAGAAATGTTGATGACATTGTGTTACTCTGTGCATGTCGGTGTGTTTTGGTGGGAATACTAAAATACATTAGAGGAATAAAACACACTGAATAATTGCATTTGGGATAAAGAATACAACCAGCCTGATAGAACATCATTAAAACAAATGGGTTGTAACCATTTCCAACCTGGCGCACAATGGACAGTCAAAACTAATAGCACGCAAACATACAAACAAATATTGGCGAAAAAAGCAAGACTTTTCAGGTACAGTTCTTTTGTGGTACAAACATAAAATTTTATTTATCTATTAATTTTTGTGTAATATTACCTTTCGGTGGATAACAGGGCTGTTCGACTTGGACCGTAGACTCCGACGTGGGGAATTATTGACGTCTAAGCCCTCTAGGTGTCGACTACGAGGCCGTGCGTTTTCCTCTCCATTCATGATTGAACTGCGACCTTTAAAGTTAAAAGTTACAAACAAAACAGATATCACATTTACCACTACTTTCAAACGGTCTTGCAAGTTAAACATAAACTATAATCCTTCGTACTGGTTAAAATTTACCCAAACCCAGCCCCACTAATTGCATCGATGTTAGAACACCATGTAGACTCTACTTTTTATAAACCATAGTTTGTACATCTAAAGATAGATTTGCAACCTATTTTTAATTGATCCCCATACAGCTAGAAAAAACATCCACTTATGGTAAACTTTGGTAAGCAAGAGTACTTTTGTACGGGGTGCTAACTGCTAATACATTTTTTGTTACATGGCCAAACATGTCGAATATTTACGTTGACATAAATAGACCTTAATTTTGCAGGGCTGAACATCTATTCAATCGTTCCTTCAGCTACAAATACAGGATTTGAACTGCCTCTAGCTACAGGGCTAGCATGGCAAGAATCTCACCCAAGTGATAAGCCTGTAAATTTGCTTAATCACATCTCGGTGAAGTTCTGAGAGTAGTGTTTTATACACATTGTGTCTAAGGGCAAAAAAACCAAAATAATGTTTAAAACATTAAGTCGTCTTCAACGAATTAAACTGCAAATCTTGTTGATAATGTAAAGTAAACAAAGACATGAAGTTTTCACTATCACTGTTGCATCCCAGGCCAGTGTCCTATCCTGTCTTTCATGTAAAAACAAGGAAACACAAAATATTGAACTTAAATCCGTCTCAAGCTTTCCGACAATGTATAATATGCAAAGAAGTACATCATGTACATGTACTGTGTAGTGATGAATCACAGGTACCCTTCTCTACGTATGTACGTAAGTATGCATACAGGGTTAAAAGGCATCCCACAACTATGCAGACTAGCAAAATTGAATTTATTCACTTTCTATTTACATACTCCAAATTCCAAAAATACTATAGTTTGATGTTTATTTGATTTGCATAAATAACTTTTGATGCAGTGTGTAGTCAGTGCCAAGTTTTCAGCACAGTGTGCACTACATTGTATGTGGTGCTTTGAGAACAATTAATAAAAGTACATCCTTGTTGTGAATTTTCGTTTTCTAGACTTTGACTCTTCACAAAAACTTGTGAATTAAAACGAAAAACCTACATGCATGAAGCTTCAAACTGTCTACATAGCATAGTATAAAGTATTACTGCAACATTTTAGTCTAAATACATATGGTGATGACCTCATTAGAAAACTACAATGAACGTGTTCATCCGATGTAAACGTGCAGATTTTATGAGACGAACTATATGATGAAATAAAATGTTGCATAATTCTTACATAAACTTGTTCAAGTTCACGACACAAACTGATTGATTTAGAGGATATATGAATCCTCCACAGAGATTGTGAATCCCCGTACTACCGCATTTGGTTAAAAACATTTTGATACCAAAAATTTCACTGAATTTCATCAAACCTTTTCTTTGTTTTTCTTGTAAGTACACACTTTACCTGCTTTGACACGTCTCCCTGTTTTAAAACTTACAGTTTATTTCCTGATATGATTAAACTGAACAAAGTCATTCTTTGTAATAACAAGGCCGTGTGGACATGTGCAAGAATAAGAATACAAGTTAATCCACCATTATCAATGGCCAGCTAACTTCCTGGTGTACACACTGGTACTTAATAATCAGGACAGAGGAATGGTATTTTAGTACATTGTTTATTATTTCCATTTAATCAGCATCATTTCAAGGTACAAAGCATCATCCTCCAAAGCCATGGACTTTTAAGTAAATCTTGATTCGTAAAAAAAAGGCATAGTGTGGAAGTTATTTCAACGTGTAGACCAGACCATCTAGGAAAAAATTGCTCATCATTTATTGACAATTGTTTTGTTGTGTATGAACAGGTCGTTGAATGTTGAATAAAAGAAAGAGAAAAAACCTTAATTATAGGCATACTGTAGTTACAAGTTTGACTTAGGTTAGTGATTGACAAGATTATGGTGATTGTATGAAAAACTTGGCCGGTACCTTCTTGTGGTATTTATGGAGGTCTGCATTTCTATCTTCATGTTGCAGTTCAAGAAAACAGTTTTCAAGTACAAATGGTTTACAAATAAATTACGATCATCTATTCACTGCTACATGTAGTACATTTGAGTTTTCTTAGATTTTGAAGTTTTTTTCAACATTACTCGACACTGAAAGCTCACCTGTCACTGTTCTGCTATTATTATTAAAACTTCTACACAGACCTAGAGAAATTCTCAAATTGTCAAGTTTTCTGTTAGATTTAGTTTTGCATACTACATTGCAGCTGGTCGCAAGACAAAACATTTTTTTGAAAAGTGCCAAAAAACTATTTTTGTCCCAGTGGTTTGAAGTGCTCTTTGTTCATACCCTGTAAGATCTTTTGAATGGACTTCTGACCCCCCCCCCCACAAAAAAAAGTTAGTGTTGGTTTGTGGCCTTATACGACGCCAGGTGTTCTCAATAACAATAGCGATTCATTGATAAAAATGGGGTTGCTGGCCATGCACCAGTGTTGCTATACAGTACAAAGAAGTCAACAACATAGAAGCAAATGCTTGCGGTTCATCTTTGGTAAAATTGGTTTAGTAATCCTATCAGAAACTACCCAACTTTCGCAAGCACAACCACCAAAATTGTTTGCAACGTTTGTGTCTACGCATAGCTGAAGTTGTTTAACTTGTTAGTGCTGTACACCCAGTCCCAGTACGGACTGAACATTTATAACAAATTGCAAGGCAAACTGGACAAACAAATTCACAACATTCTTGCAGGGATAAAGAAAAAGTTTGGCAATTCTTTAGAGGGACATAACATTTAGACACATAATCATTGGTTTGATGTGGGGCTGAAATATAACAAAGACAACGACAGGACAGTTAAGTGGGTATTTGTGATATTTGTGACAAGGCGAAGTTGACATAATAGCCTGGTTTATTAGTTATTCAAACCATTTAATACATTCCAAATGTTGGAACACCCCTATGGGCATTAATGGTTTGGTCTAAACTGTGTAACATGTTTAAGCAGTTGACAACAGAACTCAACGGTAAAAAAAAAATAAGGGCGACCAAACATAACCCAAAGTTTGCCACGAACGAAAAGTTTGTAGATTACAAAACTGTGGTCAAAATGACACACATATATAACGTATGATTCACAGGCAACACAAATGTGGTAATTATATGTCGTCGAACAAAACTGAAAGTGAATTGTTTCCTCTTTAAAAAGTGAAGTCCGAGACAAGTTACGACACCACACAGACTGTGGGCACCGCCAACTTTTCTGCCACATGACCTATACTAAAACTAAATCTCACATTAACTTCCCTCACGCGTTCGTTTACTTCAGCGTTCAAACTCCAACAATACCTCCCAAAACTCCGTGGGAAGTTACAAAAAGTTACTGTATTTGACAACAACAGCATAACTTACCCTTACAGGACTGTCAGATAACGTATTCCTGGATTTTAGAGCGAAATTTTCAACGTAAGGAAGCCAGTTCGTCCAACTCCTCGTGTAATCATTTGCATGCTGGTGACCTTCGCTACGAGTCGAGTTAGTTGTACACACTGCATGTATACATCACACACACTGCAGAAACTTTTCTGCACACAAAACGTATCCCATATTATTAATGGAAGTTTACTGCGCACGCTCACACCAATTATACTCAAACTTCTTTGTGGCGACTTCGCAAGTCTGTTGTTGCGGGTAAGACTAGAAACTGAAACTTTTTTCGAACTTTGGAATTTGGTTCTATGGTTGTATGTTTCTGTGTGTGTGGTGTTTTTTTTTTTTTTTAGTTTCAACATGGGCCAGGCCTTTGTCATAAGAATGTGAATGAAAGAGGAAGACCCTTTAAAAAAAAATAAAAATATGTGAGTTTTTCCCCCCAATTTAAAGTCATGTGTGATTGGAATTGTAAAATGAGACTGGAACAACAAGCGTTCCTAAAGTAAACCTTGAACATTCAAATGTGAACAATGTAAAATCTACCAACAAATATAAAACCAGGTATCATAAATAATACAAACCCATTTACTTTGAGAGACAAGAAAGTTTTGGGTTGTAAGACAAAACAAAAAAGGGTTTACTTCATAATGTTTCATTTTTGCTACCAATACATCATGTAATTATGTTAAGTTATAACAGTTTGGTTCGTTTATCTATCTGTGGGGTCTGAGGAGAAATAATTGCTTGTTAATATTAACATTTGTTATTATTTTATTTGTGTTGTTTTATTTAATTATTGTTTTATTTATTTATTTATTTATTCTAATTCGTTTATTTATATCTGTATTTATATATTTTTTTAGATTAAAGTGCTTTTTTAGCAATTCCCCATTCCCCCTGTGGTGATCTTATTTATTTATTACTTACTTACTTAATTTATTTATTTATATTGATTGATTTATTGATTTTTCTTATCTATTTATGTATTTATTTATTTACTATTTTTGTTATTATTAACATGTTTATTTATTCATTATTGTTAATATTTGTATTTATTTTTATTATTGTTTTTCTAGGGGGGTTAGGGACAAGTTTTTTACCAACACAGAAATTCGGATAGAAGAGCTGTAACCCACCCAATATTTGATCTCCTTTCCTATAGCTTTTATTGCTTGTTGTAAAACTTATAAGGCAGTTTTAGAGTGAAGGTGGTAGCTAGTTGAATTTTATGAAAAGAAAGGAAATCATATAAAACAAAATCATATGCTACACCAAACGCCGACTCAAAATGAACTTAAGAAATCTTTTGGTTTATTATTACCAAATTGACAGATATGTCAAAGTTGATTTTAAAAAATAGCATTTGAGAAAAGACCTACAATGGATAACGGGACTTTGCAAATTAACATATTTGCTTATCGAGTCTAGCCCTTGATACATGTCCAGTGGTGTTTTCGTGACGTACACCACAGAGCAAGGACAAAGAAAGCATACATCTCACGGTTGCGTATTCTGTGCACGAGAAAAGTTTGTGCTCAATCCCCAGAAGTAAACTTTCAGCAATGAGTGAAAATAACAAGGTCCCCCACTCAGTGCAAACGATCGATCCAGACCGGTCCAGGACCCCGCTACGATTGCCCCGTGATGTGCTCCAAAGAATCCATGGCTTGTCAACGGAGTAGGAACCCGCGGACATATTAGGAGTTGAAGCCGCTGCGTCGGGTTCGCGATCCGTAAATAGTTGGGATAGTTGGGAGAGCGTAAAGGCCAACTAAACAACTTGAAGTCCGTGACCGTGCTCACTGTTCTGTCCTGCCTGGTTTCACCGTCCGCAGTAACACGTCACGGATCTCACATAAAGAAACTGCCAAGTTGCATCGGCGTGCGCACAGTCGAAAGTAAACTTTGCTGAACTCGGGAGCTAGGTCAAGTCATCGGAAAAGATAGTGATGAATTATTCAGCAGGCCTATGATAAAACCATAAAACAAAATGTGGATTGAGGAGGGGTGGGGTTGGGGTTGGGGTTGGGGTTGGGGTTGGGGTTGGGGTTGGGGAATCTGAGTACATCAGGTTTCGTATCAAACAATATCATCTAAATGCACCGGTTTGGTCCATGGTGTGTATTCCTGATCTGAGTTCTCTGAACTTTTTCCTTGGGTGGGGGGGGGGGGGGGGTCTTCTGCTTTTGAATAAAATAGCCTTAGTAGAAAATACCTGCACAAAGGACTCTCTTTCTTTCTTTTTTTCTGTTGGGTGGGTGGGGGGGGGGGGTAGGGGTTGAAGTAGGTTTCTGAGAGCTTTTAGACTAAGAGGAAGTTAAGATGGTTCAATAATAGACCCTAGAGACTTGTGGTGTATGTTGGGTGGGGGTTGGAAAGGGGGTATGGGAAAGGGGGATGGGGTTAAGCTCAACAACCAGGTCCAGGAATTTGCTGAGGGGGGGGGGGTTGATCAACAACCTGATTCTAGCGCAATGACTTCAGGATAAATTTAGGGTGACAGATCCACAAGGACCACCCTTCCAATAGCATGTGCCCCCCGGCATGTTATCCCCCCTTTTTTTTTATATACCCGCACAAATTAAGCGCCTCAGATATTTTTAGCACTATATAAATCTTTGATTATAACAAACCAACTCTTGCTTTTTCTTTTTTTAAGAGTTGTGTATCATTATTTTTGACGGCGAGTCAATATAAACAGATACTAGGGACGTGATAACACCAAAGTCATGAATCTTAATTTAAATGCACTTCAAATAAGTTTTAACTAATAGCCGATAATGAATAAATAATGTCAACAAATACAAAATATTAACTTAGTGTTTGTGTGAAGAAACTTTCAGGAGTTAAAAAACCAATCCCTTACACACAAAATGATATAAAATGTCTTATTATCTTTTATTGGGGAGTCAGATTGGCTCTTCTTACCACACCCTTCACCTCTGTGGACCCAGGTTTGAATCCCACCTCGGACCAAGGCTATGCATGCGGATTGGGTTTTCAGTCCCTACCCTGATCGTGTGGGGATTTCCACCATTTGGGCTTTTTCTCCCAAATCAAAAGTGGACGATTTCTCCTTAATATCATATTCATCATGTTATTAGCACTCTTGTTGTTGAATGTGTAATAAAACACATTTAAAGACATTCTTGTTTTTCCAACAGACACAATCGGCGACCGGAGTCATGTGACTCATAGTGGGTATACAATGTAAATAAACCGAGCATGCAACGCGCAGTGTGCGTGGACAAGCATGGCTGTGTCCGAGTGCTTCCGCCGTTGGTGCAAAAGAAGCCACGCTTTACCACGCACACTGGGCGTGGCTGCTTGGTTTGTTTACATTGTTTACCCACTCCGAGTCACATGACTCCAGTCCCCAAATGTGTCTGTTGTTACCACCAAGGCATATGATTGTAGTTTTAAGTTTGCTGGACCTCATTTATGGAACAATCTCCCTCTTCACATCAAACAAGCTACCACATATTTCCAGACTCTTCTTAAAAGATTTCTGTTCAAGTCATCATACATGTTGTTTTTTTCTTTTTTTATTTATCTGAGCACTTTCTCTTGAAGGTGTTAGGCGTCATATAAATACAGTTGTTAAAATATGCCTCTTTTACTTTTAATGAGTTGTACAGAGCTCAAAATGTTTTTAACACTAACAAAATTAACACTAAAAAGGGCATGGTGATGGTTGAGTGCTGGTCAGTGCAAAAACATCGGATCTCAATTAAGCAAAAACTTTGTACATCCAGGTTGCAAGATACGATGTTTTGACACTTTCAAACTCATGCTTAAACATTAATTCTATTTTTATAGGTACAATGTTTTTGCACTGACACGACAATAATATGTTTACAAATAAACAAATTTTCACTTATTATGTACATGTACATAGTTTATTAATATTTACAATCGATATTCGGTATGTACAAAAAAAAACATATACTTTTATTCAGTGGTCAAAATCATATACTATGAGAAAATGACAAGATTTAATCTACAATGACCATGTGAATCAATATTGAAAGATCTTTACTTGCATACAGTATGGGCAAACAAAGACATCAATATGAGCCATAGAAAAACAGAATGACAAAAAACAACCTCGCTGCTTTGCATAACAACAAACCAACTTAAACAATTGGGGTCATGTGGCTGGTAAAAAGTAAATTGTCGACCTTTTCCCATGATGCACTGCAAAAATTAAACCTCTCAGGGGCAAACTGTAGAGGGCGCACTGTATTATGAATTGCCAGTATTGCCTCCGAAGTATCGTGCCTAAACATTTCCCCACTCATAATAGTATCTTGTACTTCTCGGCTTTTGGGACCCTATTGATGACGAGTCTGCCGTCGTAGCTCAGAGAGGCAAAGAGCCAGGGGTCCACTGTCGACCACTCCGCTGCGTAGACGCTGTCCTCGTGCTCCTCATAGGTGGCGATCAGACCATCTTTGATTGGCTCTTTGGATCTAGAGGAGTACGAGAGAAAATATTCCACTAACTGGTTTTTCACAATCTTTTAGAGAGGGTACATTATGAGTGAATTAAAAAAAAATGAGCTCATTTAAGGCACAGGGACAACATGAGTAATTGTCAAAGACTAATATCCACACCTTGTGTCACCAAACATAAAATATCAAACCTGTGAAAGCTCGGTCATCGGAGTCTTGAGAATATAGTGGGGAAAAAAATCAGTATACATTTGTACTGTTTTCAAGCGTCAGGTTTTGGACTTGCGAGATCAAAACTAGTTATTCTACGTATTTCTAAAAGACTATAGCATTTTAGGCAAAAATATTTCAAGGACAATTTTCAATCATTACCATTTTTATATCATGTCAATTATGTCCAAATCTGTGAACAAAAATGAGCAGATTCAATGACACATTCCTTTTCTCATTTTGCAACTGCCTCCTTGTCTGCCCAGCATCATTGCTCCATTGTCCTACTATTGACCCCTTGCACAATGCGGAACCCATCTCCGCAAAATGCGCGTCTACCATTACTGCCAATTTGGGAGTCAATTCCTTTGTGTAGATTTTGACTCCCCAAAATGGCTGACAGAATAGGCTGGTTTAAGTGCACTTCGCGATGTGCAGGAGGTCAATACTGACTGTTTTTACCTCAGTGATATTTGAAAGCACATTGATCCGTTAATTGAAATAATAATTGCATCAGGTATAAAGATGATTACGTTGGAGGAGGGGGGGAGGGGGTTGTACCCTTACACCGATGTGTGATAAACACTGTACAGGGCTCAAACTTGACACTGTGATTTTAGCAATGGGCCAGTAAACTTACGACCAGACAAGTCTGGCGGTCTTGTGTTTTTTAATAATAATTTTTAATTGAAACTGATAAATACATCTTTCAATTCCGTTGAGTTTTCAAGTATTACCCATCAGAAAAACTAGATAAATCTTCTCCTAATGCATGTTCCAAAAACAGCTCACATGCGAAACTGTGTAGATAGTGTTTTTCTCATTTCGATTCCGGTCTTGAGACAAATTTTCTGGTCCAGTAAAAGTTTTGAGCAACAAGCCCTGCAGTCTTGTGAAATTTTTCCCCCAAATTGAGCCCTGCTGTATACTCAGTGCTTCCAAGTCCCACAGCAAAAGAAAAATCAACAAGCTACTCGGGTGGGATTCGAAGCCATGACCCCTCACAGTCTAGAGCAAATGTAAACTACAGAATTTGATGTGGCAGGATTTGAGCTGGACTATCATAGCTAAGTGGTCTAGCAATTGAGACATCTGGGCCCAATTTCATAGAGTTGCTTAAGTAGTTAAGCACAGCAGCATTATGCTTACCAGATTAAGGTTCCTAGCCAAAATACCATGTTACATGCACACTTTTTAACTGGTATCCTGCAATTTTTGGCTCAGAAGAAAACTGCTAAGCAACATTTCCTTCTTAAGCAGCTCTATAAAATTGGGCCCTGCTCTAGAATGCAGGGTAGTGGGTTGGAATCCCACCCAGGCAACCTGTGTACGTGATCTGACCAAACAGACTTACTTGATCTCCGTCTCTTCCTCTTTGTCACTGTCGTCCTCCTCGTCATCGAGATGACCGAAGGGTTCGGAGGAGATGGATGCTGCATTGGTCAAGATGACCCGACTGTCACTGCTGGAGGTTAGTACCAGTTGATCATGGAACTGGTTGTATCTCACACTCCACACCCTTTAGGAAAGACAGACAAATAAAACAGTTCTGCATTTGATGTGGTTTATTACTTGCTATTTGAAATAAAAAGTTGCATCCCCTTACGGTGAGCCCTCTGCAGCTGCTTCCCAGGTTGTATCGTAAACTTTGGTGTGATCACTGGTTATACGGCAGTTACAGGTTGAACGGCTTCTGACTGGCACCCCTGAGCAAAGGTATTGACTAATCGGGAGACTGCAACATTAGGGCTAGATAGCTCAGTTGGTAGAGGGCCGTCACGTTAATCCGGAGGTTGCAGGTTCTAGTCCCCTAAACTCTAAACTTGTTAAAAAATTGACCTAGCCAGTTTCCATTGTGGTTTGTCACTTTATATGACAAAAACAGCACGACAGGCTTCCTGCCAGATGTACCTTTGACCTTGCATGCCATTTTACAGTGTTTACACGCACACTCATGTGTGTAGTACTAGTCTGGTAGTTATGCCTCATTGCACGTACATGTATATGACCATCCAATGAAACCATTGTGTTTGTCAGCAGAACCAGTGCTGGTCTTTATCCTTACAGATAAAGACAGGGGACCAGTCTAGGCACATACAGGTGTGCACGTTTCCAATGTTTGAACTCAGCAAAGGTAATCTAAGCAAGGGGTCTCTTTACTGAAACTATGGACTTACCAATGAGAATGATCTGTTAGTGTAAGGACGGCCGACTCTGTGTTTCGTACATCCCAAAATTTCACCTTGCAGTCATCACCGCAGCTTGCCAGATAGTACTGCTTGTTGGGGTTGAAGTCCAAGTCACGTACCAACTGACCATGGGCATTCTCTAGAGAGTAGCTTTGCCTAGGTGGGAAACAAACACAGACGAGAAGTGAGCCGAAGTATTACACAAAATTGTAACTCTTTCTCCCGTGTGCAACGTGTACAAAGCTGTCGCTTCCATTGTTTCGGTATCATTTTTTCCTCTAGAATGGCGACGGGTTGACGTCAGCGAGTCTGGTTTAATTCCAGGGTCCAATTTCATGGAGCTGCTTAAAGCGCAAAAAGTAGCGAAGCACAACAAAATCAGGCTTACCAGAAACAAGTTACCAACCAAAATACCATGTCCCATGTACAATTTGCGACTGGTATCCTGTTGATTTTTGCTTACCAGAAAATTGTTGAGAACTTTTCTGCTTAAGCAGCTCTATGAGACTTGACCCAGTTACTTACTTCATTGTTCTTAAGTCCCATCCTCTGATTGTTGTGTCGTTTGCTGTGGCCACCTGTGTGTTGTTATGATGAGGGTTCCAGCGACCTGCTGTGAACTTGGGGTGACCTTTGCTCTCTAGGGCAACTGAGGTCGACAACTGTGCAACGAGAACCCAAAACAAGCATTTAATTTGGGACTTATAATAATAAGAATAGTATACATTTATAAAGCGCCGTGTTTGTCATAAATGACACTCCTGGCTCCAAATTATCAAATTTGGCGAAGTTTGTTAAGCATGATCTATAAGATAATAATAATAATATAACTTATTTGTATAGCGCCTACTGCAGGCCAGTCTCTAAGCGCTTAAACATTCAGTATTTTTCCTGCAAGGTATTTGGGGCAACATTTCTGAAGTATGAGATCTACTCCTTTACATAGCACCATGTAATGGTTTACAAGGTGCTGTGGCGCAATATGCAGTCAATCAAACCAGGAACACCGGGGCGGACCCCTTCTCTTTTTCGATAAGTGCACTGGGTTCTTTAACGTGCGTTACACAACACACGGGGCCAACGGCTTTACGTCCAATCCGAAGGACGAAGCAATAATGGTTAAGTGTCTTGCTTAAGGACACAAGTGTCACGACCGGGATTCGAAGATTCGAACCCACACTCTGCTGATTCGGAAACACCAGAGCTTGAGTCCGGTGCTCTTAACCGCTCGGCCACGACATGCCATAAGATGAAGCAACCATAATACAACACCTTGGAAGGTATACAGGGCTGCTGCCAGACCATGCCAGAAACACTGCGGTGAATCATCCTTAACAATGAGTAGACTGTACTGGGTTCTTTTACATGCATTACACAACCCACAGGACCTAAAGTTTTATATCCCATCAGAAAGACGAAGCAATAATGGTATAGTGTCTTGCTTATGGACACAAGCGTCAAGACCGGGACTTGAACCCACACCCTTTTTTTAAAATTGATAAACATCTGGAGAGAAGACAAGGAAGGAAGTTTCATAGAGCTGCTTAAAGCACAAAAAGTAGCGAAGCACAACACAATCAGGCTTACCAGAAATAGGTTACCTACCAAAATACCATGTCGCATGTACCATTTGCGACTGGCATCCTGCTGATTTTTGCTTACCAGAAAATTGCTTACCACAACCACTACCACAAGTTTCAGTTTTAGATGTGCGAGGGAAAACCCTAGAGAATTATTCCAGGGAAAACCCACGCAATCAGGTAGGGACTGAAAACTCAATCTACATAGTGCCCCAGGCGGGATTTTAAACCGGGGTCCCAGAGGTGAAAGGCCAGGAGAGAAACCACTACAGCAACACAACCACCCCAATTGGTTCTGTACCTTTGCCTCACTGCCACTGGATTCTATGTCCCATTGAGCAAGATGGCTGTCTGAGATGGATACAGCCTTCGTTCCATCACCCTGTGGCTCCCATAAAATACTGCAAAGGAGAAAAGAAAGCAGAACTATTTATATGATTTACATGTTAGTCAAAAAGATACTTAGCATGTAACATCGACCAGGCCTTGCGCTTAGGTTTAGCAGCACGAGCATGTGAACAGCTATGCAAACAAGGTCGTTGATGTTTACAGAGTGATAAGTGTAATGGGCCTAATTTCATAGAGCTGCTTAAGCAGAAAAATGTGCTTAAAAATGTTGTGTTTAGCAAAAATTAGCAGGATACCAGTCAGAAAATGCATGTGACATGGTGTTTTGGCTTGTATTTTGGCTGGTTGTGCTGGTTGTACTTTTGAGGCAGGGTTAAGGGAAGAGGTTTGCGGGAAAGAACTGCTGAAGAGACTAATTTAAAAAATTTCTGCAAAACATGATACCAGTCACAGGAATGGTACATGTGAAATGGTATTTTGGCTGGTAACCTTACTCTGGTAAGCATAATTTCGTTGTGCTTTGCTACTATTTGTGCTTAAGCAGCTCTATGAAAGCAGAAATTGGGCCACGGCCTGATACGTACTTGATCATGTTTCCCATGTCCTGGTTGTCAAATCGACAGAGAACCTCCAGCGATCTTGCGTAAGAGCTGGAATCATCTTGGATTGCAGGGTCCTTGTCTGAAGGGTCAGAGTCCGAGGGGATACGCCAGACAGCGGCTTGAGTCTCGACCTTACTGTTG
Organism: Pisaster brevispinus; assembly: GCA_023634235.1. Lineage (NCBI taxonomy): Eukaryota > Metazoa > Echinodermata > Asteroidea > Forcipulatida > Asteriidae > Pisaster > Pisaster brevispinus. The sequence goes on from JAMKCF010000017.1 coordinate 12,233,270, forward strand.
ACAACTGCGGGAAAAGATATAATCCCATTAGTAGGGGATCGTCCCAAAAGTTGAGCTCGTTCAGGGCGCGAAAGAACGTTTCCGTAGGTATGCACCTAGTGGAGCACCAGAATGTCCTGCTGGACAGCGATGATATTATGCCAAAGTTAAGAGAACATTTGTATACGAGAGAATAATAATAATATATAGTCTTATATAGTGCATGCATCTACCAATAAGATTCTCAAGCATGTCAAGGCGCTTGAACAAACAAACATTTTAAGACAGGTTTTTGAAATTTTTGAATTGTGAGACCGATTTACGTAGCACCTTAAAAGGGTTTACAAAGTGCTGCGATGCACTCAGCAGCCACTGCCAGAAACAGTGGGGCAAATCCCTTCTCTTAGCAAGGGACGTCACAATAAAGTGTCTTGCTTAAGGACACAAGTGTCAAGACCAGGACTAAATCCACACTCTGCTGATTAGAAACACCAGAGCTTGAGTCCAGTTTACTTGAATGCTCGGCCACGACTAACGGTTGAAGATTGCATCAAGTTCCAATGAGTTCATTGTTGCTGGGAAGAAAGTTTAATCATGCATAATTTTAGTTTTGGTGTGAATATGATGATAAGGGAATTAGTGAGATCTACGATGTGTCCTGGTTTTGGGGATGAGGTTAGAGGTGACCGTCATTGTCAACTTAGCTGGAATTGACTCTGTGATTAAACGACTTACTTTTATTGAAGCACGTCGTTAAGATGTTTTTATTAGCTGGGTTAGAGCTGATGTGCCAAATCTCTCCGTCTTTGTGGAGAAACACCGTCTTATTCAGGATGTTATTTTCATCGTCAAAGTCAAGCAGGTGCACCTAAAATGAAATGGGGAAAGCAAGCAGAGACTGCAGTTAACAAAAAGAATGCTTCTCACAACATACCAATGACTTTGTAACTAATCCAATTACAGACCGAACAAGCACTTTTCTGGCAACAATGCCCGTGTGGAAAGTGTTCACAAAACACACAATGCAGCAATGACACATAGTTTGTGTCCTTAAGCAAGATACTTAACCAGTATTGCTTCAGCCTTTGGATGAGACGAAGCCAATGGTCTAATGTGTTGTGTAATGCATGTAAAAGAACCCAGTACACTTATTGTTAAGAGCAGGGGTTTGTCCTATTATTTCTGGCAGGGTCGACATTACATGGTGCTAAATAAAATGGGTCTCCTAACTTTTATCTCTGGATACCTGTTGTAAGAATAATGAGTGGAAATCTGCGCCATGTGTGCCCATCTGTGTTGGATACCGACGCTTTTTAATTGTTTTTATCATTATCCAAAGGACGGAAACTTGTTTACATTTTGTTGTAGGATTTTAACATGTCCGAGTGTTTTCGGGGCAAACGTGTTGGCAGTTGTAATTAGTCAATGCATCAAGGGGTGGAGCTTATTTGATTTCAAATGTTTTCATTCTGACCTGATTCTCATTTTTGAGCGACTGAGTCCCAACAAGGAAGCGGATCACTTCAGACTCGGCTACCTGAGCAGCTAAGGCCCTCGCCTGAAATAGAAAGGGATCAGGTAAAACTTTGTTGAAATATAATTATGAAATTGCAAGACACTTTATAAATACCAGGGTGGGATATATGGTAGGGCTTGGGGAGGGTGGAGGTTTGGCCTAGCTGCCACTGAACTGTGCCATTAAATTGGGCACTGTCGTCATGATCAAAGCAGGCCTGTGTGGCTGTACATGGAATTATGAACTCATAAAGTTCTGCCTGCGGGCGCCCTTCCTCCGTCCGTATCATATCTATGGTCGGAGGGCCTATGCGCAGGCACTGTATCTGGGTGAGAATTCGTAATTCCACGCACAGCCACAGGCCTGCTGTGATCATGGTGACACTGACACAGCCCCTTCGAGACAAATAATAAAATACAATTTTAAAAAGAGATAAAATATAAAACAGGTTTTAGTTTGGCTTTGCCAGGGGTGGGTGGATCTCCTCTTCCACATGACCTCCTTGATTGGACGTAGGATCTAGATCCAACCTGACCCCATATAAACAGGATTTTGACAAAACAAATCCTGAGCCACACATCCTTGTCATTTTGAATCATAGGATAGGTCCCTGTGTGAGGGGAACTTCACAATTTGAGATGGGGAGCTGCATGGAGCTATTGTTGGAACGTGAAATATGCATGGGGATGGGCGCCATTTCAATTTCAGCAAGCTTAATAAGCATGTAAAGCTAATGTTTTGTATATCAATGACAGCAATGGTCATTGAGATTGTCTGCACTGAGTAGTACTGACTGCTGGTCTTATTGTTTGTTGCATCAAATTCAAAAAAGTTACGTACTGAAATGGCGTCCAGCATGTCCAGTGCACATTTTCCACATGTCAGCCCGAGTTCCCGTCTCGAGTGAAAACATATTGAAACGACATGATTGCTCCGAGTCCCATATACTCTTCCTATTTTTTTTTTCTAGATTAAAATAACATGCCGGGCAAACCTACCTGAAACTCGAGCCCGTAAATTACGGGTGCATCGTCTTCCATAATGACTGAGTGACTGGGGATGGGTTAGAGAGAGTGCATCCAGACACTGCACAGTAAATACCACTGATCTACACTACTAACACACACACACACAAGGGGACCACACAAGCCCTGCATAGTAGCAGTAAACAGTCGCTACTTGTTAATTAACATTTTGTCAATGAGGGCGGTATAACCATTTAATGGAGACTATTTTCGATATATTATCTCATTTATTTGTGAGATTGTTTTCTGGACAAGAGCTTGTTCTGCCCCAACTTAACAATCGTCCCAACTATAGTTGGGACTGGTCCCAACTTAAGTGTTAAAGTTGGGGCGTCCCAACTATAGTTGGGATCGCAGGAAACACAGACCAGAGCACCCCCCCCCCATGATTGAGGGAAACAAAAATAAATAGTAGGTTTGAAGGTATTAATACCACTTTATACTAGCTTGAGCACATTTGAGATTAATTACAAATGTTTTTTTCCAAAAAAAGGGAAAGTTAAATGCGTAGGGCCGTAGGTCTACTTTGAGACTGAAAACGTCACCCAGCATGTGGCCGCTATCAGAACCCTCTAAAAAGACAGTAATATTATGGAGGTATACACCATAGAGCATGGAGGGCTACGTCCATGCATAGAGCAAGTAAACACCGAGTTAGCAGTCCATTATTATGAGAGATACTATCATTCAACTAAAAGGCATTTTCTAAACCTCGATCGTCTTGGGCACTGGCTTGCGACCGGCTCTAGCTCCAACCTCAGTTTTGACATGAGTTCGAGAACCGAGTTGACATAAAGAAAATCCTTCACGCCGATCGCATCAGCTTGTGCCATGTTTGTGCGATTGTGCAGGTCAAAGACTTTGACCAAACAATATACTTTTCTATCACATCCATATAACATTATATTTTTTATTTTTTAAATATGCCCATAAATTTCTTGTGATAGTCAATTTGTATCCTATTTGATAAAAATTATAGGCTCAATTGCTGAAACTAAAAATACATACTTTTCAAAACTTTTCTCTCAGTTTATAACTATTCCGGAGTAGGTGCCCTGTAATTAGTTTTTGGGATCCCCCGCCCTAAAAAACAAAAGAAACACCCCCTCCCCCCCCCCAAAAAAAACCCAACAAAACAAAAACCACGGTATTTTTTGGCACGGTTAGTTTAAAACTATACAGCAATTTAAGAAACAAACCGATAAGTTATAATGTCGTTAATTTTTTTTACACACATTCAAATTGTATCAGGACAAACTTGAACTTAATAATGTCAACTTGAGAATTGCGGTTTATATGTTACGGTGCACCCTCAAAATTGTACAAAATTGGTCCATCTACGTCATGCTCAATAGTCTGGTCCCGTATTTTATTTTAAACGACTGCATGCCACACTTGATGCACAGGAAGCCATACCTAGAGTTAAGAGTAAACACACAGCGCGTGACGAAACATTCCAGCTATTGTTCAATATTAATTGTGATATATTTTTGAGCTAATGAAGGAACCTGTTTGAGGGAATTATTGACACACCTAAAAACAGACGTTTGGATACCGGTGTGAGACAAGCAAGCTTCGTTGAGGTCGTCAATAACAGGTATGTGAATCAATTTGAAATTCTAGACATGTGCGTGCTCAATAAAGAACAACATTACAGGACGCCCTCTGTAGTAAATTGTTGACTTGTTGTGGAGCGGCAATTTTCAGTTGATAAAATGAACAATTTGTTGTCAAGAGCGCTAAATATTCACAAACTTTTTGGGGCAAGGACGGGCTGTAAGGACCGTCATAAAGTAACATACCGCCCTTCCCTTGCACACGGATTCTGTATTGTAATTATGCACTTTGTGATGTTTTGGCACAACGGTCCAATGGCGGCTAGCGCCTTTTCTTTGCCGTGCGTTATGTAAAGTTTAGTTCTTTCACTAATGGCATTTGCAACGCTAGTTGCGTCTTTGTCTTCTTTTTAGCCGTGCATTATGTATAGTTAAGTTCTTGTACTTGTGCGGTATAGGTTAATGGTTGCTACTAATTATTTTGGTTCTGAGCGGGGTCTGGCTTTTTCACGAGCCTTGAAGTATGACACGACCTATTCTTGCCACCGTTAAAGTCACATACCGCCCTCACTCATAAAAAACAAACCCCAAAACTTGACATAAACAACATACCGACGCAACCGCCTTGAACTGGCCCATTCATACAGATCTCTATTATACAGTATATAGAAATCAGTGGCCCATAGCGCTATACAGTCTTTACAGGCCCAATATTTTAATTGGATAACTTGCAGTGACGTAAGCTTTCAATTTATGTGTGGTGATTGGTCCGCTCCAAAGTGACGTAGTTAGTCAGCTACAGTTGGCTGTAATGTAGGTCGTCTAGCGCGTCTGTGTTGTGCATGATGTTTTATTCACAATGTACAATGTATACATGTACATGTAGTGTGTGAACACATTTTAAGATTTTTTCAATAAATCATTAAAAAAATCACAATAACTTATTAGGGCCTAGGCTATCTGTGTCAGTGTCTGTAAATAAATTTATGTTTCCGATGGGAAAATGTTGCTAGAAAGTTATTATAAAGAACAGAAATGGACGACAGTTCTTTTCTTGTGCACAAAGCGAACGGAGGTTCAGCTCATTATTAATTAATTATGGGTAAATCCAAGATGGCGGCGCCCGTGGCTGCCGGTAAACACGGAGGGAAGGTCAAAATTAGTAGGGAGTAAAAGCTCCGGCGGCATCAATAACGGCTTGGCAGTGTCTGGGCATAGATGCCAAGAGATTGGTGACGACATTCACGTCCAATCTTTCCCAAATCCGATTGAGAATTTGATAGAGCTCCTTGATATCGGGGCCGATTTTCACGTAATCTCCGTCCGTGTGAATTGAGATGAGAGGTCAAAGGATCATGTCAGGCGCTCAAGGCTGGTATCTTGCGGCAGCGTCACAGCCCAAGTTTTTGCAAACCGAGGTTGACTATTGAAGAAAGCCATAATGCAAAACAAAAACAGATTGTAACAATATACACAAATATTCAAAATTAGTGTTGAATCGTGGGAGGTATTTTATTGAATTGAAAGTTTGCAGAAAATGTTGAATTTGGTCACAACTATGTTCACACTTTAACATTCAGCTGTCCATGCCAATCAGTGCGGCTTGTTTATCAACAACGGAAAGGTCTCTTCACGAGCCTCGAAAAATCCTATTCCTAAGCGTGGCGTTGAAAACAAAACAGCATTCTAGGCCTGAATCTTGTGAGAAGTCCTTAAGAGCCTCCGTGCTGAAATAGTGACGTTAAATCGGCATAGCACCCCCACACGGCTCTGTTTTCCTCACTTAAGTCATTGTTTTTCTCAGTGTGCTACGTGCGTGAAGTTGATGGAATTCCAGGACTAATGTAATTTTGAAAAAAAAATATACAAACAATGTTAACGTTTTCAGACCCCACCCCCACGATGCATACAACACATTATACCGTGTAAAACCGCCATTTCAGTGTTCACGACGATGTAACCACCCATTCTTTTGTTTGTAATGTAAATCACTGTAAATAGTGTTGGAAAATGTGAGCATTTAGCCTTGAGGAATTTCAAATAAACAAAGGAATCACACAGTTTTGGAAAGCCTTTTCTGTTTGATGAATTCAGCTTCAAAAATAGTGACATTCTTGTGTTGAAAAGTGTGTGATCGCGGTCGTCCGTGCGAGCAGAACATAAATGAGCGTTCCTTGTGGAATTTCAAAGACTTGCTGGAACTCTCCTTATTAATTTATTCAGCCACTCTGGTAAGGTCTCTGTGTACACAAATCCCATTGAAGATACTTTGGCTTAGCATTCGGAGTATCCCCACTTGCTGTTCATTTCTGGCCTTAAGATGGCACAAAGTGGCCGTCAAAGTTTGATTTTTGGATGCAGGACTACCTAAGGCAGAGTCAGGTAATAATTTTTGGGGTCTCTCTAGCATGCCTGGTTCAGAAATTATTTTCAAACTCAGCGCAGAATTTATTTCAAATTATTTTTCGGCCTGACATTTCTGGCTAGTGCTGATACGCAGCTCCAGTTGGTTATTTTTGTGGTGGTAGTAGCCCTACTCCCTGGCCGTTTGCCACGCCTACAAAATGGTCACAGAATCGAAACTTAAACGAAGTTAGAGCTTTTGAGACTGGCTAACCAATTATATTTATAGTTTTCTGAAAATCCAGTGTATTTCTGTGGGTGATTTGGCTGTCCTTGTTTATTTCTCTGATTGACAGCACTGTGTACAAAAAATCTCATTAAAGATGATTTTGATGAGCATTTGGAGTATCCCACTTCTTGCCGGCCATTTCCAGTCTGAAGATGGGGCCGTAAAGGTTTGATTTTTGGATGCAGGGCTACCTAATGCGGAGTCGGGTAAAAAATTTGTCCCTTTAGCATGCCTAGTTCAAGAGTTATTCTCAAACTTAGCGCAGATTTTGTTTAAAATCATTCTTCGGCCGACAATTTCTTGCTGGTGTTGATACACAGCCCTGGTGGGCTAATGTGCGGCTGGTGGAAGCCCTTACTCCCCTGGCCGCTCGCCCCGCGTACAAAAACCACGACGAGGAGAGAGCCCTTGAGCATGAGGCGCCAAGTGTAAATTAAATATTTAACGCAATTGTTGCAAACAATTCACGACATGATATAAATTCGTTTTTTAACTTTTATTTAATTTTAATTTACAAATATTAATGTTTGCATCACACTATGCTGGAACGTTATTATTATACAGATAAATTTGTACACGCCATTTCATTAGTTACAAATAATAAGACGGGAAATGTTTATATGCGGGGTAAAAATTTAAGTTTGTCAATACGCAATTATAAATAAATAATTGTTGTGCAGCTTTCATTATTGACATATAATTTTGCGGAGCGTTATAAATATATATAAATAATACCGGCGGAAAAAATTTATTTGTGAATAAAGAATTTCGCACCGCACACTTGTATTTAACTAAGAGAAACTATTATTTGTGAACGAGGCTATGATAGAGGCTATGTGAACGAGGCTGTGATAGACTAAATAATGACTTTGCGTCGCTTTCATTATATGTAAATAATGGTGTAGTATGTAGATTAAGTTTTAAGCCACGCCCTATAGTTTGAATATTCAAATCATAATATTCGTCACAGTAAACATGCTCGGGCCCACAGTTGGGTCGATTGGTCATTTCTGTGAGCCCTGGCATGCAAATTATTAAAAAACTTGTGAAATACCTCGTTGGTGTTTTTACGCAGCCCCAGTGGGCCAATGTGCCGGTGGTGGTAGCCCTACTCCTTGTCCGCTCGTCCCGCATACACAATCGCCACAGAGACGAAACCAAGCAGCTCTGTGTACAAAAATCCGATTAAAGGTGCTTTTGAGGAGCATTTGGAGTATCCCCACTGGCCGGCCTTTTCCGGTTTGAAGATAGCGCAAATTGGGCCCCAAAGTCAGAATTTCGGATGCAGACATAAACCTAAGGCGCAGTCAAGTGCAAACTCCGTTCCTCTTGTATGCCTAGTTAATAGTCCGGCAGCCAAGGGGGGGGGGGGGGTGTGAACCATGTTTTGTTGGATATAATGTAACACAAATTTCTTTTTGTTTCCCCACAAGAGCGTCACACTGCTCAAAAATCTGAGTGATGACCCCTCCTCAGTTGGGCAGTTTGTAATATCGATTACTTAATTAATGTTTGTATTGATATTTATCAATACCTATGGTGTTGCCGGCCATTTTTATCCGAAGATGGCGTAAAGTGGCCATAAACCTATGATTTTCGGATGCAGGAATACCTAAAGCACAAACAGGTACACATTTCGTCTGTATAGCATGCCTAGTTCAGGGGTTATCGTCCAACTTAGCGCAGATTTGGTTTAAAAATATTTTTTAGGCCGGAAGTTTGAATGGTCAAATCATAATATTCGTAACAGTAAACATGCTCGGGCCCACAGTTGGGTCGATTTGTCATTTCTGTGAGCTGGCATGCACATTATTTTAAAACTTGTGAAATAACTCGTTGGTGTTTTTACGCAGCCCATGTGAGCTAATGTGTCGGTGGTGGTAGCCATGACCCATGACCGCTTGTCCCGCCTACAAAATCGTTACAGACATGAAATTACGACGAGGTGAGAGCCCTTGAACTCGGCTTTCCAATGATTGAAAATTTGTACAGATCCGATTTTACTCTGGGGGTGATTTGATTTTCTGATGCAGGGATATTCAAAACAGAATCAGGTACAATATTTATCTCTCTAGCATGCGTAGATCGGGAGTTATGCTTAGCACAGAATCTATTTCTGACCTTTTAAGGCAGAGTCAGGTACAAATTTTGTTTCTCTAGCATGCCTAGATCGGGAGTTATGCTTAGCACAGAATCTATTTCTGACCTTTTAGTGCCGGCATTTTTTCACTGGCGATAACGTAGGCATGTAATACAGTGGTGTTTTGGGCAGCCCTACTTCCAGGCCGCTCGCCTCGCCTACAAAATCGTCACCTAAACGAAACTCACGGAAGTAAGAGCCCTAGAGACGGGCTTTCCAATGGTATAAAATTTGTGCTAATCCAGTATTATTCTGAGGGTGATTTGACCATCCTTACTTTGTCTTTGTTTCTTTGAAAGCTGTGTGTACAAAAATCCCGTTAGAGATGCTTTTGAGGAGCGTTCGAATTAGCCCCAAACGTCAGTCATTTCCGGTATGAAGCATGTTTGCCGCAACCCTAAAAAATTGATTTTCAGATTTAGGGATATTCAAGGCAGAGTCAGGTACAAATTTTGTTTCTCTAGCATGCCTAGATCGGGAGTTTTTCCCAAGCTTAACACAGAATTTATTTCTGACCTTTTTGTGCCGGCATTTTGTCACTGGCGATGACGTAGGCATATTATATGCAGTGGTGTTTTGGGTAGCCCTACTTCCAGGCCGCTCAACTCGCCTACAAAATCGTCATCTAAACGAAACTAACGGAAGAGAGAGCCCTAGAGACGGGCTTTCCAATGGTATAAAATTTGTACAAATCCAGTATTATTCTGAGCGTGATTTGACCGTCCTTACTTTGTCTTTGTTTCTTTGGCAGCTGTGTGTACAAAAATCCCATTAGAGATGCTTTTGAGGAGCGTTCGAATTAGCCCCACATGCCAGTCATTTCCGGTATGAAGCATGTTTGCCGCAACCCTAAAAAATTGATTTTCAGATTTAGGGATATTCAAGGCAGAGTCAGGTACAAATTTTGTTTCTCTAGCATGCCTAGATCGGGAGTTTTTCCCAAGCTTAACACAGAATTTATTTCTGACCTTTTTGTGCCGGCATTTTGTCACTGGCGATGACGTAGGCATATTATATACAGTGGTGTTTTGGGTAGCCCTACTTCCAGGCCGCTCATCTCGCCTACAAAATCGTCATCTAAACGAAACTCACGGAAGAGAGAGCCCTAGAGACGGGCTTTCCAATGGTATAAAATTTGTACAAATCCAGTATTATTCTGAGCGTGATTTGACCGTCCTTACTTTGTCTTTGTTTCTTTGAAAGCTGTGTGTACAAAAATCCCGTTAGAGATGCTTTTGAGGAGCGTTCGAATTAGCCCAACATGCTGGTCATTTCCAGTATGAAGCTTGCTCGCCGCAACCCTAAAAGATTGATTTTCGGATGGAAGGATATTCAAGGCAAAGTCAGGTACAAATTTTGCCTCTCTAGCATGCCTAGATCGGGAGTTATATCGGAGCTTAGCACAGAATTTATTGCTGACGTTTTTTGTGCCGGCATTTTCTCACTGGCGATGACGTAGACATGTAATACAACGCTGTTTTTGTCAGCCCTACTGCCAGGCCGCTCGCCTCGTTTACAAAATCGTCACCTAAACGAAACTCACAGAAGTAAGAGCCCTGGAAACGGGTTTTCCAATGGTGTAAAACTTGTGGAAATCCAGTATTATTCTGCGGGTGATTTGACCGTCCTTACTTTGTCTTTAATTCTTTGACAGCTGTGTGTACAAAAATCCCATTAGAGATGCTTTTGAGGAGCGTTCGAATTAGCCCCAAATGCCAGTCATTTCCGGTATGAAGCATGTTTGCCGCAACCCTTAAAAGTTGATTTTCAGATTCAGAGATATTCAAGAAAGAGTCAGGTACAAATTTTATTTCTCTAGCTTGCCTAGATCGGGAGTTATTCCAAAGCTTAGCACAGAATTTATTTCTGACCTTTTTGTGCCGGCATTTTTTCACTGGCGATGACGTAGCAATTTAAATACAGTGGTGTTTTGGGCAGCCCTACTTCCAGGCCGCTAATTTCGCCTACAAATCGTCACCTAAACGAAACTCACGAAAGAGAGAGCCCTAGAGACGGGCTTTCCTACGGTATACAATTTGTGCAAATCCAGTATTTTTCTGAGGGAGATTTGACCGTCCTTATTTTGTCTTTGTTTCTTTGACAGCTGTGTGTACAAAAATCCCACTAGAGATGTTTTTGAGAAGCGTTCGAATTAGCCCCACATGCCGGTCATTTCCGGTGTAAATCTTGCTGGCCGCAACCCTAAAAGGTTGATTTTCGGATTGAGGTTTATTCAAGGCAGAGTCAGGTACAAATTTTGGTTCTCTAGCTTGCCTAGATCGGGAGTTATTCCCAAGCTTAGCACAGGATTTATTTCTGATTTTTTTGTGCCGGCATTTTCTCACTGGCGATGACGTAGGCATGTATTACAGTGATGTTTTGGGCAGCCCTACTTCCAGGCCGCTCGCCTCGCTTACAAAATCGTCACCTAAACGAAACTCACGGAAGGGAGAGCTCTGGAAACGGGCTTTCCAATGGTGTAAAACATGTGTAAATCCAGTATTATTCTGAGGGTGATTTGACCGTCCTTACTTTGTCTTTGTTTCTTTGACAGCGGTGTGTACAAAAATCCAATTAGAGATGCTTTTAAGAAGCGTTAGAATTAGCCCCACATGCTGGTCATTTCCAGTATGAAGCTTGCTCGCCGCAACCCTAAAAGGTTGATTTTCGGATTCAGGGATATTAAAGGCAAAGTCAGGTACAAATTTTGTTGCTCTAGCTTGCCTAGATCGGGAGTTATTTCCAAGCTTAGCACAGAATTTATTTCTGACCTTTTTGTGCCGGCATTTTTTCACTGGCGATGACGTAGCAATTTAAATACAGAGGTGTTTTGGGCAGCCTTACTTCCAGGCCGCTCACCTCGTCTACAAAATTTTCACCTAAACGAAACTCACGGAAGAGAGAGCCCTAGAGACGGGCTTTCCAATGCTATAAAATTTGTGCAAATCCAGTATTTTTCTGAGGGAGATTTGACCGTTCTTACTTTGTCTTTGTTTCTTTGACAGCTGTGTGTACAAAAATCCCATTAGAGATGCTTTTGAGGAGCGTTCGAATTATCCCCACATGCTGGTCATTTCCGGTATGAAGCTTGCTCGCCGCAACCCTAAAAGGTTGATTTTCGGATTCAGGGATATTCAAGGCAGAGTCAGGTACAAATTTTGTTTCTCTAGCTTGCCTAGATCGGGAGTTATTCCCAAGCTTAGCACAGAATTTATTTCTGACCTTTTTGTGCCGGCATTTTCTCACTGGCGATGACGTATGCATGTAATACAGTGGTGTTTTGGGCAGACCTACTTCCAGGCCGCTCGCCTCGCTTACAAAATCGTCACCTAAACGAAACTCATAGAAGTAAGAGCCCTGGAAACGGGCTTTTTAATGGTGTAAAACTTGTGGAAATTCAGTATTTTTCTGAGGGTGATTTGACCGTCCTTACTTGTCTTTGTTTCTTTGACAGCTGTGTGTACAAAAATCCCATTAGAGATGCTTTTGATTAGCGTTCGAATTAGCCCCACATGCTGGTCATTTCCGGTATGAAGCTTGTTTGCCGCAACCCCAAAAAATTAATTTTCGGATTCAGGGATATTCAAGGCAGAGTCAGGTACAAATTTTGTTTCTCTAGCTTGCCTAGATCGGGAGTTATTCCCAAGCTTAGCACAGAATTTATTTCTGACCTTTTTGTGCCGGCATTTTCTCACTGGCGATGACGTATGCATGTAATACAGTGGTGTTTTGGGCAGACCTACTTCCAGGCCGCTCGCCTCGCTTACAAAATCGTCACCTAAACGAAACTCATAGAAGTAAGAGCCCTGGAAACGGGCTTTTTAATGGTGTAAAACTTGTGGAAATTCAGTATTTTTCTGAGGGTGATTTGACCGTCCTTACTTGTCTTTGTTTCTTTGACAGCTGTGTGTACAAAAATCCCATTAGAGATGCTTTTGATTAGCGTTCGAATTAGCCCCACATGCTGGTCATTTCCGGTATGAAGCTTGTTTGCCGCAACCCCAAAAAATTAATTTTTAGATTCAGGGATATTTAAGGAAGAGTCAGGTACAAATTTTGTTGCTCTAGCATGCCTAGATCGGGAGTTATTCCCAAGCATAGCACAGAATTTATTTCCGACCTTTTTGTGCCGATATTTTCTCACTGGCGATGACGTAGGCATGTAATACAGTGGTGTTTTGGGTAGCCCTACTTCTAGGCCGCTCGCCTCAACTACAAAATGGTCACGTTAACGAAACTAACGGAATAGAAAGCCCTAGAGATGGGCTTTCCAATGATATAAAGTTTGTGCAAATCCAGTTTTATTCTGAGGGAGATTTGACCGTCCTTACTTTGTCTTTGTTTTTTTGACAGCAGTGTGTACGAAAATCTCATTGGAGATTCTTTTGAGGAGCGTTCAAATTAGCCCCACATGCTGGTCATTTCCAGTATGAAGCTTGCTCGCCGCAACCCTAAAAGATTGATTTTCGGATGGAAGGATATTCAAGGCAAAGTCAAGTACAAATTTTGCCTCTCTAGCATGCTTAGATCGGGAGTTATTCCTAAGCTTAGCACAGAATTTATTTCTGACTTTTTTGTGCAGGCATTTTCTCACTGTCGATGACGTAGGCATGTAATACAGTGCTGTTTTTGTCAGCCCTACATCCAGGCCGCTCGTCTCGTCTACAAAATCGTCATCTAAACGAAACTCACAGAAGTAAGAGCCCTGGAAACGGGCTTTACAATGGTGTAAAACTTGTGGAATTCCAGTATTATTCTGAGGGTGATTTGACCGTCCTTACTTTGTCTTTGTTTCTTTGACAGCTGTGTGTACAAAAATCCCGTTAGAGATGCTTTTGAGGAGCGTTCGAATTAGCCCCAAACGCCAGTCATTTCCGGTATGAAGCATGTTTGCCGCAACCCTAAAAAATTGATTTTCAGATTTAGGGATATTCAAGGCAGAGTCAGGTACAAATTTTGTTTCTCTAGCATGCCTAGATCGGGAGTTTTTTTCAAGCTTAACACAGAATTTATTTCTGACCTTTTTGTGCCGGCATTTTGTCACTGGCGATGACGTAGGCATGTTAAATACAGTGGTGTTTTGGGTAGCCCTACTTCCAGGCCGCTCATCTCGCCTACAAAATCGTCATCTAAACGAAACTCACGGAAGAGAGAGCCCTAGAGACGGGCTTTCCAATGGTATAAAATTTGTGCAAATCCAGTTTTATTCTGAGGGTGATTTGACCGTCCTTACTTTGTCTTTGTTTCTTTGACAGTTGTGTGTTCAAAAAATCCCATTAGAGATGCTTTTGAGGAGCGTTCGAATTAGCCCCACATGCCGGTCATTTCCGGTATGAAGCTTGCTCGCCACAACCCTAAAGGGTTGTTTTTCCGATGCAGGGACAATCAAGGCAGAGTCAGGTACAAATTTTGTCTCTCTAGCATGCCTAGATCGGGAGTTATTCCCAAGCTTAGCCAAGAATTTATTTCTGACCTTTTTGTGCCGGGATTTTCTCACTGGCGATGACGTAGGCATGTAATACAGTGGTGTTTTGGGCAGCCCTACTCCCAGGGCGCCTGCCTCGCCTACAAAATCGTCACCTAAACGAAACTCAAGGAAGAGAGAGCCCTAGAGACGGGCTTTCCAATGGTATAAAATTTGTGCAAATCCAGTATTATTCTGAGGGTGATTTGACCGTCCTTACTTTGTCTTTGTTTCTTTGAAAGCTGTGTGTACAAAAATCCCGTTAGAGATGCTTTTGAGGAGCGTTCGAATTAGCCCCACATGCCGGTCATTTCCGGTGTAAATCTTGCTGGCCGCAACCCTAAAAGGTTGATTTTCGGATTGAGGTTTATTCAAGGCAGAGTCAGGTACAAATTTTGGTTCTCTAGCTTGCCTAGATCGGGAGTTATTCCCAAGCTTAGCACAGGATTTATTTCTGATTTTTTTGTGCCGGCATTTTCTCACTGGCGATGACGTAGGCATGTATTACAGTGATGTTTTGGGCAGCCCTACTTCCAGGCCGCTCGCCTCGCTTACAAAATCGTCACCTAAACGAAACTCACGGAAGGGAGAGCTCTGGAAACGGGCTTTCCAATGGTGTAAAACATGTGTAAATCCAGTATTATTCTGAGGGTGATTTGACCGTCCTTACTTTGTCTTTGTTTCTTTGACAGCGGTGTGTACAAAAATCCAATTAGAGATGCTTTTAAGAAGCGTTAGAATTAGCCCCACATGCTGGTCATTTCCAGTATGAAGCTTGCTCGCCGCAACCCTAAAAGGTTGATTTTCGGATTCAGGGATATTAAAGGCAAAGTCAGGTACAAATTTTGTTGCTCTAGCTTGCCTAGATCGGGAGTTATTTCCAAGCTTAGCACAGAATTTATTTCTGACCTTTTTGTGCCGGCATTTTTTCACTGGCGATGACGTAGCAATTTAAATACAGTGGTGTTTTGGGCAGCCTTACTTCCAGGCCGCTCACCTCGTCTACAAAATTTTCACCTAAACGAAACTCACGGAAGAGAGAGCCCTAGAGACGGGCTTTCCAATGGTGTAAAATTTGTGCAAATCCAGTATTTTTCTGAGGGAGATTTGACCGTTCTTACTTTGTCTTTGTTTCTTTGACAGCTGTGTGTACAAAAATCCCATTAGAGATGCTTTTGAGGAGCGTTCGAATTATCCCCACATGCTGGTCATTTCCGGTATGAAGCTTGCTCGCCGCAACCCTAAAAGGTTGATTTTCGGATTCAGGGATATTCAAGGCAGAGTCAGGTACAAATTTTGTTTCTCTAGCTTGCCTAGATCGGGAGTTATTCCCAAGCTTAGCACAGAATTTATTTCTGACCTTTTTGTGCCGGCATTTTCTCACTGGCGATGACGTATGCATGTAATACAGTGGTGTTTTGGGCAGACCTACTTCCAGGCCGCTCGCCTCGCTTACAAAATCGTCACCTAAACGAAACTCATAGAAGTAAGAGCCCTGGAAACGGGCTTTTTAATGGTGTAAAACTTGTGGAAATTCAGTATTTTTCTGAGGGTGATTTGACCGTCCTTACTTGTCTTTGTTTCTTTGACAGCTGTGTGTACAAAAATCCCATTAGAGATGCTTTTGATTAGCGTTCGAATTAGCCCCACATGCTGGTCATTTCCGGTATGAAGCTTGTTTGCCGCAACCCCAAAAAATTAATTTTTAGATTCAGGGATATTCAAGGAAGAGTCAGGTACAAATTTTGTTGCTCTAGCATGCCTAGATCGGGAGTTATTCCCAAGCATAGCACAGAATTTATTTCCGACCTTTTTGTGCCGATATTTTCTCACTGGCGATGACGTAGGCATGTAATACAGTGGTGTTTTGGGTAGCCCTACTTCTAGGCCGCTCGCCTCAACTACAAAATGGTCACGTTAACGAAACTAACGGAATAGAATGCCCTAGAGATGGGCTTTCCAATGATATAAAGTTTGTGCAAATCCAGTTTTATTCTGAGGGAGATTTGACCGTCCTTACTTTGTCTTTGTTTTTTTGACAGCAGTGTGTACGAAAATCTCATTGGAGATTCTTTTGAGGAGCGTTCAAATTAGCCCCACATGCTGGTCATTTCCAGTATGAAGCTTGCTCGCCGCAACCCTAAAAGATTGATTTTCGGATGGAAGGATATTCAAGGCAAAGTCAAGTACAAATTTTGCCTCTCTAGCATGCTTAGATCGGGAGTTATTCCTAAGCTTAGCACAGAATTTATTTCTGACTTTTTTGTGCAGGCATTTTCTCACTGTCGATGACGTAGGCATGTAATACAGTGCTGTTTTTGTCAGCCCTACATCCAGGCCGCTCGTCTCGTCTACAAAATCGTCATCTAAACGAAACTCACAGAAGTAAGAGCCCTGGAAACGGGCTTTACAATGGTGTAAAACTTGTGGAATTCCAGTATTATTCTGAGGGTGATTTGACCGTCCTTACTTTGTCTTTGTTTCTTTGACTGGCGATGACGTAGGCATGTATTACAGTGATGTTTTGGGCAGCCCTACTTCCAGGCCGCTCGCCTCGCTTACAAAATCGTCTCCTAAACGAAACTCACGGAAGGGAGAGCTCTGGAAACGGGCTTTCCAATGGTGTAAAACATGTGTAAATCCAGTATTATTCTGAGGGTGATTTGACCGTCCTTACTTTGTCTTTGTTTCTTTGACAGCGGTGTGTACAAAAATCCAATTAGAGATGCTTTTAAGAAGCGTTAGAATTAGCCCCACATGCTGGTCATTTCCAGTATGAAGCTTGCTCGCCGCAACCCTAAAAGGTTGATTTTCGGATTCAGGGATATTAAAGGCAAAGTCAGGTACAAATTTTGTTGCTCTAGCTTGCCTAGATCGGGAGTTATTTCCAAGCTTAGCACAGAATTTATTTCTGACCTTTTTGTGCCGGCATTTTTTCACTGGCGATGACGTAGCAATTTAAATACAGTGGTGTTTTGGGCAGCCCTACTTCTAGGCCGCTAATCTCGCCTACAAAATCGTCACCTAAACGAAACTCACGAAAGAGAGAGCCCTAGCGACGGGCTTTCCAATGGTATACAATTTGTGTAAATCCAATATTTTGTCTGAGGGTGATTTGACCGTCCTTATTTTGTCTTTGTTTTTTGACAGCTGTGTGTACAAAAATCCCAGTAGAGATGCTTTTGAGGAGCGTTCGAAATAGCCCCACATACTGGTCATTTCCGGTATGAAGTTTGGTCGCCGCAACCGAAACAAATTGATTTTCGGATTCAGGGATATTCAAGGCAGAGTCAGGTACAAATTTTGTTTCTGTAGCATGCCTAGATCGGGAGTTATTCCCAAGCTTAGCACAGAATTTATTTCTGACCTTTTTGTGCCGGCATTTTCTCACTGGCGATGACGTAGGCATGTAATACAGTGATGTTTTGGGCAGCCCTACTTCCAGGCAGCTTGCCTCGCCTACAAAATCGTCACCTAAACGAAACTCACGAAAGAGAGAGCCCTAGAGACGGGCTTTCCAATGGTATAAAATTTGTGCAAATCCAGTTTTATTCTGAGGGTGATTTGACCGTCCTTACTTTGTCTTTGTTTTTTTGACAGCTGTGTGTACAAAAATCCCATTAGAGATGCTTTTGAGGAGCGTTCGAATTAGCCCCACAGGCCAGTCATTTCCGGTATGAAGCTTGCTCGCCGCAACCCTAAAAGGTTGATTTTAGGATTGAGGTATATTCAAGGCAGAGTCAGGTACAAATTTTGGTTCTCTAGCTTGTCCAGATCGGGAGTTATTCCCAAGCTTAGCACAGGATTTATTTCTGATTTTTTGTGCCGGCATTTTCTCACTGGCGATGACGTTGGCTTTTAAATACACTGGTGTTTTGGGCAGCCCTACTTCCAGGCCGCTCATCTCGTCTACAAAATTTTCACCTAACGAAACTCACGGAAGTGAGAGCCTTAGAGACGCGCTTTCCAATGGTATAAAATTTGTGCAAATCCAGTATTTTTCTGAGGGAGATTTGACCGTCCTTACATTGTCTTTGTTTTTTTGACAGCTGTGTGTACAAAAATCCCGTTAGAGATGCTTTTGAGGAGCGTTCGAATTAGCCCCACATGCTGGTCATTTCCGGTATGAAGCTTGCTCGCCGCCTCCCTAAAAGGTTGATGTTCGGATTCAGGGATATTCAAGGCAGAGTCAGGTACAAATTTTGTTTCTCTAGCTTGCTTAGATCGGGAGTTATTCCCAAGCTTAGCACAGAATTTATTTCTGACCTTTTTGTGCCGGCATTTTCTCACTGGCGATGACGTAGGCATGTAATACATAGGTGTTTTGGGGAGCCCTACTTCCAGGCCGCTCGCCTCGCTTACAAAATCGTCACCTAAACGAAACACACTAGAGGGAGAGCCCTAGAAACGGGCTTTCCAATGGTATAAAATTTGTGCAAATCCAGTATTATTCTGAAGGAGATTTGACCGTCCTTACTTTGTCTTTGTTTCTTTGACAGCTGTGTGTACAAAAAACCTTTTAGAGATACTTTTGAGGAGCGTTCGAACTAGCCCCACATGCCGGTCATTTCCGGTATGAAGCTTGCTCGCCGCAACCCTAAAAAGTAAATTTTCGGATTGAGGGATATTCAAGGCAGAGTCAGGTACAAATTTTATTTCTCTAGCTTGCTTAGATCGGGAGTTATTCCCAAGCTTAGCACAGAATTTATTTCTGACCTTTTTGTGCCGGCATTTACTTACTGGCGATGACGTAGGCATGTAATACAGTGGTGTTTTTGGCAGCCCTACTTCCAGGCCGCTCGCCTCGCTTACAAAATCGTCACCTAAACGAAACTCACGGAAGAGAGAGATCTTGAAACGGGCTTTCCAATGGTGTAAAATTTGTGCAAATCCAGTATTATTCTGTGGGTGATTTGACCGTCCTTACTTTGTCTTTGTTTCTCTGACAGCTGTGTGTACAAAAATTCCGTTGAGATGCTTTTGAGAAGCGTTCGAATTAGCCCCACATGCCGGTCACTTCCGGTAAGAAGCTTGCTCGCCGGAACCCTAAAAGGTTAATTTTCGGATTCAGGGATATTCAAGGCAGAGTGAGGGACAAATTTTGTTTCTCTAGCTTGCTTAGATCGGGAGTTATTCCCAAGCTTAGCACAGAATTTATTTCTGACCTTTTTGTGCCGGCATTTACTCACTGGCGATGACGTAGGCATGTAATACAGTGGTGTTTTTGGCAACCCTACTTCCAGGCAGCTCGCCTCGCTTACAAAATCGTCACCTAAACGATACTCACGGAAGGGAGAGCTCTTGAAACGGGCTTTCCAATGGTGTGAAATTTGTGAAAATCCAGTATTATTCTGAGGGTGATTTGACCGTCCTTACTTTGTCTTTGTTTCTCTGACAGCTGTGTGTACAAAAATCCCGTTAGAGATGCTTTTGAGAAGCGTTCGAATTAGCCCCACATGCCGGTCACTTCCGGTAAGAAGCTTGCTCGCCGCAACCCTAAAAGGTTAATTTTCGGATTCAGGGAAATTCAAGGCAGAGTCAGGTACAAATTTTGTTTCTCTAGCTTGCTTAGATCGGGAGTTATTCCCAAGCTTAGCACAGAATTTATTTCTGACCTTTTTGTGCCGGCATTTTCTCACTGGCGATGACGTAGGCATGTAATACATAGGTGTCTTGGGCAGCCCTACTTCCAGGCCGCTCGCCTCGCTTACAAAATCGTCACCTAAACGAAACACACGGAAGGGAGAGCCCTAGAAACGGGCTTTCCAATGGTATAAAATTTGTGCAAATCCAGTATTATTCTGAAGGAGATTTGACCGTCCTTACTTTGTCTTTGTTTCTTTGACAGCTGTGTGTACAAAAAACCTTTTAGAGATACTTTTGAGGAGCGTTCGAACTAGCCCCACATGCCGGTCATTTCCGGTATGAAGCTTGCTCGCCGCAACCTTAAAAAATTAATTTTCGGATTGATGGATATTCAAGGCAGAGTCAGGTACAAATTTTATTTCTCTAGCTTGCTTAGATCGGGAGTTATTCCCAAGCTTAGCACAGAATTTATTTCTGACCTTTTTGTGCCGGCATTTACTTACTGGCGATGACGTAGGCATGTAATACAGTGGTGTTTTAAGCAGCCCTACTTCCAGGCCGCTCGCCACGCTTACAAAATCGTCACCTAAACGAAACTCACGGAAGGGAGAGCTCTTGAAACGGGCTTCCCAATGGTGTAAAATTTGTGCAAATCCAGTATTATTCCGAGGGTGATTTGACCGTCCTTACTTTGTCTTTGTTTCTCTGACAGCTGTGTGTACAAAAATCCCGTTAGAGATGCTTTTGAGGAGCGTTCGAATTAGCCCCACATGCCGGTCACTTCCGGTAAGAAGCTTGCTCGCCGGAACCCTAAAAGGTTAATTTTCGGATTGAGGGATATTCAAGGCAGAGTCAGGTACAACTTTTGTTTCTCTAGCTTGCTTAGATCGGGAGTTATTCCCAAGCTTAGCACAGAATTTATTTCTGACCTTTTTGTCCCGGCATTTTCTCACTGGCGATGACGTAGGCATGTAATACATTGCTGTTTTGGGCAGCCCTACTTCCAGGCCGCTCGACTCGCTTACAAAATCGTCAACTAAACGAAACTCACGGAAGCGAGAGCTCTTAAAACGGGTTTTCCAATGGTGTAAAACTTGTGCAAATCCAATATTATTCTGAGGGTGATTTGACCGTCCTTACTTTGTCTTTGTTTCTTTGACAGCTGTGTGTACAAAAATCCCGCTAGAGATGCTTTTGAGGAGCGTTCGAATTAGCCCCACATGCCGGTCATTTCCAGTATGAAGCTTGCTCGCCGCAACCCTAAAAGGTTAATTTTCGGATTCAAGGATATTCAAGGCAAAGTCAGGTACAAATTTTGTTTCTCTAGCTTGCCTAGATCGGGAGTTATTCCCAAGCTTAGCACAGAATTTATTTCTGACCTTTTAGTGCCGGCATTTTCTCACTGGCGATGACGTAGGCATGTAATACATAGGTCTTTTGGGCAGCCCTACTTCCAGGCCGCTCGCCTCGCTTACAAAATCGTCACCTAAACGAAACACACGGAAGGGAGAGCTCTTGAAATGGGCTTTCCAATGGTGTAAAATTTGTGCAAATCCAGTATTATTCTGAGGGTGATTTGACCGTCCTTACTTTGTCTTTGTTTCTCTGACAGCTGTGTGTACAAAAATCCCGTTAGAGATGCTTTTGAGGAGCGTTCGAACTAGCCCCACATGCCGGTCATTTGCGGTAAGAAGCTTGCTCGCCGCAACCCTTAAAAGTTTATTTTCGGATTGAGGGATATTCAAGGTAGAGTCAAGTTTAAATTTTGTTTCTCTAGCTTGCTTAGATCGGTAGTTATTCCCAAGCTTACCACAGAATTTATTTCTGACCTTTTTTGCCGGCATTTACTCACTGGCGATGACGTAGGCATGTAATACAGTGGTGTTTTGGGCAGCCCTACTTCCAGGCCGCTCGCGTCGCTTACAAAATCGTCACCTAAACGAAAAACACGGAAGGGAGAGCTCTTGAAACGGGCTTTCCAATGGTGTAAAATTTGTGCAAATCCAGTATTATTCTGAGGGAGATTTGACCGTCCTTACTTTGTCTTTGTTTCTCTGACAGCTGTGTGTACAAAAATCCCGTTAGAGATGCTTTTGAGAAGCGTTCGAATTAGCCCCACATGCCGGTCATTTCCGGTATGAAGCTTGCTCGCTGTAACCCTAAAAGGTTGATTTTCGGATTCAGGGATATTCAAGGCAGAGTCAGGTACAAATTTTGTTTCTCTAGCTTGCCTAGATCGGGAGTTATTCCCAAGCTTAGCAAAAAATTTATTTCTGACCTTTTTGTGCCGGCATTTTCTCACTGGCGATGACGTAGTCATGTAATACAGTGGTGTTTTGGGCAGCCCTACTTCCAGGCCGCTCGCCTCGCTTACAAAACGTCAACTAAACGAAACTCACGGAAGGGAGAGGTCTTAAAACGGGTTTTCCAATGGTGTAAAACTTGTGCAAATCCAGTATTATTCTGAAGGTGATTTGACCGTCCTTACTTTGTCTTTGTTTCTCTGACAGCTGTGTGTACAAAAATCCCGTTAGAGATGCTTTTGAGGAGCGTTCAAATTAGCCCCACATGCCGGTCATTTCCGGTATGAAGCTTGCTCGCCGTAACCCTAAAAGGTAAATTTTCGGATTCAGGGATATTCAAGGCAGAGTCAGGTACAAATTTTGTTTCTCTAGCTTGCTTAGATCGGGAGTTATTCCCAAGCTTAGCACAGAATTTATTTCTGTCCTTTTTGTGCCGGCATTTACTCACTGGCGATGACGTAGGCATGTAATACAGTGGTGTTTTTGGCAGCCCTACTTCCAGGCAGCTCGCCTCGCTTACAAAATCGTCACCTAAACGATACTCACGGAAGGGAGAGCTCTTGAAACGGGCTTTCCAATGGTGTGAAATTTGTGAAAATCCAGTATTATTCTGAGGGTGATTTGACCGTCCTTACTTTGTCTTTGTTTCTCTGACAGCTGTGTGTACAAAAATCCCGTTAGAGATGCTTTTGAGAAGCGTTCGAATTAGCCCCACATGCCGGTCATTTCCGGTAAGAAGCTTGCTCGCCGCAACCCTAAAAGGTTAATTTTCGGATTCAGGGATATTCAAGGCAGAGTCAGGTACAAATTTTGTTTCTCTAGCTTGCTTAGATCGGGGGTTATTCCCAAGCTTAGCACAGAATTTATTTCTGACCTTTTTGTGCCGGCATTTTCTCACTGGCGATGACGTAGGCATGTAATACAAAGGTGTTTTGGGCAGCCCTACTTCCAGGCCGCTCGCCTCGCTTACAAAATCGTCACCTAAACGAAACACACGGAAGGGAGAGCCCTAGAAACGGGCTTTCCAATGGTATAAAATTTGTGCAAATCCAGTATTATTCTGAAGGAGATTTGACCGTCCTTACTTTGTCTTTGTTTCTTTGACAGCTGTGTGTACAAAAAACCTTTTAGAGATACTTTTGAGGAGCGTTCGAACTAGCCCCACATGCCGGTCATTTCCGGTATGAAGCTTGCTCGCCGCAACCCTATAAAGTTAATTTTCGGATTGAGGGATATTCAAGGCAGAGTCAGGTACAAATTTTATTTCTCTAGCTTGCTTAGATCGGGAGTTATTCCCAAGCTTAGCACATAATTTATTTCTGACCTTTTTGTGCCGGCATTTACTTACTGGCGATGACGTAGGCATGTAATACAGTGGTGTTTTTGGCAGCCCTACTTCCAGGCCGCTCGCCTCGCTTACAAAATCGTCACCTAAACGAAACTCACGGAAGGGAGAGCTCTTGAAACGGGCTTTCCAATGGTGTAAAATTAGTGCAAATCCAGTATTATTCCGAGGGTGATTTGACCGTCCTTACTTTGTCTTTGTTTCTCTGACAGCTGTGTGTACAAAAATCCCGTTAGAGATGCTTTTGAGAAGCGTTCGAATTAGCCCCACATGCCGGTCACTTCCGGTAAGAAGCTTGCTCGCCGGAACCCTAAAAGGTTAATTTTCGGATTCAGGGATATTCAAGGCAGAGTCAGGTACAAATTTTGTTTCTCTAGCTTGCTTAGATCGGGAGTTATTCCCAAGCTTAGCACAGAATTTATTTCTGACCTTTTTGTGCCGGCATTTACTCACTGGCGATGACGTAGGAATGTAATACAGTGGTGTTTTTGGCAACCCTACTTCCAGGCAGCTCGCCTCGCTTACAAAATCGTCACCTAAACGATACTCACGGAAGGGAGAGCTCGTGAAACGGGCTTTCCAATGGTGTGAAATTTGTGAAAATCCAGTATTATTCTGAGGGTGATTTGACCGTCCTTACTTTGTCTTTGTTTCTTAGACAGCTGTGTGTACAAAAAACCTTTTTGAGATACTTTTGAGGAGCGTTCGAATTAGCCCCACATGCCGGTCATTTCCGATATGAAGCTTGCTCGCCGCAACCCTTAAAAGTTAATTTTCGGATTGAGGGATATTCAAGGCAGAGTCAGGTACAAATGTTATTTCTCTAGCTTGCTTAGATCGGGAGTTATTCCCAAGCTTAGCACAGAATTTATTTCTGACCTTTTTGTGCCGGCATTTACTTACTGGCGATGACGTAGGCATGTAATACAGTGGTGTTTTTGGCAGCCCTACTTCCAGGCCGCTCGCCTCGCTTACAAAATCGTCACCTAAACGAAACTCACGGAAGGGAGAGCTCTTGAAACGGGCTTTCCAATGGTGTAAAATTTGTGCAAATCCAGTATTATTCCGAGGGTGATTTGACCGTCCTTACTTTGTCTTTGTTTCTCTGACAGCTGTGTGTACAAAAATCCCGTTAGAGATGCTTTTGAGAAGCGTTCGAAATAGCCCCACATACTGGTCATTTCCGGTATGAAGTTTGGTCGCCGCAACCGAAACAAATTGATTTTCGGATTCAGGGATATTCAAGGCAGAGTCAGGTACAAATTTTGTTTCTGTAGCATGCCTAGATCGGGAGTTATTCCCAAGCTTAGCACAGAATTTATTTCTGACCTTTTTGTGCCGGCATTTTCTCACTGGCGATGACGTAGGCATGTAATACAGTGATGTTTTGGGCAGCCCTACTTCCAGGCAGCTTGCCTCGCCTACAAAATCGTCACCTAAACGAAACTCACGAAAGAGAGAGCCCTAGAGACGGGCTTTCCAATGGTATAAAATTTGTGCAAATCCAGTTTTATTCTGAGGGTGATTTGACCGTCCTTACTTTGTCTTTGTTTTTTTGACAGCTGTGTGTACAAAAATCCCATTAGAGATGCTTTTGAGGAGCGTTCGAATTAGCCCCACAGGCCAGTCATTTCCGGTATGAAGCTTGCTCGCCGCAACCCTAAAAGGTTGATTTTAGGATTGAGGTATATTCAAGGCAGAGTCAGGTACAAATTTTGGTTCTCTAGCTTGTCCAGATCGGGAGTTATTCCAAAGCTTAGCACAGGATTTATTTCTGATTTTTTGTGCCGGCATTTTCTCACTGGCGATGACGTTGGCTTTTAAATACACTGGTGTTTTGGGCAGCCCTACTTCCAGGCCGCTCATCTCGTCTACAAAATTTTCACCTAACGAAACTCACGGAAGTGAGAGCCTTAGAGACGCGCTTTCCAATGGTATAAAATTTGTGCAAATCCAGTATTTTTCTGAGGGAGATTTGACCGTCCTTACATTGTCTTTGTTTTTTTGACAGCTGTGTGTACAAAAATCCCGTTAGAGATGCTTTTGAGGAGCGTTCGAATTAGCCCCACATGCTGGTCATTTCCGGTATGAAGCTTGCTCGCCGCCTCCCTAAAAGGTTGATGTTCGGATTCAGGGATATTCAAGGCAGAGTCAGGTACAAATTTTGTTTCTCTAGCTTGCTTAGATCGGGAGTTATTCCCAAGCTTAGCACAGAATTTATTTCTGACCTTTTTGTGCCGGCATTTTCTCACTGGCGATGACGTAGGCATGTAATACATAGGTGTTTTGGGGAGCCCTACTTCCAGGCCGCTCGCCTCGCTTACAAAATCGTCACCTAAACGAAACACACTAGAGGGAGAGCCCTAGAAACGGGCTTTCCAATGGTATAAAATTTGTGCAAATCCAGTATTATTCTGAAGGAGATTTGACCGTCCTTACTTTGTCTTTGTTTCTTTGACAGCTGTGTGTACAAAAAACCTTTTAGAGATACTTTTGAGGAGCGTTCGAACTAGCCCCACATGCCGGTCATTTCCGGTATGAAGCTTGCTCGCCGCAACCCTAAAAAGTAAATTTTCGGATTGAGGGATATTCAAGGCAGAGTCAGGTACAAATTTTATTTCTCTAGCTTGCTTAGATCGGGAGTTATTCCCAAGCTTAGCACAGAATTTATTTCTGACCTTTTTGTGCCGGCATTTACTTACTGGCGATGACGTAGGCATGTAATACAGTGGTGTTTTTGGCAGCCCTACTTCCAGGCCGCTCGCCTCGCTTACAAAATCGTCACCTAAACGAAACTCACGGAAGAGAGAGATCTTGAAACGGGCTTTCCAATGGTGTAAAATTTGTGCAAATCCAGTATTATTCTGTGGGTGATTTGACCGTCCTTACTTTGTCTTTGTTTCTCTGACAGCTGTGTGTACAAAAATTCCGTTGAGATGCTTTTGAGAAGCGTTCGAATTAGCCCCACATGCCGGTCACTTCCGGTAAGAAGCTTGCTCGCCGGAACCCTAAAAGGTTAATTTTCGGATTCAGGGATATTCAAGGCAGAGTGAGGGACAAATTTTGTTTCTCTAGCTTGCTTAGATCGGGAGTTTTTCCCAAGCTTAGCACAGAATTTATTTCTGACCTTTTTGTGCCGGCATTTACTCACTGGCGATGACGTAGGCATGTAATACAGTGGTGTTTTTGGCAACCCTACTTCCAGGCAGCTCGCCTCGCTTACAAAATCGTCACCTAAACGATACTCACGGAAGGGAGAGCTCTTGAAACGGGCTTTCCAATGGTGTGAAATTTGTGAAAATCCAGTATTATTCTGAGGGTGATTTGACCGTCCTTACTTTGTCTTTGTTTCTCTGACAGCTGTGTGTACAAAAATCCCGTTAGAGATGCTTTTGAGAAGCGTTCGAATTAGCCCCACATGCCGGTCACTTCCGGTAAGAAGCTTGCTCGCCGCAAACCTAAAAGGTTAATTTTCGGATTCAGGGATATTCAAGGCAGAGTCAGGTACAAATTTTGTTTCTCTAGCTTGCTTAGATCGGGAGTTATTCCCAAGCTTAGCACAGAATTTATTTCTGACCTTTTTGTGCCGGCATTTTCTCACTGGCGATGACGTAGGCATGTAATACATAGGTGTCTTGGGCAGCCCTACTTCCAGGCCGCTCGCCTCGCTTACAAAATCGTCACCTAAACGAAACACACGGAAGGGAGAGCCCTAGAAACGGGCTTTCCAATGGTATAAAATTTGTGCAAATCCAGTATTATTCTGAAGGAGATTTGACCGTCCTTACTTTGTCTTTGTTTCTTTGACAGCTGTGTGTACAAAAAACCTTTTAGAGATACTTTTGAGGAGCGTTCGAACTAGCCCCACATGCCGGTCATTTCCGGTATGAAGCTTGCTCGCCGCAACCTTAAAAAATTAATTTTCGGATTGATGGATATTCAAGGCAGAGTCAGGTACAAATTTTATTTCTCTAGCTTGCTTAGATCGGGAGTTATTCCCAAGCTTAGCACAGAATTTATTTCTGACCTTTTTGTGCCGGCATTTACTTACTGGCGATGACGTAGGCATGTAATACAGTGGTGTTTTAAGCAGCCCTACTTCCAGGCCGCTCGCCACGCTTACAAAATCGTCACCTAAACGAAACTCACGGAAGGGAGAGCTCTTGAAACGGGCTTCCCAATGGTGTAAAATTTGTGCAAATCCAGTATTATTCCGAGGGTGATTTGACCGTCCTTACTTTGTCTTTGTTTCTCTGACAGCTGTGTGTACAAAAATCCCGTTAGAGATGCTTTTGAGGAGCGTTCGAATTAGCCCCACATGCCGGTCACTTCCGGTAAGAAGCTTGCTCGCCGGAACCCTAAAAGGTTAATTTTCGGATTGAGGGATATTCAAGGCAGAGTCAGGTACAACTTTTGTTTCTCTAGCTTGCTTAGATCGGGAGTTATTCCCAAGCTTAGCACAGAATTTATTTCTGACCTTTTTGTCCCGGCATTTTCTCACTGGCGATGACGTAGGCATGTAATACATTGCTGTTTTGGGCAGCCCTACTTCCAGGCCGCTCGACTCGCTTACAAAATCGTCAACTAAACGAAACTCACGGAAGCGAGAGCTCTTAAAACGGGTTTTCCAATGGTGTAAAACTTGTGCAAATCCAATATTATTCTGAGGGTGATTTGACCGTCCTTACTTTGTCTTTGTTTCTTTGACAGCTGTGTGTACAAAAATCCCGCTAGAGATGCTTTTGAGGAGCGTTCGAATTAGCCCCACATGCCGGTCATTTCCAGTATGAAGCTTGCTCGCCGCAACCCTAAAAGGTTAATTTTCGGATTCAAGGATATTCAAGGCAAAGTCAGGTACAAATTTTGTTTCTCTAGCTTGCCTAGATCGGGAGTTATTCCCAAGCTTAGCACAGAATTTATTTCTGACCTTTTAGTGCCGGCATTTTCTCACTGGCGATGACGTAGGCATGTAATACATAGGTCTTTTGGGCAGCCCTACTTCCAGGCCGCTCGCCTCGCTTACAAAATCGTCACCTAAACGAAACACACGGAAGGGAGAGCTCTTGAAATGGGCTTTCCAATGGTGTAAAATTTGTGCAAATCCAGTATTATTCTGAGGGTGATTTGACCGTCCTTACTTTGTCTTTGTTTCTCTGACAGCTGTGTGTACAAAAATCCCGTTAGAGATGCTTTTGAGGAGCGTTCGAACTAGCCCCACATGCCGGTCATTTGCGGTAAGAAGCTTGCTCGCCGCAACCCTTAAAAGTTTATTTTCGGATTGAGGGATATTCAAGGTAGAGTCAAGTTTAAATTTTGTTTCTCTAGCTTGCTTAGATCGGTAGTTATTCCCAAGCTTACCACAGAATTTATTTCTGACCTTTTTTGCCGGCATTTACTCACTGGCGATGACGTAGGCATGTAATACAGTGGTGTTTTGGGCAGCCCTACTTCCAGGCCGCTCGCGTCGCTTACAAAATCGTCACCTAAACGAAAAACACGGAAGGGAGAGCTCTTGAAACGGGCTTTCCAATGGTGTAAAATTTGTGCAAATCCAGTATTATTCTGAGGGAGATTTGACCGTCCTTACTTTGTCTTTGTTTCTCTGACAGCTGTGTGTACAAAAATCCCGTTAGAGATGCTTTTGAGAAGCGTTCGAATTAGCCCCACATGCCGGTCATTTCCGGTATGAAGCTTGCTCGCTGTAACCCTAAAAGGTTGATTTTCGGATTCAGGGATATTCAAGGCAGAGTCAGGTACAAATTTTGTTTCTCTAGCTTGCCTAGATCGGGAGTTATTCCCAAGCTTAGCAAAAAATTTATTTCTGACCTTTTTGTGCCGGCATTTTCTCACTGGCGATGACGTAGTCATGTAATACAGTGGTGTTTTGGGCAGCCCTACTTCCAGGCCGCTCGCCTCGCTTACAAAACGTCAACTAAACGAAACTCACGGAAGGGAGAGGTCTTAAAACGGGTTTTCCAATGGTGTAAAACTTGTGCAAATCCAGTATTATTCTGAGGGTGATTTGACCGTCCTTACTTTGTCTTTGTTTCTCTGACAGCTGTGTGTACAAAAATCCCGTTAGAGATGCTTTTGAGGAGCGTTCAAATTAGCCCCACATGCCGGTCATTTCCGGTATGAAGCTTGCTCGCCGTAACCCTAAAAGGTAAATTTTCGGATTCAGGGATATTCAAGGCAGAGTCAGGTACAAATTTTGTTTCTCTAGCTTGCTTAGATCGGGAGTTATTCCCAAGCTTAGCACAGAATTTATTTCTGTCCTTTTTGTGCCGGCATTTACTCACTGGCGATGACGTAGGCATGTAATACAGTGGTGTTTTTGGCAGCCCTACTTCCAGGCAGCTCGCCTCGCTTACAAAATCGTCACCTAAACGATACTCACGGAAGGGAGAGCTCTTGAAACGGGCTTTCCAATGGTGTGAAATTTGTGAAAATCCAGTATTATTCTGAGGGTGATTTGACCGTCCTTACTTTGTCTTTGTTTCTCTGACAGCTGTGTGTACAAAAATCCCGTTAGAGATGCTTTTGAGAAGCGTTCGAATTAGCCCCACATGCCGGTCATTTCCGGTAAGAAGCTTGCTCGCCGCAACCCTAAAAGGTTAATTTTCGGATTCAGGGATATTCAAGGCAGAGTCAGGTACAAATTTTGTTTCTCTAGCTTGCTTAGATCGGGGGTTATTCCCAAGCTTAGCACAGAATTTATTTCTGACCTTTTTGTGCCGGCATTTTCTCACTGGCGATGACGTAGGCATGTAATACAAATGTGTTTTGGGCAGCCCTACTTCCAGGCCGCTCGCCTCGCTTACAAAATCGTCACCTAAACGAAACACACGGAAGGGAGAGCCCTAGAAACGGGCTTTCCAATGGTATAAAATTTGTGCAAATCCAGTATTATTCTGAAGGAGATTTGACCGTCCTTACTTTGTCTTTGTTTCTTTGACAGCTGTGTGTACAAAAAACCTTTTAGAGATACTTTTGAGGAGCGTTCGAACTAGCCCCACATGCCGGTCATTTCCGGTATGAAGATTGCTCGCCGCAACCCTATAAAGTTAATTTTCGGATTGAGGGATATTCAAGGCAGAGTCAGGTACAAATTTTATTTCTCTAGCTTGCTTAGATCGGGAGTTATTCCCAAGCTTAGCACATAATTTATTTCTGACCTTTTTGTGCCGGCATTTACTTACTGGCGATGACGTAGGCATGTAATACAGTGGTGTTTTTGGCAGCCCTACTTCCAGGCCGCTCGCCTCGCTTACAAAATCGTCACCTAAACGAAACTCACGGAAGGGAGAGCTCTTGAAACGGGCTTTCCAATGGTGTAAAATTAGTGCAAATCCAGTATTATTCCGAGGGTGATTTGACCGTCCTTACTTTGTCTTTGTTTCTCTGACAGCTGTGTGTACAAAAATCCCGTTAGAGATGCTTTTGAGAAGCGTTCGAATTAGCCCCACATGCCGGTCACTTCCGGTAAGAAGCTTGCTCGCCGGAACCCTAAAAGGTTAATTTTCGGATTCAGGGATATTCAAGGCAGAGTCAGGTACAAATTTTGTTTCTCTAGCTTGCTTAGATCGGGAGTTATTCCCAAGCTTAGCACAGAATTTATTTCTGACCTTTTTGTGCCGGCATTTACTCACTGGCGATGACGTAGGAATGTAATACAGTGGTGTTTTTGGCAACCCTACTTCCAGGCAGCTCGCCTCGCTTACAAAATCGTCACCTAAACGATACTCACGGAAGGGAGAGCTCGTGAAACGGGCTTTCCAATGGTGTGAAATTTGTGAAAATCCAGTATTATTCTGAGGGTGATTTGACCGTCCTTACTTTGTCTTTGTTTCTTAGACAGCTGTGTGTACAAAAAACCTTTTTGAGATACTTTTGAGGAGCGTTCGAATTAGCCCCACATGCCGGTCATTTCCGATATGAAGCTTGCTCGCCGCAACCCTTAAAAGTTAATTTTCGGATTGAGGGATATTCAAGGCAGAGTCAGGTACAAATGTTATTTCTCTAGCTTGCTTAGATCGGGAGTTATTCCCAAGCTTAGCACAGAATTTATTTCTGACCTTTTTGTGCCGGCATTTACTTACTGGCGATGACGTAGGCATGTAATACAGTGGTGTTTTTGGCAGCCCTACTTCCAGGCCGCTCGCCTCGCTTACAAAATCGTCACCTAAACGAAACTCACGGAAGGGAGAGCTCTTGAAACGGGCTTTCCAATGGTGTAAAATTTGTGCAAATCCAGTATTATTCTGAGGGTGATTTGACCGTCCTTACTTTGTCTTTGTTTCTCTGACAGCTGTGTGTACAAAAATCCCGTTAGAGATGCTTTTGAGGAGAGTTCGAATTAGCCCCACATGCCGGTCACTTCCGGTAAGAAGCTTGCTCGCCGGAACTCTAAAAGGTTAATTTTCGGATTCAGGGATATTCAAGGCAGAGTCAGGTACAAATTTTGTTTCTCTAGCTTGCTTAGATCGGGAGTTATTCCCAAGCTTAGCACAGAATTTATTTCTGACCTTTTTGTGCCGGCATTTTCTCACTGGCGATGACGTAGGCATGTAATACATAGGTGTTTTGGGGAGCCCTACTTCCAGGCCGCTCGCCTCGCTTACAAAATCGTCACCTAAACGAAACACACTAGAGGGAGAGCCCTAGAAACGGGCTTTCCAATGGTATAAAATTTGTGCAAATCCAGTATTATTCTGAGGGTGATTTGACCGTCCTTACTTTGTCTTTGTTTCTTTGACAGCTGTGTGTACAAAAATTCCGTTGAGATGCTTTTGAGGAGCGTTCGAATTAGCCCCACATGCCGGTCATTTCCGATATGAAGCTTGCTCGCCGCAACCCTTAAAAGTTAATTTTCGGATTGAGGGATATTCAAGGCAGAGTCAGGTACAAATGTTATTTCTCTAGCTTGCTTAGATCGGGAGTTATTCCCAAGCTTAGCACAGAATTTATTTCTGACCTTTTTGTGCCGGCATTTACTTACTGGCAAAGACGTAGGCATGTAATACAGTGGTGTTTTTGGCAGCCCTACTTCCAGGCCGCTCGCCTCGCTTACAAAATCGTCACCTAAACGAAACTCACGGAAGGGAGAGCTCTTGAAACGGGCTTTCCAATGGTGTAAAATTTGTGCAAATCCAGTATTATTCTGAGGGTGATTTGACCGTCCTTACTTTTTCTTTGTTTCTCTGACAGCTGTGTGTACAAAAATCCCGTTAGAGATGCTTTTGAGGAGCGTTCGAATTAGCCCCACATGCCGGTCACTTCCGGTAAGAAGCTTGCTCGCCGGAACTCTAAAAGGTTAATTTTCGGATTCAGGGATATTCAAGGCAGAGTCAGGTACAAATTTTGTTTCTCTAGCTTGCTTAGATCGGGAGTTATTCCCAAGCTTAGCACAGAATTTATTTCTGACCTTTTTGTGCCGGCATTTTTCACTGGCGATGACGAAGGCATGTAATACATTGCTGTTTTGGGCAGCCCTACTTCCAGGCCGCTCGACTCGCTTACAAAATCGTCAACTAAACGAAACTCACGGAAGCGAGAGCTCTTGAAACGGGTTTTCCAATGGTGTAAAACTTGTGCAAATCCAATATTATTCTGAGGGTGATTTGACCGTCCTTATTTTGTCTTTGTTTCTTTGACAGCTGTGTGTACAAAAATCCCGCTAGAGATGCTTTTGAGGAGCGTTCGAATTAGCCCCACATGCCGGTCATTTCCAGTATGAAGCTTTTTCGCCGCAACCCTAAAAGGTTAATTTTCGGATTCAAGGATATTCAAGGCAGAGTCAGGTACAAATTTTGTTTCTCTAGCTTGCCTAGATCGGGAGTTATTCCCAAGCTTAGCACAGAATTTATTTCTGACCTTTTTGTGCCGGCATTTTCTCACTGGCGATGACGTAGGCATGTAATACATAGGTCTTTTGGGCAGCCCTACTTCCAGGCCGCTCGCCTCGCTTACAAAATCGTCACCTAAACGAAACACACGGAAGGGAGAGCTCTTGAAACGGGCTTTCCAATGGTGTAAAATTTGTGCAAATCCAGTATTATTCTGAGGGTGATTTGACCGTCCTTACTTTGTCTTTGTTTCTCTGACAGCTGTGTGTACAAAAATCCCGTTAGAGATGCTTTTGAGGAGCGTTCGAACTAGCCCCACATGCCGGTCATTTGCGGTAAGAAGCTTGCTCGCCGCAACCCTAAAAAGTTTATTTTCGGATTGAGGGATATTCAAGGAAGAGTCAGGTTCAAATTTTGTTTCTCTATCTTGCTTAGATCGGGAGTTATTCCCAAGCTTACCACAGAATTTATTTCTGACCTTTTTTGCCGGCATTTACTTACTGGCGATGACGTAGGCATGTAATACAGTGGTGTTTTTGGCAGCCCTACTTCCCGGCCGCTCGCCTCGCTTACAAAAACGTCACCTAAACGAAACACACGGAAGGGAGAGCTCTTGAAATGGGCTTTCCAATGGTGTAAAATTTGTGCAAATCCAGTATTATTCTGAGGGTGATTTGACCGTCCTTACTTTGTCTTTGTTTCTCTGACAGCTGTGTGTACAAAAATCCCGTTAGAGATGCTTTTGAGGAGCGTTCGAACTAGCCCCACATGCCGGTCATTTGCGGTAAGAAGCTTGCTCGCCGCAACCCTTAAAAGTTTATTTTCGGATTGAGGGATATTCAAGGTAGAGTCAAGTTTAAATTTTGTTTCTCTAGCTTGCTTAGATCGGTAGTTATTCCCAAGCTTACCACAGAATTTATTTCTGACCTTTTTTGCCGGCATTTACTCACTGGCGATGACGTAGGCATGTAATACAGTGGTGTTTTGGGCAGCCCTACTTCCAGGCCGCTCGCGTCGCTTACAAAATCGTCACCTAAACGAAAAACACGGAAGGGAGAGCTCTTGAAACGGGCTTTCCAATGGTGTAAAATTTGTGCAAATCCAGTATTATTCTGAGGAAGATTTGACCGTCCTTACTTTGTCTTTGTTTCTCTGACAGCTGTGTGTACAAAAATCCCGTTAGAGATGCTTTTGAGAAGCGTTCGAATTAGCCCCACATGCCGGTCATTTCCGGTATGAAGCTTGCTCGCTGTAACCCTAAAAGGTTGATTTTCGGATTCAGGGATATTCAAGGCAGAGTCAGGTACAAATTTTGTTTCTCTAGCTTGCCTAGATCGGGAGTTATTCCCAAGCTTAGCAAAAAATTTATTTCTGACCTTTTTGTGCCGGCATTTTCTCACTGGCGATGACGTAGTCATGTAATACAGTGGTGTTTTGGGCAGCCCTACTTCCAGGCCGCTCGCCTCGCTTACAAAACGTCAACTAAACGAAACTCACGGAAGGGAGAGGTCTTAAAACGGGTTTTCCAATGGTGTAAAACTTGTGCAAATCCAGTATTATTCTGAGGGTGATTTGACCGTCCTTACTTTGTCTTTGTTTCTCTGACAGCTGTGTGTACAAAAATCCCGTTAGAGATGCTTTTGAGGAGCGTTCAAATTAGCCCCACATGCCGGTCATTTCCGGTATGAAGCTTGCTCGCCGTAACCCTAAAAGGTAAATTTTCGGATTCAGGGATATTCAAGGCAGAGTCAGGTACAAATTTTGTTTCTCTAGCTTGCTTAGATCGGGAGTTATTCCCAAGCTTAGCACAGAATTTATTTCTGACCTTTTTGTGCCGGCATTTACTCACTGGCGATGACGTAGGCATGTAATACAGTGGTGTTTTAGGCAGCCCTACTTCCAGGCAGCTCGCCTCGCTTACAAAATCGTCACCTAAACGATACTCACGGAAGGGAGAGCTCTTGAAACGGGCTTTCCAATGGTGTGAAATTTGTGAAAATCCAGTATTATTCTGAGGGTGATTTGACCGTCCTTACTTTGTCTTTGTTTCTCTGACAGCTGTGTGTACAAAAATCCCGTTAGAGATGCTTTTGAGAAGCGTTCGAATTAGCCCCACATGCCGGTCATTTCCGGTAAGAAGCTTGCTCGCCGCAACCCTAAAAGGTTAATTTTCGGATTCAGGGATATTCAAGGCAGAGTCAGGTACAAATTTTGTTTCTCTAGCTTGCTTAGATCGGGGGTTATTCCCAAGCTTAGCACAGAATTTATTTCTGACCTTTTTGTGCCGGCATTTTCTCACTGGCGATGACGTAGGCATGTAATACATAGGTGTTTTGGGCAGCCCTACTTCCAGGCCGCTCGCCTCGCTTACAAAATCGTCACCTAAACGAAACACACGGAAGGGAGAGCCCTAGAAACGGGCTTTCCAATGGTATAAAATTTGTGCAAATCCAGTATTATTCTGAAGGAGATTTGACCGTCCTTACTTTGTCTTTGTTTCTTTGACAGCTGTGTGTACAAAAAACCTTTTAGAGATACTTTTGAGGAGCGTTCGAACTAGCCCCACATGCCGGTCATTTCCGGTATGAAGCTTGCTCGCCGCAACCCTATAAAGTTAATTTTCGGATTGAGGGATATTCAAGGCAGAGTCGGGTACAAATTTTATTTCTCTAGCTTGCTTAGATCGGGAGTTATTCCCAAGCTTAGCACATAATTTATTTCTGACCTTTTTGTGCCGGCATTTACTTACTGGCGATGACGTAGGCATGTAATACAGTGGTGTTTTTGGCAGCCCTACTTCCAGGCCGCTCGCCTCGCTTACAAAATCGTCACCTAAACGAAACTCACGGAAGGGAGAGCTCTTGAAACGGGCTTTCCAATGGTGTAAAATTTGTGCAAATCCAGTATTATTCCGAGGGTGATTTGACCGTCCTTACTTTGTCTTTGTTTCTCTGACAGCTGTGTGTACAAAAATCCCGTTAGAGATGCTTTTGAGAAGCGTTCGAATTAGCCCCACATGCCGGTCACTTCCGGTAAGAAGCTTGCTCGCCGGAACCCTAAAAGGTTAATTTTCGGATTCAGGGATATTCAAGGCAGAGTCAGGTACAAATTTTGTTTCTCTAGCTTGCTTAGATCGGGAGTTATTCCCAAGCTTAGCACAGAATTTATTTCTGACCTTTTTGTGCCGGCATTTACTCACTGGCGATGACGTAGGAATGTAATACAGTGGTGTTTTTGGCAACCCTACTTCCAGGCAGCTCGCCTCGCTTACAAAATCGTCACCTAAACGATACTCACGGAAGGGAGAGCTCGTGAAACGGGCTTTCCAATGGTGTGAAATTTGTGAAAATCCAGTATTATTCTGAGGGTGATTTGACCGTCCTTACTTTGTCTTTGTTTCTTAGACAGCTGTGTGTACAAAAAACCTTTTTGAGATACTTTTGAGGAGCGTTCGAATTAGCCCCACATGCCGGTCATTTCCGATATGAAGCTTGCTCGCCGCAACCCTTAAAAGTTAATTTTCGGATTGAGGGATATTCAAGGCAGAGTCAGGTACAAATGTTATTTCTCTAGCTTGCTTAGATCGGGAGTTATTCCCAAGCTTAGCACAGAATTTATTTCTGACCTTTTTGTGCCGGCATTTACTTACTGGCGATGACGTAGGCATGTAATACAGTGGTGTTTTTGGCAGCCCTACTTCCAGGCCGCTCGCCTCGCTTACAAAATCGTCACCTAAACGAAACTCACGGAAGGGAGAGCTCTTGAAACGGGCTTTCCAATGGTGTAAAATTTGTGCAAATCCAGTATTATTCTGAGGGTGATTTGACCGTCCTTACTTTGTCTTTGTTTCTCTGACAGCTGTGTGTACAAAAATCCCGTTAGAGATGCTTTTGAGGAGAGTTCGAATTAGCCCCACATGCCGGTCACTTCCGGTAAGAAGCTTGCTCGCCGGAACTCTAAAAGGTTAATTTTCGGATTCAGGGATATTCAACGCAGAGTCAGGTACAAATTTTGTTTCTCTAGCTTGCTTAGATCGGGAGTTATTCCCAAGCTTAGCACAGAATTTATTTCTGACCTTTTTGTGCCGGCATTTTCTCACTGGCGATGACGTAGGCATGTAATACATAGGTGTTTTGGGCAGCCCTACTTCCAGGCCGCTCGCCTCGCTTACAAAATCGTCACCTAAACGAAACACACTAGAGGGAGAGCCCTAGAAACGGGCTTTCCAATGGTATAAAATTTGTGCAAATCCAGTATTATTCTGAGGGTGATTTGACCGTCCTTACTTTGTCTTTGTTTCTTTGACAGCTGTGTGTACAAAAATTCCGTTGAGATGCTTTTGAGGAGCGTTCGAATTAGCCCCACATGCCGGTCATTTCCGATATGAAGCTTGCTCGCCGCAACCCTTAAAAGTTAATTTTCGGATTGAGGGATATTCAAGGCAGAGTCAGGTACAAATGTTATTTCTCTAGCTTGCTTAGATCGGGAGTTATTCCCAAGCTTAGCACAGAATTTATTTCTGACCTTTTTGTGCCGGCATTTACTTACTGGCAAAGACGTAGGCATGTAATACAGTGGTGTTTTTGGCAGCCCTACTTCCAGGCCGCTCGCCTCGCTTACAAAATCGTCACCGAAACGAAACTCACGGAAGGGAGAGCTCTTGAAACGGGCTTTCCAATGGTGTAAAATTTGTGCAAATCCAGTATTATTCTGAGGGTGATTTGACCGTCCTTACTTTGTCTTTGTTTCTCTGACAGCTGTGTGTACAAAAATCCCGTTAGAGATGCTTTTGAGGAGCGTTCGAATTAGCCCCACATGCCGGTCACTTCCGGTAAGAAGCTTGCTCGCCGGAACTCTAAAAGGTTAATTTTCGGATTCAGGGATATTCAAGGCAGAGTCAGGTACAAATTTTGTTTCTCTAGCTTGCTTAGATCGGGAGTTATTCCCAAGCTTAGCACAGAATTTATTTCTGACCTTTTTGTGCCGGCATTTTTCACTGGCGATGACGAAGGCATGTAATACATTGCTGTTTTGGGCAGCCCTACTTCCAGGCCGCTCGACTCGCTTACAAAATCGTCAACTAAACGAAACTCACGGAAGCGAGAGCTTTTAAAACGGGTTTTCCAATGGTGTAAAACTTGTGCAAATCCAATATTATTCTGAGGGTGATTTGACCGTCCTTATTTTGTCTTTGTTTCTTTGACAGCTGTATGTACAAAAATCCCGCTAGAGATGCTTTTGAGGAGCGTTCGAATTAGCCCCACATGCCGGTCATTTCCAGTATGAAGCTTTTTCGCCGCAACCCTAAAAGGTTAATTTTCGGATTCAAGGATATTCAAGGCAGAGTCAGGTACAAATTTTGTTTCTCTAGCTTGCCTAGATCGGGAGTTATTCCCAAGCTTAGCACAGAATTTATTTCTGACCTTTTTGTGCCGGCATTTTCTCACTGGCGATGACGTAGGCATGTAATACATAGGTCTTTTGGGCAGCCCTACTTCCAGGCCGCTCGCCTCGCTTACAAAATCGTCACCTAAACGAAACACACGGAAGGGAGAGCTCTTGAAACGGGCTTTCCAATGGTGTAAAATTTGTGCAAATCCAGTATTATTCTGAGGGTGATTTGACCGTCCTTACTTTGTCTTTGTTTCTCTGACAGCTGTGTGTACAAAAATCCCGTTAGAGATGCTTTTGAGGAGCGTTCGAACTAGCCCCACATGCCGGTCATTTGCGGTAAGAAGCTTGCTCGCCGCAACCCTAAAAAGTTTATTTTCGGATTGAGGGATATTCAAGGAAGAGTCAGGTTCAAATTTTGTTTCTCTATCTTGCTTAGATCGGGAGTTATTCCCAAGCTTACCACAGAATTTATTTCTGACCTTTTTTGCCGGCATTTACTTACTGGCGATGACGTAGGCATGTAATACAGTGGTGTTTTTGGCAGCCCTACTTCCCGGCCGCTCGCCTCGCTTACAAAAACGTCACCTAAACGATACTCACGGAAGGGAGAGCTCATGAAACGGGCTTTCCAATGGTGTAAAATTTGTGAAAAACCAGTATTATTCTGAGGGTGATTTGACCGTCCTTACTTTGTCTTTGTTTCTCTGACAGCTGTGTGTACAAAAATCCCGTTAGAGATGCTTTTGAGGAGCGTTCGAATTAGCCCCACATGCCGGTCATTTCCGGTATGAAGCTTGCTCGCCGTTACCCTAAAAGGTTGATTTTAGGATTCAGGGATATTCAAGGCAGAGTCAGGTACAAATTTTGTTTCTCTAGCTTGCCTAGATCGGGAGTTATTCCCAAGCTTAGCACAGAATTTATTTCTGACCTTTTTGTGCCGGCATTTTCTCACTGGCGATGACGTAGGCATGTAATACAGTGGTGTTTTGGGCAGCCCTACTTCCAGGCCGCTCGCCTCGCTTACAAAATCGTCAACTAAACGAAAGTCACGGAAAGGAAAGCTCTTAAAACGGGTTTTCCAATGGTGTAAAACTTGTGCAAATCCAGTATTATTCTGAGGGTGATTTGACCGTCCTTATTTTGTCTTTGTTTCTTTGACAGCTGTGTGTACAAAAATCCCGTTAGAGATGCTTTTGAGGAGCGTTCGAATTAGCCCCACATGCCGGTCATTTCCGGTATGAAGCTTGCTCGCCGCAACCCTAAAAGGTTAATTTTCGGATTGAGGGATATTCAAGGCAGAGTCAGGTACAAATTTTGTTTCTCTAGCTTGCTTAGATCGGGAGTTATTCGTAAGCTTAGCACAGAATTTATTTCTGACCTTTTTGTGCCGGCATTTTTCTCACTGGCGATGACGTAGGCATGTAATACATAGGTGTTTTGGGCAGCCCTACTTCCAGGCCGCTCGCCTCGCTTACAAAATCGTCACCTAAACGAAAAACACGGAAGGGAGAGCTCTTGAAACGGGCTTTCGAATGGTGTAAAATTTGTGCAAATCCAGTATTTTTCTGAGGGTGATTTGACCGTCCTTACTTTGTCTTTGTTTCTCTGACAGCTGTGTGTACAAAAATCCCATTAGAGATGCTTTTGAGGAGCGTTCGAATTAGCCCCACATGCCGGTCATTTCCGGTATGAAGCTTGCTCGCCGTAACCCTAAAACGTTGATTTTCGGATTCAGGGATATTCAAGGCAGAGTCAGGTACAAATTTTGTTTCTCTAGCTTGCCTAGATCGGGAGTTATTCCCAAGCTTAGCACAGAATTTATTTCTGACCTTTTTGTGCCGGCATTTCCTCACTGGCGATGGCGTAGGCATGTAATACAGTGGTGTTTTGGGCAGCCCTACTTCCAGGCCGCTCGCCTCGCTTACAAAATCGTCAACTAAACGAAAGTCACGGAAAGGAAAGCTCTTAAAACGGGTTTTCCAATGGTGTGAAATTTGTGAAAATCCAGTATTATTCTGAGGGTGATTTGACC
The DNA here is from genome assembly GCA_023634235.1 of Pisaster brevispinus. Classification (NCBI taxonomy): domain Eukaryota; kingdom Metazoa; phylum Echinodermata; class Asteroidea; order Forcipulatida; family Asteriidae; genus Pisaster; species Pisaster brevispinus. Next base: position 12,274,087 of record JAMKCF010000017.1, read on the forward strand.
GTCCTTACTTTGTCTTTGTTTCTTAGACAGCTGTGTGTACAAAAAACCTTTTTGAGATACTTTTGAGGAGCGTTCGAATTAGCCCCACATGCCGGTCATTTCCGATATGAAGCTTGCTCGCCGCAACCCTTAAAAGTTAATTTTCGGATTGAGGGATATTCAAGGCAGAGTCAGGTACAAATGTTATTTCTCTAGCTTGCTTAGATCGGGAGTTATTCCCAAGCTTAGCACAGAATTTATTTCTGACCTTTTTGTGCCGGCATTTACTTACTGGCGATGACGTAGGCATGTAATACAGTGGTGTTTTTGGCAGCCCTACTTCCAGGCCGCTCGCCTCGCTTACAAAATCGTCACCTAAACGAAACTCACGGAAGGGAGAGCTCTTGAAACGGGCTTTCCAATGGTGTAAAATTTGTGCAAATCCAGTATTATTCTGAGGGTGATTTGACCGTCCTTACTTTGTCTTTGTTTCTCTGACAGCTGTGTGTACAAAAATCCCGTTAGAGATGCTTTTGAGGAGAGTTCGAATTAGCCCCACATGCCGGTCACTTCCGGTAAGAAGCTTGCTCGCCGGAACTCTAAAAGGTTAATTTTCGGATTCAGGGATATTCAACGCAGAGTCAGGTACAAATTTTGTTTCTCTAGCTTGCTTAGATCGGGAGTTATTCCCAAGCTTAGCACAGAATTTATTTCTGACCTTTTTGTGCCGGCATTTTCTCACTGGCGATGACGTAGGCATGTAATACATAGGTGTTTTGGGCAGCCCTACTTCCAGGCCGCTCGCCTCGCTTACAAAATCGTCACCTAAACGAAACACACTAGAGGGAGAGCCCTAGAAACGGGCTTTCCAATGGTATAAAATTTGTGCAAATCCAGTATTATTCTGAGGGTGATTTGACCGTCCTTACTTTGTCTTTGTTTCTTTGACAGCTGTGTGTACAAAAATTCCGTTGAGATGCTTTTGAGGAGCGTTCGAATTAGCCCCACATGCCGGTCATTTCCGATATGAAGCTTGCTCGCCGCAACCCTTAAAAGTTAATTTTCGGATTGAGGGATATTCAAGGCAGAGTCAGGTACAAATGTTATTTCTCTAGCTTGCTTAGATCGGGAGTTATTCCCAAGCTTAGCACAGAATTTATTTCTGACCTTTTTGTGCCGGCATTTACTTACTGGCAAAGACGTAGGCATGTAATACAGTGGTGTTTTTGGCAGCCCTACTTCCAGGCCGCTCGCCTCGCTTACAAAATCGTCACCGAAACGAAACTCACGGAAGGGAGAGCTCTTGAAACGGGCTTTCCAATGGTGTAAAATTTGTGCAAATCCAGTATTATTCTGAGGGTGATTTGACCGTCCTTACTTTGTCTTTGTTTCTCTGACAGCTGTGTGTACAAAAATCCCGTTAGAGATGCTTTTGAGGAGCGTTCGAATTAGCCCCACATGCCGGTCACTTCCGGTAAGAAGCTTGCTCGCCGGAACTCTAAAAGGTTAATTTTCGGATTCAGGGATATTCAAGGCAGAGTCAGGTACAAATTTTGTTTCTCTAGCTTGCTTAGATCGGGAGTTATTCCCAAGCTTAGCACAGAATTTATTTCTGACCTTTTTGTGCCGGCATTTTTCACTGGCGATGACGAAGGCATGTAATACATTGCTGTTTTGGGCAGCCCTACTTCCAGGCCGCTCGACTCGCTTACAAAATCGTCAACTAAACGAAACTCACGGAAGCGAGAGCTTTTAAAACGGGTTTTCCAATGGTGTAAAACTTGTGCAAATCCAATATTATTCTGAGGGTGATTTGACCGTCCTTATTTTGTCTTTGTTTCTTTGACAGCTGTATGTACAAAAATCCCGCTAGAGATGCTTTTGAGGAGCGTTCGAATTAGCCCCACATGCCGGTCATTTCCAGTATGAAGCTTTTTCGCCGCAACCCTAAAAGGTTAATTTTCGGATTCAAGGATATTCAAGGCAGAGTCAGGTACAAATTTTGTTTCTCTAGCTTGCCTAGATCGGGAGTTATTCCCAAGCTTAGCACAGAATTTATTTCTGACCTTTTTGTGCCGGCATTTTCTCACTGGCGATGACGTAGGCATGTAATACATAGGTCTTTTGGGCAGCCCTACTTCCAGGCCGCTCGCCTCGCTTACAAAATCGTCACCTAAACGAAACACACGGAAGGGAGAGCTCTTGAAACGGGCTTTCCAATGGTGTAAAATTTGTGCAAATCCAGTATTATTCTGAGGGTGATTTGACCGTCCTTACTTTGTCTTTGTTTCTCTGACAGCTGTGTGTACAAAAATCCCGTTAGAGATGCTTTTGAGGAGCGTTCGAACTAGCCCCACATGCCGGTCATTTGCGGTAAGAAGCTTGCTCGCCGCAACCCTAAAAAGTTTATTTTCGGATTGAGGGATATTCAAGGAAGAGTCAGGTTCAAATTTTGTTTCTCTATCTTGCTTAGATCGGGAGTTATTCCCAAGCTTACCACAGAATTTATTTCTGACCTTTTTTGCCGGCATTTACTTACTGGCGATGACGTAGGCATGTAATACAGTGGTGTTTTTGGCAGCCCTACTTCCCGGCCGCTCGCCTCGCTTACAAAAACGTCACCTAAACGATACTCACGGAAGGGAGAGCTCATGAAACGGGCTTTCCAATGGTGTAAAATTTGTGAAAAACCAGTATTATTCTGAGGGTGATTTGACCGTCCTTACTTTGTCTTTGTTTCTCTGACAGCTGTGTGTACAAAAATCCCGTTAGAGATGCTTTTGAGGAGCGTTCGAATTAGCCCCACATGCCGGTCATTTCCGGTATGAAGCTTGCTCGCCGTTACCCTAAAAGGTTGATTTTAGGATTCAGGGATATTCAAGGCAGAGTCAGGTACAAATTTTGTTTCTCTAGCTTGCCTAGATCGGGAGTTATTCCCAAGCTTAGCACAGAATTTATTTCTGACCTTTTTGTGCCGGCATTTTCTCACTGGCGATGACGTAGGCATGTAATACAGTGGTGTTTTGGGCAGCCCTACTTCCAGGCCGCTCGCCTCGCTTACAAAATCGTCAACTAAACGAAAGTCACGGAAAGGAAAGCTCTTAAAACGGGTTTTCCAATGGTGTAAAACTTGTGCAAATCCAGTATTATTCTGAGGGTGATTTGACCGTCCTTATTTTGTCTTTGTTTCTTTGACAGCTGTGTGTACAAAAATCCCGTTAGAGATGCTTTTGAGGAGCGTTCGAATTAGCCCCACATGCCGGTCATTTCCGGTATGAAGCTTGCTCGCCGCAACCCTAAAAGGTTAATTTTCGGATTGAGGGATATTCAAGGCAGAGTCAGGTACAAATTTTGTTTCTCTAGCTTGCTTAGATCGGGAGTTATTCGTAAGCTTAGCACAGAATTTATTTCTGACCTTTTTGTGCCGGCATTTTTCTCACTGGCGATGACGTAGGCATGTAATACATAGGTGTTTTGGGCAGCCCTACTTCCAGGCCGCTCGCCTCGCTTACAAAATCGTCACCTAAACGAAAAACACGGAAGGGAGAGCTCTTGAAACGGGCTTTCGAATGGTGTAAAATTTGTGCAAATCCAGTATTTTTCTGAGGGTGATTTGACCGTCCTTACTTTGTCTTTGTTTCTCTGACAGCTGTGTGTACAAAAATCCCATTAGAGATGCTTTTGAGGAGCGTTCGAATTAGCCCCACATGCCGGTCATTTCCGGTATGAAGCTTGCTCGCCGTAACCCTAAAACGTTGATTTTCGGATTCAGGGATATTCAAGGCAGAGTCAGGTACAAATTTTGTTTCTCTAGCTTGCCTAGATCGGGAGTTATTCCCAAGCTTAGCACAGAATTTATTTCTGACCTTTTTGTGCCGGCATTTCCTCACTGGCGATGGCGTAGGCATGTAATACAGTGGTGTTTTGGGCAGCCCTACTTCCAGGCCGCTCGCCTCGCTTACAAAATCGTCAACTAAACGAAAGTCACGGAAAGGAAAGCTCTTAAAACGGGTTTTCCAATGGTGTAAAACTTGTGCAAATCCAGTATTATTCTGAGGGTGATTTGACCGTCCTTATTTTGTCTTTGTTTCTTTGACAGCTGTGTGTACAAAAATCCCGTTAGAGATGCTTTTGAGGAGCGTTCGAATTAGCCCCACATGCCGGTCATTTCCGGTATGAAGCTTGCTCGCCGCAACCCTAAAAGGTTAATTTTCGGATTGAGGGATATTCAAGGCAGAGTCAGGTACAAATTTTGTTTCTCTAGCTTGCTTAGATCGGGAGTTATTCGTAAGCTTAGCACAGAATTTATTTCTGACCTTTTTGTGCCGGCATTTTTCTCACTGGCGATGACGTAGGCATGTAATACATAGGTGTTTTGGGCAGCCCTACTTCCAGGCCGCTCGCCTCGCTTACAAAATCGTCACCTAAACGAAAAACACGGAAGGGAGAGCTCTTGAAACGGGCTTTCGAATGGTGTAAAATTTGTGCAAATCCAGTATTTTTCTGAGGGTGATTTGACCGTCCTTACTTTGTCTTTGTTTCTCTGACAGCTGTGTGTACAAAAATCCCATTAGAGATGCTTTTGAGGAGCGTTCGAATTAGCCCCACATGCCGGTCATTTCCGGTATGAAGCTTGCTCGCCGTAACCCTAAAACGTTGATTTTCGGATTCAGGGATATTCAAGGCAGAGTCAGGTACAAATTTTGTTTCTCTAGCTTGCCTAGATCGGGAGTTATTCCCAAGCTTAGCACAGAATTTATTTCTGACCTTTTTGTGCCGGCATTTCCTCACTGGCGATGGCGTAGGCATGTAATACAGTGGTGTTTTGGGCAGCCCTACTTCCAGGCCGCTCGCCTCGCTTACAAAATCGTCAACAAAACGAAACTCACGAAAGGGAAAGCTCTTAAAACGGGTTTTCCAATGGTGTAAAACTTGTGCAAATCCAGTATTATTCTGAGGATGATTTGACCGTCCTTACTTTGTCTTTGTTTCTTTGACAGCTGTGTGTACAAAAATCCCGTTTGAGATGCTTTTGAGGAGCGTTCGAATTAGCCCCACATGCCGGTCATTTCCGGTATGAAGCTTGCTCGCCGCAACCCTAAAAGGTTGATTTTCGGATTGAGGGATATTCAAGGCAGAGTCAGGTACAAATTTTCTTTCTCTAGCTTGCTTAGATCGGGAGTTATTCGTAAGCTTAGCACAGAATTTATTTCTGACCTTTTTGTGCCGGCATTTTTCTCACTGGCGATGACGTAGGCATGTAATACATAGGTGTTTTGGGCAGCCCTACTTCCAGACCGCTCGCCTCGCTTACAAAATCGTCACCTAAACGAAACACACGGAAGGGAGAGCTCTTGAAATGGGCTTTCCAATGGTGTAAAATTTGTGCAAATCCAGTATTATTCTGAGGGTGATTTGACCGTCCTTACTTTGTCTTTGTTTCTCTGACAGCTGTGTGTACAAAAATCCCGTTTGAGATGCTTTTGAGGAGCGTTCGAATTAGCCCCACATGCCGGTCATTTCCGGTATGAAGCTTGCTCGCCGCAACCCTAAAAGGTTAATTTTCGGATTGAGGGATATTCAAGGCAGAGTCAGGTACAAATTTTGTTTCTCTAGCTTGCTTAGATCGGGAGTTATTCGTAAGCTTAGCACAGAATTTATTTCTGACCTTTTTGTGCCGGCATTTTTCTCACTGGCGATGACGTAGGCATGTAATACAGTGGTGTTTCGGGCAGCCCTACTTCCAGGCCGCTCGCCTCGCTTACAAAATCGTCACCTAAACGAAACTCACGGAAGAGAGAGCTCTTGAAACGGGCTTTCTAATGGTGTAAACTTTTTGAAAATCCAGTATTATTCTGAGGGTGATTTGACCGTCCTTACTTTGTCTTTGTTTCTCTGACAGCTGTGTGTACAAAAATCCCATTAGAGATGCTTTTGAGGAGCGTTCGAATTAGCCCCACATGCCGGTGATTTCCGGAATGAAGCTTGCTCGCCGCAACCCTAAAAGGTTGATTTTCGAATTGAGGGATATTCAACGCAGAGTCAGGTACAAATTTTGTTTCTCTAGCTTGCTTAGATCGGGAGTTATTCCCAAGCTTAGCACAGAATTTATTTCTGACCTTTTTGTGCCGGCATTTTACTTACTGGCGATGACGTAGACATGTTATACAGTGGTGTTTTGGGCAGCCCTACTTCCAGGCCGCTCGCCTCGCTTACAAAATCGTCACCTTAACGAAACTCACGGAAGGAAGAGCTCTTAAAACGGGTTTTCCAATGGTGTAAAACTTGTGCAAATCCAGTATTATTCTGAGGGTGATTTGACCGTCCTTACTTTGTCTTTGTTTCTTTGACAGCTGTGTGTACAAAAATCCCGTTAGAGACGCTTTTGAGAAGCGTTCGAATTAGCCCAACATGCCGGTCACTTCCGGTAAGAAGCTTGCTCGCCGGAACCCTAAAAGGTTAATTTTCGGATTCAGGGATATTCAAGGCAGAGTCAGGTACAAATTTTGTTTCTCTAGCTTGCTTAGATCGGGAGTTATTCGTAAGCTTAGCACAGAATTTATTTCTGACCTTTTTGTGCCGGCATTTTTCTCACTGGCGATGACGTAGGCATGTAATACAGTGGTGTTTCGGGCAGCCCTACTTCCAGGCCGCTCGCCTCGCTTACAAAATCGTCACCTAAACGAAACTCACGGAAGAGAGAGCTCTTGAAACGGGCTTTCTAATGGTGTAAACTTTTTGAAAATCCAGTATTATTCTGAGGGTGATTTGACCGTCCTTACTTTGTCTTTGTTTCTCTGACAGCTGTGTGTACAAAAATCCCATTAGAGATGCTTTTGAGGAGCGTTCGAATTAGCCCCACATGCCGGTGATTTCCGGAATGAAGCTTGCTCGCCGCAACCCTAAAAGGTTGATTTTCGAATTGAGGGATATTCAACGCAGAGTCAGGTACAAATTTTGTTTCTCTAGCTTGCTTAGATCGGGAGTTATTCCCAAGCTTAGCACAGAATTTATTTCTGACCTTTTTGTGCCGGCATTTTACTTACTGGCGATGACGTAGACATGTAATACAGTGGTGTTTTGGGCAGCCCTACTTCCAGGCCGCTCGCCTCGCTTACAAAATCGTCACCTTAACGAAACTCACGGAAGGAAGAGCTCTTAAAACGGGTTTTCCAATGGTGTAAAACTTGTGCAAATCCAGTATTATTCTGAGGGTGATTTGACCGTCCTTACTTTGTCTTTGTTTCTCTGACAGCTGTGTGTACAAAAATCCCGTTAGAGACGCTTTTGAGAAGCGTTCGAATTAGCCCAACATGCCGGTCACTTCCGGTAAGAAGCTTGCTCGCCGCAACCCTAAAAGGTTAATTTTCGGATTCAGGGATATTCAAGGCAGAGTCAGGTACAAATTTTGTTTCTCTAGCTTGCTTAGATCGGGAGTTATTCCTAAGCTTAGCACAGAATTTATTTCTGACCTTTTTGTACCGGCATTTTCTCACTGGCGATGACGTAGGCATGTAATACATTGCTGTTTTGGGCAGCCCTACTTCCAGGCCGCTCGCCTCGCTTACAAAATCGTCACCTAAACGAAACACACGGAAGGGAGAGCTCTTAAAACGGGTTTTCCAATGGTGTAAAACTTGTGCAAATCCAGTATTATTCTGAGGGTGATTTGACCGTCCTTACTTTGTCTTTGTTTCTTTGACAGCTGTGTGTACAAAAATCCCGTTAGAGATGCTTTTGAGGAGCGTTCGAATTAGCCCCACATGCCGGTCATTTCCGGTATGAAGCTTGCTCGCCGCAACCCTAAAAGGTTAATTTTCGGATTGAGGGATATTCAAGGCAGAGTCAGGTACAAATTTTGTTTCTCTAGCTTGCTTAGATCGGGAGTTATTCCTAAGCTTAGCACAGAATTTATTTCTGACTTTTTTGTGCCGGCATTTTTCTCACTGGCGATGACGTAGGCATGTAATACATAGGTGTTTTGGGCAGCCCTACTTCCAGGCCGCTCGCCTCGCTTACAAAATCGTCACCTAAACGAAACACACGGAAGGGAGAGCTCTTGAAACGGGCTTTCTAATGGTGTAAAATTTGTGCAAATCCAGTATTTTTCTGAGGGTGATTTGACCGTCCTTACTTTGTCTTTGTTTCTTTGACAGCTGTGTGTACAAAAATCCCGATAGAGATGCTTTTGAGGAGCGTTCGAATTAGCCCCACATGCCGGTCATTTCCGGTATGAAGCTTGCTCGCCGCAACCCTAAAAAGGTTAATTTTCGGATTGAGGGATATTCAAGGCAGAGTCAGGTACAAATTTTGTTTCTCTAGCTTCTTGGATCGGGAGTTATTCGTAAGCTTAGCACAGAATTTATTTCTGACCTTTTTGTGCCTGCATTTTTCTCACTGGCAATGACGTAGGCATGTAATACATAGGTGTTTTGGGCAGCCCTACTTCCAGGCCGCTCGCCTCGCTTACAAAATCATCACCTAAACGAAACACAAGGAAGGGAGAGCTCTTAAAACGGGCTTTCGAATGGTGTAAAATTTGTGCAAATCCAGTATTTTTCTGAGGGTGATTTGACCGTCCTTACTTTGTCTTTGTTTCTCTGACAGCTGTGTGTACAAAAATCCCATTAGAGATGCTTTTGAGGAGCGTTCGAATTAGCCCCACATGCCGGTCATTTCCGGTATGAAGCTTGCTCGCCACAACCCTAAAAGGTTAATTTTCGGATTGAGGGATATTCAAGGCAGAGTCAGGTACTAATTTTGTTTCTCTAGCTTGCTTAGATCGGGAGTAATTCCCAAGCTTAGCACAGAATTTATTTCTGACCTTTTTGTGCCGGCTTTTTCTCACTGGCGATGACGTAGGCATGTAATACATTGGTGTTTTGGGCAGCCCTACTTCCAGGCCGCTCGCCTCGCTTACAAAATCGTCACGTAAACGAAACTAACGGAAGGGAGAGCTCTTGAAACGGGTTTTCCAATGGTGTAAAATATGTGAAAATCCAGTATTATTCTGAGGGTGATTTGACCGTCCTTACTTTGTCTTTGTTTCTTAGACAGCTGTGTGTACAAAAATCCCGTTAGAGATGCTTTTGAGGAGCGTTCGAATTAGCCCCACATGCCGGTCATTTCAGGTAAGAAGATTGCTCGCCGCAACCCTAAAAGGTTAATTTTCGGATTGAGGGATATTCAAGGCAGAGTCAGGTACTAATTTTGTTTCTCTAGCTTGCTTAGATCGGGAGTAATTCCCAAGCTTAGCACAGAATTTATTTCTGACCTTTTTGTGCCGGCATTTTACTTACTGGCGATGACGTAGGCATGTAATACAGTGGTGTTTTGGGCAGCCCTACTTCCAGGCCGCTCGCCTCGCTTACAAAATCGTCAACTAAACGAAACTCACGGAAGGGAAAGCTCTTAAAACGGGTTTTCCAATGGTGTAAAACTTGTGCAAATCCAGTATTATTCTGAGGGTGATTTGACCGTCCTTACTTTGTCTTTGTTTCTTTGACAGCTGTGTGTACAAAAATCCCGATAGAGATGCTTTTGAGGAGCGTTCGAATTAGCCCCACATGCCGGTCATTTCCGGTATGAAGCTTGCTCGCCGCAACCCTAAAAAGGTTAATTTTCGGATTGAGGGATATTCAAGGCAGAGTCAGGTACAAATTTTGTTTCTCTAGCTTCTTGGATCGGGAGTTATTCGTAAGCTTAGCACAGAATTTATTTCTGACCTTTTTGTGCCTGCATTTTTCTCACTGGCGATGACGTAGGCATGTAATACATAGGTGTTTTGGGCAGCCCTACTTCCAGGCCGCTCGCCTCGCTTACAAAATCATCACCTAAACGAAACACACGGAAGGGAGAGCTCTTAAAACGGGCTTTCGAATGGTGTAAAATTTGTGCAAATCCAGTATTTTTCTGAGGGTGATTTGACCGTCCTTACTTTGTCTTTGTTTCTCTGACAGCTGTGTGTACAAAAATCCCATTAGAGATGCTTTTGAGGAGCGTTCGAATTAGCCCCACATGCCGGTCATTTCCGGTATGAAGCTTGCTCGCCACAACCCTAAAAGGTTAATTTTCGGATTGAGGGATATTCAAGGCAGAGTCAGGTACTAATTTTGTTTCTCTAGCTTGCTTAGATCGGGAGTAATTCCCAAGCTTAGCACAGAATTTATTTCTGACCTTTTTGTGCCGGCTTTTTCTCACTGGCGATGACGTAGGCATGTAATACATTGGTGTTTTGGGCAGCCCTACTTCCAGGCCGCTCGCCTCGCTTACAAAATCGTCACGTAAACGAAACTAACGGAAGGGAGAGCTCTTGAAACGGGTTTTCCAATGGTGTAAAATATGTGAAAATCCAGTATTATTCTGAGGGTGATTTGACCGTCCTTACTTTGTCTTTGTTTCTCTGACAGCTTTGTGTACAAAAATCCCGTTAGAGATGCTTTTGAGGAGCGTTCGAATTAGCCCCACATGCCGGTCATTTCAGGTAAGAAGATTGCTCGCCGCAACCCTAAAAGGTTAATTTTCGGATTGAGGGATATTCAAGGCAGAGTCAGGTACTAATTTTGTTTCTCTAGCTTGCTTAGATCGGGAGTAATTCCCAAGCTTAGCACAGAATTTATTTCTGACCTTTTTGTGCCGGCATTTTCTCACTGGCGATGACGTAGGCATGTAATACAGTGGTGTTTCGGGCAGCCCTACTTCCAGGCCGCTCGCCTCGCTTACAAAATTGTCACCTAAACGAAACTCACGGAAGAGAGAGCCATTGAAACGGGCTTTCTAATGGTGTAAAATTTGTGAAAATCCAGTATTATTCTGACGGTGATTTGACCGTCCTTACTTTGTCTTATTTTCTCTTACAGCTGTGTATACAAAAATCCCATTAGAGATGCTATTGAGGAGCGTTCGAATTAGCCCCACATGCCGGTCATTTCCGGTATGAAGCTTGCTCGCCGCAACCCTAAAAGGTTAATTTTCGGATTGAGGGATATACAAGGCAGAGTCAGGTACTAATTTTGTTTCTCTAGCTTGCTTAGATCGGGAGTTATTCCCAAGCTTAGCACAGAATTTATTTCTGACGTTTTTGTGCCGGCATTTTCTCACTGGCGATGACGTAGGCATGTAATACAGTGGTGTTTTGGGCAGCCCTACTTCCAGGCCGCTCGCCTCGCTTACAAAATCGTCAACTAAACGAAACTCACGGAAGGGAAAGCTCTTAAAACGGGTTTTCCAATGGTGTAAAACTTGTGCAAATCCAGTATTATTCTGAGGGTGATTTGACCGTCCTTACTTTGTCTTTGTTTCTTTGACAGCTGTGTGTACAAAAATCCCGATAGAGATGCTTTTGAGGAGCGTTCGAATTAGCCCCACATGCCGGTCATTTCCGGTATGAAGCTTGCTCGCCGCAACCCTGAAAAGGTTAATTTTCGGATTGAGGGATATTCAAGGCAGAGTCAGGTACAAATTTTGTTTCTCTAGCTTCTTGGATCGGGAGTTATTCGTAAGCTTAGCGCAGAGTTTATTTCTGACCTTTTTGTGCCGGCATTATTCTCAATGGCGATGACGTAGGCATGTAATACATAGGTGTTTTGGGTAGCCCTACTTCCAGGCCGCTCGCCTCGCTTACAAAATCATCACCTAAACGAAGCACACGGAAGGGAGAGCTCTTAAAACGGGCTTTCGAATGGTGTAAAATTTGTGCAAATCCAGTATTTTTCTGAGGGTGATTTGACCGTCCTTACTTTGTCTTTGTTTCTCTGACAGCTGTGTGTACAAAAATCCCATTAGAGATGCTTTTGAGGAGCGTTCGAATTAGCCCCACATGCCGGTCATTTCCGGTATGAAGCTTGCTCGCCGCAACCCTAAAAGGTTAATTTTCGGATTGAGGGATATTCAAGGCAGAGTCAGGTACTAATTTTGTTTCTCTAGCTTGCTTAGATCGGGAGTAATTCCCAAGCTTAGCACAGAATTTATTTCTGACCTTTTTGTGCCGGCTTTTTCTCACTGGCGATGACGTAGGCATGTAATACATTGGTGTTTTGGGCAGCCCTACTTCCAGGCCGCTCGCCTCGCTTACAAAATCGTCACGTAAACAAAACTAACGGAAGGGAGAGCTCTTGAAACGGGTTTTCCAATGGTGTAAAATATGTGAAAATCCAGTATTATTCTGAGGGTGATTTGACCGTCCTTACTTTGTCTTTGTTTCTCTGACAGCTTTGTGTACAAAAATCCCGTTAGAGATGCTTTTGAGGAGCGTTCGAATTAGCCCCACATGCCGGTCATTTCCGGTAAGAAGATTGCTCGCCGCAACGCTAAAAGGTTAATTTTCGGATTGAGGGATATTCAAGGCAGAGTCAGGTACTAATTTTGTTTCTCTAGCTTGCTTAGATCGGGAGTAATTCCCAAGCTTAGCACAGAATTTATTTCTGACCTTTTTGTGCCGGCATTTTCTCACTGGCGATGACGTAGGCATGTAATACAGTGGTGTTTCGGGCAGCCCTACTTCCAGGCCGCTCGCCTCGCTTACAAAATCGTCACCTAAACGAAACTCACGGAAGAGAGAGCCATTGAAACGGGCTTTCTAATGGTGTAAAATTTGTGAAAATCCAGTATTATTCTGAGGGTGATTTGACCGTCCTTACTTTGTCTTTGTTTCTCTTACAGCTGTGTATACAAAAATCCCATTAGAGATGCTTTTGAGGAGCGTTCGAATTAGCCCCACATGCCGGTCATTTCCGGTATGAAGCTTGCTCGCCGCAACCCTAAAAGGTTAACTTTCGGATTGAGGGATATTCAAGGCAGAGTCAGGTACTAATTTTGTTTCTCTAGCTTGCTTAGATCGGGAGTTATTCCCAAGCTTAGCACAGAATTTATTTCTGACGTTTTTGTGCCGGCATTTTCTCACTGGCGATGACGTATGCATGTAATACATTGGTGTTTTGGGCAGCCCTACTTCCAGGCCGCTCGCCTCGCTTACAAAATCGTCACGTAAACGAAACTAACGGAAAAGAGAGCCCCAGAAACGGGCTTTCCAATGGTATAAAATTTGTGCAAATCCAGTATTATTCTGAGGAAGATTTGACCGTCCTTACTTTGTCTTTGTTTCTTTGACAGCTGTGTGTACAAAAAACCCATTAAAGATGCTTTTGAGGAGCGTTCGAACTAGCCCAACATGCCGGTCATTTCCGGTGAGAAGCTTGCTCGCCGCAACCCTAAAAGATTGATTTTCGGATTCAGGGATATTCAAGGCAGAGTCAGGTACAAATTTTGTTTCTCTAGCTTGCCTAGATCGGGAGTTATTCCCAAGCTTAGCACAGAATTTATTTCTGATTGTTTGTGCCGGCATTTTCTCACTGGCGATGACGTAGGTATGTAATACATTGGTGTTTTGGGCAGCCCTACTTCCAGGCCGCTCGCCTCGCTTACAAAATAGTCAACTAAACGCAACTCACGGAAGGGAGAGCTCTTAAAACGGGTTTTCCAATGGTGTAAAACTTGTGCAAATCCAGTATTATTCTGAGGGTGACTTGACCGTCCTTACTTTGTCTTTGTTTCTTTGACAGCTGTGTGTACAAAAATCCAGTTAGATGCATTTGAGGAGCGTTCGAATTAGCCCCACATGCCGGTCATTTCCGGTAAGAAGATTGCTCGCCGCAACCCTAAAAGGTTGATTTTCGGATTGAGGGATATTCAAGGCAGAGTCAGGTACAAATTTTGTTTCTCTAGCTCGCTTAGATCGGGAGTTATTCCCAAGCTTAGCACAGAATTTATTTCTGACCTTTTTCTGCCGGCATTTACTTACTGGCGATGACGTAGGCATGTAATACAGTGGTGTTTTGGGCAGCCCTACTTCCAGGCCGCTCGCCTCGCTTACAAAATCGTCACGTAAACGAAACTCACGGAAGAGAGAGCTCTTGAAACGGGCTTTCTAATGGTGTAAACTTTGTGAAAATCCAGTATTATTCTGAGGGTGATTTGACCGTCTTTACTTTGTCTTTGTTTCTCTTACAGCTGTGTGTACAAAAATCCCATTAGAGATGCTTTTGAGGAGCGTTCGAATTAGCCCCACATGCCGGTCATTTCCGGAATGAAGCTTGCTCGCCGCAACCCTAAAAGGTTAATTTTCGGATTGAGGGATATTCAAGGCAGAGTCAGGTACTAATTTTCTTTCTCTAGCTTGCTTAGATCGGGAGTTATTCCCAAGCTTAGCACAGAATTTATTTCTGACCTTTTTGTGCCGGCATTTTCTCACTGGCGATGACGTAGGCATGTAATACAGTGGTGTTTCGGGCAGCCCTACTTCCAGGCCGCTCGCCTCGTTTACAAAATCGTCACCTAAACGAAACTCACGGAAGGGAGAGCTCTTGAAACGGGCTTTCCAATGGTGTAAAATTTGTGAAAATCCAGTATTATTCTGAGGGTGATTTGACCGCCCTTACTTTGTCTTTGTTTCTCTTACAGCTGTGTGTACAAAAATCCCATTAGAGATGCTTTTGAGGAGCGTTCGAATTAGCCCCACATGCCAGTCATTTCCGGTGAGAAGCTTGCTCGCCGCAACCCTAAAAGGTTGATTTTCGGATTCAGGGATATTCAAGGCAGAGTCAGGTACAAATTGTGTTTCTCTAGATTGCCTAGATCGGGAGTTATTCCCAAGCTTAGCACAGAATTTATTTCTGATTGTTTGTGCCGCCATTTTCTCACTGGCGATGACGTAGGCATATAATACAGTGGTGTTTTGGGCAGCCCTACTTCCAGGCCGCTCGCCTCGCTTACAAAATCGTCAACTAAACGAAACTCACGGAAGCGAGAGCTCTTAAAACGGGTTTTCCATTGGTGTAAAACTTGTGCAAATCCAATATTATTCTGAGGGTGATTTGACCGTCCTTACTTTGTCTTTGTTTCTTTGACAGCTGTGTGTACAAAAATCCCGCTAGAGATGCTTTTGAGGAGCGTTCGAATTAGCCCCACATGCCGGTCATTTCCGGTATGAAGCTTGCTCGCCGCAACCCTAAAAGGTTGATTTTCGGATTCAAGGATATTCAAGGCAGAGTCAGGTACAAATTTTCTTTCTCTAGCTTGCTTAGATCGGGAGTTATTCCCAAGCTTAGCACAGAATTTATTTCTGACCTTTTTGTGCCGGCATTTTCTCACTGGCGATGACGTAGGCATGTAATACAGTGGTGTTTCGGGCAGCCCTACTTCCAGGCCGCTCGACTCGCTTACAAAATCGTCACCTAAACGAAACTCGCGGAAGAGAGAGCTTTTGAAACGGGCTTTCTAATGGTGTAAAATTTGTGAAAATCCAGTATTATTCTGAGGGTGATTTGACCGTCCTTACTTTGTCTTTGTTTCTCTTACAGCTGTGTGTACAAAAATCCCGTTAGAGATGCTTTTGAGGAGCGTTCGAATTAGCCCCAAATGCCGGTCATTTCCGGTATGAAGCTTGCTCGCCGCAATCCTAAAAGGTTAATTTTCGGATTGAGGGATATTCAAGGCAGAGTCAGGTACAAATTGTGTTTCTCTAGCTTGCTTAGATCGGGAGTTATTCCCAAGCTTAGCACAGAATTTATTTCTGACCTTTTTGTGCCGGCATTTTCTCACTGGGATGACGTAGGCATGTAACACATTGGTGTTTTGGGCAGCCCTACTTCCAGGCCGCTCGCCTCGCTTACAAAATCGTCACGTAAACGAAACTCACGGAAGGGAGAGCTCTTGAAACGGGCTTTCCAATGGTGTAAAATTTGTGAAAATCCAGTATTATTCTGAGGGTGATTTGACCGTCCTTACTTTGTCTTTGTTTCTCTGACAGCTTTGTGTACAAAAATCCCGTTAGAGATGCTTTTGAGGAGCGTTCGAATTAGCCCCACATGCC
This sequence comes from Pisaster brevispinus, assembly GCA_023634235.1. Taxonomy (NCBI): domain Eukaryota; kingdom Metazoa; phylum Echinodermata; class Asteroidea; order Forcipulatida; family Asteriidae; genus Pisaster; species Pisaster brevispinus. The sequence goes on from JAMKCF010000017.1 coordinate 12,289,934, forward strand.
GGTCATTTCCGGTAAGAAGATTGCTCGCCGCAACCCTAAAAGGTTAATTTTCGGATTGAGGGATATTCAAGGCAGAGTCAGGTACTAATTTTGTTTCTCTAGCTTGCTTGGATCGGGAGTAATTCCAAAGCTTAGCACAGAATTTATTTGTGACCTTTTTGTGCCGGCATTTTCTCACTGGCGATGACGTAGGCATGTAATACAGTGGTGTTTCGGGCAGCCCTACTTCCAGGCCGCTCGCCTCGCTTACAAAATCGTCACCTAAACGAAACTCACGGAAGAGAGAGCCATTGAAACGGGCTTTCTAATGGTGTAAAATTTGTGAAAATCCAGTATTATTCTGACGGTGATTTGACCGTCCTTACTTTGTCTTTGTTTCTCTTACAGCTGTGTATACAAAAATCCCATTAGAGATGCTTTTGAGGAGCGTTCGAATTAGCCCCACATGCCGGTGATTTCCGGTAAGAAGCTTGCTCGCCGCAACCCTAAAAGGTTAATTTTCGGATTGAGGGATATTCAAGGCAGAGTCAGGTACTAATTTTGTTTCTCTAGCTTGCTTAGATCGGGAGTTATTCCCAAGCTTAGCACAGAATTTATTTCTGACGTTTTTGTGCCGCCATTTTCTCACTGGCGATGACGTAGGCATATAATACAGTGGTGTTTTGGGCAGCCCTACTTCCAGGCCGCTCGCCTCGCTTACAAAATCGTCAACTAAACGAAACTCACGGAAGCGAGAGCTCTTAAAACGGGTTTTCCATTGGTGTAAAACTTGTGCAAATCCAATATTATTCTGAGGGTGATTTGAACGTCCTTACTTTGTCTTTGTTTCTTTGACAGCTGTGTGTACAAAAATCCCGCTAGAGATGCTTTTGAGGAGCGTTCGAATTAGCCCCACATGCCGGTCATTTCCGGTATGAAGCTTGCTCGCCGCAACCCTAAAAGGTTGATTTTCGGATTCAAGGATATTCAAGGCAGAGTCAGGTACAAATTTTCTTTCTCTAGCTTGCTTAGATCGGGAGTTATTCCCAAGCTTAGCACAGAATTTATTTCTGACCTTTTTGTGCCGGCATTTTCTCACTGGCGATGACGTAGGCATGTAATACAGTGGTGTTTCGGGCAGTCCTACTTCCAGGCTGCTCGACTCGCTTACAAAATCGTCACCTAAACGAAACTCACGGAAGAGAGAGCTTTTGAAACGGGCTTTCTAATGGTGTAAAATTTGTGAAAATCCAGTATTATTCTGAGGGTGATTTGACCGTCCTTACTTTGTCTTTGTTTCTCTTACAGCTGTGTGTACAAAAATCCCGTTAGAGATGCTTTTGAGGAGCGTTCGAATTAGCCCCAAATGCCGGTCATTTCCGGTATGAAGCTTGCTCGCCGCAATCTTAAAAGGTTAATTTTCGGATTGAGGGATATTCAAGGCAGAGTCAGGTACAAATTGTGTTTCTCTAGCTTGCTTAGATCGGGAGTTATTCCCAAGCTTAGCACAGAATTTATTTCTGACCTTTTTGTGCCGGCATTTTCTCACTGGGATGACGTAGGCATGTAATACATTGGTGTTTTGGGCAGCCCTACTTCCAGGCCGCTCGCCTCGCTTACAAAATCGTCACGTAAACGAAACTCACGGAAGGGAGAGCTCTTGAAACGGGCTTTCTAATGGTGTAAAATTTGTGAAAATCCAGTATTATTCTGAGGGTGATTTGACCGTCCTTACTTTGTCTTTGTTTCTCTTACAGCTGTGTGTACAAAAATCCCGTTAGAGATGCTTTTGAGGAGCGTTCGAATTAGCCCCAAATGCCGGTCATTTCCGGTATGAAGCTTGCTCGCCGCAATCCTAAAAGGTTAATTTTCGGATTGAGGGATATTCAAGGCAGAGTCAGGTACAAATTGTGTTTCTCTAGCTTGCTTAGATCGGGAGTTATTCCCAAGCTTAGCACAGAATTTATTTCTGACCTTTTTGTGCTGGCATTTTCTCACTGGGATGACGTATGCATGTAATACATTGGTGTTTTGGGCAGCCCTACTTCCAGGCCGCTCGCCTCGCTTACAAAATCGTCACGTAAACGAAACTCACGGAAGGGAGAGCTCTTGAAACGGGCTTTCCAATGGTGTAAAATTTGTGAAAATCCAGTATTATTCTGAGGGTGATTTGACCGTCCTTACTTTGTCTTTGTTTCTCTTACAGCTTTGTGTACAAAAATCCCATTAGAGATGCTTTTGAGGAGCGTTCGAATTAGCCCCACATGCCGGTTATTTCCGGTAAGAAGCTTGCTCGCCGCAACCCTAAAAGGTTAATTTTCGGATTGAGGGATATTCAAGGCAGAGTCAGGTACTAATTTTGTTTCTCTAGCTTGCTTAGATCGGGAGTTATTCCCAAGCTTAGCACAGAATTTATTTCTGACGTTTTTGTGCCGGCATTTTCTCACTGGCGATGCATAGGCATGTAATACATTGGTGTTTTGGGCAGCCCTACTTCGAGGCCGCTCGCCTCGTTTACAAAATCGTCACGTAAACGAAACTAACGGAAAAGAGAGCCCTAGAAACGGGCTTTCCAATGGTATAAAATTTGTGCAAATCCAGTATTATTCTGAGGGTGATTTGACCGTCCTTACTTTGTCTTTGTTTCTTTGACAGCTGTGTGTACAAAAAACCCATTAGAGATGCTTTTGAGGAGCGTTCGAACTAGCCCCACATGCCGGTCAATTCCGGTGAGAAGCTTGCTCGCCGCAACCCTAAAAGGTTGATTTTCGGATTCAGGGATATTCAAGGCAGAGTCAGGTACAAATTTTGTTTCTCTAGCTTGCCTAGATCGGGAGTTATTCCCAAGCTTAGCACATAATTTATTTCTGATTGTTTGTGCCGGCATTTTCTCACTGGCGATGACGTAGGCATGTAATACATTGGTGTTTTGGGCAGCCCTACTTCCAGGCCGCTCGCCTCGCTTACAAAATCGTCACGTAAACGAAACTAACGGAAAAGAGAGCCCTAGAAACGGGCTTTCTAATGGTATAAAATTTGTGCAAATCCAGTATTATTCTGAGGGTGATTTGACCGTCCTTACTTTGTCTTTGTTTCTTTGACAGCTGTGTGTACAAAAATCCCGTTAGAGATGCTTTTGAGGAGCGTTCGAATTAGCCCCACATGCCGGTCATTTCCGGTAAGAAGCTTGCTCGCCGCAACCCTAAAAGGTTAATTTTCGGATTGAGGGATATTCAAGGCAGAGTCATGTACTAATTTTGTTTCTCTAGCTTGCTTGGATCGGGAGTAATTCCAAAGCTTAGCACAGAATTTATTTGTGACCTTTTTGTGCCGGCATTTTCTCACTGGGATGACGTAGGCATGTAATACAGTGGTGTTTCGGGCAGCCCTACTTCCAGGCCGCTCGCCTCGCTTACAAAATCGTCACCTAAACGAAACTCACGGAAGAGAGAGCCATTGAAACGGGCTTTCTAATGGTGTAAAATTTGTGAAAATCCAGTATTATTCTGAGGGTGATTTGACCGTCCTTACTTTGTCTTTGTTTCTCTTACAGCTGTGTATACAAAAATCCCATTAGAGATGCTTTTGAGGAGCGTTCGAATTAGCCCCACATGCCGGTGATTTCCGGTAAGAAGCTTGCTCGCCGCAACCCTAAAAGGTTGATTTTCGGATTCAAGGATATTCAAGGCAGAGTCAGGTACAAATTTTGTTTCTCTAGCTTGCTTAGATCGGGAGTTATTCCCAAGCTTAGCACAGAATTTATTTCTGACGTTTTTGTGCCGGCATTTTCTCACTGGCGATGCATAGGCATGTAATACATTGGTGTTTTGGGCAGCCCTACTTCGAGGCCGCTCGCCTCGTTTACAAAATCGTCACGTAAACGAAACTAACGGAAACGAGAGCCCTAGAAACGGGCTTTCCAATGGTATAAAATTTGTGCAAATCCAGTATTATTCTGAGGGTGATTTGACCGTCCTTACTTTGTCTTTGTTTCTTTGACAGCTGTGTGTACAAAAAACCCATTAGAGATGCTTTTGAGGAGCGTTCGAACTAGCCCCACATGCCGGTCAATTCCGGTGAGAAGCTTGCTCGCCGCAACCCTAAAAGGTTGATTTTCGGATTCAGGGATATTCAAGGCAGAGTCAGGTACAAATTTTGTTTCTCTAGCTTGCCTAGATCGGGAGTTATTCCCAAGCTTAGCACATAATTTATTTCTGATTGTTTGTGCCGGCATTTTCTCACTGGCGATGACGTAGGCATGTCATACATTGGTGTTTTGGGCAGCCCTACTTCCAGGCCGCTCGCCTCGCTTACAAAATCGTCACGTAAACGAAACTAACGGAAAAGAGAGCCCTAGAAACGGGCTTTCTAATGGTATAAAATTTGTGCAAATCCAGTATTATTCTGAGGGTGATTTGACCGTCCTTACTTTGTCTTTGTTTCTTTGACAGCTGTGTGTACAAAAATCCCGTTAGAGATGCTTTTGAGGAGCGTTCGAATTAGCCCCACATGCCGGTCATTTCCGGTAAGAAGATTGCTCGCCGCAACCCTAAAAGGTTAATTTTCGGATTGAGGGATATTCAAGGCAGAGTCAGGTACTAATTTTGTTTCTCTAGCTTGCTTGGATCGGGAGTAATTCCAAAGCTTAGCACAGAATTTATTTGTGACCTTTTTGTGCCGGCATTTTCTCACTGGCGATGACGTAGGCATGTAATACAGTGGTGTTTCGGGCAGCCCTACTTCCAGGCCGCTCGCCTCGCTTACAAAATCGTCACCTAAACGAAACTCACGGAAGAGAGAGCCATTGAAACGGGCTTTCTAATGGTGTAAAATTTGTGAAAATCCAGTATTATTCTGAGGGTGATTTGACCGTCCTTACTTTGTCTTTGTTTCTCTTACAGCTGTGTATACAAAAATCCCATTAGAGATGCTTTTGAGGAGCGTTCGAATTAGCCCCACATGCCGGTGATTTCCGGTAAGAAGCTTGCTCGCCGCAACCCTAAAAGGTTAATTTTCGGATTGAGGGATATTCAAGGCAGAGTCAGGTACTAATTTTGTTTCTCTAGCTTGCTTAGATCGGGAGTTATTCCCAAGCTTAGCACAGAATTTATTTCTGACGTTTTTGTGCCGGCATTTTCTCACTGGCGATGACGTAGGCATGTAATACATTGGAGTTTTGGGCAGCCCTACTTCCAGGCCGCTCGCCTCGCTTACAAAATCGTCACGTAAACGAAACTAACGGAAAAGAGAGCCCTAGAAACGGGCTTTCCAATGGTATAAAATTTGTGCAAATCCAGTATTATTCTGAGGGTGATTTGACCGTCCTTACTTTGTCTTTGTTTCTTTGACAGCTGTGTGTACAAAAAACCCATTAGAGATGCTTTTGAGGAGCGTTCGAACTAGCCCCACATGCCGGTCAATTCCGGTGAGAAGCTTGCTCGCCGCAATCCTAAAAGGTTGATTTTCGGATTCAGGGATATTCAAGGCAGAGTCAGGTACAAATTTTGTTTCTCTAGCTTGCCTAGATCGGGAGTTATTCCCAAGCTTAGCACATAATTTATTTCTGATTGTTTGTGCCGGCATTTTCTCACTGGCGATGACGTAGGCATGTAATACATTGGTGTTTTGGGCAGCCCTACTTCCAGGCCGCTCGCCTCGCTTACAAAATAGTCAACTAAACGCATCTCACGGAAGGGAGAGCTCTTGAAACGGGATTTCCAATGGTGTAAAACTTGTGCAAATCCAGTATTATTCTGAGGGTGACTTGACCGTCCTTACTTTGTCTTTGTTTCTTTGACAGCTGTGTGTACAAAAATCCAGTTAGATGCATTTGAGGAGCGTTCGAATTAGCCCCACATGCCGGTCATTTCCGGTATGAAGCTTGCTCGCCGCAACCCTAAAAGGTTGATTTTCGGATTCAAGGATATTCAAGGCAGAGTCAGGTACAAATTTTCTTTCTCTAGCTTGCTTAGATCGGAAGTTATTCCCAAGCTTAGCACAGAATTTATTTCTGACCTTTTTGTGCCGGCATTTTCTCACTGGCGATGACGTAGGCATGTAATACAGTGGTGTTTCGGGCAGCCCTACTTCCAGGCTGCTCGCCTCGCTTACAAAATCGTCACCTAAACGAAACTCACGGAAGAGAGAGCTCTTGAAACGGGCTTTCTAATGGTGTAAAATTTGTGAAAATCCAGTATTATTCTGAGGGTGATTTGACCGTCCTTACTTTGTCTTTGTTTCTCTTACAGCTGTGTGTACAAAAATCCCGTTAGAGATGCTTTTGAGGAGCGTTCGAATTAGCCCCAAATGCCGGTCATTTCCGGTATGAAGCTTGCTCGCCGCAATCCTAAAAGGTTAATTTTCGGATTGAGGGATATTCAAGGCAGAGTCAGGTACAAATTGTGTTTCTCTAGCTTGCTTAGATCGGGAGTTATTCCCAAGCTTAGCACAGAATTTATTTCTGACCTTTTTGTCCCGGCATTTTCTCACTGGGATGACGTAGGCCTGTTATACATTGGTGTTTTGGGCAGCCCTACTTCCAGGCCGCTCGCCTCGCTTACAAAATCGTCACGTAAACGAAACTCACGGAAGGGAGAGCTCTTGAAACGGGCTTTCAAATGGTGTAAAATTTGTGAAAATCCAGTATTATTCTGAGGGTGATTTGACCGTCCTTACTTTGTCTTTGTTTCTCTGACAGCTTTGTGTACAAAAATCCCGTTAGAGATGCTTTTGAGGAGCGTTCGAATTAGCCCCACATGCCGGTCATTTCCGGTATGAAGCTTGCTCGCCGCAACCCTAAAAGGTTGATTTTCGGATTCAAGGATATTCAAGGCAGAGTCAGGTACAAATTTTGTTTCTCTAACTTGCTTAGATCGAGAGTTATTCCCAAGCTTAGCACAGAATTTATTTCTGACCTTTTTGTGCCGGCATTTTCTCACTGGCGATGACGTAGGCATGTAATACAGTGGTGTTTCGGGCAGCCCTACTTCCAGGCCGCTCGCCTCGCTTACAAAATCGTCACCTAAACGAAACTCACGGAAGAGAGAGCTCTTGAAACGGGCTTTCTAATGGTGTAAAATTTGTGAAAATCCAGTATTATTCTGAGGGTGATTTGACCGTCCTTACTTTGTCTTTGTTTCTCTTACAGCTGTGTGTACAAAAATCCCGTTAGAGATGCTTTTGAGGAGCGTTCGAATTAGCCCCAAATGCCGGTCATTTCCGGTATGAAGCTTGCTCGCCGCAATCCTAAAAGGTTAATTTTCGGATTGAGGGATATTCAAGGCAGAGTCAGGTACAAATTGTGTTTCTCTAGCTTGCTTAGATCGGGAGTTATTCCCAAGCTTAGCACAGAATTTATTTCTGACCTTTTTGTGCCGGCATTTTCTCACTGGGATGACGTAGGCCTGTAATACATTGGTGTTTTGGGCAGCCCTACTTCCAGGCCGCTCGCCTCGCTTACAAAATCGTCACGTAAACGAAACTCACGGAAGGGAGAGCTCTTGAAACGGGCTTTCTAATGGTGTAAAATTTGTGAAAATCCAGTATTATTCTGAGGGTGATTTGACCGTCCTTACTTTGTCTTTGTTTCTCTTACAGCTGTGTGTACAAAAATCCCGTTAGAGATGCTTTTGAGGAGCGTTCGAATTAGCCCCAAATGCCGGTCATTTCCGGTATGAAGCTTGCTCGCCGCAATCCTAAAAGGTTAATTTTCGGATTGAGGGATATTCAAGGCAGAGTCAGGTACAAATTGTGTTTCTCTAGCTTGCTTAGATCGGGAGTTATTCCCAAGCTTAGCACAGAATTTATTTCTGACCTTTTTGTGCCGGCATTTTCTCACTGGGATGACGTAGGCATGTAATACATTGGTGTTTTGGGCAGCCCTACTTCCAGGCCGCTCGCCTCGCTTACAAAATCGTCACGTAAACGAAACTCACGGAAGGGAGAGCTCTTGAAACGGGCTTTCCAATGGTGTAAAATTTGTGAAAATCCAGTATTATTCTGAGGGTGATTTGACCGTCCTTACTTTGTCTTTGTTTCTCTGACAGCTTTGTGTACAAAAATCCCGTTAGAGATGCTTTTGAGGAGCGTTCGAATTAGCCCCACATGCCGGTCATTTCCGGTAAGAAGATTGCTCGCCGCAACCCTAAAAGGTTAATTTTCGGATTGAGGGATATTCAAGGCAGAGTCAGGTACTAATTTTGTTTCTCTAGCTTGCTTGGATCGGGAGTAATTCCAAAGCTTAGCACAGAATTTATTTGTGACCTTTTTGTGCCGGCATTTTCTCACTGGCGATGACGTAGGCATGTAATACAGTGGTGTTTCGGGCAGCCCTACTTCCAGGCCGCTCGCCTCGCTTACAAAATCGTCACCTAAACGAAACTCACGGAAGAGAGAGCCATTGAAACGGGCTTTCTAATGGTGTAAAATTTGTGAAAATCCAGTATTATTCTGAGGGTGATTTGACCGTCCTTACTTTGTCTTTGTTTCTCTTACAGCTGTGTATACAAAAATCCCATTAGAGATGCTTTTGAGGAGCGTTCGAATTAGCCCCACATGCCGGTCATTTCCGGTAAGAAGATTGCTCGCCGCAACCCTAAAAGGTTGATTTTCGGATTGAGGGATATTCAAGGCAGAGTCAGGTACTAATTTTGTTTCTCTAGCTTGCTTGGATCGGGAGTAATTCCAAAGCTTAGCACAGAATTTATTTGTGACCTTTTTGTGCCGGCATTTTCTCACTGCGATGACGTAGGCATGTAATACAGTGGTGTTTCGGGCAGCCCTACTTCCAGGCCGCTCGCCTCGCTTACAAAATCGTCACCTAAACGAAACTCTCGGAAGAGAGAGCCATTGAAACGGGCTTTCTAATGGTGTAAAATTTGTGAAAATCCAGTATTATTCTGAGGGTGATTTGACCGTCCTTACTTTGTCTTTGTTTCTCTTACAGCTGTGTATACAATATCCAGTTAGATGCATTTGAGGAGCGTTCGAATTAGCCCCACATGCCGGTCATTTCCGGTATGAAGCTTGCTCGCCGCAACCCTAAAAGGTTGATTTTCGGATTCAAGGAAATTCAAGGCAGAGTCAGGTACAAATTTTGTTTCTCTAGCTTGCTTAGATCGGAAGTTATTCCCAAGCTTAGCACAGAATTTATTTCTGACCTTTTTGTGCCGGCATTTTCTCACTGGCGATGACGTAGGCATGTAATACAGTGGTGTTTCGGGCAGCCCTACTTCTAGGCCGCTCGCCTCGCTTACAAAATCGTCACCTAAACGAAACTCACGGAAGAGAGAGCTCTTGAAACGGGCTTTCTAATGGTGTAAAATTTGTGAAAATCCAGTATTATTCTGAGGGTGATTTGACCGTCCTTACTTTGTCTTTGTTTCTCTTACAGCTGTGTGTACAAAAATCCCGTTAGAGATGCTTTTGAGGAGCGTTCGAATTAGCCCCAAATGCCGGTCATTTCCGGTATGATGCTTGCTCGCCGCAATCCTAAAAGGTAAATTTTCGGATTGAGGGATATTCAAGGCAGAGTCAGGTACAAATTGTGTTTCTCTAGCTTGCTTAGATCGGGAGTTATTCCCAAGCTTAGCACAGAATTTATTTCTGACCTTTTTGTGCCGGCATTTTCTCACTGGGATGACGTAGGCCTGTAATACATTGGTGTTTTGGGCAGCCCTACTTCCAGGCCGCTCGCCTCGCTTACAAAATCGTCACGTAAACGAAACTCACGGAAGGGAGAGCTCTTGAAACGGGCTTTCAAATGGTGTAAAATTTGTGAAAATCCAGTATTATTCTGAGGGTGATTTGACCGTCCTTACTTTGTCTTTGTTTCTCTGACAGCTTTGTGTACAAAAATCCCGTTAGAGATGCTTTTGAGGAGCGTTCGAATTAGCCCCACATGCCGGTCATTTCCGGTATGAAGCTTGCTCGCCGCAACCCTAAAAGGTTGATTTTCGGATTCAAGGATATTCAAGGCAGAGTCAGGTACAAATTTTGTTTCTCTAGCTTGCTTAGATCGGGAGTTATTCCCAAGCTTAGCACAGAATTTATTTCTGACCTTTTTCTGCCGGCATTTTCTCACTGGCGATGACGAAGGCATGTAATACAGTGGTGTTTCGGGCAGCCCTACTTCCAGGCCGCTCGCCTCGCTTACAAAATCGTCACCAAAACGAAACTCACGGAAGAGAGAGCTCTTGAAACGGACTTTCTAATGGTGTAAAATTTGTGAAAATCCAGTATTATTCTGAGGGTGATTTGACCGTCCTTACTTTGTCTTTGTTTCTCTTACAGCTGTGTGTACAAAAATCCCGTTAGAGATGCTTTTGAGGAGCGTTCGAATTAGCCCCAAATGCCGGTCATTTCCGGTATGAAGCTTGCTCGCCGCAATCCTAAAAGGTTAATTTTCGGATTGAGGGATATTCAAGGCAGAGTCAGGTACAAATTGTGTTTCTCTAGCTTGCTTAGATCGGGAGTTATTCCCAAGCTTAGCACAGAATTTATTTCTGACCTTTTTGTGCCGGCATTTTCTCACTGGGATGACGTAGGCATGTAATACATTGGTGTTTTGGGCAGCCCTACTTCCAGGCCGCTCGCCTCGCTTACAAAATCGTCACGTAAACGAAACTCACGGAAGGGAGAGCTCTTGAAACGGGCTTTCCAATGGTGTAAAATTTGTGAAAATCCAGTATTATTCTGAGGGTGATTTGACCGTCCTTACTTTGTGTTTGTTTCTCTGACAGCTTTGTGTACAAAAATCCCGTTAGAGATGCTTTTGAGGAGCGTTCGAATTAGCCCCACATGCCGGTCATTTCCGGTAAGAAGATTGCTCGCCGCAACCCTAAAAGGTTGATTTTCGGATTGAGGGATATTCAAGGCAGAGTCAGGTACTAATTTTGTTTCTCTAGCTTGCTTGGATCGGGAGTAATTCCAAAGCTTAGCACAGAATTTATTTGTGACCTTTTTGTGCCGGCATTTTCTCACTGGCGATGACGTAGGCATGTAATACAGTGGTGTTTCGGGCAGCCCTACTTCCAGGCCGCTCGCCTCGCTTACAAAATCGTCACCTAAACGAAACTCTCGGAAGAGAGAGCCATTGAAACGGGCTTTCTAATGGTGTAAAATTTGTGAAAATCCAGTATTATTCTGAGGGTGATTTGACCGTCCTTACTTTGTCTTTGTTTCTCTTACAGCTGTGTATACAAAAATCCCATTAGAGATGCTTTTGAGGAGCGTTCGAATTAGCCCCACATGCCGGTCATTTCCGGTATGAAGCTTGCTCGCCGCAACCCTAAAAGGTTGATTTTCGGATTCAGGGATATTCAAGGCAGAGTCAGGTACAAATTTTGTTTCTCTAGCTTGCCTAGATCGGGAGTTATTCCCAAGCTTAGCACAGAATTTATTTCTGACCTTTTTGTGCCGGCATTTTCTCACTGGCGATGACGTAGGCATGTAATACAGTGGTGTTTCGGGCAGCCCTACTTCCAGGCCGCTCGCCTCGCTTACAAAATCGTCACCTAAACGAAACTCACGGAAGAGAGAGCTCTTGAAACGGGCTTTCTAATGGTGTAAAATTTGTGAAAATCCAGTATTATTCTGAGGGTGATTTGACCGTCCTTACTTTGTCTTTGTTTCTCTTACAGCTGTGTGTACAAAAATCCCGTTAGAGATGCTTTTGAGGAGCGTTCGAATTAGCCCCAAATGCCGGTCATTTCCGGTATGATGCTTGCTCGCCGCAATCCTAAAAGGTTAATTTTCGGATTGAGGGATATTCAAGGCAGAGTCAGGTACAAATTGTGTTTCTCTAGCTTGCTAAGATCGGGAGTTATTCCCAAGCTTAGCACAGAATTTATTTCTGACCTTTTTGTGCCGGCATTTTCTCACTGGGATGACGTAGGCATGTAATACATTGGTGTTTTGGGCAGCCCTACTTCCAGGCCGCTCGCCTCGCTTACAAAATAGTCAACTAAACGCATCTCACGGAAGGGAGAGCTCTTGAAACGGGATTTCCAATGGTGTAAAACTTGTGAAAATCCAGTATTATTCTGAGGGTGACTTGACCGTCCTTACTTTGTCTTTGTTTCTTTGACAGCTGTGTGTACAAAAATCCAGTTAGATGCATTTGAGGAGCGTTCGAATTAGCCCCACATGCCGGTCATTTCCGGTATGAAGCTTGCTCGCCGCAACCCTAAAAGGTTGATTTTCGGATTCAAGGAAATTCAAGGCAGAGTCAGGTACAAATTTTGTTTCTCTAGCTTGCTTAGATCGGAAGTTATTCCCAAGCTTAGCACAGAATTTATTTCTGACCTTTTTGTGCCGGCATTTTCTCACTGGCGATGACGTAGGCATGTAATACAGTGGTGTTTCGGGCAGCCCTACTTCTAGGCCGCTCGCCTCGCTTACAAAATCGTCACCTAAACGAAACTCACGGAAGAGAGAGCTCTTGAAACGGGCTTTCTAATGGTGTAAAATTTGTGAAAATCCAGTATTATTCTGAGGGTGATTTGACCGTCCTTACTTTGTCTTTGTTTCTCTTACAGCTGTGTGTACAAAAATCCCGTTAGAGATGCTTTTGAGGAGCGTTCGAATTAGCCCCAAATGCCGGTCATTTCCGGTATGAAGCTTGCTCGCCGCAATCCTAAAAGGTAAATTTTCGGATTGAGGGATATTCAAGGCAGAGTCAGGTACAAATTGTGTTTCTCTAGCTTGCTTAGATCGGGAGTTATTCCCAAGCTTAGCACAGAACTTATTTCTGACCTTTTTGTGCCGGCATTTTCTCACTGGGATGACGTAGGCCTGTAATACATTGGTGTTTTGGGCAGCCCTACTTCCAGGCCGCTCGCCTCGCTTACAAAATCGTCACGTAAACGAAACTCACGGAAGGGAGAGCTCTTGAAACGGGCTTTCAAATGGTGTAAAATTTGTGAAAATCCAGTATTATTCTGAGGGTGATTTGACCGTCCTTACTTTGTCTTTGTTTCTCTGACAGCTTTGTGTACAAAAATCCCGTTAGAGATGCTTTTGAGGAGCGTTCGAATTAGCCCCACATGCCGGTCATTTCCGGTATGAAGCTTGCTCGCCGCAACCCTAAAAGGTTGATTTTCGGATTCAAGGATATTCAAGGCAGAGTCAGGTACAAATTTTGTTTCTCTAGCTTGCTTAGATCGGGAGTTATTCCCAAGCTTAGCACAGAATTTATTTCTGACCTTTTTGTGCCGGCATTTTCTCACTGGCGATGACGTAGGCATGTAATACAGTCGTGTTTCGGGCAGCCCTACTTCCAGGCCGCTCGCCTCGCTTACAAAATCGTCACCAAAACGAAACTCACGGAAGAGAGAGCTCTTGAAACGGACTTTCTAATGGTGTAAAATTTGTGAAAATCCAGTATTATTCTGAGGGTGATTTGACCGTCCTTACTTTGTCTTTGTTTCTCTTACAGCTGTGTGTACAAAAATCCCGTTAGAGATGCTTTTGAGGAGCGTTCGAATTAGCCCCAAATGCCGGTCATTTCCGGTATGAAGCTTGCTCGCCGCAATCCTAAAAGGTTAATTTTCGGATTGAGGGATATTCAAGGCAGAGTCAGGTACAAATTGTGTTTCTCTAGCTTGCTTAGATCGGGAGTTATTCCCAAGCTTAGCACAGAATTTATTTCTGACCTTTTTGTGCCGGCATTTTCTCACTGGGATGACGTAGGCATGTAATACATTGGTGTTTTGGGCAGCCCTACTTCCAGGCCGCTCGCCTCGCTTACAAAATCGTCACGTAAACGAAACTCACGGAAGGGAGAGCTCTTGAAACGGGCTTTCCAATGGTGTAAAATTTGTGAAAATCCAGTATTATTCTGAGGGTGATTTGACCGTCCTTACTTTGTGTTTGTTTCTCTGACAGCTTTGTGTACAAAAATCCCGTTAGAGATGCTTTTGAGGAGCGTTCGAATTAGCCCCACATGCCGGACATTTCCGGTAAGAAGATTGCTCGCCGCAACCCTAAAAGGTTGATTTTCGGATTGAGGGATATTCAAGGCAGAGTCAGGTACTAATTTTGTTTCTCTAGCTTGCTTGGATCGGGAGTAATTCCAAACCTTAGCACAGAATTTATTTGTGACCTTTTTGTGCCGGCATTTTCTCACTGGCGATGACGTAGGCATGTAATACAGTGGTGTTTCGGGCAGCCCTACTTCCAGGCCGCTCGCCTCGCTTACAAAATCGTCACCTAAACGAAACTCACGGAAGAGAGAGCCATTGAAACGGGCTTTCTAATGGTGTAAAATTTGTGAAAATCCAGTATTATTCTGAGGGTGATTTGACCGTCCTTACTTTGTCTTTGTTTCTCTTACAGCTGTGTATACAAAAATCCCATTAGAGATGCTTTTGAGGAGCGTTCGAATTAGCCCCACATGCCGGTCATTTCCGGTATGAAGCTTGCTCGCCGCAACCCTAAAAGGTTGATTTTCGGATTCAGGGATATTCAAGGCAGAGTCAGGTACAAATTTTGTTTCTCTAGCTTGCCTAGATCGGGAGTTATTCCCAAGCTTAGCACAGAATTTATTTCTGACCTTTTTGTGCCGGCATTTTCTCACTGGCGATGACGTAGGCATGTAATACAGTGGTGTTTCGGGCAGCCCTACTTCCAGGCCGCTCGCCTCGCTTACAAAATCGTCACCTAAACGAAACTCACGGAAGAGAGAGCTCTTGAAACGGGCTTTCTAATGGTGTAAAATTTGTGAAAATCCAGTATTATTCTGAGGGTGATTTGACCGTCCTTACTTTGTCTTTGTTTCTCTTACAGCTGTGTGTACAAAAATCCCGTTAGAGATGCTTTTGAGGAGCGTTCGAATTAGCCCCAAATGCCGGTCATTTCCGGTATGATGCTTGCTCGCCGCAATCCTAAAAGGTTAATTTTCGGATTGAGGGATATTCAAGGCAGAGTCAGGTACAAATTGTGTTTCTCTAGCTTGCTAAGATCGGGAGTTATTCCCAAACTTAGCACAGAATTTATTTCTGACCTTTTTGTGCCGGCATTTTCTCACTGGGATGACGTAGGCATGTAATACATTGGTGTTTTGGGCAGCCCTACTTCCAGGCCGCTCGCCTCGCTTACAAAATCGTCACGTAAACGAAACTCACGGAAGGGAGAGCTCTTGAAACGGGCTTTCCAATGGTGTAAAATTTGTGAAAATCCAGTATTATTCTGAGGGTGATTTGACCGTCCTTACTTTGTCTTTGTTTCTCTGACAGCTTTGTGTACAAAAATCCCGTTAGAGATGCTTTTGAGGAGCGTTCGAATTAGCCCCACATGCCGGTCATTTCCGGTAAGAAGATTGCTCGCCGCAACCCTAAAAGGTTAATTTTCGGATTGAGGGATATTCAAGGCAGAGTCAGGTACTAATTTTGTTTCTCTAGCTTGCTTGGATCGGGAGTAATTCCAAAGCTTAGCACAGAATTTATTTGTGACCTTTTTGTGCCGGCATTTTCTCACTGGCGATGACGTAGGCATGTAATACAGTGGTGTTTCGGGCAGCCCTACTTCCAGGCCGCTCGCCTCGCTTACAAAATCGTCACCTAAACGAAACTCACGGAAGAGAGAGCCATTGAAACGGGCTTTCTAATGGTCTAAAATTTGTGAAAATCCAGTATTATTCTGAGGGTGATTTGACCGTCCTTACTTTGTCTTTGTTTCTCTTACAGCTGTGTATACAAAAATCCCATTAGAGATGCTTTTGAGGAGCGTTCGAATTAGCCCCACATGCCGGTGATTTCCGGTAAGAAGCTTGCTCGCCGCAACCCTAAAAGGTTGATTTTCAGATTCAGGGATATTCAAGGCAGAGTCAGGTACAAATTTTGTTTCTCTAGCTTGCCTAGATCGGGAGTTATTCCCAAGCTTAGCACATAATTTATTTCTGATTGTTTGTGCCGGCATTTTCTCACTGGCGATGACGTAGGCATGTAATACATTGGTGTTTTGGGCAGCCCTACTTCCAGGCCGCTCGCCTCGCTTAAAAAATAGTCAACTAAACGCATCTCATTGAAGGGAGAGCTCTTGAAACGGGATTTCCAATGGTGTAAAACTTGTGCAAATCCAGTATTATTCTGAGGGTGACTTGACCGTCCTTACTTTGTCTTTGTTTCTTTGACAGCTGTGTGTACAAAAATCCAGTTAGATGCATTTGAGGAGCGTTCGAATTAGCCCCACATGCCGGTCATTTCCGGTATGAAGCTTGCTCGCCGCAACCCTAAAAGGTTGATTTTCGGATTCAAGGATATTCAAGGCAGAGTCAGGTACAAATTTTGTTTCTCTAGCTTGCTTAGATCGGAAGTTATTCCCAAGCTTAGCACAGAATTTATTTCTGACCTTTTTGTGCCGGCATTTTCTCACTGGCGATGACGTAGGCATGTAATACAGTGGTGTTTCGGGCAGCCCTACTTCCAGGCCGCTCGCCTCGCTTACAAAATCGTCACCTAAACGAAACTCACGGAAGAGAGAGCTCTTGAAACGGGCTTTCTAATGGTGTAAAATTTGTGAAAATCCAGTATTATTCTGAGGGTGATTTGACCGTCCTTACTTTGTCTTTGTTTCTCTTACAGCTGTGTGTACAAAAATCCCGTTAGAGATGCTTTTGAGGAGCGTTCGAATTAGCCCCAAATGCCGGTCATTTCCGGTATGAAGCTTGCTCGCTGCAATCCTAAAAGGTTAATTTTCGGATTGAGGGATATTCAAGGCAGAGTCAGGTACAAATTGTGTTTCTCTAGCTTGCTTAGATCGGGAGTTATTCCCAAGCTTAGCACAGAATTTATTTCTGACCTTTTTGTGCCGGCATTTTCTCACTGGCGATGACGTAGGCCTGTAATACATTGGTGTTTTGGGCAGCCCTACTTCCAGGCCGCTCGCCTCGCTTACAAAATCGTCACGTAAACGAAACTCACGGAAGGGAGAGCTCTTGAAACGGGCTTTCAAATGGTGTAAAATTTGTGAAAATCCAGTATTATTCTGAGGGTGATTTGACCGTCCTTACTTTGTCTTTGTTTCTCTGACAGCTTTGTGTACAAAAATCCCGTTAGAGATGCTTTTGAGGAGCGTTCGAATTAGCCCCACATGCCGGTCATTTCCGGTATGAAGCTTGCTCGCCGCAACCCTAAAAGGTTGATTTTCGGATTCAAGGATATTCAAGGCAGAGTCAGGTACAAATTTTGTTTCTCTAGCTTGCTTAGATCGGGAGTTATTCCCAAGCTTAGCACAGAATTTATTTCTGACCTTTTTGTGCCGGCATTTTCTCACTGGCGATGACGTAGGCATGTAATACAGTGGTGTTTCGGGCAGCCCTACTTCCAGGCCGCTCGCCTCGCTTACAAAATCGTCACCTAAACGAAACTCACGGAAGAGAGAGCTCTTGAAACGGGCTTTCTAATGGTGTAAAATTTGTGCAAATCCAGTATTATTCTGAGGAAGATTTGACCGTCCTTACTTTGTCTTTGTTTCTTTGACAGCTGTGTGTACAAAAAACCCATTAGAGATGCTTTTGAGGAGCGTTCGAACTAGCCCCACATGCCGGTCATTTCCGGTGAGAAGCTTGCTCGCCGCAACCCTAAAAGGTTGATTTTCGGATTCAGGGATATTCAAGGCAGAGTCAGGTACAAATTTTGTTTCTCTAGCTTGCCTAGATCGGGAGTTATTCCCAAGCTTAGCACATAATTTATTTCTGATTGTTTGTGCCGGCATTTTCTCACTGGCGATGACGTAGGCATGTAATACATTGGTGTTTTGGGCAGCCCTACTTCCAGGCCGCTCGCCTCGCTTACAAAATAGTCAACTAAACGCATCTCACGGAAGGGAGAGCTCTTGAAACGGGATTTCCAATGGTGTAAAACTTGTGCAAATCCAGTATTATTCTGAGGGTGACTTGACCGTCCTTACTTTGTCTTTGTTTCTTTGACAGCTGTGTGTACAAAAATCCAGTTAGATGCATTTGAGGAGCGTTAGAATAAGCCCCACATGCCGGACATTTCCGGTATGAAGCTTGCTCGCCGCAACCCTAAAAGGTTGATTTTCGGATTCAAGGATATTCAAGGCAGAGTCAGGTACAAATTTTGTTTCTCTAGCTTGCTTAGATCGGAAGTTATTCCCAAGCTTAGCACAGAATTTATTTCTGACCTTTTTGTGCCGGCATTTTCTCACTGGCGATGACGTAGGCATGTAATACAGTGGTGTTTCGGGCAGCCCTACTTCCAGGCCGCTCGCCTCGCTTACAAAATCGTCACCTAAACGAAACTCACGGAAGAGAGAGCTCTTGAAACGGGCTTTCTAATGGTGTAAAATTTGTGAAAATCCAGTATTATTCTGAGGGTGATTTGACCGTCCTTACTTTGTCTTTGTTTCTCTTACAGCTGTGTGTACAAAAATCCCGTTAGAGATGCTTTTGAGGAGCGTTCGAATTAGCCCCAAATGCCGGTCATTTCCGGTATGAAGCTTGCTCGCCGCAATCCTAAAAGGTTAATTTTCGGATTGAGGGATATTCAAGGCAGAGTCAGGTACAAATTGTGTTTCTCTAGCTTGTTTAGATCGGGAGTTATTCCCAAGCTTAGCACAGAATTTATTTCTGACCTTTTTGTGCCGGCATTTTCTCACTGGGATGACGTAGGCATGTAATACATTGGTGTTTTGGGCAGCCCTACTTCCAGGCCGCTCGCCTCGCTTACAAAATCGTCAAGTAAACGAAACTCACGGAAGGGAGAGCTCTTGAAACAGGCTTACCAATGGTGTAAAATTTGTGAAAATCCAGTATTATTCTGAGGGTGATTTGACCGTCCTTACTTTGTCTTTGTTTTTCTGACAGCTTTGTGTACAAAAATCCCGTTAGAGATGCTTTTGAGGAGCGTTCGAATTAGCCCCACATGCCGGTCATTTCCGGTATGAAGCTTGCTCGCCGCAACCCTAAAAGGTTAATTTTCGGATTCAGGGATATTCAAGGCAGAGTCAGGTACAAATTTTGTTTCTCTAGCTTGCTTAGATCGGGAGTTATTCCCAAGCTTAGCACAGAATTTATTTCTGACCTTTTTGTGCCGGTATTTTCTCACTGGCGATGACGTAGGCATGTAATACATAGGTGTTTTGGGCAGCCCTATTTCCAGGCCGCTCGCCTCGCTTACAAAATCGTCACCTAAACGAAACACACGGAAGGGAGAGCCCTAGAAACGGGCTTTCCAATGGTATAAAATTTGTGCAAATCCAGTATTATTCTGAAGGAGATTTGACCGTCCTTACTTTGTCTTTGTTTCTTTGACAGCTGTGTGTACAAAAAACCTTTTAGAGATAATTTTGAGGAGCGTTCGAACTAGCCCCACATGCCGGTCATTTCCGGTATGAAGCTTGCTCGCTGCAACCCTAAAAAGTTAATTTTCGGATTGAGGGATATTCAAGGCAAAGTCAGGTACAAATTTTATTTCTCTAGCTTGCTTAGATCGGGAGTTATTCCCAAGCTTAGCACATAATTTATTTCTGACCTTTTTGTGCCGGCATTTACTTACTGGCGATGACGTAGGCATGTAATACAGTGGTGTTTTTGGCAGCCCTACTTCCAGGCAGCTCGCCTCGCTTACAAAATCGTCACCTAAACGATACTCACGGAAGGGAGAGCTCTTGAAACGGGCTTTCCAATGGTGTGAAATTTGTGAAAATCCAGTATTATTCTGAGGGTGATTTGACCGTCCTTACTTTGTCTTTGTTTCTCTGACAGCTGTGTGTACAAAAATCCCGTTAGAGATGCTTTTGAGAAGCGTTCGAATTAGCCCCACATGCCGGTCACTTCCGGTATGAAGCTTGCTCGCCGCAACCCTAAAAGGTTAATTTTCGGATTCAGGGATATTCAAGGCAGAGTCAGGTTCAAATTTTGTTTCTCTAGCTTGCTTAGATCGGGAGTTATTCCCAAGCTTAGCACATAATTTATTTCTGACCTTTTTGTGCCGGCATTTTCTCACTGGCGATGACGTAGGCATGTAATACATAGGTGTTTTGGGCAGCCCTACTTCCAGGCCGCTCGCCTCGCTTACAAAATCGTCACCTAAACGAAACACACGGAAGGGAGAGCCCTAGAAACGGGCTTTCCAATGGTATAAAATTTGTGCAAATCCAGTATTATTCTGAAGGAGATTTGACCGTCCTTACTTTGTCTTTGTTTCTTTGACAGCTGTGTGTACAAAAAACCTTTTAGAGATACTTTTGAGGAGCGTTCGAACTAGCCCCACATGCCGGTCATTTCCGGTATGAAGCTTGCTCGCCGCAACCCTAAAAAGTTAATTTTCGGATTGAGGGATATTCAAGGCAGAGTCAGATACAAATTTTATTTCTCTAGCTTGCTTAGATCGGGAGTTATTCCCAAGCTTAGCACAGAATTTATTTCTGACCTTTTTGTGCCGGCATTTACTTACTGGCGATGACGTAGGCATGTAATACAGTGGTGTTTTGGGCAGCCCTACTTCCAGGCCGCTCGCCTCGCTTACAAAATCGTCACCTAAACGAAACTCACGGAAGGGAGAGCTCTTGAAACGGGCTTTCCAATGGTGTAAAATTTGTGCAAATCCAGTATTATTCCGAGGGTGATTTGACCGTCCTTACTTTGTCTTTGTTTCTCTGACAGCTGTGTGTACAAAAATCCCGTTAGAGATGCTTTTGAGGAGCGTTCGAATTAGCCCCACATGCCGGTCACTTCCGGTAAGAAGCTTGCTCGCCGGAACCCTAAAAGGTTAATTTTCGGATTCAGGGATATTCAAGGCAGAGTCAGGTACAAATTTTGTTTCTCTAGCTTGCTTAGATCGGGAGTTATTCCCAAGCTTAGCACAGAATTTATTTCTGACCTTTTTGTCCCGGCATTTTCTCACTGGCGATGACGTAGGCATGTAATACATTGCTGTTTTGGGCAGCCCTACTTCCAGGCCGCTCGACTCGCTTACAAAATCGTCACCTAAACGAAACTCACGGAAGCGAGAGCTCTTAAAACGGGTTTTCCAATGGTGTAAAACTTGTGCAAATCCAATATTATTCTGAGGGTGATTTGACCGTCCTTACTTTGTCTTTGTTTCTTTGACAGCTGTGTGTACAAAAATCCCGCTAGAGATGCTTTTGAGGAGCGTTCGAATTAGCCCCACATGCCGGTCATTTCCAGTATGAAGCTTGCTCGCTGCAACCCTAAAAGGTTAATTTTCGGATTCAAGGATATTCAAGGCAGAGTCAGGTACAAATTTTGTTTCTCTAGCTTGCCTAGATCGGGAGTTATTCCCAAGCTTAGCACAGAATTTATTTCCGACTTTTTTGTGCCGGCATTTTCTCACTGGCGATGACGTAGGCATGTAATACAGTGGTGTTTTGGGCAGCCCTACTTCCAGGCCGCTCGCCTCGCTTACAAAATCGTCACCTAAACGAAACACACGGAAGGGAGAGCTCTTGAAACGGGCTTTCCAATGGTGTAAAATTTGTGCAAATCCAGTATTATTCTGAGGGTGATTTGACCGTCCTTACTTTGTCTTTGTTTCTCTGACAGCTGTGTGTACAAAAATCCCGTTAGAGATGCTTTTGAGGAGCGTTCGAACTAGCCCCACATGCCGGTCATTTGCGGTAAGAAGCTTGCTTGCCGCAACCCTAAAAAGTTTATTTTCGAATTGAGGGATATTCAAGGTAGAGTCAGGTTCAAATTTTTTTTCTCTAGCTCGCTTAGATCGGGAGTTATTCCCAAGCTTACCACAGAATTAATTTCTGACCTTTTTTGCCGGCATTTACTTACTGGCGATGACGTAGGCATGTAATACAGTGGTGTTTTTGGCAGCCCTACTTCCTGGCCGCTCGCCTCGCTTACAAAAACGTCACCTAAACGATACTCACGGAAGGGAGAGCTCATGAAACGGGCTTTCCAATGGTGTAAAATTTGTGAAAAACCAGTATTATTCTGAGGGAGATTTGACCGTCCTTACTTTGTCTTTGTTTCTCTGACAGCTGTGTGTACAAAAATCCCGTTAGAGATGCTTTTGAGGAGCGTTCGAATTAGCCCCACATGCCGGTCATTTCCGGTAAGAAGCTTGCTCGCCGCAACCCTAAAAGGTAAATTTTCGGATTCAGGGATATTCAAGGCAGAGTCAGGTACAAATTTTGTTTCTTTAGCTTGCTTAGATCGGGAGTTATTCCCAAGCTTAGCACATAATTTATTTCTGATCTTTTTGTGCCGGCATTTTCTCACTGGCGATGACGTAGTCATGTAATACATTGGTGTTTTGGGCAGCCCTACTACCAGGCCGCTCGCCTCGCTTACAAAATCGTCAACTAAACGCAACTCACGGAAGGGAGAGCTGTTAAAACGGGTTTTCCAATGGTGTAAAACTTGTGCAAATCCAGTATTATTCTGAGGGTGATTTGACCGTCCTTACTTTGTCTTTGTTTCTTTGACAGCTGTGTGTACAAAAATCCCGTTATAGATGCTTTTGAGGAACGTTCGAATTAGCCCAACATGCCGGTCATTTACGGTAAGAAGCTTGTTCGCCGCAACCCTAAAAGGTTAACTTTCGGATTGAGGGATATTCAAGGCAGAGTCAGGTACAAATTTTGTTTCTCTAGCTTGCTTAGATCGGGAGTTATTCCCAAGCTTAGCACAGAATTTATTTCTGACCTTTTTGTGCCGGCATTTACTTACTGGCGATGACGTAGACATGTAATACAGTGGTGTTTTGGGCAGCCCTACTTCCAGGCCGCTCGCCTCGCTTACAAAATCGTCACCTAAACGATACTCACGGAAGGGAGAGCTCTTGAAACGGGCTTTCCAATGGTGTGAAATTTGTGAAAATCAAGTATTTTTCTGAGGGTGATTTGATTGTCCTTACTTTGTCTTTGTTTCTCTGACAGCTGTGTGTACAAAAATCCCGTTAGAGATGCTTTTGAGGAGCGTTCGAACTAGCCCCACATGCCGGTCATTTCCGGTATGAAGCTTGCTCGCCGTAACCCTAAAAGGTACATTTTCGGATTCAGGGATATTCAAGGCAGAGTCAGGTACAAATTTTGTTTCTCTAGCTTGCTTAGATCGGGAGTTATTCCCAAGCTTAGCACAGAATTTATTTCTGACCTTTTTGTGCCGGCATTTACTCACTGGCGATGACGTAGGCATGTAATACAGTGGTGTTTTTGGCAGCCCTACTTCCAGGCCGCTCGCCTCGCTTACAAAATCGTCACCTTAACGAAACTCACGGAAGAGAGAGCTCTTGAAACGGGCTTTCCAATGGTGTAAATTTGTGAAAATCAAGTATTTTTCTGAGGGTGATTTGATCGTCCTTACTTTGTCTTTGTTTCTCTGACAGCTGTGTGTACAAAAATCCCGTTAGAGATGCTTTTGAGGAACGTTCGAATTAGCCCCACATGCCGGTCATTTCCGGTATGAAGCTTGCTCGCCGTAACCCTAAAAGGTTGATTTTAGGATTCAGGGATATTCAAGGCAGAGTCAGGTACAAATTTTGTTTCTCTAGCTTGCTTAGATCGGGAGTTATTCCCAAGCTTAGCACAGAATTTATTTCTGACCTTTTTGTGCCGGCATTTTCTCACTGGCGATGACGTAGGCATGTAATACAGTGGTGTTTTGGGCAGCCCTACTTCCAGGCCGCTCGCCTCGCTTACAAAATCGTCACCTTAACGAAACTCACGGAAGAGAGAGCTCTTGAAACGGGCTTTCCAATGGTGTAAATTTGTGAAAATCAAGTATTTTTCTGAGGGTGATTTGATCGTCCTTACTTTGTCTTTGTTCCTCTGACAGCTGTGTGTACAAAAATCCCGTTAGAGATGCTTTTGAGGAACGTTCGAATTAGCCCCACATGCCGGTCATTTCCGGTATGAAGCTTGCTCGCTGCAACCCTAAAAGGTTGATTTTAGGATTCAGGGATATTCAAGGCAGAGTCAGGTACAAATTTTGTTTCTTTAGCTTGCTTAGATCGGGAGTTATTCCCAAGCTTACCACAGAATTAATTTCTGACCTTTTTTGCCGGCATTTACTTACTGGCGATGACGTAGGCATGTAATACAGTGGTGTTTTTGGCAGCCCTACTTCCTGGCCGCTCGCCTCGCTTACAAAAACGTCACCTAAACGATACTCACGGAAGGGAGAGCTCATGAAACGGGCTTTCCAATGGTGTAAAATTTGTGAAAAACCAGTATTATTCTGAGGGAGATTTGACCGTCCTTACTTTGTCTTTGTTTCTCTGACAGCTGTGTGTACAAAAATCCCGTTAGAGATGCTTTTGAGGAGCGTTCGAATTAGCCCCACATGCCGGTCATTTCCGGTAAGAAGCTTGCTCGCCGCAACCCTAAAAGGTAAATTTTCGGATTCAGGGATATTCAAGGCAGAGTCAGGTACAAATTTTGTTTCTTTAGCTTGCTTAGATCGGGAGTTATTCCCAAGCTTAGCACATAATTTATTTCTGATCTTTTTGTGCCGGCATTTTCTCACTGGCGATGACGTAGTCATGTAATACATTGGTGTTTTGGGCAGCCCTACTACCAGGCCGCTCGCCTCGCTTACAAAATCGTCAACTAAACGCAACTCACGGAAGGGAGAGCTGTTAAAACGGGTTTTCCAATGGTGTAAAACTTGTGCAAATCCAGTATTATTCTGAGGGTGATTTGACCGTCCTTACTTTGTCTTTGTTTCTTTGACAGCTGTGTGTACAAAAATCCCGTTATAGATGCTTTTGAGGAACGTTCGAATTAGCCCAACATGCCGGTCATTTACGGTAAGAAGCTTGTTCGCCGCAACCCTAAAAGGTTAACTTTCGGATTGAGGGATATTCAAGGCAGAGTCAGGTACAAATTTTGTTTCTCTAGCTTGCTTAGATCGGGAGTTATTCCCAAGCTTAGCACAGAATTTATTTCTGACCTTTTTGTGCCGGCATTTACTTACTGGCGATGACGTAGACATGTAATACAGTGGTGTTTTGGGCAGCCCTACTTCCAGGCCGCTCGCCTCGCTTACAAAATCGTCACCTAAACGATACTCACGGAAGGGAGAGCTCTTGAAACGGGCTTTCCAATGGTGTGAAATTTGTGAAAATCAAGTATTTTTCTGAGGGTGATTTGATTGTCCTTACTTTGTCTTTGTTTCTCTGACAGCTGTGTGTACAAAAATCCCGTTAGAGATGCTTTTGAGGAGCGTTCGAACTAGCCCCACATGCCGGTCATTTCCGGTATGAAGCTTGCTCGCCGTAACCCTAAAAGGTACATTTTCGGATTCAGGGATATTCAAGGCAGAGTCAGGTACAAATTTTGTTTCTCTAGCTTGCTTAGATCGGGAGTTATTCCCAAGCTTAGCACAGAATTTATTTCTGACCTTTTTGTGCCGGCATTTACTCACTGGCGATGACGTAGGCATGTAATACAGTGGTGTTTTTGGCAGCCCTACTTCCAGGCCGCTCGCCTCGCTTACAAAATCGTCACCTTAACGAAACTCACGGAAGAGAGAGCTCTTGAAACGGGCTTTCCAATGGTGTAAATTTGTGAAAATCAAGTATTTTTCTGAGGGTGATTTGATCGTCCTTACTTTGTCTTTGTTTCTCTGACAGCTGTGTGTACAAAAATCCCGTTAGAGATGCTTTTGAGGAACGTTCGAATTAGCCCCACATGCCGGTCATTTCCGGTATGAAGCTTGCTCGCCGTAACCCTAAAAGGTTGATTTTAGGATTCAGGGATATTCAAGGCAGAGTCAGGTACAAATTTTGTTTCTCTAGCTTGCTTAGATCGGGAGTTATTCCCAAGCTTAGCACAGAATTTATTTCTGACCTTTTTGTGCCGGCATTTTCTCACTGGCGATGACGTAGGCATGTAATACAGTGGTGTTTTGGGCAGCCCTACTTCCAGGCCGCTCGCCTCGCTTACAAAATCGTCACCTTAACGAAACTCACGGAAGAGAGAGCTCTTGAAACGGGCTTTCCAATGGTGTAAATTTGTGAAAATCAAGTATTTTTCTGAGGGTGATTTGATCGTCCTTACTTTGTCTTTGTTCCTCTGACAGCTGTGTGTACAAAAATCCCGTTAGAGATGCTTTTGAGGAACGTTCGAATTAGCCCCACATGCCGGTCATTTCCGGTATGAAGCTTGCTCGCTGCAACCCTAAAAGGTTGATTTTAGGATTCAGGGATATTCAAGGCAGAGTCAGGTACAAATTTTGTTTCTCTAGCTTGCTTAGATCGGGAGTTATTCCCAAGCTTAGCACAGAATTTATTTCTGACCTTTTTGTGCCGGCATTTACTCACTGGCGATGACGTAGGCATGTAATACAGTGGTGTTTTTGGCAGCCCTACTTCCAGGCCGCTCGCCTCGCTTACAAAATCGTCACCTTAACGAAACTCACGGAAGAGAGAGCTCTTGAAACGGGCTTTCCAATGGTGTAAATTTGTGCAAATCCAGTATTTTTCTGAGGGTGATTTGATCGTCCTTACTTTGTCTTTGTTTCTCTGACAGCTGTGTGTACAAAAATCCCGTTAGAGATGCTTTTGAGGAACGTTCGAATTAGCCCCACATGCCGGTCATTTCCGGTATGAAGCTTGCTCGCCGTAACCCTAAAAGGTTGATTTTAGGATTCAGGGATATTCAAGGCAGAGTCAGGTACAAATTTTGTTTCTCTAGCTTGCTTAGATCGGGAGTTATTCCCAAGCTTAGCACAGAATTTATTTCTGACCTTTTTGTGCCGGCATTTTCTCACTGGCGATGACGTAGGCATGTAATACAGTGGTGTTTTGGGCAGCCCTACTTCCAGGCCGCTCGCCTCGCTTACAAAATCGTCACCTTAACGAAACTCACGGAAGAGAGAGCTCTTGAAACGGGCTTTCCAATGGTGTAAATTTGTGCAAATCCAGTATTTTTCTGAGGGTGATTTGATCGTCCTTACTTTGTCTTTGTTCCTCTGACAGATGTGTGTACAAAAATCCCGTTAGAGATGCTTTTGAGGAACGTTCGAATTAGCCCCACATGCCGGTCATTTCCGGTATGAAGCTTGCTCGCTGCAACCCTAAAAGGTTGATTTTAGGATTCAGGGATATTCAAGGCAGAGTCAGGTACAAATTTTGTTTCTCTAGCTTGCTTAGATCGGGAGTTATTCCCAAGCTTAGCACAGAATTTATTTCTGACCTTTTTGTGCCGGCATTTACTCACTGGCGATGACGTAGGCATGTAATACAGTGGTGTTTTTGGCAGCCCTACTTCCAGGCCGCTCGCCTCGCTTACAAAATCGTCACCTTAACGAAACTCACGGAAGAGAGAGCTCTTGAAACGGGCTTTCCAATGGTGTAAATTTGTGAAAATCAAGTATTTTTCTGAGGGTGATTTGATCGTCCTTACTTTGTCTTTGTTTCTCTGACAGCTGTGTGTACAAAAATCCCGTTAGAGATGCTTTTGAGGAACGTTCGAATTAGCCCCAATTGCCGGTCATTTCCGGTATGAAGCTTGCTCGCCGTAACCCTAAAAGGTTGATTTTAGGATTAAGGGATATTCAAGGCAGAGTCAGGTACAAATTTTGTTTCTCTAGCTTGCTTAGATCGGGAGTTATTCCCAAGCTTAGCACAGAATTTATTTCTGACCTTTTTGTGCCGGCATTTACTCACTGGCGATGACGTAGGCATGTAATACATTGCTGTTTTGGGCAGCCCTACTTCCAGGCCGCTCGCCTCGCTTACAAAATCGTCACCTTAACGAAACTAACGGAAGAGAGAGCTCTTGAAACGGGCTTTCAAATGGTGTAAATTTGTGAAAATCAAGTATTTTTCTGAGGGTGATTTGATCGTCCTTACTTTGTCTTTGTTTCTCTGACAGCTGTGTGTACAAAAATCCCGTTAGAGATGCTTTTGAGGAACGTTCGAATTAGCCCCACATGCCGGTCATTTCCGGTATGAAGCTTGCTCGCCGTAACCCTAAAAGGTTGATTTTAGGATTCAGGGATATTCAAGGCAGAGTCAGGTACAAATTTTGTTTCTTTAGCTTGCTTAGATCGGGAGTTATTCCCAAGCTTAGCACAGAATTTATTTCTGACCTTTTTGTGCCGGCATTTTCTCACTGGCGATAACGTAGGCATGTAATACAGTGGTGTTTTGGGCAGCCCTACTTCCAGGCCGCTCGCCTCGCTTACAAAATCGTCACCTAAACGAAACACACGGAAGGGAGAGCTCTTGAAACGGGCTTTCCAATGGTGTAAAATTTTTGCAAATCCAGTATTATTCTGAGGGAGATTTGAACGTCCTTACTTTGTCTTTGTTTCTCTGACAGCTGTGTGTACAAAAATCCCGTTAGAGATGCTTTTGAGGAGCGTTCGAATTAGCCCCACATGCCGGTCATTTCCGGTATGAAGCTTGCTCGCCGTAACCCTTAAAGGTTGATTTTCGGATTCAGGGATATTCAAGGCAGAGTCAGGTACAAATTTTGTTTCTCTAGCTTGCCTAGATCGGGAGTTATTCCCAAGCTTAGCACAGAATTTATTTCTGACCTTTTTGTGCCGGCATTTTCTCACTGGCGATGACGTAGGCATGTAATACAGTGGTGTTTTGGGCAGCCCTACTTCTAGGCCGCTCGCCTCGCTTACAAAATCGTCACCTTAACGAAACTCACGGAAGAGAGAGCTCTTGAAACGGGCTTTCCAATGGTGTAAATTTGTGCAAATCCAGTATTTTTCTGAGGGTGATTTGATCGTCCTTACTTTGTCTTTGTTCCTCTGACAGATGTGTGTACAAAAATCCCGTTAGAGATGCTTTTGAGGAACGTTCGAATTAGCCCCACATGCCGGTCATTTCCGGTATGAAGCTTGCTCGCCGTAACCCTAAAAGGTTGATTTTAGGATTCAGGGATATTCAAGGCAGAGTCAGGTACAAATTTTGTTTCTCTAGCTTGCTTAGATCGGGAGTTATTCCCAAGCTTAGCACAGAATTTATTTCTGACCTTTTTGTGCCGGCATTTTCTCACTGGCGATAACGTAGGCATGTAATACAGTGGTGTTTTGGGCAGCCCTACTTCCAGGCCGCTCGCCTCGCTTACAAAATCGTCACCTAAACGAAACACACGGAAGGGAGAGCTCTTGAAACGGGCTTTCCAATGGTGTAAAATTTTTGCAAATCCAGTATTATTCTGAGGGAGATTTGAACGTCCTTACTTTGTCTTTGTTTCTCTGACAGCTGTGTGTACAAAAATCCCGTTAGAGATGCTTTTGAGGAGCGTTCGAATTAGCCCCACATGCCGGTCATTTCCGGTATGAAGCTTGCTCGCCGTAACCCTTAAAGGTTGATTTTCGGATTCAGGGATATTCAAGGCAGAGTCAGGTACAAATTTTGTTTCTCTAGCTTGCCTAGATCGGGAGTTATTCCCAAGCTTAGCACAGAATTTATTTCTGACCTTTTTGTGCCGGCATTTTCTCACTGGCGATGACGTAGGCATGTAATACAGTGGTGTTTTGGGCAGCCCTACTTCCAGG
This sequence comes from Pisaster brevispinus, assembly GCA_023634235.1. Lineage (NCBI taxonomy): Eukaryota > Metazoa > Echinodermata > Asteroidea > Forcipulatida > Asteriidae > Pisaster > Pisaster brevispinus. Next base: position 12,319,374 of record JAMKCF010000017.1, read on the forward strand.
CCGCTCGCCTCGCTTACAAAATCGTCACCTTAACGAAACTCACGGAAGAGAGAGCTCTTGAAACGGGCTTTCCAATGGTGTAAATTTGTGCAAATCCAGTATTTTTCTGAGGGTGATTTGATCGTCCTTACTTTGTCTTTGTTCCTCTGACAGATGTGTGTACAAAAATCCCGTTAGAGATGCTTTTGAGGAACGTTCGAATTAGCCCCACATGCCGGTCATTTCCGGTATGAAGCTTGCTCGCTGCAACCCTAAAAGGTTGATTTTAGGATTCAGGGATATTCAAGGCAGAGTCAGGTACAAATTTTGTTTCTCTAGCTTGCTTAGATCGGGAGTTATTCCCAAGCTTAGCACAGAATTTATTTCTGACCTTTTTGTGCCGGCATTTACTCACTGGCGATGACGTAGGCATGTAATACAGTGGTGTTTTTGGCAGCCCTACTTCCAGGCCGCTCGCCTCGCTTACAAAATCGTCACCTTAACGAAACTCACGGAAGAGAGAGCTCTTGAAACGGGCTTTCCAATGGTGTAAATTTGTGAAAATCAAGTATTTTTCTGAGGGTGATTTGATCGTCCTTACTTTGTCTTTGTTTCTCTGACAGCTGTGTGTACAAAAATCCCGTTAGAGATGCTTTTGAGGAACGTTCGAATTAGCCCCACATGCCGGTCATTTCCGGTATGAAGCTTGCTCGCCGTAACCCTAAAAGGTTGATTTTAGGATTCAGGGATATTCAAGGCAGAGTCAGGTACAAATTTTGTTTCTCTAGCTTGCTTAGATCGGGAGTTATTCCCAAGCTTAGCACAGAATTTATTTCTGACCTTTTTGTGCCGGCATTTTCTCACTGGCGATAACGTAGGCATGTAATACAGTGGTGTTTTGGGCAGCCCTACTTCCAGGCCGCTCGCCTCGCTTACAAAATCGTCACCTAAACGAAACACACGGAAGGGAGAGCTCTTGAAACGGGCTTTCCAATGGTGTAAAATTTTTGCAAATCCAGTATTATTCTGAGGGAGATTTGAACGTCCTTACTTTGTCTTTGTTTCTCTGACAGCTGTGTGTACAAAAATCCCGTTAGAGATGCTTTTGAGGAGCGTTCGAATTAGCCCCACATGCCGGTCATTTCCGGTATGAAGCTTGCTCGCCGTAACCCTTAAAGGTTGATTTTCGGATTCAGGGATATTCAAGGCAGAGTCAGGTACAAATTTTGTTTCTCTAGCTTGCCTAGATCGGGAGTTATTCCCAAGCTTAGCACAAAATTTATTTCTGACCTTTTTGTGCCGGCATTTTCTCACTGGCGATGACGTAGTCATGTAATACAGTGGTGTTTTGGGCAGCCCTACTTCCAGGCCGCTCGACTCGCTTACAAAACGTCAACTAAACGAAACTCACGGAAGGGAGAGCTCTTAAAACGGGTTTTCCAATGGTGTAAAACTTGTGCAAATCCAGTATTATTCTGAGGGTGATTTGACCGTCCTTACTTTGTCTTTGTTTCTCTGACAGCTGTGTGTACAAAAATCCCGTTAGAGATGCTTTTGAGGAGCGTTCGAATTAGCCCCACATGCCGGTCATTTCCGGTATGAAGCTTGCTCGCCGTAACCCTAAAAGGTTAACTTTCGAATTGAGGGATATTCAACGCAGAGTCAGGTACAAATTTTGTTTCTCTAGCTTGCTTAGATCGGGAGTTATTCCCAAGCTTAGCACAGAATTTATTTCTGACCTTTTTGTGCCGGCATTTACTTACTGGCGATGATGTAGACATGTAATACAGTGGTGTTTTGGGCAGCCCTACTTCCAGGCCGCTCGCCTCGCTTACAAAATCGTCACCTAAACGAAACTCACGGAAGAGAGAGCTCTTGAAACGGGCTTTCCAATGGTGTAAATTTGTGAAAATCAAGTATTTTTCTGAGGGTGATTTGATCGTCCTTACTTTGTCTTTGTTTCTCTGACAGCTGTGTGTACAAAAATCCCGTTAGAGATGCTTTTGAGGAACGTTCGAATTAGCCCCACATGCCGGTCATTTCCGGTATGAAGCTTGCTCGCCGTAACCCTAAAAGGTTGATTTTAGGATTCAGGGATATTCAAGGCAGAGTCAGGTACAAATTTTGTTTCTCTAGCTTGCTTAGATCGGGAGTTATTCCCAAGCTTAGCACAGAATTTATTTCTGACCTTTTTGTGCCGGCATTTACTCACTGGCGATGACGTAGGCATGTAATACAGTGGTGTTTTTGGCAGCCCTACTTCCAGGCCGCTCGCCTCGCTTACAAAATCGTCACCTTAACGAAACTCACGGAAGAGAGAGCTCTTGAAACGGGCTTTCCAATGGTGTAAATTTGTGAAAATCAAGTATTTTTCTGAGGGTGATTTGATCGTCCTTACTTTGTCTTTGTTTCTCTGACAGCTGTGTGTACAAAAATCCCGTTAGAGATGCTTTTGAGGAACGTTCGAATTAGCCCCACATGCCGGTCATTTCCGGTATGAAGCTTGCTCGCCGTAACCCTAAAAGGTTGATTTTAGGATTCAGGGATATTCAAGGCAGAGTCAGGTACAAATTTTGTTTCTCTAGCTTGCTTAGATCGGGAGTTATTCCCAAGCTTAGCACAGAATTTATTTCTGACCTTTTTGTGCCGGCATTTTCTCACTGGCGATAACGTAGGCATGTAATACAGTGGTGTTTTGGGCAGCCCTACTTCCAGGCCGCTCGCCTCGCTTACAAAATCGTCACCTAAACGAAACACACGGAAGGGAGAGCTCTTGAAACGGGTTTTCCAATGGTGTAAAACTTGTGCAAATCCAGTATTATTCTGAGGGTGATTTGACCGTCCTTACTTTGTCTTTGTTTCTCTGACAGCTGTGTGTACAAAAATCCCGTTAGAGATGCTTTTGAGGAGCGTTCGAATTAGCCCCACATGCCGGTCATTTCCGGTATGAAGCTTGCTCGCCGTAACCCTTAAAGGTTGATTTTCGGATTCAGGGATATTCAAGGCAGAGTCAGGTACAAATTTTGTTTCTCTAGCTTGCCTAGATCGGGAGTTATTCCCAAGCTTAGCACAAAATTTATTTCTGACCTTTTTGTGCCGGCATTTTCTCACTGGCGATGACGTAGTCATGTAATACAGTGGTGTTTTGGGCAGCCCTACTTCCAGGCCGCTCGACTCGCTTACAAAACGTCAACTAAACGAAACTCACGGAAGGGAGAGCTCTTAAAACGGGTTTTCCAATGGTGTAAAACTTGTGCAAATCCAGTATTATTCTGAGGGTGATTTGACCGTCCTTACTTTGTCTTTGTTTCTCTGACAGCTGTGTGTACAAAAATCCCGTTAGAGATGCTTTTGAGGAGCGTTCGAATTAGCCCCACATGCCGGTCATTTCCGGTATGAAGCTTGCTCGCCGTAACCCTAAAAGGTTAACTTTCGAATTGAGGGATATTCAACGCAGAGTCAGGTACAAATTTTGTTTCTCTAGCTTGCTTAGATCGGGAGTTATTCCCAAGCTTAGCACAGAATTTATTTCTGACCTTTTTGTGCCGGCATTTACTTACTGGCGATGATGTAGACATGTAATACAGTGGTGTTTTGGGCAGCCCTACTTCCAGGCCGCTCGCCTCGCTTACAAAATCGTCACCTAAACGAAACTCACGGAAGAGAGAGCTCTTGAAACGGGCTTTCCAATGGTGTAAATTTGTGAAAATCAAGTATTTTTCTGAGGGTGATTTGGTCGTCCTTACTTTGTCTTTGTTTCTCTGACAGCTGTGTGTACAAAAATCCCGTTAGAGATGCTTTTGAGGAACGTTCGAATTAGCCCCACATGCCGGTCATTTCCGGTATGAAGCTTGCTCGCCGTAACCCTAAAAGGTTGATTTTAGGATTCAGGGATATTCAAGGCAGAGTCAGGTACAAATTTTGTTTCTCTAGCTTGCTTAGATCGGGAGTTATTCCCAAGCTTAGCACAGAATTTATTTCTGACCTTTTTGTGCCGGCATTTACTCACTGGCGATGACGTAGGCATGTAATACAGTGGTGTTTTTGGCAGCCCTACTTCCAGGCCGCTCGCCTCGCTTACAAAATCGTCACCTTAACGAAACTCACGGAAGAGAGAGCTCTTGAAACGGGCTTTCCAATGGTGTAAATTTGTGAAAATCAAGTATTTTTCTGAGGGTGATTTGATCGTCCTTACTTTGTCTTTGTTTCTCTGACAGCTGTGTGTACAAAAATCCCGTTAGAGATGCTTTTGAGGAACGTTCGAATTAGCCCCACATGCCGGTCATTTCCGGTATGAAGCTTGCTCGCCGTAACCCTAAAAGGTTGATTTTAGGATTCAGGGATATTCAAGGCAGAGTCAGGTACAAATTTTGTTTCTCTAGCTTGCTTAGATCGGGAGTTATTCCCAAGCTTAGCACAGAATTTATTTCTGACCTTTTTGTGCCGGCATTTTCTCACTGGCGATAACGTAGGCATGTAATACAGTGGTGTTTTGGGCAGCCCTACTTCCAGGCCGCTCGCCTCGCTTACAAAATCGTCACCTAAACGAAACACACGGAAGGGAGAGCTCTTGAAACGGGCTTTCCAATGGTGTAAAATTTGTGCAAATCCAGTATTATTCTGAGGGAGATTTGACCGTCCTTACTTTGTCTTTGTTTCTCTGACAGCTGTGTGTACAAAAATCCCGTTAGAGATGCTTTTGAGGAGCGTTCGAATTAGCCCCACATGCCGGTCATTTCCGGTATGAAGCTTGCTCGCTGTAACCCTTAAAGGTTGATTTTCGGATTCAGGGATATTCAAGGCAGAGTCAGGTACAAATTTTGTTTCTCTAGCTTGCCTAGATCGGGAGTTATTCCCAAGCTTAGCACAAAATTTATTTCTGACCTTTTTGTGCCGGCATTTTCTCACTGGCGATGACGTAGTCATGTAATACAGTGGTGTTTTGGGCAGCCCTACTTCCAGGCCGCTCGACTCGCTTACAAAACGTCAACTAAACGAAACTCACGGAAGGGAGAGCTCTTAAAACGGGTTTTCCAATGGTGTAAAACTTGTGCAAATCCAGTATTTATCTGAGGGTGATTTGACCGTCCTTACTTTGTCTTTGTTTCTCTGACAGCTGTGTGTACAAAAATCCCGTTAGAGATGCTTTTGAGGAGCGTTCGAATTAGCCCCACATGCCGGTCATTTCCGGTATGAAGCTTGCTCGTCGTAACCCTAAAAGGTTAACTTTCGAATTGAGGGATATTCAACGCAGAGTCAGGTACAAATTTTGTTTCTCTAGCTTGCTTAGATCGGGAGTTATTCCCAAGCTTAGCACAGAATTTATTTCTGACCTTTTTGTGCCGGCATTTACTTACTGGCGATGATGTAGACATGTAATACAGTGGTGTTTTGGGCAGCCCTACTTCCAGGCCGCTCGCCTCGCTTACAAAATCGTCACCTAAACGAAACTCACGGAAGGGAGAGCTCTTGAAACGGGCTTTCCAATGGTGTAAAATTTGTGCAAATCCAGTATTATTCTGAGGGTGATTTGACCGTCCTTACTTTGTCTTTGTTTCTCTGACAGCTGTGTGTACAAAAATCCCGTTAGAGACGCTTTTGAGAAGCGTTCGAATTAGCCCAACATGCCGGTCACTTCCGGTAAGAAGCTTGCTCGCCGGAACCCTAAAAGATAAATTTTCGGATTCAGGGATATTCAAGGCAGAGTCAGGTACAAATTTTGTTTCTCTAGCTTGCTTAGATCGGGAGTTATTCCTAAGCTTAGCACAGAATTTATTTCTGACCTTTTTGTCCCGGCATTTTCTCACTGGCGATGACGTAGGCATGTAATACATTGGTGTTTTGGGCAGCCCTACTTCCAGGCCGCTCGCCTCGCTTACAAAATCGTCACGTAAACGAAACACACGGAAGGGAGAGCTCTTGAAACGGGCTTTCCAATGGTGTAAAATTTGTGCAAATCCAGTATTTTTCTGAGGGTGATTTGACCGTCCTTACTTTGTCTTTGTTTCTCTGACAGCTGTGTGTACAAAAATCCCATTAGAGATGCTTTTGAGGAGCGTTCGAATTAGCCCCACATGCCGGTCATTTCCGGTATGAAGCTTGCTCGCCGTAACCCTAAAAGGTTGATTTTAGGATTCAGGGATATTCAAGGCAGAGTCAGGTACAAATTTTGTTTCTCTAGCTTGCCTAGATCGGGAGTTATTCCCAAGCTTAGCACAGAATTTATTTCTGACCTTTTTGTGCAGGCATTTTCTCACTGGCGATGACGTAGGCATGTAATACAGTGGTGTTTTGGGCAGCCCTACTTCCAGGCCGCTCGCCTCGCTTACAAAATCGTCAACTAAACGAAACTCACGGAAGGGAAAGCTCTTAAAACGGGTTTTCCAATGGTGTAAAACTTGTGCAAATCCAGTATTATTCTGAGGGAGATTTGACCGTCCTTATATTGTCTTTGTTTCTCTGACAGCTGTGTGTACAAAAATCCCGTTAGAGATGCTTTTGAGGAGCGTTCGAATTAGCCCCACATGCCGGTCATTTCCGGTATGAAGCTTGCTCGCTGTAACCCTTAAAGGTTGATTTTCGGATTCAGGGATATTCAAGGCAGAGTCAGGTACAAATTTTGTTTCTCTAGCTTGCCTAGATCGGGAGTTATTCCCAAGCTTAGCACAAAATTTATTTCTGACCTTTTTGTGCCGGCATTTTCTCACTGGCGATGACGTAGTCATGTAATACAGTGGTGTTTTGGGCAGCCCTACTTCCAGGCCGCTCGACTCGCTTACAAAACGTCAACTAAACGAAACTCACGGAAGGGAGAGCTCTTAAAATGGGTTTCCAATGGTGTAAAACTTGTGCAAATCCAGTATTATTCTGAGGGTGATTTGACCGTCCTTACTTTGTCTTTGTTTCTCTGACAGCTGTGTGTACAAAAATCCCGTTAGAGATGCTTTTGAGGAGCGTTCGAATTAGCCCCACATGCCGGTCATTTCCGGTATGAAGCTTGCTCGTCGTAACCCTAAAAGGTTAACTTTCGAATTGAGGGATATTCAACGCAGAGTCAGGTACAAATTTTGTTTCTCTAGCTTGCTTAGATCGGGAGTTATTCCCAAGCTTAGCACAGAATTTATTTCTGACCTTTTTGTGCCGGCATTTACTTACTGGCGATGATGTAGACATGTAATACAGTGGTGTTTTGGGCAGCCCTACTTCCAGGCCGCTCGCCTCGCTTACAAAATCGTCACCTAAACGAAACTCACGGAAGGGAGAGCTCTTGAAACGGGCTTTCCAATGGTGTAAAATTTGTGCAAATCCAGTATTATTCTGAGGGTGATTTGACCGTCCTTACTTTGTCTTTGTTTCTCTGACAGCTGTGTGTACAAAAATCCCGTTAGAGACACTTTTGAGAAGCGTTCGAATTAGCCCAACATGCCGGTCACTTCCGGTAAGAAGCTTGCTCGCCGGAACCCTAAAAGATAAATTTTCGGATTCAGGGATATTCAAGGCAGAGTCAGGTACAAATTTTGTTTCTCTAGCTTGCTTAGATCGGGAGTTATTCCTAAGCTTAGCACAGAATTTATTTCTGACCTTTTTGTGCCGGCATTTTCTCACTGGCGATGACGTAGGCATGTAATACATTGGTGTTTTGGGCAGCCCTACTTCCAGGCCGCTCGCCTCGCTTACAAAATCGTCACGTAAACGAAACACACGGAAGGGAGAGCTCTTGAAACGGGCTTTCCAATGGTGTAAAATTTGTGCAAATCCAGTATTTTTCTGAGGGTGATTTGACCGTCCTTACTTTGTCTTTGTTTCTCTGACAGCTGTGTGTACAAAAATCCCATTAGAGATGCTTTTGAGGAGCGTTCGAATTAGCCCCACATGCCGGTCATTTCCGGTATGAAGCTTGCTCGCCGTAACCCTAAAAGGTTGATTTTAGGATTCAGGGATATTCAAGGCAGAGTCAGGTACAAATTTTGTTTCTCTAGCTTGCCTAGATCGGGAGTTATTCCCAAGCTTAGCACAGAATTTATTTCTGACCTTTTTGTGCCGGCATTTTCTCACTGGCGATGACGTAGGCATGTAATACAGTGGTGTTTTGGGCAGCCCTACTTCCAGGCCGCTCGCCTCGCTTACAAAATCGTCAACTAAACGAAACTCACGGAAGGGAAAGCTCTTAAAACGGGTTTTCCAATGGTGTAAAACTTGTGCAAATCCAGTATTATTCTGAGGGTGATTTGACCGTCCTTATTTTGTCTTTGTTTCTTTGACAGCTGTGTGTACAAAAATCCCGTTAGAGATGCTTTTGAGGAGCGTTCGAATTAGTCCCACATGCCGGTCATTTCCGGTATGAAGCTTGCTCGCCGCAACCCTAAAAGGTTAATTTTCGGATTGAAGGAAACTCAAGGCAGAGTCAGGTTCAAATTTTGTTTCTCTAGCTTGCTTAGATCGGGAGTTATTCCCAAGCTTAGCACAGAATTTATTTCTGACCTTTTTGTCCCGGCATTTTCTCACTGGCGATGACGTAGGCATGTAATACAGTGGTGTTTTGTGCAGCCCTACTTCTAGGCCGCTCGACTCGCTTACAAAAACGTCACCTAAACGAAACTCACGGAAGGAAGAGCTCTTGAAACGGGCTTTCCAATGGTGTAAAATTTGTGCAAATCCAGTATTATTCTGAGGGTGATTTGACCGTCCTTACTTTGTCTTTGTTTCTCTGACAGCTGTGTGTACACAAATCCCATTAGAGATGCTTTTGTGGAGCGTTCGAATTAGCCCCACATGCTGGTCATTTTCGGTATGAAGCTAGTTTGCCGCAACCCTAAAAAGTTAATTTTCGGATTCAGGGAAATTCAAGGCAGAGTCAGGTACAAATTTTGTTTCTCTAGCTTGCTTAGATCGGGAGTTATTCCTAAGCTTAGCACAGAATTTATTTCTGACCTTTTTGTGCCGGCATTTTTCTCACTGGCGATGACGTAGGCATGTAATACATAGGTGTTTTGGGCAGCCCTACTTCCAGGCCGCTCGCCTCGCTTACAAAATCGTCAACTAAACGAAACTCACGGAAGGGAGAGCCCTAGAAACGGGCTTTCCAATGGTATAAAATTTGTGCAAATCCAGTACAATTCTGAAGGAGATTTGACCGTCCTTACTTTGTCTTTGTTTATTTGACAGCTGTGTGTACAAAAAACCTTTTAGAGAAACTTTTGAGGAGCGTTCGAACTAGCCCCACATGCCGGTCATTTCCGGTATGAAGCTTGCTCGCCGCAACCCTAAAAAGTTAATTTTCGGATTCAGGGATATTCGAGGCAGAGTCAGGTACAAATTTTATTTCTCTAGCTTGCTTAGATCGGGAGTTATTCCCAAGCTTAGCACATAATTTATTTCTGACCTTTTTTGCCGGCATTTACTTACTGGCGATGACGTAGGCATGTAATACAGTGGTGTTTTTGGCAGCCCTACTTCCTGGCCGCTCGCCTCGCTTACAAAAACGTCACCTAAACGATACTCACGGAAGGGAGAGCTCATGAAACGGGCTTTCCAATGGTGTAAAATTTGTTAAAAAACCAGTATTATTCTGAGGGAGATTTGACCGTCCTTACTTTGTCTTTGTTTCTCTGACAGCTGTGTGTACAAAAATCCCGTTAGAGATGCTTTTGAGGAGCGTTCGAATTAGCCCCACATGCCGGTCATTTCCGGTAAGAAGCTTGCTCGCCGCAACCCTAAAAGGTAAATTTTCGGATTCAGGGATATTCAAGGCAGAGTCAGGTACAAATTTTGTTTCTTTAGCTTGCTTAGATCGGGAGTTATTCCCAAGTTTAGCACAGAATTTATTTCTGATCTTTTTGTGCCGGCATTTTCTCACTGGCGATGACGTAGTCATGTAATACATTGGTGTTTTGGGCAGCCCTACTTCCAGGCCGCTCGCCTCGCTTACAAAATCGTCAACTAAACGCAACTCACGGAAGGGAGAGCTGTTAAAACGGGTTTTCCAATGGTGTAAAACTTGTGCAAATCCAGTATTATTCTGAGGATGATTTGACCGTCCTTACTTTGTCTTTGTTTCTTTGACAGCTGTGTGTACAAAAATCCCGTTAGAGATGCTTTTGAGGAGCGTTCGAATTAGCCTAACATGCCGGTCATTTACGGTAAGAAGCTTGTTCGCCGCAACCCTAAAAGGTTGATTTTCGGATTCAGGGATATTCAAGGCAGAGTCAGGTACAAATTTTGTTTCTCTAGCTTGCTTAGATCGGGAGTTATTCCCAAGCTTAGCACAGAATTTATTTCTGACCTTTTTGTGCCGGCATTTACTTACTGGCGATGACGTAGACATGTAATACAGTGGTGTTTTGGGCAGCCCTACTTCCAGGCAGCTCGCCTCGCTTACAAAATCGTCACCTAAACGATACTCACGGAAGGGAGAGCTCTTGAAACGGGCTTTCCAATGGTGTGAAATTTGTGAAAATCAAGTATTTTTCTGAGGGTGATTTGATTGTCCTTACTTTGTCTTTGTTTCTCTGACAGCTGTGTGTACAAAAATCCCGTTAGAGATGCTTTTGAGGAGCGTTCGAACTAGCCCCACATGCCGGTCATTTCCGGTATGAAGCTTGCTCGCCGTAACCCTAAAAGGTAAATTTTCGGATTCAGGGATATTCAAGGCAGAGTCAGGTACAAATTTTGTTTCTCTAGTTTGCTTAGATCGGGAGTTATTCCCAAGCTTAGCACAGAATTTATTTCTGACCTTTTTGTGCCGGCATTTACTTACTGGCGATGACGTAGGCATGTAATACAGTGGTGTTTTTGGCAGCCCTACTTCCAGGCCGCTCGCCTCGCTTACAAAATCGTCACCTAAACGAAACTCACGGAAAAGAGAGCTCTTGAAACGGGCTTTCCAATGGTGTAAATTTGTGAAAATCAAGTATTTTTCTGAGGGTGATTTGATCGTCCTTACTTTGTCTTTGTTTCTCTGACAGCTGTGTGTACAAAAATCCAGTTAGAGATGCTTTTGAGGAACGTTCGAATTAGCCCCACATGCCGGTCATTTCCGGTATGAAGCTTGCTCACCGTAACCCTTAAAGGTTGATTTTAGGATTCAGGGATATTCAAGGCAGAGTCAGGTACGAATTTTGTTTCTCTAGCTTGCTTAGATCGGGAGTTATTCCCAAGCTTAGCACAGAATTTATTTCTGACCTTTTTGTGCCGGCATTTTCTCACTGGCGATAACGTAGGCATGTAATACAGTGGTGTTTTGGGCAGCCCTACTTCCAGGCCGCTCGCCTCGCTTACAAAATCGTCACCTAAACGAAACACACGGAAGGGAGAGCTCTTGAAACGGGCTTTCCAATGGTGTAAAATTTGTGCAAATCCAGTATTATTCTGAGGGAGATTTGACCGTCCTTACTTTGTCTTTGTTTCTCTGACAGCTGTGTGTACAAAAATCCCGTTAGAGATGCTTTTGAGGAGCGTTCGAATTAGCCCCACATGCCGGTCATTTCCGGTATGAAGCTTGCTCGCCGCAACCCTAAAAGGTTAATTTTCGGATTGAAGGATACTCAAGGCAGAGTCAGGTTCAAATTTTGTTTCTCTAGCTTGCTTAGATCGGGAGTTATTCCCAAGCTTAGCACAGAATTTATTTCTGACCTTTTTGTGCCGTCATTTTCTCACTGGCGATGACGTAGTCATGTAATACAGTGGTGTTTTGGGCAGCCCTACTTCCAGGCCGCTCGCCTCGCTTACAAAATCGTCACCTAAACGAAACTCACGGAAGAGAGAGCTCTTGAAACGGGCTTTCTAATGGTGTAAACTTTGTGAAAATCCAGTATTATTCTGAGGGTGATTTGACCGTCCTTACTTTGTCTTTGTTTCTCTTACAGCTGTGTGTACAAAAATCCCATTAGAGATGCTTTTGAGGAGCGTTCGAATTAGCCCCACATGCCGGTCATTTCCGGTATGAAGCTTGCTCGCCGTAACCCTAAAAGGTTGATTTTCGGATTCAGGGATATTCGAGGCAGAGTCAGGTACAAATTTTGTTTCTCTAGCTTGCCTAGATCGGGAGTTATTCCCAAGCTTAGCACAGAATTTATTTCTGACCTTTTTGTGCCGTCATTTTCTCACTGGCGATGACGTAGGCATGTAATACATAGGTGTTTTGGGCAGCCCTACTTCCAGGCCGCTCGCCTCGCTTACAAAATCGTCACCTAAACGAAACACACGGAAGGGAGAGCCCTAGAAACGGGCTTTCCAATGGTGTAAAACTTGTGCAAATCCAGTATTATTCTGAGGGTGATTTGACCGTCCTTACTTTGTCTTTGTTTCTTTGACAGCTGTGTGTACAAAAATCCCGTTTGAGATGCTTTTGAGGAGCGTTCGAATTAGCCCCACATGCCGGTCATTTCCGGTATGAAGCTTGCTCGCCGCAACCCTAAAAGGTTAATTTTCGGATTGAGGGATATTCAAGGCAGAGTCAGGTACAAATTTTGTTTCTCTAGCTTGCTTAGATTGGGAGTTATTCCCAAGCTTAGCACAGAATTTATTTCTGACCTTTTTGTGCCGGCATTTTTCTCACTGGCGATGACGTAGGCATGTAATACATAGGTGTTTTGGGCAGCCCTACTTCCAGACCGCTCGCCTCGCTTCAAAATCGTCACCTAAACGAAACACACGGAAGGGGTAGCTCTTGAAACGGGCTTTCCAATGGTGTAAAATTTGTGCAAATCCAGTATTTTTCTGAGGGTGATTTGACCGTCCTTACTTTGTCTTTGTTTCTCTGACAGCTGTGTGTACAAAAATCCCATTAGAGATGCTTTTGAGGAGCGTTCGAATTAGCCCCACATGCCGGTCATTTCCGGTATGAAGCTTGCTCGCCGTAACCCTAAAAGGTTGATTTTCGGATTCAGGGATATTCAAGGCAGAGTCAGGTACAAATTTTTTTTCTCTAGCTTGCCTAGATCGGGAGTTATTCCCAAGCTTAGCACAGAATTTATTTCTGACCTTTTTGTGCCGGCATTTTCTCACTGGCGATGACGTAGGCATGTAATACAGTGGTGTTTCGGGCAGCCCTACTTCCAGGCCGCTCGCCTCGCTTACAAAATCGTCACCTAAACGAAACTCACGGAAGAGAGAGCTCTTGAAACGGGCTTTCTAATGGTGTAAACTTTGTGAAAATCCAGTATTATTCTGAGGGTGATTTGACCGTCCTTACTTTGTCTTTGTTTCTCTTACACCTGTGTGTACAAAAATCCCATTAGAGATGTTTTTGAGGAGCGTTCGAATTAGCCCCACATGCCGGTCATTTCCGGAATGAAGCTTGGTCGCCGCAACCCTAAAAGGTTGATTTTCGGATTGAGGGATATTCAAGGCAGAGTCAGGTACTAATTTTATTTCTCTAGCTTGCTTAGATCGGGAGTTATTCCCGAGCTTAGCACAATTTTTTTTTCTGACCTTTTTGTGCCGGCATTTTCTCACTGGCGATGACGTAGGCATGTAATACAGTGGTGTTTCGGGCAGCCCTACTTCCAGGCCGCTCGCCTCGCTTACAAAATCGTCAACTAAACGAAACTCACGGAAGAGAGAGCTCTTGAAACGGGCTTTCCAATGGTGTAAAATTTGTGAAAATCCAGTATTATTCTGAGGGTGATTTGACCGTCCTTACTTTGTCTTTGTTTCTCTTACAGCTGTGTGTACAAAAATCCCATTAGAGATGCTTTTGAGGAGCGTTCGAATTAGCCCCACATGCCGGTCATTTCCGGTATGAAGCTTGCTCGCCGCAACCCTAAAAGGTTAATTTTCGGATTGAGGGATATTCAAGGCAGAGTCAGGTACTAATTTTATTTCTCTAGCTTGCCTAGATCGGGAGTTATTCCCAAGCTTAGCACAGAATTTATTTCTGATTGTTTGTGCCGGCATTTTCTCACTGGCGATGACGTAGGCATGTAATACATTGGTGTTTTGGGCAGCCCTACTTCCAGGCCGCTCGCCTTGCTTACAAAATCGTCAACTAAACGCAAATCACGGAAGGGAGAGCTCTTTAAACGGGTTTTCCAATGGTGTAAAACTTGTGCAAATCCAGTATTATTCTGAGGGTGATTTGACCGTCCTTACTTTGTCTTTGTTTCTTTGACAGCTGTGTGTACAAAAATCCCGTTAGAGATGCTTTTGAGGAGCGTTCGAATTAGCCCCACATGCCGGTCATTTCCGGTATGAAGCTTGCTCGCCGCAACCCTAAAAGGTTGATTTTCGGATTGAGGGATATTCAAGGCAGAGTCAGGTACTAATTTTATTTCTCTAGCTTGCCTAGATCGGGAGTTATTCCCAAGCTTAGCACAGAATTTATTTCTGATTGTTTGTGCCGGCATTTTCTCACTGGCGATGACGTAGGCATGTAATACATTGGTGTTTTGGGCAGCCTTACTTCCAGGCCGCTCGCCTCGCTTACAAAATCGTCAACTAAACGCAAATCACGGAAGGGAGAGCTCTTAAAACGGGTTTTCCAATGGTGTAAAACTTGTGCAAATCCAGTATTATTCTGAGGGTGATTTGACCGTCCTTACTTTTTCTTTGTTTCTTTGACAGCTGTGTGTACAAAAATGCCGTTAGAGATGCTTTTGAGGAGCATTCGAATTAGCCCCACATGCCGGTCATTTCCGGTAAGAAGATTGCTCGCCGCAACCCTAAAAGGTTGATTTTCGGATTGAGGGATATTCAAGGCAGAGTCAGGTACAAATTTTGTTTCTCTAGCTCGCTTAGATCGGGAGTTATTCCCAAGCTAAGCACAGAATTTATTTCTGACCTTTTTGTGCCGGCATTTACTTACTGGCGATGACGTAGGCATGTAATACAGTGGTGTTTTGGGCAGCCCTACTTCCAGGCCGCTCGCCTCGCTTACAAAATCGTCACCTTAACGAAACTCACGGAAGGGAGAGCTCTTGAAACGGGCTTTCCAATGGTGTAAAATTTGTGAAAATCCAGTATTATTCTGAGGGTGATTTGACCGTCCTTACTTTGTCTTTGTTTCTCTTACAGCTGTGTGTACAAAAATCCCATTAGAGATGCTTTTGAGGAGCGTTCGAATTAGCCCCACATGCCGGTCATTTCCGGTATGAAGCTTGGTCGCCGCAACCCTAAAGGGTTGATTTTCGGATTGAGGGATACTCAAGGCAGAGTCAGGTACTAATTTTATATCTCTAGCTTGCTTAGATCGGGAGTTATTCCCAAGCTTAGCACAGAATTTATTTCAGACCTTTTTGTGCCGGCATTTTCTCACTGGGATGACGTAGGCATGTAATACATTGGTGTTTTGGGCAGCCCTACTTCGTGGCCGCTCGCCTCGCTTACAAAATCGTCACCTAAACGAAACTAAAGGAAAAGACAGCCCCAGAAACGGGCTTTCCAATGGTATAAAATTTGTGCAAATCCAGTATTATTCTGAGGGTGATTTGACCGTCCTTACTTTGTCTTTGTTTCTCTTACAGCTGTGTGTACAAAAATCCCATTAGAGATGCTTTTGAGGAGCGTTCGAATTAGCCCCACATGCCGGTCATTTCCGGTATGAAGCTTGCTCGCCGCAACCCTAAAAGGTTAATTTTCGGATTGAGGGATATTCAAGGCAGAGTCAGGTACAAATTTTGTTTCTCTAGCTTGCCTAGATCGGGAGTTATTCCCAAGCTTAGCACAGAATTTATTTCTGATTGTTTGTGCCGGCATTTTCTCACTGGCGATGACGTAGGCATGTAATACATTGGTGTTTTGGGCAGCCCTACTTCCAGGCCGCTCGCCTTGCTTACAAAATCGTCAACTAAACGCAAATCACGGAAGGGAGAGCTCTTAAAACGGGTTTTCCAATGGTGTAAAACTTGTGCAAATCCAGTATTATTCTGAGGGTGATTTGACCGTCCTTACTTTGTCTTTGTTTCTTTGACAGCTGTGTGTACAAAAATCCCGTTAGAGATGCTTTTGAGGAGCGTTCGAATTAGCCCCACATGCCGGTCATTTCCGATATGAAGCTTGCTCGCCGCAACCCTAAAAGGTTAATTTTCGGATTGAGGGATATTCAAGGCAGAGTCAGGTACAAATTTTGTTTCTCTAGCTTGCTTAGATCGGGAGTTATTCCCAAGCTTAGCACAGAATTTATTTCTGATTGTTTGTGCCGGCATTTTCTCACTGGCGATGACGTAGGCATGTAATACAGTGGTGTTTCGGGCAGCCTTACTTCCAGGCCGCTCACCTCGCTTACAAAATCGTCACCTAAACGAAACTCACAGAAGAGAGAGCTCTTGAAACGGGCTTTCTAATGGTGTAAAATATGTGAAAATCCAGTATTATTCTGAGGGTGATTTGACCGTCCTTACTTTGTCTTTGTTTCTCTGACAGCTGTGTGTACAAAAATCCAGTTAGAGATGCTTTTGAGGAACGTTCGAATTAGCCCCACATGCCGGTCATTTCCGGTATGAAGCTTGCTCGCCGCAATCCTAAAAGGTTAATTTTCGGATTGAGGGATATTCAAGGCAGAGTCAGGTACAAATTGTGTTTCTCTAGCTTGCTTAGATCGGGAGTTATTCCCAAGCTTAGCACAGAATTTATTTCTGACCTTTTTGTGCCGGCATTTTCTCACTGGCGATGACGTTGGCATGTAATACATTGGTGTTTTGGGCAGCCCTACTTCCAGGCCGCTCGCCTCGCTTACAAAATCGTCACCTTAACGAAACTCACGGAAGGGAGAGCTCTTGAAACGGGCTTTCCAATGGTGTAAAATTTGTGAAAGTCCAGTATTATTCTGAGGGTGATTTGACCGTCCTTACTTTGTCTTTGTTTCTCTTACAGCTGTGTGTACAAAAATCCCATTAGAGATGCTTTTGAGGAGCGTTCGAATTAGCCCCACATGCCGGTCATTTCCGGTATGAAGCTTGCTCGCCGCAACCCTAAAAGGTTGATTTTCGGATTGAGGGATATTCAAGGCAGAGTCAGGTACTAATTTTATATCTCTAGCTTGCTTAGATCGGGAGTTATTCCCAAGCTTAGCACAGAATTTATTTCAGACCTTTTTGTGCCGGCATTTTCTCACTGGGATGACGTAGGCATGTAATACATTGGTGTTTTGGGCAGCCCTACTTCCAGGCCGCTCGCCTCGCTTACAAAATCGTCACCTAAACGAAACTAAAGGAAAAGACAGCCCCAGAAACGGGCTTTCCAATGGTATAAAATTTGTGCAAATCCAGTATTATTCTGAGGAAGATTTGACCGTCCTTACTTTGTCTTTGTTTCTTTGACAGCTGTATGTACAAAAACCCCATTAGATATGCTTTTGAGGAGCGTTCGAACAAGCCCCACATGCCGGTCATTTCCGGTGAGAAGCTTGCTCGCCGCAACCCTAAAAGGTTGATTTTCGGATTCAGGGATATTCAAGGCAGAGTCAGGTACAAATTGTGTTTCTCTAGATTGCCTAGATCGGGAGTTATTCCCAAGCTTAGCACAGAATTTATTTCTGATTGTTTGTGCCGCCATTTTCTCACTGGCGATGACGTAGGCATATAATACAGTGGTGTTTTTGGCAGGCCTACTTCCAGGCCGCTCGCCTCGCTTACAAAATCGTCAACTAAAAGAAACTCACGGAAGCGAGAGCTCTTAAAACGGGTTTTCCATTGGTGTAAAACTTGTGCAAATCCAAATTTATTCTGAGGGTGATTTGACCGTCCTTACTTTGTCTTTGTTTCTTTGACAGCTGTGTGTACAAAAATCCCGCTAGAGATGCTTTTGAGGAGCGTTCGAATTAGCCCCACATGCCGGTCATTTCCGGTATGAAGCTTGCTCGCCGCAACCCTAAAAGGTTGATTTTCGGATTCAAGGATATTCAAGGCAGAGTCAGGTACAAATTTTGTTTCTCTAGCTTGCTTAGATCGGGAGTTATTCCCAAGCTTAGCACAGAATTTATTTCTGACCTTTTTGTGCCGGCATTTTCTCACTGGCGATGACGTAGGCATGTAATACAGTGGTGTTTCGGGCAGCCCTACTTCCAGGCCGCTCGCCTCGCTTACGAAATCGTCACCTAAACGAAACTCACGGAAGAGAGAGCTCTTGAAACGGGCTTTCCAATGGTGTAAAATTTGTGAAAGTCCAGTATTATTCTGAGGGTGATTTGACCGTCCTTACTTTGTCTTTGTTTCTCTTACAGCTGTGTGTACAAAAATCCCATTAGAGATGCTTTTGAGGAGCGTTCGAATTAGCCCCACATGCCGGTCATTTCCGGTATGAAGCTTGCTCGCCGCAACCCTAAAAGGTTGATTTTCGGATTGAGGGATATTCAAGGCAGAGTCAGGTACTAATTTTATATCTCTAGCTTGCTTAGATCGGGAGTTATTCCCAAGCTTAGCACAGAATTTATTTCAGACCTTTTTGTGCCGGCATTTTCTCACTGGGATGACGTAGGCATGTAATACAGTGGTGTTTCGGGCAGCCCTACTTCCAGGCCGCTCGCCTCGCTTACAAAATCGTCACGTAAACGAAACTAACGGAAAAGACAGCCCCAGAAACGGGCTTTCCAATGGTATAAAATATGTGCAAATCCAGTATTATTCTGAGGAAGATTTGACCGTCCTTTCTTTGTCTTTGTTTCTTTGACAGCTGTGTGTACAAAAAACCCATTAGAGATGCTTTTGAGGAGCGTTCGAACTAGCCCCACATGCCGGTCATTTCCGGTGAGAAGCTTGCTCGCCGCAACCCTAAAAGGTTGATTTTCGGATTGAGGGATATTCAAGGCAGAGTCAGGTACAAATTTTGTTTCTCTAGCTTGCCTAGATCGGGAGTTATTCCCAAGCTTAGCACAGAATTTATTTCTGATTGTTTGTGCCGGCATTTTCTCACTGGCGATGACGTAGGCATGTAATACATTGGTGTTTTGGGCAGCCCTACTTCCAGGCCGCTCGCCTCGCTTACAAAATAGTCAACTAAACGCAACTCACGGAAGGGAGAGCTCTTAAAACGGGTTTTCCAATGGTGTAAAACTTGTGCAAATCCAGTATTATTCTGAGGGTGACTTGACCGTCCTTACTTTGTCTTTGTTTCTTTGACAGCTGTGTGTACAAAAATCCAGTTAGATGCATTTGAGGAGCGTTCGAATTAGCCCCACATGCCGGTCATTTCCGGTAAGAAGACTGCTCGCCGCAACCCTAAAAGGTTGATTTTCGGATTGAGGGATATTCAAGGCAGAGTCAGGTACAAATTTTGTTTCTCTAGCTCGCTTAGATCGGGAGTTATTCCCAAGCTTAGCACAGAATTTATTTCTGACCTTTTTGTGCCGGCATTTACTTACTGGCAATGACGTAGGCATGTAATACAGTGGTGTTTTGGGCAGCCCTACTTCCAGGCCGCTCGCCTCGCTTACAAAATCGTCACCTTAACGAAACTCACGGAAGGGAGAGCTCTTGAAACGGGCTTTCCAATGGTGTAAAATTTGTGAAAATCCAGTATTATTCTGAGGGTGATTTGACCGTCCTTATATTGTCTTTGTTTCTCTGACAGCTTTGTGTACAAAAATCCCGTTAGAGATGCTTTTGAGGAGCGTTCGAATTAGCCCCACATGCCGGTCATTTCCGGTAAAAAGATTGCTCGCCGCAACCCTAAAAGGTTGATTTTCGGATTCAGGGATATTCAAGGCAGAGTCAGGTACAAATTTTGTTTCCCTAGCTCGCTTAGATCGGGAGTTATTCCCAAGCTTAGCACAGAATTTATTTCTGACCTTTTTGTACCGGCATTTTCTCACTGGCGATGACGTAGGCATGTAATACATTGCTGTTTTGGGCAGCCCTACCTCCAGGCCGCTCGCCTCGCTTACAAAATCGTCACCTAAACGAAACACACGGAAGGGAGAGCTCTTGAAACGGGCTTTCTAATGGTGTAAAATTTGTGAAAATCCAGTATTATTCTGAGGGTGATTTGACCGTCCTTACTTTGTCTTTGTTTCTCTTACAGCTGTGTGTACAAAAATCCAATTAGAGATGCTTTTGAGGAGCGTTCGAATTAGCCCCACATGCCGGTCATTTCCGGTATGAAGCTTGCTCGCCGCAACCCTAAAAGGTTAATTTTCGGATTGAGGGATATTCAAGGTAGAGTCAGGTACTAATTTTATTTCTCTAGCTTGCTTAGATCGGGAGTTATTCCCAAGCTTAGCACAGAATTTATTTCTGATTGTTTGTGCCGGCATTTTCTCACTGGCGATGACGTAGGCATGTAATACATTGGTGTTTTGGGCAGCCCTACTTCCAGGCCGCTCGCCTCGCTTACAAAATCGTCACCTTATCGAAACTCACGGAAAAGAGAGCCCTAGAAACGGGCTTTCCAATGGTATAAAATTTGTGCAAATCCAGTATTATTCTGAGGGTGATTTGACCGTCCTTATATTGTCTTTGTTTCTCTGACAGCTTTGTGTACAAAAATCCCGTTAGAGATGCTTTTGAGGAGCGTTCGAATTAGCCCCACATGCCGGTCATTTCCGGTAAGAAGATTGCTCGCCGCAACCCTAAAAGGTTGATTTTCGGATTCAGGGATATTCAAGGCAGAGTCAGGTACAAATTTTGTTTCCCTAGCTCGCTTAGATCGGGAGTTATTCCCAAGCTTAGCACAGAATTTATTTCTGACCTTTTTGTACCGGCATTTTCTCACTGGCGATGACGTAGGCATGTAATACATTGCTGTTTTGGGCAGCCCTACCTCCAGGCCGCTCGCCTCGCTTACAAAATTGTCACCTAAACGAAACACACGGAAGGGAGAGCTCTTGAAACGGGCTTTCTAATGGTGTAAAATTTGTAAAAATCCAGTATTATTCTGAGGGTGATTTGACCGTCCTTACTTTGTCTTTGTTTCTCTTACAGCTGTGTGTACAAAAATCCCATTAGAGATGCTTTTGAGGAGCGTTCGAATTTGCCCCACATGCCGGTCATTTCCGGTATGAAGCTTGCTCGCCGCAACCCTAAAAGGTTAATTTTCGGATTGAGGGATATTCAAGGTAGAGTAAGGTACTAATTTTATTTCTCTAGCTTGCTTAGATCGGGAGTTATTCCCAAGCTTAGCATATAATTTATTTCTGATTGTTTGTGCCGGCATTTTCTCACTGGCGATGACGTAGGCATGTAATACATTGGTGTTTTGGGCAGCCCTTCTTCCAGGCCGCTCGCCTCGCTTACAAAATCGTCACCTTATCGAAACTCACGGAAAAGAGAGCCCTAGAAACGGGCTTTCCAATGGTATAAAATTTGTGCAAATCCAGTATTATTCTGAGGAAGATTTGACCGTCCTTACTTTGTCTTTGTTTCTTTGACAGCTGTGTGTACAAAAAAACCATTAGAGATGCTTTTGAGGAGCGTTCGAACTAGCCCCACATGCCGGTCATTTCCGGTAAGAAGCTTGCTCGCCGCAACCCTAAAAAGTTGATTTTCGGATTCAGGGATATTCAAGGCAGAGTCAGGTACAAATTTTGTTTCTCTAGCTTGCCTAGATCGGGAGTTATTCCCAAGCTTAACACAGAATTTATTTATGATTGTTTGTGCCGGCATTTTCTCACTGGCGATGACGTAGGCATGTAATACATTGGTGTTTTGGGCAGCCCTACTTCCAGGCCGCTCGCCTCGCTTTCAAAATAGTCAACTAAACGCAACTCACGGAAGGGAGAGCTCTTAAAACGGGTTTTCCAATGGTGTAAACATTTGCAAATCCAGTATTATTCTGAGGGTGACTTGACCGTCCTTACTTTGTCTTTGTTTCTTTGACAGCTGTGTGTACAAAAATCCAGTTAGATGCATTTGAGGAGCGTTCGAATTAGCCCCACATGCCGGTCATTTCCGGTAAGAAGATTGCTCGCCGCAACCCTAAAAGGTTGATTTTCGGATTGAGGGATATTCAAGGCAGAGTCAGGTACAAATTTTGTTTCTCTAGCTCGCTTAGATCGGGAGTTATTCCCAAGCTTATCACAGAATTTATTTCTGACCTTTTTGTGCCGGCATTTACTTACTGGCAATGACGTAGGCATGTAATACAGTGGTGTTTTGGGCAGCCCTACTTCCAGGCCGCTCGCCTCGCTTACAAAATCGTCACCTTAACGAAAGTAACGGAAGGGAGAGCTCATGAAACGGGCTTTCTAATGGTGTAAAATCTGTGAAAATCCAGTATTATTCTGAGGGTGATTTGACCGTCCTTACTTTGTCTTTGTTTCTCTTACAGCTTTGTGTACAAAAATCCAATTAGAGATGCTTTTGAGGAGCGTTCGAACTAGCCCCACATGCCGGTCATTTCCGGTATGAAGCTTGCTCGCCG
Organism: Pisaster brevispinus; assembly: GCA_023634235.1. Classification (NCBI taxonomy): domain Eukaryota; kingdom Metazoa; phylum Echinodermata; class Asteroidea; order Forcipulatida; family Asteriidae; genus Pisaster; species Pisaster brevispinus. Next base: position 12,341,643 of record JAMKCF010000017.1, read on the forward strand.
CAACCCTAAAAGGTTAATTTTCGGATTGAGGGATATTCAAGGTAGAGTCAGGTACTAATTTTATTTCTCTAGCTTGCTTAGATCGGGAGTTATTCCCAAGCTTAGCACAGAATTTATTTCTGATTGTTTGTGCCGGCATTTTCTCACTGGCGATGACGTAGGCATGTAATACATTGGTGTTTTGGGCAGCCCTACTTCCAGGCCGCTCGCCTCGCTTACAAAATCGTCACCTTATCGAAACTCACGGAAAAGAGAGCCCTTGAAACGGGCTTTCCAATGGTATAAAATTTGTGCAAATCCAGTATTATTCTGAGGGTGATTTGACCGTCCTTACTTTGTCTTTGTTTCTCTGACAGCTGTGTGTACAAAAAACCCATTAGAGATGCTTTTGAGGAGCGTTCGAACTAGCCCCACATGCCGGTCATTTCCGGTAAGAAGCTTGCTCGCCGCAACCCTAAAAAGTTGATTTTCGGATTCAGGGAAATTCAAGGCAGAGTCAGGTACAAATTCTGTTTCCCTAGCTTGCTTAGATCGGGAGTTATTCCGAAGCTTAGCACAGAATTTATTTCTGACCTTTTTGTGCCGGCATTTTCTCACTGGCGATGACGTAGGCATGTAATACATTGGTGTTTTGGGCAGCCCTACTTCCAGGCCGCTCGCCTCGCTTACAAAATCGTCACGTAAACGAAACTAACGGAAAAGAGAGCCCTAGAAACGGGCTTTCCATTGGTATAAAATTTGTGCAAATCCAGTATTATTCTGAGGAAGATTTGACCGTCTTTACTTTGTCTTTGTTTCTTTGACAGCTGTGTGTACAAAAAACCCATTAGAGATGCTTTTGAGGAGCGTTCGAACTAGCCCCACATGCCGGTCATTTCCGGTGAGAAGCTTGCTCGCCGCAACCCTAAAAAGTTGATTTTCGGATTCAGGGATATTCAAGGCAGAGTCAGGTACAAATTTTGTTTCTCTAGCTTGCCTAGATCGGGAGTTATTCCCAAGCTTAGCACAGAATTTATTTCTGATTGTTTGTGCCGGCATTTTCTCACTGGCGATGACGTAGGCATGTAATACATTGGTGTTTTGGGCAGCCCTACTTCCAGGCCGCTCGCCTCGCTTACAAAATCGTCAACTAAACGCAACTCACGGAAGGGAGAGCTCTTAAAACGGGTTTTCCAATGGTGTAAAACTTGTGCAAATCCAGTATTATTCTGAGAGTGATTTGACCGTCCTTACTTTGTCTTTGTTTCTTTGACAGCTGTGTGTACAAAAATCCCGTTAGAGATGCTTTTGAGGAGCGTTCGAATTAGCCCCACATGCCGGTCATTTCCGGTAAGAAGATTGCTCGCCGCAACCCTAAAAGGTTGATTTTCGGATTGAGGGATATTCAAGGCAGAGTCAGGTACAAATTTTGTTTCTCTAGCTCGCTTAGATCGGGAGTTATTCCCAAGCTTAGCACAGAATTTATTTCTGACCTTTTTGTGCCGGCATTTACTTACTGGCGATGACGTAGGCATGTAATACAGTGGTGTTTTGGGCAGCCCTACTTCCAGGCCGCTCGCCTCACTTACAAAATCGTCACCTTATCGAAACTCACGGAAGGGAGAGCTCTTGAAACGGGCTTTCCAATGGTGTAAAATCTGTGAAAATCCAGTATTATTCTGAGGGTGATTTGACTGTCCTTACTTTGTCTTTGTTTCTCTGACAGCTGTGTGTACAAAAATCCCGTTAGAGATGCTTTTGAGGAGCGTTCGAATTAGCCCCACATGCCGGTCATTTCCGGTATGAAGCTTGCTCGCCGTAACCCTAAAAGGTTGATTTTCGGATTCAGGGATATTCAAGGCAGAGTCAGGTACAAATTCTGTTTCCCTAGCTTGCTTAGATCGGGAGTTATTCCGAAGCTAAGCACAGAATTTATTTCTGACCTTTTTGTGCCGGCATTTTCTCACTGGCGATGACGTAGGCATGTAATACATTGGTGTTTTGGGCAGCCCTACTTCCAGGCCGCTCGCCTCGCTTACAAAATCGTCACCTTATCGAAACTCACGGAAGGGAGAGCTCTTGAAACGGGCTTTCCAATGGTGTGAAATTTGTGAAAGTCCAGTATTATTCTGAGGGTGATTTGACCGTCCTTACTTTGTCTTTGTTTCTCTGACAGCTGTGTGTACAAAAATCCCGTTAGAGATGCTTTTGAGGAGCGTTCGAATTAGCCCCACATGCCGGTCATTTCCGGTATGAAGCTTGCTCGCCGTAACCCTAAAAGGTTGATTTTCGGATTCAGGGATATTCAAGGCAGAGTCAGGTACAAATTCTGTTTCCCTAGCTTGCTTAGATCGGGAGTTATTCCGAAGCTTAGCACAGAATTTAATTCTGACCTTTTTGTGCCGGCATTTTCTCACTGGCGATGACGTAGGCATGTAATACATTGGTGTTTTGGGCAGCCCTACTTCCAGGCCGCTCGCCTCGCTTACAAAATGGTCACATAAACGAAACACACGGAAGGGAGAGCTCTTGAAACGGGCTTTCTAATGGTGTAAAACTTGTGCAAATCCAGTATTATTCTGAGGGTGATTTGACCGTCCTTACTTTGTCTTTGTTTCTCTGACAGCTGTGTGTACAAAAATCCCGTTAGTGATGCTTTTTAGGAGCGTTCGAATTAGCCCCACTTGCCGGTCATTTCCGGTATGAAGCTTGCTCGCCGTAACCCAAAAAGGTTGATTTTCGGATTCAGGGATATTCAAGGCAGAGTCAGGTACTAATTTTATTTCTCTAGCTTGCTTAGATCGGGAGTTATTCCCAAGCTTAGCACAGAATTTATTTCTGACCTTTTTGTGCCGGCATTTTCTCACTGGCGATGACGTAGGCATGTAATACATTGGTGTTTTGGGCAGCCCTACTTCCAGGCCGCTCGCCTCGCTTACAAAATCGTCACCTTATCGAAACTCACGGAAAAGAGAGCCCTAGAAACGGGCTTTCCAATGGTATAAAATTTGTGCAAATCCAGTATTATTCTGAGGAAGATTTGACCGTCCTTACTTTGTCTTTGTTTCTTTGACAGCTGTGTGTACAAAAAACCCATTAGAGATGCTTTTGAGGAGCGTTCGAACTAGACCCACATGCCGGTCATTTCCGGTAAGAAGCTTGCTCGCCGCAACCCTAAAAAGTTGATTTTCGGATTCAGGGATATTCAAGGCAGAGTCAGGTACAAATTTTGTTTCTCTAGCTTGCCTAGATCGGGAGTTATTCCCAAGCTTAGCACAGAATTTATTTCTGACCTTTTTGTGCCGGCATTTACTTACTGGCGATGACGTAGGCATGTAATACAGTGGTGTTTTGGGCAGCCCTACTTCCAGGCCGCTCGCCTCGCTTACAAAATCGTCACCTTATCGAAACTCACGGAAGGGAGAGCTCTTGAAACGGGCTTTCCAATGGTGTAAAATTTGTGAAAATCCAGTATTATTCTGAGGGTGATTTGACCTCCTTACTTTGTCTTTGTTTCTTTGACAGCTGTGTGTACAAAAATCCCGTTAGAGATGCTTTTGAGGAGCGTTCGAATTAGCCCCACATGCCGGTCATTTCCGGTGTGAAGCTTGCTCGCCGTAACCCTAAAAGGTTGATTTTCGGATTCAGGGATATTCAAGGCAGAGTCAGGTACAAATTCTGTTTCCCTAGCTTGCTTATATCGGGAGTTATTCCGAAGCTTAGCACAGAATTTAATTCTGACCTTTTTGTGCCGGCATTTTCTCACTGGCGATGACGTAGGCATGTAATACATTGGTGTTTTGGGCAGCCCTACTTCCAGGCCGCTCGCCTCGCTTACAAAAATGGTCACATAAACGAAACACACGGAAGGGAGAGCTCTTGAAACGGGCTTTCTAATCGTGTAAAACTTGTGCAAATCCAGTATTATTCTGAGGGTGATTTGACCGTCCTTACTTTGTCTTTGTTTCTCTGACAGCTGTGTGTACAAAAATCCCGTTAGAGATGCTTTTTAGGAGCGTTCGAATTAGCCCCACATGCCGGTCATTTCCGGTATGAAGCTTGCTCGCCGTAACCCAAAAAGGTTGATTTTCGGATTCAGGGATATTCAAGGCAGAGTCAGGTACTAATTTTATTTCTCTAGCTTGCTTAGATCGGGAGTTATTCCCAAGCTTAGCACAGAATTCATTTCTGACCTTTTTGTGCCGGCATTTTCTCACTGGCGATGACGTAGGCATGTAATACATTGGTGTTTTGGGCAGCCCTACTTCCAGGCCGCTCGCCTCGCTTACAAAATCGTCACCTTATCGAAACTCACGGAAAAGAGAGCCCTAGAAACGGGCTTTCCAATGGTATAAAATTTGTGCAAATCCAGTATTATTCTGAGGAAGATTTGACCGTCCTTACTTTGTCTTTGTTTCTTTGACAGCTGTGTGTACAAAAAACCCATTAGAGATGCTTTTGAGGAGCGTTCGAACTAGACCCACATGCCGGTCATTTCCGGTAAGAAGCTTGCTCGCCGCAACCCTAAAAAGTTGATTTTCGGATTCAGGGATATTCAAGGCAGAGTCAGGTACAAATTTTGTTTCTCTAGCTTGCCTAGATCGGGAGTTATTCCCAAGCTTAGCACAGAATTTATTTCTGACCTTTTTGTGCCGGCATTTACTTACTGGCGATGACGTAGGCATGTAATACAGTGGTGTTTTGGGCAGCCCTACTTCCAGGCCGCTCGCCTCGCTTACAAAATCGTCACCTTATCGAAACTCACGGAAGGGAGAGCTCTTGAAACGGGCTTTCCAATGGTGTAAAATTTGTGAAAATCCAGTATTATTCTGAGGGTGATTTGACCTCCTTACTTTGTCTTTGTTTCTTTGACAGCTGTGTGTACAAAAATCCCGTTAGAGATGCTTTTGAGGAGCGTTCGAATTAGCCCCACATGCCGGTCATTTCCGGTGTGAAGCTTGCTCGCCGTAACCCTAAAAGGTTGATTTTCGGATTCAGGGATATTCAAGGCAGAGTCAGGTACAAATTCTGTTTCCCTAGCTTGCTTATATCGGGAGTTATTCCGAAGCTTAGCACAGAATTTAATTCTGACCTTTTTGTGCCGGCATTTTCTCACTGGCGATGACGAAGGCATGTAATACATTGGTGTTTTGGGCAGCCCTACTTCCAGGCCGCTCGCCTCGCTTACAAAATCGTCACCTTATCGAAACTCACGGAAAAGAGAGCCCTAGAAACAGGCTTTCCAATGGTATAAAATTTGTGCAAATCCAGTATTATTCTGAGGAAGATTTTACCGTCCTTACTTTGTCTTTGTTTCTTTGACAGCTGTGTGTACAAAAAACCCATTAGAGATGCTTTTGAGGAGCGTTCGAACTAGCCCCACATGCCGGTCATTTCCGGTAAGAAGCTTGCTCGCCGCAACCCTAAAAAGTTGATTTTCGGATTCAGGGATATTCAAGGCAGAGTCAGGTACAAATTTTGTTTCTCTAGCTTGTCTAGATCGGGAGTTATTCCCAAGCTTAGCACAGAATTTATTTCTGATTGTTTGTGCCGGCATTTTCTCACTGGCGATGACGTAGGCATGTAATACATTGGTGTTTTGGGCAGCCCTACTTCCAGGCCGCTCGCCTCGCTTACAAAATCGTCACCTTATCGAAACTCACGGAAGGGAGAGCTCTTGAAACGGGCTTTCCAATGGTGTAAAATTTGTGAAAATCCAGTATTATTCTGAGGAAGATTTGACCGTCTTTACTTTGTCTTTGTTTCTTTGACAGCTGTGTGTACAAAAAACCCATTAGAGATGCTTTTGAGGAGCGTTCGAAATAGCCCCACATGCCGGTCATTTCCGGTGAGAAGCTTGCTCGCCGCAACCCTAAAAAGTTGATTTTCGGATTCAGGGATATTCAAGGCAGAGTCAGGTACAAATTTTGTTTCTCTAGCTTGCCTAGATCGGGAGTTATTCCCAAGCTTAGCACAGAATTGATTTCTGATTGTTTGTGCCGGCATTTTCTCACTGGCGATGACGTAGGCATGTAATACATTGGTGTTTTGGGCAGCCCTACTTCCAGGCCGCTCGCCTCGCTTACAAAATCGTCAACTAAACGCAACTCACGGAAGGGAGAGCTCTTAAAACGGGTTTTCCAATGGTGTAAAATCTGTGAAAATCCAGTATTATTCTGAGGGTGATTTGACTGTCCTTACTTTGTCTTTGTTTCTCTGACAGCTGTGTGTACAAAAATCCCGTTAGAGATGCTTTTGAGGAGCGTTCGAATTAGCCCCACATGCCGGTCATTTCCGGTATGAAGCTTGCTCGCCGTAACCTTAAAGGTTGATTTTCGGATTTAGGGATATTCAAGGCAGAGTCAGGTACAAATTCTGTTTCCCTAGCTTGCTTAGATCGGGAGTTATTCCGAAGCTAACACAGAATTTATTTCTGACCTTTTTGTGCCGGCATTTTCTCACTGGCGATGACGCACAGTGGGCCAGAATGGGATGAAAGTGCGCCAAAAATATAAATCATTAAGTTCTGTGCAGGAAGGTTCACCTACTTAGCTTTTCCGACCCGTAGAATCCAATGGTGATAATTAGATCGCAGTATGACGTCAGCAAAATACCGAGTTTTGATTGGTCCTGATGTAATGGACTGTTTATCGCGGTAAAATTGTGACCAATTATTGCTTTTCAGTATAATAAATGAGAACAAACGGGAAATTGCTAACATCGTGTTTTTTTTACGATTAAATAATATGCTTAATTTTAACTGCAATGTCATGACGTCATCTAATTATGAAACAGATGTTCCATTGATGGTTGCGTCATGGCAGTTGTGAAGGAATATAATATACAGACTCTACTTGTACTTTTGACTTTTTGATATAAACATTGGCCTACACAGGACAACCCCGTTATCGAAAATGTTATAGAAATGAAAAGGACGTTTACTCACATGCTATGAAGTGTCACTGTGGTACAGCTGACAGATATACTTTTAAAGGCAACTAGCGGCAGTATCCCTCATCACAATATATTAGACACCAAGTACATTGAAATTTCAACTGCGCAATCAGACATAAATAGGGGTATCATATTGCACAACACCGACTTTTCCGGCGAGCGCTGCCTTGCTCATGTGTCGTGTTTCTCAGTGGAGCGCGCCACATGTAATATGGAGTTCAGAAAAGTGGCGAAAACGTACGGTGATTGCTTCAGAAAAACTGCTCTAAAATCGTGTATCGCAGGTTGTCGCAGCTAAATTTGGCACCAAAATGATGCAAACAAGTTGCTCTATTAGAAATGAGTAGACTTTAGGCAGCAATCGACGGCAATCCTTAGTTTCCGTATTGCTGAACACAGAAAACGTAAGTTTCATGTCAATTTTGACACAATTGTCAGTATTTATTCATAGAAAACTTCAACAAAAACAAAAACTGATTTAATTTCCTTCAAATATGAACTCTAAACTAGAGCCAAGTGAAAGTTTAGCTCCATAGCTGAATGCAAGGTGTCTAATTTTGCTTTATGAAGATTTACACAACTATTTTCATTTTGTGGCCAATTTCTGTGGATTGCATACCTTTAAGAGGTCATGACAAGTCAATATATATATATTTTTTGCTTAATTTCCCCATAAAATGATCCCATGGGGTATAAGCAACCTCAAAAGTGTTGAAAAAATTAAAACTAGCAGGGTCACGTATCACCCTTTTTGGCGCACTTTGGTTTCAGCCTGGCCCACTGTGTGACGTAGGCATGTAATACAGTGGTGTTTTGGGCAGCCCTACTTCCAGGCCGCTCGCCTCGCTTACAAAATGGTCACATAAACGAAACACACGGAAGGGAGAGCTCTTGAAACGGGCTTTCTAATGGTGTAAAACTTGTGCAAATCCAGTATTATTCTGAGGGTGATTTGACCGTCCTTACTTTGTCTTTGTTTCTCTGACAGCTGTGTGTACAAAAATCCCTTTAGAGATGCTTTTGAGGAGCGTTCGAATTAGCCCCACATGCCGGTCATTTCCGGTATGAAGCTTGCTCGCCGTAACCCTAAAAGGTTGATTTTCGGATTCAGGGATATTCAAGGCAGAGTCAGGTACTAATTTTATTTCTCTAGCTTGCTTATATCGGGAGTTATTCCCAAGCTTAGCACAGAATTTATTTCTGACCTTTTTGTGCCGGCATTTTCTCACTGGCGATGACGTAGGCATGTAATACAGTGGTGTTTTGGGCAGCCCTACTTCCAGGCCGCTCGCCTCGCTTACAAAATCGTCACCTTATCGAAACTCACGGAAGGGAGAGCTCTTGAAACGGGCTTTCCAATGGTGTAAAATTTGTGAAAGTCCAGTATTATTCTGAGGGTGATTTGACCGTCCTTACTTTGTCTTTGTTTCTCTGACAGCTGTGTGTACAAAAATCCCGTTAGAGATGCTTTTGAGGAGCGTTCGAATTAGCCCCACATGCCGGTCATTTCCGGTATGAAGCTTGCTCGCCGTAACCCTAAAAGGTTGATTTTCGGATTCAGGGATATTCAAGGCAGAGTCAGGTACAAATTCTGTTTCCCTAGCTTGCTTAGATCGGGAGTTATTCCGAAGCTTAGCACAGAATTTAATTCTGACCTTTTTGTGCCGGCATTTTCTCACTGTTGATGACGTAGGCATGTAATACATTGGTGTTTTGGGCAGCCCTACTTCCAGGCCGCTCGCCTCGCTTACAAAATGGTCACATAAACGAAACACACGGAAGGGAGAGCTCTTGAAACGGGCTTTCTAATGGTGTAAAACTTGTGCAAATCCAGTATTATTCTGAGGGTGATTTGACCGTCCTTACTTTGTCTTTGTTTCTCTGACAGCTGTGTGTACAAAAATCCCGTTAGAGATGCTTTTGAGGAGCGTTCGAATTAGCCCCACATGCCGGTCATTTCCGGTATGAAGCTTGCTCGCCGTAACCCTAAAAGGTTGATTTTCGGATTCAGGGATATTCAAGGCAGAGTCAGGTACTAATTTTATATCTCTAGCTTGCTTAGATCGGGAGTTATTCCCAAGCTTAGCACAGAATTTATTTCTGACCTTTTTGTGCCGGCATTTTCTCACTGGCGATGACGTAGGCATGTAATACTTTGGTGTTTTGGGCAGCCCTACTTCCAGGCCGCTCGCCTCGCTTACAAAATCGTCACCTTATCGAAACTCACGGAAAAGAGAGCCCTAGAAACGGGCTTTTCAATGGTATAAAATTTGTGCAAATCCAGTATTATTCTGAGGAAGATTTGACCGTCCTTACTTTGTCTTTGTTTCTTTGACAGCTGTGTGTACAAAAAACCCATTAGAGATGCTTTTGAGGAGCGTTCGAACTAGACCCACATGCCGGTCATTTCCGGTAAGAAGCTTGCTCGCCGCAACCCTAAAAAGTTGATTTTCGGATTCAGGGATATTCAAGGCAGAGTCAGGTACAAATTTTGTTTCTCTAGCTTGCCTAGATCGGGAGTTATTCCCAAGCTTAGCACAGAATTTATTTCTGACTTTTTTGTGCCGGCATTTTCTCACTGGCGATGAAGTAGGTATGTAATACAGTGTTTTTTTGGGCAGCCCTACTTCCAGGCCGCTCGCCTCGCTTACAAAATCGTCACCTTAACGAAACTCACGGAAGGGAGAGCTCTTGAAACGGGCTTTCCAATGGTGTAAAACTTGTGCAAATGTAGTATTATTCTGAGGGTGATTTGACCGTCCTTACTTTGTCTTTGTTTCTTTGACAGCTGTGTTTACAGAAATCCCGTTAGAGATGCTTTTGAGGAGCTTTCGAATTAGCCCCACATGCCGGTCATTTCCGGTATGAAGCTTGCTCGCCGTAACCCTAAAAGGTTGATTTTCGGATTCAAGGATATTCAAGGCAGAGTCAGGAACAAATTTTGTTTCTCTAGCTTGCCTAGATCGGGAGTTATTCCCAGCTTAGCACAGAATTAATTTCTGACTTTTTTGTGCCGGCATTTTCTCACTGTTGATGACGTAGGCATGTAATACAGTGGTGTTTTGGGCAGCCCTACTTCCAGGCCGCTCGCCTCGCTTACAAAATCGTCAACTAAACGAAACTCACGGAAGGGAGAGCTCTTAAAACGGGTTTTCCAATGGTGTAAAACTTGTGAAAATCCAATATTATTCTGAGGGTGATTTGACCGTCCTTACTTTGTCTTTGTTTCTCTGACAGCTGTGTGTACACAAATCCCATTAGAGATGCTATTGTGGAGCGTTCGAATTAGCCCCACATGCAGGTCATTTCCGGTATGAAGCTAGTTTGCCGCAACCCTAAAAGGTTAATTTTCGGATTCAGGGATATTCAAGGCAGAGTCAGGTACAAATTTTGTTTCTCTAGCTTGCCTAGATCGGGAGTTATTCCCAAGCTTAGCACAGAATTTATTTCTGACCTTTTTGTGCTGGCATTTACTTACTGGCGATGACGTAGGCATGTAATACAGTGGTGTTTTGGGCAGCCCTACTTCCAGGCCGCTCGCTTCGCTTACAAAAACGTCACCTTAACGAAACTCACGGAAGGGAGAGCTCTTGAAACGGGCTTTCCAATGGTGTAAAACTTGTGCAAATCCAGTATTATTCTGAGGGTGATTTGACCGTCCTTACTTTGTCTTTGTTTCTTTGACAGCTGTGTGTACAGAAATCCCATTAGAGATGCTTTTGAGGAGCGTTCGAATTAGCCCCACATGCCGGTCATTTCCGGTATGAAGCTTGCTCGCCGTAACCCTAAAAGGTTGATTTTCGGATTCAAGGATATTCAAGGCAGAGTCAGGTACAATGTTTGTTACCTTAGCTTGCTTAGATCGGGAGTTATTCCCAAGCTTAGCACAGAATTTATTTCTGACCTTTTGTGCCGGCATTTACTTACTGGCGATGACGTAGGCATGTAATACAGTGGTGTTTTGGGCAGCCCTACTTCCAGGCCGCTCGCTTCGCTTACAAAATCGTCACCTAAACAAAACTCACGGAAGGGAGAGCTCTTGAAACGGGCTTTCCAATGGTGTAAAACTTGTGCAAATCCAGTATTATTCTGAGGGTGATTTGACCGTCCTTACTTTGTCTTTGTTTCTTTGACAGCTGTGTGTACAGAAATCCCGTTAGAGATGCTTTTGAGGAGCGTTCGAATTAGCCCCACATGCCGGTCATTTCCGGTATGAAGCTTGCTCGCCGTAACCCTAAAAGGTTGATTTTCGGATTCAATGATATTCAAGGCAGAGTCAGGTACAAATTTTGTTTCTCTAGCTTGCCTAGATCGGGAGTTATTCCCAAGCTTAGCACAGAATTTATTTCTGACTTTTTTGTGCCGGCATTTTCTCACTGGCGATGAAGTAGGTATGTAATACAGTGGTGTTTTGGGCAGCCCTACTTCCAGGCCGCTCGCCTCGCTTACAAAATCGTCACCTTAACGAAACTCACGGAAGGGAGAGCTCTTGAAACGGGCTTTCCAATGGTGTAAAACTTGTGCAAATCCAGTATTATTCTGAGGGTGATTTGACCGTCCTTACTTTGTCTTTGTTTCTTTGACAGCTGTGTGTACACAAATCCCATTAGAGATGCTTTTGTGGAGCGTTCGAATTAGCCCCACATGCTGGTCATTTCCGGTATGAAGCTTGCTCGCCGTAACCCTTAAAGGTTGATTTTCGGATTCAGGGATATTCAAGGCAGAGTCAGGTATAAATTTTGTTTCTCTAGCTTGCCTAGATCGGGAGTTATTCCAAAGCTTAGCACAGAATTTATTTCTGACCTTTTTGTGCCGGCATTTTCTCACTGGCGATGACGTAGGTATGTAATACATTGGTGTTTTGGGCAGCCCTACTTCCAGGCCGCTCGCCTCGCTTACAAAATCGTCACCTAAACGAAACACACGGAAGGGAGAGCTCTTGAAACGGGCTTTCCAATGGTGTAAAACTTGTGCAAATCCAGTATTATTCTGAGAGTGATTTGACCGTCCTTACTTTGTCTTTGTTTCTTTGACAGCTGTGTGTACAGAAATCCCGTTAGAGATGCTTTTGAGGAGCGTTCGAATTAGCCCAACATGCCGGTCATTTCCGGTATGAAGCTTGCTCGCCGCAACCCTAAAAGGTTGATTTTCGGATTCAAGGATATTCAAGGCAGAGTCAGGTACAAATTTTGTTTCTCTAGCTTGCCTAGATTGGGAGTTATTCCCAAGCTTAGCACAGAATTTATTTCTGACTTTTTTGTGCAGGCATTTTCTCACTGGCGATGGAGTAGGTATTTAATACAGTGGTGTTTTGGGCAGCCCTACTTCCAGGCCGCTCGCCTCGTTTACAAAAACGTCACCTTAACGAAACTCACGGAAGGGAGAGCTCTTGAAACGGGCTTTCCAATGGTGTAAAACTTGTGCAAATCCAGTATTATTCTGAGGGTGATTTGACCGTCCTTACTTTGTCTTTGTTTCTTTGACAGCTGTGTGTACAGAAATCCCGTTAGAGATAGTTTTGAGGAGCGTTCGAATTAGCCCCACATGCCGGTCATTTCCGGTATGAAGCTTGCTCGCCGTAACCCTTAAATGTTGATTTTCGGATTCAGGGATATTCAAGGCAGAGTCAGGTACAAATTTTGTTTCTCTAGCTTGCCTAGATCGGGAGTTATTCCCAGCTTAGCACAGAATTAATTTCTGACTTTTTTGTGCCGGCATTTTCTCACTGTTGATGACGTAGGCATGTAATACAGTGGTGTTTTGGGCAGCCCTACTTCCTGGCCGCTCGCCTCGCTTACAAAATCGTCAACTAAACGAAACTCACGGAAGGGAGAGCTCTTAAAACGGGTTTTCCAATGGTGTAAAACTTGTGAAAATCCAGTATTATTCTGAGGGTGATTTGACCGTCCTTACTTTGTCTTTGTTTCTCTGACAGCTGTGTGTACACAAATCCCATTAGAGATGCTATTGTGGAGCGTTCGAATTAGCCCCACATGCAGGTCATTTCCGGTATGAAGCTAGTTTGCCGCAACCCTAAAAGGGTAATTTTCGGATTTAGGGATATTCAAGGCAGAGTCAGGTACAAATTTTGTTTCTCTAGCTTGCCTAGATCGGGAGTTATTCCAAAGCTTAGCACATAATTTATTTCTGACCTTTTTGTGCTGGCATTTACTTACTGGCGATGACGTAGGCATGTAATACAGTGGTGTTTTGGGCAGCCCTACTTCCAGGCCGCTCGCCTCGCTTACAAAATCGTCACCTTAACGAAACTCACGGAAGGGAGAGCTCTTGAAACGGGCTTTCCGATGGTGTAAAACTTGTGCAAATCTAGTATTATTCTGAGGGTGATTTGACCGTCCTTACTTTGTCTTTGTTTCTTTGACAGCTGTGTGTACAGAAATCCCGTTAGAGATGCTTTTGAGGAGCGTTCGAATTAGCCCCACATGCCGGTCATTTCCGGTATGAAGCTTGCTCGCCGTAACCCTAAAAGGTTGATTTTCGGATTCAAGGATATTCAAGGCAGAGACAGGAACAAATTTTGTTTCTCTAGCTTGCCTAGATCGGGAGTTATTCCCAAGCTTAGCACATAATTTATTTCTGACTTTTTTGTGCCGGCATTTTCTCACTGTTGATGACGTAGGCATGTAATACAGTGGTGTTTTGGGCAGCCCTACTTTCAGGCCGCTCGCCTCGCTTACAAAATCGTCAACTAAACGAAACTCACGGAAGGGAGAGCTCTTAAAACGGGTTTTCCAATGGTGTAAAACTTGTGCAAATCTAGTATTATTCTGAGGGTGATTTGACCGTCCTTACTTTGTCTTTGTTTCTTTGACAGCTGTGTGTACAGAAATCCCGTTAGAGATGCTTTTGAGGAGCGTTCGAATTAGCCCCACATGCCGGTCATTTCCGGTATGAAGCTTGCTCGCCGTAACCCTAAAAGGTTGATTTTCGGATTCAAGGATATTCAAGGCAGAGTCAGAAACAAATTTTGTTTCTCTAGCTTGCCTAGATCGGGAGTTATTCCCAAGCTTAGCACAGAATTTATTTCTGACTTTTTTGTGCCGGCATTTTCTCACTGTTGATGACGTAGGCATGTAATATAGTGGTGTTTTGGGCAGCCCTACTTCCAGGCCGCTCGCCTCGCTTACAAAATCGTCAACTAAACGAAACTCACGGAAGGGAGAGCTCTTAAAACGGGTTTTCCAATGGTGTAAAATTTGTGAAAATCCAGTTTTATTCTGAGGGTGATTTGACCGTCCTTACTTTGTCTTTGTTTCTCTGACAGCTGTGTGTACACAAATCCCATTAGAGATGCTATTGTGGAGCGTTCGAATTAGCCCCACATGCAGGTCATTTCCGGTATGAAGCTAGTTTGCCGCAACCCTAAAAGGTTAATTTTCGGATTCAGGGATATTCAAGGCAGAGTCAGGTACAAATTTTGTTTCTCTAGCTTGCCTAGATCGGGAGTTATTCCCAAGCTTAGCACAGAATTTATTTCTGACTTTTTTGTGCTGGCCTTTACTTACTGGCGATGACGTAGGCATGTAATACAGTGGTGTTTTGGGCAGCCCTACTTCCAGGCCGCTCGCCTCGCTTACAAAAACGTCACCTTAACGAAACTCACGGAAGGGAGAGCTCTTGAAACGGGCTTTCCGATGGTGTAAAACTTGTGCAAATCTAGTATTATTCTGAGGGTGATTTGACCGTCCTTACTTTGTCTTTGTTTCTTTGACAGCTGTGTGTACAGAAATCCCGTTAGAGATGCTTTTGAGGAGCGTTCGAATTAGCCCCACATGCCGGTCATTTCCGGTATGAAGCTTGCTCGCCGTAACCCTAAAAGGTTGATTTTCGGATTCAAGGATATTCAAGGCAGAGACAGGAACAAATTTTGTTTCTCTAGCTTGCCTAGATCGGGAGTTATTCCCAAGCTTAGCACAGAATTTATTTCTGACTTTTTTGTGCCGGCATTTTCTCACTGTTGATGACGTAGGCATGTAATACAGTGGTGTTTTGGGCAGCCCTACTTTCAGGCCGCTCGCCTCGCTTACAAAATCGTCAACTAAACGAAACTCACGGAAGGGAGAGCTCTTAAAACGGGTTTTCCAATGGTGTAAAACTTGTGCAAATCTAGTATTATTCTGAGGGTGATTTGACCGTCCTTACTTTGTCTTTGTTTCTTTGACAGCTGTGTGTACACAAATCCCATTAGAGATGCTTTTGTGGAGCGTTCGAATTAGCCCCACATGCTGGTCATTTCCGGTATGAAGCTTGCTCGCCGTAACCCTTAAATGTTGATTTTCGGATTCAGGGATATTCAAGGCAGAGTCAGGTACAAATTTTGTTTCTCTAGCTTACCTAGATCGGGAGTTATTCCAAAGCTTAGCACAGAATTTATTTCTGACTTTTTTGTGCCGGCATTTTCTCACTGTTGATGACGTAGGCATGTAATACAGTGGTGTTTTGGGCAGCCCTACTTTCAGGCCGCTCGCTTCGCTTACAAAATCGTCACCTAAACAAAACTCACGGAAGGGAGAGCTCTTGAAACGGGCTTTCCAATGGTGTAAAACTTGTGCAAATCCAGTATTATTCTGAGGGTGATTTGACCGTCCTTACTTTGTCTTTGTTTCTTTGACAGCTGTGTGTACACAAATCCCATTAGAGATGCTTTTGTGGAGCGTTCGAATTAGCCCCACATGCTGGTCATTTCCGGTATGAAGCTTGCTCGCCGTAACCCTTAAATGTTGATTTTCGGATTCAGGGATATTCAAGGCAGAGTCAGGTACAAATTTTGTTTCTCTAGCTTGCCTAGATCGGGAGTTATTCAAAAGCTTAGCACAGAATTTATTTCTGACCTTTTTGTGCCGGCATTTTCTCACTGGCGATGACGTAGGCATGTAATACATTGGTGTTTTGGGCAGCCCTACTTCCAGGCCACTCGCTTCGCTTACAAAATCGTCACCTTAACGAAACTCACGGAAGGGAGAGCTCTTTAAACGGGCTTTCCAATGGGGTAAAACTTGTGCAAATCTAGTATTATTCTGAGGGTGATTTGACCGTCCTTACTTTGTCTTTGTTTCTTTGACAGCTGTGTGTACAGAAATCCCGTTAGAGATGCTTTTGAGGAGCGTTCGAATTAGCCCCACATGCCGGTCATTTCCGGTATGAAGCTTGCTCGCCGTAACCCTAAAAGGTTGATTTTCGGATTCAAGGATATTCAAGGCAGAGTCAGGAACAAATTTTGTTTCTCTAGCTTGCCTAGATCGGGAGTTATTCCCAAGCTTAGCACAGAATTTATTTCTGACTTTTTTGTGCCGGCATTTTCTCACTGTTGATGACGTAGGCATGTAATACAGTGGTGTTTTGGGCAGCCCTACTTTCAGGCCGCTCGCCTCGCTTACAAAATCGTCAACTAAACGAAACTCACGGAAGGGAGAGCTCTTAAAACGGGTTTTCCAATGGTGTAAAATTTGTGAAAATCCTGTATTATTCTGAGGGTGATTTGACCGTCCTTACTTTGTCTTTGTTTCTCTGACAGCTGTGTGTACACAAATCCCGTTAGAGATGCTATTGTGGAGCGTTCGAATTAGCCCCACATGCAGGTCATTTCCGGTATGAAGCTAGTTTGCCGCAACCCTAAAAGGGTAATTTTCGGATTCAGGGATATTCAAGGCAGAGTCAGGTACAAATTTTGTTTCTCTAGCTTGCCTAGATCGGGTGTTATTCCAAAGCTTAGCACAGAATTTATTTCTGACCTTTTTGTGCCGGCATTTTCTCACTGGCGATGACGTAGGCATGTAATACATTGGTGTTTTGGGCAGCCCTACTTCCAGGCCGCTCGCCTCGCTTACAAAAACGTCACCTTAACGAAACTCACGGAAGGGAGAGCTCTTGAAACGGGCTTTCCAATGGTGTAAAACTTGTGCAAATCCAGTATTATTCTGAGGGTGATTTGACCGTCCTTACTTTGTTTTTGTTTCTTTGACAGCTGTGTGTACAGAAATCCCGTTAGAGATGCTTTTGAGGAGCGTTCGAATTAGCCCCACATGCCGGTCATTTCCGGTATGAAGCTTGCTCGCCGTAACCCTAAAAGGTTGATTTTCGGATTCAAGGATATTCAAGGCAGAGTCAGAAACAAATTTTGTTTCTCTAGCTTGCCTAGATCGGGAGTTATTCCCAAGCTTAGCACAGAATTTATTTCTGACTTTTTTGTGCCGGCATTTTCTCACTGTTGATGACGTAGGCATGTAATATAGTGGTGTTTTGGGCAGCCCTACTTCCAGGCCGCTCGCCTCGCTTACAAAATCGTCAACTAAACGAAACTCACGGAAGGGAGAGCTCTTAAAACGGGTTTTCCAATGGTGTAAAATTTGTGAAAATCCAGTATTATTCTGAGGGTGATTTGACCGTCCTTACTTTGTCTTTGTTTCTCTGACAGCTGTGTGTACACAAATCCCATTAGAGATGCTATTGTGGAGCGTTCGAATTAGCCCCACATGCAGGTCATTTCCGGTATGAAGCTAGTTTGCCGCAACCCTAAAAGGTTAATTTTCGGATTCAAGGATATTCAAGGCAGAGTCAGGTACAAATTTTGTTTCTCTAGCTTGCCTAGATCGGGAGTTATTCCCAAGCTTAGCACAGAATTTATTTCTGACTTTTTTGTGCTGGCCTTTACTTACTGGCGATGACGTAGGCATGTAATACAGTGGTGTTTTGGGCAGCCCTACTTCCAGGCCGCTCGCTTCGCTTACAAAATCGTCACCTAAACAAAACTCACGGAAGGGAGAGCTCTTGAAACGGGCTTTCCAATGGTGTAAAACTTGTGCAAATCCAGTATTATTCTGAGGGTGATTTGACCGTCCTTACTTTGTCTTTGTTTCTTTGACAGCTGTGTGTACACAAATCCCATTAGAGATGCTTTTGTGGAGCGTTCGAATTAGCCCCACATGCTGGTCATTTCCGGTATGAAGCTTGCTCGCCGTAACCCTTAAATGTTGATTTTCGAATTCAGGGATATTCAAGGCAGAGTCAGGTACAAATTTTGTTTCTCTAGCTTGCCTAGATCGGGAGTTATTCCCAAGCTTAGCACAGAATTTATTTCTGACTTTTTTGTGCTGGCCTTTACTTACTGGCGATGACGTAGGCATGTAATACAGTGGTGTTTTGGGCAGCCCTACTTCCAGGCCGCTCGCTTCGCTTACAAAATCGTCACCTAAACAAAACTCACGGAAGGGAGAGCTCTTGAAACGGGCTTTCCAATGGTGTAAAACTTGTGCAAATCCAGTATTATTCTGAGGGTGATTTGACCGTCCTTACTTTGTCTTTGTTTCTTTGACAGCTGTGTGTACACAAATCCCATTAGAGATGCTTTTGTGGAGCGTTCGAATTAGCCCCACATGCTGGTCATTTCCGGTATGAAGCTTGCTCGCCGTAACCCTTAAATGTTGAATTTCAGATTCAGGGATATTCAAGGCAGAGTCAGGTACAAATTTTGTTTCTCTAGCTTGCCTAGATCGGGAGTTATTCCAAAGCTTAGCACAGAATTTATTTCAGACTTTTTTGTGCTGGCCTTTACTTACTGGCGATGACGTAGGCATGTAATACAGTGGTGTTTTGGGCAGCCCTACTTCCAGGCCGCTCGCTTCGCTTACAAAATCGTCACCTAAACAAAACTCACGGAAGGGAGAGCTCTTGAAACGGGCTTTCCAATGGTGTAAAACTTGTGCAAATCCAGTATTATTCTGAGGGTGATTTGACCGTCCTTACTTTGTCTTTGTTTCTTTGACAGCTGTGTGTACACAAATCCCATTAGAGATGCTTTTGTGGAGCGTTCGAATTAGCCCCACATGCTGGTCATTTCCGGTATGAAGCTTGCTCGCCGTAACCCTTAAATGTTGATTTTCGGATTCAGGGATATTCAAGGCAGAGTCAGGTACAAATTTTGTTTCTCTAGCTTGCCTAGATCGGGAGTTATTCCAAAGCTTAGCACAGAATTTATTTCTGACCTTTTTGTGCCGGCATTTTCTCACTGGCGATGACGTAGGCATGTAATACATTGGTGTTTTGGGCAGCCCTACTTCCAGGCCACTCGCTTCGCTTACAAAATCGTCACCTTAACGAAACTCACGGAAGGGAGAGCTCTTGAAACGGGTTTTCCAATGGTGTAAAACTTGTGCAAATCTAGTATTATTCTGAGGGTGATTTGACCGTCCTTACTTTGTCTTTGTTTCTTTGACAGCTGTGTGTACAGAAATCCCGTTAGAGATGCTTTTGAGGAGCGTTCGAATTAGCCCCACATGCCGGTCATTTCCGGTAAGAAGCTTGCTCGCCGTAACCCTAAAAGGTTGATTTTCGGATTCAAGGATATTCAAGGCAGAGTCAGGAACAAATTTTGTTTCTCTAGCTTGCCTAGATCGGGAGTTATTCCCAAGCTTAGCACAGAATTTATTTCTGACTTTTTTGTGCCGGCATTTTCTCACTGTTGATGACGTAGGCATGTAATACAGTGGTGTTTTGGGCAGCCCTACTTTCAGGCCGCTCGCCTCGCTTACAAAATCGTCAACAAAACGAAACTCACGGAAGGGAGAGCTCTTGAAACGGGTTTTCCAATGGTGTAAAACTTGTGCAAATCTAGTATTATTCTGAGGGTGATTTGACCGTCCTTACTTTGTCTTTGTTTCTTTGACAGCTGTGTGTACAGAAATCCCGTTAGAGATGCTTTTGAGGAGCGTTCGAATTAGCCCCACATGCCGGTCATTTCCGGTATGAAGCTTGCTCGCCGTAACCCTAAAAGGTTGATTTTCGGATTCAAGGATATTCAAGGCAGAGTCAGGAACAAATTTTGTTTCTCTAGCTTGCCTAGATCGGGAGTTATTCCAAAGCTTAGCACAGAATTTATTTCTGACTTTTTTGTGCCGGCATTTTCTCACTGTTGATGACGTAGGCATGTAATATAGTGGTGTTTTGGGCAGCCCTACTTCCAGGCCACTCGCTTCGCTTACAAAATCGTCACCTTAACGAAACTCACGGAAGGGAGAGCTCTTGAAACGGGCTTTCCAATGGTGTAAAACTTGTGCAAATCTAGTATTATTGTGAGGGTGATTTGACCGTCCTTACTTTGTCTTTGTTTCTTTGACAGCTGTGTGTACAGAAATCCCGTTAGAGATGCTTTTGAGGAGCGTTCGAATTAGCCCCACATGCCGGTCATTTCCGGTATGAAGCTTGCTCGCCGTAACCCTAAAAGGTTGATTTTCGGATTCAAGGATATTCAAGGCAGAGTCAGGAACAAATTTTGTTTCTCTAGCTTGCCTAGATCGGGAGTTATTCCCAAGCTTAGCACAGAATTTATTTCTGACTTTTTTGTGCCGGCATTTTCTCACTGTTGATGACGTAGGCATGTAATACAGTGGTGTTTTGGGCAGCCCTACTTTCAGGCCGCTCGCCTCGCTTACAAAATCGTCAACTAAACGAAACTCACGGAAGGGAGAGCTCTTAAAACGGGTTTTCCAATGGTGTAAAATTTGTGAAAATCCTGTATTATTCTGAGGGTGATTTGACCGTCCTTACTTTGTCTTTGTTTCTCTGACAGCTGTGTGTACACAAATCCCGTTAGAGATGCTTTTGTGGAGCGTTCGAATTAGCCCCACATGCCGGTCATTTCCGGTATGAAGCTAGTTTGCCGCAACCCTAAAAGGGTAATTTTCGGATTCAGGGATATTCAAGGCAGAGTCAGGTACAAATTTTGTTTCTCTAGCTTGCCTAGATCGGGAGTTATTCCAAAGCTTAGCACAGAATTTATTTCTGACCTTTTTGTGCCGGCATTTTCTCACTGGCGATGACGTAGGCATGTAATACATTGGTGTTTTGGGCAGCCCTACTTCCAGGCCGCTCGCCTCGCTTACAAAAACGTCACCTTAACGAAACTCACGGAAGGGAGAGCTCTTGAAACGGGCTTTCCAATGGTGTAAAACTTGTGCAAATCCAGTATTATTCTGAGGGTGATTTGACCGTCCTTACTTTGTCTTTGTTTCTTTGACAGCTGTGTGTACAGAAATCCCGTTAGAGATGCTTTTGAGGAGCGTTCGAATTAGCCCCACATGCCGGTCATTTCCGGTATGAAGCTTGCTCGCCGTAACCCTAAAAGGTTGATTTTCGGATTCAAGGATATTCAAGGCAGAGTCAGGTACAATTTTTGTTTCCCTAGCTTGCTTAGATCGGGAGTTATTCCCAAGCTTAGCACAGAATTTATTTCTGACTTTTTTGTGCCGGCATTTTCTCACTGGCGATGAAGTAGGTATGTAATACAGTGGTGTTTTGGGCAGCCCTACTTCCAGGCCGCTCGCCTCGCTTACAAAATCGTCACCTTAACGAAACTCACGGAAGGGAGAGCTCTTGAAACGGGCTTTCCAATGGTGTAAAACTTGTGCAAATCTAGTATTATTCTGAGGGTGATTTGACCGTCCTTACTTTGTCTTTGTTTCTTTGACAGCTGTGTGTACAGAAATCCCGTAAGAGATGCTTTTGAGGAGCGTTCGAATTAGCCCCACATGCCGGTCATTTCCGGTATGAAGCTTGCTCGCCGTAACCCTAAAAGGTTGATTTTCGGATTCAAGGATATTCAAGGCAGAGACAGGAACAAATTTTGTTTCTCTAGCTTGCCTAGATCGGGAGTTATTCCCAAGCTTAGCACAGAATTTATTTCTGACTTTTTTGTGCCGGCATTTTCTCACTGTTGATGACGTAGGCATGTAATACAGTGGTGTTTTGGGCAGCCCTACTTTCAGGCCGCTCGCCTCGCTTACAAAATCGTCAAATAAACGAAACTCACGGAAGGGAGAGCTCTTAAAACGGGTTTTCCAATGGGGTAAAACTTGTGCAAATCTAGTATTATTCTGAGGGTGATTTGACCGTCCTTACTTTGTCTTTGTTTCTTTGACAGCTGTGTGTACAGAAATCCCGTTAGAGATGCTTTTGAGGAGCGTTCGAATTAGCCCCACATGCCGGTCATTTCCGGTATGAAGCTTGCTCGCCGTAACCCTAAAAGGTTGATTTTCGGATTCAAGGATATTCAAGGCAGAGTCAGGAACAAATTTTGTTTCTCTAGCTTGCCTAGATCGGGAGTTATTCCCAAGCTTAGCACAGAATTTATTTCTGACTTTTTTGTGCCGGCATTTTCTCACTGTTGATGACGTAGGCATGTAATACAGTGGTGTTTTGGGCAGCCCTACTTTCAGGCCGCTCGCCTCGCTTACAAAATCGTCAACTAAACGAAACTCACGGAAGGGAGAGCTCTTAAAACGGGTTTTCCAATGGTGTAAAATTTGTGAAAATCCTGTATTATTCTGAGGGTGATTTGACCGTCCTTACTTTGTCTTTGTTTCTCTGACAGCTGTGTGTACACAAATCCCGTTAGAGATGCTATTGTGGAGCGTTCGAATTAGCCCCACATGCAGGTCATTTCCGGTATGAAGCTAGTTTGCCGCAACCCTAAAAGGGTAATTTTCGGATTCAGGGATATTCAAGGCAGAGTCAGGTACAAATTTTGTTTCTCTAGCTTGCCTAGATCGGGAGTTATTCCAAAGCTTAGCACAGAATTTATTTCTGACCTTTTTGTGCCGGCATTTTCTCACTGGCGATGACGTAGGCATGTAATACATTGGTGTTTTGGGCAGCCCTACTTCCAGGCCGCTCGCCTCGCTTACAAAAACGTCACCTTAACGAAACTCACGGAAGGGAGAGCTCTTGAAACGGGCTTTCCAATGGTGTAAAACTTGTGCAAATCCAGTATTATTCTGAGGGTGATTTGACCGTCCTTACTTTGTCTTTGTTTCTTTGACAGCTGTGTGTACAGAAATCCCGTTAGAGATGCTTTTGAGGAGCGTTCGAATTAGCCCCACATGCCGGTCATTTCCGGTATGAAGCTTGCTCGCCGTAACCCTAATAGGTTGATTTTCGGATTCAAGGATATTCAAGGCAGAGTCAGGTACAATTTTTGTTTCCCTAGCTTGCTTAGATCGGGAGTTATTCCCAAGCTTAGCACAGAATTTATTTCTGACTTTTTTGTGCCGGCATTTTCTCACTGGCGATGAAGTAGGTATGTAATACAGTGGTGTTTTGGGCAGCCCTACTTCCAGGCCGCTCGCCTCGCTTACAAAATCGTCACCTTAACGAAACTCACGGAAGGGAGAGCTCTTGAAACGGGCTTTCCAATGGTGTAAAACTTGTGCAAATCTAGTATTATTCTGAGGGTGATTTGACCGTCCTTACTTTGTCTTTGTTTCTTTGACAGCTGTGTGTACAGAAATCCCGTTAGAGATGCTTTTGAGGAGCGTTCGAATTAGCCCCACATGCCGGTCATTTCCGGTATGAAGCTTGCTCGCCGTAACCCTAAAAGGTTGATTTTCGGATTCAAGGATATTCAAGGCAGAGACAGGAACAAATTTTGTTTCTCTAGCTTGCCTAGATCGGGAGTTATTCCCAAGCTTAGCACAGAATTTATTTCTGACTTTTTTGTGCCGGCATTTTCTCACTGTTGATGACGTAGGCATGTAATACAGTGGTGTTTTGGGCAGCCCTACCTTCAGGCCGCTCGCCTCGCTTACAAAATCGTCAAATAAACGAAACTCACGGAAGGGAGAGCTCTTAAAACGGGTTTTCCAATGGGGTAAAACTTGTGCAAATCTAGTATTATTCTGAGGGTGATTTGACCGTCCTTACTTTGTCTTTGTTTCTTTGACAGCTGTGTGTACAGAAATCCCGTTAGAGATGCTTTTGAGGAGCGTTCGAATTAGCCCCACATGCCGGTCATTTCCGGTATGAAGCTTGCTCGCCGTAACCCTAAAAGGTTGATTTTCGGATTCAAGGATATTCAAGGCAGAGTCAGAAACAAATTTTGTTTCTCTAGCTTGCCTAGATCGGGAGTTATTCCCAAGCTTAGCACAGAATTTATTTCTGACTTTTTTGTGCCGGCATTTTCTCACTGTTGATGACGTAGGCATGTAATATAGTGGTGTTTTGGGCAGCCCTACTTCCAGGCCGCTCGCCTCGCTTACAAAATCGTCAACTAAACGAAACTCACGGAAGGGAGAGCTCTTTAAACGGGTTTTCCAATGGTGTAAAATTTGTGAAAATCCAGTATTATTCTGAGGGTGATTTGACCGTCCTTACTTTGTCTTTGTTTCTCTGACAGCTGTGTGTACACAAATCCCATTAGAGATGCTATTGTGGAGCGTTCGAATTAGCCCCACATGCAGGTCATTTCCGGTATGAAGCTAGTTTGCCGCAACCCTAAAAGGTTAATTTTCGGATTCAGGGATATTCAAGGCAGAGTCAGGTACAAATTTTGTTTCTCTAGCTTGCCTAGATCGGGAGTTATTCCCAAGCTTAGCACAGAATTTATTTCTGACCTTTTTGTGCTGGCCTTTACTTACTGGCGATGACGTAGGCATGTAATACAGTGGTGTTTTGGGCAGCCCTACTTCCAGGCCGCTCGCTTCGCTTACAAAATCGTCACCTAAACAAAACTCACGGAAGGGAGAGCTCTTGAAACGGGCTTTCCAATGGTGTAAAACTTGTGCAAATCCAGTATTATTCTGAGGGTGATTTGACCGTCCTTACTTTGTCTTTGTTTCTTTGACAGCTGTGTGTACACAAATCCCATTAGAGATGCTTTTGTGGAGCGTTCGAATTAGCCCCACATGCTGGTCATTTCCGGTATGAAGCTTGCTCGCCGTAACCCTTAAATGTTGATTTTCGGATTCAGGGATATTCAAGGCAGAGTCAGGTACAAATTTTGTTTCTCTAGCTTGCCTAGATCGGGAGTTATTCCAAAGCTTAGCACAGAATTTATTTCTGACCTTTTTGTGCCGGCATTTTCTCACTGGCGATGACGTAGGCATGTAATACATTGGTGTTTTGGGCAGCCCTACTTCCAGGCCACTCGCTTCGCTTACAAAATCGTCACCTTAACGAAACTCACGGAAGGGAGAGCTCTTGAAACGGGTTTTCCAATGGTGTAAAACTTGTGCAAATCTAGTATTATTCTGAGGGTGATTTGACCGTCCTTACTTTGTCTTTGTTTCTTTGACAGCTGTGTGTACAGAAATCCCGTTAGAGATGCTTTTGAGGAGCGTTCGAATTAGCCCCACATGCCGGTCATTTCCGGTATGAAGCTTGCTCGCCGTAACCCTAAAAGGTTGATTTTCGGATTCAAGGATATTCAAGGCAGAGTCAGGAACATATTTTGTTTCTCTAGCTTGCCTAGATCGGGAGTTATTCCCAAGCTTAGCACAGAATTTATTTCTGACTTTTTTGTGCCGGCATTTTCTCACTGTTGATGACGTAGGCATGTAATACAGTGGTGTTTTGGGCAGCCCTACTTTCAGGCCGCTCGCCTCGCTTACAAAATCGTCAACTAAACGAAACTCACGGAAGGGAGAGCTCTTGAAACGGGCTTTCCAATGGTGTAAAACTTGTGCAAATCTAGTATTATTCTGAGGGTGATTTGACCGTCCTTACTTTGTCTTTGTTTCTTTGACAGCTGTGTGTACAGAAATCCCGTTAGAGATGCTTTTGAGGAGCGTTCGAATTAGCCCCACATGCCGGTCATTTCCGGTATGAAGCTTGCTCGCCGTAACCCTAAAAGGTTGATTTTCGGATTCAAGGATATTCAAGGCAGAGTCAGGAACAAATTTTGTTTCTCTAGCTTGCCTAGATCGGGAGTTATTCCCAAGCTTAGCACAGAATTTATTTCTGACCTTTTTGTGCCGGCATTTTCTCACTGTTGATGACGTAGGCATGTAATATAGTGGTGTTTTGGGCAGCCCTACTTCCAGGCCGCTCGCCTCGCTTACTAAATCGTCAACTAAACGAAACTCACGGAAGGGAGAGCTCTTAAAACGGGTTTTCCAATGGTGTAAAATTTGTGAAAATCCTGTATTATTCTGAGGGTGATTTGACCGTCCTTACTTTGTCTTTGTTTCTCTGACAGCTGTGTGTACACAAATCCCGTTAGAGATGCTATTGTGGAGCGTTCGAATTAGCCCCACATGCAGGTCATTTCCGGTATGAAGCTAGTTTGCCGCAACCCTAAAAGGGTAATTTTCGGATTCAGGGATATTCAAGGCAGAGTCAGGTACAAATTTTGTTTCTCTAGCTTGCCTAGATCGGGAGTTATTCCAAAGCTTAGCACAGAATTTATTTCTGACCTTTTTGTGCCGGCATTTTCTCACTGGCGATGACGTAGGCATGTAATACATTGGTGTTTTGGGCAGCCCTACTTCCAGGCCGCTCGCTTCGCTTACAAAATCGTCACCTAAACAAAACTCACGGAAGGGAGAGCTCTTGAAACGGGCTTTCCAATGGTGTAAAACTTGTGCAAATCCAGTATTATTCTGAGGGTGATTTGACCGTCCTTACTTTGTCTTTGTTTCTTTGACAGCTGTGTGTACACAAATCCCATTAGAGATGCTTTTGTGGAGCGTTCGAATAAGCCCCACATGCTGGTCATTTCCGGTATGAAGCTTGCTCGCCGTAACCCTTAAATGTTGATTTTCGGATTCAGGGATATTCAAGGCAGAGTCAGGTACAAATTTTGTTTCTCTAGCTTGCCTAGATCGGGAGTTATTCCAAAGCTTAGCACAGAATTTATTTCTGACCTTTTTGTGCCGGCATTTTCTCACTGGCGATGACGTAGGCATGTAATACATTGGTGTTTTGGGCAGCCCTACTTCCAGGCCGCTCGCTTCGCTTACAAAATCGTCACCTAAACAAAACTCACGGAAGGGAGAGCTCTTGAAACGGGCTTTCCAATGGTGTAAAACTTGTGCAAATCCAGTATTATTCTGAGGGTGATTTGACCGTCCTTACTTTGTCTTTGTTTCTTTGACAGCTGTGTGTACACAAATCCCATTAGAGATGCTTTTGTGGAGCGTTCGAATTAGCCCCACATGCTGGTCATTTCCGGTATGAAGCTTGCTCGCCGTAACCCTTAAATGTTGATTTTCGGATTCAGGGATATTCAAGGCAGAGTCAGGTACAAATTTTGTTTCTCTAGCTTGCCTAGATCGGGAGTTATTCCAAAGCTTAGCACAGAATTTATTTCTGACCTTTTTGTGCCGGCATTTTCTCACTGGCGATGACGTAGGCATGTAATACATTGGTGTTTTGGGCAGCCCTACTTCCAGGCCGCTCGCCTCGCTTACAAAATCGTCACCTTAACGAAACTCACGGAAGGGAGAGCTCTTGAAACGGGCTTTTCAATGGTGTAAAACTTGTGCAAATCTAGTATTATTCTGAGGGTGATTTGACCGTCCTTACTTTGTCTTTGTTTCTTTGACAGCTGTGTGTTCAGAAATCCCGTTAGAGATGCTTTTGAGGAGCGTTCGAATTAGCCCCACATGCCGGTCATTTCCGGTATGAAGCTTGCTCGCCGTAACCCTAAAAGGTTGATTTTCGGATTCAAGGATATTCAAGGCAGAGTCAGGAACAAATTTTGTTTCTCTAGCTTGCCTAGATTGGGAGTTATTCCCAAGCTTAGCACAGAATTTATTTCTGACTTTTTTGTGCCGGCATTTTCTCACTGTTGATGACGTAGGCATGTAATACAGTGGTGTTTTGGGCAGCCCTACTTTCAGGCCGCTCGCCTCGCTTACAAAATCGTCAACTAAACGAAACTCACGGAAGGGAGA
Organism: Pisaster brevispinus; assembly: GCA_023634235.1. Taxonomy (NCBI): domain Eukaryota; kingdom Metazoa; phylum Echinodermata; class Asteroidea; order Forcipulatida; family Asteriidae; genus Pisaster; species Pisaster brevispinus. Next base: position 12,369,260 of record JAMKCF010000017.1, read on the forward strand.
GCTCTTAAAACGGGTTTTCCAATGGTGTAAAACTTGTGCAAATCTAGTATTATTCTGAGGGTGATTTGACCGTCCTTACTTTGTCTTTGTTTCTTTGACAGCTGTGTGTACAGAAATCCCGTTAGAGATGCTTTTGAGGAGCGTTCGAATTAGCCCCATATGCCGGTCATTTCCGGTATGAAGCTTGCTCGCCGTAACCCTAAAAGGTTGATTTTCGGATTCAAGGATATTCAAGGCAGAGTCAGGAACAAATTTTGTTTCTCTAGCTTGCCTAGATCGGGAGTTATTCCCAAGCTTAGCACAGAATTTATTTCTGACTTTTTTGTGCCGGCATTTTCTCACTGTTGATGACGTAGGCATGTAATATAGTGGTGTTTTGGGCAGCCCTACTTCCAGGCCGCTCGCCTCGCTTACAAAATCGTCAACTAAACGAAACTCACGGAAGGGAGAGCTCTTGAAACGGGTTTTCCAATGGTGTAAAATTTGTGAAAATCCTTCATATTCTGAGGGTGATTTGACCGTCCTTACTTTGTCTTTGTTTCTCTGACAGCTGTGTGTACACAAATCCCGTTAGAGATGCTATTGTGGAGCGTTCGAATTAGCCCCATATGCAGGTCATTTCCGGTATGAAGCTAGTTTGCCGCAACCCTAAAAGGGTAATTTTCGGATTCAGGGATATTCAAGGCAGAGTCAGGTACAAATTTTGCTTCTCTAGCTTGCCTAGATCGGGCGTTATTCCAAAGCTTAGCACAGAATTTATTTCTGACCTTTTTGTGCCGGCATTTTCTCACTGGCGATGACGTAGGCATGTAATACATTGGTGTTTTGGGCAGCCCTACTTCCAGGCCGCTCGTCTCGCTTACAAAATCGTCACCTAAACGAAACTCACGGAAGGGAGAGCTCTTGAAACGGGCTTTCCAATGGTGTAAAACTTGTGCAAATCTAGTATTATTCTGAGGGTGATTTGACCGTCCTTACTTTGTCTTTGTTTCTTTGACAGCTGTGTTTACAGAAATCCCGTTAGAGATGCTTTTGAGGAGCTTTCGAATTAGCCCCACATGCCGGTCATTTCCGGTATGAAGCTTGCTCGCCGTAACCCTAAAAGGTTGATTTTCGGATTCAATGATATTCAAGGCAGAGTCAGGTACAAATTTTGTTTCTCTAGCTTGCCTAGATTGGGAGTTATTCCCAAGCTTAGCACAGAATTTATTTCTGACTTTTTTGTGCCGGCATTTTCCCACTGGCGATGAAGTAGGTATTTAATACAGTGGTGTTTCGGGCAGCCCTACTTCTAGGCCGCTCGCCTCGCTTACAAAAACGTCACCTTAACGAAACTCACGGAAGGGAGAGCGCTTGAAACGGGCTTTCCAATGGTGTAAAACTTGTGCAAATCCTGTATTATTCTGAGGGTGATTTGACCGTCCTTACTTTGTCTTTGTTTCTTTGACAGCTGTGTGTACAGAAATCCCGTTAGAGATGCTTTTGAGGAGCGTTCGAATTAGCCCCACATTCCGGTCATTTCCGGTATCAAGCTTGCTCGCCGTAACCCTACAAGTTTGATTTTCGGATTCAAGGATATTCAAGGCAGAGTCAGGAACTAATTTTGTTTCTCTAGCTTGCCTAGATCGGGAGTTATTCCCAAGCTTAGCACAGAATTTATTTCTGACTTTTTTGTGCCGGCATTTTCTCACTGTTGATGACGTAGGCATGTAATACAGTGGTGTTTTGGGCAGCCTTACTTCCAGGCCGCTCGCCTCGCTTACAAAAACGTCAACTAAACGAAACTCACGGAAGGGAGAGCTCTTAAAACGGGTTTTCCAATGGTGTAAAATTTGTGAAAATTCAGTATTATTCTGAGGGTGATTTGACCGTCCTTACTTTGTCTTTGTTTCTCTGACAGCTGTGTGTACACAAATCCCGTTAGAGATGCTATTGTGGAGCGTTCGAATTAGCCCCACATGCAGGTCATTTCCGGTATGAAGCTTATTTGCCGCAACCCTAAAAGGGTAATTTTCGGATTCAGGGATATTCAAGGCAGAGTCAGGTACAAATTTTGTTTCTCTAGCTTGCCTAGATCGGGAGTTATTCCCAAGCTTAGCACAGAATTTATTTCTGACCTTTTTGTGCCGGCATTTACTTACTGGCGATGACGTAGGCATGTAATACAGTGGTGTTTTGGGCAGCCCTACTTCCAGGCCGCTCGCTTCGCTTACAAAATCGTCACCTAAACAAAACTCACGGAAGGGAGAGCTCTTGAAACGGGCTTTCCAATGGTGTTAAACTTGTGCAAATCCAGTATTATTCTGAGGGTGATTTGACCGTCCTTACTTTGTCTTTGTTTCTTTGACAGCTGTGTGTACAGAAATCCCGTTAGAGATGCTTTTGAGGAGCGTTCGAATTAGCCCCACATGTCGGTCATTTCCGGTATGAAGCTTGCTCGCCGTAACCCTAAAAGGTTGATTTTCGGATTCAAGGATATTCAAGGCAGAGTCAGGTACAAATTTTGTTTCTCTAGCTTGCCTAGATCGGGAGTTATTCCCAAGCTTAGCACAGAATTTATTTCTGACTTTTTTGTGCCGGCATTTTCTCACTGGCGATGAAGTAGGTATGTAATACAGTGGTGTTTTGGACAGCCCTACTTCCAGGCCGCTCGCCTCGCTTACAAAATCGTCACCTTAACGAAACTCACGGAAGGGAGAGCTCTTGAAACGGGCTTTCCAATGGTGTAAAACTTGTGCAAATCCAGTATTATTCTGAGGGTGATTTGACCGTCCTTACTTTGTCTTTGTTTCTTTGACAGCTGTGTGTACACAAATCCCATTAGAGATGCTTTTGTGGAGCGTTCGAATTAGCCCCACATGCCGGTCATTTCCGGTATGAAGCTTGCTCGCCGTAACCCTAAAAGGTTGATTTTCGGATTCAAGGATATTCAAGGCAGAGTCAGGAACAAATTTTGTTTCTCTAGCTTGCCTAGATCGGGAGTTATTCCCAAGCTTAGCACAGAATTTATTTCTGACTTTTTTGTGCCGGCATTTTCTCACTGTTGATTACGTAGGCATGTAATACAGTGGTGTTTTGGGCAGCCCTACTTCCAGGCCGCTCGCCTCGCTTACAAAATCGTCAACTAAACGAAGCTCACGGAAGGGAGAGCTCTTGAAACGGGTTTTCCAATGGTGTAAAATTTGTGAAAATCCAGTATTATTCTGAGGGTGATTTGACCGTCCTTACTTTGTCTTTGTTTCTCTGACAGCTGTGTGTACACAAATCCCATTAGAGATGCTATTGTGGAGCGTTCGAATTAGCCCCACATGCAGGTCATTTACGGTATGAAGCTAGTTTGCCGCAACCCTAAAAGGTTAATTTTCGGATTCAGGGATATTCAAGGCAGAGTCAGGTACAAATTTTATGTCTCTAGCTTGCCTAGATCGGGAGTTATTCCCAAGCTTAGCACAGAATTTATTTCTGACCTTTTTGTGCCGGCATTTACTTACTGGCGATGACGTAGGCATGTAATACAGTGGTGTTTTGGGCATCCCTACTTCCAGGCCAATCGCCTCGCTTACAAAATCGTCACCTAAACGAAACACACGTAAGGGAGAGCTCTTGAAACGGGCTTTCCAATGGTGTAAAACTTGTGCAAATCCAGTATTATTCTGAGAGTGATTTGACCGTCCTTACTTTGTCTTTGTTTCTTTGACAGCTGTGTGTACAGAAATCCCGTTAGAGATGCTTTTGAGGAGCGTTCGAATTAGCCCCACATGCCGGTCATTTCCGGTATGAAGCTTGCTCGCCGTAACCCTAAAAGGTTGATTTTCGGATTCAAGGATATTCAAGGCAGAGTCAGGAACAAATTTTGTTTCTCTAGCTTGCCTAGATCGGGAGTTATTCCCAAGCTTAGCACAGAATTTATTTCTGACTTTTTTGTGCCGGCATTTTCTCACTGTTGATTACGTAGGCATGTAATACAGTGGTGTTTTGGGCAGCCCTACTTCCAGGCCGCTCGCCTCGCTTACAAAATCGTCAACTAAACGAAGCTCACGGAAGGGAGAGCTCTTGAAACGGGTTTTCCAATGGTGTAAAATTTGTGAAAATCCAGTATTATTCTGAGGGTGATTTGACCGTCCTTACTTTGTCTTTGTTTCTCTGACAGCTGTGTGTACACAAATCCCATTAGAGATGCTATTGTGGAGCGTTCGAATTAGCCCCACATGCAGGTCATTTACGGTATGAAGCTAGTTTGCCGCAACCCTAAAAGGTTAATTTTCGGATTCAGGGATATTCAAGGCAGAGTCAGGTACAAATTTTATTTCTCTAGCTTGCCTAGATCGGGAGTTATTCCCAAGCTTAGCACTGAATTTATTTCTGACCTTTTTGTGCCGGCATTTACTTACTGGCGATGACGTAGGCATGTAATACAGTGGTGTTTTGGGCAGCCCTACTTCCAGGCCGCTCGCTTCGCTTACAAAATCGTCACCTAAACAAAACTCACGGAAGGGAGAGCTCTTGAAACGGGCTTTCCAATGGTGTAAAACTTGTGCAAATCCAGTATTATTCTGAGGGTGATTTGACCGTCCTTACTTTGTCTTTGTTTCTTTGACAGCTGTGTGTACAGAAATCCCGTTAGAAATGCTTTTGAGGAGCGTTCGAATTAGCCCCACATGCCGGTCATTTCCGGTATGAAGCTTGCTCGCCGTAACCCTAAAAGGTTGATTTTCGGATTCAAGGATATTCAAGGCAGAGTCAGGAACAAATTTTGTTTCTCTAGCTTGCCTAGATCGGGAGTTATTCCCAAGCTTAGCACAGAATTTATTTCTGACTTTTTTGTGCCGGCATTTTCTCACTGTTGATTACGTAGGCATGTCATACAGTTGTGTTTTGGGCAGCCCTACTTCCAGGCCGCTCGCCTCGCTTACAAAATCGTCAACTAAACGAAGCTCACGGAAGGGAGAGCTCTTGAAACGGGTTTTCCAATGGTGTAAAATTTGTGAAAATCCAGTATTATTCTGAGGGTGATTTGACCGTCCTTACTTTGTCTTTGTTTCTTTGACAGCTGTGTGTACACAAATCCCGTTAGAGATGCTATTGTGGAGCGTTCGAATTAGCCCCACATGCAGGTCATTTCCGGTATGAAGCTTGCTCGCCGTAACCCTAAAAGGTTGATTTTCGGATTCAAGGATATTCAAGTTAGAGTCAGGTACAAATTTTGTTTCTCTAGCTTGCCTAGATCGGGAGTTATTCCCAAGCTTAGCACAGAATTTATTTCTGACTTTTTTGTGCCGGCATTTTCTCACTGGCGATGAAGTAGGTATGTAATACAGTGGTGTTTTGGGCAGCCCTACTTCCAGGCCGCTCGCCTCGCTTACAAAATCGTCAACTAAACGCAACTCACGGAAGGGAGAGCTCTTGAAACGGGCTTTCCAATGGTGTAAAACTTGTGCAAATCCAGTATTATTCTGAGGAAGATTTGACCGTCCTTACTTTGTCTTTGTTTCTTTGACAGCTGTGTGTACAAAAATCCCGTTACAGATGCTTTTGAGGAGCGATCGAATTAGCCCCACATGCCGGTCATTTCCGGTAAGAAGATTGCTCGCCGCAACCCTAACAGGTTGATTTTCGGATTCAGGGATATTCAAGGCAGAGTCAGGTACAAATTTTGTTTCTCTAGCTCGCTTAGATCGGGAGTTATTCCCAAGCTTAGCACAGAATTTATTTCTGACCTTTTTGTGCCGGCATTTACTTACTGGCGATGACGTAGGCATGTAATACAGTGGTGTTTTGGGCAGCCCTACTTCCAGGCCGCTCGCCTCGGCTACAAAATCGTCACCTAAACGAAACACACGGAAGATAGAGCTCTTGAAACGGGCTTTCTAATGGTGTATAATTTGTGCAAATCCAGTATTATTCTGAGGGTGATTTGACCGTCCTTACTTTGTCTTTGTTTCTCTGACAGCTGTGTGTACAAAAATCCCGTTAGAGATGCTTTTGAGGAGCGTTCGAATTAGCCCCACATGCCGGTCATTTCCGGTATGAAGCTTGCTCGCCGTAACCCTAAAAGGTTGATTTTCGGATTCAGGGATATTCAAGGCAGAGTCAGGTACAAATTTTGTTTCCCTAGCTTGCTTAGATCGGGAGTTATTCCCAAGCTTAGCACAGAATTTATTTCTGACCTTTTTGTGCCGGCATTTCTCACTGGCGATGACGTAGGCATGTAATACATTGGTGTTTTGGGCAGCCCTACTTCCAGGCCGCTCGCCTCGCTTACAAAATCGTCGCCTAAACGAAACACACGGAAGGGAGAGCTCTTGAAACGGGCTTTCTAATGGTGTAAAACTTGTGCAAATCCAGTATTATTCTGAGGGTGATTTAACCGTCCTTACTTTGTCTTTGTTTCTCTGACAGCTGTGTGTACAAAAATCCCGTTAGAGATGCTTTTGAGGAGCGTTCGAATAAGCCCCACATGCCGGTCATTTCCGGTATGAAGCTTGCTCGCCGTAACCCAAAAAGGTTGATTTTCGGATTCAGGGATATTCAAGGCAGAGTCAGGTACAAATTTTGTTTCTCTAGCTTGCCTAGATCGGGAGTTATTCCCAAGCTTAGCACAGAATTTATTTCTGATCTTTTTGTGCCGGCATTTTCTCACTGGCGATGACGTAAGCATGTAATACAGTGGTGTTTTGGGCAGCCCTACTTTCAGGCCGCTCGCCTCGCTTACAAAATCGTCACCTTAACGAAACACACGGAACAGAGAGCTCTTGAAACGGGCTTTCTAATGGTGTAAAATTTGTGAAAATCCAGTATTATTCTGAGGGTGATTTGACCGTCCTTACTTTGTCTTTGTTTCTCTGACAGCTGTGTGTACAAAAATCCCATTAGAGATGCTTTTGAGGAGCGTTCGAATTAGCCCCACATGCCAGTCATTTCCAGTAAGAAGCTTGCTCGCCGCAACCCTAAAAGGTTAATTTTCGGATTGAGGGATATTCAAGGCAGGGTCAGGTACTAATTTTGTTTCTCTAGCTTGCTTAGATCGGGAGTTATTCCCAAGCTTAGCACAGAATTTATTTCTGACCTTTTTGTGCCGGCATTTTCTCACTGGCGATGACGTAGGCATGTAATACATAGGTGTTTTGGGCAGCCCTACTTCCAGGCCGCTCGCCTCGCTTACAAAATCGTCACGTAAACGAAACTCACGGAAAAGAGAGCCCTAGAAACGGGCTTTCTAATGGTATAAAATTTGTGCAAATCCAGTATTATTCTGAGGAAGATTTGACCGTCCTTACTTTGTCTTTGTTTCTTTGACAGCTGTGTGTACACAAATCCCATTAGAGATGCTTTTGAGGAGCGTTCGAATTAGCCCCACATGCCGGTCATTTCCGGTATGAAGCTTGCTCGCCGTAACCCTAAAAGGTTGATTTTCGGATTCAAGGATATTCAAGGCAGAGTCAGGAACAAATTTTGTTTCTCTAGCTTGCCTAGATCGGGAGTTATTCCCAAGCTTAGCACAGAATTTATTTCTGACTTTTTTGTGCCGGCATTTTCTCACTGTTGATTACGTAGGCATGTCATACAGTGGTGTTTTGGGCAGCCCTACTTCCAGGCCGCTCGCCTCGCCTACAAAATCGTCAACTAAACGAAGCTCACGGAAGGGAGAGCTCTTGAAACGGGTTTTCCAATGGTGTAAAATTTGTGAAAATCCAGTATTATTCTGAGGGTGATTTGACCGTCCTTACTTTGTCTTTGTTTCTTTGACAGCTGTGTGTACACAAATCCCATTAGAGATGCTTTTGAGGAGCGTTCGAATTAGCCCCACATGCCGGTCATTTCCGGTATGAAGCTTGCTCGCCGTAACCCTAAAAGGTTGATTTTCGGATTCAAGGATATTCAAGGCAGAGTCAGGAACAAATTTTGTTTCTCTAGCTTGCCTAGATCGGGAGTTATTCCCAAGCTTAGCACAGAATTTATTTCTGACTTTTTTGTGCCGGCATTTTCTCACTGTTGATTACGTAGGCATGTCATACAGTGGTGTTTTGGGCAGCCCTACTTCCAGGCCGCTCGCCTCGCCTACAAAATCGTCAACTAAACGAAGCTCACGGAAGGGAGAGCTCTTGAAACGGGTTTTCCAATGGTGTAAAATTTGTGAAAATCCAGTATTATTCTGAGGGTGATTTGACCGTCCTTACTTTGTCTTTGTTTCTTTGACAGCTGTGTGTACACAAATCCCATTAGAGATGCTATTGTGGAGCGTTCGAATTAGCCCCACATGCAGGTCATTTCCGGTATGAAGCTAGTTTACCGCAACCCTAAAAGGTTAGGTTTCGGATTCAGGGATATTCAAGGCAGAGTCAGGTACAAATTTTGTTTCTCTAGCTTGCCTAGATCGGGAGTTATTCCCAAGCTTAGCACAAAATTTATTTCTGACCTTTTTGTGCCGGCATTTACTTACTGGCGATGACGTAGGCATGTAATACAGTGGTGTTTTGGGCAGCCCTACTTCCAGGCCACTCGCTTCGCTTACAAAATCGTCACCTAAACAAAACTCACGGAAGGGAGAGCTCTTGAAACGGGCTTTCCAATGGTGTAAAACTTGTGCAAATCCAGTATTATTCTGAGGGTGATTTGACCGTCCTTACTTTGTCTTTGTTTCTTTGACAGCTGTGTGTACACAAATCCCGTTAGAGATGCTTTTGAGGAGCGTTCGAATTAGCCCCAGATGCCGGTCATTTCCGGTATGAAGCTTGCTCGCCGTAACCCTAAAAGGTTGATTTTCGGATTCAAGGATATGCAGGTCATTTCCGGTATGAAGCTAGTTTGCCGCAACCCTAAAAGGTTAGGTTTCGGATTCAGGGATATTCAAGGCAGAGTCAGGTATAAATTTTGTTTCTCTAGCTTGCCTAGATCGGGAGTTATTCCCAAGCTTAGCACAGAAATTATTTCTGACTTTTTTGTGCCGGCATTTTCTCACTGGCGATGAAGTAGGTATGTAATACAGTGGTGTTTTGGGCAGCCCTACTTCCAGGCCGCTCGCCTCGCTTACAAAATCGTCAACTCAACGCAACTCACGGAAGGGAGAGCTCTTAAAACGGGTTTTCTAATGGTGTAAAACTTGTGCAAATCCAGTATTATTCTGAGGAAGATTTGACCGTCCTTACTTTGTCTTTGTTTCTTTGACAGCTGTGTGTACAAAAATCCCGTTACAGATGCTTTTGAGGAGCGTTCGAATTAGCCCCACATGCCGGTCATTTCCGGTAAGAAGATTGCTCGCCGCAACCCTAAAAGGTTGATTTTCGGATTTAGGGATATTCAAGGCAGAGTCAGGTACAAATTTTGTTTCTCTAGCTCGCTTAGATCGGGAGTTATTCCCAAGCTTAGCACAGAATTTATTTCTGACCTTTTTGTGCCGGCATTTACTTACTGGCGATGACGTAGGCATGTAATGCAGTGGTGTTTTGGGCAGCCCTACTTCCAGGCCGCTCGCTTCGCTTACAAAATCGTCACCTAAACAAAACTCACGGACGGGAGAGCTCTTGAAACGGGCTTTCCAATGGTGTAAAACTTGTGCAAATCCAGTATTATTCTGAGGGTGATTTGACCGTCCTTACTTTGTCTTTGTTTCTTTGACAGCTGTGTGTACACAAATCCCGTTAGAGATGCTTTTGAGGAGCGTTCGAATTAGCCCCACATGCCGGTCATTTCCGGTATGAAGCTTGCTCGCCGTAACCCTAAAAGGTTGATTTTCGGATTCAAGGATATTCAAGGCAGAGTCAGGTACAAATTTTGTTTCTCTAGCTTGCCTAGATCGGGAGTTATTCCCAAGCTCAGCACAGAAATTATTTCTGACTTTTTTGTGCCGGCATTTTCTCACTGGCGATGAAGTAGGTATGTAATACAGTGGTGTTTTGGGCAGCCCTACTTCCAGGCCGCTCGCCTCGCTTACAAAATCGTCAACTAAACGCAACTCACGGAAGGGAGAGCTCTTAAAACGGGCTTTCCAATGGTGTAAAACTTGTTCAAATCCAGTATTATTCTGAGGAAGATTTGACCGTCCTTACTTTGTCTTTGTTTCTTTGACAGCTGTGTGTACAAAAATCCCGTTACAGATGCTTTTGAGGAGCGTTCGAATTAGCCCTACATGCCGGTCATTTCCGGTAAGAAGATTGCTCGCCGCAACCCTAAAAGGTTAATTTTCGGATTGAGGGAGAATCAATGCAGAGTCAGGTACAAATTTTGTTTCTCTAGCTCGCTTAGATCGGGAGTTATTCCCAAGCTTAGCACAGAATTTATTTCTGACCTTTTTGTGCCGGCATTTACTTACTGGCGATGACGTAGGCATGTAATACAGTGGTGTTTTGGGCAGCCCTACTTCCAGGCCGCTCGCCTCGCTTACAAAATCGTCACCTAAACGAAACACACGGAAGGGAGAGCTCTTGAAACGGGCTTTTTAATGGTGTATAATTTGTGAAAATCCAGTATTATTCTGAGGGTGATTTGACCGTCCTTACTTTGTCTTTGTTTCTCTGACAGCTGTGTGTACAAAAATCCCATTAGAGATGCTTTTGAGGAGCGTTCGAAGTAGCCCCACATGCCAGTCATTTCCGGTAAGAAGCTTGCTCGCCGCAACCCTAAAAGGTTAATTTTCGGATTCAGGGATATTCAAGGCAGGGTCAGGTACTAATTTTGTTTCCCTAGCTTGCTTAGATAGGGAGTTATTCCCAAGCTTAGCACAGAATTTATTTCTGACCTTTTTGTGCCGGCATTTTCTCACTGGCGATGACGTAGGCATGTAATACATAGGTGTTTTGGGCAGCCCTACTTCCAGGCCGCTCGCCTCGCTTACAAAATCGTCACGTAAACGAAACTCACGGAAAAGAGAGCCCTAGAAACGGGCTTTCTAATGGTATAAAATTTGTGCAAATCCAGTATTATTCTGAGGAAGATTTGACCGTCCTTACTTTGTCTTTGTTTCTTTGACAGCTGTGTGTACAAAAAACCCATTAGAGATGCTTTTGAGGAGCGTTCGAATTAGCCCCACATGCCGGTCATTTCCGGTAAGCAGATTGCTCGCCGCAACCCTAAAAGGTTAATTTTCGGATTGAGGGATATTCAATGCAGAGTCAGGTACAAATTTTGTTTCTCTAGCTCGCTTAGATCGGGAGTTATTCCCAAGCTTAGCACAGAATTTATTTCTGACCTTTTTGTGCCGGCATTTACTTACTGGCGATGACGTAGGCATGTAATACAGTGGTGTTTTGGGCAGCCCTACTTCCAGGCCGCTCGCCTCGCTTACAAAATCGTAACCTTAACGAAACTCACGGAAAAGAGAGCTCTTGAAACGGGCTTTCCAATGGTGTAAAATTTGTGAAAGTCCAGTATTATTCTGAGGGTGATTTGACCGTCCTTACTTTGTCTTTGTTTCTCTGACAGCTGTGTGTACAAAAATCCCATTAGAGATGCTTTTGAGGAGCGTTCGAATTAGCCCCACATGCCAGTCATTTCCAGTAAGAAGCTTGCTCGCCGCAACCCTAAAAGGTTAATTTTCGGATTGAGGGATATTCAAGGCAGGGTCAGGTACTAATTTTGTTTCTCTAGCTTGCTTAGATCGGGAGTTATTCCCAAGCTTAGCACAGAATTTATTTCAGACCTTTTTGTGCCGGCATTTTCTCACTGGCGATGACGTAGGCATGTAATACATAGGTGTTTTGGGCAGCCCTACTTCCAGGCCGCTCGCCTCGCTTACAAAATCGTCACGTAAACGAAACTCACGGAAAAGAGAGCCCTAGAAACGGGCTTTCTAATGGTATAAAATTTGTGCAAATCCAGTATTATTCTGAGGATGATTTGACCGTCCTTACTTTGTCTTTGTTTCTCTGACAGCTGTGTGTACAAAAAACCCATTAGAGATGCTTTTGAGGAGCGTTCGAATTAGCCCCACATGCCGGTCATTTCCGGTATGAAGCTTGCTCGCCGTAACCCTAAAAGGTTGATTTTCGGATTCAAGGATATTCAAGGCAGAGTCAGGAACAAATTTTGTTTCTCTAGCTTGCCTAGATCGGGAGTTATTCCCAAGCTTAGCACAGAATTTATTTCTGACTTTTTTGTGCCGGCATTTTCTCACTGTTGATTACGTAGGCATGTCATACAGTGGTGTTTTGGGCAGCCCTACTTCCAGGCCGCTCGCCTCGCCTACAAAATCGTCAACTAAACGAAGCTCACGGAAGGGAGAGCTCTTGAAACGGGTTTTCCAATGGTGTAAAATTTGTGAAAATCCAGTATTATTCTGAGGGTGATTTGACCGTCCTTACTTTGTCTTTGTTTCTTTGACAGCTGTGTGTACAAAAATCCCATTAGAGATGCTATTGTGGAGCGTTCGAATTAGCCCCACATGCAGGTCATTTCCGGTATGAAGCTAGTTTGCCGCAACCCTAAAAGGTTGATTTTCGGATTCAAGGATATTCAAGGCAGAGTCAGGTACAAATTTTGTTTCTCTAGCTTGCCTAGATCGGGAGTTATTCCCAAGCTTAGCACAGAAATTATTTCTGACTTTTTTGTGCCGGCATTTTCTCACTGGCGATGAAGTAGGTATGTAATACAGTGGTGTTTTGGGCAGCCCTACTTCCAGGCCGCTCGCCTCGCTTACAAAATCGTCAACTCAACGCAACTCACGGAAGGGAGAGCTCTTAAAACGGGTTTTCTAATGGTGTAAAACTTGTGCAAATCCAGTATTATTCTGAGGAAGATTTGACCGTCCTTACTTTGTCTTTGTTTCTTTGACAGCTGTGTGTACAAAAATCCCGTTACAGATGCTTTTGAGGAGCGTTCGAATTAGCCCCACATGCCGGTCATTTCCGGTAAGAAGATTGCTCGCCGCAACCCTAAAAGGTTGATTTTCGGATTTAGGGATATTCAAGGCAGAGTCAGGTACAAATTTTGTTTCTCTAGCTCGCTTAGATCGGGAGTTATTCCCAAGCTTAGCACAGAATTTATTTCTGACCTTTTTGTGCCGGCATTTACTTACTGGCGATGACGTAGGCATGTAATACAGTGGTGTTTTGGGCAGCCCTACTTCCAGGCCGCTCGCTTCGCTTACAAAATCGTCACCTAAACAAAACTCACGGACGGGAGAGCTCTTGAAACGGGCTTTCCAATGGTGTAAAACTTGTGCAAATCCAGTATTATTCTGAGGGTGATTTGACCGTCCTTACTTTGTCTTTGTTTCTTTGACAGCTGTGTGTACACAAATCCCGTTAGAGATGCTTTTGAGGAGCGTTCGAATTAGCCCCACATGCCGGTCATTTCCGGTATGAAGCTTGCTCGCCGTAACCCTAAAAGGTTGATTTTCGGATTCAAGGATATTCAAGGCAGAGTCAGGTACAAATTTTGTTTCTCTAGCTTGCCTAGATCGGGAGTTATTCCCAAGCTCAGCACAGAATTTATTTCTGACTTTTTTGTGCCGGCATTTTCTCACTGGCGATGAAGTAGGTATGTAATACAGTGGTGTTTTGGGCAGCCCTACTTCCAGGCCGCTCGCCTCGCTTACAAAATCGTCAACTAAACGCAACTCACGGAAGGGAGAGCTCTTAAAACGGGCTTTCCAATGGTGTAAAACTTGTGCAAATCCAGTATTATTCTGAGGAAGATTTGACCGTCCTTACTTTGTCTTTGTTTCTTTGACAGCTGTGTGTACAAAAATCCCGTTACAGATGCTTTTGAGGAGCGTTCGAATTAGCCCCACATGCCGGTCATTTCCGGTAAGAAGATTGCTCGCCGCAACCCTAAAAGGTTAATTTTCGGATTGAGGGAGATTCAATGCAGAGTCAGGTACAAATTTTGTTTCTCTAGCTCGCTTAGATCGGGAGTTATTCCCAAGCTTAGCACAGAATTTATTTCTGACCTTTTTGTGCCGGCATTTACTTACTGGCGATGACGTAGGCATGTAATACAGTGGTGTTTTGGGCAGCCCTACTTCCAGGCCGCTCGCCTCGCTTACAAAATCGTCACCTAAACGAAACACACGGAAGGGAGAGCTCTTGAAACGGGCTTTTTAATGGTGTATAATTTGTGAAAATCCAGTATTATTCTGAGGGTGATTTGACCGTCCTTACTTTGTCTTTGTTTCTCTGACAGCTGTGTGTACAAAAATCCCATTAGAGATGCTTTTGAGGAGCGTTCGAATTAGCCCCACATGCCGGTCATTTCCGGTATGAAGCTTGCTCGCCGCAACCCTAAAAGGTTGATTTTCGGATTCAAGGATATTCAAGGCAGAGTCAGGTACAAATTTTATTTCTCTATCTTGCCTAGATCGGGAGTTATTCCCAAGCTTAGCACAGAATTTCTTTCTGACTTTTTTGTGCCGGCATTTTCTCACTGGCGATGATGTAGGCATGTAATACAGTGGTGTTTTGGGCAGACCTACTTCCAGGCCGCTCGCCTCGCTTACAAAATCGTCACCTTAACGAAACTCACGGAAGGGAGAGCTCTTGAAACGGGCTTTCCAATGGTGTAAAATTTGTGAAAATCCAGTATTATTCTGAAGATTATTTGACCGTCCTTACTTTGTCTTTGTTTCTCTGACAGCTGTGTGTACACAAATCCCTTTAGAGATGCTTTTGTGGAGCGTTCGAACTAGCCCCACATGCCGGTCATTTCCGGTATGAAGCTAGTTTGCCGCAACCCTAAAAAGTAGATTTTCGGATTCAGGGATATTCAAGGCAGAGTCAGGTACAAATTTTATTTCTCTAGCTTGCCTAGATCGGGAGTTATTCCCAAGCTTAGCACAGAATTTCTTTCTGACTTTTTTGTGCCGGCATTTTCTCACTGGCGATGAAGTAGGCATGTAATACAGTGGTGTTTTGGGCAGCCCTACTTCCAGGCCGCTCGCCTCGCTTACAAACTTGTCACGTAAACGAAACTCACGGAAGTGAAAGCCCTAGAGACGGGCTTTCCAATGGTATAAAATTTGTGCAAATACAGTATTTTTCTGAGGGTGACTTGACCATCATTATTTTGTCTTTGTTTCTTTGACAGCTGTGTGTACACAAATCCCATTAGATATGCTTTTGAGGAGCGTTCGAATTAGCCCCACATGCCAGTCATTTCCGGTATGAAGCTTGCTCGCCGCAACCCTAAAAGGTTGATTTTCGGATTAAGGGATATTCAAGGCAGAGTCAGGTACATATTTTGTTTCTCTAGCTTGCTTAGATCGGGAGTTATTCCCAAGCTTAGCACAGAATTTATTTCTGACCTTTTTGTGCCGGCATTTTCTCACTGGCGATGACGTAGGCATGTAATACATAGGTGTTTTGGGCAGCCCTACTTCCAGGCCGCTCGCCTCGCTTACAAAATCGTCACGTAAACGAAACTCACGGAAAAGAGAGCCCTAGAAACGGGCTTTCTAATGGTAAAAAATTTGTGCAAATCCAGTATTATTCTGAGGAAGATTTGACCGTCCTTACTTTGTCTTTGTTTCTTTGACAGCTGTGTCTACAAAAAACCCATTAGAGATGCTTTTGAGGAGCGTTCGAATTAGCCCCACATGCCGGTCATTTCCGGTAAGCAGATTGCTCGCCGCAACCCTAAAAGGTTGATTTTCGGATTGAGGGATATTCAATGCAGAGTCAGGTACAAATTTTGTTTCTCTAGCTCGCTTAGATCGGGAGTTATTCCCAAGCTTAGCACAGAATTTATTTCTGACCTTTTTGTGCCGGCATTTACTTACTGGCGATGACGTAGGCATGTAATACAGTGGTGTTTTGGGCAGCCCTACTTCCAGGCCGCTCGCCTTGCTTACAAAATCGTAACCTTAACGAAACTCACGGAAAAGAGAGCTCTTGAAACGGGCTTTCCAATGGTGTAAAATTTGTGAAAGTCCAGTATTATTCTGAGGGTGATTTGACCGTCCTTACTTTGTCTTTGTTTCTCTGACAGCTGTGTGTACAAAAATCCCATTAGAGATGCTTTTGAGGAGCGTTCGAATTAGCCCCATATGCCGTTCATTTCCGGTAAGAAGCTTGCTCGCCGCAACCCTAAAAGGTTAATTTTCGGATTGAGGGATATTCAAGGCAGAGTCAGGTACTAATTTTGTTTCTCTAGCTTGCTTAGATCGGGAGTTATTCCCAAGCTTAGCACAGATTTTATTTCTGACCTTTTTGTGCCGACATTTTCTCAATGGCGATGACGTAGGCATGTAAGACATTGGTGTTTTGGGCAGCGTTACTTCCAGGCCGCTCGCTTCGCTTACAAAATCGTCACGTAAACGAAACTCACGGAAAAGAGAGCCCTAGAAATGGGCTTTCCAATGGTATAAAATTATTGCAAATCCAGTATTATTCTGAGGGTGATTTGACCGTCCTTACTTTGTCTTTGTTTCTTTGACAGCTGTGTGTAGAAAAAACCCATTAGAGATGCTTTTGAGGAGCGTTCGAATTAGCCCCACATGCCGGTCATTTCCGGTATGAAGCTTGCTCGCCGCAACCCTAAAAGGTTGATTTTCGGATTCAAGGATATTCAAGGCAGAGTCAGGTACAAATTTTATTTCTCTATCTTGCCTAGATCGGGAGTTATTCCCAAGCTTAGCACAGAATTTCTTTCTGACTTTTTTGTGCCGGCATTTTCTCACTGGCGATGATGTAGGCATGTAATACAGTGGTGTTTTGGGCAGACCTACTTCCAGGCCGCTCGCCTCGCTTACAATATCGTCACCTTAACGAAACTCACGGAAGGGAGAGCTCTTGAAACGGGCTTTCCAATGGTGTAAAATTTGTGAAAATCCAGTATTATTCTGAAGGTTATTTGACCGTCCTTACTTTGTCTTTGTTTCTCTGACAGCTGTGTGTACACAAATCCCTTTAGAGATGCTTTTGTGGAGCGTTCGAACTAGCCCCACATGCCGGTCATTTCCGGTATGAAGCTAGTTTGCCGCAACCCTAAAAAGTAGATTTTCGGATTCAGGGATATTCAAGGCAGAGTCAGGTACAAATTTTATTTCTCTAGCTTGCCTAGATCGGGAGTTATTCCCAAGCTTAGCACAGAATTTATTTCTGACTTTTTTGTGTCGGCATTTTCTCACTGGCGATGAAGTAGGCATGTAATACAGTGGTGTCTTGAACAGCCGTACTTCCAGGCCGCTCGCCTCGCTTACACAATCGTCACCTAAACGAAACTCACGGAAGGGAGAGCTCTTGAAACGGGTTTTCCAATGGTGTAAAACTTGTGCAAATCCAGCATTATTCTGAGGGAGATTTGACCGTCCTTACTTTGGCTTTGTTTCTTTGACAGCTGTGTGTACACAAATCCCGTTAGAGATGCTTTTGAGGAGCGTTCGAATTAGCCCCACATGCCGGTCATTTCCGGTATTAAGCTTGCTCGCCGTAACCCTAAAAGGTTGATTTTCGGATTCAGCGATATTCAAGGCAGAGTCAGGTACAAATTTTGTTTCTCTAGCTTGCCTAGATCGGGAGTTATTCCCAAGCTTAGCACAGAATTTATTTCTGACCTTTTTGTGCCGGCTTTTTCTCACTGGCGATGACGTAGGCATGTAATACAGTGGTGTTTTGGGCAGCCCTACTTCCAGGCCGCTCGCCTCGCTTACAAAATCGTCACCTAAACAAAACTCACGGAAGGGAGAGCTCTTGAAACGGGCTTTCTAATGGTGTAAAATTTGTGAAAATCCTGTATTAATCTGAGGGTTATTTGACCGTCCATACTTTGTCTTTGTTTCTCTGACAGCTGTGTGTACACAAATCCCATTAGAGATGCTTTTGAGGAGCGTTCGAATTAGCCCCACATGCCGGTCATTTCCGGTATGAAGCTTGCTCGCCGCAACCCTAAAAGGTTGATTTTCGGATTCAAGGATATTCAAGGCAGAGTCAGGTACAAATTTTATTTCTCTATCTTGCCTAGATCGGGAGTTATTCCCAAGCTTAGCACAGAATTTCTTTCTGACTTTTTTGTGCCGGCATTTTCTCACTGGCGATGATGTAGGCATGTAATACATTGGTGTTTTGGGCAGCCCTACTTCCAGGCCGCTCGCCTCGCTTACAAAATGGTCACATAAACGAAACACACGGAAGGGAGAGCTCTTGAAACGGGCTTTCTAATGGTGTAAAACTTGTGCAAATCCAGTATTATTCTGAGGGTGATTTGACCGTCCTTACTTTGTCTTTGTTTCTCTGACAGCTGTGTGTACAAAAATCCCGTTAGAGATGCTTTTGAGGAGCGTTCGAATTAGCCCCACATGCCGGTCATTTCCGGTATGAAGCTTGCTCGCCGTAACCCTAAAAGGTTGATTTTCGGATTCAGGGATATTCAAGGCAGAGTCAGGTACTAATTTTATATCTCTAGCTTGCTTAGATCGGGAGTTATTCCCAAGCTTAGCACAGAATTTCTTTCTGACTTTTTTGTGCCGGCATTTTCTCACTGGCGATGAAGTAGGCATGTAATACAGTGGTGTTTTGGGCAGCCCTACTTCCAGGCCGCTCGCCTCGCTTACAAATTTGTCACGTAAACGAAACTCACGGAAGTGAAAGCCCTAGAGACGGGCTTTCCAATGGTATAAAATTTGTGCAAATACAGTATTTTTCTGAGGGTGACTTGACCATCATTATTTTGTCTTTGTTTCTTTGACAGCTGTGTGTACACAAATCCCATTAGATATGCTTTTGAGGAGCGTTCGAACTAGCCCCACATGCCGGTCATTTCCGGTATGAAGCTAGTTTGCCGCAACCCTAAAAAGTAGATTTTCGGATTCAGGGATATTCAAGGCAGAGTCAGGTACAAATTTTGTTTCTCTAGCTTGCTTAGATCGGGAGTTATTCCCAAGCTTAGCACAGATTTTATTTCTGACCTTTTTGTGCCGGCATTTTCTCACTGGCGATGACGTAGGCATGTAATACAGTGGTGTTTTGGGCAGCCCTACTTCCAGGCCGCTCGCCTCGCTTACAAAATCGTCACGTAAACGAAACTCACGGAAAAGAGAGCCCTAGAAACGGGCTTTCCAAGGGTATAAAATTTGTGCAAATCCAGTATTATTCTGAGGAAGATTTGACCGTCCTTACTTTGTCTTTGTCTCTTTGACAGCTGTGTGTACAAAAAACCCATTAGAGATGCTTTTGAGGAGCGTTCGAACTAGCCCCACATGCCGGTCATTTCCGGTGAGAAGCTTGCTCGACGCAACCCTAAAAGGTTGATTTTAGGATTCAGGGATATTCAAGGCAGAGTCAGGTACAAATTTTATTTCTCTAGCTTGCTTAGATCGGGAGTTATTCCCAAGCTTAGCACAGAATTTATTTCTGACCTTTTTGTGCCGGCATTTACTTACTGGCGATGACGTAGGCATGTAATACAGTGGTGTTTTGGGCAGCCCTACTTACAGGCCGCTCGCCTCGCTTACAAAATCGTCACCTTAACGAAACACACGGAAGGGAGAGCTCTTGAAACGGGCTTTCTAATGGTGTAAAACTTGTGCAAATCCAGCATCATTCTGAGGTTGATTTGACCGTCCTTACTTTGTCTTTGTTTCTTTGACAGCTGTGTGTACAAAAAATCCATTAGAGATGCTTTTGAGGAGCGTTCGAACTAGCCCCACATGCCGGTCATTTCCGGTGAGAAGCTTGCTCGCCGCAACCCTAAGAGGTTGATTTTCGGATTCAGGGATATTCAAGGCAGAGTCAGGTACAAATTTTGTTTCTCTAGCTTGCCTAGATCGGGAGTTATTCCCAAGCTTAGCACAGAATTTATTTCTGATTGTTTGTGCCGCCATTTTCTCACTGGCGATGACTTAGGCATGTAATACAGTGGTGTTTTGGGCAGCCCTACTTCCAGGCCGCTCGCCTCGCTTACAAAATCGTCAACTAAACGCAACTCACGGAAGGGAGAGCTCTTAAAACGGGTTTTCCAATGGTGTAAAACTTGTGCAAATCCAGTATTATTCTGAGGGTGATTTGACCGTCCTTACTTTGTCTTTGTTTCTTTGACAGCTGTGTGTATAAAAATCCCTTTAGAGATGCTTTTGAGGAGCGTTCGAATTAGCCCCACATGCCGGTCATTTCCGGTATGAAGCTTGCTCGCCGCAACCCTAAAAGGGTTAATTTTCGGATTGAGGGATATTCAAGGCAGAGTCAGGTACAAATTTTGTTTCTCTAGCTCAGTTAGATCGGGAGTTATTCCCAAGCTAAGCACAGAATTTATTTCTGACTTTTTTGTGCCGGCATTTACTTACTGGCGATGACGTAGGCATGTAATACAGTGGTGTTTTGGGCAGCCCTACTTCCAGGCCGCTCGCCTCGCTTACAAAATCGTCACCTAAACAAAACTCACGGAAGGGAGAGCTCTTGAAACGGGCTTTCCAATGGTGTAAAACTTGTGCAAATCCAGTATTATTCTGAGGGTGATTTGACCGTCCTTACTTTGTCTTTGTTTCTTTGACAGCTGTGTGTACAAAAATCCCGTTAGAGATGCTTTTGAGGAGCGTTCGAATTAGCCCCACATGCCGGTCATTTCCGGTATGAAACTTGCTCGCCGTAACCCTAAAAGTTTGATTTTCGGATTCAAGGATATTCAAGGCAGAGTCAGGTACAAATTTTGTTTCTCTAGCTTGCCTAGATCGGGAGTTATTCCCAAGCTAAGCACAGAATTTCTTTCTGACTTTTTTGTGCCGCCATTTTCTCACTGGCGATGAAGTAGGTATGTAATACAGTGGTGTTTTGGGCAGTCCTACTTCCAGGCCGCTCGCCTCGCTTACAAAATCGTCACCTTAACAAAACTCACGGAAGGGAGAGCTTTCGAAACGGGCTTTCCAATGGTGTAACACTTGTGAAAATCCAGTATTATTCTGAGGGTGATTTGACCGTCCTTACTTTGTCTTTGTTTCTCTGACAGCTGTGTGTACACAAATCCCATTAGAGATGCTTTTGAGGAGCGTTCGAATTAGCCCCACATGCCGGTCATTTCCGGTAAGAAGCTTAGTCGCCAAACCCCTAAAAGATTGATTTTCGGATTCAAGGACATTCAAGGCAGAGTCTGGTACAAATTTTGTTTCTCTAGCTTGCCTAGATCGGGAGTTATTCGCAAGCTTAGCACAGAATTTATTTCTGACCTTTTTGTGCCGGCATTTTCTCACTGGCGATGACGTAGGCATGTAATACAGTGGTGTTTTGGGCAGCCCTACTTCCAGGCCGCTCGCCTCGCCTACAAAATCGTCACATAAACGAAACTCACGGAAGGGAGAGCTCTTGAAACGGGCTTTCCAATGGTGTAAAATTTGTGAAAATCCAGTATTATTCTGAGGGTGATTTGACCGTCCTTTCTTTGTCTTTGTTTCTTTGACAGCTGTGTGTACAAAAATCCCGTTACAGATGCTTTTGAGGAGCGTTCGAATTAGCCCCATATGCCGGTCATTTCCGGTATTAAGCTTGCTCGCCGCAACCCTAAAAGGTTAATTTTCGGATTCAGGGATATTCAAGGCAGAGTCAGGTACAAATTTTGTTTCTCTAGCTTGCCTAGATCGGGCGTTATTCCGAAGCTTAGCACAGAATTTATTTCTGACTTTTTTGTGCCGGCATTTTCTAACTGGCGATGACGTAGGCATGTAATACAGTGGTGTTTTGGGCAGCCCTACTTCCAGGCCGCTCGCCTCGGCTACAAAATCGTCACCCAAACGAAACTCACGGAAGGGAGAGCTCTTGAAACGGGCTTTCCAATGGTGTAAAACATGTGCAAATCCAGTATTATTCTGAGGGTGATTTGACCGTCCTTACTTTGTCTTTGTTTCTCTGACAGCTGTATGTACAAAAAACCCATTAGAGATGCTTTTGAGGAGCCTTCGAACTAGCCCCACATGCCGGTCATTTCCGCTATAAAGCTTGCTCGCCGCAACCCTAAAAGGTTAATTTTCGGATACAGGGATATTGAAGGCAGAGTCAGGTACAAATTTTGTTTCTCTAGCTTGCTTAGATCGGGAGTTATATCGGGAGCTTAGCAGAGAATTTATTTCTGATTTTTTTGTGCCGGCATTTTCTCACTGGCGATGACGTAGGTATGTAATACAGTGGTGTTTTGGGCAGCCCTACATCCAGGCCGCTCGCCTCGCCTATAAATTCGTCACGTAAACGAAACTCACGGAAGAGAAAGCCCTAGAGACGGGCTTTCCAATGGTATAAAATTTGTGCAAAGACAGTATTTTTCTGAGGGTGATTTGACCGTCATTATTTTGTCTTTGTTTTTTTGACAGCTGTGTGTACAAATATCCCATTAGAGATGCTTTTGAGGAGCGTTCGAATAAGCCCCACATGCCGGTCATTTTCGGTATGAAGCTTGCTCGACGCAACCCTAAAAGGTTGATTTTCGGATACAGGGATATTCAAGGAAGAGTCAGGTACAAATTTTGTTTCTCTAGCTTGCCTAGATCGGGCGTTATTCCCAAGCTTAGCACAGAACTTATTTTTGACTTTTTTGTGCCGGCATTTTCTCACTGGCGATGACGTAGGCATGTAATACAGTGGTGTTTTGGTCAGACCTACTTCCAGGCCGCTCGTCTCGACTACAAAATTGTCACCTAAACAAAACTCACGGAAGAAAGAGCCCTCGAAACTGGCTTTCCAATGGTATAAAATTTGTGCAAATCCAGTATTTTTCTGAGGGTGATTTGACAGTCCTTACTTTGTCTTTGTTTCTTTGACAGCTGTGTGTACAAAAATCCCGTTAGTGATGCTTTTGAGGAGCGTTCGAATTAGCCCCACATGCCGGTCATTTCCGGTATGAAGCTTGCTCGCCGCTACCCTTAAAGATTGATTTTCGGATGCAGGGATAATCAAGGCAGAGTCAGGTACAAATTGTATTTCTCTAGCTTGCCTAGATCGGGAGTTATTCCCAAGCTAAGCCCAGAATTTATTTCTGACTTTTTTGTGCCGGCATTTTCTCACTGGCGATGACGTAGGCATGTAATACAGTGGGGTTTTGGGCAGCCCTACTTCCAGGCCGCTCGCCTCGCTTACAAAATCGTCACCTAAACGAAACTCACGAAAGAGAGAGCTCTTGAAACGGGCTTTCCAATGGTGTAAAATTTGTGAAAATCCAGTATTATTCTGAAAGTGATTTGACCGTCCTTACTTTGTCTTTGTTTCTCTGACAGCTGTGTGTACACAAATCCCATTAGAGATGCTTTTGTGGAGCGTTCGAATAAGCCCCACATGCGGGTCATTTCCGGTATGAAGCTAGTTTGCCGCAACCTAAAAAAGTAGATTTTCGGATTCAAGGATATTCAAGGCAGAGTCAGGTACAAAATTTGTCTCTCTAGCTTGCCTAGATCGGGAGTTATTTCCAAGCTTAGCACAGAATTTATGTCTGACCTTTTTGTGCCGGCATTTTCTCATTGGCGATGACGTAGTCATGTATTAAAGTGGTGTTTTGGGCAGCCCTACTTCCAGGCCGCTCGCCTCGCTTACAAAATCGCCACCTAAACGAAACTCACGGAAAAGAGAGCCCTAGAAACGGGCTTTCCAATGATATTAAATTTGTGCAAATCCAGTATTATTCTGAGAGAGATTTGACCGTCCTTACTTTGTCTTTGTTTCTTTGACAGCTGTGTGTACAAAAAACCCATTAGAGATGCTTTTGAGGAGCGTTCGAACTAGCCCCACATACCGGTCATTTCCGGTGAGAAGCTTGCTCGCCGCAACCCTAAAAGGTTGAATTTTCGGATTCAGGGATATTCAATGCAGAGTCAGGTACAAATTTTGTTTCTCTAGCTTGCCTAGATCGGGAGTTATTCCCAAGCTTAGCACAGGATTTATATTTGATTTTTTTGTGCCGGCATTTTCTCACTGGCGATGACGTAGGTTTGTAATACAGTGGTGTTTTGGGCAGACCTACTTCCAGGCCGCTCGCCTCGCCTACAAATTCGTCACGTAAACGAAACTCACGGAAGGGAGAGCCCTTGAAACGGGCTTTCCAATGGTGTAAAACTTGTGCAAATCCAGTATTATTCTGAGGGTGATTTGACCATCCTTACTTTGTCTTTGTTTCTTTGACAGCTGTGTGTACAAAAATCCCATTAGAGATGCTTTTGAGGAGCGTTCGAATTAGCCCCATATGCCTGTCATTTCCGGTATGAAGTTTGCTCGCCGCAACCCTAAGAGGTTGATTTTCGGATTCAGGGATAACCAAGGCAGAGTCAGGTACAAATTCTGTTTCTCTAGCTTGCCTAGATCGGGCGTTATTCCCAAGCTTAGCACAGAATTTATTTCTGACCTTTTTGTGCCGGCATTTTCTTACTGGCGATGACGTAGGCATGTAATACAGTGGTGTTTTGGGCAGCCCTACTTCCAGGCCGCTCGTCTCGGCTACAAAATCGTCACCCAAACGAAACTCACGGAAGGGAGAGCTCTTGAAATGGGCTTTCCAATGCTGTAAATCTTGTGCAAATCCAGTATTATTCTGAGGGTGATTTGACCGTCCTTATTTTGTCTTTGTTTCTCTGCCAGCTGTGTGTACACAAATCCCATTAGAGATGCTTTTGAGGAGCGTTCGAATTAGCCCCACATGCCGTTCATTTCAGGTATGAAGCTTGCTCGCCGCAACCCTTAAAGGTTGATTTTCGGATTCAGGGATAATCAAGGCAGAGTCAGGTACAAATTTTATTTCTCTAGCTTGCCTACATCGGGAGTTATTCCCAAGCTTAGCACAGAATTTATTTCTGACTTTTTTGTGCCGGCATTTTCTCACTGGCGATGACGTAGGCATGTAATACAGTGGAGTTTTGGGCAGCCCTACTTCCAGGCCGCTCACCTCGCTTACAAAATCGTCACCTAAACGAAACTCACGGAAGGGAGAGCTCTTGAAACGGGCTTTCCAATGGTGTAAAATTTGTGAAAATCCAGTATTATTCTGAAGGTGATTTGACCGTCCTTACTTTGTCTTTGTTTCTCTGACAGCTGTGTGTACACAAATCCCATTAGAGATGCTTTTGTGGAGCGTTCGAATTAGCCCCACATGCTGGTCATTTCCGGTATGAAGCTAGTTTGCCGCATCGTAAAAAAGTAGATTTTCGGATTCAAGGATATTCAAGGCAGAGTCAGGTACAAAATTTGTCTCTCTAGCTTGCCTAGATCGGGAGTTATTTCCAAGCTTAGCACAGAATTTATGTCTGACCTTTTTGTGCCGGCATTTTCTCACTGGCGATGACGTAGTCATGTATTACAGTGGTGTTTTGGGCAGCCCTACTTCCAGGCCGCTCGCCTCGCTTACAAAATCGTCACCTAAACGAAACTCATGGAAAAGAGAGCCCTAGAAACGGGCTTTCCAATGATATTAAATTTGTGCAAATCCAGTATTATTCTGAGGGAGATTTGACCGTCCTTACTTTGTCTTTGTTTCTTTGACAGCTGTGTGTACAAAAAACCCATTAGAGATGCTTTTGAGGAGCGTTCGAACTAGCCCCACATGCCGGTCATTTCCGGTGAGAAGCTTGCTCGCCGCAACCCTAAAAGGTTGATTTTTCGGATTCAGGGATATTCAATGCAGAGTCAGGTACAAATTTTGTTTCTCTAGCTTGCCTAGATCGGGAGTTATTCCCAAGCTTAGCACAGGATTTATATTTGATTTTTTTGTGCCGGCATTTTCTCACTGGCGATGACGTTGGTTTGTAATACAGTGGTGTTTTGGGCAGCCCTACTTCCAGGCCGCTCGCCTCGCCTACAAATTCGTCACGTAAACGAAACTCACGGAAGAGAGAGCTCTTGAAACGGGCTTTCCAATGGTGTAAAACTTGTGCAAATCCAGTATTATTCTGAGGGTGATTTGACCATCCTTACTTTGTCTTTGTTTCTTTGACAGCTGTGTGTACAAAAATCCCCTTAGAGATGCTTTTGCGGAACGTTCGAATTAGGCCCATATGCCGGTCATTTCCGGTATGAAGCTTGCTCGCCGCAACCCTAAAAGGGTAATTTTCGGATTCAGGGATATTCAAGGCAGAGTCAGGTACAAATTTTGTTTCTCTAGCTTACCTAGATCGGGAGTTATTCCCAAGCTTAGCACAGAATTTATTTCTGACTTTTTTGTGCAGGCATTTTCTCACTGGCGATGACGTAGGCATGTAATACATTGGTGTTTTGGGCAGCCCTACTTCCAGGCCGCTCGCCTCGCCTACAAAATCGTCACCTAAACGAAACTCACGGAAGGGAGAGCTCTTGAAACGGGCTTCCCAATGGTGTAAATCTTGTGCAAATCGGATATTATTCTGAGGGTAATTTGACTGTCCTTACTTTGTCTTTGTTTCTCTGACAGCTGTGTGTACACAAATCCCATTAGAGATGCTTTTGAGGAGCGTTCGAATTAGCCCCACATGCTTGTCATTTCCGGTATTAAGCTTGCTCGCCACAACCCTAAAAGGTTGATTTTCGGATTCAGGGATATTGAAGGCAGAGTCAGGTACAAATTTTATTTCTCTAGCTTGCCTAGATCGGGAGTTATTCCCAAGCTTAGCACAAAATTTATTTCTGACTTTTTTGTGCCGGCATTTTCTCACTGGCGATGACGTAGGCATGTAATACAGTGGTGTTTTGGGCAGCCCTACTTCCAGGCCGCTCGCCTCGGCTACAAAATTATCACCTAAACAAAACTCACGGAAGAGAGAGCCATCGAAACTGGCTTTCCAATGGTATAAAACTTGTGCAAATCCAGTATTTTTCTGAGGGTGATTTGACCGTCCTTACTTTGTCTTTGTTTCTTTGACAGCTGTGTGTACAAAAATCCCGTTAGTGATGCTTTTGAGGAGCGTTCGAATTAGCCCCACATGCCGGTCATTTCCGGTATGAAGCTTGCTCGCCGCTACCCTAAAAGGTTGATTTTCGGAAATAGGGATATTCAAGGCCGAGTCAGGTACAAATTTTATTTCTCTAGCTTGTCTAAATCGGGAGTTATTCCCAAGCTTAGCCCAGAACTTATTTCTGGACTTTTTGTGCCGGCATTTTCTCACTGGCGATGACGTAGGCATGTAATACAGTGGTGTTTTGGGCAGCCCTACTTCCAGGCCGCTCGCCTCGCCTACAAATTCGTCACGTAAACGAAACTCACGGAAGAGAAAGCCCTAGAGACGGGCTTTCCAATGGTGTAAATCTTGTGCAAATCCAGTATTATTCTGAGGGTAATTTGACCGTCCTTACTTTGTCTTTGTTTCTCTGACAGCTGTGTGTACACAAATCCCGTTAGAGATGCTTTTGAGGAGCGTTCGAATTAGCCCCACATGCTTGTCATTTCCGGTATGAAGCTTGCTCGCCGTAACCCTAAAGGTTGATTTTCGGATTCAGGGATATTAAAGGCAGAGTCAGGTACAAATTCTGTTTCTCTAGCTTGCCTAGATCGGGAGTTATTCCCAAGCTTAGCACAAAATTTATTTCTGACTTTTTTGTGCCGGCATTTTCTCACTGGCGATGACGTAGGCATAAATACAGTGGTGTTTTGGGCAGCCCTACTTCCAGGCCGCTCGCCTCGCCTACAAATTCGTCACGTAAACGAAACTCACGGAAGAGAGAGCCCTTGAGACGGGCTTTCCAATGGTATACAATTTGTGCAAATACAGTATTTTTCTGAGGGTGATTTGACCGTCATTATTTTGTCTTTGTTTCTTTGACAGCTGTGTGTACAAAAATCCCCTTAGAGATGCTTTTGAGGAGCGTTCGAATTAGCCCCACATGCCGGTCATTTCCGGTATGAAGCTTGCTCTCCGCAACCCTAAAAGGGTAATTTTCGGATTCAGGGATATTCAAGGCAGAGTCAGGTACAAATTTTGTTTCTCTAGCTTACCTAGATCGGGAGTTATTTCCAAGCTTAGCACAGAATTTTTTTCTGACCTTTTTGTGCCGGCATTTTCTCACTGGCGATGACGTAGGCATGTAATACATTGGTGTTTTGGGCAGCCCTACTTCCAGGCCGCTCGCCTCGCTTACAAAATCGTCACCTAAACGAAACTCACTTAAGGGAGAGCTCTTGAAACGGGCTTTCCAATGGTGTAAATCTTGTGCAAATCCAGTATTATTCTGAGGGTGATTTGACCGTCCTTACTTTGTCTTTGTTTCTCTGACAGCTTTGTGTACACAAATCCCGTTAGAGATGCTTTTGAGGAGCGTTCGAATTAGCCCCACATGCTGGTCATTTCCGGTATGAAGCTAGTTTGCCGCAACCCTAAAAAGTAGATTTTCGGATTCAGGGATATTCAAGGCAGAGTCAGGTACAAAATTTGTCTCTCTAGCTTGCCTAGATCGGGAGTTATTTCCAAGCTTAGCACAGAATTTATGTCTGACCTTTTTGTGCCGGCATTTTCTCACTGGCGATGACGTAGTCATGTATTACAGTGGTGTTTTGGGCAGCCCTACTTCCAGGCCGCTCGCATCGCTTACAAAATCGTCACCTAAACGAAACTCACGGAAAAGAGAGCCCTAGAAACGGGCTTTCCAATGATATTAAATTTGTGCAAATCCAGTATTATTCTGAGGGAGATTTAAACGTCCTTACTTTGTCTTTGTTTCTTTGACAGCTGTGTGTACAAAAAAAACCATTAGAGATGCTTTTGAAAAGCGTTCGAACTAGCCCCACATGCCGGTCATTTCTGGTGAGAAGCTTGCTCGCCGCAACCCTAAAAGGTAGATTTTTCGGATTCAGGGATATTGAAGGCAGAGTCAGGTACAAATTTTGTTTCTTTAGCTTGCCTAGATCGGAGTTATTCCCAAGCTTAGCACAGGATTTATATTTGATTTTTTTTGTGCCGGCATTTTCTCACTGGCGATGACGTAGGTTTGTAATACAGTGGTGTTTTGGGCAGCCCTACTTCCAGGCCGCTCGCCTCGCTTACAAATTCGTCACGTAAACGAAACTCACGGAAGAGAAAGCCCTAGAGACGGGCTTTCCAATGGTATACAATTTGTGCAAATACTGTATTTTTCTGAGGGTCATTTGACCGTCATTTTTTTGTCTTTATTTCTTTGACAGCTGTGTGTACAAAAATCCCCTTTGAGATGCTTTTGAGGAGCGTTCGAATTAGCCCCACATGCCGGTCATTTCCGATATGAAGCTTGCTCGCCGCAACCCTAAAAGGGTAATTTTCGGATTCAGGGATATTGAAGGCAGAGTCAGGAACAGATTTTGTTTTCTCTAGCTTGCCTAGATCGGGAGTTATTTCCAAGCTTAGCACAGAATTTATTTCTGACCTTTTTGTGCCGGCATTTTCTCACTGGCGATGACGTAGGCATGTAATACATTGGTGTTTTGGGCAGCCCTACTTCCAGGCCGCTCGCCTCGCTTACAAAATCGTCACCAAAACGAAACTCACGGAAGGGAGAGCTCTTGAAACGGGCTTTCCAATGGTGTAAACATTGTGCAAATCCAGAATTATTCTGAAGGTGATTTGACCGTCCTTACTTTGTCTTTGTTTCTCTGACAGCTGTGTGTACAAAAATCTCGTTAGAGATGCTTTTGAGGAGCATTCGAATTAGCCCCACATGCTTGTCATTTACGGTATTAAGCTTGCTCGCCGTAACCCTAAAAGGTTGATTTTTGGATTCAGGGATATTGAAGGCAGAGTCAGGTACAAATTTTGTTTCTCTAGCTTGCCTAGTTCCTAAGTTATTCCCAAGCTTAGCACAGAATTTATTTCTGACCTTTTTGTGCCGGCATTTTCTCACTGGCGATGACGTAGGCATGTAATAGAGTGGGGTTTTGGGCAGCCCTACTTCCAGGCCGCTCGCCTCGCTTACAAAATCGTCACCTAAACAAAACTCACGGAAGAAGGAGCTCTTGAAACGGGCTTTCTAATGGTGTAAAATTTGTGAAAATCCTGTATTAATCTGAGGGTGATTTGACCGTCCTTACTTTGTTTTTGTTTCTCTGACAGCTGTGTGTACACAAATCCCATTAGAGATGCTTTTGAGGAGCGTTCGAATTAGCCCCACATGCCGGTCATTTCCGGTATGAAGCTAGTTTGCCGCAACCCTGAAAAGTAGATTTTCGGATTCAGGGATATTCAAGGCAGAGTCAGGTACAAAATTTGTCTCTCTAGCTTGCCTAGATTGGGAGTTATTCCAAAGCTTAGCACATAATTTATTTCTGACCTTTTTGTGACGGGATTTTCTCACTGGCGATGACGTAGTCATGTAATACAGTGGTGTTTTGGGCAGCCCTACTTCCAGGCCGCTCGCCTCGCCTACAAAATCGTCATCTAAACAAAACTCACGGAAGAGAGAGCCCTAGAGACAAGCTTTCCAATGGTATAAAATTTATGCAAATCCAGTATTATTCTGAGGGAGATTTGACCGTCCTTACTTTGTCTTTGTTTCTTTGACAGCTGTGTGTACAAAAATCCCAATACATATGCTTTTGAGGAGCGTTCGAATTAGCCCCACAAGCCGGTCATTTCCGGTATGAAGCTTGCTCGCCACAACCCTAAAAGGTTGATTTTCGGATTCAGGGATATTCAAGGCAGAGTCAGGTACAAATTTTGTTTCTCAAGCTTGCCTAGATCGGGAGTTATTCCCAAGCTTAGCACAGAATTTATTTCTGACCTTTTTGTGCCGGCATTTTCTCACTGGCGATGACGTAGGCATGTAATACATTGGTGTTTTGGGCAGCCCTACTTCCAGGCCGCTCGCCTCGCCTAAAAAATCGTCACGAAAACGAAACTCACGGAAGAAAGAGCCCTAGAAACGGGCTTTCCAATGGTAGAAAATTTGTGCAAATTCAGTATTATTCTGGGGGAGATTTGACCGTCCTTACTTTGTCTTTGTTTCTTTGACAGCTGTGTGAACATAAAAAACTATTAAAGATGCTTTTGAGGAGCGTTCGAATTAGCCCCACATGCCGGTCATTTCCGGTATGAAGCTTGCTCGCCGCAACCCTAAAAGGTTGATTTTCGGATTCAGGGATATTCAAGGCAGAGTAAGGTAGAAATTTTGTTTCTCTAGCTTGCCTAGATCGGGAGTTATTCCCAAGCTTAGCCCAGAATTTAATTCTGACCTTTTTGTGCCGGCATTTTCTCACTGGCGATGACGTAGGCATGTAATACAGTGGTGTTTTGGGCAGCCCTACTTCCAGGCCGCTCGCCTCGCCTACAAAACCGTCAACTTAACAAAACTCATGGAAGAGAGAGCCCTAGAAACTGGCTTTCCAATGGTATTAAATATGTGCAAATCCAGTATTATTCTGAGGGTAAGTTTTACCGTCCTTACTTTGTCTTTGTTTCTTTGACAGCTGTGTGTACAAAAAACACATAACAGATGCTTTTGAGGAGCGTTCGAATTAGCCCCACATGCCGGTTATTTCCGGTATGAAGCTTGCTCGCTGCAACCCTAAAAGGTTGATTTTCGGATTCAGGGATATTCAAGGCAGAGTAAGGTAGAAATTTTGTTTCTCTAGCTTGCCTAGATCGGGAGTTATTCCCAAGCTTAGCACAGGATTGATTTCTGATTTTTTTGTATCGGCATTTTCTCACTGGCGATGACGTAGGCATGAAAAACATTGGTGTTTTGGGCAGCCCCACTTCCAGGCCGCTCGCATCGCCTAAAAATTCATCACCTAAACGAAACTCACGGAAGAGAGAGCCCTAGAGACGGGCTTTCCAATGGTATCAAATTTGTGCAAATCCAGTATTATTCTGAGGGAGATTTGACCGTCCTTACTTTGTCTTTGTTTCTTTGACGGCTGTGTGTACAAAAATCCCATTAGAGATGCTTTTGAGGAGCGTTCGAATTAGCCCCACATGCCGGTCATTTCCGGTATGAAGCTTGCTCGCCGCAACCCTAAAAGGTTGATTTTCGGATTCAGGGATATTCAAGGCAGAGTCAGGTACAAATTGTGTTTCTCTAGCTTGCCCAGATCGGGAGTTATTCCCAAGCTTAGCACAGGATTGATTTCTGATTTTTTTGTGACGGCATTTTCTCACTGGCGATGACGTAGGCAAGTAATACAGTGGTGTTTTGGGCAGCCCTACTTCCAGGCCGCTCGCCTCGCCTACAAAATCGTCACGTAAACGAAACTCACGGAAGAGAGAGCCCTAGAGACGGGCTTTTCAATGATATAAAATTTGTGCAAATACAGTATTTTTCTGAGCGAGAATTGACCGTCCTTATTTTGTCTTTAGTTTCTTTGACAGCTGTGTGTACAAAAACCCATTACAGATGCTTTTGAGGAGCGTTCGAATTAGCCCCACATGCCGGTCATTTCCGGTATGAAGCTTGCTTGCCACAACCCTAAAGGGTTAATTTTCGGAAGCAGGGATATTCAAGGCAGAGTCAGGTACAAATTTTGTTTCTCTAGCTTGCTTAGATCGGGAGTTATTCTCAAGCTTAGCACAGGATTTATTTCTGATTTTTTTGTGACGGCATTTTCTCACTGGCGATGACGTAGGCATGTAATACAGTGGTGTTTTGGCAGCCCTACTTCCAGGCCGCTCGTCTCGCCTAAAAAATCGTCACGAAAACGAAACTCACGGAATTTTTGAACAAAAATCCCATTAGAGATGCTTTTGAGGAGCGTTCGAATTAGCCCCACATGCCGGTCATTTCCGGTATGAAGCTTGCTCGCCGCAACCCTAAAAGGTTAAATTTTTGAAACAGGGATATTCAAGGCAGAGTCAGGTACAAATTTTGTTTCTCTAGCATGCATAGATCGGGAGTTATTCTCAAGCTTAGCACAAGATTGATTTCTGATTTTTTTGTGCCGGCTTTTTCTCACTGGCGATGACGTAGGCATGAAAAACAGTGGTGTTTTGGGCAACCCCACTTTCAGGCCGCTCGCCTCGCCAAAAAAGTCATCACGTAAACGAAACTCACGGAAGAGAAAGCCCTAGAGACGGGCTTTCCAATGGTATTAAATATGTGCAAATCCAGTATTATTCTGAGAGTAAATTTTACCGTCCTTACTTTGTCTTTGTTTCTTTGACAGCTGTGTGTACAAAAAACCCATTACAGATGCTTTTGAGGAGCGTTCGAATTAGCCCCACATGCCGGTTATTTCCGGTATGAAGCTTGCTCGCCGCAACCCTAAAAGGTTGATTTTCGGATTCAGGGATATTCAAGGCAGAGTAAGGTAGAAATTTTGTTTCTCTAGCTTGCCTAGATCGGGAGTTATTCCCAAGCTTAGCCCAGAATTTAATTCTGACCTTTTTGTGCCGGCATTTTCTCACTGGCGATGACGTAGGCATGTAATACAGTGGTGTTTTGGGCAGCCCTACTTCCAGGCCGCTCGCCTCGCCTACAAAACCGTCAACTTAACAAAACTCATGGAAGAGAGAGCCCTAGAAACTGGCTTTCCAATGGTATTAAATATGTGCAAATCCAGTATTATTCTGAGGGTAAGTTTTACCGTCCTTACTTTGTCTTTGTTTCTTTGACAGCTGTGTGTACAAAAAACACATAACAGATGCTTTTGAGGAGCGTTCGAATTAGCCCCACATGCCGGTTATTTCCGGTATGAAGCTTGCTCGCCGCAACCCTAAAAGGTTGATTTTCGGATTCAGGGATATTCAAGGCAGAGTAAGGTAGAAATTTTGTTTCTCTAGCTTGCCTAGATCGGGAGTTATTCCCAAGCTTAGCACAGGATTGATTTCTGATTTTTTTGTACCGGCATTTTCTCACTGGCGATGACGTAGGCATGAAAAACATTGGTGTTTTGGGCAGCCCCACTTCCAGGCCGCTCGCATCGCCTAAAAATTCATCACCTAAACGAAACTCACGGAAGAGAGAGCCCTAGAGACGGGCTTTCCAATGGTATCAAATTTGTGCAAATCCAGTATTATTCTGAGGGAGATTTGACCGTCCTTACTTTGTCTTTGTTTCTTTGACGGCTGTGTGTACAAAAATCCCATTAGAGATGCTTTTGAGGAGCGTTCGAATTAGCCCCACATGCCGGTCATTTCCGGTATGAAGCTTGCTCGCCGCAACCCTAAAAGGTTGATTTTCGGATTCAGGGATATTCAAGGCAGAGTCAGGTACAAATTGTGTTTCTCTAGCTTGCCCAGATCGGGAGTTATTCCCAAGCTTAGCACAGGATTGATTTCTGATTTTTTTGTGACGGCATTTTCTCACTGGCGATGACGTAGGCAAGTAATACAGTGGTGTTTTGGGCAGCCCTACTTCCAGGCCGCTCGCCTCGCCTACAAAATCGTCACGTAAACGAAACTCACGGAAGAGAGAGCCCTAGAGACGGGCTTTTCAATGATATAAAATTTGTGCAAATACAGTATTTTTCTGAGCGAGAATTGACCGTCCTTATTTTGTCTTTAGTTTCTTTGACAGCTGTGTGTACAAAAACCCATTACAGATGCTTTTGAGGAGCGTTCGAATTAGCCCCACATGCCGGTCATTTCCGGTATGAAGCTTGCTTGCCACAACCCTAAAGGGTTAATTTTCGGAAGCAGGGATATTCAAGGCAGAGTCAGGTACAAATTTTGTTTCTCTAGCTTGCTTAGATCGGGAGTTATTCTCAAGCTTAGCACAGGATTTATTTCTGATTTTTTTGTGACGGCATTTTCTCACTGGCGATGACGTAGGCATGTAATACAGTGGTGTTTTGGCAGCCCTACTTCCAGGCCGCTCGTCTCGCCTAAAAAATCGTCACGAAAACGAAACTCACGGAATTTTTGAACAAAAATCCCATTAGAGATGCTTTTGAGGAGCGTTCGAATTAGCCCCACATGCCGGTCATTTCCGGTATGAAGCTTGCTCGCCGCAACCCTAAAAGGTTAAATTTTTGAAACAGGGATATTCAAGGCAGAGTCAGGTACAAATTTTGTTTCTCTAGCATGCATAGATCGGGAGTTATTCTCAAGCTTAGCACAAGATTGATTTCTGATTTTTTTGTGCCGGCTTTTTCTCACTGGCGATGACGTAGGCATGAAAAACAGTGGTGTTTTGGGCAACCCCACTTTCAGGCCGCTCGCCTCGCCAAAAAAGTCATCACGTAAACGAAACTCACGGAAGAGAAAGCCCTAGAGACGGGCTTTCCAATGGTATTAAATATGTGCAAATCCAGTATTATTCTGAGAGTAAATTTTACCGTCCTTACTTTGTCTTTGTTTCTTTGACAGCTGTGTGTACAAAAAACCCATTACAGATGCTTTTGAGGAGCGTTCGAATTAGCCCCACATGCCGGTTATTTCCGGTATGAAGCTTGCTCGCCGCAACCTTAAAAGGTTGATTTTCGGATTCAGGGATATTCAAGGCAGAGTAAGGTAGAAATTTTGTTACTCTAGCTTGCCTAGATCGGGAGTTATTCCCAAGCTTAGCACAGGATTGATTTCTGATTTTTTTGTACCGGCATTTTCTCACTGGCGATGACGTACGCATGAAAAACATTGGTGTTTTGGGCAGCCCCACTTCCAGGCCGCTCGCATCGCCTAAAAATTCATCACCTAAACGAAACTCACGGAAGAGAGAGCCCTAGAGACGGGCTTTCCAATGGTATCAAATTTGTGCA
Source organism: Pisaster brevispinus (assembly GCA_023634235.1). Lineage (NCBI taxonomy): Eukaryota > Metazoa > Echinodermata > Asteroidea > Forcipulatida > Asteriidae > Pisaster > Pisaster brevispinus. The sequence goes on from JAMKCF010000017.1 coordinate 12,404,708, forward strand.
AATCCAGTATTATTCTGAGGGAGATTTGACCGTCCTTACTTTGTCTTTGTTTCTTTGACGGCTGTGTGTACAAAAATCCCATTAGAGATGCTTTTGAGAAGCGTTCGAATTAGCCCCACATGCCGGTCATTTCCGGTATGAAGCTTGCTCGCCGCAACCCTAAAAGGTTGATTTTCGGATTCAGGGATATTCAAGGCAGAGTCAGGTACAAATTGTGTTTCTCTAGCTTGCCCAGATCGGGAGTTATTCCCAAGCTTAGCACAGGATTGATTTCTGATTTTTTTGTGACGGCATTTTCTCACTGGCGATGACGTAGGCAAGTAATACAGTGGTGTTTTGGGCAGCCCTACTTCCAGGCCGCTCGCCTCGCCTACAAAATCGTCACGTAAACGAAACTCACGGAAGAGAGAGCCCTAGAGACGGGCTTTTCAATGATATAAAATTTGTGCAAATACAGTATTTTTCTGAGCGAGAATTGACCGTCCTTTTTTTGTCTTTAGTTTCTTTGACAGCTGTGTGTACAAAAACCCATTACAGATGCTTTTGAGGAGCGTTCGAATTAGCCCCACATGCCGGTCATTTCCGGTATGAAGCTTGCTCGCCACAACCCTAAAGGGTTAATTTTCGGATGCAGGGATATTCAAGGCAGAGTCAGGTACAAATTTTGTTTCTCTAGCTTGCTTAGATCGGGAGTTATTCTCAAGCTTAGCACAGGATTTATTTCTGATTTTTTTGTGACGGCATTTTCTCACTGGCGATGACGTAGGCATGTAATACAGTGGTGTTTTGGCAGCCCTACTTCCAGGCCGCTCGTCTCGCCTAAAAAATCGTCACGAAAACAAAACTCACGGAATTTTTGTACAAAAATTCCATTAGAGATGCTTTTGAGGAGCGTTCGAATTAGCCCCACATGCCGGTCATTTCCGGTATGAAGCTTGCTCGCCGCAACCCTAAAAGGTTAAATTTTTGAAACAGGGATATTCAAGGCAGAGTCAGGTACAAATTTTGTTTCTCTAGCATGCATAGATCGGGAGTTATTCTCAAGCTTAGCACAAGATTGATTTCTGATTTTTTTGTGCCGGCTTTTTCTCACTGGCGATGACGTAGGCATGAAAAACAGTGGTGTTTTGGGCAACCCCACTTTCAGGCCGCTCGCCTCGCCTAAAAAGTCATCACGTAAACGAAACTCACGGAAGAGAGAGCCCTAGAGACGGGCATTCCAATGGTATCAAATTTGTGCAAATCCAGTATTATTCTGAGGGTGATTTGACCGTCCTTACTACTGTCTTTGTTTCTTTGACAGCTCTGTGTACAAAAATCGCGTTAGAGATGTTTTCGAGGAGCGTTCGTTTTTAATAGCCCCACATGTCGGTCATTTCCGGTATGAACCTTGCTCGATGCAACTCTAAAAGGTTGATTTTCGGATGCAGGTATATTCAAGGCAGAGTCAGGTACAAATTGTGTCTCTCTAGCATGCTTAGATCGGGAGTTATTCCCAAGCTTAGCACAGAATTGATTTCTGACCTTTTTGTGCCGGCATTTTCTCACTGGCGATGACGTAGCCATGTAATACAGTGGTGTTTGGGGCAGCCATACTCCCAGGCCGCTCGCCTCGCCTACAAAATCGTCCTCTAAACGAAACTCACGGAAGAGAGAGCCCAGGAGACGGGCATTGCAATGGTGTAAAACATTTCGAATTCTAGTATTATTCTGAGGGTGATTTGACCGTCCTTACTTTGTCTTTGTTTTTTTTTACAGCTTTGTGTACAAAAATCCCTTTAGATATGCTTTTGAGGAGCATTCGAATTAGCCCCACATGTCGGTCATTTCCGGTATGAACTTTGCTCGATGCAATTCTAAAAGGTTGATTTTCGGATGCAGGTATATTTAAGGCAGAGTCAGGTACAAATTGTGTCTCTCTAGCATGCCTAGATCGGGAGTTATTCCCAAGCTTAGCACAGAATTGATTTCGGAACTTTTTGTGCCGGCATTTTCTCACTGTCGATAACGTAGGCATGTAATACAATGGTGTTTTGGGCAGCCCTACTTCCAAGCCACTCGCCTCGCGTACAAAATTGTCACCTAAACGAAACTCACGCAAGAGAGAGCCCTAATAACGGGCTTTCCAATGGTGTAAAACTTTTCTAAATCCAGTATTATTCTGAGGGTGATTTAACCGTCCATACTTTGTTTTTGTTTCTTTGACAGCTCTGTGAACAAAAATCCCTTTAGAGATGCTTTTGAGGAGCGTTCGTATTAGCCCCACATGCTGGTCATTTTCAGTATGAAGCTTGTTCGCCGCAACTTTAAAAGGTTGATTTTCGGATGCAGGGATATTCAAGGCAGAGTCAGGTACAAATTTTGTCTCTCTAGCATGCCTAGATTGGGAGTTATTCCCAAGCTTAGCACAGAATTGATTTCTGAACTTTTTGTTCCGGCATTTTCTCACTGGCGATGACGTAGTCATGTAATACAGTTGTGTTTTGGGCAGCCATACTCCCAGGCCGCTCACCTCGCTTCTAATATCGTCCCCTAAACGAAACTCACGGAAGAAAAAGCCCTAGAGACGTGCTTTCCAATGGTGTAAAACATTTGGAAATCCAGTATTATTCTGAGGGTGATTTGACCGTCCTTACTTTGTCTTTGTTTCTTTGACAGCTGCGTGTACAAAAACCCCGTTAGAGATGCTTTTGAGGAGCGTTCGAATTAGCCCCACATGCTGGTCTTTTCCGGTATGAAGCTTGTTTGCCGTAACCCTAAAAGGTTGATTTTATTATGCAGGGATATCCAAGGCAGAGTCAGGTACCAATTTTGTCTCTCTAGCATGCCTAGATCGGGAGTTATTCCCAAACTTAGCACATAATTTATTTCTGACCTTTTTGTGCTGGCATTTTCTCACTGGCGATGACGTAGGCATGTAATACAGTGGTGTTTTGGGCAGCCCTACTTCCAGACCACTCGCCTCGCGTACAAAATTGTCACCTAGACGAAACTCACGGAAAAGAGAGCCCTTGAGACGGGCTTTTCAATGGTGTAAAACTTCTGTAAGTCCAGTATTATTCTGAGGGTGATTTGACCGTCCTTACTTTGTCTTCGATTCTTAGACAGCTCTGTGTACAAAAATCCCGTTAGAGATGCTTTTGAGGAGCGTTCGTATTAGCCCCACATGCCGGTCATTTCCGGTATGAAGGTTGCTCGCCGCAACTCTAAAAGGTTGATTTTCGGATGCAGGGATATTCAAGGCAGAGTCAGGTACACATTTTGTCTCTCTAGCATGCCTAGATCGGGAGTTATTCCCAAGCTTATCACAGAGCTTATATCTAACCTTTTTGTGCCGGCATTTTCTCACTGGCGATGACGTAGGCATGTAATACAGTGGTGTTTTGGGCAGCCATACTCCCACGCCGCTCGCCTCGCATACAAAATCGTCTCCTAAACGAAACTCACGGAAGAGAGAGCCCTAGAGACGGGCTTTCCATTGCTGTAAAACATTTGGAAATCCAGTATTATTCTGAGGGTGATTTGACCGTCCTTACTTTGTCTTTGTTTCTTTGACAGCTGTGTGTACAAAAATCCCGTTAGAGATGCTTTAGAGGAGCGTTTTAATTAGCCCCACATGCTGGTCATTTCCAGTATGAAGCTTGTTCGCCGCAACTTTAAAAGATTATTTTTCGGATGCAGGGATATTCAAAGCAGAGTCAGGTACCAATTTTGTCTCTCTAGCATGCCTTGATCGGGAGTTATTCCCAAGCTTAGCACAAAATTTATTTCTGACCTTTTTGTGCCGGCATTTTCTCACTGGCGATGACGTAGTCATGTAATACAGTTGTGTTTTGGGCAGCCATACACCCAGGCCGCTCGCCTCGCTTCCAAAATCGTCTCCTAAACGAAACTCACGGAAGAAAAAGCACTAGAGACGTGCTTTCCAATGGTGTAAAAAATTTGGAAATCCAGTATTATTCTGAGGGTGATTTGACCGTCCTTACTTTGTCTCTGTTTCTTTGAAAGCTTTGTGTACAAAAACCCCGTTAGAGATGCTTCTGAGGAGCGTTCGAATTAGCCCCACATGCTGGTCATTTGCGGTATGAAGCTTGTTCGCCGCAACTCTTAAAGGTTGATTTTCGGATGCAGGGATATTCAAGGCAGAGTCAGGTACACATTTTGTCTCTCTAGCATGCCTAGATCGGGAGTTATTCCCAAGCTTATCACAGAGCTTATATCTAACCTTTTTGTGCCGGCATTTTCTCACTGGGGATGACGTAGGCATGTAATACAGCGGTGTTTGGAGCAGCCATACTCCCAGGCCGCTCGCCTCGCCTACAAAATCGTCACCTTAACGAAACTCACGCAAGAGAGAGCTATAGAGACTGGCTTTCCAATGGCGTAAATATTTTGTAAATCCAGTATTATTCTGAGGGTGATTTGACCGTCCTTACTTTGTCTTTGTTTCTTTGACAGCTGTGTGTACAAAAATCCCGTTAGAGATGCTTTTGAGAAGCGTTCGTATTAGCCCCACATGTCGGTCATTTCCGGTATGAAGCTTGTTCGCCGCAACTCTAAAAGGTTAATTTTCGGATGCAAGGATATTCAAGGCAGAGTCGGGTACAAATTTTGTCTCTATAGCATGCCTAGATCGGGAGTTATTCCCAAGCTTAGCACAGAATTTATTTCTGACCTTTTTGTGCCGGCATTTTCTCACTGGCAATAACGTAGGCATGTAATACAATAGTGTTTTGGGTAGCGCTACTTCCAGGGCATTCGTCTCACGTACAAAATTGTCACCTAAACGAAACTCACGCAAGAGAGAGCCATAGAGACGGGCTTTCCAATGGTGTAAAACATTTGGAAATCCAGTATTATTCTGAGGGTGATTTGACCGTCCTTACTTTGTCATTGTTTCTTTGACAGCTCTGTGTACAAAAATCCCGTTAGAGATGCTTTTGAGGAGCGTTCGTATAAGCCCCACATGCCGGTCATTTCCGGTATGAAGCTTGCTCGCTGCAACTCTAAAAGGATGATTTTTGGATGCAGGGATATTAAAAGTAAATAGAGTCAGGTACCAATTTTGTCTCTCTAGCATGCCTAGATCGGGAGTTATTCCCAAGCTTAGCACATTATTTATTTTTGACCTTTTTGTGCCGGCATTTTCTCACTGGCGGTGACGTAGGCATGTAATACAGTGGTGTTTTGGGCAGCCCTACTTCCAGGCCGCTCGCCTCGCCTACAAAAACGTCACCTTAACGAAACTCACGGAAGAGAGAGCCCTAGAAACGGGCTTTCCAATGGTGTAAAACATTTGTAAATCCAGTATTATTCTGAGGGTGATTTGACCGTTCTTACTTTGTCTTTGTTTCTTTGACAGCTGTGTGTACAAAAATACCGTTAGACATGCTTTTGAGAAGCGTTCGAATTAGCCCCACATGCTGGTCATTTCCAGTATGAAGCTTGTTCGCCGCAACTTTAAAAGATTAAGTTTCGGATGCAGGGATATTCAAGGCAGAGTCAGGTACCAATTTTGTCTCTCTAGCATGCCTAGATCGGGAGTTATTCCCAAGCTTAGCACATAATTTATTTCTAACCTTTTTGTGCCGGCACTTTCTCACTGGCGATGACGTAGGCAAGTAATACAGCGGTGTTTTGGGCAGCCATACTCACAGGCCGTTCGCCTCGCCTACAAAATCGTCCCCCAAACGAAACTCATGGAAGAGAGAGCTCTAGAGACGGGCTTTCCAATGGTGTAAAACATTTGGAAATCCAGTATTATTCTGAGGGTGATTTGACCGTCCTTACTTTGTATTTGTTTCTTTGACTGCTTTGTGTACAAAAATCTCGTTAGAGATGCTTTTGAGGAGCGTTCAAATTAGCCCCACATGCTGGTCATTTCCGGTATGAAGCTTGTTCCCCGCAACTCTAAAAGGTTGATTTTCAGATGCAGGGATATTCAAGGCAGAGTCAGGTACAAATTTTGTCTCTATAGCATGCCTAGATCGGGAGTTATTCCCAAGCTTAGCACAGAATTTATTTCTGACCTTTTTGTGCCGGCATTTTCTCACTGGCAATAACGTAGGCATGTAATACAATAGTGTTTTGGGTAGCCCTACTTCCAGGGCATTCGTCTCACGTACAAAATTGTCATCTAAACGAAACTCACGCAAGAGAGAGCCATAGAGACGGGCTTTCCAATGGTGTAAAACATTTGGAAATCCAGTATTATTCTGAGGGTGATTTGACCGTCCTTACTTTGTCATTGTTTCTTTGACAGCTCTGTGTACAAAAATCCCGTTAGAGATGCTTTTGAGGAGCGTTCGTATAAGCCCCACATGCCGGTCATTTCCGGTATGAAGCTTGCTCGCTGCAACTCTAAAAGGATGATTTTTGGATGCAGGGATATTAAAGGTAAATAGAGTCAGGTACCAATTTTGTCTCTCTAGCATGCCTAGATCGGGAGTTATTCCCAAGCTTAGCACATAATTTATTTCTAACCTTTTTGTGCCGGCACTTTCTCACTGGCGATGACGTAGGCAAGTAATACAGCGGTGTTTTGGGCAGCCGTACTTCCAGGCCGCTCGCCTCGCCTACAAAATCGTCACCTAAACGAAACTCACAAAAGAGAGAGCCCTTGAAACGGGCTTTCCAATGGTGTAAAACTTGTGCAAATCCAGTATTATTCTGAGGGTGATTTGACCGTCCCTACTACTGTCTTTGTTTCTTTGACAGGTCTGTGTACAAAAATCCCGTTAGAGATGCTTTTGAGGAGCGTTCGAATTAGCCCCACATGCCGGTCGTTTCCGGTATGAAGCTTGCTCGCCGCAACCCTAAAATGTTGATTTTCGGATGCAGGGATATTCAAGGCACAGTCAGGTACAAATTTTGTCTCTCTAGCATGCCTAGATCGGGAGTTATTCCCAAGCTTAGCACAAAATTTATTTCTGACCTTTTTGTGCCGGCATTTTCTCACTGGCGATGACGTAGGCATGTAATACAGTGGTGTTTGGGCAGCCTTACTCCCAGGCCGCTCGCCTCGCCTACAAAATCGTCACCTAAACGAAACTCACCCAAGAGAGAGCCCTAGAGACGGGCTTTCCAATGGCGTAAAACTTGTGCAAATCCAGTATTATTCTGAGGTTGATTTGACCATCCTTGCTTTGTCTTTGTTTCTTTGACAGCTCTGTGTACAAAAATCCCGTTAGGGATGTTTTTTAGGAGCGTTTGAAGTAGGGTCACCTGCTGGTCATTTCCGGTATGAAGCTTGCCCGCCGCGACCCTAAAAGTTCAATTTTCGGATGCAGGGATATTCAAGGCAGAGTCAGGTACAAATTTTGTCTCTCTAGCATGCCTAAATCGGGAGTTATTCTCAAGTTTAGCACAGAATTTATTTCTGACCTTTTTGTGCCGGTATTTTCTCACTGGCGATGACGTAGGCATGTAATACAGTGGTGTTTTTGGGCAGCCGTACTTCCAGGCCGCTCGCCTCGCCTACAAAATCGTCACCTTAACGAAACTCACAAAAGAGAGAGCCCTAGAGACTGGCTTTCCAATGGCGTAAATATTTTGTAAATCCAGTGTTTTTCTGAGGGTGATTTGACCGTCTTTACTACTGTCTTTGTTTCTTTGACAGGTCTGTGTACAAAAATCCCACTAGAGATGCTTTTGAGGAGCGTTCGAATTAGCCCCACATGCCGGTCATTTTCGGTATGAAAATTGCTCGCTGCAACCCGAAAAGGTTCATTTTCGGATGCAGGGATATTCAAGGCAGAGTCAGGTACACATTTTGTCTCTCTAGCATGCCTAGATAAAGAGTAATTCCCAAGCTTAGCACAGAATTTATTTCTGACCTTTTTGTGCCGGCATTTTCTCACAGGTGATGAAGTAGTGGTGTTTTGGGCAGCCCTACTTCCTGGCCGATCGCCTCGCCTACAAAATCGTCACCTAAACGAAACTCACGGAAGAGAGAGCCCTAGAGACGGGCTTTTCAATGGTGAAAAACTTGTAGAAATCCAGTATTATTCTGAGGCTGATTTTACCGTCCTTACTTTGTCTTTGTTTCTTGACAGCTCTGTGTACAAAAATCCCGTTAGAGATGTTTTTTAGGAGCGTTTGAAGTAAGGTCACCTGCTGGTCATTTCCGGTATGAAGCTTGCCCGCCGCGACCCTAAAAGTTCAATTTTCGGATGCAGGGATGTTCAAGGCAGAGTCAGGTACAAATTTTGTCTCTCTAGCATGCCTAGATCGGGAGTTATTCCCAAACTTAGCACCGAACTTATAACTGACCTTTTTGTGCCGGCATTTTCTCACAGGCGATGACGTAGGCATGTGTTAAAAACATGACGCAGATTTTGTTTAAATATTGTTTAGGCCGAAAATTTTTGGATGCAGGAATACCTAATGCATAAACAGGTACAAATGTCGTGTGTCTAGCATGCATAGTTCAGGAGTTATCGTCAAACTTAGCGCAGATTTTGTTTAAAAAAAAAGTTTAGGCCGAAACTTTGCTAGTGTTGATACACAGCCCCAATTAATTTTTTGTTGTTGTTGTTCTTCTTCTTCTTCTTCTTTTCTCTCTTTACACAAAACAATGTGTTTGAATTACTCTCACTACATGATATTTTTATTTCAAATAAGTAAAATTGGGTAATAATTCCGCTGTAAAGGGAACGGAAACCTGGCTAGAATGACCCTAAGGGGAAATGTGCTCCACCCCCTCCCCCTCTCCACCAGCACCCTTAGATTTTCGCCGCCTTTGTGACATCTAGCAATAGAGGGCGCCCACTCATTATGTGTTTTTGCTTTGAGATTCAACTCCGCAACTCCGAAGAAGAGGACTGGTGTTGACCTTGTTTTTCCTTTTAATGCATGCTTCGACCGGGGATGTCATTATTAGCAAAAGCGATACGAATGCTGACTGGGCAAGAAGTGCACGAGGCATGGTTGCTTGAATCTCGATGTAAGTATTCAAAAATGGTTTGGTTGTCTCTTCCGTTACAATACTCGCCAACAGTGCAGCACAGTCAGACAGTACATACTCCTAGAACTATTCGGTTCGTTCCGCTATCGTCGGGGAGACGATAGCGGAACGAACCGAATAGTTCTAGGAGTACACAGTACACTATCAATCATGGCCAGTTTTTTTGGTCTGCTCTGACACTAGTAGTAGTCTGTACTGTACTGACTGAGTTGACAATTGACATGCTCCGTCCCAAATTGAAAATTGTCCTAACTATAGTTGGGACTGGTCCCAGCTTCGCTACCATGGGCAGCGCACTGTATCGATGTTGGGCGCGATCGGTCAAGTTGCGCGATCGACCGATCGCGCTGCGCTATTGAAAGATCTATTGTTCGCGCAGCAATCGGTCGATCGCGCAACAATCGGTCGATCGCGCAACGAACATCTTTGCGCGATCGAGTAATCGCGCAACAAGTATTTTTTGCGCGATCGATCGATCGTGCAGGAATGGTTTTGCGCAATTGGCCAATCGTGCAGGAATGGTTTTGCGCGATCGACCTATCGTGCAGAGTGGTTTTGCGCGATCGACCGATCGTGCAACAGTGGTTTTGCGCGATCGGTCGATCGTGCGAGACGAAACAGTGTGAAAGGCAATTCTGTCTGGCGGGGATTTTGTCCTCTAATACGGCGAATTTTGCACGAATTCCATCTGTTTTGAATAAACTTCCTTCAGCAAACCAGGGTCTTGGCTCTGTACATGTACGTACGTACTCATGTCAAAACTGATGATGGAGCTAGAGCCGGTCGCTTCCCAGGACGAGGTTTGGAATGATTTCTCATAGTGGACTGCTAATTCAGCGTAAATAGTGTTTTTAGAGGGTTCTGAAAGGGGCCTCTTGCTCATATGCCGGGTGATGCTTTCAGTCTCAAAGTAGGGCTACACATTTAGTTTTACCTTCTCTTGGAAAACCACAATTCTAATTAATCTCAAATGTTCTCAAGGAAAAGTGGTCTTTAATACTTTATTATGAGATACTTACTATTTTTATGTTTTTAGTTTATTCATGGGGGTGCTCTGTCGATCGTGTTTACTGCAATCCCAACTATAGTTTGGACGCCCCAACTTAAACACTCAAGTTGGGACCAGTCCCAACTATAGTTGGGACAATTGTCAAGTTGGGATGGAACAGACTCACCGACCTCCATCATTCCATCATTCCTTTCTGAAACGTTGAAAACTTGTTACTTTTTACTCTAAGTTTCTTCCAAGCTACACTGTGAATCTGGAATGCAACTTTACAACTCTTATATTGTCCCGCATTAAATTCTGTATTGTATGCGGCATGCGACCACAAAATGATGGTGAAGAATGAAATAATGCCGTACTTTATATCCTCGTGTAACCAGTTTTCAAGGCGCCATCTTTACAAAATGACTTGACGTCAATTACACAATACAAATACAATGACTTTTTGACCGCTGACATGAACTATGTGACTGTAAACATTGAACTGAAACGGCAGCAATACCTATGTAGTCTTTTTCGGGTTGTTGCATCATGCTGTTTTTGTGTGTTTTCATGTTGCCAGGGCGACTTTGTGTGGGATGAGTAGCCTACTGCCTTGACACAAGACTACCAATTAGAAATGAATAGCAAAGTGATACAGTTTGTCATCGCAAATGGGCATCACTAGGCCTGAACATCATGGATTGGCGTCTTAGGTTCAAATTAGTTCTGAATAATAAATCCCGTCCCTGAACATGGAAACATTTTTGAAATCCCAGGGCTTAGTGGCTTCTAAAATTCTGGGATTTTTTGTTTTCAGGTTTCCCAAGTGATGAAGCAGCTTCTAAAGAAACACTAGAATTTAGACAAAGAGAAGCCCCTGAGCTGTGTTGGGGTTATTTTAAAGATGGTCGCTTAATTGGGGTAAGTCTAAAACATCACCCGATTCCACTAGCCACAGCTGAATAGTGAGACTTGAGGTGCCAGAAATGCTGTTATGTGGTAGACATAGACCAGGCACGTGTTTTATAATAATAATAATAATAATAATGGCTTCTTATATAGCACTCTATCTGTCACTCAGTGACGCTCAAGGCGCTTCAACATAAATTTCCTGCAAGGTATGTGGGGCTTCATTTGAAGTATGAGACCTACTCCTTTACATAGCACCATGTAATGGTTTACAAGGTGCTGTGGCGCAATATGCAGCCAATCGAACCAGGAACACCGGGGCAAACCCCTTCTCTTTACGACAAGTGCACTGGGTTCTTTTACGTGCATTACACAACACACGGGGCCAACGGCTTTACGTCCCATCCGAAGGACGAAGCAATAATGGTTAAGTGTTAAGCTTAAGGACACAAGTGTCCCGACCGGGACTCGAACCTACACCCTGCTGATTCGGAAACACCAGAGCTTGAGTCCGGTGCTCTTATCCGCTCGGCCACGACACGCCATGTTGCTTGACCATTGTGCCATGTTGCTTGACCATTGTTGACAAATTGATGTTGCATGTCACCCACACACTTAGGGAGCGTCTCAAAAGTAGGGCACGGTCTAGGTATAAAAGAATGTTCCCACTGCAGGGGTACACCACCAGAACGCTTTGGACCACCAGAACGCTTTGGACCACCAGAACGCTTTGGACCACCAGAACGCTTTGGACCACCAGAACGCTTTGGACCACCAGAACGCTTTGGACCACCAGAACGCTTTGGACCACCAGAACGCTTTGGACCACCAGAACGCTTTGGACCACCAGAACGCTTTGGACCACCAGAACGCTTTGGACCACCAGAACGCTTTGGACCACCAGAACGCTTTGGACCACCAGAACGCTTTGGACCACCAGAACGCTTTGGACCACCAGAACGCTTTGGACCACCAGAACGCTTTGGACCACCAGAACGCTTTGGACCACCAGAACGCTTTGGACCACCAGAACGCTTTGGACCACCAGAACGCTTTGGACCACCAGAACGCTTTGGACCACCAGAACGCTTTGGACCACCAGAACGCTTAGGACCACCAGAACGCTTTGGACCACCAGAACGCTTTGGACCACCAGAACGCTTTGGACCACCAGAACGCTTTGGACCACCAGAACGCTTTGGACCACCAGAACGCTTTGGACCACCAGAACGCTTTGGACCACCAGAACGCTTTGGACCACCAGAACGCTTTGGACCACCAGAACGCTTTGGACCACCAGAACGCTTTGGACCACCAGAACGCTTTGGACCACCAGAACGCTTTGGACCACCAGAACGCTTTGGACCACCAGAACGCTTTGGACCACCAGAACGCTTTGGACCACCAGAACGCTTTGGACCACCAGAACGCTTTGGACCACCAGAACGCTTTGGACCACCAGAACGCTTTGGACCACCAGAACGCTTTGGACCACCAGAACGCTTTGGACCACCAGAACGCTTTTGGACCACCAGAACGCTCTGCTTAACCACATCATTGTTACAAAGTACAGGAGCAATCGTACACCAGTGAATACAGGCAACAGTATTTTAAACGTTCCAATGAAACCAACTGGCGATCCAACGATGGTCTATGAACACATGCCTTGAATTTACTTAATCTGACCCAATTTGAACATTCCCACCAATCCGATTTGGTTGGTAAGTCATTGCATCAATCAACGTGAGCGTATCTTCTCCACTCCCCAAAGTTTTGCTAGTTTTACATTATATGTTTAGTGTGTGAATTTGCCCTAATAACGTTCAAAAGCATTTCTTATGACAGGAACTTTTATTTCTAAGAAGACCTTAGTCTCTGATGACAGTATGTAAAAACCAAGTCCAATTATTAGGCCTAAACTTTTCCCGCAAAAATCATCAAAGAAAAACTAGCATAATGAGCTTCTGGTAATCAGTGGAGCCAGTTTGCATGAAGTGGTCTTGGCTGGCTTACAGTGGAATTATGTCACACTTAAGAATAGGACAGACCTTTCTTTCGCAATGTCATAGCCGCAAGTATTGTCAACCTTTGTTGGCGAAAGTACAGGAGGTCTTCACTGCAAACAAATACAATTAGGCCTATCATTTAATGCAAATGTTATAAAATTACCTTTATCACTGATTAATCAGGTGTGCTACCCAATACATTTTTTTTAAATGTTCTCAAATCAAAACTATGCGGGTGGTGGTGATTAGTCAGACATTAGGAGTTTGGACTGGACTAGTGGACTGTGTGGAAGCATTCATGAAATGACATCGTATTGTAGCTGGCATAGTTTATCTATCATTCAAAGCTAAGTTGATAATAATAAAACAGTACGTTCAGTGGTTTTAATAGTAAGATTTATTTTTTACCCCCTGCAGTTGATCTGTTGCACAAAGGTATTAGGTGATAAGTTAACACACGAGTCTTTGTGCACACACATACCAGAGGGCACAACGGTCTGTGTGCATTCGGTGGCTGTGGATCAAAAATATCGAAGACAGGTAAAACTAAAATCTAGATATTGAATTCAATGGATTTTAGATTAAAAAGTTGGTTTTTGAGATTACATGAAAGTTGTTATTCAACCCTAGCAGTCTCCTGTGTACGTGTAGTGCCATGCATTTTAAGCTGTAACTAACTAGGAGGCGATTCATTGAGGTTGAGGAAGATGCTCTCCGCAGGGAAAATATTAGTCGTTACGGTTAAGGGTAAAGCAGCCTGAAAAAGGTCTGACTTGTGAGCCACAGACTCCCACCTTGGCAAATGGCTAGGGTGGTTGGATCGAATTGGCTTTCTCGTTCCCGCTCTTTTCTCTTCTGTTGCTTAGCGGCTGCCTGAGCTAAATGATTACTCTCAAAGCTGTCAGTGCCTCTATGCAGCAGTTGCCTCCATATCCAACAGACCCCTGCCTGGTCCTCCCAGGATGCAGTGTTAATGCCACACTTAATACTTCCTATCAGTAATGAAGAAACAATAACTGCAGTCAAGGCCTACAAAAGTTCAAAGCTGACTTTTCAAACTTTATTTTGGTCACAACTTGAAATTTCACAAAGGTCATTTTAACAAAGGTCATATTGTGTGTTGTAATCACTATTTCAAAAATTTTGAATGGGCTAATTTGATTAGTCCAGGTAACCACTGTTGTTGGGGTTAGTGCAGAGCCGTCAACTCTCACTGATTCTGCAGAATGTTCCCTGAAAGTACACCACTCTTTCCATGTTCTGATGAACAAATTTGAACATCTAGCTGATTATGGAAACTTTTTCCTATTATGTTGATTGGGCTCCCTACAGTTCTAAATATCTTCCTGATTGTTGCACAAAAAATCTCCCCAAAATAAAAACCTAAAAAAATTGAAGCTTTAAACCTATCGTGACCAAAGCAAAAAGAATTTAAGAATTTAATCTCTACTAACAAAATCCACAATTTCTCTTCACCTCTTCGTTATTTCAACCTTAGGGTATAGCTACAGCTCTACTGAAGCATTTACTCCAGCATATTCAAGAGAATATAGACATGGTGACCAAAGTCTGTCTTTTATGCCATGATGAACTCAAATTAATCTATGAAAAAGTTGGATTCCAGTGCCGAGGTCTTTCTGAAGTTGTTCATGGTATGTCACAATTGTTATTCTTGACCTTTGAATCATTTTATTGCTGTTAAAGGTAGGGTCATAGATTGGTTTTTGCTAATTTTATGCTGATTTATAGGCAAAATTATAAACAAATACAATAAAAGTCACATGTGAAAGTTTCACCTGAATACAGTGTCTACTTATGAGAAAGAAGCAAATAACTGTTGCGGTATTTTCACAAGAATCCATCCACCTTCAGTGAGGTGACAGCGGGTCCCAACCACGTCTCTGGTCGCAGCATTTGCGAACCAATACCAACCCTCAGAAATCTTTGAATTGAAATTCATGCATGAATCGTTTCTCAGATTCAAATGTTTTGGCTGGAAAATTGTCCAAACCATATGACTTTGTGTATTAACCTATGATCAAGCTTCATGTAACTGTTATAGCGCCACCATTTGTTAAGACTTGACCAATGTCGCATGTACTGAGTTGATTAATAAAAGTAGCCATTTTGAAGTAAGCTTTTATGGTCAATAATGGCCCTACTTTTAACAAGGAAACATTGGCCTTACAATTCGACCCTGATTTTGACATTTGAATCTTATCAGTCAGAACTTGTTCAACAGGCTTCTCCTAGGGTCGAAATGTCAATTCAATTCATTTTTAAATATCCCAATGATGGATTGATTTGACGTTTCGATCCATGCAGAGTCTTTTCTCAAAGGTATTTGAAAAAGACTCTGATAAGGTCAAATATAATTACGAATCGTGAATTACAAAAATTTCAGATAACTAAAGGCCAGGGGGAAGAACATAATTCTAATCCTCTAGTTTTCAGTAAAGGCCCAGAAAATAAATAAAAATAAATAAAATAAATAAAAAATAAATAATGAAATTTGAATATTGAATACTTGTGAAATTGTGGTTAGCGTGTGCCCTGTGTGGTCTAGAGGAACCTCAAGTCCTTGCCTGAGTCAACAGGGTGAGGGTTCGGATCCAGTGCATGACACTTGTGGGGGAAGACACCCCACCTAAAATTGTTCATTGTCATTGTTTGGGAATGAATTCTTTAGGGTAGAGACTGTTGACGTGAAGAGTTAGCAACCTGTGCACCCTTTAGGAGGAGTTGAGATGGTGTCAGGAATGCTTGATTAGGTCTTAATGAACAGGGGTGGTAATGGTGCAGAGCGGGCTCTGATTAAATGTTTAATGTGCTTAGTAAATGCCAATTATTTTCTCTGGAAGATTTGTACAAGGACCATTTTGTTTTTAAGTGGTAAAATGCTCAAAATCACCAGGGGTCAATTTTGTAGTGCTTACAGTAAGCAAATTTTCATGCTAACTATAGCAGACAAATTTGATTAAGCGTATTTCACAGGTTAGCAGGAAAATTAGGCGGCCAGCTTGCGCGTTCACCATGAATTTGCATAGTTCTGTCATTCCTTTTCATACAGTAAGCACTGGAAGGTTAGCATGCTTTTCCGAGTGCTTATGGATAGTAGCGCTATGAAATGGAAACTCACGCAGTAAGCACAAAATCAGCCATTAAGCAGCTCTTTGAAATTGAGCCCAGGCAATATGGGCCTCTAGTCCACAACTTGTCATTGTATAAACTTGACCTAAGCTGTCTGTTTGCTTTTTGTCCCTGCACAGGTCCTAGGCCGTGGCTTGATATGGAATATTCCATTTCACGTTAAGGGGACAGCATTTCAGTGAGAATTACAACAGCATATAATTCTTCTAGAGTATAGATGCAAATAAGACGGACTTCCTTGGAGCCAGTTGCCAAGATATTTTTTTGAAACATTTGTCAAAGCACATTGATATTTGACAGTAATCATCATTGGTCAGGAAATGTCCTCGAGTGCAGCTTTAATGCGGATGATGAAGCCAGAAGAGGTCCATGAATCGTGCTTGTTTGAAGTGCAAGGTAAGAATATGGATAAGCCAGTAATAAAGCTCATCATTGGATATTCTCTACAGTCCCAGATCCTTCTACTATATCCAATTTTCAAAATGAAGGATTCAGGCTGGAGCCGGTAGGACCAAATAACAAGTGACTATCACAGGGTCAGGCATATACCAATGTTATCTAAATCCAAACAATTTGTTGTGGAGTGATCGTGGAGATTGGTGGATTGAGGCCTCATGCTTGCAAAAATGCTTACTCTGTAAGGGTTATCAATGTTAAGTCTAGTAATCAATAAACTCATACTGCAGCGACCTGTGAGGGTAGAGATTGCTGATATAAGTATTATTATATCTTTCTGATACTGAAAACCAAGAAACCCTGAAAAGTGACTTGCACTGTAACCCGTAAACCTGAAGATACCCGTGAAGAGAAGATGATGAGGAAATGTCAGTTTTAGAAAACCCCAACTGGGGGAAAACCACCGCAATCACAGGTTGGGACTGAAAACCCAATTCGCATGCAAGGCTCTGGTCTGAAGTGGGATTCGAACCTGTGTCCGCGGAGATGAAAGGCAGGGATAGAAAGCATTATACATGTAGCATCCGTTGCGCATTGTCTGCTGGTGATGCATACCTCCTTAGGAGTTGAGATGGTTTCATGAATGGTAAAGGCCCGGTGATTGGGGTGTTAAAAGTGTATGGTACTTTATAATACTTGGTTTAAGAACACGGCCTAATACATGCCTCATCTTAACAATTTTAAGTTATGAATATCATCCAGAAAAATCAAATATCTATTACCTGTGGTCAGTGTTGAATGTAACAGGAGATTGAATTTTTTGAAATTTTGCAGTCATTTTTTTCGTAACTTTATATTTGCAGGTTTCGCTGCTGGTGGAGCACTCCCAAAAGAAGCAGTAGAACTGTGGCACAGAGAGGCCCCAGAGCTCTGCATTGGCTACTACGAGGATGACCGCTTAGTTGCTGTAAGTCTAGATTTAAGAACTGACTTAATTCAAGCGTGACACCCATGTGATTGAAATTTATTTTGGGAGAACCGTTGGTTCTGACTAGAACTGGGGTCGTGGGATAATAGATACTTGATGTTTCAAACAGTGCGCTCAGCTCGTCTTCAGTTCTAGGAGTGCCTGGATTATTCTGTGCCCTATTTTATCGAGCTGCTTAAGCAGAAAAAATTACTTCAACAGCTTTCTGCTTTGCAGAAATGAGAAGGATACCAACCACAAATTGTACATGTGATGTGATTGTTTGGCTGGTAACCTTACTCTGGCATAATTTTGATGTGCTGAGATACTTTTTGTGCTTATGCAGCTCTATGAAATTGAGTTCTGTTAATAAAGGTGAATAATGCCACTGTAAAGCCACGTACACTTCACACACAATGTCTCCACTGATTACCAAAAGCGCTAGTTTTTCTTTGATGAGCTCTGCAGGGAATGTTTAATAATAGCCAATATGTCCATATGGGCATGATCAGGGCACGAAGGATCCTGGGTGAAACATTGGCAACCATCAATGGCGCACTGATTTTGAAGCAATGCTGTACACAACTATAAAAACCTGGCCTACGTACATGTAAACTACACCATTGGGTCTAACCTGGCAGCTTGATTTACAATTGAACTGTACTCGGTTTCCCAAGATGCAATGCGGTATATTTTTAAGATGGCGCTTGTGCATATGGGTTCTTCAAAGACTAAGGTCTTCTCAGAATTAAAACTTTCTGCCATAGAAACGCCTTTGAACAATGAAATGGAAATTGTTTGGTAAAGTTGCACACAAGCACATGCCGGCATGCAGCAGGTACGCATGTGTTGTGTGATGCAATGACTTACCAGTAGGAAAAAAACCCAGCTTTATTATCTTGGTTTCATTCTAATACAGAATCAGGTTCAAATCCGGTTCTGATCAATGTTTTCTTCCTTCACCCAAATTGTTGTATAATTACTTAGTCAGTTGCTCTTGCGGTTTATTACTTGATATTTAAAAGTCACTTCCCTTATGGCCTCGCCCTAACTACTTCTATCTATTATTATTATTTATTATTATATATTACTTCCCAGTTTGTATCATAAACTTGTCAGGGTCCCTGGCTATGTTGTTGTAATACAGCTAAAAGGCTTCTGACTGTCGCCCCCACCCATTAGGGAGACTGCATTAGACTGTGCAAGTCTTGTGCATTCCATTGGGACCTGTTAAAGTGCCGGAGTCTATTTCCTTCATGTGTTAAAGCAATGCACCTTGGAGCAAAGTGGTCCCAAAAATGTTCAAATACATCCGAGACTTGCACGGTCTAGCACAGGGCCAGGTAGCTTGGTTAGTAGAGCACCGGCATGTAAAATCCGAGGTCGTAGGTTCAAATCCCATTACAGTTAATTTTTTTCTTGGTTCTCCCCCATACTAATAGAGAATCTGTGGAACACAGTCATGTGAGGCTAGGTACACGGACAGCTGTATCTACTCTCATGAACCACAGGGTACAATGGTGGGCATACATTCACTTGTGGTGGAACAGGACACAAGAGGGAAAGTAAGTTCTCATTCCAATATTCTCATTTATTTGACAGTTTCGCTTCGGGATTGAAAATCCTTTTCCAGTTACCTGTTTGAGGATTTTTTTCAGTAAAAAACCCTACCAGTCGTCCCCAGCTCCTTAGCCAGGCATATCAAGATAAGAACTGCGTATTAAGGGTCAATATACTTCACCATAACCCATGCAACTCATTGCTGCGTTACAATCAACATTTATTATTTACTGCCTTGCAAATAAACATCTCAACATGTATACTGTTGGAAAGAGCACACTTTTTTCTTTAATGTGATATTTATTTTGCCATATTTTCCATTTGATACAACAACAAGAGTATAAACAAAGACACTAACTTATTGTCCAACGTGGAGTGTCATGGACGAGCGGTTGAGAGCACTGGTCTCAAGTTCTGACTGAGTCATCAGAGTGAGGGTTCGAATCCTGGTCATGACTCTCATTTCCTATAATTTGCTTCTCTTCACCCAGGGGTAAATGGGTACCTGTGAGGGCAGAGATGTATCTTGTGATTGATTTAGCTTTGTGCACTACATATTTAGCAGCACAGCTTGTGCACTCTCAAGAGAGCTGAGATTTATTAAGGAATACAATAAATGGCCCAGTGACCGGGAGTAATAATTTTGGAGCACCATGAGCGTGACATATTATGGTGTTATAGACGAAGCCAATATTGATTATTGTTATGACTACTACTACAGGTTTTCAAGTTTCACAGGACTGTAGTTAAGTAGATCTGGATTAAGATTTGTTTCTGTAGTGTCGCCAATCATGTTTTGTACTTCCAAACTCCCAGGGTATTGGCACGGCCCTCTTGAAGCGATACCTTCAGCTCGTTGAGGAGAATCTCAACAGAGTGAACAGAGTTACCCTGCTGTGCCGAGAGAGAGTCATACTCTTCTATGAAAACAGAGGATTTCAGTCCAAAGGATTGGCTGAAGTAAAAGCTACTGGTGAGTGATTCTTTTTAGGTTCTTAATTCATCATAAACATATGAAAGGTATTATGGGATTGGTAGAGTTGACAAAATAGTCCCAGACAGTGTTTATGTTTTGTGTGATCAACCACATACATGAACTGACAGACCTGTGAAAATGTGGGCCTAATCCGTTGTGTAAGTGTCAGGAGAAAACAGTGAAAAACCATAAACAATTATCAGCATCTACACACATTGTCCTAAAATTAGGTTGTAACAACCGAAATCAGTTTTCGTGAATATGACTTCACTCTCTTTGTATGAAATTCCCGTTTGGTCCCTAGGGCGTCCAATTACAAAATTAATGTCACCATCCTCAACACCCCTCCTGACAAGTTTGAAAATGTACTGCTCTGCTGAAAACCTGTTGTAACTTCATGAGTTTTAAAGCTTAGATCATGGGGTACATAAATCTCATTTTCCAGATAAGAAATAAGTATTTACGCATTATGACGATGTCGTAGGTTTTTAAATTACCTTCACTGCAGATATTCAATTTTTCAAGAATCCACAACAGCCATGACCTTCAAATATTTATTTTTCATTTCATTATTAATTTTTTCTCAATCAGTTCTTGATGGCATGTGATTTAAATAATTGTTCTAAATTATTTGTATTTGTATTTTTTTTTCTCACCAATATGGAAATAAATTTCGATTTGGATTTGATTTGGATTTGATTTGTTAACTAAACCATGAATAATATACTGAGAATCACAGTTCTATAATTTGAATCTTTGAATTGTCTGTGAAAGTTTTGGGTACGAAAATTCTTTATCTTTGCTAGTGAGGTGACTTGACCTGACGCAATGTTCAAAACGCAATTTTTAATAAAATACACATGTAAAGCTCTATTTAACAATTTTGGGGGTTATTAATATAGTTTATTTAATTTAACTTACAATATTTACCTCATCCAAAAGCCGAACACCTAGTTTTTGTGAGGTCACAAAAACTCTCACAAAAAAATACTAGTTTATTGTTGTTACTGTGGAGGCTTCAAGATAGGCGTACATGTAATTCAAAAATTACAACATGTAACATTACATGAAAACATTGTTCAGAAAGAATTGTTTTGATCCACGGAACCAATATTTTTCTTCAGTCATGTTTTTCATAAGTTATCTTGTTTTTCATGAGAACAAGCAGATAAAACATTAAGTTTAAATTTTGATTGAAGTTATTAATTTGTTTTGTTTTTGTGTTATCGTGAAGATGGAAATCCATTGTTTGAAATGGAATATTCCATTTTACGCTCATGGAACAAGCCTTTTCTAGATGGCATCAGGATGACAACAAAATAAATAATCGTGCAAATTTGAATTGGAATACTCCATTTTTGCTGAGGGAACAAACCCCTTCAAGATGGCATCAGGATGACAACAAAATAAATAAATATGCAAACTTTAATTAGAATATTCCACTTTTGCTGAGGAAACAAACTTCTTCAATATATATCAAAAGTACAAGAATATCGATTGAAGTAAACAAATAAAGTTATTTTAAAAAATATGTACAAATGGGGGTTGCATCCAGATGCGGTAAAATCGTTCTGTATGGAGCACCCAAACGGCTGATTAAAAATCTAACTGGTTTTAAAAATATCAAGTAATAAACCACAAAGGAAACTGACTGGGTAAATGTTATATATTTTGGGTTTAAACAAAGAAAAATTGACTGGTGCGGGACTTGAACCAACGACCTCCGGATTAACGTACCGGCGCTCTACCAACTGAGCTATCCAGCCCTATGTTGGCCGTCTCCCTATTAGTCCATATATTTTTCGGGGGTGCCAGTCAGAAGCCATTCAACCGTAAGCTGCCGTGTAGCCAGGGATCACACTCAAGTTGACAATACAACCTGGGAAGTGGCAGCCAGGGATCACCTTAAGGGGATGCAACTTTTTAATATTATATATCAAGTAATAAACCACAAAGGAAACTGACTGGGTAAATTTTGTATATTTTGGTTTTAAAAATGACAGCTGTGGTATTTAAGAAAGTTATGTAACCCTAAATAAAGCACTTTTTCATGAAGACAATTTTTGTTCAAGAAAAATAACATGTAAACTTAAGTAATTGTACACATTTTTATAAATCTATGGGGAGTTTTTGGTGTTTTGTTGCTATTTTCTAAGAGTAAAATTATACTCATGAAATTCATTCGAGTAAATTTGAACTTGAAAATAAATACATAAAGGAACAAGTATACCTTAAATTATGTATTATTTTCAATACTGTGTTTGTGTTTATTTATGATCTTGCTATTTTGATCAGTTATTAATTTCAGGCCTACTAAATATTCATTGACCCGTTGGTAAGTGTGACGTAATTCCACTGTAAGCCACACCCACGTCACTCAAACTGGCTCCACTGACTACCGAGCTAGTTTTTCTTCAATGATTTATGCAGGACAGGTTTGATAATATTGAACTAGGCTTTTGCGTTCCTAAAAGACAAGGTTCTTCTCAGAACTCAAAGTCCGTAATTTAAAAAAAAGAGGTAACTTTTGGTTCTGGTGCAGGCATACGGTCTTTAAGATGTAGTCCATGCCCGAGCAGTGACTTCGAAAAACCGCCTCTAAATGAATAAAAGAAAGAAAATAATGTCCCATGCACCAAGCAGCTAGCATTGAGCAACTGATTAGACAGCAAAATACTGGCTCGTGTTATTAACACAGATTTAAATTAAATTCATAGCATGCTCAACTGCCTTTCATTTGACTAAACGTAAATAACGTTTATAACAGACTTTAGCCGTAGGACCTTTGTTTCATTTTTCCCTGCCTCTAATTTGGTGACCTCGAAAATCGAATCCAGCCACTTTGGTTTAAAATAGTCTGGACTAGATATGCATAACTATTATGGCGTAGAGGGATAAAAAGAGCGTTAATAAAAGACGGTTTCGAATGAAAGGTCTGATTATGTCCATGAGCGCGTATCAATTTCGCCGTGACGTTTTATCCCAGCTTGACGTGCATTTATGATCGAAACCACGGATTGTGCTTGGGCTCCGGCGTGTAGGCTCCGTAAGGTATTTTTAAAATGTGTACTGTACTTTCAGTACAGGTTTCCAAACAGGCTGACGCAGCCTAAGCCGGAGCACACAAGAAGAAGCCGAGGTTTCGAAAAGGTCAATTGTGAAAAGAGTGGGGCGTTGCCCATTAGAATGTGGCTGCTGGTAAGACACAAAAATACTTGATAAATCAATGTGCTTGCGCTACTCTGCTTGAAAATTTAAGTTAATTTCAATTTAATTTCTTATCAAAGCACATTCTAATTTATCAACATAGTTACATAAGGTATAGTACAAATTGAGTTTTTAACAGTAAGAAAACAATTGCAAACATGTATAAAAAATATATTTAAAAAAAAATAATACAAAGTGGTAATGGTGTGCAGGGGTTAGCAAAAAGCACTTGTCGAGTGCAAACCCCCCTTATATCGGTGCGTCTTGCTTGGGTTGTTCAACCAACATTGATCTAAATTCATGGAAAATGCTACTTTATTTAACAAGGAATGAAGAATACAACAAGATTAACAATACAGTTAATAATATAACAAGAAATATAATCAACTAAAGATCTAGCTTTCGAAGGTGTTCATTTGGAAAATTTTGGTTTTTCGGTGTGTGTGTTCTTCTAACATAATAGGTTCAAAATAGCTCTTAGCCCAAACCTTTTGCGATTTGTGAAAAACTATAATCATATGGTACATACAAATGTAGTGGAAGTATGAAGCATGAAGCGCCTGTTTCCACAATGACAGTGAGATGATGAATGCATTCAATTAGTTGTTTCTCCATTGACTTGTCGTGTTTAAAATGAAAACCGACTCTTTCCAACCACACTTTGGATCTGTTTTATCACCCCGAGAGATAAATGATGTAATAGATCATAATAAAAATAGTATTAGCTGTTGCAAACTGCTTACCAACCAAAAGGACCGATGGTATAAATGCCCCCAAAAAATAGTTAGTGGCCTGACGTTTCGACCCTAGCAGAGTCTTTCTCGAAGGCTTAATGACAAGACTACAAACATAAACAGGTACATTGTACATGTATACATTACTGATGTAACAAAAATAGATATATAACATTTAGATAAATACAAAGATTGTTCTTGTTCAAACATCAACTGCTACTCATGCCTACATTCAGCAAGACATTAACTGCCTGTTTTCTTTTCTATTTTTAACATGTTTATTTAAGTATGTTTAGTGTGCTCACTTTATTTTCGAATTTACTACATTTACAACCCAACCTGGTACTCATTGCTTGTATTTTCCAATATTTATTTATTTGACCGCAGTCTCGGGTGATCCATTACAGAAGGCTAGTCTTTCTCTGGAAGTCACCCCATTCATACTGTACTGTATTGTTTTACAATTTCCGATATAATTTGTATTGATCATTAATCACTATTTATCTGTATGTATGGCAGTATTGTATGAATGGAAATAAAACTAACAAAACAAACAATAACAAGGTAAAAATGAGGCAGTAATGGCCTCTTTGTGATGAGCTCATAGCTAATTATCTGACAAAACAGTAATTGTGGTAAAGACATAATCACTGAGTACGTATATAATTGATTACACGGCTTGATAGCTCAATGTTAACAGGAAGCGAGCCGAGTAAATATTACTAATGGACCCCATCAGAAAACAGGGAAAGTCCCCTTGTGGAGGTTGTTTGGATTTAGCGAAGTTCGTTGTAAACAAGTTGCTGTGAAAAGCAATGGTCCTCATTTTGGTGGTCGGTATGGTGGCATGGAGGTAGCCCTTCTATTTGTCGTTACAGTGTGCTTGGAATCTCAGGAGTTATTTCGATGATTTTAGGGGGGTACTTCTGTATAAGGGGGAAATATTGTGTTAAACTATGGGAAGATTTGGGGGAGGGGTACCATATACAATTTAGAAAGGTAGCAAAACAAATGTTGGTAAGTTTGTTGTGATCTTAGAGTTGGAACTTTAAATAAAGCAAGTCTTGAGTTCAATATTAATTACTTGTTCCACGAAGCAAGTTCCTGCCCCTTGAAGATCATTAACATATAGTAGTAATGTGTCAGCTAGAATCACTCAAGCAATATCAAAGAAATATACATCGTTTCCAAGTGTTGATGGAAAACCATGTTCATAATAATTTTACAAATGATTGGGTATATGGGGCGAGAAGTGTGTGCATCAAAGTGAAAAACACATATCGTCTTGCCAGAGCGATATTGATCTACGTAGTGGTTGGTTTGATGGAGCACTATGTGTGAACCTGTACAATCCCTGTAGTCAGGCAACTTGTGATCTATTTATGATTGCATGTGTGTGTGCATCAAAGTGAAAAACACATATCGTCTTGCCAGACTGTGATATTGATTTATGTAGTGGTTGGTTTGATGGAGCAAAATTGTGTGAACCTGTACATGTAGTCATATGGGCAACTTGTGATCTAGTTTAGATGGTTGCACATGACGTCACTGACCGCCATCTTCGATGACAAACAATTAAAACGTACGCGCTGCGCATGACTCTCAGCCAATGGCAGCCTTTCACGCGTGCACGTTTCATCAACGATGGCGGCCAATTCAAGGGGTCTATACAAACTAACATATATTTACATATTATATCTATATTTTTTGCTGAAATAGGGGTCTCGTCCACACACCTTTTGTTTTCGTTATAATTAATTTGTATTGTTTTTCATGCAATGACAGATGGTGCCACGTGCACGCGCAAACCACGCGTATGCGTGAACGTGCAGTGTATCAGTTTAAGGTAGCTGGGGTCGATTTCACAAAGCACTAAAGATTCATCTTAAGATGAGTTGTCAGTATCACCATAGTGATTTGTATTGTGACATCACACTTTGCTTAGCGATTAGGAGTGATTTGGAGTTAAGATCAATCTTAACTCTTTGTGAAATCGAGCCCTGGTAAGCACATGAAGCCAACATAATGCAAAGCATAAAGCCGAACAGCAACGATGCTGTTAATTTTCAAATCCCAGTCTGGTTCTTGAAAATATGCAAAGTTAGAGATAAGGTGCCACACAAAAGTTGAACAGCCTAATGAATGGTCCCCGAACATGAGTAGAAGATTTCAAAAAAGCTCGAACGGGATTTTGACTAGGATTCTGCTACAGAAAATTTTGATATATTTCTGGGTCATTTTGACACAAATTTCGGTTTACTGACCCAGAAACTGGGTCAGTCCCCAAGAGACCCGTACCCGGGTCAATTCTGGCTGGGGTTTTTCGAGTGAATTTCAGCCCCGGATTGCTGGTCATTGGGACATTGCAAAAACAAGTTCTCCTGGTCAATAAGGAACTGATAACCAATTACTTTTTAGGCTTCTTTAGGCTTGCAAGAAATGGCACTTATACAAACATAAAAAGAAAATGTACGAAAAAGAACAGATATTAAGTAAACGCATTATCAAAAGCACTTTGAGCGAGTGGAGTTTGTATAGATTAATTAGAGCCCGGAGAAGCAGAAAAACAACCAGCGAAACAAACAGAAAATATTTGCAGTTTGGAAAAAGCAATCAATTATGGCAGACAGCATTTTGAAGGGACGAGACTGCATTGTTTTTTTCTTTTCCTAGAAGGTTTACTTAAAGATGAGTTTATTCAAGTTTTTCTGATATTGTTTTAATAAACACTGTTTTTGCCAATTCAGTTCAATTCAAGTACATTTATTTCAATGCTGTCCTTTGAAAAGCAGAAATACATTGTAGTTAGTTGAGTTCAAGCGTGATATTCTTCCTCTTAAGTCTGATTTGCGATTTTTTTTTCTCCATTAGTAAAATCAGTAAAATTGCTTTTAATTTTCCTGAACTCAAAGCCTATACCGTATAGGTCAGCTCTCAATACCACTTATATACGTCATACCCTGGTTGTGTGCAGCATTACAGGGTACATTATATATAGTAAATTAAGCAAGGGACATCACTTTACGCTTGGTTTAAGCAAAAAAGCATGTATGTGGGTAATTAGAGTTAAATTGACGCATTATCTGGATGAGCGACGCACACGCAGGTAAAATGAACACTCTATAATAAGTCATAATATTATGATTCAAACAGGGCGCAAAGCCTGCTAGAATAAAATACATCGAACTTATTGTTATTTGTGAAGGGTGTGACTTATGGCGCGCCGTTTGTAAATTAATTGTTTAGCGGGGTTTTTTTTGGTCATGTTTTTACCATGGTTTGTAACAATTAGATGTAAACTATAGAAAGTGTTGTTAAAATTATCATGAATATACAATCAACGCTTATAAAGTATGGTTTATAAACCGTGAAAATTTAATTCATCATAAAACATGGTTTGTAAATCAGGGTTTATAAACCGTGAAAATTGAATCATCATAAAACATGGTACCATGGTTTATAAACCATGAGTAACTGAAGCATCATAAAACACTTTATAAACCATGAAAATTAAAGCACCTTCAAAACATGGTTTATAAACCATACGAATTTAAGCATCATTGTTACTCCTATCATAGCCCTCTACGTGTGACATAATGTGTTTTACGATGCCCGATCGCGAGCTCCCAAACTTGGCCGTATATATTTGTGTGCAAACACATTGTCTTTACTTTATGTAAGCCTTAATTTGTTCCATTTGTTTAAAACGTAAGTGGATTATTGTGCCCAGACAAGTTGTTTCCACGGTTACAATTAGCAGGGAACCAGTCGCGAACTTTACAACCCAAAGTAGGTGGTTACCTTTTATAAAAAAAACTGCTCATCAATTCCTGTACCTCGAAATTTCTGTACTATCTCTGCCCACAATTCACGAGAACGGTTATGTTTATTAGCGGCTACTGCAGGCGATGTACGTGCCGTGTAAGACAGTGTTCAATTAACGGAATTGCTTTATTCACTGATGACGTTCCTCGAGACCAAGGCAGCTATTGGGTCGGCTTCAAACTATAATTTAAAAAATGTTTAATAAAAACTTAGCAAATACTTGCCACAAGCGAACAAGTGACGACCTTGATCGAGTTTTGATTTCTATGTAATAGTTCTCCTCATTTGATAACGGAAGGACTTCCTTTTTACTCTCTTTGGCGAGGTTATATTTTTTCATCCTCTTTTTGACAAGATGGCTCGAGTCGCCTTTGTACTGGTATGTATGAAATCCCGCATGATCATATTGATTTCATTGTTGAGTTTTGTTACTGTACGTTATTATTACTAATACTTAGTCTGGATTTTGTTCAGTCATAACCGCCCAAAGTGAAAGGCTTCAACATGCGGTCGCGGTCGTGTACATTTCAGTGCACGATATAATATGTGGCATTGTGTACCCCCTTCCCTCCCTCTTGTACTATTGTACAGGGGAAAGGGTGTGTCGAGCTTTGAGTGCAGAAACATTTTTATAGCCCTATAACACAAGTGAAATGTAACAAAAACGAATTTTAGGCACTCTGTCGATATCCAACCAAGAAGGCGTCAAAATTGGACGCCAAATGGGTAAAATCATCTCAAAAAATTGGATGGCATTTTGAGTTATACCAAAGTACCGGGGATTTTTTATTTTATTTTTTAGGTTTACATCTCAAATGTGTAATCAGACCATAAAATGAAGCTAAAGATAGTCGGTGGAGTCCGGTGGAAGGGGTGGGGGTGCACGGATACTATCCATGGATACTTGAATAATTAGTCTGGTTTAAAATCATAAAATAATAATCATTTCTTGGCACAAGTAAGGGCAGGTCAAAGTTATGTGTTTATCAATTTAATCGCTCATGTTTGGTCGCCTTCCTTCACAGTTGACTCGTTTAAGCTAATGCTAATGGCGGTATTTTAGCTCTACTATTGTTAATATACATAAGCTATTGGTCACGGTCGAGTTTACTTTTGTTCCACACTCTCACTATAGGCCTAAAAACAGTAGGTTTTTTGTATTCATCGTACTGGCACTGTCAACAGCTATTGCAGTGTATCGACATGTTGCTGTCAGGTTAAGCGTTCATTGTTTTGTAATTTTAAAATTATGCCGTAATCTACACTCTCCCGAGGGGTTACTTTTGAAAATTAAAAAGCAATCAATTATGGCAGACAGCATTTTGAAGGGACGAGACTGCATTGTTTTTTTCTTTTCCTAGAAGGTTTACTTAAAGATGAGTTTATTCAAGTTTTTCTGATATTGTTTTAATAAACACTGTTTTTGCCAATTCAGTTCAATTCAAGTACATTTATTTCAATGCTGTCCTTTGAAAAGCAGAAATACATTGTAGTTAGTTGAGTTCAAGTGTGATATTCTTCCTATTATACTTATGTCTAATTTGCGATTTTTTTTCCACCTTCAGTAAAATCAGTAAAATTGCTTTTAATTTTCCTGAACTCAAAGCCTATACCGTATAGGTCAGCTCTCAATACAACTTCTATACGTCATACCCTGGTTGTGTGCAGCATTACAGGGTACATTATATATAGCAAATCAATTAAGCTAGCGACATCATTTTACGCTTGGTTTAAGCAAAAAAGCATGTATGCGGGTAATTAGAGTTAAATTGACGCCTTATCTGGATGAGTGACGCAAACGCAGGTAAAATGAACACTCTATAATAAGTCATAATATTATGAACCAAACAGGGCGCAAAGCCTGCTAGAATAAAATACATCGAACTTATTGTTATTTGTGAAGGGTGTGACTTATGGCGCGCCGTTTGTAAATTAATTGTTTAGCGGGGTTTTTTGGTCATGTTTTTACCATGGTTTGTAACAATTAGATGTAAACTATAGAAAGTGTTGTTAAAATTATCATGAATATACAATCAACGCTTATAAAGTATGGTTTATAAACCGTGAAAAATTTAATTCATCATAAAACATGGTTTGTAATTCAGGGTTTATAAACCGTGAAAATTGAATCATCATAAAACATGGTACCATGGTTTATAAACCATGAGTAACTGAAGCATCATAAAACACTTTATAAACCATGAAAATTAAAGCACCTTCAAAACATGGTTTATAAACCATACACATTTAAGCATCATTGTTACTTCTATCATAGCCCTCTACGTGTTACATAATGTGTTTTACGATGCCTGATCGCGAGCACCCAAACTTGGCCGTATATATTTGTGTGCAAACACATTGTCTTTACTTTATGTAAGCCTTAATTTGTTCCATTTTGTTTAAAACGTAAGTGGATTATTGTGCCCAGACAAGTTGTTTCCACGGTTACAATTAGCAGGGAACCAGTTGCGAACTTTAAAACCCAAAGTAGGTGGTTACCTTTTATAAAAAACTGCTCATCAATTCCTGTACCTCGAAATTTCTGTACTATCTCTGCCCACAATTCACGAGAACGGTGATGTTTATTAGCGGCTACTGCAGGCGATGTACGTGCCGT
This sequence comes from Pisaster brevispinus, assembly GCA_023634235.1. Lineage (NCBI taxonomy): Eukaryota > Metazoa > Echinodermata > Asteroidea > Forcipulatida > Asteriidae > Pisaster > Pisaster brevispinus. The sequence continues at coordinate 12,435,008 of JAMKCF010000017.1, forward strand.
GTAAGACAGTGTTCAATTAACGGAATTGCTTTATTCACTGATGACGTTCCTCGAGACCAAGGCAGCTATTGGGTCGGCTTCAAACTATAATTTAAAAAATGTTTAATAAAAACTTAGCAAATACTTGCCACAAGCGAACAAGTGACGACCTTGATCGAGTTTTGATTTCTATGTAATAGTTCTCCTCATTTGATAACGGAAGGACTTCCTTTTTACTCTCTTTGGCGAGGTTATATTTTTTCATCCTCTTTTTGACAAGATGGCTCGAGTCGCCTTTGTACTGGTATGTATGAAATCCCGCATGATCATATTGATTTCATTGTTGAGTTTTGTTACTGTACGTTATTATTACTAATACTTAGTCTGGATTTTGTTCAGTCATAACCGCCCAAAGTGAAAGGCTTCAACATGCGGGCGCGGTCGTGTACATTTCAGTGCACGATATATGTGGCATTGTGTACCCCCTTCCCTCCCTCTTGTACTTCTGTACAGGGGAAAGGGTGTGTCGAGCTTTGAGTGCAGAAACATTTTTATAGCCCTATAACACAAGTGAAATGTAACAAAAACGAATTTTAGGCACTCTGTCGATATCCAACCAAGAAGGCGTCAAAATTGGACGCCAAATGGGTAAAATCATCTCAAAAAATTGGATGGCATTTTGAGTTATACCAAAGTACCGGGGATTTTTTATTTTATTTTTTAGGTTTACATCTCAAATGTGTAATCAGACCATAAAATGAAGCTAAAGATAGTCGGTGGAGTCCGGTGGAAGGGGTGGGGGTGCACGGATACTATCCATGGATACTTGAATAATTAGTCTGGTTTAAAATCATAAAATAATAATCATTTCTTGGCACAAGTAAGGGCAGGTCAAAGTTATGTGTTTATCAATTTAATCGCTCATGTTTGGTCGCCTTCCTTCACAGTTGACTCGTTTAAGCTAATGCTAATGGCGGTATTTTAGCTCTACTATTGTTAATATACATAAGCTATTGGTCACGGTCGAGTTTACTTTTGTTCCACACTCTCACTATAGGCCTAAAAACAGTAGGTTTTTTGTATTCATCATACTGGCACTGTCAACAGCTATTGCAGTCACGGTATCGACATGTTGCTCTCAGGAGCGTTCATTGTTTTGTAATTTTAAAATTATGCCGTAATCTACACTCTCCCGAGGGGTTACTTTTGAAAATTAAATGGTCTGGATTAAATAGACTGAAAAGGACACGCAGTTTTGGAGTAGTTCAGTAAGTGGTGAATTTCGAATAAAAAAAAAACCCACATGTTTTTGGTTGACAGTACGGCAGACATTTTCCGCTGAGTCAAAATGGCACTCAATGTTGCGTTTCTGCAACGTGAGCCCACTGTGGATGTCAAGGAAATTGACATTTCGATTAAGAATAAATGGAACTTGAATTTCTCTCAACTCTGGAGAATTTTACTACTAATAGTGAAATTGCTGTCTTTCTGTAAGTTACAAAACTGTGCTGAAGCAATGTTACATATGTGTCTTGACTTGACTTTAAGTATTGGTAAGCGTAATAAAAACAAAGCCTTTTGTAAGAATTCAACATTGTTCGAACTTTTATTCCATTTTTAATGAACTAAAACATTAGACAGATAATGCAGTCTGCATTATAGTATTACTTTTAAAACGTTCCAGATAAATGTAATAGGTGAAAGGGCCTAGATTGCACCAGAGAGCATCTAAGGCGGGCCCCGGACCCCACGCCGTTAGGGCTTCGCGCTTCGCGCTCGCAATTTAGTCTCTTTTCGACCACCAATTATGTATTCTTCTTTTTTCTAAAACTCCATTCTCATGCCTGCGTTTATCAACTTAACCGCTCATGTTTGGTTGACTTCATTCGCAGTTGACCCGTTTAAGCTAATGCTAATGGCGGTATTTTAGCTCTACTATTATTAATATACATAAGCTATTGTTCACGGCTGCGTTTACTTTAATTTGTTCCACACTCTCACTATAAAAACAGTAGGTTTTTTGTATTCATCATGCTGGCACTGTCAACAGTTATTGCAGTGCGTTCATTGTTTTGTAATTTTAAAAATTAATTGATGCCATAATCTAGACTCTCCTGAGAGGTTATTTTTGAAAATTAAATGGTCTGGATTAATAGACTGAAAATGACACGCAGTTTTGGAGCAGTTCAGTAAGTGGTGATGACCGTGGTTCAGAAAGTAATCTTCTTTGTAAGGCTACTCGGCACTCCACTCTATTTCTGATGACTAGTGGTCGCCATGAATATTGTGTTGGAGAGGAGTCACGGCAGCTTTTTAAGGATGCTTACAACTCCATCCTATTTCTGGTGAATAATGCACGCCATGAATATTTTACTGACTGTGTTATAATGAAAGAATTGTATTGGTCAATGTCAAATCGCATTAAGTCAATGTTGAAAAAGAAGAAGTCTGTGGCGTGTGTGCGGCACCTAAATGTAGCCCGAGCCCTTAATGTCGCCCGACCTAAATGTAACCCCAAAATTGTACCTAGATGTCGCCCGGGCGACATCTAGGTACAACTTTGGGGCTACATTTAGGTCGGGCGACATCTAGGTACACTTTTGGGGCTACATTTAGGTCGGGGCAACATCTAGGTACAACTTTTGGGGCTACATTTAGGTCGGGGCGACATCTAGGTACAACTTTTGGGGCTACATTTAGGTCGGGGCGACATCTAGGTACACTTTTGGGGCTACATTTAGGTCGGGGCAACATCTAGGTACAACTTTTGGGGCTACATTTAGGTCGGGGCGACATCTAGGTACAACTTTTGGGGCTACATTTAGGTCGGGGCGACATCTAGGTACACTTTTGGGGCTACATTTAGGTCGGGGCGACATCTAGGTACACTTTTGGGGCTACATTTAGGTCGGGGCGACATGTAGGTACAACTTTGGGGCTACATTTAGGTCGGGGCGACATTAAGGGCTCGGGCTACATTTAGGTGCCGCACAGGCGTGGCGTGGCGTGGCGTGTCGTGGGCGAGCGGTTAACACTACCGGACTCATGGCTCTCGTGTTTCTGCAGAGTGTGGGTTCCTGTCGCGGTCGTGGCACTTGTGCCCTTGTGCAAGATACTTGACCATACTTTGTCCTTCGTATAGGACATTAAGCCGTAGGTGCCGCGTATTAGGATTAGTGCACGTAAATGGAAGAGTAGGGGTTAACCCTGGTGTTTATTAATCTCATAGCAAGTACCCTTTGTTTACAGGTTTCCTCAGGCTTGCGAGCTACACTAATTAAGTTCACTTATGAGGCATTGTTTGTATCATTACCAGAAATATATAATACAAGTATTGGAATAGTCACTTTAAGTAGACACAGAGACATTTGTGAATGATGTAGCTTCTTTTTTGGCTTGAAGATTGGGAAAGTTTGTGACAGAAATTACTGAAGCCTTGGTGATGAATGTAGACTCGTTTTGTGTATCAAGGGAAAATTCCATTGAAGGACTTCAACCAATAATGTTTTGAAAACAGAAAACAATTAAATTACGAGATATATGTAAATATTTCTACACCCGTAGAATTCCAGAGGAAGTTGGTAAAATATTCCAGAAAAAAAGTTCATGGAACAAAATTTAAAACTTGAGGAAGGCACGGCCAATAGCACCAACAAAGAATAAATTTCGAATCCGTTATTACGGATTCACAATCCGTCGTATAGGGTTCTCAATCCGTTATTACGGCTTCAAAATTCGTTATTACGGATTCACGATCCGTTATTACGCATTCACGAGCCGTTATTTACGAACCGGGTCATTCTGTGCCAAATCACCTAAAATCCTGAAAAGTTTGGCAGGCTCCGTCTCAGATTTTGCTAGTATTTTTATTTGTTTTAACAATCTCCATGAGTGCCATGATCACACGCACAATTTTAGAATCCTACTCCTCAACATTTTTTAGACATGACCCCCCTATAAAATAAGCCCCGCCCCTTCAAATAGACAGTTTGTGTTTTCTGTATTTTTAGAGGTCTGTATCTACAAATGGAGATAAGATATATAGCTACAAATTAATTTGAAGGGTACTTGGTATCCCATCAACTAAATTATACTGTCAAAAGTAGCACAGGTCATTTTGTATATCAAGGTATAGGTCTTTAAAAACGGACATTTTAGCCTGCATAATGACTTTTCGTCATATTTTGAGACCTCCTGGTGCCTAAGTGAAATGTCCGATTGCTTTTATATTACATTTGGTTATAAACTAGGTGCATATGTGTGACCTGATATAAGGATAGACCAATCATGCCTTTGATGGGTACTTGGCAGGGGTCTTAATATGGGTCCACCTGTACAAATGCCAACAAATTCCTTTTTCAAGTGGTTATTTGACAACGTGGGACATTACTGACAGATTTACATATTTTTCCCAATAACACTTTGTATCCAGTCTACTTGTGTGAGAAAAAAAAATTGGTTTCTTTACTCCTTCACGTAAAAAAAAGTGAATATTTCTAGATTTAGGTATTTGCTGTGTAAATTATGCAATTTAGTGACAGCACTTGTTTACAAAAGAGCCACAGAGCCTGGACTTCTGCAGGCATGGTTTGTACACTACAGAAGCGTAGTGCCGCCACATGAATAAAACAAAATCCCGCTAGTCCGTTATTACAGATTCACAATAAGACCCTACCTTTGTCAATTCGTAATAACCAATTGCCAGTCTGTAATAGCAATTACTGAATCCCAAATAACAGTTTGTGAATCCGTAAAAACAGTATGTGAATCGATATTATCCGACTCGAAATGTATTTTCTTGACGCTAATGGTCTTTCGTATCAGTAAGAATCTAAAACCTTACGGACAGTTAAAAAAAGATCCGTAGACACCGATTAACATTTTGTTCTTTATTTATGCATACAGGTTTTACTATTTGGAACGATAACATGTAAGTAAAACATGGCTGACTTTCATGGGTTAGTAACACATAGCAGCTCTAGTAAATTTGGCCTTGAGCTGAATTATTCGCGCAATATAGTATCGTATAGGTCTACTTATCTGCCTTAAGGATGGGACATTTACCAATTATTTTTTTTATGTAATTAACTTGTGGTGTAATTACCAAAAGTGCACCATGCCTTTCAGCAAAAAATAAATCTTGAAAAACTTTCTGCTAAGCTACAACAAGCAGGGTACCATGTACTGTACACATGGCATGGTCTTTTGGCTGGTAACTTCATTCTGGTAGTATAACTTTGTTGTGCTTAGCTAATTTTTTAAAAGGCATTGTCGAGATCAAAATGTCGTATTCTTTCTAGGCAGATAAGTAGGCCTGTACGATACTAATTGCGGGAATAATACAGCAGGCATAAATTATGTTCATAACCACGCCTGAACACTTTGACATTTCGTTGCATCTCGTTAACTCGCTTGATTTGATTCAGTTTGAGGCCCAATTTAAAAGAGCTGCTTAAGCACAACAATTTGCTAGGCATTTACAAAGTTTACCAGAATAAAGTTACCAGCCGAAAGACCATGTCTCGTGTACATGGTATTCTGCTAGTTGTTGCTTAGCAGAAAGTTTTCAAGCATTGTTTTCTGCTTAAAGGCAAGGTGTACTTTTGGTAATTAATGACCTTAAAAAATCACTTGTTAAAAAGAGCACTGGAGAGCTGTTAGCTTATAAAACAAAGCAAAGAAACAAAGAAACGACCGCCTTTGAATAATGTAATTTTAGAAAAATATGTAATTTTTTACCCCCAAAATTCTGAGAAAGACTTCAGGCAGGAAACCTTTCTCATGCATCTGAAAGCACTCAGTGCTATGCAAAAATTGTGGTTTTTCTTCGATTACTTCTATGCGACTTCGATGACCAAATGAGCCCAAATTCGACAGGTGTGTTATTTTTTTCATATGTTGAGAGATACACCAAGTGAGGATACTGGTCTTTGACAATTAGCAAAGGTGTACCCTACTTTTAGGCAGCTCGTTGAAATTGGGCTCTCTGGCGACTGTAATTTTATTCATGTACTTCAACATGGCTGCTTTGTAAACCATCTATACCGCTAATTGAATATGACTTGGTTGGCAATTTTGGTGTAATATACCGTGCCAGTCTCGGGAAGAGAGACTGTCTTTTTGGTATGAAATCAAATCTTCTGTTAAATTTCTTTGTACATTCTTGAAACTGAACATTTTTAGCAAGTTTTTATAAATACAATTTCATTGTTTATACATACAAACAATTCGTTACAAAATAAAACTTGGGACGATGATCCTTATTTTTTTTTTTTTTTTTTCATTTTTATATTATTATTATTCTTTTTGAAATCCCATTTGCGATTCATGCCCGAACTAGTGCATTACATGGGTTTAATGATTACATGAACGTCAGTTTGGTGAAATTCTTAATTGTTTACAAGTAACCGGGAACGGGGTAAAGTCTTATTCTGGGAGTTTTCTTCGTCAATTTGTTAAGTTTATTTTACTTTCAAATATTTAATCGCTGAATTTTACTTTCCAAACAACATAAAACAACAGTGTTATAACCATAAACTACGTTAAACGAAAGTATTTGGAGAAACAGAATCGCATACACGTAAAACTCACTATTGGAACTAACGTGGTCCCGGAAATTCGAATACGCACGAAACTTGCACAGTCTAAACATGTTTTTTATGGCATTAAAAAGTATTTTAAAAAACTTACTTTTGGGTTGGTTTTGCAAACTTTGTTTATTGCTTAACGTTTTGTTTAATCATTTACCAGTGAGTCAAACTTCAACTGACCAGCCAACAACCACACCTGCTAATTCAACTGACGAGTTCACCACCTTGTCTCCAGTTTCGACAGACCAGTCGACCACTTATTCAACAATCCAAGTACCTACTACACTTGTTAATTCAACTAGCCATTCAACAAATTCATCTACAAATTCAACGACCCAAGAAACAACACTTCGTAGTTCAACTAGCCAGTACACAACTGCATCTACTGATTCGACAACCCGAGATACCACAACACTTCTAAGTTCTATCAGCCAACCCACATCTTCATCTACGAATTCAACGACACAAGAAACTACACTTCCTAGTTCAACCAGCCAATCCACAGCTTCATCTCCTGTGACCGAAGAAACCACTAGTTCAACTAGCCAATCCACATCTTCATCTACAAATTCATTGACCCAAGAAACTACATTTCCTAATTCAACTAGCCAGTACACAACTGCATCTACTGATTCAACAACCCCAGAAGCCACGGCACTTCTTAGTTCAACCAGCCAATCCACAACTTCATCTACTGATTCAACAATCCAAGAAACTACTACACTTGCTAGTACAACTAGTCAATCCACAACTTCATTTACTGATTCAACAACCCAAGAAGCCACGACACTTCTTAGTTTAACCAGTCAATCCACAACTTCATTTCCTGATTCAACAACCCAAGAAGCCACGACACCTTTTAGTTCAACCAACCAATCTACAACTTCATCTACTGATTCAACAATCCAAGAAACTACGACACTTGCTAGTACAACTAGCCAATCCACAACTTCATCTACTGTTTTAACAACCCAAGAAGCCACGACACTTCTTAGCTCAACCAGCCAATCCACAACTTCATCTCCTGATTCAACAACCCAAGAAGCCACGACACCTTTTAGTTCAACCAGCCAATTCACAACTTCATTTACTTATTCAACAACCCAAGAAGCCCCGACACTTCTTAGTTCAACCAGCCAATCCACAACTTCATCTACTGATTTAACGACTAAAGAAGCCACTACACAATCAACTACTATATGTGGAGAAGAAGTCGATTCATATCAGGTACATAGTTTATGATTAAAGGGAACAGCTTTCTTTAATTTGAAGTCAATGTATTTCCAAATCAGACCCACAGCCCCCCAAAAATGAAGAACTGTGAAGATTTGTCCACTATCAGTGATAGGTTTGAGCAGTGTAAAATACTAACTAACTTGACTGTACTGGATTGAACTGGATCGGACAAAACTGTACTGGACGAATTTGACTTTACTCACATTTGGGACTGGACTTAAAATAGACTGGACTGGCTTGAGCTGACCGGACTAGACCGTTTCGGACAAGATTTTCCTGAACTAATACAGAACGTTCTATATTTTACCTTCAGGCGGCAATACGGTGCAACTCAAGCCCTTTGTTCAATAAAACGGAAAGTCTCAGTGACACCGATGTTCTAACAGACAGTCAGAAAAAGGAACTTACAAAAATAATTAGTAGCATTTCGTCCTTGTCCACTGAACAACTGACGACGAACGAGACAACTGCTGTTGCCGAGGTAAGAAAGATTCTGTGACTATTGTCAGCACCAGTGTGTTGCGGTTTCATTATTTTACCATTACGCTGTTTGTTTTTTCTTGAACTTACAGCTTGTTCTCGCAGCATTTTCGGAGCTGACCAGCCCAAAGCAAGTCTTGGTAAGTTACTTACTCTAGAGAAAAGGGTCTTACTAAATGAATAAATATCCAAAGTAAATTGCTTCTCCTGCATGTAAGTCTCCCACTTTCGTTTATAACCCCCTCACAGTCCCCGAGTTTGCAGCGTAAAGCCCGGTTCGCGAATGCGAAGCGAATGTTGACGTCACAAATTCGCAACGAATATTCGCAGCGAAAACAGAGTTGTGACGTCAAAACACGTCATACTCGCTTCGCATTCGCATTCGCAGAAAGTATGAACCGGGCTTTACTCGCGCACTTCTCCAGCCTCACGTTAAACTCTTTCAAAAATAAATTTTCAAAACCGACTTGATAAATTAAAATCATCAATTGCCAATGCTGTATCCATATCTTTAGCATCTTGTACTTTTCTTTTTCCAAATAAAACAGTCATCCGAAGAAGAACTAACTGTTGTGGCGGACACAGAAGTTGCTCTGGAAAAGTTGGCAGGAACACTTCCCGACGGGAATTGCACGTTGATTAAATATTCGTCAAACAGTGAGTACAATCTATGGCCGTTTCCGAAACCAATGCTCGGGTTTAGGCTCCGTTAATTATTTACAAACCGTGTGCTTTTTACTAGGGCCTAAGCCAAAGCCCAAGCTAGCTGAGACCGTGGCTTCGAAAGGGCCTGGCGAAGAATTTCACTGTACACAAAGGACCCCCTGTGTGTATTCCCTTTTAACAAAATATAATATAATGGAGTTGATTAAAAAGGGTGCGCTATCAGACGAAATTCCTACACAATTCACCATATGGGGGGGGGGGCACAGAATCTCCTGCCTTTTGGTTTAACGGTCAACCCTTAGTATTTAAAACACGCAACCTCTTTCCTTTGGGAGTTATATTTGATCTATCTTCCCGCTGAAGATGGTACATTTACACACGGGATTTTTATGAATAACATTTTCAGATGCCGCACTTTGCCGCTCCACATCATTGCAAACTCTGACTGGTAACTACAAGTTCACTACTAACGGGGCTAAGCTTGGGAGTTTGAACTTTAACCTTTCCCAGGCAGATCCTGATGCTGGTAAGAAAGCAAAGAGACTGGTGAGGAGGTATAGACCATTTAACTTTTGTTAACAAAACGAGTACACTCGTACATTCCGAGGGCTTTCTGGCAAGCACTGACCAGTATGAATTTTATGTCATAATTTCCACATAAATTTAAGAGTTATAAAAATAACGGCTGAACAAGTTTTGCGATGTTCCCTCTTCTTCCTCCATATGAAAAGTTGATAAAAATCAGACTGTGCAATCTCCATTGATTATATAATGTCATGTTAGGAGCTGTGTACAGATCGTGCCTGCAGGAAGTTCAGGCTTTGTGGCTCTTGTGTAAACATATGATGTCACAGGTCACATGGTCACATGGTCAAATGTAACAATATACTACTCCACATTGTTTTAATTTAATTATAATTTTATTTTTTTTTGCAGACAACTTCACTTTGGTGATTTTACGTAAGGAAAATACCGTGAATGAAACAAAACAAGAGTGAGTTCCTATTTTAACTTTGTTTTAGAAAAACGTAGTTTTCAGATGAAAATGTGGTAATAATTTTAGTTCCTCTGCCGTTCGTTTGTCAGATTTTGTTTTGAATGTCAGACAAGTCTTGCTTTAGTCTTTATTAATGGGGATGACAGTGATTAGTTAAGGAAATAATGCAGTCATTCCAGTCCAAAATATTCACAAATTATTCCACTCCTTATAAAAAAAAGAGTATATCTTTGGAAATTTCGATAGCGCCGGCGATGCTTGTTTTTGTATTAGACACAGTAGAGTAATATCGAGTGGCTCGGAGGGGCTGGGCAAGTCTACACAGCTGAAGGTTCGTTTGATACAGATATCTCTTCTCTAGTAATTTTTGGTGCGATATCGGCGACTACATAACGTTAACAAAGAAACGTCGCCGATCAAAACTAGCATCCACCTGGATGATTGTATTTAAATAAAGGAAGTTTTTGTCATTTTTATTGGGAATGTGTGTTGTTTTTTTAATAGAAACCTTCAATCATCAAGTCACGACAGCTCGATCAACCACCACAGCTTGATCAAATTGAACAGCGCCTTCTTGTCTTTCTCTTTCTCCGTGGATGGCGAGCGGCAGTCAGTTCCAGTAGACTTCAGTTTGAATAATTTAGCCGTAAGCAAAAAGCAAGCGGTTATCAACGTGTACTATCAGTGAATGTGTCATGTCTACCCATTGACCCTTGCATATGACGTCACGAGCTCAAAAACGCCCTCAATGAAGTCATCATGACACTGTCAACTCTCGGCCAATGACAGTGGCGCGTGCGCGTGCACTTTTCCAAATGGATCGGTGGTTTTTAACCCCTGTTTTTAACCAAAGATCGTATAGCGCCGCGCGCGGCGCTATACGATCTTTGTTTTTAACAAACTGTGGAAAGTCCAATCTTGTGTAGAAACCAAGAATTGTGACAGTATCTTCCACTACCTTCGAGTTCGTTCTATAATATAAATCCACTTTTTGGCTTTGTAGGATGCATATGACCAGCCATTTACGATTCAGGGAAGAAATGGCATCACGAGAAATCCAATCTGTGTCTATTGGCATACGAACGATACGTAAGTTTTTGCTTTTCTGAGGAACCTCAGTAGATTTTGCTCAAAGAACCGCATACTACTCAAAAGTTCTTTAATAGCATATATTCTTATTAAAGGGTTCCTTTAAGATCCTCATACCGTACTATAGTTAAGAGTTTAGAACCTCATACTTTAAATTCAAGAGTTCTCAAGAACCTCGTACTATTCACGAGCTTTTTTCAAATATTATGAATATCTTTGTAAAACTACCAACAGTTCTTAAGAAACTCACAAAATCGATAGTTTTTAAACTCATGCTATCAATAGTTCTTAGCCTCTTACAATGCAAGAGCTCTAAATAATTGCAATAATGAGAAGGAGGCAGTAAATATTTGACTTCGGGTTATAATTTAATTTCATTCTGTTTTCCCTTTTCAATCTTGTTGTATCCTGGTTCAGACCGAAACAATCTTGTTTTGTTTTGGTTGTTTGCTCAACAGAGAGTGGTCAACATACGGGTGTAAAAAGATGGACGATCAGTCAACCAAACGCCTTACTCAGTGCTCGTGCAACCATTCTACAAATTTTGCTGTTCTGATGCAGGTATTGAAAGTGACTGAATTTGTGTTTTGTTTCCTATTAACTTTAGTTCCAATAACAGACCCTTTTCGAAAATACGGTTTTGGTTTGGGCTCCGGCTTTAGGCTTCGTCAGTTATTTTGAAAAAGTGCACTTTTGGTACGTGGGGCTTCCAACAGGTCCCTTGGATCTTAAGCTGAAGCCCTTTAAACCGGAACTGTGGTTTCGAAAAGAGCAAGGCAGGTATAAGACCTACGGTTTAATTTTTTTGGGGGGGTTGTCTTTTTTTTTTCTTTTTTTCCCCTTTTTTTTTCTTCTTTTTTTCTTCTTCTTTTATATTAATATTATAGTCTTGCTTACAAGACATTTGTTTTCGACTGTTGGGTTGATTTCAAAAGAAGGGCGCTGTGTAATCCTTAGTTATTCTCGTCAACTTGGACGAGTAACCAAGAAATTGAAAGCTAAAGAGGATTGCCCTTTTGCCTTAAGTCACAAAAATTATCAAGTACCGGTAAACAAGTAAGTACAAACCATAACAGATGAAAACTTGAGCCAAGACTAAATGATGTTCCCGGAGAAACACCAGACATCCAAGTGTGAAAGTCTTTCATATTGGAAATGTTTGAACTCATTATATTTTCTTGCACACAGATTATTTCTGATGACTCCAGTTCGCATGCTCTAACACGCATCACGTATATCGGGTGCGGCATGTCCATCGGTGGCTTAGTCCTCACTTTATCAGTCTACGGTTTCCTGGGGTGAGCAAACTAAGATACCTAACTGCCAAGATCATGTCCTCGCTCCTTATTTTTCAACCACCCATTTTTCATGGCTTTCGGTTTTTGTTCTAGGCTCTTTCTTTTGCCAAATGGGCAGTCAAGAGAGTTTAGGAAAATCCTTTTCCATGGAATATACAAGGACAAGAGATGAGGTTTACAAATTCTATTAGAATTGCCGTGAACAAAAACAAAAATTACCTTAAAAGATATTGTATTCCCTTGTGGTTTGATTACTTGGAGTATATGTTTTAAATATTTTTTTTTTCTTCTTCTAGGAGGACGCTGCGGTCAGACCGCATCTTCATCCACACCAATTTATCGATCGCAATCTTAGCAGCTCAGATACTATTCATCGCTGGCATTAACAGAGTGGAAATCAGAGTGAGTTATTAAAAATTGATATCGAGTAATACATCTATATTTTTATTGAGCAGATCAGCATTTTTATCAATAAGCTTTTGGATGCATAATAACAAAATGAAGTGGAACATTTGATGGGATAAGAACACTGCAAAAGAAAGGTAAAATTACATCACACAACTTTGATTCAACTAAGTCTGTAAAGTGGTTCACGGGGTCTCAGATGTTGCCTTTACTGTTGAACATGTGCAGTAGAATAGTCCAAATAATAGTCCCTTGTGGCACTTCAAGGATTTTATGAGTAATAGCAAAGTTTGAAGTAATAGATTTATGTTTAAACAGTGGTCCAAATATGAAGCCCTCCGACACACCTTGACATGATACTTGAAAATTTTGCACCTTCCAAAAATGTTTCTCGAAGAAGTGTCAACACATTTCCTCATGATCCATATTTCCTCCGCAGGTTGTCTGCAAGGTGATTGCGTTCTTCCTCCATTTCTTTTACCTGTCGGTCTTTGGTTGGATGCTGGTAGAGGGCGTGCATCTGTACATGAAGGTGGTCAAAGTCTACGGCAGTGAGAACATTAAGGTGTACCGCTACGTTCTCATCGGCTGGGTCGCCCCGGTCGTAATATGCTTGATATCGGTCGCTGCAAATAGTGAAGGCTACGGGACGGATCGTAGGTAAGAGAGTAGTATTGAGAGCGATGTTCGTATCAAATATCTGTTTTAAACAGTCATCTGGATCAAAGTTTGGTTTGTAGACTTACCCATTCCCTCTGAGCCAATCGGTGTGGCGCCTCCTACTGGTGCTTAATACAAAATCTAGCGTCGCCAGTCAAGACTAGTTTCCAAAATGGAGACGCTTAAGATATTGTTTCCGTCTTGAGTAAAAACTAAATCTTTTCAGTATACGCAGCTCGACGTCCATTTTGTTTCACGTACACCTCCACAACGCCAATGTTTATAGGAGACACCCCAAACTGAATTAATGGTCATTTATAGATCTTCCATGATGTATTCCTGTTTCAAAAAGTACCAATAAAATTATTGGGCCTCGGAAGTTTTTTATATTTTTTTTGTTTGAACAAAATCAACAATGCCGATATTAGTTGGTTTTGTTTAGTTACAAAAAAAAATGTATTTGTCTACTATGGCCAAATTATTTGTTTTGCTGCCCTACTATTTTAAAACACTTGTTGAAAAATCATGTAATTGGTTGTTGCTGTTTTATGTTTTTAATGGTCTTTGTGTAATTTTGGTCCGTTCCTAGTTGTTGGTTGGACACGACGTCCGGGGCAATATGGGCCTTCGTAGCTCCTGCATTACTTGTCATAATGGTAAGAAATAGTTCAGTTGTAACTAGTCTGCTATCGAAATGTTCATAACTTGTATTTGCTGGATTATGTATTTTTCTTACCAAGGGTGACCTTCGGGTGATTGGTGGAAACAGACTTACCAGGTTATTTAAGTTTTTCTTTCTCTGACATCTGCACATGCCAAGAAAAACGTGAAATGGGAAACTTACCTGGGAATTTTTCTGCCACCTAGCGCTCCAAAGTTTTGCATTTTCTAAGCTGTACTGTATGAATATTGACATGCTTTCCCTTATCTTTTCCATCAGTTCAACATGCTTGTTCTAGCGATGGTTGTTCGTATCGTGGTCAAATCAACTAAACTTCATCAAGAGAAACAATATGACCACATCAAGTAAGAGAGTAGATAAGAATTCATTTCCGTTTTGGCTGGGATTGTGATTAAAAAACCATCACAGCACTCATGAGGCCACAAAACGCGAAAATATTTCGAGTTTTTGTTTTGTCAGCACCTGGGGAAGAGGCAAACTACTCACGGTAAACCTTCACCCTGATGCAGTAGCACTGTTTATATACCATTCTCATTAAGCGAAACCAAATTGAGACTGGATGGAGAGAAAAGTCTGGTCCCCTTAGAGAGTGGGAAATCCCTACAAACTATTGATATTGGATGAGGGGTACGTGACGAGTATTGATGTTTTTTTATCACCCAATTTTTTTATCAATTTTGTTACAAACAGAGCAGGCTTGAAGGGCGCCCTCGTACTGCTGCCGATCCTGGGTATGACGTGGCTCTTTGGAATGCTAGCTTTCAACAGTGCCACCATCGTTTTCCAGTATCTCTTCGTCATCTTCAATTCTTTCCAGGGACTCTTCATCTTTCTGATCTATTGCTTATTCAACTCAGAGGTCAGTGAACTTTCAACCACTTTAGTCACTAAACATTCCATGATTAACTGAATATGAAATTGATGCTCTTCAGAGGATTCTAATAATATGTTGAATTTTATTTATGATACCAATCAGACAAAAGCTGCATTTGTCCGAAAAACACTTGCATGGGGAAGATCAAGCAGGGTGAGTACCACTTCACTTCTCAACTCCACAAAAGTGTTGGTTTATTTTGTTTTTGTTTGTTTTGTTTCGCTTGGTTGGTTTTGTTTTTCTTGGCGACGGGGTGGCTGTAGGGTGAGGCTATGAGCCGGGCAGTTTGTTCATGGTGTGAGACCCATTCATGATGCCCAATTACAGAATCCTTATTCATCAGGAAAACTTACTGTTATGATAACTTAATGCTGCATGCTGCGGCCCCGGTAGTTTTTGTCCTAGAAGAAGTCAATGTTTTTTCGGTCATGCTCATTTTATAGAGTCTGTTTGTCTGAGACCATACCCGAATGGGCAGCTACAGCTACGGCTGTTGCTAAGGGTCTTGCCAAGGACGTCCTATACTCCAACACACTGTGACACGGCGATCCAGCCAATTTGCAGCACTATGACGTCATACATGGATTGTCTGGCTTAAAATAGCCCTAACCAGTGTTTAATATTGTAAACTTATTTCCCTTCGTCAACCATTTTAACCCCCTAATCCTAAGGTATTTTTGCCACAGCATCTTTCAAATACACTCTCGGTGTCCCAGGGAAATCTATCATCCGGAGATTCTGTTCCCCATATGGGAAAATTTACATGGGCTGAAGGAGAATGATTCAAAAGAGGGCGCTATCAGAAGAAGTTTGTACACAGTTTGCCGTATAGGGGACAGAATCTCATGCCAAACCGGTTCTGTTCAGAACAACAATTCAGAAAAAGATGTTTTTCATCTGCAAGTTGTTACAGCAAACCTTACTAAACAGCACTCGAACCGTTACATAATTCTTATACACAATGGAGTAAATCTCTTTCATTTGTAATCTTTATTTCCTCTGAAGAGAAGAAGTCTGGCAAAAAACGTGTTATTTGATAACTGAAATAATATGCGAAATGTTTGTTTGTTTATTTGTTGGGGTATTTGTTTGTTTGTTTTGGGTTTTTTTCCAACAGGTGGGTTTTCAGTCCACATCCGGGCATGTCAGCAAGCAAGGCACAGAGTTAACAAACTTGCCCAGCCCAGCCGACAGAGGGCGTACAGCTGAAGATGAATCTGCTTTCATCTTCGCCAACCAAGGTTCGAAAAGACGGCTGCTATTGTTCTTCCTTTTTCTCATTGTAGCCTATCGACCAATTCCCTTTTAAAAACCATGGCGTCTGCCATGGGCTTTGGCCAAGGCTCCCGTCCCCCATTCAAAGCCTTGCACCAGATGCTTGCGGTTTCACTTGACGGAGAGCCTATTAAGCTGAAGCCCAAGCCCGAAAGCCATAGTTTCGAAAGGGCATTGGAAAATGTTGACGGAAAGCATGACGTCACTAGGTGTGCGCTTTTACGACTGTGGCCAAATGCGTTTATTTTACGGGTCACCATATCACTGAACTATAACCAAATCAACTTCTCGTACGGCCGCCAAAACGCATCTCTGGTTTTTATTAAAAGCACAAGATATAATTTCAATTTTCTATTCAAATGATTTTGTAAACTTTAAATCATTTGCTTGTGTGTGTAACTGTTCCCATTTTTACACAGGGATTGTACCACCGAGGAATGACACGCCTGTCCTGCCGAGTAAACCCAAGGTAACAAAAGATCTTTATGCACGTGACCTCATTTGAGTAAGGCGCCCTCGCCTAGATGTCAAATAGAGGTTGTTCATTGGCCAATCCTGTGCGCTGCGCGTGCAAGTGCATTTCCATTGTTTAAGCATCGTTTAACTAGAGGCCATGTCACACAAGGCAGTTTACAGACAACCAGTTCCAGGCAATTTTAAATAGTAGACAGTCTTTCACATTTCAGTTTTCTCGTTATTTTCTTTGGGATAGCGAGTTACAGCTAGAAGAATGTACTCTCTTGTGCTGCCGAAGTGTTCCTTGTGCACACAGTGCAGTTGGTTTCCTCTATTAAAGTTGTCTGAAAAATTTGCCCTGTGTGGCATGGCCATGGCAGCTGGATAACGCCAATACATAGGGGCAAATGTCATAGCGCTGCTTAATTGTAAGCACATTTTCGTGCAAACTAGCAAACAGAAACAATTTGTTTAAGAGTAAGCATATTCCACAGGGCCCAATTTCATAAAGCCTGTAAGCACAAAAACTTGGTAAGCACAGAAAAATATTGCTTAGCAGATACGGGTTACCAGCCAACCTTCCTGAAGTTTACATTGTTACCACTGGTACCCCGCTCATTTCTTGCTAAGGAAAGAAATTTGCCAAGCAGAATTTTCTGCTTAACAGCTTGATGAAATTGGGCCCAGATTAGCAACGTTAGGCGGTCAGCTCGGGCGTTCACCATGAATTTGCATTGTCGCGTCATTCACAGTAAGCACCGAAAGGTTAGCATGCCTTTTCGTGTGCTTACGGTTAGCAGTGGTATGAAATGGAAACTCGCAAAGTATGCACAAAACCAGCCTTTAAGCAGCTCTATGAAATCGGTCTATGAAAGACCTAAACCCGCATTGGTCTTGTCGTCATTTTAAATCAGTTTTTTCAGGCCATAGAGATACGAGTTGGTCACTCATAACACAAAACCGCTTCATATAACCGTCTTACACCAAGACTCTCTAGATAAACATCAATCCTGAATTGTGTCTTGTTTTTGTCTTTAAAGGTGCCATGTGCTGCGATGAATACCAAGTTGCTGCTTAAAGAATCTGCCATGATTTATGACCCTAGAGGGCTTGTTGGTTTCGATGACATCTATGAATGTGATGAGCCTTCTACTGGCCGTGATACCTCTACGTCTTTGAATGGTATGTGTTTTGTTGTAGATATCTGATTATTTTTAAAAAAAAATCAAAAAACGGTAATAAACTTATAACAAGTTAAGGTGAATCTTAAATAAACTCTAAGCCTTTTTAGCAGCGTTTTTGGTGGGCGTGGTTGCCAGACAGAAGATTCTTTTCTCTAGCCTAACTTCAATGGGCAATAGGGCGTATTGATATCTCGCTCGTCACTTTTATTGAGTGAGCAGTGTGTGCTGGTGTAACAAATTAGAGTAGCAAGATCAACTACCCCTAGGAACGTGGTTTACTTTCCTCTCGATTGCTCATTTTGCTTTTAACAGAAAAATAAAGTGATATGTTAAATCCATTGGATTCTATAAAAGAAATTTAAAATAATCAATTTTGTGAGTCATCTTTGATATCAATTTTTCTATTTTAATTGATAAATCTAGTTGAATAGAAAGAAAAAGTGTTTTAGATATCTGAATATCTTAAAAAAATAAAGATTTTGCGTTTAAACTGTGATACTTTTCTACTAAATTAATACCTTAAAAGTTTTGTTAACTGGATTGCAAACTGTCTACCAAGAAAGTAACAAGATGGCACAAGTTCGGTTTTGACAACATAACAACCTGAATGGGCGATGAAATAATGTTCCTTTTAAAAGTACTAATAGCGATTTTGTATATGTTATTTGTTTATGTAGGTTCTATATCTAGTAGGACATGGAGTAACACTTCACTTGTCACCAGCTCTCCAATCAAACAACAGGTAAACTTATTAGTAAAAATAAACATGTGTGCGCCGCCATTGCTGGGGATCGTGAGAACGCTTGTACGCGTGCGTCACTACCAGCCAATGAGAGATTAGCCATAGTTTCTGATGTCAT
This sequence comes from Pisaster brevispinus, assembly GCA_023634235.1. Lineage (NCBI taxonomy): Eukaryota > Metazoa > Echinodermata > Asteroidea > Forcipulatida > Asteriidae > Pisaster > Pisaster brevispinus. The sequence goes on from JAMKCF010000017.1 coordinate 12,453,739, forward strand.
CACTCCCTTCGAGGCTCTCATGAATAAACATAAGACCAGTCTTACGAGAGGTTGACGGGTCTTCATTTTGGCCTCGATCAGGGAGGTGTTTAAGCCTGTGACGTCATATGAAACGTGTCGACAGGGAGACGCCTTTTGTGAAAAAAGGAACCATTGATAACATTATTAGAGCACTTTTACAGAGAAAGTATACGATGACAATAATTAAACTGCACTAAGCAAACAAACAAACAAACATCCCAACAAACAAACAACAACCGAGTAACTACACAGGCATATTTGAGGTACAAATCCAAAATGGTATTGAAACATTATCATCATCATTATTTTTATGGACAGGAACTGGAAGTTGTCTCCCTCGCTGGTTCAATAAATAGTGAGGACACACACTCCGCTAGAGGGCGCTGCTCTTCTGACAGCAATCGTGTATTTTCACCAGCCGTGGCTCAACTCGACGATGGTACGTATTCGGATGACCACTTGGTCTCATTTTCGAGTTGCATGTGTTTTGTGTGTTATTGTAAATTGAAGAATTTGTTATTTAATTGAAAGAAAGAAGTTTTATTTCTAAATTTTCATGATAACAAAGGTTATACCAATGCCGATCCTTATTCAAATGTCCCATGGGGCCTGCTGACCAATTTCTTTGTCAGTATAACCAGGAATTTGTGTCAAAAATAACCTTAAAAGAATCCAAAATGACGCTGAATCCGAGTTTTTTTAATATTCAAATTTTTAAAAATTTGTTTCCGGGTCAGGAGGGGTAAATGAGTAAATTTTGACCCGGTAGTTCTTTTAGTGTGATGACATTGGAAACTACAAGATGTGAATTAATTTACGCTTTCAATAAATTAAACCCAATGAGTAATAATTATGCCATACATTTAGAAGTTGAACTTTTCTCTTACAGGCGACAAGACAGAGCCCGAGAGGGCCTCCTATTCATCAAGCAGGCCCGATAATGATGGCGGCTCGACCTCCATATCATCAAGGCGACAGAGGGTAAATCATAAAATCGACACTTTGACAAAAACATGTCTTATGAAACAAAATGTGTCTGTCTGTCTGTCAAACCTGTCCTATAACGTCCTTTTCACTTTCCTAACCCGGAATTTCCCATCAGTGGGGCTTGGGGGAGGGGGAGGGGTAGGGGGAATGAGATTGATTGGCAAACTATACACCTGACACCATTATTTCTTGATTACTACAATAAGCCTAATAATACTATAATTACCTTGAGACCAATGTTTTGAAACCTGCATTACTACTTTTTAGTCCCCCAAAAATTCCTAAATAATTTAGGTTTGATATTTTAGAATTTACATGAATGCAACCACATGCTCCTCCGAAACTAACAACAAAAAACTATTTGAACTGCAGATATCGGTAGTGCCTTGAATTGATATACGGTGTAAAATAAAACTTTTTTCTTTTCCTTTCTTTACAGATGAAGAGTACGCCAAAATGTGGCTCGACTCCGTGGCGGTACTGGTAGTTAGGCTAAACAAACAAACAAACACATTGTCTGCCTGATGGGCTTATTTTGTCACTGGATGTGCGCCATTATAGAATTCGTTGGAAACTTTCTTGTCGTGTTCTACGTGATGTCTTGCTGAAACCTGGACAATTGGATGTTGTAATTGTAAATAACAGTTAATCGTTCTTATAACTCTGACTCTAAAAACCGGAACATTTTTTTGTGAAAAAAGATGGCCGAAACACATGACGTCACACTACTTCCAGGCTCACGCATTACATCAGAAACCAGTATGACAAGAAATTATGTACTCTGGAGAGTTTGTTTTTCTCCCATTGAACCTCTATCATCTCGACTGGATAGGACACGTCGAGCGCGTTTGTACACTACAACCTAGGTTAGAAACGAGAGGTATCGATACGGCGCAAGTGCCCATGGTGGCAAGGCTGATACCTCTCGTCACATAACCCCTGGGCCCAATTTCATAGAGCTGCTTAAGCAGAAAATAATGCTTAGAATTTCATGCTTAGCAAAAAGGGCAGGATACCAGCTGCAGATTGTACATGTGACATAATATCTTTGCTGGTAACCATATTCTGGTAAGCATCATTTCGTTGTGCTTAGCTACTTTTGTGCATAGCTCTATGAAATTGGGCCCTAGTACTAGTAGGGATGTACTGAAAAACAAAACTGAAGTTTTTAACAAGCGTGCACGCAAAGTAGTCGCCCTTGGGAGCCAATCAGCGTTGTTTTTCAACACATCCCTACCAGGAGTTAGTGACAAGAGGTATCGATACGGCGCGCTGCCCATGGTAGCGAGGCTGGTCTTGATGCCTCTTTTGTGCGTCACCATCTTGAGCGTAGAGTGGATCGGCCACAGGCCTAATTAAAATGTGCTAGATTCTGGCACATTATAGGCCCCTAATTAACAAACTATTTGTGTATGAAATTTTAAAAAGCTATAAACTAGTTAAGTTTATAAAAATCGTAGTATTTTTATTGTTCAGATTTCTTCATAGATATATTTTAAAACAAAGAATTGATTTCAGAAATAAGAAAAAATGTCTTCTTCATTTTCGTGTTTTCTCGTTCCGATACGCAGTGAAATGTGAAATGTTCACTGGACGCCATTCCAGCAAGCAACTCTTCTCATGCATTAGTAGATGAGTGCAACTCCTTTGACCATTGCTATCAATGATAGAGGAAAACATTTGCTTGCTGAAATGGCGCCCATGGGTATTTTAGGTTCCAACAAGAGATAGAGCTCCAAATCGGTATCTTCGCCTTTGGCGCGCTATAATCTTTTAGTCAGCGGTTGGGTCTATTTTCTGTGCATTAAATGTGAAGGTTATTCAATTACGGAAATACTTTTGTCAAATGTGGCGTTTATCAAATTTGAGTTTAGAGTAGAGTGCAGAAGACCTGCTAAAAGTGCTAGTGCTATTTCTTGAAACTTTTTTAAAAAGAAATTTGTATAAATAACTTAAAATATCTTATAAATGTTTAAATAACGAGAGCAGTTATCTTGACTAACATGATTTGTAAATGTTTATCTAGTTCATAATAATAATAAATCAAAAGGGAAAAAAAGGTTAAACAAAGTTGCGCTTTCTAGTTATTTTCTTTACCCAACATTTGTTTAGTAGTACTACTACTACAGCAGTATGTTCAGTCCGACTCGGGAGGTGCAAGGTTATCCTATTAGTTCAACTTTTTTAGAGTCAATAGATGGCGCTGTTTAATTGTTATTAAAAAATATATATCGTCAGAGAGGGCGTCCTTTCACGAGACCGTACTAAAAAAGTTGTCGATGCTGGTGCTACAGCCTAGACACCGATCGTTTCACAGCATTAAAACTAAGAGGTTTTCATGAAAAATTCAAGGATATGTTAGAATCAATCAAGAACTTTTTGCGACGGCATAAGAGAAAATTCGTCGTTCTTGGCGTCGTGACTGGAGGTAAGTGTTTGACGACATTTATATTCAATTGGTTTTTGTTTATAACATGTGTAGAAAAAAAACTTAACCAGTTGCGATATATCATAAACCCTTTCATTCGAAACAACAAAATGTTATTCGCGTTAGAAAGATAACTTTGTTTGAGGTTGTTACGCTAGTGCGTGGAGCCTATAGCATGTGAATCCCATAGTTTTAATGCTACTTAGTGCTACTTAGGGTAGTTGTGTTAGCTTGCATGTGATCACGACACTACACTACTAGATTGAATAAACAAAACTTGATGAAGATCAAATGTTGGGTCATACTAATTAGCGTCAACAGGCCCATTTCACGACAACTCAAGACAACTCAAGACAACTCAAGACAACAAGTTTAAAATACCATCAAATACAATGGTTGTAATCAGAGTGTATCTGGAAACACGTTTAAAACTGACTGGAACCATCGTGTATACATATTTTTCACAGGAAAAAATGTTTTTTTCGTAAAAATAGTCAACTTTCTCCGTCCATAGAATTGGCTGACGTGACACAAACCCACCCATGTTATAATGGTGCTGTCCAAATTCATTGCGCAAGCATCACGTCGGCCAATTCTACGGACGGAGAAAGTTGACTATTTTTACGAAAAAAACAATTATGGCTCTTACGACTACAATGTGTATACTCCACTGGAGGGATGCATGTACTGAATGGAAGATAGATAGATAGCTGATCATGCCTGCAGGTGTATCAGCGATGGCAGCCAATGCAAGGGTTCTGCCGCAGCGCAAGCAAAGTGCACGTCGACCTGAGGGCTGTTTAAGTTCTCATTCTCATCATCTTTGATAATCTGCAGGTGCTGTATTGCTCTGGAAGTACGGAGAATGGAAACTGCAGCAATGGCAAGACAAGGAGACGGAAGACTGCCTGGTCATGGCACGGAGGCAGCATCATTTTGACAGTAACCAAAGAACGTGTAACATGACGGTGCTTTCCATGCTACCCAAGACCAAGGAAGCCCTGAGTCTCCTGCTGGATTCTGGCGGGGTTATCGAGAAGCTGAAAGCAAAGTCAGTTTCATGTTTTAGTCGGAAGAAAAAATAAGATGCCTGTAGAAATCTCATGTGACAAGACCCATAGTTTGATATGAGATTAGGTTAGGCTGACCTATGGACCAGACTTTCCTCTTGCTTTTAAACATTAACCCTAACTTCTGCACTAAATTTACTAGGATTCTTCCTCACTCTTCCAAAATTCATCCACATGTTAGCATAAAGGTAAATATATACAGGATTGGTAGAGCTGACAAAATAGTCACAGAGAGTGTTCATGTTTTGTGTGATCAACCATGAAATAACAAACCTGTAAAAAAAATTTGGCTTAATCCTTTGTGTGAATCGGGAGAAAGTTAATTGAAAAACCATGCCCAATTTTCAGCAGGTAAACTCTTCTTTCTTTTTTTCTCCAGGCCAGAGAACAAAGTGGATCTATGGAATGATCTCAAGATAATCAGTAAGTAACATTTCATTGTGACCTTTTTAACCAGTTTGTTGCGGTTTAGCTGAAATTTGTCCAGTTCCACCCATGGGTTGCCAATTCTATTTATTACATTTGTCTCAATGTGTGTTCAGGTTTCTCCCGGACTATAGCTTCGGTATACAGTACAGCGATGTTGGTTGTCTTCCTCAGAGTACAGCTCAATATTATTGGAGGCTACATGTACCTTGATACCTTGGTCGGCAAGAATGGAATGGTAAGAGACAGCACACTGGTCATTGCCTCCATGCCCCTAGTCTCTGCCTCCATGCCCCTGGTCATTACCTCCATGCCCCTGGTCATTGCCTCCATGCCCCTAGTCAATGCCTCCATGCCCCTGGTCATTACCTCCATGCCCCTGGTCAATGCCTCCATGCCCCTGGTCATTGCCTCCATGCCCCTGGTCATTGCCTCCATGCCCCTGGTCATTACCTCCATGCCCCTGGTCATTGCCTCCATGCCCCTGGTCAATGCCTCCATGCCCCTGGTCATTGCCTCCATGCCCCTGGCCATTAGTAAATAAACACCACCTATAAATTTTATTGTAACTTAATGGACAACCAAGTAAATTAAACACACATGCGTTCATACTACACATCTGCATTTAATTTGCATAAATTTACATTTGATCTTTGCATATTCATTGAAAAAAACTTCCATTATGTAAATGGTGTGTTTTTATGTCCTATACAGTTGAATCTGCAGTGGCGTAACTAGACATTTTCATTTGGGGGGGCAAGTGGGGGCAAAGATTAAATTTGGGGGTGCCAAAGAAGTGCAAGATTATCATTAAATATGTTAACTGATGTATATATAATAAGAATATACTTTTCTGTGATTTCATATGGGGGGGCAAGAGGGGGGGCAAGGGTTCTGAGCGGGGGGGCGCAGGCCCCCCCTGCCCCCCCCCCCCTCTGGTGACGCCACTGTGAATCTGTATTTTGTGCTACTCCTCTAAGTCTGACTCTCTGTGATTTTTTTTCTTCTCATTTTCAGAGTGAGGAGAGAATATTAGCTACTCCCGAGGTGCAGAAGAGATACCTGGCCAACGTTCAGTACCTACTCACTGACGGTATGTTGGAAAGACTTTATGTTCTGATGTTGTGAAAACATGGAGTGATTAAACTGACTGAAACTAATGGACTGACTTGAAGTTTTGACCGGCTTGAAAAAATGGACGTATATGGAATGACATTAGGGACTAACTAGAAATAGTGAACAGCTATTATCCTGTTGACTTGACAGAGAAGAGTACTTCCCTGTGATGACATAACTTGTAAATTATTTTGTTGTTTGTTTGCAGGAATGTCTTGTATGGTGTCAGCTGTCCGTGAAGCCGTAGGAAATGTTCTTGGAAGGTAAAGGAATCCTGTCTGAGAAGTGAAAGCTTTGATTCATTGACAGCTTCTGTTTTCTAAAAGGTCAAAGGTCTAACAATCGACGATAAATTCAAAAGGAAATTTTAACTGTAGCAGTCTGAGGAACTCTGCTTTCTTTCAGTGCAAAGCAGAAGAAGCAGAGTGTATTTTTATAACACCCCTAACGGAGATTCTGCCTTGTGATTGGTTTAGAGTGCATCACATGATGTGCCTTATTTTTACTAGAATGTACTACCAGGCCCGGAAGTTCATCTCTGAGAGGGCAAGGCCATTTTCATTTTGCAAAGGCAGTTCTATGGGAAAATCTTAAGGTCTATGGCAAGTTTTTGAAGGGGCACCAAGGTCAAGACATGGGGCAACAGGCTATGGCTTCCATAGCCTTCGTTTACTTGCAGGCCGGCACCAAACCCAGGTTCTCGGTACCTGGATGTGTAGGGACAATATATGTATGGGATGTCATAAAACAAATATTGACTGCTTTTTCTTGTGTTATTGTTAAAACTCTGACTCCCTCGGTGATTCCCGGAGGGTTGTTTTTTTTCCCCTTGGCTTTGCCTCAGGAAAGTAGAATGCGCCAAGGATTACCTTGGGATTAGTTTTAACCATAGCACTCAAAGCAGTCAATATTTGTATAAAAGTGACTTACAAAAACCCACAATGTCGCAATTCCAGGTTCGGAAATCAGTGACCACTTGGTCTAGTCAAATCTAGATGGTAAAGAAAACCACAAGTTTCTTGTTTTTTATTACATAGCTGACTTGTCTTTTGTTTGATAGCATGCCATTACAGAAGACACTTGGACTCAGAGACATCGAGAGGTTATTCAGCAGTGTCAGATGTCAGGTGGAAGCCGCTAAACTTGGAGAACAAGGTATGAGAAAAAAATAAATAAATTCTTAACTTGAACTCCAGGGATCACCTCCAAGGCTAGATCAACCTGCAGGCTAGTTTCGCTGATCCACTCACTTTGCGTCACTTCACGTCACTTCACGGAAGCAATGGCGGCATTTACCTCCTTTACCCTGGTCATTCCCTGGGCAAGCCACTACCTACGTCAGAAACCTTCCATTTTGGTACCAGAGCTGCCGACTCTCCCTGTTTCTGCAGAAAGTTCCCTGAAAATAAACCAATCTTTCCATGTTCCGGTGAACAAATTTGAAAATCTCCCTGAATATGGAAACTTTTTCCATATCGTGGCCGAGCGGATAAGATCACTGGACCCAAGCTCTAGTGTTTCTGATCAGCAGAGTGTGGGTTCGAGTCCTGGTCGTGACACTTGTGTCCTTAAGCAATACACTTAACCATGATTGCTTTGTCCTTCGGATGGGATGTAAAGCCGTTGGCCCCGTGTGTTGTGTAACGCACGTAAAAGAACCCAGTGCACTTATCGAAAAGAGAAGGGGTCCGCCCCGGTGTTCCTGGTTTGATCGGCTGCATATTGCGCCACAGCACCTTGTAAACCATTACATGGTGCTATGTAAAGGAGTAGGTCTCATACTTCAAACGTAGCCCCCAAAAATACCTTGCAGGAAAATACTTAATGTTGAAGCGCCTTGAGCGTCACTGAGTGACGGATATGAGCGCTATATAAGAAGCCACTATTATTATTATTATTATTATTATTATTAAATATCTCCCAGATTGTTGTGCAAAATCTCTCTGATTGCAAGATGCAACTGTTGGCAGTTCCTGTGGTACTATTCACTGTGCATTTTTGTCCCTTTCTTTGTTAATATTGTACACTAAACCACATTCTACCTTCATGCATGTGTTATACACAGCAGTACAAAATGCCCTTGTAGTGGGTGCCAGAACAATAGACTGTTCATTGTGTTGACTGGTTTATTTTTTCTACTCCATTTGACAAAGATCTACTTGAGTGTTACATAAAACAAACAATGAAATATTCATTTGTTAAAAGATGGAATGTTCCATTTAACTGGGCTTCACCTCGTTGAATGGAACATTCCAACTTTCGTAAACGTTCATTATTTGTACACTGATGCTGATTGTGACAGGTTCCGGCATGGAGTGTACCATTCATCCATTGGTGAGATACATGGTGCCAGTTGAAGAAGATGACGACCAAGGTGAAGATATGGCGTGTCAGATTTCTTCGGATCAACTCACAGTCAACGGTAAACTGATGCTTGAAACGAGGGACATGCTGGAAAGGTAGGTAGTGACTTAATGAAAAGTGGAAAAAACAGATTATCAACAACAAAGATTTGGATTAGCAAGCCAGATTAGGCAGCGCCCCATATCAATATCTCTAATCACTAATCCCTGGAAGGGATGTGCTGAAAAACAATGCTGATTGGCTAACCAAAAGTGCACGCTTGTATTGCACTTGCACTTGGTATGTGGATGTCAAAATGCAAGTATTTTGACATAATCCACTCGTAATGAATCATGTTTTTTTTTTCATTCGTTTTGATCCTTGCAGCTCAGACTTCCACAGTGTTCTCAATACTTGCTTGGACATCGGTTTCAGCCGAGTGCTCGACAACATGGCTGACTTTTTCAGACCTTCGTCAAACTCCTCTGAAGAAATGGCATCAATGACTGGGTAAAGTCTTTGTAGAATTTGAATGCTGTCGGGGATTTGTGCAGTTTTCATCAAACAGACTTCTGTTTTTTTTCTTCATTGTTATATTTACTACTACTGCAAGCATGACTGAATAATATACATAATTGCATGTGGTGGCCGAGTGGTCAAGCACACCAGACTCCAGGTTTGGTGTTTCTGATCAGCAGAGTGTGGGTTTGGGTCCCAGTCTTGACACTGGTGTCAGTAAGCAAGACATGTAACCATTATTGCTGCATCCTTTGGATGCGTAAAGCTTGAGGGGTTTGTTTCAGTGTTTCTGGCAAGGATAGCTGCAGGTTGCATTTCTTTTGTGTGCAGTACACAACAGTCGAAACCTAGAGCTTTATAATAATAATATAATAATAATAATAATAATAATAATAATAATTTATTTTTTAATATAGCGTCTTACATAAAAAATCTCAAAACGCTGTACAGACAGTTTTTTATGTCTCAAGGACACAAGTGCCATGACTGGGACCTGAACCTACACTCCAGCAACACCACAGCTTGAGCCCAGTGCACCAGACCAAATTTGTTCTAATTGTTGTCCTGATTATTCTTTCCTTCCCAGCCTGATCGATGCTCATCTCCCACTGGCAAAAATCATTCCAGTCATCAACGGTCAGATCAATGCACTCTGTGGAGACACGCCCAATCCTTACATTCAGGTAATAGTATACAACTCCAATCATGGGTAATGCTTCTACACCAAGCCTCACTTTGTTATCAAAGATTTGAATGGGAGAAACTCAAGATGGTTGGGTATATAATAACAGGCCTCGAAATTACCCACGGCACCCAAAGCAATTGCTGTGGTGCCCTTTGCAAAGTTCCAATACAAATTTACATTTTCCTCATAGAGTGTCCCTAACCAGAGGGAAAATTGCCGTGCCCCTTCAAGAGCGAAGTTCAAGGCCTGTAATAATATAAAAGTAACAATGACAATACTTGGTTCTTATATAGTGCACATCCAAGTAGCTAGATCAAGGCACTTTACAGAATGATTATCCCTGTTCATCAAGCATACATTTTAGACTATTTCTCTGACTTTCTCAACTCCCTGGGGACCATACAACCAAAAGCTGCTTAAATTCGCGCTAAGGGGTTCATCCAACACAGTACTGTCTCAGCCCTAGCAGGTTTTCATTTAAACACCTGGGTTAAGATGAGCAATTATAGTTAAGTGCCTTGCTTGTGTCATGGCCGGGAGTCAAATGCACACTCCCATGGTTCAGCCATCAGGGCACGGGGTGTTTCACAGAGCTGCTTCAGCAAAAAAAAGATGCTAAGCGCAACAAAATTATGCTTACCAGAATAGGGTTACAAACCAAACTCCCATCTCACATGTACCATTTGTGACTAGCATCCTGCTCATTTCTGTTAATGAATTCATTTTTTGTTCCTTGATTAAAAATTCAAATTCTGAATAATTTGGCTTTCTGCAGGAGCTCCTACTCATGAAATGTGTAAAAGACTTCGCTGCTAATGTCTACGAGGCCTTCAGCCAGCTCCCGCCTGACCCAACACATGATCCATGAACTCTGTCGGCAACCATCGGACCCATAATTATTATAATTTTTGTTTATACGTTTTCTTTCAGTTTGACACCTTGGCCAAGATTTTTGACAAATGATGAAGAGCTAAGGTGTCTCTGTTTTTCTTTTTTTTTATCAAGAGAGCCCAATTAACTAGAAAATTTCAGAATTTTAATAACCTTTTTTTATAGAAGAATAACAGACAAAAATACTTTCTAGTTATCTTTGTATGGTTGACTTGATCATTGTAAACGTGTTTAATAATAGTTTTTAATAAGAGTTTTTTGTTTAAGTTCCCTTGCAACTCTGATTGTTTTCTTAAAGGTGTTCTTGATCTTTCATGACATTTTAACCTTTGACCTATTGTGACCAAATAAAGAAGTCCTCACATGACCTGTAGCTTTGGTTCATAGAGTAATAAAACTAGAGGAAGCACACACATAACTGTGCTGTCCCACCTTGTGCACAAATCTCTAAATGACATACAGATGTCCACTTACAAAATGTCGGTTGTGTGAACTGGTGCATGACCTGTGTTATACAATGGGTCAGCACCATTTTCTCAATGGCCAAAAATGCTTCTTATCAGGCTGTGTCACATGGTTTTGTATGCTTGGTTACTTGGTTTTGTTCAACTAAAAAAGTCTATGCTTTGGCTTCTGTGATTTGTCCCAAAGGTCAAAGGTGAGAGTTCAATGTGTAAAAGGTAGCACCTGCAGGAACCATGTATTTTTTTAGCACCTGCAAGAACCATGTAGTTTTTAATTAATGCTTTTCAAATTTTTTTTTTTTTTAATTAAATTTAAAACATCAATGCAAGAAACTCTTGAAACGTAAACAAAATCTTAAAATTTAAAGAGAAAGCATCACAGCAAAAATTTATGTAATTTTTTAAAAAGTTTGCTTACAGTTGATTTTGTTTCAATGGTTTATTAATCAATGTTTACGGAAGTGAAGAAATTGTAAATTTGTTTGTAAATACTAATAAATTTTTTTAACGAATGTGATATCTACGTACAGTGAGTTTGGTCCTTAATTAACTAACTTTGTGTTGTCATTGAATTTCTTTGTTGATTGGTTTATTTATTATACTTTCCCCAAACACTTAAAACTGGCCTCTGCATGTATTTCTACATATTTACTACTCGCATTATTTACTCAATACTTACTTGGCAAATTTACCTCAAACACTAACAACACAGCACTTTACCTACACTCAGATACTAGATAATGTCATTTTTAATATATCTATTGTGTCATTGAACACCCCCCCATTCCCGCCCCTTTCTTCACCGTTTGGTGATTATCTTCTTGCCAGCCAGTCAACGAACTATTGACCAATGACGTTGGCTAAAAGGTAACCCCTCCCCAAACGGTCACTGCTTTTTGACGTCATCACACTAGCAGCTTTTTATTCTGTGTCGTACATAATCACATACAGCACACAGAGCAACTTTCATTATGCAGTTATGCAAACTCGCCTGCGTATTTTTCTTCAAATTGTTCATTTTGTTTGGATGGTCAGAGGATAACGTGGGCATTGTTTGCTGATTGTTGAGCCCAACTACCACAAACGATGGAGAATTGTACCGGACTGCGGCCGTGAGCCGATACACACCACACAGCTCACGGCAGGAGCCGACCGGCCGAAAGTTCGTTCGTGTACCGTGTAGCGTATGCACGTCGTGAAGGCTGATCTCGGTGTGACCGGCATGACCGGTGATTGTGACCGATCCTTCAAGACAGGTAAAACTTCCCTTTATTTCTAAACTAGAATTTAAAGAAACTCAACTTTAGGCCGAGTATCTTGAAATATCTGGATTCTTGACGTACACTTTGGTTAAGTAATATTTCGAGGGAATCGATCATCCAAACCCAAGGAAGACAAGAACCAAGACGTGTGTGTAATAAACGTCCATAGTGATGCATTACTGGAGAAGAGATATAACTGTCGAACAATTATCTTTACTTTGAACAATATTCATAAACTTGGCCAGTCCCTCTTGTTCCTACGTGCCGGTCGATGTGGCGCCCTCAACTTGCGAGTAATACACAAACTGGCGCCGCCAATCGAGACAAGATTCTCGCAGGTGTATTATCAAAATAATATTGAATTGGACGGTGAAACCGACTTAATAGGAGGAAACGTTGGGAAATAATTACTTGATAGATGCTCTGTAAAATCCAACAAAAAAATTGCAAACACACCTTCCAACTGTTTTTCATATTGTATTTATGTATTTTTTTGTATTTTTTATTACCATATATAAAGTTTGGTCATTATTATTTTGTTCAATAAATAAACAGTAAAGTGTATAAAATATCTCTCCCAGATTTGCATGATATTCCCAGTAGTTTTTCAATGAATAAAAAAAAAGCAATAACTTGAATTTTCTTTGACATTTCGGTTAAAAAAATTCAAGTTTTTCGAACAATTTAATTATAATGCATGATATCTGGTTTCCATTACCCATTTTAGAACACGTACAATAATAATTGGTACACTATTTATCACAAAAAAATTCAGATTTCGTTGCAAAAATTTACCAATATTTATACAAACTGTTTTTATTAAGTTTAAAAAGGAAGCTTCTTTCATCAAATGAAAGGCAATCATGTAGCCCCTGTGAAAGTAGAATTGGTATTTGGTACTTCCTACACCCCAACAATTAATGCAAATTCCAAACATTATTGGACTTTTACTGTAGCCATAGAAAACATAAGAAATTTTACATACAAAAAATGTTTACCTCTTATTGTGGAAAAATTACAATTAATCCCTGGAAATTCAAGCAATTGTCTTGGACCCTGGTCACTCGTTGTCTTGCTTTCAGACAAACTATCCTGTTTTAGTTTTGAAGAATGTTTGGGGCCTGGCCATATTTGGCCTGACAGTTGGTGACTCCCTGTGTACAATTAGTTCAGCAAATTTGTGCCTGAGCAAGCGGCTTATTATTCATGCCGTGTTCATTTGAGTCGGTCCAGGGGGGCAAGCTTGAAGCAGACTCGATGGCCAGGGCGTTACCTGGCCATTGGTCAGGAACTGCAGCAGACAATCCAGGGGCAGGCACAAAGAGATTCTTCTCTGCAATGTTGTTTTTGATCCACTTATGGACATCGTGTACTTTCTCGGGGGTACCTGTACGAGTTAAAATACAAAGCTTAGTCAGCCTGGTTAAACTATTGTGTATTAATTTCAGTTTTTTATTAAAACTAAATTCTTGCCTTGCTTGTTTTTAAAGCAGAATACAAAATACTGGCAACATGTCATTCACCTTTGATAGTAAGAACTTTCAGGTGGTGCTCTGTTGAAGTACTAACAGCAACTCCCAGACTCCTCATAAGCTTCAAATTTATTCCCTGAAATAGAAACAAATGTGTTCCAATAACATGAACACTGCCCTCATTGTCATAAAATCGTTTACATTGATTATCATTGTTCAAAAGGACGGTAAACCACTTTCAAATGTTTCAGCGCTTTTATAAAGATCAAAAAGGGAAAACCTCTATTTGAGTATGTGGTGATTCTTCTGTTTTATAAACCAGTTACCACTTTCACTGGTTACCAAGTTAGTAAATGTGTTTAATGCGAACTGATGGTCAGACAATAGTGTTTTAGAGTTCAACAGTTTGGGTTTGAAGTAAAATACTCACATTTTGTCCAACAATTCTGCCATGTTGTGTCTGTATGTGGTACAAGTTTTCACTACAGTATAAATGCAAATTTTAAAGGATATTAGACTTGTACACATGGCCTTTCTCTTTTTGCAATTTTAAAGGAAAATCACACACGCGCGATGTAAGTCACTACCAATCATAATATTTTATTCCGTGAGGTTTATTACATCGAACATAGCACCACTCAAAAGAAATATTCTTTGAACACGAACAGAACTTTCAAAAATCAATTTCGAACTTACGTCACAATGTCGTCATCGTTGACTACACGGTCCTCTATGTCACTGGGTGCAATTTCAACAATGCCCTATTTTTGTTTTGAAAAGGGGAGAAAATCAGTTATTTCAGAACAAATCATAATTTGTTTCCGTGTACCAAGACAGGCACGGGTATTCACTTGCACTTGAAACCCACTACACGTAGTTTATTGTTATTTGTATAAGACAAGCAGAAATGCATTATTATAATATTTCCCAACTTTCATCAGATCATTAAACAAAGGAATTAATCATTACCGTTTGGATGCTTTGATAAGCCACTGATTTTGCGGCATCCACATCATCTGCAGTTCCTTTTGAAAAATATGTATTCATAATATTAAACATAAAAATATTGACTAAATCATGAAGTGCAGAAATGGGTATCTAGATTTTTTTTTAGTTACCATGTTAAAAATATATATTAACAATGAAAAATATGTTTGAAATTTGAGGTATACCTTCAAGACGTAAGAATGAATATTTCTCGTCCAAAGTTCCATGCATGAAATCAACATGGAGCTCACTCTTGATTTGTCTCAGTTTACGACCCTGTTGAAGAAAAATGTGTTTTTTGTGTGATTTCATTGGGTTATTAAAGAAGAACCTTGTGTGTTTTGATAAGTTCCGCATTAATTAAACAGAATATTTACCTTTTTGCCAATGATGCGACCCATACACCCTTTCTTGATCTTGCACACAAATACCACTTTATCTTTTACCACAACAGAGGTAGAGCTGGACATAAAAACACAACATGTTAAAGTGATATTTGAAGCTTTGCATGGTTTGGATCCTAAGAAAAACTACAGTGTAGTAAACTTGCGGGTACAATCTTGTTTAAAACTATTTCGGGAGAAGTGTTGCTTTGCGAAGAACCAATGTGGTCTCGACGTTTCGGACAGCATACTCTGCTCGTTTTCAGGAGAAGAGCAGACGAGCAGAGTAGGCCGATACTGTTCCAAACGTTGAGACCACATCGGTTGTTCTCAGAACCAACACTTTCCCCAATAGAGTTTATACACATGCTGCACCAACAGTTTTACTTTTATAGTTTTTCCAACAAAATATAAATAAAGATATTAAGATTAAGGGCTGGGTTTAGGCTAATCAATTTTGTTTGTATAAAGATATTATTACATTGTATTATAAACTTACCAATTGGTGGTAGAAGTACCCAATTCTGCTGCGGCAGGGGAGGCATGATCTACTGGCTCTGATGCACTACTGGCAGGAGCCACCATGGGGTCCATAGAAGACAAATCAGACCTGGTGGTTGCAGTAACCGTAGAACCAGATTCAGACACCACAGGGGCAGCTGAAACGGACTCAAAGTCAACCAACTCTGATGAATCCGTTTCCGTGTCGATAGATGGTCCAATCCTAAGGATTTCAGGGGTTGACGAAACGGTTTTGGTTTCAGAGGAACCAGACTCATCTACTGTAGACGAGCCAAGGCCAACGGTTCCAGTGGCTGACGAAGAACCAGATTTTATGGTTCTTGGAGCAGTAGAGCGGGGATCAGTTCTCATGTCCACCACAGAAAGACGACAACTGAAATATAAATTGATGTTAGACATAACTTCAGTGTTCTGCTGGTTATTATTTCATCGTACCTACGCGTTGTTTTTGAAGAACTTGTATCTTTTCCTACTTCATGGCCGCCTGGTCCTAATATTCAATGGTTACTCCTGTGTTTTTATAAACATGATTGAATTGCAGTGTAAATAAGTGATTGAGTACAAATCTGTCAGCATTTTCTTACCATCGGATCCCTTTTGAATTCTTCCCTCCTCTAGGCGGGAAATCAGCGTGGTCTAAGATGTCTTGCCACGTGGCTCTACTGACTGCCTCCTGCATACAGAGCTCCTCTGGAGACCTAAGAGAAGTCTTACCCTGCATCCGGGTCTTAAAGAACACAGCTGCTCCAGCAATGCCGGCGCCCATGGCACCGGCGGCAAGAATGATCGACAACGATCTGAAGGAAAATAGTAAGTATCATGAACATTTTCCTTCTGAATCATTATTCACCTTTTTTATATCATGCTGCCACCATCTTGGTCATGCTCCCTGTATCCAATTACAGTAGATAACGCCGAAACACATTGAACAAAAATGGAACCTGACTATTTTTTCTTCTTCCGGCCTCGGTTTGGTTAGAATGATTGGATTTGAGAAAAATCAAGTCGGCCATACCGTGATAAAGGTGTATTGTCAACTTTAAAATGTCGGCATGAATGCGTATGGTAAAAAAGAAAAAGAAAACGAAAAAAAGAAGTTCCTCTACAAAAAGTCTGTGTAAGTATTGGTTCGATGGTCCATTTGGATATCTATCTTTACAGAGAGATAATAGTTGCACAAAATACCACTATATTAAACACTTTTTATTGAATATAGGCCTATTTCAACAAATCAAAAACTACAAAATTCTCATCAAGGGATTTTAATGTCTGTATTTACGAATGGAAATGTTAACTATATTATTTACATTTTGTTAATTATTTTAATGTGTCTAAAACGTAGATTAAAACTGTTGGGGATTATCAAACCGTGTATGTCCTTATCTCAACCCCAAGTTAACACACGAACTTTTAAAAAGAGTATAATCTACTCTCAGACCCCGACTACAAACCCTACTCATCGTTTTATATTTTAAATAAATCTCTAATTTAAAATTATATAGTTGAATTATTATTAACAGTTGACAACATGTTTAGGCCTACTGTAGCAGCATCAGGACTCCTGCTGTTTTCACTATACATTGTGTTGGACGCACGACGCACCAGGAAAGTTCACGCATGTTTGCAATTTTAAAACAATGTCAAAAAAAGAGAGATTAAAATCACACAAAAATCCGAAATCAAGCAAACAAAAATATCAAATCAAATATGCAGAGTTATGACACTTACTTCATTCTTGGTGATTCAATCGATATAGTTGAAAACTTGATAATCATGGAACGATAGTAATCGGAACTTGAAAAGCTTCGTACAACTTTCACTCTCTATGACTCAGCGGTAACTGATGACTTTGTTTTGTTTTTGGATGATATCGCTAGTAGTTTCACAAACATTCCATTTTTCCTTCTGCGTCGAGACGTGTATGTGCGTCACAATGCGTTCGTGCGTATTTTAGAACATTCTCCAAAACGCGATGGCTTTTTTAAACGTCACAAGCACTGCCTCTGACCATAGATATAGAATAAAATACCCAGATCGGACGTGCGTACATACGCGCCATTAGCCGTACACAAACATTCATGTTCTTTGTGGACGCGCTAAAAAGTCACGTGAACAGGGCAACGCAGGGGAATTAGTTTAAATGATACGGTAGGCTATATTATTTGACACGGTTGTGGTTCATTTTGAAAACCCATTTCAAGGAATAAATAACTAAAAGCAAGATTTATCAACTCAACACGGGCACAAAAGCGTTGAATACGGATACATTTAAAAGATATTATATCACAAGGGGATAGTAATTTATTTTTCACCATTAGCAGAATAAAGTTTTAGATGATCGGTAGGCTATTATTATATTCTATACAAAAAATTTAAAAATTAAGAAAAAATATGTGAACATTCAGATGTGAATGCCTTTTCTTCTTGAAGATTTCCTGCAATTGGCTGCCTGTGAATTGCCTCTGGTGACAGTACAGATAAAACGACATCAGGGTCCAATTTCATGGCTCTGCTTACCGTAAGCAAAGAATCGGCGCTTACGGAAGCAGGGAATTCTTTGTTTACGTCAAGCGTATTTCACGGGTTAGCAGAGAATAATATTTGCTTGTGCGCGTGCGTACTTGACGTTACTAGGCATTCTTCGCTTACAGCTAGCTAGCGCAGAAATTTGGCGCTTGCACAGTGAGCGGAGAATAGTGATCGCAAGGGCAGAATTCGGCGGTAAGCAAAGCCATGAAATTGGGCCCGGGTCATTTCCAACGGGTAGTGCGCCGTATCGATCTCACCATGTCAATGCTCGTCTGTCGAGCAGGGAGTCTGGGGGCATGTCATGGCGAGATCAATGCACCGATACGGGAACGAGGCTGTATGGGAAGTTTTAAGCGTGCCACACAGGATGGACCAATGACGAGCAACCTTATTTTGACCTCTGTTTAAGAGAGAGAGAGAGCTCTAGAATGGTCATCTTTTTGAAGGGATTTCCATAATGCAATGAAAACAATATGAAGATTTCAGTCCACCTGAAGATAATTTATGCTTGCATTTAAAACAATTCAGTATATCAACTGTAATCACTAAGCTCGCCATAGACCGCGCAAACCTCGCGCGTGTTTGGAACCTTGGTTCCCGCGTTAATTGTAAAACAAACAAAAGATTGTGAAGGAAACGAAATGCGCACATTCCCAGGTTCCAACAGTAAAATACAAGCAAGGCTTGCAGGGTCTGTTAGCGCAACAGAGGCTATGGTGCTCTTTGCCCCCCCCCCCGATCCATTTATATCACTTGGTAAAATTTAATTGGCACCCCCCCCCCCGCAAGGTTTCCAAGATGCAAATTTATACCACAGGTAAAATATACATATACATTATATCCAACAATGCGAGGACGTTCCTTTGTCCCATTAACTTATCACTCTCACACACACGAAGATATACCAAGACTTCCAATGTCAGGAGAGAATTGTTCCCTTTTGTTTCTTCCTCTTCTTTTTTTCCTGTATTCCCCCTTTGTTCTGCTGTCCCCCACCCTGCTGATGATACCATGACAGCACTCCTAAGCACGGTGGTAAATTTTGACAGACTTCCCAGTAGCGATGACCAAATCACCGTTTGGTGTGAACTTTATACTCCACGGTTCGCCACACTCATCAATGATACACCCAACGAACTTGCCATCGGGACTGTACTGTACAATCTTGCCTGATATAAACCCTATCCCAAAGGCAACAAAGATGCTTCCATCCTTGTCACAACACACGCCACGGGGCAAACCATGCTCTACTAAAGCCACTGAGAACACCCTATCGCCCTTCAAGTTGAACGATTCTAGCTTTCTTTCTTGGGGGTTGGTGTAGATAAGGTTCCTCTTGTAAGTAGTCAAATATTGCCCGATCATTGGAGCTGGAAATGTTCTTATTTCGGATCCGATCGGAGTAAATAGACATATCTCGTTCTTATAACCCAAAGCTATCAGGTTGAAATCGGTCACTGCCAGGCATAGTGGCGCGTCTTTGCTCGGTGTGATCTTGTGAAGGGGGCAATATTTCCTGTTATTGACTTTGACCAAGTCTCCGTCCACCACAAGTAACTCTGAGTTCAAGTTGACCGCCACTCTACATGGATTAAGAAAACCTTTAATTGACCGTCTTTCTTGAATGGTACGAGACTGAAGAGTGGAAGATGCTGGTTGGTGAGGCAGCAACCGACAAGCGACCAAATGATTGTTTCCGATGTCGGCTATCACTAACTCATCATCAGAGAATGCCGCCACATCGAACGCGAAACTAAAATCTCGCTCTCCCATGTGATTGTATGAGTCGATACATGCTTTCAGCTTCCATTCCACTGTAGAAAATACTGCAGGAGGGTTTAAGGCGGGTGCCTTCTCTGTTGTTCCAAGGCAACCATCCAGCACCAGTCTCCCAAGTGACTCAGCAACTTCCTCAAAGTCCATGAAGGACAGCATATCATTATCAGGCGATTTCTTGGGTCTAGATTTTTCTTTGAGCTCTTTAAGGTCATGTAAGATTTTTTTTCTACTCTGTAAAATCTCAGAGTGGTTTGCTGCAGTCATGAATTTACTCACTTGATCCAGCTGACGTTTTGACTGACCTATCACTGTCAATTTGTGGCCACGGTCGGCTTTATAAACGCTGACCCTGTCTGTAAAGACATTCTCTGCCTCTTTCATCAACTGTTGCTCTCGCTCTCTGATTCTGTTGACTTCTCTATCAGCCTTGCTTTTGATTTTTCTTTTGGTGTGTTCAAAGTTTGAGCGTAATGCCGTGCAAGACCTGTTTGATGCTTCCAGTCCATCTTTCAGATTGTCAATGTTTGCTCTAATGGCTGAAACCACCTCTTGAATTTCTCCTCTTTGCTCCATAGCTTTGGTTAGCTCAGTGGTGAAGTGAGTGGAATGCTCTAGTAAAGTGCACCTCGGTCACTGCAACGTCTTACATTCTTCACAGTAAATGTTCCGTTGTTGGCATCATGCTTGTCACATCTCAGAATGTTGTTCTCTCCCTGGTGAAGTTAAGCATGCTCCCTTATAGCCGAGTATACAGACCAAATAGCAACAACGTCGACGTCTTTCATTAAAACCTCATGTTTACAAAGAGGACGTTCGTTGATTTTCTTTTTGCTATCCAGGTGTTTGCCGACATTCGCAAAAGTGTAATTTTCTCGAACTCTTTGTTGCACAGCAGAGGCACTCGGCTTTGGTAACCCGGTAAGATTGTGCAAGTAGGGTTCCTGAGACTCCTTTTTATAGAGGGATGGTCCAACCTGAAAACTGAACATGCAGATTAACTGAATTCACGTTCACTGGCAACACTGACAGATACATCTTATGGTGAGAAATTATGACCGGTCTGTGTATCAAAAGTTTTAAGAAATATTGTCAGAATTGATAAAGATAATTGCGGTGGTCCCGGAGAGACGCCACACGTCGTAAAACCTCTGTGTAAATATGTGCGACAGTCGCCAAGTGTTTGCAAAAAAGTTTGCGATGTATGGCCTCCGTTGAGAGCCACCATAACATGACATCAATAATTATGACAGAATTATGAGAAATCATTTCACATTATACCAACAACTTCAAGGGCATGAGGGAGGGGGGAAATAAAGACATTTTCAGTTAGTTTTTAGTCCACATTGTCCCGTAATGTAGAGCATGTTTAACTGTAGTCGCGGTGTTATGATGAGAACAATACTGGTATATTGGTGAGAAATTGTGACTCGAGAAGCCCGTTGTACAAAAATGTGTCTCGGAAAGCAAATCCGAATTGACGTCATTGAATATAGAGGAAATAACACTTTTAGATGTAGACTGGGATTTTTCTTTTTATGAAAGACCTTTTTGATGATTCTTTGGTTCCGATATATACGAGTTCATGTAAAACTTACCTGGATTTCCAAAGAAGATCTCCTGCTATCAAACAAGTATTTTTCAGTCTTTTGGATGTAAAATGGCAGATCATGTAATGTACGTTCACCCTTGGTTGGATGATTGCTGACTAGACTTTTCTGCATTATACATACATGTAGTATAAAAACCCACTTTCTATTTTTAGCTGTGTATAAAGCGCAGTCAGGCAAAAATGTGCGAGCAGGTATGTCATGGTCGAATTGTATTAATTCATCGAAGCTTTGTAATAATATCGAGCACTGGGTCATAAGGGTTGTTTATATTTTTTTAGGGGGTAAGAAATCTAACATACGGAAACGTTAAAGGGACATAGAGAGGGGAAGAAAATTCAAGTCATATTTATAACTTCATCTCGTATTTTTTTATAATTTTTTTAATTTGTTTTTAAAAAGATTGATCACGGACGGCCCCTTCAAGGTGAGGGCTATTTTAACTGATTTTGGCTGTCGATCCAAATCGACCGCCACCAGGGGCATGTTGGCACCTACTCGCAGGGCTGAAACAGGGACACCCCCTTCATAGTCTGCAAGGATGTACGCATGGGGGTATCATCCACTAGGAGCCTGGCTGGTAGAGCAGAATGTATACCTTCCCCTACTTTTTACGAAGCAGTTATGGTTAAGTGCCTTGCTCAAGGAATCAGGTGTCATGACCGGGATTATGACTAAGTACAAGTCACCATTATGACCTATATCTTATAATAAGTCATAATAATGGCTTGGTACAAGTCATATAATTATGACTTACATAATATCTCATGAATATGGCTTAGTTGGCACAAGTTACAAAATAACTATGACTTCTAGATGATAACTCATAATTATGACAAAATGTTGACCTAAGTCACATAAATTAGTTTATATAAAATTAGTCATAATATGATTTTATTTTATTTTTCTCAATGTCCCTTTGACGAATCCGTGTAACACTCCAAGATTTCCCCTTGTGTAGCCGCACTGCAAAATGGAACACGAGAATAATCCGAGTTGCTGCTCAAAAAATCACCATTTTCCACTCAGTATTTAACATTCTGTGTGCACCAAACATGTTCAATCTAAATGTTTGGCTATGTAAAGTTATACACGACGAAATCGTTTCCTCAACACCTCTTGCTGATTTTGAAATGACTATTGAACCGAATGAATGTGTTCTTTTGTATCTGGAATGCCCTGCATTGCAGTTCTCGTATCCCAATTTGATTGATGATAATAGGACCTACCAATGCCCAAGGCTAAGGGTTTAACAGGTTGTAAGCTGATTGTGTACGTACATATTTCAACACGAACACTTTCCTTTGAAAAACTTGCACGTACCTTATAGATGTAGCGGACCTCTAAAGTATCACTAACTAGTTAATAATTCATTAATATTATAACCAAATATCTTTATATGTTGTATAGTCCATCCTCATATCAACGCAAACAAATACATTAAATTTCAGTAGTGTCTGAGAAACTTCGTTCAGCCTATTCAGCTGTGTGAACTTCAGCCCATGTGCCTCAGTCCTATAAATCCCAGTGGGTCATATCCCGGGGGTCAAGAACAGCTATCCTCCCGATATGAATTTATAAAAACACACATTTCTCTCAAAGAATTTAATGATGTTAGGCCTATGTTTTGCAGTAAGCCTTAAAATTCACTAAATTGAAATTCCTTGAAACTTCCTGGACAAATTCACTTTATCTTTTAACAACTGAAGTGGTTGTTCAAGTCATTAAAAATAGACTCTCAAAGGTCTTAAAACTGGGGTTAAAACTAATAAACATAGATTGAAATTGAAAACTTAAAAGTAAAATAATATCATTGAAGTAGAAGTTTAAAAAGTAGCCAAACTACAACACTCAACTGTTGCTGCACGTTATGGCGATGCCAACAAACCAGGTCAGTTATGGCAAATTATGGCCTTTTATTTTGTGGACAAAGTTAATGCAATCAGATAAATTAACATATAGTTCCAGCTCATGGTCTAGCTATGACAATCTTCAGTGACCAAAACAGTCAGACAAACACAAAACAAAGGGGAAATGTATTCAGCAATGTAATAATACTTAGATGATACCGTCTGTCTTACTGATGTTTTTATTGGCACAAAAGGGAAACTTACGTTGAGGTAATTAAGAAACTGAAATTCTGCTTTGCTTTTTGTAACCATTACAAATTACCAGTTGTTTAAAATAGTTTCAAGCTAAAATATCAAAATTGAAATGTACATGCACCGATCTGACATTCCGCTCGGCTTTGTACTGAGTAAGTAAACATGTCCATCTACTTTCCACCCCCCCCCCCTCCGCCTACACCTTATCCACTGTGACGCCCCCCCCCCCCTGCCCTTTGGTGACCCACCCGAGAATGTTGCTACATAGGAAATGTTTGTTTAAGTTTTGAGTGTGGGAGAGGTTTTAATTGTATGTAGGCCTTAATGAATCAATAACATTGTGGATTCCTGGAAAACTAATGGAGAAAATAAGAGGCGCATTGAGTGGCGTCTGTTGCCGTGACACCGCCGCTTCTTACAAAGTGCTGATAAATACTAACATGCAGTTCGTGTTAGAAAAGATGGAACGCACATTTGCTAATTATCTTTTAAATAAGTCAGAGAAAAAGGTATCTAGGAACAGTTGTTTCATTTGAAAGCAATTATAGTTTCGCAATATCTAATACTAAACTCGGGCAATTATTGCTCTGTCCATTTTCCCTCACTGATTAATGTCACGGTCTACTTGTGAAAAATTCACACTTATTGTAGTCGGATATCCATTCCATGGTACACTATATTACCGTTCAGATGAATAGGGAACAATACTGTATATGTAAATACATGCACCGGTCTGACATTCCGCCAGGTTGAAATTTCGGTACCAGTGAAAATGAGCTCCGACATAGAAAGTCATATCCTACGAAAGTATGAGATTAAACGGAGGTTGGGTAAAGGGGTAAGTATTTAGTTGAGTCTCTTACTTGCGAACGTTGTTATTCTTGAAATTATGTTCAGTATGTACGCTAGAAACTGGAATATATGACCGTATGAATGAGGTGTCGGAAATACAAGTTGAGACATTAGAGTGTATGCGCTCTACCCTTAAAAAATGAACGCTCTGCATTTGGTATTATTTTGTCTTGATATTTTTATTTATGTCGTGATATTTGTGCATATGTTCAAGGACAGTATGTGTCACTGAAACATGCAAGATTCTCATTAAATGTGTTAAATATCATAACTCATTCACATTTTAACTTAACTTGGTTAAATATTTGAAATAAAAATGTTTCAAAAATGTAGAGAAATAAGGTAGTGGTCATGGTGGTGGTAGTGTTTTACATGTATCAAGGCATTAATTTACCAAGTTTTTTGTGCACATCCATCATGTCCATAGCTGAGACGAAACGATATTGCATTTCAATCGACGCACTCTGGTTTTGATCTCCATGGGGCTACTTTTTCCAAGTACCTTTTTAATTATCCCCCAAAATAAGTATATTCTTCTGTAATTACTAAAAAAAAATTATAGCAAACCTTTTCTTTTCGTGAAGTGTGTATTTCAGGTGACGTGCACATGTTTTCAAGCTCATCCATCTTCACAGTTTGACCAAAACGGCAGACCATGGGCAGTTGTAGACCACACTCGCATGTGACATTGGTGCAAGTGGGTCAATAGTATTGCATGCAAACAAACGTGGGGCTTTTTCCAAACTTCGGCTTAGGCTCCCTCTCCGACTATGGGCACTGTTTGGTGTTGGAGGTACTGTACGAAATGTACACCGCTCCAAAACTTAGTCCAAGCCAGAGCCAGAGTCTGAGACGTGGTTTGGGAAAAAGCCTTGGTATGCCTTAGTGTTACTGATGATTATTTTATTTGTTGTCATCAGGCTTATGGCATCGTTTGGAAAGCCATTGACAGAAGGACAGGGGAGGTGGTTGCCTTGAAGAAGATTTTTGACGCCTTCAGGAATCAGACAGATGCTCAGCGAACATTCAGAGAGATCATGTTTCTCCAGGTATGGGCTTTGAGGTTAGCCGAATGGCTTTCTTCCCAGCTTTTCATTCTCTGTGAACCCTGGTTCGAATCCTGCTTTGGGCCGGAGCCTTGTATGTGTGCGGAGCTGTCTATTAAGAGAGTTACGACATGGGGAACCTGTTTTCTTTGGTCACATGGTTGTTGGACGCCATTTTTGGTCTCAATTCAATGTGCAGTCTAGTCTGAACCACTGGTTGCACACATACATTACTTTAGACCAAAAATGGCTTGTAATCCAAAGTGTGCACGATAAAACCCTGGAACTTGTTATTGGAGTTTCAAAATGTGTGTATATTTGCCAGAGTGATTAACGTTAATCTGTTCATTTACAGGAATTTGGCGATCACAAGAACATCATTAAATTGTTGAACGTTATGAAGGCAGAGAATGACAAGGACATCTATCTAGTATTTGAATACATGGGTAAGAACAGAATCAAATTTTCTCCCTCGTCCAATATGAGGCCTTTTCTTGAACCAAGGACTTTGGCTAATTCTAAAGTGTCATGCTTTATACAGATACAGACCTCCACGCGGTAATAAAGAACGGCAATATATTGAAAGACGTCCACCAGAGATATGTCATGTATCAACTAATCAACGCCACAATGTACCTGCATTCTGGTAACGTCATCCACAGAGACCATAAGGTAAGTATCTCTCATCCACCTATCAACTAATCACATGTATCTCCAGTAGGTAGTTATATTCTCGTAAAGTGATCCAAAGAAACCACAAGGTTGGAATTTCTCGTCCACTTATCAACTAATAAATTTAATTACATGTGATTTCAACCTTGTCCGCAAAGAGCAAAAGATTTGTTATCAATGATTGTATAAAAATGGAAGTTATCTTAATGATTATTCGTCATCAGACAGGTAAGAAGGCATGTTTCAGTTTTCTCTTGGCGTGATGAAGTCTACATCAATTTATAAACAGTGTTCCATTTTTCTCTCTCTCTCTCTCTCCATGTCAGCCTTCCAATATTCTTCTAGACAGTGAGTGTTTTGTCAAAGTAGCCGACTTTGGTCTGGCAAGATCTATAACGCAACTAGAGACAAAACCGAATGATACAGACCCGGCACTTACAGAATATGTTGCCACCCGGTGGTATCGGGCGCCAGAGATACTGCTGGCTTCTAAAAGGTGAGACAAGAGTTAAGTTCCTCAAGAGTTAAGCCCAGCTGGGGCTTCACACCTTCATCATGCCTACACTTGTTCCCCATGAGCAATTAGCAAGAATGAACACTGATTCTTATTGCACCAGACTGTTTTTGACCCTCCAGCCACGGTTTGAACACATTAATTTGAATGGATGTAGCTAAAAAATGGCTCCACCATCAGAAAGGTCTAGTCAAAAGGTCTAGGTCCTCTTCGCTATCTTTTCTCCCCCCCCCCCCTCCCAAAATAAAAAGTAAAAAAAGAAGGAAAGTTAGGATCTATTGTGATTTTGCTTCTGTGCGTTATTACAGATACACAAAGGGTGTGGACATGTGGAGTGTAGGCTGCATCCTTGGGGAGCTCCTGAAGGGTAAACCGCTCTTCCCCGGCACATCAACCCTGAATCAAGTAGAGAGGATCATGAACATTATTGACCCACCGACCAAGGCTGATAAGGAAGCTATCGATTCCAACTACGTCTCGTCAATTCTCGATAAGGCATCAGTCAGGTTAGTTTACCAGAAGCAGATACCTTGGCTGGATTTCACAAAACACCTGGATTCATGTACAGATGAGTTGTCAATATTGCTGTAGTGATTGATGTTGTGTTGTCACACTTCACTTGGCAATGGACCCTTCCCATCAAATATGTCAATTGGACATTGCGCTTGCCTAACACGACTGGTTGGCAATAATGAGGGAATGTCTTGCCCTTTTGTGTGGGACTGATGGTGGCATGATGCATGTGTTTGTATGCCTGCCTAGTGCACAACTCTATGCCAGCCAACAGTGTCCGTACGCATGCGTGAATGTAATTATTACATGGGAAGGACTAATTAAGATTAAGATACATCTTCGTAGCTTGTTGTGAGATCGGCATCTGAACCGCTAAAAATTTGTAGAATTCATGCACAAGGCTGGTTAATTAGACAAAAGGGCCTTTCCATGCCCCATCGAGAACAGAGTTCAGGGAATGTGAAATTAATCGTGGGTAATTTTGTTGTTGTGATGTTATCTTTTTAGACATAGGCAGTCCTTTGAAGACGTCCTTCCAAATGCACCCGCCGATGGAATCGATCTGCTTAGGAGACTGCTTCACTTCAATCCCGAGAAACGCCTGACAGCCGAGCAAGCATTAAAACATCCCTATGTATTAAGGTAAATCATTGTGTAGATTTCTAATTCTAAGCTGGTAATCGTTGAAAGCCTGTTCGACAACTTTGACAAAGATTATGGTGTGGTGTTCTAAATGGTAGCCACTTGTGCAAGATTCTCTCATTTTATGTTGTGCAAGTGACAAGCATGTGACTTCAGGTACTGATGGCTCCCTTGGAGCAGTTTGATGATGTTCTAGGGGAGTGCATTCTAGTCACGTAGAGTTCTTGGGAAGAAGCAATGTTTATAGCTGTCAGATCTGGAGCCAAGCTGCATGATTCTGTCTTGTTGCTGGTGGTGGGTTCTGCGATACTGGCTGAATATAGTCTGAGATAAAAAGAGAGTAGAGGTGGTAGAGGAGAAAACCATTTTAAATTTCATGCATAGGTTTTCCTCGGGCAGTGAAATATTTTTGCCTGAATGGAGATGTAGTTGACTTTTGCTCGTTTATTGATTATGAACTTCTCTAATGACAGTTTGAACGATGATGTCAATGATTACAGGTTTCAGAATCTGAAAGAAGAGAAAGTCTTAGACTATGACGTTGTACCTCCCTTGGACGATGACGTCCAGTTATCCGTAGGAGAGTACAGAAGGAAGCTCTATGAGGTAAGGATGATTGTGGGCGAGTTGTGACCCCAAACTCTGCTATTTATTTGTTGTGTCATTGCAACAAGGTCGTATCTCCTAAAATAGCAATTACTTGGAGAGTTTTAGAATGTCAAAAGTTTGTATCTAGCTTAAAATAGCCGAGATGTACACACAAAGTCAATGGATGCAGAGATACAACTTTATTACATGTAGCCTTTTGGCTGGTAAAGTTTTTTGTTGTGAAGTTGGAAATTTGATCACCACGTAATTTGAACATTTTAGATGATTAAAGAGAAGAAAGCTCGACACAGGGCACGTCTACGAGACGAGACCAAACCCAGAGAGACCCCACCGCCCGCAGAGCCAGCTCCCGTTGCCGCCTTACCACCATCACAGAACAACCATGTAGGCAAGGTGAAGCCAGTAGTTGGTGCCGGTGGAGCTGCCCCTCAGCCAGTGTATACAGGTAGGCTTGTTGGACATGTTCAAAGTGTTTTAGATTTAGTTGTTTTTCTATGGTAGTATTTATATGTGCTCTAATCTTGTAAAATAGAGAAATGGAACATAGGCCATTTTCGAAACCACTATTTGGGCTTGGGCTTCAGTTTGGGCTCCAGTTTAGGCTTTGGCTTGGGCTTCGATTTGGGCTCTCCCTTGGGCTCTGGCTTGGGCCCCGGCTTGGGCTCAGGCTTGGGCTCAGGCTTGGGCTCAGGCTTGGGCTCAGGCTTGGGCTCAGGCTTGGGCTCAGGCTTGGGCTCAGGCTTGGGCTCAGGCTTGGGCTCAGGCTTGGGCTCAGGCTTGGGCTCAGGCTTGAGCCCCAGTTCAGGCTCCGTCAGCCTGTTTGAAGCCCCCTATTAAGGAAAACACATGCTTTCCAAATAACTGACAGAACTAAGTCCAAGCCCAAGCCGTGGTTTTGAAAACGATCTAAGTGTTCTTGGCAGAAGGCTGATCCATGAAGCTTTACTCCATGACAAATCACAACTATGTCTTTGCGGCTGAAAGAGGTTATTGAAATCTCATATTAGAATGTAAGCAAGCTATCTCCATTTGGATTGGTGTGTTTTGCATTTTGTGTGTGGCGTGGTTTTGCTCGCTCAGTCATCCGGGGGTAGAAATGCGCCCGATTTCATGGCCCTGCTTACCGCTTGCGATCACCATTCTTCACTTACAAAGCAAGCACCAAATTTCTGTGCTAGCTGTGTAAGTGAAGAATGCCTCGTAACATGGAGTTTGCACTCACACAAGCAAAATTCCCTGCTAACCAGGAAAGTACGCTTGCCGTAAGCGCGGAATTTCCTGCTTTCGTAAGTATCAAATCTTTGCTTACGATAAGCAGAGCCATGAAGTTGGGCCCTGCATAAATCCATCCCATGTAAATTTCCATATCTTGACAGTTCCTGTGGGGGACACGGGTTATTAGATCAGCCTATTATTGTGATAGATATTTGTGCTGTGTAACAGTGGTGAAAGCTATATCGATAAATTGATAGTGATAAATAGAAATATTCTCAAAGACTGTGTAGTTTAAGTATCTGTTGTCTTGCATATAGTTGCTTAAATCTACTCTCAAGCATGCTTTGTCTTATTTGCAATTTTGTATTTCCTCTTTCCTGGCATGTTGCTGATATTTTGTTTTTAATTTGTTTTCTTCTCTGCCCTTGCCTGTATCACTGTATGTGCTGTGGGTTGTGTACTGGTGTCTGCACTCATGTGTGCTGTACCTTTTTGCTTGTGTATCTGCCACCTGCCCCCGCCCACCCCTTCAAACACCCCAGGGAGTCGGTCAACTCGACCGCCTCTTGCCCAAGGGAGCCGCTCGGCCACCCTGCCCAACAAGAGACCCTTGGTCATGGCAAACGGTCATTCATACCAAACAGGTAAAGCATGGGGAAATATCCCATTAAAAACTCTCTTTATGAAAATTTGAGATTATTTTCATTGTTGGTTTCAGCTACTTAATTATAACTTACCATAACTTAAAGGTAGGGTCATCGTTTGGATAAATGCTGATGTATGGGCAAAATTATCACGAAAGAAAGTCACCAGTGAAAGTTTCCGCTGGATACAGTGTCTACTTGTTGAGAAAACAGCAAAAAGCTGTCACAGTATTTTTATCACGAACACAGGATCCATCCACGTTTAGCAAGGTACCAACAACATCTCTGGCCGTATTGAGGGCAGCATTCACATGAACACCACAAAAATCTCCAAAAGTTGCCTGCAGTCAATCTTTGGAGATTCAGATTTGTTGACATACTTTTATTGATTTCTAATGAACAGGGGCCCTTTAGACCAAATAATTTCACAGGCTTACCATTTTTATAACAAGTTGACCTTTACAATTTCTTTTTGGGTCATTACCAAAATATGATCCTACCTTTAACTGTTTTGGTTTGGAGATAAAACATGTAAAATCTGGTTGTATTTTCTACACCTTTCATTTATTATTCTTCACTAGGAACCCTTGAGTTCTTACAGATTTGTTTCAGCCGTTGGTTAGATGAATGTAATTGATCACATCTTACTGTTTTGTCGGCTTCTGAATGAAAAAGAAAATGTCTATACTTCTTCATGTACATTTTGTGTTAGTTTTCATTGGTATTATGCAGTGCTACATGTGCTGTTTATTGTTGTGCGAGTTGTAACCTCAAATTGATATTGTTTTTGTTGTTTAGTCCCTAAAACAAAAATTGGGGAACTTTACATATCTTGTTGTATTGTTCTTATTTGTTTTATCTTTGCCAGCTTTATTACTAAAGACCAATTTGTTTGTTTGTACTGTTGATTCTATTTGTATTGACATCTTTCTCCTGTTCCCTCAGGGGTAGCCTTTGGGAGGACAGGCAAAGATCAACCACAGGCAGGCAGTCCAGCAAGAACATCATCCCAGGCTAAGGAAAGGCTCTTTACAAGACAGAGAAGTCTAGAAAACATCAATGCTGTGAGTAGAATGTGATACGTTGCTATTCAGACAAGAGTGATCACTCTGTACTCTGTTTCTTGTCTACTTGCGCTTTCCTGGAACTGACCAAGGGAAACAAACACAGCCCTTGGAGGCGTGGGATTCCACATTGTGTCCCAACCTGTCCAAGTGGGATTCCACATTGTGTCCCAACCTGTCCAAGTGGGATACTGTTATCTTTTTTTCTTGATTTTTCATTTTGGTATGACCCCTCCCTTTCTTGTGAAGCTGTAACAGAGTTCAGAATGTTGTGTGTCTTGTACTATTGCATTTGTCTCACTTTAATAATTACATATGATTGTTTCATATTTATGAATTACTATGTCCTTTTTTTATGATTGATTTTTTTCCCCTATATTTTAGAATGTGCAAAGAACAGAGAGCATTGTTTTGTTATCCAAACTATAAATGTTTGCATTCTTTCTCTTGCTCTGTATCTTTGTTATATATTTTTAATTGTGAATGAATGATTGCTACTTACATTTTCACCTTGTGCGATTAACAAACAGCATTTGTTTATATTCAAATTATACATGTTCCAACTGCATTACTTTTCTTGCTCTGTGAATGGTTGATTGCTACTTATATTTTTACCTTGTGTGATTGACAAACATCTTTTTTCATATTTCTCTTGCCCTGTATATTTGTTATTTCATTGTATTGATTGTTATTGACCTTGTCAGGGTTTTTTTAACCACTGTTTATATCTAGAGTGAATCTTTTTTTATGTGGAATTGTATGTATGCTAACAATATGATTATTCTCAAATTTTAAATGTTTCTAGCTTCATTATCTCACTTGCTCTTTATCTTCGATATCTACTTTTAATTGTGAATGATTGTTTAATTTGAAACTTGTCAGAAATGTTCACCTTTGTTGCAAGGGTGAATCTATTTTTATGAAATATTGTCATGCGCTTTTACCTAACCCTATAAATCGTTGATTGTTTGTTTCTTGTATTCTTCCCATGTTTAAATTGACAGACACTGTTTGTTTCCTATTCATATTCTAAATGTTTCCAACTTTATTGTTTTCCTTGCTCTGTATTCTTGATATTGTATGATTGGTTATACTTGAACTTCTGCATAATTTTCCCCATTATTGCTAGGGTGATGATTATTTTCTTGCCCCCTTTATATCCCTCTAAATCTTGTCAATCATGTGGTAAAAATTGCGGTTATAGACATTTATTTTTGTAACTTTATTTCTATATTTAATACATCAGTATATTTATAAAGAATAGATGAATTCTTATTTTATTGTATAAGCTCCTTCAAGATCGGTAACATTTTTACAACTCCTTTTGGAATAGGGTGTGGTTACCAGTGACAATCCGGCGCATCATTCCCCGAGTCACAGTTCCCGCCACTCAGCGGGTCACCATCGCACAAGATCATTCTCAGCAGGTCTGCGTAATGCTCAGATCACGAGGGACGTTGACAGGGGTGGTTTGGGACTCACAGTCACGAGCTCAAGAGTTGTAAGTTATTTCTGAATACAGACGAAAAAATGTATATTTAACCCACATCTGGCTGGTCCTACCTACCTACTTACCTATCCACTTTGTCCCTGGAGGGAAATATGGTCGTAACAATCTCTCTCTACTTGATTGTCTTGGGCAACCTTTTGTGCCTCACCCCCACTTTAGTCCCAACTCCTGCAGCCCAGCAATCACTGTCCTACATCAGGTAGTTTTGGGTCTGCCTGGTTTTGGCCTGCCTCTTGGAGTCCAGCGGAGAGCCTGTTTGGGTATACGGTCCTGGGGCATTCTCAACCTCAGTTCATGGCCCACAATGCCATATCAGCCTGACTGGTCACCTCCTGCCCAAACCCTTGCAGCACTCATTGCTGCATTACAATAAGCATGCATTATTTACTGCCTTGTTAATAAACAAATCCCAACAAACTGTTTACTGTTGGAAAGAGAACATAATTTTCTTTAATGTGATATGTATTTTTCCATATTTTCCATCGGACACCACTTATACCAAGAGTTTTAAAGAAAGATACTATCTTATTGACCATCTGCAGGTTTTCCCATAGTTTTAGACAGTCGCAGCATTTATGTGTTTAACAGGAAATCCTATAGTTAGGCAAGTAATGGAAGAAAGCCTAAGAGAAAAAATTCTTGTTATTAAAACAATTTTTGAAACGGTTTTATCTTCCTCCAGGTCCCTGGTCGGAGACCCGTATCGGCAAAAGAAGACAAACCCAAACCATCTTTTGGTCGGAAGCAATACGGTGTCAAGAACGCCCCTTCTGCTGGAGTCCCCAAGTCCACGTTAGGGAGTTACTCCCAAGCTCACGGAACCATCACTGCCAGCGGATTAGCCAAGATCAAAACAATGAAATGGTGAAGGAGATTATGAGAAGAATACCCTCCCCCCCTAAAAAAAAAAGATTCTTAAAAACCGAAGAGGTAAGACCAATGTTGAGGGAGGCCTTTCCTACTTAAAGCTGTAGCACTATCGTGATTGATCATTCCAATGTTGTTTTCATGCAAATGCAAGTTGCCATAATCTTTTGTGGATTTGGATATGAGTTGGTACAGGCAGTGTTCTGCAGCTGCTGTAGCTCCTATGGAATTATTTCATGGCCTGCCTTTTAAAATATAACCACGGGTACAAACCTAACATGAAGTGACCCAGAACCTTTATTTTTACAAATATATTTTCTTCTTTAATCTTGTTTAGGCAGCTTTGTGATGGCTTTATGTAGTTTCTCCTTTTGACTTTGACGTTTGCAGCTTAATGTGCCTTGGTACTTTAATTTATCTACTATTTATTTTGAGGATTTTTTTTCTAAAGCAGAATTCATTGATTGTATGATCATATTTGTGTATAATTTCATTACCCACAGCCTAGTTCCCCCCGAAGAAAATATCATGGCTTGAGTACCAAAGAACAGCACTTGATTTTCAGTGTTATTCATTCACGAAAAGTAGACAACTTTATACAGTATACCATTGCCATTTTGGTCTGGTTCCCTTTATGTGTTAATTATGAGTCTGCTGGTAATCATACCTACCAAGGGATCAGACTGTGTTCATTTCCCCCAACCTCAATTTGGTCTGGAAGAACACAAATCTGCATCCCAAGTTCCCTTGAGGTTTTAGAGAGTCAGATTGAACCAGTTGCTGTGAAAAAAATAAATAAATGGAAACATTTTCTAATCCCTCGTGTCCAGAAATCCAAGTAATCCCGCTTTTATTCCCCACCGTGTAAACCCTTGCAAAAATATCAACAGCAGTAACAGTCCGTAATTCATATTTAAGCCACATGTGTTCACCCCACATTTTGTCTGTGCCCTGCCCTTTTGAGGAACCTGGGACAATACATTTTGGCATAAGAAAAGAGTTCAAATTCAGTGTAAGATTCATCGTATTTAACCTTCCTACTGTCTGACCATTCAATATCACCCGCAGTGGCTATGAATGATAGATAAACTATGCCAGCCTGCAATGTGATATCATTGGGTACATGCATCTACACATTACACAGTCAACCCTCCTACCGTGTGGCCATTCAGGAAATGACCAATCAATAGTTTCTGCTTAAGCAGCTCTATGACGTTGGGCCCTGATCTTTGTCCCAGTGAAATCAATTAACTTTAAATGTTTACCTTAGAGAAAATGTATTCAGATTTCTATTCTTGTTTTCAGTGTGTGATTGAACGATAAAAAAATGACTGATATTAATTTATGAACATTTTACTTGATGATGGAAAAAATACTATTCCCTTTCTGGATATATCTGAAGTTTTAGCAGTAGTTATAGATCTTCGGTTATGAATAATGACGTCAATTATAGACCTTCTTATGATGCAACATTTTTGTTTTCCATCCGTTTAAATCAAGGTTACCAAACCGAGGCTTGGTGGAGAAATAGTCTGGACCCCTTGCCTTGTTTAAAAACCATCAATAGCTATTACTCATAAACCATGCAATAATTTTAAGATTGGTGCTACATGTATATGATTAAGGTACCAGATCACCTTGACCTAATGAACAAGTATTTGAATCTTTGTAGACCTTTGTCAATCTTGGCACATCTATGTTTGATTCCTGGTATTCACACTGGCAAAGACTGTGTTAATTGTCGCTACTTGTTAAGGTACCATGCTATTTTCTCCTTCCAAGGTCGGTTTGGTTGCGTTAAGTTTATTGAAGGGAAAGTTAAAAGGATTCACCCAGATACGAGTCTCTTGACCCAATTCGCCTGACGTCATCACCACAATAATCTTTGTTGCGCCAATTTTGGGGTCAATATTAATGTGTTATACAGTGTAGTACCCATTAACCCCCTAAATCGTGAGTGCAGCATAGTCACCGCGCGTGACGTGCGTGGGGGGGGGGGGGGGGGCAACATACCCCTTGTATTGGCCGCCATTGCCGAGGTCAAACAATGGAAGTAGACACGTGCTTACAGTCGGCGCACAACTCTCAGCCAATGATAGGTTTTCATTGAGGGCGCTGTTTCAGCTTGTGACGTCATATGCAAGCGGTCAATAGAAGTATTTAGTTTGATAGTCCAACATTCCGTGTAGAAAAAAAGTGTAAATTTGAATGATGTACCTCTAAATACGTATGTAATATATTGCTGGATTTACTGTGTGTATAGCTGGATATAATATTGATGACGATGAAGGTGTATTAAAAAGGAACCAGTACAATTCCAAAACTATGTTTGTTCAACAAGTTGTAACAACTATTGCTAGTTTAGAATTTAGCAGATCACAACAATGTGTATTGAAACCTTATAAGTTCGTAATGATAACTTATTGGAGCGACCGAACTTGGTTCCCTCCAATCCAAAAGTTAGTTTAATTGTTTGTGGAAATAGTAGGTCAGTCAGGAATGTACATATACGTTTGGTGAAAACTTCTCGAAGTTTGTATGTGATGCTGCTTCACTTAATTCGTTCGATGACAGCTCCACAGGCTGCAAGTTTCTCTACGACGCGCTCGTACCCTCGATCCAGATGAGCCACCCCGCCTATGACTGTCTCCCCTTCGGCAACAAGTGCTCCGAGAAGGAGGGCGGCACCAGCCCGCAAATCAGTCGCCGTCACCTCCGCACCGCGAAGCGGTGAGATTCCAGTAACGATCGCGCGGTTGCTTATCACGTGAATGCTTGCTCCGAATTTGCGCAGTTCAGGCACGTGAAGGAATCTGTTTTCAAACATTGTTTCCGTTATGACAATCGTCCCTTTTAACTGGGTAAGGAGGGTCATCAATGGCGCCTGGAGATCAGTTGGGAAACCTGGGTAGGGTGCAGTGGTGATATTAGCACTTTCGATCATGGCACAACCGCTAGTGCAACTTACAGCTACACCGCATGTTTCCTCCTCGATGGTAATGTTTAGGCCAGCCGGCTGTAAAAGCTCGACCAGCGCTGCTAAATGATCGAGCCGTGTGTTTTGAAGGTGCAGAGAGCCTCTGGTCAGACAGCATGCTATCATCCAAGTACCGGTCTCGATACGATCTGGTATCACGTCAATGGAAGCTCCTTGCAGCTCGGGTACACCGTGGACAGTGATTCTTGATGTCCCCAAACCCTGGATAGATGCCCCCATCCTAATAAGTAGCTCTCCCAAGTTGACGATTTCTGGCTCCCGTGCTGCATTTGATATTGTGGTCGTCCCATCCGCAAGGCACGCTGCCATCATAAGGTTGGCCGTAGCACCGACGGAAACTCTCTGGAGTTCAATCAGAGCACCTCTGAGACCGTGTGTGGCGGTCGCAAAGATAGAGCCGCCCCGTACTTCAATGCTGGCTCCCATAGCCTCCAGGCCTCGCAAGTGGAAATCTACAGGCCGAGTCCCGATTGCACACCCACCGGGAAGAGGTACCTCTGCTTCGCCGTAACGGGCAAGAAGAGGCCCGAGGACGCATACGCTGGCACGGAAACGCGAGGCTAGTTCACGGGGCACGGCATGAGATTTTATCCCATGCGCCCGTAAGAGGACGGTGCATGTCTTCTCCAAACTGATATCGACTCCAATCTCTCGAAGCAACTCCACAAGTGTCCCTACATCAGAGAGTAATGTTGGCACGTTGTTTAGCTGGACCTGCGCATCTGTCAGAAGGCAGGCACACATCAAAGGTAGCGCGGCGTTTTTAGAACCGCTGATTCGTATTGTACCTTGCAGGGAATTGCCGCCGAGAAGTCTTATTTTACTCTCAGTGTTGACTAATGCCAGCGGAGCCTGGCTTCCTTCCACCCCATGTCCGTTGAGTACGCTAATCAAACGTCGTTCTTCCATCATTGTTTAGAGGTTCTGAATTCCATCCAAGGACGAAGTTTGGGCTCCGTGTGGGAAAATTTGAACTTGGTTTTACTCTATTGTGGGGTCTTTCAGCCTTTCTTTACAACCAAATCCATTTAAGTGGGTTGTAGGTGCCACTGACTACCACGATCAATGATAATCGTCAATCATTGCTAAACTTTGCTCCAGTGTTTCTTTGCCAAGAGACTTTGTACCGTCAGGGGTCAAGCCCCAACATAGTGAGTTTGAGGGGTCATGACAACAACAGACCTCACAAAGCAACGTCATCATGAACAATAGAACCCCCGCAAGGAAATTCTTTAGAAAAATGGGGTTCAATACGTTCCGCAATACGTTCCGCAACACAGGACCAAACTAAAACAGGATCTGTAACAAGGACGCGTGCGCTGGGCCTTGGTTTGATGACCGCCAAGGCCGCGGCTGGATCGACCCGTCATCGTGCGTTCGGATACGGCTTCATTTACAAACTAACACTGTAACAGAAAGGGTTGGGAATCGCAACAAAGCGGGAACTAAATGTTGAAATGTTTTACGTGATCCATGACCACGGCACATTTTGCCCTAATGTGGGCGTTTTGTATTGTGCAATGGTGGGAGGCTTTTATAGTGGTTCTTCGTCTATGAGTACATAAAAGTTACTTTGGACCCATCGGTTGTGTCTGGCATTCTGTATTTGCACACTGATTTTAAAAACATCAGAAAGAAATGGATTGTGTGTAAATGTAGTTCAAATAAATGTCATTGCATTGAAAAGCATTACACGTCTACATCAGAGACAAAAGGGGCGGGGGATACACAGGCAAATAGACCAAGTCAACTTCTAATATTTATAATGTACACATGAACCTTTTACACCAGTACACCTGTTTGTTGTGCTGTCATCTAGCCTTCGAGAAAGACTCTGCCAGGGTCGAAACGTCAGGCCATGAAATATTTTATTGCACTATTTAATGTACAAAGTGTACCGAATTTACCATCCTTTGGTAATGTATGCACGTACATATTTCAGCAGTCGCATTGCTTTCGCAGCTCTGTGAACAAACTATCATCGAAAACGTGGCCTCTTTTGAGGGTAAATGTTCATAAAAATGTTTGACGCATTTACGAAAAGTTGAAATGACCTCTTCCAACGTCGGAATTCGAAAAATCGCATTATCAGTTTGTGATTCTTGTCCTTTGGAACAATATCTAACTGATTAATATTCAGTAGTACTTCATACAAAAATATAATAGAAACTTCGTTTTGAAACTGCGCCCTCTGTTGCTGAATGTTAGGAGAGGTTGCAATTATTAATATAATTAGCATTGTTTTAAGTATGAACAATGTTATGGTGCCATTCTTGTCTGACTTTTTAAGAGGCTCTTTTTGTCAGACTTCATTTTGGTGGGGACATCGTTTAGAGCTTTAATGTGAACGTTGCCTGTGATATTATTTTGCAAACGTGACTATCGTTTATTAACATTGTTCATGGCGTGGTTAATATTTTATTTTTAGTGAACATAAAATAAACATTTTTGGCACCATTCAGTGAATATAATTTTGGTCATCACTATTTAGCAAGTATTGTGGGCACAACCATTTAGCGAAATCATTTTGGGCATCACCATTCAGCAACTATCATTTTGGGCGTTGCTGTTTAGTGAACATCGTTAAAAAGTCATCATTATTTGGCAATGTTTTGGTCAATACAGGCATGCAACTAATTATCTGATAAACTGATTTCCTCCTCATTTTGTTCTACTTTCTGTGACATTTATAGGAAAGTGAAAAACACAAGAATGGTGCTCGTTATATGCAGTTTTCTTTTGGTTTGCAATAACAAAGTCGTATATCTAAAACATTTAGTTGGACATAATTATTTTATGATTACTCAAGTAGAAAAATGGTTGGTTTTGACTTAATTCTTGTGGGCATTATCATGTCGCAAAACCAGTGAACATTGTGTGTACATTTTTGTACAAGGGCTTCCAGAAATATTAAAGCTCGGTACCATTGTGTACTATTAGTTTCCCGATCGCTGTTTTCTGTCTTAAAAAGGGAATCTGTTCTCGGAACAATGTCGGTGGCATATCATCACGACGAGATGGATTTTGTCTCAGGTTTCATTTATTAAAAATTCCTCAGTTGGGTTGAAGTTCATGCGCAGTGGAACAACGCTGAGCACGCTTTGGACTGATTCGATTAGTCAAGCCACAAATTGAAGTTGGGGTCGGTTTTTTTATTATTTTATTTTTAGTCCGGGAGGATCAGCGGCTAGCTGTCTGGTGTAATGGCAACCCGGTATGGCGTCTCTCTTCCAGGGGTCACTTTGTCCAAGGTGACCTCCTGATTACAGAGGGTTGAGTCTGTTACATGATATCTTGGTGTATTATAGGAATTTAATGTGTGCGTAATTATATAGGGATCTTGTCATCGTGTGCGTCCCACGGTGGGGTAATGGTCTACCAGCATGCACCGTTTCGGACAAAATTGTTTCTACTGCCTCATTTATCAAACATCCTGTATTATTCCTATTTTGTTTAGTTTTTATTGCTATTTATAAAACTCAATATGAGGAACGAACATTTTTATAAAATCCATATGTTTGTCAAAGGTTATTGCGTAAGCAACCTTAACATTCCAAAGCGTATGAACTTGGAGACAGTGACAGGTTGACTGGCACCCCGAACAAAGATATTGACAAAACATGGGGCTATAAATAGCTCAGTTGGCATAACGCCCGGCACGTTAATCCGGAGGTCGCAGGTCCAAGTTCCGCTCGAGTCATTGTTTTCTTTATTCAACAATAAGTTATTACAAAAAACGATCCAGCCAGTTTGCCTTGTGGTTTATTACTTGAACTCGAAGACAATAATATCGGTAACTATTGTAAACATTTAAATCTGAAAGTCTTGTTTAAAGCTCGTGTAGTCTTCCAGTTAAAATTTTCCGTTTGACAATACTGTCAATCTCAGAAATATCGCATTTGAAACCCCAAATATTACCACAGATTGCTGCAGCTGGGATAAGCCGCTATTTATGTGTGAGCGTGTAAAAAGTCCCCGAACAAAAACAAGAATCTTGTCTTTCGTCTCTTTCTATAAAACAACGTAGGATGATGGCAAAAAGAAATAATATGATGTTATCCCTTATCTGTTTGTTGAAAATTATTCACAAATTTCGTGGTACATGCTATTTACGATACAGGATTCAACCTGACCTTTTGTCTCTGGGCATGCTCAGTGGTCCAGCGGTGAGGACCGACTTCTTTCTCTGTACAATGCCGAGGTCGTGGCTTCGAATCCCACCCGAGTAGATTTGCTTTCCCGCTCGACGTTGAATATAAAGTGCTTATTACTAAACGATGTAAGGGTACATTTTTACTTCCAGAAGGAAATGAAGTTCCATCTCTCTAAAATATTTATGGTCAGTGCCATTTCAATTGTGACTTTATCCAAAACTTTGTAAAAAAAAATACAGAAAAAAATCTGAAATTCATAGCATAGTTTCGCAGTTAAAAAAATGAAGACAGAAACTCCAAATAACTGCGGGTAAAAGCAAGTTATGTGGGAGTGACGCACGAGGGGCAGAATCCGTAAATAACCACCCTCCAGTCTTCTAACTTCCAACGGCGTTTGACAGGCCTAGTCGAATGTTTCCGAAACCGAAGTTCCCCACTGGCTCAGTTATTCTCCTCGCCAACAAACAGACATAGGTTAACACGAGAAGGAATGCCAGCTATTTCGGGGAAACTCTTCGGTGCACCGGTGTGCCACACCGGTGGGATGGGGTCCCCAATCTAGACGTCATCCGAGTGGCTATACTATGACGTCTAAAGGTGAACCTTTCCTCCCCCTTGGCACCAAGAGAGGGCGGTACAGTATTTGTAGGCAGGACGCTGTGTGGGTGCACCACACTAGCTCCCAATACCGACCAATGCTAAATATTCAAAAATAAACAAAATAAAAAAAGTAATAACAAAAGTACTTAAAAGTATCTTTGCCCCTTGAATTAAAACATATGTATTTGCTGACAACTAAACTTCTTTTTTCCTCTCAATATTTAGTAAGTTAGACGTTAAATTGTTTAGCTATGCTCATCAAAAAAATTAATACCCCTGAAGGAGTTAACTGGCCAGACTCCATTTTTGAAAAATGGCCTACAATTTCCTTGAAAAATAGGGTCATTTTAGAGGGATATTGTGCCCCAAAATGCCCCGGTTAAAAGTCAACAACCCTAGATTGACAATTTTTCAACAAACAGACAATTTTTCAACAATCCCTAAAAGCCATGACCTTCAAATCTTTGATTTACAGAAAAAGTTGTTGGTTTACATTTTATTCGTGAGGTTTGGTGCAAAAAACAATCACGCCCCCCCTCCCGAAAAAAGAGTAAAAAGTAATAAACAATAAATGAATGAATATTAACTTCATACACATTTTACAAACCGGGCCCGGACCCCTTTATGGCTATTGATATCAGAATGTCGTTGCAAAGACCTTTTCGCAATTGGTGTTTGTGTCTAATCTGTTTTTTTGTGG
Organism: Pisaster brevispinus; assembly: GCA_023634235.1. NCBI lineage: Eukaryota > Metazoa > Echinodermata > Asteroidea > Forcipulatida > Asteriidae > Pisaster > Pisaster brevispinus. The sequence goes on from JAMKCF010000017.1 coordinate 12,495,935, forward strand.
GGGAGTTGCCAAACTTAAAAACTTGGCTAACCCCTCGGTCCACTGCGCTATCGAAATAAGTTAATTTTTCTGGAATGCTGTAAATTCGGGCCACGGTAATTGTGTGGGAAAAGTATAATCAGCGAAACTAGTCAACGTGTTTATTTGTAAGAACTGTGGTTTGTTCCTCTGACTCTGCTGTGGTCTTTTCTAGAATTCCCTCCACTGTTTCATTCTATTTTTGCTACTGCGTAGCAAGCAAATCTGTAGGGATGACAAAGAGTGGGCTGCTGCCCAGACGTTTGTAAAGCACAACAAACTTCCATGCGCCACCATTACTGGCACAAATCCGACATTCCCCACGTTTACAGGATGGATAGGGGGTCCACGCATATCGTGACTCTGCTCGAAAACCAACACCCTAAACGTTTCCATAGGGAGAGATTGAGAAAGTAGCGGGAAACAAAACTGAAATCCAGTTCTGTGGTTTCCGAAAAGAAACAACTCCTGCGGACTGAAAACAATGCGTGGGCAAGGCTGTTGTGTGTGGTGGACAGATTTGGCACAACTTACCCAGTGTTTTTTCCTTTTGAAAAGAGGTAAATGTTATCCACTTGTTTCCCTTGCGTTGTTATTTTCAATTTTAGGATTTAAGTTCTACATTTTGGTTCAATATTTATCGGTGATTGCTGTCGGAGCTGACTGTATGTGTAAGCTATTACTGCACAAAGGAAATCAAATGTAATCATCCCCAATGTTAAGTCCAACTCTGAGGGAAAACGTTGATTTTATTAAATCGCTGAAGAACAAAATGCGCTGAGCAGTAAGTACAAAGCAGAACTGGCACCCGTCATGAAGATTGTAACCTGAACTAAATTTACTAGTGAAGACTGGTTCCCTCTCATCTCCATTTGGTGCTCAATATGGGGCATGGTGTTACCCCCCCCCCCCCTTCCTAATGTGTCTTCATTGTGTGCTTGGATTCTTGTGAGCTCTTTAGATGATTTTATGGGGCTGGGGTACTTCTGTAAAAGAGGAAAATAGTGTGTTCAAGTAAAGGAACATTGGGGGGGGGGGGGCTTTGCCACGAGGACGATATACTCATCTCTGCCTACGAAACTTATCAAGACTTCCTCAAACGATGGCGTTGTAACTTCCGGCGGAACAAAATTTGTAATTTCATTAAATAATCCTTTTTACTTGAAAGGTTTCCTGATCCTTTAACGCTCTGCTCAGAGCAGGTGGAAAATGCTACGTTGTGGCCGAGATTCGAAACTTGTCGAAAACAGCACAAGAAAAGAAAAAAAGGCCAGGGGGCATGGTGTCCCTGTCTCACTCGCCCAGGTTGAAGAGGGTAGGCGAGGGTAGACTTCACCACTGTGGCGTAACCGGAGGGCAGGGAGTCCTTCATAACATACACCATTAACACGGTGGGGAAACTGCCACCAAACATTCTGGAAGGTTTCAGTGGATTTGTATTATTTCTGCTGACACATGTAACGTGGAGAAGAAAAAACAAATAACATTCGGATCATGACATTTGCCAACCTAAATATTAGAGTGGAATTTAGGCAGTTTTCTTAATAATGTTTGAGTCAGAAAGAGAGAGGGAGACAACTGCACATTGGTGCATTCTGGTTTATGGTAAAGGAATGCTCTGTACTTCATCTTGTTGGTTCTGTTGTTCTGTTGTTGGAGCTGATGATGCTGATGATGATTATGATGCTGATGCTTATGCTGATGTCTTTGCTGCTGCTGCTGCTGCTGCTGCTGTTAGTTCTCTGTTGCTGTTATACTGTTGCTGTTGCTGTTGTGGTTGTTTTGTTTTGTTTTGTAATATACTTCTAAGCGTAATGTTTTCCCAGGGGGTACACCCCGTTTGATGCTCCGTTTGATCTTAACAACCTGTTGTATCTGTCAAACAAGATGAAAAAGAGTCATGAAATAATGAGTGATTTGGCAAGATGCCCCCCTTTCCAGTTTAAATCAAATTAGAACAGACTTTTCTCCAAGTTCTGACTAAGCCATTATTCTGGATAAAGGGGAAGCGCACCTGTACATTCTGATTATCTCTCTGTTGTACAACGGTACGAACATTGCATTGGACACGATCAAGTGTAAGATTATTTTTTCTTATTCACACGAAATCTCACAAGCAAGGTTCCCAATTACGCACGAAACATTCCCCTTAGTCTACACTCTAAGAAACTCCTGGGTCAGAATTGAGCTGGATTCGACCCAATTTCATAGAGCTGCTCAAGCAGAGGATTGTGCTTAACCATTTTCTGCTAAGCAATAATAAGCAGGATACTAGTCACATTTTGTACATGTAAAATGGTATTTTGGCTGGTAACCTTATTCTGGTAAGCATATTTTTGTTGTGCTTATCAACTTTTGGTGCTTAAGTAGCTCTATGAAATTGGGCCCTGGTCGCAGGGGGCCCGACCCATTTTTGGGTCAGTCTGCCCCGGCATCGGTCTCAAACTGACCCGAAACTGCGTCCAACTGACGCAGAATCCGTGTCAAAACACCAATTTGAAACCACAAACTGACCCGAAACTGCGTCCAACTGACGCAGAATCCGTGTCAAAACCCCAATGTGAAACCACAAAATTGACCCGAAACTGCGTCCAACTGACGCAGATTCCATGTCAAAACCCCATTTTGAAACCACAAAGAGACCCGAAACTGCATCCAACTGACGCAGAATCCGTGTCAAAACCCCATTTTGAAACCACAAAGAGACCCGAAACTGCATCCAACTGACGCAGAATCCGTGTCAAAACCCCATTTTGAAACCAGCTTCCGGGTCAGCCTGACCTTAGAAATGGGGCAGTCCCTCCAAGCTAACCCTGGAGTTTTTAGAGTGTGCTGCCTAGGAACATATTAAGCTGATGACACAATTCGCAAGGTGAGTTCGGTTGTTGAGTTTATGAAAAAATTTTCCAAACTTTATCTGCCAGTTGTTGGCAACACACACTAAAAAAATCCGTGTCAGAATTGATCTGGATTCCGTGTCGTAGAGGGCCTGACTCATTTTTGAGTCAAGCTGACCTGGAAAGTGGTTTAAAAATGAGATTGGAACTTGAATTCTTCAGTTTGACCCATATCTGGGTAATTTTCACACAGATTTCGGTTCAAACTGTCCCAAGTCCCCACCGATTCTGACTTGAGAATTTAGAATTTAGAACAATGGTAGAGTCTTCAGCCAGACCTGGGGTGGATTTCACAAAGAGTTAAGACTAGTCTTATCTCAAGTTAGGATGAGATACTCGTCCTAACTTAGGACTAGCTTTAAGTTTTTAATAACTCCTAGGACTAGTCCTAAGTTAGGACTATCTTTGTGAAATCGACCCCAGAACCTTTACTTTCAGAAAACAAAACTTCCGAAATCTTGGTTGAGAGCATGAGTGAAGACGCAGGACACACAAGCCATGGTCACTGCAAGTTTGTGCACCTATGGCTGCTGTGTGATTTTGCCCTTGAACGCTTAACTCTCTGGCATAACAAGCCATAATATTATTACCGTCAGATTATAGGAGGCCTGAGGTATTTTGACCGTGTTTTCTCGGAGGGGAAAGAAAGTTTTTGTGAGACTATTTGGTAACTGCCGGTGGCGGCTGTTTGTTCAGTGGTCGGTTTACTGTGCCGTTATGTCCGTCCCAGACCATCCTGCCAGTTGGCAAGGATATTGATTTTCTTCAACTGAAACATGATTCTGGTATAAAGTTCCAGGTGCCGTGACATTCACCGAGCCACTGCGTTATATCATAAATTTGATCGTCAGAATTGGTAGAGTGACATTGTCAGTATCAGAATGCAGAAAGAAATCGCAATTGTGAGCCAAAAACAACAACAATTCAGTTACATCAAAGTAATGACTGTACATCCGGAATAATGTACTGTGGAAAAAGAAATGAGTTCAGGTTTTTGAAGTTCAGGGCCGCGCAACGTTGCTTTATTAATTACCTTGCTAGAGCTAAGCCTCGAGCCAGTCAAAAATCAACAAACATAATGGCATTTCTTTTGCTGGTTTCCTGTTTTCCTCAGCGAAAATAATGTTGAGAATGAGATACGTGTTCTATGCTAGTAGACACTGAACAATTTTGTCCCATTGAATAATCATTTTACAGGTCTTAACACAGGCACATTGATATGACTATAAAAATCTACAAAAATGCTCTCCAATTTGTTACTAATTTGGGGTGGAACAAGGAAAGATTGACGAGAGGAAGTCAAGTTTCCTCTCGGCAAGTTTTCTTTGTTCAATTCAAAATTAGCTAAAATGTACCCAGTCAGTTTCCCTTGTGATTCATAACTCAATTAGTGTTTACAGTACACTTATGTTTTGCTGGTTCTCACAGTGGACCCGAAACTAGACAACCATACAGCAAGCACCCCCTGGTCACTACAAAGAAACCAACAAACAAACTAGTCTAGCCCTTCCTAACCAGACAAACAACAGTGTTGGGTGAAGATCCATGGTGATTCATTGATCCAGATTAAGTGCGGTTTGAAGTGCTACACACGCAATTCAACTCGACAGTCGCCTTCACTCTGGCAATTCATAGGTCCATGACCCGTTGCTACACTTACAACATACACAGCTAAAAATATAAATGTTCACAAATTTACACAAAACTTTTGCTTGGTTTAAAGATGGTCGTGGTGGACCACTGCCCTTAATATTTTTGCCTGAAATGCTATAATTTCTCTAAGAAATGAGTTAAACATTAAACATCTCGCGGGTCCCAAATCCGATGTTTGAAAACGGTGAAACAGTGGAAACAATGATGAGGTTTTCACAATTTTATCGTGACTCTGGTGACCGATTGAGCTTAAAATGATAGTTATTTCATGTATACTTTGAGTCACATAAAGTGCGGATACCGGTCTTTGATATATATCAATGTTGGCCGCGTGCTTTAAAGACGAAGTATGCAGGTTTGTAATTTATTGATGAAAACAAGTTTTTAATTTTTTTAAACTGAAATGTTACTGATTATAAAGTTCCTACCAGTACCAAACCTCCGGCGAAATAGTTCCATCTGAAACATATCCAAGTTGAGAAAATATCACTTGAAGACCCGTACGAATCACTGTTGCTTATTTCGATTGCATCAACCGAAATAAGCCTAACGTTTTGTGCAGAAATCCCTGACCTAGCAAGATGTACACGGGGCGCTGTTACTACTTGGAATTAATCTTGGGGGGGGGGGTTGAGGTGGGCGTGGTTTGCGATGGATTTAACTTGACACAGACAGGATAGCTTAGGTGGCAATTATTGTCCTCTCAATTGAACGACCTTTAAAATGCACCATCTACAATGTTTACAATTAGATAGGAAATTCAGTTATCTATTACACACATAGTAACTATCACACTGCATCCATGCTCTCCCGTCGTGTTCCCCGCGTTCACAAGCAGTAATCAGTAATGATTCTCAACACTACCAGAATGGGGTCTGTCTATTTCCCCCTTCAGCCTCGATATGATCACATTGATTTTTAAAATCACACATTTTTAAAAGCACACATGGAAATGGATGCACCCTGGAGAGAGTTCCACAGCCTCACAAATTAACACAAACACAATCGGTCTCCAGGGAGTGATTTCACACGTGGATTTGTGCCAATGTTGCTAATTTGAAAATCTGGCAGTTTTATCAGAGATTATAAGAGCTACAGTTTTAAATTTAGTCTGCAGAAATCATTTCTGTTGCAAAATACCAATGTGATTCAGCTACTATCCTTTGTTTTGTGTGGGTGTGAGTAGGTAACCACATTCAAACCGGGGACCTATAACAAAAGAGGACAATAGGTCCACGGTTCGGGAAAGGTCCACGGTTGGAAATCGTGTACAAAACCAATGGGAGCTTTAAAAAAAAGTATAAACAAAGAGGGACAATAGGAGGTCCACGATTGCAGGCTGTTACACACTTGTGTGTTGAGTGTGTGTGTGTGTGCCCTTACACATGCCAACTTATGGGGTACTTTTAACAATGGAACAATGGACCCCACAAGGCAATTTCAATAGGAACAATAGGGCCCCACAAGGGAATTCTTTAGAAAAGGGAACAATAGAACAACAATAGCAGTACCCCACAAACCGGATCCGTAAGGTTGTGTGTGTGTGTGTTTGATTGCTTTTAGACCTCATTCCGAAGACCTCCCTGGTGTGTATGTTGTCTAATAAACGATGCCCCAGCCCCATTCAATAACATTATAAAATCAGAGTGTGCAAGGGGCGGACAAATATTCGCTATCCGTGTCCCGGCGAAACAACCCCCGGGGCAATCGAGGCTGAGGCCCCCATGATCATTCTGGAATGAGCACGGACAAGACGTAAAGAGATGCGGAAACATTGACTCCCATTTCAAAACCCAGCAAAGTTCTTGTAAAGGCAACGCCTTTCACGGCACAGGAAGTTGTGATCCGAGATGGGCAGTGATCCAGAGGGACCTGTCACAATATGGAGTTGAGGCTGAAATAAAAAGGGCACTAGACCTTTGACATTCGTCAGACCAGGCTCATCATGTTCCATGCGTAAGTCGCAATCGGGAATGCTTAGTTTCATATCGAGGTCAGACTTCCCCCTCTTCCTGCAGCCTCGGTTTGGTTAAAGTGCTTTCGTATGATAGGAAAACAAGATGTCTGCTCTAAAGGCTACGTCACTATGTAGGTCACTGGACGTCACGCATCGATCGACTTGATGGGGGAAATGATTGCAACGGAGAAAAGGGATGTAGGATGCAAACATTGTGTATGTCAAATGTTTTATAAGTCATAAAAATGCTGCCCAGATTGTGACTTTTGATAATCATTCAATGACATTTTTTTTTTTTAGTTGAACGACCTACCCCCCCCCCCGGATTTTTTTGTTTTAATTTCAAGCTCTTTGCATTGTAACTGAACAAAGATTACGCAGAGTCCATGTTGTAATTTCGCAGAAACAACTAATGAATAAATGCATTTCGAAGGCACCAATCATTGTATCATAAACTCTTATTTTGAAACACTGTTTTCAAAGATCTTTCTAAAAATGTGCCAACTGGAAATCAAATAGTTTGAGCGGTACTGAATTTTCTCCCGCCATCTCCAAAACACACTGCGTCATTCAGCTTAATCAGGGTGTACTTGCCATGCGCGACTCGAAGTACCGTGATACCTTGCTAGCCCGATTCCTCCGTTACGGGACCTCAAGTTGACATCAGAGTTACAGAGACAGAGAAGAAAAAAAAAACGGACAAGAACTTTATTAAGCGCCAAGGCCCAGGGAAGACATCCCATCTCTTGCCCAACCTTACACACCGAGATTTGGCCCGTAAGTCAAGTCAGATTTTCTCGTTAGCGACCGCCCAATCGCCGACCGGGACGCCCCGCTGAGCCGTCTGAAAGGCGAACGCAACTGGTATTAAATGCGAGCCGCCCCCGGTACACGGGAGTCCGCGCTGTGTGCCGAAGAGGTTGTCATTTTTTCCCCGTGGTTTATCGGAAACGGACCCTCAACAAAGTCTTAACTTTATTCTGAGAGTGTGCGCTTGAAGCTGAGGCTTGGACTCTTAGGGTCAGGATCAAAAAACTTTGGAACTTTATCAAGTTTGGAGTTTGTGAACTCCGTGTTTGTATCAAATGAGGAAGAACGGGTTTTCAAGGTAGGTTGAGATCATTTTCGGTTTGCATGAAGTAATATTTAAAGATATCAACTGTATTATTTGAAGGATTTTTCCTGGAAATCTCTTTTTCAAGAAAGTGTGGAGTTTTCATTGGTTTTATTTCGCAAAAATAACCAGCAGCTCAAGCATCGAAAGTGTATATAGACGGTCAACGAGACGCACAACTAAAGGTTAGGCACGGTCGCACAACTTGGCAATTTACTCAGTAATGCATTTCTTTATTGCGTGTTTTCATGTGCGCGTTACTAAGGCTTTCTGAACAGAAGCACTGGCTAAGTGATGAGTGTATAAATTATGTGAAAAGAGGAAGAAAGATTTGGTGAGAAAATGTGAGGCAATTTATAACACGATGTAACTTAGTACAGTGACGTTTCCAATAGAACGGCTGCTATCTTAAAAAGTGCCATTTACATTTTGTAAGAATTATTTGAAAAAATAGAAATAGCTGTAGAAAACTGCTTAAAGGACCCATGGTATAAATGCGCAAAATTTAGTTAATGGCCCAACGTTTCGAACCTAGCAGATCCTTTTAGCCTTTGAGAAAGTTTCTGCTAGGACCGAAACGTAAGGCCATTTTCTTTCTTTTTTCTTCTTTTTTTCTAACTTTCGATGCACGTCAAAAATAGATTCACGTTATCTTTGAAGTTCAGGGACAAATTTTTAAACTGACATTCCTTGGATAGCTCACGCCGTGACGTCAATGCAAGTATTTACCATAAGAGGGAAATATCACTATTCCTTGAAAATGTTGGTATCTATATTTTCATCGATATTTAATCATTTTAAAAGTCAGAATTCATGAATTGTATTTCAGTACTTGTGTTTTATTAGGCCTATAGGCTGTCCATGAAATTTGAAAAGAAAAACCACAAAAATAAGCACAAACGGACAGGTACTTGCTGATTCCATGTTGTTTTTCATCCAATTTCAATCAATCGTACCCAAATCGAAGCTGAAAGGGTTAACATCTGTACCCATTTTTGAAAAATTTGAATCAGTAACCATTACTATTATTGTACAAAGGGAACAAAACAGAGAGAAAAATGGCTGCATGATAAACGTCAGATGTATTTTACCAAGCTTTGAATATAAACATTTTTCTTTCAAAATGTGCGATTTATTAAAAAAAAATACTGATAAAGCATCAAATTACTTGAACACTGTTATCAAAAACGGCACAATAATAACATCTTAAACCCTACCGAAATTATGTAACTATAAATGAAGTCTTAATTTTACCATCATAAATGTTTCAAATGTTATTCCCTTTTTTCTGAAGTGTATTTTAAAATATTTACGTGCAATAACACTGCAGTGGTTAATCAGTCTCACGAGACGATACAATTCTCTTGTGCGATTTGTTTTCTTTCTTTTTCTTTTCTTTTTCGAATCAACACATAAACATGTTTCTACATCATCGGGGTACATTCAGGGTTCAAATAAGCAATCCCTTATTCCAGACATGTCATCATTATTGAAACATTGCCAAATGTCCTTAAATCTTAAATAGATAACCGGCCGGTGATCTAAAGTTTCCGCTGGAAAACGAACACAATAACAGCGTTAGAGATTTCCTGTTGCGCCTACACTGAACAAAATACGGTTCGGAAAATAGAACCAAACACACGCAAAGTCTGAAAACATTCAGTTTCTGTGTGTAAACATTTGAAAGGAGTTTTCAATTTAAAAAACCCTGTACACTTACTGTACACTTACTTTAAAGAGCTAGGGAAGAGTAAGGGACAACAAAATAAGAATAAGTTTTTTTATTAGAAAAGGTTACTCCAATCCTCTTTTTATCAAGAAGGTATGATAACAAAAAATCCTGGGAAAATTTAATTGAAATATAGAAGAGCACACGCGCGAAAAAACCCTGCGTGGGACAGTTTGTCACTGGTGTTATTAAAACAAAAGGCAGAGATAGCCTCTACTTTAAACGAGTCCTTTTTATTGATGAAGACGGGCAGAATATACTGCTCGAAACGTCGTGACCTACTTGCATCTCAACGCCGGTTCCTTTAAGAATCTCCACTTTCTGCCCCAAACTTAAGTTTTACATAATTCAGTTTTACATTATTTACTTTCAAAATTCTCCGACATTTCTGACAGAATTATTGCAACTTGACCGCAAGTGAGCTTTTAGAAACAATGTATGTTTATACTAATTACCAATTGCCTTTTGATATGTGATGGAATACCATTTCAAATTTAAACTTCTAAATATTTTCATCTGAAAAGTAAAAACATCAAAATAAAACTCAGTTGCTTATTCACAAATAAAGTGAGCAAGTAACAATGCACTTGGACACACTTACCACACCACTTCATTTCTCCACGACTAGATCTTTAAATGTTGAGTCCATAGCAACGTTAGTAATTTTGTATTCCGCGGTTGTTTGTCAGAGTAGAATGATAACGTCTTCAGTTGTTGCATTAATTTTGATGGATTCGACCCGGAACCCATGAGTCATGAATCTCCAATGTGTGCTGCAGTAGATTCGAGGTTTGCGTGTTGAGGAGCGCTGGCGATTATCATCATTAGTATTTACTCTCAGGAACAATAAAGCAATTATCTACATTGCTTTAAAGCGATGAAACAGCAGTGTGTCGATTAACAATTATCGTAATTACGTCGTTTTTGTTATTAATATTCGTTATAACGTCGATTTAGTTTTGTTCGTACTTACAACGTCATTGTAATTTCATTATTGTGGGGGTTTGAAAGCACTTCACGTGTGGAAATACGTGAAAGAAAAACCTTATTTCACGAGAACATTTCACACGCTCGCGTTTGCGCACGCGTAAATACGAGCATCTAAAACTCTAGTATCTCGTAATTACGTCTAAACAAATTATATATTTGCATTATGAAGTATATTGTAATTGTAAGAAAGAATCTCATGACAGCATTATGATATCGTTCTCAGAAGACTGTTTAATATTTACTTTTAGTTACGTCTGAATAGCCCGTAATTACGCCATAGTGTTCTGTAAATAATGTGAATTTTTTAGCATCTCTCAATAAAGGCTGTCTTGAGAACAACGGTATAGAGTGTCTCGTAATTACGTTTTGGCTTATCATCGGGATAGAACTCAACAAACAATAACTCAAATAATACTCTCTAACCCCGATGCAAACGTAACTTACAAATTTTGATTATAGAGTTGCTTTGTATTCTCCAGATTTCGATTGGACTGCCCCTTCAAATTCATATTAAAAGGTCACGAGGTGTTATCGATACAACATGATTGACTCAAACATGTTGGGGCGTTCTCGGGTCTGACATGTTGAATCGTTTGGTTCCTGCCTCTAAAAAGTTCCAGGCCAGCATTGGCCCGGATTCTGTGTTCCAGTTTGACCCGGAGCCTGTATCAAAGTGACCCGGAATCCTAGTCAAAAGTCCATATTTTAACAACATTGGGTCACATTGACTGACTCCGGGTCAAACTGACCCAGAAATAGACCAAACCCGCTGATTTCGAACCTCCAAAACTCACCTCAAGGCGAGTTTCTGAGATTCAAAATTGTCTACATTATTTATTGATTTCTAACCAATTGATTTCTAACTTGAGACAAAATAATTTCGCATGATGCTTACCAACACCTCCCACCTTTATAACAAGTAAGCTTGTGGGTCAACACTAGAAAGTCCCTTTTCGGGGTCTTACCACTTAATGACCCTAGCTTTAAAAACGAACGATGTACTTTTTTCCTTTAAGAATTTATCAAACTTGAACCACATCCAATGCGATTATGCTACATTAAACGGTGGTGTAGTCTCCCCGTTTCCCATGGTACCACACCAAGTAATAAAGACATGGCAAGGTTTGGATCGCTATCGGGAAAAATTAATTACCTCAAAAAGCTCCTCTATTTAATTTTTGGCACCGATATTAATCCATTCCAGAACTGCTTCCGTCTGAAATCCAGAGATCTTCGAAAAAAAGTGATACAAATCTGGTTTAATTTATCTGTATTAAAGAGCGAGAGTGACTAGCACTGGGACTTGTAGGCCTAAAGAGAAGATGGCGTGTAGAGAAGATGATGAAGAAATTGTTAGTTTAAGATGAAAGAAGAAAAGCTCGTTATGGAATGAGGACCCAATCCACATGAGGTGTCGGTTTGAGGTGGGATTCGAACAGGGGTCCACAGAGGTGATGGGCAGGGCAAGATACCATCTAAGTCAACCCGATCCCAGTCTTACTAGCTTGGTTCAAAACTATTTTGAAAAACGAATCCGGTTGAAATTCGGTTTATTTCAAAGTTTCCACATTAACATTCGTTATTGGAGGATGCAAAACTGAGCAGAATACCACTCACAGACTGTACATGTGACATGGTATTTTGGCTGGTAATCGTATTCTGGTAAGCATAATTTTGTTGTGCTTAGCTACTTTAGGTGCTTATGGAGCTCTTTGTAAGTAGGTCATTTCTGATATGCCCTCATGATTTCCTGCTTGAATTATTGTTATGCAAACCATGACATTAATGATTTTCTGGAATCAATCAATCAACCAGTTACGCATTCAGTAATTATCATGCAGTCGTGGAACGCCATCATTCTAGTTGCCTATTCCGAGGCGCTTAGCAAAGTAGAGAACAAATGTGAGACAAAGTGTTCACAGAATTTCATGTGGAGATGACAAGTGCAATGTAAGGAGATTCAAAGAGATGAATCTTAAGCTAGCTTTTGAAGATCTGTAAAGGAGTCAAGGGTACGAAGTTGATAGGGGAGATCATTCCATAGCTTTGGTGCACATGAAACAAAGCTTCTATTATCTGAAGAAGAATGAGATCTAGGAATGTTCAACAGTAGTTTGTTTGATGAACTTAAATTGGGTCGAGGATGGTATATACACAATGTCTCTTACTGTGGTTAGACCATGAAGTGCTTTTTCAAGTCAACAGTAGGAAACTGAACGAAATTGAACTTTCCCAAAGAGCCAAGATTGTTTTCCCTTGTTCTTATGGAGGCAATTTTCTTGCCTTTCACCCAGGTGTTAAGCATAAGTCAGACAGCGCGTCAGTGAGGTTCACCGCGGGGTACTTCAATGAGCCTGAATATACCCGAACCTTCCACTCTAACCTCTTCAGAGGAAAGGAAAGGGCGGGAACAATTGCTTACCTTGGCCGAAAATATTTCATATAATTATGACATGTGCAACGTCTGCAGAATTTTGTTTGGGTTATGTATGCCAGCGGTCGAAAGGATGTGAACTAAGCATTGTGGTTTCAATGTAAAATAATAATATATAGTCTTATATAGTGAACGTATATCTACCAAAAGGTACTTAAGGCGCTTCGAACAAACATACATTTATATTAAGACAGGTTTTTGAATTCTTTGAAATTATGAGACCAATTTATGTAGCACCTTATAAGGGTTTACAAGGTGCTGTGGTGCATTCAGCAGCCACTGCCAGAAACACCAGGGCAAACCCCTTTTTCTATAGCGATAAGTGTAGCTGGGTTCTTGTACCTACATTACACAACACCAGGACCTACGGCTTTACGTCCCATCCGAAGGACAAAGCAATAATGGTTAATTGCCTTGCTCAAGGACACAAGTGTCTGGACCGAGACTCGAACCCACACTCTGCTGATCAAAACACCAGAGCTGTATAATAGAGACTAGGCTTACAGTCTTAAGGGTAGAAATTATAGAAAATGAAAATGCATAAATTTGAAAACTCAGTGACTATAAAGTTCACACCAATACCAACCATAAAGATAAATATATTTGTCTGGAATAAAGTCAAGGTCAAGGAAAAATAATGTTGTAGACCCCCCCCCCCTCCCTCGAAATTGTCATTGTTTGTTTCGATTGCATGCGGCAATCGAAATAAGCACGATATGGAGTGCACACAAGAACCTTCACGAACCGGTTTTTGTGGTTTAAACTTAAACGCGAAAAACGAATTCGATGAATTTAATATTCACTTGGTTGTGTGAGTACGATTTGTTTATTGCAAACTAAAGGTTTATGTTACTCTTCCAGAAAACATTGATGTAATGGACCTCTTTTAAAGCGATCTCATCTTTGTGCTAATTTGAGAAAATGTCCGTTTATTAGAAAGGAAAAAAAAACTTCGCCAGTTTTAATTGAAAACACTGGTTATTTTTCTATGTTCCTTAAACCTTAACACTGTGCCGGATACATTCGATCTATTTCAATTCCATTTTTATGCAATCCTTACTCGTGTTTATGCCTATCTCGTCACAGCTTCGTCTTTTACATCAAGAAACATTGAGGAATATTTTTCTCTATTCTATCGGCCTTTGGCCAACAACAAACACCCCAAACAAACAAAAAAACGACGGTGCTTTTTTGGGTGTGACCATCATGTAATGTTTGGTAACGAAGTTCATGTATAAAAACACACCATGCTGTGCGTAGAATTCAAAATGCCACAGGCGACACCTCCATTCACACAGCGTATTATAGTTCATAGATTGCTATGGTGCAACAATAACTCACTATTTGTTTTTATATGGTATAAAAATCATATCTGAGTCGGTGGTCATGTTTGTATGGGAACTTATACCATCCCCAAGCATTGGTGTTGGCGTTGACCCAAACCTACAAATGACGGACAGGGAGTTTGTTTTCCTGTGGGCTTTTTTTTTTAAATACAGCCCAGGAATTCCCCCTGAAACCAAAAAATTGTGAGGGCATGCCAGGGGTAATTGGAAGTTCAATTTAATAAAAAAAGAAGAAGAATAGAACCGTGTAATAAAGTAATAACTCACTGTAAATCATAACAATAACAATAATTGCAACCATTTTTTATTTTCGATACCGTAATTTCTTTTCAGGAGATTTTAAAAGTGATATTTTATAAATGAAAATGATTGATTGTTTTGTTTTATGCCAATAAATAAATAAATAAATAAATACAATACAATAAAAATACACCCTGGATATATCATCACTCTAAAAATGCACTCTAAAAATTCCCGGGTCACAGTTCACCCGTATTTCGGGTCACAGGGGACCTTTCTGTGTCAAGTGACTCAAAGCTATGTCAAACTGACACAGTATTCGAGTCAAAAATCCTCAATTTCAAACAGTTTCCAAGTCAGCCTGACCTGAAATGGATCAAGCCCCATGGGACCCATAATCCGGGTCAACTCTGTTTTGAAGGATGCTGAAACTCGCTAAGCAGAGATGATCCGAGACACCATTAAGTCTCAGACGTCTTGAAGGACAAGATTTGTGGAGGATCACCAACAGCGTTCTAAAGCTAAATCAGTCAACGATACCCACTCTTTGCTTTGGCCCGGAGATCTTTCCCCTCCTGCAAATACCTTTGCTAATAAGAGCTATCCACTCACTGCCTGCCAGTGTCGCACTATTACAGGGTATCCTCTGTGTCCATCACACCTATAAAGGAAGATTGCAAAGGTTGATCCACGTCCTGATGCGTGTGAGGCTACTGGCTTAACAATGTGCTCGTCGGAACTGTCCCAGGTTCAGGCAAAGGCTCTGTGTTTCCTGCTAGCTGGAAGATGGTGTCTATTGTATCTTGTACCTTGCACCTAGGCGTCGTCCATGCACTGCAGGATGTATGCTCTGTCAGACTCTTCCACGTTGTTCTTTCCTTAGCCGATTTGGGCCAGGTCTTCCATGTGATCTTCACTTTATCGTCCCTCCATCTTTTCTTTGGCCCGCCTCTGGATCTTTGTCCTACTCTGGGTTGCCATTCTGTGGTTCTTTGTTCTCGTGCATTGTGATGTCTGCTGTACCGATGTTCAAATTTGGGAGAAGTCTGGCCCAACCAACTATCGGTCCAACTGCCTTCTTCCCATCATGTGTAAAGTTGTGGAATCTCTCATCAACCACCATCTCCTTGAATTCTTGGAGTGCCACAATCTTCTGAGAAGTTCAGTTGGCTTCAGTCATTCACAATCTACATGCCTGGTGATTTGTTAGCTCGAATCCTTGACCGTAGGGCCTTGGGCAGTCGCTGTGAAGCCAGGGTTGAGGTCCTTGACATCTCCAAGGCTTGATCAAGTTTGGCACAGGGGACTCGTCCATAAATTGAAACCATTTAATTCTGGTCAACTGTCTCGGCAAAATCTCGGACTTTCTCGCTGAACACTGTATCACCGTAGTACACGAGGGTCACTCCTTCCACACTCACGGCAATGCTCGGGTTCCCCAGGGTTCAGTTCTTGGTCCTACTCTATTTCTCCCGTACACCAATGACCTGCCTGCTTGCACTCTTTCTATACGTGCCATTCATGCTTACGACATTGTTATTACCTACCAACGGTTTTTCCTAAACCTCTTTTTCTTTCGAGTCCGGACATTTACGGGAACTCCTAGTATCTGCCTACTTGGATTGGGATAAATAGATCTACGATATAGCTGAAGGAGCAGCTTATTATCTCGGCTGTTTCCGCATCTTCAATCACAGCACACGCTTAGCCGTATCATCCCACACTTCACTGTGTTTTACAAGAATTGCGAAAAACAGAGGAGTATGTAGAAATACAAAAACAAACAGCAGCTTTGGAATTGCCTTAAATCGAGCTTAATCACTATCCGAAAGAGCACTTGTAAAAAAGACAAACATTAGAACAAACAGACAGATATTAAAGGTATAACTAAACAGCAACAGTTTTAAAAAACCAACAAAATTAATCAAGAAAACAATAAATTGAAAACTCATGTATCAAAAGAGAGATTTAGCTAAAACAGTTCTAAACTGTTCTCAACATAAAAGTTGTGGGTTGTCGCAGTGGACTTAAGACTAACATTTCACCGACACTTGCTAATATGATTATAAAACACACTTATGCACTGAATTTCTGCGAGGAATGTTGGGCCCCAAACTGGCGGGTTTTCCCTTTTTAAATAAAACTCTTTGGGTGGTATATTACACAAATTATCCTCTCACTTTTGTATTAACTTCCCCGTCTGATTGGCTGCAGGTTCAGCAAAAGTTCACACTAAAACGAATGGAAATGTAACCTTCGCTTGACCTAACGGTCAGTTTTTGCATATAAACACCGACAGTTTTTTTTTTTTTTGCAACACATGCGGGATTGGTCGCTTCACGGCCGCCGTCATAAAGCCACGAATTCAGGGTAGATTTTTTTTCACGGGTAAAGTCGCAGCGTGTGTGGCGTCGGAAGTTGATCCCTTACTCGAGTGAGATTTATCATTTGCGACAAGTAGCTCAATCTTAACGAATGATTGCAAAATAACATACTAATTGGTTTGGTAATGTGGTGATTGATGAGCCTGCATGTGTCGACATGGGAAATGATAATCTGAAGAATGTTCCGCCAAATTATGTGGCTACATCCTCAGGATGCCGCCATTTTTTTTTTTTGTGGGGTGAGCTGGGCACAATTTTATAGAGCTGCTTAAGCAACGTATATTGAGCAGAATACCAGTTATAGATGGTACTGGTGACATGCTCTTTTGGCTGGTAATCTTATGCTCGTATGCATACATTTGTTATACTCAGCTAAACAGATTTAGGCCCTGCTTATATAACCACAAAAAGCTGCTGAGGCACAACAGAATCCTGCTAACCAGAATAAGGTTACCAGCCGAAACACCATACCTAATGTACCGTCACTGACTGGTATCTTGCTTCAGTATGCTTAGCAGAGAAGTGTTTGGCAATACTTTCTGCTTAAAAGCAGCTCTATGAAGTTTGGTTCCTGAGCTGTTCTGATCAGACAGCTTGTCATGGTTTAAACATTTGACTTGTGGCGAATAGCGTATGTCATGTGCCAAATTCGGGTTAGATGTTTCTGACTCTAATTGGCCTTTTGACTCACTTTGAGTCAACAATAAACATACCCTGAGTTCGAAGCAAGGGTGTAGGTGAGGGGAGAGTGGGTTCTGTTGATACCCGGATGTTCACTTGTAACATGGACACAATCGGTGTTTTTTTTTGTTCATCCGGCCTTGACTTCATATCACAATTCAATTGACTTTTTTTTGTAACGGTAACAGTCACCTGTCGAAAAAGCAAATGGAGGACGCATAGCGTCTCATTTGTTATTACTAGTATTAACCATTAATTTGTATTCTACTTTGGGTCTCCGTCTCGAGTTCCCTGCGCTAAAGGAGCACGTACGCGATCCTGCACTAAATAAATAACTCTCTCTACATTTCCCGAACAAACCAAGCACTACTGTACGTTTACTCCCAATTTCTGAACCTTCAGGGGAGTCGAGGTCCCATGCACTTTTCCCCATTTTCACCCCCATTTTTTTCCTTTCTTTCACAGACGACACATTCAACAAGCCCCGGTAATTAAATTTCAATCTTGTAGCTTCGCCAGACCTGCCACTAAACTAACGCGGTACGTACGGCTACAGCCACGGCGCATGTTTTATTAGAATTAGCGCCAAGTGAGTAGAGTAATGAACACCCGTTGTTCTCCGCTGGTAACCGCGACAGATGCGCGTGTAGGGCCCATTGGAGCATGTGGTCCCAATTTAACATCACTTTTCACGGGCTGTATTCCCAAAGAAACATGCGTTTTCTGTTAAACCACTTCCAAAAACCCGCCAAATACATATCTCGGTGAAAAATAGTTTGAATATTGCTTGTCATGAAACATTATTTGAGATCATTTGCGATGTGAAACATTCTCAAGTTAAGAGTAACTATAAATATAAATATAAATAGTAAACTTGCGGGTACAACCATGTGTAAAAACTCTTTGAGGGAGTGTTGGCTCTGAAAAGAGCCGGTTTGGTCTCGACGTTTCGAACAGTATACTCTGCTCGTCTTCAGGAGAAGAGTATACTGTTCGAAACGTCGAGACCAAACCGGCTCTTTTCAGAGCCAACACTCCCTCAAAGAGTTTTTACACATGGTTGTACCCGCAAGTTTACTATTTATATTTATATTTATAGTTACTCTTATCCTCCACACCATGCAAAGCTTCAAACACCATTTATTCTCAAGTTATTTCAAAAATTGTATCGCATTTCAAAAATGTTGACCATGTTTTCGAATACCGGTCGGTTGCAAACACACAGTAGTAAAATCCTAGTTAAGACAAGTTATTTATCATAGGCCTAAACACATATACTTCGTTGAAAACTATAGATCTTAATTATGCTGCCACCGTTTTGGTCATGTTCCCTGTATCCAACAACAGTAATTAATGCCAATAATCATTGCACAAAACATGGACCAGACTATTTTTACTTCCAGCCTCGGTTTGGTTAGAATGATTTGAATGGGAGAAAAAGCAAGTGGCCACACCATGATCAAGGTCTATAGGTACTCGTTTTAGACATAATCGATCTTAAATGTCCATGGTTGGGTTTTTTTTGGGTTTTTTTACAAACAGTTCCTACACACTTTTTCCAACAATCTGAATCTCTTTTGGAAATCCATATATCTGGTGCATGTTTCCTTACACCTTATACCTTTCCTCTATAGCTTCTTAAAGAAGACTGTAAACACATCACGTACAAATTAAACATTTGATTTGTTTTTCCAGCGTTGCTTTGTCTTCCAATCTTGAAGAAACAAGTTAAACATGTTATTTTGGTGTAGAACATTCCTGAAAATTTAAAACCCACAATTTACTAGTCAAATTAATGTTTGTTTGTGTGTTTTTCGTTAACAGTTGATACCTTAGGTGAATTTGCTTTAGGGTTATGTCAAGTAGAAATACATCAAAAGATCTATAATTAAATTAGGGTTGTTTAGATGAAAAATAGCGAATAGTTTTAGGATAATACTTGTCTCATATCATCACGTACACAAAATCTCCCGAAATGTGAGCACTGCGGAAAATGCACATAGCTGGTTGCGAAGTTTGCGTGCGGACGCCACGTCGAGTGGACCCGTATAACGTCCGTGCCTGGCGGGGCGTCCATCCCGAGCTCTGCCGGTGTAAGGTTACCCCGGAAAAAATACCAGAGCAGTAATGTCGCCGTGGACTAGTTATGAGGTCGGTACTCATTCTTAAAATAAATATGGCTTAATTTTTCCAAAAGGGAAACAACGAATTTACATGCTGTGTGTTTATTTCGGAGCTGGTTCTTCTTTTAATAATCTGTTGAAGGAATTGGGAAACTTGCCTTGACCCTAACGACGTCATGTTCGAATCAGGAGAAGAAGAAAAAACAAACAGTTTTGTTACGCCAGTGAAAACATATTTAACGAAAAACCGACAATCCGTTTAGAAATGAACATAATTCATCATGTGAAACTTAGTTATGTTTTTTACGTCAGACTTTATTGTTTGTGTTTTACAATTGGGAAAATATTAAGCTACATGTATTAACGTTCTATATAGGACGCCTTTATGGACCAACAAACTGTATATAAATGTGTATTCCATTTCAGATTGTTTATGGTGTTTGGATTACCGTACAATTTTTAAGCATTCAAATTATTGTTATTTAGCTTAGAATACTCAAAAAACAGTGATGGCACTTTGAAAAGAGAAAACCATTATTTCAAAATTTTTAAACAGATATGCAACCGAATCTATTTACTGAACCATTCGACCTGAAAATTGTTTAAGCGTGAAGTGCAGCCATGGCACAAATATTAGGGTTTTAATCTTCCAATCACAAAACTTTGTAACTGCAACTTTGTAAGCAAACAAGTGTACCATTAGTCGGGTGTCTTATGCAATAAGTCACCAGCGATAGCTTCATACGTTTTTATGAAGAGTAGAGGATTTTGTTCAACGACCCGTTTCAAAATTAAGACTTACCTTCCTTTGCGGAAAATGTTATAGATGTATTTTTTTTTAACTTTAATGGTCTGACGTTTCGACCCTAGCAGAGTCTTTCTCAATGGCTACAAAGGCTCTGCTTAAAAGGTTCGAAACGTGAGACCACGAACAATTAATTGTGCATTTATACCACAGCAGGTCATTTCAGCTGGTAAGCAGTTTGTAACAGCAGCTGTTGAAAACTGCTTACCGACTGCTGCATTTTCCATTTCTTACATTTACAAAAGTTTTAAACTGCACTAAACAACGAATTATTTCAGGTCACATTATAGAATGAAGGTATTTCTGTTATAGTTTATTTCATAGATTCCATAATCGGAATATAGTTGGATATTGTACATGGGTGTTATTGTTTTAAAGTTATCGATAACGGTTATAGCAGAGCTGCCCAACTCTCCCTGATTCTGCAGAAAGTTCCCTGAAAATAAACTAAGGTCTGATGAACAAATGATTCCCTGATTATGGAAACTTTTTTCCTCTTAGGTTGAATGTAATTCTAAATATTTCCTTGGTTAGACAAAGTCTCCCTGGTTGCAGAGATGTATAATGTTGACAGCTCTGGTATGTTCGTAGACGGTGTGATTTGAAAATTACATACAAGCCTATCATGTTTAAGTATTGTATGAACATTACCTACATAATAAATGCCTGCGGCGAGCATATAGTGACCCTTGACCCAAGAAGGCTCACCTTTGACCTCCCGTATACGAGCGCTGCATATGATTACCAGCAGGTGAGAAACACCTGGAATGTTGGGCCGAACAGGTGACGCTATGCACCACACAGTGTCGCCATTTGACTTTTTTAATGGGATGGCATAAACTGCTGACGTAGGCACACATTGGTACGTTAATTAGGGGACAACTTACGGGAGATTTCAAACCACACGAGATGATGCTTCATAGCGAGTATTCACGGGTGAATCTTGACTCACACAACCTTGTATCACACTCGCACAATTTACAGCAATTATTCTCCGGCAGTTTCATGTCCCATAGTATTACGGGTGCCGTTTTAAAACTCTAGGCCTACACCTCATAGATAGTCTTTGATATCGCTCTCTCAAAAAAGAAAAGAAAAAAGAGTTACGGTGTAATTAAATTCTTTAAAATAGTGTTGATGAATGTCCTCTTCCAAAAACACATGCACTACAACCCCTTTCTTAAAAACCGGGTCGAGGAGTGGAGTGTTCCCAAAAACCATGCTTTAAAATAAATTCATGATTTGGAGGCAAGACGATTGGAACGAATGTACTCTTCCAAAAACCAAGGATGTTTCATCCCATTGTGATATAATTCAAATGAATGGTACAGTTTTGCTTTTTGGAAGACAAAGGAGCATTCTTTTCAATTATCTACTTTTCAAAAACTATGATACATTGTTGGTTTGTGGGAGACGACAATTTCAACCCTCCTGTTTTCAAGAAGTATATTTCTTGAAAACTGTGGGATTGAAATGAATGTACTCTCCCAAAACATCAGTGTGGTACCCTACCTTTAAAGGGGGACATTTGAGGGTTTGACTCGGCCACCCTCTGCGCACAGTCTGTTTCGTGTAGAATCTGGAATTTCATGTCTATTTGACAGGTTTTTGTGGTGGTTCAACATAAATGTCACTGCCTCGGGAGAAAATGTAAAACGAAAAATAAATCCCAAAAAAGAAAAGAATTTTTTTTTTTAAGAACAAATATAAAAGACAAAATCCTTTAGGTTGAGTTTGAGTGACATTCGACAAAATCTCAAGTGAGACCGTTAGATCAATATCATTCGAAACCCAGACTATTAAGGAATAAATAACTTGAAATAAAATATAAATTGGAATTTTATTAATATCGACTGCGGAAAATGTATTTTTAAAGTGCTGAAGTGTGGCCAAATATATATATATATATAATTTCTTATGTTAAAAGTGTTTCTGGTTAATTTGCAGATGGCCGACGAGGCCGCAGTTATTTCTAGAATCCTTACTTGTCCTCACTGTATTACATGGCTACGGCGTAATTGCACGTAAGTACCTGTAACAGAAATGTCTTGTTCTTGAAGAGCAATTTGAGGTAGCATCTATTAAAAAAAAAACTCTCTCAAAGAGTTGAGAACAATTATGAAAAGAACCAATCTGTGACAAGGTGGCTCCAAGCTGTATTGTCTGCATTTGCCTCGATGAAGACAATCAGATAATACTGATCGAAACGTCGGGTTCTTCGCTCAACTCTTTAAAAAATGTGGCGTTCCTGCAGGTTTTGCGATGTAAAGTTTCAGGTCGCCTTTATCTTCTTGATATTTTGCATTCATCCAAAACTCTTGGGAGTTAAACCGAAGGAGTGGATTTTAATATAATTTGGTTCACCCACCCAGTCGGATCCCCTAGGTCAGTCAGCTGAAAATAGAGAAAAAAAACCGAAACAATCAGGGGATATCTCCAAAAATGCAGTCGAACTATAAAAGCCACGAGCGATTTATAGTTATGGTCGAGACGTCTTGGTCAGAATTGGTCCGGGTGAATCAAACTTGACCCACTGCTTCGGTTTGGCTGACCCGAAGTATGGTTTAGCTTAATGATCCGGTTAAAAAAATGACACAGAATCAGAGTTGAAGAATTGCGTTACTGTTAGCTACTCTGATTTTGGATCATCTTGACCCATTTTTCTGACCAAAAAAAAAGAAGGGCCATGCTGACCTGGAGATCGGTCACGCTGCCATGGAATTAGGTCATGCTGACTTGGAAATGGGGTCATGCTGACAGGGAATGGGGTCATGCTGACCTGGAATTGGGTCACGCTGACCTGGAACTGTTCCCTTGGATCTGAACCCGGCTCAATTCTGACGCTTGAGAACAAAGTTTGCCTCACTTGATGACAGTGGATATCACAGCCATTTTACTTTTAGATTGTGAATGCGGATATAAGTTTGCCAATAATCATTAATGGGTATTACATGTATTGCTATTCTCAGAGTTCCCTTTCAAAAATGGGTCAAGAAAACCCCGAGGTGTTCGTGATTTTCATGTTTCGCCTGCCGTGCTTTTTGACCACAACCCTGGACAGAACCGGTCCGTGTCCTTACCCACTACCACCCGTGCCAATGTTGGCTATACCATGTACTTGCTGCCAAGACAAAACACTCTTAACCATGCCGGGTAGTAGTAGGCCTACAAGAAGAGGGAGACAGTTCTGTCCAGGATTGTTATTTTGATCCGTTCTTGACCGGAAAGCATGTCGTGTTCACCATTCAGACAATAATGTTGTATTCGGCATTAGTCTTTACCGTTCAGAGTTACAAATTAATGCAGATATAGTTATGCATAATTGACCTTTATCATGGTGCGGCCATCTTGTATCTGCTATATTCGACTCAATGTAACCAAACCGAGGCTGAAAGGAAAATATAAGCTGGTTCCTTTCATGATGTGAGAGTTATAACTAGCTCGGTCACTGTTGTATACAGGGTACCTGACACAAATGACCACATCATGATAAAGGTCTATTTAACATTATGATGCAAGCATTTACCCAGAGTTTGCTTATTGCCTGTTTTCTTGCTTTTCCCGCTTTGCTGGTTGCCTTCCCCTCCTCTCATTTTCCTCATCTCTCTCTCTCCACCAATACCTCCCTGTTCTTCCCTTCTTTCGGTCTCCTCATACTTCCTTAAACTTTCCCCTTTTTAAAACCATTCCTCGTGGTCATTTTCCCCGTCCATTTTCATGACCTTCTCGTCCCTGTGTTTCCTTTCCCAATTCCATTGACTTTCCCTCACCAATCCATCTTTCCTACCAAACCCTCTCCCGTATGTCGAGATATTTCCCTCTTTTATCGCTTCCCTTTTCCTTTCATTTCCTCGCTGAAAATGCCGCCATCACCACCGCCGCTGATGCATTCCCTCTGGGAACGGGCCATCAACGACTGATGAACATTACGCTTCATCTTTCCACGATGTGTCATCTCCACACGACGGGCTTCCTCCTTGAAAAATACCGTAAAACAACAACCCCCCTCAAACACATCGCGGCTTCCGCTCACCAACTTGATGCTTTGCCTGTTGACGAATTGCCCATTGCTCTGATCACCACACTACCCAAAACCAACCTCACCCATCCTGCTGTCAAAGATGCTACCCTTCATCACCCACCATCACCACCATCACCATCATGACCTTGTTTGATTGGCTGGTGCTTGCGTGACGTTGTTGCCACCTGACTCTAACTCAATTGACACCTCCGAAGGCAAAGTTAATCTCCCATTGTATTTGGCAGAGCAATTGAGTACGCTGGAATGCCCAGATGACATCAGGATTGGGGAAAATGACTTACCAGGTAAGAGCAATGGTACTTTCTTAATGACGTCACAAATTCGACACCCGCAGCTCCAACACTTCATTTTAAACAAATTTAATTTGTTTTGACATCACAAAGACGGCATCTACCATACAATGGGAGACTTTTGAGACGATAGCGGGCGTCCCACTTACCGGTCCTTTTGTATTGTTCTTGTCGCTGAAAACAATAGAGAACTGATGGATGGGACGCCCGCTATCGTCTCTAAAGTCTTACATTATCTTGAGCACACTTCACACAGACTATTTTGTTTGCGGCGAACAGTGGCCTTTACTTTTTGTATGTATTTCGGTAAAATGATTAAACTTTTGTTCGTAATCCATACAGTCTTCTAGAGTCACCCCAACCAACCCACACAACCTTACGGATCCGGTTTGTGGGGTACTGCTATTGTTGTTCTATTGTTCCCTTTTCTAAAGAATTCCCTTGTGGGGCCCTATTGTTCCTATTGAAATTGCCTTGTGGGGTCCATTGTTCCATTGTTAAAAGTACCCCGTAAGTTGGCATATGTAAGGCACACCCACTCACACACTTTTTAAATCTTTGACAATGGTGTGACATGCGCATCAGCCGTCTGTACGGACACGCGCATGATGTATTTGGGTCCGAATAAGAGGGGGCGGGGCAAGTACACAAAGTTTAGATAGAGAGAAACAGTTTCGCCTCTTGAGGGCGCCAGTTGCCTACGCCGTAAACATAAACAACAGAATAGTTTGACGCATTTCGGAGTGGAACAACCCGCAAACTTTTGGACTAAAACCGGTAACCATGGAGGTAGTCCGTGCTAAAACCCAAGGGTATGCTAGATGTGATGCAGTTGTTATGTCATGTAAAGACATCTGCCCATTTCATAATATGGATAAGCTTGTACTGGCGACGACAGGATTGCTGCAAATGGACGAAACAGGTCACGCAAACACACGTGTGTGTCACAACTCACATTTGTTGTGTACGTACATAAGTTTGAGGTATGTGCAGTTACGGACGACGCGGATCATTCAATTAGCAGTCAGTAGTTATAGCTAATTAATTTACAGTGTAAAACTCGAGATTCATTATATAACAGGCTTCTTACTGAAAGCATAAACATGTTTTTATGTATATTCCGGACTAAGAAGATTTACCTGTTTTTCCCCAGTGACGTGAGTACTAAATTATTTGGCAATCAAATTCTTTTACTTGTATCTTTTTCATCATTTGTTATAAAGTTAGATTGTTGTGTTTATTTTACTGTGCTTTGTATTTTGCAGGATGGGACGTGATTAGGCTGTTTACATTAGACAACCAGGCATCTGGAATTAAAGAAATACCTGGGTCTAATGAGTATCAGACAGCGTATAAAATCAACAAAAAGAGTGACCTGGTTCGATTCCCTACCAGGTAATAATCACAAGTAGGCTGCCTTGCCTCCAGCTGAAGCTGGAAAAATGTATAACCAGGGCTTGAATTTTGTGAAAATTTCTTCTAGTTTGCATCAAGATCTTTCCTGGGAATTTCCTGGGAATTTCGAGGCTTTTATTGACCCACCAGTGTGAGAAGGGCTGACTGATATGTGGGGTGTTGTGTCCAAGACTATAGGTCTAGTGCATCAGACTTGAGTTCTGATGGTCAGGTCATCGAAGTGCGGGTTCAAATCACAGTCCTCAGTGGCACTTGTGTCCTTGAGCAAGACACTCAACCATTAATTGCTTCTCTTAACCCAGGTGTATAAATTGGAATCTTCAGAGGCTCAGATGGTAACATGTTGGGTTAACAACAGATTTTTAGCAGTTTGAGGTTGTATGCTCCCCAGGGAGTTGAGAAAGTTTGAGGAATGGTTTGAAAGTATGCCTGATGAACAGGGATAATGATGCAATTAACCCCCTTGATCTAGTGTGTGCTATAAGTATAAGAGCCAAGTATTATTGTTATGAGAGGAACTGGGTTAGATCTTTTTACATTTTTAGGAGTGTTGTAGCTTCACTGATTATACAATACTTTCTTCATAAGATGATGATGATGTTTTCTTTTTCTCCATCTCAGTGCGTTATTCCCAGATGGCATCCCTGAGGAATTCTCCTTTGTCTCTACCTTCAAGATGAGTCCAGCAGCCCGGGAGGAAGACTGGCTCCTGTGGCAGATCCGAGACAGAGCCAAGGTCCCCCAGCTGGCTTTCAGACTGAACGGAGAGCAGAAGGCGCTGCAGATTGTCTACGTGGACACGGAGAGGCAGCTTCAGAGCGTCAGCTTCAGGTGAGCCTTCTAGAACATGGCTGCGATGCCTGTGTGCCTGGCTTGACAGTTTAACCCTTTCGTTACCGAATTGTTTGGACATAAACAACCGCTGGTGACCGCATTGTTTGACCACTCAAGCGTGAAGCACACATTCTTACACAACAGAAAGCTTTCGTTCAAAGGCCATTTTTACAAACTCCATTATCTCCTTGAAGATATTGTTTTACAGCAAAATAAGTAATAAAAAAGTTCTTCCTTATTGAATTCCCTTTCATATAATCTAAAACTCATTGAGATTGGTCCAATAAATGTCAAAGTTCTTGGTCTTTCTTTCCTCAGTGCAATCTGTAATCTCAAACACTTTTTTGTACACAACCATATGGCGCTCTGTAGGTGTTTGGCATTTCGGATCTTCCTATTCCAATTTGAAGAGATTGCATATTAGCAACCCTATTTTATTTTACCACCATTGGAAAGATCCGATCTCTCTCTTTCCAATGATGGTAAGCTTGGGTATGGAGGGTGAACATGGACAAAACTACAACTTTATTACAAATGGCCTTTGTGCTCAGGCTTGAGTGCTTTTTTGTGGGCAAGCTTGGTCGACTAAAGTCGCCAATGGTAAGGAAGAGGGGGTATGAGTGCAGTCGACTAAAGTCGCCTATGGTAAGGAAAGGGTTAATCATAAAGTGCTTCTCTGCACCCAGATGTAAAAATGACTGGTGTAATGTTTGAGAAAGTACCAAGATTGATATGAATATAATAATGCGTGAGGGCCACCTTGTTTTAGCCATGGGATACTTTGGGTGGAAGTGGCAGAAGATTTGCCAGCTAATCCCAGTGAAAATACTAAGAATCATCAAAATCCTTTTAAAAAACGGACTCTGGAATTTGGAATGTTTGCAAAGCTAAAGCAAAATTAAGAAAAATTATCATTGAAAAAGTTTCTTGTTAAATTTTGAATTTAAAACATGATTCCTTGTGAATTTGATTGCAGGGAAGTGGAAGCACTGTTCGACGGTGACTGGCATAAGCTACACATCATCATGCTGAGTGATCGTGTGACAGTGTTTGTCGACTGTAAGATTGTCTCATCCACCTTGATCTCCCCACGTGGCGTGGTTGACTACACTGGGAAAATTAGCATCGGCAGAACACTTCAGGATGATCAACCTGTCCCGGTAAGATGCAACCAGCCATCTCTCTTGTTTCAAGGGGCGTCAAGGCAATTGACATGGGGCATGAAGGCAATTTCCTTTGTTGCTTTTGTGAAGTATCAAGCCTTAAACCGGATCATTTCAAGGGGCACCAAGGAAATATCCAGAGCATGGTGGCAGTTGCCTTTGTTGCTTTTGTGAAGTATCAACTGGATCATTTCAAGGGGCACCAAGGCAAATGTCTAGGGGCATGGAGGCAATATCGTTTATTGCTTCTGTGAAGTATTAGGCCTGGACCCCATGATAGAATGGGAAGGAGCAGCAGCATATAGGTGGCTAAGATACAGACTGTTCAGTGTTGTTTAGGCGTTGCAAATTAAGTAAATATTTTTGCCTCAAGTTCCGAGACTCAAAATCCCTCTTGGTAAAATCTTGAGACAGCTGTCTTTTAATTTAATCAGCACAGGATTCTGTTTTACTGAATAAGACCATTCTCTTGGATGTTGTCCACATTTTTGTAGGTAGTTTACATTTCTGTAATTCCATTTCTCCGTTGGCTTTTCTCTCTCTGCCACAGTTTGAGCTTCAGTGGATGATAATCCACTGTGATCCCTCCAGACCGGAACGAGATAATTGCGATGAGCTACCGGTAAGAGAATTAGTAATCCTAGTCAACCCTAGATGGGGAAATAACTGTTAATAACTATTTTTAAAAGTCCAACAGCGTGTTTCGTTTGATTTTGTTGAACTGAGTACTGCTTTTTAGTCAACTGATTGTGCTTTACATGGGATCAGGCACAATCAGAGTCCAACAGTTTATATTTTTAGCTACCATATGGTGTTGGATTTTGTCAGAGTAACGAAGGATCCCATTAAGTCACTCAAGGGGTTTTGTATCAATCTCTGAGATTTTTCCAGCCCTCAAATTCTGTCAAAAACCCAACTGATGTGGCAGTTGAGAAAAATAGATGCAGTTTTCATCATTCTTAAGTTTACTGTTTGGAGGACTTACAGTAATATGCCTTCAAACTTGAGTAATATTTTGTCTTTTTGTTTCGTTTGCAGCTACCACCAGCACCGGGTCCGGTAAGCTGCATTATGAAGTGTTTTTATGATATTTAAGATTCAATGCATTGATACATTAATAGTGAAGTATGCAAAGAAAGCTGGGGAATTTCTTTTTTTTTAAATCAGTGTTTATGAAAAAACAAGTGAAAAAACAATTTTTTGTTTTGCCTGGGCCTAATTTTGTGGAGCTGCTTCAAGCAGAAAATGTTTTTTTGCTAAGCAAAGATGAGCTGGAAACCGGTTATAGATGGTACATCTGACATAATGTTTTAGCTGGTAACCTCATTCTGGTAAACATCATTGTTTGTTTAGTTTGTTTCTTATTGTGTGTGTGTTTTTTTTTAAAAGAATGTATGCCTTCCAATTCTCCATAAAAAAAACCTTGTCATAAAGGGATGGTACAGTATACAAATATTGGATGCATATGAGTTCATTGTAGCAGAGTATAATCATGAGGGGAAAGCTGGACTTCTCCATCTCATGACGTGAACCTGAGTAGAATGGAAAAGCCAGATTTCACCGAGTGATGATATTCTGCGACAATGCAGGAACGAAATGGATTCAATATTTGTTTTGTATAACTCACACATAGAGCCTTTTCATTTGATTTGTTTTCACAATAAACACAAAATAGACACGAAAACTTGTCCACCCCACACTCTAAAAATTCTGAAAACCCTTCTAGTTAACATGGACGACTCCATGTAGACACCAACCCTTTCCTTGCCTCAATTGGACAAATAGGCTGCCAATGGTTATTGTGAAAGTTACTCAGAAAAGCGCCCAATAATTATTCATATTGGACTCCAATATTAATCACAGAGCCTCGCGGCAGTATACATGGTAAAATAATGGATGACACGTTACGCATGTTCCACCAAGGATCTGTGTGTAATATTAATTTGAACGCATTCATTTCATTGCTTTAGTTTGAAAATAAAATATGAAAAAAACCTGTCCATCACCCACTTTTGGACAATAGTAACTTTCACTCCTTTAATATTTCTAAGAAACCTTGTACTACTGATATTCGAACCTGTTAATCACGCTAACTGTTTAGTTTACAAGATACATTTAGCCAGTGGAAATAACCTTAAAGGAACAGTTGTATGTTTAAAAATTAACAATTTTCCTGACGTCCATTCACAGACGGGGCAGTGTGAACAAGTTTGTCCTGCTGGACCAATCGGACCGGAAGGCCAAGTGGTAAGTTCAAACTATAAATCTTCTCAACGAAAATTGCTTTTACTGGTCCCTTGTCTCTTCTTTTTGCCAGATATCTTTAATAATTTCTTGTCCTGGTTCAACTTGTTGGTCTGATTGTTTTGAATGAAAGGCTACCCTCGATGATCGGGCATTTGTGTAGGCTGCTCCTAAACTCTAGAATAATCTCCCTCCTTGTATTAGACAATCATCTTCACTTGATGTATTTAAATCCAAGTTAAAAACCCATTTATTTACAGTGACTCGTTTCTGGTAAAGGTAAATTGTATTTGTTCTCTGCAATATAAATGTCCATTATTATTATTATTATTCCTGTTGGTGTTTGTCTGTCCATTCAGCCCCAGCTCAGGGAAATCCGTATTCACTCTCACTCCAGTAGATTGTATTATGGATCTTCTTTTATATTGAATTGTCTTATCTTTATTTATGGTGTCTAATTTAGGGCGCACCAGGACGTCCAGGGCAGACTGGAGCACCAGGGGCCCCAGGACCCCAAGGGCAACAAGGCAGAGATGGACTGCAGGGTTCAATCGGATTCAGGGTAGGTACACACCCTCAGTGGAGTTATCCTGATGCAGCCATGTTGCTTTTTTTCTCTCCCATTTAACCAAATTGAGGCGGTAAATTAGTCTGATGCCTTGCTATAGATTGAGAGTTTTAACCATTGTAGTAAATGTGTACACAGGAAACCAGATAAAGATAGCCACTCTAACATGAGATGTGTGTTGCACCAATCCAAAGACAGGACTCATTTACATATGTAAATATCCTTTTGCTTGAAAATATATCTATATATTACAATTTTGTCTTGACAGGGGGAACCTGGTCCATCTGGCCCGCCAGGACAATCAGGCCCAAGGGTAAGCCATTTCCAGATGCCTTCTTTTCCGTCTCTTCTTTAGTACCTGCATTGCTGACGCACCTGCTTAAAGTAAAACAGAATACAAAAAGATCAAACCTAAGGAGCTGCAAGAACAGGTTGAGACAGAAATCTGTGGTTAAAAAAAACAAACGACAACGGACTTCAGTTTTGAGGAAGCCAGCTAACTTGTTCAGCTCACTAGTAGAAAAAAAACGATTAGGGGCAAACCCTGGTTTGTCAAACGGTTTAGTTTGCTGTTTTCAATGTCTGCCCGGATGTTGTACATCCAATATTTTTAAGTTTTTGAAGTAGACGTATGATGTTTATATTTGTGTCATAATTTGGGAATAAGAAGGAAATTAATTGTAAAAGTTTGAATTTGTTTTTTTAACAGGGCGATCCAGGACCAATGGGTATAGATGGTACCAATGGAGCTCGCGGTGAAAAGGTGAGACACTCTATTAAAATAGCAACCCTGACTTCAGAAAGGAAATGTTTCTTTTGAAATTTGTTCACTTTGTTTGCATTTGTGGTGGAAATAAAAAATGAAACAATCTTCTTTTGGTGTATATACAAGGTGGTTCTATTTTGCATTCCATTATAAGGTGGTGATTGTGTAATGAAATTATTCGAGCATGACGGCTTCAGCCTCCGGTAGTTCCTTTATCTAATCAACTATTTCTTGTTCATTTGTTTCAGGGTGAGCAAGGTTTCATCGGTTTGACCGGTCCGGAAGGACCTCAGGTAAGGTACTCTTGGTGGTCAGTGTTATTTTGTGATGTGGAAATGTTTCTTAGCTTTAATTTTCCTACTCTCAGCAACATTTACCTGTGAATTTGAAAACCATTTAACGGAACTGGTCGTGTTGTGGTCGAATAACTGTCCTCAGAGCTAATTTTGAACATTTATCCACGGTGTATAGATGCATTCACCACTCGCCATCGGATTGTAGGCTTGCAAAGTGCATGTATCAATCAAAACCACACTGGACGAATGGTCAGACAGTAGGAGGGTTGACTGTGTTCTGTGTAGATGCATTCACCATGTTATATAGCGCGGGCTGGCATATAGGTTATCTATTATTTACAATCACAGTGGATGATACTGAATGGTCAGACAGTAGGAGGGTTGACTGTGGATTGTGTGTAGATGCTTTCACCACATAATATCATACTGCAGGCTGGCAAATGTCATTCAAAATTACAGTGGACGATATTGGATAGTCGGACAGTAAGAGGGTTAACTGTTTACTTTTATGCAGTAGGATAGTTAAATCAAGAAGTAGCACTAGCAAGACCATGCCTCTATCATTCAGAATGTTTTGCTAACTTGCAGTACTGGTTTGAAGATGTTTCTTTGTTACTTCACAGGGTCAAACAGGATTCCCAGGTCAGCCTGGCCCCCAGGGACTTCCTGGGGACTTCACCAACATTGAGGTATGTATGGGACACACACAGTGGGCAGTACAGAGGGGAGTCAGGGTAGTAGTCCACTCAGATCCTCATGTGTTTTTCCTAGCATTTGGCCAATAGACCACTGTTAAGGGAAGTCACTGCTAAAAGAACCCTTGCATGGGATGTCAGGAACTCAAACAGCGCCCTCACTGAGGTGAAAGAAGGACCTCTGATTGGATAAAAGTAGTGCATGGCACACACACACGTGTGTCTTACCATTGTTTGACCTCAGCAATGATGGCGTATGTATAGGGGTTGTTTCTTCACAGTTTCATAACTGTTGTGTCAATTAAGTTTTTGCCTTCTTTTGTTTTTGGCACAGGATCTTGTGAAAGAACTTGGCCTCTTGAAGGGTGAGCAGGGATCACCGGGTCTGCCTGGCTTGAACGGAGTACCGGTAAGCTGCCAACTAACATAGAGCTAGGGTTTCCCAAGACTCTTGGGTGTCGACAAAGGTGCAAGACTGCTCTTATTCTAACACATTTGTAGATTACAAAACACAAAGACAAAGAAAAAAACTTGCTTAGCTTCAATCTAAAATCACATTCCTTATCAAGTTCATACCAGAACCAATCTTCCAGAGAAATACATCCATCTGAAATACTGTCATGGTCGAGAAAATTTCAAAACCTCCAGCGAACCATTGCTTATTTTGATTGCGGCAGTCGCAATAAACTCAAGATGATTGTGCACAATATCATGGACAAAAGTTTCGTTGCACACATTTTCTACAGGACATATCAATAAAACACAAGTTTACCGCCTAGTGTCTGGCAAATGCCGCCAAGAAAGTTAAAATGTGAATTAATATTTCCTGACGCCTGAATTTGTTTCTCTGTTACTCAGGGTGAAAACGGTGTACGTGGACCACGCGGAGGTAGAGGCCAACAGGGACAAGCTGTAAGCAACTTTCCTTTGATTTCAAATTTCACTACACATCTAAAGGAGTGCTGTAGCTGACAGTAGCAAGGAGAAAGCGCTGTTTGCACTTTTTCAAAAACATGTATTTTCTCTTTGTAGGGTCTGCAGATATCAATCAACTGAATAACATAATAAAATAATTGATACAAAATGTGATTTTTTTTTCATTCAATTTCGAGAGACTTTTTAAAAAAAATACAGTTTATGAAACAAAGGGATTGGGGCAAAGCATTCAAACAGCTAAACAGTTTCTGAAACAAGTTAAATCTTCCCTGCATGCTTATGTTGATATGAGGATTGACTATACAACACATTTAAAATGTTTAATAAAAGAATTAATTAGTTAATAACAAATTAGTGATCTTGTGCTGTCAGCTACAGTAGAGGTGTCATTTCACAGGGTACCTTTTTTCTTAAAACGATCTAGATTTCTTGGTGCTCTTTCTAATTTAAATCTGTGATACTTTCCGACACCTACTTTTACACCCTTGCCGAGGTGTGTGCAGTTTTTTTATAAAGCGTTCGACAACAACAAGATAGATCTGGAAATTCTAGTGGTTGTGTTTTTTGTGTGTTTAGGGTCTGGACGGTAAGGATGGAGCTCAAGGAATTCAAGGTGTGCAGGGACCCGTTGGACCTTCAGGCCCACCCGGCCCACCTGGTAGACCGGTAGGACATTATTTTACATCACATTCACACAGTTGTTGGAAGCAAAAATTTGTTTCAAGCAATTCAGAACCAAAGTTTGAAAATGCTGTATGAGTCTTTGCTTGGAAAATACTAAACGGGGAACCAGTGACAAACAGGGAATGTGACTTGGTATGTTGGGTGGTAATCAAAAACTATTCCATTGCATGGGCTGTGTTTGGTGGAACTATCTTTGTAATGTGTTGATGCATTCACCATGTGATATTATATTGCAGGCTGGCATAGTGAATCTATCATTCTGGTCAAACAGTAGGAGGGTTAAGTACAGAATCCATACTTTGCAACACCCAGCGGAGCTTTCATTGTATCTAATGTTATTATTTCTTATGTTTAATTAGGGCAAAGCAGAGGGTTCATCTTCCTCAACAAATGTTGTGGTAAATATTCCACGTTTGACAATTTTCGTAATCCCGCATAACGAGTGTTCTTGTTTTTTTTTCTTCTTCTTCTTCCCTCCTCCCCTTCCTGCAAAAACACAACTTGTGTTGGTTGTCTTTGTTTAGGGGACTGATACAGAATTCTCACAAGGGCCGACAGAGATTGTGGTCAGTATGATTGCTAGTCAATGGAGTCACGGTGATCGACTTTACTTTGACCTTTGACACAGGGTCATCACAAAGAATTACCTTTGCACTTTTCATGTCTCACTCCATGATCATTGTACATTTCCATCACCTCATACATATTCTCGCCTGATTTCTTGTACAAACTTTTTCTAGCGATGTCTTCATTTTGGCACAGTGCAAGATTTGGTGCGCTAGCAAAACAAATGTTAAACTTTGTTGTACATCAACATATACAAAACCTAAACATAGTTTTTGTAGAAAGTATTTTAATCTATTCCAGAAATGAACACTCCATGCACTTATTATGAAAAAACAATAATAAGAGTACAAATTAAATTCCTGCTTACAGAATTGAACATAAATTTGTTTTGGTGGACGTTGTGGTATTGTTTGTTGACAGCTCTAACTTGGCGCAGAACCTCCTCAGATTCACTGCATTGTTGTTTTTATCCCTAGAACACGTGCTGAAAAGACTGGTCCATTAAGTCCCGCCCACCCTGGAGTATCACCCACTTTGATTGGTCAATATGTCACGGGGGCAGAGCTTAATGGAGCAGTCTTTTTCCCCATCAACCCTTTGCCATGTCTGCTTCATTACTTAATCACTGCTGCTTACCTTTGTTTTAATTGTTTTTATGTTTCTATGTATCTTTAAAGTTATGAGCCACTAACAAAACACATCCCTAGCTTAAACTGGCACATTGCCTTAAAATCTCTCAAAATTTGTCTGTTTTTGATCTACTCCTTATCCTTTTCAATTGTTGTTCATGCACAAAAAACACCTACAGTGTGTTGTAATTAGTGAGTAGTGATTAAAGAAACATAAATTTGCCTCTTGAAATACTACCAGCAGAACTTTTTGGTTAAGCTGATTGTGTTCTGTCATGATATTAAAAAAAGAACGCACAATTTCAAGGGGTATTTGTGTTTTAAAATATCTTTCCAACCATTTATATTTAAAAACAAGCGCTTTGATAAGCCAAAAGCGCCCAAACTGAAGGCAACGTGCCCTTTAAAGCATACAATTCAAAACCACAGCTTAGGCTTTGGCTCTTGCTTGGGTGCCGTCCTCTTGTTAAAAACTGGTACCCAAAGTGTCTGCTTTCAAATTGACTGACAGAGCCCAAGCCAAAGCTCTGGTTTCGAAACAGGGCCTTTGACACAAGTCACTGTCCCCATTCCATCATCCACGTGCCATCTTTGCCATTTTAATAATTTGTTTGATCCGTTAATTAGAATAAAAGAGAAAGCACAGCAGTAGGTTTTGTAGGTCTAATCCCTTAGTGGATTAGTCTTCTGTCTAATCCCTTAGTCCTCTACTGAGATGAAGCAACATCATCAGAAGCAGCCTCACACATTTAGAAATTCTTACGCAACTATAACTTCACATATGAAACATGCTTTTGTGAAAGAAACCAATTTATAAATGGCTTTTATAGACTGTGATACTTATCTTTAACTCATTTGTTTCTCTTTCTCTTTTTGTCATGTATTTTTGTTATTTAAGTTGTATTTTCACTGTTACTCTTCACCAGAGCATCTTGTATTTCTTAAGAGTTTCAAATTTGGAAAAATTATCCTCCATATTCTGCCCTCCTACTACCTTTATTCATTTCCATATCTTTTGTTCCATTCACACCAAGAATAACTATTTTTCTATTATTCATATTCAGGGGCCACCTGGGCCACCCGGACCCCCAGGCCCTCGTGGAGTTCAAGGAATACAGGTAAAGACGTCACATCCCTGTGTTGGATGACCAGGGCCCTATTTTATATAGCTGTTAAACAGAAAATTGTACTTAGCAAGTTTTTTCTGCTAAGCAAAAAAATAGCAGGGAACCAGTCACAAACAGTATTTTGGCAGGTACCTGTTTCTGCGAAGCAAGACTTTTCTTTGCTTGTGTTTAATAGCTTTGTGAAACTGGCCACTGCGTAGATTATCATTTGGCTAAAGACTTTTTCTCCAACATTGATAAGGATTGTATCTATTGGAAAATCAGTGCAACAGGAAACTGAACTTGAAAGCACTGTATGCAGATACTCATAAAGTTAATGCATCACAAAACTGAACTTGAAGGCACTGTAAGCATATTCTGGTAATATTTTGTAGCTGAGCATAAAATCTCAGTGAATGAAATGCACTCGATTTGATGTTTATACTTCTACAATATTCTTTCCTGAAGGGAGAAACTGGACCTAGAGGTGACACTGGTAGACAGGGACAGACTGGTGCTAAGGTATGTATCATCAGTAGACCAAGGTTTAAGTAAGGTACGCATTGTGGAAAGCTACTCCTGCCCATTCAAACGTCAGGCGGTACAGCTCACTACTTTCAGTGACAACCTCGCTCATTTTTTTGCCAATATCCTCACCTCGCTGTAAAGTTTTCCCGTACCGATTAAAAATTGTTAATTTTGTGGCATTTATTAGCTTTCCCCTGATCTCTATGTATCAATTTGGATGTTTGGATGTGCAAGCATCGCGCATTTGTGTGAGCCATGTATTCTTGACTGAAATTTTGGTTCAATCATCGGTGTTTTTTGTTAATCTGTTTGTTTGTTTTTTATTTCATCACAGGGTGACGAAGGTCTCCAGGGATCTCAAGGGAAGATCGGTGAAGTGGGAAAAATGGTGAGAGGAGATAAAGAGTAGGATTGCAAACTCTCAGCTGGTTACCACATGTTTTGGTTTGCATCGTGTTTTTGCATAAATTCTTTTTAGGCATTAAAGGTCATAAAAATCAAAGGCAATATGTTCCATGACATTAAAGCCGTTTCAGATTGAGGCAAATTGTGATATGGGCTGTCACTGGCAGGCAGAAACTTAAATGTTTCAGTTTTGCCAAGATATCAGACGGTATTTTTTGATAAACATGGATTTTGAGAATACATTGTACAATGTAATGTTCTCTCTTTTGTTGTCTTGTTTTTTTTCTCCAGGGAGTCAAGGGTGGACAAGGAGCTCCAGGCCCACGAGGTGACAAAGGAGAAAGGGTAAACAGATTCATCTTTTACTGGGTTGAATTTTACAAAGTCGCTAAGCAGAAAATATTGCTACGCAGAAAATATTGCTAGGTCAGGGAACCAGTCAGGAACAGGGTAATATGCGTGGCTTTTGACTGGTCCTTACCTTTCCTGAGCAAGATGTTTCTATGCTTAGCAAAATACTTTTGGGATGAGACGATGGCTCTGCAAGGAGTGGGTTGGGTTTTCCTTTTTTTCTTTGAAAATTCATTGAGTTCCATTTGACAGCAAGAGCAGATAAGTCGAGACATTGTTAACAAACCAATCAGGGACCAACTTCATTGCTCTGCCTACCACAGTTTTCTGCACTTACAGCGCCCTTGAAAGTTTGTGACTCTATGGGCAGTAAGTGCAGAGTACAGAGCTATGAAATTGGGCCCAGCTCTCTTCGAAGCCAACACTTCATCCTAGAGAAGATTATTGCTGCACTTGCAAGAACTCAGTAAAAAGATTCCATAACTTGCATGACTTTCTGTAACATTTTACTCATTTCTTACACACAGGGCATTCAAGGAATCATTGGTATTCAAGGACAAACTGGTATTGTTGGACCTAGGGTGAGTATGTTGAGCTGTAACACTATCCCAGAGAAAGAAAGGGCTCGCACCCGCTGAATGGGTGCTGAGCTTTTTATTTTTATTTAATGACCACAAAGCCATTTGTATTTTTTAGATTCGGTTCGCAGGATCTTGAGTAGATGCAGTTGCCAGCATTTTTGGAATGGTTTTAATGTGAACTCTTGTTTGTATTTTTAGGGAAATGATGGCCCAAGAGGTTCCCCAGGCCCTCCTGGTATTGCAGGAGCCAAGGTAAATTGATTGTGATTTATCCAGGGAATACATTTTACAGGCTTTTATATCAATTCAGACTTGTTTATATATTGTTTATAAAAAATAGTCGTTATTTTATCCAGAAATCCTGTTCTTTGATCTACTTCTCTATTGCTGAGGGTACTGTTCCAAGCAGCTCCTTGGAATCTATAACTCCAGAGGTTGCCAAAAGGTGGAAATGCCATCATTTCAACATATACCCTCACATTTAAAGCCTTGTTTTAGATCTTTGTGTCAGCAGTGAGTGACCCTCACTCTGTTTATCCAGCAACACAAGCCTCAATAACAGGAGTGCGATTTGGCTACCCCAACCAGAAACATGGTCTTTGGTTGAGCGTTTTCACATGTTCAGTTGAACCGTGGTGACGCAGCGGTTCCGACCAAACTGCAACCAACTTGTTGGCTCGGTTAGGCTTGGTTTCAAGATTGCGAACTTTAAAAACTATTGGAAAATGTCAATGGAATTATTTTTAAAATGAAATACCCTGAAGCATAACAATTAAATAATGTTGACAAAATTTCAAAGGCTAAGTTCCATTACTTATACATTAAAAATAAAGTGAAGGCTGTATATTTCAAGAACATTAACTTTCAAGAGATGTACCTACGCCATGAACTGTTTCTGGTTACCGACCTGTTTTCATGTAGCTCTCTGAAATTGTCATGGTCACTAAAATGAGCCCCAGGATGAAAAAGAGATGTTCAGTTTTTGATGTGAGATGAAAACCTCAACTGGAGAAAACTCATGCAATCAGGTAGAGACGGAAACCCAATCCACCAGCAAGGCTCTGGTCTGAGGTGGGATTATCTCAACTATTTAGACTAATATTTTACTACTTTGTTTTTTCAGGGCTCTATTGGTAACACAGGATCCCCTGGTCTCTCCGGAACGAAAGGAGAAAAGGTTTGTAATACTGGGTCGGTTTCTTTGGTTAAAAAAGGAAGCAGAAAATGGTTTCAGCTTGATAACATTGTGTAAATGCCCAAAACAAAACTAGCGCCGTTGGTGTCAAGTTATTGACCACTTTACCGGGACTGGCAAACGTTCTACTATGGATACACATAGCATTTGATAAAATCTTCTATGAGCTGGAATTTTGGAGTGTTTTTAAAGGTTGAATAATGTTGTGTTGTGGCCCAGAGATCTAGTGCACCAAACTCAAGTTTTGGTGGCTACATTGTCGAGTGTGGGTTTGAATCCCGGTCAAGACACTTAGTTGAGAAAGATACTTAATTATAATTGCTTCTCTCCACCCAGGGGTAAATGGGTACTTGTGAAGTCAGAGATGGTTCTGGTGATTGATTTAGCTTGGTGCTACATACTTTGCACCAAAAGCTTTATACTCCCCAGAGAGTAAAATGTGGCTGTTGTCTTGATCATAGCAGGCCTAGGTGCTGTACATGGACTTATGAGCAATATAATAATGACAATGCTCTTTGTGATGTGATGGCCAGTGCTTGCACGCATGCAGTAAAGGTTCAAGTTCATAATTCCATGTAGAACCACAGATGTGCTATGATCACAATGACAGGGATAAAATGAGAGCCTTATTGACTGGGATGAGTGCCATGAGCAATAAAAGTGGCAGGTACAAGTGGCAGGTACAAGCGCCATAAAAATGTCCATTGTTATTATTATTAACAAAAACTTACTATTTATTGATCTGCGATTGTTTTAGGGAAGCACAGGTATTACAGGCTCAAGAGGAACAAATGGTATCAATGGTCAGAAGGGAGCTAAAGGTGATGACGGAGAACGAGGATCACCGGGTCCTCTTGGACACATGGTAAGATTCTTCCCTCTTGAGTTCCAAGACCGCCAGTTTTACGAAGAAATAAAGGAACATTGAGTTTACAAACAAATTGTGAAAGTTGTGCTTTACGGCAGGTCTAAATCTTTAAGATCTTAATCATTCAGATCAGTTAAAAGTCATGATTTTATCACCTTGTCGTTCTTCAGGGACCACCTGGACCCATCGGTGACCCCGGTCCAGAGGGTGAAGTGGGAGACACTGGTAGGAAAGGAGATTCTGGCGCTGAAGGGCCAAGAGGAAACCGGGTGAGTGCAACTTCAGCTTTTTCTTTCCTCTTCCTTTTTATTTATTTGTTTATTTGTTTTGATACTTTGTGTGAACAATATTTTGAGCAGCGGTGAAATGAAACAAACATCAACGATACATGGTTGATAGCATGACGAACACTGAACTAACAAGTGTTCAATACTAAAAGTCACTTCTTGAAGGAAACAAGTTGTAAGGTCAGAACTAAGACGGTTTATTTTCACTTTTAAGAAATCAATAAGTGTACAAAATAGATTGAAAATGTTACAGAATGTAACAGATACCACAGCAGTATCATTGATGTGATTGAGCCAATGGATAGGTCTATATCATAAAGAAACATAAGAGCATTAAATATTTGTGCATACTTTCCGAAATGTTTAAACAGAACTTGCAGCTTCTTTCTGACATTTGTCTCTCTTTTTGAAAATGATGTTGCCCAGCAGGCTGGACACCATGGCCTCCTGGGCCAAGTCCCCAGCCAGGCTCTTGCCCCTCTTATCCACTCTGCTGGTCTGCCTGCATTCCTAGACTCTTGCCCCTTCTTGTCCTTCCTATTCGTGGGGGCTGGAGCTCTACAAACCCCCACGGCAATCAGCAAGCACCAAGGGGAGACTATAATCTAATTGGTACAAATGCAAATGAATGGGTTTTTTTTCCACTATTAGGGTTTACAAGGTCCTAAAGGACAGACTGGTGTGTTTGGACCCGAAGGCCCCAAGGGAGACAGAGGTCAACCTGGTATACAAGGAATCAAAGGACGAGTTGGGCCTAAGGTATGAACTCTTAAATGCACACCCTCTTCAGCACATTAGGCAATTTATGCCTGGCAAGGTTTTAAAGATTGACTTTGTAGAAAAACAACTTAAGTTACTACCCATTGACCTCGATGTCCAAAGACCGAGACCGAGACTTAAGACAAATTGGTACTGGAAACACTCAAACACTTTTCAATGTCAACTTTTTTTATTTTCAGTGGATTTTTTAATGCTGAGCCAGTGCTTTTTCTCTGTAGAAAGGCTTCACTATGGTTATCACATTGCCACGATGTGGTACAGGAAAAAAGTGCAACAGCCCTGCACTGCCCTCCAAGGGATAACAAATAACACACCATTGGACAAGCTTGGAAATATAATTTTGGGGGTTTCTTTTTCTATTTTTATAAGTTTTGGACGATTATGAAATGAAGGGCTCGACAGGAGACCCCAAGACCTTATCTCCACACTGCTACCGAGCCCTCAAGTCTCAAGATCGGTTTTTATATCGAGACCAGTCTCGAGACCTACAACAC
Organism: Pisaster brevispinus; assembly: GCA_023634235.1. NCBI lineage: Eukaryota > Metazoa > Echinodermata > Asteroidea > Forcipulatida > Asteriidae > Pisaster > Pisaster brevispinus. Next base: position 12,538,031 of record JAMKCF010000017.1, read on the forward strand.
TGCCTCTAACATTGCCTGTTTGATTTGTGACATACAGGGTACGACTGGTAGCTCCGGTGTTATTGGACCACCTGGCTTGAAGGGATCCATGGGTATTGCAGGACCTCCGGTAAGTCTGGATACATTTCGTCACTGCAGCTCTAGCTGAAATTTTGATCACGGAGGGAGGATGATTTGACTGACTTCTGTATTCTGTCCGTTATCATCTATTTGTTTTCGTTTGGCAGGGCTCACGAGGTGAAGAGGGGCAGAAGGGAGACAAAGGATCTGCTGGGGAGAGAGGTAACACCGGGCGAGCTGGAGAGTCGGGTAAATCTGGGCCAGTAGGTCCTCCTGGACTGGTGAGAATACACACTCTTTATGATGATTCTACTCTTCTCCTTGTTCATGCCTTTGTCATTTCTATCGACTCGACTCGTGCTATTCTCTTCTCACTGGACTTTCAGATAGAGCAGTTTTTAAGATTCAACGAGTTCAAAACATTGCTGCTTGCCTTGTCTGATGCTCACCTTATTCACAATATATAACGCCCATCTTTCAGCGAAGTCCACTGGCTTCTGATTAAAATGCATATCACATAAGTTGAATCTCCTCACTTTCAAAGCTCTTCATGGACTATCTCCAGACTATAAATCTGATCTTCTGCATATATATATTCCCGTTTGCCCTCTTTGTTCTGCTGGCCAATCCTTACTGATGCAAATTACTGTTTCCTCAAAAGCCTTCAACTTCATTGCACCTTTATTATGGAATAACTTACCAGTTCGTATTCGCCAAGCTGATTCTGTTCTGATTTTCAAAGGACTTTTAAATACTCACTTGTTTGAATCTTCATTTTGATACTAAATTGTTTCATGTTGTTCCATTGTTTTGTGGAACGCATTATTAAAGCAGTATCTAAGGAGAAGGCTGAGAGGTTTGCCAAGATTGAGTTTGTCAGTTCAGTACTACTGGTCCTTATTACATTGTGTGTGAGTTGTGAAGCTCCTGGTAAGCAGCTGTGGCTGTTGCTAAGGCTGTTGCAGAGGGCTTACATTTGTTGATGTGGCAATCCAGCCATAGTCTCTATTTTGGACAAGGCCTTCACTGTGGTACTTATCGTTGTTTTTATTTAAGGATGGATTGAAAGGCTCTCGTGGTGACGATGGTCAGCCAGGTCCAAGGGGTCCAACCGGTCTGAGAGGAGCCACTGGTACAGCTGGAGGTAAGGGAGAAGCAGGAATCAGAGGTTACCCTGGATCTACTGGGGAGCCAGGTCAGCCGGTAAGTCCAATCTTTAGTTGTGTTTCATGCAGGAAATATTGAATGCAAAATGGCCTGACGTTTTGACCCTAGCAGAGTTTCTCTCGAAGGCTAAATGGCAGTGCAACACACATAGCAGGTAGACTGGTGTAACAAAAGCAGTCGGTGAGCAATACAAGTTTTAAGTTGATTTATACAGGACATGAACTTGTGACCTCTGGATTAATGTGCCGGCGCTCTACCAACTGAGCCATTGAGCAATGATGCTGGTGGTCTCCCTACAGTACACCACCAACATTAGGGCTAGATGGCACAGTTGGTAGAGCATTGGTACAGTAATCCAGAGGTCGCAGGTTCAAGTCCCGCTGTAGTAAATTTTTCTTTGTTCAACCCGAAGCTATTTAAAATTTTACCAGTCAGTTTCCCGTGTGGTTTATTACATTGATTATTTTGTATTCATTTACTTTTGCAGGGTCGTACACCAACAGATGATGATATTGCCAAAATAGTTGAAAGAGTACTGCAGAGTAAGTGCAGGGGTTTTTAGTTTCGTGGAGTGGGCAGGTTGTGGGAATTATTCATGAGTTTTCCCCCATCTTAAGTTTTACTCCCCAAACACCAAGGTTTTCTACTTGAGTGTAATTTCTAATAGAGCGACGTGCGTGCAACCAATGGATCTGCTTTCCTCCAAATTCTGTACTTACCACCACCACTCTCCACTTACAGGGCTAGCGGAAAATTTCTGTGCTAGCTGTGTAAGCGAAGAATGCTTTAACTTTAATAAAGTACTCTAACTTTCTGCTAAACTGTGAAATATACTTGATTTAAACTTTGAGTTTTCCGTTCTTATAAGCACCAATTTTTTGAGTGGGCAGGGCCATTAACGTGGGTGAGCTGCTTAGGTAGACAATAGTGCTTAAACATTTTCTGCTAAGCAAAAGCAGGCAGGCAACCGATCAAAAACGTTACATCTGACACAGTATTTTTGCTGGTATTTTTATCTGGTAAACACAATTATTTCGTGCTTAGTTACTTTTTGTGCTTAAGCAGCTTAATGGGGCCCAGATCTCACTGATTAATGTACTGCGTCACTCACTTTGTCAACTTTTTATAAACAGGTCAGATGCAAAATCTAGCCTCCCGAATGACAGGCCCACCAGGTCCTCCCGGTTTAGCACTCCGTGGAAGCCCAGGTCTTCGTGGAACCCAAGGCCCGTCGGGTTCCCCAGGAAACAAGGGCGTCCAGGGAGATGCAGGCCCTCAAGGGTTCCGTGGAGAACGTGGTGATACCGGACCAGATGGACTACGAGGTAGGATAGCTACAATTTGAAAACCGATTCATATCAAAGTTGTCCGCATACAGTAATTTAGCATTGAGCCAGTAACCTAAATAATGAACAAGTCCAAAGATCCATTGTTTTTTTTCAATTTACTTTACTCAATTTTTTTCAAGGCCTAACCTTCTCGTAAAAGTTTGACAAATGCATTTGCATGCCTCTCAAGTCAATATGCAGTAAAACAAAAATACAGTTCTTATATAGCGCTAAGTCACACCCGAGAGCGTCTCAAAGCTTTCATTGATTTGCTTCAAAATACGCGGAGCTATGTTTGAAATACAAGACCCATTTTTTCACATAGCTCTATGTAATGGTTTGCAAGGTGCTGTGGCGCAATCTGCAGTAACCATACTAAAAAAAACATGCAGCATACGACTTCTCTTAGCAATAAGTGTAACTGGGTTCTTTTAAGTGCTTTACACAACACACGGGACCAATGGCTTTACATCCCATGCGAAGGACGAAGCAGTAGTGGTTAAGTGTCTTGCTTAAGGACACAAGTGTTAGGATCGGGACTGGAACCCATAATCTGCTGGTCAGAAACACCAGAGCTTGAGTCCAGTGCTGTTGACCGCTGGGCCACCACTTGGTCAAGGATGTTGAAGTAAATAATTTTGAAGTATTTCAGTCAGAGATAGACTCAGATAATTGTTTTGCTCAACTGTGTCATGGGTGTTCTGTTATTTTTAAAGGTACAAGAGGACCTCGCGGTGACAAAGGAAACAAGGGTCTTGGCCACAGAGGATATCCAGGACACATGGGCTTACCAGGTAAAGAAATTCTTTCTAAAAGAAATCATAAGTAAGAGGCCGTATAAAGTTTATAACCTTTTCACAGTCAGTAATTCAAAAAGGGGAGTATGAAAGGGGGTTGGGGCTGTGGACGACCCAAGAAGATAGCCACAATGTTGATAAATTTTGACAATGGAAAGATGGATTGGAAGTTAACTCACCTGGCGTGTAACTTTGATTGTATTTATGTTGTGCAAATGGAAATTAATCAAACAAACGAACAAACAACCCAAACAATAAATAAAAACTTGCTGCAGCATAAATACCCACAACCCCCTGAACATGCAGGGCCTGATTTGACTTTCCTTTTTTTCACATTTTGACTTTCCCAGGTTTACCAGGAGAGCCTGGAATCGGTAGGGACGGCAGTGATGGCTCTCCAGGTCCTCGGGGTCCTGGTGGAGTCCGAGGTACAAGAGGTCCTTCTGGTCCGCAGGGTGCTGCTGGCTACTGCGAGTATTGCAACTATCCTGGTGCCCAGCCACTGATAAACCCCTACCCCTATCAGACGTACGTCGATCTCAACAACAAAGCCGGCTAGAATAGCAAAACAGATTTTTTTTTCTTTTTCTGACTCTTATTTCCTCTAAAGTATGACGCCTTTGAGATGGTAAGTTTAAATGGATTTTTAGTAGTGCGTTGAAACTTGCCAGATGTGTTACTTTAGTAAGAAAGTAATTATTCAGTTTGTGCTACCTTTGCTGAATTATAGACTACCAAATATTCTTATAATGCCCAGTACACTAGTATCACACCCTTTTAACTATTTTGACAGACTTGTATATAAAAATAGCTTGATTTTTGTCTTCTTTTTTTCTTGTTGTTGTAAATTTTCCCCTGAAAAAAAAATTTCTCAAAACATTTTTGATTGCATACGACATGTAATACCACTTCTTAAAAAAGAAAAAAAAGAAAGGTAAAACAACTCGATCAGACAGTCAGGAACATATTTGCAAACAAGCAAACCTCATCCACGACAATTGTTTTTTAAAACAAAATTTACTGTTTTATATGAACATCAATTTGAAGATAACCCTGCATTAACCACTTGGATTTTACGGCCAATATTTTGATGGTGCTATTCCCAATAATTTCATAAACGTTTTTCATAAATATTTGTGATACTCTTGAAAGTAATTTTCATTATGACTATATTTTCTTAGAATTATAGAGCATAGTTTTTAATAATAATTGATTATTGCTTTATAGCCAAATATAGCAGACATCTATCTACCTTAAAAAAAAAAAAAAGATACCGCGCAGTAATTTACAAAATGTTTGGTAAATTTACCGATAAGAATTGGTTATGACTTATGGCTTAAGATGGAGTTCGGTAGAGCAGGATGCAGCATTGGAAACACGATGCAAAAATATTAATTTGGTTTTACTATTGCACCGGATAAGCATTGCAAACTCAGTGCTTTCCAAATTCTGTTGGGGGAAACAAATCCACAAGCTACTGGGATTGGATTCGAACCTACCACACCCCCATTCTGGTGCTTATTTTTATGGCAGGTGTGCCTACCTGTGTTTGAATGATGAGAACTTGTATAGGACCTTGTCTAAGGTGATGTGGTGCACTCTGCAGCCACAGTGCCAGAAACACTGGGGCAAACCCCTTCTCTTAACAATAAGTATACATGGTTCTTACAGAACCTACGGCTCTGTGTCCCATCTGTAGGACAGAGTAAAGATGATTTTGTGTCTTGCTGAACCAAACTCACACCCTGACAACATCAGGGTCACGACACTCCAGAAGTTTTTGCACTCATTCTCAATGCTGTATCTTGCCTATGATCGTTTGGTTCCACTTTTGCATGCATCCAATTAGCAGGTCAGCGTTACTCCACTCTCTAAATAATGTGTGGCAAGTATATTCTTAACAAGTGGATTTCAACAGCTTTTTTTGTTAGCATTGAGCGTATACAGTAGTAACTGTAAATAAACCATCTTTGGACAACAATTTCTTTTAGATAGAAATACTTATTTTAGTACTCAGTGTTCCAGATTGTGATCAATATAAATCCATAAATAATTAAATTGTCTGATGTGTTCATATAACATGATAGCAGCTTATAAGTCGGTAGTACAAAACTTTAATATTAATGTCTAACTAAAAGAATTGTGGGGTTTTCTTGGCACAATTTTATATAACAATATTGAAAAAACAATTATAAAAAAGTTTATAAACATCAACAATTTTCAGCATAAGGGTAGTTCATACCAGATGCGAATAGTGAATTTTGTGTAAAAATATTTCACTAAAATCATGATTATTATTTTGTTTACCTCATGCTTTGCCTTGTTTTTGGCATTGGATGAGTTGAGGGTGAGCAAGCCTTAAAGGTGCTGTCTCATTTACTCTCTCTGAAGTATTTGGCTTGTCAAACTAACACCTTTAACCTGCGTGAGGTCTTTGTAGCTCAAAATGTTTCAGACAGTTGAAGCTTCTGAATGACTGGTACATGCCACTGAGTATCTAGCGACCATGATTATGTAGAGCTACAGTTGTCAAATAGGTCAAAGGTTACAAATTGATGCACCAAATTATTCAGGGTTATGCGATAAGCTGCACCTTTAAATCTTGACAAATGGGATACAAAAATGTTACCTTAACTGTTGAAATCATCCTTTCAAGGTGGGATCGTAGATTGGTAAAAACTCAAACAAATAATGACCCTAAAACTTATTTGGTGAGAAGGACTGCAGCTGTTGATAGTATAAACTTTTTTGAGAAAGGATTCCCTTTGAAGTTATATGGTTTGGATAATTTTTCACCCCAAAAACAATTGAATCTGAGAAACAATTCATGCATGAATGTTTCTCGGATATCTGAGGGGTGGTGTCCATTTGTGAATGATGTGGCGAGAGATGCGGTTGTCACCCGCTGTCACCTGACTAACTGTAGATGGATCCGGCATTCTTGTGAAAATACTGTGACAGTTTTTTTGCTGTTTTCTCAGCAAGTAGACACTGTATTCAGCTGAATCTTTCACATATGACTTTTGTTGTGTCCTTTCTTTGTAATCAAAACAAATCTATGACTCTACCTTTAAAGTGACATTTAACTAAAAAAATGTAATTGTTCATATTAAATTCTCGCTCAAAATAAAGTGTGATAATCTTGTTTGTGTGATTCAGCTTGTCTGTACAAATCATAATATAAAAGCGTTGTGATTTTTTTTTTTTTTTTTTTTAATCAGTGCACAATAAATGCTTGATGATTGTACTTTGCCAGTTATTTTACCTCTGTGTGTTTATTGTTAAATGAGATTTACCCCTGTCTCCTGACGATGACTAGAGCAAGCTAGTCGAAACGTTGAGACCAAATTAAGAACTCACTCCGCGGCAGTGAAGTTTATAACGAGAAGTCCCCTCGAACCGATCCACTATTAAGCTAAAGTAGTAGTCCCGGCCGATTTCCTACCCTCCGCCCAGGTACTAGTAGCTAATAAGCTGGACAGTTCTTTTCAGAACTAAGTAGTCTCCCGAAGTAGTCTCCCGATTCCAAATCTACTCCGCGGCAGTAGAATTAAAAAGCAAGACCTAGTTCTCAAAGAACAAATCTACATAGCTAGTAGATATACACATGGTGTTACCGCAAACCGAATATACATTGATACCTCACCATGCAAAGCCTCAAAAAGTATAGAGATTTACCCCTACCAACATTTGTTTTCTTCGGAATTTTGCAACACCAATTGATACCATGTAACCTGTGACATGACATTTAAAAAAAAAACAGACTTCCTGCAGGCACGATTTTTACACAGCTCAATGGAAGAAAACATTTTGTCTTATATTTTATGGAGATTGCATTGTCTAATTTTTATCAACTTTTGATATGAAGAAAGGGAGCAGGTCTTTTAACTTGTTCAGCTGTTATTTTTTCAAACTCTTTGAGTTTATGTGGAAATTATGACACAAAATGTCAAATTTCCCATATGACCAGTGCAGTATCTTGCCTGCCAGAAGGGTCCTGGAATGTACAAGGTCGTTTTTTTGTAAACAAAGGTTACATGGTCTAAATAATTGGCTGCTTCGCAAAATGTGATGAAGAGACTCATGAAAATGGAGATCTACAGATGATGGGGGTGCTCCATTGTTTAATTTTAATAATAATAATAACGAACACTTATATAGCCCCAAAGTCCGCCTAATAGACGCTCAAGGCGCTTCACAAAGATACAATAGATAAATTAGATTTATTTACATCAACACATTTGACGAGACCACAGCAGCTTTTTTGTAGAGCCAACACTCCTCCCAAAAGAGATTCACTCATGGTTGTACCCGCAAGTTCACTAGTTATAGTTGAGGAATTTTGGATGGTTGATGCACATAGCCACAAAAATGTCCACTCACTTAACAATACAAAAACAAAAATTAAAGAAAAAATATTTAACTTAAAAAAATAATTAATTAAGGTACCCAAACATGGTTTTATTGAATAAAAGTTCCGGAACAAATGCTCATTGTATTTCTGGGGTTTCCATTAATACTAAGAGAAGGGACAAGGTTTTTAAAAGTATATATTACTTAATAAACTAATCTATTTTGGGTTCCATGGTCTTTGGATATTGGGCCAAATTATAATAATAATAATAATAATAATACAAACTTATAAAGCGCACTTTCTAATAAAAAATTACTCAAGGCGCTATTTATTATTTTTTTTAAGTACAAAGGGGGTCAAGACTTTGTTACGCAAAATGCCTGAAGGTAAAATAGCAGATTCTGCATGTGTAGATCAACAAAATGAACGACATCAACCTCTGATTTAAACCCCCCTCCAAAAAATAATAATAATAATAAAATACATTTTTCGACACACTATGAATAGAAACAACTGGAGAGATGAGCATTATGTTTAATTTGAAAATTATTATAAGTTATTTAAAAAATTTTCGGAGGGTTTTTTGTTTTATGGCTTTTTTATGCAAACAAACCTGGGCGTTATGTTTGTCTTCTCTTCGATTGCCAATTCAGGCAGCGAAACAAGTACGAAAAATACGTGAATGAATAAAAGGAGGAAAAGGTTTGGTCATGGTTTCTTTCTTTTTTCAGTTCTTTTATATTTTTTATTCAATTATTTTTCACAATTTCTTTTTGAACTGCTGGACAATAATTATCACCTCAGAAGGAACATTTCACAAATTTATATTACGAATACCAGCTAAAGCAACAGTTTATTAGAATGAACATTTCACAATTTATATTATGAATACCAGCTAAAGTAACAGTTCATTATAAATAAACTTTTACCCCCCAAAAGATACTTCTAGGCCGTAATATTGGTTCTCCCAGACGAACTTGTCAGCGTTCCTTCAAAGTTTATAAGAATGGGCGTGTTTGTTGACTGTCCAGAGGTCACAAAGTTCGAAACAGGTGTTTCATTTGCATAATAAGACAAAAGGAGGTTGACCTCTTGTGACCTTACACACCAGCGCAATCATCCACAGTGGTCCCTGATTTCGAACACACTACTTTCCCTAGCCAGCGTACAGGGGACCAGCGGGAATGTGTGCAAGTGTCAAAATTCAGCATCAAAACAACGTGAGGGTGTTCACATAGCGGCGCTGAAAAGTAAAGGGAATTTCACAATCTTTGGTTTATTAGAAAAGATCAGGAGGCTAGTGTGGAGGAGTTAAACGCAAGATTGGAGTAGCGAGGTAGGTAGGTAGGTGTAGAGAACGAAATTGTAGTAGAACAACGGTATGCACGACGTTTAGTCCGTGGTTGTGTGCACAGCTCCAAAATCCCCAATGGTTTATCAATAGAGACTAGACTGAGTAGTGTGGTGGGCTCTCTATGCATTTCACAATTTCATTATTCACACTAAAGAGGGGTGTGCGGGAGTTTTTGTTATAACTCCATTAAAATGGAGTTATGCCCCTGCTAATGAGCTACAGGTCCCACTTATTCCACTTTCCCCAGCTAGTATTTGCTGAGACCAGTTAATATTTCAAATGTATTTTTAATTATTGTAAAAAAAAGAAAGAATCTTCTTATCATTTGCACATGAATCCGGAGGTTGCAGGTTCAAGTCCTGCTCTAGTGATTTTTTTTTTGTTCGCCTCAATAGTAGTTAATGTAATAAAAGGCCTGTTTATTAAATTTTCTAGTTTTCACACAAGTTTTTTAATACAACAAAAATTTCCACTTAGCAGCTTTCCATTCCATACCCAATGAGACGGGCTGAAGGCTGAGTTGGATATTGGACGCAGGTGCGCTTTTTATATTTTTTAATCCATGACCGTGTGTTTGATAACACTATTTTCTTCAAGTAAACTTGACGTGCAGCTGTAAATAGAGTAATGCATGAAGTGCGAACAGCACGTTAGTACGCACTAGCAGGGTGTGATATAGGCTGTGCAATATAGGTTATATATCACACTCGCTTGTTGTAATGGATCTACAAATCCAAATCGAGGATTCAAGTTTGCTAAAGATTTATAAATAACATTAAGTTAAATATTACCACATTATTTAACATCATTCTGCCAGAGGTAAAACAGTCACAAAACAATGCATAGACTGTAAACAGGAATAAGTACCAATCGTGGATGTGAATGCACAAAGGATTGGCCAGTGACCTTTGTGGGAGGGCGCCCTTGTCTGGTGACATCACATCTCATATACCAAATTAGGCCTATTCCTACACATTATACCATGTCGTCATCAGCTAGCTGTAATTGTATAGGAGCCAAGAATTCAGGCTTTTGCAAGTAAGGCAGGCATCAGTGACATCTTACAGTCGAACCTCACTCACATCACAACCAGAGAAAATGTTTAACGAACTTAGCACTTTTGGAGTATCCTTTCACAGTTTCAAATTTCTAGCAGAGGCTATTTGTAATGATTTGAAGTCCCCACCTGAGACTCCGACGATTACATGGCTGAGCAATGTAGTGCATCGAACTCAAGTTAAATACTTTGGTGACAAGGTCGTCGAAGTGTGGGTTCGAATCCCAGTGAAGACATTTGTGTTCTTTGGAAAGACACTTAATTATATTTGCTCAAGCTCACCGGAGCTACTCTGGTAATTTCATTTTCCAGACTTTCAAAAAGTCCCTCTGATGGGTTAACCTGCAAAACAGCATTAGCCGACGCCATTCTCAGATGACTAGTATTTAAGTCAGCCACATTCTGTGGTTCGAGCTTGTAAACATGGTAAATGGCGAGTATTCCCCAACGTGCTTAGGGGCCTACTGGCAGGAATGTCTTTCTTTTCTTTGCCCTAAGCTACTGAACAATACTATCTCACGTCATCTGAGTTGAAGTAATGGTGAGGTAGAATTGCTTCTCTTCAACCAGGAGTAAAATGGAACCTATGCGTGTAAAGATTGTCTATTGGAATGATTTGTAGCCTGTGTGCCTATTTGGCTGCCAGTGCTGCAGGGGAATTTCCAAGGTCAGACATAATCAACCCGGAACATGTAATGTAATCACTGCTCAGTTTCTTGCTTTGTCTAGATGCTAAAACCTAGGGGTTAGTAGCTCCAATAAGGTGGCCTACTCTAGACAACAACTGTACTATTGTGGAAGTCAACACAATTCTTTTGTGTACTGTCTCGTACATAAGTGTCCACTGTTCTTTACTCTCAAGCTTTTGAATATTTGTGGCTTACAAGTTCTTTGTTTTAAAACAAATTATGACCCTTTTGTTACCAAATTGTTTTACCGTAAACAACCACTGGTGAGCAAATTGTTCGACCACTCAAACGTGAAGCACACTTACTTACACCATGCATCGGTTTTGAGACCACTTTTGCAATTAGGCCTACTGAAGCTGAAACTTTCTCAGATATTAAATTCCCCCACATTTGATGCAGAAACCAAAGAAATCTGTAAATAAACTGATCTTAGTTTTCCAACAAATGTAAACATGTGATCTAATATGTTTTTGTCCATAGCATTTCAAGGCACTCAGTGTTTTTGCACTTCAGATCTTTCCACTCCACTTTGAAAGGATTGCAAAATAGAACCCTTTCTTTATTTATTCAATTCAATGTCACATTTATTTCCACACTCACAATACGAAAAGAGAGAATCATTTTGACAAAAGTGTACATGTGTGTAGTAGTACAAAACAAGTAAAGAGTAAACATGACCATTGATAGTGATACTGAAAAATTGTACCACCATAGGAAAGATCATCTATCTTTGTCATTGCTAAATATTGTAAACTTGGCTTTGGAGGATGACCATGGGCAAAAGTACGGCTTGATAAAAAAAGGCATTTCTGCTCCGACTTGAATGCTTAACTTTGTGTGTGATACTTATCGACTAGAATCACCAATGGTAAGGAAAGGGTTAAATAGTGTAGTGTGCATCAACAAACTTGTCACACAGTGCAAGTGGAATGTCTGAAACGTCCGTACAACTCTCCAAGATTCTGCAGCTAGAGTTCCCTGAAAATAAACCAATCTTTCCATGTTTTGATGAACCATTTTGAAAATCTCCCTGATTATGGAAACGTTGTCCCTATTAAATGTTGAATGTAAAATTCTAAATATCTCCTGATTGTTAATAAAGATGGAAATGTTTGCAGCTCTGTACACATAACCGTGCAGTATGCACTTGTACATTGTACACCCAACCTTTCATGGTCCATTATGTATGCTATGTATGCAGATTGATTTATTATTTATTCATACATTGATTAAACTTCATTACTCTTTTGATTGGTTTCCTCAAGATGTCTGTTTTTTCATGTGTTTTGCGCCTACGAATCGACACTCAAATTCTAGTGAATTAGCAGACACTATAATTACACATGGATCAAGACTCTTGTAGGGCCTCTTTGTTTATACCGGTATGTATGTAGCCTGAAATACTCACTGCTCTCTAGTCTCCTTTACAAGGACTTCATGGGATACTTTGATGCTTTTGGGTCTTGAACCAAGACCACTTCTTACTGTGTGCAGTTAAACACGTTTTTTTACAAGTTGTTGTAAAAAAATCATCATTTCTGTGTCCCTTACAATATGCCCAACTACTAAAGGTATTCATATCTTGGTTCAATGTCATTACTCTTTTGATTGGTTCCCTCAAGATGTCTGGGTTTTTTCATGTGTTTTGCGCCTACTATCATCACTCAAATTCCAGTGAATTAGAAGACACTAATTCCAGTGAATTAGAAGACACTAATTATGGATCAAGGCTCTTGTAGGGCCTGAACTGTTAATTTGTGAACTCTATTTGTTTCAGTAAAACGCCTGAAATAACCCATTATGAAACAGAAATTCTTTCTTGTTTTAGAAATCTAAATATTATGTTAACGTGGGAAGCATTGGAAAATGTCAATTCTGGATATGATTTTCACTATACCTCTTTGTGTGAATAGAATGAGATGAAATCTTACGGCCATTTGCGGCTGCTATTGGCATTTTGGTACTAAATGATGCCCATGATGGACTCTAAAAGGTTAGGAAATCATTTTCTATTTAGATATAAAAAAATTAAAAAAAATTGTATTCACTCTTGGTCCATTTTAAAATGTTATTTTTTTATAATGTTAACTTCTTGTGATTGATTAATAGCAAAAAAGTTTACGTATCCTTACAGTCCAATACAAGATGGTGTAAAACTAGGTGACAGTGTAAAAGAATAATGTTCAGAAAGCATTTTCTTTATCAGTGTTAGTCATTTGGTTTTTAAAGAACTACAAAATCAAAGTTTGTGAATTTTATTTATTTGAGTTAACATGTTTAACATTTTCAAAATGTGTTACCTTTTTTATGATTGATTGAAGCAATAAATTGTCAAAACAAAAAAATTATTTGATAAATTTCCAAATGCACAATCCCGTCAGTTGGGATCACACTGTAAACCAAGTAGGGGAACCAACAATATCCCATGGCGGTTAACTCTGAGAGTTCGTATGACCCCTGACCTTCTAACAGCTGTTGTACCTTACCACTGCTCTCCCAGTAAGCTTTTATCTGGCTTGACATTGATCATATGTTATCTCCAGGACGGGATCTCTGCGGGATCTTAGTTGGGTGTTTTGCTTGATTTGTTTCCCCCTTTGTCTCATGAGGTGCATTTTTTTTCTGCTGGGGTATGTAGTTAAAGGGAAGGTATATGTTTGGTAGTCACTCTAAAAATTAATGGCGATACAAACTTACTTGGTTAGAAGTGCAGCAGCTTTCAATGGTATAAAGCGTTTTCAGAAACAATTCAATTCAAAATAATGTGGTTGTGGAAAAAAATATCAGTTTTTATTCCCCCCCCAAAAAAAAAAAATTGAATCTGAGAAGCTTTTCTGTCAGAAATGTTTTTCAGATTGTGTATTCCTATTAGGAATTATTCTTCATAAATGCATGGACATGTATTTGCTCTGGATTTTCGCAATATCTAAAAAAAAATGCGACCACCTTTTGAAATTAAACTTTCACAGGTTAGTGTTATTGTATACATCTAATGATTAAAAGTATCGAACGGTACCAAAAACCAAAGGATACTTTGCCAAATAATCATTAATCAATGACAGATTTATAAGTGTCAATTTTTCTCTGGAAGGGGCACTTTTGCAAAAAACATCCCAGCGATTTGTGGGTGGCGCGGGCCAATTCAATACCATGTCATTTTAAGGTCATGGTGTGTTGTAACCAATAGAAAGGCATTATGAATAGAACCGATTTAATCAGCCCTGCCAATACATAATCCTGAAAATTGGGCCAAATTAGTAGTGTTTTAACCTTGGACATGTTGGAGGGAATTCCTTCCTCTGGTGTTAACCTTCCCAAATTTCTTTACAATCCTACTGCATGTTTTGTTTTGATTCTGTTGGGCTGAAGACTGCACTTAACATCATAGAGCCAATCAGACCACTGGAGTCCAATAGACACCGCCTTGTATATGATGTCACCCTCTCAAAAAAGCGCCCTCACTGAGGCCAAAAGGAGGCAGATCATTGGACGATAGCTGTTCTTTGTGCTTAAAAATGTGCGCGTAACCTCAGCGTACCTGTAGCGTTTCCGCATGATGCAAGGGGTCTATAGTTTGGCTGTTGAGTTACATGTACCCTCAAAGGTATTGGTTTTTGTCAGTATGAAAACCTATCCAAGTAAATCACTGATCCTAGTTGAACCACATTTTAAGACTCTATAACATGAAGCTCAGACAATGGGAAGTAAGCCATAGGGCAACAACCTCCATGGTAGGCGTGGAATTCCAGGACAGCTTTGATGTGGTATCTTGTACTATATGTAGTTTCTTAAGAAACAGATTGTAACACTCCAAATATTTAAATAAAAACCTGTGTGGTGTGTGCATGCCTCCATGTACACCTTCCTGTGCTTAAAGGTACATGGAGGGTTCCTACAAAGATGGTAATGATTGTAAGCATCCTGCAAAATTATTTCGCCTGAGGTGCCCTTGTTGCTTAGAAATTAAGACAAATTTGTTGAAAAATTAGATTTTTCGAAGCTCGCCTGTAGATCTTTTTGAAATGCTGTCTGTTTGAATGCTGCCCTCTATATGGCCAGAGATGTGGTTGGTAGTTGCTAGACGTGAATAAATTCAATGAATATTCAACAATTATTGATGGAAATACTGTGGAATGTTTTTTTGCTGTTTTCTCAACAAGTATTAATAATAGCAAATTGTCTTTCATAAATGACACTCCTGGCGCCAAGTTATTAAAATCTGTTGGAGATGTTATGATTTTATGAGACAAAGCAACCATAAAACAACACCTTGAAATTGAAAGGGATAGGCCTACTAGGTGAGGAGGCCCATGTTGCTGCTAGACCACTCCAGAAACACCTCGGGCAAACCCCAAAATCAGGCACTTCTTGGAAATGTCATTAAAAGGAAAGACAACCAAAACACATCAACAGACAGTTAGAAGCAGAAGATTCTGAATGTTTCGAGATTGAAAATGACGACAGATTTGAAAACTTTCCATAAAAACACATGAAATTCAAGGCTCTAAATTAACACTGGACCGCAGGCCCAAGGCCAGTGTTTTTATTGTCAGGCCAATAAACTTTCAACCAGACATGTTTGGCGGTCTTGTGTTTGGAATAATAGTACCTCACCTCATCTTTAAATTAAAAACATTATGTTCAAATGTTGACTTTGAGTCCGATAAATATCTTTCAATTCTGTTGAGTGTGAAAGTATAACCCATAAGACAAATGAAATCAATCTTCTCCTAGTGCTTGATAAAATAAAAACAGTTTCATTGTGACACTGCATATCTAGTTTTTGTCTTCTTTTGATTCTGGTCCAGTAAAAATATCGAGCTACAAGCCCATTGATCTTGTGGATTTTTCCCCCCAAAATCGAGCCCTGAAACTATGAACAGCTTGCATCACATTTTTCCCTAAAATGTAAGTCCTTTATATTTAATAAATATCTTTTGGGACTTCACTTCCGCCAGACTCAAATGAAGTACAAACAATCTTCCTGCCTTTAATACTAACAGGGTTACAGTGAAAGTCAGACACGGGCGATCCACATACGAGCCTTCTACTAGATATTACACTTGTACACAATCATACCTGGTGTTATTACTTCAAGCCCCATGGCCTATTTACTGACATATATGTATATTTAGACCAGGTGGAATGAGGGTGAAGTGTTGACTGAAGACCGGTAACCTCAACTGGCCCACTAACTGTCCTGTGTTATCCAATTATTGTCTTCTTGTGTAAATGTTTATGTGGCTCATGTTGGGGGCTGAGTCTTCTTGTTGGGGCATATGGCGCACCTGTCCTGAGTAAGTACAGTCATATTGCTTATTATCTGAAGATGACTTTGAAGAATGTGGAATACGCCTGCTTGGAGTACGGGGTACTCCCGTGTTCATGTACTTGTTTTGTTATTGTTATTTTGTGTTGTTTGTTGTTGATGAAGACGTAGTGTAGAATTGTTGTGTGTCGTGGCTGAGTGGTCTGGTGCACCGGACTCAAGTTCTTTTGGTTAAGGCATCAAGGTGTGGGTTCGAATCCCGATCGTGACACTTGTGTCCTTGAGCAAGACACTTAACTACAGTTGCTTCTCTTCCCAAGGGTAAATGGGCAGAGATGGTTCTTGTGATTGATTTAGCTTGGTACGCTACATTATTAGGCAGCACAATCTGTACATGTACTACCCAGGGAGCTGAGATAGTTTAAGGAAAAAAAAAAGGTAATAATGTTTGAGTGTCACGAGTGTCACCAAGTGAGAAATAGCGTTATATAAGAAGCAACTATTATTATTTTGATCTTCAAAAGCCAGCTAAGCGTATCTTTTTCCAATCTGTTTACAAATAACCCATTACAATTGTTGTATCATCATGAAATTCTGTGAACTATTTTGTCTTTTATTTTCTTTCATATCTTTACTTGGCTATGCGCCTCAGAATAAGAAACTATGATTTATTGATAGATTGATTGATTGATTGATTGATTCATTCATTCATTAATAGTAATTTCATTTCAGTAATATTGTGTTCACCTCAAGTCATCACACCATAAATCTTGGTAAGATGCCATTTTGGGAGGAATATTCCCAGTGTGTTATTGACATTGTGCTGTGTGCCTTTTGAGCAGTTCGCGCGCAGTTTTGATGCGCACCATATCTTTACGCATTTTGACTTCCCAAATGGCAGACATGGGGTGACAGTAACCATGTGCATAGGGTGTCGGTGCAAGGTGTCTACGAAAGTACACAAAATCATCAACTTTACAGAACTGAGGCTTCGGTTTTGAAAAGGCAAGGGCACCAAGGCATTTTCTCTTTGGGCTTCTCTATGAGGAAATTGTAAATTTCTGTTGAAACATTTCAAGGGGCACCGAGGTAATGACCAGGGGTAATTGAGGCAATTGCTTCCGTGTAGTATTAGGGCTAACTCTACTTACTGTCGGTGATTTTTTCGCAGGTTTGTTTGATGTGTTTATTTGAACTAGAGGACGGGAAATAATTGACTCTTCCAAGAACAAGATACTTTCCCTTTAAATTCGTCGGTACTTTAAACTGTTTTGTTTCCAAAAGAGTTTATGAAGGATTGCTAGGGCCCACAGGTAGACCTATTTCCCACGGCAGGCAATAAATATGTCATCGCAAGACATTCATTCAAAGCTAAATACCCATAAAATTAGTTCACTCCATTACCCAAAGGAAATCATCAATTTGTTCAGATTAAGTCGCCGTGCCGAACTTGCTCCAATATGTGATAGTTTCCTATGGACTGAATCAGATTTCCGTCTCAAATTAAGGGGGGCTGAACCGGGGTTGGATAACATTTCCTGCCGTTAATTGGCTAGAGTTGGTGGGAGGTTGATTCCGTGATAAAAAGTGGCGCCCCTTCTTCCCTCCCTCCAGACCCAACCCCCTGTCCCTCTGAAGGGATGTGAACAATTCACCTGCGGTTGTGTGTAACGCAAAATTTGTAAACCTTGTTTTTAATTTATTGTGGTTTTTATTCAAAACAAACTTTTAGTTGTTGTCAGGGGGGGGGGAAACAAACATGTTCAATTCTAAATATCATTTGTGTCATGTTATATTTGGCAGTTACAGTAAAAGAAGGATTTAGGTGACCAAGTCCCTCCCCCTCCCCGCCACATGAAGTAATACAAACCATCTTTGGTGGGGGGCAAGTTGAAAACATCTTCGTTTGAAATTTTTGTTTATTTTATGATTTTGTTTTGTTTTGTGGTGTCTCGTGTTGGAGTGGTTTATAGCACCGGACTCAAGCTCTGGTGTTACTGATCATTAGAGTGTGGGTTCGAGTCCCGGTAGTGGCATCTATGTCCCACCCCCCCCCCCCCTGGTCTGGAGGAGGGCGCCCCCTGAACCTAGCCCTTAAGGTTTCTTCTTTTAGACTGAGTGGAGACCTGAGCCCTAAAGTCATTCGTGTAATGTTATGGCGGGGGGAGGGGGTGGGACCTTCTTGAAGACCAACTGGAGACCAAGGGGATACCCTGCTTCAAGACCAACGTGGCGACCCAGACTCACTACTCAGTTCTCTATTCCTTCAGATTTTGAGTGTCTGTTAGTCCTCTGATATATTCCCCCTGGTATGGAAGATGGCGCCCCCTGAACCTGTGAGGTTTCATCTTCTAGACCAAGGGGAGATTTAGGGGATATCCCTCTTCAAGACCAAGGGGAGACCCAGACAAACTACCCAAACTATTCATTCCAATTCGGAGAGTCTGTTAGCGTTAATTCTCTGAAATATCTCTGCTTGGTCTAGAGGACTGCGCCCCCTGAACCCCTGAGGTTTCATCTTCTAGACCAAGGGGAGATTTAGGGGATATCCCTCTTCAAGACCAAGGGGAGACCCAGACAAACTACCCAAACTATTCATTCCAATTCGGAGAGTCTGTTAGCGTTAATTCTCTGAAATATCTCCGCCTGGTCTAGAGGACGGCGCCCCCTGAACCCCTGAGGTTTCAGCTTCTAGACCAAGGGGAGATTTAGGGGATACCCTTCTTCAAGACCAAGGGGAGACCCAGACAAACTACCCAAACTATTCATTTAGATTCGGAGAGTCTGTTAGTGTTAATTCTCTGAAATATCTCTGCCTGGTCTAGAGGACGGCGCCCCCTGAACCCCTGAGGTTTCATCTTCTAGACCAAGGGGAGACTGGAGCCCTCAAACCCTGCTTTTTGAGTGATTTTTCATGCAGTCACACACATTATCTCAACTCAATACCACAAAGTGATTCAACTTGACTCCAACCTGTAAGAAAGTGACTCATCTTCCTTTAAAGAGACGGTCTTTACATGTTGGTCTTCAATAGCGGCTACGGCTACGGCTGGATCAAAGCGTCCGTGTGCTGAGGTATGGGACATCCTTAGCAACACCTCTATCAACAGCCTTAGCTGTATCCACCAATTCGGATACAGCTTATTGTAATTTCACAATTTACCAAATAATTGAGGTTTTAGGCTAACATGTAAAGATTGGCCATTGGCAACCATTGTGGAAAGGTTGCTCTCAATGCAGTAGCAAAGTTTGCTACTAATGGTAAAGTATGTATCGGAAGGTTCACTTAATGTAGGTCACCAAATGTGCTCGAGAAATAGTTCCACTGGCTGAAATTCCAATGAATTTCAGATGTGTCTGTACCGTAGACTCCAGCTTTGAATTTAAATGCAAGCCCCTCGTTCATTTCATGGCAGCAGATCGCATTTGTCTTCAAACAAAACGGACAACAAACAGAGAGATTCCAAACCCCAATCGTTTTCTCTCGCTTTTTGTGTGTGTGTGTGAAGTGAGACAAAGAAACGGTGTATTTGCACATTGAGTTCCCTGAAGAATGATGACTCAATGCAGATCTATATAGTCAATAGACTAACACTTGATCATCCCTGCGCCTAGGGACCCTGTACGCAATGAGAGAGGCAAGATTAGAATTCCGTCTCTCGTCAAGAAGCCCTCATAATATGGTCGACTCAATCGGGCAAATTAGCATCCCCAAGCCTGGGCCGCTGCCGAGTTAGTCCTAAATATAGGAAGAAAGGTGTTAGACAACAAAAACAAAGGGTCGATTGCTTGACCCTCGAAATTAAATGTCACACGTCCATGTATAAAAGAAAAAGATTTAACCGTCTCCGAAGGAAAGTATTTGAAAAATTTGCAATCGTGGAATTGTCTTGATTGGCAAGCGTTAAAGGGGGAACTGCCATCTGCGTTCCTGTAAAAATAATGTGTAGCTAAGAGCATGATACACAGGCAGTATTTGGCAAGAAACACAATAAAGGGGTCACTTTGAATCCATCACGTTAGCAGTTTTTCCAATGGTTGTAATTTCTTTTTTTAAGTGCCTAAAAGCACCAGAAATGTTTCCTGCATGTTAATATACATACTCTCAAAATAATTTGAGTTGATTTGTTTGTCATTTATATTGTTTTTGTTTTAAATCTGATTTTTGGCAGATTTTTCCCTTTATTGAATTTCAGGCTATAGAATTTTGCACAACAAAACCATGCCTTTAAAACTCAACAATGCTCGAAGTAGAGAGATGAATTTTTCTTTTGGATTCCATCATGTCAATTTTGTCTTTGCCCCCGGTGAATTTTTCTTCAGTGACCCTTGAAATAGTCAGATCAAAAGCTTGCTTTTTGTCTCATGTGCCTCTTATTGGCAATTTATGTAGAAAATTGCCAAGCCCTTTTTAGACTATTGCAGTTCAAGACCCGAAAGAGACCTTTGCAGGGAAAAAAACATTTACACGTACCACTGATAACCTCTGACCTCTATTTAATCTCTGTTGACCCCCATTCAAAAGAATCTCATCTCAGATAAGATGCCCGAAGAGTCGCTTTCCGATACTTTCAGAAAGAGTTCAAATAAGAGCGAAGCTTGAGCTGATAGTGTGGCACTGGGCTAAGCTATTTGCTTGTTAGATAATTTTGGGGCAGTAGATTTCCCACACTCTTTGTAACCCCCCAAAATGCTCCAGAATTAACTGAACCCAGCAATAGTCCTGGAGAGTTTCATGCTTTTGAATGTTTTTGGGGAACTGTCAGTTCCAAAAGTCTGATCATAATGGACCCTGATGTCTGAATGTGCACAAGACTTGTATGTTAGAAATGGTTAATTTTAGATTTGTTTTACTTGTCAAGGATTCTTTCATGTTTGTCTTTTTCTAAAGTAATTTTTATATTCTTGATTATTATTTTTATAAGTGAATTCATTAAACATTACATTGGTTTTTTTTTCTTCTTCTTTGTTTGCAGTGTTTCATTGATGTGCCAAGTAGTTTAGCGACAGTTCTGCATTGAATGAGAAGGTAAGATAACTAAGAATGCTTGTTCTCACAGCCCTTTTCTCCTTGGCTCTAACTTTCTTGTCCTTCCTGGTCCTATCTGGTCTTACCTTGCACCCCATTGGACCCTGGTTCGAATCCCGCCTCAGACCAGAGTCTCTCTCATGCGGAATGGATTTTTACCTTAAAACCTCGTATTTCACTTCCACTGCCTAAAACTGAAATTTTCTTTTGTCGTCTTCATGCTTTTGAAGATTCCTTAGTTTCATTTCCAGAAAGATCATTAATTAGAAGCAAAGATTGTGTATTTTGAGTGATTGGTATTTGACCCAACTGACCCGACAGGGGAAACGAGGCCCATCATTAATTGAGTTAACCATCTGTACTGACCACCCTCTTAAGCTGAACCATGTCATGCACAATGAGTTTTAATTGGCTTTACAGCACAAAGTAACTTGATTCCTAAAAATAAAATTGATTATATGTCATGTTATGCGGAAAGAGAGAACGAAATTGACCCAAACACAGATATTCAACTCTCTTTTTCATTATTCTTTAATTGTTTCCGAGAAAGGTTCCGGACAGATTCTGTTACCAAATTCAGCCATCTATTTCTGGTCGCAGTGGAAAGCCTTACACCGAGTTTCACGCATATCTCTGATTGCGATATTGGAACTCTTCTGTAACTGTGAGACCAACGCTCAACGACTTGTCTGAAGTATCCTCGTTAAAGATCTGACGTAAGTGATGACTTTCATTAAACGTCGCTACCGACGATGAAACAGGTGGACGAGTGTCGCCACAGAAGCCTTGTGTTTCCACAATAAATATGAGCAAGGCATGTTTTAATTTAACTGTAGGGCTGTGCGCGCGTGTGCGTGTGTGTGTGTGACAGCCCTCTAGTTCAGTAACTGAATGGTGGCTGGGCGACGATGGTCAGACACAAGTGTCGTGAATTACTATATCGAGACTGTTCTTAACCCTCAAGTCTGAAAAGTGCTCTCGATACTGGAAGCGAGTTTAGCTTCTTTTTGAGTGTCACCGAGTTCATTCGCGACATCTGTTATGAATTTATACCCGGAATTGGTCTTCATCCGAAGCAATTTCTTCAGATGAAGCAACCATGTGGGAATTACACCCAGAGTGTTTAAATACAAGTTTTAACTAAATACATTGTACTGAAGTATCTGTTTGATGTTCCAGAGCTCTGTCGTGAAGCTGGCAAGGATATTTTTGGGGCGACATTGATCAACGCTGGAGTTTTTCCCAGATGCTTTGGACGGTGACGGATGACACGGTGTGCACAAGACAAGCCTGATTCCAGAAATTGGCTGATGTTCACTGTGCAACATACAGATGATGTCATGACTCGAGTGCATGTGATGCTATTGTTTCAACTACGTGTTTGAGGACACAATGGAAAGCACCAAGATGCCTTCTTGCGATGATTCCGAGCAGCCGGTGAGTCAGAATTTTAAATTTCTATTCTTTTTCAGCAAATGTGTTGTCGCCAAGATCCCGCAACATCTTTTGAATGCATTTTAAAGACCCAGCCATTATGTACTGCAGTGCTTTATTTAGACACTACCCTGTAGACTTAGAAGCCCGACTTCTACTCTGAGAGTTTGAAAGTTGTTCAAGCTAAACCTTTTAAAGGAATAGTAATTGTATAAGTTGTTTGTCCAAAGGTACATTTCGCAGATTTCTGCATGGGGCAAGTCGAACCCTAAGACCCTTGTTTGTTGTCTCTTGTAGTTGCCATTGATTTAAAAATAGTTTGCTTTGATAGTGTGATTAAGTTTGTTTCTTTTATTATTTTTTGCTCAGAAATTTACGTGTGTGTGCTCGTGAACATAAAATTTGTACAGATATCTTAGATATTATGATCCATCGCTGATTTGGTGTTTGCAGGTCCCATGATCTTAGGAAGTACTAGTGCATGGCTGATTGAAATGTAGTTAGTTAAAATTAACAAAAGATTTAATTAAAAACACCTCAATAAATGCCTATAATTGTTAGTGTGTGTGGTAATCAAGGTGTCTAGTACACCAGCGTGTGGGTTCAAACCCCAGTACCAAGACACTAATCTACATGTATAGTACATAATTACTTATGTTCATGTAAATCATGTAGTTGATAGTGCCTGGTACACATAATATATGCAAATTTATTCCAATTAATGTTATCGTTTTTAAAAACATACACGTACAGTGTATGTGCACAAAATGGTGATCCTCAGTGAAAAGACACTCATAAAAAAATAGTAATAACAAATGTCAGCAGATCTGAAAAGAGATTGAAACTGACATTGACAGCTCAGCTGAAGGATTTGAAATCTATTGATGTTAGATTGTGGTCAGTCGGCGAGTCAAGCCACTCCAAAGCTAGAAAACTGCAGCTTCCGTAATAAATGGACCAATACGTGTTATTGTCATGTTTGTGAGTGTTGCTCCGTAAGAACGCACGCTCAGAAACCAATTAAATCAGAGTGCACTGGCCAAAAGTGACCCCTGGAGAAAATCGTGCGGTCATTTCTCCCTAGGCGCCAGTATTAGAGGATGCTGGTCAATAAATCAATGCTGCATGTAGATAAAGAATGTTTAACTGTAAAGTGAATAGTTTTTTTTTTTAGGAGCAAGAGTGCAGTGCTGCTGGGATTTCTCAGATTCACTACCTGTAGAATCACAAAGTACACTGTAACTTAAGCTACATTACAGTTGTAAATGCAATCAGGTAGTCGTGGATGTTTACTGTGTGTTAATCACAAATTTTAATGCATTGAGCACAGCATTCTGTGTGTTTCATGTGGTTAAAATGCTTCAATAAACATAGTTACCACCTCAAACCTTCAAAATCTAACTGCATATTTTGTTTGGTCCTGTTGGACTGCTGCACTGGTATGATTTATTGCATAACTACATGTATATGCCTGTTTGTCCACTTTATTCTGCTGGCCAATCCTGACTGATGCAAACTACTTTTTCCACAAAATTCTGGGGTTGAAGAGCCTTCAACTTCATATAACTTGCCAGGTCATCGCCAGGCTGATTCTCTTCTGATTTTCAAGGGACTTTTAAAGACTCACTCTCTCAGTTGTTGGATTTTGTTAGAATGAGAAGGACCCTAGTACATGTATAGGAGAGCTCCATGGATTTTAGTATAATTTTAATGAGAGGTTAAAAGAAAGAAATGCATAATATTCAGAAAGTCTGTAAATTAAGAACAAATGGAACAGTTTTATTATTGTTTTTCTGAATTGTGTGCAGTAGCTCCATTTATATCTGATATCTGAAATAAGGATAGACAAAAAATATATATAAAACAGTCCAAAAAGAGAAAGGAAATTGTCAAGAATGAAATTTATGAGGAAGATAAATGTTTGGAAACTGAGTGAGAGAAACTCAGAACAAAGATGATTGAAGTGGGCCTAAAGAAGGGAAAGAACAGCGGGCTGGAGTATTATTGGAGATTTATCATAAATTCTCACAGATTATAGGGCCTAATAAATGGAAATACAAATATGATAAGTTATCACAATATTTTACTGTACTTTCGCATTTTAACACTTCATGTGATTTGATTTGCAAAGAGCACTTTTTATGATAGGATCTTGGATGACTGTAAAAAAAAAAACCACTGTGTTGAAGTTGGACTTGAGTTGCTGGTGGTCCAACCACTTCATGAAATTGAAGAGCGCCATCTGTTGTTGTAACAAATCACTGAGTGTTTATTGTGTTCGGCTTAACAAAAACAAAAACAAAGCAAGACCAAGCCATGGCACCATGAAACTGCATCCACTGTAAGTGCAGTCTGCTGCCCTCTGTTGTGCTTTTATATGAAGTGGTGGTCAAACAACGTGACATAATCATTCATGAGATGAAAATGCACATTTAACATTCGTACTAACTATCAAAACCGTCTTGAAATGGAGTAAATTATTTATACAGGCACATTGTAAATCCATCAGTAACAATGATTTAAAAACATGCACTTTTGGTACTAGGACAGGCGGGCAGGCCGGTCTGTGGTGAAGATGTAGCCAAGGTTTGTAAAGAGAGTGAAGTACTTTGAGGTTGAAGGATTTACATCTGAGTTTGATGAAGGAGACATTTTTGGGGTCCTTTTTCTTGGGGATGGGGGTGGGGATGGAGGAACAAGATTACTTGAAGGATGTAATTGTTTGATTAGTTTGAATAGTTTATCACCAGTGCTGTATGGATCTGTATACTATGGTCGTGGTATAGTCATAGATTGATTTTTGTCAATGTTATGCTGATTTGTAGGCCAAATTATCATTAAAGATACAATTAAAAGTCACCTGTGAACGTTTCAGCAGAATACAGTGGCTTGTTTAGACAACAGCAAAAAATTGTCACAGTATTTTCATCAAGATTGTGTCCATCCATGTTTAGTGAGGTGACAAAGGGTACTAACCCCATCTCTGGCTGCAGTATTCATAAACGGACAACACAGAAGTTTGAATTTCCAAAGGTTGCCTGCAGGCAATCGTGGAGAATCAAATTTCTAATCATTTGGAGCATTTCAGACAAAATAATTTTGCAGGATGCATACTACCATTACCATCTTTCTAACAGGAAGGCCTTTAATTTAGATAAAAATTACACAATTTCTTTTTGGGTTCCTTACCAAAGTATGACCGTATCCTGAAGTGAAAGCAATGACAATCAATTTATGTTTTGTTAGGGATTTTGTGAACATTTTGTTCTTGATTGTTGCAATCAAGATAAGAAACGGTGATTGAAAGGTCTTGACAGTTTTTCAGGTGGAAATGTTTCTCTGGCGGGAACGGTATCGGTATGAACTCTGTAATCAGTGAGCTTTCAGATTGAAACTAATCAATTTATTTTCCTGGTAGTTACCAATCACTGCACTCCGTCTTTAAAGGTCGTGGTACATCCAGGTTCACAATGTCGGGTATGTCAGGTGATGGTGTCAAGTACCAGTTATTGCAGTGGTGCACTGCTTGACATTACCCACCACATGTCAGTCATCCCTACGGGTAGTTAAAATAAGTGTGGTACTCGTCAAATCCGCACCTTGTGATAACATGTTCCAGGTCTTGGCTAGTTTTCTAGAAATCAGTGCTACCCTAGTACATAATGAAAATGTACTTGGGTCTAAAGTTGATACTTCTACCCCAGATAAAGGACCCACAAACCCTTTCTAGGGATCAAATTTCCTCAAGGAAATCTTCTCTGGCCTACAGGCCTTGTAGCTCAGAACTTTCAGTGGACCAGAAATAGCTTTTTTGCAAGACCTAAAATATGTTTTTCTTTGTCATACATTTGCTAACCTTGGAGGAGGTGATTTGGAATTGAAAAGCTGAAGTACACAGTAGTAAATCGTCAAGAAATAAGTGTTTGGAAAAACACTACACAGCAGGACTTGTTTGGTTGTGAGGTTGCTGGCTAAAGTGCTAAAGTTGCTAGACTCTGATGGTCAGGGGTTCTGTAGGTGTTTCCAGACCAGCAGCTGACTTACGCAAGTCCACTTGTGCAATATTTCTTGTGCTAGTGGTGCACAACTTATGCAAAGTTGCGTAAAGTTTCTTGAAACTGTCGGCTGCTTTCTCTTTGATTTTATACAAAAGGTTTTGTTTCCAACACATAAGGGGCAAGCCTGCAGGTTGGTCCTGTAGTTTGCATATAATCAAGCAAAAGAGAAAGGAGAAAAGGTTATTTTTGAGTAGCAGGAAAAGTTTGTGACATTTGGAGATTGTTTATTTGGCTAGGAATGGTGCCTGTGGGCACTGAACTGTTGGGGGGGGGGGGGGGATACCAGCACGTCTAATCATATAATGCCGTGGTCCAATGATACGGCAACTTCTTACGGGCCATCAAGTTTTTTCCGCCAGTTCAGTCAGCCCACAAATTGGCAGTCATTTCTGATGGTGCAGTGTGGGCTCAGTATTTGAAAGGCCTAAGGGGAATTCTGCAGTAATAAGGCCCAATTTTCCTCAAATAATTCTACCAGGATTTCCTTGGTGCGATCAAATACTTGAACTTGTTTTTTAGCAGAGCTGGGGTGACTTTTTGACCTGGTTAAAATTCCCCTTCGAGTTTGCTTTCTATTTCGGGAGGAGTGAATATTTGTTGTGGTATTTTTTGTTTTGTTTTTCTTGGGGGCAAGGGGGAGGAATTGTTAGTCTTAAAACAATGAAAGGGAAGATATGAGGTTACATGCACCAGATGCTATGAAAAGATTATTATTGTTTTTTATGCAATTCAACAAACAAAACAGTATTTAAAAAACTGATACAATGTTGTTTCATTGATATGATTTTGAAAGTTAGTTTAAGAAAATAAAAAACATAGTGATGCGAAAAGTTCATTTAAAGATAAAATATGACAACTTTTGTTTTATTTATCAGGCGTGGAATTTCATCTTCTGCAAGGGCAAGGCCATTTTCATTTTGCAAAGGGCACTTCCGTTGGAAAATCTTTGGGAAACTTTTGAAGGGGCACCAAGGCCA
This sequence comes from Pisaster brevispinus, assembly GCA_023634235.1. Classification (NCBI taxonomy): domain Eukaryota; kingdom Metazoa; phylum Echinodermata; class Asteroidea; order Forcipulatida; family Asteriidae; genus Pisaster; species Pisaster brevispinus. Next base: position 12,565,604 of record JAMKCF010000017.1, read on the forward strand.
AGACCAGGGCAACTAATGCTATGGCCTCCACGGAACTCCAGGCCTGATTTTCCCCCAAAACTTAAACATTTATGATTTTCAATATCCAATTTCAATTGGAAGGAAAACACTGTGTCATCTGTTTCTGAGCTGTCTCTTAAAATAGACCTGATACAAACATCAAATAACAGGAATTGCACCAAATAAAAGGAATTGCGACAACAAGTAAACAACCACCACTTTGTGATATAGTTTCATGGAAAAGTTTGGGAAGGGTGTATCAAATGAAATTACACTTTCCCTCAAAAACAATAACACATTCCATTTCTCTATTGTTTCTTGAACTAAAATACTTTGAAATAATGTACTTTTCTAAAACCAATTTGACAGTGACACACGGTAGTAACCTCCCTTATTGGTTTACTGTGAGTAGAAACTGAACTTGGAGTCAATTATAGATATCTGGTAAATAATTAAATACATATTTTTGAAGCGATTTAATATTTTAACTAGCGTTTCGTATGCGTTTCACCGGGTTGACCCGCCCCTGAAAAATCTCTCTTCAGCGCGCAGCTATTATGATTACTCGATGACGTCACTGAATGAAAGCCAGGTACATTGTACGTGTAGAACACTCAGCCGTCCGGCCGTGTGGATGTGACCGTACAATACACACACACACACATGAAGAACAGAATGGCTGAACAAATACTCAGATTCATCCGAAATTGAGTAAGAGATACAATTTTCCGAAGAAGAATTTTTCGGATAATATTAGTGATAAAGATCATCACATTGATTTGACGGGTCGGATTGTTGCCTACACGAAACCCGAGGTGGAACGTGGCAACAGTGACTACTGTATGTTGTTACTGTATGCAGTGCTACCAATTCCCTTTTGTATGCTGTAGTTTTTATCATTTGATATTTATGAAGAATTTTGTTTGGTAATGTGTTACCAGATTTGCGGTGGCGAAACTATTCCATGTTTTGCCAGTGGTTTGGAATGATAAAACACAAAGTGCGGGACTGTTTTTTTTGTTCTCTTATCCAGACCAAAGGGATTCCTTATCAATTTACTGCATTGTTCTTCCTTGAAAGTGTCGGATTAATTCTCCAAGGAAGACTGTTAAAACTGAAGTTGGGTTATGTTTCCATTCTGTCATAGTATAGCTTTTCAGCAATAAATACAATTACTTTGTTTCCAGAATTGTGTAATTTGAAACTTCATCCCACCACTAAATATTAAAATTTCATTCTTCATATTTATTTTGTGTTAGTTAACGACAAGTACAATCCTATACTTTGACATTAAATGTAAGTGACTGGTCAGAAGGAACCTAGAATAAAGGTTAAATCATTAATTAGATTGGGTTGGTTCAGTGGTTTCTCTCCCTGCCTTTCCCTTAGAAACTGTAGACCCCGGTTCGAATCCTGCCTTAGGCAGAGCTGCCAACTCTCCCAGATTCTGCAGAAAGTTCCCTGAAAATAAACCAATCTACCAACTGTGCTATCTAGCCCTATGTTGGTCTCCCCGACATTAGGGCTAGATAGCTTGGTTGGTAGAGCGCCGGTACGTTAATCTGGAGGCCGTTGGTTCAAATCCTGCTCTAGTAAATTTTTCTTTGTTCCTCCCCAAATTATAAAAAAATATACCCAGTTGGTTTCCCTTGTGTGGTTTATTACTTGACAATAATAATAATAGTACCCAGTTCTTATAAAGCGCACAACTAAAAAAATCTCATTGTGCTTTACAACAAAAAAGGCAATTTAACAAACATAACAGGCAAATAAACAGGTAACTTTTTAGGAGTAAATTTAAATACAGTTTGAGTTAGCAGTTTTGATCTAATGTGAAGTGATTTTTTAAGAGAACAAGATGAATGCATGAAGGACTGATGTCCATAAGTCTTAGTGCGAGAGACCGGTGTATGGAGCGGCAAACTTGAGCTAGAATGGAAGGAAAAGCTGAATTTTTCCAAAACCATTTTTCTCCAGCAACAGAATATTGAATCACCAATAGGGGATATATCTGGGTAAGATTATTTGGAAAAATATTTTATGTAGGCATTTATTTGTATCACTTTGATCATAGGACCCTTTGAACTTGTAATATATTTTATTGGAACTCCCAAAGTATCGGTAATTTATCAGCCGTGCACAAACAATTCCTGCTCTTGTTTACCTGTTTATTTAGAAGTATTACTCATCATCACAAGTTCCTAGAAGAACCCAAAACTTTGTTTGTTTGCCCTAAAAAAAAAAATTTTTCTCTTAAACTTCCAGTTCAACAAACATGTTTATTTTGTTTTTGTTCTGTTCTTCCTTTACTAGTTTGCTGTCATAAAGTTGTTGTTGTTGGGTTTTTTTTGTATGCAAGCGGCCTTCTTTGGAACTTCCTTCTCTTTATGTCACATGATCTACCCCTGATTCCCCCCAAAATAAATCCGGGAGTGGATGAACTCCGCGTGACAAAATGAGGTCAGTGCAATGAGGTTGTGAAGTCAATAACTTTGGGGGACTGGAATTTGAGAGTATGTTGCAAGACTAGCCTAGTCCATGTTTTACCACATGCTGTGTTGTGATTTAGTTCGTAATTTTGTGTAAAGGAAGGGCTACAATTTGGGACATACATTTGACCTGACCATGAAACCTTGACAAACTTACATTTCCTGTAAACAGCGTTTAAAGTTAATTTCTTTTTGAATTGTTGATTTTTAGGCTTAGATAGCTTTGTAATCTTTAGGCACTTACCTGATAGTTCCTACAAAATAATCACTTCACGGTATAAAATCTAGTCAGTTTACAATATAAACATGTATTTAAACCTTGTTTTGAACATTTGTTGTAAGGAATTTAAGTCAAAAGTAGCATTAGATAATTTAATGAAAAGGTTTCAAAATGAGGCCCATGATAAGTTGTAGAATCTTTGGTATCAACCAAAAGCCAAGAGCTTCATCGCTCTATTTAATACCAGCCTGCAAAGGCTGCAATATCTTGATGTGAATACATCTACGCAGCACACAGTTTTTTATGTGCAAAGTTGTTCCGCTGTGCACAATTGTGCCGCTGCACACAACCCATCCGTGCAGTTGAAGGCTTTCAAATGCAGGGCCCAATTTCATGGCGCCGCCAACGGCGGAATTTTGCCCACACGGACTAAGCGCAGAATTATGTTACAGGCAGCGTCATGAAACTTACTAGAAAGTGTTAGTAAGAGTGGGAGAGAGAGGATCTTTGTTGATTGTGTTTATTTCAGTTTGTTAGTTCTAGGATGCTTTCATGTCATAATAGAGTATCCACCTACAATATATGCAGGTGCTCGCATATTTGTATTTTGCAAATAAAATTCTTTCGTGCAAACTTTTGTAACAACCCTCAAAGTCGAGTGTCAACGGACACCATTGTTTTTCAGAAGTATGTCCTGCGGTCATGAGTCCGCAAACTCAAGGAAAAGGAAATTTCCTTGTTGTGGGTGGGTTGGTTTCCTCACGATATAAGCCTCAAACAATATTAAAGGGGATTCTTGGTACACCACATCCAATTATTTTTTCAAATTCAAGAAGCGACCTGTGAATTTGTTTTTGATTAGATGCAACTTTTTTCGACAAAACCTCATTCAATTCTGACAGGGCCCCGATTTCATAGATCTGCTTAAGCACATAAATTAGGTAAAACACAACAATTCTGCTTACCAGAAAGATATGAACCCATAACTTAACTCACAGTAACGTACTGGCATAAACATTTCCTTTTTGTTTTTGCCATTTTGCCCTTTGTAAAGGTACAATAGAGGGGAGGGAATGATTGTGCCCCTCTGTCCTGTTATGAATCAAGCCTTTCATTCACATATATAATTTCATGCATGCTATGCTTTGGTGCTTCGCAAGGAGAATTTAATAAGAGTGGCCACAAAATCTCCAGCAAAAATCTGTCTCAGTTGCGACAGTGATCTAGACTTCAGTTTTGCTCCGGTCAACTTTTAGAACCACTACCATTAGTCTCTCTGATTAAAAGTAATCAATTTATTTGTTCCCCATGATCGCGGAACTGGAAAGAAAAGGTAAATAATTGTGACAGTTTGTTTTGATGACATAAGATAATAAGGGCGTTGCTCTGCTGTAGAGGATGTTATGAAGAGACCATTGATAACAAATATTATAAATGCACTAAATATAGAAGGATGTTACCGTTGGCAAACCACATGCGGTTGTGTTTGTTTTTGTTTCCCAGTTGGTGTTTATACATTTGCCTTTGTTGCATTTCCCTGGACTGTGCTCTCTGGTTGAGCTGGGTTCACATCCCACTCATTGTTTTTATCAAGACAGTAGGGTCGAAGAGGGTCAAGTTGTTGGAAATGATTGTGACCATTGGCCGATCCCAAACCTAGGCTTCAGTTCCAGCTTGCGCTTTGGCTCTAGCTCGGGTTCTGTCATCAATTTTGGATATCAAGTAATAAACCACAAGGGAAACTGACTGGGTATTTTTTTTTATTAATAAAGAAAAATTGACTGGAGTAGGACTTGAACCAACAACCTCCAGATTAACGTACCGGCTCTCCACTAACTGAGCTATCCAGCCATATGTTGGCGGTCTCCCTATTAGTCAATATCTTTGTTCGGGGGTGCCAGTCAGAAGCCATTCAACCGTTAACTGCCGTGTAGCCAGGGATCACACCCACATAGGTCTGGATAGCTCAGTTGATTGAGCGCCGGTACGTTAATCCGGAGGTCGTTGGTTCAAGTCCCGCTCCAGTCAATTTTTCTTTGTTCAAACCCAAATCAATTTTGGAGCGGTGTTCATTTTGCCAGTGCTTCACCATCAGAGGTAGCCCGAAGTCGGAGCTGGAACTGAGGGTTTAGAAAAAGTTCCTCAAAGAGCTTCTTCATAATTCTGCCATCTTGTCTTTCTTCCCATGTGAATAAGTGTAAAACAAACTGAGACTGAGGAAAAGACGTTAAAGCAACCATGTGAGTTGTCATGTTTTTTTCTTTTCTTATCGGCGATCTTTACCTTCAACCTTTTTGAAATAACTGACCTTGACCATCAGAGTTCTATTCACTTTACAGAGCTAATTCCCAGGACAGTAAACCCCATGAAGCTCCTGGGAATTTTAACCCCACCACCACCCTTTCACCGCGTTTACACTAGATCCAGAAAGGTGGATTGAGATCCGGCATTTTTTTACCGACCGCAGATCAAGATCCTGTGTCGCGTTTACACCAGCGCTTGATCCGGCTCCGATCCCACTTTTGAACCGGATGTATATTGGTCACGACGTCACCGCTCCTCGCAAAGAGCTCAAAGGTCACGATTACAGCGCGCCACTTCTAGAAATAATTATTATCAATGCGAAGGTAGAATGCAGAAAATACAGTAGAGCAAATGATACGGATAACAACCACCATGCAGGTAGAAATATTTTGTAGATGGGAATTAACAAAATACAGCAACGAGGCAAGCTCCGAACGTAACGATGTATGTATAAAAACAACAAAACGTTTCACACACGCACAGTCCATGTGCACACAGCACTATAAACAGCAACGGATGTCCAACCAAAGCACAAGCAAAAAGCGCGCCATTCGTAGCGAAACCGGAAATTACCACATCGAATTGCAGGGTCTGATCCACCTTTGCGTTTACACTTGTATTTGGAATCCACTTTGCCGGATCTGATCCACCAATTGCCGGATTCAACCCTCCTCGAAAGGTGGATTAAAATTGCCGGATCTTGAACCGGGTCTGATCCGGCTTTTTTGCGTTTACACTAGCCGTTAATCCACATTGCCGGATCAGACCCGGGTCTGATCCACCTTTCTGGATCTAGTGTAAACGGGGTCTATGTTAGATTCACACCTGGGGAAAATTGGCACAGTATGCTACCCCTGGGTTATCTTGCTTAGCCCTGCTTCCAAGCAGGGGGTAGCCATTATTTAGTCCTTTTGTATGTAAATAATGCAATTATCAGTACGGTTTCTGCATGGAATTTGACAGCATCAGTACGGACATTTCTATTGCCCTCGCCCCAGCTATTGCCTCCCCACTATTGCCCTCTACTATTGACCTGGTCTCTGATCCTGCGTAAGGGTTATTTAAACCATGAAGCATCAATGGCTACCTTGTTACTATGACAGTGTGTATGGTCCCTCAAGTCACCAACCCTTACAAGGCAAACACAAACAAGGATTGCTGATTGGCTGTGAATACGTGATGCCAGTGATGTTTGGTTTATTTATTTGTCCATTCAGAAATTGGAGCTAAAACTCTATTTTAATTCATTTATTAATTTTACAGGGTAAAACAGGTACCATATATTTGTAAAAACTACATATAAAGACAGCAACAGAAAAAAACAACCCAACACAAGCAAGAAATTACACAACAAAGGTATTGCTTCCTGAAGGACTGCAAAAAAGCAGACTTAATTACTACGTAGTTGCTCTCTAAGTACTGCTAGAAAAATTAATTAACAAAAAGGCCTGAAGAAAGCAAAAACAGCAGACGTAAACACCCACGTTATGATGCTGGCAGACCTGTGTAAAAATTGCAGCCTTACAATGATAGTATAATTTGTGTTTAAAGTTCATGACACTGCATGCAGTCTACACCTTTCTACAACATGCAATGAATGCTTGACACGGAATGGTTTAAGTTACAGGAATAGTTAACAGTATGCAAGTATGTTGGAATACAATATCAAAGTTCCCCATCATTCCAGGATGTTAGATTGAGCCAAGTCAGGCTAGTTTTAAAATCCACAAAATAGCTGATTATGATTTTAAATGTCCATTTACCCTGTTTAAAAGTTAAGTTGTTGCCATCTAGGTTTTTCTCCCATTCAACTCAATGTAATCATGGAGGATGATGTAATCAAACCGAGGCTGGAAAGAAAAACAGTCTGGTTCCCTGTGTACAATGAATATTAGCATCCATTACTGTATTGGATACAGGGAACATGACCACGATAAAGGTCTATAATTTCGTGCTCCTTGATCATTTTGGAGTGTATTCTCAAGGCATAAGCATTCTCTTCTGTTAGTTGCTTCATTATTAAGGGATATCAGAAGATGTCATAGCATTTGTAATGGAGGGTGGGGGCGGGGACATGACACACTACAAGACATTACTATACATGTCTAAGTTCAACTGGTGCGTCTGTGATTGGGGTGCTGTTAGGTCAAATCAATATAGATCTGCCTTGGCTTATGGATCGGAGATCCCACTATTACTTGCTACATGTGCAAATAAAAACTCTAGTAATAGGCCCATTATGTATGTACTTCTCGGGCTACCATCTGTCCCTGTAGAAATCCTGGGGCTTGAAGGGTTCTGAAGACCGTACAGGGAGATAAGTACGTCGGAGAAGTCTGCTGGAAATGGCTGCAATCAATAATTGGTGAGCCTTCATCATGCCACCATTTTGTCTTGTTTCCTGTGTGCTGTAACAATCAGGTAGCATACTGATTGTTAGTGTGCTTTAATTGGGCCAGTTTGTTTTGCTTTTCTTCGATATGTTTTAGGTTAGTAAACTCTGCTCCTAAGGAAGATAGCTGTTTCATGTACTTACTTTTTTGTTTTGGTTTTTACCCGTTCACCAATATGTGACTGGTAACCACTTTACTATACTCGGAGCTTCTTGGGTCCTGCGGAACAAATCCATAGACAACTAGGCCTTATGTCTTGATATGGGTGTCAAAACAAAATTTCAGTGTCAAAACAAAATTTCATTGACAAAACAAATTATTAATGGCTATGAAAAAAAATAATCTTGCACGGGAAATGGCAGAAGGATTTTTAATCCCGAAGCAAACTGGTGAAAACCACTAGTCCACTGTGCATGCCCAGTGATGAGGTCAGTTCAAATCCTGTGGGGTCAATTGAGAATTAATTAGTTGTAGTTCTTCATACAGATTCATAAAAGCTTTTTAAAGCACAAAGCACTGATAAATAAACCTTACTCTGTAGAAAACTGCCGGTCAAGTTTCTCATGCAGTGCAGGTTTTGATTGGTTCTTTGCTAATTATTTTTATTCAGCAGCTAGTCTGTGAATGCTCCATGCCAAAACCAGGCCCTTCCTGCCAAAATTAAAAACTGGGTTTATCTGCTCATGAAATAGATAAGAGGAAGAGCTTTCGAACAACACTTAATTAAGGACTATTATAAGTGTTTCTTAAACGTGTAGAATTCTTCAGACATCACATTGCATCGATGTCATAGCTGATCGTTTTGGTTGTCTTCACTTGTACTGCCATTTTGCTCTTCCAAGAAAGAGCCTGGTTGTGGCACAGGGACGTCACATTTTTGTAAGCACCATATTCTAACCAACAGCTTGATGGAAATAGTGCAAGTGCAATGGCTGGGACTGTAGGCCTTTGCGTCTGTTGCAGAGTTAATTTAACATTTCATAATAATGAGAATTCAGCCTCCCTCCACCGTACACTCTATACAAGCTTTAATTCCATTCATCAGGGTAGTAAGAGCTGCAAACGAACAATACAAAAGAAACTCAGCCTGATCTTATTAGAAAAGCGTTTGACACAATGTATTCCCCCTCTACCGAGAGTGTCCAGAGACAGAGACAGAGAGAGAGAGGAGTTTGCACAATCCTGAGTGCATTCACAGCATCAACATCCTCCCCAAGTGAGCGATTCGCAATTCACAAATCGCCCTCGGCCAAGAACCCTTCGCGCAAAAACACCGCGACCGAAAAAGTGCCCTCTCTGCATATCAAGCTTGCCTTCCTCTCCTCTGCAACTTGGTTTTGGATGGCGCAGTGGGGAACCTCGGCAATGGCCAAACTAGTGATTGCTACAGTGTATCGAATCTCCTCAGCAAATAAGTTCAAGTACACCATGGCTAATTCAACGCATTTCAAGGACCCCCTCTTGTCTTACGAACTGCGCGGGTATTCACTTTATCTCCGCTGATTCGCCTTGTTTTTTTTTTTTTTCCCCTCTCTTTCTCTAAGTCTCTTTTCGTCTTCGCTTCTTGGGCTTGGTGCCACATCATGCTAACATTACCTGCTTCAGTGTTTATGTTCAGGCGGCTCTGTTTTTCTAAGTAGGGACAGGATGGCCAGAAACTAATCTGTATTATGACTGACGTTCGGGTGTATTATGCAAAATTGTATTTATTTATTTATTTAACGGATCGTCTGACAGGTTTGTGCAATTTCAATAGCATGCATGCCTCGTAACTTGGCTGGGGAAAAAAACCTACACTTAGAAAATAACAATTGCATTCAATTGTAGAGAACAAAGGATTTGTCTTGTAAAATTACGGGGTTTTTTTTTCTTTTCTTTTGGAGCTGAACTGCACCAGTTAGGATATATTTCCATCATATAGTCATGTCTTTGAAAATAGTCCATGGTATGTGATGCATTCTGCTGCTGTATACACTCTATACGCATTGCTGTGACAGAGGTCTTTGAGATCGGCCTGAACATTTTCAGTCTGTTGTTGAAACATCAAAGTCGGCCGAGGGGGATTTTGATAGCCTGATTGTGGTTGATTATGATGCGGGGGGGGGGGGGGGGGGGGGGGGGGGGTTAGTGAGGGGGGGTATTCTAGAGATACCTGGTCGGTCACAGTGTCAGTCCTAATTGCTGGTGGGTAACGTCAATCGTAACAACTGGTTGGGATGAGAGTGGGAGACAGGTATACAAGCAATTTACCGGCGTCCTTGTAAAGAGGGGGAAAAAAAGGGAGAAGTAGGCCATGATAATAAGCAGTAAAGGACAGTGACCCTGGTAGTGATGACTCCGAGAACCTTGAAGGAGTAGCAGTGTGGGGGCGTTGTTCCTGTTGACGTCTTGGGATTTATTTGTTTAGTGTTTATTAAAGTAATCTATGCCATGGATCATACATTAGACAAGAAGTCAGGAATGCTGGTGTGATGCTTTGGTTTATAAAGAGCAGGGGCACCAAGGTGTTTTCTCTTTGGTAAAGGGCACCTCTATGAGGAAATTGTACATTTTTATTGGAATATTTCAAGGGGCACCGAGGCAATGACCAGGGGCCAGCGGCAATTGCCTCCAAGAAGTATCAGACCTGGGAATGTGTTGAGAATGTGGAATATTCAATTTATGATCAGATTTTCTCAAAAAAGGTGGTTGGTAGGAAGAACTTGGAATTTATTACAAGCTTATACATGTAGGTGAATAACAAAAAAATACAAATAATCTGAAATGTACAATATATATATAGACTTTAAAATGTTTACTTCTTGGTACAATATACATGTACATATAGACTTTAACATTTTGACTTCTTGATCATTGCATTACTGTTTGTTAAAAGACGAATCTAGCCTTTGGTATGTCAGGACATTCCTGATTTTAGGAAACATTGACAAATCCTACTTTTACTTCAAAATGTAATAAAAGATGAGAATTTGCCATCAAGGAAAGAAAGCATTGAATCATAACCACAATACTGAGTCTGAAATGATGTGTCACAGAAATCCACCTGTGTTTCTATTAGAATATTGATATTTTGGTCAGGATTTAATTTTTCTTTTGTGATTTCCAATCACAATCCCTGATCTGTTTCAATTTAGCTTTTAAATTGTCAACACTATTTTATATTTTTGGGGGATTAATTTTGTAGTTCAATGCTGCCTTGATGGTGAGTAGGGGGGGGGGGGGCTCTGCGATTGGGTCAACTATAGCCAATCATTTGGGACCCTATTTAGTCATGGACCCTCAAGGGCACACCCACCACCCACTTCAACTTGGACGGTAATGCTTACAGATACCAGACCGGTCATTCTGTCAGCCCTTAATTTTCCCCAATGCGGACATTGAAAGAAACAACTGGCACATAGATGGGGTTAGGCTATCCTTGATAAATCTAGGTCAGGAGAAGTTGGTAATGTAATTGTCAATTAATGGGACAGTGACCTCCAAACATTTGCGTATGTCATGTAATGTAATTCTGGTGTATGTTGATTGTGTTTGCCGCATCGCAAAGTTTCACCCTCAAATTTTTTTACCGTATGAGGGCGCTTTCTACAGCAAATTTTCTCACATCACATTTACAGTTTTATCTGTATTTTGACTGCCTGTATAATGTTTTATTTTTATGTTTATTTATTTATTAAATTTAAAATCTTTGGACACTAAAACTTCTAGACCAGGAGTAGTCCAGGGAAATACAGAAGTAAAAAACCAACTGTCATCAAACAGACATGTGTCTTTCACAAGTCCCTGGTCATAAAAAACTAAATATTGTGTTTTCTTGTGTCAATGGCCAGATAAGTAATAACAACAATAATAATGGAAAACAAAGTTTTATTTGTTTCACATTTTGTTCTTGTTTTCCATCACGTAAATTTGGGTCACTTACACGCTCACAAGGTCAGAAATACTGCAAATTGCCTCAATTATTGTTGTTATTTACTAAAAACAAGGCATATGGTTTTTCCTCCAAACTCTAAAAACTGAATATTTCATTGTCTCATATTCATCCTTTTATTGGCACCGTTGGATGTTATTTCTTTTTTGTCTTGAGGGGGGGGGGGTTGGCAGAGAATAAGAAATATTTTAAAGACAATGTTCTTGAAGTCAAAGATAATCTAATAAGAAAATCAATATTCATTTACATGTACATTACAAATGTGATATTGCAAATTTACAATGATGCTAAAATTATGTGTAAATTCAGTTTTAGAATGCTGGAAATTTCATGTTAAAAGATTATGTTGCAGATTTAAAAAAAAAAACATATTTAATGATATCTGTTAAAGTTTAGTTAATAGGTAATAATTTGTTGCCATTTTATTTTCCTTGTACACTACAAATAAAGGTTAATGGAAAACCCATTTGGAAAAACCACTGTTTAAAAAACCTCAGTTACACGTAAACTGATCAGTGAGATGTGTTTTTGCAATCTGTTTTTATGATCTGTCTTTTTTTCTGTGAAATCAGCAAAACCTTGTGTTAACGATCCCGGCATGATAAGAACAAAGTGGCTTTAAGTCATATAGTCATTATTGTTTTTAGACAGTCCATCTCTACATTGATAACAAGAAACTTGGAAGTGAGTGGAGATGTGCGGCGGGAAGGCCCGGGACTAAAAAACAGAAATAGTTAGGGGCACGGGAAACCTCGATGTTAGCAAGAAAGTGAAAGAGTGTGTCCAATTACATTAGAATACTCTCTAGTTATAACACTCAAGCCATCGCTGCCCCTGCAGGGCCAAGTGGTACGAAGGGTATGGAAGGAAAGAAAAGCTGGCTCCAATTTCGGACCCAATGTCTTGCGTCTCCAGTCGCAAACCACTTCGGCTGGCCAGTCCTTTCCCAGGTGAAGATCGGTGAAGGAAATTGGGACTTACTGTTGGGACCCGGGGCTCCAGAGTCTGGCCGGTATCGCTGTCAAGTATGCACGGGTACCGGTGAAGCGGTGTTTGTGATACCGCTCGGGTGCCGGGGGAGCCCTGCATTGATACGACTTTGATGTAATTACGCCCCATATGTTTCCTCTACTTAGATGTCCAGTTTCGACGCTCCTGTATGTTGTGTTACAAAATAAGCCCATGGGTCTATGGTTTCTATGGCTGACATACTTTTCAAAGAGGAAAATACCCAACAAAGGAAATCAAAGGGAAAAAAGAGTCGTTTTGATGTTCAATGCTGAGGCTAGATTTACAGCCAAAATCCTGTTCAAATGGTGCGTGGGTATTACCACAGGCGAAAACAACAACGGTTAAGTGAATTTGACATGTTGATCCCTGCAGAAAGAAAAAAAATCACTGCATCATCGCTGATTATTTTGTCAAAAAACAATTTCATTGGCAGATAAACATTGCTGTATTATTGTGATATTTCCCTCCTTATTAAATTCATGCTTCCAGACAGAGGCTGTGAGAAAAAAAGACAGGCCCCTTGTTGATGAAGTGTTATGATATTGCTTAGTGTGTTCTGGTCATCAGACCAAGATGGTTGCACCCTTCATCACTCAACTGCAAGAAGCCTCATCTCCTTATTTAATACTGGAATTTGAAGTGTTTTGCTGAGCTCTTTGAACAGTTTTGCCGTGCTCATTTTGATTTAGTAAAATAACAAAATCCAAGCTAGGAATAATAGGCAGGCAATGAGCAAAGTGAGACCAACAAGTAGGAGAGAAATGAGGTTAAACAATTACTTGAAGTAAACACTGCTGGCAAGGTACATATTACACAATATATTACAGAGCCCGAGTCATTCCTTCAGAATCAGCTAGTCTCTTTGGCCGATGTACTTTTGATGGTGGAGCTAACTCAATAAGTTGTAATGCCAGCAAGATGGATTGGGTTGTTGGGGGGAAGACATCGAGTAGTTTCTCACCGGCGACGCAGCCTCCCCAGTGCGACAACGCAAGCCGCAGCCGCAGGAAACCCCCAAGTTGTCAAACTTTTCCTGTGGTCCGACTGGGGAAAGATTGATTGACTTCATTAATCAATGGGTATATAGGATTAGCAGAGCTCGCTGGGGCAGCGGGAGTATCGGTCGACCTGTTCCTGTTGGACCATGCCCCGCTGTTTACTCACTTGTGTTAGCTTACATATCACTGGTAATGGCTGGAGAGAAATCAAGTATAGAATTGCTGCGTTGAAAAGAAGACAAAAAATCTCTGTGGACAATCGCTATACCAGGGACTCTGTCGGTTTTTTAAATATTTATTTTGTTTTACATTTATTGGAATCAGATACAGTAGTTATGTTTTACAGAAAACAATTTATCATTTTTAATATGTATTTATTGGTGCAAATTCAGAGTTTGTATAATAGCCATTTACAAAGAATTTGTGTTTCTTTCAAGCTTTTGTGATGAAATTTATCTAGGCTATTTTAGAAAAGAAAAAAAGACTACAAAGACATGTAGTTCACAGAAATGTAATTTTGATGGTTGTTTTCAACTGTTTATTATTTCATTTGTTTCTTCAGACTGTGCATCCCCTTTATTTTCTGGGTGTTTGCTGTTTTTTTTGTTTTTTTGTTAAGGTGTTATTGGGGTGTTTGTTGGTTTTATTTTCTATTGTGTTAAAGGTGTTGTGAGAGAGTTTGCTGGTTTGATTGTGTTGTTGATTGAATGTTAATGTATTTGTACTTCTTGTGTCCTTGCTTTATTGTCTTTTCTGACTAAAGAGCCATTCAGAATTATCATGGCTTTTAAATTTCAATTCGTTTTTCTTTTTTTCTTTTTTTTACCCACCCTCATTTTCAATTTACAATATTTGAGTCAATGTTTTGTTTGTTTTGTTTTAAGAATGTAAATCAAATTTGTATTTTCAATTGTTCTCTTTAAGCAACCCAACCTCAATAAAAAGAAGGATGAAACAATCAAAACTTAACAACATAAATCATTTTGATTGGCTTCTTGTATTGCCATTTGGATGTAATTATTTTGTAAATGGAATATATTCTGTATATTTCGGGGGCAAAATTTGCCAAACAACATGCAATAATACATATTTTTTTACAAAAGCAATATTTAAGCTTTCCTTTTGAAAAGGTATATTTACTGTTTGCATCACTTTTTTCTTAAAGACGTTTGTCAACAGCATTTGTTCCTTTTGAGCAACTTCGGGAATTGTATTTACATTGAGCTCCTGGCAGTGGTTCCTTGATGACATCTTTCATCAGTGGGTTGTCCCAACCCCCTGTCTGGTTAAGGCCTCCTCTTTAAAGTTGCAAACCCTCTCTGTCAACTCGTCTCTTAAGCCGTCACTCAGTTATATACCATTCTTCGCACGCATCAAACACATTAAATCAAATCCATTCAACTACAATCTGTCTTTCAATGGGATTTTGCGCACAAAGTGTTTCGCTCCAGTATGAGGATGGAGGGGCCTTAAAGGAGCACTCTGACCCCCCGATAATTCACTGTAGATGCCACCATCATGAGGTGCACGTTCACCATTATCAACCAGTAACTGTTTCAGTGTTTTTTCTGCATTATATAGACTTAAACCATTTAGATGCAACAACCCAAACAGTAAACCTACAACCTTATCGTCAGAATATTCTTTGAGGGTTTTGGGTCCCTCTGGTTCTTCTGGTGGAAACACATCAGGGTTCCAGCAGAGGGGCTTTATGCAAATAAGGCTCCTGGTCATTGGGTTTTAATGTAATGTGGCTTGGCACAGTTCTTTTTGTGGTAGCTGGTGCCCTTGTGCAGATTTATATAGCAGCGACTGCTTGGGACACCAGCCAAAGTGCTACCATATTTGGTATTACTCTCACGTATGGCCAAGTGGCTTCATTTGTTGATGGTCAGATTTCATCCACACAAAATGACACAATGAAAATAATAAAGATAGGGCTTATATTATTGAATTCTTATGCCATGAAATATGTGGGACAGTATATTATGGGGGAAAGATTTTCTGATATGCGCATATTTTCCATGATAACAAAGAATTCTTTGATACATGGGGACACTTTCATGTTTGTGACGCTCCATGGCTGAACTAAGCTCCTCCTACCAACCCTCAAAACAAGGTTCAAGAGTTTTCAAATAGAGCTTTCAAATAACACATAATTAGAGCTTTTACTGTAGTTCCAATATGTGGAACATATAAGACTTCACATTACATTTTATATCATGGCTGAAGTGTCAGTTGTCTTCACTTTTAAGGCCATTTCACTACTTCTAAGAAATACCTGATCTTGGCATGTGGCATCACATATGTTTACCAGCAGCATGACTTGGGTAAAGAAGTTCATACGCTAAGCAGATATTTGTAGGGAACCAGTCACGATCAACTGACAGTACAAAGTACTTTAACGGGTAACCAGATTTTTCTAAACTCAATTTGTGTGCGCTAGGTAAGATTTAGCGTCTGGCTGCTTGATTAACTTGACCCAAGGTGTTGAGTGTAATTAGCCAGAGACAACCATAGTTTTTATATCCGGTCTGTTCATGGAGGAAACACTGCTTTGGTCGTCCCCCAGGGAGCTATAGAAGCCTTTGGAGTTCTATCTAGAGGTTGAATCGGCAAGGTTACAGTAAATTGAAGAAAACAGTTAGCATTATGAGGTAGGATGGCGGGGGGGGGGGGGGGGGGGATTCCTTAAAGTTTATCTTTTGGTATTAAGACTGAGAGGCTTTCATCTTCAATCAAAGTAGTTTATGGCCTCTGATTGGGAGAAGAGAATCAAAGAATTGGAAGAATTATATCTTGGTCGGATAGTGTAGCAGATGGTGAGTTTTCTGATGGAGGATGTTCTGTATTCCCTTTGGGAGAAGTGAATCTGAGTATCAGATAAAAGGATACCCCAAATAGGAGGAGTTACTGAGCGATGTGTAGGGCCTATGCCATAGCTAGGGAAGAGTTATATCTCAATCAGGATATTTTCACTGAAGGTGAGATATCCTTATTTGGAGAGTTTAAAGATATAAAATGACATTTCTTTTAATGGCTGTTACCCTATTATGTTTAGGTTTTCCATTTCTTCTTCTGATCATCTTTTGATTATTGTGCGGAGCTCTCCTTTAAGGACACCATCATGGCGCCCGCTCTCTCAACCCAAACACCTCAATAAGTCCCTGTCCTAATTGGATGAGTGACTTAGATAATCACAACAGGCGAGAAGTGCTTGTATGTTCTTGGCATTAAATCCCCGGCGTTAACTCGCAGTGACAGGCACAGAGGGCTCTGTCCTGCATGCATCAACCCCAGCCTCACTGCATTGCTGTGAATTACCTACTGATTGCACACTATACAACTGGACTGAGCTCCGACGCAATTATGTCTGCACTTTGCAAATGAATCTAAGAGTTTTGCCAGATCTTTTTTTTTTTTTTTTTTAGGGGGAGGGGGTGCTGTCAGAAACATGTGGTGAGGCGATCGTAAAAGTTGAATTTCTTGCCAGCTGGTGAGCGAAACACGTGTGGTTAAGTTGTTTATGGACATTGTGCTGTTGTGTGTTCACCTCCCGAATGTTTTGATTTTATGTTATGAAAAATTAAAGAAATGAAAGTTAAGAATGTGTATATACAGGTTAACAAGCTGTTGTAGGCTTGAACTGTACTACATCAAAACAGCCCCATGCTCTCTTTGCATATTTTGTCTCGCTGCATAGGCCTACATCAGATTTAATTGGGTTTTTGGTTCACTTCTCAATTACATGGGCTGTTCTTCTTTATAGAATTATTGAAATGAGTGTGAAGTGAAATTGAATTGATTTAAAATGAATGGATAAAAGGGTTGTTTCTCACTGTTACACTTCAAAGAACAATCTCAATGTCTATGTTTTAAAAATGGAAAACAAAACTCAAGACAAAGCTGATCAATAAATATTTTAAAAGCTGTTTGGCCCATTTTTATACCCGGCTTCGGCTCTGTGTGCCTAAGTTAACATGATTTCAAAAAGGGCCTCTAAATATTCATTTCTTAAGCATTTTTGTTGTTGTTATGGAATACTGGACTTCAGCATCCCATGAAACAAAACAAAATCTTCATAATTTTTAACTTTATTTTTTACTTTCTACAAATTTTTTAAAAAAAATTATTTGTGATTATTTATTGCCCTGTTTAATTTACAAATTGTTATCTGCACTGTCCGATAGAATTAATATGCGCGTATTAATTTACAGTGAAGGCGATTGTTTTCCAATATTTCAAGAAGTGTTCTCAACAGCCGTGCTTAGGAAAGTTCTTGAAATTGTTCACATGGCGTGCCTCCAGCATTTACATTTAGGCCTATGTCACGTCTAGATTATAACTCCAACATCGATATTGAAGGCAAAACCTTTTTGATTACAGCATATTAGCATAACAAAACCCACTGGATAGATTTTAAGCCTAAATGTAAATTCAGCTAAAAAAAAACTAACAGCAGGCTGGGGTAGTCAAGTAAGTAGTTTTTTGCATGAAAAAAGAGAGAGAAAATCTGAACTTTGGTGACCCAGAATTAACAACCGGAGTGACTGGCCATTGTGGCGGCCATTGTGTATGTGCCAGATTTGCTCTTTGGCCTTACACGGAGGCCTGCTACCTTTAAAGGGAAGGTCCAACCTTGTGTTTTTCGCAGGATGAAATAATTTCCAATTCTCTAGTTGTCAAGAAACACACTATACAACCATTCTGCAGAAATTTCAATGAAAAACAGTCGCCGTTTTGTTGTGTCAGGAATTTTTGGGGGGCTTGTTTTTTTTTGCAACTGTAACTTGGAGAGGGGGAGGGGCCTTCCAACACTATTTCTTTGACTTGGACAGAACTTCAGATAGAAGTATTGCTGTTGATGATTGATACTGGTATGAACTTTATAAGCAAACTGAAGCTCAATTTAACTAACTTTAATTAACTAACAACCCCAGGTATGTTATTATCAATTACTTAAGCGTAGATTTTTTACAGCAATAAGAGAGTCAAAAGTCGCCTTTGAATTTTTGCATTGAAAAGGTCACGTACCAATAAATATAAGTGAACATTTATGATTAATATAAGTTCAAATATTTTCATCCACTACCCAAGCCTAGGAAATGAGGACAGTGTTTCCAGGCCAGTGCCCATGTAGATCAGTTACCGCTATCACAGTCCAAATACCATGATGGTTCTTTATCAAACCACTTCATTCCAGCTGACAGCTATGCAGATATCTAAGGATCTCTGGCATTTTTTCCTCCAATCTCAGATAAGGTTGTTTTGGGGTGTGTTTTGTTTTATAGTTTAAACTCTTTATTGTAATACAGACACAGAGATAAGCCTAAAAGTAAAAAATTTGTGTGATTTGTTAGTTCAAGCGACATTTATTTTATAAAATTTAATTTTATGAATTTATTTGTAAATGTAAAAGATAATCACAGCAAAGGCTGGACAATTAAGTATCAACAAAGCGTCATTGTGAAGTAATTATGTATTGGTTTCATTGTTTAGTTGTTTCTACTTACACACTTTGAGAGAAAAAAAATAGCTACAAAAACAAAACACTTCTGTGACACAAAAAAAAAAAAAAAAAAAAATTATAATAATAATAAAGTGGGGGATACTCGATATTCATAATCATATATATGGCCATCTCCCCTACTAATTTTATATGTATTGTATATATATATTGCTTTTAGGCTGAACATTAATTAAACATCAAACACAAACAAACAAACACCTGACAACCCAATTCACCCCCACGGCCAAACAAAACAAAATCAAAAACAAAACAAACACACAACATTCATAATATATTGCAAGTACATGTTTGTTTATAAATAAGTTAAAACAAACATTTAATTGACCCCAAATATCAAATCAAGTTCTTGATATTGAACGAAAAAATGATAGCAGTATCATATCTAATTAAATAAATAGATTACAAACACTTAGACGAAAATCTTGCTTTAAACGCCTAGTATCCAAAGCATTGTGTGCAGAATTGATTTCCACAATACCCCTCATCTTCAAAACTCATCCGGGAGAACCCCACATGTATCCAAAAGCTGTCAAGTAGGATATAATATTTAACACCGGTACAGTATGCTTACAACCTGCGTAATTACCCCAAATCTCTGATATTCTTCATCAGACCCTCAGAACCACATCATAATTATGAATGCTAATTATACCCGGTGACTAGTATTTTTTTTTTTATCTTACGTTGCTTTTTTTTTTTATAGCCCTACCCTTCGGATTCTCGCCTCGGACGTACTTAACAATTTGACGATCCGATCCCATCAATTCATTTTGACACCTCTGTCAAGCTGAGGGACCTTTACTCTCCATAGGTCTGCTCGGGCCATGTTGCAGGCCATCTCCCGGAGAGAAACCTATCTTAATACTACATCAAGGCTGTAAACAACCAAAGAGGGGAAAAAAAAAAGTATTTCATCAGTGTTCGTAGAATCCGGGCTCAGTAATTTTGAACGCTGTAGCGCTGTACTTTTTTTTTCATCATCATCTTCTTCTTCATTGGGGAACGGATACAGAGAGATCAGATGTTGATTCTGTAGACCCTTATTGTTACATGTATCGGTCTGTGTATGGTTCAACAACACCTGGCATGTGCGTCAGGCCACTCCGATGAGCACCATTCACTCAGAGTGACTATAGAATCTAACGTACAGCCAAGTAGTCTGTGGCTACGCTGACTGAAGGTAAACACTGTGAGCCCCCCGTATGCTCCGGGAGTCTTTGTTGCGTCGGCCGTGCGGGTAAGCCCGCGCCGTTGAGTATTCCCTCATCTCTTCAGCTCGGTTTCCCCCCCCCCCTCCCCGCCATTGGGGGGTTAATCTGTGAAGGGGGGTACTGAACACCGTTGTGGAGAACACACCGTACGGAGACAGAGTGTGTACAGTGTGAGCATATCAGCGATGTACGCCAATGCCTGCACATGTTGCCCATACCCGTCAGGTCCTTACGTTAGCGTGGTAAGTACCCATAACTTTCAACTGATGAGGTTTTTTTTGTTTTACCTCGTCTTCTTCTATTCCTCTCTCTCTCTTACACCCCCCCTTTCTCTCTCGGAATGATCAATTTAGAGAGGCGATTTAGAATTGTAAGCGTTGGTTGGCGACTGTGTACATAGTAGCTTCGTCTGGCTTCAAGTGGATTTTGAATTGTGAGGATTATTTGTGGTGCATGGTGGATGTACATGGTTGTAATTTCTCTCTTATTTTTTTTTTTTTTAACTAAGTTGTACGTGTCGGGCGGTATGCCCATGCTGACATGAGTAATTTGTCTAACATGTAAGTTCAGTCTTCAGCCAATTGTGGCATTGTTTGTTTTACTGGATGGTGAGTAAATGAATGCTAATATTGGATAGATTGCTAGGAATAAACTACTTACGTGTTGATGATAATGATGTATGAGTTTCTTGGAATGAAGAAATGTACCACGAACATGTTCATGTAACTTGCCAACTGTAAAGAACACATTTATGATTTCGTAATATTTTGCATCATGGATAAAGAATAATATCACCGACTCTTTTAAGAGCCAACACTCCTCCCAAAAGAGATTTTACACATGGTTGTACCCGCAAGTTTACTAGTTTATAGTTACTTCAAATAATATTTGGGTCAACCTCACCAATGTGTGCTAAGAACTGTATACTTATATCGGTGCCTTCTCAAGTGGGAAAAAAACATCTATGAAATTGTTTGCTGTAACCGCTGATAATTGAAGGATTTGAACTCAGCCTCTGGGCAAATTTTATAGAACTGCTCAAGCAGCAAAAGTAGCTAGGCACAACAAAATGATACAAAATAAGGTTACCAGTAAAAGTACCATGTCACATTCACCATGTTTGACTGGTGTCCTGCTGATTTTCGTTAAGCAAAGTTGTCTGCTTAAGCAGCTCTTTGAAATTAGGCCTTGGTCACAGGGCACGCTCGTTGGTCTAGTGATATGATCTAGAATGCAGGTATTGTGGGTTCGAATCCCACCAGAGTTGTATGTCTGTGGGGGTTTTTTTTCCCAGGACTCGGAAAGTACAGGAATAGTAACTATCAAAATATAATTGACAAGTTTCTGTCTGAAACGCCACTGATTATTAAGTTCACACCAGTGCTGATCCTACTGACAAATATTTCCATCTGAAACACAGTCATTTGCAAACCCAAGAAATCATCTTGTTCTTTCGAGTGCAGCAGTTGAAATAAATGTGATATGAATGTGTGCTACATTTGTAAGAAAACTGAAATTGGTTTTGGGTTGTTTCCACTTGATCGATTTAATGTTTTAAGTTTGGTTGGATGCTGTGTTTACTAAACACTTGAAGACTGTTTAATGTTCTGAAATTTGATTGTTTTTTTCTTTGCTGCAATGGCCACTTTAAAACAATTCCACAAGTGTTACGTATAAAAAAAGAAAAAAACAAAACAGCCTCATCATTAAACATTGATAATAATATGTACTTATATATGTAGTCAGTTCTACAAACGTCAAGTATGAAAGAAGGGAAAAAAGAAGCCTCATCATTAAACATTGATAAAATATTCATTGTCAAATAGTCAATGTGTAGACAACATGGAATTGTGTGACCAGTAGAATCAAATGAATAATTTGAACTGTGTCGTGAATTTCAAGATACTGCGGGATTTATCAAATTTTTACAATTGTTTTTCAAATGTAATCTCCATTCCTGAAAATGAGAAGTCCACTGCAAAAACAAAATTAATTTGAGCGGTGTTATAGTGGCATCAGGGAATCAAGAATAATATTTTTGTTTTACACCTGGCGTGAGGGTAATTAAAGAGAAGTAATTGTGAACAAATGTTGCTTCAAATCTGTTTTGATTTATCAAAGTTGTGTACATGAAAAATATATTTTGAAGCTTTGATGTGAAGTTGATGACAACCTTCATATATGGGTGCATTTTGATGTGTGTTATAGTGCACAACCACTAAGTGTTTGTGATTTCATCAATTTTTAGTTCTATTAAAATGTAAATTCTCTTGTATTTCAAACCAATGCTTCGCAAACACCATGAATAAAGAGTAAAATTGACTGTCATCAGTTTAACATTAAACACACAAAAGATAGTTACTGTTAATAAACAAAATGCTACACAAATAGAAACGTTTTGAATGAAATAATTCCTCTACACTTGAGGATCAAATACCTACAGTGTGTCTACGAGAAATGTAAAGACGGTAGATTACTGG
Organism: Pisaster brevispinus; assembly: GCA_023634235.1. Lineage (NCBI taxonomy): Eukaryota > Metazoa > Echinodermata > Asteroidea > Forcipulatida > Asteriidae > Pisaster > Pisaster brevispinus. Next base: position 12,588,171 of record JAMKCF010000017.1, read on the forward strand.
AAACCAAGCGCTATGCTGGAAGCTGTGATGAGCGATAGTCCTGCTCCATTGTGTAGAATCCACTGCTGACAGCGTAAAAAATAATGCTGCGCGAAATCTCCCGAGAAGTTACAGTAAATTCTGCCTTTAAGGTAGAAATTATCATGTACAACACTTCCAGTAAATGGGCTCCCAGTTGATTTGTACTTGGCAAAATAAAGTTGCCGGAAGGGTGGTGCTTTGTCTTTTTATTGAGGGGAGAAAGTGTATTTTTTTCTGGATGTGTGAATGTGGATGGGAGTAAAATTGTTTGATTGATATATTGCATCGGGGATAAAGAACTGTATTTTTATTTGTTACCCTCACATCGGTGTGAAATTAAAGTTCAATTCTTGACCCTAGAAACTTATTACACCATTTAGATTCCAGCTGGTGTCTCGTAGCCTGGTTCGCTCGGTGGTCTAGTAGTAAGACATCTGCTCTAGAGAGCAAGAGGTTCGAATTCCACCTGAGTAGCCGGTAGATTTTCTCTTTTTTTCAAGACTCGAGGCTAAAGTGCTGAGTGATACAGTCAGGGTAAAAATTAGCCAATGTTCAAGTAACATATTTTGATAAGAACCTTTTTTCTGAAAAAGGGGAAATTGTTTTAGTAGTCTAATTTGCATGCTTAATACACTCGCATGTAATAGTTGATACATTTGTGTAAGCTTAATTCTCTAGGTCGTTTAATACAGGTTCTCTTTTACATGGACTTGGGTATGTTACACAAGCTCCTTAATTGTATTTTCTAAATTGGTCATGATTTGTTCATATGTACCGCCCTTCTGCACGGTCCTGCATTGTTCAGATCGGTCTATAAATTCCCCTTTGTCTGATGTCATTCTGATTAATTTTCAGGTCGTCCAGCCTCCCCCGCCCCCCTTAACATCTGTTACGGCTTGACCCCATTTTTACATTTCCCTAATTCTCTGTTTGGTCCCAGCCCTTCAAATAGACAGAAATACTTCATAATGTCTCCGATACTTGCGTTTTTGACCCACTTTCTAGCCCTGATTCATTTTGTCAATATCCGTTTCCAAGACGATCCTGTAGCTAATCATATTTTGAGTCTTGATTTTTTTTGGGGGTATGAACCAAAATTAGCTTTTAGTTGATAGTGAAGCACGGTAGAGGTAGTCAAATACTTACCTTCAGTGCGCGTCAAGATTAATTGGACGCGGAAATTTCCTCCTCTTTTTTTTTTCCCCCCTCGACCATTTCTTGAAGATATGCCGTGATAACTGTACCTGCGGGTTTCTTCTGTGTAAAAACATTCAGTGTGTGCTTCATAGAGTGCTATTTTATAAGAGACAATGTGAGACGTTGGTTTCTTTATCTTTTATTGGTGGCCGGGTGTTAGCTGGTGGCTTCTTTCCATCAAGGTGTGAACTTCAAAAATGTAGGCGTGAACTTCAATCATCTGCCTTTAAAACTTTTTACATTAATTTTCTTCATCAATTTTTTTTGTAATATATTTTTTGTCTGTTGGCGTTGTACTGTTCAAATTTTTATGGTGCTGGTGGGATTGTTCCCATTCTACTTTTTGTTTCTCTGTAGTTTTTTTATAGTTTTTTTTTATCTGGACCACCTTAGATAGCGATTTGTTTTGCTTTTTGTTTGTCCTCAGGCTTGTCTTCTATAGTCCTATGTGTAATTTTCAAATTTTGAACTGATAATGCACTACATGTGATCAGGCATACCACCATAATCAGAGTCTAACAGTTTGGATGTTTCTTTACAGTATGGCAGGTTTTCTGAGACCTGGAATTACACGAAGGCCATGACCCCTGTTTCCCTGAGCTTGGCCTTGGTGCTCCTTGGTTCCAGTAGACTTTAAGGTTTTCCAATGGAAATGCCCTTTGAAAAAATAGAATGGCCTTGCCCTCTCAAAGATGAAATTCCTTGCCTGAAATTGTGTTGGGTTTTGTTGGGGTGATGAAGGATCGTTATAAATCACTCAAGGAAGTTAGACTTACAATTGAACTAATTACTTTTGTGACTTTGTAAACAAGTATACATCCTGTTTGTTTCTTTGGTAGTCTCTAAACTAAAATGACTACTAGTGGCATTGTTTTAGTGCTGGGACTAGACTAAATGGGAAGTTGTTTGCCGTTTCCAGCATACCATCACTCACCGTGACAACAAGTCATCGCGCAATTTCGTGAGTTAATGAGTCTTTTGTGTGATGTTTAGATATTTCAGTCCCGGCACATTTTGTGTCGTGAGGTTCCGTGAAGTCCCAACCCCCTTGGACCCTCGTCACTGTTTTCCCTGACACAGATACGACCCAAAGTCAATAGGAAAAATATGCCACGGTACGGCCATGGTGTAGTGAGTATATTAAACCCCACCCCCCCCTCCGTTATTTTTTTCCCCCCTTCTTCGCCCTTCTTCTTTCTACCCCTATGTTGATACCACACTAGCCATACATTATTGAAAAGCCACTGTTAACTTACCGTGCGGGGGCACAAACATTGGCCCATTGTCCCGTCCAGGGAACGAGGGGCCCCAATTCATTCTCACTGTTAGCATTGCAGCTAAAATCAACACATTTGGTGTGACGACCACGTGTGCGCCATTTACACAGGCGTAGGACGGTGGCCAGTGTTTTTCTTCTCTTTTCCCCCTTTTTCATTATTATTAAAGCACAAGCTGACGTTTTTACCACGCTTTTTTTTTTTTTTTTTCCCCATCCCCTCATAAGTCTCAACCGTTCTCTCCGTAGTTCTGTAATTATGAGTTTTCTATCCTCCGTCTTTTTTCATTTCTTTACCCGGCAAGTTCTTGGTGTGTGTTCAACAAATTTTGCGTGGGCCAAAATGTTTGATGTAGATTTTTGTGCAAAGGTGTGTTGAGTCGGTAGATATTTGGTTTAAACAATTGCCCGGTTCGATTGAGTACTCATAAACGGACGTCTATGTCCTCACAGAGCTTTGTGTTATTTCTCTGTCGAACATTTGCCCGAGTCTCCTCTTTAGTCCTACACTATTTTACTGAAGATTTTGACCCGAGTGCAATTTAATCAAGCTGCCTTGTGCTCGGATTTCTTTTTCTATTTTCGCTTAGTGGAAATAGATAACCAGCCAAAGAGCAGTGTAATGTGTTTTGGTTTTTGACCGGTTTCCTGCTAAACTTTGCTAAGCATAGAAAAGATCAAATGTTCTTAGTGTCAGTCATTGGGTTTACTTTTTATAGCTTTATATTCAAACTTACAGCTTACATGTCCCTTTGGATGCATGTAAATGTAATTATGGAAAACATTTATGTGCAAAGCATTTTAACACTTATTTTACTTCTCTTTTGGACAGTTTCTTGTTGTTCAGTGTGTCATTATAATCAATGAGCTGCTTGCAATTTAGATTTGGGTAATGTCTGATGCATTGATTTTCTTAGCTGCAAGTGACTGCTTAAAGTTTAGAATTTCCAGACTGGAGACAGTTGCGACGTTGCATTGTTCGGGGCAAGCTTTTGCATAGTTTTATAAGAGACGGCAAACACCCATACACTCTTTTTGAATGAATGTTCGTGACACAATGGTACTAGGTCGGAGTTGCCCTGAATCATGTGACGTAGCAACACTGTCTGTAGTTTGGGGAATTCAATTTGAGTATTCTCTTGAGACCAATCAAGTCAATGTACCAGACATTATTGAAAATTCAACTCATAATATGGCTTATTCAGTGACCATCCACAGTTAGACCTACATGCAGCCCTACTCATGTTTCATCCATTGTTTTATTGTGTCTTACTGTTAACCAATGCACCAGCCTCATTTGGCTTTGTCCGTTCACTCCTCATGTTTCTTCCATTGTTGTCATTATCTCAGTACTCACCAAGAAAGTCTCGATCATCCTCATCGATCTGCCTCACTCCACAGCGGGACATACACCAAGCCCTCCTCATGTTTCTTCCACTGTCTCAGAGAGACAAAGAAAAATTAAACACAAAAAAACAACAAATAATAGAGCAAACCTTGTTTTCCAGAAAGTTCCCTTAAATGCATCTGTACATGTTTATTTTGTATGAACTTTTGCACTTCTTAGAACCAGCTAAAAAGAGAGCCTGTAGACAGAAACTTTGTTTCTTTTAAGCAATCCATCATGTTCCAGCTGGCTCACTTACCTCTTCCTCTGTGTTTTTATTGTTCTGTAGTTTTCTATTAGTGTTTTTTGCTATTTTGAGGATGTAGGTCTATGTACTTTTTATGACTGCTTGAGAAAAAAATAAAAACAATAAATGTAAATAAGTGTGAGGAGATTTAAAAGACACGGTTCAACATCGGGTGATTTTTGTCGTTGATTTCCACGTAGAAGAAACAAATAGTAATCTAGAACCAACTTCAATGAAAAGCAATCTTGCCTGTGCTACTTTTCAACATTATTTATAAAGAACACAAAATATCAATTTATTTTGTATTTGTTTATTTCTTAATTTCTCAATAAAATGAGAAAGAGCTAATGCAAGGTACATTTGAGCACCATCCCTTGTAAAGACCTGTCCCTTGTTGGCCGTTATTACTCACTGATGTCTGTTGAAATGGTCTCCCACTGAAGCGATTCCCAGGTCCTTGATTGGGAAAAAAGTACAGAGACCTCAACCCTCCTGAAGCTCCGTCCGCCGAGGTAGGAGAGGCTAAGATCCCCTGGACAATCCCCTTGTCTCCCTCATGTATTATCGCTCCAGGTCGAGCCCTTTTCAGTTCCCCGGTACCCCGTCCTCGGCATTTCTTTTTGAGGTGCAAACTGTAGCACCTCTACTAGGGGAAGAGCTGTCCACTGTCAATTGAAGCAGGCAATAAATTTGATATGATGTTGTTGTATTCAGTGTGAATAGTGTTCTTTCTCATCTTTCCGTTTGGGGGGGGGGGGATTTTATCTTCCCAGGTACGGCCACAATGACCTGGTGGTCGGGCTGTTCCCTGCCTGGCCCCTTAAGTCCTTATGTACTCCTCTTTTATGAATAAACCACACAATAGATTATTCGGAAGTCAGGGATGTTTGTAAGCTAAAGTTTGCACATCTCTTTAGGTCACCTTTTTTTGTCCGAAACGTTTAATATTTGGCTTTCAGGGTTTTTTTTCAGCTCTGTTTTCTTTCCAAGGCACCTGTGTATTAAGATCCTGTTGATCTCCAATGGAGATTTTGATTTTTTTTTTTTTTAAGTTCCCTTTCTATGCAGGGCCATTCTTTGGTACTGACTCCGAAAAAACAATTTGTAATTTTTATCAGAATGCCTACTTAAGCATCCTGCAAAACTATTTCATGTGAAGTTTCCCCGTTGATTAGAAGCCAATCAAAGTTTGACATACAAATTTGGGTTTTCAAAGATTGCCTAAAGAAGACTTGTGGAGAATCAAATTTTCTTGGTGTCTGGTTGATGTGAATGCTGCAGCCAGAGATGTGGTTGGTACCCGTTGTCACCACACTAAACGTAGATGGGTTTGACAACCTTGATGAAAATACTGTGACAGGTTTTTGCTATTTTCTCAACAAGTATAGTAGGCACTGTATTCAGCTGAAACTTTCAGAGGTGACTTTTATTGTATCTTTCTTGATAGTTTTGCCTATAAATCAGTATTGCAGAAACCAAACAATGACCTAACCTTTAAAGACCAATGAATGAAAACATCAAAAACTGATCATTATTGAAAGTAATTCAATCAACAAGTTTTCAATCAATATGAAAATCTCAGAAGTGTAGTTAGTTTATAAAAACCTGTGAAGATGGGAACTAATTTTTAGATTGTCAAGTAAAACAAAATCCATAAGTGTTAAAGTATCTAAACTACAAAAGATTGATGAAGTTATACATTATAAACATGTTCTGCATATGATTTGTTTTGTTGATAATTTCACAGTCAGACATGTGTGTAAGTGTAGTGTACATCGTGGAGCATCTGTAGTAGTAATGGCGGCATTTCAACAAATGCCAATCCATTAAAAATCTCTGTCATTCGGGTGACTCACTGCAATCGCTTTTAATACGAGTAATCTGGAGTGATAATACGTCAAAAAAATGATGTTACTGACATTTATGACTATTTACTACATTCATGTCAAGGAATTGCTATGAATTTTCTTCGATTTTGGGGGCGATTTAGAAGATGAATCTTTCGCTTTATTTGTATGAAAGAAATAGTCAACAAAAGGGCAGTTTATGCTCTTGATATTCAAGTGCTTTATAATTGGACCCAGGTGCTTATAATATATAATGGACCTGTTTGCCCAGTCCAGAATGAATCTACAATGACCCTAAGTCCAGGCACTGGTAAGTCATCACTTAAAATGATTGAACGGTCATAGCCTGCTCGATACAATAGCCCTCCCCCCCCCCAGGTTTAAACTGCTGTTTCATAATTGCAATGCCTTCCTGGGCGTTTATGTCCTCCCCTTTTTACACTTTCACTTGGAGAGCTGCAAGATCTTGCAGTCATCTGGGAATTTGAGTTTAGCTTTCTGGGGGAGGGAGTGGTGAGGGGAGATGGCTAGTTGTTCATTAGCTGATGAAAAGGGGCAGCAAAACGATCAAATTATCTTTTGAAGCTTTTTTTGTGTGAAACAAAAGCGACAAAACATACTTTGCAAAATTTTGTTTAAGAACCAAGGAAGTTTTGTACATAAATGGGTGTGCCGCGATTGAAAATGAAGACAATTTCAACCTTGGTATTGTTTGAGCTTTCTTATCAGAAACTTGGGTTGGGGCAGTGGTATCTTGCCTTGCCTTCCACCTCTACGGCCCGGTTCATATCCCACCGGGGCACTAGGTGGATTGGGTTTTCAGTCCCTTCCTGATTGCATGGGTTTTTCTCTGAAATAAGTCTCTGGGGTTTTCCTCCCACTTGTAAAACTGAAACTAACTTCCTTGTATGGGTTTTCTTGGCTAATAGAGTGATTAAGTTCGCTTTTCGGAGAGTCCTTGGCTTCACAACCAGAATTAATAAATAAAATAAAAACAGAGGAAAAGTGGAGAGGCTTACTGCCGTGTTTAATGCAACAACTTTCACTGTCGGCATCATTAGGAGAAAACCCACTGGTCTGAATATATACATGTTGATGTAGTATTCCCCCGCAAACAATTATGATTACATCAACAGACGTTACACCCAAAGTGTACGCTCGAAGTGAAGAAGACGAAGAAGCGGTTGAATCGATTCACCACGTGGTCTTCATACCTGAGCAACTTATGCAGTCACTGAGTAACAGCTAATTAGATAATGAGTTGAAAGAAAGGAAGTGATCTTAAGGAAAGTGCGGACTAATTATCACCGGCTGCGCGGTCGGTTTACCAGACGATACCAGACAAACAAGAGAGGCCGGGCGAAGTTATCTCAATGGGAAGAACAAAAAAATTGAGCAGCGATATGCCTTGCAATTAAACAAATCGGGTCATGGTTGTATTTTCTTCTCTTCACAATGATGAATGGCTATTGTTTATGTGAACTTATTGAAGCATTTAAATAGGTTCTGAAGTCTTTTTGTTCTCCGAAGGGTTTTATCAGGCATGTGGGCTTTTTGTTTGATTCTCAGATGTGGCATTCAAAATTGAAAGTACAAAGTCTTCCTGTGCCTGGAAATTCCCTCTCTTTTTTGACAAACTGTATTTTATACAAACCTTTTAGTCATGTATGTTCAAACTAACTTGTGGAAATGTGCTTGGTGTTCAGTTTTGTAAAGTCTGCTTGTAAGAACTTTGTATTTCCTCTTAGATGAATTAAAATCAGATTGTTACCGAGGCGCTACAATAGAGGGAAGGTAAACTGAAACCCTTAAACCAACCACCCCCTCCTGAGCTTGAAACCATGACTGGTTGGGTGCAATTAAGTGAATTGTGTCAAGACTATCATTCATACTTAGCACCGTTCGAGGCTTTACTTTAATTTTTTTAACAGACTGCTTTTTTTTTTTTGCGTGGGGGAAGCCACAGAAGGCCCGTCGTCAACCAATCAGGATTGTGAGATGGATGGCAGACAGGCTACCAGCAGCCTTGAGTCGGCATCATTCACAACTGCAGTATTATGCTAATGAGGGAAGATGACGAGATGCAAACGACCCCATCTTTCCCGACCTCGTCTCCCCCGAGACCCCTCCTCCATGCCATCCGTCGGGCAGAACCAAGAGTAGCACGGCTTGAGCCTTGAGCTGTGTGCAACCGAAAAAAAGGAAGAGAAAAAAAATGAACTGGATAAGCTGCCATCTTCAAATTAGAGCCGTTCCCTACCCGGGGACCGAGCCTGCAAGATGTCACAAGAAAACCTTCGCGTTTCACACTCTATTAGTATGATTAAATATTTTCCCTTCGTGTTGTCCATCTTAAGTCTTCGGTTACCGCCAGTGGTGGCGGCAAGGTAATCCTATCTCAAAATTTGCAAAAAAATCTTACTGCAAGAAAAAACCTGATAACCCCCCAGTGACCGAAGCTCCCCATTGCCTACCCCGGAACTTATTCCCCCCAATTTTTTTATTTTTTTTTTCATCCTTCTTTATTTCCCCATTCAGCAATCCCCCAATCGTCACGCAGAATGTGATAATCTGACCAAGTTTATATCCCTTTTCTCCCCCGACTACAGCCTGCATCCCTGGACCCTCCTGCTCCCAATTCTCGATACAGATTCCGTGACCTACTTTGGTATCGTCGTTGTTGGCCGGTCGTTCTACCCCAATAATTCCTAACCAGAATCTGCATCAAGCCCCTGTGACCGAGTCTCTTTTCTTTTTTGTTTTCTTTTTTAACGCTCTTCGCCTCGGGGCAGTATACAACCTTAAGCAGCTGGTCCCACAGTTTTCTGACTTGGCACTTGATTTTATTGTTGTTGATGCCTCTCTCAAGCAGCAGGCGATGACCAGCGTTAGATTCCCTGAATATTCGCTCTGATTTTCGTCTATTTTTATAAGATGTATATTTTTTTTTATTCCCCTCCATCACGTTCTTGATACTTGTTTCATTTCATCATAATGAAGGTGTACATTGCCCGGGCCCAATGTCATAGAGCTGCTTAAGCACAATAAGTACCTTAGCACAACCAAATTATGTTTACCAGACTAAGGTTACCAGCTAAAATACCATGTAACACATGTTCCATCTGTGACTGGTATCCTGCTTATTGTTGCTTAGCAGGAAATTGTTACAAAATATTTTCTGTTTAAATAAGCAGCTCTATGAAATTGGGCCCAGGTTTGATGGAACAAAGTCCTGCTTCATTTAAAATCGAGCACGGTTTATTATTGAAACCAATTCTGAATTTATCAACTGATATTTAGCATCTTTATTGAATACGTATCATCATGATCCTTTGTATTCACTTCCACCTATTTAGCATATTATTGACTCCTCCCTGGCAACGCTGCCCAATAACCAAATTCACGGATACCTGATTAGCATACTCAATGCATATTCATATACTTCTCTAATACATCTATATCAATAATCCATGAATTACCAAACTATAGTTTCACTCATTACCGTATTCATTTTTTATATGATAACCTTATCAACATTGGTCTTACCATTGGCTTAATTTTACATTACACTCATTACCATATTCATATCCCACTGATTACCATATCCATGCCTTACTGATTACCATAATCATGTGACACCGAATACCACAAACGCAGGAGTCTTATCTCACCAATAACCATATTCTAGTCTCACCAATTACCAATGTCTCACTGATAACCACATTCAGGTTTCTCTAATAACCGTTAATGTTTCACAGAGTATCAAATAACATTTCTGTTATTACCATATTCATGATCCTCAAATTACCATATTTTCAAGTGCCTGTGATTACTCATCCCATTTTCTCTGTTCAGTCAAAGCCTATTCTCCGAGAGCAGCCCAAAAGGCAACTCACTGAAGCAAGTAAAGCCCACAGTTATTATTGCCACTTTTTAAACCTACATTTTTTAATAATGGCAGTTTTTTTTATACAGATGACACAAGTTCCACATGCCTTATCAAAGACTGTCCAACTTCTCATGGCCGATTTACCATTTTCCAACATCTCGTTGTCAGCAACTGTCATAACTTGACATTTTCCGCCATCTCTGGCCCACTTTCTGGCAGCAGCCTACATTCAAACGAAGCCAAGACAATATACCTCAAAGGCAGATTCTACACTTATAACTCGGCCTATACTTTGCTCCAGTGAGCCCTGACAGTTCAGTGTCCATGTAAACACATGTCAACCGTGTCTTTGCGAACATTACCCAGGCAGCTTCTATCAGATCTGACAAATTGAACTTGATTTTGTGCGAGCGGCTTAGTTATGTTCTTGGGTTAGTTATGTTTTTTCTGTGCAAGCAAATTTACGTTATGAATGGGGAAGTGCTGATGTATTTTTTGTGACGGAATAATTTTTTGTTGAAGAAGACACTTTTTGTGCAGCTTTCATGGCTTTAGTTCACAGTGTAATGCTTGATACAGTAAAGTGTGACTTAACTGTGCCAAGATGACGCAGAGATGCAGCGACCAAGATATGTGACGTAAAATAAAGGGATTTTAAGGTTGGGTTGCCAATGGCAGTTAAGTTGTGACACATTGCTGGCATTGTTGGGACTCCATTTAGGATTGGGTTGGAGGAGATGGGAGGGGCCAATAATTGTCTCCCCTTTTTGTCAATTCTAGACACAATATGTTTTGCTGTACAATTTTAACACCTTTTTGAATGGAACCAGTCATTAGATAAATTATATTTTCATTGGTGATCTAGAATGGCAAAGGTTCCCACCCAAGTAAGATACCTGTGTATTTTTTTTTACAGGACTTAGGAAAGTACTGAGTATACAGTGCTTACCACACATTGGTGTAAGGGTAAAACCAAATAATATTCTTTGTCCCAGATGAAAATTTCACATCTATTAAGTTGGTGATCGATTTGTGTTTCAAGCAAGATTTGGCCATGCTCAGCGCATTTGTAAAACTGTTGAATAAGCTGTATGAAAACATTGTCTTGTGAGCCGCAACTTTTGAACAAATGTGTGAAGAGAGTAGCTGTGTGTGGTAAGGAGTAGGAGCAAGTTCTTCTATTCATTGTATATTGAACTGTTCGTATTAACACCATGATGACTCCCAAGCCATTTTAAAACACACGTCCCAAGCTCACACCTTCCCCTACAAAGTGTGGTGACTTTTTTTCTCTTTCCCCCTTGTCTTTTTAATGTTGATTTGCCAAGGGTTTAACACCCTCCTCATTTGCTATTAATGCTCCCACACTTGGGGTTTCTCACGTCGCGGATATTTCCATATTGTGTCGGGAGGGAGAGGTGGTGCTGTTTTGCCTCGGTATGACGTGATGTGGACTACCAGTGAAAGTGAGAACCAGGGAGGCCGGAGAGTGCAGTGTTACCTTCTGCTGGCAGTTGGGGGTTTGAAAAACAACTCACTTTAAAGCCACTAGAAAGGATTTCAATGAGTTGGTCATGTTTTGAAGGTGAAGGCTGTCCTTATCAGCCTATCGAATCCATGAAAATTACTGTAGCCCTTGATAAATGAATTGTTTTTAAAGTCTTTATGAGTAGTGCACACCTTGAGATTTTTTTAATAGAGCAGTTTCGCAAGCGTACGGATACAGATACAGATAAGATAACACTATTTGTTCACGTTGGATGCGCGCCAGATTTAATTCCGCTCAGGCTTTGGCTCAGTCGGTATTTTTGAAATTGTGCACTTTCAGAACAAGGATTCAAACTGGCTAATGGAGCCTTAAGCCGTTTATATAGCCATTATCAAAGCTCTAGCCATTATACAAGAAACTCGCCTCATTGTGTAAGACACTCACCTCAGACTATGGTATAGTGTTATCAACTCGGAGTAGTTGACTAGAATACCTCTTCCTCAATTGACTCTGTCAACTCTAGCTCTGCATCATATCTGCACTCCCTCCAAGCTCTCAGCTCTCCCTACCAAATTCTCAGACTGATATGATCGAGATAAAAAAAACCTTAAAGGTGTGGAACATCGTTGGTTTCTTGTTTACAATAAATTCATTTTTATTCTCCAGTTTCTATATAAACATAACTTGCGCCCATTAAGGGCTATTCAGAGTAATCATGGTTTTAAAATGTTGATCTTTTTTCAAATTTGTTTGACCAGCCCGAATTAAGATTATCAACTTTGGACAGACTATTTAATACACCCTACAACACGTTTGTTTTTGTATTTTGTGTGGGTTTTGGTGTGTGCAGTGAACATGCTTCTTTCGATTGCAACAATCAGACTAAGCAATGTTGATCAGGGCTAGAAATTAACACTGGACCATCGGACCGAGGCCAGTGATTTTAGCTTTGGGCCAGTAAACTCGCGACCGGACAAGCCCTTGTGTTTTTCAATTGAACAATAATACCTCATTGTGTACTACCTTCGTGACAAAATGTGACTAGGAATCTGATAAATGTCTTTCAATTCTGTGGAGTATCGAAGTACGCCTACACATAAGACAAATGAGATAGATCTTCTCTTAGTGCTTGTTCAACTCATTTTGATTCTGGTCTTGTATAAGAAATTCTGGTCCAGTAAATATTTTTAGGTACGAGCCCTGTGGTCTCGTGCACTGTCCCCCAAATTCAAGCTCTGGTAATTTTGGAAGTCTTCACATGCTATTTGTTTGACTTTATATTTCAAATGGGAATATTTCTCCGAGGGAATCCTGTAAAGTTGCTTTAAGCAACCAGTGCTAAGAGCTGCCATTTCTCCTCTCTACCAGGGTATCAACACCTTACAGTTGACAGGATTGGCGTTCACTTTGGGTCCTGAGAAACACAGAAAGATTAGTCAAGTGGCCTAACTAATAGATTGGTGTGGTGATAGATGGACACTCCCCAGTTTTAGGCTTGATAAGGAAACAACCCACTGATTTCTGTGCTTTAGTTGGTGTTCTCAGCACAGAATTCTGTGTTAACGAACGTTCATAAAATGTAGCCCATATCAAAGGACCACTTGTCCCGAGATGAATCTTAGTGCCTAGTGAATTTGATAGACGCAGGCTCCGTTGATGTTATCAAAATCTGTTTTTATCGTAGCAATAGTTTTGAAAGCTGCGCCTCATTTAACATAATTGATTCAGGCCACAGGCTCATCAAACAGACACTGACACAATTTTACAATATTTATCTTCATCTCTGCTCTCCGCCGGTTAAATATATATTCCAAGTTCGTGCATTATTTGCGCTGTCCTCATTTTGCGGAGATAAAAAATACATCGAGCAATGAGACAATGTTTCTTGGTGATGATGATGATGGGGGAGTATGTAGTCTGCGAGGCACCAGGCTTGTGTGCCCGGTACCCATTCTATAGACACAATGTTGGTTTGGAGTAAATACTTCTGCAACTAAACATGCCCAGGCCAACACATGGATGCAGATTGCATTCATTTGATAAAGATTTTGTATTAAGTTGGAATTTTGACGAGTGGCTCAAATTCCAAACTCCTCTCCACATTGTCTAAGATCAGATTTTATTATCTAGCAGGGAAATAAACTTTAAAATATCAAAACACTCCAGAATTGGAAAATATTAAATTGCTGTAAAACGGCACAAATACCAGTGGGCGAAAGTACACATGTAATCAAAGATGACATTGACAGCATCTGTAAGATTTGAAGCAGGGCTGTGATCCGTCAGGATTTTTCCTCAAATCAGGATTTTTTATTAATCCCCCTTTTCCTTCAGAGCCCAATTTCATAGAGCTGCTTAAGCACAACGAGTAGCTAAGCACAACAAGTATCTAAGCACAACACAAAGTATGCTTACTAGAATAAGGTTACCAGCCAAAGTACCATGTCACATGTTTGGGCGGTCGGGTTGGCATAGTGGAATCTTTCCTTGCCTTTGACCTCTGGGACCCAGCTTCGAATCCCGCCGGGGGCACTATGTGGTTTGGGTTTTCAGTTCCTACCTGATTGCATGGGTTCCCCCCCCCGACCTATTCTCTGGGGTTTTCCTCCCACATCAAAGACTGAAACTAACTTCCTTGTTTGGGTTTCTTGGCTAGTCTAGTGATTAAGTTCACTTTTCTGAGAGTCCTTGGCTTCACAACCAGCATAAATAAAATGAAATGAAATGTTCCATCTGTGACTGGTATCCTGCTCGTGTTAATTTAGTAGAAATTTGCTGAGCAAAATGTTCACCCTAAGCAGCTCTATGAAATTGGGTCCGGAAGGGAAAGGGGGATTAATGAACAAAACCTGAATCCTGCTTGTCTTGTAAGGGGTTAAGTTTCCAACATGGCAGAAAGTCATAGCCTGTGTTACGACCAAACATCCAGATTTCTATTTGGGTTGATATAGAGAGTCTGTAAACCTAAGAAATCTAGCATCCCATATATTCTTGGGTTGCATCGCCAGTCCATGAGGATGCTGCTGAATATTTTTTCTAGGATTTGTCATTTCGCTAAAACTATCACACCCCAATTGAGGCCACAGTATAGAACTAAGCATCAAGAACCGAGTAGCTTTATGGGTAACCATGTAAATTCAAGAAGGGTTCCAAGGTTAAAATTGTTTTTGTGGTGCACTCATTTTCCAATAGAGTCCTAATAATGACAGTGGGGAAATTATAAGTGTCTAACAGCACATTGAAACAGTGTAAAATGCTGTTGTATTTGAAACGCCCCTAGTGCGATTGTTTTTTTGCATAGGAAATGTCCTGAATTTTGATGATATCCAATTAAAACAGCATTTTGACATTTTAACTTACACAAAATTCCTGTTTGGAATGTACATACCCAATTGTTGTTGATATCCAACAACATCATGCTCAAATTTCTGAAAGAGTGTCAAATAAATTGACAATTGACACCATTTGAAGGTGAGGTTAGAGTCTTGTAATTATTTTTCCCACTTCCATGGGTGCATCGCAAAAAGAATTTGAGCTTGGGAGCTTTCTTCAAAATCTTATTTGGGGAGAAGTTGGAGAAGTGTTGGTTCTGATAAGAACCAGGGAGCCAGAAGTAGAGTCTGGCCTCTTCCAGCAGTGTACTTTCTGCTGAATGTATAAGCAGAGCACACTGTTTGAGACGCCAAGATTGAGGCCGGATACTTTATTCTTGTACAAGGGCAAGGCCGTTTTCCCTTTATGGCATCTCCATGAAGGAAACAATTGTCCCAAAACATTTCAAAGGGCACCTAGGCAATGGTCAGGGGCACAGAGGCAGTTGCCTCTGTGAAGTATCGGGCTTGTCTACTTTATCTCAATCCATGCTCTTCTCAGATCCAACTGTACTTCCCAATGTAATTCACTTGATTTGCTTGTTAAACACAATAAACCTTCCTAATTTCATGTTGAAGCATAAAGGTAGTACACGGTAACACAACGCACACCTCCACAGAAGGAGCAGTAAATAACTTACACATTTGGCCTCCATGCGCCGAGTGCACACTTTCACTGCATTAGGAATTGGGTTATGCAAATATGAAACAATGAATGTAAGATGTGAACCCATTTCATTGTCTTTATCCCTAACCCCTCCAGCTGTGCTTATTATAAATTAATATGTAACATGATCGGCACACAGAATTAATGAAACAATTTGCAGGACTTGCATTAACTTTTTAACTCGGGAATATTGAAAGAGAGTGGGAACAAAAAACAGTTTCTACAGAAATTCTTAGTGAAAACACCAGCATGCATTCCATTTGTTGATCACTTATTTAAAAATCAAAATAGATTTAAAAACACCTCGTAAGTACAGACGATCTCTGTTTCTAATGTGGAGGAAATATGCATAAATCATTGCAAGAATTATTTGAAAATGTGAAATAACATTGATAAACAAACAGTTACTTCTGACAGGAGTTAAGGAAAAGAAAAAACGAACAAAGTCACTGTTGAAGAAGAAAAAAACCCAGACAAACACAGTCACTGCTTGCCTTTTTTTTTTAAATTCCCTTAAATGTAGATGAGATTTAATGGGTACATAATGTGATTAATAAAAAATCAACGAAAAATATGAAAATTGATGTTGTAATGAAAATGATTGACAGAATTCACTCACTTTAATTATCAAAATACTAACCAGCCTCCCCCCCCCAAAAAAAAAGCAGCAATGTGGATCCAAAAATGATTAGTGCGGTCATTAGCTGCTCCAGTGCGCGGCCAATTTCCAGCGCTGCCAGAACAATTTCCTGTCCCAAAACAAGCACCTTAATCAGTCAGGATATCAGGGGCTGTCCAGCCTACAATCCGTTGATAATCACAGGGATCCAATTCGGCATAGAAAGCTGGCATTCAAGGTCCTTCTTGCAGAGACTTCATAATAGTGGCTTAATTTGAAAGGAAAAAAAATATATATTTTGTACTCGATGGGAAATGGAACGGACAAAATCACCTTTGACTTTGGTGTGATTATTTTTGTTCGGAGGTAGCAGCATGAGAAAGTTTGGAACTGCATGGTTTACCGAGGGGATATTGGGGTTGTCTTTTAGCCATCCCATCTCGTTGATGTGAAGGCTGATGGTTCTCTTGTCTTCACTTAGAATGTCCTTTCATCTCTTTCTGAGAAGTGCATGATTTTGGCGTTGGACAACACTTATAGTAAAGTGGTAGAGGGTAATAACTTTATGCCCGAAGTAGGACCTGATACCGACTATCAGTTGTTTCGCAAATGCTCCCCAATCCACGCCCATTCCCCCTTCCTTTTAGACTTTTTCCACCACCAATATCACCACCTCCCTGCTAAAATGTGAACATTTGTCCAGAGGAAAACCAGATGTGGAAATGTGTTTTAAATTTCCTTTCTCTTAAGAAACACAAAATTGGCTGTTTAGACGGAATGATTGTGGAGTCTGCAGGAGAACTGTAGTACTGTAGAATAAATAGTTCAGATTCATTTGTGATCTATGTGTTATGTTGTCAGTTGGCATGCTGCGAAGCTGTTGGTACAACCACAAAGTTACTTTTTTTTTCTTCACACAACCGGTGCAGTTCATTTAGCAGGGAGAAACGCTGATGTCTTCAGACACACACTTTAAAGGAAAGGAGGTGTACCGGAGAATTTGAAGTGTGTGTGTAGTTGTGTCTCAAACAGTTGTCCCACGCATCATAAGCTGTCAGAATCCGGCCAACGAGGGCAGCGTTCTCTCATCACCCCCCTCAATTAGCGAAGGGCATTGATGAGAGGTGAAGTATGTTACTCGGTATGCTTCACCCCAACCCCATGCTGTTGAGAAAGTGCAGGGGTGCTATCAGGTACACCCATTATAACCGGTCGCGAATACACTCTGGAAACCTCGTGGGGACTTCCTCTCAACAGTTTGGCTGGAATAGCTCTTTATGGGATTGTCATTTTTTGTTTCAATTATGTGCTATGATTCATTTGGAGTGTGGGCTTGAAGTGTGATTTGGGTGAACAGAAACATGTTCTGCAACTAAGGTGACAGGTTGGGTTCTGTTTGCTGTGTATCTAAGGTGACCTTATTGCACTGCTCACTGTTTAACTGTTCATTGGTGGTTGCAGTTGAACAGACCACGAAGCTTGTAAAGTGTATTCCATGGTTAAGCAAGGAAATTGTTTTAGCATAATGATGTAGTTTGGTTGCAGAATCAATTTTACTAGGTGCTGCCATTTTGATTTTTTGCCAAATGTAATCAAACTGAGGCTTGAAGGGAAAGTTGGTCGGGTCCCTTTAAATGATTGAGAAGAACTGTCGTTATCACAGTGTGAGAAGGGAACTCAACACAAATGGTTATATATTGATAAAGGTCTATGGGGGACATAAAGACTTTAGATGGCAGGTAAGCAACAACCGTGTCTGAATTGGTGGCTACGGCTGCGCTTACGGCTGGATCACTGTATGTTTACATAACAGTGTTTTTCACCCTGGATAATTCTGATGTCCCAAAGCATCTCAACAGTCTTTCACTGATTCAAAATGCCTGGTTCCCTCCTCATTACCTTCAGTTTCAAAATGTCTGGTTCCCTCCTCATTACCTTCAGTTTCAAAATGTCTGGTTCCCTCATTACCTTCAGTTTCAAAATGTCTGGTTCCCTCCTAGGCTCACTACCTTCAGTTTCAAAATTACCTTCAGTGGTTACCTTGCTTATTCTGTTTTCACAAATCACTATGCCGTAGCATTTCACTTTATTTTTAAAGGGAATACAGTAAACGAAAATAATTTTGTGTCTGAAAATGTTTTCCCTTGCCCAGTAAGTGGAATGTGCAAATCGGATGAATATACACATCGCACAGTGCCAATGCAACCACTTTCTTTCTTGGCATTTATGTGAGAAGCCATTCACATGATAAAATGATACATTTCTCTGTTATATGTCTAGTTGTTTCATTTGTATTTCGATGATGGAACCTTCTTCTTCTCACTCTAGTCTCCTCGCTAATTAAATCAGCTTAGATGCTTGTTTCAGAACATTTTCTGAATTGTGGCAGGTTATCATCGCAATTTATGCTCAGTTTCCAAAGCTGCAAACTTGCCTTCAGGATAACAGATAGTACAAATTGAAAAACAGAAAGAAGAAAAGCACTCTCATATATTTTCCTCTCTTTGTGCTTCTCTCCCTATGAAATAGTAATAATCATAATAATAATAATAATAGAAAAAGACGGACTGAAGAGACTGACAGAGAGAGGGAGAGAGGCCCTGCAAAGTCATTATTTTTTCCATCAGGAAATGAAGCAATGCATGTGTAGCCTCTTACAGTGTAGAATCTGATTGCATGGGACAATGCTAGCATTTGGCTTTGCCATTTTCTCTTTGCGCGCGCTCCGGAACGGTAACCCGACACCGTTCATTTTGTCCCAGCTAATTTTGGCAATTTTCTGCTATTTTGCCATTCAGTGAGCAGCGGAGCCGCGGACATAATGCACCTGATGTGACTCTTGTTTTGATAACTCCCCTACTGATTGTTGGGATTTTTTTCTTTCTTCTTCCTCTGGTTTATTAAAACGAAGGAAAAATTCCGTTCCCTGTGTATTTTTTTTTCATGCTTTTCTTCCCTCTGCAAAAGATTCTATCCGGATTTAATATTCTACTTAGATACAATTTGTTTTTTCGGTTGAATGAAAATATGATTCTTACATTTGTCTACTACATTCTCCACAATATTCAATTGCTATTAATTTACCCGTCCCAAACTGCCAGTGGTTTTTCTTTTCACAAATATTTAGGCACTATTTTGTCATGATCGACAGTTCGATATGAAATATATTTCCAAGCATAAAGTGTATTTGGATGATAAAATTGTGGATATTTGTTCAGAGTTACCATTCTTGATAGTTAGGGGAAGGGTTTTCATGGGAAGCCATTTTCTAGCATTGTTATGCCACTGTAACATTCCAGAAGAAAACAATTTTGCTCCCAAAATGTATCTGCTTTTTCTCAACTAATGATGATTAAAGTTGTATAAGATGATGATGTTATCAGAGAGACCTTGCTCTTTGGTCAAATTCTTTTAACAACTCATAAAACTGAGGATGTCCCAACTGAAAACAGTGAATGCCCAATTAATGATACCCAAACACTAGATTTGTACCATCCCTTCCTTAAAATGAGTTATAAATCTGAGGATGTCCCAATATTAATGATGCCCAAACAATCCAGAATAATGCCTCTTAATACTGAGGATGTCCTGCAAATGAAAACAGTAAATGCCCAAGCAATCCGTTTTGTACCATCCCGTATAATGACATATAAAACTGAGGATGTCCCAACTGAAAACAGTGGACGCCCAATTAATGATGCCCCAAGGTTGGTAGTATTGTCCCTTTAAACCCACACAGATCTCCTTTTCCTCTCCATCCACACTTCTGGATGGATGTCTTTCACTGTAGATCATGTAAGAATGATTCCCCTCCTACGTGCTAAATATCAAGTGTTAATAAGTACATCAAGATCAGACTCCTCCATTGTACACTCTGATCACGGTTGGTTTTGTGGATTTATGATATAAAATCTATAAGGTATCCATCAGCTAAATCCCAGATTAAAGGTAGAAATGTCGGCTCAGAGCTATAAGATCATTAGTGCTGTTTGTATGGATTTCATCAAACTGCTATTGTGTATAGACCTTATGCACATGACGTCATTTCAGTAGGGCGCCCTCGCCTAGAGGTCAAAAGGAGGTTGTTCATTGGCCAATCCTTTGCGCCGCGTGTACACATCTGTGCGCTTCCAATGTTTCGTCACCGTTTTACCTCTAAGATGGCGGCTGGATGACGTCAACGCATAAGGTCTATTGTGGAGCTCCTAATTAATGTAGTTTTAATAATTCATCAAGAGTGGTCTTCGATAATTGTTTGGCAAAAAGAAACGTCCATTTTCAAAGAAAAACATTATTTGTGGATATTAATTAATTTTTTTCAACTTGTTTGTGATTTTCATTTAACGCCCTTTTGATCATTATGGATATGAAATTGCAATTGATAACCTTATCGAATCGGTGTTGAATTGGACCTTTTGACTAGTCTAAAATTTTCTCTTTGGAATGTACAGACCCATTTGTATTTTAGGTCTGGTGGCGTCATGTGTCAAAAATCGCTCTCTAAAAGAGTATCAAATAAAAATGACATTTTACACCATTTTAACATGAGGTTGGGGACTTGTAATTTGTACCCCACTTTCATGAGGACCCTATCTATTGGAAAATGAGTGCATCTCAAAACTGAATTTGACCTTGGATTCCCTCTTTAACCTCTTGTTTATAATAGTCTACAAATCAGGCAGAAGTTAATTTGATAATATTTATCCTGAGAAACCTTTCCCTGAGTGTAAAGTACATTCCCCTCAGTCAAGAAAGAAACTTTACCTCCTATTTATTCATAGTTTCCCATTCCCAACACCAGCTTCATTGTACTTTTTTTCTCCACAAAGTGTAAACAAATTAGTCGCAACTTGTTGGTAAACATTGTAAACAGTCATACCACACAAAGTGCTGTCTGGTTTGGTAGTAGGATCATTGTGGGAAGTCATTGTGTTGGCTAACTAGGCGCATGAATTGCTCAACCAACCTTAGCTGGAGTTGCAAGTACCTGGTGATCGCTGTGTAATCAAGCATATGCCCGATTGCACAACAAGAAAATCCTGCTTCATGTTGAGCAGGAAAAAGGCACTGACTTGTCCAGCTTATGAAGAAAACAAATCTAATCAAGCCTGTTGAGGTTTATTTTAAGGGTTCCCTTTGATGTGTTCCTCCCTTTGTTTTCAGGAGTTATTTTTGTGTCTGTGGGAAAATGCTGTTGTCTGGACCAGTTGTCTGAGGGCCTTTCTCTGTGGTTGCAGTAGCCCTGAAAATAAACAGTTTCTGGGGGTTGGGGTTGTTTGGATTGTGACTAACTAACCAGGGCATCTATGCAGCAAGGTGACTGAATACAGGATTGGAATGATGCTAGAACTTGAGTGAGAATGACAGTCAGTTAGTAATCTTTGATGTTGGAAGTTTAGTGCTCTAGCTTGAAGTGAACAGCAGACATTTTTTCATTTGTTTGGATTTTTTTTTCACACACACTTCTTGAGTCCTTGAAATTTAATTTGTCAGATGTGGAGGTGAAAAATATGAAGTTATCAACACTAAAGGCAAAATCAGATTACGATAAGGGACTCTTGTGAAGTTGCACATTGGTGTAAATATTTACAAAGATGTGTTTTCCCTTGTTTCACATTGAGTTTTAAAAAATAATATTTAAAAAAAAACACCAGAAAAAAAAGTTAATTTACTTCATTCTCCCACATTCTTTTGCCTGGAGCCTCAGGAAATTGAGTTGAGAAGAGAGAGGATAATTTGAAGGAAAAGGCTAGAATATTTGGCAGGCAATTTGTCTTTTCAGAGTGCACGTAGATATACCTACATTTGTCACGGAAGAATCCGTCTGAATCACCTGCGTAGTCCCGGACCTTTTGTTTTCTTTCCCTCCATCATCTCAAAGAAAACCCCGTTTCCATCTTCCTTCTCTCTTTCTCTCAGCGAAATTACGAGCTCCAGCATGCTCAGGCCGGCACAGCAATCCGACACCACCTTGCCTTCGGGCAGTCATTCACTACTCAAGCCAAGAAAAAATTGGCAAGCACACTCTCCCCGGCTTTCTTTCTCCTCCTCTCTGTTCTCTCTCTCTCTCTCTCTCTCTCTCTCTCTCCTTCTAAAAGAGGAGACAGGAATAAGGAGATGGAAAGGAGGAAAAAAAATCAAGAAGAGTAAGATATAAGAAAGGCCAGGGTCTAAGTTTATGGGGAAGAAAGTGTGCCGGTCCGGCGTTGGTGCCTATTTTGGACATCCTCAGCCCCATCATCATCATCGTCGGGCCAAGGCTTTACCTGAGCTTTTTGTACTAGAAGTGAGGCATCCATGAAGAGCCCTCATGTTCCTCTCGGAGGCCCATACATTTTGTACAATAGGTTCTAGTTACAGCATTGGAGAGGAGTGAAGAGGGTCTGGGACAGTATCACGCTACGCCGGCTACGCGACCGTGTAATGGATCCTTAGTGTGATCGCGCCAACCACATCAAGAAGAGGGGGTATCTACGTTCCGCTATCCACAAGTTCCCTTTCCTTGCATTCACCAAACACTACCCACCCCCCCTTTAACAAATACTCGATACAGTTTTTTTATGACGTCTTTTCAATTTAAAAACTTGTTCCCTTTTTTATCCAATTTTGTTCACCACGCCCGACGTTGTCTTTTAGTTAAGCAGTGCATTTTTTCCCCCTCTCTTCCTCTCTCTTTCTCTCGATGTCACCAACACGGAGTACGGATTGTTTAGTCATGAAGGGAGTTATCAAATTCACAGGTTTGTGTTTGTAAAATGAAATGAATGCAGCGATGGTGGTGTAAATGCGGGTTCTGAGAGAGTATCAGATGAAAGCCGCCTCGTCAGTTTGCATGCAACCATGAAGACTCCAAATGCGGAGTTTGGAGTTTTACGGATGCATTAAGCCACGAGAAGGCCCCCCGACTGCAGTCGTCAATGCCTGGGCCGTAACCAGACCCCACGCTAAATGATTTACTCAATGAATACTTAACAAATTCTGGGGGAACGAGTGTGGAGAAAAGTAACAAATGAGTGTTTATACTGCTCAAAGTGTGCATGTTTAAAAGTCAAGTTTTTACATCGTCATGAGTAAAGAGCGACTCCTGTTTCATTTAGGTTTTTTTCTGTCAAAGATTGAAAGGCTGATCTCAAAGACAAGGCTGTTAAAACAAGAACTTGGTTATCAAGAAAGAAACTTTGTGTCCAGGTTGGAGAAGTTATTAACAAGCACTTTCTTAAATAGGTTATTGTAATTTTCTTTAATTTTCTTTGTTGGTCTGGCTGAAAACATTTTGAAATTGATTTAGGAATTGTAGCTGCTTGGTGAATTTTTTTTTCTGGATTGTTCAAAAGTAGTCAGGTGGAGTCTTTGTTATCTTTTCTTAATCTGCTGCCCCTACCCAACCCATAAATAAAAACAACTTTACTTGAGTAGTAGAGACATGAATGTCTGTGAAGACCATGTACGAAAGAAGTAAAAACAACATATTTTTGCTTTCAAAATTTCGAAAATCAGAAAATCTCCTTGCTTTATCAGAGACAAAGAGTACAATTATTGAAATGGCTGTGGACAGAGATGACAGTTTATTATGCTATGCCCTTTATTAGTTACATTGGAGATTTGAGCTGCTGTATTTTGTCCTTATGAAATGTCTTTTGATTGTTTCACAAACAATTAACAGATGTTTGCAATATACACCCATTGTTGGTTCATAACCAATAATTCATGTAAAGGTCTTTGAGGCACCTTTGTGGCCCTTTACATTTAACTGTTTGACATTTAAATGTTCTGTATGTTAATAAACAGTTTGTTCTTTGGAAAACAATATCTTACTGAAAAGTTTCCCCACAATAAATAATAAATACAATTTAAAAATATCAGATAAGTTAGCATATTAAAGAGTCTTTACGGAACATACATGTAGAAAATTTGTTGGGTTTTCAACTTTAACAACTAAAAAACAAAGACAATAACTCAACAAAGAAAAGTTAGAGGAAACATTCACTGCTTAAAACGTAGATTCATACTTTATTTTAATTGCACATAAATATAGTTATGACTGACATATGAAAGTTTCTGCTGTTGATTTATCACATTCCATCCGTGCTAAATCAAAGCGTAAGTGGATAGCCCAGATTTTTAAAAAATGTATATATTTTTTAATCAAACGACAGCACTTTAGAGATTTATAATACTGATGAATTAAATTTCTGAATGTACCAAACCAAAACTATTACAGAAAGTGAAAGGCAATATCTCTCATTATTTCATATTTTTCCAATTATCTTTTTCTTTTGTTTTCGTTGAGAATGGGGAAAATTTACAGCGGTGTACGATTTCATTTTGGGAAATGTCACATTTGACAACCTCAGCCATTGCCCTGCGGAGAACAAAGGAAGAGAAAGAGACGGGAAAACTAAAACGACCCCAGTACCTTCCTGCCGTCGTATTGTTTTATCCATCTAACGCTTTCATCCACTATGGTAATGAGTGTGAAACCGGGCCCGCATCTCATTTGCATAACTGTCTCATTACAACGCCAAAATATGCGGCCGTCGCACTAATTTCATCTCATGCAAAATGCAAAGACGTATAACGGCACGGAGGCGAATGGAGGAGCATGTCCTTACTCGAGGCATCGCCTCGGGCAGTAGCTCGGGCCGTTGTGCTCTGCAGAGGAGAGGTCCATGCAACTGCGAATTTTCAGAAAAACTGAAATGCCCTTCTTGACGACATTTTTTTTTTCTTTTTGGGACTCTGTCCAGAGAGCTTTGCTAAAGAGGATTTTTGGAATTAGACTGGGATCAGTGGATGGATAGAGGTACGGGATTGGCGTTGCTGATCCCGTGGGATGGGGGATTCCACAGGGAAACTCTTTTTCCTTGTCCAAGTAGTCTGAAGTGAACTTGCTCAGCGGATAAACCTCAAAAGTGCAGAGCGGGAAAAAAATCAGCGCAGAAGGATGAGTTTTTTAATAAATTGGAGTACACGTAGAACAGAACGGATTTGTGCTCTGCAAATTGAAGAGAAGGATTATGATCATTTTGGAGTACTTCTTAAAAATTTGATCGATGTGGGATTAGCCAAGGGGCCCAGTGTGTTTGGCAACAACAACCCTGTGATTTGGCAGAATTTTTCATTGGTCTCCCTTTGCCTTCAGATTTTCTTAAAAGATGCAAAATCGCCATCATAGAGAAGAAATTCCTGGCCCTTGTTTATAACCAAACCTTCATATTTCCATAATTGAAATGATACAGAGAGTTTGTAAACCTGTAGAATGTACCATCCTGTAAATTGAGTGGATTTCATCTCCTCACCAAGTGCGAAACCATCATCCAATTTCCAGGATC
This sequence comes from Pisaster brevispinus, assembly GCA_023634235.1. Lineage (NCBI taxonomy): Eukaryota > Metazoa > Echinodermata > Asteroidea > Forcipulatida > Asteriidae > Pisaster > Pisaster brevispinus. The sequence goes on from JAMKCF010000017.1 coordinate 12,613,513, forward strand.
TTGTTTTCGTACAATCTTACCCCTAGAACAAACCACTCTTTTTTTCCCTAAAAAAAGAACAAAGACAAAAAGCAGGGTGTTGTTTTTGTAGTTAGAAAATGTCATTTTCAAGATTCAAGGATATAAGTGCTGAACAAATTGATTGCTTTAATCATGTTGAAAATGAAATAAACATATTGCTGTAAAGGTATTGTTATAGGTTGGTTTTTGTCAAAGCAATTCTTATTTATTACAGGCCAAATTATAAAGAAAGATACAAAAAAAAAATCACATGTGAAAGTTTCAGTTGAATACAGTGCCTATACTTGTTGAGAAAACAGCAAAAAGAACTGTCACAGTATTTTCACAAGAACGTTGAATCCATCCATGTTTAGCGCGGTGACAGCAGGGAACCGACTGCATCTCTGGCTGCAGCATTCACAAACAGACACCAACCCTCCAAAATCCAAGAAATGATTCATGCATGAATCTTTTCTCAGATTCAAGTGTTATGGGGTGAAAAATATTCCAAACCTTATTTCTTCGAAAGGAATCCTTTCTCAAAATAGTTTAAACTATAAACAGCCGCAATGCCTCTTGACAAGTAAGTTTTTTTTGTCATAAATATTAGGAGTATTCACCAATCTATGACCCCACCTTTATGAAGGAGTGAAATCAAATCCACAGCTAAAGCCGTAGCTGTAATTTTGAAAAGTCCCCCTCCCCAAGACTTAGCAGCAAAAATAGTCTGGTTCTGTTGTGTGATGCTTATCATAGGGCCATGTCCCAATTGATGGCTTCAGAAGCGGCTATGGCAGGAATGCTGATAAGACTTATTCTTCAATTCAAATTTAATCCAATGTAATATTTATATCCGTACTCACAATAAGAAAAGACAGAATCATTTGGACAAAAATATAGTAGTACAATCCAAGCAAAGAGTAAACATGACCATTGATATTGATACTGAAAAAATGTAACAATATAAGCTGTGAGTAAGGAGGCTGTTCAAATAAGCTGAGGCTTGTGGCGAACTGCCCCTAGACATAATACAAAAACAATAAGTAAAGACAACATAACAAAATAAAAACGGACAGGATGTTGTCGTTGCAGCCAACAGCCATAGCTGTAGTCACTTGAATCAGTTTAGCAATTAGCCTCTTCTATCACACCAATCAGAATCAGTCTTGCATGTTGAATACAGGGTGCAAGACCTAGATAGTTTCAGCATGATGAATTGTCTGTTATTCTGTAAAGTAAATACAATCATCCTAAGATATATGTTTACCAGTGAAACTCATTCATCTGACCATAAAAAGCTTGCAAGATTGGATCATTAAGGCCAATATCAACTAAACAATCAATGGAAAATGTGCCAAAAGGTCAGATCATGAACGCTTGCAAGTAATCCTTACGGATGAATGCAGGGTTGTGTTTCATATTGTGCATTCATCTTGTAACAATTCTGCGATTTGCTCCAGAAAGGATGCATTATTAGAACAGACAAAAATAGTGGAGTACGAAAAAAGAGTGTATTTTATTACACAATGGTGTAGAAACGTACGTGATTTGTTTTCAATGGTCATCCGGATGTACAAGCGTTTATTATGATGCAGTTAGTTACCTCAGATTGTATTGTTATTTGTGACAATTTTGAGACACAACACACAAATAACCCCCAATATGTACTCCATCATTTTCATCACAATTCAAACTCTTGTACATTAAGTTTACATTGGCATGAAGTAATAAACTTAGGAACACGGTGAAAGTGTTTTTATGACAGTTTGTTAAACCCATCCTTTCCAAACTTCAAAAAGATTTTTTCCCCTGAAAAAGGAACATGTTTTTAACAGCAAAGTTTTTTCCCCCAGTTTGTAACTATAAACTTTGTGAATTTGTCTTTAAAATTCACAAGTTTTGTAACTAAAGGCTGCGTCACGTGACAATTTACAGGCAATGTCCACAACAACAAAAAACATTCAGATTTAAAATTTCACTTCAGTTACTCGGAGGTAACTGGCAGTGGCTGCTGAATGCACCACAGTATCTTATAAACCCTTGCAATGTGTTTCATAAATGGGTGTCATAATTCAAAAACATGTCTGGAAATAAATCATGATAACAGCTTTGAGACGCCCGTAGATAAACCGCTATATAAAAACTAGTTATTATTTATTTTTAGTAAAAATAAGACCCTGATATAGAAAAATTGTCCGTTGTGCTGGTGAAGTGTTCCGTTTGAACTATATCGTGCAGTTGGTTGCATCCAAGTTGCTTTAATACAATATTTGCCTTGTGTGACCTGGGGTCGATTTCACAAAACCCTTCCTAACTTAGGACTAGTCCTATAGGCAATGCTAGGAGATAGGAATAGTCCTAAGTTAAGACCAGTTACTGGTCCTAACTTCAGATAAGACTAGTCTTATCTCTTTGTGAAATCGACCCCTGGCCTTAATTCTATATTATACACATTTTCTAGTTGTTTATACTTAATGATGACACTGTAAATCAGTGTGTTTTGAACAGCTGTTAAACCAAGTGTTTTACATCCTCGGTATACAACTTTACTTCATCCACGACCACGGTTCTTGGCTGAAAAGGTAACGAGCCAGTCAGAAACCCACCTACCGTCTGCACGCTCTGAGACCCTGGCATGGCAAACCCACTGCGACACGCTGCCGGGAAAAGAAAAAAAAAGGGGGAGAGAAAAAATCAGTAGGCCTTCTAGCTATGAGCCTCGGAATCCATCCAAGCAATATAATGCATTTTGACTGGGCAATAAGCGATACGAATTGACAGCCGTACAATGCACACATTTAGACTAAACCAGCCTATTCAGTCTCATTAATCACTAAAGGGCATGCAGAAGATTTGCAAACACAGACGTATTTTTTCCCGGTTCTTTTTTATTATTACAAAAAGCGTTATTGCTTATTACACTTTCAGTCCCTCTCTGTCTTTCTGTGCCAATTTTTTCCTCTTCTCGGTTTTTATGACAATAAAAAGAGGAGGTTTTTTTTTTTTACGGATATAACTTATTGCAAAATTTCAGCTCGAGGGTACAATAGCAAGTTGCTTCTGCATTTTCAAGTTGTAGTAAAATATACCCTTTATTAAAAATTTAAAGGCACAGTGTTGTCAGTGTACGATTTTATAGTCTTGTTTGTTGTGGAATAACCTGTAAATTCTTATAACATGGTGTCACTATCAGTGGGGGATGTTACTGGACAATTCGGGGGGGGGTGGGAATTATTCTTTTTAAACGGCCTTAATTGTCTATTAATGTTCTGAAAAGAAATGCTTCGGGTTGTTTTTCTTCTCGTTTTTAAGAGTATTTTGTTGAATTGTTTTTTGTTAGGAAGAAGACTGACAATTGCAGTTAAAAACTATAAAAGACATTAGTTCTCTTTGTTTGTTTGGGCGTTTTCTATTGAGAAAGACAGATAGATTAATTTAAACGATATAAAAGACTTATAGTTAAATATATATATATATATTTTCTATTTATGAAAAAGGAGTTAATTTTAGTTAAAAAATATAAACAACATTTTATTGTTTTTCTATGTCATTTTTTCAAACTATGATAGTTTCATGTTTTCTAAGGTTTTTGTTAGGACATTTTAATATAGACTGTAACATAAGTATTTTTCTTTTGTATTATTGCAATGTTTTAAAAGACTGCTTGGTTGATGGCTTTTGTTAGTTTGTTTGTTTGTTGTTGTTTTTTGTGCCACATAAATACTGCAGGACTGATATGATGGTGGTTGTTTTTGTTGTTTTTTGTTACAAAGTGATACTGTAGTGCAAGGTTGCTGGCTAAGTAGTCGTACTTGAAGCTGCACAAGTCAGCCAGCCTTGTTTGCCAGCCGAGGCTTGCCACATCAACCCCCAATGAAAGTGGTTGTTTATGCCGCACACAGAGCACCTGAGCTCCGGTAGATATCTCTGAGCCATGAGTAGGTGGCATGATGAGACCAACCCACGTAGCCGTTCACAGCCGTGTCACTTTCCATATCCCTCGTTCGGAGGGGGATATTCTCACACACAAAATGTGTGCTTTTTTTATTTTCATTTTCATAATTGTTTTTCATGGAATTCATTTTCTTGTTTTGATACTTAAGATATCTCTGAGGTGAAGACTTACACAGTTTCTTGGTCTTGAAGAGAGTATAGTCTTAGTTGTTTTAACAGCTTACTTTTGAATGTTGAAAATTGGAGCATCATTTTAGTTTCTATGGGACTTGTCACATGAGACGATTTTTACAGAGGACTTAGGGGTAACCAACTGCAAAAGGAACACTCCAGTTGCAAAAGGGATACTTTTCTTACACTGCCCTAAAAAGCGATTACTTGAATGCGTTCCCCTATGTGGAGATTTGGTTGTCTGTAAATCACATGGCCCTTCATTTATTTCTCCAAATTTCCCGTCCATCTGTCAGTTCAGGGCAACTCCACAAATTTTCTAGTTTATATTAATCATTGATGTAAAAAAGCTATTTTTCAAATGATTATCATGCCTTAGTATTGAAATTTGTGACTATTAAAAGACAAAATTTACCATAACACAAGTCAGAAACACCATTCAGTAAATGTCATTTCTGATGTCTTCCGTTAATTTAGTACAAGTGCCCATGGAATTGTCATAAAGTTTTTCTGAATGATTGTTAGTTTTTTGCAAACGCTGCTGACAAATCCATTGTTTGACTTCTGAAGACTCAAAGCAGATTTCATGTTGGCATTAATTGTCAAGAGCAATCTTCATTTCAGTTGTTTTCTCCTGGAAAATGTGGTAGGGTTTCTTCTTTTTCAGTAATTTTTGTAGCAAGCTCGTTTATTTTTTCCCCTATAATTTGTGTAGTGAATATTATGACAACAAATATGCATGTTTGTGTATTACAAGTCCACGCTCCGTCAACACCTGCTATGCTTATAGTACAGCTACACCAGACCCAACGACCCCAGCCGCCAGTCCACTATAAGGGATTACCATTTTGGCTTAGCTCCGACAAACATACTTTACCATTCACCAAGCTCTCTTGGCCTACTTTTTCTCTCCCTTCTTTTCAAAATCCCCTTCTCTTTCCTGCCTTTTCTCTGCGCATACATGTGAATATTTTCCTTGCGCTGTTTTCTTTCTTAAGTCCCGGTCTTAAGAATCTACTGCTCAGCATTTTTTTCCTTTCCGCAATCGACAGCGGCAGACCTAGAGCCGTTGTTGTCAGTCTGTCGGCTTGGGAGGGAGAGAAGGCCTCTGAATACAGGCAAGGGAGGTCGGCCATTGTTGGACTGGACGCTCCTTGAATTAGATGCCTACAGGCAAAAAAGTGTTGCACAGGCAAGATCTCTGGACTGTCAGCTGCACGAGGCAAGACCCGAACTGTTCAAAGGAAGAATAACAATGCAAACATTTTTCCCGCTCCTTTTTTTTTTTTTTTTTTCTCTCTCTCCCCTGGTTTTCCCTCTTGAAAAACCTTTTTCTTTTTTACCCAGGAAATTTTCATTTTGAAGAAGTCAACAGAATACTGGTAATGACTAACAAGGTACCTTATTGGTTGTGTAAGCAAAACTGCTTCGACATACATGCATCTTCTACCTGTGAACTTGATAAGCAGAAGTTCAGACGATATCTACAGGAAGAACAGACAAATATTTCCTTTTCAACAAAATTGAAATTATTTCTCTCATTTAAACAGATGCAGGCGAGCTAGAATTAAAATACAAATCGTGAACAGTTTTCAGCCAAGAATGTCAAACGTTGAGAATTTGTTTAATTCTGAAAGCCATGGAAATTTAGGCACAGTAAAATAGGAGCCCATGTTTTAGACACACTGAATAGGAACCCGACCATTTTTCCTCTTCCATCTTATGACCGTGTCTGACTTAAGCAACTAGTTATGGCTACGGCTACAGCTATGGCAAGTGGAAGCAATGTTAAAGACATACACTTTTCAGGGATCTAGCCATAGCCAAGTCAAAGCCAATCCATTTTGAGTTGGCATAGGTTTAGTTTATGTTGATTTCAAAATGGCTGCAATTGGTGGAGGTCAATGAGGTATAAAACAGACTGCAGATGCCACTAAAGTTTATTCTTAAACCTGTGGATTGTATACAGAGCTGTTGGGCTAAATAAATGTTTAAATAATTTTACTGTGATGATAAATTTTTGTTTCATTCAATCACTCTTCAGTTTCCTTGGCCCACTTGTAGTTCAATGGAATATAAGTAGAATCACAAAATGTTATTATTAGGTATCTCCTTCGACAAGATAGTCAAAGTTTAAAACCAGAACGTATTAAAATGGCTTGCCCTTCTCACATCCCCATATGTTGTATATAATTGAAAAGGTCTTAATTTTGAAATAAACATTCACTTAGATAGACCTTTGAATTCTATTTCTTTTGTCTATAATATACATTTATCATTAGGTCATGCAATACAAGGAGATTTATGGGGGTAGGGTTATTGGGGGAAATGTACTTGCTATAAAATTTGGCAGTTGGATGAGAATTGTTGCAGCCTGAAAAAATCCTAATTCATTCTTGACAACTTTGTTAAGAATTCTCTCAAAGGATTGTAGGATTGGGCTGTTGTGAATTATCTTTGCATTGATTCATCAAGTTTATACTTTAGGCCAATGGAAATTTATTTTTAGCTTTCCGTCAGCACCTATGTGGAATTTTCGGACCCTTGTGAAATGTTTGTTATTCAATTTGTGTTAAGTCCCAAAAGTTGGCTAACAATAATTATAAAGTGGAGTCCTTATTTCTTAGCAAATGCATCTAAACACGGACAACATGCGGTCATCTATATTCTGTGGCATGACTTTTGAAGAAGTAAAAAAGAAGAAAATCTGCCATTTAAAGTGAGCATGCATGATGGAAAATAAATCAATTCTCTCATAAATTTTCAGAGATGAGTTGAGGTTAAACCAATCATTAATTTCCAGTGGCCTTAAAAAACACAATGACTGTATCAACTGCGATTTGTCAATATGCAAAATTTTTGCTGAATTGTTATATGAAGGAAAACTTGATTGAATTGAAGCCTGTAATGCTGGCACATAAGCTTTATGGCCAGCTTTGCAGGGATTCGAACCCACACTCAGCCAGAAGATTTTGACGGTTCAACAGCAAGCCACATATGAGAGTACTCGGTAATCTGTCAGTCAATTTGGTCTTGACCAGTGGAAGCCATCTTTCACAGATGCAGATGCAGACCTGTCTAAGTGGGATTTGAACCTGCATCCTCTCCTATGATTAAAACCCCAATCTGATTACAGGCTTGAGTGGGATTAGAACCCTTGTCGTGCTCAGATGCAGACTCGTCCAAGTTGAATGTAAACCTGGCTCAAATTAGTATAGGTCTATAGTCTACTGAACCTGATCTATTATAATTGTTATCCTATGTTTCTGGTAATGAAACCAAGGATGCCTCATAAGTGAACTTAATCACTGTAGCTCACAAACCTGAGGAAACCTGTAAACAAGGGTGCTTGCTATGTGAACCAGAAACACCGGGGTTAACCCCTAGTCTTCCATGATAAGTGTTCTGGGTTCTTTTACATTCACTGCCAATCCCAGTACACGGGACCTACAGCTTAATGTCCCATCTGATGGACAAAGTAATTATGGTAAAGTATCCTGCTCACGAACACGAGTAACATGACCGGGACTCGAACCCACACTCTGCTGATCAGAAACACCAGAGCTTGAGTCCAGTGCTCTTAACCGCTCAGCCGAGACATACCACACAGAACCACACGATACAATCAATGTAAAATCTATTTTTATAAATGCCACATAACTTTACACTTGAAGAACTGTATATTGTTTTTAACTGTATTAGTTTAGACGGGTGGTCTTTTCTGTGTGGGCTCTTTGTGAAGGGGTTTGATGAGGTGTTTTGTTTTTGTTTCAGTTAGGGCGGGGGGGGGGCAGGAAGAATGATGTCTTTACTGTACACATTTTAGGGAGGGGCTCAGGTTATTCTCTTAGTGGATGGGGAAGTGTGAGTCCTTTTTTTGGGGGGGGGGATTGGGTGCAGGGTAGTCTGAATATTGGAACTTAGTTTGGGGCTTTTAGGGAAAGTGGGCGGGGAGTTATTTTTTTATTACCTGACTTCGCTTGAGCCATTTCTCTGAGTAAACAAATAGTGTTAGACATCCCGCTGAGAAACGTGCCAGTTTTGTGGCCTTATCATCGCCGTTACCTTGTTTCAACTTTTGCTCTGTTTACGTTAGAGGATCAAGTTAGGATTTACAGCCCTAACTCCTGTAACTCCTGGTCGCAGGGAAGCCCTTCCCCAAACCAGAAACCCGCACACAATTGTCCGTCCGTTACCCACCGATTCCAGGCAATGTTTTTCCGTCCCTCGAGGTTGTCTGCTAAGATCAGTTACCTGTCGGAATTTGGTGCTGTCCCCTATCATGGCAGAGGGATTGTTTTCTCTGCCGGCTCGGTTTCCCATGCCTTCAACCTCCAGTCAGTGTTGCTCTGGGTCATCCTTTGTTGTTTGGGGGTATCGAGAACAGGGTCACAGACTGCCAAGAGTCTTTCTCTCTCTCCCACAAACCCCCCAAAATTAAATATTAAAAGAAGGAAGCGAGAAGAAAAAAAAAAAAACAGACTCCAAGTCAGTTGGTGTGAGTTTTCAGTACGGCTTTCAGTGACTGGTGTAGTTTTACCACGGTGAGGAGTTTGGTTTCGGCGTTGCTTTTGTCCCTGTGTGTATTTCCCTTCATTCTGTGGATGTACACGCTGACACTCGCCCACCAAAGTCACTTCCCCCCCCTCCTTTTTTCCCCCTTTTTGTTTTGTTTGATTCTTCTTTTCATCTTAAAGTCAATAGGTAATCTAAACAAGACTTCTCAGTGGTTTTTCTTCTGTGCTTTTTGTTAGCTGTTTAGTCAAGTTCTTTGTGCTACTCCGTAATTTGCTTTTATTTATGCCAACGAGCGTCTGATAGTGTTTCCTAACCAGCATTGTTGCACTCGCGGCGATGATTGTGGAACGTAGTCAAACTAGACGATCTTTGTCCGGTCTTTGTAGAATACTTTTGCAATCATTTATCAAATCTTCTTTGGAGAAAGAACCCACAAAACCCTTTCTATGTATTCTGTTACTTTACTGGTTGTGTTTTCACAGTGTTACAAAAAGTGTTTCAGGATTTTGTTGTATGATATCGAATCATAAAGAAGTAATTTAGTTTACCTTGAACTGTACAGTCGTTCTTCTGTTTGTTTGGTGATAAAGAGAAACATTATGTGAATTATTTTTGTAAGTGACCCAGTTCAGTTTTTAAGGATTCTTTATCATGGGGCAGACATCTTGTTTGGTAGCAGGTTTGGTAGCAGGTTGAAGGTCTATATAGCATTCTCTGACTCCAAGGTTGTACTAACCACAATTTTTTATTCACAGTCAAATATGAGGTGCCCTTTTTAAGCTGAAATCTAACTTTTTATCTCTTTCAATTAAAGTCCCCACAAAAAAAATTCAAAAAAGTTTTAAAAGCAAACTCAAGAGGAAGCAGTTTTGATTTTCATATCCCTGTTCTTGTCTGACCTTTTGACCTTATCAAAAAGTTCTGAGGAAAACACACAAACAAAATCCTGTTCCAGTTTTAACTCCACACGAGGAAGTAACCACCTCTGAATACCTTGGAATAATTTGTGAAATGAAACCGGCCATCTTACGTTTCAGGGTTTAATTAAACTGTTGCTGCCAGACACTTTTTTTTATTGTTGCAAGAGGCAGGCTGAAAAGTTTGGACGGAAATGAGCAATGGCACACATGTTGTGGGTAAACTTGGTGTTGAGGGCACCAGTGGGGTAGGACACCCTCGTTCCCAGGGGTGGTCAATTCGCCATTCCATTTCTGTTTCCAGCAGGCCTTGCTTTATCATAACTCCTGATATTAGTTAATTCAAGTGTGCGAATACATGGCACATTTTAACTAGGCGTGTAATCCGCTCTACGCGCGTGCTTAAGTATGGTATGGGTGGCATCAAGTCCAAGAACAACTGTTCCCCTCTCATTATTCTTTGATGTGACATGTCTAACTGTATGCAATTTAGGGTGACCGTGTAAAGACATGATTCATTTGAAATGGAATCGGGTTTAAAAACTTGCAGATTGACACGCACGTACTAAGTGTCCTCTAAGCCCAATACATTTGCTCAAAAGATTCTGACAAGCATGCGTGCAGAGCAGTCACTTTTGGGAGCCAATCAGCGTTGTTTTTCAGCACATCCCTACCAGGGGTTCGGCCGTGAGGAATCGATACGGTGCGCTGTCCATGCTAGCGAGTGTAGGGGTAGGACCTAGGGACATGCTGGTTACCTTTAAAGGGTTGGATATTTAAAAAAAGATAGTTTTACTTGTTGTAAATACCACAAAAACTACAAGAAAAATGCTTGTTTGCAAAATGGCTCACTGCAGGACTCATTGTATATGACTGGGCAGAACTATTCTTGCAAAATATTTTATGTCTACGATTTCTGGCGTGCTTTTATGCAACAATAACCGGTATAAAAATATGTGTTTGCCACATGTCACACCGTCTAATGACAGGAAACAAAATTAATGAAAGGAGCTCTGAAGTAGCTAGATAGTTCGTCTTCTGCTTTCTTCTTCTTTTTTCATTTCGTAGTCAAAAAGTATTACTGTTGTCCATGCACGATTCGTCATTCCACTTTCTGATATAAATCACAAGAAAATCCACCTGTCACATCAGTCCCTTGCTCTAATCCGCTTGCAAACAGGATCCATATCAGTCTCTATTTGTTTTTAAAAAGGGGAAAAAGGGTAACTTTCCATTGAATCCAAGAGGAACTTTGAATTGTAAATATGCTCATTGACTTGTGTGTTTTGCTATCGATGGAAAGTGTGTCAGTGTTGAACATAACGTGTGTTTTTCATGTTTTATCTGCCATGTTTGATTTGCCTGACTCAAAATAAGTATCTACCATCGATGTCCTCTGTAAAAGTTTCCTGGAGTTAGTCGAAGACATTTTTAGGAAAATACATCGTCAGGTACCTGGAAGATTGGTTTAAGACTCCATGCCTTTCTTCAAGGCATACAAAGTACCTTTTTTCCAGTAACAGAGGTCAGTAAGCAAACAAAATGGCTCCTGACAAAAATATGGCATTGATGTTGTGTATTTGTTGCTAGAATCACCCCCATAGTCTAGTTTTCTTATTCTTTTCAGTTGGATTTGAAGATAATAACTGAGAAGATTGTCGATGTCCCACAAAAGCAAAACTAACCAGGAACTTTTAAAAGTCCTAATTTAAAAGTCCATGATTGGTTGGTGTACTTACCCTTGGCTACTGACCCCCCCCCCTTTCCTACCCAAACAGGTTGCCTTCACCTCTCTGACAAGGTTGACCTTACTGCTTCACTGATTCCTAAGAAAATGAAACATAAACATCCCTGGCGCTTCCTTTGTGGTGGCCCAACAAGTCACTCCAACCATGGAGGTAGAAATCCAGAATCCAAGAGAAGATCTGGGAGCCTGCCAGCTTTTATTTTTTTTACCCATGCAGATCTTGAAATACCAGGGGGCTTTATGTGCGACTTTATGGCCGATAACAACGAGCGGAAACCTTGATTAATCACTTTAGGTGTTAAGATTTTTAATTATGAGAGTTTGTTTGTCTTTCAGTCAAAACAACGTCATCAGACTGAGACTGAAAGTAAACAAATATTTTGTGCCATTTTCTGTTAATTGAAATAATACAGATTGGTTGCTGTATAATTGATACTGGAAACATCCCAAAGCCCTTTCTATCAAAAAACATAAAATAGGGTCTAATTTCGCAAAAGCCGTGAGCTAAAAACATTGTTTTAGCGTAGACAAATCTTGCTGAGTAGAAACAGGTGGCCAGCCGAAATAACATGGAATATTGTTTGGGACTGGTTCCCTGCTATTGTTTGCTTAGCAGACAAATTTACTCAGCACCATCAATTTACTTAAGCTTTATTAACTCTCCCCCCCCCTCCCAAAAACTGTACAATCAATGAAACAACAATTTCCTTCGGTTGGTCAATGTGTAGATGGTTTGTACCCTAGCTTCCACAGAAATAGAAAAGTTCGGATGCAGATAGGGCAATCTCCATTAACTATTGTTTATTTATTTATGTATTTCTTATTTCAACTGGATGGCCCATTCAGTGGTTACCACTTGTCTCCCATGGGTCCCAGCATGGTCCCAGTGTGTTCAGAGACACAATAAAAAGGGTTTTAAAAATGTGTAGTAAAGCTACGGAAAAACACAAGTCATTAAAACCAACTATTAAACAAAAAAGTGAGCAGCGAACCTTGCTCTAATTTCCAGACTGTAGTTGAGTGAATTAGTCGGTTCTCCTCATTTCATGAGGAGACCTGATATGAACCCCTCTGGATTGAGAATGTCCAGGAGACTACTTTCTGGAGTTGAGCTGCAGGTTTTGGTCAGCTGATGCCACCTGATCAGATTTCAGGGTGTTGTCTCTGATCACAGGCCTATTTAGCAACAATTAGAAAGTGACTCTGTACATTGTTTGTTGTATTTCCTCCTGGGGAAAGAACAGAGCTCCAGCGTTCTTAGCCGCCACTCACACCGCAACTTGGACAACAACAAAAACTTGCCTCTTTTGAAGAGCGAATCAATTTTGAAAAAGCTGCCACGCCTCACAAACCACCGTTTTCCCAATGAATTGGATTCCTCTACTTATTTTGAAGACAATTTAAAGCGGAAAAATACCAGCTATTTTTTGAGGGGTTCGTTTACAGAAAATGCGACATCTGGTAAAAGTAAGTAAACCTTTTCTAATTTTGTTTAGGATGGATCTGACCTTTCCTTTAGTCTTCGGAAGTTTCTGAAAAGTTTTGAAAACTTTTAAGTCCATAAATGTAGTTGAAACTTACCTCGCTTTGCTTAGTTACAATCTAGTTAAAGCAACCATCTCAAAACGAGGAGAAGAAGATATCTTAATTTGATACAAGAATGAGAATGGGCATCGCCGCATACTTCAATTCAGCTGTTTTAGTATTTTGCTCTGTAATAATATATAAACAATGTTGTCAGAGCATAAAGTAACTACTTCTAAATCAGTGTTTTTGTCTGATTATTCTGAAGCATGGATACAATGTGTGTAATAAATTGAATAGATTATCTGTTGTAACTAAACAATAGCAGAAGTCTGACGGGGTTAATGCTTTTGGAATAATCCATAAATCAAAAATCTGATACCCGTATCAAATTTTTAAACAAATAGTTCTGGGAAATGTTGAGATATTTGCTTCAAAATTTGCACAGGAGACCCTTCAATGTGGGTTAATAAGATAAGAAGAGCCATGTGGGAGCTGAGTAAGGTGAGATGGAATGATGATGTGTGATGTCTGTACAACAACATCTCATAAGTTAGGCCTATTGTCTGTTTGTGACAATTTGTTTTTGGCAAGTCAGGCTGGGGGGGGGGGCTGGTGGTGGGGGGGGGGGAAAGCTTTCTAACATGTCTGACCTGCAGTGGTTACCTCATCAAAAGACAAAGAAACTTTTTTTTAAACCCTGCAATTGTTTTGTTTGGTGATTCCTCAAAGAATTTTGAGAGAGACAGACACTTTTTTTCCTAACTGATTGTGGAAAAGTGCTACCAAGAAATGACGAAAACTGTATAGGTTTTTTTTTTGGAGAGGAATTGATTCATTGTGAAGGGTCTAGGTTGATAAATGCTTGCAACTAAAGGGCTTTTCATAGAGCCCCCCCCCCCCCTCCAAACCTGGAGTAAATTTATCCAACCAATCACGTAGCTTGTTAAACTGCCTCTATGACCATGGGCACTGTGCTGTGACAAATGGCTGCAAATTCTCATACCCCCTCCCCCTCCCAAATTTGTATCACCACTGAGTCGTTGCCGGCCTGAACCGAAAGGCTATAGCCTGACTCGGGTGTCAACTCTCAATTTTGTCCCGAATCTCTCCATGGCGCTCTCTCTAAGTCTCCCTCTCGACTCATCCCACTCAGGTCTTTCTCAAAGTGATCCGAGCTCTCCACTCAACCAAACTAAGGTGAGTTAATCCGAGCTTGTGTTTAGCAATGTCGAAAGATTTTTCTCTATTTCGTCCCCCCAGAGTGTATTTCCCTAGGACCTGACGCTGACGGTGGTGGACCGTGATCAAGTAGGGGGGCCGTTTGTCCGTGTGTATGTCCTAGCATGTTTACCGAGTACCGGATTTCACTGTTGTAGAACAACGTGAGACAAAAATCAATGTGCGCTCATGTCTGTCTGTCAGAGAAGACCCAGCTCAAGTATGTGTGTCTGTAGCTATATGCATAGGATATCTTTCATTCCCAACCAGTGATGTGTATGGATAGATGGAACCGTGTATATGCCTAAATAGCGGCTTTTGGATTTTTGTAACTATTAACCGTGATTTCTGATGGCTTCTCTGACTGGGATCAGGTTCAGGCCCTTGGTGGAAGGGTAAACCTCGCTGATATCATAGAAGGCAAGGGGACACAGGAATTGAAGACGGAGGATATCAGATTGAAACTTGATTCATAGATTTTCAGCGTCGCATTTGATCAGCGTCACGTTTGTTTGGCTTTTACTTTTTCTTCTTCGTTCTGGTATATGAGTAGTGATGTTTGAAATGGAACTTGTTGTGCTGGAGATGAGAAAGAATGGATTGAAAAGAATTTCTCAAAAACAAACTCCAAAACGTATCTTTTGTCTGAAGTCTGTTCAGACATGGCACAAGGTGGTGTTGAGACAAGTTATGCATCTACTAATCAACTATTATTAATTAGTTTTTATGGATAAATCAACAAAATAATAACACCTTCATGAACGAAGGGTTTGCTCTCTTGAAGAAAGGGATGGCTCTCCCTTGAAAGAAGGGATGACTTTCTTGAAAAAGGGATGGCTCTCTGAAAAGAACCAGTTACTGTTTTTCTTTGTAGATTATTGATCATACTACAAGGTGAAATGTTAAAACAGTAGAAGTGCATCTAGCTTTGGATGTACTTTCAAAATCTTAGCGTAAGAACTTATTTATTCACAACATACATGTACAAATTTACTGCATGTTTTTTTATTAAGAATTTCTCAGACTACAGAGTCTTGCCGGGCATAAGTACTTCATACTCACAACTCTGCTTTAACATTGTCTGTCGAAAGTTACAACATTTGCCGACAGGAACAAGTGCCAAGTTCTTTCCCTCGATTTAAGTTTGTGATGGCGAGCTTAATGTAAATAAAGCGAAGACATTTGCTTTTCAACTTTCATTTCATGAAAAAAAAAGAGATTAGCAGCAGTAAAGAGGAGTGAGAAATCTAACTGCATTTAATGATTGATAGAGTGGCTTGCTGAACTTGAGCTTCCCCCAGCCCACCAGCCGGAACGAATCACTTAAACCCCCCTCCCCTGATTGTTCCACTGTCACCATTCAGCCCAGACCAATTACATAAATTAAATACGTCCATAGACACAGGCTCTTTTTGAGTCATTTACTGAAGAAAAACATCGCTTACATGTAATGATTCCTTCGAGTATAGTCACTTCATGTTGTTTTGAAACAGGAATAGCAACCGGAAAAGTAAGCCTTTGATACTAGGCTGTTTAAGTGTAAAGAATCGTATACTAAAAATGGTTTCATATGAAAAAAAGGTGTGGTTAGTTATGCTAGTAAAGCATTGTTTCATAGGTAAAGTGATCACAATAATAATTTTACTTGGTTCTTATATGGTGCTCATATCCTAGTAGCTCTACAATGTTACTATCCCTGTTCATCGGGCATACTTAAACCACTCCTTAGTCCTTAAACTTTCTCAACTCTATGGGGAGCATACAACCCCAAGCTGCTTAAATCCAACACAATACTGTCTCCGCCTTCTCGGGTTCTCATTTATACACCTGGGTTAAGTGAAGCAATTTATGGTTAAGTGTCTTGCTCAAGGACATGCATGAGTGCTGACCGGGACTCGAACCCACACTCCGATGCTGAGGCCATCAGAACTTAAGTCCGATGCACCAGGCCGCTCGGCCACGACACGGCGATCATCTCCTAGTTAGAAGAAGACTTGAAGACCCTTCATTACAATTACATGATCATGTCAAGTTGGTGCTTGTCCTTATCACCACCACCTACCCAGAGACAAACAATTCTTGTTCATGTGCTCTCACTTGATTAAGGGACTTGATTATGCAAACTTCTCTCCAGTTTTAAGCGGAAATCCACTCCAATTGATTGAAATTATTGGGACATATCATCTGCAGGTTGTCCAAAGTTTCAATCGATTAGAATGAATAACACTTCAAGAGAGAAATCAGAAGGCATGTATACAACGTGTTTACAATAATGATGTAATCAGTGGGCATAATGTCTCTTTTTTTTTAAAGCTCATATTTCATTGGAAATGTTCCCAGGTTAGTTTCATGGAAACTGGAGTTTTGTTGTGGCTACATGCTGGCAAAAACAGAGTTTCCCCAGTTTAGGATCTGTGAAATATGTTTGTGGAATTAACCTGTAGGCTGAATATAAAGTGAAACAAACCCTCACTGTTGTTGTTTTTATTTTGTCAGTAAGTTGTAATTTTGAGAAAGGTAAATCACTTCCTTGATAAGTATAGAAAAGGGGAAATCCTTGCATGAGGCTCACTTGAAACTGTTTTTGTTTATATTATTATTAACAATCCAAGTAGAAATTGCATTACCTTTCTCAGAGACTGTGCTTTTCTGTAAATTTATCACCACTTTCCCAAACTTGGCTGACTATATATTCTGCCCACTGAAAATTATTTCTGTAAAAAAACAAAAAGTGCCACAGGAGTTCGGGTTTATTTCAGATATGGTAAGGTAGTGTGTTTCTCTGGGAAATAGTTAATGAAAATGTGTCTTGAATTCATGGTCGTAAAAAGAACGTTTCTCATTTCTCGAAAGAGTTTTGTACACGATGGCTCCACTTTTTTTACTCCACTTCCTACACCACCTTTGTCCTTATTTTCCAGTATGTTGAACGCACCTGGATTTACTCGAAGGCCATGGCGGATATTGCCTGCGTGTTGGCTGGCCTTGGTGCCCCTTTAAAAATTTCCCCAAATGCTTTCAGATTTTCCGATGGAAGAAGCCTGTGCGATATGTAAATGGCCTTGCCCTCTCAAAGACAAGAAGTCCAGACCTGATGTTACCTTCAGCTTTAAAATGACACAAAATTTATGAGCATGGCCCTCAGAAAATGAAAAATACGGCAAATCATATCGTGTTTGATATGAAATAGTGTAACATCTTCACCCGTTCCAGATGGGAAGATCATGACCGTTCAGTAAAAACAAAGGCTTGCAAATTTGCATTGAATTGAAGTTAAAGGCAATGTTTGCTCTGGTTTTCTTCATGCTATCTTTTGACAAACTGCAACAATAAGAAGATTTAGTCTAATTAATTTCAGACAAGAATCATCACTTGAACATTTGGTATTATAAAACCAAGTAAGCTTAAAAAGGTAACTTTATGAATTGGCTTTTCTTCTAACCCCAAACTATGTGTTTAAGTTAAACAACCCTTGCCAAAATAAAGTCAAGCCACAATCCCCAATCCTACCCTAAATCATTGCTGGCACGAACAGATATGTCTCGCTCGGGGCAATGTGGGGAGTTTTTGCAGAGATTTCTTCATGCAAGTAATTTATCAGACCTTCCTACACATTGTAGGACTGTCTCACTCTCAGCAAAATCCACCCAAAACCATTATGTATGCCTCATTACACAAGAAAATAATTTTAGCCTGAAGCGGACAATTTATCAAAAAGAAGGGGGGGGAGGAAGAAAACCAGTGCTCTGAGGGGTTTCCCTGCATGGATTTGTGTACAGACTGTGAAAAACAAACTCTGCAGCCAGCCAAATGTTTATGTTGCAGCGGAACTGCGTTCTGCTCTTACAATCTCCAAACTTTTTCTTTTTGTTTGCATCAAAATTTACCTGTTTTTCGACCGTCGCAGAGTCTTTTTCAAAGCTTTTTACAAAGTCTCTGCTTTGGTCAAAATGTCGGGCCATTAGCAATATTTTCTTTTGTGTGGTAAGCAGTTTGCAACAGCTAGTTCTATTTTCTGTTTTGAAAAATTCGCTACGCAGATAACGAAATTAGTTTTTGTGTTTTATTAAATTATACATTCTTATTAGTAATACTTCTAAGCTTCTATGAAAGTGAGAGTATTTTTACAGTTACTATTAACTGAAGTGGGTATTGTTTACAAGTTTGTTTTTAACATAGAGTTAAACTACTTTAGTATATAACTCAAGTTTATCGTTTGTTGATTTATAGGCAAAATTATCAAGAAAGATACAATAAAAGTCACCTGTGAAAGTGTCAGTTGCATACAGTGTCTACTTGTTGAGAAAACATAAAAATACTGTCATGATATTTTCGTCAAGAATGTCAAATCCATCCACGTTAAGGGAGGCAACAGCAGGTACCAACATGTTGCTGCAACATTCACAGGTGGACACCATAGAAATTAGAATCCAAATGTAGCCTTTAGGTGGTCTTTGGAGATTCAAATTTGTTGACATAATGTTATTGATTTCTAATCACTTCAGATGAAATAATTTTGCAGGATGCTTACTACCATTACCATCTTGATACTAAGTAGGCTTTCGGATAAGAATTATACTTTTTTTTTCCCAGGGGTCATTACCAAAGTGTAACCTACCTTTAAGGTTTTTGAGATGGAAAGTTTTGAACTCTTTTCCCATCACATTATAATAGAGATATCTCACACTGACCAAACTCACTCAGTTTGTTTTATCCTCTATGCTTATTTTGCATGTATTTGGTGTTACGTTATGATATTTGGATTGTCATGGTAAATTCTCCATGAAGAGCATACACGTCGGACGTTGCGTGCTGAAGTAGAAGAAACGTCAACACAGCCAGGCCATTTGCCGACCCAGTTCTGCATCCTAAGTGGCTAAATTCCCGCCTTCGTTGTTATCAGTCATCATAATTCAAACTCCCACTGTTTCACGGGTTTTGAAGCGCCCAAGCCTTAAGAACAATGCCCACAGTACAGCTATCACTACCCTCCCCAACCCACGACGTCACGAACGCCAGGGTTCCCCGTACTTCGGGCATGCAGGCAGCAGACGGCAACAGTTCGCGAAGGTCCGACCAATTTGCCCTCAGGTTCTGCCTAATAATTCATCCACAAATATTGAAACAGGACTTCATGCAACCTTGGGCCCTGGTATATTCTGTAACCATGACAGTGAGCCAAAGTACGTTGTGCTCAAACAGCCCTTGTTTAATTGAAAAAAGGATTGAATATTGAAAACAATGCTTACTTAGTGTGGCAAGGTGTAGCTCTCTTTACTCAATTTTTACATTGAAACAGGACACAGTGTTCCATTCAATTTAGTTTCAAAGAAGGAAAATACAGCTTTCGAGAAGGATCAATACCTCTTTTTTGCTACAGTGTGCTTAGAATGGTTTTATTTGGATATTACACTGCTCCACTCTCTTAAAATATTGAGTCACATGTTTTTAGCTGATTGGAACTTAGTCTGAAATGGGTTAATCCAGTTTTCTTAAAGGGGCACACCGGCTTCGTTGGGCTATTTGGGCTACAAAATAGGCTAACATATGCCTTCAAAGGTCTTCCAGGAATGGAGAAGAACGGTTCCTAAAAGAAACCATCAAATTTTGCCGTTTTTGAGCATTTTTCAAAAAACGAAGGTCACGTGATTTATCCGAACCAAAAAAGTGGTTCGGATAAATCACGTGATTTTCGGAGTTAGTTTTACTTCCATCCGTATACAAGTAAATTACTGAACCAAATTGAAATCTGTTTTTAAAAAATTATTCATGAGTATTTGACAAAAAAGACTATGTATTCAGATTATTGATACAATTTGTAAATAATGATGAAAAATCGAACGTAAGATTCGCATTCAGAGAGTCCGTGCAACCGAAGCGTGTTTTACGGCGCACCAGCGTGGGAGCTAGCGGAACGTAAACCTTGGGGCATATCCCGTACAGCCGGTGCCATGTCTCGTGGGGCCAGAGAGACAAGCCCCGGGGCATGAACTCCCCAGCTTGCCGGTCTAGCCGTGAGCGTGGGAGCTTGTCGGAGGGGTAGGGAGCCAGACCAACAATTACGGTTTTTGTAGGAGGGTTTTAGTCTGATACCCCTAGCTATTATCCCCTAACTATTGCAACGTGTTGCCTGCGCTACACACGCGGGACGACGACGGGGAATATTTATCCCATACAGCTGGTCTACTTCTATGATTGCTACACAATGTCCACCCCCCCCCCCCAAATTGCTGCTTTTGCTGGCTTTCCCTTTGGATTTATCGTGTGGTTATTTTTTTACTTTTTACTTTTCGTTGGACCACCTTCTGGGTGTTTTTCCTTGCGATGTTTTTGTACCGATCCTTGTATGTCGAAGAAACGTTCTCCATTATTGCAAGACACAGAATATAGTACGTCGTCGTACACAGAATACAGGTTGGGGTTAGTTTTCGCAGTCGTAACCAATAACTGTTTCAATGGCAAGTTCAACCGAAACAGTTATTGGTTACGACCGCGAGCGGACTTCGACTAGGACTGACCATAGAGCAAGTAGAGCAAGGAACCTTGCTCTATGGACTGACGTCCGTTTATGTCACTGATCTCTATTATACTGACAGTATATAGATCAGTGGTTCATGTCTGTTTTTTTATTTACACGTGAATTTGTGCTTGATGGATATGAAGTCTGTATCCTCATGCCTCGCCATTGTTATAATTGATACATAAACAGAGCACCAGTCTACTTACAACATCGCGCATCATTGCCTTCACGTAAATTTGACAGTTGCAACGGCTGGAAAAGCGTATAAGCTGACCTTTGACCGCGTTTTTGTTTTTTTCACATTTTTCGTTAATTACGTGATATTTTGATGATTTTTTTTTACAACAACCATTTAATAATTGTTGTCTGTCATTCCACATCACAATATTAGGTAAACAGTAAGCCGGTGTGTCCCTTTAAGCGGATCAGGTGAAGTCGTCTTTGCAAAGGAGTTCAGTTCTTTTGGTCCTCGTCATTCATTTTGATTGAGTGATTTTCATTTGCACAAATACTGCCGATTAAATTTCACTACTCAGTCTGAGGTCGCTGATGTATTGGGTACACTTACATGAAATTCATGGAGAACCTAACTTGCCAATAGTGAGGAGTAGTGAGTAAATAGAGTAGGTTTTTCAAGCAATGTATGCAGTGTGTGTTCAGGCCACAGCAAAGTCTTTCTCAAAGGCCTAAAACAGGGGGCTGGTTAACATTTGAGAAAAACTCTTCCATTACCAGTTTTTTGTTCCTTTATACCACTAGTCAGTTTGGTTGGTACGCAGTTTTCAATGTCTCATTCTTTTCTTCTTTGTGTAAGTAGCAGTTCCAGCAGTTGATATAGCAGCGTGCCAAATCAGAAAGGTGTGGCGTACTCAATTCTTGTTTGAAACCCAGAATTTTCACAGTGGTTCAGAAAAACAGTAAACAAATTCAAACAAGTCTAGCTAGAACCCACATTGACCAGTACTAGTTTCATCATCATCATCCGAGGTCAATGACTTTTCCTTGAGAAATATTAACATTGATGATCTTGTAATTTAAGGACTTGTCTTTGTTCGCCCATTGTTTTACATTTAAGCAACCTCCCTTGGGTTTTGTACACAAAATCAAATTGAGGACGTCATCAGGTTTTTCAGACCGTCTGGATCTCTTTCGTTAAAGTCCTCAGTAGTAATGGGTAAACACTCACCTCCATCAACTAAACACTTTCTTAAAGTTTCATATTGAAATTCACCCTAATCGATTAAAAGTAGTGACAACTGCAGACAATTTGTCCCTATTTTCAATTAAATAAAGTGAATCAGATTTCTTCAAAAAATTGTCCCCCTCTACTGTAAAGATTCGAACCCCGAACCAATCAGACACAGGTCTCTCCCCCAACATCAGACACAAAACCACTTGACACATAGTGCCTGACTCCCCATACTCCTAAACAATCGTCTGACGGCACACAGTCGCCGCTCGTCTTCATCCAGTATTCAAGACAAGGGTTATATGCCCAGTGCCACTCTTCAGGCAAACCTCAAACTGTTTGTCTAGGCTCCATTTTGAGAGTCGTCAATATTTCTCCGAGGGGGCCATGAATGAGAGGGACGTAGTGTTTCAGGCTAGCATTCACCTTGGGTTTGACGTACGTGATGGGAGTGCTGAGGGAAGATAATAGGGCCGTGATGCCAACAATCTTCTGGTCAGTATGCATGTAAATAGCGCCAACAAAATAGACTCTGTATTTTTACTGTATATATTTTACGATATTGGGGAAGTATTATTGGTTTATTAAGTTTAATTAGTTATTGATCAAATTATAATACAAAAGGGGGAACCTACACTTTCTTTATATAAAACAAATTAATTGATAATGAAATAAAATTGAGTGCCTACAACCATTTGTAATATATTTGAACCAAATTTGCACTGGTT
This sequence comes from Pisaster brevispinus, assembly GCA_023634235.1. NCBI lineage: Eukaryota > Metazoa > Echinodermata > Asteroidea > Forcipulatida > Asteriidae > Pisaster > Pisaster brevispinus. The sequence continues at coordinate 12,636,002 of JAMKCF010000017.1, forward strand.
AATTAGTTTAACGGTGTCTCTTGCATTTCAACTGCAGCTCTGGAGTTATTTATACCTCACATAATCTCTTACACTTGTTATTATAGTGATTAAGTTCGCTTTTCTGAGAGTCCTTGGCTTCACAACCAGAATTAATTAATAAAATCACATGGAATAGTGATGTTTTGTTAGGGATTGTAATGTATGATTGAAAATGAAAAAGAGTTTGGCTTGTTCACTGTATGTTTTGTTTGTGTTGTTGATAACCAAGCCCAGTTTCAAAGCACTAGTATTAGATCCCCGAAAATGCTTTTGTTGTAACATTATTCTTGCTAAAGTAGAATTTAGCTTTGTCGCAGGTATTAACTTGATTGATGGTGTTTTTGTTGGCAGGCTTACAAACTTTTCAGTGATGCAAGATAAGTTTGAGTTAGAATTGTGTTGAGGATGTTTATGGTCTTCTTCGTTTGCTTAGAAAGGAGTTTCAGAGTGTTTTCGCACATTTGGCTGTGTCAAATCAGTGACTATTTTTAATTGGCTATCGTTGAATTCCTTCCCATGATCCTTTGCTTTCCTTCTTCTCTATAAGTGGATGTGTTTTTATGTGTGTAATTTGTCTGCAGTACCTTTGATGTAGCTCAAGTTTTCATTAAAAACTAATATAAGGCCATCCTCCCATCTTAATTTAAAATTAAAGTTGTGTTTGAGGTTAAATGGAAATCTGACATAGAGAAATTCTACTCTCGCACAATTCAACATGACTTTCTTATAATTGAATTGTTGAGTTGATTTACAGCCTTACATTTTGGCTTTTTCAAAAATGCATTACGCCTCATCGAACAGGAAGATTTTTAAAAGGAAAGTTCTCAGTTTTTGTCTTGCCATTAATCAATTACCGTAACAGTAAAAAACAATTTGTTACAACACATTTGGCGACAAAATGATTGTGAAATAATAGCTAGACAGATGCCGGCAATGAAAATTGGAGATTAAATTAAAGAATGGAGGAAGGTCTGGCATAAGAGATGGGCCCAAAAAGGAAAAAAAAAAAAGGAATAAGAAAGGAAAGAGATGCAAATCTGAAGATCTTTGAGAAATGGTGTTTCTCAAGAGACTGACAGAAAGTGGAAAATTGAGCAAATGAAATATTGAGGCAGACTCTGCCGCAATCTCAGGCATGGCTCGCGGCAACATTTGAATCATCAAACTGATAAATGTTGGATGCCACGGATTGCCCATGGGTGGAAACGGGGAGGGTAAAAAGGGAGACGGAATAAAAAGAAGGAAAAAAAATGCAGGATCTTGCCCGAGTCGGTCGCCCCCCCCCCCCTCGCCGCGGTTGTCGTTGGCCCTTGTCTGGACCACTCCATGCCAACTCATCCCAGAGGCACACCGTGCTAATTGCCGAGGCTGAATTGTGACTAACGACGCTCGGGGCTAAGTATATTGGGGAGGCGTGTTGGCAACGAGGGCCAATGAACAGGGTAGCGTAGAGACCGCACAAAAAAAGAAAAGAAAAGAGAGAACCAGAGGGCCCATGGAACAGCACAGCGCCCTGGAGGACTAAGCTGGTAATTATGGACGCCCTTTTCTAGCCATGCTAGTATGTACAGCCTACAGGCGCTCTCTCCCATGTGCTTACTTTCTTCCAGTATTTGAAGCTCCTACCCTGACAATGCTTTATTGATTTCAGACGTGTCCTCTCCCCCCCTCGTGCCTGTGACCAAAATATTTATCATTGCCCCGGACTGCGGTAATTAAATTTTCGTGGGGTTATTGTCGGGGGCGAGTTCATATGCGAGCCGTTCGCAAGTGTGCACACGGGGAATTGGCGCGGCTCACCGCATAATAGCCCGCCCGGTTTGGCTGTGTGTCGGGGAGGTTGAACTGACATACCCTACCGTGTGTGCACTATAGGTGTGTGCAATACACTAAGTGACTCGGCCCCTTCGCATTCTTAAGTCTTGGCCCGGTGAATGCAACATTGTGGCTAGTGTTAAAAACCAATTGTCAACACGGGCAATAGACGCTTTGTGAGGCGATTAGCACCCGACCGTAGCTCCAATCTCTGCCATACAAAACAACCTCCCAGCGGTAACCCATTCTGATTCACATGTGCACGCTTCGCCACACTCCACCATACAACTGTGATTTTTCCTTTGATGCGGTTATTAAGTGACATGCACGACGGACTCCCATGTATACGAAGTCTGTGTGTGTGAGACTGATGACAGTACATCAACTCAAGGAATCTAGACTCACGGTTACTCATCATCGCTCACATGGATAACTCACTATGATACATGTTGGTTCCGTACATCAGCTCATGCCAACCCAAGATTGCTGTTTTAATAAGGTAAACAGATTTTCCCATATTTCTAGGGCAATATTTTCCTTGCAAATTTTTTTCCAGGCTCTGGTTAGGGCTCGGGCCAGTGGGCTCATCGAGTGACAATGATAGATTGAGTGTTAACAAGTCCTATAGTAGGTTGAGTACAGCGCTGTCTAATCTATCATGTTTGGACCATAGGGAATGACGGCAGAGTCTTATGGCACACATCTGCTTGTGTCACGCTAATATAGCATGGGCGCTTTCCTTACATAAACACGTGTACACAGACACTTTGTCAGCACAGTTTGTTATAGAGTTTATGATGAGACATGATGATGGTAGAAATCACAGTTTGTGTCTATGGGTGTACATAATTTGTACAGTTGTGTCTTTAAGCTATAGGTCTACAGAAGTCATACCATTGTGTCTAAGTTCGTATTGTCTGCAGAAATCATACAATTGTGTCTTTGCTTATTGTCTGCAGAAATCATACAGTTGTGTGTTAGTTTAAGGTGTGTAGAAGTCACACAGACTAGGATCTGGAGAACACTCATACCTTAACTTTTGCTCTGTAGTAATATTAACTTGGTCTAAGCTGACAGTTGATTTTTATGTGATGGTGGTCTGTAAAAATCACACAGTAATGCCTTAGCTTATGGCATGTAGCAGGCCTGAAACTTTGTTCTTGCAAGGGCAGGACAAATATTCCATTGTAAAAGGCCCCTTTATGTGAGGGAAATGTACAAGGCACCAAGGCAATGACCAGGGGCATTGAGGCGATTGCCTTCATTGCCCTCGTGAAGCAACAGACCTGCGGCAGAAATCACATAGTTTTGCCTTAGCTGATTATCTGTAGTGATAACATAATTTGGAGAAAAAAATTCCAGTTATATTCCTCATTTAGGGATACCAGCTGAAAATAAATTAATTAAATAAATGCATTCCACTTGCGATGAACGATTGCTATTATAAAAGTGTTAGTTTTATCAGTGAGGTTGATTTGTTTTTTCCTGATACTGTAGAATTATAATACACCCTCCCAACGTTTCCATGTTCTGATCAAATTAGAAAATTTACCTGATTAGGGAAACTTTTTTCTCTATTCTGTTGAATGTAATTCTAAATAACTCCCTGATTGTGAGATGCAAATGTTGACAGCTCTGCCTCCCCCAAACAACAGATAGATAGTACAGGGCTCTCAACATACCCACTGAGCCACCAGCTAGTGTCCAGTGATCACAGCACTTGGCTTAAAACCCCCACAACCAAACAAGTCCTGCAGGCATCACAAACTTTCAAAGATAAAATGTATTCTTAAGCTTTTCAATGTCAGACCTTTCCCTAAAAGTTCAATAAAGTATCAAAAACAGGAAGAGATATTCAAGGTCTTGAATCAAATAATTCTAGTCCAGCGAAAGGGTCTGAGCTGCAAGACCTGTGGACTAGAGGAGATTTTCTTGAAATTTCATGTCATTTCATTTATTGATTCTGTTTGTGAAGCCAATGTCTCTTAGAAAAGTGTTCTTAATCACTATACTAGCCAAGAACCCCGTGGAGAGAAAACAAAGACAGAAGTTTCGGTTTTAGATGTGGGAGGAAAACCCCTGAGAATTATTCCAGGGAAAACCCACGCAATCAAAAATCCCAAACTTGAGCTATTTAGTACCACATTGTTGGAGATCGACATACAAAGTATTTTTGTATTGTACACCCAAACCTAGAAGTAATTCTGCTTGAAAACTTCTTCCTATTTTAGGATAATCTATTAGGAGTCAAACAAAATATGCCAAATTAAAAACGTGTTTATTGGAACGCGGCGTTATAGTATTTGAATCATCATCAGTAAAGGTTTAGCTTCCATAACAAACATGTGAGCATTTCATAACATTGTGTGTCTGTATTGCGGGGGTATGGAACTCAAGCATAAAATGATCAAAAATTACTGCTGACAAATCAAAGTTAACATTCCTAATTGGTGAATGATATTTTGAAAAATGTGTTTCCCTCAGACGGGATTTGATTTCATTTGTTAACAGAAACCTTCTCTCTTCATGAAGCATTAAACTCCTTGAAAAGAGTAAGAAATATTTGCAGTGTTGACATTGAAACACACGACGGAACATTCAAAGTTCGCAACATTCAAGCTTGTGTGAGGCTTACTTTTTTCCGCAGTACCAGTTTGCCCTGAGGTGTAGTTTTGCATGATATGCTCTTATCTTTTCCGAAAAGATGCCCGAAAATAACAAACAAGAGAATCATTTTGTTTTGTTTTGTTGTAAAATGAAACATGAGAGTGGCGATTGAAGTCAGAAAAAGGTACAGGAAGCAACACCATAACGCTGGGCTCATATAACATGAGGCTTGTGTTCAAGAATATTGGAACTTTATTCACCAGTACTGGTACAATTTTCTCGCCACTTTAGCTGTACTTTTCACTCGCTGGTACATCCCCACCTCCAGTCTAACAGGGGCCTATCAGTAATGGCAGTTTAGCCAATTATAACCAATGCTGTACCCTTATCTACGAACCCATTCACCCCAAACTCGTGGATTGAGCCATACCCAGATCCGTATCATGACATTTTACAGTATGATTGATTGGTTATTAGAAAGTTCCGAAGACCAAAGAAACATCTGTCTCCAAATCATCACTGTGTCTTCGAGGCCTCCCAGTACTTGGTGAGTAAGTTATGGTTGGAAATGACGAATTCCAAACCGCACTACTACAACGGCTCCTGAGTTGATTTGGGGCCAATTCAGCAGAATGAACCCAGGCGGGAGTATTTGAAATGGGTTATGCATACATGCTGAGTGGTTTTATTATTGAGGGTGTAAACAGTGGAAATTGCAGCAAACGGTAGCTACCGCATAAAACTATAGCTATAAACTGTTACAATATGGCCGTGGCGTATGCGGCCCAAGCAGTACGTGCCGCCATAGAAGGAAACCTGCAGAAATGAAGAAGAAGAAGAAAAATGCGAGCTGCCTGCGTTTTTGTATAGAGGCAAAAATGCTATGGAGCATTATTCAACCAGTTCTCATTATACTAATAACACCCCTGGTCCTTGCACTTGTAGTGTGTCTGTTTTCCCGTACGTGCCCAGTCACTTTTTCAGCATTTTTCCCCCCTCCGTTCAAGTTTACACTCCTTTTGAGTAGAAGTTTGCCGCCATGCTAAAAACCTGAGGTCAATGCTACAGAAATATGCCGGGGTCTGTCCCGAATCGGTTTGAGGTGTAAGGTTTCTTTGTACGGGGAAGTATGAATATACGCTGTTGTACTCAGACCTGCTTAGTGCTATTATCCAACTACTGTAAAAATTTCCTTGGTTGTACTTAACTGAAGAAAGCCCCCTACATCAAATCAAAGCTAAGTTTGGCCGATCTAGCCCACAAAAGTGCCTTGACTATTGTGGTTTGGAATTATATTCTATAATAGACCAAATTCTTTGTATGTATTCTAAACACCCCCTTTTTTGTATCCCCGACTCTCAGTTATCCCCTGTCTAGAAGTGTAAGCCCAGTGTTCCCCTTTTTCCTTTCTCTTTTCTGTTTTGAAAACCGAGTAATTTGTGTTTCTTAGAAAGTGATAGAAGTAAAAAACTACCGTTTTGCACATTTGAATGGCATTCCTACCTCTTTCGTTTGGTTCGGTTTATTCGAAATAAGTAGCAGGCAATTAGTTTTTAACAATTTTGAATTGGACTGTTAGGAGTTTGGTTGGTTTAAAAGGTTAGAAAATGCCATATGATTATCAAAACCAGTCCAGTACAAGGTGCCAAAGATTTTGTTTTATCCTTCGGAATAATCTTGTTGACAGACTGAACCTTTCGCTTACAGGAATTTTTTTTATAATCATTTTGATCCTCAGTCTAGCCTTCCCCGCATCTACTTTGCATTTGTAGTGTTTTCTTTACACTTAGCCCAAACGATTGTAGTCAAATTGAACTTTGTAGAGAGAGAAAACAAAAGTAATAACAATTTTTCCTGATTTTTCATATTGTAAACGGGCCATAACAGCCAATTCAAACACGGCCTATGTTCACAGGGTACAGAGAAATACTATAGGGGCAGGGAGTTCACTTGAGAGAGTTGTATGTCTATAAAAAAAAACTCTTTTATTGTACTTGCATTAAAGATTCAAGATAATTGATATTGAAAAGTTGTAATTGAGTAGGGGGTGGTGGTGACAACCATTAGTATCTGCACTGCCAAGATTTGGTTGGGGGGGGACTGTGGGCAAACTCAGCCATGAATCTAACGGCAATTGAACGATGCTACTTAATGTCAGGTCCTTCAACTTTTACCCCTGGGAAAATGTATGATATTGGGCAAAAGAGATAGAGAGGATGGTAGGGAAGGTTCATAGTCCTTTTTCTTTCTTCCTTGCCGCTTTTTTCTTTTTCCTCTTCTTTTTTCTTTTTTTAGAAGGAGTCAAACGCTGTCAATTTAGCCGCATTTTGACCGCTGTCACTCCAAATGATGGTACATAATCAAATTGAACACTTTGCTGGGGCTTTTAGCTCACTGCCTTCATTGCAATAAAAACCCTCCACTATTTGGCATCACCAAAAAATAGTCTTGTTGCTGGTATGAACTCATGACTGTTTCCCTGAAAAAGGAACGCTCACAATTTGTACAGTTACTTTCAGCGATTTCTGTTATAACTTACAGATTAAGGGAATCAACTGAGGGACAATTGCTTGTTGTTTATGAGGAAAGATCTTACAATAACAAAATTTACTTTGACACACTGGGTCATTGCTCCAACAACTGATTAAAGGATTAAGGATGACAGAATGTTGATAATAGATGATGGATTTGTGGATTAAGTGGGATTTGTCCAGGGTAATTGATTGTCCTGTTTGAAGTTAGAGTTTGGTTTAGGTGCAAATGATGCTTTGGCTGGTCCATAACAGGTGACTGGAGAACAGCTATGTTATCACTGTAAGGAGTATCAAGTAATAAACCACAACGGAAACTGACTGGGTAAACTTTTAATAGTTTGGGTTTGAAGAAAACAAAATTTGACTGTAGTGAACCTTGAACCACAGACTGCCAACATAGGGCTGGATAGCTCAGTTGGTAGAGTGCCAGTACATTAATCCGGAGGTCAGTGGTTCAAGCCCAGCTCCAGTCAATATGTCTTGGCTCTAACCAAAATCACTTCAAGGAATGTTAAAAGCAGACCTTTTTTGTTTTGTGACAAAAAGTTTTGACAGTTAACTGTAATGTTTGACATTGATGATCAGTTTCATTTACTAATTTCTTGGATTTTAAAGAATCAGAACAATTTGTTTAAGTTGATGAAACCAACCCTGTTTGTAGCATTTCCCAGTGAGTTGTCAGACCATTTAAAACCATTCAACTGCATGGGTTCTGTATGGTGGCATAACTGTGTTCAGACCTATTAAATGCTGTGCATTCATCACTTGATATCATTTTGCAGGCAGGTATAGTTTATCTATTATTCAAATATACAGCAGATGAGATTGAATGGTCAGACAGTAGGAGGGTTGACTGTGTACAGTTAAGATGCATTCACCACATGATATCAAACTGCAGGCTGGTTATGTTTATATATTACTTAAAACTACAGTGGATGATATTGAATGGTCAGACAGTAGGAGGGTTGACTGTGTACTGTGAAGATGCATTCACCACATAATATCATATTGCAGGTCATTCAAATCCACTGGGTGGATGTTGTTGAATGGTCAGACAGTAGGAGGGTTAATAGAGAACATTGCTTCAATATTGCATTTACTTGGTAGCAATTTAGTTACCACTAATGAACAGTATACCTGTACACATGACATGGAATTTCAGTTGGTGCCCTGTTCTTGCTAAGCATTGTTTTTCTTTGCTTAGAAAAGTTGTTCCCTGGCCTGTGTTGTAACTGACACTTAGGTGGGCATGGCTGATCCAATCCAAAGCCACAATCCAAAGCCACAATCCAAAGCCACAATCCAAAGCCACAATCCAAAGCCACAATCCAAAGCCACAATCCAAAGCCACAATCCAAAGCCATAATCCAAAGCCACGATCCAAAGTCACATCCTAAAGCAACGATCCAAAGCTACTATTCAAAGCTACAATCTAAAGCTACAATCCAAAGTCACAATCCAAAGTCACAATCCAAAGCCACAATCCAAAACTACAATCCAAAGTCACAATCCAAAGCCACAATCCAAAACTTGTTGCAGACGATATCAGGAAAAGCATCTTTGCTTATAGCCTTAAAGTAATTCAATTTTTTTGTGTTTGCATATCATTTATCCCGCTGCACTTTTTTCCCCCTTCTTTTTCTTCTTCTTTTTTAAATAAAGTTTTTTTCACAGTGACATGTCTGGAGTCAAGTCAACTTAAACTCTGGTAAATGAAAGGATTTATTCCACGCAGGTCTCTTAAGGACCTAGGAGTGACTCTGCTCCTAATCCAATGGTGTTTATGGGGTAATTTAATTTACAGAATGTAGGTTGAAATAGATATGAGGGGCACACTTAATATTGTGACCAACCGAAAACAGAATTACATTTCCAGCAAGGGAAAAACAGGAGGGGCTTAGAGGATGGGCAATTGTGCATTTAATGTTGTTGGGTGCTTGTAAATTGAAATGGGTCTTGGAACATGAGAGATTTACGTGGGAGCTTGGCTGGGTTCAAGGAACCATGATGGAGGAGGGCTGGACGAAGAGGGGGGTGCTGGAGCGATGCTTTGTCTGCCTACATCTCTCATGATATAGGGGTGCAGTGTAAATCAGATTATGTTCGGAGTAGGGCGTGAGAATTAGATAGTTTGCCTGGGGGTAGATGGAGGGTAGGAATGGGGGAAGTTGAAGAAAGTAGACTCGGTGTTGGTGTAACTATGTGAGCCAAAGATGTGGGGAAAAAATTTGATGAGTAACTGACAAAAGTATTAGATTTTTTAGAAATCAAAGAGCTCTCTTTGTGTTGTTGGACGGGGGATTCAATTCTGTCTGACTTGCTTTTATCTTTGGAAAAAATTGGGTGGTTTTTGTTTTACTTCAGTGTATGCAATGCTGAGAAAAAAAGCTTAGTGCGCACCAATCACGGCAAAGTGCTACTGTGTTGTTCTCTCAAAACTTGTGTACCATTATAGGGAATTTTTAACAATATCAGTCATTAAAATTGTTTATTTGTAAGTAAATGCTTTCATACACAAACAAATATACTCTTTCCACAACCAATGTTGTACTTTTTTCCATACAAGCTTTTTCTGAACTCCAAGACTACCCCAACATAAAAGAAACTTATGGCTTGTCTAGACATGTGGCCTTACTTGTGTCTTGATGGCAGAGCAGTCAAATGCACTGGATTCAAAATCTTGTGTTTCTGATCAGCAGAGTGTGGGTTCGAGCCCTGGTCTTAACGCTTGTGTCCTTAAGCAAGACACTTAACAATTATTGCTTCGTCCATCAGATGGGACATAAAGCCTTTGGTCCTGTGTGTTGTGTAATGCATGTAAAAGAACCCAGTACACTAATGGCTAAAAGAAGAGGTTTGCCCCTGTGTTTCTGGCATGGTATGGCAGCAAAATAATGCCATCTCACCCTGTATCCTTTTCAAGGTGTTGTACTATGGTTGGTTCGTCTCTTAAAATCATTCTTAACAGGCTCCACCGATAATTTGGCCCCAGAACTATCATTTATGACAGACATGGCTGCATTGCAAAAGTATTTGTATGTTTTAGAAACCTTTCTGCTGCTTGCATTTAGTTTCAGTAGTGCCCCTGTATCACTATTACTTTTAAGTTTTCTCATTCACTTGGGTTCCTTAGGGTCAAGTTTTGTTCCTCAGAACCACCTGTAGAAACCAAAACCGATGCTTCTTGTTTTTCGATAAATGTCTGAGATTAAGTGACCGGTAATTCACACTTTCATTGGCAATATATTAAACTCAAAGTTGTCTGCTTTAAAGTGAGGGAAAGATGGCATTGAAATAAAGTTGTTATGAAAAGGTAACTAGTACTGGAGAAGGTCACTAGATAATTACGAAAAAGTAACTAAGAACAGAAAAGGATTAATGGATAACAGTGACCAGTTCAAAGGACAATCTGTATTGGCTAGTTCCCTGTTCACTTTTGTGTAGAAAGTAGATAATACATGTGAATATTAATTGATTCATTTTTGTACGCCATATAATAATCTTGACTGTAGAGGTTGTTGGCTATGAAGCAAGCTAGTTGGTTGTTCGTAATGTTTCAACTAGTGTGAGCTTCTAATGGCATCGTCAGGAGTCGATATGTGAAGATGTGAAGAAAGTTATTTCTTCAGCTTTGAAATAGACCAAAGTGCAATTTTGTTTGGGTTTATCGTTCATCTTGAAAAAGAGGAAAATGCATTGAGATGCATACAGTCATGCTGCTAGTTCAACTTTGTAAACCAAGGTGCCTTTGTGTTTGTCAGATTCTTAAAGCCTGGTTCATGATTCATGTGAGAGCAAATGCAAGAGGTCTCCCTATGTATAGGCATTCAATATGCACCATTTTCCCATTGTGAAGCAGTGGAAGTGACTTCGCTTTCAAAGCTCGCGTGAAAAAAGAAGCAGGATTGTTACTTTATTTAAAATGCTTACCGTTTTCAATTCAGTGTTTTAGCTGTGACGGTAATTGACTTAAAAGTTAAACGCTTGATTGCTTTTCTTGACTAGTTCAGCATGCATTTACAGAATGCTTGCCTTCCAGTACCATGCCTTTTTAATAATAGTAGTATGAGAAACACAAAACATAAAACAATGAAATGTGTGAGGCAATTCGTTACAAAAATATAGATTCAAAAAATTGAGTATTTCAAAGGCCCTTGAAAATCAGAACAGATTCAGCTTGACGAATATGTACTGGTAGGTCATTCCATAATGAAGGTGCAATGAAGTTGAAGGCTCTTTGACCATACAATTTTGCGGAAAAAGAAGTTTGCATCAGTAAGGATTGGCCAGCAGAATAAAGAGGGCGAACAGGAATATAGTTATGCAGAAGATCAGATTTATAGTCTGGAGATTCTCCATGAAGGGCTTTGAAAGTGAGGAGATTTAACTTGGGATCCAGGGAGAACATGTTTTAGTTTCTTTTCTTTTTTGAAATTCTCTGAAATTGCAGGGAGGTCTGTAAAGGAACTTCCTGCAACAGTTCTTCCGAAAATCTTTCTTTTTATCAAATGGGGATTTCCCAGGGGTAGGCCTAGCTGTTATAAAAACCGAAAGTGTTGATGTCATTGTTAAGGTTATGGAGATGCCTTTTTTAGCCGATTTACCTCCCAGTATTTACCTCAAATTATTTCGCCTATCAAAATCGTGCAAATCAGAAAAAGAATATTATGTCCACATGGAAGACTATCTCAAGTGAAGCTGGAACATTCCCTCGGCTGATACCTTGGCGAAAAAACAAAATAGTTTTACTATTCCCATTTTCTTCTTACAATTTCTTTAAGTTCCAAATCCCTCTCCATCAGGAACTCCCTGTCTCTGACTATTTTCAGGAATTGTCTTAAACACTTCTTACCCACAACAATAGTTATTTTCCTATTCTTGTTCAATGCCTCAATCCCTCTTGTAAAAATTCATTATGAATTCTTTTTAGTATTATTCCACTCATTGCAGTCAATATTTGTATACATGTCATTTTTTCTCTCTCCATTTACAAGTAAAGAAATTATCAATTAAATTGAGAAGAAAATTACTTGAAGTGAATTACAATATAAAGAAATAAGCAATTGCAAGAAAACCAGCACTCTGACCAAAATGTCAGTGAATATTTGGCTGGATTAGGCTTGGTTTCAAGGCAGTAAATCTTACACAAAACTTTTGACCCGCTTTATGTTTTTTTTTAAATGACAAATGCTGGGCATACAATTCAAATAACTATTAAATTTCTATGGTTAAGTTCAGTTTAATGAAAACATTTTGTGAACCTTTTTTTTTTTTAATGGAAGTTTCTGTTCAGAAAACAGGTTTGATTGTGCATGGGTACAGTTGCATGAATCAGTGAAATTTACTTCAAAAATACATTTCATGCATGGACGCTCAAAATATAAATTAGTCTGGTGCTTTTGTATACATTAAAATCTTTGTCTAAAAATTAGAGCTAGGAGCAAGACATTAGACCAGAGTTTGCCTCGATAAAATTGTGAGTCACAGTGAAAGGTCACTGTTCTTGGGTGAAATTATTAGTATTTTGTGTTTATGTATAAAAACCGAAACTACAGGGAGAAAGTAACAATGAGATTCAAAGAAGAAAGCAAAAGTAGTAGCTAGACATATAAATTGAAAGGTTATTAAATAAAACAGAAAAAAGTAGTACATATAGTTGCAAGGGCGGTGAGTGAAAAATTAATTAATTTAGAATCAAAATACACAAAAAAAAGAAGATAAATACGTAACACAGAGTTTTATATCCATATTTTAGTTTACAGTTAAGAGATCATACATGTTGATAAGACAGAGAAAATTGATATAAATTGTCAAGATACATACAACCCTTCCTTCATGATAAAACTAATCTGTACAAATTCTTATTGAAATAAGGTCCTAAAGTGTCAATAACAAAAGCTGAATATCTGTTTTATTAATGGTTGAGGTTTTTTTCACTTTGTTTTACAGTCCTTATGCCTTGAAGGTATTATGTGTTAGAACTGCAAGTCACATGTATGCGGTTATATTTATTTGAATCAATGTCAATCCGTTTAGATTTTTTTTATTCGTACGTGCCGCTCGCATCCACGACACAATCACTCGGGATCCAAGTGTGCTGTTGCTGTACGCTCCGTCCATGTTTCACCGACATGAAAATCCGCTTTCATGACTCTAATGGCGAAATCGGGGGGTCCCAGCCACCAATGCATTTGATTGACAGTCTGCTGTGCAATCCCATGCCGGTTGAGTGTCTGTCCCCGCTGATCTGCCGTAATATGCGAGCTCTCTTCTGCCGCACTCCTCCGCTGTCGATGGCGGGGAGAGAAGACAGAGATAGAGAGGGTTCTCTGGCATCAGCACGGACGAGGCCCCGTCTGATGAGAAATCTAGCTCAAGGCGATGCACTTAGAGCCCGGCTGGCTCCCCGGCATTCAGTCCACGGAACCGGTGCCCACACACACACATACACACACACACACTCATCTCACATGCAGACAGTTGCTGCTGGCAATGCTCAGGATGCTGCAAAATAGTTCATAACTCGATTGGATTTGCCTGTAACCATGCTTAATGATTGGGCCCTCGGAGCTCTTTTTTTTATTCTCCCAGTATTACCCCACAGTGGCGACCAGCTACCCCCCCCCCCCCCACACCACATCATTTATATTATTATTTTTTTCGGTCATGAATTTCATCCTGTACCATTGAACTCTGGGTCGCTGTAAATAGAGCCTTCATTTAAAACCATGCGTCATTAAAACGGAGAAAATGCTGTAAGTTAAATGAGAGGAAAAGTGAGGGGGAAAATTCAAGAGAGATTTCTGCCGTGGGGCATTCTATCTTAGCTTGGGTGGATATTTCATTGTTTGCTAATCTGGTCTTAAGCCATGGCAGCACATAGTCAATCTTTGTCATCTCTTTACCTGAACACTTCTTGCTGTACACAAAAGGTTAGAATCAGAGTTTGCTCAGAAGCTTGATTGGGAAAATGGCTAGTAATACATTATTTCCTGTGAACCAAAATACTGCAAATTGTCATGCACTTAATGTTCGTATGTTTTCAAAACAACTGCCAGGTCACCAAGTTTATTTTCCAGGTACTGATCCAGCTTAAGCTGACATATCCCTCAAAAATCTAGTCCAGTTAGGTTGTTATACATTGATTTGTAGAAATTGGTGGTTTAAGTATTCATATTTTAGCCACCTCTAATATTTGTTGTGACCTTGTCATATAATCTTTTCTGTGTACAGTTCTGTTCTTAATTGAAAATAAATCACATATAAAAGTAACCAAAATCAAAATGCTAGGTTTACTCTGAAATAATTTTTACTCAATTGCCACTAAATTTGACTCCTCTCCTCTTCGTTAAATAGGAAGGCAAGAACGTTGAGAGGAATCCAAATCATTCCTCTTGATTTAAACTGTATTTTTGTTTAACGTGTTGCCCTCTTTCCCCCTCATTGAATTAAATCCATGAGCATCCGATTCAATTCATTTCTTGTGGCACCATTACCGCCCTGATGCTCTCCCCCGAAACATGTTAAATTGGTGGTTCCTCGGCAGTCATAGTTTATGGAATTGCACCACCGGTAAAGTGTGGTCTTCAATTGATTACTCAAACACAAATATTAGTCTTTGCTAGCGACTGTTTAGCAATCAGGACCCGAACAAATACTAAAGACTCTACTACCCTAGTTTTGACTAAACGGCACCCACTGGCCGCATACGGCCCGGGCGACTAGCAGCTCAGCCTTGTGCACAGATGGTCACAGTGTGGCTGACTCCCAGGAACAATTCCCCCGTCGCTGTGGCGATGGTGTGTGCCGAAGATGAGTGGTATTTTAATGGGAATTGGCTTGACTCTCTGAGAGTGATGCGCAAATCCCACGGAGGCTCCCCCGGCCAGTCCATTAATGCAAACCCCCATTGCAAAAAACGCTTCTTCAGCATCCACGCTAAGAGCCTAAATGTACCAATTATTAACCCCTTCTCATAGATAATGATAGATGCCCAAATAGAGTGGTGGAAACGGGGGATTTATGCAAGATGGGCTAGAAAATGTACAAGACGACAGACAACAACAAAAAAGAAATGGTTTTCAAGGGATTCTGAGATGCTTTTAAAATTCCTAAATGGCCATGATGAATGAATGGCATTACTGGAAGTGTGAAGATGCACTCTCTACTGGGGATATTTTTTATTGTCCCTAATCTATTATCAATTCATGTAATATTTGCCTGCTGTCTGCTTGTGTCAACTGGACTCGTAGGTTTGGGAATTATTGGGCAAATTGTCTGAGATATTTTGATGAAGTTGAGGGGAAGATTTGGTTGACCCACAATTGTTTAAGCATAGTTTCTTTTAAAAATGTTTTTCATTGATTGACCGACTTTTCATACATAATTTATGTTTTATTCTGATCAGTTGTTTTGGCCATTTTCCACTCAAAGCGACAAATACAGCTTCATTTTTTTAAATGTAAAAGAAAATATTTGGAAAACATTGAGTGAAAATATATTTTACCCGACAGAGACAAATGTCTTGACATCATTCCATAAAGTGGTACTGTGGTTTTTACCTCTCCACAGTAAATACACATGGACTACAACTGTGTTTTGTGCTTTGCAAACATATATTTTTGAAATGTTTGAATAACGCAATATCAACATGTTTCTTGAAAATAAATTCACAGAAACCAGTTGTGCCAATACTAATTTTGAAGTGTCTACCGCTTAAGGTAAAATAGCAAACTGTTTGAAGCAACAAGCCTTAAAGTATTTGTGATTCTTACATGTAGCTTTGGTCTTTCTTCTTCTTTAAAAAAAAAAATATTTAGACATTTAGGTTAAAAGATGTCATTGTACACAAGATACTTTGTCAAAACCTAATATCACAAAAATTTCAAAACAAGACCCATGTTCCTGACTGTTTTTCCCACTCAGTTATTACAATCTCCCAACACTATCCAGGTGTATTTAAAAAAATAGCTGGCGAGCCATCTTTGAAATTTGGCCTGACCTTTTACTTGGTGACCCCTCCAGCAATTCTTTTCAATATATGACCCCATTTCTCCCAGGATTTTTTGCCTCTGAGCTGTTGTGAGAGAATTGCGCTGTAAAAACAAAACCGCGTCAGGATAGAACCTCCTTAGTCGTGTCAGTTATGCCAGTGGCTTCCCTGCACCCGTTTAATGAAGTCTTTTTTTTTATTTCGGGGCTTGGAAATTGGGCGACAATGCTGTGCACACTGACTGTACTCTGAACTCTGAAACAGTTAAAGGCTGGAAGTAGTTAGACCTTGTGTTGTAAAACACAGTCAGTTTAATTCAAGTATAATTGATATCCTCATTATCATTAAAGTATTCAGAAAATACAGTGAAGTCTAAATGTGGAGGCATGCTCCACAAAAGCAGAGCTTGTCATTGTCAAGGAATAGGCCCTGTATTCAAAGCAACAAAAGCAGACTCAACAACAACCAAACCAAAATCAACATGTGGATAGAACAAAATAAACAAGACGTTTTTCTGTCACTGTATATGATAAAATATGAAATGACTGTTGTTTCTAAACAGGCTGGATGTAAAACAAAAACACAGATGTTGCACTGGGATCTTGCATAAGTTTTGTCCGTGAAAAGAGAGATACTGTCAAGTGTAGAATTATTTTGCCTTTTTCAGAATCAGGAGCAACATCACTGTAGAATTCACCTCTGCACACTGAAACATTATTTGTTTGGGTTTTT
This sequence comes from Pisaster brevispinus, assembly GCA_023634235.1. Taxonomy (NCBI): domain Eukaryota; kingdom Metazoa; phylum Echinodermata; class Asteroidea; order Forcipulatida; family Asteriidae; genus Pisaster; species Pisaster brevispinus. The sequence continues at coordinate 12,652,703 of JAMKCF010000017.1, forward strand.
TTCTTCCCATTTTCTTCAACCAGAGAGGGTCTGATTTATTTATTTATTTATGAGATTTATTTCATCCACATCCAACAGTGCAAGCGCCAATAACAGGATGACGATGAGGAAACAAGAAGAAATGTTCCGTTTTAGATGTGGGAGGAAAACCCCAAAATGGGAAAAACCCACGCAATCAGTTAGAGATTGAAACCCAAATCGACATGCAAGGCTCTGGTCTGAGGTGGGTGTCTCAGACTGCTCAGTATTTTTTCTACAAGTTATGTGGAGCTACGTGTTGAAGTATGAGACCTATTCAAACATTCAAACTGAGGACCTATAACAAAAGATAACAATAAGGTCCTCAATTGGGGGAAGGTCTGTAAGTTTGAAAGTGTGTACAAAACCAATGGGAGCTGTTGCCAAAACGTTCAAGTACAAACAAAAGGGGGATAATAGGAGGTCCGCATTGCAGGTGTTTACACACTTATGTGTGTGTGACATTTGTCACCATACCTGAGTTTATTTGACCCAGTACATGCGTATGTATTATGTGGGAGTCTCAGTAACTATTGCAAGCTACCAAACACTAAAAGACTCTGATGGATCCAGACAGTTGTTAGGGAATCTGTATTGCCTGGGGGAAGATAGAGTTCCTACTAAAATCTCTTTAATGAGAAAGCACAATTCGTTTGTATGTAGACTTAGATGTGGAAGACAGTTTGAACTCTTGCAGGACAACTTTGATATAATCTAGGGCATTAACCCTTCGTCATATTCACCCACATTCACAATACAATAGTGGTAACACTGCCTCATAAACAATCACCCGGTGAACTTAACTTCTATTGTCAATCACAGACAGGCAGGGTATTTAAATTGATCAAAATTCCTGGATTATACTGTATTATTTGATTCTTTTTATCCTCCCTTCATGCTCGGCTGGAGAAAAGTGTTTCTGTTTACTCTTTTTTTCTTCTTTTCTTCGGAGCGCAGCGTGTGGGGTCATTTTGTTATAAATAGCGTAATAATGACAGTGGGACAAAGACGTGGGGTGTTTTTTTTTTCGACTTGGGGGAGACAAGGGCTGTTATGTGTAGCGGAATAATTGGATAAAATTTGGATGACTTGGGGCAGAATGCTAAATAAAAGAAGAGTAACGAAGGGGCATTGGCCTGGAAAGAAATAGAAGAATTACAGTGATGAGGTATACATGGTGTATTAATTATATTTACAGTCATTAAAAAGGGGTGTTACAGAAATAGATGGCAATGGGAGAGCAGTTTAGTTAGGTGTTTCGGGTTTTTGTTTTTATCTTATTTGGGAAGCTGCCGGTATTCAGCACAATGGTGTTTTAGGTTTGTGTTTTTTATGGGCTTAGATTTTTTTTTTATTGATAGGTTTTATGTATGATTCATTTTGATGATTACGGGAAAAAAAAACATTCTTAATTTTTTCTTTACACCAACATATTGTTCCTCATTGTTGAAAGGATGAAAAAAAAGTACATTAACTCTTTAATCAAGAGATGCTTTAATAAAACATATTTTGACCCAATTATTGTAAATTTTAAAGTGGAGAAATAAAAATGAAAAACTGATCAAATGTCAAACTACAAATGATAGATGTTATTGGAAATGCAATTAGCAAAGTGGGCAGGGCTATTACAGAATTCTTGCTACCTGAACATAGAAAAATTGCCCCCAAACCTCCCCCGTCTTCCTGTCAAAATATTAGGATAAATTTGCCGTCCATTTTTTATCAAATTCTTATGTCATTCAATCTTCATCCAATTAAAAAAAGGAAGAAAACAGATTTGTACGTCCCCTCCCAGGAAAAAATACCTGTTCCAATCAATTTGGAAAAGATTTCTTGAAAAGTCTGCTACGTGGCTAGCCATCTCATTAAAGATGCAGCTGAAAGCAACCACAGAGATTTCTTAGAAGTAGAGTTTAGTCATTGTTGGGGCAGTTCAGAATGCCTTCGATAGAAATCTTAACTTTCAAGAGTTTTGGGTCAGATTTTTTGCTCACTGTGGGGTGCTTTACAAGTATACTGGTGCAAAACTATTGGCTAACAATGAAAAACAATAGAAAGTTTTGTTTGTTTCCTTAAGGAAAGGCCCAAGTCTAGTCACAACTTGTAATAAAACTGTGCAAGTCTTGCATTTAAAGATTTTTGGGAACTCATTGGTCCCACCTGCATTGCTTTAACGTGTGAGAGAAGTAAACTCCCGCACTTTAACCGAATACACGCAAAACTTGCACGGTCTGTAAGCAAATACAAAATTACATTCCACCACACTTTTCGTACATAGGATTGCGTTCAGAGGGAATTGACATGGCACGGTTCTCAAACCTGTTTGAATTAGTGCAAGGCTTGGACGGTCTTGAGAGACAAGTTTGCTTTAGTGCTGTTATCTTCGAGAAAATCAAAACAAAATTGCAAATTAAAACCTTTTGCCAGCAACAGCAACATAACAAGATATATATTTTGTTTTCATAAAAATGTTGGACCTTTTTCAAAAACACTCGCTGTGTTTTTGTTGTTGGACTTTCTTAAAAATTAGATTATTGGAATGGATGGTCTCTTCCTTAAACTAGTTATCTTTTAAACAAGTCGTTATCTCCTGGAAGCATACATTCCGACAAATATTCTGTTTTCATTTAATTTGTAAACATATATTTTTGGTCCCAACATGACACTTTTAGAGTGTCCCGTGTTGGGTCATATTTGTAATCGGAAATTTGGGATCGACAGGCCTTTCAAAGCAATTTTTAGATGACTCAGGTTTAAATTTTTCATCAAAACTAAGTCATATTTCGTATCAAACTTTAATCGGAGTTGGTTTCAACCTGTGTCAGTTGTTAACTTCTACAACAATTGTTCACAGGAATCCAGTCCAGAGCTTACCCGGATATTTCCCTTAGTTAGACGGACCGTCCATATAATATTGCATACATTTATTCCTGTTTCATTTATCTTGTCCACACCAGCTGGATCTAAACTCCAAAGTCGTTGGTCATATCTACTTGTACAAATCCTGTGTATGCGTTCAATTTCCTACAGGATTATTTTAAAGGAAACCGTTTTTAATTTAATTATATGGTTTCGGTAAGTGCATTTGGGGAAACGTCTTCTTAAGTTTCGCAGGTGTGCCAAATTCGGGCTTGGTGAAATTATTGCGTCTTCAAAAAAGAAGTAGAAGGAAAAAAAAAAGTTGAGTCATGTTGGACCGACCTCCTCCATGACGAGATATTGTCACCTGACCTGATTCTTAGGTCTTACGTCTTTAAGTAATTAATTTTGTGGACTTTAAATTGAGGTCAGATAATTATGTGGTACAGTTCAGGTGATTATCACTTTGATAGGTAAAGTGAATAATTTATATCAGTACAGTTTCACTCCGGCCTGAGATCATTTCCCCTGTACTGGAAAGCTGTCATCATCTATAAAAATACTGATTTCAGTTCTTAGTTCTCATGCTTCTAAAAAGTAAACAAAACTGTTTTCTATAAATACTCAATGGTTGGTTTTATTTTAGTCAATTTTAAATTTGCATCAGGGATGATGAATATTATTTGTGTATACATTGATGTGTGGAAGCACTCATACTCAGTACTTTCCTAGGTCCAGTGAACAAAAAAAACACATGCATATTACTCAGGTGGGAATCGAACCTGTGACCTCTGCCAGTCTTGAGCAGATTTTTTACCACTAGACCACCGAGCTTGCCCGGTACCTAGAGGCAGTTCCAATGTGATATTTTAAGCAGCAGGTATCGCAACGTTTTTAATCGATTTTATATGACATTGGTACATTTTTCAGATTTCGATGTTGAAAGAAAGCATTCTTTCTTTCTAATGCAATTAAAACATGGTACGGATTTGATGAAGATTTTCTGTCAGCTGAACATCTTGTTTCACTGTTAAAGATTGAATGATTGGAGTTTTTTAAAAAGTTTGTTTTTGTTTCTGCAGTTAAACTGAGGATTCGTTGATCTTTTTGTAAAAGACGGAAGTTCCGTTGGTTCCAGTGAAATGCTGATAATTTCGCCAAATATTGTCAGATAAATCGAATTGAAATTGATTGAGTGATTAACTACAGACCTCTGATATGGATCAGACACCTTTTTTTCTCTCATTAAAACAATGTCATCCAAAGCGAGGCTGGATGGACAAAATATCTTTCACCTTTTATTATAATGAGACAGGGGACAAGACAAGAATAGTCTTTTCTTAACGTATTCCAAAAAGGCAGACATTTTTAGAATAAACAGAAATGGTTGGAAATTTTTATGAGTTTTTTTTTTTATGGAATTGTTGTAATAAAACAAAATGTTTAACTAATCAAAGTAATAAGTACAGTGTCAACTATCAGATAAAACTTATCATTAGCTTGTCTTGGCTGTTCGCGGCCCCATGAGAAAAAACAAAAAATTATCATCTTAACTTCTCCCACTCTTGAATTCCTTAAATAATTTTTCTCTTACCGTCTACAAATGTCAAATATTTTTCATCATCTTGACGAGGCACAATACTGACAGTCGGAAATTTAAACCACGCCTCACGGTTTCCTCGGGTAAAACAAAAAGCAGGTCATACTAAATTAACTCGTAGGCAGCCGGGCTTGTAAGTCTTGTGCAAAAAGGAAATGTTTCGGTAAATCAAATTTCCTTAGCGACCAGCAGCACGCCATAAAAAGGCGGGCTATGGCGGGCAGGGGGATGACACACCTGCTGGTGTAATAGATTCCATGTTTTTTGGCTGCAAAATCTTGATTTATTTAGAGGGATGTCGTTGCTATTACAAGGACGGTTTAAACAATGTTTGTTCGGGAGGGGTACAAGAGGAGATTAAGTCACTCGGTGTATTTTGACAATCGCTGTTTTTAACAGTCTTTGAGTTTAAGTGGTACACTTTTATAAAGGAGGTATTATACTTTTTCCATCTTGGGTCACCCCAACCAATCTTCCTCACCATTGCTATACAGGTATTATACACCGGACCGCAGGCCCCAGGCTAGTAGTTTTAGTGTTAGGCTAGTAAGCTCCAGACTGAGCAAGTCCTGCAGTCTTGTGTTTTTTAATTGAGTAATAATGAATAATATGTAATATCTTGACCAAAAAACAAATTATGTTGAAATAATGACTTTGAGTCTGATAAGATACCTTTCAATGCTGTGGAGTTATTAAGTATACCCGTGGAGACAAATGGGATAATAGTTCTCTTGTTCAAATAATGTTAAACTCTGTCAGGAAGTTTTTTCTCATTTTGATTCTGCTCTTGCAAAACAATTCTGGTGCAGGAAACATTTTGAGCAACAAGCCCTAAGGTCTTGTGGATTTGCCCCCAAATTTGAGCCCTGAATATAAGTTAGATTCACAAGAGCCTCCAAATATCACCAGGTAAAAAGTAAATGCTTGAAAGTTGTTAATAGGCCAATGCAAAAAGACAAAACTACTCAATTTCATGCAACTCTTTTTCTAAGCAGCTGTCACAGATTGTCATGATACAAAAGAAGAATAGAAGAGGTGTCTCAAGATACTAGGATTGTTTGTTCTGTAAACCATCTTGGCTGTTTGGAATTAGGACAAGCAGACGAGCCCCTTCCCCCATAATCCTTTGAAGCCATGTTTTTCTGAAATCCCAAATCACTACCATGCCTGGCCAGGAGTGGAACCTGTAACCAAACCGCAGCCATTATTATTAGTCATTGCTTGTTAGCCAAGTCACTTTGAATTTAAAACCGTCTGGGCAGTGTGGAAATTGAAAATCAGGTTTGCAACTAATTCTTCTAATCAGAACACATCCTTGTTATTTATAAATGACCCAAGCGTGGAAATTCAACGATAGAAGAGCATTATACCAAGAGCTGAATGACTCTTTGTCATTCATTATTCTGAAATGTGAAGCATCTGAGGTTTATCGGGAACATCTTGCCGTGGAAGAGTAGGTCATCAACCCCCCAAGACATGCCTGAGATACTCTTCATACCAGCTCTAAAAAAGAAAAATAGATCGTAAGGGTGGAACCCTAAAATTGGTATGAGTAATTACTCTAAACTTGTCCGCCGCCCCGCTGAGTATCACACTGTGGTACTTTTTTCAGGACTCATTAGCCTGCGGCCGGGGCCCATTTTATGAAGTTTCTCTAACGGTGTGAAAACAGAGAGAGTTTGGCTTTGGAGCCAGCTGTGTCAGCTTTTAGTTTCAGATGGAGAGGTTTCTGGGCGTTTTTAAAGGAAATCTTTTCTATTTTATTTCATCCTTTGTCGTCCACATGCCGAAAAGTGAAAACAATTGTTGAAGATTTTCTTCAAGTTATGAAGCGCGGTGCATAATGTCGCAAAGGTTTTAGCTAAAAAGCACTCAGAAATAATCTGCACTTGTCTACCAGTTCGGCCATTTTCCACACCCAATTCTTTAACCAACGTTTCTGTTGACAACTTTTTGGTTATGAAACTCGCCAGTCATCTACCTTGTTTGTCAAAATGTCATCTATTTTAGCAGCATTGAAATAACTGGTTTAATTTGACTGAGAGTTGAACCAGTTTTTTTTTTCTTTCTCGTCTATTCATTCTCTTTGTGCCCAAAGCATGGGTCTGTGGAAAGTGCATCCGATGTCGCCGTACTTTGTTGTACTTTACCCCAAGGTTTGGGCTATTGTCCTTGTCCAACTCCCTCCCTTGTCCATGTGCCCCAGGCATTTATGTGTCAGTCCTTCTATTTGACAAGAACAGTTCATAATTATGCCATATTTCTCTCTCTTTTTTCTCTCTTTTCTTTGCGCAGGCTTTTGGGGGAGTGTTTTTGGAAAGGGAATTTATGATTTTCTCCTGGGTATATCTGTTGAATTGGAGGAAATGAGGCAATAAAACGGGGTTAGTAACTTTTGAAGCTTGAGGTGCCTGCTCGGGAAAAGTTTCTGAAAGGTTAAAAATGCTGACGGACTTTCGTCTGGTTGTGGTGTTTTCACTCTGGAAGCTTTTGTGATATGCACATCAGAATTTCACACCAAGATCTGCAGTGAAATTGTGTTTGGTCTTGTACTAACTGTGATTGGTTTGGATGCGCACTATGCTGAAGTTAAATCATGCAGCTTTATTCTGGTGGATTTGGGGGTAAGGTAGGCTGAGGAAACGGTGTGTCGCAAAAGCTGTGGTTAGCTCAGGTGATAGGATTACATTTGGGTCGTACGTTATGGAGTACCAAAGTCGGGCTTAAACATTGTGTGTGTAAATTTCAGACCTGGGTTTGGATATCAGTAACAGGGGATCTATATATTGTAACACCTCCTCTCTAACCTCCTCCCCCCCCCCAACCCAATCCTTTCACAAATTATCTCTATCCAACAGCTGTGTGTCTTGCTAATTTTTCACTTTTTAGTGTTTATTTTCATGCCTTGGTTTTATCAGCAGATGTACAAAACACTTCTAGAAAAAGTATCTTTTTAAAGGTTTTCATCTTTTTTGTGGAGGGGGGGGGGGATGTTGTACTTTCAAATCAATGTATCAAATATTTATGTCAAAGGCTCAGCATTTTCAACAAATACAGTGTTGGAAAAAACAAATAAGCATACAAATAATCTGTTACAACAAATAAATCATCACAGCAGGAGGTGTTGCAGCTGGGCATACAACTCTCTTTCATATGAGAACCAAAAAACAAACATTGTTTGAGAGTTTGTCTCGTGCTTGTGAAAAGTAACAAGATGTCAATTGTCAATGTGTGAAAGCTGTGACTCCAATTTCGTACAGCTGGTAAGCAGTGAATGGTTTCATTTAGGGAATCTATTTACCAAGCTGGGCCCAATTTCATAGAGCTGCTTAAGCACAAACACGAGCCAAGCGCGATAATCTTGCTAACCAGCGTGACTGGTTCCTTGCTTATTTTTTTTCTTAGCAGAAATGAGTAAAGCATTAGTTTTCTACTTCTGAAGTCAGGGTCCAATTTTTTGAAGCTGTTCACCAGAAATCGATTCTTAGCTAATTCTTCCGCTAAGCAAAAATTGGCAATATACAATATTGTATTTTGGTTGGTGTAACCTGTTTCTGCTAAGCAAGAGTTTTCCATGCTGATGATGGAATTGGGCCCTTGCTGTGAACTTAGCAGGGTTCTGTCACAAACAATGCTTCTTCTTTTTTCATCAGCTAAGCAAAATTACTTTTCCTCGTCGAAATTGTTTGTTTTACTGAGATGAAGGTTTTCTGTAGACACAAAGAGTGCGTTTCTTGTTTGGTTTACAAATGTAAGCAAACAAACAAACAATTGAAAGTGTTGCATTTGTGGAGGTGTAGAGATGCAAGGGATAGATGACCTAGGTCTGATAAAGCTTGGTATCCCAGTAGATGTACATGTATACCTCTACCCTGTCAGACTCTCACACGCTATGCACAAATCAATGCCGGTGCAAACATGCCCTTAATGTAGCATTGTCAGTGGGCTGAAACATACGCCTTATCGCTCCGCGAGTCGCTTTATGTCCGATCATGCTACGTAAATACCAGAACGTGTCCCGACGTTTACCCAGCAGTCCTCGTTGGGGGGTTGGCAACGGGGTGGATTTCAATCCCGATTGGACGGCCCTTAATGGCCGTTAAAGGTGAATTAGCATCGGACTTTTTTTCCTTTCTTTTTTTAAACCACACTTTACAAGATAACGATGAGAAAAAAAGGTATAGGGGCAGACGAGCAGTATGCATGGCTGGACATCGCAAACACCATTTGTCATGATTTGACTGATTTGAGATGAGACCTTAATTGCCAGCAAAACAAACAAATCTCGCCTCATTTATACAAGTACACCGCGCAGTTCTATTGGCGTTATATCGGATGATGTATCGTCATCATCGCCGGAGGATCGCGTTGTTCTTCACCCAGCCATGTTTTTGTCTTTTTGTTTTTGTTCCTCGTACCGGCTCTCTGGGTTTTTTTTTTTTTATTCAGGGTTGTGATTTGGTATGCATACATGCGTCCTGGGTATTTATCTAGAGGGGTCTAGTGACTGTATACGAGCTGGTGTTTAAAGTAGAATCTCACCATCTTGTCAGCTTCCATTCTTTTGATTCTCCCTCATGGGTTGGGAAAGGTCAGGCCTCGGTCTGACTTTGGAAACTTTGAATAGTCACTTTAAAGGGGAGCACTTAATGCAGCGTGTACATCCAGCTGTACCCAAGCAGGCCGGGAATTATATGGGGGCCACAGAGACCACTGTTGCCCTGGTCTTGGCCTTGGTGCCCATTCAAAAGTTTCCGTAAACGAAAATAGCCTTTCCCTCTCAAAGATGAATTCTTGGCCTGCGATAGGGGCACACCACACTAAATATCAAACAATATTAATAGCCAAATATCCATAAATATTCAGAAATTATTTAAAGTATCTCGGCCCTCTTGAAATCAAATCAAAAATATTTGCTGACAACTTCTTTTTCCTTTTAACTTTTTGAGAGTTCAGCTGTTGAATGTTTGAGCTATGCAAATTCAACATGAAAACATCCCAGAATGAGTAAACGGGCCAGACCCCATCTTGGAGAAAGCGCCCTACACTTGTGAGAAAATAGGCCCCTTTTTCTGGGCATACAATACCTGAAATACCCCAGGTTGAAAGTAATTTTTCAAAGATTAATGCAATCACAACATCTCTCTTTTTGTCAAATCCTTGGACGTAATTTCAATGGGAATGATGTCAGTCTAAAAAAATACATCAACTGTATGTACAACGTCAAATGTACCCATTTGACTTTGCATCACATAGATGATGTGGCTCATGGCACAAGCCTAACATAAAACAACATCCTTGCTTCAATCATATAAAGCAAACATTAGTTTCAATTGAAACCTGAAAAGTAGTTTATTTGATAGGATGGAGAAAACTGAAGAATCTGCAATTGTTTGATAAGATGTGTCTGTCACCGAAACAAGTTTTTTCCTCTGTTAAAGCATATTTTGAATTCTGTCATAAAATCTGTTTACTTTTCACATGTACAATATGATGGAGTTTTGCTGTAATACCGATAAGAACCTCTTGTGTTTGTATATGCGTGGTTCTGAAAAGAACCAATGGTCTACGCAACATTTCGACCATGCTACGTTCATCACCAGGAGATACATTTGCTAAATTTATATCGCAACGAATGGAATGTTATAGCAAATTACAGTTTTTTGAGTCTTCAAAGTCAAGATTTGGGGGCAGTATTTCTGTTGGAAATAGCTGACATAGGTTCCCTTTACATGATGATTTCGTGCACATCTTTAGTCAAAACTTCTGCTAGCGGAAGGTTTTGTCATCGGTCCGGACCTCCGACAAAAATTTAGCAAGCTTGAGAAGATTTCCCTTGGGACCTTGGACAGTCCAAAAATCGTTGTCCTTTTATACGAAGTGCAATTTGTAAAGTTTTGCAATCATGCTCAAATAAAGCAAGGGACCCCTGCTAAATTGCTCTCGCGTAAAAAGGGCTCTAGAGTGACCCAGTAAAAAATACACAACAATTTACCTGGAACGGATTAATTGTTGCTTTGTCATGATTTCCACTATCATCAACTTTCAATCTGAGAGCAATACGTCATTTCCCACTGCCAGGAAGGTTGACTTCAATGCGGTTTTCCTGTCAATGCGAACATGAAACACATTTGAAAAAAAAACAATGAGGAAACAATGTAATGTTTCATACAACATTAAAAAAAAAACACACACCCTTATCTAAACAAGATTTCTGTATTGCAGTTTTTTTGTTTTGGTTTTTTACTTTTGAAACAGGAGATTGCTCCAAGGTCAAAGTGCGTTTTGTGATGCACTTATTTTCCAATAGATAGAGTCCTCATGAAAGTGATGAAAAATCTCAAGTCTCTAGCATCACGTTAAAATGTTGTAAAGTATAGTTTTATTTGATACATCTTTCAGATCAAAATTTGAAAACGCAAAAACAAATGTACATTCCAAAGAGGAATTTTTTGCAAGCTAGTTGCGATACTTTGATAGTTTTTAAGATGAACTGAACTTAGCACTTGTCGTTGATAGGAAATCTTCAACCTTTTTGGAACATTAGTTTTGATTTGGGATGTGGCTTTATCGTCTGGCTAAGGCTTCATCCATCAGTCTGAAACCGTATTCCAAAATGGCTGTTAGAGCCAGAACCGGTGATTCAAAATAGGCTCCTTGTCAGTGATTGGTCAAAAAAATCGGATAGATCAAGCTGGGGCTAAGAGTTATTTGCCATGTGGATGAATGGCCACTAAGTTGTTCCATCAGGTGTTGGGATTGTGGGGGGGGGGGGGGGGCAGGGACCTTGCTCCTCTTTCCCATTCCCTGGGTTCACCTCTGAGAAATGAGTTATAACTTCTGATTGTACATTACAAACTTACACACTTCTTGACTGTAAACCTACGAAATGAAGTTCACCAGTTTTTTCTATTACCACACCCTCGATTTCATTGGATGATGTTAGCCTAAAAACATTCATACAAATTACCAACTTGACCAATCACGGTTGATTTGAATGAATTAGGCTGATGAAAGAAGTTCCTTCCCGGAGACTTCCTCATTCCAACACACGATATAAATCCAAGATACACACTGCTTAGCCAATTTCCACCCTGACTTTACCTCAGGTGAGAGGCTGTCACCAACTAACTCCCGTCTATGTCTCCAGCCTCCTTGGTCAGCGAAGGAGTATATACACTTCTGACATTGTAAATATGCCCCCTCCTTCTTGGTCAATTTGAAAATGTACTTATAATTACAATGTTTGGGTGTGATTTGCAGGTAAAAAGAGCCAGGACAGAGAGTGACGGAGTCAGTGAGAACCACACACAGTCAGCAAGGTAAGAAAGTTGCATTATATCACTTTTTTTTTTCCTTTTCTTTTTTACCATGACCTCCCTGTGTTTTAGAACATTCAGTTGAAGTGCCCTTTGCAAATGAAAATGGCCCTGCCCTCTCAAAGTTGAAATTCCAGACCTGGTAGTTCATCAGGAAGAAAGAAAGCAACAACAGATTTTATTTTGTATGGCATGAACTCAAAATCAAGACTTGAGGCTTTGCATGTTTTTTGAATCAATATGGGTTTTGGTTTGTGGTACAAATATGTAACAGGCGTTTGTGTAAGGATAAAGGATTATTTTAATAGGCTTGTAATTTGTCAGGATTTCTCCTAATTCAGGATTGATCAACGACCTCCTGTCAGTTGTGAAATTGTTTAAACAGTGAAGTTGCATTACAGGCAAGAAAGGACATAGCTCTTGTTATGACCATACTTCTAGATTTCTATTTGAGGTGAAGCGGAGACTCTAAAACATTACATTCAGGGGACTGTATGACCAGATCAAGAATAGACGGCTATCCACTTTTCTGGAATTTACATTTTTGTCTAATCAACCCCATGGTGTAACCTCACGGTCTCCAAGGCTGTGTTTGAACTTGTGGCTGTGGCTGCGACTTGACTGTCATGTTGTTGTGTGTTGAAGCATACATGATGCCCATTAGCTAAAGCCGTAGCTGTAGCCATTTGGGCACAGCCAATGTGTCATTTGTTAGATTGGTTCCAGGAAATGTTACTGGTCTTCTGAATGTTTGTACAAGCCTTCCTTTCCAATAGTCAAAGGAACTATCCACTCTTCTATCATAAATGTTAAATCAACAGGTTAAAGGGTAGCCCTTTATTTTGTGTGGTCTAACCTTTTTATGGTGTGAAGTTCATAAATTAGATCACTGAAAATTCACTGTTACAATTAAAGTCAATTTAACAGGAGTTGAGTTGCACTTCACTCGAAAGTGATTTCTTACTGACTGAATTCCTGAAAGATTTAAAAGACACTTAAGTTTCTGAAATGTATCACTTCTTTAAATATCAATAAATCCATCAATTCTGTATCAGAATTTAGACAGTTGTTTTGGAACAATCCTGTGACAGCTCTGTAGCATGTTTCAATTTCAGCAAAGTGTTTATTTGCCTCATTTTCCCATAGTATTTGCACAGGTTGTACTGTTGGATCTCATCACCAACCAGTCTTTCATTTCTGTTGATTGTGTACATTTGTCAGGTTCTCGCGTCAATGACAACATGGCTATGATTACAACATGTCATAAAATCCTACAAATTTATTAACAGCTGCACTAATTTATTCAGACATTGAGGAAATGCTGTTCAGAATTGTTTTATATCTAATGCTTTTATTTCTTTATGAAAATATGTAAGCACCTACCTAGCCCCCCTACCTCAACTGTAAAAATATTATTGCCTTTTTTGGAGAAAGTGGGAAAACTATAGGTCATTTGTTTGTCCTATAGTTTTTGGAGTTAAACCACAGGAAAAAAAGGCCCAAGGAACCGTGGGTAAACCATGGAGGAAAGCATGTAGACCATGGTAAACCAAACGGAGGAAATTGTTGAGCAATTAATTGCGTCATAGGATCATAGAGAAAGGACCACATTATAGAACCTTGCTCTGGGATTGCTGAATGGTGCTAATTAACTCCCATGGCCCACACATGCAGAGCTTAAATCTCTTGTAGTCTGTGTTTACAATGTATTCTCTGTTAATTACCACATTTGGGACAGTCTTCCATAATATCCATCTACTATTTGTGACTTGACCTTGGGTTCCAGACTTAAAGGGGAATACACTGTTGGTTTTTGGAAGAATAGAGTCACTCCCTTCCAAATTATAGGTAGGGTATACCTTTGGTAATTACTCCAAAAATGAATGGCCATAACAACTTACTTGATAATGTATATCATTATGAGAAACAATTCCCTTCTACAAGGAATGCGGTTTTAGAGAGAGGGATTCAAAAACATTTCATTCTGAGAAACATTTCTGCATGGAACATTTTTCAGATTGTGTATTCCAATTACAGATGATTTGTCCTGTGTGAATATGACAGCCCCAGATATTCAGCGATATCTCAAAAATTCTACCACCTTATGAAATAAAATTTTAACAGGTTAGTTTTGTTGTATATGTCTACATTATAGGATTAAAACAATCAAAGAGTTCTTAAAACCAAAGGTATGCTTTTCCTTTAACACAACCCTCCAACCATGGAGTGATCCAATTTGGTTTGGGTTAATTATGCAGAAAACTAAACATATTACTATCGTTTGATGGTGCTTCTTATTTACTTTCACTGGACTAAGGTGTACTTTTTCCCATGTTACCTTTTTGTGATAATGATAATTGTTGACAGCAGTTCAGGGTCTCTTGCCATGTATTGATAATATGTTTCGGTTTCACTAAACAGCACGTGATCCTATCAAGGTGACAAATATGTCATAAAAATGAAGAAGACAAAAAGTGTACATTTTTAATAGGTCTTGGGAGGAAACATGAAATTTTTATCATTTAAAAAAATTAATGTAAAGATGTTTCTTCCCATGCCATACCAGGCATCAGATTAGTTCATATTTTTTAAGATGACTTTTTTTTTTCAATGAATATGTTTGTAAATCTAAACATCAATCTCTAAAACAGAAAGCAATGTTGTTGATACATTTATTTAGATGGAAAAACAAGTACAGAAAACATTGAGAAATAATACAAGAACTTGTCTACAAATTCAACAAACAATCCTCATGTTTTTTTGTTCGTTACCCTCCTGCCTTGCCCAGCTCTTATACAATGTACTGTGCATTCATCAGCAGGGGCACTTACAAATTTATTACGCAGCAATATAAATAATGGATTGTGTACAGCCATGGTGGAACATACAGCCATCATCACTGGGGACCCAAGATGTGTTGAAGCCCATCTGAGACCGTCCCTAATTAACTCTTAGACAAAGGGATTTGGGATAGTCCCCGCCTGGCATTTTATTATGCCATTCAAGTTGCCTGTGCATAGGTTCTTGTTGTTGTTGTGGGGGGGGGGGGGGTAGGAAAGGGGTGGAAGTACACTTTAAGTTGATTGTTGGTTTTGTTTTACCAGTTTGTGTTATTTTAAAAAATCATTTTTCAATGTGTTACCCTCATCTTGTTTGTTTTGAATTTGATGGTCATCAAATGTCATCCAACGATTGTATTTGATGTAAATAATTTGTTTGAAATAGCCTTGTATGTACTTGGTAATTTCCTGTTGAGCAATTTAGGGTGTGTTTCCCATTGTATGTGGATAATTTAATTATTGGAAATTTGTTTTTATTAGATTCATTTATTAGACCATCTCAACTCTCATTGGTGGGACAGTTTGTAATATCCTACAGGGAAGTCTATTCATCTGAGTTTTTGGAAATAGTTAAGGAAATACAATTTGAAAACAACTCCTGTTTGCTTATTTCTATGGCTGCAATCAAAATAAGCTTGAAGTGAATATAATAATTAGTTTTTGTACAACGCTTTATCTACCGGCATCTCAAAGCGCTTATCATTAATAATTTCCTGAACGGTTTCTTAAATTTTTTTTTATTATGAGATCCATTTATGTAACACCTTGTGACTCGAACTGACACTCTGCTGATCGGAAACACCAGAGCTTGAGTCCAGTGCGCTTGACCGCTCAGCCATTACACGCCACAAACGTCAACTGTTTTTTCATTGTTCGTTTTGACGAATCACTGAATTTCAGGAAACTTTCACAGGTTTGTTGAAAACAAGGATAAAAATGAATTCTATTTCCCAAAATCTATTCATATATCATACATTTATAACATATTCCTTGTCCTCTGGTTTAACTATAAAATTACCTCTTGACTCAGGTCTGAATTGGGATGATCTTTTTTTAGGACCGTTTAGGATCACTAGGCCTACACCTCAACATTTCTGTTTCCATTTAAGTCATTCAGAGTAATATAACTGAAACAGTTAAATGTTAAGTATAATGAGAGAAATAAAATATAAATTTTAAAGCTTAAAAGCTTTTTTTATGAAGTACCAATCACGCTGGTTTCCTGATTATCTTTGTCAACTAAAGTTTGTTAGTTTGGTCATAAATAGAAAGGACTACTTTACCGTGGTCTTTTCTTTTGATGGTGTGATCTTTTTATAGTTCAACTGTGACATGTTTTATAAATACTAGAGGATTAGAATGAATGTACTCTTAAAAAAAAGCCAGATGGGCTTACGATTTTAGGTTGAAGTAAACCCAAGCAAGTTCTATTCACTGCCTTCAACAGAGAGTGGACCTTCTACAACCATGGAGTCTGACTTCGGCTCTGGCTTATGCACCATCAGTTATTTTGAAAATGTTTGCTTTCTGTATGGAGATTCAAACAGGCTTAAGCTAAAGCCTGAAACCTTATTTTGAAAAGGCCCTAAATCTAAAATCAAAAAGCCTTTAATGACATCAGAGAATTAAACGCACTAGACTCGGGGGAAAGTACTGAGTGTACAGTGCTTAACAGTTAAGAGCACTGGACTCAAGCTCTGGTGTTTCTGATCAGCAGAGTTTTGGTTCGAGTCCCGGTCATGGCACTTTTGTCCTTTACCATAATTGCTTTGTCCTTCGGATGGGACATTAAGCCGTAGGTCCTGTGTACTAGGCTTGGTAGTGCACAAAAAAGAACCCAGAACACTTATCATGGAAGAGTAGGGGTTAACCCCTGTTATGTGTTTCTGGTTCACAGCAAGCAGCCTTGTTGACAGGTTTCCTCAGGCTTGCGAGCTACAGTGATTAAGTTCACTTATGAGGCATTCTTGGTTTCATCGCCAGAAATATATAAATAACAATGAATAATAATTACATCGGTGTATAGGTAAAAACATACATAGGGCCTAATATTCTTTACCCCTGATGAAAATTTAACATCTTATTACACACTAGGTTGATGTATAAATGAAATAATTACTCAGTGGTTAGAATGTGGCAAATGTTTCATCAGATCCAAAATATGAAATAATGTAGACTAGAAGTGAACCATAGCAACAACATACTGGGAGCTGTAGTTTTTCTCTGCATTTTCTCGTATGTCCCATACCCGTAATGTTTACGTGCAAATACTAAGTATGAAAAGTGCAACGATTAGTTATATCCACATAATAATTTTGCCAACATTACCAAATGCTATGTCTCCGTCAATTAAATACACAACAGATGGTGGACCAGTGGTGCGACAATCTGGGTTTTGCTGGTATATATGCATACTCCAGCTTGGTGGGGGGTTTTTTTTCCCCTTTTTCCTTCTTTGTTCATACCAAAAAAATTGCACAATGTTTAGAACAAGGGTGGTGAATTGTGGATCAATATAGTTTGTTTTATGTTAAAATGTGCTCACATGTTTTAATTTGATAATTGGTTGATGGTTAAGCTTGTTTATTTGATTCCTTTATGGACACATTTATTGTGTAGCAAATTATTGGTGTGAAAAGTAAGTCAATTTTGTTTTGCGATGACATAAAGAATCAAAGGTCATATCGAAAATGTGTTTATTAACTCAAGAATAAAGTGCTCTTTGTTAAAGGGGTGTTGCATCTTATTTACATAACAAAGACTGGTCCCCATTGTTGTTACAAGAAACAATGGCTGGGTGATTCATCCATATAAAGTACATGGTCCCTTGGCTCTTCACTAGTGGTAGAGGTAGTTAGTGGAGGAAGTCTACCCCCCCCCTCTCCTCCCCCAAGGATAGCTCCACAGCAAGACCAGCCCAGGACCCTCCTTTCATTTGTCACTGCATTGTGTGGTAGGCCGAGCTGAGTGGTGTTTCACAGTAGAGATACAGATAGTGGAAATCCCAGTGAATTCTGACCACAAGTTTGCCCCCGTGGACAGGATTATGCGGTGACACTGTGGAGGACTGATCTCATTGGTTGGGACCGCTGTTGGAGGGTGGTCTTAACAAGCTAAGGTTAGCCTGACAGTGACTGTTAGTTGCACAGTGTACATGTATGTAGACTAGTGCCACACCATGGTGTGTGTGTGTGGAGCGTAATGGTATTCATTTCATATACAATCATTGTGCCGGCGAAGTGAGTGGTAACCTCTACATGATCATCATCATCGTCGTCAACCAGACAGTGTTTTTATCTGTAGCGTGATAATACACGAGTAGTCGATGAGATCTCTACCTGGAGATTTATTACTCACAGTGAGAAGTCACTGCTGTACACCAGACCAAGGAGGAGTGTAATCGCATGCACACGGAGAAAGCCTTTACTCTGGGAGCTATTTATTTTGTGTTGTCCCATTTACTGATGCTGTGTTGTTGATGGTGTAGACTAGGCGAGAGAGCAGTCTATTTTTAATGGGTTGGTGAGTGTTTCTTATTTTCATGATGGCTTTATCATTGATTATTGAAATAGATAGTTTAGCATTAGTCTTTACAGGAGTGCAGTCATGTTGGACTGGTTTCTAAATCGAGTACCGGTGAGACTCGAGCCGTGTCTGAATTGACGACATAGCAGTGGCTACGGCCAGATCGCTGAAAAGGCCTATTCTATAGTGTTGTCGCTGCTATCAATGGCCATCCATAGCTGTAGCCAAAGTCAGTTGACTCAGACAGAGCCGTAAATTATAGAAGGTACTTAAATTTAAGTTTTCATAAAAACAGTGTTGAATGGTAATACACATTATATGGCAGATCATATTCAAATATGGATACAAATAAAAAGAGCTGACAGGAATACAGACAGTTTTCTGCCAAGAGAAATAAGGAAAACGATGCAGAATCCAACTGCCACTCTCATTTTTCTCTCATTGTTGCCCAAAATGGTAGCTTATTTACCCGAGGTTGTAATTTTGTCAGAATGCGTTAGAATAAGAAAGTGGTGTTCGAATCCAGATTCTTACCCATAAATATTACCAAATCAATATTCCCTGAAGTGGGTTCTTTGCTTGTTGTTCTGATAACTACCAGTCCTAGTAGTAGTAGTAGTATGTTAAATTCTAAACAATTTTTTCTTCCAAAAGATAACACTGCATAGTCTGAAAAATAAATAAATAAATTGTTGGTGAGATGTGCTAAATTTAAGACTTAAAGCTATGCATGGCGGAATATACTAAGTAAGTAAGGTTTGCTGTGACACCATGTAAGAAATCTCTTTTTTGTGAGTAGTGGTGGCTCTAAACTAAGAAGAGCCGGTTTCTGCTCAACATTTCAAATTCAATCAGTTTGCTTTGACCATCTTCTGGGAGAATGCTGGACACTGCTGTGTCTGTGAGCTTATGTAGTGTTGGCTGGGTTTCAGTGTTGATTGGGTTCGCAAAATTTGTTTAAACATTATTTTTCTGGCCTGGTACTTCATGGAGGCATCGAAGGATACTCCACGGTGGCAATTGCCCCATTGCCCTTGGTCATTGCCTCGGTGCCCCTTGAAATGTTCTAATAAAAATTGACAATATCCTCATAGAGGTGCCCTTCACCAAGAAGAAAACGCCTTGGTGCTCTTGCCCTCAATGGCGGAGCATCAGGACTGATTTGTATACACAAATTTTCTTGACATTGCTCAACCTCAGTTAATTTACATCTTTTTCAAGACTCTTCTCTGACTTGTTAAAGAGGTGTGTAATTTCAGATCATTAGCTTTACCGGTGGGAACTTGATCAATCCGATGTGATCAGGTTTTCAAAATGATCATGCTAGTCCAACACAAGAAGGCAACACTTCCTTAAGTTGAATAAAAAAACATGATTTTTTTTTTACAGAGAAAGAAAAGAGTTAAGGAAGAGTTCATTTTGTACAACTGTGGACATTTTTGAAGGGTGTAACAAAGCTCAAATTTCAAGAAAAATCTCACTGGTCTTTTATCTCCAAACTTTCCCTTTTTTTCTTCTTTTTTGGGGGGGTTGAAAAAGAAAGATTTACTCGAGCAGGATTGTGGCCTCAGGATTAATGTGCTGATGCTCTACCAACTGAGCTACCTAGCACTAATGTTGGTGGTCTCCCTATTTTGTCAACACCTTTGTTGGGGGAGGGTTGTCAGGCAAAAGCCATTCAACCTGTTACTGCTGTATAATCAGATTTGTTGAACTTTTAGGAGGAGATTAGGAAATAAATTGTCAATAAATTAGTAAATCTTTACAAGTTTTGTGTTTTGTAAAAACACTAAACTGCTGGCCTTATTTGGTTGCGTGGTTACTGACCCAGTACTCATTCGTTACTACGTAGACTTTGGCCAGTGGTCCAGAAGACATTTCGAACCCTATAGGTCTATATAGGAAATGATTGGAAGAGATGCAAAAGAAAATATGCAAAAAGGAAAGAATCAGGAATACTTGATCTGAATTCTTACGGTTTCTAAACTTGATGCTAGTAACATTTAACCTGTGCAACATTTCCACTCTGAAATATTGCCATGTTCAATAATTATGACCACCAATTATCAATCTCTTTCATTAATTTGCCAAGTTAAACAAATATCAAATTGACATGTAATCAGTCTGTTATGAAGTACAGTCAAGCCATTGATAAAATTCCTTAAGTTTAATTTACTACCGTTGTGACGATTATTGTGATTCCCTGGATTGGCTAAAACCTTTTTTACAAGAATGTAAGTGGAATTATAATCCTGAAAGTAGAATCACAACTGAAAATTTTCACCCTGTTTTCTCTTAGTAAAATGATACGAGAGCAAGTGAAAATGACAGGGTTGTTTCTGTACATATGTTTTGTTATTATACTGACAAAAGATCTAATCATTTGCAGACGTTTTATCAAAGGTTTACATAGAAAAATCTTAACTTGTAATATCTTAAAAGGAAACCAGAATTTATGCGCTGCATTTTTATCAAAACTTTCATTTGGTGACAGATTTTAATGCTGCAACTTACTTTAACAACTGTTGCTCTACCTATTTGTGTAGTTCATCATTTTGGATAAATCTTGACATCAACCTTAACAAAATATCTTCGGCAAAATGTGGTGTTAATGTTTTTGGTCGTCATGTTTTTTTAAACAAAAATCTACAGATCCTTTTCAATTCACTCAACACAACCAACCCTAACATAATGTGATGAGGGAGAAAATCAAATGAAAGGCATGATGGTTATAATTGAGCATGCACAGTCTTGGTGCAAGACCACACTTGTGACTTTGGGTAACGCACCTTGATTACACCCAACTGTAACGAATACTGTCCTCTGTAAAGGTCCACCTGCCCTTCCCGAGTAATGAGCGGCTTTTGACCATCAAAGTTGTAGCGCCCTCTATGTTTTGGTAATTTTATACTTGCACATTAATCAATTTTATAATGTCATGCCAATTTGCTGCGGATACAGTTAATGTTACAACCCTCCATTTTCCCTGTGCACACCACCCAACTAAACAGCGTAATTGTGTAGTGATATATCACTACACAATTACATAATTGGCAATAATTAATCTTATTTTTTTTAGAGGGGGGGGGGGAGAGATATCTTAACCTGTTGCCCCCTTTAAAAAGATACTTAATATGCAATTGAAGAATAATTGTAACCTTAATAGTAATAGGTCAGGTTAATTTTCAATGAAACTTCAATTGAGCAAAAAAAACTTGCTCAACATGTTTAGTTTCATTTTTGTTCCTTTGATGCAACAGCTGTTGATGGGCTTGTGTATTTGTAAGGGCTTCACAGAACTGCAGTGCTGATGGCAAAACTTTGAAAATTTCCCCTTATTTTTTTAGGAAGTAGAAAACAGAAAATTGAAGGCAGTGACTGATGGTTATTTCTTGAGATTAAATGTGAAAGTGCTGAACCAGGATGCATTGCGAACACAGCATGACTTTATAATGATTTGACAAGTTTCTACGAAGTAAATAAACAAACAAAAGCCATGAACAAAACTTTCAAGTTCGTTAACTGTACAGGCTTTGAACTTCTTCGCAATAATAGTACAAGAAAGATGTCAGGCCACTAACTATTTCTTGCAGCTATAGTTTTTGTGTCTTATTTTTGCCTCAGTGGTATATAAATGTTCCTGCAGACATTGCCTTTTAGAGATGCCGCTTAAGGAAAAACTGCCCTATATAGTGCTCCAAGCTATGTTCCTAAAGGTTAGGAACCCAAATTTGTCTATGTCTGATTTTATTTATTTATACTTTATTGATACTGGGTAAAATCATCTCAGCATAAAAGCTGTTTTCCACTGATGCCCAGTCGAACCACTAAAAAACATGCAATACTTTCCAAACTTTAAAAAGTGTACAACCAAACAATAACAAACAACGAGTGGGGAAAGAAATTTGGACTTGAGGATTGCACATAATTAAGAAGAAAAAAAGTGTCATTTAAAAAAAAAAAAAACAGATCTGAGTGCAATCAGACTCTCGTGTAATCAGACTCTCGTGTGACCTGTGTAATTAATGGTCCATTGTTTCAAAAGCACAGCCAAACTTCCACCAAGGTTAATAAGTGGAGAAGGCGTCACATTTCAAAAAAGATGCTTGTATACATGTTTACTTGCCTTTCTTGTTTGGAAATTTGCTGGGTACCTGTAAATATTTGCACAAATGAATTTATTGGACTTTTTAGATGGCATCTGGAACCTGATGTCACAGTTATCTAAAGAGAATCTGCAGCTGTTTTATTCACAATTCTCCAGCGATATAAACTCCAGGGGGATTATTATAGACATTTTTAAAGCGTAGCAGAGAATTTTGAAGAAAGTTGCAAATCAAAAGTCCTATCTTATGCAGAGGGCTTCCGTCATTGATAAAGGTTGATATGAGGTCTTGTAAAATTCTTTTTGATGCAGGTCTCTTCTTTGTGAAGAAGTGTCAGTGTTTTTGTTGTATAAGCTCATGACATTTTCACACCTTATAGGAAATTTTAAGATGGGGGTGATTCTGTGGACCAACCCCTTCCTCTCTGCCGCACCTTCCCAATCAAAAAGTGGAGTATGTGTGTCAGCATTGCCATGATTTAAGCTCATGCTTTTTCTGTGCTTAATACACCAGGGCATTCAGGTTGGCTTAGTGGTTTCTTTCCCTGCCTTTCACCTCTGTAGACTTAGTTGGAATCCCTCTTCGAACCAGTGCCTTACATGGTTTTCAGTCCCCATCCGACCATACAGGTTTACCCCAATTTGGGTTTTCCTCCCACATCTAAAACCGACATTTCCTCATCGTCTTCTCTTCACAGGTATCTTCAGGCTTACAGGTCTCCTTGATTTCATTTCCAGAAAGATATAATAATTAATAGTATTATCAAAGCAAGTTGGTGCTTCTTGAAGTTGCATCAGCATCATTGGTTGAAGATGCTCGTGATGCAGGAACAAAATTTACGCACTTTGTAAGAAATCATGCCTACCAAGTAGTGACGGCACATGATTGTTACTTGAATTGTCTGAAGGGTTAGCCTAGAATGCCTTGGCTAATCGTACCAGTGAGGAATGATTTTGTTAACCCCAAAGTACAGATGCATAATCATAAGCAATACGATCTTAACTACCCATAAATACACTAAATGCGGAAGTTGCTGCTACCATAAGTTTGACTCGATCCATTACTGGTAAGCAAATCAATGTTTAGTCTGGAGGTTTTGTCCCCTGGTTTTGTTTTGATTTGTTGTTTTTCTTCACTTTTTCATAAGCACAATCAAGGAAGCTTTAAAATCACCTTGAAAAAGTTTCGCTTTCAGTTCAATCGATGGAACAAGTCATATGAGGATGAGTCACCGACAAATTTTCCATTATTTACATAAGTGCTTTTTTATTCAACTTAATGATATAATTGATAAACCCCACACGTTGAACACAAACCTGTAAGAGTTTAGTGTAGAAATGTAATTGGTGTGTAATTGAAATTGCTTGGCGTTTTAAAGGCAGAACATGCTGTAAAGACAGTTTCCAAGACTGTGTTGTGTCTCCCCTTTACAAAGCACTGGTTCTTTCCAGTGAAAGCCTTGCCCTTTACATTTATTCATTATTCATTATTGCATGTACCCTATCATCATTTGTTGATCGCTCAAAAAGCACCTTTGATGTCCGCAGAAGATCCAAAAGCTTTCAGAATCATCAAATTGACGGGTCTGGCCCAACGCCAAATTTGGTTTATTGGATGTGTTGTCTGTACTGAGTCCATCAAGCTCAGGTACAACTAAGAGATTACTTCGGAGAATTTGAAAATATATACTCTATTCAAGATCAAACTTACACACTTATTTTGCTGGTAAACCAAGATGAGAACAAATTTAAACAAATCAATTATTGTTTACTTATTACATATACCATGTACCCAAATAATGGAACACTTCCCACTTATCGAAAACTGGAGCATCTACTCTCTTTTAATGAATGTTTGTAACTTTACAAGGAGACTCCAAGAAACTTGCAATCTTTTTTATGTTGACAGCTGTCACTGTGCAAATTTGTTTGAAGAATTTCCCTCGGCACGACAAAAAAAAATTCAATAATAATTATTCTCTCATTACATCAGCACCAAGGAAAATATGGAATATTCTTGTAACCTGAAACGGTCACGCTTCTCGGGGACTTGTAGCAAGAAACTGGCGTGGACTTGTTGACAAGATCCACTTAAACAATACGAAAACAAACTTTGTTGGCAGTGGTGACGGAGCTTCCACATCAAAGTCTCCAGCAATGATTTATCTCTGAACTCTGCAACCCTAGTACACTGTCAAGAATGTGAGTGATGCCAAAATGTAGAAGGGAAAACAGAACTTTGTCACTTCATCCAGCTCAATGTTCTGTCTCCTTGATTTCCTTCTGAGTCATGTTTTATTAATAATTCACTTTAGAAATACGCACAGAATTTTAGGAACAAAATCTGTTCTGTTTAAAATCAATACGTCGACCACTAGCCTATGTACATGTACTTTCTGTAATAACAAAGAAAAGATTCCTATACCCTCATTTTTTTTTACATGTGCTTCAAAATTTTCCATAGTGCTTTTGGACTTAAATAGTTTTAGGGATAAGGACAAAACTATGTTTAATATTACTTCAGATAATGATTTTATTTCATTTGGTAAAACTAATTTTGGATGGAAAGTGATTAAGTTGGTCCTTTTGATTTGCTGTTTCCACATGTGCAAATTAGAATGATGTAGAAATTATTGGGGTTTTTAGTTCTGAACGACGATGTCAATAAATTTTACTCTAATGGAAAAGTGTATCGAGAATTTCTATTAGAAATGGGATGTCTTTTCAGTACCTTGCCAAGACTAAAAATGTTTACTTAAAATGTGTAGGGTCTTGTATTGTAATTAGTAGATCTTGTGTTATGAAGAGAAAAAACACTTTTTTCACCTCATGGAGCACTGTTGTTGTTTCAGTTTTTTGTTTGTTTTTGATTTTTGGACCACAATGCTCACAAATCAGAAATGTAGCAACAGACCTCATCGTGCTGTTGCCATCGTTGTCACATTCCTTGTCTTGACTAACAGTAATGGAGAGTGACCCTGATTATACCAAAAAGGTGCCATACTATTTTGCACTTCCTGTCTCATTTCGGTTGCATAGGCCATTTTCGAAACCACAGCTTGGGCTTCACTTAGGCTTAGGCTCTGTCAGTTATTTAGAAAACATGTGCTCTCCTTACAAGGCTTCAAACACGTGGACGGAGCCCAAGCCCAAACCGGGGTTTCGAAAACGGCCATAGACCTTTTCAAACCCGACTTCGGCTTAGGCTCTGGCTTGGGCTCCGTCAGTAATTTTGAAAAGTTACACTTTCGTTTCTGGACTTTTAACAGGCTGATGGCATTTACCCCAAAACACAATTATGCTTACCAGAATAAGGTTACCATGTCACATGAACTATTTCTGACTGGTATCCTGCTAACTTTTGCTATAAGCAAAATTTTCTGCTTAAGCAGCTTTAATGATGTGGGACCCAGACCTTCATGTTGTTTTGAATGGGGACTCCACACACTGTTTATACTAATTAGGCAGAGACTTCCACCCTGGCAAATTACTCATCCTCTAGTCTGTTATTTGTTTCTCCTCTTCTTAGGTCTATGGAAATACAGCAGTTGGCCAGTCCACATAGTCAAGTGTCTAGTGCCAACGGCAATTCACCCCAGCATGACAACTCCACTGACAGCAATTGCTCTGTAACAACCAATGGAACAGATGGTGAGATAACTGCTCTTTGTTTTTCAGCCCAGAGATTATTAGACTTGTCTTCTCATTGGTCGGAATAAGAAAGTACAGTGGAAGGTCACTCTTTTTATTATAATGGTTCATCTAAAAATGTTTGGGCTGTTATTGATACTGTACAACTAAACTTCTTTCATTGTGCGATGTTTTAAATCAATATTTTAGGACAATTCGGATGATGCAATTTTATTTCACCTCTTATGAATAAAAATATTACAGAACTTCATGTGGCAGTGTCATCATAAGTTAGTGCAACAAAGGCTAATTATTTGGTACCAGCATATTCCGCCAACTTGAGTTACATATTAGTTGATTTCTTTGTGCAAAAATGACCAAATTAATCTTGAAAATAGAATTTTCTCAAAGAAAGCATTATTTCAGAGGGGAACGTTACTAAGTACACTTTGCATTACTAGCTGCATGCACTTTTTAAATTCCTGAATACTGCACCAGATTTGACGCAGTTTTTGTGCTTCCTGAAATTTGGCCCCATGTTATTAAGATTTTGGACGAATCTTGCTCGCCTTGAGGTAATCTTGAAAGCACTCATAATAATTATCAGGATCGGGAGAGAGAACGGTGTCTCACAGTTCAGAGTATTTGCAATTTGCCCCCGTGGCCACAAACAACTGTTATTACCGTAGAGAGAACTTGGTGAACCAATTTCATTAATTGTGTGGGTCCAGAGAATAAGTGGACTGCATGTAGTTAGTGTTAAGACTCGTACTAGTTTCTGCTGAATCTGTGTTTTTAAAATGGGGAAGAGCGGGGAAAAAAGCAGATTTTGTTGAAAAATTATTTTGATTGATTTGAGTTGGGATTGAGCAAAGAAAAATTGACTAGAGCAGGATTTGAACCAAGACCGATGGATTAATGTGGCATCTAGACCTGTTGGCGGTCTCCTT
The DNA here is from genome assembly GCA_023634235.1 of Pisaster brevispinus. NCBI lineage: Eukaryota > Metazoa > Echinodermata > Asteroidea > Forcipulatida > Asteriidae > Pisaster > Pisaster brevispinus. The sequence continues at coordinate 12,679,549 of JAMKCF010000017.1, forward strand.
ATTTTGTGGTTTATTATTTGCAATGTTTGTTTGTGTTAGTGTGATTGTGATACGGCAATATGTCTAGATTTTATTTATTCCGTATGCTCTTGTTCTACTTGATCTGGTTCTTCATTTGCCAACTGAGGCTCAAAATGCAGACTGAGAACAATTGCGGGGGAGGTGTGTCACACCCCCCCCTGAGTTGCTACACCCGTGCATTACAAGAATTAAACTAATGCAATTTGCAAAGAAACCAAACCTGCTTTGTTCAGCTCAGTTGCCATTGTTGATCAAGTACAGGAAATTAAAAACCTGTCAAAAAAAAGAAGAAAAAGAATATTCTTTGGGATTTTATTTTCTTTTATTTTTTGCATGCTTTGCAGGTTTTTCAAGCAATCATTGTATGTAATATGATATATTATGCTAATTGTGATCATCTCCCAGCGAAGCTTTACAAAATTCAAATTTGCAAATTTTACAAAATTAACATTTCAAAATTAAGTATTCCAAACTGTACATTTTGCTTTGCTATTACATGTTAAATTTTGTTTCAAAGTTACTTTTTAATGTTCATTTGCCATGGATACACAGACTCTTGTATGAACATCACCCTTTATTTTGCATTTTCTGGATTTCCCAGGTAACCATGTTTCTATGGCAACAACAGCAGAATCAAGCGTGTTGACGAGTACAGACAGTTGGAATTCTGTTCACACAGCTGCCTCAAGTAAGATTTTTTCTCTTTAAACTATTTGTTGCTCTGTGCTGCGGTTTCTCAGGAAATGTCTGAGGCCGTGTTCGAATTGGTGGCTACGGCTGTTGATAAGGCTGTTGCTATGGGCTTCCTATGCCTTAATGCATGTCAATGTGACGATCAAGCCACAGCAGGTAATTCGGACATGGCTTTAGTCTTGTATTTAGGTTGGCCATGTTGGATGTGTTTGGGAGGACTTTCCTTTTGTCACCTCACCTCTGTCATCTCAGAGGCTCTTTGTACGCAGTGACCATCTCAAATCAAAAACATTCTGTATGCTTACAGAGCCTCTTTCTCCGTTCTGCGTACACAGAAGGGAAGTTTCACACCTCTGCTTATTACTTCAGGTGCTCATGGGATAGAAAATAAATGTACATGCAGGTTGACCTTCCCTAGCTAGACATTCATTATGTGCTAACCTGGCAGAGTAAGGCATCAGAAGCTGAGTCCATTGAATGTTAAACACAGCAGCTTTATTCAAATTGTGTGTGAGCAAAGAAAATTTAAGCTCAAATTTTTGAAGCTTTGGATGGTGTTGAAAGTAAGAACTGAGTAGGTTCACAAGTAACAACCACAGAGGAGTCCTTGAAGTTTTAAACTGTGTGTTCTGCTGTCTTCAGGAGAAAGAAGACAAGCAGAACACAATTTGAAACTTCCAAGACTCCACTATCATCCCTGGTTCTTCTAAGAACCAACACTTCTCCTGAAACTTTCAGAAAGAGATTTGACGAGATTTGACTGGTCCTCTGCCCTTAACCTTTTCCAGTGACTAGCCAGGGGGACCAGTTAGCTTGTCATTTAACTGGTCCATCAGCTTTTTCACTGGTGCATATTTTAGGCTTCTCTGTTCAACATTGTCATTTGTATAGAGAGTCAATTCACATAGTTGTTAGCTGTAATCCTACATAGTACACAGTTCTTACAATGATTGGCTTCTTCTTTTTACCACTCAAATTCAGCGTTCTCCCTTAACAGTGGTCCACTGGCCAAATGCCAGCTAAAACACCTGAGGACCAGTCAAAGTTCACTCTAATTAGTCCAGCTGGCTAGTTCAGTGTTGAAAAGCATCCCAATTGAATATAGAGTATGGACTAAGGAAAAAGCTGTTGGACTAGTGATAATGACAAGCTAACTGTCCTTCTGGCTAGCCACTGAAAAAGTGAAGGGCAAACCCTGAAAATACTGTCAGTTCCTCATCACCAGTCCCCTGTGGGATACACAGTCATAAAGAGAGTAATTTCTGAGAATGTCTTGAGCAGTTTTAAGCCTGACAAGAATGCATTGTGGTGTATTGGTTGTGTGACATTAACAGATTCCCTTGGTTACGCATTGGCAGAAAATGAACAAACTTAAAGCTATAAGTTTGTAATCATTTCATGGTAAAGCATTGATGCAAAATGTGTTGTATGTTGGTGTGGGGGCAAAGTTTGACCCACTCCTTTTGTTGGTGTGTCACGGCCGTGTCATGTTGGTGTGTCAATCGCACCAAACTGAAGCACTGACCAATGCTTCTGATCAGAACAGTGTGGGTTTGAGTCCCGGTCTTGACACTTGTGTTCTTAAGCAAGCGCCTTGAGTATCTTATTGGTAGAACTGTGCACTTTATAAGTACCCAGAATTATTATTAGTAATCACTATTGGTTCGGTTTTAAAGCAGCTTGATTTTGAGTTTGATTGACAAGCCATAGTTTCCCAAACCAGTTTATTGGCAAAGATGAATTAGCTCATGGATTGATCTTTAGGTCTGGAAGAACGACAAAGGTCAATATATTGCATCTGTGGGCTTAAATTTAAGAACCCGAATCTAGAATAAATATTGTGAATTAACAGCCCAAATGACCGGTGCTTAACCAGTGCCTTTGAAGGAGGGGGGAAGCCCTCTCTCATTTCATTAATATTTTACACAAAATCTGAAGAAACCAAAATGGGGAATTGTTACAAATTCACTTTTTGTTTCCACTCCAAAAACTTAGTACTGTTACTCCTCATGTTTCATATCAGCCTAGTCTGGGTTTTCTTCAGCGGGGGTGAGGTATAGTGAAATCTTAACCTTGTCGGGAGGTGGGGGTGGATAATCTGTCGACTCAATTCACCTGATGTCATCACCTTAATAATTCATGGTTGCGCCATTTGAGGAGTCAGTTTCTCCACGTGTTACTGCGTAGTGCACATTTTAGCCAACCTGCGCGCATTTACACGTTCATCGTATCTTTATGTTGACTCCCAAAATGGCAGACCATGGACAGACAGTAGCGGAGTGTGACATCAATGCAAGGGTTCTAACTGCATAGGAGCTGTTGCTGAATAAGTTATGTGTGGGTCTGCATTATCTGGGTCAAAGGAGTGTTACACATAAAGTCATATCGACAACATTGGGTCACAGTTAATGCTTCGTGCATGCAGGGTCAGAAAGGGTCGCCCTCCAACATCGCGTTGCAGCATGCTGTGTGACGAAATGCGTTTCTGCGTACAACAGTTAAATCATAGAAGGGTGTGTTCACCAATGGCTATTCAGGCTCCATGCCGGTAAATAGTAATGGCTCCCGAATATCATAAGACATTATTAAGTTGGCGTATCATTCAGCATGAAATCAGGTATATTTATTTGGTTAGTCAAAAAATTAACAGTACACATGCATGTAAGGTTTTTGGAGTTGCAGTTGTTTCCTTTTTAACAGTTTCTAGTTGTTTTCTTACATAGAAAATAGTCAAATGTACAGGGTTCTTCCTTTATCGGTGGTCTGCTGGCCAAATGCTAGTTAAAACACCCAAAGACCAGTCAAAATTCTCTCCAAGAGGTCCGGTTGGCTGGTTCTGTGTTGAAAAGCATCCCTATTTTATATGAAGTATGGACTGGATGATTAGTGAAATGACAAGTTAACTGGACCTGGTTAGTCACTGAAAAAGTTAAGGGCAAACCTTGATGTAAAAAATTTTGCAGATGTTGCTTTTTGAGGGATAACACATTCATAACGTGCTAAAAGAACAAACATACTCCTCAGTGTTCAAGATAAGTGTCACAAAAATAACTTGAACATTTCATCACATTGTATACCAATAGTTGAGCAAAGAGTATTTACTTTTACTGTTACATGGTTCATACAAAATTTAATGCACCCAATTTCGCCATATTTATTCAATTATTTTCTCGCAGATAGAATCTTTTTTGAAATATTTCTGAGGGGGATTGGTACTCGTACGAGGTGTTTGTCTTTTTTGCCTTTACCAACTTGACAACAAGTTAGCTTTAAGCAAATAATGTTTATTACTGTTGTAGCGCGCATGGCTCTATGGTTATCTTGTTCATATGGACTACCCACTATGATACTACACTACATGTACCATCAACAGGTTCACTTGTCATTCATCACAGAAGAGAGCTTGACCTTTATCTTGGGAGATAGCTTGACCTATTGACCCCTTGACCCTGTTTGCAAGCAGGCTTGTCGTGCATTATATAAAAAAGTTGTAAGATTGTGGTGTAGTTGAAAGATCTTTTTGGGGGAAAGTGTTGAACCGTTCGGGGCAGTATATCCTGAAGTTCAAGGTGAAGGTATTTATTCCCCCTCCAAGGTTAAGACATTTTAACAAAAACTAAAAACCAAAACTTGATAATCTAAGAATGAAACTTTAATACTTCATACGTTATGTTGAAATTATTTCGCTAATTGTAAATTTAGACCATCATACCATACAATGTTAAATGTACTTTATTTATGGATCGCATACTCAACTTTCTCATACTAACATACAGGAAGAACTGTTCTTGAATGAGTTTGTATTTTGGGACCTTGCAAGTTGATAAAACTACGACCTAAACAAAGATCTAGGCCAGTTTCTTAAAGCTTTTAAGCACAACGATTTACTGAACAACAAAAAGTCTTCCTAACCACAGAGTAGGGTCACCAGCCAAAATACCATGTTACATACTTTGCTAGTGGTAGGTTCCCTGATGCATTTGTAGTTTTGGGATGCAATGAAGTAACCAGCCAGGTGACTTGAACAGAATTTTGACTGGTCGTCGGGTGTTTCAACTGGCATTTGGTCAGCGGACCCACTGTTCAGGGAGAACGCTGGTGTGAATCATTCCTTCAAAGTAAAGACATTGAGCTGTTGAATTTCACATCTTTCAATACACACTTTATATTTGTACTCCATAGGAAACAGACCCAATTTTATACGTGTTTTAACTTATGTCAATATTTAAGTGCAAGGAAATATTGTCATAGATTTGTTGTTTCCCTTAAATAGCTGTGTATTAAAATTGTTGCCCGCTTATCTTTTTTGCTGCTATTTTCTTTTTCGCTGAATTTTATTTCTGGTTCTGCTTTTTTTGCTCTGAATTCCGATAACTGAATACTGATATCTATTGTATTTGAGGAAGCATTTTCTGTTTCAGGCATTTTTAAAATTACTGCCATTTCTCCGACAAATTTGGTCAGGATTTATTCCTATTTGGCACACACAAACAGTTCTGTCAGCAAGTGCTCTTGCTGTTCAAAAGGTAGACATGGTGAACTGACAGTATAAAAAGTAACCAAAGTCTAAATACAGTTGTTCTTGTGTCTAGAAAAGTAGGAAGTTTATATGGGTTCCCCCACCCCCCTCAAAATCATTTTTGTGCCACTTCTTTGTTTTTTGTGTGGCAGGTGGGGGATGCACTAAAGCTTTGCCATTAAAAGCTGTCATACACCATACAAGAAATGATTATTGAGATGACCTGTACAAATTGCTTGCTTGCTGAAGTAGACTTATTTGCCTTCTTGATCTCCTCTTGCCTATGTGACCTTGCTCTGTTTTATATTTTTTATTTTTTTGTATGTTTTGCTCTTTTTTATTATTATTTTTTTGTTTCCCCTTTCTCTTTTTCGTTGTTCTTGATCTGTTTTCATTTCTCGTCTCTCGTAGTCAAATCTGAACCGCTCAGTAATAGCGACACGTCAACCCCTACTGTGATTCAGGACGGTGGTTATGGCGTAAATGCCCCCCTTGGTGGCTATGCAGGTGAGCGGGTCTGATACTAGATCTGCTGTCGGCAATCTACCCCACCTCCCCTGTTATCTTCCCATCTTCATTCCCATCTTCATCCCCATCACACTTTCATTCTTCATTACATCATCCCAATCACCCCATCAACCTCCCCCATCTTTAACCCTCATGACCTCCTGCCCTTTGATACAAATCATGATCTCTTTCTTCAGTCCCATCAAACCCTTCTTCATCCCCAATCACCTCTTCAACCGCCCCTTCTTCACCCATCATGACCCCCTCTCCTTTCATACAAATCATCCCTTTCTTTCCCCATCTCCACCCCCATCCCCACCTGTTTCATTCCCATTACCCCCCATCAGCCCCTTCTTCATCCTTGCCATCATTTTCATCACCCCCATCACCACCCACCCTCCCCATACCGTGATTTTCCCATCACCATCCAATCGTAGTGCCTGTTACATATCACATGGCCCCCATAATCCCTTGCACTATATGGTCTGATACCAAGAGCTGCCTGAGAATTCTGTACAGTTCCCCCACCCCTCCTCTCCCACCCCTTTCCCATCCATCCAAGTAAAGTGCCTGGCTGTTATCACATGACCCATACCCCTAATAACTTAGATCAACAGTTTTTTGTTTTTTATAGGCGTGTCAATCTATTTACCCCCTTTCCTTTCCTTCTGTTTTTCCACTTTTTCTTGAAATATAAACATCTCAAATAGCTGACAAAACAATGTAGTAATTCCATATCATAAGTTTAGCTCTTGTACCATACAGCGATAATGTGAATCCATAATTTTGCAATATGTACAGTAACAGCAATTGCCATGCCCAAGCAATTTTAGGCAATGCTCTAATCCTTTGCAATTTTTTGTAAAGGCCACTGTCATTGTACCACCTTTCACATGTACCCATCACACCCTCGTTTGATAGCCATTGTGTATATGTTAATCCCCGCACCCCACAATTTCCATCCTTGCCACGCCCCTGTAAAGGGCATTGCTACAAACAAAAAAACAACATTAAATCCAAAAAATCTGCTACTGTTTTCCCTATTCAGGCTGTAGGCTTTGTTGCTATGTAAATACCCCGTCTGCTTTCTTGTCACTTTGCACTGTGGTCCTGTTCTTCACAATCTTTTCCAGTCTGTTTAATTTTAATGTCTTATTAACCCCCTGCAGGTTTATCTTGTTGATTTGCTGTATTTATTTCACCCTGAATGTATTTTCCCTCATGTCATTTCTTCTGGCAAAGTCAAAGATGTCGACATGGAAGTAATAAAAGTTGTTTGCTTGATGTAGAATGAAAAACATCAGCGATGGGAACTGGCTCATGCCCCGAACCCTTTCGTTGTTATTTTTCCATAAATGTGTCAAACAGAAGCAAAAATACAAGTTGGGTATCGAGAGTTTGTTGAGTTAACATCGAGCCAAAAAAAACGAAACCGCAAAAAGGACATTGTCAAAACTAAACCATACGCGTACAGTTGTAAGTCGTGATCAGTTCAAGCCTTTGAAAACACATTTGTCTCAATATACTCAATTAATAATCACAAGTGATAAGGTAAGGGAGAAGAAAAGCAAAAGAATTTCGATAAACTCACCATGCAACCGACTTTTGAATATTTCAGTTTTTTGGGATCATTTCAATAATGATATGTTCATGGGTTGGTAAGTGAGTTTAAAGAAAACTAGAGAATTTAATTTATTTACTCTCCCCCCAAAAAAAGAAGATGAGATGCTTTCTCTTTAACCCTTTAGAGACCATAGCGGCCACGAGCAGCTTGTACCAAAATGCCCAGAGTGGCTGCAAACGGCTGTGAGGTTTGACCTATTTGCATTCACTCAAAGAGGTCATAGTGAAAATCATGTCCAGAACTGACCTTTTCCAATGTTTCCAATGTTGACATTCTATTTACATTTGTAAAACAAAACAGAATTTCTGTTTCATATTGGGGGTTCTTTAGGGATTTTTACTGATAAAATAGGGTTAAAAAAATCAGCAATCCATGAATGGGTGTATTGTGATGATTGTACAGCACATATACAGGAATGAATGGTCTATATAGGGTCAATGAAGGTGAAGACTATCTCTGGAGGTGGACAAAGGTTACAACACTGTTAGTAACTCCCCAAATTACCAGAATATTTAATTTTTAAATATTATTCCATCAATTTTACTCAAGACAGAACTTAACTCTCAGACACACAGTATGCATTCTATGCTCTAATTTCTGACACTCGTGATTGTTTTCTCTTCTTCAGGGTCAAATTCAGGGGTCGGAGGTCAAAGTTCATTGGATATGAATCTACGGCAGCCTAAATCAGAGTTTCCTTCACAGTATTACCCAAGGTGAGTTTTCGTCAATTGCCAATTGGAAAAAAAACATTGTTTTAATGTTTTTAGAAACGTTTTTGTTTCTCAGGTCATCAACTAAAAAAAATTATGTAATTCTTTTGTTTTTATGGATTGTAATGAATATATCCTTTCTGAAACAAGTGGTTAATTACGCCACATATATTATTTGCTAAGAATTCCTTTTTTATATTTTTCTTGAAAAATAGAGGATTAAAATGTATGTACTCTAACTCTTCCAAAAATCAGTGATGTACCATCCCTTTATTATGTGTTTCTTCAAAAACTTGAGGATTGGAATGGACTTCCTGAAATCAAAGATGTACTATCTCTTTATGACATGTTTCTTTAAAAACTTGAGGACTGGAATGAAAGTATGTTTCCAAAAAGCAGTGGTGAACCATCACTTTATGACATATTTCTTCAGAAACTTGAGGATTGGAATGAACTTCCAAAAACCAGTGCTGGACCGTCCCTTTAAGGGTCGGGTTCTTAAGGTCAGCCTTGGAGTCTGGCCAGACAACTACTGCTCATCCTTCTACACTGATATATTTAGTACATAATCCAGTGTACATGTATGAATGCCACACAGGTCAGTTAGGTTATAAACTGTTCACCATCCACCCCTAAATGTTTCACTGAAGTAGATTTATGGCCATAAGGACTGTAAGCACAACAACTCACTAAGCACATTAAAAATTTGCTCAGCAGAAACAGGTTATAAGCCACCATTCCAGGAGTGTTTCAACTGGTTCCCCATTCATTTTTTGCTTTTTTTAAGCAAATATTTTAACATTACTTTGTTTTACAATAACTTCACTTTCCCAGCATGTAATTGCAAGAACTGGCTTTTTTGTTTACAAAATATTTTGTAGGTGGAAATTTATTCCAATTAACAAAATGTTCGCTAAGTTTGTACAAGTTTTATGAAATTAACTTTCTTATAAAAATGTTATCAAATTTGGCACTTTTACGTATTACTAAAAGCTCAAGAAGTGAATCATGCTTTAGTTCATGTAAGTTTGCATCATTTTCAATGTAAAAAATACTTGAAAGTTTTAGTGTTCACTTCAAATAAGTTTACAAGTGAATGGCATAAATCAAAGAGCTGACAAACTGTCTGACTTCTTAAAAGGGTCTCCTGCGTACCCCCTCGGGTAATCGCCATGTTGGTCCCGCATTGAACCATTAACTTTTGTTGTGGTTTATAACTGCTAACTACATTGTGCAGAGATCATGTAATGACTTTTCCATACCTGATTCAATGTAAGTTTTTTTTTTTTATATTATTGGTGATGTTAAACCTGCCCAGCGACCACATCATTGTCAAATTCAGGCGTGGCGCCGATTATTTCAGACTGACAGGCGTCGACCCCCATCTTGGGTTAAAAAAATGTGACAGACACTGGGGCCCAATCATGGTGTCCTTGTCCAGGACTTCATGTTCTTACAACATTGGCTTGAATCTCTAGATTGAATGATCGTACTGACCAGCATCATTAGACCTTCATGAGTCGATGGCCATTTTTACCAGGTTCCCTGTATGCATTTTGACAGTGATAGTTTGTATTATCATTTCATATGAAGGGACCAGGCTATTCATTCCTTCTAGCCTCAGTTTGGTTACATTGGGTTGAATAAGAGGAAAAACAAGATGGCCGCACTGTGATAATGGATAGTATAGACTGTGTAAGTCTTAGCCGAGATGAATGATTGGGGTCGAATAGGTTGCTATTAAGAGAGTTGCAACAACAACTTGTGATTAATAGGCATTTTTCGTAAAAAATAAAAATGCATGTGTGCACACAGGGTGCCAGACTGGACTGCACATTGGGTTGTGCTGCATTTGGACCCAAAATGGCGTCCAGCAACATGACCAAAGAAAACTGGTCTCTCAGTACACAACTCTGAGTAGTTTTACGTGTAGAATCGTAAACAAAATATTATTACGATGTTTTCGTTAGTATTTAGGGCCACTAAGTAAATTACTACTACAATGATGTTACCATTAGTATTGAGAGTCACAGAGTATCTGTAACTTGCCGCTTTAATGTGGGTGTTTAGCTTCAAAACATGAAAAGGAATACATCATTAAGCTGCCGATGTGCAATATAGCTCAGAGAATGTGTGGGTTCTTTCTCTATGGTTACAGCTATTTTTCTCTAATGGGTATATACCCCAACCCAAAGTTTGTATCCTTTCCATAGCGGATTGTTTGGAAGTTCTACTTCTAGTCAAGGTTTAGATTGTGCCGGCAACTTTCATCCAAGGAGTTGGCCGGGGATGCGGTGCTCTAGGCATTAAAGTGCCATAAAGATCCATTTTATGAATGTGTGTACATACAGTTTAGACTCCATAATATGCCCTTTCCCTAAGCATCATAAAATTTGATTAAGTCACACTATAAAACATAACTGCTTGTAGTTGTATAACACCAGTAGTTTAGGCCATTGATACCCCGAGCATGTATACTACCATGACATAGATACAATGACGACTCTGGAGGTTTTTCTTTTTTGATCCATTTATTTTTGTCGGCCGTGCAAATTTATTCATATACATACTCCGATGACACAATGATGATGATTTAATTACCGCCTGGAAGTTGACAGGTTATAAAAGACCCGCTACAGGTGGATTTTCCACCACGGCATCCGATACAGTCGTTTAGAATCAGCGAGGCGTGACGTGATGATACTTTTCCCCAAACAAACTTGGGCAGTTTGTCTTGTGTTTGTGTGTGTGTGTGTGGGCTTGTGTGCCCATTTGGTTCTGAAACAGTAGCTGCCTCGTGTCTGGTCATGATACTTGGATGTCCAGAATGCTACCAAGCGGTAATCGCCACGCTGGCCTTTGATTGGTCGATTGTTGGCCCTCTTGAAGGGCGGGCGTAATGATGGATCTTCATTAAGGTTTCATATTCGCATTTGTTGTCTCATATCACCGTGGGCATCTGCCCGCTTAATAAAAGTCGCATCGGCTCTTGCATGGAAGTCACTCTCCAATACTGATCTCGTACCTCTCTCTCTTGTTCTCGCTGGGGAAAAAAGTTGGTGTAAAATATTGTTGGAGATGTTTGGTAGTGGTATCGCATGGGAGGATGGGTAAGTTATACATATTGATTGTTGTGTTATCTAATATTAGGCTTAACTAATGTTTCAGGTGCTCGGATATGACGAGCTGGACTAGAATGTCGTCAGTGATTGTGGGAAACGCCGATTAGGGTTTCACAAGGATAGTTAAATGGTTTTGTCTGCTATTCAAATGCTGATATTATGTCATGACGCTTGTGTGGTTTGCTCTGTGTAAAATCAACAAGAGGAATCTCACCATGGGAGGTGGCAACAAATTCAGTGGTTTTGTGTTGACACATAAAGTGCATGGCATTTCCTCAGAGAAGCCAAGACTCAATTTTCACCATTGAGGATTTCAACATTAATATGTCAATGGCAACCAACCCACAGATGAAGTCTATCAACTCCTTTTACCATGGATTGAGTTTAACTTTTTCAGTGACTAGCCAGCAGGGCCAGTTAGCTTGTCATTTCACCAGTCGTCCAGCTTTTTCTCTGGGACATATTTTAAGGTTTCCATTCAACATTGTCTTGGTATGGGACTTGTGAACATCCGTTGATTTACATGTAGGGGTGGGAAGCAGTAAACTAGCCAGCCAGACGCAAATTTTTTGCTTGGTTCTCAGGTGTTTTAACTGGTACTAATCTCGCAGGCCACTGTTAAAGTAAAACTACCTCTTTACAGCAGTCCTCTTTCCAACCTCATGGAATTGTCAAAACTCTTTTCAAGTGGTCCTGTTAATCATCACTGTCAATGGTTGAATATTCTAGCCACTGCATGCACGGGTTGTTCCTGAGGTCTCAAATACCAATCCTTATGGTTTTGTAACAGTTGAATGTTGACCTGTGTAAATAGTAGTTGTCTCAACCTGTCCCTCCCTTCATTTTGTATTCTTCTCCTGAAGACAATCAGTGCGTACTGATCGAAATGTTGAGTTGCTACACCACCGGTTCCTCTCAGAACCACCACAACTCAAAGAGAGATTATCTTCATGGTGTTAGTGCTCACCCTATACTAGATTGGGTTGTCATTCTTGCTCCTGTCTCATGCTTGTCCATCCATGAGGAATCACCGCTAAACCTGGGCTTCAAGAACATACACCTCCTTACTCGTTTCTCTCTCTCTCTCTCTCGTTTATACTATTGATTTGTTTATATTCGATAACAAGAATCTTCTTGGACTGTTATTTATTCTCCAATTGGTATTGACTTAATTCACGATGCGCAGCCCACTTACAAGCGCCTATCCTGTCCATCATTTTGGGATTCAAAATGTACACCGAGGCATTGACTCCCAAAATGGTGGAAATGGTAGAGGCTCATTGTGCAGAAGTGCGTTTCGCATCATGCAAGGGGTCAATACGAATAAATGTAAGCTTGAATTGACTTGGCTTAAAAATGGTGCTGATGTTGTCCGGATAACTGGGAACAGAAAACAAAATCATGAACAAATTTTCTTTCAAATGTTTCACCCCAGGAATATGTAACACTGGGATTCGACACCATTGGTGAAATAATGCTGACACTTCACAAGCCTGGAATGACCTCTGTTGCCCCTGGTGCCTCCTTGATGCCTCCTCAAAAGTTTCCTATAGTCTTTAAGATTTTCCAATGGAAGTGCCCTTTACAAAATGAAAACGGCCTTGCCCTCTCAAAGATGAAATTCCAGGCCTGACTTCAATCTACATTTCCTCAGAGTCAAAGTTCACCTCTTATTTTGAGCATTTTTGTCTTTTGTCATTCTCTCCTCCAGCCAAGCCTACCCACACATATTACCCACTCCATCAGCGCAGGGGAGTAATTTCCAGCCCGGTACCCCGCAGCAGTCGTCATTCGGTGTGCAGAACTCAAGCTATCCATATACTGGTCAGTCTGGGCAGCCTCCATATGGTTTAGCGCAAGCCATGTCTTACAGTAAGTTTCTTTCTCTCTTGTGTTAGGCCGTGAATTGATGGCTACAGCTTATGGCTACGGCTAGATTTCCATGTCATTATGTGTTAAAATATAGTCTTAGCAACAGTCATAGCCGTAGCTGTAGCCGCCAATTCGGGCCTGACCTTAGTCTGAAAATTTCTCAGGTTCAGTTTCTGGGCAAGTCCAAGATTTGGCGCATTTACATTAAGGGACATTCAGAAAGTTTAACCAACTGGAAAGCAATTTGATGGTCAGGGTTTTCCCATAACTTTTTCAGTGACTCCCCAGTGGGACCAGTTAGCTTGTCATTTCACTAGTCCCCCAGCGTTTTTACTAGTCCCTATTTCATACTCAATAAGGATGCTCTTCAACACTGAACTAGCCAGCCGGACCACTTGGAGTGAATTTTGACTGGTCCTCAGGTGTTTTAACTGGCATTTGGCCAGCTGACCACTGCTAAGGGAGAATGCTGTTAGTGATTTTTATTCCAATGTTGCGCAGCTGCATGGAGAATACCCACAAGGATTGTTATGCTAATAGTCCATGCGATGATTATATAATTGAACAAAAACACTGGTGTGTTTGGTGTGTGACCTTAAGGGGACCATTTCTTGGACTTGCCCATCCATCTTTGTGTTAATATCTTCCATCTTGTGACAATTCATTAGCATTAACTGAGGATGTTCACTTATATATTAATTCATGATTGAATGGTATTCATCCATGTGTTTTGACCCAATTGACCTGATGTCCTCATCACAATAATCTTGGTTCCGCCATTTTGGGAGTCAATGTCCCTGTGTGTTAGGGCCTTGTCACACGAGGCAACTTTTCCAGGCAACTTGGAGGCAACCAACCGCAGTGTACGCTACAGGACCACTTTAGTAGCACAGGAGTCATTTTTCAAACAATGTCTTACAATCCCTAAGAAAAATATGTGAATATTTAAATATGAATGCCTTTTCTTCTGGAACTGGTTGCCTGTAAATTGCCCCATGTGACATGGCCCTTATAGTATACAGTGTAGGCAACACTGCAGTTACACTTTCCAAAATTTGTAAATAATTTGTATACGTGCAAAACGGGCAAGAATGGTGGTAGCCACCTGTGATTTTGTTGCAAGGGAACAGCAGAATCAATACCAGCTATAGACGGTTGATAATAATTAAGAATCTTTGAGGACCCATCTACAAAATTCTTAAATCAAAATCTACTACTTCGTTAATTTTAACAGTAATTTTTTAGCTGCATTAAAAACATATATCCAAGCCACCTTATTTTTTGAAGAGAACGGTTGAGAAAATTGAAAATCAAGTTCACAGGTTCACTGAAATTTGTGTGGCTTTTAATTTTAAATTTAAAAAAAAGCAAAGTGGAGAACACAAAATATCTGAATGATTTTTGAAGCCTCAGCAGCTGACCGCACTTCTTGTTTGCAAGAATACCCTCCAAATCAGCATGAGCTCAGCTAGACTTTCTTTCAGGCCCTTATTCCGTGGAGAAAACTGGGTCAAAAGGCCCTTCTTTCACTTTTCTTTGGGAGACCCACAGACCTGGGAGACAAAAATTGCCTTTTTTTCCACCACGTTCCCTGGCTGAAATCAATCTGCAGTTGGGTAGTGGCCATCTGGAAAGCTGGCTGTTACATTGCCAGAGGCTAGTGCCAAGCAATGAAATTGCTAGTATTCTGACCTTTTATTCTTTATGGCTGATACAGAGTGGTTTATTTTATTGTGTGAGAACTCTGTCTTCATAGCTAAAAGCACCTCCTCCCCCCAACCACCTCTCACTTATGTCCCACTGAATATATCTTGTCATAAAATCTTGTGTGCCATCTCATAGCACTGGCTGTGTACTCACTGTAACAGTCTGTTGTCAAAATGAACTGATACCTTTTTAGCATACACTTCTTTTTTATGTGGATAATTAAATAGTGGTGTAGAATTCCTTATTGACGCCAATAATTGTTTTAATATTAGGCATCAATTTGAAAAAAAATTGTGTGATATACAATAGTGCAGAATACATTTTTAAAAATGAATCAACATTTGCTAATTGTTTACCTGTGGTCTCCCTAGCAGAGGCTGAATAGAAAGGCTGTGAGAAAGACTCTAATAGGGTCAAAACGCTTGGCTATTAATAATTTGTGCCCATAATATTTTGCAGGCACGATATTCCTCCTACTTTGTTCTTATTTCCAATTTGTTTGCTCTCAGATAATTCGGCAAGATTGTTATTAAATAGCCTGACGAGTCGATAAAAGAGAAAATAGAATAACCTGTTGCAAATTGCTTTCCAACCAAAAGGACCGTTGGTATAAAAGCAAAAAATTGTTGGTAACTCTGACCCTAGCAGTGTGTTTCTCCAAAAGTCTATAGAAGGTTGCTGGTCAGTCCTTGTACTCAATAAAAGTGCCTTACTGTTTTTCCAAATATCGTGCCTGAATTTGATGAACTTGATATAAAAAATGACATATGATTGTTGTTGCATGCAAAAAGGAATGAAACGGTTCTTTGATCAATATTGTCTGCATTTCTCCATCGTTGCGGTATCTCTCAAAGAGCTGAACAATGCTATCAAGTTATTGTTAAGGATGACCTGTTTTCAGAGCTGATATTTCAATGAGACTCCTGCGATAGTTTACCGAGTAAATTCCTGGAAGACTTGCCTTTGTCTAAAAGTATTCTCTTCCTTTGAGAGTGAATGATCAAACTGAATACGAAAAGAAATAAACGTACAGAAATCTAAGACCACCCGATAATGTTCACTCACAAAATGTGAAATTCAATGTTGTTGGTACTCTGTTTGCCTGGTAATGTGTCTCTTGACAACTAGAGCGTTGGATGAAAGTACTCTACCAGAACCAATGATGTACACATGTGTATTTTTCCTTTAAGTTATGATGTAATCAAACAAACAAATGAAAAATTTGTTAGCCAGATGACCGCTCTTCTTATCCTGATACAGATTTCCCTCTGAAGTGCTGCCATTTTGTGCACAGTCCTAGCAGGTTTATTTTGATAGCGGCAATTGAAAGAAGAAATGGTGATTGTGGGGTGGGGTCTCTTTAAAGGCCATTTTCTTGACTTGGACAGTATCTAAGGCCGTGGTGGCCACTACAGTTACGGCTGGAACCCACATCATCATGCGCTGAAGCATAGGGTGTCCTTATGCAACACCCTTAGCAATAGTCGTAGCCTTAGCCGCCAATTTGAGTACAGCCTAAGATATAAATATTTCTCTGGAGGATTAGTACTGGTATGGACTTTATAATCAGTGAGCTTTCAAGTTGATCATTCTTGAGTTCAATAATTTACCAACCGTGTCCATTGTCTTAAATCCATAAGTATCATTGATCATAAACTATGGCTACTTCATAGCTACACTCGTCCCATAGACAGCCAGCCATCCCTGATTGTTCATACTGCCATGATGATCATCAGTGCAATTGACGATTTCAAGTCTACCGTGCCGTTTTGTTTTATTTTTTAATAACAGCGGAAAAGCGGGGGTCGGACCCCTGAGTGTAGGAGACACCTGTTGAGTGTAATTTGGAAAAAATAAATAACTAGAGTTATGACTATGACAGTCTTTGCTTGGGAGGAGTGAGTTATTGTCATGTTGAGGAAACATGGATTGATGTTTTTGTTTTTGTTCTATGTTTGATTTATTAATAGGCAACCATTTTGTTTTTCATTTGCTTACATTCATTCCAGCTTTCAAGACACACTCTCTCATAAAAGAGACAAGGTTATTTTGGGAGGTTTTTTTTTGGGGGGGGGGTTGATTATGCTTAAAAATTGTGACATAATTTCATACATTTTATGCGCTGAAATTGCTGAAAAGTGCTTAAGTACAATCAAGAATCAGTTAGGGTACTTCACAGCTTTCTGTAATGTGAAAGCTTAGAGATTGTAATGATACAAAGTATCCTAAGAAATGTTTTTGATTTGAAAACCTGTGTTCCTCTAGAAACTGTTTTCAAGATAAAGAGTTCAACTTTCTGAAACTATCTTAACATATCTTAATGAGAACATCTAGGATTCCCACATACCAGACCCATTTTGTAACAACTCTTTTAAATTCGGCTCAACAAGTGAATTTCAGACAGGTGGTTTAATAAGATTCCGCCTGATTGGTCATAGTATCACATGACAGACAGCAGTTGGCCAATGTTATTCATTGTAACCGAAACCGCATGCCATCTTTCAGGCTCTACTGCTCTAGCATGGGACCATAATAGATTAAAAATGTACAGAAGTAATTTTTATTGCATTGTAACCATACGTGCAAATGATTATTTGGCCATGTCGGAGGTTGAGTATTACTTTGGCTTAGGGCGTGGGTTCTGGCTACTCTGGTAAACTTCCAGGATTAGCGGACACTGTGAACACCAAAAGCCGTAGCTCTTGTTAATCCATGTCATTCACAATTATTGCTTCTTCTAGGCAGTCAACCAGTCATATCCGTAAAAGACTTGTTTATTTGTTTCTTTCTCATTAACAACCCATAAAAAGGGTTCCCAAACGGTTCATGGAAGTCAAATATGCGCAAGACTTACACGGTCTGTTACGTAAATTAGTTTTTGTAATGCATTTGGGTACTCAAACCATGGCTCAGTTTCAGAAAGCTTTTGAGCAGCAAGTGTCACTGAAGAAATTCAATCGCAAGAGGGGAATAAGTCTCATGCCAGTTTGTCTGCTAAACTGTGTCTTCTGATAGGGCAAGATTTTTATTGGCTAGCAAGTTAGTACACTTGCGGGTTTAAATATAAGTGGCCCAGTACACCAATTATTTGCATTTTATCTTCTTGTGATGTATACAGGTTCTAAATCATTAAAAGCTGACCCGACACCAATGCAAGGTCAGGGGTCGTATCTTAGTGCTTATGGGTCAGCAGGGTTCACAGGGTCGTCCAGCCAGGCTGCACAGAGTCCATACTATCAAATGCAAGGTAAGTTTGTCACACTTTGTGAAAGTTCAGAGGTTTTAATTTCATGTATTGTTGTGTTATACATAATGAAAGTTTGTTTAATCTGAGATGGCAAAATGGCACAAAAATTGCATTTAAAGAAAATATCTTCCTTATTCTATTCTATTTGTTAACAATGATGTATTTAAAAAGAGACTGTACAATGGAATTTTGAAGGCGCCTAGAAAGACGGTTGAGTTATTAGAACAAGAACTTTCAACAGGAGATGAATTGAAATATGAAAAGTTTGAACAAAGTCGCTTTCTCCTTCTGGGAATATTACATTTTCAAAAAAGATGATGCAATGTTAGCTCCTCAGTGTGAACGAACTACTATCGAGCTGTTACAGTATACCAGGACCCACATTTGTGGTTAACCCAAATACTCCAGGAAGTTTTTGCAACAACCGATACCTGAGCTGCGGGTACAAGAAAACAATCATTTTATATCAACGCCCTTCCTCTTCATCAAGTAAAGTTTGTTGACCTATACAACTTTTTGGGGTTTTTTTTATTGTTTGTTTTTGTAGTGTCCTTTTTGTTATTGGTGTTTTTTAATAGTGTTGTTTGTTTCCTAATGTTGTTGATGACTCTAAGATTTGGAAAAAAGGGAAACAGCTGATGCAAAATGCTTACTAACTAATCCAAATGACCTGTGGTGTAAAGGCAATAAGTTTATTGGCCTCGTGTGTTTAAACCTCAGAGTCTTTCTCACAGGCTCATTTTTTAATTTGTTAATTCAATGTTTTAAGGGGTTGGGAAGTTAATCGCAACCATTGAATTGGGCTTTTTTCTTTTGGTAGATTATTGTGTGTTGACGGTTTGAGTGCACCAAAGTTTCAAGCAAATTAGTAAATTAGTTTTGGAGCTAACTACCGAAACATTGCTTGATTGAAGATGTTAAAAATGCTTTTTACCTTTTGCTCTTCAATGAATACTTCACCCCACAATCCCTGTTTCTTAAAGCAACCCTCTGTTTCTTTTTCGTTTGCAGGAGGCAGTTTTACGGGGAGCAGTAGTTACCCCTATCCTACATGTAGTAGTAACACATCAACCACAAATACACAGGGTTTTAATAGTACACAACAGGTAAGAATTGAAGCCTTAACCCCACCCCCACCCCTACCAGCACCACCCCTTTCATCCTCACCATTCTGTGGACTTTGATGGTTTGAGATGTATCATAATGTTCAAAAAGGAAAACTTGCTGGGAGTGGAAGAGAGGCAGGGCGGGGGTAGGGTAAGCCATACCAAAGCTATATTTGCAAAAGTATAGGAATAGTTTCAATATGTGGCAAGTCTACCCACAAGTAGTGGATACCACCAAAAAGCTGTCATCCTGCTAAGTGAATTAGTCTGGTAGGAAAAACTAATTCGTCTCACTGAATTGTTCTACCAGGGAGAGTATGGTTCGTACGGAACAACATACGGTCAGAGTAGCTTTAACCAGTACTACACTACACCTGGCTATGGCAGTCCATACATGTCCAACAGCACGCTCGGTCCGGCGCCAACATCTGTACCTACGACGACGACAACCTATCAGCTAGCACCGTTACCTAGTGAAAGTAAGTCCAGTCTTTTCCTTTTTCCTAAAACATTACCTGAGCTGATGTTAGTGTAAACTCATTGATATGCGTACAGTTCATAAACAGGGTCTGCACACCATTGGTAGAGAACTGAAATATTCTTATACCAAACAGTCCTAGACGATTAACAATGACAAATTTCCATAAATTACCATATGTTTTTTTCTACAACTGTAGACAGAGGGATTGTAAGCAATATTCTCCCCTGACATATTGTGTATTTTACTTTTTTTATTTTATTTTTTTAGCACCTTAAGTATTTAAGACCTGTGAGCCCTCTCCAATATGGAGCTTGTCTATTTTTTGTGAAGAACAATTGAATACAAATTTGCAGCTCTTCTGTGAAACCACTTTGAAATTAGCGGAAACTTTTAGGCATTCAAATAATCTCATTATAATTTTACGTCAAGTACACTGCTGAACTGTAAGTGAATACCAAAGATGTACACATTCTCCTTTGTAATAGACATTTGGGGTTTTTTTCCCCATCTAAATTAAATGGTCAAATCGAGCTGGAAGGAAATTGCAGTCTGGTCCCTTATGTGGATGTGGGTGTCAGTTTGTTTGATTTGCCATTATGTGTATATTGGGAACACAACCAAGATGGTGGAAATGTGATCAGTTTCTTTGTGTTAACTTTTTGATAACCCAGCTAAAACACAATAAATTATGCAATTAAGAGCAATTTATATACATGTATTTGTGCATTTTATTGCATCAAGGTTTTTAAAAATGGTGTCTCAATTTAATTAATGTAAAAAAAGTCTTGTAGTTACACTTGTTGTTCACAATAGGCAAATGATTTTGTGTGGTTTTACAACATGAATTGAAAGTTTAAATTTTTAATCTGCACATAAATTTTCCTATGGTGGCTACATTATCTGAAACTGTTCCGGTTTTATGTTAAGTTCCTTCCAAGTTGGGATTTGAAATGGTGTTTAATTTATATATTCTTGTGCTTAAAAAAACTGTAATTATTCTAGTTATTTATTTTTAGGGGTTAAATGTGAAACTTTCAGAACAGCGCAGCTGTTTTTGTTATCCTTCCTGTATTTTAACCAAGTAACCTGCTAGTTCACCAGCAGTTATTCTTAGCCTCTACCAGTGGTGTACAGCCCCTTTGGCTGTTATTTTATTCAGCCTTGCACAGCCGTCTGATTTAAGCTACTGATATTTTACTGGAGGCTAATTCTTTTGAAAATATTATCGAGGTGAAAGAATTTTTATGTAACGATAAAGTGCACCTAGAAACTATTATTTTATCTGGTGATGTTTATATACTGAGTTTGGTGTTTTTACCATGAGAAGAAAAAACTTGAAGTAGTGATCTTATTGTACTTTATCTGCACAATGCAAGCATCAAATTATTTGACCCACTTATGAAAGCAAGAGCTGGCAAAGGGCTTGCATGTCCTTGACGTTGGATTGAGCTCGTTATTATTCTCATTATTTGTATTATATTTATTTCTGGTAATGAAACCAAGGGTGCAACATAAGTGAACTTAATCACTGTAGCCCGCAAGCCTGAGGAAAACTGTAAAGAAGGCTGCTTGCTATGTAAACCACAAACACCAGGGTTAACCCCTACTCTTCCATGATAAGTGTTGTGGGTTCTTTTATGTGTACTACCAATCATAGTACACTGGACCTACCGCTTACTGTCCCATCCTAAGGACAAAGCAATTATAGTAAAGTATCTTGCTCAAGGAGGGGGACTCGAACCCACACTCTGCTGATCAGAAACACAAGAGCTTGAGTCCGATGCTCTTAACCGCTCAGTTAGTTTGATCAAATGTCAAAGGTCATAATTTGATGCACCAAATTGTTCAAGGATTGCCCTACAAGATAGCATCTTTAATACATTTCATCTGTGTCAAAAAAGACTGTTTGCCCTTATGAAAGTAATTTTTTGAACCTATTCTTGTGATTTAGCAAAAATTCAAAAAATTGAATTCAGTAGAAAATGTATAACGAATGGTACACTTTCAGTGAAGAACCATTGATTGTTACAATGACCCACCAAAAAACATACAAATTAATAAATAACAAATATATCCAAATCTGAAACATGATTTGTTTTTCCACTAAAAGTGTACCATAATATTTTTCATAAATATTATTCCCCACTCTCCCTCTGTGTGTAAGTCCATTGGATAAATTGGAGGTTTTTTTTCCGCAAGCTTATGAACTTTCATGCATTTAACCGACCAAATACAACATCCATGTTGCATGTAATCTAACAATTTTCCATTCAAAGGACCAATACAAAAAGGAAATATGAATATCTCAAAGTACAGTTCTAAAACCTTTCACCTGGTATTATATACGTCAATTATGTAAAAATGTGTAACTTATCAACAAGAAGAAGAGAGAAAAAAAACTAATGTCCACATTGGGCAACATTTTACAGAATTTGTGGATTCTCCGGACGCTCTTGAAAGTGCAGTGGCGTCACGCGACCCACCCAGTAATGCTAACGAAGGTAATTATGCCCAACTTCTCACATGTTCTGTCACTTTTTGATTATTACTCCATTTATTATTTTTATGGTATTATTATTTTTTTTTTCTCAGTCGAGTATCTGTTGAATCACCACGCACTGTCGACATTTCAATGTTTGATGTTCATTGGTCGTAATGAAAAGCCACAATTTTGTATTTATTTCCATACTGTTCATGTTACGCTTCATCATCCACGATTGGGTGGAAATTTGTAATTGGGCAAATGCATGAACTGTTCATAAGTTTGAATCCCCTACCCTTATTATTTATTTCCCTGTCAGCCATTCTTGTTAATACTTGGGCCCAATTTCATGGAGCTGCTTAAGCAGATAATAATGTGTAACACTTTTCTGCTGGGAAAAATTAAGCAGAATACCAGTCACAGATGGTGCATGTGACCATTGGCAATGTAGCCTTATTTTGGTGAGCATAATTTGTTTGTGCTTAGCTACTTGTTGTGCTTAAGCAACTCTATGAAATTGGGCCCCAGTTCCTTGTTTACTTATCTTCATTTGAACTTGACAAGAACCTGAATTCACAAAGCACAAAGATTGAGTTGGCCATTTTGCCTTATTCACGGGGGTTGCTTTCAAAGTGAGGCCGCTATATTCGTGATTGATTTCAAAGCGAGGCTGCCATTATATTTCAATGCAAGATGATGCTGAAATCTAGCTGTAGCTGTAGCCGACACTTCGGACACAGCATATTGTGAAAGTATGGATTGGTTGCCCATACAAACTGACAAAATTAGTCTGGTTCCCTAATGAGTACATTGTAAAGTGTGTTGGTTGCACAGCTAGAATTCTCCACTACTTGGCTAACATCTCTGTTTTCATGGAATAAGACTTAAAATGACAAACTCATGAATAAGGTCCATGGATTGATCTTAACTTCAAAGCAAAATGTGATGATGTCACATGACAATACAAGTCACCACGGTGACAAAGGATATTCATCACAAGCCTTAGTTCTTTGTGAATTTCAGGTCCTGCTCTGTTGACTATGTTATCTCTTACCACTGAGTGGATGATAAACCAGTGACTTTTGGAAGACTACATTTATTCTATTCCTCTACTTTAGTACCTTGTAAGGAAATATCTCATAAATCAAACATGTCAAAATTTCATTGATTAGGTGCTTGAGACAAGAATGTATTCTGTGGTTTAAAAAAAAAAGGCACAGCTTCTGTGCATTGATTATGTGGTGAAATTTATTTGCATGATGTATACAAATTTATCAGTTTCAATGCCCCCAAAGATTGCAAAACGTCAATAGAATCCATATCAGACCTGGCATTAATTTCATTCCCGAGAGGAGGGGCAGGGCTACTTTCCTTAATAAAAAACCTGTGAGTCTACAGACCAATCCATTTATTGGCCATTTGAATATGTCCTGAACAAAATTTGTCCACCGTTACTTGGACTCACAGCGCACGGGTACGAGTCACATGGAGGTTTGACTGGTGCGTCATACTGGGGCTTTGTGTAGTTGCGACAACACCGTTGGACGGAGCGGCCGTAGAATACGAATACTGGGCGCAATGTATAGGATTCAATGCCTACACAGTAAAGGGGCGCATGACTGTCGATTGGGTTCGGTGAAAGGACACTTAATCAAAGACCAGGGGCCATGGAGGAAGTATTCTGCATTGCCACTCTGAAATATCTCTAATGTTTTTTGGGGATCAAATAGCTTGAAAACCTTGACAAAATGTATCAAAACATGCTGTAAATAAAGCAAATTCTATCAATTATTATGTCAGTTTAGGAGTCTGAAATAATAGAGAAAGTGTACGATTGGAAGCAGACAAAAAAATAAGTTGCTTAAGTCAAATAAGATTTTCAAAAACAAATTTGTGACTTATGTTTTATTTATGCTTAATAAGTCTGAAACATTTAAGAGCAATTTTTCTCCTGAACAAATTTCAAGGACTTCAACCAACCATCAATAAATCCATTGGGAATTCAAATTAAAGTGGATTTATTCATTGTCTCTGGTAACCAACATAGTATCCTGAAGGCCTTGTGACGATTACTGTGAATTTCGGGATCACATCTCAAGCACCACTCTAGCTGGTACTCTGATTTTCTAAAGTCACCCTCAACACAATTTAAATAAGACCTACAACATGTATTGAACAAAAAAATATGTACAAATAACAGGACTGCCTGATTTCAATTAATACTGTACAGTTTGTGTTTTATGAAATACAGTTTTCTCGATCTATGTGGTGAAAATCTGGTTATTAATTACCTATTTTATGAAGTCCCAAATTCAGAACACAAAAAGTCCTCACAAATATGTCAGCCCTTTAAACCGATCAGTCCTAACGGGTCATATTCATCATCAACTCAGATTCGGGGAATAACCGGTGCCCATCAATACCCTATTCATCCTCTAGAATCAGAATCAAATAAATCTACATAAGTGTCCTATAAACCTCATTTTGCTTTTTTTTTTTTTTTTTTTTTTTGCTTTTTTTTTTTTTGTTCCCTCTTCATCTTCTTGACCAGGGTCTCCTTCATTCTTGGTTCGCTGTCCTCAGCAATTTTCAGACAAAGGGGATATGATAAAAGGTCAGAGCAGAAAGAAGCGAGCTCTCTTTCTTCCCACTCACTCCCGTCGTCGTCCTCATCTCCCCTCGTTGCTATCTTTCCCCTCCGCTCGCTCGGCTGTTCTCTCCCTCTCTCTCTCTTTCTCTCTACTCCTCTGTTTCTCCCAGCAATAGCGCGGTTTCACGTTACACCGCAGACTCGTTTACCGTCCCGGTAAAAATGCGAGGGTCCGCGTGTCGCCGTAGGGCAAACGGGTTTCTGTCGCTGATGAAGAAGAACACTAGGTTTGCACCTCTGGATCCGTGGCCTAATTGAAAAGAGCTAGATTGGGGGAACAAGCACTCTCTCTCTCCGCCGTCATAAATTGCTCCCAACCAAGCAACAACCAAAAGAAAATCTGAAATTATGCTCAATAAATATGTCTTTGTACGAGTCACTCTCTGTCATTTTGTTTTGAATTATGAACAGTCCCATGAACTGCAACACAAAATATGTCTCCTTTGAGCTCGTTATTTAATGTTTTTTAAAAGTGGTTAGTTTTAATTCCCAAACAAGAAATGTATTTCAATGATTGTATTTATTGTAAAATAGGGTAGATTCTCATTAATAATTTCCTTCTAGTAAAAAAAACGTCAACGTGAAGTAGGTCAATCGAGGGAAAATCAACACTGTCAATCTCTTCACACTAAACAATTTTGATATAAAAACTCCATCTTAATTAAATAAATAGGTAGAACAATTTATAAGTGCTTACATTTGAGAATTTCTTACAAAGGGAAAACAGAGAGGCTCACGAAATGAAATTTGTATCAGACCTATGTAATTATTCCTGTTTTATTGATACTAGTTTTTGTATTTATTGTTAAGTCTCAACAGTGTTCATAATTGAAAGTTGTCTCTTATTTTTTACATTGCTAATGGTTGTAGATTATTGATGTTCATTCACACAGCCCATGTTTATGATATTCTATGTTGTATACAAGGGCTGCACATGTGTTAACTGTTTCATTAGAAATATCATCTGGTTTTATTTGGTTTTATTTGGTAAACATGATGTTGAGGAGGGTTGTACATGCAGGAATCTGCACATAAATATATATGGTAAATGTTCCACTGTAAACAAACAAATATACATGAAGAGAACATTGCTGTGTTTACTCCAAAGCATACAGCAAAGTATGCTCAAATCAATCTCCCTCTTGTTTACTTAAAAACGGATCCAACTAATTATGAGGCTTTGTTTACAAAAAGCCTCATAAAAACTCTTGAATTAAACCATGTCTGAAGTATATTTTTTGTCACTAGGATGTTGTTATCGTATGAATGTACGCTATTAACAGTGTACACTTTCTGGAGAACTCTCTGTAAACACTTAATGAGCTGTGGCTAGCAAATCTTGTTTTCAAAAATTGGCCGGCTAGCTCTTCTTTTTGAATCATGAATTTTCTTGTCCCAATCTGTTTCCGATGGGGTTTTGCAATTTACACCATATTTTATTTGATGCAGTTTTCATGGATGTATTCCCAGCTCAAATCTCTCCTGTTTGTATGAATATTTTCATTTTAATGTCAAGTGATTCCAGACAGAAGTTCAGTGTGTACTGTTGTTGTACTCTTATTGCAGTATCTTTTGGGAGAGGTGACTTCAACGTGCAGTGACATGTGATTCGCATGCTAAGCCACTCATGTCATTTATTATCCATATCTTTCTCACCCCTATCTCCCGCAGTTGAAAGTTCTTTCACCACAGACTCGTCCATTAAGCTGGACGATGCCAACGGCATGGGGAGGGGGAGACAGGGTACAAAAGCAAGTAGTACAAGAAATCGAGGGACAGGGAGGGGGAGGAGAAATAACCCTTCGCCACCCCCAGAGGATGGATTGGAGGTAAGTGGTTACCATGGTGATAAACTAATTTAAGGGCCACTAGCAAAATGTCATGATGTGCATGGGCACATCTGCTGTAGATCAAGAATAATGTGTAGAGACCGGCTGGTGCAACATTGAGTGGTCGGGCCCAACTCATTGCCCAGGACTATGATAAACCACTTTACACCCGTAAGGGGAGGGGGGGGGCGTACAATAACTTTCAAGAAGTCCACAGGCAAAGCCTTTGGAAGTCAAACCTAATACCTCTCCTCGTTCAAAAGCAGATGGTCTCACAACCCACAGAGCATAGAGTGTGTTTATGTCCTTACAGCAGAAATGAGAATTATTCACATAATCAATAGTTTTTACTTCTGCATGTTGGTTGTTACTTTAGCACACACAAATAAAATCAAACTTTTGTCCTCAATATGGAACCACTTCCCAGTTGAGGTGCCATGAAATGAATTCATTGTGACTTATTTTTCATTTGTTACAACCAGTATTACCTATTTAGAACCCCTGTAGTATTAGACCCTTTTGGTGGGAAAATTCCTTAAAATGTTTTTTGTTTAATTCAATGGTAAAATCCTTTGGATGCTTCTAACTTCCCGAAGAGTATCTTACTTTTCTGCTTTTGCTTATTTTAGCACTGATTTCAATTGTCTTCCTTTGATTCTTCCAGCGAGTGTTTGTGTGGGATCTTGACGAAACGATAATCGTATTTCATTCGTTGCTGACAGGGTCGTATGCTACGAGGTTTGGAAAGGTAAGTCCTCTGCTTCTCTTTCCTTGTTGTGAATTTACAATGCAGGCATGTGATTTCTCAGGATTTGTCCTGATCTCAGGATTTCCTTGAAATTAAATATTCTTGAAAGAGGTGAAGCAGTCACCAAAGGGAGAAAGAAATAGTCCACATTGTATCCGAACTTGAGTTTTGTATTTCTGGTGATGCACAGAGTCTGTAAACCTCCTGAATTATAACGTCTGAGAGGTTCTGGGTCTAGAGTAAAGGGGAACCCAGGCAAGCCATTTTTCAGGGATGTTCACATACGTCAAATCTCATCCCTGAAAATGTTTTATTCAAACAAAACTTCACAGCCATCCCAAGTGTAGCTTGACATCAGTGTTGTTTTAAAAGAACAGCAGAACAAAATGAAATGCTTAAATTATTGTAACACTCACAACATTTTGACTGCCATTCAGTCATATTAAGATTGAACATATATTTCTATGTATTAAACATCAGTAAGCCACACTACTCTTGATATTTCACTGTGTGTCCCCCTTGAATGAAGTGAATTTTGAGACACTTTTTCCTCCATCCTGCGTTGGGTGAATGGTTGGAATGAATACACTAAACCCACTATTGACTGCTCATTCAATGTGAGAATAAGTGCAATATGATATCATGTGGTTTGAAGCATTGTGCAGGAACTGCGTACCTTGTGGTCATCATTCATGCAGTTGTATGGTGTATTAAATGGAGGCCCATGCAATAGATGCAGTTACTTAGGCCGTAGAGCTAGCTGTTTGTGGCTCGAATGCTTGGACATTGTAGGTTGTGTGGCACAATACACCCTGCAAGTCACAATTATCTTCAAATATTTCTGGTAGCCTGGAGTTCCTATACACATTGCTTTAACGTGTAATGGTAACATATTTAACAAGTTTCAATGCTTGAAGACTTATACTCAGTCTATTGTGATGTTGTTTTACGCTTTGAATGAGCTGCAATTCAGTATCATGGGCAGTCTGAACAATTGGAACAGGAAATGTCAAGAAACAAAGTTCTGAGTTGGTCTGAACTGATTAAAGCGATCGTTTCCACATCCAGAAAATTTGTCAAAATACTATGTCCTCCAACCCTGAATGGAGCACTGTAAGGGGAAAAGAAGTGCTTTATATTTTGTTGAAAACCTCTATGGTGGCTGGGCAGGCTCAATTTCCTCAACTGGATAATTGGTCTTGGTGGATGGGGGATTGTATTGGTCAGTACTGACTGAAGCTGTAGTGTGTTGGTAGCTACTGTCCAGGTGTCACCTGTCAGCTGGTAACCTTATTCTGGTCAGCAAAAGTGTTTTGTGCTTAACTACTTTTTGTGCTTAAGCAGTTCTTTGAAATTGGGCCAGGTTTCAAGCTTAAAATGTTCTGGTCTTGGTCTACACATTTTCCATCCATTCGTTGAGCTGCCCTGTCACCAGTTTCCTGTACTTGTACTGTGTTTGGACTACAATAAATTGTTAAAATAGAAGAAATAGCTGTTGTAAATTGCTTACAAACCTAAATGAACCAAGATGCAGAAATGCATTTTGACCGAGTAGAGTCTTTCTCAATGGCTAATATGAGAGTCTCTGTAGCCTTCGAGAAAGACTCAGCTAGGGTCAAAACGTGAGGCCATTGCCACTTTTTAAAATTAAAATTGGAAAAGAAAAAAAGAGAGAAACAAAACCTCGCCTGCCAATCCAACGTCAAGAATTCATCATATGTACCAAGGACAAGACGGGGGGCAATCCACTGTAAGGCGCATTCATAACATAGCCCCGTCATCACTGCCCGCCCAGCTTTGCCCAGGCTGATACCTACTCAATCCATCCCTTTTTTTGCTCCTTGTCAGAAACCCCACCTGCCCACATCACTCACGGATTGTCTCCTCCGTGTTTCTCAAAGCCAAGTACACGTGTACCAATCACTACTCCAAAGTCCATGGGTTCGGCCCTAGACTGTGTGTAGCTCCTCGAGGGGCCGGATGAAAAATAGGATATGTTTGTCGGGCTGTTGGATTGCGTTTGGAATAAATGCAAATTTGAAGCTACTGTTTTAATTATGATATTTGCTTTGTAGAATAGGTGGATGAATACATAATTGTGAAACGCTTGTGATTTGGGGTGGTTTTTTTTATTTTTTGTTATTTCTTTAATGTTACATTGATTTGACATTTGTTCTGAGAAATATGATGCACTGTTTTTTCCCCCTAGGAGTACATGGGTCACTAGCTTCATTTCCTTTTTTTATTTTGGAAGAAACACATTATTAAACTTACTGAAGAAACTTGATTAAAAGGATTGCTGAGATCCTGAGCAGACGTAGCGTAAAAGGTCACATTTTTATATTGCATGCAGCCTTTTCACTTTGGCATTTCATCATCGTCTCCTCAACTATGACAAGAGTGTTCTTAGTGGAAATATTTCTGAGGGTAATTGGTTAGGGACGTTTTATAGAGCTGATTAAGCACGAAAAATAGCTCAGCAAAACAGTTATGCTTACCAGTGAGAAGGTTATTGGCAGAAAGACCATATTACACACACCATCTCTGACTGGTTCCCAGCATAGTTTTGCTTAGTAGAGAAAACTAGCATTTAAGCACTTCTTTGATCAATAAAAAGCCAATTGATTGGCTTATTTATTAATTTTTTTTTTTCACATTTACTTCTATAGAATATCTCTTTATTTTCCCCTAAAACAGCCCTTGGTAGGCCTCCCATTTGTCAGGGTTTCAGATTTGGTTTTATTGACCTCCATTGCTCTTCAAATTTTCTTGAAAGAGGCAAACTCAAACCTATAGATTCTATTAGTGGTAATGTAAAGAGTCTTTATAGTCTCTGAAATATAGCGTGTTATTTCATCAGGGAGCGTCATCTGAAGACCAAGAGGATATTGTTATCCAGTGTTCTGGATTTTTCCAATCTCACCGGAACCTTGGCTGCCACTGGAAATGTTTTTTTAATGATAATATACCATCAATAAATAAACAAATGAATAAATTTTCCTGTGTAAGCAATATGATGTAGCTAAGGGCCTGACCGAGAAACAAGACTTAGTTCAATGACAGCCCAGTCTCTGATGGTTTCTCCTAAAGCGGGGCATGTTACAATAACCCTTTGACCCCTGACCTCTAGCTATTGTAGGGAGGTCACAGGTGTTAAGTCGTGAACATGACTTGCGAGCGGAGGCAATCACTCATGTCGTGTCTGCAATTCCAGAATGTTGTCTGAATATGTACACACAAGTCCCTGCAAGATAAATTGTGCTGCCGAAAAAGATAACAGCTCTCTGGCTTTTCTTCTTCATGTTGTTTTGCTATTTTATTCTTTTTCCTTTTTGTGTGTGTGATGATGGTGAAGTTACGTGCTGATCAGTTATTGTCCCCTGTGCCAACCCGTATGTACCCTGGGAATGCCGGGGAATTGTATGATATCC
The DNA here is from genome assembly GCA_023634235.1 of Pisaster brevispinus. Classification (NCBI taxonomy): domain Eukaryota; kingdom Metazoa; phylum Echinodermata; class Asteroidea; order Forcipulatida; family Asteriidae; genus Pisaster; species Pisaster brevispinus. The sequence goes on from JAMKCF010000017.1 coordinate 12,710,301, forward strand.
GCACATGGCAGGCACAGGAAGTTACAATCCAGGCAGTTTAGAAAGGTGTTGTTTGGATACAACGAAATTTCAGAGGAAAAAAAGGAGAAAATTATCAACAACAAAAGCCTTACTGATCAGGTCATTTGAGTACACTTTAGATGTTGCAGGTCTTGTACCTGTGCTCTGTGATTTGTGTTTTCCCTTCATTGTTTTGTATTGGAATTCCAGCGCTGTAATACAAACAAAACTATTGGCAAAAAAAAGGAAAAAACACACAAGAAATAATATGAAAATTGTTGGTTTATGTTCAAATTCCAGTCTAAGATCCTTTGACCTTATTGATTGATATTATATTTTATAAATATCTGAAATTAAAACAATTTTAGGTCCCCATTTAGGTTTATTTGTCAAATAAGATTTGTCAAATGTGGTATGCTTTTCTTTTTTTTAGCTACCAGATAACTGGCATTGTAGTGGTTGATAATATATAATATGTTCTATTTATTTATAAACAAATTTACAAGAGTTAATAATCTGATGCTGTCAGCAAGCCTTAAAAAACTGACCCCAATAGGCCCAGAACCCCTTCACTTCCATTCATAAACTAAAATACAAGAACTGCAAATTCACAAAACATGAGACAAATACAACTCTATAATATGAGGGGAACATTAAGGTAGTACTGCATTTTAGTTGTTTTCTATTGGAAGTCATCCTTGAGCTTGCAAAAACACTTCAACTTCCTGAAGTACCACCCCCCCCCCCATCCTGATTTAGGTGACCGACCAGGGGTTGGAAAGTCAAACACAGGATGCACAAACTCTGCGATTGCATTGAGGTTTTTGCTGTATCAGGATCTGGTAGATAATACCGGAAGTGTAGCTTTGCCAAGGGTTTGTTCCGGATGTTATACTTTATACCAGGAATTGGATAAATCTGGGGTATTTCCTTCTATCGTATCATCAGAGGGCATTCCATTGGCAATATTGATGCAATAGGGTGTCAGATGAAACCTGTGCTGGTAATTTACGCAATTATGTCGCAATTCGGGAGAGAATATTCGGGAGAGAATGGGGATACCCATACAATGTTAGTGTAACCCCCCTTTTGGGTATGTGGGTGCAGTTACCCCATTTTGGGTATGTAAGTGCAGTCTCCCATTTTGGGTATGTGGGTGCTGTCCCCCATTTTGGGTATGTGGGTGCAGTCCCCCCCCCCCTCCCATTTTGGGTGTGTGGGTGCACTCTCCCATTTTGGGTATGTGAGTGCAGTCCCCCATTTTGGGTATGTGAGTGCAGTCCCCCATTTTGGGTATGTGAGTGCAGTCACCCATTTTGTGTATGTGTGTGCAGTCCCCCATTTTGGGTATGTGAGTGCAGTCACCCATTTTGTGTATGTGAGTGCAGTCCCCCATTTTGTGTATGTGAGTGCAGTCCCCCATTTTGGGTATGTGAGTGCAGTCACCCATTTTGGGTATGTGAGTGCAGTCACCCATTTTGGGTATGTGAGTGCAGTCACCCATTTTGGGTATGTGAGTGCAGTCACCCATTTTGGGTATGTGTGTGTGTGCAATCCCGACTCTATGATGGGTGTGATAATACATACAGTATCACCCTAACACACCCTCCCATATCAGATAAATGTCCAAGAGAAACACATTGAAGGCAGCACTTACAAGTTAGCAAACTTTCCATTTATTTGTGCAAAACAAATAAACTGTGTTAAAATTGTATGTGTTTTCCAAAAGGAAATTAATGGTAAGAGGTTTCTTGTTGTACCGTGAAGGAAGCAAATTTGTTGTGCTTTGGAATGTTTTTGAACTTTGCAGTCTTTAAATGTTTAAGATTGAAACTAAGCAACTGCAAGAACAATATCCAAACAAATTATCCAACACATCAGTCAGTAGGAGTGACTTCTAATTTTAGAGTACCTGTATGAAATATAATGTGGTCCCAAACCGTTGGCAGCTTTTATTAGAGCAACAATCTTGCAAGGCTGAATATTAACCTAGCACCTCCAGGCATCCTATATAGGTGATTATTATCAGCATGTCCCTGCCTCTGTACTCCAGCCTCCCTCCCCCTGCGGTTGTTTCTTTTGTCGGTCTCTACTCTCTGTCACCATGTTTGTCTTGTCCCTGGGTCGGTCTCCCATTCGACCTCGACCACAGTGGGGACATGGCCCTAGACTCTTATCTTCTTGACAGGTATGCCAGGGTTAGGGCAGCTCATGACACTGTGGAATGTAGCAATAGATAACAAAGACTGTGATCTCTTTTGCCTTAAGAAAGCTTAAAGGAGCTCTTGTGGATCTTGTCTTCATTGTGAAGATGCTTTGCTTGAAGTTCAGTGACAGTGGATGATATTTTCCTTGAGATTTGTGCAGGGTCTTCCAGGGAAGGTTGGACGGAACTACATAGGATACAGAAACATGTGTTAGAATAACCAGGGCCTGAATTGTATGGAGCTGTTTAAGCAAAACAAAATTGTGCTTACCAGATCAAGGTTACCAGCAAAAACAAGTCACATCTACCATCTGTGACTGGTATCCTGCTTATTTCTGCTTAGCAGCTCTATGGAAATATGGCCGTGTAGGTTTCACATAGACCTGCAATTTCTCAGAAATCCTTGCCTAGTGTCTGAGCGAGTGGAATTGTTTTGGTTTGATTTGTTTCGTTGCAGAATTCTGTATCCTGATGCTGATTTATTCATGGTTTTTTTTTCATGTTCATGTTTCCATTTACCATGTGCTGATCGTGACACAAAACTTTTTCTTTCACTTTGAACAAAACACCTTTTTTTTTATAAACAATACAACATACTGTAACTAACTTTCCTTCAATTCCAATGCCTGCTTTCTTCAGAACAAACAATTTTTTACTGGCCTGACATTTCAGCCCTAGCAGAGTCTTTCTCATGAGGCTAAAATAAAGTACACATTTCAATATATTAAAATTCAATTCTATTTATTTCAATCTATATGAATCAGCCGATTAAAAACTAATCATGCAATTAAAAATTTCACTGTAGAAGCATAAAACAAATAAAGATGAAAACTTACACTAGATTTAAACCATAATTCTGTAAACTATTTTTTAGCTCAAAGTCCATTTTTCCCACACCATGTAAAGGTCATGTCACTACTCAATTAAAAATTGAACTTGCACCCACTCAAAAAAAAAGTTCCGAAAACTTGTTTTACTCTAAAAGTTCACTGTCCTTAGATTGCATTGCACCAGTTGTAGCATCCAATACAAGCTCTGACTCTTAGTGTTGTGAAAATAAAAACCAGTCCCATTGAAAGTGGAGAAGGTGTTATCCTCTGTAGTGTAGCTTATATCTTGAGTGTAACTGAACACCCCATTCTGACAATGGATGCCACAAACTTTTCAACCGCAACTCTCAGGGACTCCATCCTTGGCTCTGGAGCTCAATCCCTGAGCTCAGCAGCAGGGGATGCTGCACTAAGATTTCACCGGTCCCCAGTGGAATGGTCTTATCCAAGATTTGTCCTGGTTGGTGGAATCTTGTTAGGAGCTCTGACTTGTATTTGCCAGGTTGAGTGTAGATTAATCAGCTCAAAAAACACATTTTCAATACTTGCAAGACTGCTTTAACTTGACTAGTATTATTCCCGCAAGATTTCTTTCGAGTTGTTTATATTGTTGGTTTAGTTGGACTTGGTTCATGTGCTGACTTTTTGAGGGCAACTTTGAAAACAATGTTTTATTGGTTAGGTCTGATCATTCTGGATCAGTGTAATTTGTGGCATGTAAGTTCTTGCATAAGCTATCTATCTCGCATAAATTTATTGTTACTTTTGGGTTATGCTTCAAGGTCTTTTTTAAACACATAGCAAGGCAGATAAAGTCCATTCTTGATTTGTAGTCTAACACAGTTTGATAGCGTTAAAGACCCTAAAAGTAGAACATGGACTGGGTACCAGTTTCAACCTGGGGCTGCACAGATCGTTCCATTCTCCTCAGAAGGGGTGTTCAAGTAATAGGTCACGCATGAAGAGCAACTGTTATGGAGATGTGCCCCATACCGAGGCCCCGCTTAGTCACCGTAGGTCCTTAGCATGGGTCCCCCAGACAGTTGGCAGTAAGATTGGTCACATACTTGTCATCTCCCAGCAAGAAAGTCCGTTCTGAGCAACAAAATTAGGTCATCTTTCAGTCAGGGGGCTTAGCGGGAGGGTTCATCCTGGAGGATTTGATTTGGGGTGAAGGAATTGTTGATGTACTGTCTTAAATATAGGATGTTTCTTATAATAAGGACATTTTTGACCCAAGCTGATGGGTTGGAGTTTGTCATTTGTGCTATTTTAAGAGGCTGTCATTTTCGGCCATCTCCCACCACTAAAATGATGCATAATGTCTAATAGGTTAGAGAATTGTTCATTCTTAGACATTTCAATTGTTAGTTTCTATGTTTTAATGGTTTTATTCTCATTTACAGAATTTTATTCATACATGAGACGGTATGCGGTAATCTTTCTCAATAAAATTAATAATTATACAGAAATGAATTGTCTCTAAAGAGACAATTCACTAAAATTAATAATTAACCAGAAATGAGTTGTCTCTAAAGAGACAATTCACTGAAATTTCACTGAATTTTTTTTTTTATTTTTTTTTTTTTTTTTTTAATACTTTCTCAGCACGAATATTGACCAATGATGCCATTGTTTCAAAATGAAGAAACATTAAACTACTTTTGCATATGTAACAGACAATGCTCAAACTAAACATAACCTGCAACATTGTTTGTACTTGTGGCTGATGGACATGAGATAAAGCCAGATCTCGGCAATAATTTATTAGTTTTTAACTAACTACCACTAATCATTGACTTATTCGCTTATAACTTTCCTGAATCTATAAAACTAGCTATTCTAAATCTAATTCAATCCAAATGTTTGGATTAATTCAGCCAATAAACAAATCGGACCTAGTAAAGTAGTATTTTTAAACAATAGGACTCATGGTAGCGGCTCATGTGAATCAATGTGGTCAGGAAAAGTCATAAAATCAAAGGTGGCTCTTCATCTGCATACCTTTAACAGTCCATCCGAACATAAACATATTCATCAATGGTTTAGCTGTAAAATCAAATCAGAAATGACCCAGCTTTGTGCTGAAGCATTTATCAATTATTCATCGGGATGTAAGGTGCACAGTTGGCGCTCTGTCATATTTATGAGTTTCGGGATGTGCCAGGAAGGGATAAAGAGGTCATCTAGAGCCAGCCTTTGCATATCGGGGGAAAAAGCAATTCCCTGATTCTGATTATTTATTTATTTCATTATTTATGTATTAAGTGTAACCTCTTTTGGGAGTCACTTTGGACTGAAGAGACTGCAGCTTTTAACGCTTTACACAAAGGGAATAAGATTTGTTTCCATGTAGAAATTTTTTGGGTACAACTACAAATACTGAAATTGGTGGTCGTTTGTGTCGGCTGCGTACGACCTCTAGATCAGCTGTGGGTATAAAAATTCAAGATACCATGTGACACCCACGGATCGACCAATGGAGAAGCTGGAAATTTCCACTTGAAAAGGGCTTATGGAGGAGTCACTGATATTTGCAAACTCATCGTTCTCGAAGCTCGGATTCTGTGTTCAAGAGGAAAAGAACTTTGTCTTGTAACCATTCCCAAGTTATACATTATTGTAAAGGCAAGATGACATCATTGCTAGTTTCAAGAATGCTCTTGTGGCCTCAAATTCCACACCATGTGGTCTTAGTTTCATTCTTGGTCTCAACCCTCAGTGGTCTCAAACTTTTACCGGTCCCAAAGCTAAAACTTAACAACAAATTCTGAAAGATTGTTGTAAAAAAAAAATTATTTAGGTTTGGTGGCAGATCTAGGAAAATATGGAGACCTTTGAAGCTGTGATTAGAGTGTCCTACATCATGGCCTTGGTACCCTTTGAAGATGCTCCATTTGCCTTCCATTACAGTTCCATTTGTTTGGGCCAAAGCGGCCCTTCTCCTTCAAGAATAAAATTCCAAGACAGTGATTGTGTATAAAATGAATGGCTGTGTTTATGTAATGGAACAGTCATCTTTCACTTCAGCCTTTTGGTTGTTGTTGTGGGGTTTTTTTCCCCCCTCTTTCCTCTCTGCACATTCAGGTGCTGAGCCCATTGGGTATTAAGCCCTAATGTCTTGTTGAATGAATAATCACAGCTGTGAAATCACCGCCAAAACCTCTCCAAATATTGCGTGGTCAATCCATAAAAAAGCCTGGTCCCTGAATGGGTGTTGAAGTAAGTTGTCCATTCTCTGTATAGTCAAGGATCAGGGCAGGGAGATAGAAACCAGACGCTTCATAATCAATGTCATCTGCTGAAATGTTTATTATTTGTTTCCCATCCATTCCTATCCTTTGTATCTTTCAGCTCTCAAAATATAATTAATATTTATTGTGTACTTGGTCTTTGCAGGGTGTGAGTGTGCATATACTTTTATGTTATTTTTATGGATTGGGAAATAAATAGAGGGTTAATATAAATGTTTGTTGTGTTTATATTTTCAAAGGTTGCTTATCTTCATCTTTTAATACATGGCTGTGTGGTAATGAAACCCATGATTTCCTATTCTGGAAAGAAAGAGAAAATGAAGAAGGATGTAGTGATAAACCCTTTTGGTTTTTTTAAGAAAGTAAAAGTGTTAAATTTTATGATTTATTGCTGGTAGTTTATCTAAAGATTGGCTGACCCCATTACATTTCCGATTCCCTCTTTTAATCTTGTACAGTAGACTCTTGTTATAACAAGATTGCTGGGTCTGGCCAAATTACCACTTTATAACAGGAGCATTGTTACAAGAGAATAGCAAGACAAAGAAACACAAAGCAGAAATGAGATTACGAACTTCAGAATGGATTCTTTATTACCTCTTTATAACGAGGGTTGAATGTAGTAGTGTAGCACTCCTTGTTCATGTTTTTCTTTGACTTTTGAACCAGAAGTACATTAGATAGTACGCCTAATATTCAGTTAGGAAAATATAACCCCATGATCCTTCATAAATTTTACAACTACAACGAGATTGTCAGCTGGTACTATTGACTGACCTCCTGGAAAGCAGACCCAACATTTACGAAGCAACCTTTGACCCCCATGGTGACATAGACGAAGACTTTTTGTAAAAAAATTTGCCTACTCACCTTGAGAGCTTTTGTAAGCACAAGATGTCATGAATTCTAAAAGAACTGAAAAGAACAGTATTTCTTGGGGTCATTAGTCCCCCCCCCCCCCCCTTCCTCCTTTCAGACATTATGGGTTTTATCAATTCAGTATCTTGAGAGCTTATGTCAAGAAACATCAATCATTCTGTTTGGTCTACCAATTGGAATTGCCAACGCAAGTGGAAATAATTGTTTTTCTATTACCCCTATGCAATCTCTCCACACTCACCTGAAAAAAAGTCAAAATTTTTCCTTCCAAAGAGTGGGGAGAGAGAGAGAGAAAAAAAAATCTCCCTTCATCCAAAACCCAAGAGAGTCCCTAACCAGGTCATAACCAGAGTGGAAAGGTTCAAGTTCTGACGACCTGGGTTCAGTGTGTATTAATCTAGGGGGTTCTGTAAGAGAGAAAAAGTAGAACACTTAATTGAAAGACAAGTGTCCTATATTGGCCAGTTATGGGCCAGATAAATCAAGGCATTTGGGTCGGCGTCCTTACATATTGCTGTGCTTTTTGATTGATACCGTCAGGCAGGTGTTCAGTGTAGCACACACACACATTGTCCTTTAAAGCAGTGATGTAGCCAGAAATGACTCGCTAATTATCGGTCATAAAGGGAACGGCAGTTAGTACACTTTGGGGGGATGCAGATAATAGTCAGGGCTCGCTTGCAAGTGTATGCTAAACTGATAGACAGGTGACGGGTATTAGACTATGTAAACCTGCCCCATTTTTAAGATGTGTGACTACCGTGTCCGAATTAAGCGACATTGGCTATGGCTGAAGCCAGTGGCTGCAGTGAAAATGTTGCAGAATAGGCCTTGTCAGCGGTCCAGCCGTAGCCACTGCGGAAGCCATTAATTTGGACATAGCCATAAACTTTTCAGGCATCCTGATCTCACACCTACAGTTAAATCTGTCATTCTACACATACCATCACATTTAAAGGTAAGGGTTATACTTTGGTAGTGACCTATAAGGAAAAATTTGTTAAATATCTATCTGAAAGCTTTCTTGATATAAAGATGGTAATGGTTGTTAGAATCCTGTGAAGAAGTGAGTTTGCACTTATTGCACTTATTTTAGAAGGGAACATTGCTCAGGACCATTGGCACCGGTATCAAGTTTATAAAAAAAGTCTCCATCCAAATTAAAAATTATCATATTATTTGGTTTTTGTTATTACCAATCACATTTTATAACTTTAACAGTCTTTAAGGCAATGACACATCAGGTCGTGGCAGGGTTCGGCTTGGTGTCGGCGACCAATCTGGTGAAACCATAGCATCAGTGGAGAGAAAATGTCATTAGTTTGACCAGGCACGTAGCGGCCAGTGATTGCTACATTCCTGTGAATAACCGTTCCTGCCCGTGCATGCGTTTTTTTTACCTTGGGAGATGGAGACAATTTGCTGCCTAAAGTCTATGTTTGCATGCAGGTTTATACATGCACTTCTGATTGAGTGCATGTACTGATACGTAATAGCGTTTGTAATGAGGGGCCAGTGAAATATAGTTTTTAGATTCTCAGATTTTTAGAATCTCTCTTTTTTTCGAAGAGGTTTTATTTATTTATTTTTTTTTGGGGGGGGGGGGTCAAATTTTCTAATTGATTATTATGAAACTAAAGCTGCAACTATTTTGTGAATTCACACTTCATAAAATCATTAACAATTTTATAAAATTTCTATGTAGCAGCTAATTTTCCGTCTCTTTTAGGGTAGTTGAAAAGAATTGACAAATTTTTCTGCGACCTCTAGTAGACTGTTGTCTTCCTGTGACCATCTTGTATTATCTCCCATTTCAAATCAATGAGATCAAAATGAGGCCGGAAGGGAAGATAGTCTGGCCCCTTCTCCATATAATGAAAGTCACTATGCATTATTGCTATGGCATACAGGAAACTAGGTACCTTTTTCAGAATCTAGGGACTTTTTTAGAATCGACATTCAAAGGTTGAGAAAACGGCAGCGGAGGTGGAGGGGTGATGATCATTGTGGTTTGACTGGTTTTTCTGTTTCCTCAAAAGGGCAAAACATCAACCCAATTACAATTCCTTAGGAAGTCTGACACCATTACCTTTTTTTCCTTCTTCCGATTGGATTTATTGTGATAATTTTGATTATTGTTTCAGTGTGTTGAGAAACCATGCAGATTTACCTCCCATAAAATGAAAAATACAGAATTAGTAGTTACTTTTTAAAATCATGAATAAATAGATAAATCAGTAAATAAACAATGAGCAGTTGCAATCTGAAAGCTGACTGATTACAAAGTTCATACCAGCACCCATCCTCTAGTGAAATATTTCTGTTTGAAATACCACCACATTCAAGGAAATAGCATATAAAGCCCCCATATCACCACTGCTTGTTTCAGTTGCTGCAATTGAAATAACCTTCAACATGATCGTCCACCAAAATCTCTGATGGAACATAAACCACTATTTATTGGTTTTCTTAAAAAGTGACCACCAAATTTGATGAAATTTTCACAGGTTGGTTGTGTGGTTGTGGTTGTGTGGTGTGTTTATTGGAAATTAATTTTTATTAAAAAAACAAAAATTATGTACGCCAGTGTTTGTTTTGCTAGGGGAACAAAACTAGGAAAACAGGATGAGTCCTAGACCTTTTGACTTAAATTTCAGCAGTTAAACTGCTTGTGTAAGTCGTAACGTCACATATGTGCATTTCTGCTGCACGTCCAAAGTTTTTCGCAACTAAAAAGCAAAAAAAAACAACCATTTCATCCTCCAAAGGCATTTTGTTATGATAGAAAATTTTAATGCTGAGGAGATCTCGATTCTAAGAAGATATTAGGCAAAAGCCAAGTTCAACTATTAAACTTTTCTTGCATAAATCATTTTAAAAAAAACTAGCTCAATGCAACTCCTATAGGCTTCTGGTATCAGTGGAGCCAGTTTGTGTGAAGTGATGGGCGTGGCTTACAGTGGAATTATGTCACACTTACAAACAGGATGAACACCTTTATTTTCCTGTAAACTAAACTCTATCAAGATCTCCCGCTGTAGTTCAACCTAAGAGTACTAAATAGAGATTGGAAAACTAGACTTTTAAAACGCTTCTCTTGAGAGTCTTTAAAATTCCATCAACCAGTCATTTCATCTCTTTCTTTCTGTTTAGGAGGGCGGGGGAGAGATGGTTGTGAAGTTCAATAAATGTTTGTGTGGAATATTTACAGGGATTTCTGGGCTAACTGATGCTTTAAGGGCCTATTACCAACAGTGATAAAAGTCAGACATGACATTTATTGTTGGCAGTGATTTGTGGGTGAGGAGGTAGGACTTCTGGTTTTTACTTTGCTAGTGTTTTGTGGGGAGGTTCTTAAAAAATGCCTGTGGTTGTAGAAAGACTGGGCCTGTGTTTCCCTGGGGTTGTGTTTTGTCTGTTACCCGCTGTATGTTTTGGGAGGAAAGGAGATGAGAATTCTTTTTGTGATTTATGAAATAGATCCCAGATCACATTTTACCCCATAACTGGATTAGGGATCAAGAATACCATATTTGTGTTTTGTTGCCCTTACACCAATGCGTGACAAAAGACTGTATACGCGGCTTACTACTTGACTGAGATTTGAATTTTGAATGACCCACATAAAAAAATCCGTAGACAAAATGCTCTTGTAGGAGTTGGCAATTATCACCTCTATTAAATTGTTGAAGTACCCGCTGCTATCTACTGGAATCAAACTGGTCTCTTGACACTTGGAATACTCAGTTGTCTAGTGGTAAGACATCTGCTCTAGAAAGTTGGGTGTCATGGGTTTGAATTTACCTGAGGTTTCTTTTAGCAAAACTCCAAAAGTACTGAGTATACGGTGCTTATTACACATTGGTGTATGGGTAACACATAAATACAGGCATTTTCCAGGTTTTTCTTCTGGATTTTCTCAAAGTCTCCTTGAGCCTTCAAGTTTTCTTGACAGAAGTAAAACAGTTGCTAAAGGGAGAAAGAAATAGTCCACATTGTGTTCAAACCTGTAGTTTTGTCTTTCTGGTGATGCACAGAGTCTGTAAACCTCCTGAATTTGGAGGTAGGTTTTTGTTCGAGAATAAGGAGGGACCCAGACTGCAAGCTATTTTTTCTGGAATTGTTTTGCTCTTCAATTGTCACCCCTGATAAATAATATATGCACATATTTAATGAGATATTTCGCATGGTGTCACTGCAAACCTACTTCTTGTTGAATGGAATTGTAGAGCAACTGGTACTCTGATCATGAGGTGGTTCCCTTTAAGACAATGGCCCAGATATGAACTGACAGGTTTGATGTGATTGACAATAGCGAGGGGCGGCCAAGGGATTCGCCACAAAACCCTGGATTGGGCTTGCTGTGGTTTTCCCCGAGGCACTCCCAAAACACACCAATTTTGGTTTGCAGTTAAAATTGTGTATTCTGTTGGCCTTTTAGGGCTACTGCTCTGGAATGCGTGTGGAAATATTTCATAAATTGTTTCTAGTTAGCCAATGGAATTGTGGTTTGTTTGGGGGGGGGTGTTGGGGTGGCATTGGTTGATATTTGGAAAACACTCCTTGATTTTGGTTGGGCAATTTTTAATGCGATTTTGTCCTGATATTGGATGAGATTTGGTGGAAATTTAATCAAAAACAAAAGGAGGCAATTTGATTCAGATGAATAAGTTGCCTTTTCTTTTGATACGATTTTTGGAAACTTAGGGTTGGACTGAATGTATGTTTTCCAATACAATTTGTAAAAACTTACTTAAAAACTAAGTGTAGGGCCTAGATATGAAGAGGCTGATACTTTGAAGAGAGCGGGAAATTAATACCAATTGGTGGTCAAGTCTTTCAGTGCAGTTAGCAACATTGTCTTCCTTTCCAACACAACATTTCCTTTCATTTTCTCAAAAAGGAAACCACAAAACGGAAATATTTCTTGGGGGGTCATTCAGGTCATTTCAAACTCATGAAAAATTGTGAACTTGAATATTTTCTGACATTTTACTGTGACTTGTCACTACTGTTTACCAATTAGCATTAACTTTAAAATGTAGGTAGTAAGACTATGTGTAAATTGGCGACTAGGGCAGTGGCTACGGCATGATCGCCATGTTGACATGCCTTAGAAACAGCCGCAGCCACCAATGCATTTGAGTATTTGTATTATTAATTTTGAGAAAGTTAGATGAGCGTACATGTGTGATGCTTTCATCGTAACATGCAACATAATAACAGAATGTAGGCCCCTATAGCTTCCTCCTGGCTACACCACTGCCTAGATCCCTGTCTAGATCCCTGTTAGCCAAACCTGGTAGCTTTCCTGTCACTAATAATAATAACACTAAGCAGTTCTTATATAGCACTTTATCACACCTGAGAGCAGGGTAAAACATAAATAATATACTTCTTTGTGTTTACTTATTTCCTTATTCAGAAGAGAATGCAACTTTGTTACTGTGAAAAGATGAAACTGCTCAGCACACACAAAATTGCTCTGAGATTCACTGAATTGTCCAATGTTAACATAGAATGTTAAATTCTAAAACAAAACCACATAATTCAGTTTCTTTATAACCTTCCTGACATTTCCTCCTGAAAATTACTGGGCCAAAAAATCAACAAGATTAGCAATGTGTGGGCTTATGGTGATGATTATGGAAGTGAACAGTCTCTAAACGGTTACAGTTGTACCATTCCTTTAAGGCTAGACTCTTAATAGATTTAATCCCGGTAACATCACTAGGACAAGGCCTATGATCCCTCCAAACAAAAATGTTAGCCTTGCAATTCTTGCCCACTAATCAAGACTGGGAGCATTTGTGGAATTGCCTTCATATGTCTCTAGACAGAAGAACTCCTGCACAAATTAGAATCATATGCTGGTGGGGCTCCCCTATTATATTAACCATGACAGGCACTAGTGACACTTGTTTGAAAACCCACGGGCCCTCAGGGTTTGCATTCCGAAAATGTTTATGTTGTGGTTTTAATCAAATCAGACCAATATCCTCCTACCCCCCCCCTCCTCTTTTTTTTATAAGGCATTTGGTTCACTTTGGGAATTTTGCCAATTATAATGTAATGTATGTTTCTGTTAATAATAGGGGTACCATGATTATTTCTTTTGACTAAGTCAGTCTTTTTTTTCTTTCTTTCTTTGTGAAGTTTTATTCTTGAGTGGTGTTTCTTCCTACATAAAGGCAGGGTACACTTTTGGTAATTACTCTACAAGTTAATGACAATAACAAATTACTTGTAATGAGCACTTGAGAGCTGTTGCTAGTATAAAACATCGTGAGAAACGACTCCCTTGGAAGTAGTGTAGTTTTAGAGAAAGAGGAAATTTCCAACCCAAAAATTAGAGTCTGATGAGAAAGACTTCAGGCATGAACCCTTTAAAAGCACACAATTAAATGCAACAAGAGTGTTTTTGCGTTCATTATTTTCTTCCAACTTCGATGACCAATGGAGCTCAAATTTTCACAGGTAATTTTATGCATTTTTTTTGTCTTTGACAATACACCTTTATCATGGTGCGGCCATAATGATTTCCTCCCATTCACAACAATGTAACCAAACCGAGACTGGAAGGAGAAATAGTCTGGTTCCTTTTTGTAAAATGACTATTAATATTCATTACTGTTATTGGACACAAGGAACATTACCAAGATGGTGGCAACATGATAAGGGTCTATTACCATAAGTGTACCCTGCCTTTAAGTCTGGTTTCCAACTTTTTGGCCCTCAGAAAAAAAAAAGTTGTATTAAAAAGCCTGACAGTCCAGTAAAAGCCTATACTACCTATTGTAGGTCAGCCCTACTCGATCAACTTTTCCTATATGTTTCCAAAGGCCAAATATCATGCCTGGTCTTAGTATTTTGTATGGCCTTAACGTGGAAAATAATTTTTAAGAGACTATTGCTTTAATTTAAACACTATTTTGAAATCACAACTCCAGTCCATCATTTTTAGCATCTGTGATAATATTGCAGTGTCTCTACCTTCTCTTTAAGTCTGGTGCTATTGATACAATCTATTAATTGATATTATGCCACAGTTTGAGAGCATCACACTTGGGGGCAAGGGGGGAGGGAAGGAAGGGAGGGATCCTAGGGTTGACATTCACAGGTATAGTCCAGTAACCTGGAACATTTATGTTTAGCTCGATGTGCGTGTAATTATATTACTGCTTATACCCATGAGCACAGAGAAAAAAAAGCCAGGATAAGATATGAACATCTGCTTGTTATTGTGGAAAGGCAACATCATTTCTGACAAGGGTCCTCAATTGAATCAGGGCAGCTCCACTCCGAAGCGTAAATGGATTAGACGAAGTGTTAAAAGCATGGCGGGGGTGATAATCCAGTTACAGCCTTGGCTTTGTGCGATCAGGCAGGAGCGGATTTTTTTTTTTTTTTTTTTTTCGCAAAAAAGTACATCTCACCAAACAAAAAATGAAAAAAGGGCTTGCCTTTTTTTTATTTAGGGGTGGGTATTTTTCTCATCTGGATATGAATTATCTTGGGATTCAAAGGGAGGGTTATTGGCAGGACTAACATTTAGGTCAATTGGATTTTTGTAAAGTGCGGAGTAGCATCTCACTGATGAAGTTAGATTCATTGAGTAGTGTGGAACTTTCTGTACAGGAATACCTTTTCGGTTTGGTCATAACTTGTGGCTAAGCCCTTTTTTGGAGTTGTGTTTTTGGTTATGGTTTGGCCAACACAAAATGCGGGTTGGTGGCCACGGATGGAGTTAAAAAATCTCCTTGTGGAGCTTGGAACTTTTTTTAAGATTTATATATATTTTTTTAAGGGGCATTCCTGTGTTATTCAGTTGTGATAGAAGATATTTGTTTTGGGTTATGTGAGTGTCGAAGCAGTTTTGCGGGTCTACCACCATGTAAATTCGATAGCTAGATACAAGAGTTGAGAGATAACATTCAAGCCATTCTGATTGGTCTAAATTTGTGTCACATGGTAGGCAGTCCATGGATACAAAGTAATATTTGTAGGCGAGCGTGTTGTGTTCCTGACAGGAGTCGAGGCACAGGACCTTTATCATGGTGCAGTGACAGCCATTTTGGTCATCTCCCAAATCTAAATCAATGTAATCAAAGAGAGGCTGAAAGGGAAAGTTAGTCTGACCCTATTTTGCTTTAATGGGAACGAGTAGACATTATAACTGTTGCAACGCGGGGAACGTGACAGCCTGATAACAGCAGTCTACTCTCACTTAAAGCGGACTGTGCAAACTGCACTGCCCAATCCTACAGTACATTTGTCAATCCCTGATAGTGCATGTGTGTTAAAATGCCATGTTGAGCCGAGTCTGTGTGGTGACACCAATGGTAAAAACCAATGGTAAAACTGTCATCAGGTGGCGTAGGCTTCCCAGTGTACTTGTGGTTTATTGGCTGGCCATAAATGATCTGAATGACTGGGAGCTGCTGACATATCCGTTACTGCATGTTCCCCTCCCCCATAAAAAGTTAGAGAAGAAAACCAATTAGGAATGGCTAAAGTTTATGGGGAAAACTGTAGATTTTACGCCCCCATTTGGAACTGATTATGGTGGTCACAATAGGTTTTCCCCTACGCAAAATAAAGAAAAAATTGAAATGTTTGTACAGAAATAGTTGAACGCTGGGCATCTTGCCAAAGTTACTTCAATATGTTTCAGTACTTCCTATAAAGCTAATAAGAAGCCGGAACACTTAATGTGAAAGAGTGTTTCTGGTTCACATAGCAAGCACCATAGTTTACAGGTTTCCTCAGGCTTGCGAGCTACAGTGATTAAGTTCACTTATGAGGCATTTTCGGTTCCATTACCAGAAATATATACTAATTAGAACTATAACAATAATAAAATGTAAATCTCAAATGGCAGTTGAATTTCAAAATCACCTTGACTGATATTTACCTTCCGATTATCCCTATTAATACAATGCATTTGCCAACATTTAAATACAAATTTTAAATGGGAAATTTTGCTTACAATAATTTCACTAATTTTTGTGTTTTGTGTGTTCTCTGCAGGATGCTCCAGCCTCAGTATCGTTAGGTCTTCGCATGGAAGAGATGATATTTAATCTAGCAGATACGCATCTATTCTTCAATGATTTGGAGGTAAGTCTCTCCCCAAACATGAAAAATTTTCTCCCATTTGAAGACAAAGTTTGTACTCTTTAGTTCTTTAATTATTAATACTAATAAATGGCTGACTGCAAGGATCTTTTCGGAGCTAGAAGCGGGCAACCAGCCATAATAAGATGTGACATGTGTTGCTTATGACTGGTTCCCAACTAAAGGCTTTCGCTGATGAAAGAAATTGTGTCTTTTATTACTTAAAGTACATCCAAGGATTTCGACCAAACTGAAAATTAAAGCCAGGCCTGATGCTTCATTGAGGCAACAGAGGGTTGCCTCCATGCCCCTGGGCATTGCCTTGGTGCCCATTGAAATGTTCCTTGCCCTCACAAGAAGTATCAGACTGGTAAAGCTCTGCACACGTTGTTCTGTCCAAGTCCCTTAACGCTTTATTCCTGTCACGGAAAATGTAAAATCAATCGTCATATTCCTGAGGAAAGAGTTATTTTTGTCAGCTGATTTTTTTTCTTTTTTGAGGTCATAGCTTTTCAACTGTCAAATAAAGCATCGCAGAGATTGTTTGAAGGCGGAAACGTACCTTCACAGAATTTTTTTTAATTGAATTTAGAGACCAACAAGATAGGAATGTTATGACGTGTTGTCCAAACTCACAAGGGTCATGTAAGAATTCACTGCAGATCGAAAGGGAACACAGTGTCATCATCGTATCAGTGGACGATGTGTTTGGCTGTATGCGAAGGCAGTAACCAACTAGTTAAAAATGGCCTCGCTTACTATTCGTACACGGGCCACGGGATTGAAACAAAAGCTGAATTTCATTTTTAACTGAATGAAATCAATACGGAAGGGAAGAAACCAATTTCAAATTAAGGTGGTTAAGACTGAACGCATCCATTCTGCAAAATTTATGTCTGGACGCGGGAAAAGTATTACACTCAGTGCTGTAAAGATATGTGATATGCACGATATTTACATAGAAATAAGAATCAATTTATAATCTGCCAAAAATCACATTTGATCTGTCAATCACTGACGGGAAATAGGGAATTAATAGAATTGGCAAAGGGATAATAGAAGAGTAGGGAGAGGGAAAAAAAATCTACGGATGAAGGAGAGGACAGAACGCAGAGCCTAGCCAAAGCCACACACACACGGGGACCGGTATGGTTTGTTTGCGACGGGAGTTTGGGAGGGAGAGACGCAGACTTGCACGAAAACGGAATCAGAAAATCAATTTAGCCGTGTGTAAAATAAAACTGGCTCTTGTCCCGTGGCGGTTTGGCAGATACTGTGCCACTGTGGGCCGGCAGGGACGCTCGGTTACGGCAGGGGGGGGGGGGGGGGGGGTCGGTGGATATCGAAAATTGCTGTCTTCTCCAGAGAGAGCTGGGTGATGATGGTGGTTTATATAACTTGCTTTTTCTTACCCTTTTATTAAGGACAGAGCAAATGGGATTAGTTTTTAACTCATGGAATTTGTTTTGTGGTTGATGTCTCTGAAATCTAGGTTTGTTTTTGTTTATTTATTTTTTTTAATGTTTTGAACACCAGGGATATCTAAGCAGCCTGTGGATGAACAAAATCTGTAATTAGTTTACCAAAGAAGGGTTTTTTTCTAAGGAAAAGATCAAATCATATACCCTTTATTTGGAATGCAGAGATAACTAAGACTTTAGACAAAAAATCATGCAATAATGTGTGATTGTTTAAGTAAAGCAATAATCAGGTTCAAACATAGTTTTTCATTGAAACCAATTGAATAGTTTTCTTGATGTGGTCCCCCCCCCCACCAGAATGATTATATTTGGAGGTTGGGTTGGGTTTTTTGGTTATGAGAGGTCCAAATGAAACAAATTGTCAATATAATCTAAATTTAATTCACAGTGTTGATGGCACAGGTATTTCAAGAATATTTGGTGAGATCGTCCTATCTTGTTGTTATTTACAATTGAGGAATGAGACATTTTAGGTTGAAACTTCTTCTGTTTCAACCTGGTAGTTTCACTTTTTTGACTGAAGCACTCCGAAAAACTTGTTTGAAAAAGGCAAGTAAATTTGATTGGGAATCAAGTTGGTCAATGCCCTGTTGCACAAAGAAGGCGGCCGGCCGTTCATACAGTATGCTACCCCACGCATGGACAACTATCTTAGATATCTTTACGGAAGCCAAAAATCAATTGTGCACCTAACCCACGGGCCGCGACGACGATTGATCGAGGGATCACGCAGAGGAAACAGCCAGAGAGAAAGCTAGAATGAAGATGAGGAACTGTATGTCTGCCTCCGTGCTGGTACCTCGTGTGGAGGCTACATGCCCCAGGCATGCCAACGGCTTTCACCAATAGGGGAACAACTCGCAGCTTGGGAGAACTGCAGACGAAAGAAAAGAAGGAAAAAATGCCAAGATGATAAAAAAGTAAAAACGAACCGCAGAAAAACAAGATCTTTCAGTGATTTTTTTTTTCTTCATCTGGCTCTCCTCTGTGGCGCTCTCTAATTTTTCAGGAAGGACATCAAGAAAAAAGAAATGGGGGGGGGGGAGAAAAAAGTCTAGCTTGGGACCCTTTGCTTGATTGATCCGTCCCTGCCTAAGGCATCAGTCAAATCAGTTTTTGCTGGGAATGAATTACCGCTAGTTAGCAAAGCCCTAATGTGTTTAGAGCTGGGGTGGGAATTATTTTGCCCCGGGGTGATTTTCACCGTGTTGGAAATGGTTTATTTTTCGGCTGGTCTGCATCAGAGCATGGTCAGAGAGAGAAAGAGAAGGGGTGTTTATTTAGAAGCATAGTGATCAGGGTCTAGTTAGAAGATTCTGTTTGTTTTGTGTTGGCTTCTCCCCTACCCTGGTTTTTAATATCAGTGAAAGAGGATTAATAAAAACAACTGTATTTTCTGTCCAATTTGTTTTGGTTATTTTTTTATATTTTTCTATTTAATTTGATTCAGTACAACATTTTTTTGTTTATATTGGTGTAGAAAGGTAGTTAAGTAGTACAGGAGATTCAAAATAAAGTTTAAGCAAAGATAAAATGAGTCAATTAAAATAAGAGAGATGTAATAAATAAGATGCAAAGCAATATGGAAGCACTTTCAGAGGCTAATTAAGAGGTTTGTGTTGAAATCAGCTAAACAAATGGCATACATAAATCAGTAGACATCGTAGTAACAATAAAGGAATACAGAATATGAAAAAGACCCCATCAAAACAAACAACAGCAACAACAAAAACAGAATTCAGTGAAGGTTGCACTTACCTTGTTGATTTAAAGACATTGTAACGCCAATTATCAGAAAAGTAAATCTATGCTGGTACCAGTCACCTTGAGAAATATGATGGTCCTAAATTGTAAAATCTTTTTTAAAAATCTTATTTCATGTATATTAACATGTTATCTTGGACAATAAGAGTCAAAGACTGTTCTGATCTGTATAGTTGAGGACCCGTCTCGTTGAATTTTCACAGCTCCGTTTTTCTCATCCAGATTCTTCTCTTCATTAGCATTTATATTAAGTTTTTTGTTTATTTGCTATTGGTTTTGTTGTTGCTGTTTTTTACAGTGTCAAAAGAAATGGGGTGTGGTACAATCTGAAATCATCTTTGTTTGGGGAGAAAAGTAAGCCCATTTCTATTGCCTTGCCTCCAGGAAACAGAAATAAGCAAGTATAACACCAAGATATGAAACTATTCTCTGAAGCATGAGGATTCATGACTTTTTGTGTTTTAATTTTACAAGATGAAAACTGGGAGGACTAAATTAATTCTTTGTATTCAAAATACTATCCTACATCAACCTAAATTAATCTTGTTTATGTTGGTTTTTAATACTGCCTTAAAAGAAAGTGCGGGTGTTTTCACATAGTATGTTTTCTTGTATAGAAATCACTGCTTTTTATACCATGAAGGCACTATCATTAGCAGATCTTGTCAGTTTCTATTTGTATTTTTGTATAGAGAGCTAGGGTGAATGACACATTGCTGTACGATGATTCCATGATCCAAAAGGAGTGATGGAGGATCTACTGCTATTTGTTGGGGGATCTCATTTTCTTAATGTGTGCTCTCTCGTTCTCTCGGGCCCTTTGCTTCTTCCATCTACTCCCAACGAATAATTTGTCCAGATCTCCTTTTTTTATCTTTCTTCTTTTTTTATTTCATCTTTTTCTTTCTTTCCCTCGCTCACTCACTCTCTCTCTTTCGCTCCCGGAGTAGGAGAGGAATTAGGGCAATTGCTTCCAGCTCCCTCGGTGCAGAGGGCATTTTTATCCGGGCCCTGTCAACGAAATGAAATTTCCACTCCTCGGAGAGTTTGCCGGCTATTGCGAGCGCTCGCCAGGTTGTTGCATCCCTCCCATATCCCGCTTCAAAGCATCTTGTAATTTGGAGATTTGTACTCCGGTGTTTACGCCACAGGATATTTCAAAACAAGAAGAAGAAGAAGTAGAGATGTCCTGTTCCCCCTTCTCTGTTTTTCCTCATTTTCTCTCTCTCTCTCACCCCCTCTCATTTTTTTCAAGGAGTCTTCTCAGAGCAATTCTTCAGCTTGGGACGCCCGAGGGCTTTCCCCGGCCAGTCTACATTCGGCTAACCCCTTGAGCATACTGGAGCGTCAGATCCCTACCCCATCCAACAATCCCAACATCGGTTGAAAGCCAAGCCCAGTTCTCTGTTCCTTGTTCTCGTGTCATTTTCTAGATGAAAGAAAAACAGCCTCGGGCTTCCCTCTTACAAAACCGCGCTTATTATTTTATATTTTGTCTGGCGTAGAGTACGTTCATACCATTTTCTGCTTTTCTCTCCTCTGTTTTTCTCCACTGCCCCTCTCTGTCTCTCCACCATCATATTTTATGGAGAGCTTACCTTTGCCAGAGGCAAGCAGCTGGAGTTAGGGCCAGCGAACTAATAGAAAAATACCCGCTTGCCTTTTTTTTCCCCTGAAAGCTTGGTTGTTGGCTAAAAAACTCTTATCTGTACTGTAGGAATGTTATCCATTTTTTCCCCCCTACGCTGAAGATGAAGGGGCAAGGGGGGATAAAATGGCCAACTCGGTCATACAATAGATTGCTTAGTATTAATTTGTTAGGAATTGGCCCTGGAGTGATAATTAACAGTGATGGGAGGAACCAGCCATGGCTCTTGCCTGAGTAAATACAAAATAAGAATAAAATTGGATACCTGTGATGCATGTTCTTTAGCTGTTTCGTAGTTTTATTATTTACATTTTTTTCTTTTGGTAGTAATTTCAAAGATAGCAGGAGCTCTCTTAAGGGATTATATTTCATAAATTTCACTGTTAAAAGAGTAATTTTAAAGCCACAAACATAGATTGTTATCTATGTTCATCCAGAACTCCAGTTGAAAATCGAAAGGTGTTGTTTTTTTTCCAGGAAAAATAACTGAGAATGTTTTTGTTTTTTTACTTTATTACTGTTATTATTTAAAGTTACTTGTAGACTAAGTAGAAATGTATACAATGCAAATTTCATGTTATTTTTTTAATCCAAAACCTCTGACTAAAGATAGTTACCCAAAAACCAAAATCCAATGGAAATTCTATTAAAGCCAATTTGTACCAGAAATTTGATTAGCCAGGGTAAAAGTGTTGGCCTGTTCCCTGACCCTGAGGCATTCCATCATTTGTTTTCTCAATAAACAGGTTAGTCTGGTTTATAAAGAGTTTGATATTAGTGTGGGACAGGCAGGGAGGGTAGATGCACAACAGTCCGGCCATTGTGCTCACCAAGAGACACAAGGTTGTCATGGTGCAAGTACCCCATGCCCCTAGGCAAGGCCCTCATGCAAATGCCTGCATTCCTTGGAGAAAGTGCAGCCATTTTATGTAGTTTCTTTGCATACAAATCAAGTCGAGGCTGGGAGGCGAGAATAATCAACACCATTTTTTTATAAAATGTGAAGAGACTGTCCTTTTTATTGCAACATCACAGCCTGAGCTTCTGCCAAGGTTGGAAAACTATGGGAAGCCATAAATGCAAAGCAAAAACAGATTTTCAAAAATAGTGTTGTATTTATTGGAAACAAAGCAACCAATCATGGGGTGCATTTTTTTTAATGAAATTTTGCAGAAATGTTGAATTTGGTCACAACATCTGTTAACGTGATTGGATGTTTTGCTACGATGGGCTGTCCATGCCAGCCAGTTTGGTTTGTTTATCAACAATAGATAGGTCTATCAAACTTGGCCATCTTTACTACGAGGCAAATCTTGCTTTTTCAGATACATTTCTGCAATTGTAAAGAACAATTTCCTCAAATGGTGTTTGTTTTTGTGTCTTCCTTTGTTCAGGAGTGTGACCAAGTTCACATAGATGATGTTGCATCAGATGACAATGGACAAGACCTCAGGTAAGAAACAGTGACAACAGTCAGGCAATAGTCGGCTCACACTATCTTACGGCTTTGCAAAATGCCAAGAAAATGAATGGAACATTATTTCTTTTCATCAGTCGTCCCTCTCTATAGCGAGATTGTAACCGAAACATGGCTAAGGCACTTAACCTATCGAGGCAATTCTTTACGTATTTTATCTCATTATATAGCCACTAATACAAACTGTAGAGGGCGCCCCTTATGTGGACTACAAACCTTTGCCCAATATCCAAGAGCTGCATCAACACACAAAGTATAAAAACATAGCAGAATTATTCTTCCAGCCAAAGTAACTTTTGGTTACTATTGTTTGTGACTGGTTTCACATATTTCTTAGCAATTTTATTTTACATTATTTAATGTAAATAGATCATACAACCAACCTGTAAAAATTTCATCCATAGGCCCAGGGGAGGGGGCAGGGGGGATCAATTGCCCTCCCAAATTTGGGCAAAACAGTGGGGAAAATTTAGGCAGAGAAATATTGGACAGAGAAAGCAACAAATACTTTTTACCCGGTATTAGAACTTTGTACTTTGTATTTCGGCAAATCAATCTCTCTGCCCCCTTAACCAAAGAGTCTCCATATGTCCATGATTTTATCATTTTTTTGTGGTCTGGATATGGTGAGAGTTTTACAAAAAACAGTCAGGGAATTGTTGACTTTGTCAAGCATTTCAGAGGGAAATGTTTTCTGGAGGATCGGTACTGGTATGAACTTTGTAACCAGTGAGTTTCCAGATTGAAACTAATCCAATATTTTCCCAATATTTACCAATCACTGCATGCTGTCTTTGAGCAATATTTGCTTCTCAACAGCTGTATGACATTGGGTCCTAAATCTTTGGTCTGTATATAATTGCAATTTGAACAAGAGTGGCAGAATTCTCTGAGAAAATGCTTCTGAACTGCCCAATTTGACGTTGTGATGGTTTGCATGAGATCACTTCAATGAACAGTGTGTAAAAAGTATTATTGCTGTCGAGACTCCATAGCCCTGCATAGAGTAGGTGCACATTTGCCTAACTCATACTACCTGCACAATCTCCCATCCAGCAGTGTGGGCTTCAATCTGCCTAACTCTACGCTTACCCAGTCATTCCTCCCAAGGATATTGACCAATCATAAGCCACTGCCCTCTGGCAATAAACCAATCAGATACATTTCCTGCAAGCCTCCTTGCCCATGTCCCCCTGAGCCAGTTCGCCCTCAATTCTCTACATCCCTTCATTTATTTTGTCAAGAAATTGATCCCATTTTCTGCTCCGTCAGCTACGAAAACAAATTTTCATGGCATGGAAAACCAATATGCATTGGAGGCCCTTGTTGCAATATTAAATGCTGTAAGCTGGACCGGTTTATCTGAGCAAAGACCAAAACAATGCCTTTGGGAAAGTGTGGGTTTTGTGATCGATGCATTTTATTGAATCAGTTATAAGCCAGGTCTTTGTCAACATGTTCTGTTTGTATTTGAACAAGTTACAATTATGATTATGTTGAGGAGTTTTGTAGGGGAGTAATGGAGAGTGAAAGATAAACAAAACTCTATATATCAGTAGAAATGTAAAGCAGAATATTTTAGCCTAAGAAAGACTCTGCTTATGTCAAAACGCCAGGCCACTAACTGTTTTTAGCATTTATATCATAGGTCCTTTTGGTTGGTTAGCAATTTGAAACAGCTAATTCTATTTTCTTAAAAATATAAAGTAGAACGGTAAAAAAAACAGCCCAAAAGAAACAGTTTTATTCAAAGAGCCCCCTTTCATTTTTTTCTAGTAAAGCCATTACTGAAGAATTGTCCCTAGTCTTGTCAGACTACTCTCAAAACTGCTGATGTTGTGTTGGACCATCAAAAACTTCATTGTCCACTGACAAAATATGCCTATCAAACCCACAGTTGTCCCTGTGTACACAACTTGAGAACTAATCCAAAATGTTCTCCTTTAAAAAATAATTATTATAAGTGAAAACTCAGTGATTAAAAAGTTTCAGTTTTTTTCGTTCTTAGTATCTCAGTCATTATTTACAGAATGAACAAATTATGGTTCCAAGTAACATCCAAGTATGAAACCATAGAATGTAATTGCAGGTAGTTCCTGTAAAATTCTCGTACGATAAAAATCCGCTATGACCCCAGCTTATATTTCTCCACCGTGTGTGCCTGAAATTGTCGCCCGTGTCCAACTACACTGACAGAGTGTGGCCTCAAGCTACAGGGCTGTTTCATATTTGTGTCATATTTTTTTTGTCGGCGATAATGACAAGAGTTTTGCGAAATTTCTTGACGTGTGTCTCACGCCCCCGTGACCCAAGCCTGGAATTCCTCCGGGCTTAATTCTGTCAAAAGATTTGCGCAAATGATTAGTGTGAATCCATCTTCAGCACTCACATTGGATCGTTGTCACAGAATCCCTGAGATTGCTGAAGTTTTAACTACGGTGGAAAGTTACAAGCAACTTTTTTGTGAATTTAATCGGCCACACTTTTTTGTTTTACTTTTTTTGTAATCTCTAGAAAGGGCAACAACTTACTAAACTCACTTATTTTGTTGTGCTGTTTCTATTTTTCCATTCTCTTGATCAAGTTGAAATAAAAATGCCAAATGAATAATTTTTTTACTGATGGTTTGGATGGATTTTTTCAAAGACCAATAACAGATTTTAATCTTTAAGCCTTTGTTTGGATGGACATCACTCAGAGAATCCATTCCAGCTGAATACAATTATCCTGAGGAAAATGTGTTTGAAAAGCAAGTGAAAGAAAACGTTTCCCACCATTTATCAAAGCTATTCTATTTCAGTCAAATTCAGACCACTTTCAGGATGATAGTGCTTTAAAACTCCATGGTTTGATACAGTGTGTTCTTTCCAAATCCAAAGTTGGAACTTTCCCAAACACCTTGTCTCAAACTTATCGACAACTTTTTAAGGTTGCTAAAAGTTTACTGCAATTTGCTTTTCCAGAAGCAAGGTTTTGTTTTTCTCAGAAAAAGTCATTCAATTCTTTTGTGGTTTAATTTTCTGTAATAACGGATTCTCTGTTTTGGTGTTCGCCACAAGTTCAAAAGCAGAAAATGGTGTTTTTCATTGATGTGTAGGACTGTGTGAGTCATGTTCAACTCCAGAGCAGAACTTTGTTCTATGAAAAAAAAAACACCCCCTTAATCTTTGCACCTTATTCTGCTAGTTTTGCTGCGGGGGTACCCCCAAGAATCCAAATAAAACTCTTCTCATGTTGCGGGTGACCTCAGTCGATGTCTTCTGTTTTGTCAGGAAGCGCTAGAGAGATTCTTCCACCTGTTTTTTTCTTACTTTACTATTGTCCTCTGTATCTTAATAACAATGGACCACCTGTCAGTATCGATAATTAAAATCTTTGAGGTGAGGGGATCCGGGAATGGGGGGATTTTAAAGGGATAGTGAGACCCTTTGGGCAGAGTTTGTTTTGTCTTTTACAACCTCCAGTTTTCAGGAAGTGTTATTCAATATGATCTGTTAAGACATTGTTGGTGCTTTGGTTTTTTAGAAGAAAAAAAATATTATTATTAATTATGTATTATAAAAAGTTTATCTGAGGTTACCATTTGCTTGGTAAGTTTGAATAATGTCTGGTACAATGACTTCATTAGTTACAACCAAATGCTCAATTTGTATTTCCTCAGACTGAAGCACTGTGTTGCTATGTCAAATAATTCTGGTAAAGGTTTTACATTACTGCATAAAAGACAGTGTGCATTAGAAGTCTAGTTGGCTTGGATGGGGTTTTTTTTTCTTGCCTTTCATCTCCACGAACCCCGGATCCAATCCCCTCACGGACTGAAGCCTTGCATGGAAATTGGTGGTTTTTTTGTTCTAAACCTAATTGCATTGGTTTCACAAATTAAACTTTTCCTCCCTCATTTAAAACTGAACATTTATCTCCTACTGATGCAGTTATTGGTGCTTGCACCATTGGACATGTTTTTAAAAAGTACAAAAGAATAAACAAGTTTCGATAATTGTTTGAGGAACAAAGGTTTTACGGATCTTTTGGTTGCCAAAGCCCAAAACGGTCAAAGTAGCATGATTTAATTAATTGCATTCTCTCATGTGTTTAATTTCTTTACAGTAATTACAACTTCCAGACAGACGGGTTCCACGCAGCAGCGACAAGTGCCAATCTCTGTTTAGCAACAGGTGTGAGGGGCGGTGTCGATTGGATGCGGAAATTAGCGTACCGTTATCGTAGAATAAAGGAGATCTACAGCGCATACAAGAACAATGTAGGAGGTAAGCCACTTAGCTGTTGATGAATGACTTTTAAAATAGACCCAAAAACTGGGATGTGGAGCACACTTTTCTTGGACAGATAAAGGAACTTTTATTAAAACAGCTGAGTGAATGGTTTAAGGATTTTTTTCAGTCACCTCCCCCTCCCCCCCTTTCTATGCGTCCTATTCTATGAGTCCTACTTCGGTACTTTGTGTGACTGTCACATTGTCATCCAGATTTTTTTTAAGGGGTATGGGGGAGAGATGGAGTGTTACATCTTCCCAAACATTTTCTTGCATATCTTAGTAAGACTATGTTTGTTTATAGGTTAAAATGTGTGTGGGGGGCTCTTTATGAACAGTTATAATTCAGTTGGAGATCTTTGATTTCTGTTGTATTGCTGTCCTTCCTGTCGTTTCCAACAAATTCACCATCCTAATCAGTTTCCCCTACCCCAGTGACTATGAAGGGATCCTTGCCGAGGTCAGTGGCACAATAACGGAGCCCTGGGTCTAAACCAAGACAAATCTGACTGCAAAAAATATCACGCTCCCCACGACCCATCTGCACATGAGGGTCAGAGACAAACATTGTCTTCTTAACCTCCTGTGGACCTTATGCATTGACGTCATTACGTCGCCCTCTTGGAGGTAAAACAAAGATGAAACAATGGAAACATCTATGTACATGCGGCATGCAAGATGGGCCAATGAGCAGCCCTGGTTTGAGCCGAGGGCGCCCTACTCAAATGATGTCATGTGCATAAGGTCTTTTTAAGAGAAACCCCGCCCAACCCTCCAGCTATGCCAATGTGTTTCTGGTGGTGTATCAACCACTCATGTTGACTTCTCTGTGTCTTGACCCATAGATTTGGTCTCCATTTTGCCAGCAGGTTTGCTGGGCCCGCAGAAGCGAGAGCAGTGGCTTCAGCTTCGTGCTGAGATTGAGGCTATGACGGACTCTTGGCTTACCATAGCGCTCAAGTCTCTCTCTATCATTAACTCAAGGTAGCTGTTATTTTATTTATTTAATTTTAATTCTTTGGATGATATAATATTACGAGCAGAGGCCGTCCAGGGAAGTGCAAAAGTATTTAAAAAACTGTCATCAAAAAGTATGTACCCTCCCAGACCCCACTCATTTAAAAGAATAAAAGTTGACGTTATATAATACACAGAAATCTATAGTTGTAGTAAAATGTAAAACAAATAATGGCAAGTAAAACAATTTGTAAAATATAGAGAAACCACCATTACTTAAAACCCCTGAATAGTAAAACAAAAGCAAACACCAACCAAACGAACTGAAGTTTGTTTTAAGTTATAGTGCCGTGAGTAATATTATGTTGGAAAGCACTTTTTATAGAACTTTCATCCTCTCTATTTGACCCATAGACTGCTTCGCAAATACTCACCCTGCATCAGCCATGGAGTGAGGTGCATGCTGGTCTAGCTAGCGACCAAATGTGTCACTAACGAAACCAGCAAGCACCGCATTCCATGGCTGACGTGCATGTAACAGGTATTTGCGCAGAAGTCTACGCAAGTTTTTCTGGTTCACTTCATGCAACCATCATCGCACCTTGAAGTAAATTAATAGTCACTACTAATTTTGTATTGATTAATAACTAACTTTGACAACTTTGACCGTTATAAAAGGAGGCTGTATGACTGTGACTCAATAATTTCAACTAGTTATCATTTTGGGTATGCCCGTACTTTGGAGAATATTGGATATTACCTAGTAAGCTTTGATTTTTGTTTACAGTCCTACTTGAATAAAACCTTGTCATTTTGCAGGTCAAATTGTGTGAATGTTTTAGTCACGACGACCCAGCTTGTACCAGCGGTGGCCAAGGTGCTTCTGTACGGTCTAGGGGGCGTGTTTAACATAGAAAATGTGTATAGTGCCACACGGGTAGGAAAGGAGAGCTGCTTCGAGCGGATCGTGGCGCGCTTCGGTCGTAAAATCACTTACGTTGCAATCGGTGATGCCAAAGATGAGGAACAAGCTGCAAAACAGGTGGGTGCTCATCGTTGATTTATATTCATCAGCATTTATAGTGCACAATTACATGTAGTCAAGGGACTAGACCTTTTATCTTTGCACCGCCATCTTTGTTTTCATGGGTTATTTTTGTTTTTTGTCAAGAACTGTAGAAGCTTGATTTTAATACACTCCTCTTATGTAAGTGAATACCCCCCTCCTCCCCAATTCTTGTGCGCCATCAATAAATACCATTAGTTTTACAACTATTACGAAGGATACAGTGTTAGGATTTTCAAGCAGATAAAGTCAGACAGCTCTCATCAGCATCACTTCCCATCAAACGGAAATCTCTTTATCTTGTCAAAACAAAGCCAAAGTTACACTTCAATTTCAGTGTTCCTCTCTTCAGTTTTTGCCAAAATGCTGGAAGGCACAGTTCTAGGAAGTCAAGCGGGGTTCTGAGTCCGGAGTGTGACGTCAGGGCGATGTTTAAGTTACAAATGAAATGCAATTAATGGCGTTTAATTAGTTCCCCCTTTTACCTGTCTCCACCTGAAGGATGTCTTTAAAAGGACTCTTCTTCTTTTGTCGGGTAGCGGTCGGAAACCCCATCTTACCCTGGTGTGTTGTTGCCGTGGGCAGTTTGGCCAGTGGAGTGAAAGAGAGACAGAGCCAACTATCCCTTGATTCTGTCTACTGACATGATTGTCACTCTGCATAATTGGAAACACTTAGGGGTCAATAGGCCCCTAATTAAATTTCCCTTCAAGCTTGCCCTCTGCATATGAAGAAATGTTTGCTCTGTATCGGTCCTGGCTCTTTGCCCTGCAGCCAATCTAAGATCAACCCCCACAAGTGAAACGTAGACTATCATTACAGCTAATTTTTCCATTTATTGTTGGGACCTTTTCTTTGTATAAGTTTTTATTTTTATTTTTTTTCCCTCGAAAGTTCACAAAGTTCATCTTCTGGTGGGAGAAAGGGGAAATTAGAAGTGTTTCAAAACAACAAAGTTTTTTGGCTAAACATGTTTTTGGACTTTGGAAATGGGGTTGTGTGCAAGTATTACAAGTAGAATTCAAAGACTATGGGGATGTTTTACCAGTTTCCTTCCCGTCAGTGTGTTTTGTTGTTTAGTTTGATTTTTTCATGTGAGTGAAGTTTATTTTAAAGAAAAGCTTTTCTTATAAAGTGCTAGAAATGAACACTGTAATCTTTTTTAAAATGGCAGATTGAACCTGTTATAAATTAGTTGTAATTACTATAGACAATGTGACCTGTGACATCACATGTTTACAAAAGAGCCACAGAGCCTGGACTTCCTGCAGGCTTGATTTGTACACAGCTCAATGGAAAGAAACCCAAACCAACAAATTGTGCTGTACAATTTTTACAACTCCTGAATTAATGAGGAAATTATGACACAAAATGTCAAATTTCCCGTATGACCCGTGTACAGTATCTCGCCTGCCAGAAAATGCAATGGAATGTACAAGGTCACTCCTTTTGTAAACAAAGGTTACATGGTACTATTTGACTGATGTGAATACCTTATGTGACAAAACGATTTCATGTTCAATAGTAAGAAACTCACTTTGAACTGAAAATCTTTTAAGAAACTTGTACAGCGGGAGACCATTATTAAACCGGAGTGAGGGATTACTTTTCAAATATACGCATCCATCGAAAAGCAGGCACAATACTGGAAGATTAAAGAAACATGACAAAACAACTTCTGTACAAGAGAATAAAAGTACACTCCCGGACCTAAAACAATCCATGATCAGGATTGTTATAGTTTGTCAAACCTTTCCTCCATGGTCAAACCTAACTTGCTGTAACTTTCAGTGTATCACTCCTGTCAGGTCTGTACTTTCTTTTTGCCTGTTTGGATGTTAACTGTCAGTCGTGCCACCTTACCAGGACGTTATTGATTAGGTGGTGTCTTAGCAAGCCTCTAGGCCAACAGTGCATCAGTATCCCAACACCACCTTGACCAACCCACTTACCCCTCAAGGACGCAAAAAAGGAAAAAGGCTCTCATTAGACTTCTCCAGGAGATAGAAGAAAAAAGAACAAGGGAGACCTTTGGTTATGGTGAAATCGTTTGGATTTGTCCAGAGGGCTGAGAAGCCAATAAAGTCAGGCAGATAGGGTGTTGGTAGCCATGGGCAGTCATTGGCTAGGGAAAGGAAAGCTCAGGGTGTTAAACTCAAGCAATCAGGAAGTCGGGGAAAATCCATCTTGGGTACATCTGTTCTGTTTTGCAGGTGGGAAGCTTGTTGAACTTAAAGCAGGTGTTCCCATCTTTCTCTTCCTTAGCTTTATTTTATTCAGTGTTTTTTGTCTTCAGTTTTTTACTTAATGCTAACTGGTACACAAAGAGGGGCCAAAACCAAGCTTTCTAGGTTATTATTTGTATTTATTCTCTATTCTAAAAGGCCAGCATTACAAATCTATAGCTTAGGTTTAAATCTGATCACATCCCACCAAAAGATTTTATCAATTTTACATTATCTGCTGTGTGTCTGAAGCTTAACCAGCAAAATCTATTAGGATACAAATTTCAGTAACAAGAATGAGGAAACTGTGAGCCCCCAAAACAAGCAAGAAATGCTCCCTGTTAAACAATTTTGTTCGAAGAGCAGCAATTGTTTGGGGGATTTTTTGTATATATGTTTTATTCTGTCAAAACTGTGTACAAACTGCTTCTGATAGAAGCCCAAATTGTCCATGAGGGAACTTTTACAGACAAATTTATTACTCCGTAAATTTCTCCAGATTTGATTTTGGCTGGCTGGTACCCTCGGGAGTGCTAAATACAATCTGTTCATGATGATAAGGGTAACCAGTGGTACAGCTACTGCAGGCGAATGGAAATACAAACTGCAAAGAAATCTACTGAGCAGAAACAAATCATGCTTAGAAGAAATGTGTTACCAACCAAAATGCCATGCACTTTACATTGTTTGTGACTGTACCCCTGCAAATTTTTGCTTAGCAAATTATTCTGTTGAGCAATAATTTTTGCCGAATACAGCTTTATTAAGATCTAAATTTTGTTATGTTAGCATTTTTGACAAAATTGCAATAAATGCAAAAAAGTTATGTTCTACAGGGATATGATTTCTTTAGAGATGCTTGATTTTATATCACTGTTAATCTTTAGTTTTTGGCAAGATTGTCTAATTCCTAATGATGGTTGGGTTTGTTTGGGGTATTTATCGGTCAAAAAATATTTTGTTTATGCTAAAAAAACCGAGTTAATTCAGGCATGGAGGAAGGGAATAATTCTACCTCAATGATTCAGGTAAAACGAGTGTTCCAAATTGTTTAAGGACTGGAAACTTGCAATGATTAAAAACAAAAACAAGAAAACAAAGCAATGTGTGTGTGCAACAGGGGTTAAGTTGCAGCCCAGATTGGCAATCTCCAGAGACAGTCCGGGTCCTAACAGTGTCTTATCGAGAGTAACCTAGGGGTAAGATGAAGTCAATCCATGGTTAGCCTAGAGGCGGAGGGAAGAGAACACCTCTGAGCTCCCTAGAGTCACCAGAAGGCACGTTCAATCACAGTGGTTCCTTGCTAGCTCGCTTGTACCACTCTGTGTGGGAGAAGGTCCAGCCATCTTAATAAGAACAAAACAAGGGTGATATTTCATGGCACTGCTTACCTTGGAATTCTGCGCTTAGCATAGAATCACACTACTCTGCCGGGCTGCCTTAAGCACAGAATTCTGTGGTAAGCAGTTTCATGAAATTTTACCCAGGTGGGATTAGGCTTATCAAGCAGAGCTATACTTCATAACTACAGCTTTAATTTAACAGTTTGGACTCATTGGACACTTTTGTTTTTAAAGAGATTGTCATATTTTTGCAGGATGAGTGTATGCAATTGGGACCCCTCCTCTCCTCCCCCCCAATAAAAGTAGTATCAAACTCTTATCATTGTAAGGTTTTCATATTTCTAAACAAAGCTGAGTTCCATTAAAGGTGAAGAAAGTTGTGCATGCTGATTTTTGCCGCATCTGATTTAGCAAAGCAAAAACGTAGTTGTCATTCCTCCCGATATCACAAATGTTAATCCAAATGACAAGCAGAAACGAGGTGTTTGCGCAAGTGTTTGCTCACACAAACCAGATATGGTGTACCATGGTGTACCTATATCTGGTTGCTAGCGACCTTACTAGGTTAGTGAGGTCAGGAAATGTTCAGGCAAAGATGATGGTGGTAGTAGCCCACCTTGGTCTCAGTGAAGACCTCCACAAAGTGGATAGCAAACAACAGGGCTAACGTTTCCATTCCTTTTTCTTTTGTCTGTACACAGATGGACTTTCCATTCTGGCGGGTTTCCAGTCACTCCGATCTGGCTGCATTACATCACGCCCTGGACCTGGGCTACCTCTGAGGGATGTTGTGTTGCAAATGGCAGTGAGCCTGTGGGTACCCTTAAGAGAAACAAAAAAACAAACCACCCTGGGAGAATGACTCTGGAGCTTCTGAGAGATAGTTTGTGTGAACAGCACCTGGAGTACTTCTGGGAGATGCTGTTCTGATAGGACTACAAGGACCCCATGGTCTGGGTCACCTCCGAGAGACAACCCGCAGACAAGGTACCTCTGAGAGGTCCCTCTTTGAACAGTACATATCCTGCAGTATCTCTGTGAAGGACTAGACCATGTGGGATACTGTGTGTGAACAGCGTGAGACCAGGGTACCCCAGAGAA
This sequence comes from Pisaster brevispinus, assembly GCA_023634235.1. Taxonomy (NCBI): domain Eukaryota; kingdom Metazoa; phylum Echinodermata; class Asteroidea; order Forcipulatida; family Asteriidae; genus Pisaster; species Pisaster brevispinus. The sequence continues at coordinate 12,743,922 of JAMKCF010000017.1, forward strand.
ATGCCGTGTGTGAACAACGCTACTCCAGGATACCCAAGAGAAATGCTCTGTGTGAACAGCACCAGACCAGGACACCCCTGAGAAATGCTGTGGTGTGAACAGCACAACACCAGGGTACCCCAGGGAAATGCCATGTTGCGAACATAGGAGAGGACATTTACTGTTCAATGTTTAAACCCATCGATCCAACATTACACCAGAACATTTGTATATGGTGGTAGGAAAAAGACTACAGCCCTGTTATCAAAAAATATATATCGACTGGAACTAGAAGTCAAGCTCAGAGGGGCGTATCTCTTGTTTCTGATTTCATACGCAGAATTATTTACCGCTGCTGGAGGTATCAAATGAAGAAACTCAACAGAGGGAGAAAAAAAACATCAACTGTCTTTTGTAAACTAAAAGTGCAAGAACTATGAAGAGCACGTTTTTATATGTTCCATTACCGGTGCATTTTGATGTCTGATTCATTGTAGATGTGTGAGCATAATCGTGTACAGAATTTTCAAGTTGTGGCTTTCTTTTTCTTTTTCTCTCGTCCCACTCGGTTTCCATTATTTGCACCTATCAACCCGTGGAATTATTTTCAGCAATTTTGGTCTTTGATACCGAGACTTAACCATGTGTATTTGTAGACGTCTTATACCGGTATATAATTACAGCATCTTTCATTAAGGAACAAGGAGTTCTGTAGTTTGCAGTATTCGTTAACAAAGCTAGATGTTGAACAATTGCAACTATCTGGTGGATTTTGATGTTCACAAATTGCCCTCAACTGGATGTAAACCAGCACTTTTGTTTGTGAAGGCTGCAGAGTGCTGCATCGATAGATCCAAGTTCCAATCACTTCTTTGGCTGGAATTGAACCCCAAACCTTTGACAAGCTGCTGAGAGCTGCATCATGGTATTTTAGGCCATGTACATCAATGCCTTGGCTAGAATGGAACCACTGCTCGTTGACATTGTGCTGCAGGAATCGAACCCTCTGTGTTTAACATGGTGCCGAGTGTTCCATGGCGTTTTGTGAAACGCAACCATCCAACTTGGCATCAGTGCATTCTGCACTTCATTTTTTAACATTCTGCAGCTTTTCCTCAGCACTTCAAGGCAACCCAAGTTTTCCTCGCAGATTCACACCGTCACCCCTCCTAGTTATCCAAGATGTACCCGGCATTTCACCAAAGTGTAACCTCCTTGTGATCACAGAGGGTAAAGAGACGGACCCTCCACACTTCATGCGCCCCACTCTTCTACGTTTGACTTTAAGTTTCTATATAACTGTTAATTACGTCGAAACCAAAGATGGTTTTTTAGTCTTCTTGGATGTGGTATTTGTACATGTTCTGTTGTCAGTTCCTAATATATAAATTATTGATTTATGGAGAGTAAAATTTTAATTGGCTAGAAATGTTTTGGCCACTATCGTTGGCCGAAGGAGGAAATACGGATCCACAGTCTGCCAACCTGACAGTAGATGTAGTTTTAGTACATGAGCTGGTTCTTGCATTCTTTTTCGTAATGGATTTACTTTTTGTCCAGGCACATATGTAAGACCGGTTTGCATAGAAATTCACACCAGCTACTAGACTGGTCCCCTGTCTTTTTCTTTGAGGATATGGATGGACTTAGGTATTACAAATCCAGTGGGTTTATACACACACTCCAGCTACCATGATGCCATGGCCCTATGTGTAAAGAAGATTTGTCCCAAGGAATCCCATTGTCTGATGCTTTATTAAATTGTAGGCCAGGATTCATAAAGCAGTTAAGCAGAAAATGTTTCTGCTTAGCAAATAGTTGCAGGGAACCAGTCAGAAACAACATGCATTACCTTATGTTTTAGCAGGTAACCTGTTTCTGCTAAGCTATTGTTTTTTTTGTGTTTAACAGCTTTATGAAATTTGTCTGGATAAATTCTCACCTCGTGCTTTTAGATGAATAGCACAAGTTATTGGTGTACGCACCAGGATGCCTCAATGATCTGTTCATCTACACTTCAGTTGATACATATAAGGTGCCAACTTTTACAAATTTTTCTACTCTGGGGTCATTGTTTGCTCGGTCCCCAGCACCTAAACTAAAGGACCTGGGATGGGCTGACATACACACATGCTCATTGGATCATTTTCCCTTACCTAAACCCTGGTCTCCTCTTCCTGTTAACCAAAGATTCAACCTCTACCAATAATAATGTTGCTCCATTTGGTAAATCCATTGGAAATAATTATTATAATTCTTTGCCTTGTACTAATCACAGGGTTGATCACAATGCTTATAGTTTACCTGAATAGTTTTATTCTTGCAACTTTCGTATAAAAAGAAGAGGGCTTACTCCGGTTTACATTATCTTATCATTTGGACGTGTTGTGATTGTGCGCATTGTGCGCCGATTCAGCAATACAGTCATTCCCATCATGCATCACTGCATCCTGCCAAGAATGTGTACAAGCTCATCATCTTGGAAGAAAATATGAATATGCTAATTATATCATTTAAAACCTTCTTCAAACTTTGAGAACTTTCCAATATTGCAACTCATTTTTTGTTTCAAGTTTTAGGACTCTACAATTTTACAATGTTCCCATTAGTATTTCTGTCCATCCCTATAAATTTTTTAAAGGTTATAGTCATATTGCCATTTGTTCTTCAAATTGTAAGAGGGTTTTTTAATATGAATAATTGTTCATGATTTTTTATTTGTTATTTGTTTTATAAAACTGCACCCAAAACTTTGTTTTAAAGAAGCCATTTACACCATGTGCACCTCTTTGACTGTTAACTATGCCCGCCCTACTTTATACAATATTTTAAAAATAAATCTAAAAGAACTTGACAGAGGCTGGTCCTCTTGACCTCATTTGGTTAAATCTAACAATGCTAGGGATTGGTTGGTTATGCTGTTGACACCATGAAAGCACTGTTGTGATTGGCTCGACATCTTCAACCTTATAAAGACTTAAGAAATGCTAGATCGTGTAAATTGACTATATATACTGCATGGTCTTAATGAGTTATTTTACTCATATTTATATTTATGAATTCTGAAGCAAATGCTGGGGGTGGGGGGTCCCCTTCATTTTTGTTTGACTGGGTGTACAGAAGTTGCAGGTAATCTGCAAGGGAAGCATGTGCTCAGATTCGTTTTACCAATGTTGAACCATCATGGGTCTGCACTCTGTGGTTGAATCCATGACTTGTTTTCAAGTATACCATTCTCAGTGAATCTATCTTGTTCAAGTTAGAAAGCTTGAGTGATGTCCCTAACCAAAGGAAACGTGAAATAAAACAAAATTGTTATCAGGATATAAATTCACTCTGGGCATCATTATGAGAAATGTCAACAAGCAGTTGGTTCCCCTCTTAAATCTATTCCTTTTGTGAGGAAAACATTGTTTGGATTTTCTATTTAAAAAAATAAAGCATTTTCAACAACATGCTTGAAGTGTACATCCAGCAAAAACAATTTTATTTAATTAAATGCATTCTGTTTTTTGCCCTATTTGTATGAAGATATGTTTTTTTCTCATTTGGCTAGAATATTAATTACTTGGATTTTTTACATGAATACTCATTATTTGCTTCTTTGTCTGAATAGTATTCATTGGTTCTCCAACTGCAATACTCTCTGAAATGAATATTCATTATTTGCTTCAGTGTATGAATACTCCCAATTCGGTTCCACATGAATATTCATCATCTTTGCCTCCTGTATGAATATTCATTTTTCACATCTCTTTTGTATATGCACGATTCCGTTCTTGCCACTGGTGTACAGAGAGGGAGAAGTGTCCAGCATTCCTCTGTGATTGTTCCAAACCACTCTGGTTTCTATAGTTGGTCATGGTGTATTTGTTGTTTTTGTGAAGTGTATGGTTTGATTTCATTTTTATTTATTTATTGTTATTTTTATTGTTTTGTTTTGTTTGGGGGTTTTTTTTCTCGGTAACGGGCTTTGCAGCCTCCACCACTGTGTACTGTGTTTATATATATTTTAATGCAGAGTAAGTTTTATTGATACGATGTCTTGGAATGTGTGAAATTTGTGATAATATACAAAATAAAAAAAATGAAGTTCTATCAAATCTTCATACGTGTATCTTATATCATAATATGTGTACTTCGGCACATACAACATACTTTGTTTTCGGATCTCATGACAAGATGTTAATTTCCTTGAGTGACTCAAGTGCACAAATGATTAACCTTTGTGGAACGTAGATTTGGGGTTTTTTTTAATGAAGATTCCTAGGGATTTATATTTGAAATTAAGGAGGTGCTACCACAAAATGAGTAAAGATCGTAAAAATTAGATGAATTTCACACACAGCTGAAAACCACACTGTAAATTGCTCAGTACGCCAACAGTCTGCTAAGCAGAATAGGTTACCAGTCAAAATGCTAGTTGTGTGTATTTTCTTTTTTTCACTGATCCCCTGTTGAAGTTTGCTTAGAGGGAAAAGAAACATGCTTATCAGCTTGTTTACCTTTGACCTGGGAATCTGGACATTTCAGGGAAGGTGTGACGCTTTTGGCACTGTAGTGTGTTCCAGAGTCATGCCAAGATGTTAATATTTACTGTAGTTTAGAAGTTTCAGCCCAGAACACTTTCGTCACGGTTGTTGAAATTTACAACATAGCATTCATAATTGGTTGCAATATTTCCTTGGAGAAATATGCAATGGGTAATTCTTTAGAGAAGTACATGTTATTTGCCAATTGTTGTTGCTCAAAAATAAACAAGTTGAGGGTGACTGGTTCAAATGGGGGAACAGTTCTCTACAAGTTGAAGGTTAAAAGACGTGCTGTGACAAGTTACCGTGGAACTTGTGCTAAAGAACTGTTTTGATTCTGTGCCGATAACTCAACACCTTAAACGTAATTATGATAGTATTTACTACATACTTTTTCCTTTGCTAAACCTGGGCAGTTGGGTTCCTGAAGCACTAATTTGGGCAAATTCAGGCACCAGGTTTTTGTAATATTTGGGGATATTGTTGGTAAATGAACCGAAGGACCATGTTTAGGAAGTTGTGTAGTCACTCAGTTGAACAGTTCGGCAAAATATGATGTTCTTTACAGAGGATTCCCTGTATACTTGCTAGCTTCAAGCTCCATCATAGTCTTGGTTGGGGACACTTGTTTTTTTATTAGTCACCGGTAGAGAGCGCAACATCGACTGGCACGGAGGGACCAGGCAATGTTTGATACAAGTATAAGTCTTCTCCAGTAATTCGTGCTGCGATATCAGCAACCACTTTAACAAAACGAACGTCGCCAATCAAGACTAGCTCATCACACTTCAGTAGACTGAGTCATTACCTTTGACAAAAAAGTGGCTCAGAACAATTTTTAAAGAAAGATGTTATTGTTAGTTTATTCGAGTACACCGTGTATCATGAACATAATTTTAAAAACAGGAATTGTGAAGCTAAACCTGTCTTTTATTGACATAGTTGCACATGACCATTTGCAGGATTCAGTTCGGTCTATACTAAAACATGAAATTATTTGATGGCAGCAACATTTTTTGAGGTGTTGAAGGGTGACTTGATGGCACCTTCCAGTTTCAATAGTCTATACTAATATTGTGGTTATGAATACCTTGAGTTTGTTTTGTTTTTTTCTTCTAATAAATGGTTGTACAGTTTGAGCTATTGAATATTTTTTCTGTCTGTTAAGAGTGGATCCACCGATAAGCGGCCATTTTGTCCGTCGTAGAAGAAGTAACCTTTTATAAGAATAAATTATCAGTGATAAAGGAAGAAAACTTGATCTGTTTGTCTATCAATGCATCCATTTGTTGTTTGGTTTTATATTTAACAGTTTCAATTTTATCATTACCCATCCTGTTTAAAATGCTGTATATTTAGTTGAGAAAATAGAATTAGCTTTTGCAAACTGCTCACCAGCCAAAAGGACCTATGGTGTAAATTCAAAAAATGTTGAATGGACTGACGTTTCGACTCTAGCAAAGTCGTTCTCTAAGGCTAAAAGAAACTTGATAAAGACTTTGCTAGGTTGAAATGTCAGGCCAGTAACTAATTTGGGGGAATATTTAAATAAAAGTTGTATTCTTTGTATTCAGTTAAAGTTTTAAAAAAATTAAAGTTTCTCGTCTGGGCTGTTTAAAAAAAGGAAGGTAGCCCTTGATTTATTTTTCGATGTTTAGTTGTACAGCAGACATATAACAGATATAAGGATTCCGAGGCGGCGTGAAAAGGAAAGTAGGCGGGGTCAATAGACAGGTTTATCTTTTAATTGCCCTAATCCCACAGTTGGCCAAGCTGAAATAATGACTTTGATTTTAGGTAAAATTCCGTAACCGACTGCCACTTTTTCATTCATCATGAAATAAATGAGATATCAAAACAATGAGTGAAAAGGTGCAGTCGGATACGGACATTTCCCCCTCATAATTACACTGTCGTTAATGCCTATTGTTATTGTTTTGTAGTGAGGGGTTTTTCTGCATGAGGGCGCTGTTTAACTTTAACAGCGATGGACCTTAATAAAGACGGGATATCTGGAAGGAAGTACTGTAACACGAGTGCCGAACAATTCTCATTGCGGGGATAAGGTGTGGTTTCTAGATATGATTACAAAATCAGTTTTGTCATAAATGTGCTTTCTACAAGTTGATGAAGAAACGAGGGAACTTACAAGTTTTGTTACCCAGCCAGGGCACGTTGGAATAGTGCTGAAGACAGTATGTAAGTACAGTAGCATTTACCATTTTTGTTCTATCGTTTAACCGATATAGCGCCCTCTGCCTAAAACAAGTTGATGCGTTTTGGGCAAAGATGAGAATAATGGGCGTGGTTACACTATTTTATGGTCTTTTCGAAACCGCGTCTGCATGTTTGAGTCCCGTACCGAATGTGTACTTTCTCAAATTAACTGACGGATGCGAAGCCTTGTTTTCCTAACGGGCCCTTATTTTATAGTTGTCCATAGAATTTTATATGATTTTAAATTGGCCAGCAAAACTAAACTATCTATATACTAATGCAAGTAACGTGTCTGTTTGTGTAAGAAAAACTCCCAGGTGCCTGTATAGATCGAGCTGAAATTTTCGTACGGTCCTTTTTCGGTCCGGTGATCATACTAAGGGGGTACGATTTATTTGTTTTCTTCGTACTTCAAAATTTGATATATTTCACATATTTTGTTTGAAAGAGGATGAACGAACGCAAGGTATGAAAGCGCGGCTGATGATTTGCGAAAACATGCGCAACGAAAACAACGTTGACGTGCGGCACGAATCACGTGCGGCGCCAAAACCTGGCCCGCAACCCACCCGCAAACCCGGCCCGCAACCCACCCGCAAACCCGGCCGCTCTCCCATTTGGGTCAAGTTCTCACACGGACCATCATTATGCATAAATTATTATTACGCCGATTTTAAATGGTACAACATATGGGCCCAACTTCATTATTTCCTCATCAGACAAATGAACCTCAATATCAAGACGACACAAACTTGATGATGTCATGATGACGTCATCGGGTATTGAATTACATTAAATCAAAGTTTAATAATTGTAAAAAATCATAACTCATGAACTGCAGGTTGGATTTTTACAATCTACACATAATCGGATAGGTCGTGAAAAGTTCAACAAACGCTGCACACAACATGACCCCATTTGACCTTGACTTCTGGTTCAAACCGGAAGTTGAAAATTTGAAAAATTCATATCTCATAAACTACGTAATAATTTAACATAATTTTTTGCAGCAGGTTACAGACGAGGGATACAGACACCTATTTTTAGACCACATAGGTCAAATGTTGTGAAACGGACTGGCTTGCGGGGCATTTGTGTTTACCAAACACGACTTTTCTTGTTATTTTCTGAATCGATCAAACAATTACCTCGACCAATCACCACAGAAAACTAACAGCCTCGCGAAAGGCCGCCGAAGGCGGCCTTTTCGCAAGTACTCATAACAGATGAAACCAAGTTATAAAAATTAATTAATTCAGCAAACTGGCTTTGAATTATACCACGGCAATGTTGGACTTTGTAACAAACACACTTACAAGATAAAGATATTGTTGTATAAATATAAAACAAACGCTCTTAAGGGTCATTCCGTGCCAAACCACCTACAATTCTGAAAAGTTAAATTTGGTGTAAGATATAAGCAATCAGACATTTCACTTAGTGAATAGGGGGTCTCAAAAATTACGAAACGTCATTACGCAGCCTAAAATGTCCGTATTTAAAGACCTATACCTTGATATACAAATGAAATGTGCTACTTTTGACAGTAGATTGTAGTTGATGGGATACCAGATACCCTTTAAATTAATTTGTAGCTGTATATCTTATCTCCATTTGTAAATACAGACCTCTAAAATGCAGAAAACACACAAAGGCAATTTGAAGGGGTGAGGCTACAATAGGATTCTAACATTATGTGTGCTCATCACCTGCGCGTCACCCTGGCAACTGTAAACAATGTGTAAAGCAAATGTGTGTTATACCATGCTTGTTATACCATTTGTTATCGATAATTACACAAATTCCAGAAGTGTAAACAAATTATCAACATTAGAATTAAATGATAAACGAACACATTATAAGATTAAGCTTGACTTAGCATTCCCGGTAAGGACCAATAACTTCACATGACGTACTGTTGTTTATGACCAGGGTTTCCATGTGTCGTACTTCACACCAAGGCTAAAGCCACTCCTCCCAGCTTGATGTCTACAATGATCAAACATCGGATATTCTGACATGGGTTTCTTTTTATTTAGACCCAGTTTTACTCGCCGTATCACTTCGGGGATCTCACAAAAGGGGAGTGGGTTTTCCCCGGCATGGGCATACGAACCCTTCTGCCGCCATTCCAAGTACTTGACATACTCCTTGGGATTTTCATCCAAATATTTTAAGTACATCGCCAGTTCTTTGGTGCTGTTGAAGTCACTTATGTGTATGAATGAATTAGGAGGTGCGACCTTCAGGTAGCTTTCCTTGGTCGGGCCGTACACCACGGGTACTATAGCGTGATGAAGCGCATTCCAGAATTTTTCAGTGATGTAGTCTGGGCATTCCGAATTCTCAAGAGCTAAGTAGAACTTGTACCTCTCCATGAGTTTGAGACACTTTTGTGATAACCTTGGCCGACAGGAATACTTCCCACATTTGCCGTAGGTATCTACACTTATGTGCTTCATGAGGTCTTTAACGAAATCCAGCCGCGGCCAGAATGTTTTGAGGCAGTTACGGGCCATCCAGACTACAGGAGTTCCTGTCTTCTTTTTGATCGTATCAAGCAGGGATTTCTCAGGGCTGACAGCCGGCTTGCCGGGAACGTAGCGACCGTTCACCTCCTGGATGTCCGCTGTCAATGGGTAACCCAGGATGGCATGGACTGGCAGAGACCTCACGGGAGCTTGTGTCCACCTCATGTAGGACGCTGACTCTAGCGCCTTGAAGATCCACACCTGGTCGTTCTCCCCTTGTGCTGAACTAACCTGGAGCAGCATCTTCATTGTCCTCGGCACCAGCTTGTCCTCGACGTTGTTAAACAGAACAACATCATTCTCTTTAAACTTATTGGTATCAGCGCCTAGGCTGAGTTCGAGTGTCAACGAACTGTTGCATATTAGAGTGTGCCTGACCTGCGGACCCTTAAAAGTTATCCAATGTTCTTCTAGTTCGCCATTGGGTCCGCCATTACTCAACCAAACTTTTTTTTTGATGAATAAATATACACCTTTACTACCCTGTTGTTCCCCTGAGGTGAACTTGCTGCGACAGGCTTACTAGTCGCTGTTATAGCTTTGGGTTTGGTGGGATGCAATGTATTCACTCCAGTGGTATTCTGTGAGCTCTTGAAGGTGGTTTCGGTGAGGTTGCGGTGGAACAAGGAAGGGGTCTGTGATGGTGCCCTTTCGGTCTTTGGCCAGGTCTCCACAGTCATGACATCTTCCTCCCACGGCAGATTTCTGCGCATGTGCGTCGTCTTGAGCGTCATGTACAAAACTACGATATGGGAGATGGAGATCGTCAAGAGCACCAGGATCATGTAGATTCTCCTTCTCTGTGTACACAAAGAAATAATAACTAAACACTTCTGAATCTCTGAAGTTCAAGGTTGTAAACAAATCATTGGCTTTGGCTGTGTGAACGGCTATGGCTACACACAGATGGGTAATACACCTCCATTGTGGCCAATCCATCATGAGCTTAAATCTTTTATTAATATCATTCAATTAAACCAAAACCAATGTTAATAAAAGGGGAAAATAGTGTGACCATTTTTTGTTCTTGGTCATCGGATACTGCTTTTAAATTTTATGCGACAATTACAACCAAACATTCACAAAACTTAGATTATTTTTTACTTCTTACCAGGTATCTCTGAGGCATTCTTGTCTTTGACTGTAAAGTAAACAGAAAGTAAAAGTAATTGAACCTAAACGCATGTATTACAGTTTATTCAATATAGTTTGGAGGGAAATCGTATTGAGATTTTGGACGCTAGGTGGCAGCAGACTTACCAGGTTTTCGAAAAAGTGCGCATGCTCAAATTAAACAATGGAAATTACCTGGTGTGTCTGTTGCCACCTAGTGTTCGAAAGTCTCCCATTTGGAAGGTACACCATTGTTTGTGGTAGAGTAAATTAATACTCACCATCTACTTATCAATTGACACACCGTAAAAACAACCTGCGATACCCGATTCGGTGTCCAAGGTATGCAGGTTTGCAACAGTACTCATTTAGACTAATAAAATATATTTCAAAAAAACGTTTCATCATCCTAATTTAAGATCAAGCTGTAAAAACTAATAATTGTTTAATTGTCAGGCGTGTTGTTTCTGAGCCATTAGGTAACTCACATAGAAATGCACCCTACCGTAAACTGAGGAAATCGAGTATATTACTTGACTGGTGTTTCTAATCAACCTGCTATTGATTTAACATTTAGCTAATTGTTGGCGCAAATTGGTAATCTGCAGCTGATTGTTCTACAAATCTGATGCGTGTGTTTGGTTTTATTTCATTTCAATTAAAGTTTAAAGAAAAATTTTCGTTTTTCTAAAAACTGCATTTTGCCCTCGGGGAGTGCCACAATTTCATATAGATGGATGTAAAACGATCGAGTTAATAATGATAATAATAATCAGTTCTTGTATAGCGCATAATACAATAAAGTCGCTATGCGCTTCTGTTATTAAAAAGATGGGTTTTAAGTTTAGATTTAAATTGTTCTAGCGTGGTACAGTCTTTGACATTGTTGGGAAGAGAGTTCCAAAGTTTTGGTGAAGCATATTGGAAGGAACGGTGACCGTAGAACTTTGTGTGGACTGGATACGCTGTGAGAAAACCTTTCGAACTGGAACGAAGTTTTCGCGGAGGGTGATAGTCTTGTATTAATTCCTGGAGATAGTCTGGTGCTGATCCGTGTTTGCATTTGTGGGTGAGTGATTTAACAGGTATATAGCCAGTGGAGATTGCGAAGGGTTGGAGTGATGGGTTCAAGTGATTGGGTTCGAGTGATGATTCTGGCTGCTGAATTTTGTACGCGTTGGAGTTTTTGAAGTTGTGATTCTGGTAATCCGTATAAGAGGCTGTTATAATTGTCAATGCGACTTATCACAAAAGCATGAATTAATTTTTCCGTTGTCGATTGATCCAGATATTGTCTGATTTGTCCAATTTTGTGCAGACCAAAAGATGATACTCGGCAGATATTACTGATATGCTTTTCCATAGTGAGTCGATCATCGATGATGACACCCAGGTCTCGTGCGTATGAAGTTGAATCAAGAGATGTATCTGCTATATGGTGATAGGTGGGAGTGAAATCTTGCTTCTGAATTTGGATGAAAGATGGAGAAACTCTGTTTTTGTTGATTTAACTTTAATTAAGCCATTTCTTGAAGACCACATTTTGATGTCATTTAAGCAAGCTTCAAGTTCTGGGATGATTGTCGACTGACTGTTGTGATTGAGGATGGTATATACCTGGGTGTCATCAGCGTACATGGTGTAAGACATTCCATGGAACTTGATCACATCTTCCAAGGGTGAGGAATAAAGTGTTAATTCGAATGACCCATTACTGAGCCTTGAGGGACTCCCCGTCCAGGGAATTGGTTTGATGATATATCTGATCTCCAACAATGACTGACTGACTGCGATTGGTGAAATAAGATTGAAGCCACTTTAGGGCATTGTTGTGAAATCCAAATCTCTGCTCTAGTCGATCAAAAAGAATGGTGTGATCAATTGTGTCAAATGCTGCTGTGTAGTCTAATAACAGTAAGACTGCTTCCTGACCACTGTCCAATGCAAGCAGTAGGTCATTGATGACACAAAGATATGTTGTTTATTAAATTATTAATACTGAAGCAGGTAGCAACGCAAAACATCATTTACGAATGTTCTATAGTGTAAACGATAAGTTAAAACAGACTCGTCCAGACAGTCTTTAGTGGCTGGCCATGCAAACACGCATCGGATACCGACATGTGTATGTACATAATAGTGCATGTACATGCACTTAAAAACCCGCTGAAATGTTTTGAACGTTGAGCTGCCACCTGTCTAAGTTGTGAGAGTCGGGGCACAATAACCTGATCAAAACAACATTTATGGATTGAAGGTATCAGACAGCATATCGAAACCGAATTTAATGACAATGACAATGGTGAAACCATGAGCGCAATGGTTAAATGTACATCATAAATGTAGGGATTCGCAGGCGGCGCGGTCCCTTGGTCGGCTACGGTTGCTCGTTGCCGAAGTTGGGGGATGCTCCCCCGGTCAGGAGATCAATCAGTGTGCCTGCGACTTGGTTACTCTATGCTTATACATGCACGAGTGTATTACATTTGCATTATGAGAAAATGTTTTCACGTGGACCAGTTTACTTCAATTTCAGTTACTTTTTACCACTTCCTTGTAAAACTTACAAATTACATGTAAAGTTTACAAAACATAAAGTAAACAGTAATTTTACCCTTTGAATATGTATTAATTTTTTTACATAACAATTTGGTATATTTTGTTCGTGGCTTTTTACTTCAATTAAGTAATTTCTTACACAACTTTTTTACATAACTTTTGTTTACCTTTTGTTCTGAGTGTGTACTCACTACACCATGGGTTAACTCTCTTCAACTTTTTATTTATGACCCCATGTCACTCATGGTTCCTTTGTTTGAATCCTCTCTAAATATATATATATATATCCCTATAGTCAATGACAAAAAGAATAAACCAATTGTTTTCATATAATCCTCCATACACAATTATTTTTAAGATGTATGTGTGTTTACAATAAAGCTGAGTACATCAGTATATGGTCTTATAAAACTCACGCAACACCACCAGTAGGCTAGTGACGACAAATCAATGGCATCATGTTCACAGCGTATAAATCACTACTGGTGAAAAGAGTACACAACGGTGGTGTTTTTAAAGTAAAGTCAATGGTCTTGCTACCTTTATAGAGTCACAAACGTTTAGTAATCAACTCTTATAATAAATGTAATATCTACCCATCTTATAACATTACAATAATCGTGTCTAAATGAAAATCCACTCACCAACTGCCCTCAGTATACTGTAAAATGTATAGAAATAATGCTGTTTGCATCGACCACGCCAAAACAACAGTGTGAACCCCACTGCACATAGCGTGTCACCTGGCCTACTTACACGTTCGCATATTAATGCGCGCAGCCCCCACAATCCACCGTCACGCGGTGGCGGGTCATTGCTCGGAAAAAATTCCGAGCAATTCAGAGCAACAGGGTGGCTCGCAAAAACTGCGGCCTACGTTCCTTTCACTATACTACTTTCAGCAATGGGGCAAATTAAACCGTCGAAAAAGGTCTGATTAAACCAACCGGCTCTTTTCAGAGCCAGCACCTCTTTCCAGAAGAGATGTTTTACCTTGTCTGCCGGGCTGACCCCCCCCCCCTTTTTTGTTACACTATTGCTATGAGTATTTTTTTCTGTGTGTACATAAGTAATCAATTTATGAAAACCAAATAATTTAGTAACAGTTTATAAGGTCAAACGGTAAGGAATAACCATTTAAATGGGTAAAAGTCCGGTATTACACACAAATTAAGGGTTTTTTTTATCAATTAATTCAGTAAAATTTACTTAATTAACGTTTACCAAGAAAAGAGGTAAAGTTCTTTAATGATTTTTGAAGTAAAAATTTACATAATGTTTATGAAAACCTTTACCCAACCCGCATTATGTAATACTTTACAAAACTATTAGGAGGTTCGTATACAACATTGCAAATTTGTAAAATTTTACACAACCTGTGTAATTTTTTCTGTGTGTGTACCATAGGATTACATGATCCAGTTCCTGAACCTGTCCATGAGTGTGAGACAGTAGACATGACCCTAATTCTACGCAGACATTACATTTATTGTTCATCCTGTGATTTTTTCACTGAACATTTATTAATTTTAAGGATGTATCTTTCGCTCCTCTAGAAATTTTAGTTATCTATTTAGAAGATTTTTTGAGAAGATGGTTTTTGCCTATCACCACGATCACAATATTTTTGAATAGGTCGACGGATGAACATTTACCTTCGGTAATGTTAATTCTTAGGCAACATACGAATCTAAAACAGGGGGAAAAAATGTCGTTTACGCTAAAGATATGTTGTTTATTAAATTATTAATACTGAAGCAGGTAGCAACGCAAAACATCATTTACGAATGTTCTATAGTGTAAACGATAAGTTAAAACAGACTCGTCCAGACAGTCTTTAGTGGCTGGCCATGCAAACACGCATCGGATACCGACATGTGTATGTACATAATAGTGCATGTACATGCACTTAAAAACCCGCTGAAATGTTTTGAACGTTGAGCTGCCACCTGTCTAAGTTGCGAGAGTCGGGGCACAATAACCTGATCAAAACAAAATGTATGGATTGAAGGTATCAGAGCATAGCGAAACCGAATTTAATGACAATGACAATGGTGAAACCATGAGCGCAATGGTTAAATGTACATCATAAATGTAGGGATTCGCAGGTGGCGCGGTCCCTTGGTCGGCTACGGTTGCTCGTTGCCGAAGTTGGGGGATGCTCCCCCGGTCAGGAGATCAATCACCACTACTCACTACACCATGGGTTAACTCTCTTCAACTTTTTATTTATGACCCCATGTCACTCATGGTTCCTTTGTTTGAATCCTCTCTAAATATATATATATATATCCCTATAGTCAATGACAAAAAGAATAAACCAATTGTTTTCATATAATCCTCCATACACAATTATTTTTAAGATGTATGTGTGTTTACAATAAAGCTGAGTACATCAGTATATGGTCTTATAAAACTCACGCAACACCACCAGTAGGCTAGTGACGACAAATCAATGGCATCATGTTCACAGCGTATAAATCACTACTGGTGAAAAGAGTACACAACGATGGTGTTTTTAGTAAAGTCAATGGTCTTGCTACCTTTATAGAGTCACAAACGTTTAGTAATCAACTCTTATAATAAATGTAATATCTACCCATCTTATAACATTACAATAATCGTGTCTAAATGAAAATCCACTCACCAACTGCCCTCAGTATACTGTAAAATGTATAGAAATAATGCTGTTTGCATCGACCACGCCAAAACAACAGTGTGAACCCCACTGCACATAGCGTGTCACCTGGCCTACTTACACGTTCGCATATTAATGCGCGCAGCCTAAACTAGGAAACAAGGCATCTACAAAGGCAGTTGGGCAGTAATAATCACATCAAAAATTACTGAACAAAATTAGAATCATTTATACATCATGTAATGGAGATTATGCATTTAATCTGTACCGAAAGACGGTGACGTCCTGTTTTCATGGCGAAATAATACAACAAACACTGATGTAAACAAACTTCACCTATGTATTATAGGGACAGTGTCAATGACTATTTTCAGGTTCCCACAGCAAGTCTAGACTCCGAAGTTGTTTTTTTAGTGTGCTTCATTGTGTCACACAATAAACCATAGAAAGCAGTCGTGCAACACGGCACTTTTTTTACATAAGTTACGAGTATGGGGAGTATGGGATCAAAATTGTCCCAATACGTCTTTGAACGAAAACCCTGAAAATTCAAAAAGTTCATCTTTTGGTGTAAATTTAACACACGGCCTTAATTAAGCCAAGATAAAATCCATTTACTTTACGTCGGGCTAACCGTTTTTACTGTCTTTCCGTTTGATGATGTAGTTTATTCAAAATGCCGCGCAGTGCATGAGCAGTAGTTCACTTTACGTACACTTTAAGTATACTAACTTATGAGACCTGCTCCTGCTCCTTATTTCGCTTTATGTACTAGTTTGTGAGTCTTAATCCTTGATATGAGAGGTTGTTCTCTTTACGTACTAACTTGTGAGACCTGTTTTTTGAAACGAGGCTTATTTTATTTTACGTACTAACTTTTGAGAGCTGTTCCTTGATAATGACAGGTAGTTCACTTTGCGTACAAAATGCGAACTTACTTATGGGACCTGTGTTTTATATAATAAAATACAGGGTTATATCGCTCTGCGTACTAATTTGTGAGATTAGTTCCTTGATACATGACATGGGGTTGTTCGCTTTTCGTACTAACTTGTGAGACCTGCTCAGTTTTAGACTCAGTATCAGAATAAAGGTTACATGTAGGCTTAGTTTTGATAGACACATTTCAAGTCAAAATAAGTGCATGTCAAAGGTGAACGGTTCTACCTCTTAGTAAGACCATGGAGGTAGGAACCTCCACGGTAAGACCTTCTGACATTAAAACTTATTAAAGCATTGTCAGTAGAACAATTTTGGATTCCCAGGCAAAATTCACGGAATGGGTACAGTGTAAAATTAGGTTTGTATTGTCAAAAAACTGTACATTTCTAAAAAAATATCTCTTAGTCATATTTATGACCAGTGTTGTTGCATCTTTTGCATATTGTACAAAAAGTCTTTACGTACGCCGACTTACACAAGTCTAAGTTCGTTCACACGATTTGAGAAGAGTTGTCTAGCTCTCAGCGTCGTGTGTATCAACGAATGGAGTGTGAATGCGACAGCGTGAATGTTAAAACCCCAAACAAATTGGTGGGGTTACAATAGGGCAGGAATTAGAGCTGAATGGAAAAGGGCGGAGAAAATTTATATTTTTCATAGGGGTGAAGAGCCAAAGTTAACAATAAAGTCATATCCCACATTTACTGTTTAGCCCAACAAGAACATATTCAGTATTAAAAAGACACAACAAATGTTACAATAATGGTTTTAGTACAATAGCATAGACCGGAATTTAAATCATCAACTCAAAATTATTATGTGCTACTAAAGCCCTGTCGTGTCATGCACTAACATGTTATCAGCGTAGTAACATTTTACCATAGGATTACATGATCCAGTTCCTGAACCTGTCCATGAGGTTGAAACAGTAAACATGACCCTAATTCCACGCAGACATTACATTTATCGTTCATCCCATTTTTTTTTCAACGAACATTTTTTTAAGGATTTATCTTTCGTTCCTGTAGAAATTTTAGTTATCTATTTAGAAGGTTTTTTGAGAAGATGGTTTTTGCCTATCACCACGATCCCAATATTTTTGTATAGGTCGATGGATGAACATTTGCCGAAGGTAATGTTAATTCTAAGGCAACATACGCATCTAAAACAGGAAAATACAAATGTCGTTAACGCTAAAGATATGTTGTTTATTAAATTATTAATACTGAAGCAGGCAGCAACACAAAACATCATTTACGAATGTTCTATAGTGTAAACGATAAGTTAAAACAGACTCGTCCAGACAGTCTTTAGTGGCTGGCCATGCAAACACGCATCGGATACCGACATGTGTATGTACATAATAGTGCATGTACATGCAATTAAAAACCCGCTGAAATGTTTTGAACGTTGAGCTGCCACCTGTCTAAGTTGCGAGAGTCGGGGCACAATAACCTGATCAAAACACAATGCATGTTTTGAAGGTATCAGACAGCATATCGAAACCGAATTTAATGACAATACCAATGGTGAAACCATGAGCGCAATGGTTAAATGTACATCATAAAGTCTAGACTCCGAAGTTGTATTTTTAGTGTGCTTCATTGTGTCACACAATAAACCATAGAAAGCAGTCATGCAACACGGCACTTTTTTACATAAGTTACGAGTATGGGATCAAACTTGTCCCAATACAATGTCTTTGAACGAAAACCCTTGAAAATTCAAAAAGTTCATCTTTTGGTGTAGATTTACACACGGCCTTAATTAAGCCAAGATAAAATCCATTCACTTTACGTCGGGCAAACCGTGTTTACTGTCTTCCCGTTTGATGATGTAGTTTATTCAAAATGCAGCGCAGTGCATGAGCAGTAGTTCACTTTATGTACACAAGGGGTTGTTCGCTTTTCGTACTAACTTGTGAGACCTGCTTAGTTTTAGACTCAGTATCAGAATAAAAGTTACATGTATAGGCTTAGTTTTGATTGGCACATTTCAAGTCAAAATAAGTGCATGTCAAAGGTGAACGGTTCTACCTCTTAGTAAGACCATGGAGGTTGGAACCTCCACGGTAAGACCTTCTGACATTAAAACTTATTAAAGCATTGTCAGTAGAACAATTTTGGATTCCCAGGCAAAATTCACGTAATGGGTACAGTGTAAAATTAGGTTTGTATTGTCGAAAAACTGTACATTTCTAAAAAAATATCTCTTAGTCATATTTATGACCAGTGTTGTTGCGTCTTTTGCATATTGTACAAAAAGTCTTTACGTACGCCGACTTACACGAGTCTAAGTTTGTTCACACGATTTGAGAAGAATTGTCTAGCTCTCAGCGTCGTGTGTATCAACGAATGGAGTGTGAATGCGACAGCGTAAATGTTAAAACCCCAAACAAATTGGTGGGGGTTACAATAGGGCAGGAATTAGAGCTGAATGGAAAAAGGGGGGGGGGGAGAAAATTTACATTTTTCATAGGGGTGAAGAGCCAAAATTAACAATTAAGTCATATCCCACATTTACTGTTTTAGCCCAACAAGAACATATTCAGTATTAAAAAGACACAACAAATGTTACAATAATGGTTTTAGTTCAATAGCATAGACCGGAATTTAAATCATCAACTCAAAATTATTATGTGCTACTAAAGCCCTGTCGTGTCATGCACTAAGATGTTATCAGCTTAGTAACATTTTACCATAGGATTACATGATCCAGTTCCTGAACCTGTCCATGAGGTTGAGACAGTAGACATAACCCTAGTTCTACGCAGACATAACATTTATCGTTTATCCTGTGATTTTGTCACTGAACATTATTTTCAAGGATGTATCTTTCGTTCCTCTAGAAATTTTTACGGATGAATGAACCCTGGTTGTAGCACAAAAGGTCTATGCATATACAAAATGGTTCCACGCAAACATTGCTAATGTACCGGTACGCTAGTGCAGACATAATGCGTAGACATGAATTTTTGTTGCAACAAAAACAAGTTGTTCGGTGTAGACATTTTTGAGAAAAAGAAAATCGGATAAACATGTCAAGTACGACAAATTGATACGTAAAGTGAATGGTGGAAGATTTCGAATTTGAAATTAACAACTTTGATAAATTTAAAAACTGATGGCATCATTCCGTTTTCATAGCTCATTTTATTATTAAGACATTGAGATTCATAAGTATCAGCTATGTTTTTGAAAATGTTACAGGCTTTCATTTAGGCCTATTGTTTTGCTTGAATTGAAAGACCTATGGGTAAATCTTTATTTCATATAGAGGGACCATCTGATCTCAAGATCATATTGTTTGCAGGCCTCAAAACAAGGACCGGGGTAATTATTTTCACTTAAGCTTTCAGTTTTTACAAGAACTGAAGCTCACAGGGGGACACAATTTGTGTAATCATGGGGGATGTTGCAAGTTATGTATGTAACAATTTTGGTTCTCTGGATATAAATTGTTTAGATATTAAAGGTTAATTTAATGTTAGGACGCCATCGAGTCGTTATCATCCCGAAAATAACTGCGGTTTCATCTACAAACTCGGGTCTAAGTACATGTAAAGTTTTAGGTCTCAACCCTTTTTTGGTTAATGGAATATGACGTTTTAAAGTATGGAATAAACATCTTTTAGTTTCGACCAGTAGAAATGGTCACAGAGGGTCACACTTTGTGTAAGATTAAAAAAACTCAAGGGTCTTTCCAAACTCTTGCAGTTATGGTTTTCTAGATATGTTTTTTGTAAAAATTAAACATTGATTTCATATTATAACGTCAACATGCCAAAAACATGTGCGGTTTCAAATTGACACACTAATTAGGTCTAAATACATGGTTAGTTTAAAAGCAAAACCCTTTTTGGTTCACGAGATATATATTTTTTTTATACACAGTACATGTACATATACCGAAACGGGGGTAAACATCGACTCAATCCGACAGTTGAAAAACATACCATAATCAAATAAAAAATGTTGAAAGTAAAAAATTAAAAAAAATAAAAAAAACACTTGGCAAGTTCACGGACGAAACATGTCAACATGATTGTAGACGAAAAAAGAAATGCCCCCTCTTCTTAACGATGATTTTGAAATAAAACTTTTTTTAAAGCATTTTAATCACCGTGTCTGAAGGGCATACTCAGCGGGCCTAGAACGCGTTTGGAAGGCAATGGTCACGTCGATCAACAATCAGTATTTGGTAAGAAGCGAACCCAGTGTGGTTCTGTTTCGGTTTAAGTTTTTGTAACGCATTAAAAGTCATACAAACCCCTAAAGCAGGTGGACATCTCAGTGGAACCTCCACTTCTTTTCCTTGTTTTTCATCAAGCCATTAGACGGGCAAAACGGAACTAAATTCACACTGAACTTTGAATGAGTTTGAGTTGTTTATGTGCGGGACAACGTGTTGTTACAACGTACAAGAATAAGCAACGCAATGATGTACATTTCCGTTGTGTGGGACTTATACGCGCAGGCTTCGTGAACTTTGAACCTTATGATTCATGAAGCGGAACAGTCAGCCACTGAGCTTTTCTCTATACAAAGAATATAATGCGCGTTAATACTAACGTTGGCTGTAACGCCCATTAAGGACTAGAGGTTTAAGGTCATATTGGTATCATTTATGTGCAAAAGTTTCGGCAGGATCACAGAACTACAATCTGATGTAAAAATTGTGATGAAATGATCAGTAGTTCTAGAGATATGAATTTTTTTAACATTCAACTTCCAGTTTGAACCGGAAGTCAAGGTCAAATGAGGTCGCGTTCAGTGTAGCGTTTTTAGAGTCATACCAGGTCTATCCGATGATGTATAGATTGTGAAAATCCATTGTGTAGTTTTCGAGTTATGATTTTTTCAAATATTATACTTTGATTTAACGTAACTCGACACCTGATGACGTCATCATGACGTAACTAAAGCGGTTCATCTCCTAATAAATATCTAACTATATGTGAAGTTTCAAGTTCATATGAGCTTGGAAAGGGTGCTTTTGTTAGCGGACAAGGAACGCTGAGAAGAAGAAGAAGAAGAAGAAGAAGTATTAAGAAAACAACTAGAAATTTAGAGTTTGTCTTAACACAAACTCTAGGTGTTCGGTTTCTTGGAGTACATGCCTGGTGTAAAAAACCTGATGGAAAAAAACACAAAAAAATACATTCGAGATGACGTAATCATGACGCTACTAAATTTGTTCAGCAATCAGTGTCGTTGTCTAACAGTACACCAAATTTCAATTCGGTTGGTCTTTTGGTTTGACAGATATATGGCTTTAAAAAAGGGCACATTTAAAGCGATACACGTAGTACGTGATGACGTCATCAATCTACGTTTCAACACATTATGTTGTCTGCATGAAGGCCGTTATGTAAACCAATTTTGAAACAATTATAAAAACTCTGCCAAAGGCTTCTAGTAAAACAGTATTTTGAACTGCTTTTAACCTGCCGCCAGATGGCGCTCTTAATTTGTTATGACGTTGTCAATCTTATTTTTTAAACCAGACCCTTGTACTTTAATTATAATTTATTTGACGGATTTAACAATTGCAAGTACAACAAATCTAGCTGGTAGATGTGAGGCGCAACTCTCTGGTGTATGCAGCACTCAAGAATGAGAATCCGAATACGAACACTTTGGAAGGAGAATTTTGGGGATCTTTAAGGGTTTCTGGAGGTGGGGTGTATCTAGATTTAGCAATGATGTCACAGAGAAAATACATAAGATCAGTGACATCATTTCCTAGAATAAGTTTGGATGAGGTAATGGTCAGCAGGGGAGTAATGGTCAGTGTCCAGAGGTCATAGCCTAGGAATGTGTGTGGTGTGTTTTACAAATAAGGGAGTGAGCTTTGAAGTGAAATGGACCACCTGTCGACAATGTTGAGATTACAGGGGATAGAGGGGAAAGGTGAATTTAGTGCCAGAAAATGAGCCTTACAATACTAACGTTGGCTGTAACGCCCGTTTAGGACCAGAAGTTAAGGTCATATTGGTATCATTTCTGTGCAAAAGTTTCGGCAGGATCACAGAACTACAATCTGATGTAAAAAGTGTGATGAAATGATCAGTAGTTTTTGAGATATGAATTTTTAAAATATTCAACTTCCAGTTTGAACCGGAAGTCCGACTTTTGCCCGACTTTTTCCGAACACCTAATGAGAATGTAACATGATCACAATGAACCAGAATGGTTAACTTGCTTCGGCCTTTTTAAGGAGGCACGGGACAGTAACAAAGTGTGTGTAGGGGAGGGGATATGAACAGTGGCATAAGGGGGTGGGTTCCCCACTTTTTGCGCCACTGGCTATGCAAACATTTAATATTTGAGATTTGATTGATGAGCTTTGGGTTTAGATCAAATGAAGGTGGGTGTATTTCTTCGATTACACGGATACACACAATTTTTCAGGGGAAAGAATCGAAGGTAATTTGTACCATTAGAAATTTTGCATATAAGAAATCCTGCTCAGTGAGTTGGAGGAATTCTATTTTGTTCTGACGCGCCTACAGGGAAAATAGTTAGGCTTTTTTTTCGTTGGAGTTTTCATGTGTTGGGTGGGTGTCCCCGTCACATATTCACTTGATATAGGCCTATGACCTCTTTTTCTCTCTTTTTTTTACGTGAGAAACGAAGAAGAAAAAATAATGAGTGTTGCTTATATTTTACTACTGCACTCTGTCTTCTTGTTTCCCTATCTGTTTTCCTCGAGAAAGAGGAAGGCTCGATTCCGTTCTTGCCACTGGTGTACAGAGAGGGAGAAGTGTCCAGCATTCCTCTGTGATTGTTCCAAACCACTCTGGTTTCTATAGTTGGTCATGGTGTATTTGTTGTTTTTGTGAAGTGTATGGTTTGATTTCATTTTTATTTATTTATTGTTATTTTTATTGTTTTGTTTTGTTTGGGGTTATTTTTTCTCGGTAACGGGCTTTGCAGCCTCCACCACTGTGTACTGTGTTTATATATATTTTAATGCAAAGTAAGTTTTATTGATACGATGTCTTGGAATGTGTGAAATTTGTGATAATATACAAAATTTAAAAAAATGAAGTTCTATCAAATCTTCATACGTGTATCTTATATCATAATATGTGTACTTCGGCACATACAACATACTTTGTTTTCGGATCTCATGACAAGATGTTAATTTCCTTGAGTGACTCAAGTGCACAAATGATTAACCTTTGTGGAACGTAGATTTTGGGGGTTTTTTTAATGAAGATTCCTAGGGATTTATATTTGAAATTAAGGAGGTGCTACCACAAAATGAGTAAAGATCGTAAAAATTAGATGAATTTCACACACAGCTGAAAACCACACTGTAAATTGCTCAGTACGCCAACAGTCTGCTAAGCAGAAACAGGTTACCAGTCAAAATGCTAGTTGTGTGTATTTTCTTTTTTTCACTGATCCCCTGTTGAAGTTTGCTTAGAGGGAAAAGAAACATGCTTATCAGCTTGTTTACCTTTGACCTGGGAATCTGGACATTTCAGGGAAGGTGTGACGCTGTTGGCACTGTAGTGGGGTTTTTTTGTATTAGTCACCGGTAGAGAGCCCAACATCGACTGGCACGGAGGGACTGGGCAATGTTTGATACAAGTATAAGTCTTCTCCAGTACGTCGTGCTGCGATATCGGCAACCACTTTAACAAAACGAACGTCGCCAATCAAGACTAGCTCCATCACACGTCAGTAGACTGAGTCATTACCTTTGACAAAAAAGTGGCTCAGAACAATTTTTAAAGAAAGATGTTATTGTTAGTTTATTCGAGTACACCGTGTATCATGAACAATATTTTAAAAACAGGAATTGTGAAGCTAAACCTGTCTCTTATTGACATAGTTGCACATGACCATTTGCAGGATGCAGTTCGGTCTATACTAAAACATGAAATTATTTGATGGCAGCAACATTTTTTGAGGTGTTGAAGGGTGACTTGATGGCACCTTCCAGTTTCAATAGTCTATACTAATATTGTGGTTATGAATACCTTGAGTTTGTTTTGTTTTTTTCTTCTAATAAATGGTTGTACAGTTTGAGCTATTGAATATTTTTTCTGTCTGTTAAGAGTGGATCCACCCATAAGCGGCCATTTTGTCCGTCGTAGAAGAAGTAACCTTTTATAAGAATAAATTATCAGTGATAAAGGAAGAGAACTTGATCTGTTTGTCTATCAATGCATCCATTTGTTGTTTGGTTTTATATTTAACAGTTTCAATTTTATCATTACCCATCCTGTTTAAAATGCTGTATATTTAGTTGAGAAAATAGAATTAGCTTTCGCAAACTGCTCACCAGCCAAAAGGACCTATGGTGTAAATTTAAAAAATGTTGAATGGACTGACGTTTCGACCCTAGCAAAGTCGTTCTCGAAGGCTAAAAGAAACTTGATAAAGACTTTGCTAGGTTGAAATGTCAGGCCAGTAACTACTTTGGGGGAATATTTAAATAAAAGTTGTATTCTTTGTATTCAGTTAAAGTTTAAAAAAAAATTAAGTTTCTCGTCTGGGCTGTTTAAAAAAAGGAAGGTAGCCCTTGATTTATTTTTCGATGTTTATAGTTGTACAGCAGACATATAACAGATAGAAGGATTCCGAGGCGGCGTGAAAAAGGAAAGTAGGAGGGGTCACAAGTTTATCTTTTAATTGCCCTAATCCCACAATTGGCCAAGCTGAAATAATGACTTTGATTTTAGGTAAAATTCCGTAACCGACTGCCACTTTTTCATTCATTATGAAATAAATGAGATATCAAAACAATGAGTGAAATGAGTCGGATACGGACATTTCCCCCTCATAATTACACTGTCGTTAATGGTATTGTTATTGTTTTGTAGCGTGGGGTTTTTCTGCATGAGGGCGCTGTTTAACTTTAACGGCGATGGACCTTAATATAGACGGGATATCTGGAAGTACTGTGACACGAGTGCCGAACAATTCTCATTGCGGGGGAAAGGTGTGGTTTCTAGATATGATTACTAAATCAGTTTTGTCATAAATGTGCTTTCTATTAGTTGATGAAGAAACGAGGGAACTTACAAGTTTTGTTACCCAGCCAGGGCACGTTGGAATAGTGCTGAAGACAGTATGTAAGTACAGTAGCATTTACCATTTTTGTTCTACCGTTCAACCGATATAGCGCCCTCTGCCTAAAACAAGTTGACGCGTTTTGGGCAAAGAGTTCGCTCGTCCCCAGCGCCTTGCCTTAAAACCAAAGGCGCTGGGATGGGCAAACGTATTAAGCACGCTCATTGGTTAACGCTCAGTCCCATCATGCATCACACTCACGCTGCAAGCACGGCACGCATGACATACTTCCTGAACAAGAATCTGTGCAAGCTGATTAGCCCATCCCAGCGGTCCTGGATAGGCCGCTGGGGCCGAGCGAAGGCAAAGAGGAGAATAATGGTCGTGGTCACACTATTTTATGGTCTTTTCGAAACTGCGTCTGCGTGTTTGAGTCCCGTACCGAAAGTGTACTTTCTCAAATTAACTGACGGATGCGAAGCCTTGTTTTCCTAAAGGGCCCTTATTTTATAGTTGTCCATAAAATTTTATATGATTTTAAATTGGCCAGCAAAACTAAACTATCGGGTCGTACTAGTTAGCGTCAACAGGCCCATTTCACGACAACTCAAGACAACTCAAGACAACTCAAGACAACAGGTTTAAAATACCATCAAATACAATGGTTGTAATTAGAGTGTATCTGGAAACACGTTTAAAACTGACTGGAACCATCGTGCGTACATATTTTTCACGGGAATGAACACATTTTTTTTCGTAAAAATAGTCATCTTTCTCCGTCCGTAGAATTGGTCGACGTGATGCTATTGCGCTTGCGCAATGACTTTGGACCGCGCAATAGATAGCTTGCCATGGTTGCCATTGATCACCATTAATATTAATGGAGATCAATGTAGGTTGCAATATGACGTAAATCGGCCATCTTTACGGGCAATTTGGAACACATAGTCATGCGTTTTGCGTGAGAACGGCGTGCAGCACGCGCACATTTCACAAAACTCGTTTCAAGATTGGTTAGTAAACTGCGCGGCTGCGTTAATAATTTGAGCGCTTGACGCGCCTGCAAGCCGAAAAGCGATTTGCCCGTAAAGATGGCGTCTATTGGGAACTAAATATAGCATCACGTCGGCCAATTCTACGGACGGAGAAAGTTGACTATTTTTACGAAAAAAAACATTTTTTTCCCGAGAAAAATATGGTTCCAGTCAGTTTTAAACGTGTTTCCAGGTACACTCTGATTACAACCATTGTATTTGATGGTATTTTAAACTTGTTGTCTTGAGTTGTCTTGAGTTGTCGTGAAATGAGCCTGTTGACGCTAATTAGTATGACCGAAACTATCCAATGCAAGTAACGTGTCTGTTTGTGTAAGAAAAACTCCACGGTGCCTGTATAGATCGGGCTGCAAATTTTCGTACGGCCTTTTTTTGGTCCGGTGATTATACTAAGGGGGTACGATTTTTTTTTTCGTATTTCAAAATTTGATTTGAATTATTTTTTTTTTGAAAGAGGATGAACGAACGCAAGGTATGAAAGCGCGGCTGATGACTTACGACAACAACGTTGACGTGCGGCACGAATCACGCGCAGCACTAAAACCTAGACTTGATTTCAAGTCTGAGATCGCGGTTATTCCTCTGCATCAGTCACGAAAAACGCCTCCACAGATTGGCTATCACGCGCCCCAAGTCTACACCAAAACCTGGCCCGCAACCCACCCGCAAACACCGGCCGCTCTCCTATTTGGGTCAAGTTCGCACACGGACCATTCATTATGCATAAATTATTACGCTGATATTAATATTATGGTACAACATCTGGGCCCAATTTCATTATTTCCTGCCAACACTTCTGTGTCTGTATCTCTCTGTGTACTATAGAAACTACAATATTTCCATTATTATTTTTATTTTCTGAATCGATCAAACAATTACCTCGACCAAATCACCACAGAAAACTAACAGCCTCGTGAAAGTACTCATAACAGATGAAACCAAGTTATAAAAATTAATTAATTCAGCAAACTGGGTTTGAATTATACCACGGCAATGTTGGGCATTGTAACAAACACACTTACTAGATAAAGATATTGTTGTATAAATATAAAACAAACGCTCTTAAGGGTCATTCCGTGCCAAACCACCTACAATTCTGAAAAGTTAAATTTGGTGTAAGATATAAGCAATCAGACATTTCACTTAGTGAATAGGGGGTCTCAAAAATTACGAAAAGTCATTACGCAGCCTAAAATGTCCGTATTTAAAGACCTATACCTTGATATACAAATGAAATGTGCTACTTTTGACAGTAGATTGTAGTTGATGGGATACCAGATACCATGTAAATTAATTTGTAGCTATATATGTTATCTCCATTTGTAAATACAGACCTCTAAAATGCAGAAAACACAAAAAGGCAATTTGATGGGGCGAGGCTAGAATAGAATTCTAACATTGTGTGTGTTCATCATCCATAGGGGATTGGGTTTTTTTTTTTAATCAAAATTTGAGACAACGCCTGCAAACCCATCAGTTGAGTTGGCATGGAGTGACCCTTAACCTTTGGACAAAAAGCTTGTCAACATGTGGTGACAACGTACCGCGGGGGCGTTGCAACCATATCCCTGTCAGTAACGCTGAGCTAGATGTGCTCAAAAGGGCGTTCACTTCGTGACTACAGAGTCCTTATGGCACTGAACTATTTCCTCTATTGTTTACCACCGAGGCTCATTGGCACCACTGATCTCTATTATACTGTCAGTATAATAGAGATCAGTGATTAGCACACGCACCAGCAGTGATTTCTCAAAATGTAAATTGCGCCCTCAATCCCATGCGTGCCCCGCATGCGCGTCACCCTGGCAACTGTAAACAATGTGTAAAGCCAATGTGTGTTATACCATGCTTTGAGATTTCCTCACCAAGTGATAAATTTAATCAAATACTTTAGGAACACCCCCCCCCCCCCCCGCTGCAATATTGAATCCCACAAGCGCATGCCAGTCAACTGTCATGTGGTTCAAACGCCCTTTCAAGTCAGCACTTAAAGATTTTCTACACCAACCAAAGTTTCCAACATTGAGGCGGGGGGTGCTTCGAAATAAAAAATATAGCACTTTGGGGTTCCTTACTTACAGTTTGGTTCATGATAGGTGTAAATGTGTACAACTCAAGGTGTTAACGAATAATAGTTTTGGTTTTATTAGTAACTTTGTTCAAGTTCATATTGTGCGTAAACAAAACCTTAAGAAACACCATTTTAGAGGGAAATATTTTCAGGCAGATTTATATGAATATCAAATTTAGAAATATTAAGCTTTTACATTGAAACTACTCAATTTGGCCTTTATTGGTCATAATACCAAACCTAGAATATGGCACTATGTAACAAGGCAATTCAGAGGTAGTTAGTAACAGGCAATATGCCAAAGGAAACAGTCATTTCATCATATACTTCATTGTGAACATGGGTTGCTTGTACAAGTTGCCTTCTGTGACTAGGACCTAGGCTAACCCATATCTGCCTTGTGAGGGCGATGTAACCTAAAACTTTACATAATACTCTTGGTAACCAAGTATAGTCAGGCGATGAAATTTCTCTGGTCACCATTGCATTAGTTGTAAGTATCTCTTGGTACTGTAAGAGCAGCAGGTCCCTTTCTGCAGGGTTTTAAGATTTGATCAATGGGATTACTGCAGTTCTTGTAATAACCATCAGCACACGGGAGCTCCTCCGGGCAGTATTAACCACTTTGAACGAAAACGTTTTGTATAATAGCCGCTCTGTTGCAATAACAAAGCAACATCCCACAGATGACGTCATTTTGACGTACGACGCCAACGGCGTTGGGGCCTAACTTTTTTTATCGATAATTACAAAAATTCCAGAAGTGTAAACAAATTATCAACATTAGAATTAAATGATAAACGAACACATTATAAGATTAAGCTTGACTTAGCATTCCCGGTAAGGACCAATAACTTCACATGACGTACTGTTGTTTAGGACCAGGGTTTCCATGTGTCGTACTTCACACCAGGGCCAAAGCCACTCCTCCCAGCTTGATGTCTACAATGATCAAACATCGGATATTCTGACATGGGTTTCTTTTTATTTAGACCCAGTTTTACTCGCCGTATCACTTCGGGGATCTCACAAAAGGGGAGTGGGTTTTCCCCGGCATGGGCATGCGAACCCTTCTGCCGCCATTCCAAGTACTTGACATACTCCTTGGGATTTTCATCCAAATGTTTTAAGTACATCGCCAGTTCTTTGGTGCTGTTGAAGTCACTTATGTGTATGAATGAATTAGGAGGTGCGACCTTCAGGTAGCTTTCCTTGGTCGGGCCGTACACCACGGGTACTATAGCGTGATGAAGCGCATTCCAGAATTTTTCAGTGATGTAGTCTGGGCATTCCGAATTCTCAAGAGCTAAGTAGAACTTGTACCTCTCCATGAGTTTGAGACACTTTTGTGATCGCCTTGGCTGACAGGAATACTTCCCACATTTGCCGTAGGTATCTACACTTATGTGCTTCATGAGGTCTTTAACGAAATCCAGCCGCGGCCAGAATGTGTTGACGCAGTTACGGGCCATCCAGACTACAGGAGTTCCTGTCTTGTTTTTGATCGTATCAAGCAGGGATTTCTCAGGGCTGACAGCCGGCTTGCCGGGAACGTAGCGACCGTACACCTCCTGGATGTCCGCTGTCAATTGGTAACCCAGGATGGCATGGACTGGCAGAGACCTCACGGAAGCTTGTGTCCACCTCATGTAGGACGCTGACTCTAGCGCCTTGAAGATCCACACCTGGTCGTTCTCCCCTTGTGCTGAACTAACCTGGAGCAGCATCTTCATTGTCCTCGGCACCAGATTGTCCTCGACGCTGTTAAACAGAACAACATCATTCTCTTTAAACTTCTTGGTATCAGCGCCTAGGCTGAGTTCGAGTGTCAACGAACTGTTGCATATTAGAGTGTGCCTGACCCGCGGACCCTTAAAAGTTATCCAATGTTCTTCTAGTTCGCCATTGGGTCCGCCATTACTCAACCAAACGTCTCTTGTTGATGAATAAATATACACATTTACTACCCTATTGTTCCCCTGAAGTGAACTTGCTACGACAGGCTTACTAGTCGCTGTTATAGCTTTGGGTTTGGTGGGATGCAATGTCTTCACTCCAGTGGTATTCTGTGAGCTCTTGAAGGTGGTATCGGTGAGGTTGCGGTGGAACAAGGAAGGGGTCTGTGATGGTGCCCTTTCGGTCTTTGGCCAGGTCTCCACAGTCATGACATCTTCCCCACACGGCAGATTTCTGCGCATGGACGTCGTCTTGAGCGTCTTGTACAAAACTACAATAGGGAAGATGGAGATCGTCAAGAGCACCAGGATCATGAAGAATCTCCTTCTCTGTGTACACAAAGAAATAATAAGTAAACACTTCTGAATCTCTGAAGTTCAAGGTTGTAAACAAATCATTGGCTTCGGCTGTGTGAACGGCTATGGCTACACATAGATGGGTAATACACCTCCATTGTGGCCAATCCATCATGAGCTTAAATCTTTTATTAATATCATTCAATTAAACCAAAACCAATGTTAATAAAAGGGGAAAATAGTGTGACCATTTTTTGTTCTTGGTCATCGGATACTGCTTTTAAATTTTATGCGACAATTACAACCAAACAAACACAGATTATTTTTTACTTCTTACCAGGTATTTTCGAGGCATTCTTGTCTTTGACTGTAAAGTAAACAGAAAGTAAAAGTAAATGAACCTAAACGCATGTATTACAATTTATTCAACATAGTTTGGAGGGAAATCGTATTGAGATTTTGGACGCTAGGTGGCAGCAGACTTACCAGGTTTTCGAAAAAGTGTGCATGCTCAAATTAAACAATGGAAATTACCTGGTGTGTCT
The DNA here is from genome assembly GCA_023634235.1 of Pisaster brevispinus. Classification (NCBI taxonomy): domain Eukaryota; kingdom Metazoa; phylum Echinodermata; class Asteroidea; order Forcipulatida; family Asteriidae; genus Pisaster; species Pisaster brevispinus. The sequence continues at coordinate 12,775,385 of JAMKCF010000017.1, forward strand.
GTTGCCACCTAGTGTTCGAAAGTCTCCCATTTGGAAGGTACACCATTGTTTGTGGTAGAGTAAATTAATACTCACCATCTACTTATCAATTGACACACCGTAAAAACAACCTGCGATACCCAATTCGGTGTCCAAGGTATGCAGGTTTGCAACAGTACTCATTTAGACTAATAAAATATATTTCAAAAAAAACCGTTTCATCATCCTAATTTAAGATCAAGCTGTAAAAACTAATAATTGTATAATTGTCAGGCGTGTTGTTTCTGAGCCATTAGGTTACTCCAAATCTCTGCTCTAGTCGATCGAAAAGAATGGTGTGATCAATTGTGTCAAATGCTGCTGTGTAGTCTAATAACAGCAAGACTGCTTCCTGACCACTGTCCAATGCAAGCAGTAGGTCATTGATGACACGAAGCAGGGCAGTTTCCACAACTATGATTTCTCCGATATGCTGACTGCATAGTTGCATTTAAGTTGTTTGTTGACAGGTAGTACTGTATTTGACAAACTGCCGCACGCTCAATAGTTTTTGATAAGAACTTTAAGTTGGAGACTGGTCTATAATTCTTGAGATCTTCAGGATCCATCTGAGGGTTCTTTATCAGTGGCTTGATGTGTGCACATTTTCAAGATGTCTGGAAAATGTGCTAAAGCGAAAGACCTGTTGACAATACAACAAACAATGGGTACAAGTTCATTAACACATTTTTTGAGAAGACCAGTTGGAATTGGGTCAAGCCTGCTGGTAGATGTCGGAGAATTGGCTATGAGTCTAATGATTTGCGGTGTAGAAACAGGTTCAAATGTATGAAAGTCGGTTTCACACTTATGGAATTGAATATGCGAAATATCTATTGCCGGATTTTCTTGAAGCTCCATAGCTATGCGTTCAATTTTCTCACTAAAGTAATGAGAAAAGCGTTCTGTTAAGGGTTCTTGTGAGGTGTCGGCAGATGGGAGTGTTTTTGCTGGTGTTGTTTTGCACAATCTATCCTCCTTGTAACGCAGAGAATGGAGCGGTGAGTTCAAAAGGGATGCTTTGTGGGCAGTAACCTGTGGCGCCATTGTTTTAAAAAAACATGCTTTTTGTATGTTTTAAAACCCAACTGTTAAATTATTTGACACGGAATAAATAAACCTCCACCCTTTTACCTAGTTTTATCTGCATTTGTACGCGAAATTATCATAAGTTAAACAGCCTTGCTTTTAGTGATTAAATACCATCCGGTATATGAGCTCCACAACATGATAATTTTGAGATTTTGAAATAATATGGTAAACCGTAGATTGTTGGTCTCATGATCTCTCAAGCATGGGAGGATTGTCTATTTACAATAATCCTATTTGTAAAAAATGGCCGGCACCAATTCAAAATGGAGTTTTCAGTATACTCGGCTTATGACTTGTATTTTGAACGCAGCTGACTTGGGTTAGGAGAATGTGGCTTGGCGAACAAATAGTTGCAAAAAAAGAGACTTCTCTATTTTGTAAAGGTATAGATTCACCTTTACAGTGGAATTGACAAGAACATTTTCAGTGACATGCAGAGCCTACGTCCAGAGAATAGGCCTATAGTTATAAACAATCGTGTTTCTTGACGTCGCGTGTAACATAGTCACACTCCACCGAAGAAGGGCGAGTTTTCCCGTAATTAAATGAAATTCTGAGCACCCTATTATGAGCAAAATTGAGTTTATTGGGGAAAAATGATCTAAACGAGATATTATTACCATTATCATTGTCTGAGGAAACGGTTTCTCTCCAATGAACTATTGAATATAACGTCATACTCCATACAGATTGTTTGCAATGGGAAAGTAGCTGAGTACGGGATGTAACAGTTTTGTGTTTTTTTATTTGTGTGGATGCAATTTACCTTTTCTAGGCGGCGATACAAGTCCTACGGTTACTGTCCTTTTTCGCTTCCCAAAACTTAAGTTTATCTACAATATTCAAGGCAGTTGATGCATGGTTCCTGATGCAAAAGTGAAATAAGCCGATATTCTATATTATGCTCCTTCCTGTATCCGGATGGTGGAAAGCTGTCGATCACGGATGAATGAACCCTTCTTGTAGCACAAAAGGTCTATGCATATACAAAATGGTTCCAGAATTATGATAATATATGCAAACATTGCTAATAATATACCGGTAGGCTCGCGCAGACATAATGCATAATGAGAATGTACCATGTTCATAACCTTCCAATGAGTTTACGACCTTCAAACTACAATTTACCAGTTAGTATCAAGTTAGTATAGTTTATTCATGAGCGATTTCACGATCTACGCCACTTCATTGCCTAAGGCTTTCTTCCATACACATGAATTCAAAAGGTTCGTATAATAGAATTCGAAAAACTACCAATCATTTGTTTATTTTGAGGGAATGGGTTGCCTTTATGGTTCAAGGCCTTGGCTCACCTTTTGGAGAAAATGGGACAAAAGGTCTCCTAAGGGAAAAAATAGCAAAGTCCGTAAACCAAGAGTTGAACAATCGACTTATTATAATAGTGATGTCTGGTGTGCCGAACGAAAGCACTGTGGCACAACACCGATTGAGAAACCTTAAATAAACATCTAACTTGCAGTACACTTCAATTTAGCTGCACCCATCTTTGTCATGTGCCCCGTGTGCAGCAGCAATGATGAATACTGACTGGCATTATTACTAGAAAGGGCAAAAGACTAGTCTGTCCTATCCCGTGTAGCTATATAGAAAAGGGTCAAAACGTGAGGCCATTAACACTATAATGCATTTACATGTATACTTTTATATTGTATGTGTATAATTTTTATTTTGAAATGAAGTCAGGGTGAATTAGTTTGCTTGTGTTACATGAAAACCACTTGAAAATGATGGGGGGGGGGGTATCGCTACCAATGCACCAATTAGTTGAAACAACTTTTATTTCCAACTGCATCCCAACCAAAAACAATATGTACAGATAACATGTAAATGTAAATGTTGTTGTTGGCCTCTAGTTAAATGAGAAGAACTCTACTAGGGAATAAAACCTCCCTTTTCAATAAAAAAAATAAAATAAAAGTGTGTTGTCACCCTCACCGCCCCTCTAACATTCCGTGTACAGTGTTATCACGGCACAATTAACCCGATGTTCAAAGAAAATATACTTATTGGAGGTACCGGACAGCATGGGAGGGAATTTAGTTACCAGTGAAACCATCGGCGCACTGGTTAAATGTACACCATAATACTATAGCAAGCAGTCATGCAACAAGGCACTTACACCTTTCAAAACACAAATGCTTTTACTATAAGGGTTATATCAGGCCATTACAAATTAATCAAAGTACAATGTATTTCCACGATAATTAAGGATTAAGTGACAAATCTGACACCATGGCTATCACTATGCTGTATTGCCGCACTGCGGCGCATTTTGAATAAACTACATCATCAAACGGGGAGACAGCAAAAACGGTTTTGCCCTACGTAAAGTCAATGGAATTTCTTTCGTCGCGATATAGGCCGTGTGTTAAAATCTTCACCAAAATATGAACTTTTTAAATTGTTAGGGTTTTCGTTCGAAGCCATTGTATGGGGACACTGCCATGATATTCATAACTTTTTTTTTTTTAAGTGCCTTGTTGCATGACTGCTTGCTACATGTACATTTTAATGTGTGACACACCCCACACAAAAAAACAACCTTGAAGTGTAAACCCATTGTGATGTACATTTGACCTGTGCGCTGCTGGTTTCACCATTGGTATTGTCACTAAATTCGGTTTCATTAAAAAGACAATTTTTGCTTTGGTCAGGTTAGTTGTGACCTAGTTAACTATGGTTCGCCGAATGTACGGGGTGGTGGTGGCGACAACCCACTTTCATCCTTTTGAACTGAAAACGTGGGTTATTATCTCATGTTCGACCCAAGTACTCTTCTCGTCTAGCTATTTGTAATATGGTAAAAACTTGAGGCCATTAACACTATAATGCATTTACATGTATACTTTTATGTTGTATGTGTATAATTTTTATTTTGAAATGAAGTCAGGGTGAATTAGTTTGCTTGTGTTACATGAAAACCACTTGAAAATGATGGGGGGGGGGGTATCGCTACCAATGCACCAATTAGTTGAAACAACTTTTATTTCCAACTGCATCCCAACCAAAAACAATATGTACAGATAACATGTAAATGTAAATGTTGTTGTTGGCCTCTTGTTAAATGAGAAGAACTCTACTAGGGAATAAAACCTCCCTTCTCAATAAAAAAAATAAAATAAAAGTGTGTTGTCACCCTCACCGCCCCTCTAACATTCCGTATACAGTGTTATCACGGCACAATTAACCCGATGTTCAAAGAAAATATACTTATTGGAGGTACCGGACAGCATGGGAGGGAATTTAGTTACCAGTGAAACCATCGGCGCACTGGTTAAATGTACACCATAGGCCTATAGCAAGCAGTCATGCAACAAGGCACTTACACCTTTCAAAACACAAATGCTTTTACTATAAGGGTTATATCAGGCCATTACAAATTAATCAAAGTACAATGTATTTCCACGATAATTAAGGATTAAGTGACAAATCTGACACCATGGCTATCACTATGCTGTATTGCCGCACTGCGGCGCATTTTGAATAAACTACATCATCAAACGGGGAGACAGCAAAAACGGTTTTGCCCTACGTAAAGTCAATGGAATTTCTTTCGTCGCGATATAGGCCGTGTGTTAAATCTTCACCAAAATATGAACTTTTTAAATTGTTAGGGTTTTCGTTCGAAGCCATTGTATGGGGACACTGCCATGATATTCGTAACTTATTATTTTTTTAAAGTGCCTTGTTGCATGACTGCTTGCTACATGTACAGTTTATTGTGTGACACACCCCACACAAAAAAACAACCTTGAAGTGTAAACCCATTATGATGTACATTTGACCTGTGCGCTGCTGGTTTCACCATTGGTGTTGTCACTAAATTCGGTTTCATTATGCTGTCTGATACCTTAAAAAGACAATTTTTGCTTTGGTCAGGTTAGTTGTGACCTAGTTAACTATGGTTCGCCGAATGTACGGGGTGGTGGTGGCGACAACCCACTTTTATCCTTTTGAACTGAAAACGTGGGTTATTATCTCATGTTCGACCCAAGTACTCTTCTCGTCTAGCTATTTGTAATATGGTAAAAACTTGAGGCCATTAACACTATATTGCATTTACATGTATACTATACATGTAGTTTTGGTTGGGAAGCAGTTTGAAACAGAATTCATTTTTTTCTTTTCAAATGAAGTCAGAGTGAATTAGTTTGCTTTTTACATGAAAACCCCTTAAAAATGATGGGGGATATCCCTCGCAATGCGCTAATTAGTTGAAACCTCATTCGACTCTCGCAACTTAGACAGTTGGCAGCTCAACGTACAAAACATTGCAGCGGGTTTACATGTGCATGGACATGCACTATTATGTACATACAAATGTCGGTATCCGATGCGCGTTTGCATAGTCAGCCATTAAAGACTGTCTGGACCATCTTCTCAAAAAACCTAAAAATTTCTAGAGGAACGAAAGATACATCCTTGAAAATAATGTTCAGTGACAAAATCACAGGATAAACGATAAATGTTATGTCTGCGTAGAACTAGGGTCATGTCTACTGTCTCAACCTCATGGACAGGTTCAGGAACTGGATCATGTAATCCTATGGTAAAATGTTACTACGCTGATAACATCTTAGTGCATGACACGACAGGGCTTTAGTAGCACATAATAATTTTGAGTTGATGATTTAAATTCTGGTCTATGCTATTGTACTAAAACCATTATTGTAACATTTGTTGTGTCTTTTTAATACCGAATATGTTCTTGTTGGGCTAAAACAGTAAATGTGGGATATGACTTAATTGTTAATTTTGGCTCTTCACCCCTATGAAAAATGTAAATTTTCTCCCCCCCCCCCCTTTTTTCCATTCAGCTCTAATTCCTGCCCTATTGTAACCCCCACCAATTTGTTTGGGGTTTTAACATTTACGCTGTCGCATTCACACTCCATTCGTTGATACACACGACGCTGAGAGCTAGACAATTCTTCTCAAATCGTGTGAACAAACTTAGACTCGTGTAAGTCGGCGTACGTAAAGACTTTTTGTACAATATGCAAAAGACGCAACAACGCTGGTCATAAATATGACTAAAGAGATATTTTTTTTAGAAATGTACAGTTTTTCGACAATACAAACCTAATTTTACACTGTACCCATTCCGTGAATTTTGCCTGGGAATCCAAAATTGTTCTACTGACAATGCTTTAATAAGTTTTAATGTCAGAAGGTCTTACCGTGGAGGTTCCTACCTCCATGGTCTTACTAAGAGGTAGAACCGTTCACCTTTGACATGCACTTATTTTGACTTGAAATGTGCCTATCAAAACTAAGCATATACATGTAACTTTTATTCTGATACTGAGTCTAAAACTAAGCAGGTCTCACAAGTTAGTACGAAAAGCGAACAACCCCTTGTGTACAAAAGTGAACTACTGCTCATGCACTGCGCTGCATTTTGAATAAACTACATCATCAAACGGGAAGACAGTAAACACGGTTTGCCCGACGTAAAGTGAATGGATTTTATCTTGGCTTAATTAAGGCCGTGTGTAAATCTACACCAACAGATGAACTTTTTGAATAATCAAGGATTTTCGTTCAAAGACATTGTATTGGGACAACTTTGATCCCATACTCGTAACTTATGTAAAAAAGTGCCGTGTTGCATGACTGCTTTCTATGGTTTATTGTGTGACACAATGAAGCACACTAAAAATACAACTTCGGAGTCTAGACTTTATGATGTACATTTAACCATTGCGCTCATGGTTTCACCATTGGTATTGTCATTAAATTCGGTTTCGATATGCTGTCTGATACCTTCAAAACATGCATTGTGTTTTGATCAGGTTATTGTGCCCCGACTCTCGCAACTTAGACAGGTGGCAGCTCAACGTTCAAAACATTTCAGCGGGTTTTTAATTGCATGTACATGCACTATTATGTACATACACATGTCGGTATCCGATGCGTGTTTGCATGGCCAGCCACTAAAGACTGTCTGGACGAGTCTGTTTTAACTTATCGTTTACACTATAGAACATTCGTAAATGATGTTTTGTGTTGCTGCCTGCTTCAGTATTAATAATTTAATAAACAACATATCTTTAGCGTTAACGACATTTGTATTTTCCTGTTTTAGATGCGTATGTTGCCTTAGAATTAACATTACCTTCGGCAAATGTTCATCCATCGACCTATTCAAAAATATTGGGATCGTGGTGATAGGCAAAAACCATCTTCTCAAAAAACCTTCTAAATAGATAACTAAAATTTCTACAGGAACGAAAGATAAATCCTTAAAAAAATGTTCGTTGAAAAAAAAATGGGATGAACGATAAATGTAATGTCTGCGTGGAATTAGGGTCATGTTTACTGTTTCAAACTCATGGACAGGTTCAGGAACTGGATCATGTTAACCTATGGCAAAATGTTACTACCCCCGCTAAGTTCCGCTGCTAACATGTTGTTGCATGACACGACAGGGCTTTAGTAGCACATTATAATTTTGATTTGATGATTTAAATTCCGGTCTATGCTATTGTACTAAAATCATAATTGTAACATTTGTTGTGTCTTTTTAATACTGAATATGTTCTTGTTGGGCTAAAACAGTAAATGTGGGATATGACTTTATTGTTAATTTTGGCTCTTCACCCCTATGAAAAATGTAAATTTTCTCCCCCCCTTTTTTTCCATTCAGCTCTAATTCCTGCCCTATTGTAACCCCCACCAATTTGTTTGGGGTTTTAACATTCACGCTGTCGCATTCACACTCCATTCGTTGTAGCCTTGTCCAAGGCTCTTAACGCAAGCACCCCTCTTTGAATTCACCAGGTAGCATAACAATACAGGCACGGTACTGCAGTACTTGATATACACTATACCGGGGGGTCGAAGCATGGTTTTTCAACCTCGTACTAAAAACGAAGCCGAAACAGAGCCTTGTTCCCACTGTAAAAAGGTCAGACTTACCAGATTTTCGCCAAAAAGTGCGCATGCTCAAATTAAACAATGGAAATTACCTGGTGTGTCTGTTGCCACCTAGTGTTCGAAAGTCTCCCATTTGGAAGGTACACCATTGTTTGTGGTAGAGTAAATTAATTCCCACCATCTACTTATCAATTAACACACCGTAAAAACAACCTGCGATACCCAATTCGGTGTCCAAGGTATGCAGGTTTGCAACAGTACTCATTTAGACTAATAAAGTATATTTCAAAACATCAACCTAATTTTAGATCAAGCTGTAAAAACTAATAATTGTATAATTGTCAGGCTTGTTGTTTCTGAGCCATTAGGTAACTCACATAGAAATGCACCCTACCGTAAACTGAAGAAATCGAGTTTATTACTTGATTGGTGTTTCTAATCAACCTGCTAGTTTATCTACAATATTCAAGGCAGTTGATGCATGATTCCTGATGCAAAAGTGAAATAAGACGATATTCCATGTTATGTTTTTTCCTGTATCCAGGTGGTGGAAAGCTGTTGATCACGGATGAATGAACCCTGGTTGTAGCACAAAAGGTCTATGCATATATACAAAATGGTTCCAGAATCATAATAATATGCAAACATTGCTAATGTACCGGTACGCTAGTGCAGACATAATGCGTAGACATGAATTGTTGTTGCAACAAAAACAAGGTGTTCGGTGTAGACATTTTTGAGAAAGAGAAAATCGAATAAACATGTCAAGTACGACAAATTGATACGTAAAGTGAATGATGGAAGATTTCGAATTTGAAATAAAAAACGTTGATAAATTTAAAAACTGATGGCATCATTCCGTTTTCATAGCTCATTTTACTATTAAGACATTGAGATTCATAAATATCAGTTAAGTTTTTGAAAATATTACAGGCTTTCAGTTAGGCCTATTGTTTTGCTTGAATTGAAAGACCTATAGGTAAATCTTTATTTCCTATAGAGGGACCATCTGATCTCAAGATCATATTGTTTGCAGGCCTCAAAACAAGGACCGGGGTAATTATTTTCACTTAAGCTTTTAGTTTTTACAAGAACTGAAGCTCACAGGGGGACACAATTTGTGTAATCATGGGGGATGTTGCAAGTTATGTATGTAACAATTTTGGTTCTCTGGATATAAATTGTTTAGATATTAAAGGTTAATTTAATGTTAGGACGCCATCGAGTCGTCATCATCCCGAAAATAACTGCGGTTTCATCTACAAACTCGGGTCTAAGTACATGTACAGTTTTAGGTCTCAACCCTTTTTCGGTTAATGGGATATGACGTTTTAAAGTATGGAATAAACATCTTTTAGTTTCGACCAGTAGAAATGGTCACAGAGGGTCACACTTTGTGTACGATTAAAAACAAATCAAGGGTCTTTCCAAACTCTTGCAGTTATGGTTTTCTAGATATGTTTTTTGTAAAAATTAAACATTGTTTTTATATTATAACGTCAACATGCCAAAAACATGTGCGGTTTCAAATTGACACACTAATTAGGTCTAAATACATGGTTAGTTTAAAGTCAAAACCCTTTTGGGTTCACGAGATATATATATTTTTATACACAGTACATGTACATATACCGAAACGGGGGTAAGCATCGACTCAATCCGACAGTTGAAAAAATACCATAATCAAAAATGTTGAAAGTAAAAAAAAAAACCCAAAAAACACTTGGCAAGTTCACGGACGAAACATGTCAACATGATTGTAGACGAAAAAAGAAATGCCCCCTCTTTCTAACGATGATTTTGAAATAAAACTTACCATTTTAATCACCGTGTCTGAAGGGCATACTCAGCGGGCCTAGAACGCGTTTGGAAGGCAATGGTCACGTCGATCAACATGACGTGGATCTCGGTATTTGGTAAGAAGCGAACCCAGTGTCGTTCTGTTTCGGTTTAAGTTTTTGTAACGCATTAAAAGTCATACAAATCCCTAAAGCAGGTGGACATCTCAGTGGAACCTCCACTTCTATTCCTTGTTTTTCATCAAGCCATTAGACGGGCAAAACGGAACTAAATTCACACTGAACTTTGAATGAGTTTGAGTTTTTTATTTGCGGGACAACGTGTTGTTACAACGTACAAGAATAAGCAACGCAATGATGTACATTTCCGTTGTGTGGGACTTATACGCACAGGCTTCGTGGACTTTGAACCTTATGATTCATGATGCGGAACAGTCAGCCACAGAGCTTTTCTCTATACAAAGATTAAATGCGCGTTAATACTAACGTTGACTGTAACGCCCGTTTAGGACTAGAGGTTTAAGGTCATATTGGTATCATTTATGTGCAAAAGTTTCGGCAGGATCACAGAACTACAATCTGATGTAAAAATTGTGATGAAATGATCAGTAGTTTTAGAGATATGAATTTTTTTAATAACCAACTTCCGGTTTGAACCGGAAGTCAAGGTCAAATGAGGTCGCGTTTAGTGTAGCGTTTTTAGAGTCATACCAGGTCTATCCGATGATGTATAGATTGTGAAAATCCATTGTGTAGTTTTCGAGTTATGATTTTTTCAAATATTAAACTTTGATTTAACCTAACTCGACACCTGATGACGTCATCGTGACGTAACTAAAGCGGTTCATCTCCTAATAAATATCTAACTATATGTGAAGTTTCAAGTTCATATGAGCTTGGAAAGGGTGCTTTTGTTAGCGGACAAGGGACGCTGAGAAGAAGAAGAAGAAGAAGAAGAAAAAGAAAAAGAAGAAGAAGAAGAAGAAGAAGAAGAAGAAGAAGAAGAAGAAGAAGAACAAGTATTAAGAAAACAACTAGAAATTTAGAGTTTGTCTTAACACAAACTCTAGGTGTTCGGTTTCTTGGAGTACATGCCTGGTGTAAAAAACCCGATGGAAAAAAAACACAAAAAATACATTTGAGATGACATAGTCATGACGCTACTAATTTTCAGCAGTCAGTGTCGTTGACTAACAGTACACCAAATTTCAACTTGGTTGGTCTTTTGGTTTGGCAGATATATGGCTTTAAAAAAAGGCAAATTTAAAGCGATACACGTAGTACGTGATGACGTCATCAATCTACGTTTCAACACATTATGTTGTCTGCATGAAGGCCGTTATGTAAACCAATTTTGAAACAATTATAAAAACTCTGCCAAAGGCTTCTAGTAAAACTGTATTTTGAACTGCTTTTAACCTGCCGCCAGATGGCGCTCTTAATTTGTTATGACGTTGTCAATCTTATTTTTTAAACCAGACCCTTGTACTTTAATTATAATTTATTTGACGGATTTAACAATTGCAAGTACAACAAATCTAGCTGGTAGATGTGAGGCGCAACTCTCTGGTGTCTGGAGCTCTCAAGAATGAGAATCCGAATACGAACACTTTGGAAGGAGAATTTTGGGAATCTTTAAGGGTTTCTGGAGGTGGGGTGTATCTAGATTTAGCAATGATGTCACAGAGAAAATACATAAGATCAGTGACATCATTTCCTAGAATAAGTTTGGATGAGGTAATGGTCAGCAGGGGAGTTATGGTCAGTGTCCAGGGGGACCTGGAGGTCATAGCCTAGGAATGTGTGTGGTGTGTTTTACAAATAAGGGAGTGAAATTTGAAGTGAAATGGACCACCTGTCGACAATGTTGAGATTACAGGGGAAAGAGGGGAAAGGTGAATTTAGTGCCAGAAAATGAGCCTTACAATACTAACGTTGGCTGTAACGCCCGTTTAGGACCAGAAGTTAAGGTCATATTGGTATCAATTCTGTGCAAAAGTTTCGGCAGGATCACAGAACTACAATCTGATGTAAAAATTGTGATGAAATGATCAGTAGTTTTTGAGATATGAATTTTTAAAATATTCAACTTCCAGTTTGAACCGGAAGTCCGACTTTTGCCCGACTTTTTCCGAACACCTAATGAGAAAGTAACATTATCACAATGAACCAGAATGGTTAACTTGCTTCGGCCTTTTTAAGGAGGCACGGGACAGTAACAAAGTGTGTGTAGGGGAGGGGATATGAACAGTGGCATAAGGGGGTGGGTTCCCCACTTTTTGCGCCACTGGCTATGCAAACATTTAATATTTGAGATTTGATTGATGAGCTTTGGGTTTAGATCAAATGAAGGTGGGTGTATTTTTTCGATTACACGGATACACACAATTTTTCAGGGGAAAGAATCGAAGGTAATTTGTACCATTAGAAATTTTGCATATATGAAATCCTGCTCAGTGAGTTGGAGGAATTCTATTTTGTTCTGACGCGCCTACAGGGAAAAAAGTTAGGCTTTTTTTTCGTTGGAGTTTTCATGTGTTGGGTGTCCCCGTCACATATTCACTTGATATAGGCCTATGACCTCTTTTTCTCTCTTTTTTTACGTGAGAAACGAAGAAGAAAAAATAATGAGTGTTGCTTATATTTTACTACTGCACTCTGTCTTCTTGTTTCCCTATATGTTTTCCTCGAGAAAGAGGAAGGCTCGAAACCTTTTCTCCCCTTAGACCTCCATCATGGTCCAACAACTTCCCCGCCATGGCCGATTCAGGTGACTTTGTATACGTGAGCTGTACTGGGCCCACTCCAACTTATTATGTCTGGTCCTTAGCTTGCCCCTGTGGTCTTACATCACAGACTACCCTTGAAACACGAATTGGTTTAACTTAAAATTATGAGAGGTACTTGAAGATAAACCCCATTTTTCAACATTTGTTTTAGCTACATCATCAACTACTTGAGTACATCTTCAATATGTTAAAAGCAAAAACAAACAAGATCGCTTCTTCTCCCCATCAAGACATTATTGATGTATAGAACAAACTATAACCAGTATAGGCAAGCACTAGCTCCATGCTAAGAATCAAGTAAGAACTAGGCTGACCTATTAAGTACCACGGTAGGTAACTGGTTCCCTGTTCCGTCACCTCCAATTCTATCCGATGACTGGTGGGACATCCAGGCAAAGTACAAATCTTTAAAACGACCACTGTATAAACGGACGTTTTTTAACTGTGCAACTGTAATTGGATGAAAATGATAGTACGGAAATATAAAAAAGGGAACTCACCTCGTATACTATAACAACGAATGGACGATCAACCATCACTACGTTGTTTGGGGGATATTGGATCAATTAAGCCAGTCTCTTGATGGAGGTAGATGAAACAGGAACAATCTAAGAAAAATCTAGACATCAGATTTGCGCAGAAGAACTGCGGTTATCTCTCAAAACATCATTGCATTGTTATTTTGTCACTGCTTCAGTAAGCAGAGTGAATCGTCCTGAAACATCTTCCTTGAATTCAGGGTGTTGTCTCGTCTATACGCACCAATGCCCTTTAATGGCCAGATTTAAAATAACAAAACTGTTGACCACAGTGAATCCTGGTTTAACCCGTGTCCCAAGGCCCTCCAAGGCACCCTTAAAGAGATGGTCAACCAACATTAAAGTCAGCGCAGCATTCTGATTCGAAGGAAGATGTTTTAAACTTATCCATAAAACCACTTTTGAACTCCAACTTTAGATAAGCAAGTAGGGCCTACCAACCACTCAACCACCCTATTTTTACGAACATAAATGTTTTTGTTTTCATGCAGTGGTTGACATTTTCGGCTGAGGGATCCTCCAAGAAGTCTGGGCGGCATACACTTTCGAGGAGTACAACTTTCATCTTCGAGGAAATGAGGACAGTGCAATGGCTAGAGCAGTGATATTCCATGATTGACATAACTAGCTGTCTCACCGAAATACCTACGCCCGCTCCATCGTAGATGTACTTCAGGGATTTATTGGTCAACTCACAAGCTCAGCACTTTGCGAACTATTTTACACTTTTACATTACTCCATGTACATCACGAGAAGGTTAAAAACTCGAGTAACTTTTTTGGCTGTATTCCCAAAACATCATTTGCGCATACTCTTGGTGCTTCGCAGAGACATTGAAGTTAAAAATGATACAATTTTGTTGTAAACGTGTGGGGAGGTGTGTATGTTATTAAACCATTTGCTGGCTCAGTTAATAACTTGTGGCGACGGGATGTGACTATCTAACACTCTAACACTCTGTCGAAGTTACTTCCCGGAGACAATTGAACAAACTGATCAAATTGTCGAGTTTTAACACCACCTGTTCCATTCAGAATCGCCATACCTAGTACGAGATATATTTCTATGGAGTGAATGCAAACCGTTTGTTACCAGATCATATAATTATTTCCAGTCCACGAGCCGAAATGTTGCATACAGCAAGACAGTGGAAGAGTCCTGCTCAAAGTTTGCAAGCGACTAGCACTGTAGGCACTGTATCTGTGAAGACGATCCAGGCACACTGGTCGAACCATCGCGATGTGGTGATAAATGTCGTTTTCAGAATTAACCTCGGGATTTCATATTTCACGTAACAGTAAACAAAAAAAATTATTCAAAAATGTCGTTGGTGACGTCATCAAGCGTCAGAAACATCAGTGTATGAAATCGATCTTTCTGGATCTCCATAGCATCGGGGCCCAATTTTATAGAACTGCTATAGCAGAAAATAGTGCTTAAATAATTTCTACTTGGCAAAAATAAGCAGGATACCAGTCACGGACATGTGACATGTACTTGGGCCGGTAACCTTATTCTGGTAAGCATTTGTTAGCTAATTTTTGTGCCACAATTCCCCCAAATATTTCCCCTATCTGCCCCACTATATCGGCAAGGCGTCTCGGCGGGTGCTCAGGCAACCTACTGATCCAACCGAAACAGATTTTTGTGGTTTTGAGCTGGAAACAGTCGTCGTGATGGGAGAAGCACAACCAGCAGTGTGGAACATCATCCAAAATAATATCCACCACTACGCCAAGTTAAACTTTACCGTTAGTACTAAAACATTCAGAAAAACATCAATTAATTGTTGAATGTGTGAGAAATAAATTACTGAGGCACAAAATCAAAGGGTCATGTAAAGAGAAAATAGAAAAGAATATGTAATCTTCGTTCCCTTCAAATGATATTTTGTTCTCTCAAAATACTTATTTAATTCCATGGAAAACTTTAACTAGTACGGAACCTGTAGTTTAAAGTTCTGCCTGAAAGAATATACAGTGGTATGTTATAAAAAGTAGAAACACTCTTTTAAAATATATTTATTTATTTATTATTTCTTCTGCCAAATATGCAACCATCAAACGTACATACAGGAGAGTGAACGAATAATTCAATAGGTATTATGATGTCTAGTTTATAAATGTACAGACTGAAATTAAAGAATGGGTTTAAAGATTGAAAGTCCAAGTAACAATACGTTAATAAAGCAGCAATTGAACATGGGCTAATAAATAAAGGCAACATTAATCGTAAAGACAAGACAGAAACATCACAAAACAAACAATTCGTTCTAAAATGGCCAAGATTAATAAAAGCGAACCTAATCACTATGACTCGAGAAATGATGAGTTTAACCCCAAAGGTTTGGCTAAAGACGCCCTCTATTTGCAGATAGCAATTTTGTTTTTATGTTGTGGGGGGGGGGGGCGAATAATATGAAAGAAAAGTACATCGGTGCATTAGCGCCGCCCGTCGTGCAGAGACTTGGGGGGCGGAACCTTTTTGAGAATGGAGGCCCAATCCAAGCCAGTTGGTCAATTTTTTGGTGCACACCATTTTTTTAAATTTTGGCTGGACTTTTTTTTCGTCTTTTTGATTTCGGGGGACTATTTTTTGTTGGGGGGACGGGGGGTTGAACACATGGAGATAGAATTCTACCTCCATGGGTAAATACCCTTCCCCTCCCCAAGTTACGGGACTGACTCTATGTTCACTAATTAAACCTGAATATAAGTGGGCACCAGTCTATGCTGCGACTCCAAAGTGCCACATCGAAACCACGGCTAACTTCGGCTCCGGCTCCGTACTCCTGTTTGAAGCCCCTACCGAAAGCACACGTTTTCAAAATAACTGGATAACCTGAAGCCGGGTGGAAGTTGTAATTTCGAAAAGGTCTAGTCTAACGCTACTGCTGCGCCCTCTAGTGGCAAGTCCGCTCCATTCAGGTTCCATCCATCCCAGAGGCATTTTTTTTCAAACACTATCGGAAAACTACGTGAAATTTTAAGTGTAGAAAGTTCTTGCTTCTTTGAGTTCGCACGGAATGGTTGCTGTAAATTGCATCTTGACACAGCCTTTTGAGATGTGCTATGTTCACTATGTGGAAGTTACTGAGTTCACTTTTTTATCACATTTATAAAATGTATATTATGTACTTTCATTTTGACCATATTTTAGCATTCTGTTTTATTCACTTTGTATTACTGTGATTTGTGCAACATTGAATAAACGTATTATGATTGAACAGTTGATTTGAAGTCTTATGAAAATTGTATGTACATTCGTATCCGAAACCTCACAGTGTCCAATACTGCAAGTTATGCTAACCTGAATTGAGAGAAAAATTACACTATTGAAAGCAATGTCAAACTATACACTCAAAGGGTTTTTACAGTCTTTTACATTTCACAAATATAATAAGCTTTAAACCAAAACAAATTAGTATTTTTTTAAACATTAAATATTTATACACAAATTTACTTTCTTTATTATTTGTTAATTCAATCAGTCATGGTTGAGTCCCACATATTTTTTCAATGTAAATGATTTTTTATCGGGCATAGTATCATTTCAGGTTTGAAACAAGTGGCCCACGGGCAAAAATTGCTTTTATGTGCAAAGTTTATAGAAACTATTTCATTAGAATGTTTAAAAAGTTAATAACAAATAAACAGCAAACCCAAAAGCCGAGTGGCCTTGTAGCAAAGCACAGCAAATTGAAAAAGGTGAAATAAAGAATAACAAAAAACGAGGAGCGAGCATTATGGGCATTATTATTTGATTAAATTACATTTTAAGATCTGTCTTGATTGTATTTAGAAATTATCACATTATTGGATTAGTCAGGCTTTCGATTCATTTGTGTTCTATTGGACCTCTTTACTTAAAACTTGTTTTTGTGACATTTTCATGAATGTATTTTGCTTTCTTGCTATTGACCGAATAAAAATTAAACATAAGTTGTTTAAAATAATCATCATTATCAATGTGTTTCATTTCGACTCCAGGGAGATTGGGAACGGAATAGGGTTGATAAAAATAGGTATTTAATTTTTAAAAAGAGAGCAAAACATTTAATAACATTTTTTTTAAATTATTACCTGGAAGATGACAGGTGAAGTTTTTTTTGAAAAGCATAATCTATTATTTTATTTTATCAGACCATGAATAGCAAAACGAAAATCAAATTACCGGAACTCAAAAGCCTGCCAAACCAAACTATAAAATGGGAAAGTTTTAAAAATATTATGACGAATTAGAAAAGTGAACTAAAAGCTTGACCCTACAACCATTCAATCCAAAACAAGAATGATAAAAAAAAATGTAAAAAAGACTAAAACTAATAATACATATCTTGTGCGTGATACTGTCAGACGAAATAAACAATTTAAATAAAGAAGATATGAAATTATCGACAATGTTGTTTTGGAGAAAATATAGTACAAGTCCACCGCTTCGCAAAATTATTAATAACAAGTGTAACCATTCCAAACAGTAAACTTATTGACATAGAGGGCGCCAAAGTTTTTATCAACCTCGTACTCAATTCTTCTTGCAATTCTTAGTTAAGTCTACGACTGCTCCCTGGGAACGTAACAGCATTTTTGTAAACTGTTCCATCAATTATCGGAGTAACATGTAAAGTTGCCAAGATGTTGAATTTAAACCTGGAATAATTCTAAAAATTGCCGGTAAGTCTACCATTCAAGTATACTGCAGAAATACCTGACCATCCATGCATGCATTTATGTCTTTAGTTGTTATTTCAATGTGTTTAATCATCTCAAATTCGTGGTTTTATTTTTTGTTTACAGTTGTCAAGTTGCAATAGTTTACTGTTTGACATTTTGATGTGTGAGGGATACGCCATCGTGCCCAGTATTCGGACAACCAAACACCATCATAAAATTCATAGATTTTTTTTATTTTTTGAATTTTTTTAAAAACGGTTATCATTAACTGGGTTAAAAATTTGTGGTTTTTTTTAAAGAGATTAAAGCAATAAAAGGACCAAAGGGTTATGATATTATTCACTACTCAACAGATGAGATAGATATGTATTTAAATACAGTCATTTGACCAGTTCGGGATCATTCATTGACCAGTTCGGGATCACTTCAACTTTGCAACAACCCCATAATTAAGTTACTTCTCACATTACCAATTTCTGTTGATACATGTGAAGAATAACATGCAATAAACCAACAAACCCAAAATAAGGTTCCAAACTTCATCAACAAATAAATTATGGCCATTTTCTTGAAGTTTGTCTGCGATTTTGATCATTATTTTGTTAAAAAAATGTTGGTTGAAAAACGCTGTTAAAACTTCTCACCTTTAAAATTTGAACGCCAGGGCGAATCAAATTTATGTTAAATGCTTAGAATGTGTTAAAAATATTTCAGGTAAATACTGAGCAGTCGTCTTGTTTTTTTGAGGAGACGAAATTACCGAAATCGTCTTTTGGGGGGCACCGTACCCTTGACCAGTTCGGGATCACTCACTACTCAGCATCTCTCATTGCGTCAAATGGTGCCGCACTCAGTGAGGTAAAATCTTACTGCTGCAGTCGAAAGTTTATTTGTTGCTTTTAAGATACATTTCTTCAACAAATTCTTGTAGGAATATTGTTTTTTGTGAGAAAATGAAACTTGGAGGAGGAAATTGCGACTGTAAGAATAGATATTTGGGTCAATGTTGCTTTTAGGCGTGCTTCACCTTTTCATTTGCCTTTGCTGTTGTTTTGTGTTTTTGTTGCTGGATTTTTGCACTGCTGTTGAATACACTTGCATGAAATTCTCTGGAGAAAGGAAGTCCATGTCCATGCCAACACACTTGTGAAGTTTGTGTCCTTGAGAGAGAGTTTTATGAATGGGAGTATTGGTTTGCAATAGAGGGCAAGCTACTGATTCAGAATAGAATCAACTGATCCTGAACTGGTCAAACAGGTGACAATACTTTTCTCAAAGCCTCTTCAAAAGTACTAATCTTTTTTTGTCAGTGGATACTTGGTGAGTTTTATAACATGTTTAGGTAAACTGATAAACTTTTTTGTTTAAAATGTCAAAGAGATTGCAACCAAAAACAATGTGAATTCAAAAAGTGATCCCGAACTGGTCAAATGACTGTATTTAAAAATTATTTAAATAATTCATTTATGGACAAATTCCCTCATCCAACTATATTGCGATAATCGTAACCCTCCATTCTCCCGATGGTCGCAGATGGAAGGGTTATGAATCAGTGTGCATAAATATCACACAATAATGCAATGCCAATGTTGGCCATTTTTGTCAGACGTACTTGTAACTAGCCCCACTCGTCTTTTGTGTGGCCAAAGGAAACCTGAATCCTTGGCCACACGTCCGTACCCATTTTTTCTAAAGCTCACCAATAACAAATTCATGGCCTATTCCCTACAGGCAGGTCGGCGGTTTAAACCAGCTCAATGTGTTCACTCACCTCTTAGCTTGACCTGGGTGTTTTGGATGTTTAAATAAATAAAGTTTTAAAAAGATATTTAAAGAAATAATTTGTCTACTTCCTCCGATTTACTTCGCTTGATGTTTTAATGACCGCGGCCATTTTTGATTGATCCTAATCATGCCAATCAATTCACGACGTCACCAGCCGTGTGGGCGGAGCGGATACATAAAGCAACCATTGCAATGTTCGCATCCTCGCTTCGCCCACAACTTGGCCGGAGAACACTGATTTGATCTTCAGTATGTAATGAATCAATTTAGAATACTCACAACATCCTTGAGAAAATATTTGGCGGAAAAAAACAACAAAAATCTTAGCAGAGACAGACCGAATTGTCCATGAACCATAGTGGTTTCCAACATCTGTTTTTTAAACGTCGCATTTACAAGATCGAGATCTCTGATCTGACTTGATTGTGATGCTTCTTGAACAACATGGATTGATGGTATGCCTTTTTAGAAGAATAAATCAAAAATACTTGAGCCAAAAATCTGATCAAGGTGTTTAGAAGTTTTGTGGGCAGCTACTATTTTTGTTTTTGCATTTTTCTTAACAGATTTGGAAGGATCAATGATGATGAGATAAAAAAAACTTACCATCATCTACAAGTTCCTAAGTCAACTGTCGCCATGGCTGAGGATATTGATAGGTTTATACAAGAGCAGAAGTCGAAACTTGCCCGGGAGCGCAATGACTTGCAGCAAGAGACCACGCGTAAGGTAGGATTTAGGCTCAACATGCAGTTGGTGTCTTTGTTTGATCAACCAGTCCTCTAATAATTTGTTTATAATTCTTCAAACGAGGGCAAAAGTAGACGGGAAGGCAAAAGTAGAAAAAAATGTCTTAAAAACGATGCACTCCCTGAATCTGTTCACATCATTTAAAATTTGAAGCAAAATAAATATATATAAAAGAGTACGCACACAAATCGAAAGTTTCAGTTTAAAATAAACAAAATGGTAAAAGTAGACAAAATAGCAAGCAAAAGAAACATAAATCCACAGACCTACAAGACCGTACACCAGTAAAAACCAGCCAACAACAAAACAAAATGGCAAACAAAAAAAACACCAGAAAAACAGTTTTAAAATTATAAAACTGAAGCTAAGAACTGACAGAAGAGCCACTAAAAACAAGGAGAGTACTCATAAAATGAAAGAAAATTATTTGCCAAGATCATCTCTCAAAACAGAGAAATCATTATCAGTAAAATCAAATAACTTTCAGCATTCTACCTTTACATTTTTCACCTCGTTTACTTGAAAGCTGACTTGGTTTAACTGTATTAACCTTCAAGTACTAAATTTCACAATTTCTCGTAAATACATTAGTCCTATACAAAAAAGAGCTCTTACAGGGGCCCTGTTGTCATGATCAAAGCAGGCCAGAAGCTGTACATGGTGTATATGGAATTATGAACTCACACCCAGTTACTGCACTCCCTCACCCTCCCTCCACATCAAATCTATGGAGAGCGGGCATGTGTGGTAACTGGGTGAGAGTTTAAAATAACTCCATACATACACACAGCCACAGGCCTGCTTTGATCATGACGACACAGCCCCTTTATTCCACATAAAAGGCAATCAAGTCTCTTCACAATATTTCAACAAAAAAAGTCAAAACATCTAAAGAACCACCTGCCTTAGAATCAAACTTACAAGAACAGTACTCCAGAGATTATTTTCACAAAGCACTAAGATTCATCTTAAAATGAGTTGTCAATATCGCCATAGTGATTGTATTGTGACATCAAATTTTTTGTTTAGCAATTAAGATTGAAACCAGGGAAGAATTTGTCCAGCAATCAATTTTGCATCTATAGATACGTACTAGGTTGACTATGTTTTCTATACACTGAATGCTACTTACTTAGTACCAACTAATAAATCAGTAGCATTTTGCTAAGCTACATTAGGGAAATCATTCACTTGATTCAAACCTTAAGATCAATTTCTTGGTAATCAAGCCTTAGAGAATGTTAACAATAAAACTGAATTGTGAAAGTGTTGATTGTTGGTGTTTTTCTATCATTTTATGGCATAAAAGTAAAAGAAAAAAAAAACCCTCTAAATTAAAACAAGTTTGCAAGAATGCCCTTTACATGACCTCTCTTTTTCCCAGGTCATGGAGGAGGCTCCAAACAACTACCCGCCTACCGGCAGGAATGGATTCAAAGAGAACATTCCACCATCAGTACCAGCATCCATCGGAAAAGGTACAGATTTAACTTAATTTTCCTTATTTAAAAAAATCCTCTTAAGTTACTGTTTTTGTTGATCTTTTCTCAAACGTAAGTACCTTGATTACTTTTGATTGTATCATGTTATAAACCACAAGGGAAACTGACTAGGTAAACTGGAAATAATTATTTGTCCTTGTTACCATGGATACAGGTAATGCTGTGCCATCGGGTTCCCATGACGACATCAAGGAAAAGCTAGCAAGGGAGAGACAAGAGGAGTATAAAAAATTTATTGCCGAAGTGAGTTTTATTGTATTTGTTATGGTTGAATTAACAATGCACAATTGATAATGACTTTGAAGAGCAAACGGACAGACAATTTTATTAATCCCCAGGGATTGATTTCAGCTTAGCATCAGAGTACTTCATATTATGCACAATTTAGCATTTTTAGTAGGCCTAGTTATTTACTTTTTGCAAAAAAATTGCTGAAATGCAAAAAAATTAATTCAATAAAAAATCAATATGGTTGACAATAATTTCTAAAGATAAAAATGGACCAAATGCAAGGCACAATTTCATTGAGCTGCTTAAGGAAACAATTTGCTTAAATATTGTCTGCTAAGCAAAAAATAAGCAGGATACCAGTCTAATGTGTTATATATGACATGGTATTTTGGCTGGTAACCTAAGTCTTGTAAACATTATTATCTTGTGCTTAGCTACTTTTCTGCTTGAGTAGCACTATGAAACCTGACCCAGAACAGAGCTAAATCCAAACAAATAATTAAACAAAATACAATGAATAGAATTCCATTGTTGAGCCATTGTGAGGTTTTGGAGAATTACAATTTTTTTTTTTTTTTATCCGGTTGAGAACACTGAGTATATGGTATCAAGTTTATATAATATGTGGTTTATTACTTGATAAGTTTACATGTATATAAAATGTAATATAAAGTGTAATTTGTTCTAAATGCATTATTTCAGTATGTGATTTCAATTTGTTTGTTTTTCTCCTTTGTTGACTTTATAATAACAAAATTTGTAAACAGTCTCTGACCTCCCTTTCCTTACCCCCCACAGGGCTTTCAATCCCTACATGGTTGCATGGGTTTTCCTCCCACTGAACATTTCACCATTGTCACAGGTATCTTCAGGCCTACGGGTCCCTTTTGAGGGTTTCTTGGTTTCATTACCGGAAAGATATAAAGATAATAATCCTTTTTTTTTGTGTCTTACACTTGTGGAAAAACTTATATAATCACATTCTGAACTTTTCAGAAGGAAAGGAGGTCCGCTCCTCGGAAGCAAGAAGGCGTTCCTGATAATGGAAGATCACTGTCGATTCCCAGCAGAGATTCAGCTAAGGTTAGTCCTCAGTCAGCTTCATCAACATGCACTCCTTTATGTCATGAGTCTCAAATGATGTATTTCATTGCTTTTCCCAGTTGCGAAGCCCACAGCGAGTTGACCGTTCTTAATATTCTAGACTGGACCATTCCACATACCAAAGGGGGGGGGGGTCTCTGAAAGCCAAAATGAAAGCTAAACTATATTTCTTGTTATATCAACAATCTTTACCTTTTTATCAACCAGGATCGTGCGCGCCAGGCACGCAACAAGGAATACAACGAGTTCCTGAAGAGTAAAGGAAACAGAGTGTCACAGAAACCACTAGTTGGGAACAAGGAGCTTTCACCAGACATTGTTAGTTGATTTCTTTACTCTTTTTTTAAATAATGCTAGCTTGTGGGTGTGCTTTTGGTTCGTCTTTCAAAACTATCTAAGTTTTGTTTTTGAAAGGCATCTTTGTAAAAACAAGCTGCAAAATGGAAACAATTATATATATATATATACATGACTATCCAATAAACTTTTTTGTCAGTGGGAGTTTGGATTTTTTTTAAAGAAGGTCACAAGTTATTGTGCAGTCCAGGATTTACACAGTGCCCCTAGTTTCGGCCTTGGTGCCACTTCAAAAAATGTCCATAGACGTTAAGATTTTCCAATGAAAGCGCCCTTTGCAAAATGAAAAGGGCTTTGCCCTCTTGAAGATGAAATTTCCTGGCCTGATTGTGATTAGAATAGTGCAAGTGGTCAACAAGCATTTGTTTATTGTTATCAGCAGAACAAGAGACAGTCCTACAACCCAATCACAGGCAAGGATAACGAAAACCCAAGTCAGAATCCCCCAAATGGGTACCCTCCTTACAATTATAGTCAGCCAGATGAGCCCCAGGACCGAGGGACGGACCGAGGGGTGGACCGAGGTATTGAAAGAGGAGAGGTAGACCGAAAGAGAGAGGCGGCGTCCCAAACCCCACGCCCCATACTAAAGGAGTATGACGATAGACCCCCACCAGGTCCAAGGAGAGGGTGGGGAACACCCCAGCCAGACTATGATGAGATACTGCGGCGTAAGAGGGAGGAAGAGGCTAGGTACAGGTAGGTATTGAGTGGGCACCAACTAAAGATAGTCAGTAGTGTTTGGAGTGAGACTGGGTGCAGGTATATGTTGGGTGGGTACCATCTATGATTAGCCATGGGTGTTAGTTAAGTAGACTGGGTACAGGTATGTATTGGGTTGGCTCCGTCTAGGATAAGCCATTAGCGTTTAGGTGGGGAACTGGGTACAGGTATAGAATGTTGGGTGGGGGATATCTAGGATAAGCCATTTGTAGTGTCTTGGAGGTAGACAGGGTAGGGCAGTGTTGGGAAACCTTTTATCCATCTCATTTTGAGTGAAACATTGACTCACATTTGGTGTGTAAATAATGCCAGCACCAAATAAAGATTAGACATTAGTTCAAAGATACAAAGAAGTTGAGAGCATGTCAAATTGTAGACATAATGCTGTGCAATGTGTCTGTTAGCTTGAATTCATGGGTTTAATTTGAATTCTTCTCTTCTATTCAGACGCTATGATGACGATTACGACTACTACCAACCTCGTGGAGGAATCCGACCGTCTTACAGTGACTCGCATCTCAACAGATACCCTGAGGTACAAACAATAACCCTGTAGAGATGATGAGTTGTCAAGTGGCTTGTACAAAAATGCCCATTGTTGTTGAAATGTCTGCAAGATGTAACCTAATCCCATTCAAGTATATATGAATTCCAAGGCGCTGGGGTGTAATTTGATAGGCAAAATAAGCACAGTTGACTGTGGTCAGTAATTGGATTGGAGATCGTTCCTTGTATTGCGATGGCTGGATGGCTTGTGTAGGACATGATGGGCCTCTTTAACATCGGCCCAAGTCTTTTGTTTTGATGGGACATAAAACTGGGGGTCCTGTGGGTTGTACCTAAGGCACCCAGAGGCCCTTTCCAAACCTAGGTTTGGGTTCAGGCTCTGGGTCGGGTTTGGGCTCTGTCATCAAAGTTGGAGCTGTGTTCATTTTGCACAGTGCTTCTACATCAAACATGGGCAGAGCCCAAGCCAGGGTCTTGGAAAAGCCCCATTGTTTGGTTTCACAAAGCACTGAGATTCATGTAAAGATGAGTTAGCAATATTGCAATAGTTCTTTGTACTGTGACATAACACTTTGCTTAGCAATAAAGATTGAGGCCAATTAAGAGTGATCATGTTATGTTTTGACAGGATGGCAGATATTCCAGAGCAAGGCAAGAGTACTACGACCAAGAATATGACAGAAGGCAAGTTGAAATGTGTTGGTTAAAATGTGGCTATTCCACCTCCCTTCACAAATGACTGTGTGCATTTCATATTGACTCTACCCAGGACAATTGCATGAAGTGTGAAATGACCATGGGGTGGCAGTGGGGTTAAAACTCCCCAGGAAGTCGTGGGGTTTTATTTTATGGAGAATGGCTCTGTAATGTGAAAAGGACTTTAGGGTGGTCGGGTTGGCGTAGAGCGGTCGGGTTGGCATAGTGGTATCTTCCCTCACCTTCCACCTCTAGGACCCTGGTTTGAGTCCCGCTGGGGGCACTATGTGGATTGAGTTTTCAGTCCCTACCTGATTGCGTGGATTTTCCCTGGAATAACGCTCTGGGGTTTTCCTTCTCATATCTAAAACTGAAACTTCCTTCCTTGTCTTCTCTCCATGGATGTTTTTGCTAGTATAGTGATAAAGTTCGCTTTTCTGAGAATCCTTGGCGAATTCATATATAAATAAAGTTTTTTCTTACTTAAGCACCAGAAGCATATTCAAAAGAAATATTTCACACGCTGCCGTGACAAACCTATTCCTTACTAACCACCAGACAAACTTTCAAAACTTGCCCAAGTTTCAATTTGATACTTTTAGGAGTTTTACCCATTCATGATTTGGATGTTTTACTCCTCAGGAGAGTCCGATTCAGTGACCAGCCTGGTGCAAATGGGAGGTAAGATTGACATCATGAAAAACAACATCAGTAAATGTTCACATCAACACTTCTTGTATTCTTTATATATATCAACAACCAAACTGCCAGTATCTAGTCTGATAAGTTTTTATGAGGAAACTGGGACATTGCATTGGGGTCTCTCGTTGCGTCTTGTCTTGTCATCTCCATACATTGTAATTTACAAACAGCTGCCACTGGGCTATAAACATCCAAACCCTCATGTGTGCAAACTCCTATAGTGAGGTTTGAAGCTTTGCATGGTGAGGATAATGGGAAGTAACTATTACTAGTAAACAAGGATACAACCATGTATGAATCTCATTTGTAGGAGTGTTAGCTCTGAAAATACCCTTTGTAGTCTCGACACTTCCAAAAGTATGCTCTGCTTGCCTCCTTGTTCCCTTTAGCAGAAGAGGGGCAGAGTTTGCTATAAATAGTTCCTAATGGACGCCATCTTTATGGGCATAATTGCATTTCGGCTTGCAGGTGTGTCAGACGTCAAATTATTAACGCAGGTGCGTTGTTCACTAACCAATCGTGCAATGAGTTTTGTGAAATGTGCGCGTGCTGCAAACCGTTCTCACACGAAGAACAGAACATTGTTGAGAGATGTGACAGTAGAATGACAAACTGAAGTACATTTTTGTGAAAGTTGGTAATAGTGACAATAACTTGTTCCCGTATACAGAGCCTATCCTCCAGCAGACAACCCACGCTACGACAGACCACCTGTTGATGGAAGAGAGTTTGCCAACGAGCCTGTATATGACTGGGTACGTTCTTCATTATATTTTTAGTCTCCAGATTCCATTTTCTGTTTGGCCTGGGCCCAATTTCATAAAGCTGTTAAGCAGAAAATAATGCTTAGCAATTTTCTATGGTTAGCAAAAAATGATCAGGGCACCAGTCACAACAATGTAAACTAAATGGAATTTTGGCTGGTAACCTGTTTCTGCTAAGCATTATTTTTCTGTGCTTAGCAAGTTTTTGTGCTTACAGGCTTTATGAGATTGGGCCCAGGTGTATTCCCAAGTGCTATTGGATTTCCATTTGAAGATTGTGGTCATTCAGAATGCACTTTGGATAGTTTTAGCTCTTGCCTCACACAATGTAAATTAGTAAACATATTCAGTTATTTTTGTTTGTCTGTCTGTGTTTGTAGGGTATAAGCCGTGGTGGACGAAGTCGGACCTTACCGGAGATGGAAAGGTAATATAAACATCAAGTAAATCACAAAAATCCCTGCTTCGATTCTGTGCTTTTGGTAGGCAGAGCTATGGAATTGGGCCAATAGATTTGCTGCTGTACAATTCCTATGGGAATTTCTAGAGGGCGGTATGTTTTTAAGTCGAAGTATCAACTTAGGGGTAATTTGACAATTTGCTATGCTATTTGGCTAGGTCTCAATAGGAAACTTGGAATTTGTTAAATTTTTGACTACATTTTTGGCACAGTACACAACATTTGTTTACAGACATAATACTGTTCATAACAATGCAATGGCACCATGCAGGGTTTTCAAGCAAAACATTACTAAACCTTACCTTAATAAATACAACTTGCAAATTCATCCATCAAAGTTGTGCACTTGATATCCACAGACAAAAGCCACCTGGGAATCGAGGCTATGATGCAGAAGATAACAAACCACCAAGAGCCAAATCAGCTACGCTACCCACAGAGGAAGTGGGTATAGCTATTGGTAAGATTGTCCCTCACTCAATTTGCCGTAATTTTGACCACGTGTGAATCAAAGTCACATGAGGCAAAACATGTAAATAAACAGTTTTTTCATTAGGGTTATTGTTTTGTGTACAACGTCGCTACTATGCTTGAAAACAACATACAGCCTGGGCAGTTAAAATAAGATGAAACTGCAGTTGTGACGCAAGAAAACTCCCTGTTGAAAGCGCCCTCATATGGTCAAAGATATAGTCAGTAGTGTTGACGTTTTTGAAACTTGACTCGCATTGGCTTATTGCCCCAATTTACCTGACACTGATAAATTTTAGTTCAGCCATTTTTTTAAAGTCAGATTTCCTCTTTGAGACTGTGCAGTGTGCATGTGAAGCAACATCGCATGTTGAGTCCCGCACCATACATTTACACACAATTTGTCTCCCAAAATGGCAGGCCATGGGCAGACAGTAGCTGCATGAGGGGGTGCATCAGTATCACATGTGGCTTTGATTCTCCTTGCTTGCCCATTTGGGAGTCAAATAGACGTTAACATTATATGGTTTAATATTCAAACATTCAAGACGAGAATCAAGTCTCACCTGTATGAGCAAGCTTACTGAAACAATCCACATTCTTAAATTTGTTTCTTCCTCAAGTGCCATGCGCACCTATCTCGGTAAATACCAGCGCTTTATAAATCATCTTCTTATTGTCATTAATTGAAGGTAACCGTGACACAGCAAGTGCTACAAGGAGGAAAAAAGAGCAGTATCGCAAAGAGCTAGAGCAACAGATGAAAGAAGCACAGGATGCCAAACAAAGGTAAGCAGGAAATCATTTTGCAGCTAAGAAAAAAATACTGGGGGACCAAAGAAAAATTGTGTAGATTGATATGGCATCTAGGCTGGTGACCTGTATCTGCTAAGCAAACATTTTTCAAGCCCTGTGGTTAAATCTTAAGAGTATAGGTTGAAATTGTTATCATTTGCAAACTGAGTTTTTGTGGCTTTGTTACACATACCTTTTTTGACTGCATGAGGGCGCAGTTTTATCTAACTTTGACTGTCTGTCTGTTGTATTCTTGTACCAATGTTAATTATGGCTAAATAAATCACAATAATAGCAAGAATGGAAAAAACAGTACATTTTACTTGCTTTGCATCACATAAATTTGGTTCATACAGGTGGTCAAAAATACTGGAAATTGTGAAGGCTTTTGCAATGGCCTTAAGTTTTTCACTTGGTGTATATTATAATTTGATGTCTAACTCATTGCACTGTTGTCTACCCACAGGGAGAAACGAGAAGGATTGCGTATCAATGCCAGCGGAGCGTCAGATCCTGCTAAAAGGGTAGGAGAATCTCCACAAAGTTTGAAATTAATATCTCTGTAAATTAATGCTTATTGAACCTTGCACAACCTCACACACAAAATTTCAATTTTTCTCTTGCTCTTAGTCTGAAGGTCTTGGAAGCTTCGGTACACAACGTGGGACTTCACGGACACCGATACCCGGCCAGCAACCACCCACTCGGCCACCTCAAGGGTACCAACCATCGTTCATCAACCAACCTTACCCCAATGCCCAAGTGGGTGGGGCGCCGCCTCCCCAGGTACCCAATTTGGGTTTGGAGGATGCATTGGCTAAGTCACGTCTGGGTGGCGTTGGTTTTCGGGAGGGGAGTTCTATGATTGAGAAGTAAGTGGACAGAGTCTCTCTCACTCTCTTTTACTGAAACTAAACTCAAGACCTGGGTCCAATAGCACAAAAAGGAGCTAGGCACAACAAAACTATGCTCACCAGAATAAGGCTACCAGCCAAACTACCATGCAACATTTACAATTTGTGACTGGTATCCTGCTTATTTTCACTTGGCAAAAAATTGTTAAGCATTATTTTCTGCTTAAGCAGCTCTATGATATTTGGCCCAGAGTAGCCATATCAGGGTTTATTAGCATTCATAAACACTAAATATCCAGTGCCAGAAGTATGATGCTTGTTGACACCACTATACACTACTATAACTGCCATGGCACTGCAACCAAATTTAGAAGTACCTGTGTGCATAACCCAATTCATTAGCTCTTCTTACCACAGCAATCTGCACTTTGAAAATAAGGCGAAATAATTCCATAATTTTATTTGTGAACTTTTAGGTGGGGGAGGGGGATCCTGAAAAAGTGTACCTTTGTACGCTCGTGAATTTGTGGATAATTGTGAACAGCCCCTAAGTGTTGGCGGACATGTGTTATTTGTACCTATACAGGCCTTTTAGTATTAATAACTACAGTAGCATCCTTGCAGCACCAGCAGCAGCCAATTCTACAGATCCGTATATGTACTATGGGATGAGAAACCCACTGGACCCTGACCCTGGTAAGTCAATCACTGTCTCCATTTATCACAGCGTAGTCAGTGCACTTTTCTCCCACTCAACCCATCGTTATCAGAATGAGGCTGGGAGGAAACTCATAGTCTGGTTACTGTATACAGAATGAGAAGTAGGACTGCTTTTGTCACTGTGTATACAGGGTCTATTGATAACAGTGAAACCAGACTGCAGGATTTTGTATAGTCAAAGCGTTTGCCCCAATCTGTCAAACTGGGTTGTATCATCAGTGGAATAACTGAGACTTGTAAGATGATTCATAAAGGAATGTCTCTAAGCAAACCCTGGACAATGAAAGTGCTGAGGGATTGATCATTGGGTAACTGTTATTTAGTTTAGTTGTACTGCGAGTGACGTAGGTGTTTCTAGCCAAACTTAAGCCAAGTTTTTGACTTGGTTCAGTTTTGTTGTTAATGCGAATGATTAGCAACCTGTGCAACATTTTGGTTGCCGGTTCTGCATACTCCAAAGGAGTTGAGATGGTTTCAGGAATGCTAAGTCCCAATGAACGGGAGTATTAATAGTGTGAGGCACTTTAATACAAAATTTAAAAGAGCCTAATTGCCTATTATTGTTATTATTATTCTAGGACAGCAGATCTAACAATTTTTTGACAGGAAAGAACGAGTGATCAAAGCAGGATGTATAAAATAAAGGTTACTATCCGGTGATTATTTTGTTTCTAGATGGAGTGAAAACGTCTCGGGCTTGGATCGATTCAATGTCCAGGTCCCTCAGTAGAGCTGGTGGTGAATATTCAAACTCCACAAATAAGATCTTTTCTCGCACTTAGTTTTACAAAATAACATTTGTACACTTTTTTTGTAGATGTTTTGGAGATTGGAGGTCTCACCCACTTTGTTTAAGTTCATTTCATGTTAATTCATTCATCGCAATAATATGATGTTCATTTGTTTGTTTTGTTTGTTTATTTGTTGATTTTGTAGCATGTAGACACAGCATATTTTTTAAGGATACATATTTTGTTTTAACACAGGTGTGAAGATAATATGACAAATGTCAGCACATTGTATTTCTTGAAATAAGACTAGATTGTGAATTTACTTAATCACATTGTATCTGATGACGGCTTGATGAGAGACTACTAATCTGCATTGCTTTACTAATCTGAGTGCCAAAACACACTTATTTTGACTTCATTTTTTGTTGTTGTAACTTATAGTTTGATGAATTTCTGTTTATATTTAGGCTCAGTTTTTGGCACAGACGGAGATACATTTGCTGGTAAAGTTTCAATGTTACTACTGAGTTGTTGTAATATCCTATTTCCTTTTGGTTTAATTGATACATAACTGAAAGGTCTAGTGTGCTAGACTCAAAATCTAGTAATTGAGTCATCTCAAATGATGGTCCAATCCTAGCAATGCTGTTCATGTTGTTTAAGTTCTTCACCAGTTTCAAAGTTGTCTAGTACCCCTGACTTGTGTTCTTGCGGCTGGTGCATCAGAAAGGAGCATTCAAATATTAGCCCTGGTGGTTGTTTTGTGTAATTCCTTGGATAGGAATCTTCTTCTCTCCACCTTGGTATACGTTGTGGCTTAGATGATGTTGTGTGGTTAATCCGGATGTTGTATTCTCTCATTTCGATGGTTGAAGTATGATGTTGACTGTGGTTCATTTTTCAATATGAATAAACCAAAAGGTTGTCCTAGTCCAGCTGCTGAGACCCATATGTGAGAAAATTGTGCACTCTATCAAGATAAACTAGGCTGTAACAACATACATACATACATACATGTATTATCATAATTATTATTATTTTGAAATATTTTACAAAGAGCAGAATACAAATGCTTCCTCCAAAGACTATTTTGTAACTTCAAGTAAAACCCGAGAGTTTTTTAAATTGGTTTTTCATTCATCTTTAACAGAAGACATCAAGACATTTGTAAGTGAAGTTAAAGAAAAAGTAATACAATATTTAAATATTTTACCTTCTTACCGCAGTTACTGCCAGACCAGACAAACTAAATGGTACGTGCTTTAGTAAACTAACAATAAACACACAGAAATCCAAAAAGTTTTAATACTAAAAGCTTGTTTTATTGGTGACTTAGTTGTTCTCAACAAACATTTTTGCCCAGTTCTGCAATTTTTGTAATCAAATGTTAATTTTGGGGAGGGGGGGGGGTGTTTGCAAATATTTTGAAACATGGTTGGTACCATTACCAGTGTTAAACTAAACACTTTTGAAAAATATTCATCTTGTTTGTATGTGCTTTGCTCAAATTTCAAGAAAATGTCTATTTAGCCACTAGTCTTTTCACTAGACCTAAAACATTTCTTTCTTTTTTTTTGAATTACCTGAATTTTAAGGAGGTTTTTGGAATAGGTATTTGGAAAAACACAAGACTGCAGGACTTGTTTGGTTGTGGGGTTACTGGGCACTAGAATTGAAATGCAATCGTCCAATGAGTTAGAAATCGATGCTAAAATTACTGAACTCGGGGCCAGTGGGTATTTCAGGGCCGGATGGGATTAGTGCGAGAGGTTTTTTTGCAGCATCAAATAATTTGGAAAGCTTTGAGGGGCTTCTTATTTTAATTCGCTTTTGCAAAAATGTCATACTTCTTTGTTTCGTTTCTTAAATATTTGTTTAGCTTTCATGACAGATATGGAAATTGCTGAGGGTAAGGATTGCTGGATGCAGCAATTTTGTGATATTTAATCCTAACCTTAACTTTTTTAAACAGCTATCAACAACTCCTTCCTAAAAAAAAATGTAACCATAATTTTTAAAAGTATGAATTTGTATGAATTATTTAAGAACATCTCACAATCCTACAGAACTTATAGAGAGGGTTTTAAATGATTTGTGACATTTATGGGTTATTACATTTCTAGTCCATTTACTGCCCAAAGCTGCTGTAAAGTTTTAACAGCATGACTGTAGTAGGTAAGACACTTGAAGTTAACTTAACAGGATCATTGTTCAAAAAGACTTTTTGGCTTATTTTGTCCTGACATATTGCAAAGGCATTCTCTCTTGTCTCGACTCCATAATGTCTACACACGAAGTCCATTTTTATACACAAACACTAAACACACCTAAACTTCTAACACAGTCTCCCAATGATGATTGGAACATACTGGTCAAAACGTTGAGTTGTTACACCACTTGCTTCTACAGAACCACCACAACTCAGAGAGATTAGATATATGTGCATAGTGTTACTGCAGAACATTGGTTTCTTGACTGGTTCCCCATCATGCAAAGTGTCAAATTGTACATAAATAAACACAAGTTCCTACAGCAGACATACTTTAACTTTGGATTACTAAACCAATGTGTATCTGACTATTTACACCCCCACACATCGCAGCCAATCTAAAGGACGGTAACCAGCCTCGGACACCCCAACGCCAGCCAGCTGGTTCCCTGTCAAGACGAGGTAGACAACTTCCAGGTGCCTCCGCTCCAAATAACGCACTGTGTGACAACCCCCCCCCCCCACCTCTCCTCCCTCCACCCCATTGTATGAGGTCACTTCATATCAGGACCTTGCTCTGCTTACCACAGAATTCTGTGCTTACAGCCCATAGAATTTCTATTGCTTTATAGGGCGCCGTAAGCACAGAATTCCGCGGTAAGCAGAGCCATGAAATTTTTTATAAAAGTGTGCTGAACCTACGTAGAATAGTTTGGTGTAATATTTAGTGCTTATAGTATGGGAGAGTGTGCTTTTGCTGCTCCTGTCATCTGGAAATCTATGATCTGAAAATCTATGATAAAATTCTTGCGGTCGTCATAGTTAGGCTCAATTTTCTTCCAGCACCAATTGATGTGAAGCCACAAAATTCCAAGCATGACTAACTTGAAACATAAACACTTGTGTATTAATGAGGTTTGAATTTCTTATCAAGCAGCACAACAGCAACCTTTGACCCCTCGTCAAGGGAGCCGACGGCAGGCACAGCAAGCCCAGACATCTCAGGCTCCTCCTCCACCCTTTGCAAGTAAATAGAACATTGTGTCCTACAAAAATTACCTACTAATACAAAGACGGACAAGGTTTGGCTACCTGTTACCCCTGTGCTAACTTAAACCAAACTGGCTTGGACCATTCAAATTATTAACACAACAGGCCAGGGAATGCTTCTTGTTCGAAATTCTTTCCAATGTCATGATTTACTGTCCAACTACGCCAAAAGAAGTCCAAGTGAATCCTGTGATGGTAACACTGCCAAAAGGACATGCCATGCAGCAAAAGTCTTTCTTTTATTTGTCAGTTTTTGTAATTGCTTTTTTAACCAAGCTGGTAAATATAAAATGATGGCATGATGGATGATGTATGCATCCATAAACATATCTGTAGAGAGAACTGTTACTAGTAAATGTGTGGGGACAACCATGTGTAAAGCAAAGCTTCAAACATCACTTGTTTCTATTTCGAGGTGAACAATGACAAATTAAGATACCACTTATTTCTGTCAACGTTTTCTCCAACTTGATCCTGTTTTTCTTGCAGCCAACGAGGAGCTTACCAATCCCCCACCAGTTCAACAAACAATCACAGGAAACCGAACCCCAAGACGACAAAACCCCACCAAGGCAGCCATTAAACGTACTACACCATCTCAGCCCAATATCATAAAGCTGCTTAAGCACTAAACAATTTCACTTACCAGAATAAGGTCATCAACCAAAACACATATCTCATGTTTGTGACTGGGTTCTATCTAACTGTAATAGCAATGTTTTCTGCCTAAGTAGCTGTATGAATAAGGGTGCCAAGTATTTTTAGTTTGCACTTTCTAAAATGAACGACACTTTGGACTGTTGATAAATGATGTTTGATTTTGAAGAGTGACACCACTTGTTTGCATTTTTTAAACTTTTAATAACATTGATTAACACAGCATCTAGTCCAAGAAGTAACCGTCTTGCAAGATATAGCTTCTAGAAGTCAAGTGAACTACCCATATTAATCCACAATCCATGTTTGCAGTGTCAGAGTGACAATGAGGACCCCTTTTCATGATGCAGCCATTTTGTCATGTTCCCTGCATTGACTTTATCGACTACTGGTATTTATTAACAAAGGAACCAGACTATTCACCCCTTTTAGCCTCCGTTTGGTTATATATTGATTTACATGTAAGAAAAATCAAATTGCTGCACCATGATAAAGTCCAACAATAATTGTTTTTATGAACATATTATTTGTCTGATTTCCGTTTGTTCAGCGCCGACAGTTACCAATGTTACATCTGGCGGGGCTGGCCCACAACAAGCCAAAGGACGAGTCAAATTTGCACGTAACTATCCCAAATCTCAGGATGTCTCCAAATTTTTGACATACAAAGATTTCTTATAAAGGGAGGGAGAAATGGTCTGTAGCGATTCGAAAGGGCTAGTTGAATGACCATTGCATAAAAAAGATGTCCAGTCTCTGTGTTTTAGTTCCAGATGCGCCCTAGTTTTAGGTTTTAAGTTTCGCCACAAAATTGTCAAAATTTAACTCTAAGGTGATGGACCAAGGCATCAAAGTGTACTTCAGGGTTTTGAGTCAGCTTCCTTGTGTATTTTTTGCGGTATTTATACTAAGCAAGTTGTCAATATTGAAAATTTGTTTGAGTTACAGCTAGATGTATTGGAACTTCCTACTTAGTTAATTATTTTTTTAAAGTCTCCCTCAAATTATAAAGCTTTAATGTTTATAGAGAGTTCCAGATATACGCCGTCTTTACAGGCAGCTCTGGTTTTGGCTTTGAGCAGCATCAAGTGTTCTAATTTTTCTATGCAGCCGAGTGGTTTGCAAAACAATGAATTTTATCAAACTCCTGCGTGCCACACGTAGTATTTATGTCAAACTCATAGTTGTCATTCAAAAAGTGATTTATCATTTCTTGTAAAGATAGCCAACTCTACACTTTGTGACGTCAAGTGGGAACTATCTATAGATGCTGAACGTTGGCGTTTAACTGTAGGATGTTGATGGACCGTCTTGTATTTGTCATTGTATTGAGATACAGCTAAAGCCCTTTTCACATGAGAGCTATTTAGCAGGGGTCCCTTGCTTTGTTTTAGCATGGTTGTAAAATTGTACAGTTTGTACTTTGTGTGAAAGAACGATAGTGTTTGGACTGTCCAAGGTCCCTAGTGAAATCTTCTCAAACATTGCTTAATTTTGTCAGAGGTCTAGATGTCAACAAAATCTTCCGCTAGCAGAAGTTTTGACCAAGGACGTGCGTGAAATCATCATGCTGAATAATGTTGAAAATGTGTTTAGTTCCAGATGCATCA
The DNA here is from genome assembly GCA_023634235.1 of Pisaster brevispinus. Classification (NCBI taxonomy): domain Eukaryota; kingdom Metazoa; phylum Echinodermata; class Asteroidea; order Forcipulatida; family Asteriidae; genus Pisaster; species Pisaster brevispinus. Next base: position 12,811,874 of record JAMKCF010000017.1, read on the forward strand.
GAGCTACCTAGCCAACGGAATCAATACAAGCAAGCAGTGAATAATCAAGGCACCTACAACAGTAAAACTATTTATCTTTACACTCTTGATTTATGTGTGTGATGTTTGTCACAATAGACCTATATCATGCTGCCACCATCTTGGTCATGTTCCCTGTATCCAATTACAGTAATGAATGCTTATATTAATTGCACAGAAAAGGAACCTGGCTGTTTTGTATTCCAGCCTCGATTTGGTTATAATGATATGGATTGGAGAAAAATCAAGATGGCCGCACCATGATAAAGGTCTATAGAAGAATCCATTAAGTCCACTAACCGTAGCAACACTCAGGTGTGTCTTTGCAGGAGATACTATAAAGCAACAAATTGCAGTGGGGCACAAAGCAAAAAGGGACTAAAACATCAATGTGTCAGCATGGGTTGGGACTTTAAGCTTTAAAGGTAGGGTAATAGATTGGTTTATGACAATGTAATGCTGATTTATAGGCAAAATTGGAATGAAAGATACAATAAAAGTCACATTTGAAAGTTTCTGCTGGATACAGTGTCTACTTGCTGAGAAAACTGCAAAAAACTGTAGCTGTATTTTCACAAGAATGTCAAATTCATTAGCTTTTAGTGAGGTGACAGCAGGTAGCAACATCTCTGACCGCAGCATTGGCAAAAGGACACCAACCCTCAGAAATCTGAGAAATGATTCATGCACGAATCGTGTCTCAGATTCAAATGTTTTGGGGTGAAAAATAATCCAAACTGTATTACTTCAAAGGGAATCCTTTCTCACAATAGTTTATACTCTCATCAGTTGCAGTGTTTCTCACCAAGTAAGTTTTTATGGTCATTAATATTTAAAGTATTTACCAATCTATGACCCTACCTTTAAGAGTTGTGTTACTTTTCAGAGCTTTTTGGAGCTTTTGGAGTACTTGGCTGCTTAGATAAAGTCATAATCATGTTCCAAAGGAAAGTTGTTGATGCACACTATATGAGCTTTAATCCAAATCTGCAAAAGATTTCTAAATTTGATTATTCAAACATTGGTACAGATTCTGTGTCTGTTATTAATACTAACTGCAATTCTGTGTGTACCCACTAACAAAGTTTATACATTGACATATCATATGTCAATCAATAAAATATTACTTCATATTATTAAATGAATTGTTTGCAGAGTTCGTGGCCAATCAGAAGAGTTACCCGCGAGGAATAGAGCAGCAGCTTAGAGCCAGTAAACATGTCTTTTACTTTGTTCTTATTTCATCTTGCACTAAATTTTTTCATACAGTTTGAGGCAAGTCCTCAGAAACTCTCCTTGTTAAAATGGCAATTAAAAGGGATGGAGGAAATCAATTTAAAGACTGATTAAATGCTGTCAAAATTTATAAATTGTTTTTAATACTTTTTTCTCGAATGAAAACCCCCCTTAAAATTTACACAAGTTTTAAAAGACACAAATCTCAAATGAAAAACACCCCGCCTAAATGGTTTAGAGAAATAATCTTTGTATATTAAAGAGCAAGTTCGGGTGCTAACCTGATTGCAAGATGCAAGTGTTGACAGCTCTGGTTACCCACCCGAACTTGCTCAAATATAAAGCTAATGTTTCCTCAAAGTTCATGGGAAAACAAATGTTTCTCCATTATTTCAATCAAACATATTTTTATCAATAGAAGATGACGTTTTGGTGAAATACAAAGCAACTGAAAACAGTTCATGTCTTTCATTTGTACTAAATTCATTCCACTCATCTGTCTGTGTTTTTTCCTGGTATGTTTCTTTGTCCTTCTGTTCTTGTCACTAGGAGCGTCAGGCCAGAAGGAGAATATGCTTGATTTCTTATCAGCATACGAGTCATATCTGACTGAGGGGCAGGACCCTATGACCAACGTCAGTGGACCGCTCTTCTCATGTAATTCATTTCTTTACTTTACAGGAGGTTGTCTGCAAAGTGTTTAATGTTCAAGCAAAATGTTTATGTGACCTTGAAAACAGTACATCTTGCTTTTGTTTGTGTAATGTTTTGAAAGGAACTTTTAAGGAGCTTTAAATCCACAATTTGATTTGACAGTTTTTGAAGTACTAAATTTTATGAGCAAACATTTTACTCGTTCTTAATATGGATTGTTGAAAACCAATGACAACAAAAATGACCCCAAACCACAAGAAGAAAAACCATTATTAAAAAAATGAAACAATGTTATCATTTATGATGTCCAATCACACTTGGATTTGAAACAACTAAGGAAAACATTGGCTATGTAATTAACATACGCACCTCTAATCTAAGTACATAAAATAACACGTTCATCCCATTTTTCTGTCTCTCTATTTTAGCTCAAACGATAAAAACCAGAGCCAAGTTTGAAACTGTCAACGACATGAAATCTGCATATGAGAGTAACTATCATCAATAATAATTAACATACATAATTTTATCACCTTTTTATTGCTTACAGCAATATTCATTCCCTTCCACTCAAATTTTAGGGCAAAATTTGGGGATGGGTAAAAGATGCTGGCATTTCCAGCCTCCTCATTTGTTTACTTTTTAAAGGGATAGAAAAACTTTCTTCTGCAAAGCGAGTTGGTCAGCCTTGGATATCGATATTTTTTTCTGTAGTAAATATAATGTAACTCATCAAAAACTTTGCCTCTTTTTTACTTAGATACCACAATACTGGAGTAGTCACTTACTTGTTTGCTTCCGATTGTTTTATTTTCAGTTTTTAAAGAGCATGTGGATAAGGAAACCCAGCCAGGCAATGGTATTATCAAACAGTTGATTGATAACATCTGCTGTGCAGCATTGTAGATTATCCAGCCTAATTCCCAATTCCCCTTCCCATGGCCCTGTGAGTTCCCTTCCCCCACTTTACCATGTATGTCCCACACCTCATAGCTCCTCATAGCTTCCAACTTACATCCATCCCACAGCCTTGTAGCTTACCCTAGTCTTCCCCATGGCCCTGTAGCCTACCCCAATCTCCCCCCATGGCCCTGTGAGTTCCCCTCCCCAATTAACCATGTATTTCCCACACCTCATAGCTCCTCATAGCTTCCAACTTACATCCATCCCACAGCCTTGTAGCTTACCCTAGTCTTCCCCATGGCCCTGTAGCCTACCCCAATCTCCCCCCATGGCCCTGTGATTTCCCCTCCCCCACTTTACCATGTACTTCCCACACCACCTAGCTCCTCATAGCTTCCAACTTACATCCATCCCACGGCCTTGTAGCTTACCCCCAGTCTTCCCCATGGCCTTGTAGCTTACCCCCAGTCTTCCCCATGGCCTTGTAGCTTACCCCCAGTCTTCCCCATGGCCCTGTGAGTTACCCTCCCCAATTAACCATGTATTTCCCACACCTCCTAGCTTCTAGCATACATCCATCCCCCCAGCCCTCTAGCCTACCCTCAGTTTATGTTAGATTACTTTCCCATTTCACCTTGTGAATCCCCCACCTCCTAGCCTCATAGCTTCCACTTGATCCCTCTCATATAGTGGTTTTTTAAGTTCCTTGCACTGCATCTCGATCCCTTTTATCCCATTCCCTCCCCACAAGAGGTCTAGATTTTGAGAGTCTGCACAACTTAGGCTGTTTGAGCCTTTGAGCCTGCTGTGTAATAATGAGAATAATAATAGTAGAGGCTTGTATATGAAGCACTCAAAATCGTCATTCAGTGCTGCTCACGGAGTTCCAACCCCTTCTCACTTGCCCGTATATTTTATTCTGTAAACCATCTCAGCTCCTTTGGGAGGATACAGCCTCTGTGGGAGTGTACACCCCCCCCCCCCTAATCGCTGTGGGTTATAACCTTTCAATCTTGAGCCCATTATTTGACAGGACTTGCAGGACATTACATGAAATACATGACAATGCTCACAACTTTCCATTTGAAGGTTTTAGTGACTTTAGTTGAAACAATTAAATGAAAGATGTCAGCATTGGTAATTTTTTGTGACTTTTTAATTTATTGATGTGCCTTTTCTTGCAGTGTCTAATACAAGAGCTTTTTAATACATTTATTAATCAATATAATTCGTTGAACTGAGATAATCATGTGATGCTTCAATTATGCTGCATCATCTTGGTCCAGTTCCCTGTCTTCAATAAGAATTAGCTATATTGATTCTCATTAGACAGTAACCAGTCTATTTTCCTTTCAGCCTCACTTTGTTTTCATGATATTGAATTGATGGAAAAACAAGTTGGCTTTTGATAGTAGTTTGTAAATATGGCGGTGTCCAAACAGGCGGCTGTAGCTGTTGCTAAGGGTGTTGCTAAGAGCAGCCTATTCATCAACACATGTTGACATGGTGATCTAGCCGTAGCCGCCAATAAGCCATTTGCAAGTTAGATTTGAGTAATGTCTGGCACAATGACTTAGTCACAAGTTGCCACTTGAATTAGAATTGCTCAGACTTGGAGATAATTTCTATGTCAAATGATTCTGAGGCAATCTTTTGTATAGTAACCTCTAGATGAACTCTAACATCGCTATGCAAAAGCTGAAAGTTAAGACTAAGCAAGTCATTGTACCAGACATAATTCAAGTCTGACTCACAAATGGCTCATGCGGACATGGCCTAAAATAAATGTATGTTTCTTTGAATGAGTGCACATTGCTCTTCACATTGTATGTGCAAACTTTATTATTTTTGTAATCATCTGTTTTCTTGTTCCATTTGCATCGTGGTATTTATTTACCTTGGATTTTAAATTCTTGGGGGTAAGACCGTAGTTTCTTTATCTGGCAGTGTGCTTTGGTTTTTTAATGTAACTGGTTGAGCCGATGGGCTGTACAAATCTAGTGGTTGTTGTTGCTTGCTATCAATGTATCTTTATTTGTTGGGAATTGTAGACCATTTTTATGTTGCATTCTAGGTCTTCTTTATGTGGGTTCCATTCCTAAAAAAGCTACTTTTATATGGTGGTTGTACCTGTCCTGCTGGCGTCCAGGTTTTATGCACTGGGTTCAACTTCAATGTAAATCAAACTTGAAGGAAAAATCTTTGAATATGTTCAGGTTGACCTGTATTTGATCCATGTCTTCTCTCTCTTGTTTTCTTTTGGTAAATTTTTGGACCATTGTTATAATTTGTTTGATATCGTGCTAAATGAATTTCACATTGATTTATTGATAATCGTTTTAGAACAGCTCCATGTCTCGACCACGAACATACTTTGATGAAATAAGTTAGTGGTAGCGCCCATCAATTTGTAAAATTTGTAATGTTCATAACTACTTACATATTTAACTACTGGCAAGGTAGCATTGCTTTTGATTTGTCATCTGTAAGTAATGCTAGCTACATTTGTAAGCTAAAAACAATCTGCTTACAAACTTCATAAAACTACTAGAAGAACTAGCCCATCACTTGGATTTTAAATAAATGTTTAGCTGCATCAATAAGTACCAGAAAATCTTTCTTTCTTTTTTTTCCTGACAGAGTTTTGTTTAACAGTTCTATTTCTGTTTTTGCTTCTCTCAACAGGTGACTACGCTTCCCGTATGATGCAACAACCGTTGTCTTTTAACACTGCATACCAACAATATGGTACCTATCCAGCTCCTAGATCGGGACCGCTGGTAGGTGGGGTACCACTGAATTTGCCGCCTCAGGAGAATCTGACCCTAGCAGGAGCAGCACAGTAAGAATGATTTCAGATGTCTCTAATATTGTATGCTCTATCATCATGTCAGTGCAAAATGTTTTATCACCAAAAATAGCCTTCATACATGTATGTTTGTATTTGAAGCTGATGACTTGAGCAAGGAAGTCAAAATGTTTGGACTAATCATATCTCACTCCGTGGCAGTAAAGATACTTATTAAGTGAAATCAGAAGTCCCAGACTTCCCCTATGTTCTCTGAGGTTGTAGATAAACATCGGGACAAGTTATTACCGGGGCCCAATTTCATAGAGCTGCGTAAGCAGAAAATATTGCTAAATGGTTTTTTGTTTAGCAGAAATGAGCAGGATACCGCTCGCAAATTGTACAAGTGACATGGTAGTTTGGCTGGGAACCTTATTATGGTAAACATAATAATGTGCTGAGCTACTTTCTGTGCTTAAGCAGCTCTTTGAAATTGGGCCCAGCTAATTAGCCTCCCCTTCCGAGTCTACCCTGTGCCAGTAGATAAACAGCAGAATGAGTTCTTGTTTGAACTCAGTAGTCTCCCTCATCTCAATCTACTCTGCTGCAGTACATAACAGCAGGACAAGTTTTTATAAGAACAATTTAAACAGCAAAGGAGACACATGGTGTTACTGCAAATTTGAATATACATTAATATTGTATCCAGCTACTACTATCCCAAGAGTGGCCCCTGAGACATGATGGTTTTGCACATTATTACAAAATGGAGACACGTTTTTGCCCTGATTGGAGAATATTTGGCTTCTGTAGGTTTTGCTTTGTATTTGTAACATCTTTGTATTGGAAACAAATATTTATTGCTGAATGTCTTTTTCCTTTTCAAGGACTGCCCAGATTCGTAATGAAGGCTCCATCAAGAACTTTATTGGTGATACCAGCCTGAGTCCGAGGACAGTCAACGACCCTAAATCCTACCAAGCAATACTAAAACAACAGGTAGGCAAAAGAGTTCAGAATTTCTTGTTGGTATTTTTGCCAATCATAAAACTTGTGTGCAGAAATGTTTTCCTTGACAAATACTGGTAACCATAGCCCCATAGACTGTGCAAGTCTCGTTCAATTTCATTGAGGTGCTTAATTAGCAAATATTGCCTAACGATTTTCCGCAGAGGAAAAATGAGCAGAGTACCAGTCACAGAAGGTATAAAGTGACATGGTACTTTGGCTGATAACCTTATTTTGGTAAGCATGATTTTGTTGTGCTACTTTTCTCGCACAAGCAGCTCTGTAAAATTGGGCCCAGACTTCTGGTTGGTAGTCCGTATCATTGGTTCTATTTATTCTTGCATGTTTGTATCAGATGATGGAGAAAGACATGAAGAAACGTCTGGAGAGAGAGGAAAAGGAGCGCTATGATGCAAAGCTTGAGGCAGAAGCTGCAAACTATAATCCATGGGGTAAAGGGGGAGGCGGAGCTCCTATGAGAGACAACAAGGGGAAGATTGTAGGTAAGTCCGAGGGGAGTGGAGGAGTGACACTTACTATAATGGGGTAATGGGGGAGGTAGAGCTCTCAAGACTGATAATGAGGGGAAGACGGTGGTGGGTTAGAGAAAGGCAAGAAGTGGAGTCTCGTTATTATCCATAGTGTAAAGGGGAAGGTAGGGCTTCCATGAGTTACTGTTAGGGGCAGATAGATGGTGAGGCAAGGGGAAGGATAATCCACCAGAGAATTTCCAAAGATGGTCAAAGATTTACAGTCTGTAAGTTGAACTTTCTGATGATAAATTACATTATATTTTTTCCTACATTCTTCAGCTGATCTCCGCCAGTTGCATAACCACAACGAGCAAGCCCTTAATGATCCCCAGAGCACCCAGTTACAACTCTACGCTGATCAAGCACCAGCAGCAACAACTACTGCAGCACCAGGTACGTACTTTATGTTTTAACCAGGCAAAGAGATGGGGGAGGTGTGGTTTGGCAACCTAAACCAAAAAACACATTTTAGCTTTTGCTGTAGCAATATACTCTTGGGTAGCACTCAAATCTGTCATGCAGTGACCCTCATGGCATTCAAACACTATTACCCCAATCACTCGGTCATTTATTTCATTCCTTGAATTATCTCAGCTGCCTGGGGAGTATGTAGCATACCAAGTTAAGTCAAAATGTATCCATTTACTGCTGGGTGAAGAGAATCAAGTATTTTTAAGTGCCTTGTTCAAGGATTGAAGTATAATGACCAGAATTCAAACCTGATGACTTGGCCACCAGAACTTGAGTCCAATGCACTGGACCATTCAGCCACGACACGCTATAAACTTGGCTGTATACATGTAGTTTTACTGTAGCTCATAAGCATTTCAGACAATGGTAGGTTTTGTGATTTTTGTGGATAGGTCACCCATTTGTGCACAGGTATGACTTTTTGCTTGGTTGAGATCTCGGTAGCATGAGTGGCTAGGTCGTAAAGCGCTTGCCTTTCACCACTAGTTCAATTTCGGACTAGGGCCATATGTGAGTAGAATTGTGTGTTGGTTTCTCTGCCACAAAAGGTTTTCTGCAGGCCCTGCAGTTTTCCTCTCTCTGGATAAAATCAAACACTTTTGAGTTATATTAACTCAATGAGTTATGTTAACTCAAAGAGTTTTGATGAGTCATATTAACGCAATAAGTTATTTTAACTCTTTCATGACTTCATTTAATTTGCAGGCTACCCTGGTGTTCCTGGACTACCAGACAGGTCTCCACAGCCTGGTGCCGCTGCTGTCAAAGCTGATAATCAACAGTCAGGCACTACTGGTTCCAAGAACCCACAGGACGAATACAAGGAATACCTCCGAAAACAGGTACCAGACCACTATCCATCCTCAAACAGAAAACAGTGTATAAATTTGTCAGATAATTGGTTTCTACCTGTAACTGTTTCCCATGTATAGTTAAGGAAAATTTTCTGTGAAAGTTTGCCCTTGATGACAGGAAGAATAATGTACCCAAAAAGGTAAAATAGGTGTCCGGTTTTAAAAAATTTGACAGAATAAGTTAAAGGTATTAAACAGGATTGTTAGAGCTGACAAAATAGTCGCAGACAGTGTTCATGTTTTTTTGTGATAAACCATTTACATGAAAGAACAAACCCATGAAAATGTGGGCATAGTCCGTTGTGTGAGACAGGAGAAAATAGTGAAAAACCATGCACAATTATCAGCATGAAAACACAGTCCTTAATTTTGGTTGTAAAAACTGACATATTTTTTTCTTTTTTTTAAAGTTTTGAGATACAGTTTTTATAAATATGACCTCATTTCAGAGGCAAATGTTTCGCAGGAAAAAATGGTTCTTGTATGAACTTCATAATCAGTGAGCTTTCAGACTAAAATTAAGCACTGATGTTTTTTATCCTTGTGTAATAAATACCTTTAAAAATCATAGGAAACCACCATTATCATCCCGGTTTGATTAACTGTAAGTTTTGAACTCCGAGCAAAATGGTCTTTGAGAATATTATTATTATTATTATTATTATTATTCTGGTTTATTCATATTAAAACACGAGGTAGGCAGCCACAAGGGTAGCTGATATAAACTCGTTCACACTTAACAAGAATTCAAGTACTAAGAACAAAGTACTAACTTGCACCTAATCGCACCAATATTATATCATTGTCATCCTGCACTGGTAGTTCATGAAATTATATTGGATATTTTATACGTGGTTTGCATGTATGGTCATGCAGATAAGGGCCTTGTCACACGAGGCATTGTTTACAGGTAGTTAAGAGGCAATCAGTACGGCATGAAATAGGAATACTTTGAGAGAGATTTTTCCAACAGTGCTTTCCATCCACAAGAAAATTTAGCTGTGCTCTTTCTTGTTGGAGATTGGCGGGAACTAGTTGCCCGTAAATTGCCTTGTTGATGTGGCTCTTAGAAAGAGATTCTTAGGATGCATAAATACAAGAAATTTTAAAGTAAAATCTTAACATCTGTGGCAAACTTTTGAGGGCAGCAAGGCCAAGACCAACAGATGCCATGGCCTCCCTGGCCTCCGTATAAATCCAGGATTCTTTGGGAAACATGTAAAATTCATTTTTCTAAGCAAATTTGAGTTAATTGTTTAATGATTTATCATCTTGTAGGTTGAGGACAAGAAGCGACGGGAAGCTGAAGAAAAAGAGAAGTTACGTCTCGAGGAGGAGAAAGAAGAAAGACGTCTTGCCGAACAGAGACAGAAAATGCAAAAAGATTTTGAGGCTGAGCAGCAACGACAGAAAAACAAAGAGGAAGAGGTGAGGCTTGTGATAATAAAGACAATTTATTTTTGCGTCAAATCCACTCAAGTCGCTTTACAAAAATTACAATTTAAAAGCACGGCTAATACGAAATTAATATTATTAACAAATTAAATCAGGAAACACAGTAGAAAACTTGAAATAAATATAGAATACAAAATAAAAAACGCAATTATTTAAAAAAGATCTTAGATCCGTTTGGTTCCTTTAAGATAGGCACCAACTCACGGTTCTGATTGGTCAATGCATTTAAGGAGTGGAGCTTAATAGCCAGTTTGCTATCTTCTTTTTTTTAACACAGAGCTTTTGCCTCTATTTTTTACAGTTTTTATCAACTGTCACTGCAATCTTTAAGATGTTGACTTCTTTCGCTTTACATGTCACGTCTGCTTTGTATGCTTTATTAATAACATGATTACATTTTTGGATTGTTCAAGATAAACCCTTTAATTTACGCCAGTTAAATACATTGTGTCAATGTTCTTTATCTCCATGCAATAGACTGTGCAAGTCTCGCGCGTATTCGAACATTGGGATCCGTTAAAGCGCGTGAGTTTGTTTTTTTCACGCGTTAAAGCAATGTACGTGGTCCCAAAAATGTTTGAATACGCGAGACTTGCATGGTCTATTATAGCATCAATAAACATGTAGTTATTTAAATATTAGGGTCGTAGATTGGTAACTACTCCCAAAATTAATGACAATCAAATCTTAGTTGGTGAGAAGCATTGCAGCTGGTGATAGTGTAAACTATTTCGAGAAAAAGGATACCATTCAAATGTTTTAAATAATTTTTCACCCCAAAACATGAATCTGAGAAACCATCCATGCATGAATCGGTTCTCTTATTTCTGAGGGTTGGTGTCCGTTCGAGGTGTCCATCCCCAGAGATGCGGTTGTTAACCACTGTCACAACGCTAACTGGGATGGATATGATGTTCTTATGAAAATACGGTGACAGTTATTTTGTATTTCCTCAACAAGTAGACACTGTATTCAGCTGAAACATTCACATGTGACTTTTATTGTATCTTTCTTTATAATTTTGCATATAAATCAGCGTTACGTTGTCATCAACCCAATCTATGACCCTCCTAGAAATGTAACAGTGGCCTCTCAGACCGCTTGCACATCCCTCTAAAGAACTTGGTGCACATTTGGACGTCCCATTTGCCACTGCCCCGTATTTGTATGACAGAGCAGTTTCCTTTTGAATTGTTTGGCTCCCGAACATTCCAGTTTGTCTTCTGCACTACAGTATTTCCTTCTTGACATTTCCAGATACCTACATGTAGAAATTATTTGAAAAAACAAACAAACAAAACATGCAATTAGATTTTCTTTAAGGTTTTTAAGGCTGTATGTTAAGTTTGTATTTTGGTTATTTTCCTGTAACTTTTCCAACAACAAATTATTAATAAATGATTCAAACAAAAGCTGCTGATTTCACAATGATTAGAATAAGTTTTCTCATCTAGTTAGTGAATCACAATTAGTTGATTTGTTCAATTCATAATCGTAGGCATTTAACCACTGTTTGTATGAGAGAGATTGGCTGTTGCCAGCATGGTGTTTAAACAGTGAACGACTTCCCTTGTATAGCAGATCAAATTGCTGTACAAAATGTATCAGATGTTACTTAAAAATCAGCATTCCTTACAAAGTATTAGCATTCATTGTGCACAAAACAAGTTCAGCTAAAATATTTGCTGTGCAAAATTGCTGGATGAAATCACTCCCTGTTATATCCCCTTTTGGGAGCTTTGCCAAGTTCCCTTGTTGGGAATATCATCTAAACAAACAAACAAACAAACAAAGTAAGTCACATAATTTGTTTTGGTACTTGATACTTATTTATGCGTTTGCACAGTCAGCCATTTTGGAACTTCCATAGAAGTTTAGAAAAAAAATCAATATGTTATTCATCAAACCTGGATCGTTATGTTGGTTGCAGTCTATCCAAAACCCTCCCCTGTACAATTTGAGAAGAAAGTCGGTTTCTTCATCTAGCTGTGGGACGACCAAGAAACCACCCATCTTGATGCACTCCTGTTTGGCCTCGTTCCATGGTAGTGGCTCAGTCACCTTGTAGCATTTGTCCCTCCACTGGTTCCAGTTCAAGCAACCTCCACCAATGGAGGCCACACACTGCCCATCACCACCAGAGCATTCAATCAGCAAATGAATGCAAAGCAATCCAAGGAAAACCTCTGCTTTTTTCATGATAACAAACCTCTGCTGGTTCAAACCGTTAGTCAATTAGTCTAAAAACTCTGGAGGTTTTCTCCTAAAGTATAAACCTCACATCAATATCGTTAACGTTACCTCAGATTCCAAGTGGGTAGTGTAGATGGACTAGACACACTTGTATTTCCTCACCGATTGACATTCACAACAGTTCTGACAGATCGCTGAATAGAGTCCCCCATCACTCATATGTAAGCCGTCTTGGATGTTTGCACTTAATACTAATCGTATTTAGTTGTGTTGGCATGGTAATATTCTAGTGACCTAAATTAAGTTTGTTGGATTATTAATGACTTATTGCCAACCCTCCACCTACGATGTCTTCAATAAACAGCTTGCTTGATATTTCCTATATCAGGTAAAGTCATTAAAAGTAGGGTCATAGATTGGTAAATACTCCAAAAATTAATGACCATAAAATTTAATTGGTGAGAAGCACTGCAGCTGTTGATTGAGAGAGGATTTCCTTTAAAGTAATACAGTTTGGATTAATTGTTCACCCCAAAACATTTGCATCTGAGAAATGATTCATGCATGACTCGCTTCTGTTGCGTATGTGAACAATTCTTTATGTTTTTCAATTTGAAACGGCTTCATTTGTCAAAATTAGTTTAGAGAAAACAATTCTTTTTAAAAAAACAAGGTTATTTTTCCCGGTTAAGATTGGGCCATGCAACTTTAAACTCTTTCTCAAAGTCTAGTTTGCCGTTTGCATTTTACAATTAAAGCAATACTGTTTGTTGCCATCAGAATGATTCTGTTTGTAGATGATTGCCTTGTTCAAGCAGCTTCATCCAGTTCTAATTAACATATCATATCAACTTAACCTATCACCAGAAGTCTTTAATTTGGATCGAATATAGCATTTGAACCGATTCTCTTTTGACGACGTGATTAGACTTGATCAATATTTGATGAGCAAATAAACCCAGGAAGAGCCTGGTTTTTGCATGGACCGTTACATCCTTCACTGGTGGTCATTCAATTGTTCATGTGAGCGGAAATGATTTCAGCTACATTTACCAGGTCATGGCTAGATTGTTAACATACAAGTTTATGACGCTTTGTGCCAGCACATAAAAAAGCCAGCACTGCCGCCGAGTATGCACATTTGTGCGTGCCTTGCATGAAATTATTTGGAACATGCAAGCTTGTTTGTATTCCGCGCTGCAACTGCAAAAGAAATAGCCTGTTCAAACTTCATCAAGTTTTTAACCGCAAAATTGGCAAACAATCCTTTGATGCAATTTGTATTAACTGTATGGCATCAAGTTACTGCAATACTAACTTAACAGTCAGATACATGTTATGCATAATGTACATTACCTGATTATACTTGGCTGGATTAAGTACTCTTTGATTTAATGGATGTTCATTTTGCATCAGGGACAAAGAATATTATTTGTTTGGTTTTTTGCCGGAAATCTACAGGCATATCACTTGGGTGGGATTCGAAGGTCAAAGGTCATGGGTTTGAATCCCACCCAATTGATATGCGTGTTTTTTTTACAGAACTTGGAAAAGTACTGACTATACAGTGCCGATACACATCCGTCTTCAGGCAAAACTAAACAATACTCTTTGATTGATGCTGCATGCTTACTGTTTTAGGTCTTGTACTTAAGCTTTTTGTAAAGTAGCCCAGTGGGCTAGTAAGCTCTACCTTTTAGTAGCCCATATTTTAAGCAGGTATTGTCATAAATGTGTCCCTCTTATTAATGGTAGTGATCACAAGCTGTATATTGGTTAAATGAAGTTACGTTCACACACTCAAAGAACATTTAACACTTTTTAAAATTGGAATTCACATCTGGAAAGAAAGAAATTTTGTGCATTTATTATAAACAAGTAGGTTGCACAGTTTGTAGTAGCCCACAGGGCAAGTTGAGAAGTGGTGTTTACTAGCCCATGGCATTTTTTACTACAGAGTGTAAGCAGGGATAGTGAGCACTGTGTTTTTAGCGGCTTTAAAATGTTTGTTTCTTCTTCTCACAGAAAAAGAGACAGAAGGAAGATTTGGAGAAGAAGATAGAAGAGGAGAGGAAAGAAGCAGATAAGAAGAAACATGAAGTGATGGAAGCCAAGAGACGACAAGGGGAACAGGAGAAACAGAAGCAAGACCAGGTCCAAGCAAGGAATGATCAGGTCAGATGCCCTTTCTAATTGGGCAACACCATCAGAATAAACTCACACGCTTATTATTAACATATATTTTTTAGAAGGTGAACATATTCCCTTTCAAATGGTCTGAAACAGCAGATACGAGCCTTTAGACTCAATAAAACAAAGTTCCTTTTCTCTTTAATGTTTCAATTCTGATGTCACAACACATTTTATTTTCAAACAAAAGATCCTCTCCATTTTTCTGTTCTCAATTTTGTTATTTGTTTTTATTTTTTCCTCCAACAGAAAGATCGCTACTCGCCTCCAATACCAACTCTTCGCACTAAACAGGTGGGAATAAAATTAGTTAACCATTCAACTGAACATACTGGTTTTTTATTTATTGTATTAGTGTTTGTTCATTTGTTTCTTTTTTTCTTTTGTCTACTTAGTATTTTCTGTTTGAAGAATTTTTGTTTTTTTATGTTTTCAGCATCAAGAGTGTTTTCAGTGTTCTAACTCAGAATTAGCCTTTCCCATGAAACTTGTGCTCACTATATTCACACATGCGTACAGACACAATTAGTTGGCAAACGCCATTGAGTTGTGCACGAGGCAGACGTACAAACGCGTGTGGGTCAAGTCTCCCATACAAATTGGCGCGATGTTCCCTCATTTTGCCAACCAGTGTTGTTACTGCGCACGCTCGAAAGGTCTGTTGTAAGACAGTAAGAGGTACAAAAGTTCTGTTTACAAATCTAAAAAGTTCCATTTACAAAAAAATGCGTATCTTCTTTTTTCTACAGGATGAACCGCGAGTGAGTTCTCCGCCAGTTCCTGCTCTGCGCAAAGATAATAACGAGAAAAAGGTGCGTACAAACTTCATCCCATCAACTGACAGAATGGCGCCAATTGAAGGCTGCTATGTATTTTGGCTATATGCATGGAGTACTCATTTTGATAGATGTCATGGTAGAACCCTATACTTGTGAAACTGAGGGATCAAAAACATTGAAGTTTTTACTACAAATTCCCCCCACGCCCACCCACCCTCTCTGCCCCAAAACACTCAAACAGTGAAAGACAAATTAAAGAAGGAGACTTCTGTCTTGCCATTGATAGTTTGGTTGATCTCGTTTGCCAAAAGGAACCAACCCTTAAGGGCATCGTCTCATTGATTATAGCTGGAGCCAAACTCAACAACTAAATAATCAAAAATTGGAAAACGTTGCTGTGCCTCCATTTTCCCCAGCTCGTTTCTTTCATACTGCAACATTATGCTTTAGCAGTAGTGTTTCCTAAAGACAGTCAAAGCACACTGATCGAAACTTTAATTCATCACTGCTTGATTCAGAACCACAACAGCTCATAGCGCAAAACTAAGTTATAGGAAATCACTTGTCATTCATTAGTTTCAAAGCATGTTCATTACGTAATCATTTGTAGATACACTGTAGAATCCATCCATTTATTGCTTCCTCAGGATTCACCCAGAAAATCCAAAGAAATACATGGAACGCCTCGCAGGCCACCAGGGGTGAGTTACTCCTCCAAATGTCAAACTAATTTTGAATTATTCACAGATGACTTGGTTATTCTGTTTTGGAGCTGAACTTTGAGATTTAGTTATTTATAAGCTTTTTTCTATACTTTTCTTCACCAAAATATAAAAAGTGACTGATTATAGGTTTCTGATGAGGAAGTTTGCCATATAGACCTTATGTACATGAGGCCATTTGAGTAGGGCTCCTTTAGCTAGAGGTCAAAGGAAGGTCGCTTATTGGCCCATCCATTGTGTCATGCATACATAGATGTTCGTTTTGTATTGCTTCATCATTGTTTTGCCTCCAAGATGGCGGTGTGATGACATCAATGCATAAGGTCCATTTCATTTGTTTTGTCGATCTGGAAAGTAAAGCACTGTTACCAGTAAGTTCCCTGGCCATGCTTGGGAAGTTTTAGAGTGTCTTGGTGTACTTCTGGTGGCTCGAGCTATGATTGGTCAAATGTTTCACTTGTTTTTCGATCAAGCTTTTGATTGGTCAAATGAGAAGTTCCCTGGTTGATGAATTTCACTGACATGCCAGTGCCCAATTCGATAGAGTTGCTTAAGCAGAAAATAAAGCTTAACAATATCCTGCTAAGCAAAAATAAGCAGGATGCCAGTCACAAATGGTACATGTGACCTGGTATTTTAGCTGGTAGCCTTATTCTAGTAAGCAAAATAGTATTGTGCTTTGTTACTTGTTGTGCTTTAAGCAGCTCTATAAAATTGGGCACTGGTGTCAGCCACAGTGCCTACCCTGTAGTTAAATGACTGGTAACAGTTTTGTAGAATTGTAAAATGAGATGTGGGACTCCACGAAAGCCCACTATTTTGGAATAGTCTCTTCACAATATTGGCTTTGATAACTGTCTGTATCTGTAGCTTAAGTTGATAATGTCGACGTTGTTATCGTAATGTTGTTGTTGTTTTTTTTTAATGCAAAGACTCAGAGGGACATGGATGCTAGGCCCATAGTGCCTGCAAAAGTAGGTTTGGCTTACCATTGCACTGTGCACTGTAACTCACATGGGGTGGTGTCACCCAATTTGGATATATACTGTTACCCCTCTTTAGAACCCTTACACCCAATTGAGTTTGGCTGTAGGGTTATTGTCGCCCAAACTATCCCAATATACCCATTTTGAAACCAGTATTTAACCATTTTCTCCTAGTATGAATGCTCCCCGTTAAAAAACTCTTGGGTGACAGTGACACCTTCTGCTGAATTTCTCACACTGGGTACCTTTAAAGACTCACTCTTGGCTTGTTAAAGAGTCTTGTTATGCTTTCGCAGACGCATTATGCAGTGATCAAGTCAGCCATTTTGGAAGTCTAGTCACACATGGTTTCAATGCAACCATCTGAATTTTGTTAAAATATTAGCCGACGATACATACAATAGAAAAATGATTCTGCATAATTTACAAGTTGTCTTCATGATTTTTAAGCCTTCGATTTAGTTCTGAGTGCTCAGATCAGATGGAAATACTTTATCTGTGAAATATTTATAGCTTTGCACCAGTGGGGTAATAACAGAGCAATTAATTTTTCATGACCACTGGCTCTTTGAAGGTCAGTCGTCAACATAAACCTAAAAACAGCCATTCAATGCTGTTGTTTATTTTATCGTCTCATGCTGGAGGCACTCAGTAATTTGTGCTTCTAGCCTAAACTGTTTAAAAGGGGTATCTATGTTTAAAGTCTGTCATAGCTCAAGACAATAATAGAGAGATCAAAGAAAAGGATCAAAAAATAATAATCTAGTGAGGTTTTTGATAAACAAATATTTTGTATGAGTTGTGCTGGTTCTGAAAAGTAGCAGTGGTGTCACAGCTCCACCATGCAAAGTTTCAAATCCCACTTAAAAAGAAAACGAGACATCTGGTGAAATCCCACTGCACTGCACTTTTATTTTTCTGTCATGCACCGTTTAACTTTGTGTTCAATTATTAACTGCACTGTGCTTGTCTCCGCACTGCACTCTCTGGAGAGGTTTGAGTTAGTGCCATGGAAATACATCCTGAGACTTATGGTAGCTTTAATCGGATGCAAGGATGTAGTGATCCATTGTTTTTATCGGTCAGCATTGATTATCTTTAAAGAAAGCTGATTAAAACGTTGAGTTATTGCACTTATTGATTCCCTTCAGATACTACTCCTTGTGAGATATTTTCATGATGCTATTCTCAAATCACTCCAGATGTTTTTCTCACCGTGTAGTTTTTGACATTTATCGATGATTGACTTTGCGGTGATGTTTGGTTGGGCACCCAGTCAGGTTTCAGGCACCATCCTATCACAGACCACTTGTTTTTGTAAACCAGGATGTTTGTAGACTTCTGCCTTTTTTTCTTTTTTTTTCCAAGATCTTTGTATCTTAAGGATTCTTTCAGTTTTTTCTGATCTAATTTGTTCATGTTTGAACACTTGACTTCAAGTAATTTTTCCAACAAAATTAAAAAATTATTTCATAGCGTGTCTTTCACTGAATGAAAGGATTAACATTTATAAGAAATTAATCTTTTCAAATTGGTGACATTTAATAATTACAATGTTTGTTTTTTGACAACACAAAATAGATTTGTCTCTGGTAAAATGCCCTCATGTCAACAAACACCCTTCAGAAAATTGCCTTAGTGAATGATTTTGAAAAAAAACTTTTGTAACGGCACTTGACCACTCAATATGCACATTTTTGTTTCAGAGTAGCACATGGTTGTTCCTTCAAGCACATCTTTCATTTCCGTTAAGTTTATTTTCCACTTCATTTCCAAAAGTAACAACAAAAATTTAAGAAATTAATTAGACCAACAAATTAAGTGCTGTAAGTTTCCACAAAACAGTCTTGTGGAGTGGAGACCCCTGATCTTGTATACATATATTCAGAATTTGAGGAGTAGGTTAATTCAAGTTTACAGAAATATCTGATTGTAACTTAAATTTGAGTTGACATCCGTGCGTGTTTAGCAATATGCAGTACACAGAACAAACAGTAACAAGACAGCAAACAAGTTTTAATCCAAACTGTACTCGAAGGGTAGAGGTGATCTTTTCCTATCATAGAAATCTTTCTTTTTTGAGGCGGAACTGTTTGTGGAAAAACAAATGGCATTGTGATTTGTAAACAAAGAAGCATTACTTGCTATCTATCTCTCTTCTTGCTTTATCTATTTCAACAGGCGTTAATTAACCATAAGTTTTTTAATTATATTTTTGTTACTATAACTACAGGGGGACATATACAACAGACCTATCTCAAAGGTAAACAAAATGACAGCAAATAAACAAAGCCCCTTTCAGTTTAGCTGGATCCAGAACCAGTGCTTTTCTCACTCAATCGATCGGCCATAGCTCCTACTTCCTTTTACTGATGAGCTTTTTCTGTGAGACTTTTTAAAGCAATTAATGTATACAATCATGCCCTTAACATCTAAGCTCCTAATCTGTTTTGCGTTCAAATACATCTTTTTCATCTTTCAAAATGTGAAGAGACCTGAAGTAAAACAGTAGATATTACGAAGCACCTGCATGCTTAGTTTAAGAAGCTGTAAATTCAACTGCACCCCCCCCCCCCCCCCCCGGCAAAACCCAAAACTGCTTGGCATTTACTATAGTGCATAACAGCCACGATAACGTTGAAGATTAACAACCTTAGGGACCAATTTGAGATTTTCTTGTCACTGAAAATTTCCACTGATAACTTTTGAACTTGGCAGCGAAGTCATAGATGGACATGAGTTTGTGCTGCTAGGTGAGCAGTGAACCTAGCTACTCTTGCTAACATTCTCCATAATCTACAGCATTTTCTCTAGATGTTGATGGGGGGAAAGAATCTGAAACATTGTGCGAATACTTTCATGATAAATACCAACATCTCACTTTTGAAAATTAGGTCAAAGTTAAGGGTTTTGCCAGAGCCAGTCACATAATAGCTGACTTTTGGCGAATATTGTGGTTGTAGACTAACTGAGTAAACCCATTTACCTCAGAAATATGTGCTGCTCAAATTTGCACAAAGAATCGCAAATGGGCCGACATGTCTCTACTTGGTGTTTTAGTTTCCCATGGGACAACCAGTTATTGCCAACAAATGAAGAAGGATCCACATGTTCAACTGAAATTTTTGTTTGGATTCACTTCACATTTACACAGTTACTTTATAGTTAAGAATTAGCTTACACAAACACATTAAGCATGAATTGAAAATGTAGTTCATCAATTTGAGTTTGTTAAGTTGTTTTAAACATCTTCAAGTTTGGGATGGTCTTCTTGTTTACAGAGGCTCCCAAGGATATATTTCTTTCGGTGGAAGTTCTGTTTTAACCTTCAGAATCTTAGAAATATTTGTTGAAACTATTGAGTCAAGAAGGTTTTCTTGATATGTAGAAATATTATTTCATCACTTGTCTGTTTGTCATAGCTGGTATTTCCTACCGCCTACCATTTTGCTTTTCTTTCATTTTAATGTGGTTTTATTTCCACTTTGTCATCACGCCTACCAAAAGGAGAAACCATCAGCCTCAGACTCTCCCAAGTCCAACGACAACATCTCCTCCCCCTGGAAAGAGCTCTCTGAGAAATCCTCTCCCGTTCCTGAAGAGAACGAACTTGTCCAAAAGAAGGAGGAACCGTTGGGGAACCTGTGGGAGTACTCCCAGGGGCCCACGGGGAAAACCTCCCAGGAACGGGCAAGGATTTTCCCGGACAAAGAGATTTCTGAAAAGCATGCCAACTTGGATGCATTGGATAAATTACGGCTGCCGAGGGAGACCCCGCCGGGCTCCCCACTCCCAAGGGTCATCCCGAGGGAAAATGCGGTTCTCAGTCCAATGGAGAAACTGCATACGCATAAACCCAAGGAAGGGGAGGAGGTTGAGGTCAGACGGGGGAAGGAGGTTGATGGAACGCGGGATAAAGCGGCGGACAATTCAGCAAATGCCAATGTGAGTTTTGGTTTTGTCATTGAAGTGTGGTCCACTTGTATTGTAAACTTGTTCTGGTTGTGACAGTTGAACAATGATTTTTGTAACAAGTTCTTGCAACTTGTTACATAGATTTATGGCATGAAAGTCTAGAACATAAACAAATGACTATTGTATACAAGTAGGTAAAAATATTGGTGCTCATGCACATATTTCTTGCCTTTTAAGAAAAAATATAAAACATGGATGCAGTGGCCTTCTGTTATGACTATTGATTATTTGTTGAAATCTGTGCACAGTAGTATTCCTTTTTATATCTCGTGAAACATTGTACGACCTTTATGGAATTTGTTTTTCTTTTGAATATTGACTTCACTGCATACTTTCAATAGATGAGAGATGAAATTGTTGATTTTTTAAAGATCAAATCTTACAAGGCAGCACAGGGGCTGTTTAACTTCAAAGCTTTTTGAAGTGATTTGCAAGTGAAATACTGTCCTGCTCTAAGTTCCCAAACTTACATTATTTAAACTGGCCTTCCATAAGGAGTTTGATGTCGTTGATTGGATGCGGTCAATCGACCCAGACCTGGTTGTTTACGCTCCCTCACTGGCCGAGAACGGCTACAAGACGTTGAAGACGATACGCCGTATCAACCGCCACACCCTCATGCAGTTCTGTCCTGATATGAAGCACGGCCATTTTGAGGCCGTTTTGCATGAGGTGGATCGAATACAAACACCAACATCTAGAAAGGTATCAGTCAACAGTGTTGTGTGTTCCACAGTTTCTTGGAGAGTTGTTGGGTTTTGTGTGTTTTGGATTCACTGATTCTTGTCCAAGTGGTCTTTTCAACACTTTTTGAAGCTTTTGCTTCCATAACAGTTTCTTTGGCTGGTCTTTTGGCTCTATATTTTAAGTTTTAATATTTTAAGTTTTTGAGTTTTAACGATTTAAATGTATGGTGCAGCCATTTTGTTTTTGTCCATATTCAAATCAATCCATTTTTGAAACTATGGCTTAGGCTGCTGCCCCTGCTTCAAAGGCACTTTCAGCCTGTTTACAGTTCTTTACCAAAAATAATTGTCCTTTTTCAAAATGACTGACGGAGCCTGTGGTTTCAAAAAGTGCCAAGGTATCCATATTGAGGCTGAAGGAAAATATAGTCAGGCCCCATTATGCTGGGTAAGAATAAGTGTTTGTGATTGATTGTGAATATGGGAATAATTTCAAAGATGGCTGCTCCATACAGACCATAGTAATGAAAGCAACAACCGCTTAAAAACAGTTGTTACTGTCTTGGCCTTGTCACAGTCCTTTGGGGCGAGTTATTCTGGAGTTGATATTTATCATGGGTTCAACTTGGGTTTTTCTTTAATTTTTCTATCACCTCAATTTAACTCTTTCAAAATAACCAAAAAACAAAATTTCATTTTGATATTTTATAGTCGCATTTGTGTTTTGATGTTTATATTTATTTAATGAAAACTAATTGTTTGCTATGCACTAATTCTGACATGATTGGTCTCTATTAACTTATTTTTTCCTGATTTTAATCTTATTACTTCATTTGTTTTTATATTCATGTTTTTAAAAATATGTTTGTTTACTAGAGATTAGACTTTGTTTCTCAATAGTATCTAACACCTGGTTCAGACAGCCGCTCCAGAGTCGCGCCGAACCAAACAGATTAGGAGCGACTCCAGGTCAACCCAAATAATTGTTTTATTTCAGACAGGCAAGCTTACCATAACATTTACATTAGGTTTTGCTCATGACAAGATCAACATCTGAAACCAAGACGCTCCAGAGTCGTTCCGAACGACTGCAACAGTCGATCTTTCAACTTCCAGCACGTCCAGTCGCTCCTAACTGTTTCAGACATCGAACTATTCATGTACTTAATTCAATAATTTGGTTCTGCGCAACTCTATGAGCCCCTGTCTGAACCGGATCTAATTTTGATACGATAGGTTTCTCTGAGTCATAGCCAGATTTAGTTGTTCATACATTCAGTTTAAAGACTCTTGAAACTTCTGTGGCTTGTTGTCTCCAACTATTTCTTGTCTGTGTTTTTTTCTCATTTGAACTTGGACTCTAAACTGGTTTGCGTCTGCGGGTGTTGTTGTTTTAAGTTTCTCATAATTTTTGGATTTTTTTTCTACTTTTATTTTGTCAAGCTGCTTGAGGAGGAGAGAATAAGGAATAATGTAAGATTTGCATTTGACTAATAACTAGATATGTACATTTTTAAACCAATATACAATTGTTATTGTACTTTTTTCTTTCTACTGTAATTAGGTTGGCTTACACGAAAGAAAGATTTAAACCTTAACATAATAAATGTCTGTAATAATAAACAAATTGCAGAGACAGATTTTACATGGCTGGCCAGTAGACTTTGTGCAGACTGGCCAATAGACTTCTTGTAGGCTGGCCAGTAGACCTTGTGAAGTTTCGGGGCCCAATTTCATGTACCTATTTAAATGCAAAAAATAGCCAAGCACAAAAAAATTGTGCTTACCAGAAGAAGATTACCAGCAAAAACACAATGTCACACACTCCATCTTTGAACGGTTTCCTGCTCAGCTTTGCTTTGCTGATAATCGACGTAAGCAACTCTACAAAGTGATTTTGACAAGTACCCACAAGAATTACAAGAAATATCTAGCAAGCATATTGATGATATGTGTCATAGTTACACAAGGCCTACAAATTCTAGCAATAATTTACTCCTCCAATCCTGTATGCATAGGTATTGATTACAGTATGATGGATGAGGCATACTGTAGTTAACCTTTTTACCTGCCAAGCAACTGGAATTTCCAGTTCAGAGTACATCTCCAGATTGCTCACAAAAAGCAGCTTTTTCTTCTGTCTCTACACCCCCCCCCTTTCCCCACATCCCACCAGCACATTCTTTAACACCTACCCCAACATTTACACTTGACACATTCATATAACTCCGTCATTGTCACTCTTTTGCACACTGATTTATTTGTCGCTGCCTGACCATCGTAGGAAGGACGTCTGATCGATATATTCTCAGACCAGGGAAGTGTATCTGAAGATGAGAATTTACTTGAAGTGAGATTATTTCTGACTTATCAGCTCGACTAATTGTATTGCATGGCTCCTTTGTTCTTTTCTCTTTTCTTAGTAAAAATTTTGATAGTGATTGATAAGTGACTTAGGAGCTGAACTCACTCACTCTGCGTCTTTGCTATTTATTAACCAATAAACACACTTGGCTGCCTTTGCGCTTTGTAGAGTTTCAACAATGTGTACAGTAGAAGCATTGCTGCACTACTGTCAATTTTTCTTTATCGGTGGTTATCGCTGTATAGTGCATGAGTGGTCCAGACAGTAAAAGTTACAGGAAAATTTAGTCTTGCATTGTCAATATAGAGAAATTTTGATTGATAGTTATGGGTGGTTGTTGTTGTTTGACTACCTGCACTTGAACCATATCTCGTCATGGTTAGGATGGTCTAGTCAACTAATTTAATCCAACCCTTGTTGCGTGGCGCCATTTCTGGGTCCTTAAGAGACCATAGCAGCCACAAGTCGTTGGTATTGATATGCCCATAGCGGATGCAAGATTTGACCTTCTTGCACTCTACCCAAAAGGTCAAAGTAAAGGTCATGGCCTGAAGTGACGTTTTCCAATGTTTTTCATTTTAACTTAGCGTCTACATGTCTAAGAACAAAACATAAGTTCTGTATTGCTAATTCTAGACATTTATACCTGGAAAATTTAGTTAAAAATCAACAATATGTCTGGGTGTGTTGAGAAAATTTTAGTGAAAGGAATGGTCTCTAAAGGTTTAAGCACACTCATCAGAACAGGAGAAATTTGCTAAACAAATGTTGTTTACCAGTCAAAATACAATAGGCCTTCATGCTGTCACCATCTTGGTCATGTTCCCAGTAGCCAATAACAGTAATAAATGCTAACATTCATTGTACAAAAAGGTACCAGATCATTTCTCCTTTCAGCCTCGGTTTGGTTACATTGATTTAAAAGGGAGAAAGGAAAGATGGCCGAACCATGATAAATGTCTATACAGTGGTTGTGGCTTGTGACTGTTTCTTGGAAAAATTGTGCTCAGTGGAAAAATTTCCAAACCAGCGTCTTTAGCTGAGAAACTCCCAATTAACATTTGTCTCTGGTTCTTAATCACATTCTGTATTGATTGGCAGATACCAGAATATTAATGCGCAGTCTCCACAAGGTCTTATCAGCCATTACAATTGACAGAGCTGACAATTAAAATCAACAACTAGTTAACCATTAAACAATGTTCGTAGGTAGAATGTCGCATTACTTACACTCTATTGATCACCATACCAGGGCTGTTGGCAACTGACAAATTATATGAAATATGGACAGCTATTAAGTAAAGTGATCATAGAAAGAACAGTTCTTAATTGGTGCTAACCCAGCCCTAAGTAACTGTTGTTGCAAAAATTGGCTAAAGTTTGTTTTCACAAATAAAACCTGTATTTTACTTTAAACAAACTAAAGTGCGGTTGATGGGTACAGCTATATGTAGATAGATGAATATTTATCGTCCTTATCATTAAAAAAAATACAGAAAGTTTGCCTCCATTAGCTCAAAATTGGCAACAATCATAAGGTTTGAGACTTGTGAGTTATGCACAAAACACATGGACAAATAAGGATCCAAGGAAGTAACAGGTTATTAAGGATCCATTAAATGAACTGTCCATTGATGCAATCAATGTTCACTTATTGGTCTTGTGCTTTTTACGAAGCTTCAACTTTACTCTGCATGTTTTTTGTTTTTTTCCTCTCTGAATCTCCTTGTTTCTGCAAGCAGCGTGGTTCGTGGAGTGAGCATGCTAAGATATTAACCCAGAAGAAACCTAGAACTGAGCCTAGAACTGATCCTAAGATTGTAAGATTTAATGGTGGATTTGAAACCCTCACAACAATTAAGTTCTTCATGAGAGTCACTCACTCTATAGCAATCACAGTTTGCAGTAAACTTGCACTGGTTGAACTAACAAGGCTTGAAACTTGTAATTTCATTTCATTAAGTTCCAAGGCTTATAAACTAAATTTATAAACATGAAAATATCTAGGACTGGACTGGGATTGGGCTGTTTTCAAAGTTTGTCGGAGCTTTTTTCCAGGCTGGCAAAGGATAAGTCTTCCAGGGTTACCGAACAAAAGTTTCATTCGTCTGTGCAGTTCAAAGAGTATCTTTTGTAAATGTTTTTAGTTCAAGAGATTTGCTATTGCCAGTTTTTGCTAAATATTTCGTGTTCAGGGTTTTGTTTAGGTAAAGATTTTCTGTGACAGTGAGAAACAACCAAAACTAACAGACTTTGTCCTAAGAAATGGTAATAAATTTTGGATTGAAAAATAAAAAGTTATCAAAATATGTAGACATGCAATGCCTCATCATATTTATGAAAAACTGAACAACCATATCAGGAAAAAAGGAACCAAGCACAGGGGGAAGGGGGAGAGGGAAAGATGAAAATAAATACGAGACCAGAGGGGAAAAAACAAGCTGAGTCTAAAACAGAACCTATGATTTTTTTAACACGAGATCTATGCACTTTCTTCTGTATGGGAAAATCAATGCTTTACTGGGAGGTTGTCGGGTCTCTTGTTGGAGATCCATGCCTGTATGGATTTAGCTCATAATTAACATTGCTAGAGTAGAGTTATTGTCGTGTACTAATCATAGTATGTTGGAAGGAACGTATGAAGTAGGTAGGCTGAACATTAATCTTTACATGAAAACAAAAATGATTGAAGAACATAATCTTAGGCTGGTGCCTTCTCTTTTACCTCTAACTGCTGAAGAGATTCTCCCATATTTTCCCAAATACTCCATTCTATGGTAATTCAACACCCAAATGATTGGACTTTGATGAGAATGGTATGCCTGGCCTCATGCAGTTAGTGGGTGTTTTGAGGACACAGTACCAAATCCATCAAAATACTGCAGTTTGTATAGACTCAACATCCAAATACTTGGACTGTGATGAGATTGTGTGCCTGGATAAAGAGATTCTTAGAGAAGAGTTCAAAATCCAACAAACTCAAGTATAACCAATAGATATCTTCCAAAATTACACTTTACTCTCTAGTAACTAAACACCTAAATGTTTGGACCTAAATAAGGTCGGTCTGCTGTCTCAAATCTCACAAAGTCAGACAATGTCCTGAACATTATTTTGGAGGGTTGAGTTCCTTAAGTTGAAGTAAGAATGGCTCTTTGATTGAATTTCATCTCGTTTCCATTTTATTTTGATCACATCACTGTGTGCAGTTTTGTGAAGGCATGATGTACTCACAGTATCCTGTAAGTCACTTGATTATTCAGAGCGTCTTCCGTGTTCTCGACAGTAAAGCACTTGTTTGTTTTATTGTTTCACTGTAAAATGATATGACATCATAAGTCTTAACTCGTTGATGTGTGGGTCTCATCATCTGGTTGATTTACAAAGAACAGAAAGGCTTTCTTAAGAATATTTCTCTCAAAACAAATGATGATGTGTAATCTATTCTATAAAAACAACATGTTTTGCAGTGAGTTCTCACACTCTTGCAATCATTTCCCACTCGTCAATTGATTTTAGTTGTGAAAAAAATTCAGTCACAAGTTACGCCTGTAAAGCACAAACCACATGAACTAAAAATGTAAAGTTAGATAAACGGATTTTAAAAACAAAATAGTAATACATTATTGTAATTGGTGTGAAAAAAATCGGTAAGACATTTTGTTATAGAATTGTTGGAAATGCTTCTTCAGACCATCTTTAGTTCTCACGTCTTTGGGATTAAGGAGGATGGTCAAATAAGTCGGATATTTCCAGAAATGGATATTTCCAGCCTTTTATCCTCAAGTGTTTTTATGACTAATTTTCTATTCATGCTGACAAAAGGAGAGCCTGCCTGAGGATTCCTTCACAGATTTCCTCATTGATGTCTCAAAAGAAGTAAGATCATAGCGTAATTTATGTCTCAAGTATCGGTGGAATCCTGTACCTCCGCTTAGAGGAACTTTAGTCTTTTTTAATTTTCAGTCTTGCGTAAATGTTCGTTGACTTTTTAATTTCACTGTTTTTGGCTTCTGTTAGTAAACATTCTGAATCTGAATCTGAATTATTTAGTCGGCAAAGCATCCTATTGAAAACATCACACCAGCTATTGTAAAGAAGACAATGAAGAACTTTTAGTTTTAGAGGCGGGAGGAAAGCCCAAATAGGGAAAACCCATACAGTCAGGTAGGGGCTGAAAACCCAATCCACATGCAGGTCTTCGGTCCGGGAGTCAAACCAGGGTCCACAGAGGTGAAAGGCAGGGAAGAAACCACTTAGCCAACCTATTATCTCTGTATGAATTTATAGGCAGTCAGCCCCACAGAATTATACAAATGTTTAAGAGATTGAAACTTAAGAAAATAATTTGCTTGATTTTTTTTTTAAATATCAGTTCAATGGGGTTTTCATGTTTTTCTTTTTTTTAGCCTGCACCCACTAAATTGAACTGGCAGGTAATTCATTTATTCGTTCAATCATTTTAAAATGGCCAAATAGTTGATAATTAAGATCATGATTTCATGAAGATAGTCTACTTAATTAAACCATCTCTGCTTCAGTAGAATTCTGCCAAGTCTTATTTTCCATGGGCTTTTTATTTCCCTTCTTATGGTACCGAGAATTGCATCAAACATTTTCTTTGATCTTTGAAAACATCAAGTATTGTTTTTGTGTTATTTTATTTTCCCCTTGCTTCTTCGCTCACACCTAGTCTGATATGTATAAGAAAGCTGTGGAAATAGCAGAGGACCATTTACTTCGTCAGGTAGACACAGAGATTTTGTCCATCGGTTCAGATAACCCAGTTTTGAATTTATTTACTAACAGTTTTGGATTTGGCTTGCATTAATCTTATCACTCACAGCAGGGCTTGAAATTTCCATCGCAGAGTGTTTAGAGTGTAAAGACTGTGTCACATGTACAGGCAACCAGTTCCAGGCAGTCGTCAAAACTCTTTGAAGATACTACCACACTACCTAACTCCACCCTCCTCCAAACCCTCCCCAACCCCAATCCTGACCCAAGAAAATACATTCCTTATGCAAAGCTTTGAATCCCACTTTCTTCTTATAACTAATTTACTTAGAACTACCACTGAGATGGCGAGTTATAAATGCATAAATGTTTCTCACATTCTTAATAGATTTAATGGTGTCTGATATATTGGTCTCATTTCTTAGGAGCAAGAAGAAGCTGCTAAGGGTCGAGAAGGCAATGATGGTCCGGGTCGTGACCCTCGAGACGTCATGACAGCTCTGTCTGCGATGCGTCGCCAACTGCACAGCGAGCAACGTCGCATACAAAGCCAGCTGGACCAAAATAAACAGGTAGAAACACTGCAGTGGTTCTGCTGTCTGGTAGATGTTTACACTTGTAAATGGTTTGCACACCATGCTGGAAAACATCAATCTCATATCATGAAGTTAAAAAGGCCCTGTATTTGCGCTGCCTGTGGTCTTAACCCTGACCATCCCCCATTCCCAACCCTTCAAAATCCAACTTCATATTTTGTTTGATACTTTTGGTCTGAGGACTGCACTAGTTAACTTTATAGTGTGTTTTACCTGAGATCAATCATACAGCCATTATCAGAGTCCAGCAGATTGAGTGTTGAGTAATACCATTATGGTGTTTTTGTTTCGTAGCATGATCCTTATGCTCAATCACAGCCCAAGGCCAGCTCCAGAAGAGCCAGCCCTCAGGTGGACGTCTTTGAGGTAGCTCGTCACAAGGCACCGGTAGCCGTGAGGAGGGAGCCACTTACCCACCACACTGCTGCTGCTGACTTCTCCAGTCTCAAAAACAGAGGTAGGCAACTAAACACAAACATCTCCCCCCCCCCCCCCCCCCACCAGCTGTAATAAATCTGACTGTATTTATTTAAATTTATAGCCTTAAAGTAGATCTTGGAGACCTTCAATTGATGGAGTCTTAAAATTAAATTTGTCATCTTAAACTTTGCAGAATCAAACTCAAGGCAGAGGTTGCGAGAGCAATTCCCCAACAACCCCAATTCAGACCTCACCCTAGAAGCTCAACAGAGGGCCCTTCTGAGACATCAACAAGAAAAACTGGAAAATCTCCGAAGAGGTAAAGTAGTTATCCCTAAGAAAAATAGAATACTTTTTTGTTTTCAAAGATTTCTTATCGAATTGGTGTCTTTGCAAAAGACATGGTATGATTTTGTTCAATCACTGTAAAGATAAATGGATGTTTCGTTATCTGAAAACTCTTTCAGTTAGTCTACTCACTATTTCACCAATTCTTCTGCTTTTGGAAACAGATTTAGGGAAAACAAATTACTCGTTCAAGTTCTAGCTATATGGTCTGCAAGTGTTATCCAGTAAATCCAGATAGATTGACCTTGCCCATCATGGACTGAGTGCAGTCTTCATACTTGTATTGTCTGCCAGAGGTAACAACTTCTGATCAGTTTTTGTGTGTGTCCAAATTGTTTTCCCAGGAAATAACAAAAGACCGATTGTCGATCAGATGCCAAGTATGAACCCAAGAGATCTAGGCAGGGTAAGTCAGGATAGAAGTCAGGAATCTATGCAAGGTGTGCAAGTCAATTCCTTGTCTGACTAAGACCAAATGTCACGTCAGAATTGATGGACTAATAACAAGGGACTGTAACAATAATAAAGGTAAAACTTGTAAGTTTATCTTTATTATAATTATCTAATCCCACCATGCATAGCATCAAGTACTGCTCACAGTCTCTGTATGGGATGTAAATCTGGTTTCAACTCATGAGGAGAACGGCAGACCATACCAGAGTGTTCACCTTACAATTGTCTATTTTTCCTGCAGAGTGATTCCCCACTCCTTGCCTTGGAATCTGAAAGTGCCTTCATAGGGATCAATAATGGTGTTGCGGACATCCCCCGTACACCCCCTCGTAGGAAGAGGCCCCCCTCCCCTCGTAAAGAATACGGAGAGCCCTCTACGTCAGTTGCAAACAGAAGCAAGGTAAGCGTTGTGTCCAGTGAGAAGAACATTGGTAGCATGGATGGCTGCTGCGTAAAGTGCTGGCCTCTCATCATTGTGGCCTTGGTTAGATTCCTGGCTAGGGCCATATTATTTGGGGGTAATTGAAGCAGGCCCAACATGAGCAGCAACCCTACCAGTTCAGCGACCAT
The DNA here is from genome assembly GCA_023634235.1 of Pisaster brevispinus. NCBI lineage: Eukaryota > Metazoa > Echinodermata > Asteroidea > Forcipulatida > Asteriidae > Pisaster > Pisaster brevispinus. The sequence goes on from JAMKCF010000017.1 coordinate 12,842,814, forward strand.
TAGATAGATAGTGTGTTGTTAATCTTGTTGGTGAAGGGTTGCAATCAACCTCTTTCCCACCGTAGGTTTGTAGCCAGCATAGTGCATGTACCCCCCCCCCATCCTACAGCCTAGACAGTTTTTAAGAGGAATATAAATTCCTACCTTCAGCACCCCTAAGTTATTTTTATCTTAAGTATTTTCTTCGTGTAACCCTTTACCAACAGTGGCTTTTAGCCTTGTTTGGGGCAAACTTGCACACAAAAATAAATTACACAAAAACAAACAAAAACAAAAAAGAAAAACCTACCATTGATATCATACTTTTTGAAGATTGCATTAACCCATTGTTGTCACTTTTTTCACCTTGTAGCCTAAGGATCCATTAGGTTCAACGATGAGTTTTGATAACGACACCATCGATTTCCTGGCTAAGAAAAATAAGGAGAGAAACAAGGCCCTGAATAACATTGAAGGTTGGTATAAGCAGGATTCATGTTCACTTAATTAATAAGCATCATCAAAAACAAGCTTAAGAGGCATTCTTTCTTTTTTGACCCTAGGCTTTGAGGATATCTCCATTAATTTCAAAACGTGAGTCCATTGACTATAAGTTGCTGAACGTCCACGTCAACCAGTTTTACCACTGAAGGAGAAGGGTTTAATAAAAGCTTACATCTTGAAGAAATTTCTGGTAAATTGTCAAATCACTGTTTCTTTGTTTGTTTACCTTTCCAGCTGATGTTGATTCTCTGGTTGATGCTGACGATGTGTTAACACGGTTCATGATGAGGTCATCACATGACAGGTAAAAATACCCCCCCCCTACCCTCAATTCTTATTTTGATCTCCATTTTAGAAAGCATGACTAGCTTGCATGTGGAGTAATGTTTGAACAACAACTTATTGCGCAATCTTTTTTCCCCAAAAAATAAATCTTTACTCCCCTACTCCTTTCTTCAGATACCCTGAAAGGTCTGACGTAGTGTTTCTGTCTTTTCCTCTCTACTAGAGGGTGTAGCTACCGGGGGTGTAGCAATTGGGGCAGGGGGGGGTGTAGTGAACAGGAGGTGCAGCCACCTGGGGGTGTAACAACCAGCCTGTGGAGTGTAGTAAATTAGTGACCAGGGGGTGTAGTGCCCAGGGGGTGTAGTGACCAGGGGTGTAGTAACCAGGGGTGTAGTGACCAGGGGGTGTAGTGCCCAGGGGGTGTAGTGACCAGGGGTGTAGTAACCAGGGGTGTAGTGCCCAGGGGGTGTAGTGCCCAGGGGGTGTAGTGCCCAGGGGATGTAGTGACCAGGGGTGTAGTGACCAGGGGGTGTAGTGACCAGGGGTGTAGTGCCCAGGGGGTGTAGTGACCAGGAGTGTAGTGACCAGGGAGTGTGGTGACCAGGGAGTGTGGTGACCAGGGAGTGTGGTGACCAGGAGTGTAGTGACCAGGGGGTGTAGTGACCAAGGGGTGAATTTACAAGTAGAACAAGAGTGCTGACCAATAGGCCATTAGTTTTCCTTTATACCCACTTATTTTTTTTTCTGTGACATATTGAATACAGTGGGGGTTGCATGCTGGGCTAGTCTCTCTTAACTCTCTTGAGAAAGTTTTGGTAGTCAACGAGTTGGCAAAGTGGCTCCGCTACATCCCAGAAAGGGCTGGCAAACTGGCTTCACTGCTCCCTGAAAAAGGATGCCAGCTAGCATTGGCATCCATACATCCTCCCAAAGAAAACGTTTTTGCTACGCTCCTGCCTTTCACTTTCTTATTTTTTGTTCCCTGGCATTCTATTTGAATCTTGTATAAAACACCATGCTTATTTCATTTTCACCTGCACGCTTGCTTTTCAAGATCATAGCTATGTCATTTGGTAAACTGGAAGGTAATGTATGGAATTCACATTAGTTTGCAGTGAAATACAATAGCTTAGAATGCATTTTGATTAATACATTTTTAAAGAGAGTAGAAAAAACAAAACCATTGAACTTGTGAAAATATTTGGAATAAGTAGTCATGTATACAGATCGCTGTTGTCTTTCTCACTGTAGTTCTTTTCTACATTAGGAAGAAAGAAATTATTTAGAAGACTATTTCTTTGGAGGCATGATTAAAAATAGATTCTATGCTTTTACAATCATGACTCAGGAGTCATTTGGTTGAACACTTGTGTAGAGTTAATAAATGAACTTTCTTCAGCAGAGTGACACCCAAAGTCTGACGTCTGTTTTGAACCCCCATGAGTCCCATGTTTGCAGGGGCAAAGTGGTATTACATTAAACAAAATGTTCTCACATTCACAACATTTGAAACTGCAATATCTCTGTAACTAACATGTACTCATCTAATAAAGCTGTTAGATTTGTTCCAATCCTAACCTGATGTCTCCAACCAATCACCAAGTATGATAAAACCACAGTCGTCTTTTGTATCCATTGTCATGGGGAAGCGGAGACAAAAACACAATTGGGGGGGGGGGGCTATTTAATGTATCGAACCATTTGTAAAAATGTTTAAATCTCATTTTGGGGCAAGATGTGGGGGCAAGGATTCTGAGCCACGCCCCCCTCGTTACACCTTTAGGTATATATAATCCAAATCTACCTAAAATAGAAAATCAAGAGAAGAAACTAGATTCCAGATTAGAAATATCACAATTTGACTTGACACATCACCTAATTAGTTGTTTTTTGTTTGTACATGTATCAATATTTTTAACAGTTTGATTTGACTCCTCACACACTCACAGATATTTGAATAGTTTTAGAGTACAACATTAACTTTTGGGTTATTTATAAAACAATCTGTGACAGCAAGTTCCTTTTTGCATTACAGTTTTGCAGATTTTTACTTGAACCAACTTAAAATGAGAGAGAAGGAAGTTTTAACTTCAACCACTTTGTGGTCAACATTTTTAAACCTCTTTTTCTAAATCTATGTTCCTATTTTTCTGTCAACAGACCAACATCTGGCAAGAGCGAAGATCTGAGTCTGTGGCTGCAACCAAGCACCATTGATTGAGGAAGTCTGGGTCTCAGGTGTTTCAAGTATAGACCGTGCAAGTCTCGCGCGTATTGGAACATTTTTGGGACCACTGTGGTCCCACGTACATTGCTTTAACGCGTGAAAGAAACAAACTCACGCGCTTTAACGGTTCCCAGTGTTTGAATACGCGCGAGACTTGCACAGTCTATTGTCAAGGCAGTGTCACCTAGGGCAATTTCAAGGCAACCAGTTCCAGGCAAACCAAGAAGAAAAATATTTTTCTAATAACTTTTTGGGGGATACAAAGACAGTAGAAAAGCGTCTTGTGTTTTACCAAAGTATTCCGTTTGCATACAGTGCAGTTGACTGCCTCTAAGTTGCCTGTAAAAATTGCCGTGTGTGATTTGACCCGTGTAGTTTTCAGTGAGCGTTTCACATACACTTTTATTTTGAGACATGGACAGCCTGTCCATGAGTTTTGCTCTCAATGTCGGACATTCAACTTCTCAGTAGATTCCCCTGTATATAGAAAACTTGAAAACACTGTGCTAAGTTTTATGTGCTAGATTGTTGTGCTTTTTTGCAATGACAAGTCCAATGTCTTGTATCATACAATATATGAGTTGTTAAACGGTTAACATTTTATTTATTTGGGTTTGACAAGGCTCTTTGTCATTGAAGCTGCAAGACACATTTCTGACATCACTTCTTTCAGTGATTCTGATGTCATTTTTTATACCTCAAGGGGAGTCAATTACCCTGCTCAGCCTAAAAAATGTTGTATCTTGAGTGCTGTGTTTATTAAAAAGAGGCACTGGTGCCCTCCCCTACAAAAAAAAACCCAACAACAACAACAACAATCTACATTTGTGCCGAAAGTATTTACACACTTTAGTTTGGAAACTTATTGCTTTTCACTTTTTATACTAAAAATGAAACAACTAAGTATATTACTTAACATAAGTCTGTTTTTATTTTATTTTGTGTTGAAGTTGAACTTATTTTATCTCAATATTCACTCATCCAAAAACTTAGCCAACGTCGGATCTAGCAAGCATGGTAGAATTGCAGCCCATGTATCTTTACAGGGTGTAACAGTCTGCAGTAAATGTCCCATTTACAGCACCTTCAATTAATGAGACCGCCAATTAGGGCTAGATATAGCTTAGGTGATAGAGCGCCGGCATGTTAATTCAGAGGTTGCAGGTGCAAATCCTGCTCTAGTCAGTTTTTCTTCTTTTTTTCAACCAAAATTAAAAACAATTATTGTGACCCAATGACATCTTTTCACACTCAAGTTTTCTTATGTATGAAGCAATAGTGAATTGTGCCTTCTATTTGCCCTTTTTGTACATTGTTCTAAAAGTTGTTTGGGGGTTGGTTTTTAATTGGAATAGTGAGTGTGGTTGATGTATTATAAACTTTATTTTGGCCAGTAGAAAAGTTGAAAAAGTAGAAAAATTTGTATTGTGTTCTTTGCAGTTTCAGTTTGGCTACATTGATTGAGAGAGATTAGCTTAAGGTCGTTAACCGTAGATACAGCCTCTCATTTGGAAGAAGTGGGATTCTGGGAAGATCCTTAATGGAAATAGTCTGGGCTTTTCAAATGTGATACTCTGCTCGTCGTTGAGACAATCTCATTCCTGTTCCTCAGTCTCAGAACCATATTTTCTCCCAAAAGAGAGAGGTCTTATCCACATGTTTGTCAGTATGCTAATTTCTTATCGTACTTATTACACTAGGCGAAGTTTCAAATTTTACTTCGCATTGACTATAGTGGAAGAAAGACTACCAGCCTATGATGTAAGGGTGTTGTCTTGTTCAAAACAGTACTCTCTCATTCTTGAATCAATCAGTGGTTTCGGTTACCAACTCTGGATTGGATTGCCAAATGAATGCAAGAAAGTTTGAAAACTTTTGTTTTGGAGGCTCATATCTGTTGCTCCCCTAGCTTCGGAAACATAATCTCTTGAACCTCTTTTAAATTTTCACTTCATGTATATAATAAAATATTTAAGACATTCATGTATATGAACATAGCTGTATATGATTGATTTACTTGAATTTATTTGTAAAAACTTATCTTACGATATTTTCTTTAACAATTACTTTGTAATTTGCCTTAAAGTGTAAACTTGAGTGGATACCTAGAGAGTGTTTGTATAGATTATATGTAAAATTCCATGTTTTGTAGTTGAACATTCCATAAAACTTCAAAAGATTAATTCAAGTAACTGTATAGACCTTATGCATGGATGCCATCAAGCCGCCATCTTAGAAGTAAGCCAATTAAAGAATGGAAACGCATTGATTTGTACGCGCAGCACGCAGGATTGACAAATTAACAACCTTTTAACCTCTAGTCGAGGGCACTGTACTCAACTGATGTCTTATGCAAAGGTGTATTGAAACAGCCACTTGTTATGGCTGTTGATACAAATTTTCAAGATAAGGCAAAATATTTATTGCTTGAAATATTAATAATATAAATAAATATAAATAATACACCAAAGCTGTAATAGTAAAACTGTTGCTCTCTGGTATTTCCCTTTAAAAATCGAGAGTATACATAGCATTGAAAATGTTGGCAAAAACTGCTCATAGTTGTCTACTTATACTCTATGAATGAACATTAAGCACATCATTAATGCTTACAAAATTGCTTGCAGTTGTATGTGTTCTCTCCCTGAATCAAGATAAGGTACAACAATAATGTAAATAATTGACAAGTGTCGCTATCCCTCTAACCTACGTAATAGTCAACTGCTTTAATGAAGTAGTTTAAATCTTTTGACATTTCTCAAATAGACAATGTATATATTGTCAGACCCAAACTACTCTGATACTTGATGTATTGTGAAGGCTTTATAAGTACTTCTGATATTAAATTTATTGTATTTATATTCTTTGAATCAAGTTATGTTTCCCTTTTGTGTGAGGTAAGATATTTTGTGTTGATGCATTGAATAATATGTTAGTAGGGATTACAACTTTATGCCCAGCCGGACACAAGTAATTAAAAGACCCATATTCCGTCGTATTATTATAGCTCCCCCACCCCCTCCCTCCCCAACCCGGCATCCCCACAAGTCCACCTCCCCCCCCCCCCCCGTCCATGCAGCCCCGCCTTTCCTATCACCCTTGGACCTACTTTGCATGATTAGTGCCTTGAGTTTGCTCTTTTGAAAGTAGAGGTATTGAGAATTTAGAATATGGGTGATTGGTTTAATACATGTGTATGTCCAAATTCTCCCAACCTTGCTTTGACTTTTGACCGCAAGGCTTGTCTGTACCATATTCCAATGGGGATGTTCTTTTAAGCATTGCAAAATTTGAAAACCAAAGTTTCCCTTAACACTGATCTAAGCACTATTTTAACAACTATTCATACTTTCATTTGTTATATTTTTAATAGAAAAGACAATATTTATTCCATAAGTTTTTCATAGTTACTTTTTAGTTTATACCTTCCTCACTGACGAGACGTTTTCCCCCGCAAAATGTGTACGTTTGGTGTCTTGATTGCCATATATGGTGTTGTGCTTTGATATGCAAATTACTTGTGGCGTGCCACATGGAAAGCGCCGCCATATTGGCTTTGAAAGAAAAATGGCTGAACGCTGGAGAAGACCTCGCCTTGCCGTCGCATTTTTTCACATTTTATGAACAATTCAGAGGACAAAATTTCTGCAAATATAGCAAGGTGAGTTTATAATTATCTATAGCTTCTGTGGGGAACTTTTTGTTGTACATGAGGATGTTTGAAACAGTAAAAATTATACAAACGTATGGGCTCAGTTTTCGTCGAGGCGGTAAGTTTGAAATACACGTGACAACATTCTGTCTTCGGCTAGTTCGGCTGTAATGAAGGAAAAATTTCCGCAGCAAGCCACCAACTTAATGACGTTTTAAAAAATATATATATTTTTTTAAGCCTTTCGAATTGTTCAATTCTGCCTGTCTGGCTGTATATATTCGGTTAACCCTTCTTGATAGGTAAAAATATAATTTTGTGTAATTTGACCTAAAGTAATCTAATAAGAGAGATAAATTGGTGGCTCCATGCGGAAAATTTGCCCATATGAAGACTACCTGCAAAGATAACGCTATTTTGAACTCAATATTAAGCCTGTGGTACATAGGAATTGAAAACTTGGCAACAAGGTGGGAAGGGGCCTTCACAGCGACACAGTTTGAGGCCGAAAATTAGCAGTCCAAACGTCTATGCCCATTACAAACATGGCACAAAGTCAGAGATGTTCTCTACTTATTTTAACAAATTTTGTAAGTAAAAAATCTGAAGCGCAGTTGGGCTAGTGGTACTTGTACTTTTTTTGTAGGTAATTACAGCTTCACACTGAAATTACAGTGATAAACAGTGGCACAGCTAACTGGGGCCGGGGTGTCCTTTCCTTGCCCTACCTCCCCCCCCCCCCCCCAACCCCCTTCCAGTTTGAAATCTGGTTTTGAATTTAAAGTTTACCAGAGTAAAATAGTACATTTTATAAGCTTTGATGTGATATTCTCAGTATAATCGAAACTATTTTTCTATTTACACACAGATAATGTTTTTGCTTTTACACTCTGGTCAGATTTATCTCACTAAGAAAGAATGAATAGTAAATGGCATAGGCTAACAAAAAAACGCTGCAAAGGGTCTTGTTTAAGAGAAATGCAAATGGAAACTACAGTTAAGTTGGCCAGAATTGCCCCCAGAAAAAATGGTGCACATCCTTGTGCTCCCTAAAAGTAACATGTTATCCTAGTTTCAGCATTGGCTGACTGGTGATTGATTTCATGTTATTCAAACATCCAACCCAGGATTTAGGGTTGTTACATGAACAATTGCTATAATTATTGCAATAACATCAAAAGAGATGTGAGCCTAAGATTTTAACTCTACAGATTTATCTCACTAAGAAAGAATGAATAGTAAATGGCATAGGCTAACAAAAAAACGCTGCAAAGGGTCTTGTTTAAGAGAAATGCAAATGGAAACTACAGTTAAGTTGGCCAGAATTGCCCCCAGAAAAAATGGTGCACATCCTTGTGCTCCCTAAAAGTAACATGTTATCCTAGTTTCAGCATTGGCTGACTGGTGATTGATTTCATGTTATTCAAACATCCAACCCAGGATTTAGGGTTGTTACATGAACAATTGCTATAATTATTGCAATAACATCAAAAGAGATGTGAGCCTAAGATTTTAACTCTACCCATCCCAGTTCAACAAAATTCAACTGCAGTTGTTTAATTATGTTGTACTGAGGATTGCTGTTGTAAACTTATATTCTTTGTTCTTCACATAAGATCAGGCATACATGTACTACTAGTCCACTATAAACAGAGTTCCATACAGTTTGGGTGTTTGACTTCAAAGAGCAGAAGATTCCACATTTTAATGTTTTGTCACACATTTTTTTAAATACCATCTCACATTTTGTCAATTTGTTCTCTAGCAATAAATGAATAAATTCCCATTGAATCTTTTTGTCAATTTGAAAAAAAATGTGTATTAAAATGTTTATTATTTTATTTCATTTATTATTAATAGGCTCACACCTTATGCTGGCAGTTGCAAAGATATCGCCCTTCCAGCAGATTATTGGTACTTACAGCTGAGTTTCTACACCTTACATACATTGAGGTAAGTTTATACCTTGACTCAATATTATTATTTTAAAGAAATTTCCAACAAAAATTTCTCAATAATTAGAATCAGGCATGCAAACCATTCTTTCAGTTGGAGCTTAAACTCTTACACATATTTAACTATATTTTATGCATATAATTAAGAACCAGACTATGAGCTGCCATAAATAGAAATACTGTAGTTGGTGTTAGGATTCATGCTTTACATTATGTTGGTTTATGCACAAATACCAGCTTCCTTAAATTGATACATTGTATGCGCGTTCAAACATAGGCGTAGTATGCGTGGCATGCGGCTTAACCCCTCCTTGCATTGGATGAATTGTTTTTATGGAAAACTTTGGTACTTTTCCAAAAATGCACATGTACCTTTTAATGGTACAGTTTATCAGAAAACTAAAATATGATATTCTTTCATGAGCACCTACAGCATAGAAATTTCCAGCAAAGATTTCTCAATAATTAGAATCAGGCTTGCAACCTGTCAGCTGGGCCCAATTTTATGGCTCTGCTTACTGTTGATGTCTGCACTTGCAGTCACCAGTCTCTGCTTAAGGGCATACAAGCGCTGTTTTTCTGCGCTACCTCTGTAAGTGAAGAACAGGGAGTACGCACTCACACAAGCAAAAATTCCCTGCAAACCTGTGAAACACACTTGATGTAAGCGCAGCATTCCATGCTTTTGTAAAGTACATTCTATGTTTCTCGAACAAATTTGAAATGGGATATTCTCAGGAGTTTCAATGTTGTACCTAACACACCTAATAAAAGACTGCAATTTTGATTTCTATTTACACTTTGTGTTTAGTACAGACAGAGGTACAGCCAGAACAACCCATGGATCCACCAAGATTCAGTCAGAGAATTAGCCAAGGGGTACTGTTGTCACTCGGCATGAGAGAGTAAAGAGCAAACAATTGTCTCAATTCAAGGTAAATACTAATAATTTCTTCATGGAGGTCCTCTGAATTGTAGTTTAGCTTCATGAGAGATGTTGATTCTAGAGCGTTTTGGCTTGGATAGTGGCAGAGCCTGGAGAGGCAGGTGCCCCCCACAAAAAAATCCAGATGCACGTATGTGCCTTCTTTAAAAAAATACATAATTGGTCCCTTCTCCCCTCCACTGGAAAGCAATGCCACCCCTGTGTGGTTTGTCCCCCACCCCCTGTGAAAAAAATTTGCTACACTGCTGGCAACACCTCATTGCCCATTGAGAGATTCTATGAGAAAGGGGAGGTAGTGATTTTAAATATTTAAATATTTATGGTAGTTAATTATGTGCCTACAATGGAAGAGTGTTGATCAATCAGCTCCCCTAGGTTGACCAATGTGACGCACCTCATTTTTAGGGAGGAAACATGGTAACTTTTCTGAAAGAAGGTTTTGCAGACACGGTGGAGGAAAAGTTCCTCCTCCTAAAACCCACCACTGCCTCTCCATTCTCACATCAACTCTTGATCCAGTTAAACAAACATTTGTTTAGATGCAGCTTGTTTTACCAAAAATGCTTTCATTCTAATTCACTTACAGGCATGTCCCGTACGCTGTCACTTCTGAAGACGGTTTATATGATGCTTTCAGAAGAGTGCTGTGAACTACACCTCAGTGTGTACATCTTACATACAAAGGTACATTTCTAAGATATCTTAGGATGTTTAAAGGGAATGAACTTGTAAGCATGAATGTCTGTGACATTGGGCTGAACAGCTGAATAGTGGTAATTGAACCTCAAAACATTTCAGTAACCAACAACCAAAAATACATGACCTCTGATTTCAATCAGATTAGAATTTACACTTCTCTCAACTGACTCCTATAGTCAATCAAAGTCAACTCCCTGTTGCGCAGGGTATTTCTTCTATTTAACTAATGAAAAAATTATGGCTATAAGTGCAAAATAATTAGGTCACTGTTCAAGAAATGGCAATTGACTCTTTATGGACTCGGGGGAACCTGACAAAGAAGGTCATGACATAAGGAAGAGCATTGATTGAGCATGTTGACAAAACTACAGCGGCTCATGAACCTACTCTCTTTGAATCACTATAAGGTAGAGCATTGAGCATGTTGACAAAACTACAGCGGCTCATGAACCTACTCTCTTTGAATCACTATAAGGTAGAGCATTGAGCATGTTGACAAAACTACAGCGGCTCATGAACTTACTCTCTTTGAATCACTATAAGGTAGAGCATTGAGCATGTTGACAAAACTACAGCGGCTCATGAACTTACTCTCTTTGAATCACTATAAGGTAGAGCATAGAGCATGTTGACAAAACTACAGCGGCTCATGAACTTACTCTCTTTGAATCACTATAAGGTAGAGCATTGAGCATGTTGACAAAACTACAGCGGCTCATGAACTTACTCTCTTTGAATCACTATAAGGTAGAGCATTGAGCATGTTGACAAAACTACAGCGGCTCATGAACTTACTCTCTTTGAATCACTATAAGGTAGAGCATTGAGCATGTTGACAAAACTACAGCAGCTCATGAACCTACTCTCTTTGAATCACTATAAGGTAGAGCATTGAGCATGTTGACAAAACTACAGCGGCTCATGAACCTACTCTCTTTGAATCATTATAAGGTAGAGCATTGAGCATGTTGACAAAACTACAGCGGCTCATGAACTTACTCTCTTTGAATCACTATAAGGTAGAGCATTGAGCATGTTGACAAAACTACAGCGGCTCATGAACCTACTCTCTTTGAATCACTATAAGGTAGAGCATTGAGCATGTTGACAAAGCTACAGCGACTCATAAATTTACCCTTTTTGAAACACTGTAAGGTAGAGCATTGAGCATGTTGACAAAACTACAGCGGCTCATGAACTTAGTCTCTTTGAATCACTATAAGGTAGAGCATTGAGCATGTTGACAAAGCTACAGCGACTCATAAATTTACCCTTTTTGAAACACTGTAAGGTAGAGCATTGAGCATGTTGACAAAACTACAGCGGCTCATGAACTTCCTCTCTTTGAATCACTATAAGGTAGAGCATTGAGCGTGTTGACAAAACTAACAAATTAACATTAGAAACAATGATTTTGACTTGAATTATTTGTTATTTTTTGTCTTCTTGCAGTGTAATGAGAGACCATCTATTCAAAAGACTAAAGTTCCAAAAGGCCTACCTTGAAACTCATCCTTAAAGGTAAATAGAATTTAAGGAAGTTTAAAAACCTTAAGATAGGGTACAGCATTGGTAGAAGTGACAAAAATACTATCAATTGAGACCTGATGAATCATTATCGCAAACTGCAGCGACTCATGAACTTACTTTCCCCCTTGAATCACTATAAGGTAGAGCATTGAGCATGTTGACAAAACTAAAGCGACTCATGAAATTACTCTCTTTGAATCACTATAAGGTAGAGCATTGAGCATTTTGGCAAAACCACAGCGGCTCATGAACTTACTCTCTTTGAATCACTATAAGGTAGAGCATAGAGCATGTTGACAAAACTACACTGGCTCATGAACTTACTCTTTTTGAATCACTATAAGGTAGAGCATTGAGCATGTTGACAAAACTACAGCGGCTCATGAACTTACTCTCTTTGAATCACTATAAGGTAGAGCATTGAGCATGTTGGCAAAACTGCTGCGGCTCATGAACTTACTCTCTTTGAATCACTATAAGGTAGAGCATTGAGCATGTTGGCAAAACTACAGCAGCTCATGAACTTAGTCTCTTTGAATCACTATAAGGTAGAGCATTGAGCATGTTGACAAAACTACAGCGGCTCATGCACTTACTCTCTTTGAATCATTATAAGGTAGAGCATAGAGCATGTTGACAAAACTACAGTGGCTCGTGAACTTACTCTCTTTGAATCACTATAAGGTAGAGCATTGAGCATGTTGACAAAACTTCTAATTAATTAACATGTATTTAGAAACAATGATTTTCACTTGAACTATTTGTTATTTTTTGTCTTCTTGCAGTGTGTTGAGAGACCATCTATTCAAAAGAACAAAGTTCCAAAAGGCCTACCTTGAAAGTCATCCTTTAAGGTAAATAGAATTTTGGGAGTTTAAAAAATCTTAAGATAGGGTACAGCGTTGGTAGAATTGACAAAAATACTATCAATTGAGACCTGAGGAATCATTATGGCAAACTGCAGCTACTCATGAACTTAGTCTCTTTGAATCACTATAAGGTAGAGCATTGAGCATGTTGACAAAACTACAGCGGCTCATGCACTTACTCTCTTTGAATCACTATAAGGTAGAGCATTGAGCATTTTGACAAAACTACAGCGGCTCATGAACTTAGTCTCTTTGAATCACTATAAGGTAGAGCATTGAGCATGTTGACAAAGCTACAGCGACTCATAAATTTACCCTTTTTGAAACACTGTAAGGTAGAGCATTGAGCATGTTGACAAAACTACAGCGGCTCATGAACTTCCTCTCTTTGAATCACTATAAGGTAGAGCATTGAGCGTGTTGACAAAACTAACAAATTAACATTAGAAACAATGATTTTGACTTGAATTATTTGTTATTTTTTGTCTTCTTGCAGTGTAATGAGAGACCATCTATTCAAAAGACTAAAGTTCCAAAAGGCCTACCTTGAAACTCATCCTTAAAGGTAAATAGAATTTAAGGAAGTTTAAAAACCTTAAGATAGGGTACAGCATTGGTAGAAGTGACAAAAATACTATCAATTGAGACCTGATGAATCATTATCGCAAACTGCAGCGACTCATGAACTTACTTTCCCCCTTGAATCACTATAAGGTAGAGCATTGAGCATGTTGACAAAACTAAAGCGACTCATGAAATTACTCTCTTTGAATCACTATAAGGTAGAGCATTGAGCATTTTGGCAAAACCACAGCGGCTCATGAACTTACTCTCTTTGAATCACTATAAGGTAGAGCATAGAGCATGTTGACAAAACTACACTGGCTCATGAACTTACTCTTTTTGAATCACTATAAGGTAGAGCATTGAGCATGTTGACAAAACTACAGCGGCTCATGAACTTACTCTCTTTGAATCACTATAAGGTAGAGCATTGAGCATGTTGGCAAAACTGCTGCGGCTCATGAACTTACTCTCTTTGAATCACTATAAGGTAGAGCATTGAGCATGTTGGCAAAACTACAGCAGCTCATGAACTTAGTCTCTTTGAATCACTATAAGGTAGAGCATTGAGCATGTTGACAAAACTACAGCGGCTCATGCACTTACTCTCTTTGAATCATTATAAGGTAGAGCATAGAGCATGTTGACAAAACTACAGTGGCTCGTGAACTTACTCTCTTTGAATCACTATAAGGTAGAGCATTGAGCATGTTGACAAAACTTCTAATTAATTAACATGTATTTAGAAACAATGATTTTCACTTGAACTATTTGTTATTTTTTGTCTTCTTGCAGTGTGTTGAGAGACCATCTATTCAAAAGAACAAAGTTCCAAAAGGCCTACCTTGAAAGTCATCCTTTAAGGTAAATAGAATTTTGGGAGTTTAAAAAATCTTAAGATAGGGTACAGCGTTGGTAGAATTGACAAAAATACTATCAATTGAGACCTGAGGAATCATTATGGCAAACTGCAGCTACTCATGAACTTAGTCTCTTTGAATCACTATAAGGTAGAGCATTGAGCATGTTGACAAAACTACAGCGGCTCATGCACTTACTCTCTTTGAATCACTATAAGGTAGAGCATTGAGCATTTTGACAAAACTACAGCGGCTCATGAACTTACTCTCTTCAAATCACTATAAGGTAGAGCATTGAGCATGTTGACAAAACTGCTGCGGCTCATAAACTTACTCTCTTTGAATCACTATAAGGTAGAGCATTAAGCATGTTGACAAAACTACAGCAGCTCATGAACTTACTCTCTTTGAATCACTATAAGGTAAAGCATTGAGCATGTTGACAAAACTACAGCAGCTCATGAACTTACTCTCTTTGAATCAAGGTAGAGCATTGAGCATGTTGACAAAACTACAGCGACTCATGAACTTACTCTCTTTGAATCACTATAAGATAGAACAATGAGCTTATCAGCAAAATTACGTCTTTTGAACTTATTCTTTGAATCACTATAAAACAGTCCATCAATTTATTTCTCTCCTTTGTTTTGATTACAGATTGAGACTACAATAAAGCGCCTGGTACTGATATTACAACTGTCCTTGAAGAGAAACTGATATTTCTGCGGAGTGCATGGATGAGATGAAGGAACCTGTTGCTTCCTGGAAACCACTGCTGTTATCTTTAAACTGAACTCTAAATTTGTTTTCAAAAGCTGAAGCTGTGATCGCTAGAAAGATAATGTGTTAATTGCAACAAGAAGGGACCACAAGAAATAAACACTTTGAAAAGACAGCAGAATTCAATTCGCAGTATTTTTTACAGCATGAGGAGACGTGTGAACATAATTACGTGATGCAAAGTTTTTCTCTAAAAGTTATGCGTTTTAAGTGTTGACGTAAAAAGTGATCCAAGTAGAATCATCAGAGAAATCCACTTTAGAATTAAATTCCTCAAAAGAGATTCCTTAAAAGGTTGCTAGAATTTTACTTCAAGGCGTTCCACTAAAAGTCATGCATTTTAAGTTGTCAACATAGAAAGCAATTCAAGTAGAATCATCAGAGAAATCCACTTTAGAATTAGAATCCTCAAAAGAGATTCCTTAAAAGATTGCTAGAATTTTATTTCAAGATGTTTCTTCACTTAAAGTTATGCATTTTTAAAGTCAGTAGAATCATTTGAGAAGTCCACTTTAAAATTAAAACCCTAAGAGAGATTCCTTCAAAAGGTTGCTAGAATTTTACTTCAAGGCGTTCCACTAAAAGTCATGCATTTTAAGTTGTCAACATAGAAAGCAATTCAAGTAGAATCATCTGAGAAATCCACTTTTAATTTTAATTTCAAGACATTTCATTACACTTTACAACTTTAGAAGTCTTGAGCAAATAGGGAATTTGTAGTTGTTTCAGATGCAATATTATTTTACTTAAAGAAACATTTATATATTTAAATTTCTGTTAAGCATCTTAAAGTTATGTGTAAGAAAATAAAGACTGATTTTTAGGGGCAAATCAACTCAACCAAAGGGCACACAATAAAATAAAGTGTTTTTAGATAATTTAACTTTTCTTGGTTTGCCCCAAACTCTGACTAATGTCTCATTATTACTTGAGTCGTTTACTTAGCTGCTATATTTAACCACATTGCAGCAACAATTGGGTGCGTATTATTTTTACATCTAATTTCCTATGCGCAAAAACCTTTGCTAAAAAGCGACTTGTACGCACCCAACTAATTGCATTGTGGTCAAACATGGTGGCCGAGGGTCCATCGGGATAAGATGGGCCCTCTATAGTTAGGATTGGGGGGGGGGGGCTAGACGGGGTGGGTAGGTTAGACGCAATTAAGACACAAATTACAAAGAGGAGGTCCATTTAAATTTTTTTATTAAAAAATTTGTCCAAAAAAAAAAGCAGAGTTGTGCAAACACCTGTGCCTGTCAGTGTTCCCCCTCGGCTACCTGGAAGTCGTGATGGCCTACAGGCCCGAAGTGCAATGGTTGGTATGTTCTCTGTTCAGTGAAATTCACTTAGATGCACCACTAGTGTTCTGTTTCACTCGTGTAGTGCCTTACAAATCTAACGAGCTAGACGCAATTTTGCGCTTTGTTTTAGACGCAAGTGTTGAGCAGAAGGTAGTTGTTGCTTGCTTAAATGAGCTGGTGCCCTCAAGGGTGCAAAGGATTTCACCGATTGTTGTTTCGCAACCAAGTTGCACTGGTGGTGCCAAGAGATGTCGACGCTTGTTCCAATGGGATCCTAACTCAACAGATGATGACGACTTCTATCCAGATGATGATGTGCTGGTCGGAGAAACATGTTCTGCAATGGCCACTAATTTCCCCCTTGCTTTCCATGGGGCTGCAATTTAGACGTTCAGATGTAGTCAACTAACCAAATGACTACAATCGAACTTGTTTTTGACTTTGATTAAAAACAAAGTTGACAAGTGCGTATAACACATACATGTAATATGTACCGAAAGCTTTGAGAAAAATGCTTGACGTATTGACACAAACGTCACAAATTTTGTAACAGTTTCAGTATAATAAATAGTGATGTTTTCTCACTACATGTTTGCCAATAAATGATACCGGAGATGACATTGGATTAATATAACGTCTAATTTCCTAAAGAGAGAACCGTTTCAGACCATAACGACCAAACATTTCAGCCTATTGAGATTGACCAAAACTAGGAACTAAATAGACATTTCTTTCTAAAGTGTTTGATTTAAAACCTACTTTCTAGGCGTCTACACAGACTGTTTACCAAAGTTCAACTTTTTTTAAAAGCATAGGACTTGAGTTATTTGTAATCTAAGAATTTAAATGTGTAAGCTTGTGGCCTTGCAATAAAAGAAAGTAAAAATTGTAAACATTTGATACACCATCAAATTATTATCTAATAAATTGATGGGCTAAAGTTCATTTCAATTTAAGGCACAACTGTTTCCTTGAATTTCTTATAGAATACTTTGACTTTGTTTGCATTGAACCATTTGTTACCTTGCAGTTCAACTATTAAAAAAAGATTGTGTTTGATTCTCCCTCAAATTATTATCTAATAAAATGAGGGACTAAAGTTCTTTGCAATTTAGGGCACAACTGTTTCCTAAATTGAATTTCTTAAAGAATACTTTGACTTTTTTTTGGCATTGAAAAATATATGTCCGTACAGATCAACTATAAAAAAAAAAGTATGTTTGGTTCTCCCTCAAATTATTATCTAATAAAATGAGGGACTAAAGTTCTTTGCAATTTATGGCACAACTGTTTCCTAAATTGAATTTCTTAAAGAATACTTTGCCTTTTTTTTGCATTGAAACATATCTGTCCGTACAGTTCAATTATAAAAAAAAAGAGTATGTTTGATTCTCCCTCAAATTATTATCTAATAAAATGAGGGACTAAAGTTCTTTGCAATTTATGGCACAACTGTTTCCTTAATTGAATTTCTTAAAGAATACTTTGATTTTGTTTGCATTGAACCAATTATGACCTTGCAGTTCAACAATTTTTTTAAAAAGTGGGTTTGAGTCTCCCTCAAATTATTATCTAGTAAGATGAGGAACTGCATGATTTGACCGCTTTGACCTTTTGTGACTGATCCAAACTTTGCCGACCACTTTTGTGACAGAGATTGCTATTGCTTAAGATTAGCATTTTAACGTCTCAAGTATTTAGTTCTACCTAGTCTGATTTTAAAAACCATATCCTCAGACAAGATTTGCATTTTTACATCTCAAGTGTTTAGTTCTACCTAGTCTGATTTAAAAAACCATATCCTCAAGACAAGATTTGCATTTTAACGTCTCAAGTGTTTAGTTCTACCTAGTCTGATTTAAAAAACCATATCCTCAGACAAGATTTGCATTTTAACGTCTCAAGTGTTTAGTTCTACCTAGTATGATTTTAAAAACCATATCCTCGAACAAGATTTGCATTTTAACGTCTCAAGTGTTTAGTTCTACCTAGTTTGATTTTAAAAACCATATCATCGAACAAGATTTGCATTTTAACGTCTCAAGTGTTTAGTTCTACCTAGTATGATTTTAAAAACCATATCATTGAACAAGATTTGCATTTTAACATCTCAAGTGTTTAGTTCTACCTAGTCTGATTTTAAAAACCATATCCTCAGACAAGATTTGCATTTTAACATCTCAAGTGTTTAGTTCTACCTAGTTTGATTTTAAAAACCATATCATCGAACAAGATTTGCATTTTACATCTCAAGTGTTTAGTTCTACCTAGTTTGATTTTAAAAACCATATCATCGAACAAGATTTGCATTTTAACGTCTCAAGTGTTTAGTTCTACCTAGTTTGATTTTAAAAACCATATCATCGAACAAGATTTGCATTTTAACGTCTCAAGTGTTTAGTTCTACCTAGTAGGATTTCAAAAACCATATCCTCAGACAAGATTTGCATTTTAACGTCTCAAGTGTTTAGTTCTACCTAGTATGATTTTAAAAACCATATCCTCAGACAAGATTTGAATTTTAATGCCTCAAGTGTTGAGTTCTACCTTGTTTGGTTTTAAAATTAATAACTTAGAAAAAGATTTAAATGCGAGTTTCCCAAGCATTAAGAGAAGTAAAACTTTTTATAATAATTTTTCTGTACAGATAATGCTTTGAAAGTTGGTTTATTTCTACCTGTCTGATTTAGAAAAAAAAACATATTCTTAGGTAGAATTTAACTATTAATGTCTTAAGCGTTTAGTTCTACCTAATCTGTTTTTCAAATGTATATCCAAGAATAAGAATTAGATTTATAGTAAATGCAAACTTTTACAGACAATTTTCTATGTTGACGCTTCTTAGAAAAAATTTGCTTAGTTCTAGTTAGTCTGATTTTCAAATTCATATTTTAGAATAAGATTTAAATGTGAATGTCTAAATGTTTTCGAGAAGAATAAACTTTTATGATCAACTTTATGTATGGACGTTGCTTTGGAAATTTGATGGCTTTGAAAATTAAATCTTTGATCTCCTACAGTGATTTGCCCTTGACCATGACCAGACCCTAGAAACCTTGACATAGTACTAGCCCTTGACCACTTCGGAATACCAACCAATTCAAAACAACTACAAATTATAGGAATCCAATGTCATCTTTGGTATCAAAAGGCAATAAAATGGGTATGGTTCTTACTAGATATTTTTCATGTGAAGTGGCATGACCAAGCAGAACATGTTTCTCCAGCCCTCACATCATCAACTGGATAGAAGTCCTCATCATCCACCGAGTCCAGATTCCATTGGCTCAAGCGAAGACATCTCATGACACCTCTTGATGTTCTCAAATGAACCCCAGTACAAACCTGTTTACTAAAGAACAAAAGAGTGACGTGACCAACAAAAGGATAAATGATAAAAGGCCCTCATCCCGACGTCTTGAGAGATCGACCAAAACGTTTTAGGGACCAACCACTAGCTTCCAGCTCAAAAATGCCCTAGTATGTATGCTTCCAAAAAGATGCTTCGCTCTAGCTCGTTAAATTTGTAAGGCACTACACCAGTGAAACAGAACACTAGTGGTGCATCTAAGTGAATTTCACTGAACAGAGAACATACCTCCCATTGCACCCGGGCCAGCAGGACCACCACTTGTTCCAGGCAGCCGAGGGGGTCCACCGACAGGCACAGGTGTTTGCACAACTCTGCAGATGAGTTTTTCTCAGAATTTTTATACAAACATAAAGAAACTCATCAGAATGAGCTGCTCATACACAATGAGTCCATGTTTAAAATCTTGAACATTTCAAGGGGGAAAAAAAAACCCCAAAGATAATGAAAAACCAAAAGATAATGAGCATATTGTGTGGTTTTACCCTAAACTCTGAAAGATATTCCCAACATCTTTCAGAGCAAAAAACCTAATGAAAAAATACAAAACACAAGTGAATTTCATCATTGTTTTTGATAGAAATTTCCATATCTCTGCAAGATACTGAGATTTCCATAATTTTTGTTATAAGTTTACTCAATTTCCGAAAGAAAGTTAATGACTTCACTCGCAAGAAAAGTCATTATTTTAAATAAAACAACTCTTTTGAATGGTCTCATTTTTTGGTAGGAGCAGCTCGTGCATTTAAACTAATTACATTTAAATAACTACACAAAGACATATGATTCAGAAATGGCAGTTAGTCTGAATTAATTTAACCTGTCAAAGTAGAAATAAAAACATTTTTATTTATTAATTGTATTCATCCAAAAGTTCTGCAAACAATTGTTTGAAATATCTTTGAACAGTTTCCATCAGAGTGCTCTCTTACTGGTAAAACTGTTTACCAAGAAGACAATCAGAGTGCCCTGATTATCCGCTAGGGAAGGTATCAATTAAACTCATCCAAAAGTTCTGCAAACATCTTCTTTAAAATTTCCTTGAACAGTTTCAGTCAGAGTGCTCTCTGACTGTTAAAACTGTTTTCCAAGAAGACAATCAGAGTGCCCTGATTATCCGCAAGAGAAGATTTTTGTTTCGAAGATATTTTGTTAATTTTGCATGCATAAATTTTATTTGGAATCTGAATCATACACCTTTGTGCAGGAATGGGATGGATCTTGGGACAGAAGGGGAATTTTTTTAGTGATTCACCACACAGGGAGAAGTGTGGGTAAATCTTAAACAAAGTGGTTATTTCACCATACAAGGAGAAGTATATATATTTCACCACACAAGGGTTTGTGAGTAGTTTACAACACAAGGAGAAGTGTCATTCACCACACTGTTAAAATGGATAACCACACAGGGGAAAGTGTGAACAATTCACCACACAAAAGAAGTATGGTGAGTTTAGAGAAAGTATAGGTGGATCACCACACAGAGGAAAGTGTAAGCAATTCACTACACAAAGGGGAAGTGTTATTTACCACAGAGTAAAGGGCAGATCACCACACACGTTTTTTGGCACACCCCTGGCACATAGACTAATCTACAAAACTAATTAAACACCTATCAAATATGAAGTCATACTTGGACACCTAATTTATGCATTTTGCGACACAAAAAAGGGTCACTATTTCAGGCATGCGACTGCATTTTGAAGTATGGGTCGATCACCACACAAAGTAAGTATGGATCGATCACCACACAAGGAAGTAGGGTAATACACAACCCAAGAATAATAGGGAAAATTTACCATAAGTTTAAGTTTAAGTTTGTGTTGGTTATGGTATGTAATGTCAATTTATCACACAACAGAAATTATGAGTAATTTATCATAAAAGTGAAAGTATGGACAGTTCACCACAAAAGGTATGGGTAACTCACCTCGAAAGGAAAATACTGGTAATTTTTCACACAAGAGTAAGTATGGGTAATTCACCAGATAACTTGAACACACCTGAAATGTTTACTTGTCTACAAAAGTAACTAAATTAAATACAACTCAGATCTTATGTCAAATTTTCTTTGACACCTAATGAACCTACATAGACACTAAAGTGTCCCCTATTTCAGGCATGCAACTCTGTATTTTGGTAAAAAATTTGACATTTCCAGAAATCCACGCACAGCATGATTTTGTACTGTGTTTTTCAATTTTCACTGGCTGAGAAAACCAGAACCATAATAATCAGCTGACCAGCTGAAAAGTTGCATGCCTGCTAATTGCTGATGTATGAGATGGGCGAAAACCCCGCTAAAAACCCCAGTGGGGAAAAAAAAGGGGGTAAAGTCCCATCCGGTTCCAATCTATGGCAGCCAAGTTTGTCAACTCCATACATCAGCATACACCTAAATTGAATGAGCTAAATGTGCTAGAATAGTGACAGAAACAATACTAAATAAGCCTTTGATATTTAAATTTGGAACTTTGATTTGGATGATTCACCACACAAGGAAAGTATGAGTGAATCACCACACAGGAAAAGTGTAGATCACCACACAAGGGAATTATTGGTAGATCAAGACAGTGAAAGTATGGTTAATTCACCCAACAAGAGGAAGTTTGGGCACTTCACCACACAAGGAAGCATAGGTAATTCACCATACAAGGGAAAGCATGGACAAATCACAACACTGGGGATGTGCACCTTTCAATCTTGAAGACAATGATGCTCTTTAAGAAAAGCCTTCATTATCTTGGTGGAATTACATTAAACCTTCAGATCCATCCCAGATACAATGTAGTTACAAATTAAAAGCTACAAATAACACTAAATTTCTATTAATAAATACGGCATCTCCACTGGTGATGGACTGCAACTTGAATGAAGACTTGACACTCTCTGTCTGGATTAGTTGATCTGTAGATGATGAAAGAAAGGAAAGAGAAAAAACAGTAAACATTTGTGTTGAGAAAACTATAAATGAAACTATACTTGACAAATTTTCTACAAGGTATGAGACATCATCATTTATTTTTGAAAGAGCAATCAATTCCAATCCAATAGATTCAATAAATGCACTTCAAAAAACATGTGCACGTTTTTGAACATTTTAACAAATAAGAAGGTCCAGTTTTCAAGAAAAAACAAACAACTCAAAGAAGCTACATGTAGGTTCTGATTTAAATTTAAATTTCAAATGGCTCTTTTTTTTTTTTTGATTCGGGAAAGTTATAAGCTTTCATTTAAGGTGGATAGAAATGGCAAGTCTGCATCCACCTGGGGATGTTTTGGCAAACCCTGACAAGACACAAGTTTCTGAAGTAAAAATCACCGACCGAAAAAAACAAACCCCAAAACTTCTTCTTCTTTTTTGAGCTACACAAAAACAGGTCGATAACTGGTAACAGCTCACGATGTACGTACCTCTCTTGAAAAAAATGTTTTTTTCTAAAAATATACATCCTTCGTTTTATTTTCAAATGACAGAACTCAGTCTTTATAATTTGATCTACATTATTGGATTGGTATGCTTTATGGTTTTCGTTTTTAAAAAGAATTTTGTTGACACTTTTTGTTACTTTGTAGAACCCATCATTTTGAATCCAAGCCTAACTGAGCCAACAATTTGGTTACGATTTGGTTGGAACAGTTGACCTGAACACATGAAAATGCTTAACCAACAACTAAAGCTCAAACATGTGTCTGGTCAGGGTCTCCTCTCGGTACAGGTAGCAAGATTATCCAAAGTTAGTTTCCTATTTTTGAAGTTTTGCCTAAGCTACTTCAGAGGACTTCTAGGCTACTTAACAAGGCACACCTAGGCATGCAACTGCATTTTGGCAAAGGGACTTCAGACTTTTGTCTTTTAATTTTTAGTGGTACATCTGAGAAACCAAAAACAAGGACATAGGCTGATCAGCTGAAAAAGTTGCAAGCCTGCACCTTAGGGTGAGTCTGAAAAAGCTCAATCTCAGGAAAAACTTGAACAACTTGTCGTTCCTGAAATTTAGCTTGTTTATCAATACAAAAAATGTATCATACCTGTAAAGTTGATTGATTAGCCAAGGCAGATTGCTGCCAACCCCGACTGAAGATCCGACACTCTCTGTCTGGATAAATCACTCTGTGTAGATAAAAAGAAGAAATGAAGAAAAAAGTTAAACATAATTGTTGACTACAGTATCAACAGACCATCCGTGCAAGTCTCGAACATCATTAAACATTTTGAGGGACCTTTGACTCAGGAAGGAAACAAAGTGCACATGAAAATCCTTTTTTAAAATCAATGTATCCCTTGAACAGTTTATAAAGCCATGCAATATGTAAATGATATCATTTTCTCAAAGGTATTGGTATTTGAAAAGCAAATTTATTTAAAACATCTAGTTTTCCACAACACAACACAACACAACACAACACAACACAACACAGCTGTTGGATGCATTTTTAAGAAAACACCAAAGATGTTCAATGTTGGGGACAATTAAAGTATTTCAGAACAATTGGTACATGTACTTTTTGCAAAGAGTAAGCTTTCATTATTTTATAAGTCCTCATTCATAAATTCCTTTTATCAGTACAAATCATGTATTATAAAGGGGTTTTGAGGCATTGCATGGTGAGGTGGCATCATGTATTCAGTTTGTGGTATAACCATGTGGGTGTAGCTACTTTGCTGTGTAGATTTGTTCTTTGAGAACTTGTTTTACTATTGATTCTACTG
Organism: Pisaster brevispinus; assembly: GCA_023634235.1. Classification (NCBI taxonomy): domain Eukaryota; kingdom Metazoa; phylum Echinodermata; class Asteroidea; order Forcipulatida; family Asteriidae; genus Pisaster; species Pisaster brevispinus. Next base: position 12,867,052 of record JAMKCF010000017.1, read on the forward strand.
CCGAGTAGTAGATTTCGGAATTCATGAGACTACTTAATTTCTGAAAATTATACGGGGGTGCTAATTGACTAGGACTAATACTTCGCTTGGAGGATCGAGGGAACTTCTCATTTTAAACTTCACTGCCGTGGAGTGAGTTCTTAATTGCTCTCAAAGTTTCGGTTAGCTTGCTCAGGTCATTGTCACATGTGTTTGAGATGCTGGTCTCATTACAGCAATTCAAAGGTTTCAGTGTAGAGTCAGCACTGCTCTTCTAAAAGGAAAACTGTGGTTGGAGGGAGCCTGGAATTCATGTCTGGTTAGATTGGATTTCGAAGGTTTGGAGTTTTTCAAGACCTCATGAATCTGAATCAAATATCATACCTTTGAAATTGTCCAAGCAAACTGCTGTAGATTTTCCCAAGGCTTCAACATTCATAGATTCTGTCATCTTTGCTGACTGTGTAATTGTCAGCCACCATAATCAAAGATCTGACACTCTCTGTCTGGATTACTTGATCTGTAGACGATGACAAAAAGTATAGAGAACAAAATTTAACATTTTATTTAGTAATTTCTATTGCAGTTTAGTAATTTCTATTGCAGTTTAGGGAACTATTTCATCCTGCAATTTTACAAACCAAACTATCTAGACTGTCTGCACACTAACATTTGAGCAGCAAATGATGACTGTTTTGTGTGTGTAGAAACCGATACATTTTGAGCAGCGTTTTGCTATGCTATACAAGGGCAATTTACATCCATGCAAAATGTCATTGACCCAACTTTCTCCAAACTTAAGGTTGATTGACTTGAACTGAGCAGTGCCAATCTTTGTTGAAAGCATCAGCAAAAAGTAAGCTGTGATCCAAAAACGTTGAAATTCAGTGTATCCTTAACATCAGTTTACATTTGTGTTCACTTTGAATTTAAAAGTGACTTCCTTTTGACCTCAAAAGCAGTTGTCAACTCTTCAGCAAAATGTTTTGATGTTCTTTTTGTTGTTGTAAGAAGACGTGGGTGAAATAAAAACTTAGTTGAACAGCAATACATGATGCTATCCAGAGCTTGAATTTGTGGGGAAATCCACAAGACTGCAGGCCTTTTAGCTCAAAACTTTTACTGGACCAGAAAATTTGTTACAAGACCAGAATCAAAATGAGAAGAGTACTATCTACACAGTTTCACATTTGAGCTGTTTTTGGAAAAAGCACTATGAAGAGAAGATTTACCTTATTTTTCTTATGGGTAATACTTCAATACTCAACGGAGTTTAAAGAATGTATTTATCAGTTTAAATTAACAATACAGTGAAGTGTTATTATTAACAAACACAAGACCGCCGGATTTGTATGTTCGTTAAGTTTACTGACACAACGCTAAAATCATTGGCCTCGGGGCCTGCAGTCCAGTGTAAAATTCGAGCCTTGCTATCAGATCAGACGCTATTTAGAAATATATTCAATGTCTTAAAGGTAGGGTCATAGATTAGTTATTTTGCCAACGTAATGCTGATTTATAGACAAAATATACAAGACAGATTAAATAAGTCACCTGTGAAAGTTTCTACAGAATATAATGACTACTTGCTGAGAAAACAGCAAAAAACTGTTGGTTTTTTTTTCTCATAAGAACGTCAAATCCATCTCATTTAGGTACCAACTACATCTCTGGCCGCCGCATTCGGGAACACCAACCCTCAACAGCTGCAGTACTTCTCACCAAGTCAGCTTTTATGGTCATTAACTCTTGGAACATTTACCAATCTATGACCCTACCTTTAAACGTTTGGGTTTTTAAACGGCAGGAGTTGAAATAGTATTTTGAATCGTACCTGTAATCATGACGTTGACTGAATTGTCAGAAGCAGATTGCTGGAGATTCTCCGAGGCTTCAACATTGATAGATTGACACATCTCTGCTCAGTGTGATAGACAGCCACTGTTATGGAAGATCTTACACTCTGTCTGCATCAATACTTGTAAAATCTGTAAAAGTTGACAAAACATGTAAAAATGACTACAAATTTAAACACTTTATTGAGTAAACTACTCATACAATGATGCAGAACTTCCCATACCAGCAGGTTCAATACGCTAAGATTGAGAAAAAAAATTAGCTTCCTCAATCGTCCATAAGACATAATATCCGACACAAAAATATCTGTTGTCGGCGGGAAAGATCCGCGTTGATTTTTTTCGTCAGGAATACTGCCCTCTTGATTAGACAGACACCACCCAGTTCCCATCAGGTGTGTCCATCCTCCACAGAAGTGTAAAATATTTCATAGAGAGAGATGTATAAGCAAGGCATTTCCAATGGTTCGCCATTAATATGGTCCCCCTGTTGTTATTTTTCATGCCCCAGTAGAAACCAACATTTAAACTGCAATTTATACATTTATTTTTTATAATCGAACCTCAGCAACAAAATCTTGCACAATTTTGCAGGCGGGTTATGTCAAAGGTCACTATTTTTTAGCCTGGTATTTTGACATCATCACAACTTCGATGACTTTTTCACAAATATTTTGGGCATTTAAGAAATTAATTCTTTTTGCAGGAGAGATGGATTTGTGGTTAGCAATCTCATCGCAAGTGTGATAGCGAAGATCCCAAACGGGGACTACAGTGAAATCAGCTCCAGGTCTGCTGGCTCATACAAAAGCATCTCCCGAGCCCATGTGGCAAGTGCCCTGGTATTATGGGTCAGGTTTACAGGGAGCTGTTGAGGTGGCAGGATATTGTCACCGGTACAGTCCCGAAGAATTGGCTTGTTGTCCTGGGGAGAGGATAATTCTCCCTGTTATGGACTAACTCAACCCTTGCCAATCATGTAGCGTTTAATCATTTTAATAATTTAAAAAATGTTTCTCACAAATGATGTAGAATACGCTATTGAAAAAGTTGTAGGAAAAGCGTGTGTACCGTACCTTTTGAAAAAGAAAAAGCCTAAGGTAATATTGTACTCATGCCGCGGGGCTTTTTGGTCATTTAGGAGGCACTTTTGTGAATAAATCTTAGTGTATTGAACCTGTGGGCATGGCTGGTATGGGAAATATGCATTTTAAGTTGCTCTACAGATTTAGAGTGACACAGACTTGTTGATACAAAAGGCAAAGCATGAAGGAAACATTGCTCAATATTCCAGTTGTAACAACTTTAGCTGAAACTTGAAACACTTTTAAAAATAAATGTTAACATCATCCGTATATATATCAACTTACCTTTTGCAGATCCATGCTGGATAATGCAGGGGGTAATAACCTCAAGAGGTTATGAACTGAGGTCGAGTTAGTTCTAGTGTTCATGCTGAAGAAAAACGCTACCATCCTAGGGCCTGGTTGGAAGTTACTGTTGGATATACCTGAAGAAGAAGAAAAAGAAAACAGCGAGATGAAATATTGTTGCTGCACTCAAGGTCCAAAAATTCATTATACTCAGATTCCAATAACAACAAATACACATTTATTGTGAAATAATGCCACAGTCATTATCAACTTGAGTGTGCTGGATACCGCATGTTTTGGCAAACCAGACACTGAACACAAAACGGTGGGTACCCCAAAAATGGGTACTAACAAGGGGGTACACAGACCCCAAAAGTGGGTACACCAGACCCCAAACAACAGATACACCAGACCCCAAACAACAGATACACCAGACCCCAAACAACAGATACACCAGACCCTGAACAACAGAACACCAGACACAAAAAAAGTGCTGAATGTATGCCAGCTCTAATAAACCAAAGACGTTAGAATAATCAAGTTAAGGTCAAAAAATAAATTATACTCAGATTCCAATAACAACAAATGCACATTTATTGTGAATTTATGCCACAGTCATTATCAACTGGAGTGTGCTGGATACTGCATGTTTTGGCAAACCAGACACTGAACAAAACGGTGGGTACCCCCAAAAATGGGTACTAACAAGGGGGTACACAGACCCCAAAAGTGGGTACACCAGACCCCAAACAACAGATACACCAGACCCTGAACAACAGATACACCAGACACAAAAAAGTACTGAATGTATGCCAGCTCTAATAAACCAAAGATGTTAGAATAATCAAGTTAAGTTTGCGGAAACACTATGTAATAATCTCTAATGAGCTGTAGTGGTTTTGAGAAGAACCAGTGCTGAATGAGAATAAACATGTTGAGAATCGAAGCATACTTAAAGATAGGGCCAAATTTTGGTAATGACCCTGAAAAACTGTTGTGTAATTTCTATCCAAAAGCTTACTTGTTATAAAATTGTTAATAGAAGTAAGCATCTAGTGAAATTAATTTGTCTGAAATGCCCCTGTTGAATAGAAATCAGTAAAAAAATAATAATCTTAGAAACGATCCATACACGAATAGTTTCTCAGATTTTTGAGGGTTGGTGTCCATTCAAGAATGCTACAGCCAGAGAAGCAGTTTGTACCCGCCCGCCGTAACCCTGCTGTAACTTACATCTGTCGATGTCAGTTTTTTTAAGTAACCGATATATCGGAAACTCAATATCGAGTATACTTAATATACTGAAGACCGATAGTTTAATTAATAGGGTTGCACATATATCGCACTTGTTGTTAGTCCGGATAATATCAAATTGCACCAGCTCACATGTTTTTGGTTTGACAGCGAAGATAAGACATGATTACAGTTGCCGCTTCCGCTTGCTAGGCGAATAGCATGGTGCAGAGAACACGGAGTGTTTTGGCTTCCGGTAGTTTTCTTTGTCAATCTGGTAATTTTGTTGAAGAAATCTACATGTTGGCTTGAAGAATAGCTTACATAATACACATGTTAAGTTTCATATTTTTGTCTAAGTTTGCAGCGAATCTATTATTTAAATTTGCAGCAATTCGGGATGAGAAATGTATTTTGTTTTGGTCTGTTCTAGTTAATAAATACATTGCATCATCAGCTAAGTTGAGTGTTACAACTTCGTACCCATTAGTGTTAGATGTCACCGTACCAGACCACGTGCGTTGCCTGTCTATAGGAAGGAGGTTGATCACCTCACGTGGCTGGCCGTTTTTGGATCGTTTTGATGTTTACAAAGTACATGGATCCGAAAGTGGCCGATTCTTTCAGCTTTCAGCTTTTTCTATGTGATGAGTATGATTTAGCTATCATAAGGAATATAGATGATGTGAATTGGAGGCAAGTGAGGAGAGAAATGTAGGCCTATGTGCAACATCACAAGGAGTAAAAATAAACGGCATTGTAACATTAAGCTGAAGCTATGTTTACAGCTAGCTGATGAGGTCAGTTATGTTCACATGAGAAAAGCACACTGCTAATTTCCTTTTCTAATACTAAAACCCTGAGATTTTCTGGAACACTCTTTCGGTGTTTTCAATATCATTTAGGAACATCAAAATTTTAGAAACATCAACATTTTTTAAGTATCATATTTTTTTAAAAAAGTGACATTGGCAATATCGATGTTAAAAAAGTATTAAGTATTTGAGTAATATCGATATATTAAAGGACTTATGCTAAATGTTGATGGATTCGACGTTCATGTGAAAGTACTGACATTTTCTCCTGTTTTCGTAACAAGTAGAAACCATATTCAACTGAAACTTTCACAAGTGAATTTTATTGTATCTTTCTTGATAATTTGGCTATAAATCAGCATTGCATTGACAAAAACCAAACGATGACCCTACCTTAATACTATAAAACAAATGAGATATTTTCTTAGTGCGTTGTTCAAGAAAAACAGTTTACATCTACATGTACATGAAGTTCTTTCTCATTAGATTCTGGTCTTGTGGAATAAATGGTCCAGTTCAAATTTTAAGCTATACAAGCCATGATGTCTTATGAATTTTTCCCCTACAGTTGAGCCCTGAGGGTCAACTTTGTCACAATATTTCAGGCATAACCATGGGAGGACACCTTATAACAAGTTTTTGTTTAATAATTGTTTTAAAACTAGTTTCACAAGAAAATACCATGACATATTGCATTTCATTACAAGGGAAAAATGTACATAATTCAAAATTTCTGACATTTATAGGAAAGCATAAAACCAAAGCTGTTTAAATATTCTCAAGATTCATGAAATTGGTGTACACACATGTCATTAAATGTCAGTTAACGATTTCCCTTGTATAGCATACCAAAATGCTACACAAATTGTATCAGATGCTATTCAAAAATCATCATTTGCTACAAAGTATTAGCATTCAGTGTGCACAAAATCTGTTCAGTCAAAATATTTTGCTATGCAAGGTTGATGGACGAAATTTTTCCCTGTATATTGATTACGTTCTCAATTTTCAAAAATATCAATGATTGTTAAATTGGTGCGCAAGAATTTGACTTTCATGTAATCAATAGAATCAAAACAGTTCTCTAATATCTGTCCAAAGCGCCTTTCCTTTTTCTACAAAATAGTATTGTGTACATGTATGGCGTCATGGCCCAGTAGTTTAGACCATTGAATTTAAGTTTTGGTGATTAAGTCATCCGGATGTGAGTTTGAATACCTGTCATGACACTTGTGTCCTTGAGTAAGATGCTTTACTAAATGCTTCACTATAATTGCTTCTCTTCACCCTAGGGTATACATGTAAATGGGTACCTTGGAGGGTAGAGGTCAATATTGTGTTTGAAAAAACTTTTGGAGCGCCACAGGCAGCCCAGGCTGTACATGTATACTCCCAAGGGAGCCAGCCAAGAAAGAATGTAAAGCGCATTGATAAGCTTATTGTAAAATGCGCTATGTGAGAACTAGTTGTTATTCAGCCAGTCCGCAGCGCCCGCGTTAAGTAGGTCAAATCCCGAATTTTCTTTGCACAGAGAAAACCGCAGCGAGCGCGCGAGATTTGTTCAAGGAACAAACGGAGTTCGAGAGGCGTCTGTTTATTGCATTGTAACGTTTTGCACGAGTAGTTGGTGTCCGAGATGGCGTGTTGAGTGTTTGAAGTGTGAATTTTTCTTTCGAATGATGTATTTTATTGCTATTTTTGATGTAGTTTAGCTTACTTTATTCACTGTCAAACAAAAGGTAAAATCTCTAGGTAAATTTGAGGGGGTATTTTACTGTTGCGCCCTGACTGGACTACAACTGACAATGAAGATAGATGAATGTGTAAGCTATCGTTTGGTTCTTTTTACGTTGTGGGAGCCACTGTGCATAGCCTTTTCTGGGCGAATATTATTCGCGTGGTTTTGCTTTTTTACGATTTTTGGCGCGTGTTTACGACGTCCCCGTGTTGTGTGTGCGTGTGCGTGTACCACCAGGTAAAATTACGGAGGGGCAAATTATAACGTTGAAAGAGATTAAACATACACAAGAAATGAATGGGTTTTTATGATATTTATTTTGTGCAAAAAATTATTTAAGTGCCTTAAGCCAGGGCCGAAGCATATTAATACAATTATAGTAAATACTCAACATTAATTTGAAAATCCATTCCACAATCGGCATTCATAGAAATGTTGTGCTACTGCATGCTACTACTACTTCTAGTGCTACATGTAGTGCTAGAGTCGTACATCATGTAATTGCGTTGTTTTGTAAAGAAAGGTTTGGATTTTTGTATGACAATTTTATATTTAAGGTCGACGAATGTTTATAGAAGAGTTAATTAAAACAGATTTTATGGAAACGTTAGCCTAAATGCTAACATAAACAATCGACTTAAAAAATAAGTCATAAATTCAATGCAGCGGTTTTGTATTTTTGTGAATATTGTGTTTTCCAGATAATGGTTTATACCAAAGTAATTGGTTCGGGCACGAATACAGTATAAATTTCTTTCTGTTTCTTCAGGGACCTTTATAAGGATGTTTGGCATACCATTCCTACTTTGCTTGCACGGTTAAACGTTTTTTTTGTTTTTTTTCCCCCACTTTGACAACAGTTTAAAGACCAAAATATCTACCGGGACTGTAACAGATAAAAATTGAAAAAACAAGCAGTTTTAAATCAACATTTTGTGTTATTTTTCATATTGTAGGTTTCAACAGCCCTCTCCATCCTGGCCACCGACTCCCTCAATAGGCCCCAGCTCTACCAAGATCTAAGAAATACAATATTGAGATTTTTTGTGATTCTCTCACAAAATACTTGCACCAAAATATCCCTGACTTGGGGATATTTAACTTCAATGTAAATTGTCTTCGCAGTGTGACAACATTGTTGCGGACTTACCTCCTGTGTATTGTCCCCAATAACCATCATCCAGACTTGATATCAATCCATGTGGGAACAAATGATTTGGAGTTTGGTTTCATGGAAGTTAATTTTTGAAATTTTTCTAGTTTAATCATTTCTACCCGTAAATCATTCCCCCAGTCAAAGACTTTGATCAGCGCATCTTTACCACGACAGGATGGTGAGAGCTTAGAGGATGCCTGTAAACTTTTAAGTTTTACTTGTCTTGTTATTTTCAAACCTTCAAAGAACAAGAAGTGCTGTGTTGTATACTTTTCTTGTTGAATTGTTAAGTTATGTGTGTTATGTAAAATTAAGAAAAAAAACCTTTTACTGGCAAGTGATGTGTTTTTCATCAAATTTTACATTTAACAGGCATGATGTTCTTCCAACTTTAATCTGATTTCAGATTCTTTTGCCCTTGGATAAAAAATTGTGATAAAATAGCCTGTAAAGTTGTTCAAAGCCCATACACTACATCTATGTGTACAACGTACTTGCAGGTCAGCCCTTGTAGTTGATAAAATGTCCCTACTTTTGTCTAAGGGCCAAATACCATACATACTTTTAAGTTGATTTTTAGTTGTATGATGGTTGCCATAACATTGTTCATGTACTTCCATATCATATGCCATATTAAATGCCATGTTTTAGTTTAAGGTAACTTTTTTTCTTTCTTATTTTCTAGAAAATCATTCATATATTTTTTATATAATACATTTATGTTTTATTTTTAAAAGTTAACAAGAATATAATAGCCATTTGCGTACTTATTATATTAACTTGTGTGCTATTTATTTATTTATTGACTTAACTACCTGTAAATGGATTCACAGGTTGTTCAGTGTTTTCACAAATATGCAGCTGCCATAAGATTATAAACATTCCATTTATACATGTATTTGTCCTTTCATTTTTACTTTGTTGACAAATAAATCTGTGTTTTCACAAATGAAATTTCAATCCTTGTTACTTGAAAATAATGTTTTTGGACTGTGTGTGGATTATCTGTATTTATTATTTATTGATCACCCTCCCCCTTTCTAGTTTTTATTGTTTAGAATAAATATAATCTAGGTACAAGGGCTAGGCCAATGTGAGAAGTATTTTCAGAAAAAAAATGATCCATGGATTTGTCTATTTGCCACTGCAGAAGTTGTTAAACCTAGTACTTATGCCACGAGCTGGTTCTGTTTTTATAAATGAAATGTGAAATATAGAATCAATTTTTCTGTTATTATTGGTATTATGAAGGTTTGGGAATCAAGATTTATGAGAAATTCGGGGTAAAAAAACTACAACGTTCGTAGAAAGTATCAGTTTGGCTATAGTTTATTCCGATTCCCGCACATGTATGTAGTATTGCGATTGTACATCCAGGACAGTTTTCACCGCGCGTCTCCACCAATCAAAATGCAGGAATCACATGTGCAATCATGGCGGCTTTTTACGTTACGATGTTTTGGACTACCATCAGTATTTTTTGCACCCTGACTGGACTACACATAATTAGTCCAGAAATCAACTATTTTGTGATAGAATATGGAATTTCCTATCTAGTATTGTGAGAATTGGCTTGTGGGAGAATCTATTAGAGGGATTGTGTAGTAATTGTGTTCGTTTCGTTTCGTTTTGAAACAAAATTTGACAATCAAAATACACCACTAGAATATCAATAAAGTCAATTATTTTCAAAGCAAAATGGACAATACACTCCTTATCTTAGCAATTGTGGGAATATTTTTGTGAATTTACGTATAAAAACTGAGAAACTACCCACATTCCACAAACGGTTCCAGCTCAATAAATATTCAAAGAGAGGTCACGCACGTCCGAGCCATGCATACAGTGCAAAGAAAAGGAACGGATTCTGTGTGTGCTGCGGACTGACTGTATTACATGTAGTTGTACATACATTGTAATAATTTCAATTTTTACATCAAGTAGCCTTAGATCGTTGTAGGTTTGCACAATACAGATGTCTTGCAAGTCTATGGATAAATGTCTGAATACAAATACAGATATGTCAACACTTTGTGTTTCATTTGAAGCTAACCGCTCAGCTATGTTTTGCATTGATGTTAACAAAGGATAGGAGTTCATATGCATACGTTGAAAAACAGATACCGTTCTTCAGATTGTAGTTGTATTTTTGTCCTAGATTGACAACTTCATATAGACAGAAATGTGTTGGTCGTTTGTAAGCAAAAAATAAGAAAATGTTATGTCATATGAATTTGTTGTGTTCACTTAAGCTCGTTTCCCCTGCTTCACGCGTTTTCTGATAACAAACGATGCGAAAAAACCAGGTTTTCCCCTCTTTTTTGCTCATAACTTTTTAACCTCGCGGGTGATTGTACGGGGTCGAACGGTTTTAAAAAGTATATTTCATGGTCAAGCTAATGGTGGTATTTTTAAAATATTGTTATCTAAAAAACCACCGTACTTTTGCGATTGAAATACTTAATTTGTGCCGGTTTTCCTGTGGCAGCGCGCAGTTTTCACTCCATCAGAATTACTCATTTGAGTGCCGATTCTTATTGGAGTGTCGGATTCCACCGGGTCGAACAGAATCGAATAGTTGAGACCATTACCTTTACTGTGATGTAAGAAAGGTTTGGATTGGTTGAAAAAAACCACCGTACTTTTCAAGGTGAAAAAAGGACCAATGACAATTATCGATCTATATTTTGTTGTTTGGACGGAGTTCCCATCGGTCACCGTTAGTTTACACGTGTTCGGATTGCACACACGACCTTTCATCTTCCGAGTTCAAGAACAGATTTTCTGTGTTGACATCACAGGTAAGTCTTTGAAAAACTGACCATATCTTATATGATAATCAATGAAAATGTTTTGAAATTTTTACGGGGAAATTCAATCTTGAAGTAGTGTAAATTTGAACCTAAAAAACATGAAATTTGGGATGCAAGGGCCACTGGCTACTTCCATGACGCTACGTGACCATTGGGCCGTACCATTTTTGTCAAAGGAGGATCTTGCGTGGATTCCATTGTTATTACCAAACATTTGAAATACCCAAACCATTTTTAGGTTAGAAAAAGTTAACGTTATCCTTTCCTTTTTAATTCGTTCTTTCAGGTTATGAATTCGAGAGAAGAAGAGTGGACTACGGTTCCTTATACATAGCTGATCAGCCGATTTGCTTTCTTGAACTTTGAAGTTCTTTAGTGCCAAAGAAAACTTCAAAACACTACACATGGATGGACAAATAGTTGTTGGCAATTCAGTTTTTTGTTTGGATTTTGTTGCTTATTATTGGGCGATATGTTTTCGTTTCAAACAGTTGTTTGTAAAACTACATCAGTGATTATTATTATTTTTCTCATACTACTGGGTTTTTCTTACTATTGTTTTAGTGATGAAATAAGTGCAACCAAACTATGCTTCTTTGTTTAATTTCATCTCATGTACATGTGAAACATAATGTGATGTTTTTTATTTGGATTTAGAGTTTACGTTTTTGTTAAGTGTTGTAGAAAAAAAAACTGTTAGTTGAGAGGAGATAAAATAAATAACTTGATTCAGAAACCAACTTCCCATTGATTCGAATGTTTCTGTTTTTTTCAAGTATTTGTGTATACTGTATATGATGAGCATGGGGGAAGATCTAAACCAGTAAAGTAGTTACGAATAAACATCCATCTGTGATTACGTAACATTTAAGTTTTACCTTTTCTGTGAATGGAACATTCAACCTGGTCGTGTTATGGTCGAACGCACAGCTACACAGGGTTTGGGTTAATCCGATTTACCGATCCCAGTGCACTGCCTCCCAGTAAACGCACAATAATTAACGCTTAGTCTTAAGTGAACAAAACAGGGGTCAACAAATTCATATGAACAGAGTCTCTATTCCACCTTGCATGTTGGAAACTTTCTTTGAACATGTTTAATTTTTAGGTCTATAATCGTACCTATGCTGGCCTGAAAACAAAATCAAAAACACTATGCAATCAAATTCTCTAACGTAACAATAACATACACAAGATGTTTTTGGATTTGTTTTGCTCGCAAAACCTATGTCAACGTATACTTTGGCCAAGGCTTAACACATAATGATTTGAAATTTACACTGGACCACAGGTCTGAGGCCAGTGCTTTAAGCATTAGGCTAGCATGGCTACTTGTTCAAACTCACAACCATACAAGTGCGGAGGTATTGTGTTTTTCAGTTTAATAATAATACCTCAATCTATATAGAAAAAACAGATCTTCAAATGTTGACTTTAAGTTTGATAATTATCCTTCAACTTTACAGATGTTTATATGTGTCTATCACACAAGCTTGACCTACATGGCTTGAACCTGAACCATTATTGCTCAGTTCACAATGACTGCAAAACAAAGCACAGGAAATGCCCTCTAATCTTTCTTTTTTTTGCCAAGGTGAAACATTCAATATTACAGTGTTGCAGTTTTAAATTAGGTTTGCATTTCACACTTGCTCACACTGGTTCACACATTTTACGAGTTATGTAGGTGCAGACATCAGAATTTTCTGTAATGTAATTTACTGAATTCTGAATTCCGTATTTTTAACCATTGTTATCTTTTAGCCATTTCGGTGATAACAGCGGTGTTAATTCAAGATGAAAAACACAATTTACATATGAAGCAACTACCCACTTGCCTTCCGTTTAGTCTCCGTTGTGACACACTGGGACCAAGTTTTTCACTTCCAGGGTTGGGAAGCATGTTACTATAATGTATACAATTTTCGAAGCTTTAAATTAACATTTTCTTTTTTAAAACTGAAGTGAAGTTTGCAAACTTGCGTTTTTGAACGATCTTATCCCCTAATTTCTACCCTTTAAAATACTTTTTTCATCAGCACCCACGGTGAACATTGCGAAAAATTGTGCGGCGAGAGCAATGTGTTTATGAGTGCGAGGTTATAATTTTGCATGAAATAGGCCTATAGCAGGAACGAGGTTGAGATTAGACTCCAAAGGCCATCTCACGTCTTCCCAACCCTGGAAATTTGAGTTGTATACACATGTGTATGTTTCCCCACTCGCCTACATCTGTATGGAACACAGAGGAGAGAACCAGACTAACAATGTGAAGGTGTGTTTTAACGTTCGTATAGACCTTTCTTTTGCAACGTCACAGCCCAAGTTTTTGCCAACCCAGGTTGGAAAACTATGGAAAGCCATCAAATGCAAAACAAAAACAGATAGCTACAGTTTGTAACAACGTTACACAAATATTCAAAAATAGTGTTGAATTTATTGGAAACAAAGCAACCGATCATGGGAGGTATTTTATTTAATTAGAAGCTTGCCGAAAATGTTGAATTTGGTTAAAACATCTGTTAACACGATTGAATGTTTTACTAACCTTCGGCGGTCCATGCCAACCAGCGCGGTTTGTTTATCAACAATGGAAAGGTCTATACTGATTACTGAAATGAACGATCGCAGCCACATTAAAATCTAGCAAATATCAAGACTAGATGGACTTCATCGCCAGAATTTGAAGGATTTTGAGTTTGTAGAATGTTGCATTTGTTTGTTCTCGATTTTATTTAAGACATTATTTGAATCCAGTATTGCAGTTTCTGTTGAATTCAGATTCCCTCCCACCCCCCACCCCGTAAAATTAGATTAATTCCATTTTCTACACAAATTTTCGCGATGCAGAAAATTCTGAAGTCTGTAGGTGTGCAATTGCACTATTGTTTGAGTATGTTTATCAAATTATAGGCCCTACACATTTGAGATAAAAAATGACAGGAGTATAATGTTACATTTTATAAGCTTTTTGTAGTATTACTCAATTTTTAAAACTGTTTTTCTTATTACTTGAAGACATAATGTGTTTTTGTAGATTATCTCATGAAAAAAATTATAAAAGACAAGAAGGTCAAAAGGAGCATAAGATCTTGTCTATAAAAACAAACTAGTTTTAATTTGCCTGAAGAATACCTCTAGAAAATGTGGTGCAGTTCCTTGTGTCCCTCTAAATAATTACCTCAAAGGTAGGGTCATAGATTGGTTTTTTCCACGTAACGCTTATCTATTGGCATCATTATCAAGAAAGATACATAAAAGTCACATGTGAAAGATTCAACTGAATACAGTGTCTACTTGCTGAGAAAACAGCAAAAAACAGCCACTGTGTTGTCACAAGAACGTCAAATCCATCCACATTTAGCAAGGTGACAGCGGGTACCAACTGCATTTCTGGATGCAGTATTCGCGAACACCAACAATTGCTAATCTCTTAGGTTCAAATGTTTTTGGGTGAAAAATTATCAAAACCATTATACTTCATTCAAAGGGAATCCTTTTTCAAAAAAGTTTATGCTATCAACAGCTCTGCCTTGCTTTTCACCAAGTAAGTTTTTATGGTAATTAATTTTACCTATCTACAATGTACCCTTAAAGAATGACAATAAATTTATTGTTGTGTTATTAGTTTTGACACACAATGTTCTTATTAGAAATGTATCCCATTTAATTATTCCAAGTGTCATTTTTTACTAGCAGTGGAAACAAGTCAAATGAGCATTTTTACCCCATGGGCGTTCTTACCCATGTTTTAATGGTGAGCTTCCAAAATAATCACTTAAGAAACCAAATTAGCAACAAGACCCACAAAATAAACTGAACCATAGCCAGAGGGGTGTCTGGGTGTTATTGGACACCCTGCTTTAAATTTGGACACCCTGTTTTATCTGTCATTTACATGTAAATGTATTGTAAGTGAGCAAATTTGGACACCCAGTTTTTAAATTTCCAACAAATTGGGACACCCTTTTATCAAATCCTGGCTAAAACCTTGAACTGAACCCCCCAAAACTTATGGCCGCCCTGCCAAAGAATGGCCGCCCATTCAAAGTAACGGACCACCCTTTGACAAATATTTGACAAATCATGGGTGAATACAACTTGGATCCCAGCACATAACGCTGGTTAAAAGTTCCCCTTTACACAGACTTTATTCTGCCAGGTGCTCACTCAAACGAGTAGCTGTATTAGGGATCTCCCAGAGGGCCAAACCGCTGCATAGCGATCTCCCTCAAGAACCGACCATCCAAAATGTGTGAGATGTTTCTGCCGGGGATTTCTCAAAAGTTCAAAATAACACATATTTTCGTGACCATTTATACTGAAGTTTTGTCCTGCCAACGTCTTTGTTTTCGCTTAAAATTTTCTCAAATCAGTCTAAAAACAAATTATTTAGTGAGTTATGTCAATTTATCTCTTTATATCTGTTTTTATTTAAGTGTACTTTGTAAAAAAATCATCTTGATACTTTAAATGATTTTTCAAAATGGGACGTCTCGGCTCATTGCCTAACCAAATCAAGGGATCATCTTTTTAGAGGGGGATTTCCCCAAACCCTCTCGCAATTATTGTGACCATCGGCGTACTGACGGCCAAGGATGACGTCATACCGACGGGCGCCCATCCGTTGGTGTCATCCCACCCTCCCAACAAAAAAAGTCTGTGGAGAACACTGGAACCCATGATACACAAAACAAATCCTTATGTTTATGATAACGGCCTGAAAAAAATCCAGGTAGGTAGGAAAATTATTTTATTTTGTTCATTTATTTTTTTGTTTTTAAGTTCTTGAATTTTGAGTTATTTGTTCAAATTTTAAACTTGCTACCATTGTAGAATTCTACCTCCATGATTATACTAACCTTGTTTGACTCATAAAGTTATAAGTAGTCATGTTGAAAAGTGGTAAAATCTAAGTTTGTAAGTTCTTTAGAAAAAAAACATAACATGGGCTATAGACAGTTACAGAGGAGGTCAAGTTGCAAGCGCTTCAGTAAACAGAAGTTTCAGGGAAAATTTGTATCTCACCAATCAGGGCTATGTTTTAAATTTTGACATTAGTTTTACCAATTCTCAATTTCAGGTATTGACAAAATATCATGTTATATTTTTAGGGCCAATGATTTTCCGTAATCGCGGAACAAGGACGGATTTTGCAGAATCTGCCCCTTGAAACGGAAAAAAAGGGCTTTGAATTTGAACTTTAAAAAATTGATAAAAACGTTGGGTTTTTTTCATGTTACTAAATACAAAGCTGTTAAAAATGAATAGGCAAGTGAATTTAACATTGTGTTCTTTATTAAAATTCTTTTTTTAAACAAAAAATCATCAGAAATCAGACCGCAATAAGTTACAAGATCGTAACCGTTGAGCCTATGATGATGTAGCAAATGAATACACTGTACAGTACATGGAGGACAAAATCATCACATTCACGGCACGTTCTTTAGTTTTTTCACCCAAATTGCATTTTCTCCATGCCTTTAATCAACAACCCCTGCTCTATATGAACACACACATTGATTGTTCACCCATAAAGGTCAAAAATCAACTGTAAACTTTCAACATTATGTCGCCAAAGCAAAAACAAAATGGCTAACAATTTG
The DNA here is from genome assembly GCA_023634235.1 of Pisaster brevispinus. Taxonomy (NCBI): domain Eukaryota; kingdom Metazoa; phylum Echinodermata; class Asteroidea; order Forcipulatida; family Asteriidae; genus Pisaster; species Pisaster brevispinus. The sequence continues at coordinate 12,883,621 of JAMKCF010000017.1, forward strand.
TTTCTGTGTGGAGCTAGAAGTACACGATCACGTGATGTGCAATATTTGATACCGCAACGGCTGTTGCATGTTTCTTACTTGTTTTTGTTGCAGCGATGCTGTAAAATTTCTACAAATTGCCAACTCCGGATCTGAATCGGCCGTTGAATAATTGAGTTTTTGAACGTGGAACGGAATTGTTTGTGTCTAAGCGGAATTCATTTACCGACTCACAAAATAGTAAGAAAAAAGATTTGAGGTCGGAAATTTAGCCGCAAAAGTATCAGGTCGGTCGGGTTACCAGAAACACAACATTTATTTTATTTGTCCTTAAATCAGGAAAAAAAATCACAAGAAATTGCATGGCTACTTGCGATGTTAGAAAGGAAAAAACTTCAACACAATGCATCGCAGTAGCAGGAGTAAAATTTGTTGACGGTGGAATTGCTTCTTCTAAAATGACTGTTGGTTTACAATTACTTTGTAACATTACAATGTACGCTTTGTCAGTATTTCTGATATCAGAAACACTGATTGTATTATAATCTAACTACGTAACAATGTAATCCAAGAACCCAGAGAGCTCAGAACCAAGACAACTCGGCAGGGAAGCCGAGTTAAATGGAACATATTTTATCTTTCATCAAATGAAAATATTCTCTCCATTACATGAACACAGAGCATTCTTTATTTGTTTTATGTAGCATCCAGTAGATCTTTGTCATTTAATTGAAGGATAAAACTACAAGAATTAAACAAAATTTACAAGGTTTTATTCTGGCATCTACTAAGAAAGCATCATGTACTGGTGGTGTGTATAGCACATGGTGAGGTCTAGCACGCAAAGCAAAGAATGGGACAAAAGTGCACAGTGAAAAATGCACAATATATGGCAGAGGCCTTTACGATATTGATTGCAGCGTGGTCTAGAATCCTTCAATCAAATGACAAAGACCCACTCGGGCATATATAAATTACTATAGCTCCTACTGGTAATTCAAGTTAATGGATGCAAAAGCTTTCCAATTTAGACCAAGACAGAACCATGGATTTCAAAACAACAAGAGAAGTGGAGACTGATGCCCAACAAACAATCCCTACGATTTCAAGATCAAAGTGAAAGAACACAAGACCACATGCCAGTGGAAAGACCAGGTTTAAAGGATCCCATGGACCAAAAACATGCTCCCTTTAAAAAGTAGGGTGTCACACCAATTATCAATGGTGTCACACCAATTATCAATGGTGTCACACCAATTATCAATGGTGTCACACCAATTATCAATGGTGTCACACCAATTATCAATGGTGTCACACCAATTATCAAAAAAACAATTGGAAGTTCAATGAGATACAAGAATATTACGTATCCTGAAATTGTATTGTTGCCGAATTGGATTCCTTGGTTACATGGAAGAAATCGTCAGGTTCATTCAGAACAATCGCCATCATAATGAATCAAGGGAATTTAGATTACAAGGGGGTTATCACAAACAATACAAACTCGTGTGTTATGTATTATACAGGGTTTTAAATTCAATTAGCCAGCGGGACAATTCAGCTTGTCATATCACTAGTCCACCCAGTGTTTTCTCTAGTCCATATTTCGTAGTAAATAGGGGATGCTTTTCATGACTGAACTAGCCAGCCGGGCTAGTCAGAGAGAATTTTGCCTGGTCCTTGATGTTTTAACTGGCATTTGGCCAGCGGACCACTGTAAAGGGAGAACGCTGAGTAAATGCTATTTAAGGAATACAATGTTGTTCACTGACATGAGGAAACTAACAATTTAGAATAGCAACTTACCAAGAGGAAGACTCGATTCCATGAAATAGCACTTGGAAGTTGTCCAACTGCAGTCAGTAACTTTAGGAACATGTACGTCTTGACTCCAGCACAGTACATGTAGGATACAACAAGATGTACGACAATTGCTCCATTACCTTTGGAAAGATAAAACACAGTAAAAGTCAATAACTTCAAAACCGATTGGTTTTTCCAGTTTATTGGGTAATGTGTGATGTCTTTTCGCTTTGTTTGTATGAGAACATGTAGTCTTGTCTATCAAATTTGTAGATCTCCAACTTTAAGTGACCTAGTAAAAGCCAGTGGTTTTGTTTCATTAAATTAAAAGACTCCTTGAGATCTTTTGTTTGTAGCCTAAAAACAATTTGCAGTTTCAGTGCTTCAATGTCACAATAAAAGGTCCCAATCAAAATTCGCTCAATGACTTTTCTGCCATTCATACACAACTAAAATACAAATTGCTTGCAGGAAAGAACCTGGACATAACTATGAAGTACAAAGTGGTGCTGTAGCCGAGTCCCTCCCCACTGAGTCAGAGTCCCCTTTTGTCCCTTTTATGTCTACAATGTAAAGTTACCCTGTTACATGCGTATCTGCTGCATGCCCATCGCCCACAATTTTGTGTTATTTTCAGCCCTAAAGCTGGCACATTTAAGTGTGTAATTTTAAAAAAAAATCAAATTTCATTGTTCAAAAGCATTTCTTATGAAAAAAACTTTCAATTCTGAGGAAACCAGCTCACTCCTATAGGCTTCTGGTATAAATCAGCAAAACCTTTTTCTGTAAAGTTGGCATGGCTTCCAAGTTACAGTGGAGTTACATCAAACACCTAGAACAGGGTTGCAATAATTGTAATCTGTGATCCTCCCACTGACACTCATATGGAACATTTCTGCATGCAATTTTGGCCATTTCCGTCTATTTCTATCAGACTATTGTCCAGATTTGCTCAATTCGTACCATTTAACAAAGTCAGAACACATATTTTACAGACACAGGATCGATCTCCAATATGTAGTGAACCAATTTACATTTAAAACATCGTGGGAAAAAAAGAAGGAAACAAAAAAAAACTTACAAAAAAACTGACTGACTGGTTCGACATCCTTTTTACGAGTCCAAAAAAATAAATAATAATAACATTAACAACAATAATAACTAGAAACGAGTTTGTAACGAACAAACACTGGGGTTTCGGCTTTGTTGTCAATGTTGAATTAATGTAACAATTAATTTGACACCTGATGACATCACGATGATGAAAACACGTTTTTCGTACGAACTTTGTTATAAGCAACAAGACGGTACAAAAATTATAACTCTTTTACTTTATGGTTCAGACGATATAAAGTTTTAAATAATTGTAAATAATAAACTACAATACCAATGATAAAGTAATTAATAAGCTATACCGCACAGACCTTGAAATAAATTGTGGTGGGAGAATGCAATGAAATTGTGCGAGAACAAACCGCTACTAATATCCCAAAACACTTCCGTATAAGGTTCGAGGACTCTCCACAAACAAGAGGGCGCTATACAGGTGCACCGTTAACTGTAGAAGCGAAGCAGCGAACCAAAATGAACGGTACAAAGGTCGAACGATGCCATGCGCGTGGACTATGGGCTGTGTGGGTCTGGCCGTGTGCAGCGTGTTACGATGCCTAGCGTGAGAAGCAATGGCTGTGTGGAGTGATGGCCGTATGCGATGTACAGCGTAAATTACGTGCAATGTACACACACACGACGATCATGCTTTGTTGACGATACGTGTTTTTAAATCGTTAATATCGTCATCAAAGGATTAAAACATCCTTGATCGAACTACTGCGTGATCTAAGTTAGAGCACAGGCTTTCATTTGATGTATTGTTTGTGTCTTTTAAGACTGTAGTTCCTGAGATCGAACGCTAACAAATTTCATGTGTAAATGCTATGAGACTTTTTCGTAAAGAAGAATAATAGTGAAAAAAAAATAAAAATCTTGACGAAAACAAAGGTGGTTTCGGCTGATGGCCGAAACCCCCAATCACTAATAAAAAAGAGGCTGACATTTCAGGTGGACAAAAAAACAAGCACCTCAAACTTCAACAAGACTATAAACCTGACATGAAGGTAGCTAAAGTTGCTTATTTTTCCCCTTTTTCCTGGTCTTGGACAGAGCCCCAACGAGCCGAAGGTTCATGTCCGAGCACACTAAAAATGGACTCAAGAAAGGTCCAAGTCGGAAAAAAGACTTGGGTGCCCCAGCACTGGTTCAAAGGAATAAATCTCTATCCCTTCAGGGACCAGTAAGTATGAATCGCAAAATATGTGATTATGAAAGTGAGGCTGTAATTTTACACGATCAACCAGAACCAGCTAGCATGGATTGTAGCTGTAGCCTTCCCTTTTTGAAGCAAAAAAATGACCTTAATCTGATTCTGATAAAATATTTCACTTTTTTGTATAAAAAAAAACTGAGAAAGAAAAGGATGCAGTTCTTCGATTCAAACAATGCAACAATCATTGATCACTGGCTATGGCCATTGGGAGTAGTGTTTGAAAAAAAAACAGTATTAAAAGCTTGAGACAGGATCAAAATACAACAAAAACACAGCTTTAGTTTTTGAAAATAAAACATTAAAATAATAACGAATCTGAACTGGAAGTGGAAAGCATAAACAAAATGACAAAGGTCCAGGAACACTGAAGTGTCGTATTTCTAAAATTAGAATTGTGTTTTAAGTGTGTTGAAAGAAAAGAAGGGGGAAAAACAAACTTTTTCTTCGCCACGCCCCGCCCCCACAACCTCCCATAAATTAACACATGTCGGCCATATTGGAAAAAAAAACTTCGAACTGGCAGCCAATTTTCGTTAAAAAACAAACGAAAATGAGTGCGTTTACAATCCCCCACTTCACCAGTATGTTCTATAAGTGTGTTTTATCCGAAAAATAATACTTACATAATAATTTGTCACGAATAATACGTCAATTTTGGTGATTTTCCTGAGGCCACGTGTGGCAGGCTTTTCAACAAGACTCCAGTTTCGTATTTTGCACCCGACCGCCTCACTACTGCGCGCGCATACACACCCAACTGCACAGGCGTGACGGACGTGAGCGTAATAAGCCGAGCTCCCCCCAGAGAGAGCTAGAGAGGGCGGTGCTCGAGGTGCACATTGTGTGTATCATGATCAAAACATCGACCTTTGGCCACAAATGGTGAGTTGGCCTTATAATGTTATCAAAGGTTATTTCCGTTGTTTTGCAACGTATCATATTTTCCATGTAAGTTAATTTTTGCTTCTGAATAATTTAGAGAAGAAATTCGACATAATGTCAGTCACAGCTGTGGTGAAAAACTGCGGTAGTTTACTTGAGGGTCCATACTGGGACGTACCGAGCCAGACCCTGTACTATGTTGACATCACGGGGAACTCCGTACATCGCTACAAGCCGGCGAACGGAAGCCATGAACAGGTTAACGTTGGTGTGTTTACCAGCATTTTATACACCTCCATAGGTTTACTCAATCACTCAGGCATTCGGAAAGAGTATGAACATTATTTTATTGAGTACACGGGTTGATTTAATCATACATGTACATAGACTTAGAGAAAGGACTCTGCCTCTGTCTGTACGTGGTCTTTCTCAATAGTCAATTATTTATATTTAAAGTATAGTTTTCTTTGAAAGGAGTACAGTGCCCCAGTGTTATTGGGTCTAGTTTCTATATTGCTTTTTAGGCTTTTTAATAATAATTTTGCTGATTTTTCTGAGGGCATGGAAGAGGGAGTGATGGTGATGGGTGGGGCTGGGGTTGGTGGGGAATGGTAAGGGAGGTGCCAGAGGACCAGCCAAATTTCTCTCCAAGTCCAAGTGGTCTGGCTGGCTAGTTCTGGTGAAAAGGTGTCATGGCGTGATGTGTCATGGTTGAGCGGTTCTGGTGTTTCTGATCACCAGAGTGTGGGTTCAAGACTCAGGCATGTCACTTGTGTCCTTAGGCAAGACACTTAACCATTATTGCTTCGTCCTTCTGATGGGACGTAAAGCCGTAGGTCCTGTGTGTACCACCAATACACGTAAAAGACCCCAGTACACACTTATCGCAAAGAGAAGGGGTTCACCCCGCTGTGTCTGGCAGTGTGTTTATCTTCAATCATTTGAAGGCTGCACTCAAAAGGAAGAATAGGAAACCTGATGGACAGTTATGGGACATGCAGTTAAGGGCATACCCTGTATTTGCAGATATTTCTTTTTTGCTGGTTGGAGTTTCTCCAAATGAAGGTTTCTTGATAGAAAATTTAGTGTTGCTTAGCGACATTCTTTAATTTACAACTTCAAGGAGTAACCTCATGAGTTGTCAATAAAGTTTTTAGCTTCAGTAACTAACTTTGCTTGCTCTTTATTGTTTATATTATTAAGGTAATCAAAGAAATAATAATTGTTTATGATTTGTCCTTTTTGCAACAGGTGAAAATGTGGGCACAGTTATTAAAACAAAGTCTGGCAAGATCCTGTTGGCCTCCAAGTGTCAGTTTGCATATCTTGATTGGTCGACTGGTGCCTTGACAACAATTGCCAAGGTGGATAAGGATTTACCTAACAACAGATTCAACGATGGGAAATGTGATGCAAAGGGTAGATTTTGGGCAGGTCAGTCATTTTTTCATGAAATCCAACATCTTTTATTGGTCAATTAAAAATAAAATCATATTTTGAACAAAGAAGATGTACTATTATTCTGACTGGCACCCTTACAAAATTGTTGACAAAATAGGGAGACTGCCAACATAGGGCTAGATAGCTCAGTTGGTATAGCGCTGACACGTGTCGTGGTCGAGTGGATAAGAGCACAGGACTCAAGCTCTGGTGTTTCTGATCAGCAGAATGTGGGTTCGAGTCCCGGTATTGACACATGTGTCCTTAAGCAAGACACTTAAACATGATTGCTTCGTCCTTCGTCCAAAGCAATTGGTCCTGTGTGTTGTGTAACGCACTTAAAAGAACCCAGTGCACTTATCGAAAAGAGAAGGGGTCTGCCCCAGTGTTCCTGGTTTGATCGGCAGCATATTGCGCCACAGTACCTTGTAAACCATTACATGGTGCTATGTAAAGGAATAGGGCTGGTCTCATACTTTAAACATAGCCCCAAGACACCTTGCAGGAAAATACTTAATATTGAAGCGCCTTGAGCATCACTGACTGACGGATATGAGCGCTATATAAGAAGCCACTATTATTAACAATTAGATGAACTATTTTTATTTAAAGGGGCTGTGTCGTCATGATCAGAGCAGGCCTATGGCTGTAAGAACTCTAACCCAGTTATGTGGGCCCTCCCTCCGTATCTATCTATTGAGAGGGCGCGCCAGGCCCAGGTGCTGTAACTGGGTGAGAGTTCACAATTCCACGTACAGCCACATGCCTGTTTTGAACATGACGACACAGTCCCTTTAAACCATCTTTAACTAGAGCTGACAATTTTTGCCCTTTGCATAGTATACAAATAAATCAACAAGAACAAGATTTTGGCAAAAATTGGCTTAAAAAATAAAAATAAATTATTAATAACAATAATTCGAACCTTATTCCTTAGCACGAAGAATAGAAATGATTGTACTATTTTGAAACAAATGTAAACTATTCTTCTTCAAAAACTTGTGTTATTTCTCAACTTTATACACCATATAGGAACCATGGGGCCTGAGGAAAGTCCAGCAAATGTCCTACCAAAACAAGGCTCCCTATTTTGTCTGCATCCTGACAGGTCAGTCACAAAACATGCTGAAGACCTGGACATCTCCAACGGGATAGCATGGAGTCTAGATAATAAGATCATGTACTATATTGACTCGCTAACCAGGTTGATTGAGGCATTTGACTTCAATCTAGAAACCGGTGAAACAAGTAAGTATGTTTTTACCATGAATGCCCATTAAAAGTCAATAGTTTATTAATAATGGGTTCTTATAACGCTTTATCACACTTCTAGGGCCATATCAAAGCGCTTATTATTTGTTTTTAACAGGAAAGGCAGAGCTATGTTTTGAGTTATGAGACTTATTTATGTATTGACCTTCTAATGGTTTAGAAGATGCTGCGGCGCATTCAGCAACCACTGCCAGAAACACAGGGAGCAAACCCCTGCTCTTCACAATAAGTGTACTGGGTTCTTTTACGAACATTATACAACACACATGACCTATGGCTTTACGTCTTGCTTAAGAGCACTAGGATCTGAATCCACACGTTGCTGACTAGAAACACCAGAGCTTGAGTCCAGTGCACTTGACCGCTCAACCAGGACACGCCATGTTTTGGAAACAAGTTTTACTAGTATATGATGCTTTATAACCATTTGATGATGTAGGTAATCGACGACCAGCTGTTCAGATACCAGATGAGGAAGGTTTGCCAGATGGTATGTGTATCGACACTGAAGGAATGCTGTGGCTAGCTTGCTTTAGCAAGGCAAGAGTGAATCGCTACAACCCTATCACAGGTTTGTCATCAAATTTTTCAGAGTCTCCAGGCAGGCCTGATGCTTCATTTTCCAAAGGTCAAGGTGTTTTCTCCTTGGTAAAGGGCACCTTCAAGAGGAAATTGTAAACTTCTACTGGAACTTTTGAATGAGGCACCAAGGCAATGACCAGGGGCAACGGAGACAATTGCCTCCATTGTCTCTCCATTGTCTTTGTGACATCAGGTCTGCCATGTTGTTGCAGACTTAATGAGTGAAGCTATTAATGAGTTTGCATCATGTCTAAAGCCTAAACCTACCACATTCTAGGTTATTATTTTGTACCTTGCAGTTTGTTCTTCACAGTTTGCAACAACACAAAGGCAAATGCCCTTTTGTTTTGGAACTTCATAAAGGGCAAGTCGGAAAAACCATAACATTTACTGTGGGTTGATTTCAGACCTCCCTAATTAAAGTCTTCGTTAAACCTTTTCTTTTTTATTATTCTAAATTAGGTGAGAAGCTCAAAACCATCATGTTTCCAGCGACCAACATAACTTCCTGTTGTTTTGGAGGACCTAACCTGGATGAACTCTACGTGACATGTTCTCGAGAAGGAATCAGCGATAAAATCGTGAAAAACGAGCAACCATTGGCTGGTTCACTGTTTAAGGTCACAGGATTAGGGGTCACTGGATTTGCTAGTAAAGAATTTAATGATTTATAGATTGACTGAAGTATGGAGGAGGATATTTTTACTCTAACCTTCTACTCTCTCATTTTTAATTACCGATATCTATCAATCAGATTGACTTAACAATAATGAATAGTGAGGGCTTTTTTTTAAAGGGAGTGCACAACAAGGGTAAGATTGAAAATAAAAAAGGTCAAAACTTTCCTCATATAACTTACAATCATTGTATAAAGATGGTGGAAAACTTCCATTGAAGTATTTTTGCTTGAAATGCTACAGTTTTGGGGAAATGAGAACAGTTTGTTTTGATCTCGCGAATCCAAAACCTGACACTTGAAAGCAGAGACAACATATAAGAAGATTTTTCACTACTTTCTCATGACTCCAACGACCGATTGAGCATAAACTTTCACAGATTTGTTTGGTCAAGTATGGAAACTGGTCTTTGACAGTTTCAACATTTCCACATGCTTTAAGATGGGCTGTAATTCTAGAGCTATTATCTACAATTTTTACGATATAATCACTTTAATCAAATGAATGTATTTTCATCAACTTGACATCTATATTTTCACAATATTAATTTTTGTATCTTTTCATTCTTAAGTTTGCCAATGTTTTTAATGGTGTAACCAAGTTCAGTTGTCTGCAGACATAATGTTTATCCCATTCAAATATGTATTTGATAAATGAAATATTTTTAAACAGAAGTCTGAGTGTTTTCAAGAAGATGTGTAAATAAACAAACAATTAGATTACATTTTCTGAATCCTTTTAACCATAAATTATTACCTTGTAATGTATTAACCTAGAGCCAGTCTACGGTATCTTCAGAGGCTGTTGGCAGATTTTGTTCAACAAAGCCTTATGGCTGTTGCTAATGGTGTTGCAGGAGTTTGGGTTTTAACAGAAACTATCAACCTCACGAAAGATGCCAAAAATATGTTGGTATTTGTCAAAAATTAAGCCAAAGTTCATGTGTACTAAATTAAATTAACAAATTAGGATATTATGATATTTGTGATGGGGATAGAAAGGATAGTCAACTATGTGATTTATTTTTGTAACTGAATCCTTTTGCTAAAGTACAGCTTCTGAGGTTTTATAATTTTAACACAATTTTAACATTAATTTACTTGTAATTTTACACTGCTGAGAGTAATGTTCAATGTTTATTTTAGTAAGTAGCATGGCTAATCATCCGCCGTTTTTCATCTAAATTGTTTACCCAGGAGGCTGTTTACTATTTAGGTTTTTTTTCTTTTTTTCTTAATTTGTAGCTAAGGGACCTTCTAACAGTCGTACAGCCCTCTATTAACCAAATTGTATGCTGTATCATTGGTTTTTGAAGAGTTCTTTCATTTAAAATATCTTGTTTAAATAGACAAAAGTCAACTAACCTGTAAACAAATTGCCTAATTTCAGTTTTCTGCTGTTGTCTGGATTGTCAGTATTTGTGTTGATTGACAAGCAAGAGTCTTTCAAATCTAAATAAATTTTGTAACATTTCATCTTTATTAAACAATAAATGTATGCTGTTCTTCCTTTTTCTGAAAAATCTTTGAATTTGTGTTTTTTATTTTGACATCGTTTTCTTTATGTTATTGTAGATAATTGTAATGAAATCGTTTTATACTGCAATATATTTCTTTGTTACAGTTTTACAAGGACTTCCTGCTGTGGCAGGGATGCACATGAATAATTATTTGACAAATGCCGACCTAATAGTAATAATGAGTGACGGTGAAACGCGCGGTGGCAGCAGACAACCAATGCTAAATGCTATATTCAAAAATACTTTAAAATACTATAAGTAGTCTCTCAGCCCCTTGAAAACCAATTTTCAGACATTTAAACATTTCTTTCCAATTTTTGGCAGGTTAGCCATTAAAGTTTTCCTAATTACCAAAGAGAGTATCCTCCAAACCGACTTTTGGCCAAATAGGAACAACTTCCAAGCCTAATTTGATTAAGTCTCCTCAAAAGAGGCAGCACACTGAGCACAGAACCCCGTCGTGATAACAATGTATTAATTGCATTCACCCCAAAATATTATTAATCAAACCAAGTTATGGGTTAGAAATTACACTAATCAGTTTGGCACACAAAATTTGGCCTATTTAGTGTGGTGTACCCTCATTTAAGGTAACTCTGCACACAATTGTCTGTGAAAGTCCACAATATAATAAAATGTTTTAAAAACTTACCAAGAAAGAAGTCATTTATAGTGTAGTCTCCCTCATTGTTCTTCTTTAAAATTGTGTTTCCTGAAATTGTGTTTCCCCGTCCAGCAGTTTGCTCATGGAAGACGGAATTCTTAACTTCTTTTGGGTAGTGGTCTTTGTCAAGGGGATGAGTTGATACTAAAGTCTTTAGAAAAGAAACAAGATTCTAATTCTACTTTCTAAAAAATAAACAGTTTGACAAGTTTTCCCAATTCTCAGGAGTATTTTGCCACACTCTCCGAAATTCAATGCTGGTGATGGCGTTGCATATAGTGGATGATGATAGAAAAAACAAGTATTCCAAATTTGCCTAAGAGACTTGTCGATTTAGATTGCTTAGGCCATTGTTATTTTCCTTGGATTTCGCTACATACCTATAGAAAATCTTTTGATTATAGACCCCTTTTCAACTCTCAGCCAATGATAGGTCTTCCTTTGTCAGTGAGGGCGCTGTCTGTTTCAGCTTGTGACATCACAGGGGTCTATTAACAAATACACACCAACCAAATTAAAAATCCTTTAACAGCAGATTTTAATTTTAATATTCACGTATCATATTTTTTCTTTGTACATTTCTTTTTCAAACTATCATGGACCAACATATATCGACAATCATTTTATTGCAAAATGCACTGTACTATCAAAAGCATAGAATAAACTAATTAATTAAATAAATAAATGTTCCTATACATCTGTTTATTTTAGAAAGAAAATCTTACTCTCAGCCTATTACAATTTTTGTCTTTTTTATTTGCTTAAAACCTTTACCAAGAACTGTTAAATACAAGGAACAGAACAACATTCGGTTTTAGTAAAGTACATTTACTTGAACCCCTTAGAAAAAAAAGTCATTAGAGAGAAAGGGGACCTTTTGAGGAAACATTGTTTAAAAGTGAATTGCAAGGTAACTTTGACTTGGCATACTCAGTCACCCTCTCAAGTTATGTAAGATGCTTTCAATTAGAAAAACATGTACAGGGTCCTTCACCATCTCTAAGTTTGGAAACAGTTTATTACCAATGTTGTACAGTCCCTTCAAAAAGCAATCATAAAAGTTCAAGGGCACAGTCAATCTATAGACGTAGACCATTACAAGGGTAATACTTTTGAAAGGATGCCCTCTGTTGAGATTAGACCGATCCATCAGGCTCCACCCACTTCATGCATTGGCCAATCACTCTGACACCAACATCATGTCCAAAAGTATGACTTGTTAAAATCCTAACTTAAACTAATAAGCCAAAAGGAAACTAACAGGGTAATTTTTATTTTTTTATTTGTGGTTTTAAAAAGTTGCATCCCCTTAAGGTGATCCCTCTGTTGCCGCTTCCCAGGTTGTATCGCAAACTTGGGTGTGATCCCTGGCCACACAGCAGTTACAGGTTGAATGGCTTCTGACTGGCACCTCGAACAAAGATATTGACAAAATAGCGAGAACGCCAACATTGGGCTCTGAGATAGCTCAGAATTAGTTAAAATCTTGTAACAAATCATACACTGCTTTGGATTGCTGCATTGTGCATTTTGTGTGTATTGCCTGGCCCTGCTTTGCAATGCGAGTGTGTCATACATTACCCATGAGGGGACTTTTGATAGAGACAGTTGCTTAGGTGGGCGGAGCTTATGGATTGTCTATTACTCCTATGTTTCAACCAAAATGCTGTAGCCAAACATGATGAATTCACCACAATGCCACGTTATTGGCTGTTCGACATCACAAGAGTTGCACGTGGGACGTACAATCACTTTTCTAAGGAATGAGCAAGCAGAAACTCTATCAAATCGTTAGAATTCATTCAAGAAAAGCTAACTGCCTTTTGAGAAAATCATCATTTGACTGGGTACAGCTTTGGCTACTTCAGCCATGTTAGTTTTTGACACAGGTTTGAAATAGATGGACATGGCAATAGTGATGGGATGAACCCAAGGTTTGCAAATAACCACCGGAGAAAAGAGCAATTTAAGCTTGCCCATATATTCAAATTCTCAAAAACCTGCTGACTCATAACAATAACAAGAAAATACACAAGCAGTTCCACAGATGAGCCAAATTTTAAACGGAAGATACAAATTGTCTATTGGAAGAGTAAATTTCGTCCAATCATTAAGAAAAATATCATAAAAGAATCCTTTTACAAAAACGTGTTTTACACTGGTGTTCAAAGTTTAGAAAACAGTGCATGGTTAGGTATTTTTTTACATTTTTCTTTAAGAGTAAATGAAGGCAATTTGTAATATCTTCCAATTAAGTCAGTTGTTTGTATCAAACACTTGATTTGGGGAATTTCTTTTCATTAAATCCCACCCCCTTTACAAGCTATAGTCAAAGGAAATTGTTATATCAAAGGAATTTGATAGATTTGCTTTGGGCAAGAACGAAATTCAAGTAATTCAAGAAATTCTAAAATGGCAGAGCGCATGTATTGCCTCAAAGCAGATAAATGCACAAATAACTACCCGCTTAGCATTCTCTAGGTTGCATTTCTTTGGACTTGCTGCAACAGTAGGGATAAAAGATTCTATAAAGGTTATCACAAAACAAAACCATGACTTTGTCCAACGCAATGGCAGATCATGTTTTTAGTTAACACAAGCATGTCTTGATAATCTACAAACAAGAATTTGGCTGATTTCTGATCTGTTTGCATGAACAGACAAACTGTACATAAAAATATAATTTAATCTACATGTAAAAAGATTAATGTGGTATAGCATTGGACAGCTTGGAAACTTAACAGAAAATTAAGAGCATAGATCAGAAACATCGTAATTTTACCAGTCTATGCTGAACTAAATAAAGTATCGAACTTTGGTATAAACTAAACAATATAGAACGCGCATCTTGATCAGTTCTTAATGACATACAATTACATTCTCTCATCACACATTCTGAAACATGGATCTGTCCATCTAGTTTAGGAACCAAGTGATTTTAGGAACCAAATGACTTTTAGGAACCAAATTATCTACGCCTGCTTTATATAAATGTGTACAATGTGTAATTAAGTTCCTTGATTCCGAAAAGTCACACAGGATGAATGTGCGAAGGATATATCTGCAAAGGTTCTATTAATTTTTTTTCTCACGTAATAAACATGTCTACAGTTCTGTGGAAAAAATTAGAGTAAAACTAGAAGTTGATGTAGTGAGTTGTTTACTGTTACCTGGGCCATGGGGTGAGGGGGGGGGGGGAGCTCTAAGTACGGTAAAGCAGGGATGGAGGAGGAGCTGTGACTTGAGTAGGGGTAAGGGAAGGAAGAGACCAACTCAACTGCAATCCCACACCTTCAGCTCTCCATCTATAAATGCCAGGTTCCTGGTTGGATACGGTAGGGAAGGGGCTGTGACTAGGGAAGGGGACGCTGGTAAAGAGGCTTCAGCTGGCAGGTCTGGCACCACTGGCATATCCTGTAACAATAATCACAAAAGTGAGTTATACTGGAATGAGAACCTCCCTACTCTAACTCTCTTTCTTTGATCAAGTTATAAACCACAAGGGAAACTGACTGGGTAAATTTTCAAAATAATTTTGGGTGGAACAAAAAAACAATTGACTAGAGCAGGACTTGAATCTTCGACCTCTGGATTAACATGCCTGCACTCTACCAACTGAGCTATCTAGCCCTAATGTTGGTGGTCTCCCTTTGAGTAACACCTTCACCTAAGAAAATATGTTGGACTCCTTACTCAAGGGTAACAATTACACATTACAAATTCTACTTTGTAAGAGTCGACCCATGGAAAGAAAGAGGATTCTTATTGCAATCTAAGAATCTTTCTTTAAGTCCTCCATTTATTTCTTACCTGTTGTTGAGCAATGAAGCTAAGCAAATTAAGAGATAACTTCCTACTGCTTTGAAGTAACTCGGACAGACTAGAGAGGAAGAAAGAAAATCACAGTAAACCGATACCCAAAAGATGTCAGAGAAACTAGAATAGCTTGACCAAATCTTACATTACTTGTTGGGCCCCTATGGCAAGTAGTTTAGCATATCGGTGTTCTGGTTCTATGTCATCACAAAGTGCTTTTGAATCTCAACCTGGCCAGTTCTGGTGTCAGGTTTCTGCAGCAAAACCCTGACCAACACTCTTACCTTTTTCTGTTATGGAATTGTGAGTGATGTTCGAAGCTTTGCATGGTGTGGGTAATAAGAAAAACTATCGTAGTAGTCTTGCAACCATGTATAAAACACTTTTGGGAGAAGAGTTGGTTCTTTCATTTATTAACCCTGGTTTTGAAGCTTAAGCCAAGGACTCTCAGAAAAGCCCCATGAAGAGAAGACAATGAAGCAAGTTTGCCTCGGCGGCATTTGAACTTGAGTTCCAGAGGTGGAAGGTGAGGCAAGATACCACTACGCCAACCTGACCAGTTCTGAAAAGAACCAGTGTGGTCTCAACGTTTTGAACATTTCTGCTCGTCTCCATGAAATTGTTATCAAAAATTATCCCAAGTGAGTGCCTTTAAGCCTTGTGAAGTTTGATTCCAAAACATTAAGGAAGTTACGGGTACAATTTCATTAAGGTACAATTTCAGCATGATGCAATAAAACCAGTATACATTGGTTGTTTTTTGTAATGAGGTTTACACAGTTTGCTTCAGTCTGAAATATTGAGCAAACAAGTGAACAAGTGCAACTCTTCAAAACAAAAATACTTTTAGGTAAAAAAAAGAAAGACATAAAATCAACGTACCTTTCTCTACGACAAAGTCCAAAAGCAGCAATCTTTTTACAAACAGCTTTATTGATCTGGTCGTCAAACAGAGGAATTCCAAAACAGACGTCCAGCAAAGTCCAATCCTGCTCATTGCTATGGAGATTACTACTTCCAGAATGCATTGGGGAACGAACAGGCAGGGTCAGGGAATGTTTGGTTACTTGCGATGTGACTGGATCTGATTCCACTGCATCAGCAGCCACCACTTCATCCTTGTCAGTTCTTTCTACTGGCACTGTTTCTGTCACGGTGTGCGTTACCGTGTCTGTTACAGATTGGGGAGGGTGTCCGTTGGGTATTCTGCTCTGGGGTTTGCCTGAGTTGAGGAGTGTGATGTAGCCACACATATGCCTGAGGTCAAGGGTCTTGCTTAGGGAATGGACGGTGGGATGGTTTTCCATGGACTCAGTGGAGAAACTTTCTAAAAGCACAAAGCAACAAAAAGAAATTTATTTTTAGCACATGTATACTCTTGAAAAATGACATTGTAATCAATGGTGCAACAAAATAAAATGACCCTATAAATGTTTTTTCTGTAAGCAACACAATAATCTTGTACAATCTTTAACATAAAATTTGCAGACTAAGTTATTGCTTAGCATGTCTACAAAACATTCATACAGGGTGGAAGTGCCGAGAGGCTTTCGGGACACAAGATGGCAGCAGACTTACCAAAGTTTTGTTTACTGTTTAACTAAAAAACCCTTGCATCATGCCACCATCACCGTGGACAAACAATGGAAGCGCATGTGCGTGTAAACACCACTCACATCTCTTAGTTAATGATAGGTATTTCTTTGACAACAGTGAGGGCGTTATTCGAACTTGTGACATCATATGCAAGGGGTCTAGATAAAACCTAAAAAGTCTGCTGCCACCTAATGCCACAAAACCGTCCAGTTAGTTCTCAATGTTATGAGGCCGTATCTACATTGGAGGCTACAGCTACGGCTAGGACTGCTGGTAAGGGTGTTGTTAAGGACGTCCTACACTTCAACGCATGACAACAGAGAAATCTAGCTGTAGCCCTAGCAGTAGCCGTCAATTCAGACATAGACTTATAGTATAACTATTCAAACAATGAACATACCTTTGTCTTGACCCTCTGGTAAGGGGAATGGTATGTGGTACGTCCTTCCGTCTGTCAACCAACCATGCCCCTGGATGACAAATGCATGACACAAAATGCTAATAAATATCACTCAGCAGAATGATGCATCGAAAGAATATTTCATTGTGTTATATCAGTGCTAAAGTAGCACTTTTGTTATATGCAAGCTACATGCAAAATCGAGACACAACATTTTAGCGATGACACAACAAATTTATTTTCATTCTCTAGTTTTCAAATCGCCTCCATAGTCATAACGTCATCCTGGGTCACCCAACTGCAACCATAGTAACTGGTTCACGCCGTCCGGTACACACAAACAACAAGGTATTGTAATCAGCATCTTTATCCTCCCGCAACAGAAAATAACTGCACTAAGTAGGACAATTTTATTGAGTACAAGGGCTGATGTTCATACGGATTTATAGATTTTTCAGACCAAGTGACAAATTTTGCTGATTTTTCTGAGAGACACAAAATTGAAAATCAGACTTAAGTAGGAAGAATGTCATGCTTGTGATATGTAAAGACACTGAGATGTACTAACCTGTATTAAGACAGCCGAGTGTGCCAGAGCATCGTTGATAGTTAGTAAGGCATTAGATGTACCAACCAAGCCAGGGTCATGACCCCAGGTTGTTATAAGCAGTCGGTCATAATCCTGAACAAATCATAAATATCAAGACGACACTCAGAAAAAAGCTAGTTATTTCTTAAAGCCAGTCCTGCACAATCTACAGTGGTCCAAGGACAAAACAAGTTTATAATCTCTTATATCCAATCCTGCTTAAACTTCTAGTCTAGACAAAACAAGCCAACTTTTCTTAAATTTAATCCTACATAATCAAGAAAGAAATGAAGTACCTTGTATTGTCTTAATCACTGAGTAATTTACATTGATAAGACAAAACAAACTACTTATTTCTTTAATTTATAAGCAAGCTGTGAAATGTGATATTTTCTTGAAGAGTCAGACGGAACAATGCAATTTTCAATCATTAAACACAAAGTCCAATCTTTGAAAATTCTTAACCTTCTGATGGATTGTCCAATTACAGTGAAACTAACCTGAAACATATCTGGAAGATATCGAACCCTTGTCCCTTTGACCAGCAAGAGGGTTGGAGGGCCACTTTTGACCAGGTGGTACAGATAAAGTTTGAACCACACAGAGTTTACCTGTAAGCAAATGTAGTACAGAAACTTGAACACTACAAAGATGAGATAAGAAACAGCAAAAGACAATACCTACCATTGACTGAAAAAGCCATGAAGTACAAAGAAGTTTTATACATGTGAAAAAAGAATCCAAAGGCATATCACCTGGGTGGGATTCAAACCCACAACCTTTGCCATGCTAGAGCAGATGTCTTACAACTAGACCACCAAGCAAGCCCGGTGGCTAGAGGCAGTTCAAATCCTTTGTTTTAGCAGCTTAAAATACTATACAATTATTGGATGCATGTGAGTGCATTATGGCAGAATATAATCACATAGTGAAATCTGGACTATTCCCGTTCACAAAATGTAGCCGAGTAAAATGGAAAAGCCAGATTTCACCAAGTGAGTATATTCTGCAACAGTGCATGAATGAAATGTATTTAATATCTGTCCCGTCACGAAGGTCCTTGTCATATGAAAATTATTAAAAATAAACACACAACAGACACTGAAACTCGTCCATCCCACACTCTGAAAACGATAAAAACCCCTTCTAAATACTGTGGACGACTCCATGTAGACACCAACCATGTCTGCCGTACACGACTTTGCCTGTTTTGGGAACGACGCTGAGAGTTAAGCAATGAAAATCAATATCAGTGTCCTATATCTATTTCCATATACAACGGATGACAATCCAATGTAGAGGCAGTAAATACATGGCAAAACAAAGGATGAGAAGTCACGTGTTCAACCAATCAAATGACAAGGATCTATATGTGAGTTGTGTATGACTTAATAACCTCACCTCTGGAATTGCAGGTCCTATGTGTTGAGGAATGCAGCTACTGACAGGTCTAATCTCATTGCTAAGTGGTGCCATGGAAACCAATAATCTGAAATAAACACAAACCTCAGTTAGTTGTGCATGCATCCACATATTATGGGATTATTATCTATGACAAAAAGAGAACTTAGAAAACTAACAACCTAATTCTTTGAGTGAAAAGTATTCAAGAAAAAAGTAGTAATAAGTTTAAATAGGAATAATATTAGTGATAGTTAAGTACCAAAACATGGATGATTTTGTTCTACAGTACAGCCTTTTCAATGAAAGTATCTTGGAAAAGAACTTGATAGTAAGTGTAATTGTTGAAACAACAACAAAGGTAGAATGATGAATTGAAAAAACATTGACATTTTTTAATGCAGAATAGATCGTGTTAATCTCCCCTTTTGGCAGATCATAGGATAAGATATATTCAAGTTGCTTTTGGTCTTAAGGATTAACTTATTTCCTCAAATACTAGAGTTACAGACATTGTTAGTAAAATATAACAGTCTAAATGGCGGTGAGCCGGCCACACTGCCTGAAGAACAGACGACAGGTGGATAACAAGACTAATGGAGAGGCAACCAAGAACAAAGAAGAGGCAGACAAAGAAGAAGATGGAGGAATGACATAAGATCTTATGCAGGAAAAGTATGAAGCAGCACAGCAAGGAGTAGAGCTGAATGGCGTTTACATGAGGAGGGCTACATGCTACACTGGATGAACACAGCTTATTGAGTCAACTCACTCATAATTCTTTTGCAGGACTCTGGAACACGTTGCAGGATCTAACCCTAGTAGACTCTCACATCGTAGTAAATCAATTCCCAGACCGCTGCTGTACTGATCCAAGTCTGGACTGATGCTCTTGTTATACCTGAGGAAGACACAGATCCAAAGTCGATAATAATACAGAATGTGCCGTGTCGTGGCCGAGTGGTCTAGTTCACCAAACCCAAGCTCTGGTGTTGTCAGCAGCAGAGTGTGGGTTGGAATTCCAGTCATGACACTCGTGCCCTTGAGCAAGGCACTTAACCATAGATGCTTCGTAAAAAGTCGGGAAGGCCACCTTGAAGTGGCCATCTGGCCTTGTGATGTTAGGCGATATTCAAAAAAAAAAAAAGGGAGAGATTTGTGGCTAACATGGCCTAGCGGTCAAGCATATACAAGTGCTTAATATATTGGTGTTGCACACACAACATAAATAATATAACTTCTGAAAGGTTTTGGTTTCTTCTGAGCTGAAGTTACAGCCTAAGATTTACCTGAGAAATGTAATTGTATTCTTCAAGGTAACAGCGTGTTCAAAGTATCTCTGGGCCTCTCCCTCAGCCACACTGTTAATAGGAACCTACACATAGGAACAAGAAATCAATAACTTTAATAATAACATTAATAACATTAATTATTATTCATACAGTGCTTTAACGAGGGAGATCAACGCCCAGAACAAGAATCGAAAAACAACTAAGGTGTTTTGAATAAGAAGCATTCAAGAGTAAGACGTTTCCTGAAAAAAGTGAGAGACAGGGAGTTCCTGATGCTGATGGGAATGGTGTTCAAAAGTTTGGGACCAGCCATTGAAAAAGACCTATCGCCAAGGGATTTGGAACTTAAAGAAGAAGATTGTCTTCAGAAGATTTGAGTTCCCTGCCCAGTTGATACACAAGTACTGAGGAGGAATACCATGTATGCACTTGTACCATCAAAAGGACTTTAAATGAAACACGCTGCTGGATGGGTAACCAGTGAAGATTTGTGATGAGAGAAATGGCATCAACAGAGTAATTTTAGTGCAAAAAATGAGTCGAGTAGCATGATTTTGAGTTTTTGAAGTCCAAGTTCTATATGACTGGGTAATTGGATAAAAAGATATTCCCTTCCCGTCTGAAAAAAGCACAAACAAATAAGAAATAAATGGGGACAAAGTGATGAGTACCTTAAACTTGTCACTATCTCTACATAAATTCCTTAAAAGACCAAACATTTTATCAACATACAAGTTTTTCGAAGGCACTTACTCTGTCCAGTTCCATCAGGAAACTCTCCAATGACTCGTCAGAAAGTTTGCCAACTTCAAACATCGTCACAGCGTGACTCTTCAAACCCTGTGAAATGAAGACAGATATTTACAACAGCTGGATATTATTTTGAGTCTTTACATAGCTGTAATGCAATGTAGCTCATTCTGAAGAAGGGAAATACTCCATAGGTGACTTGGGTAAGACTTGAACCTAAATGGCCAGAATTCTATAGCATTTGATCTCCATGGTTTCATGGTGGCTAAAATTCAGCAAGAGTTTGACCTGAATGAAATTTCTTCTTGAAAGGAAAAATCTACATGCGCATGTATAATATGTTTAAGTTTCATGTTAGGCTAACTGCATCATGGTCCTTCTAAGTGATGTTTGAAGCTTTGCATAGTGTGGAAAATAAGAAGTAAATATTTACTGGTAAACTTACGGGTACAACCATACATAAATCTTTTTGGGGGAGGAGTGTTGGTTCTGAACCTATTGTGATCTTGGCATTTCAAACAGTATACTCTGCTCATCTTCAAGATAATGATCTGAAGACGAGCAGAGTGTACTGTTCGAAACGTCGAGACCACACTGGCTCTTTTCAGAGCCCAAAAGAGATTTACACATGGTTGTACCCACACGTTTACTAATTGTACTTCTGGTCCCTCTAGAGTAACTAGTGACAATAGAGGATGCAAAAAAGCTGGCATTCAAAATAGATTCCAAACCAGAGGCAATATTAATAAGGCTGATTATTAATATAAAAAATAACTTTGAAAAACGGGGAGTTAGACCCGACTAAACCAAATCCATCCCATTTTTTCTGACTTGGATGAATTTCAACTGCAAAGCTAAACCATTTATATGGAGGCAGGCATACCAATATTGAAAGAACATCAAATCAACTACCCACAAGGCGTCCCACAAACCAAATTCAATATCAAACCAGCAGTATAAAAAGTCGGAAGGTAAGGGTTTTGAACCATAATTTAATTTGGGGTTTTGTTTATTGATACAGGAGTTCTTCATCAAAATGCGTTTGGGTTGGGGGTAGCAAGACTCTAGTCCAAATCTGAAAGGAAACAAACATTGTAAAAGACTTTTCACGTGCAGTAGTTTTAAAGATGTCTTCATGCTAAAAAGTGAAATCTGTCTATGATAGAGAATCCTACATGCCAACGTAGAGGAAAGCCAACACCAAAATGCTATCAGAGAATGTCGGACATGACTTGAACCCAATCTCATAACGCTGGTAAGCAGAAAAAGTTTGCTTAGCACAGAAATATTTTGCCTAGTGAAAGCGGACTACCGCTCAAAATGCTATGTAATTCACATTATTGAGCCTGGCGCCCTAGTATTTTATTTATTAGAGGATGTTGGACCCGACTGGTTCCCTGTCTTCATCCGCAGGGATAAAGACAGACACTGGTCTAACAAACCCAATGGTTTCATTGGATAGATTTCGCATGCAATGACGCATAACTACCCGCACAAGTGTGTGTACGGACAGTATTATGACATGCAAGGTCAAAGGTACATCTGGTAGGCAACTGCAAGGTTCTAAAGGCTGGTATCTATGTTATTTACTAGCCTCAAATTACGACGCCAGATGTTTGGGCTAATGTTGGACATGGCTCAGACAAAGTAACATAAAACCGCTGTTGCAGAATATATTGCCTACCAGCTTTAACAAGTGAAAAATGTAGAGTGAGAAATTAAAATGAACCATTTAAACTGGCATACAATGTACATTGCATTACATTTCGGCTGGCAAGATCGCATTTCTGCTTAACAAAATTATCTGTGCTTGCAAATTCGTACACTCAGCAAATTCAAAAGATTTGAAAAAAGTGCCTTGACTTGTAGTACATACCGTAAACACATTAATATCCAACTGTATGGTGTGAATAAATCAAGAAAAATTATGTGAAGGCTAGAGGCTACAACAACAAAAACATGTTTACAAATCATGCAGAATTTTCAATTTGTTTTACAAAAACTAATTTTAAAGATCATTCCAATTTCTCTTTCTAAATGCTTTTACAAAAATTACAGCATCTAGTGTTAAATTTTGTTAATGTTAAGAAAAATATAGTGTCATGGAATCTGGCAGTGCTCTCATAAAAGTGGTTCAAATGAAAGATGAAACACCCAATGAGCAGTAAAAAGTCTAAGTGGTCCAATTTGCATTTTCATCGTTCTAACTGCTACTTGTAAACTACTGTCTACACAGATTCTTAGGATGGCTTCAAATTCAAGTCATGTGCAAGTGACAATGTTGACCAGTGAAAAATCTAGTGAACCAGTTAAATTGCAAGTTTAACGGTCCAGCTGGCTAGTTGGCTAGTGACTGAAAAACAGTATACGCTGTCTTGTATTTTGGTTTTGGAATTACAAAATAATTTTGCAGGATCAAGTAAATCTGACACCTTGAATTTAGAGCAAACTTACAGGAGACAGGTTTCCCATCATAAGAAACGCAGTCAGTGTAGAATCAAAGAGAAATGCAATGCGTTTACTGTGACCTGATCCAACGCTGCTGATGATACCAGATGATGAGGTCTCTGAGTCTTCAATACTTGCTGAGTCTGAGATGGCTGTCTGGCTGTCAGTCGGGGATATCTTGGGATCCTGAGGGGTTGAGCTCCAGTCAATTAGAAGAAGATCATCGCTGATGGGTCTGTGCCGGCAAACAAGGAATTCATCTATAAATATTTCATCTACTCATAACTTAGGGAGAGTTGAAAGACATACACCTTTTGTCGACAGTTAAATTAAAAAAAATTGTATGCTCTCCTTGGCATCCCACTGTGTTTTAATGTAAGTTTATCTATGTCTGTACATGTGCTTGTGTAGTTTTAACATTTAAATACACCCAAAACTTGCACAGTCTATAATGACATTGGCGCTACTACATTCAGTTTATTGCTTTGGACAGTAGGTCCTTTTCAAAACCAGGGCCCAATTTTATATTGCTGCTTAAGCAGGACAAAGTGCTTGTCAGTTTTCTGCTAACAAATATGAGCAGGATACCAG
Organism: Pisaster brevispinus; assembly: GCA_023634235.1. NCBI lineage: Eukaryota > Metazoa > Echinodermata > Asteroidea > Forcipulatida > Asteriidae > Pisaster > Pisaster brevispinus. The sequence goes on from JAMKCF010000017.1 coordinate 12,907,648, forward strand.
TCACAGATGGCACATGAGGTACAGTTTTTTGGCAGGTAACCTTATTATGGTAAGCATAATTTTGTTGTGCTTAGCTACTCTTTGTGTTTAAGCAGCACTGTGAAATTGGGCCCTTTAGGCTTTGGCTCCAGTTCAGATACCGTCTGCCTGCTTTGAAGTACCGCATCAAAAGTGTATGATCCAAGATAACTAATTTGAGTTTGAACAAAGACAAATTGACTGGAGCGGGACTTGAGCCCTATGTTGGCGGTCTCCCTATTAGTCATAGATAACTGACGAAGCCCAAGCTGGAGTCTAAGCAGAAGCTGTGGTTTTGAAAAGGTCCTTTGAAACTCGGTTTCATTTTTTGCTTCAAATTGAACAGTATTCTTTGGGAGAAATTGTTTACTTTTTGGAGTTGAATTGTGGTGCATCTTGCCAGGATGGATGGAGAGCCTCAGGATCCAAGTCTTGTCCTTTCCGTTTAGCAAAACCCAATCTGCAATACATGGACACTGCATTCTTCACAAGCTGGAGGTCAATCTGAAGAACAGTAGACAGCTGTAAGGGAATACAACACAGGTGTGGAAAAACCAATTAATCAATATTTTGAATATACTAAAAAATAACCGTGTTAGTCTGATAGATAAAACAAGGAAGGTAGTGGTAGCACTTTAAGACTAACTAATTACATACAAAACTGCATGAGCTTTCATGGCAACAACTACTCTTTGCATCTGATGAAGTAGTTGTTGCTACAAAACCTCATGCAGTTTTTTATGTAATTATTTAGTCGTAAAGTGCTACCACTACCTTCCTTGTTTTATTTCGAATATGAAATTGTTAATTCAGCTGAACTTAGAAGTGGTGGTAGTACAACCTGATGGCTTTCTAAGTTGATCGTACGAAATTGAAGCCCATTCTGTAAATAAAGATATCTTTATTCCTTTCATTTCTTCTTCATTCCATCAATAATTTGATGACTGCAAATTGAAACAAGAAGATACCAACAAAACGAACCTACATACTTGATGTCCCGACTCTTTTATTGAATTAGACATGTGGAAGATTTAAACATAGAAGATTAATACAAGTACTGCTTAGATATAGTCTCAAAAATCAGAATTGAAGATCTATGAAAACCATAGACCCTATCTCTTTCTGCTGGTCTTGGTCTCAGAACTTTGGGTATTAGAACTAGTCTTAGACTTCTAAGTCTCAACTACAACACAGCACAAAATTCTCATTCCTTTCAGAATTTGTAGGAATAGCTGGTGTGTCAAGGCAAAGTGGTCAAGTGCACTGGACTCCAGCGCTGGTGTTTCTGATCAGCAGAGTGTGGGTTTGAGCCCTGGTTTTGACACTTGTTTCCTTAAGCAAGACACTTAACTATTATTGCTTTGTTCTTCGGATGGGACATAAAGCCATTGGTCGTGTATGTTGTGTAAGGCACCTAAAACCCCAGTACAGTTGTTGTTAAGAGAAGGGGTTCACTACCGAAGTTTTCTGGTACAGTTGACTGCAGATTGCTCCACAACATCTTGTAAACTGTTACATGATGCTGTGTAAATAAACGGGTCTTATATTTCAAACATAGCTCTGTATACCTCGTAAAAAAAAACAATGAGCTCTTTGAGACGTCTTGGGTGTGAGAAAGTGCTTTATAAGAACTGCATATTATTATTTTTAGTTCGTTAAACTCACCTCAGCTACAGTTGTGTGTTCATCAATAGAGACAAAGATTTTATAGAGGAGCGTCTCAAAGTAGTCTCCTTGAAGACGGTTCATCACAAAACCCTCCAGCGGAGGAACTAAAGATGGGCAAAGATGTTATCATTAGTCATGAGAGGTGAAGCTTGGTTTGGGGATGCACCAAACATCTTACACTGGTATGCACATTTAAAGTTTTACACATTACAAAATTGTGGTTTTAAAACAGAAATATTTTGATATTTTGATGTGACATTACCCTAATGAGTTATCATGTGTAAATAAAAAGGGAAGCATGAACAAGAACAAGACATATTAAGCATATCCTTGACTATCAATGAACCTATTAAATATGATGTGATAAGCTCAAACAGCGCCCTCATTGAGGTCAAATGAAGACCTATCATTGGCTGAAAGTTTTGCATTGGCCTTACATCCTTTGCATGTTTCCATTGTTTGACTCTATTGATGGCCGCCTATGCAAGGAGTCTATTATGAAACATCTTAGAAACTTGTTCTGATCCCTTCCTTTTGGTATTTACAAATCTTCAGTGATAAGACCCTTCTAAATATTTGACGTTACTGAAAAAGCGTTTTCCCTCTAAATCCAAATGAGAGAATCCGACATTGTTAAAAGATATTTAATGACTTAACTCAGATTTCTTGTAATTAGAGAAGGAACATTTGTCTGAAAACTCACCTACTATACAATCATCATCTTCAATTGGTACATCCATATAGATAAGTCCTTTTGTGTACAACTCTAAGTTAACAACAAATAAAGAATGTTAATATTTGGAAAACACAATTTTTTTCCCAACATACTTTACGATAGCAACTGCCAATTATTAATCTTGGAATTAGGTGCTTACTAATGTTTAACCTCGAATTGGGACCAATGTTGGTTCACTTCCAAATAGTTTCATGCACATCTGTTCTGCCATACATGACCAATGTAGTTGAATTGGTCAACCCAATTGCAAACTGTTTTAGGGAATAATAATACTGCAATCATATGTTCAATCTTAAATTATGACTGATATAAGTTTACTTACTGTGTACAATGAAGTAGTCCAATGTTCCGGCAAGTTGAGGTCCAACATCTATTATTTTATCGATAGCATTTTTCTCTGTCACTGACACTGCCTTTAAATGCAAATAAAAACACAGATAATTCATCTTTGAGTTTTCCTTTAGAATTGAAATTTAATTGTAGCTTGTTCATCCATAACCAAAGCATTGCATTTCCCTTTTTTAACTGAAGAAATGTTTCTATGGTGCAGATTATTTTGTCAGATGAAAATTAAAATTTAAATTGGAACATTTCTGACCAAAAAGCAATAATCCGACAACAGAGTTCAATAAATAATTTTAACAGAAGAACTGCTCATATAGCCCATACAGCACTGACGTCACACACATCTGCCATTCTGGAAGTCAATATTTCAGATATCAATGAACATGTAAAGGCTCACAAGTAGCCTAAAATGTTCACTACATGGTAATGCACAGTCAAACTTTACTCCAAAATGGCCAAACCAAAATACAATTTTGGAGTAAGTTTCCATAAAGTATCAGACCTGTTTGCATAAAAAAACATTATTTGAAGCTCATGGTAGGGGCTTCGAAAGACAAACAAGTTAACTAGAAGAGAAAACCATAACAATACCTTGATATCATCTTCAGTAATGTAGCCAGCCTGTACTATCCACCAAGGCTCAAGGATAACAGAGTCAACTGGCTTGACCGGCAAAAGATCTTTGATTGGTCGACGACGGAAGAATTTCTGTTACAAAGTAAACAATCAAAATTAATAGGAAACCCAAATTTTAAACAATTTTGGTTAAACCATCAGGAAAGTTCATTCTCTGGTAACCTCTCCCATTTTTATGTGTCCTTTATTTTGTTCCTTTTAGCAGTTGACGTTTTACACAGAACACTCTTTTTCAAAAAGAATTTTGCTATGTTTAATAAAACAACTATTTTGTCATTAATCGATTTTCAATTCTAGTACTTTCAATTAATTCTTAAATTTGGTATGTTTTGATTTTAAAAGCACTTTGAGGCATTGTACAGTGTGCTAGTACATATTTAATCATAGTCATTGCTAAAATCCACAAGTTGACATGAAGATAGAGAGACCTCTCTTACAGAAAATCTGAATTTATGTGGGAATATTTTGAAAGATTTGTAAAGACCAGGACCAGGGAAACAAAGAGAAGGTCAGGGCCTCCGTGGTCTCCATGTACATAATGCCAAGCTTGATATATTCATTGTTAAATGTTGAGTTTGTTTTCATACCGTTGCAGGCAATATCATCAACATTCTCACAGACAAGTGGACTTTGTTTGCATTCAGTTATTATTATCTACTCTACTGTTCACATTACATCTTCTCAGACACAAGTGATGCCTTGCCCTAGAAACAGCATGCTAGACATGACAGGACGAATACTTCCATTTGAATATCAAGCGTATCTGGGGTAACATTGACAAGTTGACACTGACAAGTTTTCTGGTCTTGAAAAAAATATTGTTGTAGTAAATGTTAAAATCCTAAGGTCATGTTGACCCAAAATGTCTTGTAATTTGAGTCCTAAAAATAAAACATAAAGATTGCTAATACTACACAAACATGCTTTTACAAGTATTAAACGAGTCAGTTTCTTACAATTGACATCTGAATCTACTCTAAAATCCAATAAAATTAGGTAAAATAACATCTTCACTACTTATAGGTAGAAGCAAATAATACAATAACTTTAATAAAAAAAAGACATTATAATCCACAAACATAAAAATCTTAAAGTGCAAACAAAATTTACCCTTATCTTAATGCGGCCATCATTATCAAGTCCCTTGTATACTCTATACTGTTTCTACATGTATGTCATTTTATGAAAAGGTAACAGACTTTTCTTTATTCTACACTTGGGGCTTTTTCCAAACCTTCGTCCCTTTTTGATGTTGAAGCGCCATGCAAAATGCACGCTGCTCCAAAATTGATGACAGAGCTCAAACCAGAGCTGGAGCCCTAGCCAGAGCTGGAACCCTAGCCAGAGCTGGAGCCCTAGCCAGAGCTGGAACCCTAGCCAGAGCTGGAGGCCAAGCCAGAGCTAGAGCCCTAGCCAAAGCTGGAACCAAAGCCAGAGCTGGAGGCCAAGCCAGAGCTTGAGCCCAAGCCAGAGCTGGTGCCCGAGCCAAGGTTTGGACAGGCCCTTGGTTTGGTTTCAATGAGTCTTTTTGATACTATGTACTCATTCAACTTTAGCTCTGTCATAGGCTCTGTCTGCCTTTGTTAGTCTCCATACCAACATTTGATGGTAAAATCAACGACAGAGACCAAAGCCCAAGCTAAGTTCCATCCTTGGTTTTGAAAGTACCTGAAGCTGCCTGGATGATAAACAAGATGGCCACATATAAATGATACACTATCTGCATTCATTCATGATACACTATCTGCATTCATTCCTAATGAAACACAACATGCCATGACACAGAAAGCAGCTTAAACTTACATTGAAACTTCCACTGCGACTTAAAGAAGGCTGAAAAGCAGCGTTAAGTATAATCAGCAGTTTATGTATAGAGAATGAAATTTCCCAGCAAGAGTAGTACCAGAAAGAGAACCATTTCATTAACAAGAGGCTCGCAGAGACTTTCAAGATTACATGCTTTAGCCTTGCTAGCAGCAAACGAAGGCAAAAATGTTTCAAAGTGCAATAAGAGAGAAGTTTAGACAGATCTTGAGGAAGTTTAAGTGAAAGCTGTGCAGAAACCTTTAAAGTCACTAAAAAAAGACCAACGATTGGCAGATTTGCAGAGCAATGTTCCACATACCAATGAAGACTAAATTTTGTAGATGAAACAGAATGTACAAAGTGTATGTTTAACTAGGAATCTCAACTCTAACTGAGCAAAGGGGCGCTTGCTGATGTGTAAGTGTTCAAACAGTTATGACCATCATTTAAGGCGTGCAAGTAGCAACCGACTTGTAAAATACATTATTCTGATCTCTTGCACACAAAACTAGCTTTGTCAACACTTGCCAACAATTTGAAAACTTGAATTATGACAAACATACATCATATATTATCTAAGGCATACTGCTTCTTGGTAGAGTACCCTTTACTAATGCTTGATATTAACAAGTCTTTCAAGCATTTTTTTTTCTTCAAGTTTTTCAAATTTCATCGGAGTACAAACTTAACTTTGTAAAACCTTCCCAGCATAAGGCGATAAGCAACTGTGTGTGTACACCTAGACAACATGAGCCCTACTGTAGACTGACGTGGCAAGTGTTGCACATATTTGAACCCTGGGACCCTTTACGGTGTATGTTTCCCCCTTCTCTTTTCATGATGTACGTGGTAATATGCATGAAACTTGCTGGATTTATTAACAAATAAATTTGATTACCTTGGAAGACCTGCACTGATTCATAATATCAATGTACTGGTTTCGTCCAATACCCAAGAGCCTTAGACCTGTAAACAAACAGAAAAAACATCAACCAGAATGCCACTATTGTACAGCGTTCTCCCTTAACAGTGATCTGCTGGCCAAATGCTAGTTAAAACCCCTGAGGACCAGTCAAAATTCACTCCTTGAAGTGGTCTGACCAGCTAGTTCAGTGGTGAAAAGCATCCCTATTTAAAGTGACATATGGATTAATGGAAAAGCTGGATGACCAGCTAAGTGGTCCCTCTAGCTTGTCACTGAAACATTTAAGGGCAAACCCTGGTATATGTCATGTGGATTCAAGAAGAAATTTACTTAAAACCCAGTTTAGAAACACATAAACTAAATTGGGAAATGAAATTGGGCCCAGATCTAAATGTTTCAGTATGAGCGAGACTTGCACAATGTATAGTTTTGCTTACAATCAGCGGCTGTGAAGTTTGGCAACGAATCATAACTCTTCTCTCCCAACATAATTCCATGCATCATCCTCATGTAGTATGAGAAGGGGGTATTCCGTAGCCCCTTCACCATGATATCAGACAGATGGTAGGGATACAGGATCAGATGGTCTGCGCTGTACTTCAGCAGTTCCTCATAGTATTTTTTCTCATCTCGCCGCACATTGCGAACTGATATGGAGATAAAAATTCATAAGTCATTATTGTAAAGAATCTATCTGATGATCAGAAAAATCCAGTTCAGACAAAAGTGAGTGTGAAGCGAACTATGTGACCCAAACAATCAAGTTAGTACCTGCTGTGACACAGGGATATTCGCTTTGCTTTTGAAATTCACATGAAGTACGAACTGGACTTTAAAAATTCTGTTGATTTTGTCTGGCTATCTAGTTAATTATTTCCATCAGCCACATTTAAATCACTGCATGCAAAAATATAGCTTCTAATTTTAAATGACAATAAGGAAATCTTAATACATCTTAAAGACAACACACTAGTAAAACAAAATTCTTAAAAGGGTTAAGGGCAAACTCTAGTAAGGACTTCTATAGGCCATGTAACCTGAGACATCACATGTTTACACAAGAGTCACAGAGACTGGACTTCCTGCAGGCACGATTCGTACATAGCTCAATGAAAGAAAACGTTAAATCTTTTATTTTATGGAGATTGCACTGTCTGCTTTTTACCAACTTTTGAAAGGAAGGGGGCACAAATCAAACCTTGTTCAGCTGTTATTTTTATAACACTCAAATTTGTGTGGAAATCAAGACACAAAAAGGAACAATTTCCATAAGAGCAGTGCAGTATCTCGCCAGTCAGAAAATGCCATAGAATGTACACGGTCACTCTTTTTGTAAAGGTTGCTAATATCCTGTTGCTATAATGTCTGCCCTTGACAGGAATCCTCACTCTCCATTACTCAGTCTAATTTTCTATTGTAATTCAACAGCAAAATCCGATTAATAATATAATAATATAATAATAGCGAAGTCTTATATAGCGCACGTATCTACCAAACAAGGTACTCAAGGAGCTGGGTATATACAAACTTTCAGAAAGATAGGTTATTGCAGTGAGGAATTCTGAGACCCAATTATTTAGCACCTTATATAAGGGTTTACAAGGTGCTACGGCGCATACAGCAGCCACAGCCAGGAACACCGGGGCGAACCGAAAAGGCATAATATGGTATGCCTCGCACAAACTTACTTACTTATTCGTCCTTAGTGGGACATAAGGCTAAGCTAAGCATAATCAGTTGTTAGTGCAGTATTCAGTCCAGCACCAAATGAGAACTTAAATTGCCTAAACTGTTGGACTGTGATTAGAGATGTAGGCTTCTCACAATACCATTATTTATCATGTACTCGACCCCAAAAAATTAATAATCACCTTCTTGCGAATTCTTAATGGGTTTAGGTTTGTTCTGATGAGACTCTTGAAACCTACCAAGATTTCCTTTGTATCGCAACTGGTTCTTGACACTGAAGTTGACAACAAGTTTCTCATACTCTTTCTGTGACTGTCCAAGGACCTGTCAAGATGAACAAAGAAAAAAACATGAAGTAAATCCTGCCCATCATCCAAATATTTAAACATACAAAAGCTTAAGGAATGGAAATGACAGTTTTTAGTTAATATGCAATCCCATAAAGTTGACAGGCCTAGACAGTAATTGCGATCACAATCTAATTAAGCCTTTCTGTCCAAAGAAAACTACATTACGGTCAAAGAACTTAAAAAGATTTGTTCTAGAAAAATGCTACAGATTCTCCATATAAAATGTCACAAAAATAAGCCATCAGACTCTGTCAGAGCAAGAATTTGTTTGTTTTTTTTTACACCCAAGGTGTATTATAAAATGGATATCAAGTTTGTGTTCTTCCCAGTCAGAGAATTATTCATTAGTATAAAATCAAAAGTTTTTTTTTTCTAAATTGATTTATTACACAATGAAGATCAAATCCGTCTTTAGAATGTGTGTCATGATTTTTGAAAGTGATAAAAATTGGGCAAAACTGGTCAGCAGTCTGATGGAAATAGTAGAAATTGCACATACACTACAGTGATTTATAACTGGGGATGTCCCGTAACCCTCCACCAGTCTGCGACCCATATGGCCGTAGGGAGGATGGAGGGTTACATTTTTACAATCATGACTATTATTATTGCAAAGAACTAACCCAGGAAGTTAGTGCAGTGCAACATACACTGATGTCATACATGTCCTACCAAAACCAGGGCTAACTCTAGCCCCACTTGTGTGGCCAAGGGACAGGAAACCTGAATCCTTGGCCACACGTCGTCACCCATATTTTCGTCAGCCCACCGATTAAAAAATAGAGGCGCATTCCCTAAGAGCGGGTCGGCGGTTTAAACCACCTCAATGTGTTCACCTACCTCTTAGCTTGACCTGGGTGTTTTGGGTGAGTACATAAATAACAATTTCAAAAGATATTTTAATTCAAAATTTTCAACTGTATCCGAATTAGATTTTCGCGACATGTACTGAGCGCGGCCATTTTGGATTGATTCTAATCGTGCCAATCAATTCATGACGTCACCGGCCGGCCGGGTTGTGGGCGGAGCGAAGATGCGCACATTGCAATGGTTGCTTTATGTATCCGCTCCGCCCACAGCCCGGCCGGCCGGTGACGTCATGAGTTGATTGGCGCGATTAGAATCAATCCAAAATGGCCGCGCTCAGTACATGTCGCGAAAATCTAATTCGGATAGACTCACCCAAAACACCCAGGTCAAGCTAAGAGGTAGGTCACTAGGCTCTATCTATTCATTGTTTTCAAAGTGAGCTCGGGGTGGGTCCAGAAAATCCACTCCGCAAAAAAAAGGTGCAAAAAATGATAAATTCCCATCGTTTATTCAGAATCGTCGCCTTCCGATAACAAAATGGCCGCCGTCGCTTGTATTACTGGTATGCTGCGTGCAACGCTGGTCCACGACATGCCTTCGCATAGTATTCTGTGTGCAACACTGGTCCACAATAATCAATGGCTTATCTTTTATCCGTAAACCGTTGGTGGTTATTGTGAACCAGCGTTGCGCGCAGCATACCATTGATACAAGCGACGGCGGCCATTTTTGTTATCGGAAGGCGACGATTCCGAATAACGATGAGAATTTATCATTTTTTGCACCTTTTTTTTTTGCGGAGTGGATTTTCTGGACCCACCCCGAGCTCACTTTGAAAACAATGAATAGATAGAGCCTAATTTTGGCGAGCTCCGTTTTCAAAAGAGAAGTCCAGGTGCATAAATGTGAAGGGGAAAAAGTTTCGAATAGGATTTTGTACATGATGACCTATGAGGGTCGGGGAGACGATAGCGGAACGAACCGAATAGTTCTAGGACTAGGAGTAGTTGTGTCTGACATGTCTGAGTTTAGGTTTGCTTCATATGGGAGCTTAAATTCTCTCCTTTTTAAACAGACAGTGAATCAATGAGTGGAGGGAAACTAGATTAAATCCCTGGCGACATGCAAAAATAAACTTAAAAAACAGCAAGAAACTTAGATTAGAAAGCAAGTCATTACATTTTCATTAACATTTGCATGTTTATAGGAAAAACAAAATATGTTACCTGTTTGACATTTGCTGGTAATTTTGCCCATGGATAATTGTTTCTGATGTGAAATTCTACCTCCGCATTCATCTTTTGGGAGAAAAACAGACCCCCAATCTGCTGAATTATCGATGAAAGCGAAACCCTTTTCAAGTCACACGACGTTTTACTAAATCCGAGTAATCTACTTAATAACAATCGGATAGGATTTAATGTGAGACGAACATATGGTGACATTCAACAGTAATACGCATCCGAAAATTTAAGGTCAAAGGTTACTTTTGGCATCTAAATACTTTGCGATCGAATCGAAAACTTATTGTGCTTCTCTGTGACACACGTCAACAACGTACAAAATGGACGATGATTTTATTTGTATCACTTGTAAGCAGTTAGCTCTTCCTGGCGGGGAAACCCGGGAGGGAAAACTGCATTTAATCATTGAAGATGGAGTTATTTCAGGTGGGATTTTCTGATCGGAAAGTAGAAATTGCTGATGTTATAGTCAAGGAAGTAGGACGCCCTCTTTGCCGGGGAGGGCGTGTTTTATATTTTTCTTGGGAGATTTAATTAGCATACAAACCAAAACAAAAACAAAAAATCACGTGTGTTTTTCTAAGTTTTTGTCAAGATGTACAAACCCAAACCCATGTTTCATTTATTTTCACAAAGGTCTTTATTTGGAATGGAGAAAAATTGTACAGAAATGATGAGTGCCAGCTGTAGGAACCGTAGAAAAATAACACATCAGGAAGAGAGAATTTCTCACTTAATTGTCATGTGTGTACAATTTGATAGGGCCAGCAGCACTAAAAAATGCTGCAAAGTTTAAATGGAAAGGATCCAAGAAAAGTTGTGTTATATTCATAGTGACCTGACAACATTCATTGATTGCCTTTCACTGATCAACTCGCTGATAGTTAAGTGATACAAAATTAATTAGTTGTTTAAAATTTGTCAGTTGTGTTTGATGAAATCACAACATTATAACATAACTATGCTTGTGATAATCGTAACCCTCCATCTTCCTGTCAGGAGGATGGAGGATTATGATTATTGCAAACTTTACATCACACTCGCAGTCCAACTATCCCGGAGGGTTCTTTCCTCCATGGTCCTACCTCATCGCACCATGGACCTACAAACCACAATACTTAAAGGCATTTACTCTTACCAAAAAATATTACACAAATGAGCAATATATTTTCCATTCAACAGCAATCCTTGATCAAGAAGCAGATTTAGTGAAAGGTGCTCGTACGCATTACTATGCAGACATTGTCACGCCAGGATTCGTGGATATACACCATCATGGACTGAGTAAGTCACTTTTTATTATTAAGAGCTAGAGTAAACAGAGTTTCCAGGATCGGAATATCCTCCTGATGCTCCCCGACTGGAGAGTTCTGAGTAAGATTCTGTAAACTTGTCTTTGTTGTGGACGATTACGATTATAACAGGAACAAACATTGTGCCAGTTATTGATCATGGGAGTGGGAGCCATGGTGGTTGCTGGTAAAATCTTTGCAAATAAAATGACTTGAAATTTTTAGATCAAGACAAGGTAAAGGAATTGAAAGTCACACGTCTTCCAAATTCCAATTCATCCAACTTCTTTGCAAAGATATGTCATATATCACTCTTTTTAAATGTGTTCAATCTTTTTTTCTCTTGAGATAGCATCCATGTTGACATGGGTCATGTTTAAAATTTGTTGGGTTAAGTTTGCTCATTTGAAATGCTCTTTATAATTGTACCTCTTCTTTTCAGGTGGAGCAGACGACTTGGTCCAATTTTGGAGCAATCCAGGTACTTAAAAACACATTTCTACGTTTTGATCTATCAACAGTAGTGAAAGGTTTTCTCAAAACTGATCCATTCAAATTTGTTTAATGTGTTTAGTCTGACTTAAGTCTTGAGATTTCTTTGGAAGAACTTTTTATTACAACTTCTCTTGTTTATAAAAATTGTCACAGCTTTTTATAAAAAATATTTTGAAGGGCATTACCATGGCCTAGTGTTGAAGACACTGTGTTTTATTTTAAGATCAGATCTTTTACAAGGATCAAAATTTCTATGAAGAACTCAACAACTTTGAGGCTTGTCTTTATGTCAAAAATTAATTTATTGGCAATTTTGGTTATTTCATTCACAGCTTACACCCAGCAACGTCTGACAAAGTATGGAGTGACATCGTTTCTAGCATCCATGGTATTCCCTAAAGATCTACAATTACATACAGTATTCAATACACTCAAAATACTTGAAGGAGTCGTTGGAAAGACAGGTCAGGGGTCAACTTGTGAGGGCATCCATGCTGAGGTAGGTCTTATTGAAAACTTTGTATTATTTTGTCAAATGGAATAGGTCGAAACATTGTATACTTGTGTACTGTTCTTGAAATAAGCCCAGTTAAATGAAACAATTGATAAAGTCATTTTCTAATGTTTTTAGTTTTGTGTTTTTTCTTTGTGTATGATACACTGGCTGATTTATATGGCTATCATGTTGTTGTTGATTTGGTTACAAATCTTAACAGCATCCAATATTAAATGTTGTTAGTTTGTGCTTGATAGTCAGACCAGTGAAAGCACATTTTAGTGCAGCAAGACTAACAAAAACATTATTACATATTTTTCTTTCGGGTACACCATGTGTTAATTTCTTCTGGGGTGAAAAGTGGTGGCTCTGAAAAGAGCTTTTAGTTTGTTCTCAATGTCCTGGCTAGTGTGCTCTAGTCATCATCAGGAAACTATGAAGTAGAACTGTAAACCAGTGAGCCCTTTGGATATGACATCACAAGATCAAACAGCGCCCACATGGAGGTCAAAAGAAGACATCTCATTCAGCGGCGGATACAGGGGGGGCGTGGGGGGCGCACGCCCCCCCTTTTGCTTGAAAAAAAAAAAAAAAAAAAAAAAAAAAAAAGGAAAAAAAAAACTCGAGGGGAAAAATAAGGGAGAGACAAAATTAAAGACAAAGGCCTTACCTGGTTTTTTTTAAAGCTACTAATATTCCATACCTCGTACACTTTTTTTCACCATTTTGTTGCTTGGTAAATTTTCACGCCCCCCCGTTTGGAAAATCCTGGATCCGCCCCTGTGACATTGGTTGAAAGTTGTTTAAAGGCATGAGCATGTATCTGTGTTTCCATTGGCTGACCCCAGCTATTGAAAAATGTGAAATTCTATGTTAGAAAGGATGTTTGCATTGTTTGCTATCGTAATATCTATTGTTAACATTTTACCAGATACAGTCTTGATTTGTTTTTCTTCTTTTTTTCTGAACTTTCTTTCCATAGGGACCAATAGTGAATGATTTTGGTGGCCTGCCGGTGGGAGACAATGAAATGTCAATGCCAGAATTCAAAGAGATTCTTGATGCGATGCCAAGCTGTCGAATCATGACAATAAGTCCCCATGTCGAGGCCAAATCAAACTATGAGAGGATCGAACTACTCCTAGAAAGGTAGGATTTTGAAACTTTGCAAAAAGAGAAACTGAGCAGTCCCAATTCCTTCTATATCCAATTGCCAAAGTGAAGGACTCAGAAGGATTAAGGTCGGTAGGCCCATATAGCAATTGTTTATTACAGGGTTAGGCATTCCAATCTTATCCAAGTCCAAACACTTTGGTGTGGAGTGACATAGGAGAAGAGGATATTGGAGGATTTAGGCCACACACTAGCCAAACTGATTAGTCTGTCGGGGGTTAATGTAAAACATTAACTAAAGTACCAATTTCTTCAAGCTAATTACCTGTTTTATTGCAGAGGTATTGTCCCAGCATTAGGTCATGATCGAGTTGCAACAGAGCAAGAAATCCTAGGAGCACTACGAATGAAACCATCCATCCAATTCCATATCACACATCTCTTCAATGTCTGTAATTTCCACCATAGGTGAGTTGTTTTTTCATTGTGGCATTGGGTTTTAAACTTATTGTATGGTCCATTAGCAATCATCAATCAATTAAGTGGGGGCCATACAGCATCAGTCGAGCCTGCCCAGTGATCTTGGTCTAAATGGCCCGGTCCAGCATGCAGGAATGCAGCTCTGCAGCGCTGGCCAAGCCAGTGTCCCGTTTCAGCTTGTCCATGAAGGAGCTGACAGCTTCTCCCATGTGAGGCTATGCCCCAGGTGGGTTCCCAGAGAATGGTTGGGCTAGCGACAAAGCTCCATGTGACAGACGCAGTGCCCTGCAAGCTTGAGAAGCCGTTCACGGATCTTTTCTGTCAACTTTGGCAATCATACGTAGAAGTTACTTCATCTGTGAAGTGCATTAGCAATTATTATGAATGACATTTGTCTTCTATTTTTAGGAATCCAAGTCTAGTGAACTTTGGAATGACTGACCGCTTTCCCTCGATACCAGGATATGAGAAACTAGCGCCACCAACTGTTGAAATAATTGGAGATATGTTCCATGTGTAAGTATCATTCCAATCCTTCATGCCGGGTTTAGTTTTTATTTTGAGTTGCCTGCAATTGAGGTCAAATTTCAATTTTGTTCACTTAATGATTGCAGATAAAGTGCCTGACAGGTGTTGGAAATTCAAGAGCTTCAATAGTTTTCAAGAAAATTTTCTTGGAGAAAAGTATTGCAAGACATAATTATTTGCAATGGGTGACATTGGTAGAACTTGAAGGCTACATAATAACATTTTTAATTAATCTTTTGCTGATGAAACTTTCCAGGAGATGAGAGCAAAGTGCTAATAATAATATTTGATAATAATACATAACATTTGTTTGAGAATATCTCCCCTCAAACAAATGATTTGAATTATTTTTCTAAATTAATTTCTGAGGCTTTTGAGTTTAGGTTGACATGTTTGAAATATAAAAAGTGGTAATGGTGTCGTGTTCGATCTTAGACTCTGCCAGGATTGAAACATGAGGCTGTTATAACTTTATAAATTTATACCATCGGTCGTTTTGGCTGGGAAGCAGTTTGCTACTAATTCTATGTTTCGATTTTGTAATGTAGATAATTAGTACAATTCATTGTTTGTGTTTTACAGACATCCACTCGCTGTGTCCAATCTACTCAGCTCAAGGCATTTCAGTCAAATTGCATTTGTATCAGACTGCACTGCTGAGGCCATACCAAATAAGAAGATATCCTACAGTGATAGGAACAGTAAGTCAAACTCTCATGACCTCTCCACCTCAGCCTCAGTCTTTAAGTTTCAAACCTACCCTGATTACAGTAGGGCATTAAAAAGCTATAAAGACCACCAGTTCCCTAGGCCTTCAACTGACATCACATTACAGCAATACACAGAGAGTACTCATATATTTCGTCTTAGTTTTTCAATTTCGACCAAGCCCTTCTTAAGAACAGTGTCGCTATTAACTTATGTGAGGTATGTTGGAAAATGATCTTTAATTAACCCTAACCTTCCCCAGCCCTTCAAAGTCCAACTGCATGTTTTGTTTGGTTCTGTTGGATTGAGGACTGCACTTGGTACACTGTATCATGGTCATGGGATCAGGCATACCACCATACAATCATAAATAGTTTGGATGTTGAGTTGAGTGTATAATACAGTGGTGGATATTTTTAGACAGAGGATGGATCCTAGTACACTCATGAGGGAGTTAGGGTCAAGTTGGTGCTGAGACGAGGAGGTGTGACACCTCATCTTCTTTGTCTTCAGATAAAGACAGTCAGAGCTAAGACATTCATATTCTTCTTACTCATCATGATGGATACACTTTGTTTCTATTCTGATTTCAGTGAGGGTAACCCCAGATGGTAAATGTCTTGTGATTGATGGTACAACAACTCTAGCAGGAAGTTGCTGTTCATGTCTTGATGCATTCAAGTCTCTTATTAAGACATTCCATATAGGAATTGGCAAAGCAGCAGCTATGGTGTCTGAAAACCCTGCCAGGTTGGTCGTTTTCTCTCTTTGCTTCTAATAATAGAGTTTTTTATTGAGACATTTATTTTCACAAAATCTTCATAACAATAATAAAGAACAGTAAGAGGATAAGTGGAAATGGAGGCAAAGCCAGAAAAGCCAGAGCTAATAAGTTGAGATGATATCAGGAATACCTAAGTTTCATCTTGAGATCAGTTTGGCAGTGAATAAATTTTAATTGCTTAAGTAAATTGTGATTTCACAATACAAATCACCATAGCGATATGGTCAACTTGTCTTGAGATGAATCTTAGTGCTTTGTGCAATCAAAACCATGGAAAGCATTAGTGTAAGACAATTTGATAGTTTGTTTAAAAGCAACTGACTTGTTCATTTTTCAGAATTGCAAACCTGAAAGGAATCGGGGCTGTCAAAGTTGGTAACCGAGCCGATCTGGTCCTCTTTGATGACAATCTCAACCTCCTTAAGACCTTTGTGTGTGGCCAACCGGTGTACGAAGCAAAAGAGCCAGAATGAAGCCTCGTTCAGGACAATTAGTTTTATCCAAACCTCAGTAGGTAAAGACCCCTTGTTAATAAGTTAATCAATCATCATTTTATGATACTAACACCATATTAATGTGTTGGCTAAGTGTATTTTTCTCTCCTGAAGCTGATAATTGAGTTGTTACACTGATGGATCTTTTCAGAACCACCGCAACTCATAGAGAGATTTCATGTACATAATGTTACCGCAAACCTCACTAGATATCAATAGCACACATGTATTGGAACTGCTAATGCAGGGTACGTACTTTCAACAAGTAGACCTGTTAGCTTGATGATGCATCTGCAAGTGGATGAGGTATTCATTGCAACAATGTGTGATAGATCTTTTAATTGGCATCACTTCTGGGACCAAACTCTCTATTTTTCCCTTAGGAAACTGTCCAGCTGAGAATGTTGTCAGAGCGTACTGTTTGAAATGTTGAGAGAGACAAAATTGTGCTGTGAGCCTGTGCTATCCAATAGTAATCACTCTGATGTTTAGGGTGTTATTGCAAATCTTACAATTCAGTTTGGCACATTCACTCATCACTTCTTCACAAAATTAGATCAGTTAACCCTCCTACTCTGAGGTCAATTGTGGAGCCACCTGTTTCACCATCTGGAACTATTTACATGCTTCACTGATCATGCATGGTTATTATTATTAATGGTTTATTTAATCTGAATAAAAACAACCAAAAGGTTGACAACATTCAAATTTACAAAGCTTTTACAGAGTTAAGAAAAAAAAGGAATTAACAATAAACAGGCTAAATCTATACACAAACACAAAATAAGTTTTTAAGAAAATACAATTTATGCATAAACTGGTAAAAGCATGCAAAGGCATACATCAATACACCCACACAAAATTTACCCAGCAACCCAATAATTTATTTCATGATTCTGGCTAATGAGGGTAGCGTGGATTTTCTGTAGCGCTCAGTATTGCATTTTGGTATGTGAAAGCCAGATGTCGAAGTTGCTCTGAGTTGCATATTACAAGTGTTAGTTCTCTCCGGAGGTAATAATTGACAAAATTTTGTTGAACAACGAAGATTATTACCAAACTTAAGCAACAGATTATGGCGTCTAGATTCTAAAGTGGGAATATTAAGACTAGTAAGAGCATGTGAGTAGGTAATATAACAATAGCCTAAAATAATACGAAGGGCTCGTTTCTGCACATGTTCTAAAGAATTATTTTGTTCCTTGCTTATTGAAGTGTGCCATACTTGGCAGGCATACTCTAGAACTGGTCTTATGTAACAAATGAAAACCGCAAGTATATCAATCACAGGAACCTTAGCTGTCTTAAGTATACATAGAGTGTAAAGTCTACGAGAAGCTTTAGAAATTATGTCAGTAATATGCAAGTTCCATTTAAGGTCACTCTGAATAGTTACTCCCAGTAATTTCAAATGAGACACCTGACTTAAGTTACTCGAGTTAATGATAAGTTGCGAAGCAGGTACTTGGCGCTTTAAGAAACTAATTATCATACTCTTACATTTGGAAGGCTTAGGTAAAACATCGTTATCCTTACACCAAATAGTTAAGTTGTTAAGGTGAGTTTGTAGTTTTTGCTGTTGCCCATGCTGGACAATTTCCCCCAGAGTCAGATCATCCACGTATTTCCATCGCCTACAGTAATCTATTGAAGCATCGTTGACAAGAACAAGAAAAAGTATTGGACCCAATTTAGTTCCTTGAGGAACGCCACAAGAAATTGATTTGGTGGACGACAAATGACCCATGAGTTTAGTATTATGTGTGCGACCGTTGAGAAAGCTGCAGATGATGGGAACTATGGATGGTCTGACTCCAAGGTTCAATAGTTTCTGAATAACAATTGTGTGGTTAACACGGTCAAATGCCTTTGTAAAATCAATTGTGCAAAGTTGGGCATAATGGCCGGGTCTGTCCAGGCCTTCAACAATAAAATTTAGCATTTCAACAAGATAGTGTGTAGTGGAACAGCCCTTAATGTTACCATATTGTTTGGCATCCAATTTAGTAGAGATGTCTTGCAAAATCCATTTAGCTATGAATGTTTCAAAAACACGGGCAAGTATTGGCGTAAGCGAGATGGGGCGAAGTTGGTCAAGAGACGAAATGTTCTTCTCTTTAGGGACTGGAACAATTGTAGCAGTTTTCCAGACACCGGGGAAAATTCCCTCAGTAATGCAGGTATTATATACACTTGTCAAAGGATATGATAGTTCAGTGGCAAACTCCTTGATTAATCGAGGTGGAAGATCTGATGGATGTCCAGCTTTGTTGTTTTTTATGTACACTTTGATCCAATGGTACAGCTGTAGAGTGTGGACAAAGCTATGGGCTTGTGTGAGGAATGGACTTTTGAATGGTTTCAAATGGTCAATCAGTGGGAGACTTTTGGGGACACTAGGTGGCAGCAGACTAACCAGGTTAAATAATTCTTCTCAGAATTGTGCACATGCTCAGAACTATGTAAACAATAGAAATTTACCCGGTAAGTCTGCTGCCACCTTGTGTTTCAAATTTTCCCATTGGAGGGTTAATAATCGTCTGGTTGATAAGTACAAACAGCAGTTTTACAAGCGTATACATTAAGCCTACATGCGCTTATTAAGATTGCTGAACCAGGCTCTTCAGTGCAGTGTCTCTAACTTCAAGTCTATGAAAGCTTAATCTTACTGGTGCTGTCAGTTTGCTATCGTAGTTTTTGTACCAGCAGGCAGTCTTTGTTGCGCACATACATTTTATGGTATGCTCACTGTTATGTAAATACTTGTTTATGCTTGTTGTTCGCAATAATGTTTACTCTATTTCCAATAAGAAAAAAAAATGCTTCCAAATATTTGTATGTTTGCATTGTTGCCAGTGCCTCTGTTGCAAATAAATTTGTTAACAAAATACTTAATAATGTTTTGGAAAGTCTGTGCTATGCTGATTGATGTGTATGTATGAGTAAATGTATCTCAGTTCAATTTAATGATACATTTATTCAATGGTAAAAAAGTTAACTATGCTAGATACCCACAGGTCCAATCTTTAAATAGAGTGGGCATGTGGCTAAGCACACAACAAAGAACTAAAATGGTTTTGCAAACTTTGAAGAGATTAAGTGTTGTGTTTGCATCAGGGTTAATACATAGCTCAGTTTACCATCAAGGATGTGTGGTCTCAAGTCACAACTACCAGCCAAAATATAAGGTGATGTACCTGAAGTTTTTGTTTGCTAACTCTGCCAAGTTGTAGCCCATCGGTCGAATGAAAATAATAATAATGGGCACTTATATAGCGCCGGTATCTGCCAATTTTCGACATTCATGGCACTAAAAAATTATTTCACTGGGTCATTTATTTCATTTCTTAAACCATCTCAGCTCCTTGGGGAGTATGCAGCCTGTGCTGCCAAGTTTGTAGCGCATCAAGCTAAATCAATCACAAGAACCAATCATACACTTACAGGTACCCAGTTACTCCTGGGTGAAGAGAAGCAATTGCTGAAGGACTCAATGTCATGACTGGATTTCGAACCCACACCCTGATGACTGAGCGGCACCAGAACTTGAGTCCAGTGCACTAGACCACTTGCCATGACACGCCATGAGCAACATAATCTCTAAATCAATGCTGTGAAGTTAGTTCCCTGTATGCAATAGCAACCATACTGTTGATTCCATTACACCCCAAAAGTGCCAGACTATTTTTCCTTTCAGCCTCACTTCGGTTATACTGATTTAAATGAGAGGAAAACAAGATGGCATCTTCACGATGCTGGTCTATATGTGATTGTAAATATGCAGCACATTATTTGAGTACTCTTTTGCTCGTAAGAACACTATGCAATGCTAATTCAAGGTCGATTCACAGGGTAATTTGTATTCTCTTTCAAATTTAGGAACTTTTTATAGCAAAAGCAATTACTTAAAAATTACGGTAAAAAAAGCTTTGTAATTAGAGGGGGTGCTGATGCTAATTGTATCTTGAGAAGAGTTTAAAAACATATCAACTGCTCCTTCTACCTTGTAGATATTATATTTTTAATGAGTTAGTTGGTGTTATTAATTTGTCTGGTAAAGATAATTTCTTTAGTGTTTTATCTTCACCTAATTGAGGTGTTAAACTCGGACCGTACATTCCTCGAACTACTTGCATAGTAATACCAAGACAGTATAAAATATCTTAGGGGACTCTATGTTAAGTAGGCTACAGTTTTTAATTACTAATTTTATTTGTTCATTCTGTTTAGTTTCATTTATTTTTTGACTTGGATCATTTATTTGTGTTGGTATCAGGTGGTTGGAAAGTATAAAGGCTTTGCTAGTGCATTGTGCAATAAATGCAACTGAACGGTTGAACACAGTGTATTTATGTTTGTATTTTATTGAGAAGTGTTGTTAACACAATTATTATTACTTTATTTCTCCACAATTCACAGAAAAGGTATTTTTTACAAGGAACAAGAATATTAATAGTATTATTCTGGTTTGTTTATTATTATTAAAAGGCAAACTTAAACATTTGGCTAGAAGGCCAAAATTGAAATAATACACAACTAATATTTTATATGAAACTCTAGAAAAGGTTGCAAATTGTATTTTTAAAAAGGGGTGGGGAAGGGCAATACATACAAGATTAAAAACCAAAATCAAGAGATAAAATGAAACATAGAGACTTGTTCAAAAATTTAAGAGACACAATTAAGTCACATTGAAATGATTTTTGCTGAAATTATGCCTCGCTATCATGTCTCACCACCACCACCATCTCTCCCCTGCCCATTTGAGTCACCACCATCCCATTGCCTCCAGTATAAAGCTATAATCCCAGTCCAGTTTACTTTCTAAAATAAACATCACCTCTACAAAAGGGCAAGGTAACTCCACCGTAGCGCTGTGTATTGTTGCTGTAATTGATGAGCTAACTCAGTTGGATCCTTTAGAACTTAAGCAAACTTCAAGGACTGAATTTTTATGGGTTTGTTTAGTGGAATATTTGCTATAGTAATGCATACAAACAGTTTTCCTTGCGGTTTATTACTTGATATTTGAATACAAACAACTTACAAGAGTATTGTATAATAGCTTCGAGACTGCAAATAGTAAGGGGGGCTGAAACAACATTGTTTGAGACAGGTAAATAATTGTCCAAGTATTTCTTTTCAAACAACTTGTCATAAACTACCTTTCAATAATTTAAAAGCCATGTTTTTTAGGAAATGGAGTTAATGGTTGCTATTTTAAACTAGCATTTATTATTTATTTATTTTATATTAAGTTTCGCAACTTTTGAAAAACTATGCACAGACTAGTGAGAACAGTATGTACAATTTCTGTCGAGCTTTCCTCCATAGTCGGAGTGAATTATACTGGCTCCGATCGTTTTTATTTGCCAGCTTTGAAATAAGATTGATGTAGCAGGCAATTATCTAGCAAACAGACACGTGCCTTTCAAACAGTCTCCACTCTAATGCAGCCGTCGCCAGACTTCTTCACAGGGTCTCGTTATGAAAGTGTTTGGTGCAGGAACCCACTGTGTCTCGAAGTGGTACTTTTCAACAACCTCTTTAAGTGAAGGTGTTTACAATACACCCCAAGGATTTTAAGGATAACCATTTCATCATAACAAGGCTGAAACACGGCGTAATCATGTCTTTACGTCCATCTATTTCTAGGCAGTAATTAGTTCACACGTACATCGGCTGGGGTTCACTGTACTTTTCACCGAAGGACAAGATAGCTCACTGTGGGTGGCTTTTCATCAAGTATAGTTTACTGAACCCATTAGGGACGGTTCGGGTATTATGACTGAGAGCTACGGACCAGAACTTTCATCAGGGGGCCTGATGAGGCCTTGGTCCTTTCTTCTTAAGGGTCGCAGGTACTTTTGTGTCCTTGTAAGACATAGGAAAGTGCAAGTAAGTTTGTTATTGGTAATTCTCCCTGTAGCTGTTGGAAGAAAATGTAAACGGCTCTTAATTGGTTCTGGGATAGGGTTTAAGGCAAAGTAGGGCCTAAGCATTCAACGAAGATATTCGAAAAGAGATAAATAAGCAATTTTTTATTTTTTTTATTTTATCCATTTTGTCCATGCAGTATTTTGACATTGACTGGAGATAAAGATTGTTGTGATTTTAATTTCACGCCAACAAACAACATCAATCTTCAAAGAAGGCCATACTGCATATTATTTTACTTTTTGTGTTTCTTTTCGTTTTAGTCTATTGCTGTTGATTTTTCAAAACTTGTAATCAAGACCAGCTCTAGTCTTAGTTTCTATAATGGGCTTGGGGTGGGTTACAAGAACACGAGTATCCTCTGATCATGATGATCTGCCTAGTGCACCAAGAGCTTGTTTACTGTTCCAGGGTGGATGGAAGCCGTCACTTCTCACGCGATGGTCAGCACAGAATGGTTGTTTCGAATCGCTCTCTCCGGATTGCATTGTTAAGAACGCATAAAAATCACATTCTCATAAGTCAATTCTGTACCCATCATCATAAAGCTTTGTCACCCATACTTGAATTATCAAGGTATCATTGAAAAACAATTTGCTAGTTTGGGAAGGTGAGTTACCCCGCAGCCCCTGGGTGTCAAACCATGGCCAAATCCTTGTTATCATACCACATGCTTCGCCTTTTGTCTTCTCGCCCCACCTCTTTTCCCTCCAAAGGGGAAACTTTATCCTGAGGCCACCTATGCAGGTTGAGACCTGAGTGTGCCTGCAAAGTGTTCAAGGTTTTATATAATTTGCGACACCGACGAGTTCAGTGTACTTTTGATATTTTGACTTCGATTGGCAACTAAAGGACCCCTTAGTCAAAGATGATTTAGAAAAAAGTTTTATGCTGGACCCATCTCCTTTTGTTCCACGTAAGGAAAAAGACTTAGGTTGTCGATCCCTGAAATAACTGATTTGGGTATCATTATTAAAGATGAGATGACACGTGAGGTCACAACATGTGCGATCAATTGACCAATCAGTTTGCAAGTTTGCAAATTAGGTAGGGGAAATGTGCGAAGGTGGTTTTTGTTGCCTAGGTGCTAAAAACTACAAAGGAGCTGGGGAATGGAATGGAATGTTCACCCCCTCCGAATAAGGGTTGCACTTTTCCAGTCAAAGAGATGTTGCCAAGATAATTATGGTTGAAGGATTGCCAATTTACACGACAAACAAGCCAAATTCCTAAGAAAGAGCCAAACGACTTCTGTCACTCCTGAGGATAATCAATATTGTGCTAACAGAAAGATCTGTTGACAAGAAACTCGTCATTGTTCTGTTATGTTTAATTGGGAAGCAACCTTTTAACGGGCTTCTGCTGATGTTTTGTCGCTAAAACTAAAAGTTGTTGGGCAGTGACGGTGCCAAAAATCGGCAAGTGCTGCATGCTGCAACTTTGAGCTAAGCGGTATCAAATTAAACAGCGTGGTAGTGGTATAAACGAACATAATTTGTGCTAACCATGGTGACAGAATTATTATTTTTCGTTGTCACTTTTCTGTTCTTTCGTTTCCTGGCACAATGCCGGCGTGACGAAAACGGCACCGGGCTCCGGAAGAATCCACCGCCGTGCCCACGCGGTATTCCTCTCCTGGGAAACATATCTGTGTTCCTGGGTTGCAGGGAGCCAATCTACACTGTGCTCCAAAAACTCTCCGAGAAACATGGGGACATCTTAGGCTTGACGGTCTGCGGTAAGAAGTTCGTTGTCCTTGGTAGCTCTGTAGCGATCCGCGAGGCCTTCGTTCGACAGGCCGTGGATTTCGCCGGCCGGCCGTACATGTTCTCTGTCAGCCTGCTTACGAGGAAGAATTGCGGAATAGCTTTCTCGGACTACAGTCCGGCATGGATGGAACACAGGAAGAGTGCTGTATCGGCATTACGCCTGAGCCTCAAGCAAGGACCATCTACCAACAGGTATTTTGCTCTTACATCAAATCATTTCAAACAACGTCGTTTATCTCAAAACATTTTGATCGACACATTTTTTAACACGAGGAATTAAATTCCACACTTTTGATTGTCTTCTTTTATAGTCTTGACGTTTTCGTTATTTTGTGGTTTTCATAGTAGATGGTTACCATGCAGGTTTATTTTATTGATTGATTGATTTTTTTTTTCATGAGAATGAATAAAGTACAACATTTTAAGTTGTCCCCAAACCACAATTTTCAATAGGTTCGCAATTTTCTAAAGTAGTTCAACTGAGGAAACATGCAAAAGCTACTGTAAAAATTTCGTTTAAACAGGCTTATCTTCATATAGTGGACCTTGTGACTCAGATGCAGTTCTAGCAAGTGATGAAACAGGGGTAAAATTTTAGAGGCACAATGGGGTGCGTCCTTTATTTCAAGGGGGCACTTCTAGTCATTAAAAACCGTTAGTTTCCGTTTGCATTTATTTTTTTACGCAAGCCTCATTCAGCGCTCTCTTTGTGTCATTTAGCCTACTATTTGTTATCAGACGTGGAGTTAAAAAATCAAATGTAAGCGTGTCAAATAATTTCAAAATCATTTAAATTTATACTACATAAAAGCTTTTAAATTTTTACATTTTGTTCTGGTAATTTAATCTCAAAAGTCGAGATTTAAAATGGGTGGGGGAGGGCACAGACATCAAGGGGGGGGGTAGGGTGGGACTTGTTACGCCACTAAGTGAAACTCCGGACTTACTCCCTAATGTGAACTTCCACTTACAGTTATAAAAACAGCACAAACAAACCATTAAAACATTCATTTAAAGAATTTTGTCGATAAAAGAAAACAGGTCCCGCTATATGTTTAGAGATCACGGGTAAGATAGAGAAGCAAAACAATATTTTGATTAGATGTTTTACACTTTTATATTCAACCAGAAGCCTAACCCTTTTCTAAACTCTTCGAGCTTCTGTACATGTCAACTATGATAAGAATTCATCTTTGTTTATGCCATTGCATTGATACAAATAATATTGACTACAACTGACACGTGAAGTTATGAAGAATTCACATGTGAAAGCGCAAGGATGTCGTTTCATTTAAACAAACGGGAGCATGTTTTGATTTAACCTTCACTGAGTTCAAAAAGATTACTGATTTGTCAGTGATACTTTGAAGACAAATTAATTATCAACATTCCTACACGGTACGGTTCAAAATAAGTTGAATATCTCCACGGTCCCACTTAAAATAACATGAATTGCAGCCAAAGGCTAAACTTCTCATGAATACAATTAAAAACTGCAAAAAGGAAAAAGGGAATTACTTTAACTTATGAATAAAAACCTTAGGTTTTGTCCTCGAAATCGTATTTAATTTTTTGTATGAAAACCACACAGTAGGCCTAATGTGGAAAAACAATGATCAATGAGTAAATGGTAATATTGACAGCTACTAAGAAAAAGGGGATACTCTTGAGTATGTGATGTAATATTTTGTGATAATCAATGTCTCGTATTCAAAGCTAAATTACATTCCTCCATTCTAATGGTTCCTCAAGTTCTCCGGGAGCCCGCTCCATCGCAGAGACCACCATACTAAAGGAAGTCTCGCATCTTGTCTCCAACATTGCCATCATCCGCGGCAGCCCTTTCGAACCGAGCCGAGCTCTGACTGTGGCACTCATCAACACCGTGTGCAACCTGACATTCGGCTGCCGATATAGCCCGAACGATCCCGAAATGGATGCCTTTGTCTTTGCCAACCACAAACTGAATGAGATATTCAAACCAGGGCATCCCTTGGACTTGTTCCCGTTTCTGAAGGTAATTTTATTCCAAAGGTAATGTGTGTCGACTGCAAGGTGAAAAAGACAAACAAACAAACAAACAAACAAACAAACAAACAAACAAACAAACAAACAAACACCCCAACAGACGAAAACAAATAATAATAAAAAGCAAGGCTCTACTATTTTTTCGCATTTATACCATAGGTCCTTTTGGTCGGTATACACAGTTTGCAACAGCCATTACTATTTTGGGGGGAAAAAAACGAAAAAAAAAACATTAATAGAAAAACATATAGGCCTAGGCCTATTTGAGCTGGTAAATATCTTCCCACAGTTCCCCCTTCCTCAATACAATTATGGGTCCACCCCCTGTAAATGGCAGCGAGACAATTAAACTTGCTGTAATGAGATCAGTTCCCCCTATTTAATAGACTTTCTCATTAACCGTCTCTAGGGACTCCTCTGTGAACCCTCTCCCTGTTGCTTACTAATCTCAAGAGGCAATTACAGGGGATAAATACTGCGAGATTTTCTCAAGGTCTTCTTCACGTTTGTACACCACCTTATAATAAAGAATCGAAGATAATTATCGAAACTGAATTAGGGAGAATGATGATGGCCTATTATGGGATAACGATTGATTTTTTACGCCGTTAACTTTCTGGCCTTGTTAACTTGTTAATATCAAATGAACCGCGCACACTGATCCGTTCATTCTTTCAAGTCTTGAGATTTGGGGCTGAAATTTCAGGCAAAGAAAAAGATGGATGAAGGAATAAGAAGTTTCATGGTAAACCAGTTTGCCAACCAGTTTGACGACTGTAAAACTTTGCAGCTTTGGTAATAATTTAACCGATACTCAATGGCTACCTGTTCGAGGTTTGGTTGTTAACTTGTTACCAGTTGCCCCAATTAAAAAAGAAGAGGTGGAAAAGAAGGGGGGAAGTACTACAATGTGAGCAAGAGCACGGTGAAAATGGGGTGCTCGCTTATTTGTTTCGGGTAGCATATTTGTAGTTTTGATGTGCGGTTTTAGTTTGTTTGATTTTTAATGTTTAGAAGGTTGTGGGTTTTGATTAATTTTTACAATTTTTTGTTTGTTTGTTTACATTCTGTTTAACGATTTGTTTTTTAAATTTGTTTTATTTGTACTATTTCTTGACTTCTTTTAAAATTTGTTCGATTATCACAATTTGATTTTATTTGTTCTCTTTCGGGGAGGGGTTAGTGTTCCCCAACGAAAAGCCAAAGTACTTTCCAAAAGGGCGGCAACCCCCTCCGTGGGGTCCTTGAGCCAAAGCAAGGCAAGTTTCCTCTCCCCTCTTCCAATTAAATAAAGGTGGTTTATTGTCCCATTGTTGTCTGAGCCCAAATCCCTAACACCCATTTCTGAAGAGAGATTGTCGGCTTTGTCTGCATACCTCTTGTAGTCAACAGTGGTCATCGGCTCATCCTAAATTGGGCCACTATACCACGTACCGCGAGGTCACCCTAGGATGGACCTCACTGTACTTTGGTGTCACTGTACTTTCAAGCTCATCCTTGAAAAGGTGAACTGCCAATTCTGGCCAGATGCTCAAAAAATGTTCGGAATGTTATTAAAAAGTGATGGGGTAGGTTATAGGTACAAGCGGGTTGGGGGTTTTGGGCTAAGTTTGATTAGTTGTTATCAATCATTACCAGGTTGAGGCAAACTTTTCTGCACAATTATAGTACTGTCATCGTGTCTTCTAACATATAACAAGCAACCCAAATACTTAATTTCCATTTCCATTTATCGATGATTTTGAAAACAAAACAAAAAATCCCCAGACGTGGCCTATACAACGAAAAGACGTTGACCTTTGACTCTTGTAAAAAAAATTACATATTTTTTACAGGTGTTTGCTCCTTTATCGGCGTAGAACCTTGATTTTTTAAAAATCTGTGGCCAGTTTCAATCCCTGTACAGAATAATGTTTTTCTTTGCATGCTATTTCACATCTAGATATTTCCATCAAAACGCATGCGCACAATTCAAGAAATCGTCACAACACGTGACGCCATCCTCCACGCCCAGTACAAAGAACACCTGGAGACGTTTCATCCCGATAACATCCGGGACATCACGGATGCATTTCTGAAATCGATGAAGTTCCTCAATGAAAATCACCCCAGTGATGACGTCACGATGACGGAAGATCACGTGATTATGTCCATGTGGGAGGTCTTTGCTGGGGGGTTTGAGTCAACTTTCCAGACCCTCAGATGGGCATTGGCATGCCTGATTCATTTCCCGAAGGTAGGTAAAATAACATAATACCACATTAATGTAGCTTCATCAATGGGAGACTTTGGAACGCTAGGTGGCAGCAGACTTACCAGGTAAATTTCTATTGTTTACGTAGTTCTGAGCATGCCCACATTACCGAGAACAATGGATTTACCTGGAAAGTCTGCTGCCACCTAGTATCCCAAAAGTCCCCCATTGTTTTGAACCTATAACAAAAAGAGGCTACGTGTGGCAAAAATTGTGCTTCCCGGTGCTGCATACTCCTAATGAGTTGAGCTGGTTTTTAGAAATGCTTAGGGTCTGATGAACAGGGGCAGTAATACTGTAAGGCATGTTAAGTTTTTATGGTCGAAGTGTTGAAATCATAAAAAAGTCAAATTAATGTAAACTCGCGTCAGTCCTCTTGTAGTACCTTTACAGAAAACAGCAATGGGTTGTTAAAAAAAAAAAAAAAAAAAAGACTTCACGCGTTTTTAAAACCAGACTTGAAATTCTTAGGTCTTCACTAGATTGTAACGAACTCTTCAATAAAAAATAATATTTTTATTTCTTAAAATGTTAAATTATGTTGCTTCATTTAGGTCCAACATCGGCTGCAAGATGAACTTGATAACAACGTCACTGGTGGGTTTCCGACTTGGAATGACCGCTCAAGGCTACCGTATCTCGAGGCTACGGTTTTGGAGACATTACGTCACAGCTCATTCTCCTCTCTGAATGGTCCCCACGTAACCACATGTGACACAAAGTATGCTAATTTGTTTGTCATTTAAATAACGCCAAACGCTTTCCTTCCAGGGCACCATTGTTTGAATAAGTTTATTTCTTTGACGCCAATGTCCAAATATTTTTACGTGAGGCACATTGTCAAAAGTGCTAATTTGACACTTATTGGTAACGATGATTTAATTTTCCTCTCTTGTGCAGGCTGAGAAATTATGATATCCCGAAGGGTACAACGGTGTTATGCAATCTATGGTGGGTTCATCATGATCCCAAGAACTGGGCGGAACCAAACACCTTCAGACCAGGTAAGTTTGAAAGTTTACTACTTTACAAAATAGCCACAACGGTAGCCTTCAATGCAGAAGTGTTACACTTGAAGATTGAAACATTAAAATTGTTAGGGTATAATTTTTGACGAATTATATCTTTTTGAATTGCCCCGAACAGAGCATTTCTTGGACGACAATGGCAAAGTATTCATTCCGAAGCACTTTCTGCCATTCTCAGTTGGGGCCCGGACCTGCCTTGGCAAGCAGCTAGCCACAATGGGCCTGTTCCTGTACCTAGGAGGAATCCTGAAGCATTTCACATTAGAAAGCCCACCTGGGAATCAGCTGCCCGATTTGGAGCCTAACTACTCTGATCCAATCAGAACGATCGGGGAGTTTCAACTGGTGATGAAGCAGCGAAAGGTCCACCATGCTTCGTGTCTTCCAGCGTAAGATGAAAGGATGCCAACTTAAAAAGGAAATAATTTCTCATGAAATTGGAAATTGGAAGTGGCCAACGGTTATAAATGAGATGCAAAATAGTTGCATATCATCTCAAAAAGAAAAGAAAATCATACTTTTCTGTACGAGCCATTTCTTGGTTTCCAATCATCTTGCGAACAAAGATTTTGAAACTGTTACTAAAAAAAATCGGGTAACAACATTATTGAGTTTCAGCGAAAACTGATTACTTTGACACTTTTCCCTCCTTTTTAAGTGTGATCTAAAAGATCTACGTAAATGTCATTTAAGGAATGTATTTTTTTTCTGAAAAAGTTGAATGTTGCCGTGAAGGTTTACTTCAGTTACCCAAAGAAGTAGAACCGTGAGTTACTGCAGAACGCAGACTCAATCAGTTGAGATGTATAATGATGCATTCAATAATTTGAAAAATTTATAAATGTACATGAACAAAACTTATTTATCCTTGAAAGGAAAGAACAGTCCTTTTTTTTGCAAATTGCATTTTTAAAAGTGACCCTGTTTGAGGAATTAATCATCACTGTTTTTAAATTGTATATCTTTACTGCCGATTCCAAACATGTCAAAAGCAGTTTGTAAACACTTTTTTAAGGAACTCAGTTTGTCAGCTACTTTCTTTGGACACTGCGTTACCGAGTACATATCACTAATGACAAGAATTAAATGTATCGTGTTGGTTGTTGTTTCCGTTGCAGTATAAACAATTTAAACACTTGTTGGTATTGATTGCTTATTTGTCCATGCATCAAAACTAAAAACTAAAAAATAAAAACTATTTTGCAAACTGCTTAATAGTCATCGCTATAGTGTTCTTTACAAATAGCATCAGAAATGATAAATTTCCAGTTCTTGAAAATGATCAAAGTTTGACTTTAATTTAATACTTAAACACAAGTGAATGAACAAAAGCAGTTTCAGAAAAAGTGTACGTGTTCACAATAAATCGATTTTTTTAAAACAGAATGACACTGACAACTTAAAAAACAGCCACATTTCATTCATTACAAGAATGCTAGAGGTGGTACGAAATGACCATTCTTCTCTCTTGCCTTGGACATGGCTACCTTTCTTTTAAATCGAGATGCAAACTTTTTTGAAATTTCCATAGTTCATCAGTATTTCAGGCGACATTGAAAAACATTCTGAAAAAAAGAATGTGACGTAGAAATGAACGTATATGATTAGTTTATCAGACTAACGCAGAGCTGCCAACATTTGCATTATACAATTAGGGTGATTTTGTACAACAATCAGGGAGATATTTAGAATTACATTCAACGGAATAAGGGAAAAATTCCACAATCAGGGAGATTTTCAAATGTGTTCATCAAACCACGGAAAGATTGGTTTATTTTCGGGGAACTTTCTGCAGGATCAGTGAGAGTTGCAGCTCTGCTAACGTTTTGGCTTCATTATATGAATTGTGTTAAGAATCTGTGTTGTTTCATTTAACTGCTTCAGAAGATAAACTGATTTGGGTTGCGATGTCCTTTTATTTGAATTTAACTGAACACAATTTCTACTAAGCCTCATAAAATGGTCCTTGTAAAACATCAAAAATAAGTCCAATGAATGAGTGTTTTCTTTGCCCTATTCACTACCAGCCGAATTGCCCATTGTTTAAGTAAATGAGTATTCATTTCAATAAAAAACTAAATACTTTACGTTTCAGAAACACTATACAAAATTATTTAAAGAAAATTAACATTAAATTTGACACCACATTGTAAAACAATATTTTCTTTATACTAATTCGAAGAAAAAAAACTACAACTCAAAGTAGTACTAAAGAAATTGTGACAAAAATAATATTGCAGCATAAATAAAACCATCAACCAAGAATAAACCTCATAACTTTACTTTCTGTAGCTATTTTTAAAAAAAGTTATGTACCAGTAAACAATACCAACATACACGTATCAGCTAACCCAAGCATCTAGAACCAAACTCTCGCACAAATAAAAATAAAATCAAGAGGGGTACCAGTCGCATACAATTCAAAACGTATGGGTTTCGGCTGGTAAACTTTCTCGGCCGAGCACCAATTTATATGCTGAGCAACTAAGAGTCTTTTTCTGTTTAAGATGTCGGTTTAAACAAACCTAAACTGCTGTTGATATTGAGCGACGTGTTTTGAGATTTTATCATAGACAAAGATATAATAATAAAAATAAAGATCAAAAAAATCATGACAGAAAATTCACAATGTGTGTACATTTTTGTATGTTTATAATTTGTGCGAAAATAGAATTAGCGGTTGCAAACTGCTTACCAACCAAAGAAACCTGTGGTACAAGTGCAAAAAATAGTGGCCCGACAACACAACAAACATAAACACAACACAACAAGAGATGAAAAGAGAGGGTGGCAGTTCGAAAGCGCACAGTTGGCAATTTGTATAAGTTTCTCGAAAAGGTTAGGATAAGAACTGAAGAAAAAGAAGCTCTTTTGAATAAATATTTATTTTCTGTAATACGAGAGTATTGATTTGCAGTTTGCACCAATAACTAGCGTACACTTCATACATATTGTATGGAGTTTGACTGGTGGTTTTATGTAAAGAAATAAGGGGCTTGGCTTAGTTTTTTTGTTTAATGTGCTTTATTTGGGGGGTGAACAAATAGAAATTGACTAGAACGGGATCTAACCTGCGACCTCCAGATCAACGTGCCGGCGCTCTACCAAATGAGCTATCTAGCTCTAATGTTAGCAGTCTCCCTATTTCGTCAATATGTTTGTTCGGGATGCCATTCGCCATGCAACCTCAAACTGCTGTTTAGCCAGGGATCACACCCAACTTAAAACACAACCTGGGAAGCGGCAGGACAGGGATCGCCCCAACCAAAATTGGAATAGATATTTGCACAGCTTGTTTTTTAATATTTTATTAACTTCATGTAAAAAGTGTTGGTAAAGATTAAGGCTGTAAGCATAAGAATTATTTCATCACAATATAAGCAAAGTGTCGCATGAGTAAAATGCAGACAAGTCTAAAAGTAAAAACAAACTGTGGTTACGGGTAGTTTCTGCCTACAATGGGACTTTGGAATACTAGATAAATTGTTCGCTGTTTGCGTAGTTCTGAGCATGCGCACATGTCCAAAAACAATGGATTTACCTGGTAAGTCTGCTGCCACCTAGTAGCGATAACAAAAGTCTCACCTCATGACATATTTAAGTTTCAATTACGAAAACCTTCCCAGCTAGTCTACAAAAAAAGTTGATTAATTATATAAAAACAAATTAAGGA
The DNA here is from genome assembly GCA_023634235.1 of Pisaster brevispinus. Lineage (NCBI taxonomy): Eukaryota > Metazoa > Echinodermata > Asteroidea > Forcipulatida > Asteriidae > Pisaster > Pisaster brevispinus. The sequence goes on from JAMKCF010000017.1 coordinate 12,940,954, forward strand.
AAACTACATCCAAAACATTAGCAATTCTGAATTTAATATTTATAAACCATCCCACAAGGCCCAAGAACTCTTTCATATATACATGTAATACAATAAACCTTTGGACACCACACATCATTCAAAGGTAGCAATTTTGTTTCTCCTCAAAATACAGAGTTTAGTAACTATTTACACACATGAAAGAATTTGTTTGCTAATTATAATGTCAACCAAGATGACACATTCCTCTTCTCTTCAGTGGACTGTCTGTCTGTGTGGAGAAGTTGGTGGGTGGGGATAGGAGTTGGGAGGAGGGTAGTAGGTACATCCCTCTGGCATTTTACCCAGGAAAAGAAAACAAACATTTGCTTTCTAACCTGAACTTTGCTAATACACCATCGCAGCCGAATTTACTTGAAAGATGAGTGACTGCTCAATATACTTTTCCCGATGTTCTAATGCTAAAACACAAGATGCAACCCCCCCAAAAAAAACCAAACAAACCCCAAAACAGAACCTCTCTTCATCAGGGTAATAAATTTGTAAATAAAAAAACAAAAAGCAGAGGTTGTTTAATGATCAGGGATCACACAACTTCACACTCATCATCTAACCTTATACCACCTTAACTAGTTTGTAAATAAAAAATATAGTCAGAGTAAAATCCTACGGAAAGTTTTTAGAAAAGTTCCTTGAAATATTTTCACTAATCAAGTAGATCTTAGTCAGTAGACGACCTATTTTCTTTCATGCCATCAAAATGAAGCAGAGGTGTTAACTTAAGTCTGGTTCCTTTTTAAGTAGCAGTTATAACTGTTGCTGTACACAGGAAACCTTACAGAGCTGGCCACAGAATGATAAATGATGAGGGGAGAAACTATGTTACATTGTGGTTGGAACTCTCCTCCTCGTCAATCGATCTTAACAGCGCCGTAGATTTTTACGATGAACCAGTAAGCGGCGAAGAACCCCATAGTGCCAGTTATGATCCAGAAGGTAAAAACCATCATGAAGGTGTAACCGAAATAGAGTAGAGCTGGCACAAATTGTGTTATCTCAAGCTGTTCAAATAAAAAATGAAGGAAATAAGATGAGTCTACAAAATGGTTTAACTTGTTTGCTTCAGAAATCCTTTTCCCATTACCAATGCAGGATTATTTTCCAGTCAAAAAGCAACTTTTTTTCTACCCCTTCACAATTATGTTTGTCAATGAAACTCCATTTTGCTACTTGTTGTGCTTAAGCAGCTCCATGAAATTAGGCCCAGGTCTAAACTCAAAACTGGCTTTCATTTGCTCATTAAATAGATGAGAAAAGGAGCTTTCAATAACACCTATTTAGGGCTACAAGGCAAGAATTTCTCAAAATGTAGATCTTAAAGACATCCCATCTCATTGACGTAGGTCGCCAGAAATGATCCTGGATTACGGGGGGTTAACGGTTAATTCAGGGCCTTGCAATCTGAAGTTATAACAATTTAATTGGCTGAAACACCTGAAATAACCCCAATGTGTTTCAGCAGGGAAAACTGTGATGACGTACCTTGGTTACAAAGTAGAAAACAGAGTAGATGAGGACATAGAATGCTGAGCCTCCAGAGACGAGGAATGACCGCCACCACCAGTGGTAATCCTAGGAGACAAAAACAGTCGGTGCATTTATCTTCAATAAAATAGCTCCTTGACCCGCTTCTCGTCACCTACTACCTCACCATATTGACCCCTTGCACCAACGTCACACGCCCTCATATCTGCCACGCTCGTCATTTTGGGAGTGAATGGTAAGTGTGTAAATGCTGCATCTCCTAAAATGCGCACAACACTGAAAAACACATTGGGGACATTGACTCCAAAAATGATGACCTGAGATTATTGCAATGATGAAGTCGTGTGAATTGGATCAGTAGGATGTAACTTGAGAATGCCATCAAATAAGGTGGTCGTGGTTTTAAGTTGATCTAAAGTAACTTTTAAGGCTAAACATATTTTATTATTACCGATAATAAATCATACCTTAAAAACTTTTACTGGTAACCTTTGGCTACATCTTAGGGCTTTGCTTGTATTGGACAAAATGTACACTGCTCCAAAATTGATGACGTAGCCCAAGCCGGAGTTGGAGCTCAAGCCAAGGTTTGTGAGAGGCCCAGGTAAGGGTGATTTTTCTGTGTTTACGGCATAAGATGGTATTTTTTGTGAAGCTGGTAAAAAGTTTTTCACATTTATGTCAGCTATTTAAACTGCCAATGCAGTGCCGAGTTGTGAGTGTGATTATTTTTAGTCCACCACATTGTGGAAAAATTGCCTCTGAGGTAAACTGTAGAGAGTGAACTTTGTAGTTTCAGATTCATGTCCCGTTTTGACTATTACCTCGCCACAGAGTTGAAAGTAGACCATGACGATGGAGATCTGGGCGCACGAAACAACAAGGATGAGGAACACAACGAAGAGGAAACCAAACAAGTAGTAGAACTGGTTCTCCCAAATTGCCTTCAAATCAAACAAAAACAAATTACACAGACACAAATTGATGAAATAAATCAGCCCAAAATAAACTAAATGTTCAGCAAAATAGAAAAGCCTACACTGTCGACCCCCTTCCCAACAAAAATTAAACTAAGACTAATAGTTATACTAATTATTATACAAATTTGTACAGACTTACAATTTGCCACTCTAAATAAGTATAAGATTTGTTTCACTTATATATACATTTTCTCTATCTGGTGTTGCGATCAAGACAGCTTGGATGAGTTTATCGACCATACAAACTCACTCCACCCCACAATAAAGTTCACTGCTGAATACTCTCTCACAAGTGTGAACTTTCTAGATGTAACCATAACTAAATCCCCTAACAGTGTTGTTACAGACGTATACAGCAAACCCACTGACACCCACCAGTACCTTCTCTTCAACAGTTGCCACCCTAGTCACCGTAAGAAGGCAATTGCTTACAGTCAGGCCTTGTGCATAAGGTGCATCTGCTCCACAGATACCCTGTACAAAAGGCGCTCATCAGACCCCAGGAAACACCTCGTGTGTAGGGGTCACAGCGAACACAGGGTTCAACTTGCCATCAACAGGGCCCTCAGCATACCACGCCATACTCTTTTGGCCAACACGGGATCTAAAAAAGTCCCAACCAAGAGAGTTGTCCTGGTTGCCACCTACCACCCTAAACTACCCAAACTCTCCTCAATCCTCAATGGCAGTATGAATATTCTTCACTCCTCTATTAGAGGTTGCGCTCAGCAATCCCTGAGCACCCCATGGTTGCATTCCGCCACCCCTAAAAACCTGGGAAACATTTTATTCAGGGCCAAACTCCCCCCAGGTACAAGCCAAACACCACCCCCACCAGAGATACAGGGTTGTCACAAATGAACCTGCTCTAAATGTAGAGCGTGTCTCTACATCAAACCCCCACTTAAAGTGAAGAGCTTGATTTCATTTTTAACTGTACTCAGTTTTCCAAGATGCATTGCAGTATATTTTTAAGATAGTGCTTGAGCATATGTGCTATTGGCTACTAATCAACATTGAATATCAGATAATCTGAAAAAAACTTCCACCAAGACAGAAAGACAAGAAGTTTGGGCTTAAAGATCACATTTACAAAAAAGAAACAGGCTTTATGAGTGGAATTCGGGTATTAACTGAAATCACCTTGTGAGTGGTTTACTAGGATTCTTTGTAATTCACTTAACAAAATCTAACTCAACACCCAAGATGTTGGGCTCTGATTGTGGTGATGTGCCTGGTCCCATGTAAAAAATAATCAGTTTACAATCAGAACTAAACAAAACACGTACATGAAGTTGAATGAAAAGCTTGGGAAAGTAAGCACCTCATCATACTTACATCCAGGATGAAGACTAATTCAATGAACACTGCCCCGAACGGCAGAATACCTGCAGCAGGGGCACTGCAAGAAGGACAGAATAAACAAGCACTATACATAAATGGGATTGGGTTAAGAATTGTGGCAAACCACTTACAGTTAAAACGAAGAATAGTTCAATGAAGACGGCCCCAAAGGGCAGAATCCCAGCCATCAGGGTGCTGTAATGACACAATAACGGGGTGTTAGTAACAAACTATTAAGGGAAAAGACGAAACCCAGTTACGTGTTAAAAAGGGAAGGAGGTACAACAATGGTAAGAACTTCCTACTGGCTTTCTTATTAATACAAATACAATCGGTAGTACAAAAGTTACATCCTCAAAATGTGGTAAACAGGTTTCAGAGATTGACATCTGATAATGTCATCTATCATTGTTTTATACAAAAATAATATGTAGCACTTGCGTTCACTACTACATACCAATACGATGATGAGTAGTGGAAATTTACACCAACCCACAAATTACTTTTGTTATCTTGCAAATGACTTTTTCTTTATGGCAAGTGTTTTTTGTTATCTGAGAAACGATTTTCGCTTTCTGGCAAATGATTTTTGCAATCTGGCAAACTTTTTTTACAAAAAGCTGCATCACCGAAAAAATAAAAAGGCCATGCAAAAAGCTTTTTCCTGAACAAATGTGATAGTTAAATTTAATATAATAATATTTAATATTTCTTTTTGAAAACAAGAGGATTAGAAAGAAAGATAACAATCAAAAAGGTGTGTTGCACAATTCTTCAGGAGAGACTATCTACTACTATGATAGCTTGCGAGTGACAACTACTTGTATATTAACAGGTGCAAATGATCTTTCACTTCCACCAACTGATCCAAGTCACCTAATAAGTTTTGGTAGTGCCATTTTCGGAGTCAGGCCGTACCCGAATTGCGGCAACAGCGACGGCTACGACTATTGCTAAGGATGTTGTTGGGGATGCCATACACTTCAATGAATAAGGACACAACGATCCAGCCATGGCTGAAGCGGTCAATTTGTACACGGCCTCAGACTAAGGTTGACCAAGGTACAACCCCCCCAAAAAAACAAAACAAAACAACAACAACAAAAAACAGGTTAATATTTTTATCTACTTAAAAAAATTTGTGGTAAGCGTTAGCCTAATTAACTTCTTTGCAACTTTGTTATATGTTATATGTAATCCATCCATTAAAACATTAAGAATAAAAACATGCTTTGTTTGAAATGTGTGCAACCCAACAAAAATTTAACAGCATCTACCAATTATTTCTTTCTTTATGCTAATGCAAAGGCAGTTAAAAGAAATTGGGAGAAAACAAAGTTGTACATTCAACACAGAGTTTCATCAGGGTATACAAAAATACAACTTGATAACATTTCCGATAACATGTTATATAATGTATATGTAAAGAAATAAAATTCACACAAAACAGATAAACAATAATTATATGGTTCATGATTAAAAATAACAACTAAGATGAGACTGTCTTCACTTGTGCTCTCTATGAACAACTTCACAAATACACAGTGCGCATACGCTAGCCAAGGATTGAGGTTCATGGTGGTCTAGTTAACGAGCAAATTTGTCTCCAACAAGACCAGCATGCACCTCATTCCAAGGCCAACAAACGCATACCGAGTATTTACAAAGTAGTCTATGGTGGAACCTTTGAGCAACAACCCTTGCTTTTAATTACAGTAGTATCAAAACAGTTTTTATTCTCAGGATTAGTGAGGAAATATCTCTTTATCCCTAGAAGCGTCTCAGGCTGATTATGTCGGCCCAATTTCTTTTACTTTGTTTTGACAGGGCCAATTATATCGGCGTTATTTATCAGATTAATGCACTTGTACTTATTTCAAGACACATAGCGTGCGTTTTGGCAGTCCTGACCGGTTGAATTGGCCATTGGTTAATCTTTGGCCTATGACCAAAACAGTTATGGGTTACGACTGCCAAAATATAGTTTGGGAAGTCAGCTTTTAACTTGTGTATGCCTTGACTGCAGTCATTGTTACTTGATTTTTTTATTTGAAAATTGTAAAGAAAAGTATCAATTTACAGCTTCAAATGCATGGCATTACAAATAACACAGGGCAATGCTATGGTTAACAGAAAAGTCTGGACAAGCTGGGAATAAAATGGAATCCACAAGAGTAAAAGGGGAGGTTATAGAGAAATAAAGGAAAATGACTGCCATACCTTAAGACTGGGTGGAGGTACCAAACCTGCTCTGGTACTTGACGAGGTATCTGATTGGTCCTTACAGGATGGGCATAGGGCTGTAGAGCCAATCAATGAAGATGTTAATAAATAGGATCCAAGTAATGATAATAAGGAACATTTGTAAAGTCCTGGTATCCACTTTAAAGATGGTCATAGCGCTCAAAAAAGAAAAAAAAGTAGGAGTTTGGATTGTCTGAGTTTTGGTTGTTGTCAACATAATATTGATTAATAGGCAAAGTTTATCAAAACAGATACAATAAAAGACACCTGTAAAAGTTTGAGTCGAATACAGTGTCTACTTGTTGAGAAAACAGCAAACAAATGTCACAATATTTTCATCAAGAACATTAAATCCATTCCTATTAGCCAATTGACAGCAGGTACCACCACATCTCTGGCCGTATTGGGGCCACATTCAAATATACACCAAGTACACTTCCAAAAAACACCTGCAGGCGATCCTTGGAAAATTTACATTTTTTGATTACATTTATTGATTTCTAACCAACAGGAACATTTCAGACAAAACAATTTTGCAGGATGATTACTACCATTACCATCTTTACAACAACAAAGCTTTCAAATGAAGATTACACAATTTATTTTCAGGGCCATTACCAAAGTATGACCCTACCTTAAACTATACAGGTGCAATAACTATTAACTCAATTAACCTGATGCCATCATATGATAAATCTTGCTAATGCTATTTCGGGAGTCAGTTTCCCTATGTACCATGCAGTGAGCATTTTAGGCGACATGTGTGCTGTTAGACGCACAACACATGCATTTGGACTCCCAAAATGGCAGGCCATGGACAGACAGCAGAAGGTGATGCCAGTGCAAGGAAATCTATAGAGACATAGTGTTCAAATGAATGCATGTATAAACTGTCTCGTCCTACCTGTTTCCTGTAGCCAAAGTAATGTCCAAGCACAACCAGTGGTAGCGAGATCCCGTTCCACATGCACACTAATGCAATCATGGTGCTGAATGGCACTGCCCCGGATGAATGCTTGCCCCAGATAAAGAAGTTGAGCAGGAACGTGGAAATAAATAAAATACCAGGGTACAAGAATCCAGTCTTGTATTCAAAGGAAAAATCAAACCAAAATACACATTAGCAGAGTTATCAAATATCCATGTGGAAAAAGAAAAGAAAAACAGAGACAAATTGAAGACTTATACAGCAGACTGCAGCTTATTTTACACTAAAATCATTATGTCATAAATAAATACTAAATATCTATATATACAATAAATATCAAATACGGATGCTACTAATCATGTTTACTCTCAGATGAAAAGTTGAAATGTGAGGGACGCAGCTACAACATGGTTGCGCAACATAAAGTAAAGGCACCTTTTGGCAGCCAGCCACATTGACTTATATATGACCAATAAGTACCGCAAGAGATTGAAAGTGTTAGCTTTTCTGCGGGATGAAAACAGAAGATAAACCCTCGTGGTGGCACAGGAAAAAAACCAATACACAACTCTTTTCACATAGCCGGGAAGGGGACCAGGGCCACAGCGGTGAGGGCTTTAAGCACCTGACACCCATGCCACATCTTCCTTCTAGGCTTGCCAATAATGTCAAGTTCTACACTCTTGGGATTGTGGGATTCTCATCCTTGACCCCAATAAATTGAACTCTGAATTCTTGGGAATTATACTTGACAATATGCCCAAATATGACCACAGAAATTAAGTGACCGGTCTGTTTAGAGATCATAAACATGGGGCCTGCCAGTAGCTTTAAGGCAAGAGGTTGATACCGTTTGATGTACATGATTGGTGGAGGGGTAAGTTTTGGAGTGAGACAACTCACCAAGAGAGCTGACTGCATCCACTGAGTGCCTTTCATCGTCTTATAAAGACGTCCTGAGAAATACCCTGCAAACACTCTGCCAGGTAAAAAAAACAAAGGATTAGCATTTGATTATACTTTTTGAGGCTTTGCATGGTGAGGTATCAATATATATTCGGTTTGCGGTAACACCATGTGTATATCTACTAGCTATGTAGTTTGTTGAGACCAAATTTAAGAACTCACTCCGCGGCAGTGAAGTTTATAACGAGAAGTCCCCTCGATCCGATCCACTATTAAGCTAAAGTAGTAGTCCCGGCCGATTTCGTACCCTCCGCCCAGGTAGTAGCTAATAAGCTGGACAGTTCTTTTCAGAACTAAGTAGTCTCCCGATTCTAATCTACTCCGCGGCAGTAGAATTAAAAGCAAGACCTAGAACAAATCTACATAGCTAGTAGATATACACATGGTGTTACCGCAAACCAAATATATATTAGCATTTGATTAATTCCTGATTACTGATCATAAATCCATTTCTGTAATTGATAAATATTCACCAGTTCTGAAAGCAACTACAGCAGGTGCTTCATAACATATCAGAGATTCACTTGAAAGGTAAAAACGAAGGGGAAAAATTAAATGATTACTTTTTACTTGACCAGAACAGGATGTGAACCTGTGACCTCTGGATTTATGTGCATGTGCTCTACCAACTGATCTATGTGGCCATCCTTCTTATTTTGAGCAAAATATTCACAGTAAATCAATGTTGCTTGTCACTACCACCTGGCATTACATGCAAGTAGGAATAAGTCTTGATATTGTTTTTCTTACCCCAAAAATACGAAGAGAAATAGACAAGCACTGAGAAGGGAACCTCTACTGCTTGGTGACAACATGCCAAACATTGCAAAACCTGTTGGAATAAATAAATGTAATAACTTTAATCAATAAAAAAAGAAAAAAAAAGAAAAAAGGAAAGATATTGACTTTGGGTCTGATAAACATTGAAGTATACTTACCCGTAAGATAAATAAGCTAGGCTCTAGATCTTCTCTTAGAGCTTGTTCAAATAAAGGCAGTTTAGTATAGTCTTTTCTCATTTTCATTCTGGTCTGGTAAAAACAATTCTGGTCCAGTAAAAATGCTGAGCCACAAGAACTGCAGTTTTGTTGATTTTCACCCAAAGTCGAGCCTAGTCATTATAAAAATTACTTTTGTGACATTGGTGTAATATGCTTGAAGAATGCATGATTAAAACAGCAATAACTCTGTGTTGAACTTTTTGAAACCCTAGGGTTTTCCCAAGGTATAATGTAGTTACATAAGGTTCAACTCTAAGTTACTGCTTGTTTAACTATGTATTACTCCCTTACCTATTGTTACAACAGCCATGACAAAGATCTGGACTCCTGTGCCGACCAGAGCAGCCAGGATTTGCTTGGCCTTTGGAGGTCTAAAGACGTCACCATGAACCAGCTTCCAGCCAGTCTCCTCCATGGTGTCTTCCTATAAAGTCAAATATTATTCGTTCAAATTTTACTCAATCAATCTTCTTTTACTTACTCTCACTGATTGAATTATTTTTCTTTTTTAAGAACAAAAACAAATTACAGACATTAAAAAACAAATTCAAAACAAATTAAGACAACATTTTAAAAGTTGTACGAAAACTAACATTTTTCTTCTGTCCCCCAAACAAAAACAAATGTTCTTACAATGTCTTCATCTTTGTTGTAGCGGGCAATATCTTTCCTCAATGTTCTGATCATGATCATTGTTAGAATACCTATAAAAAAAAACACACAGGAAAGAAACTTTTACTTTCTCTTAAACCTCATTAAATCCACCTACTCTTGGTAATATTTTACAGTGAACCAATGTATTCTCACAAAACAAAAAATACCCAAAACATTGTTACACCATCACTTTAACCCATTTCTGCCTGACTGGTCGCAGTACATAAACACCATTCCTGCCTAAGCCCATGAATCACTTAGAGGTACCTTATGTTAAATACATTTATTTGTTACTGCCTTGCAAAGAAACATACCCCAACAAGCTATATACCGTTGGAAAGAATTTCATTCTCTTTAATGTGATGAATATTTTTCAATGTTCCCCCACTTGTATCACTTGTAAAGAGAGTATAAAGAAAGACACTAACTTCTTGTTCATCTACAGGTTTTCCTGTAGTTAGGCGCTAACATCGCTGGTGTGTTCTATGGGAAACCCCATAGTTAGGCAGATATTGGTTAAAGTGAATTTACCTGCGAGAAAGAAGACCACAACCAGTGAATTGATGATTGAGAACCAATGGATCTGTACATCAGTCATGTTGAGGTACGTGTCCCAGCGTGATGCCCACTTGATCTTACTCTCCTCCCAATGAACCTCAAAGGAAAACTTCACCTCGACTTCCTCTGTAGACAAGAAACAAAGTAAGATTTGAAGATTTACACGGAGTGGAAGGCAAGATGGGAAATAAGTTTACAGTTGACAACCGTTTACTAATCAGTTTCTTAGATGAAGGAGGAGATAAATGCAAGTCTTATTGTTTCAAACAGCATGCAGTTTCCTGAAGACAAAGAGAGCACAGAAGTCAAAACATCTTGACTTACCTCAGAGCACTGTTCACATTTGTTCACATTCAAAGATGTGATTATTGCATGGTTGTTAAAAGTAAGTACAAGTACGATATTCGGCCCATAGAAAAAGTCAGAAAATCTTATGGTAGACTTTTTCAGAGAATTTAATAAAAGTTTCCCTGCTTATTATGAGGCCCCAAAAATGAAAATCAGATTTAGGTAAGAAGAGCATCATGCCTATAGTGTAAGTAGTCTGTTTTATTCGCTCTAATCAAAGACACAGATATAACAACCTCAGACCATGGAGAAAGGAAGAGACTCCTCTATGCTCAGACATACTCCCAAAATAAGGGATGAGACTGGATGACTGTGAAAATCCAGGAAAATGGCTTGTAGGCTTATACAGGACCGTTAAGGATAAAAAGCATGATTGTTTAAGTTCAGTCTGAAAGCTAACTGATTATGAAGTTCATACTAAAACCACATTTTCTGAGAAATATTTCCCTCTGAAATGAAGTAGTCGAGACAACTGTATATGAAAACCTTAACGCAACAGCTGATTTCAGTTGTTACAACCCAAATTAAGGCCAAGTTGTTTATTGCAGGGTTTTTCACTATTTTCTCCTGACTCGCACAGCGAATAAAGCCAAAATTTTCACAGGTTTGGTATTTCATGTATACGGTTGATCACACAAAACATGAACAGTGCCTACGCCTATTTTGTCAGCTCTTCAAATCCCGTATAATACCATTAATAAGCAAGGGTTGTTGCATTGCTTTCATTTCACAATGAATCTGTGAAACAAAAATCAAAGTTATCATATCTTGTTTTAAAAGCAAGGGTGAGGTTCCTCCACAAAGCAAAGCTGCAACCATCTAGTGTTATATCTTGTATTATCACAGTGTTGTAATAACAATGAACAAATAAAACTAACAAAGACTTGTACTCACTATCGCCTTCAAAGGCCTGAGGTGCTATGGTTTCCTTTTCCTTGAGCTCAGGCAGTTTACATTGATTTTCTTTCTCTTCTGTCAGTTTATCAAATTGGATACTACGACCCAAAACTTCAAAGCTGATGACTCTATTACTCACACTAGAGAGAATGACAAAAGTCAGTCTTGAGTTTTATTCACATTTGTAGCATATTTCAACAATGTCTTATATTGCAGAAATACTTCGCAGAACTCCCGCATATTATAAAAAGTGACCTACCTAGACTCTTCAACCAGTAATTCAAAAAGTCAGGCAGCTAAAACTGCTGTAAAATAATAATATAAGATTTATACATATATTGATTGCTTTGAGTGCTACTGTTAAAACTACGACACCCAAGGTGATCCTAGAATGCACATGCTCTGGGGATCATGGAGCGAGTCATAGTTTTAACCACAGCACGAGTAAAAGCAGTCAATATTTGTTTTATAACACCCCAAACATTGTGCCTAGACGTCTAGGTACCAAAAAGCTGCTGTTGCTGTTGGGTACAGTACATTGGTTGCTATGGGATAGTACATTGGTGCTACGGGTACCAAAAGTGCCATGACCAGGACTCGAACCCAACACTCTGCTGATCAGAAATGCCAGAGGTTGAGTCCAGAGCACTTGACCGCTTGGTCATGACATGCTATGATGCTCCAAGAACTGTGAAAATGATTGTACACCAGGGCTCAAATTGTACACTGGACTGCAGGCCCGGCCAAGGCCACTAGTTCTAGTGTCAGGCCAGTAAAGTTATGACCAGTTAAGTCCAACTGTCTTGTGTTTTTTTTAGTTGATTATTACAAATTATGTTAAAATGTTGATTTTGAGTCTGATAAAATAATTTTCAATTCTATTGAGCAATAAAGTATACTTGAAACTCACGAAGACAAATTACAAATCTTAAAAACAGTGCTTGTTCAAACAGCTAAATGTATGTTAAACCATAGAGAAAGGACCACACGGTCCTTTCTCTATGGTTAAACTGTGTCAGGAAGTTTTTTCTAATTTTGATTCTGGTCTTGTAATAACAATTCTGGTCCAGTGAACATTTTGACCTACAAGCCCCGTGGTCTTGTGGATTTTCACCCCGAATTGGAGATCTGTACATGGATAGAAACATTTACAGAGAAACTTGGCTTACCCGCCATCATCTGTTACAACTGGATGATATTTCATATTCATAACAAGGTGATTGTTGATGTATGGCTGTAAATAATGAGAGAAATAACAAAAACAAACTTAAGATGGAAAGATTTGAAGAACACAAAATCTCAATTCATTAAATCCTTCCTCTGCACTAGCGTGGTTGCCAAGGACGCTCAACTGATGCATATTTTATTTCACTTTTATGAAATAATCCAACTGGCAGCACAGAGCTGAATTATGTGGAATTTACAAAAATGGTAAACGCTGCTCAGCTGAGCAAACATTGTGTAGAATGAACACCTGTTCTTTTAAAAGCAAATGGAAAATCAATATTAAAAGGACAATGCTAATTTTCATCAACAGTAAAGACCCTATTGAAAATTGAAGTGGTTGGAAAACATCCGCTAGTCCTATAAAGGAAACCTTACGAGTACTTAAGATTTAATACAAAATTATAAATGACATATTATTATTATTTATTATAAATTGTCCGGCAAAAATAAAACAACAAAACAACAACACATAAACTAAATAAATAAAAAACAGAATTGGTTGTTGCAACTTGCTTACTGACCAAAATGACCATGACACATAGCATAAATGCAATAAATATATTAATGGTCTCATGTTTCAACCCTACAACAGTCTTTCTTAAACCTAAAAAAGCAAGCAGGATACTAGTGTAACACTAACAGAAGCAGTCAGGTGGAAAGAGAGGAGCAGAATGCAGTCAGAAAAACCAAGGGATGATCAATATATTCCCCTGTTAATTATACTTCAGATAGATCTCATCGAATTACTGGTCTCATTTCCAAACAGCAGCACAATATAAACTTACCACTTTGTCAACAACAAAGCCAAGTTTGTAACCATGTACATATTGCGCTGGCTCATCCTCAGTGGCTTGTCTGACTTTAGTGGCAGCTGGTAAATTATCAGCAAGTCTGGAAAACAAGGAGGGGAAGATGATGAATGACTATTTACTGAATTTTCATACTGACATATCAGGGGTAATTTGTAACTTGTCTTCAACACAAACCCCAAAATAATACTGCTGATAATCTTCTGAATGATGAAAAAAACAAGATACAACAATATTTTTTTCTTCTTCAGAATTCAGCCTATTTAAAAAATATTTTTGCCACAGTCAGTAGGCTTGAAACTTTGTTCTTGTAAAGGCAAGGCACTTTCTCCCTTATCAAAACAGGTGTTCATACAGTAGTAATATCAAAGCAAACATTTATAACAGGTGGTTGGGATGTTAAAGAATCAACAGACACCTTGGTTCCTGAATGTTTTGTCTTACAACAACCTGGGCCAAATTTCATAATTTCATATTTTATAAATTGCACATGTACTTACAAATGCACATTGTAGTCATCCTTGATACGGTCTGCCACAATCTTGGCCTGCTCCTTCGTATACTTGGCATGACACATAACTTTGCAAGGTACATCTGTTTTCATTGGAACCTGTTTCACATAATAAAACTCTTCAGATCAAAAGAAAAGAACCAGTCTTGCAATATGCTGGTTTCCTTCCTGTCCCGGGAACGATCCCAGGGAGTCAGCATGTTCCCTTCAGCTGCAGTAAGACTGACTTTTTTTAAATGAATACAAAAATGTGTGAAATGACTTGTTTCAGGTTTGCAACTGTTTGACAACATTCATAAATTACCTTGTGGACTCAGGAGTATTCCAATATTCTGATCTAATTTTAATTTATTTAATTAAATTGTCAAACTAATTGATTTAATTGATTGCATTAGGCTAATTACATGTACTTCAATGGAAAACATGTGGCATGGTGGCTGAAAAATTGGGAGTAGTATTTTCTTAGTTGATAATTTGAACGGATGTGAAATGCAATGGAATGGGCTTATCTGGAAGGATGGGGGTGAACAATAATTTTTGAGAGAGTTATGCAGCAATAAGTGGTGACGGCTGCAGTACACATCTTTCCCTTGAGGGTTTTAAACAAACAACATACCATTTGTAAAAACAAAACAGAAGATGAAATATTTACCTGGTACATTGTGTTGACGATACGGTCCCCACGCAGTACCTCCCCTAGATTCTCTGACATGTATATAATTTTATCCAGAGGTGGCGTGCAGATTCCGATGGAATAGTATTCAAATGGTAGCTGTGTTTTTGTTGACGTTAGCTTTACGCCCTTCAAAAAGACAATACACACAAACAAATGCTCATAAAATTAACACAATTATTCATGTCACCTAGGAATCAATTACATGGCGGCTAAGAAGGTCATGGCCTCTGTTGCCCTGCTCTTGGCCTTGGTGCCCCTTTGATTTTGAAAGATTCCCATAGACTTTTGAAAATTTGAAATTTCAGCCCTGGTCACACAGTAACAATACTTTTAAATCTTTTTACAATAAAAATTATAGTTGAAAGTTCTTTTGCATAAAAAGAAAAGAAATACATCAACATAATGAACACTGAAATCCAATACCTTTATTTCAACCTCCTGCCCATCCACGAACTCCACAGGAGCAACCCCTGGTACGTAGAATGCATTGCTTAGGCAGGCAGAAGCCAAGAACAGGAGCGTTAGTGCTGGTATCCTAGACATCTATGTAAAAGAAAAAACAATTATTTAAAAGACAAAGTACAGTACAGATGTTGCAGTTATTGTACTACAGGCAATATAAAAATCAATAACATACCTTGGAAATTAATCTACTCTTCCACAAAACAATGATGCATTTTCCCTGTTAGATTTTAAATTTCAAGACCTTCTCGACAAGAGCTTTCAGCTCTTTTAAATGATGACCATGAACTTTTGCAGTGCATCAAATTGTAAAAAACAATTGGGCAAATCTGGTCACTTAATATTAATGGCAATAACAACTTACTTGGTTAGAAGTCAGCAACTTTTGATTTGATCGTATAAAGCATTTTGAGAATAATTTCACTTCGAAGTAATGTGGTTATGGAAAAAGATGTCAGTTTTTATCCCCCGAAATTTAAGTCAGAGAAACGCGACTGTCAGATACGTTTCTCAGATGTGTACTTCAATCACGGATTATTCTTCCTGAGTGGATATAACCCCTCCAGATGTTTGGCAATATCTCAAAAACTCTACACCAC
The DNA here is from genome assembly GCA_023634235.1 of Pisaster brevispinus. Lineage (NCBI taxonomy): Eukaryota > Metazoa > Echinodermata > Asteroidea > Forcipulatida > Asteriidae > Pisaster > Pisaster brevispinus. Next base: position 12,956,682 of record JAMKCF010000017.1, read on the forward strand.
CTTTTGAAATTAAATTTTCACAGGTTAGTTAATAGGAAAACAAAATATTATTATAGCACTGCCCTACGGCATCAAGAACTTAAGAAGTTCAGTCTTTTTGCCAAAATTTTCACCAATTTGTCACTTCACCTACATACATGATCCATCATCATCATGTCCTCCCTTATAATTTTTTATTTACATTCTGAAGAGGATATAATATAATCACTAAACAAAATTATTTTGTGCAAGGTCTTTTTAGGTGTAATTTTATGATGTATTTCTCTAGCAGTAGCAGTAGCAGCTGCAGTGCAAACCAAAGACAATCACAAAGTACTGTCAAAAAAGTAAAAATTAGTTTCTGTCATGTCTGTCTGTCTCAGTCTGTGTAATTTAACTGTCTGTTGAGTGTTGCGTTAAAGGGTTCACCCCAATGTCACTATGTCACTGTTCCGCCCCAACTTGACAATCGTCCCAACTATAGTTGGGACTGGTCCCAACTTGAGTGTTAAAGTTGGGACGTCCCAACTATAGTTGGGATCGCAGTAAACACAAACCACCCCCATGAATAAACCAAAAACATAATAACATAGTAAGTATCATAGTATGAAGTTTTTAAGACCACTTTCCCTTGCCCTTGAGAATATTTGAAATTAGTTAGAATTTTGGTTTTCCAAGAGAAGGGAAATTAAATGACTAGGCCTATTTTGAGAATGAAAGCTTTCACCCGGCATGACAGTTTTGACATAAGTTTGTTACAAAGAGCCGAATCTTGTTAATTAACGCCGATTGCATCAGCTTGTGCGTCTGCAGTAGTGTTAAGTTGGGACGTCCCAACTTTAACACTCAAGTTGGGACCAGTCCCAACTAGTATAGTTGGGACAATATCAAGTTTGAAGTTGGGACTGAACATCACTTGACACTAGACAGTAGACACTAGACAGTGTCACTTATGACTTAAAACACAGTCAGGAGGCGACTTGAGTGTTGACACTGACGACCAGGGCGTGCGGCTAGGTGCGGCTAAGCATGGATTCTACCTCCATGGGCTAAGGTATAATAATATTAAGGCAAGGGGCGAGATGACCATCTTCCGATGGCATTATTCGTGGTTGTGCCTTCGCGCTCGCTCCGTCCATACCGAACCATGGAGGAAGGAAATTTTCTTCCTCCATCCATGCTCCGTCACACCATGGAGGTAGAATTACCTCCATGGTCACACCTTCTTTTTAGTTTTACGTCTTACATTCTACTTATTATTTTCACTACTGAATACGGAAACGAACGTTGTATACCGGGTTAAACTTGACATGAGCTTATATTTAAATATATATAACCATATCTTTGTAAAAAAGAAAATTTAGACAAGTTTTCAACGGTAAATGCACCTACCTTTGATAGAGTCGTCTTGACAAATCGCAAATTCCTCGTTACTGCATGGTACCCTACCCTTAAACGTAAATACGAGAAAAAAAGAGTGGCCTACACATAGGTGCCAGACTACTTTGAAACGGCCAACGTGGATGTAAATTATGCGTGACGTCAGGAAAGAAGATTAACATAATTTTTTTAATTAACTAACTGCTTTAAAGTGAGAAATGAAACCCACGAGTCACATTTTTATGTTACTTAATAACTAAGGACAATAAGTGTAGTGAAGATACTCAAATCCAAGTTAAGACGAGTATTTTCAACCTCAAATTTCACAATTCTATGTTTAGCTGGTCACCATTTATTTTGGTGACGATCGTTTACTTAGGGACATGGTACCAGTTTCCAGTCAGTTAACGCATTGTCTACGGAAATCGGTCTTTTTGCACGCTGATTTCTTGGCAGTAGCATATCTCCAAGCCGCTGGCTCACCGCTGTTCAATTTCTGTAAATTTTCAGGCATTGATTAAGTCGGCTAGCACTAGAAACCATGGTATGACTTTTTAGTTAGTAGAGACACCGGAAAATCTGTGAAATGATAGGTGTATTTTGGTGGAAAAAATGATTTATATTATAAAAGTTAATGTTCTCGACATAAGATTCGCCGGCGCGCAGTGTGTGGTAAATTGGTATACAGTGGTCGCTTGAGGGCGCACTCCAATTACTGCTTAGCATGCACCACATACAGTGTCAGTGTACAGAGATTTACTTTTTACCCAATTTATTAGTCTGGTATTAAAGCAACTCAACAAATATTTGAACTTTGTTAAAAAATGTTTATTGTTAGTATTTTAGGTGATTTTTTAGGTAGAATATAGACAGTTGGACAAATTTGAATTGAAGCTTTTCTCATTATAATTTTTTTAAAATTTAACTGCATACCGACTACCGACTGGCATGATTTAATTTATGCATCTTCTGACCGGGATATTCTATTCTACACATCACACCTGTCCGCTTCAATCATCTGTCGTCCTATGAAATTCTTAATTAAAGCTTTCTCGATGTTAAAGTCTGAAGTTGTTTTCTTTACTTAGTCACACTTCAAGGAACCTGGCAAGGGAGGACCCACGGAGGAGTCAACAGCTCACCGTATCCGTATCACCCTGACCAGCCGGAATGTCAAGAATCTAGAAAAGGGTGAGTGATTGTGCTGACTGACAACTTCCCCTTTCTCTTCCCAAAAGTACACATCTTTTTAGAAAATTAACCGTCCTAATGAAAAAATTCAAGGGGTGATAAGTCACTCAAGTTATAGGCAACTGCTAAGTAACTCTTTCAATCTCCCATTGAAGTTCATTGTTTTAAAAGTACTCTCTTGGTTTCCTGGAGTTGGTCATCCCAGATCACCCATTGGACACGAAGTTACACCAACACATTTTGAGGAAAACCTTTTTTTGTGTATAAGTAACACAAAAAACAGTCTTAAAAAACTCCTAATAAGGTGCCCAGGGCGCTAAAACAGTAAATAAAGAGAAAAAGAACAAAGAAAACAACAGTTAAAAGATGCCTTTGCCATGATTTTTGAGAGATTCTTTGAAACATTTCAACCATCTTTTATTTTAGTGTGTGCTGATCTGAAGCGTGGAGCTCAGGACAAAAACCTAGATGTCAAAGGACCAGTTCGCATGCCTACCAAGACTCTGCGTATCACAACCCGTAAGACACCCTGTGGTGAAGGGTCCAAGACATGGGACAGATACCAGATGCGCATCCACAAGCGTCTCATCGATCTTCAGAGTCCATCTGAGATCGTCAAGCAGATTGTATCCTTTTTGAGATCACAATATAACATTTTTCTGAATATTCAGAATCATCCAGAATTTTGAACAATTTCAAGTTGTCCTCCCCCGACATCCCACAGCACTCTTCCTCATCTTGAGCAGTATAAACAAGTCATTTTCAACATCATTGCTCATAAACTAATGCATGAATCTGGAAAAATCTCAATTATGTATTATGATTTGGGGTCAAACAAAGAAAAATTGACTAGAGTAGGACTTGAACCAACAATCTCAGGATTAACATGCTGGCGCTCTATCAACTGAGCTATCTAGCCCTTATTCATCATGATACATAAATTGTAGAGAGTCAGGCCATATCTCTAGTAACCCAAACTATGTAAATATGCAAGTTTCATGAAAATAACCGGTAAAATAAAAATGTGTTCCTCCTCATCAATATTCTTTGTAATTGTGGTGTGAGAAAGTCTGACCTAAAAGTTCTTTCAGAACTTGGATGCAAATGTTTGAGCTGCATCTTCAGTGCCTTCGAGATGTTAAAAAGTTGTCTATTATCAAAGACTGATTTTTCTCCTTGACCTACTCCTTCCCAGACCTCAATCAGCATTGAACCTGGAGTGGAGGTTGAAGTAACCATTGCTGATGCATAAACTCTACGCTCCCATTTTAAACCATGAGATTTTTTAATCCATTGGCAGAATGTATGACTTGGTAAAGTGACATGAGCTTTCATTTGAAGTTACAATAAAGTCACATTCAGCTGTGAAGTAAAAAGGAAAACTTTCTGGTATTGTCTTTATTACAATCTTCTCTTTGCTAGCGTAATGACCTTAAAAACTCCAGAGTAAGCCTCAAGTATTACCAAAGATTATAGAGCGCTGAAGGGGCAAGATGAAAAAGTCGGGCTGATAATAATATGAAATGTGCAATGTACCCCATTCCAGCAAGCAGCTCTATTGATGCAACAATAAATCAGTGCAGACAATGACCACTTCCATCAATGAAAAACATTTGCTAGCAGAAATGGCACCCATGAATATTTCACGTTCCAACAGCGCTGTATAATCTCTGGTATTATCTCAAATTAGTTAAGAACTTGTTTGGTATAATAGTTTAATCCCATTAGAATATAAATACTCCCACCATTCCCCCTTTCTCAAGAAACTTGCAAACATCACTGTTATGATGTTTCAACATGCAAGAAAACCACGTGCCTGGCTGGGTCCACCGAGTTACAAAACTTCACACAACTAATTTAATTTATCTGATAAAAATGGGCATTTAATAGGTGCTTATATATCAAGCATATCAAGTGTCCTTGCATATTAGCCAGGGATAGGATACAAATTTGATGCAACAGCTGCCTCATTATAAAGTTTTGCATGGGCAAGATGCTTTTGTATTTAAATACAAAAATGATAGACTTTTGAATCACAGGGCAACTGCAGACCTATTGACCCCTTGCATGATGCGCAGCGCACTACTCGCACCTATCCTGTCGTCCCCAATATTGGGTGTCAAAATGTACACAAAGAAATTGATCCCAAAATGGTGGAAACGGTAGACACAAATTGTCGGAGGTGCGTTCCACATCTGCAAGGGGTCAACTGTGAAAAAAAAGCTAAAATGAAGGTTTTTAAAATGTTGACGTTGCTCTCTTAAGTACACCCCGATGGAAACTGCATGAAATCACATTCAGGTTTAAAAAAGGCCAAGAAACAAAACGCACAGCTTTGATTTATGTTTTCAAATGCTTGCATAATTTTTAAAAACAAGTAGTGCAACAAATCAAAATTGTCTACTTGATATTTATTGAAACCTGCAACTAGAATAAGTTGGATCTAGGTGGCTTTTGCCATGCCACTCTCCTCTACAGCCTCAATAAGGGTATAAATAGTGTTCATTCCATCATAATGGGCTTTCCCCTCATCTCTTTCTCTCCTATGGGCCTTGCAATCTTCCTCAACAATACACTCCTGTACTTCTTCCACGGACTGCTGGTCATCCACAGACTGCTGGTCATCTCCCATTCGTAAAACAACCACGTGGTCCTGGGAGGAGGAGGGGTCATCTGATTGGTTTGTCTCCCCAGAATGTACCTCTATGATGTGGAGATTTGAAGAGTTCATTTGACCATACTTGGTCCTATCGTTTTGGATTTGGTTACTTGAAGGTGTGCCATTATCCTCCATACTATCTGGAAGGATTTAACCATAAAAAAATTACTTTAGCTTTTACCAAAGAAGGTTAATGTCATATGAATAATGAAGAACTTTCGAGGTCAACACCTAACAGCAGACTTGGCCCGTATCCGAATTGGTACCTGCAGCTACGGCTATAACTGTTACTAAGGGTGTTGCTAGGGATAAACTATAATTCAACACATGATGACGTTGAAGTCTAGCCGTAGCCGTAGCCATAGCCGAGCCACCAATTCAAATATGGTTGCAGTTTTAGATGCGAGGGGTAAACCCCAAAGAATTATTCCAGGGAAGACCCAAGCCATCAGGTAGGGACTGAAATCCCAATCCACATAATGTCCCTGGTAAGATTCGAACTGGAGTCCCAGAGGCAAAGGTGAGGAAATACACCACTAGTGACTAGATGCCAACCACATCTGCCTTTTTAAGGTGTGCAGGGCTAAATTATAACACATTTCACTTGCCTATTCTCTGACCAAGCCGCTTCCGTCTGTTGTTGTCTTTACGTCTGTTTGCAAACCAGTTGTAGACTTTTGATGAAGTCACCCATTTGCAATCTGGTACTGTCTCTCCTAAGATCATGAAATAGAATGTGAAGGTACTATGACAATTGTTCTTAAAAAGACCAACTCTTTGAAATTGAGTTTTTATAACCAGTTCCATCTATAAATCAAATTTTTCTTTAAGAAACAAAAACAAATTTCCCTTCGTAAATAACACATCCACAAGATGCAATAAGAGAATACATGTATCCACTAATTGCTAAGAGCTGTGGGACAGATACTGATGCATAAAACATTTGTCACCAGGGGGCTTTCTCAATGTAAAGCTATAACCATACTGAATTAATATCCCAAACAGTTTTGGTTAAGAGCAAATACTGTGACACACATCTATTGGTTTAAATGGTTTCCTTCTACTTATTAAACAAAGAAATCCTTTCATCTCAATAGAAGCTTCATAAAATTGAACTCGAGTCAACTTCATAAAGCCTGTATGCACAAACATTTGCCAAGTGCAGAGAAAAAGTGTGCTTAACACTGGTTACCTGCCAGAATGTTATAAATGAAACCTTGCGGTGACTGGTGCCAAGCCAAAACCTACATTTCTAAGTGGTATTTTCTCCTCATGATAGCTTTTATGAAATTTGAACCTAATCGTTTAAATGGATCATTCCTAGTAGGTCTACCTAATTGCTGCTGTTCACTGTTGCATGCCTCCGTTATCTTCTCACGTTCGTAATCATTAGGATAAGGATTCCGACTGAAGTAGCTCTCTAGAATTCGAACGTGGTTGTCTCTCCATGTGAAGCGTTCTCTTCGCTTGAAGGTTGGCAAGTAGTTATCACCATTAGGGGCGTGGTACATATGTGACTGGTCAGTGGGTCTTGAAGGAGGTGATGTATCATTCATTCTGTTGAGAGCCTGATCTTCATCTGTATTTAAAAAAAGAGAATGGTTTAAGTATTCCCCTCTGTTCGTTTTAAAATTGTACACTGCAGAGTGCAGATATTTGCTTGACCATAAGGAGATTATTCAGAGTAAGATGTCAGTAATCGCAAATTTTACAATTAAGATAGGAAGGCAAAGTGTATTTTAAACCTGAAAACCAACAATGTCAAGAACTACCACCTCTTCCAAAAGGAAAAAGAGAAAGTTTCTCCTTTCCTCCAAGGACACTGACAATAAAACTGTAAACCCCCAAAAAATGGAAATCAGTTGACCCACTAAAAAGTTGCGTGCCTGGACATTGTTGCACTCCCAAGTGCCTGCATCATGTAAGAGCTACTTGAGGTTGTATAACAGTTTTACACAGACAAAACAACAAATTCCTCACACACAAACCTAGCTGCAATAATCATAACCCTTCATCCTCCCGACCATCTGCAGGATGGAGGGTTACAATTATTGCAACTATTAAACACAAACCTAGCTGTTCCATCTCCCTCTTCTTGCCAAGGTACCATCGATAGAGAAGTGCCTGAGTTGAGCGCTTCATCATGAAGCCATGGATGAGGAATGACGAGATGTAACTTTGACTGATGCCCGTTGCCATGGAGATTTGTGTTTGTGACAGTCTATATTTGGTCAGGAATGAGCGGATTTCGGCTTTGATTGCCATGGGGCCACGGCTGGAAATGAAAAGGGTGTTATAAATATTAAAAACATTTATCCTGAAATTATGGCATGAGTTGTAGTCAAAACCAATGACAATGCGAGGAAGCAAAAACCAAAAGTCAGATTCCAGTTTTGGAATCAAGTTGAGTTTACAAGGAGGATCTTCTGAGAAGATCTTTTGAATATTTGCCTTCAATAATTTTAAATTCAGTGAACATCTAGTAGCAGTTTGTTATTGCTCTCGTTTTACTTTTTGGGGGTCTGCAGTTCCTAGGGAATAACATTGAACATATGTTATGAATAAAAAAAGTAGTGATGAGGATATTAGATGGTGAAATCAATGTTAGACACACCGGAAGAAGGAAGTTACCTGCAGAGAACCTCGGAGTGAAGCTCTGCACTCTTATATAATTAAAGAGCTGTGTTGTCACCCTCTGACACCATCTTATTTAAAAAAGAACTTTAAAACGTATCAACTTAAATTACCTAAACAAGTTTTCCACTTCTGCATCGGAAACGTTCTTGAAGTTCTCAACACCACACATGACTTCCTGGGACATTCCTTGAAGAATTCCTCCCTGTATTTCTTCCCCAGCTCCGTATTCCACATCATGCATCCTCCCTCCTCCTCCAGCCCCCCTCAGTCCTCCCGAGGCTTGACCAGTGGGTATAGTTGAGTGATGTTGTGGTGGGGATGGCATGTAGTTGCAGGAATGATCCCCTTGGGAGCTCATTACAGGTGGACTTGATGACTGGAACTCGGCATCCATCTTGGTCATAGAGTCCAAGGCATGAATGATGTCCTGCTTTGTGAGACCTGTTCTAAGGAGGCGGTGGAGGAGAGAGATTTGCTCGATGGTATAACGTGGCTCTGAAGAGACTTTCCCTTGCATGGCCATGATTACAACTGCATAAAGGACAGGCAAAGAAATAACAAAATACCTATGAAGCAGACAACAAAAGGAACATACACAGGCCCCTATATTTACCCATTATTTTAGTTGGCTTCCCTTAACGATTTAAGAATAAGAACTTGAACAACCAAATCTCTGTCCCTCTTTTTGGCTTTTAACAATAATGTTTTAACAAAAATATGTCATTGTTATTGTAAAAAAAAAGCAAGTAAATTTAATTAAGAAATCACTGTTTGATAATGTTAGCAGTTAGTGTTGTTTTAAACTTTTAACTTTGTGTCGATGGATGTAATCGAATAAGGTCCAGTAAGTAAGATTGAACAGCTCTGGGATTGTGCACAAGAAGGGAAGGCCACAGGCATCGTGGAACCATTATATTCACTGAGCCCCGACTTCTCTTCAAGTTCAAGTTCTATCTTTGCTCGGTTGCACCTCCTCCAGTCCATATGGATAGTGGTTTTGGCACGGCACTCGACGCGACCATGGACAGGGTCCATTATTTCATCATTCATAACTCACTAATTTTATAAAAATGTTTTAAAAAGACAATAACAAGAATATCTCATGGACCGTATATTACCAATTTGGCTGCATGATAAGGTGTTCCTTTCTCCAAATCGGTACCTTTGCCATCAAATTCCAACCTATGTCACGTATCCACACGTGTTCATCAAAACTCGGCTTCAACAACAACAACACTCAGTTTAGTGTTGGTTAAGTAATGTTATATTAAACCCAAAACTAGTTTATCCCAGACTGTTTTCTTCACGTAAATGATAGCTTTATTTTACACAGATGTATCATTTGAAGAAAAAATATAAACAAGAATAGTTCGAGTTGCAGCATGTGGTGTATTTTCTTTTATTCATACTTACCTTGAACTGTAATTAAGTGGTTAAAAGCAGGATTTGTTGCTGTAGTTATTGTCGTTTATCCAAAACGAAACGGTCACCGATTATGTTAATTGTCCCCCACCCGGTTTAATCCGATTGAGTCTGGTATCCCAATCATTCAACATGCTTGAGTTACAATGGCGCCCATCACGTTTTGGATAACCGACTATTTTTGTTAAACGATAAAATAAAAATTAACCACCCTTCATGAAAGTAGTTGATTCTATTATTTGTATTAAGATAATTTTGTTTGCTTTTAACTTATCATTAAACAATATAAAAGATCAATAATAGTTTATTGTATTTGATAAATAGATTTACAAAACAGTTTTATATGATTTATGCGAGTTCTATTTTCTATTTTAAATTTATCATGTACATTCCATTTTATTGAGGGGGGACTTAAAATCTGATAATCGATATGTTTTAAAGTAATGGCGGACAGCACAAAGTGTGGTACCGCAAAGTATCGACTGTGCTGGCGAAGATCGTGACTAATAACTTAAAAAACACACGACATTATGAATGTAGACAGGCCACGATCCGGCAGTTCGCAGAGCAGGTAAGCAGAATAAATGTCTCTTAATCTTTATAAATAATGCTGTGGGGCTGTGTGTGTGTTAATTATTATTTAATTAATTTTTTTAATTTATAAAATACCAATGAAAGATTACACCACTCTCACTCAGACATGGACTGGTATGATGATGGCGATCATGACGTTATGTTTCATATTTGATAATGGGTATTGATAATGATCATTTGATTGCTTTAATTCTACCTCCATGGTGAGACTAGTCTAACCATGGAGGAAGTTTCCTTCCTCCATCATGGTCTAACTAAGGCCGGTCATTCCGTGCCAACTCACCTAAAATCCTGAAAAATTCAGCAGGCTCCGTCTCAGATTTTGCTAATATTTTTTTTAAACGATCCCCTATGGGTGCCATGAACACACGCAAAATTTTAGAATCCTACTCCTCATAATTTTTGAGATATGAAAAATAATTAAAAAATTAAGCCCCGCCCCTTCAAATTGACTTTTTGTGTTTTCGGCATTTTTAGAGGTCTGTATCTACAAATGGAGATAAGATATATAATAGCTACAAATTAATTTGAAGGGTATCTGGTATCCCATCAACTAAATTATAATTTATACTGTCAAAAGTAGCACAGGTCATTTGTATATCATGGTGTAGGTCTTTAAAAACGGACATTTTAACCTGCGTGATGACTTTTCGTCATTTTTGAAACCCCCTAGAGCCCAAGTGAAATTTCCGATTGCTTTTATATTACATTTGGTTATAAACTAGGTGCATATGTGTGACCTGATATGAGGATAGACCAATTGCCTTTGATGGGTACCTGGCAGGGGTCTGAATATGGGTCCACGTGTAAAAATGCCAAAAAATGCCTTTTTCAAGTGGTTATTTGACAACGTGGGACATTACTGACATATTTACAAATTTTTTCCAATAACACTTTGTATCCAGTCTACTTGTGTGAGAAAGAAAAAAAATGGTTTTTCAACTCCTTCATGTAAAAAAAAATAGTGAATATGCCTAGATTAAGGTATTTGCTGTGTATGATATTTAGTGACAGCACTTGTTTACATAAGAGCCACAGAGCCTGGACTTCTGCAGGCATTGTTTGTACACTACAGAAGCGTAGTGCTGTCACATGAATAAAAAAATCCCGCTCTTATCATGTACGTACACAATTTCCTCATATCAGCTCACACATATGCACCTATTTCATAACCAAATGTAATATAAAAGCAATCGGACATTTCACTTGGGCTCTAGGGGGTTTCAAAAATGACGAAAAGTCATCACGCAGGCTAAAATGTCCATTTTTAAAGACCTACACCGTGATATACAAGTGACCTGTGCTACTTTTGACAGTATAATTTAGTTGATGGGATACCAGATACCCTTCAAATTAATTTGTAGCTATATATCTTATCTCCATTTGTAGATACAGACCTCTAAAAATGTTGAAAACAAAGTCAATTTGAAGGGGCGGGGCTTAATTTTTTAGGGGGTCATATCTCAAAAATTATGAGGAGTAGGATTCTAAAATTTTGCATTTGTTCATGGCACCCATAGAGGATTGTTTAAAAAAAAAATTAGCAAAATCTGAGACGGAGCCTGCCGACCCATCAGGTGAGTTGGCACGGAATGACCCCTAAGTTCACAAAAGCGGGAGTGGAATACAGAAAAAAATAGCGCTTCGCCTTCTGCGTTCAGCCTCGTTCATCGCTGACGCTGGATATTGGATGCAGACACGCTGTATTTCATCAGTACGCGTCTGTGATCATGCCTGGTTGGTAGCCCTAATCATGATGATTAACGAATTTATCGTGAAGCAAACTTGACAGGCAGCTGAACACAATATGCGGTGTTGGAACAGCTGTACGTTTTGCATATGCTCTTGTAATACTAATAGCGTAATATGCAGAGTTAGATTTCGAACTTAAAACAGTGCAATACACAGGGTGTGAATGTGATGGGCCATCACACCCATCTGTCTTGTTGCCTTGGATCAACCAATCAGAATGGAGGATTTAAGTTTGCTTTAAGTTGAAGATAATAATTAAATATTAATGATGGTTGGTGATGGCAGCATGAAATCTGTTGTCTTTGCTTCATTCATGGCTAGTTATTTTTTTCTTCACTTATTGTTTATTATATAGTGCTAGCAGTACTGATGACACATTTGATAGTAGTATAGGATCTACGCCAAGTTCTCCATCCAAAACACGTCAGAGAGCCACATCAACTGGATCAATGCCTGTCAATGTACTGAAGACCACTAAAAACAAAACAATCTACACGGCTGGTCGACCTCCATGGTATGACAGTCATGGATCACTCAAAGAGGCATTTGTGATCGGTAGGTTTATCCTAGTACTATAAAGAATAATAGACCCCTTGCAACATGGGGTCACAGCGCCCTCACTGAGGTCAAAGGATGACTTATCATTGGCTGAGAGTTGTGCGTGGCGTTTACGTGCTTGCATATTTCCATTACTTGACCTCAGTGATGCTAGCCAATGCAAGGGGGTTATTTTAGGAACCTACAACTGTACAATTTCTGACAAGGCTTCAGCATGTAGAGGTTAAAAGACAAGACCAATGTAAATTTGTTTACCAATATTCAATATAGCTATCCAAAAAATTTAACCCTGTTACAATACACAGCATAAAGGTTTTGTAAATCTATTCATCAGTCTGCAATGTAAGGTAGAAAAATAGTTGTGTTCTCTGTACCTGACAGAAACTTTCTTCACTTAAAAGGTTTTTTCAAAAATGTATTCTGACTTCTTTTCTCTGCCAGGTTTATGTGGTGGCAGTGCCTCTGGTAAAACAACAGTAGCCAATAGAATAATAGAAGCTCTGGATGTTCCATGGGTCAGCTTGCTGTCATTAGACTCATTTTACAAGGTATTGACTGTTTGTCCTTATTCTGTGATTGTCAACGCTTTAAATATCAAAACAGAAAGTCTTGAGGAGAGAGTACTTAGGGTCGATGAAAACAGTTGTTTACCAGAATTTTGAAAAAGGGCTTTTGAATTTGCTGTACATTTAAAAAGCTGTGTATCAAAATTGTTCACAACACATATTACTAGTGTTAAGATTATTATATATTTCTAGTACTGAAGCCAAAGAACCCTCAAAAGTGACTTGCACTTTTACCCGCAGGCCTGAAGATAAGAGAAGATGATGAAGAAGGAAAAATGTGGGAGGAAAACCCAAACGGGGGAAAACTCACTCAAATGATAAGGGACTGAAACCCAGTCCAGATGCAGGTCCAACCAGATCTCCTACTGGTACAGTACATATTAGCATCCAATACTTTTAGATGAATGTTAAAATTAACAAAAACACAATGTCTCCAACAGACACTTCTCTTGCCAACACAAATAATGGTATTACTACCACAAAGTCCACAAACCTTGCAAAGTTTCAAGACCTACCTGAAGCCATACATGCTTTTTTAACTCCTTGATATCTTTTGACAGGTGCTGAATGAAGAACAACACAAACAAGCTGCTGAAAATGAGTACAACTTTGACCATCCTGATGCTTTTGATTACGACCTGCTCATACAGACACTCAAGAATCTCAAAGAAGGAAAATGTGTAGAGGTAACACGCTTAAGAAATTTTGCCCTTGTACAAGATGCTCCTCTGTCTCACATTTCCCCGAAGGTGTGAACTTGGGACTTGTGTTTCTTAATGAAGCACATCTTTCAAGTGTTTTGGTTTTGTTAAATTGTTCCTGCTTGTGTTATATGCAATGCTTTTTTTAGAATGTGATGCATGGATTCCCAATGAACAAACGCAGGGATTGTCTGTTAAATTTGCAACCCAAAAGCAAAGGTGTTGGGAATAAATGCCCCCTCCTAACCTCAAGTTGAACTAGTGGGGGGGGGTGGAAAATTAATTGTAGATTCTTATTAAGTTGTTCTCAGTATTTTCTGTTGTGGTCTGTGATTTTTTGACAGGTGCCTGTTTATGACTTCAATACTCATGCAAGGAGGAAGGAAACGGTAAGTTTCTAGCATGATATAAGTGTCTTTCTTTAAGGTATATTACATCTTTTGGATGATAGCTTTTCTTAAAGATAATTTAAATGGAATAACGTACCAGTTCATATTGATCAAGCTGACTCTGTTCCGATTTTGAAGGGACTTTTTAAGACTCACTTGTTTGAATCTACGTTTTTCTAACTTTGCTGTAACATATATTTCCTGGGTTTATGCTTTGCATTAATACGCATAGAGGCTCCTTCCCTATGCACAATATAAATGTATTGTATAGTTGTTATTATTATTATTAGATGATGAAACCATGTGTTTGAGGAGTTTTAGAGGTAATATTGATGTCAGGTGTCCTATTTTCCCTCACAGAAAATTCTGTATGGTGCAAATGTAATCATATTTGAAGGTATACTGTCTTTTGCAAAGAAGGCTTTACTGGATGTAAGTATAAAATTTCTTTTTCAAGTGAAAGTGTTTATATGGCTGAAATTTATAAGTGAAATGTTTGATCAAATCTGTATTTGCATAAACATATTGTACTAAAACTCCCTACATTTTCTTGACCATCTAGATAATGGACCTAAAGATATTTGTAGACACAGATTCAGACATCCGCCTGGCCCGACGGTTACGACGAGATATTAGTGACAGAGGAAGGGAAATAGAGGGCGTCTTGAAACAGTACAATAAATTTGTGAAGCCAGCATTTGAGCAGTTTATTGAGCCTTCGATTCAGTATGCTGATATTGTGGTACCCAGAGGTAAATTTTTCTGTAGTGGGAAGTCTCTGCTGCAACGAATTGATTAAAAGTCCAATAAGTGTGTGTTGAAGGATTTGTTTTAATTTTCGGTATTTCATTTACTTTGATCTTCAGGAGCTGAAAATGATGTTGCTATGGAGTTAATAGTTCAACATGTGGACGATCAACTAGAAAAAGTGTGTATGTTTGCAATGAAATTTCTGTGAAAACCAATGCAATGCACTTAGATTATAAAAGTGTCACACTCTTCTTTCTAGCTTATTTCACTCTACTGCAAGAGTAAAGTCTCTTCACCAATTCTCCATTTCACTCTATCCTGAGCTGTTTATTGCCAAGCAACGCCCCTATGTTCTTAGATCATCTCACACTCATCTCCTTTGAAATGAGGCAGAAATATTTTCATGGTTAAACTAGAAAAACCACCAACTGACATGTCAGAATTTCCAATCAACGTTTTATCTTTTACTTGTACTTAACATGCTTAACAGGAAAGCAACATTTCAGCTGATCAGTTGCCTTTCTTGGTTTTGGTTTCTCAGCTGTTCCATTAAAAAGACATAGACCTTATGCACATGACGTCATTTCAGTAGGGCGCCCTCGCGTAGAGGTCAAAAGGAGGTTGTTCATTGGCCAATCCTGTGCGCCGCGCGTGCAAATATGTGTGTTTTCGATTGTTTCGTCACCGTTTTATCTCTAAGATGGCGGCTGGATGACGTCAATGCATAAGGTCTATTACAAAGTCTTGCTGTGCCTGGCACTTTCCTCTATTTTTCGATAAACTGCAGTTTGAGTCAATAAAACTGTATCATCCACAATGATTAAAAAGTTAACTCGTGAATTTGTTTTTCTATTTTATACAGCGAGGTCTTATGTTTAGGTGAGTGTTGGAAATTCTATCTTGAACTGTTGAATTACTTGTACTGCTGTGCAATGTAGCGTTATCGTTAATTGCATATCTACCTCCATTGCGCATGCCCATTCAGTAATTTGTTTTATGTGTGCAGTCATTTTAAGTTCTCTTAATTTTTTTTGTGGGGGTTTCTTTTTAAATTCCTTTGATTATTCCTTTTCTTCATTTGCTTCAATATTTAAACAGTAATTTTGTTATGGAATATGTAGATTTCTATCCAATTATATTTAACATGTTGATGATTATTTTGTTCATGCTAGATCAAAGCTTTTAGCTGCCCATGTCAACCAACCCTTGCCAGACACTCTTTATGTTGTGGAAAACACAATCCAAGTCCAAGGTCTTCACACTTTTATCAGGTAGGTAAAAAACTTGTATTGTTTAACTGAGTATTTAAACAAAAGTCATGAGGAAAACATTTTACAAAAAATATAAATCTAATCTAACAACTTGATTCATAAGGTGTTCAAAATGTCCTTGTATGTGTAGATATTCCAATGGAAGCACAACTGCACTGTCAGTAATGTTTGCAAAAAGAAAATCATATCAAAGTTTTTAACTTGTGTTTAAGATTTTAAATGATAAATATTTTATGGATTTATGGGAAAATATCTTTGTTTCAATTGTGATCTTGACAGAAATAAAAACACATGCCGTGATGAGTTTATATTCTACTCACAGAGACTAACGAGAATCCTGATTGAAAGTGCATTGGCACTGCTACCATTTGAGGTAAGAGATGGATTTACTGTTATATCTATATTTTTAGATATATTTAACCATTCTGCTGCACATGATACGTTGATGGTGGCTTAACTCTGCACTGAGCTACACTAAGCTATCTGTGTACTTATGCATTTACCACGTGATAGCATATCGTGGGCTGGCATAATTTATCTCCTATCATTCAAAACCATAGTGGATGATAATTAACAGTGGGAGGGTTAACTACTGGTAACTTTGATCGCCTTGAAGAATGCACCTTGGAGCACAGAAATTGATAATGTTAAGGAACTTTTTTTTTATGTTCAGTAAAATGAATGGGGAATAACAATATTCAAGATATCTGTTTTTTCCTTATTTTCTTGAAAATGAAATACAAAATCAATTGCAGTCCTAATTGTGTTAATTATTGCAGTCCTAATTGTGTTAATTATTGGTACATTTTTTTTACTTTTCCATGACGATCAGGACTGTGTAGTGAACACACCCCAAAACACAACATACAAAGGCAGGAAATTCACAGGAAGAGTAAGTGAAACCTCTCAAATTTATTGATTAATTTTTATTTATCTGGATTTCTCAATGAAAACTTTTCAAACTTCAGCCACGTTTGGAAGTTCTGCTGAATACAAATTCTGTATAAAAACTAGTTTCAGATTTGAAAAGAATGAAGATTTCCCAAGTATTTGTTTGATTGATTGGATGTTGAGGAATTCAACTTAATTTGATTGGATAAGATGTTTATCTCTTTGAAATCAGCGATATTTTTAAAAACAGAATCAAGACAAGATGGCAGCTGTATGATTAAGGTTCATTGAGTTGTTTCCAACTTGAAAGTTAACCCATTCTTAACCAAGTCTTGTTTTAACTCATGCCAAGAATGCAGCATTTCAGTCATGCTTAGGGTTTGCTTAGTTCACAAAATACGCGCAGAAAAACAAATTGAATTTGTGTATAAGGGTTTTTATTCAAGTAGAGTCTTCTCTTTCAACTTGTCTTGAAGACTCCAGTCGGCATTATCCATCCTAAAAATAAGTAAAGGTCCCTCGCATACATCGCCGTTCAGACAACCAGACTTATTTAGTATGGTAGCAGGCAGGGGCAACATTACTTTCAATATTAAAGTAGGGTTATTTTTGAGAAGAAATAGAAGAAAATAAAACAATTGTATTTACTTCTTTATTTTTGACGTTGGGAATGAAAAGATGATTTTTAACAATCAGACTATTGGTAAGATTAACCAATTTATGCAATGAGGGGTTATTTATAATAAGTTGTACAAATGGCAGTAGTCTTACTTTCAAATAAACCATGAATAGGCGATTAAACAGCCAATTTGACCCCAATGTGGTGCAACAATTGCAGGTAAACTAACACACAAGGGATTGCATCAAGCACTAAAACTGTTCAATTGTTCAAATGCAGTAAGCCATTAAAGATTATATTTTTCATTTGTGGTAGCCGTGTTAAATAGTCTCTCTTGTTTCCTAAGACAAGCAGATGCTTTATAAACTCAATAGACTTTCCAAAATGGGAACATCTGTTTTTGAGTTACAAGTATGCTGTTCTGAAACCAACATGACTTTCAAAATATTACTTAGTATTGTAGTATATTAATTGATTGGAAGTTTCAGTTCCTCTCAAACCACATCGCTCATCACAGATTATTTACACGGTGCTAGTGCAAGCATTCAATTTCATTCTAATTGTGTTGAATGAAAAGTGTTTTTGTTTAGTTGGAAAGGGCAAGTACTGAAAATTGCTTGATGGCATTCTATAGGGTATTTTTAATGCACAGCTCGCGGTTATCGTCACTATGTTGGTAAATGACAGCATTTCTAGCACATTTTTTTGTGAAAAGATAAAAAATCCTAGGTTTTACACACAATATCAAAGTTTATTATTTTGTTAGCAACAAATTTTGCATGATAACCACATGAAGACCACAGGAAATTCTACCACGGAGTGTATTTTGAATGAATACAGAAATCATGTGAATGTTTTTCCTTTTTGATTCCAGTTGGATGGTGAGCTTTCACAGGTCAGTTAAACATTCATGCACGCTTCATTTGTAGCTTGCACTGATCTCTTTGGCCATGTTGGCAATCATGATCCTAAATAACGGGACGCCATCTTGGTACTGTAATTGATCAAGGAACCAAACTGTGGCTCTGATTTACCCCTTTCATTTTAGGGAGCACTGTATCAGTATGACCGATTGGATGCAATTTGAAATGTTGACAAATGTTTTAAATACCCCGAAAGGCTTACAAAAACCTCATCATGCAACCCAGCCCCCCCCCCCCCCTCCTCCAAAAAAAAAAAAAAAAAAAAAAAAAGTTTAAATTAAAATTAGCCAAGATTGGCTCAAGTGGACTAATCATATCTTGGTACCTCACTCTACATGGAAACTTTTTTGAGTAATTTTGAAACAATGTGTTGGGTAAGTGAGACTTTGCAGTGTACTGGTGTAACCAAATTTACATGTGCTTATTACCTTTATCTCAGGTAATATTGTGTGCTTTTGCAAATTTTTATTCTGCCGTGTCAACTGAATGGGTAGCAGTTTTTTCTGTGGAGTTGTGTGTATTGCATTGTAACAAATCCTGAACTGATGGAGAATGCTTTCTCTCCCTAGCTGTTTGTTTTAAACATCCTGAATTAGTAGATCAATATATCTTTTTAGTATCAAGTAAACAGTGGTTTGAAAAAATGGATGACAAGGAAACACAATGAAGTGGGTTTTTATTTTCAATTTTATTTTTCCTTTTTTGAAAATCCTCAGTTTATGCTTTCAAATGCTACTTCATGTAACCCCCACAGTCACCCTTGTTTTCAATTAACACTATCTTGTTAATCTTTTGTCTGGTGAACCCCTTGCATTCCTAAATGCGAACCGTTTAGTGTACCAACCCATAACAGTACAGCAACTTCTCAAACGGAATGTCAGATGCTTTTTTTCAGAGTTCTCTGTCACCCTCTTGACACTGTCTTGGAGAGCATCAAGTGTACCCAAAACTAAACACTCCAAGCACATGGTTATGAGATGTTCCCCCAATTTGTGTGTTCATTTCATTATTTAGATCACTAGAGGCTTCATCATTCAATCAATTCGCCAAATATTGATCACACACAGTAACAGGTGTTTATGCATTGCTCTACTGCATTGTTTGTTTAAACAAATTCCATGTAGGAACAAGCTCGCCAAATTTACATAGCCTACATTACAATAATGGCGCCCACAGAGTGTTTAAAGGTCAACCTTTTATTCAAAGTATTTTCAAATGCTTTAAGAAAGAATGGCCTGAGATGTAAACTATTTACACATTGAAGACTTGCAGTGGATTTTCAGCTCAAATCAGCTTTTCTTTCGCTAAACTCTGCAGTGATTATTTTTCTGCCTGAATGACAGTAAAACTATCTTGAAAAGCTTGCATGATGGCATAGATTATGTACTAGTTTTGAGTGCAAGGTCATACCATATTGGTATTCTCAGTTTCTCACTATTTCTGAGAAAATTTAGGTCAGTATAAATTAAGAAAAGATAAATAAATTGATTAAGAAGAATCTCAGTGGCAGACATTTGTATTGATCCTAACCCTTAGAAACCTAGATACTTCCAGAGTCCCTACAGGATCCAACCTCAATCCTCCAAACTCAACTGATCCGAGTTATTTAGCATCCCCTCTGCCTTCATTCGCAGACTTATAATATGATAGTGGGCATCCTGCATTCTGTTGTTCTCATTGCTTAGAACAAAAGAACCGGTGAGTGGGATGCCTGCAGATCATCTTAAGAGTCTCACATAAAAATGTAAAAGGTGCATAAATACTCCAAAATTGTCCAAACTTCTCTGAATAATTTTAAAGGAATGTAATAGCCTTGGCACTAACATTCGAAGTTGTTGCTGTTACCTCTAAAATGATTTGTGTGTATAAACACAGTATTACCCTCCGGCAGTTTGTTCAACTGAGATATTGTTGTGATTCTTTCAGCCATTTTTTTTAGGAATATAATTTTGAGGAAATTACACCAATGTGAAGTGCGCATCGATCATTTAGAGGTTCCAAATACACCTGATTGAAATGTGCTTGAAAAAGGGTGGGGGATGTAGTTTTTTTCAAAGGCAATTGCACATTTCTTGGAGTGCTTGGTAGCAGAAAAAACACTCTCAGGCATTATCAATAAAAAGTAATCTTTTTTCTATGACTTTTTAATCAAATCCTCCCTGATTCTGCTTGCTTATTTTTACAGCAGGTTTTTCATTAACTGCCTGTGTCATGATTTGCTGTGTTTTGGGTTGTGAAGCAACCTTGTTTATTTGCTATTTACAACTTCTTTTTGTAATGATTCAATTTTTACTTTGGATAGATTAAACCCATCTAATTTGTTTAGTGATATTATGTTTGTATTTTGTTTCTTTCATTAGTGTTGGCCACCACCTTGATGAACTGTATGATACATTTTAGCAAGGATAAAGAATACAAATTAAAATTCTTTCCAAATGCCCTCAAAAAATCTCACTTCTACAGTTCCACCTCCACAATTATGCCCATTACTGTTTTCATTGTGATTTAGTTTTTTATTTAAAATAGTGTATTTATTTATTATAACATGGGTATCAAGTCTTATACTCAGATTTTCTTTGTTCATTTGTTAAATTTATTTTTAGTTTCATAGCTAAATTTTACATTCCCTACAATAAATGAATAAACGACGTTAAATTTAAATATTGGAAGAAACAGAAGAGTGCATACGTAAAACTCAATATGGTTGAGACCAACTTGGTCCCGGAAGTTTGAATACACCTGAGACCTGCTCAGTCTGTTGATGCACATAGAGTTCACAGGGCTCTTCTGGTTTATCTGTGTCTGAATAGACAGTGCAAATCTTCCAAGTATTCAAATATTTTATAAACCTTCAGATCCCATTTACATTGCTTTAACTTGTGAATGGAACAAAATTGTGCATTTAAATGAGGCATAGTATTCAAATAGACGAGGGACTTGCACAAACTATTGACTGCTGTGGCTATTTGGGTTGATCCTTGTATCTCCGAGTATGCCAGCTTTTTAAATTCAGGCATAATTTGTACAGGATATTCATGACATTATGGCAAAATAGTACTCAACCTTCTCAAAAAGGAAATAGCAGAAATGGATTGATATAAATATCGTTGAACACAATATAGTTTTGAAATAACTAATGCTGTACTCTCCAGGCCCCATACTTTATGATAGCAATGGAGGCAATTTCCTTCGTGCCACTTAGTCATTGCCTTGGTGCCCTCTGAATGTTCCAGCAGAACCTTAGATACTACTCACGGAGGTGCCCCTTGCTAAGGAAAAACTGCCTTGCCCTTACAAGAACAATGTATCAGGCCTGACTGTCTCTTTACACTGTAGTGTGTAGATTATTTCTTGCACATTTTGTGAAGTAAAAACAAAGCTGGTAACTGACAGTTTCACTCAGTTTTGCACAGGTGCATTATAATTTCCTCACAGTGAATGATAACAATGTTATGTTTTTTTCTGTACTGGTATCACTTCTTGCAAGCTTTAGGGTTTCAAAGACAATAAGTCAAATCCTTTCCAAACATCCTTTGGGAAAATAGTACTAGTTTCACAAAGATAAATTGCCAAGCTCATCATTATTCGGTCAAATATGTAATAGTTTTCTCATTATGTTTTACGAAACCACATCATATCCTTTGAAGAAGAATGTTTTTTTTTACTATTACTATTAAAACGAGAAACTAACAACAAAAATAGGTCAAAATTAAATACATAAAACTAAGTAAAGGATAATTTAAATCATGTAGTTCAGGTCCTATTTAAAAAAAAAATGGTTCAAAATTTCACTATAAACTGTTCACCCATTTATTTTATCCATTTATTTGGGCAATACCAATTACTGTGATTTCTTGTTGACATTCTAGCTTTGTGGTGTGTCAATATTGAGAGCTGGAGAGGTAATGGAGCCTGCCCTCTGTGAAGTGTGTAAAGACATCCGACTTGGCAAAATACTCATCCAGACAAATCTTGAAACGGAAGAACCAGAGGTAGGCTTTTACAAAATCTTAGTTAGACTTGAGTTGTGTGTTCCATCGATGATGAAGCAATATTTTCAACATGGTCTCCCATGTAGTCTGGTCTTTTGTTTTCTCATATGTAGTTTTTTTTCTTTTCTTTTCTTTGTCTGAATAGCTCCATTATTTGAGACTACCTAAGGAGATTGAGAAAGATCATGTCATCTTGATGGATGCTACCGTGGCAACGGGAGCAGCAGCCATGATGGCCATCAGGGTGCTACTAGACCATGATGTCCCTCAGGAAAACATAATGTTGCTGTCTCTATTGATGGCAGAATCTGGTTAGTATCTCATCCCCCACTCCAACTCTTATTGCAAAACGTTCTTATGTTGAATTAGTAAAACCATGCACACTCAACACTACATACAAGTCGCGACTATTCCACCTATAGAGGGCATTCTCTTGCAGCCACGAACCCATAGGTGATATGCCATGGGTGATGGAATAAGTCAGGTTTTTGTAACAGCTTCCGCTATCGCCTGATTGTTTTTGTTTGCATGCATAGAGTTCATAATAGAACTGCAATAGTCGAGTGATAATAAACAGCGTCTTGCACCAAGACTTCTCCAACCTATGAAGATTGTCCCTTAAATCCTTTACTGGTTGGCTTCTAAAAACACAATTTCTATCATCCATATCATTGCCTTCTTTTTCAGAACCCCATAATTGTTTTTATATTTTGATAGGTTGTCCATGTTTAAGTTGAACTGTTTTGCCATTATTGTATTTGTCCTAAATGTTCAGGTGTACATACAGTTGCTTATGCCTTCCCCAAAGTCAAGATTGTAACAACAGCGGTTGATAAAGAAGTGAATGAGAACTTCCACATAATTCCAGGAATAGGTGAGTGTATGTATAAGTTGCACCAGTGAGTATACAAAAGAAATGCACTCTTCAATGGAATTGGCACTTTATAGAGTTGTAGATTTAAACTGGAATAGTCTTTCAAGTTTTTAAAATTATGTATACTTAAGATAATTTTTCTAGTAGTCAAGACTTCAATAATAAGTCAAAACACACAAATATTTCATTTAAAAGTGATGTAATGTCATTACTGATTAAAACAATACTAAAGTTGACCTTTGTAGCTGGATAATAGCTATGCAGACAGGACAATGCCCTTGGACTAGGTTTAATTAAGAAATGCTGATTTCTGAATTTATTTCAGGTAACTTTGGAGACAGATACTTTGGTACTAGCACGTAGCACTGGAAAGTCCTTTTTGCTCTCACCGGTAGCCGGTTACATGCAGTTCCAATCTCCAACATTGTGCTTGGCTTGCAGCAAAGTAATACGGTTTAAATAGAAGATCTTATGTACATGATGTCATTGCAGTGGGGCGCCCTCACGTAGAGGTCAAAAGCAGGTTGACCTTATATTGGCCCATCCTGTGTACCGCATATATTTTGCTTCGCTTTAGGGAGGTTTAATCATCAATTTACCTCTAAGATGGTCGGAGGATGACATCATTTGTTTTCTCAGTAAGAACGGGTTCTGGTCAATGGTCAAGCTATACGGTCAGGTTAATGACAGGGGAGTGCCACGTTTGCAAAAGAATTTACCTGGCCGTAGACGAAACTTTGACAACTTCTACAGTAAGAACTTTATTTTAGATAATTTTAGTCTTAAAGAATTAGTCCATTACTTGGCCTTAAAGACTCCACAAGAGGAGAGCTTACATGTGATTGGGTTGGAAGTGGGGTTGGGGGAAGGGGTTGATAAAAAGAAAGTTTACCTTTTTTTTTTTATTAAAGGGAAATTTCTGCGCCAGTTATTTGCTAATGTTGAAGTACAGACGGTTGGTGATTTTGAGATTCACTGGTTCATAAGTCTGAACAAGGTTTAATGGGTTGGGTAAGGCTTTATTAAACACAGGTCAGATGGTGAGTCAATGCTGAACCAAGTGTGATATAATTTTATTATAATACAATTTATCAGGCCATTTTGAACAGTGGTATGAAAATGCCTGAAACAGTTACAGTCCTTGTTTTGACTTCAACTCTTAGACTGATTAGTTCATTATGAAAATGAATTTTAGAACTCATGAAATGTGTTTTAAGTTTTTTCTTTTTCTCTTAACAATAATCTAAACTTGTTGGTTTTACCATACTATGTTTGATAAGCACTGTATACTCAGTGAACGTTAAAATAGTTTCATAGCCATATATTAACAGCCACTTTTGCTGCAAGATTATTTTCCTAGAACCACAATGACATTCTGAATAATAAACAATGCACTAATTTTTGTTTAGTGTTAAGGTTGTTTATTGAAAGATCAGTGGTATAAAAATAAATCAGGAATATTAATTGATATGAATACATGATAGATGCATCAATACTCTTGTGAATACTTGTAAATAAAATGATTTGACTCCTTCACCACTTCTTATAAAATGACCCATTTACCACATTAATTTGTTAAGAAGCAACAAGCCTGAAAACATTATTTCGTCTGAAATCCTTTAACCTTTCCAAAATCATGCTATCTGTATAATTTTCTGGGCATACCCAGGCATGGTAGATTTTAACGACTATGTTGAATTTTTTTTGGAAGTTGTATTAAACAAAGGAATGTTTGTTTCAATGAGAACTTTACTTTAATTTAAAAGTATGCTCAGGGAAACATGAATCAAGTTTAATTTGCCTTCTCCTTTTTACCACAGATAAGTCCCCCCCCCCAGTCTGCCTCATTCACCAATAAACTACCTTTCTCTCCCTCTCCCCCTCCCCATCATTGATTTTGTCCTTAGTGTTCCCCACCTCTTGTGGTCAACCAGCCCCTTCCCCCAAATCCCCCTCCCTTTTGTTATCCTCCTTTCTGTTTAGCCTCCAGTTTTCTCTGTGTATTTTCATCTCCATCATCTATTTCCACTTGACTGCTTTTGTTACATCAGTATACATGTACCTGTTTATGTTTGTAGTCTTGTCATTTAGCCTTCGAGAAAGACTCTAACTATTTTTTTGCAAGTTTAATTTGTATAAGCGTTTACACAAGCATTGAATAGACCCCTTCCATAGCACCATCCCTGAGGTCAAACAATGGAAATCTGCACTGATCAGTCTTGTTTTGACCTCAGTGAGGGCGCTATTTCAACTTGTGGTGTCAAATGCAAGGGGTCTATACTGGACTGCTCCCTTTGAATCTACATGGACGTTTCTTCCATCAATATTGTACAATCCCTAGAATAGTAAAATGCATTACTGAACTTTATTTTCAATGCAAAAGCATGAGCAAATAAAAGAGCCTGCAAAAAAATGTGATTAAATGTTCCCTTTTGTAAAACATGGTTCTTGTAATATGAAGCTGTGATGTTAAATCCAGATGTTCTCAACACATGACGTAGGTCTGCTCACATGAGGGAGGGGTTATTTAAAGTAAAGCTTTCTTTTCTTTTCAAAACTATGGATTCTTCAACTGTCACTTTCAATGGAGATAATGAGGCCCCAAATCCTTTCACATACAAAACTGACCAAACCATGTAGTTTCATCCATGTCTGTTCTCAACCAAACTGAAAACCATTAAAGATTGTCTAAAAAAACTATGTAAACAGAATAATTTTCTATCATTCTACCACAACCCTGCATTCAATCAAAGTACTTTATCATAACACCTAAACTTAATAGATCAAAATATAAAATTGGTAAAAAATGACCAAGTTCATTTGGTGACGGGATCATGCATCCCCTCTCGGTTAAAGTAAAATTGTTAAAATTACTCTGACCTTCCAATCAAACTACCTTCAATGAATGTAACCCCCATTGCCTCAAAAAATTCACTCTTTGTTGCATAGTAATTAGTCAAAAAATTAAGTTTGACTTTTTGTTTCTTCATATATCAGGGATAGCTTTAAAATATTTGTTTCTATTTCATAGATTTTAGTATGAGTTGTTCTATCAAAAGTTGTATAAGTTCAACAAAAACAGGACTAAATTAGCCTTCCCCAAGAAATATGCTAATTACATCATTCATGCATGTGTACAGATTCTATTGGTTGGCAAATGCCATAGAGTTGTGCACTAGGCAGATGCACAAATGCGTATGCATCACGCCACCATCAGCCCCACACAAAAAGGCATGTTGTTCCGCCACTCTGCCAACCAGTAGTGTTAGTACGCACGCGTGATGTGCAATTTTCATATATCATGGGAAAGGTCGATTTTATTTTTGATTGAAAAATCAACTTCTGAGGAAATCAGTTTAGATTGAGCAAGTTTATAAGCAAGATGCCCCTTCGAAGGTGATTTATCATTGTTTTTTTTTTGGCAAGATTAAACCAAAGGCTAATGATCCTCATTTTGGGTGAATACATCATAAACTTCCTGAAGCTCACACATAGTGATTGAGCACACACTCGTACTTCTCCTGCTCGCCAGAGATCTGTACTGGTTCTCCCATTTTCTTCACATATTTCTAGAAAAAATGGACACAAAAATGATTTTCTTTTATTTCTTACGCTTTCACAGACCTCCAATTCTGCCTTGCTATTTATCAATTTGATTTATTTACATTTTTTAGTTTTAGTTCATTTTAATTTTTATCCTTACCTCACAATCTTCCAATGTTGCTGTTCCCTTGGCAATCTTTGCACCAATACCCTCCTTGAAGCTGCTGTAGCGATCCTATAAGTTCAAGCAATTTCAAATTTGAAATATTATTATTGTACAAAAACTGGTCGATCAAAGCAGTGTTCAATAGAAATATTTAAAATAACTAAGTATACTGTTGGTTTTAGCATTGGACTGTGATTGTTAGCACAGAGTGTTTTGCTATGTCAGGTAACAGCAAAAATCAAATTAAAGTCCAATAAATCAAACCCCCTCAACCGTTCTCTGTCTCTGGGTTGCAGATCAAATCAATTAAGTCCAAGTCAAGTCCCAAGAAGTAATAATAACAATAATGATTAATCATTTATACAGTGCACACATCTGTTCAAGGACACCTTAGGTGCAAAACAGAAAGAAAAACAAATCGAAACTAACAAACAGATGCAGTCAACAGACACTGATTATGAGAAACTTCTGATGAGTAGAAAAGTCTTTAGATTGAACTTGAAACACTGGAGATGTTTGGAGATCTCTTGGGAGAAGTCTCTAAATAATATGACTCCTGTTCCACTCAGTCACCAATTTATGGTCTGTTGATGTGTGTAATCATACCTGCACCATCTTGGCCATAGCTCCTTCAGCAACAAGCTTAGCAGCACAGCGCAGGCCTCTTGCAAAACAGTCCATGGCGCCAACGTGGGCAATAAACATGTCTTTAAGGTTGGTTGACTCTCGGCGTACCTTGGCATCAAAGTTCAACCCACCAGGTGCAATACCATTCTGCTCGATCACAGCCTAGGACAAAATAAAGAAGTTTCTATACAATGAATTTCTTTGCTAGGTGGAAAGAATGACATGAATGTCCGCCCTGTCATACCCACAATCTCAACCATATAGGCCTGGAAACATTACACCTTGTGTGGCATCTCAGAAGATTCAAAAGTACGAACGTATGAACAAAAATATAATTTGCTTAGAAGTTTGTAATATTTTCCATTTCAAACCAAAATATGAAAACCCCCAAAATAACCAAAGAAAAAATGAAATAAAATATGAACTTAGGATTTACAATATATACTTTTTCAGAAAGTCCACGAATGTGTTTTGATAAAATGGAAATGAGTTGAGGATTAAGGAATTGGGATTCACTTCTAGGGCAGTCGGGTTGGTGTACAGGTTTCTTTCCTCGCATTCCACCTCTAGGACCCCGGTTCGAATCCTGCCGGGGGCACTATGTGGTTTGGGTTTTCTGTCCCCACCTAATTGCATAGGTTTTCCCTGGAAAAATTCTCTAGTGTTTTCCTCCCACATCTTAAACTGAAACTTCCTTCCTTGTCTTCTCTCCATGGGGTTCTTGGCTGTAAGTGATTAAGTTCGCTTTTCTGAGAATCCTTGGCTTCATAACCAGAGTAAAATAATAAAAAATAAAAATAAATAAAGATTAGAAGATACCTTCATGACCAGAGTTGTATCTCTGACATCCATTGGAAACTGGTCAGTATCCCACCCTAGATCAGGGGATCCAGTGTTGGAGTCAATGGACCCCAGCATACCGAACCTGAAATGAAAAAGGAACTCAGATTTGAGGGTCCTCTTACAAAATTTTACTTAACAATCCAAATAATGTATACATCCAAAATCTTCATGTTACAAAGAAAAAGGTCTCGTCTACATGTATGGCTTTACATAATTATCAGAATGTTGTCAGGCTTCTATGTCTTTCAGAGCTGGGAAGTTAATGTCTGCCACTTTTGGACAAATTTAATATTAGGTATAGAGAGTTGTGGCCAAGTGGTATTGGAATAACAAGAATATGGGTTCAAATACTGTCCACGCTAGATACAGAGTTGGCTTCTTTCAGCAAGACTTTACGTTAACTGCCGCATTCAACTTTGTTGATGACAAAAAGGAGGAAACTGCCTGGTGGCACAACACATTTTATACAGTTTTCCAGTTTTCTATGACACAAAAAAAAAGAGTAAATCAGCTTATCAGCTGCATGCAGGAGGGGCATGCCATAGACTAAAGAGGGCTGAGATGGTATTAGACTTACCCGGAAGCCATGACGATGTCATGCTCATAGGAGTGTCCTGCAAGCATAGTGTGGTTAGGTTCCACATTGATTTTGAAATCATTGGCCAACCCAAAGTGCTTGAGAAACCCAATCACAGTCATCGCATCTGGGTGAAAAATATACAGTGAAGTAAAACAATATTAGTCTCCCCTTCACTACTGCAGATATATTAGTGAATGAATGCTTATCATGAAAAATATTGTAATGTAACTGATTAGCAACATCTACTCCAGTTTAGCTGCATATATCTCTAAAGAGTTGAAATGGTTTCAAAAATACCTTTGTTCCCACAACCATGACAACCCAGAGAAGTGATACGTTCAATTTAAGCTAACAAGTGTCAGTACGTTGAGACCTTTTAATATCAGTATAAACAAAATTCCATTTCAGAAACACAAAGTATAAAGATGTGAGAATACTTTTCAGGCTTTCTGAATACCTACCGTAATCATACTGATGCCTGGTTGGCTCCTTAGGTTTAGGCTCAATCAACAACTGACCACCAAACTCAATCTGCTTCTTATAATCTGGAGGAAAAAAGCATCAGTTCAATGAGTTTTCATAATCAAATTTGGTTAAAAAAACTCAACATTTTCAATAATCCAGTGAACAAACTTGCTAAGAATAATCTTACCAACAGCCATCTTGAAGAAGTTTGCTGCATGAGAGAGCTCAGCCATCACATCTGTGTTTAGAAGGCTATTGTAGCCTTCACGCCCGCCCCAAAACACTGTAGTTAATAAGAAGAAAAGTATAAGAAGTTTACATTTCTTGACCTCAAGGTAGAGATGTTTCTGTTCTACAACTTTTTTCATACAAAAAGGAATTAGGTATGTCACAGTTAACAGTATCCCATTTTGTTCCTGCTGGATTGTGTTACATGTAAGCTTTAATCTAAAATGGCATTGATTAATATAATGTAAAATTGATTAATTGATTAATGTAAGAAGGGTCTTTACTAGAAAGATCTAAATAAAATCTAAAATAAATCAACATTTCCTACCAAAGTTTTCAGCATTCAGTTTCTTGCCAATTTCAAGTCCCTTCTTGACCTGTGCAGCTGCATACGCAACAACATGAGCATCTGGGTTGGTGGCAGCGCCATTCATATATCTTAAACAAAACAGGTTCAAACAATCTGGTCCAGCATGGTGACAATCAGCAAACAAAACATGACCACATCAAATCTCTTAAGAGTTAACCTTTTACTTTTTGCATTAATGCCATTATAATCTCAAATGGAAACTTTCTAAGTACACGGCCCAATTTTAAAAACATGTAAGCAGACGTTTTCTGCTTGTGGAGCAGCCATTACCAGAGTTTCTATTTCATAAACACTGCTAACCGTAAGCAAAGCAAAAGGCATGCTAGCTTGCCAGCAGCTCTTGTAAGCGGAGAGTGATGCAACAAAGCAAATCCATTGTAAACGAGCCCTCAAATCTGTTTTGTACTATTTTTTCAGACCTTTTTACCATAATAATTTGACAGCAACTTAAGGTCCCTAAAAGGGTTAATAACCTTGGGTTGGCAAAGAGATTGCAGGTATTCCACAGCAGTTTGACACCTGTCTGTGCCATCAGTTCCTTCGCTAGGTCTGTTATCTCATCAAGATTACGATTGGTCTCTTCCAGTGTTGCACCTTCAGGAGCTACATCCCTGTCAAGAAAATCCAAACATTAGGTTGGTGGTGATAAGTCTTTTGGATAGCTTCTATAAGAGTTTGAAAAAATCCAATATGACAAATAAGATGGCATGGTCTTATCTTTGCAACTGTACACAATACAGATGTGCCTCAAGGGTGGATTAGAGGTACAAGTCCATCACCACTGTGTGTGCAAACCACTCCCCACTTTTGAAAACTGCTCTTCCTAGAATTCAATGTCTAATTCCTTAATTTGTAATATTCTCTCCCTAACAATTACTGTTTCATCATCATCTTCCTGTTTGGTGCAGAAATCTCCTCCAGAGTATACTCACACATCGGTTGAGTCTGTTCTTTGTGGATCATTCTATTCTTTTAGGTTACTTGTTAGAGTCAGAGTATAAGTTATTTGTAAATAACTCTAACAAACCTGTCATGGAAGGTCCAGTACTTGACTCCAAGTTTAGTGAAAAACTCAAAAGCAACTCGGAGGCGTCTCTTTGCATTGTCCATACTCTCAGTTCCTAAAACATTAAAAAAGTAGCTACAAAATTACTGAAATTTATTTCACTAATGTTCTCGGCTTAAGTGAAAGTAGACTGATTTCATAAAAGTGGATGAGATATGCATCTATTTTGTGTGTAACTTAAGAGTTTCATTCAACTTGTAAAAACACTTAAGGAAAAGGACTTAAGCCTTGATTCTTCAATGTTTGAGGTCATGCTGAATGTTCATAATAAAAGGTCATTCAATTTTCTTGAAGTTCCAGAAATAATCTTCAACTTGCCTACATTTTTCACAAGACAATAAACAAACATCACATAAAACTTTTAACAACAATATTTCACATTAAAAAAAAGGAAATCAGCTGAAGAGATGAAAAATTGCACGCTTGATTACATGAATGAAATGCCAACAACATGTCTTTGTCCATGACTAGAAACAAACTCACCATCATCCCATAGTCTCTTTATCGTTGGCATTCCAAAGGGATCCAGACCAACTCCTCTGAAGGTATGCCAGTAGCAGGCTGAGAAACGCAGCCATGCCTCCATTGTTTGCCCATGAACCACCTGAAATCAAGAACATAATATCGGACTTCCATCTGCATTCGTTTAAGTTAACCCATTAATCATTATAATGATTAATTAAAAGCATTCAGAATGTAACAATCTGTAACAGCTTTGTGTAAAGCTATTTCACCCAATTGTAAAAAAATTTGATCAATTTTCATGCAAACAGCATTAAAACATTCTGCAACAAGAGGTACAACATAATAACTACCTCAGATAAGTTTTGTACAATTATGAGTTTTGAATTTCTAAAGTCTCCCAACTCGATCGAACCATGCACCGAAAAACAGTACTTCAAATTTACTAAACAGTCAACTCATGAAAGCATTTATCAAAAATGATCAGACAGTTTGACACTGCCATTAGTGAGTACTTTTCCATATCTTGACAGTCTGGCAGTATTAACTATTGTTTACTCATCCTGGGTTTGGACAGCAGAAGTAAAGTGATAATTTGAAGATCACAGCAAAGTGACAGGTTTCTCTACCCATTCTTACCTCATTTGCATTGTAATGTTTAAAGCACAACACATCAGTTGGCCCAGCCCCAGGCTTGTATTCTATCTTCCCTATCCCTGCAGCATACACAGTACAAAGGAGGTAAAGTTCTTCAAATAAATTGCATCAAACAAACCTTTGTTTACACAAAGAGTGACATTGTACATTCCAGGAACTTTCTGGCAGGTGAAATACTGCACTGGGATTTTGTGTCAAAATTTCACTTCAAAAATTTACAAAAATCAAACAGTGCAATCTGTGTAAAATATAAGACTTAGTGTTTCTTTCCATCAGAGCTGTGTACAAATCATGCCTACATGAAGTCGAGGCTCTGTAACTCTTTGTAAAAATGTGATGTCACTGGCTACGTTGTTTATATTGAATCTAGGAGTAAATTGTTTTTAAACATTAGGGGGCCTACCATATGCACAAACAGTACCTGCAGCACCTATTCTACAGAGGCATTGGCCCTACCAATCCACCTTATTTTCCTGTTCAGAAGTAAGACACCATAGTGGTGTGGGAATGTTTATATTGTTCGACAACAATAATATCATACAGTGTATACAACCATCTATGCCACAAATCAATTATCTAAATTTCAAGGGATCAAGAAAGCAGATTCCTACTCTATAAATATGCCTCTTTGTGTTGTTTTTTAATTGTTTTCACTGGCGCCATTAAAAAAGTATGGTTGAGTCTAATCATGGTCTAATCAATGTGCGATCAGATCCAAAGGAAGTTTCTGCACAGTACAGGAAAATAAGGAGAATGTTACTTTGTGGTTCAAGTTATTTTTACCACTATCTGGCTAAGTGTGGTGGGACAAAACCAATTATGATTCTAAGGCCTATCAAATGTACTTTATTGCACTGGTATGACTTCACATCCTACCACTACCAGGACTTATGTAATTTACATAATGGTAAACAATCTTCAAGCTACATTATACACTAGGTTCTCTTATCTTTGAACAGCATGTTTGACTTCTCTTATCTTTTGCTTCACTAGTACTACACCACACAAACTGGCTGGTATAAATCATGGAGGGTTATTTTCCTATGGATCTGGAGAAATAATTGGCAACACCTCCTCTGGTGTAACACACCAGTGGGGATTAGGGTCAGTTCCATGTCAAGCAAGCATTTGATTAATCAGGACATGGTCACCGAGTACATAGCCCAATGGAAAATATAATGAACCCGGGTAAGGCTGTGCAAATAGTTGCCGATAAACTAGAATCGGGAATCGGCATTATTGCCAATTGTCATGGAAAGTAGGAGAATTTTCAAAATAGTTGGAGAGTTGATGATCACGTTAAATGAATAGCAATGCTTGACCTTCCAGAGTAAATTATTTTAAGAATGAAAGTATTTTGCATGTTTTATTGCCCATCTTCGTGTCTAATGTCATTGAACCATGAACCATTCATTGGACAGACACTGACAGAGGTGTGGCAGGGACTGCACCAGGCCTAGCCTGCGTACAAATAATTGATGGTAACAAATCCAGGGCATCTGCACAAGCTTACCAACCAGCACTATTTAGTATTAAGAGTCTACCTAGTTGTACTACTACTGTAGCTCCAGAACTGCACACAGTCTTGCTGGTACATCAATTAACAACATAGCCTTCAATTAATCAATGGGACTACCTGTTCCAACGTGTAACATGTGTATGCACCACTGTGAACATAATTCGCACCCTCCCTCGATCGAACGAGTAATTCGTAAACGTGTTAAAAAGTAACTGTGTAAACTAAGTCACTTACCCGGAAAAAATTCACCAGAACTTCCATTAAGAGAGTCCCCAGACAAACGGGCTCTTTTTGCTTTCGATTCTTGTGACATAATAACGAAATAAGATCAACAATTCTCTAGAAGAGTTTAAAGTTATGTAACCAGCTTTGCGAACTGAAAAAAAACCTATCTCTCCCCTCCTCTCTTTACTGACTAGTGGCCGCTCCAGGGCGCCCCCAGATTTTCTGTGTCAGTCGGTCGATAAACAAAGGTCAAAGTTCGTTGGTTTAGTGCACTAGTATCCAGGGTTGCTTGTGAGGCTTCATGTGTTTTAAGTGCATAAACGATGGTTATGTGGAAAGCCTTTTGTTTGGCTTTAATCTTTCGAGCTTCCTGATTGCCCATAACCACTTGTTTCGTAGGCAGTTTGTAGTGTCTTTAACAGTGTCTTTAACAGTTATAGAATAAAACTATCAAACTATCATCTCTACGCAATCGAAGCAGCACCCCCGTCAACAAACTTCATTTTCCTCATCCTTTATAATGAAGTTGCAAACCGTCCTGTCTGTTTTTTTATTCTGTGGTTTAATTAATGGGTTTTTTACCAATACATTTCACGAATAAATGTTGTTCGTTTATAGTCACACACTTTCAAGTAATTTCATGATTTGGAAATGTTGTTATCGATATTTGCATTCATCATCTCGCGCTCCTGGTAAACAGGCTCCCTTGGTGTTTAGGCGGCCATCTTGCCTCTAAAAAGCATCCAATGTGACTTAAAATCAAAAGAAAACTTCAAGCATACAAACACAAACTGCGGCAGGTAAAAACACACAGTCTGGTCTTTATTTTTAACCACCGTGAGATTATCACTGCTTACAGGGAAGATCATTGCTCAATTTAGTACCAAACCAAAAGACTTAATAGAAGGGAACCATCCAAGCAAAGCATTAATGTGCTTAGAATTTTCTGGCTCTATTTATAGCTTCGTGAAATTATTGACCATCTTGCAGATATTCATGAATAAGCATTCCGAATTATCCAATCAGTAGCAGGATTGTCACAACTGTTGACCAATGGCGAGCCCTAAAATGGTACCCCTAAAAATTTTAGCAGACGACATTCACCGTTGTCTCGTAGGTCGTGAAGGGGTCAGTATCCCTTCGCATCCATGGAAAAATAGTTTATATTTTTTATAGATTTCTGAATGAAAATTAAAGCAAACATAATAATCCCCCTAAAGCCATATTGAGAATATTTTTACACGAATCTGAGCGGTTTGATCGGACAAAATGTGAAATTTTAAGACATTTTCAGTGACTGCGGAAGGATATAAGCCCAGAGTGAACCGCTCCTTGGAAGAAAAGTGAAAAGTGAGCCCACCGTCTTTTGCGCTGTTTGCAGTAGCAGTGAGAATTTAATGCTGAGCTGACTTAATTTAAGTTCTGTGAGAATTTTTCACATGAATTTCCTTCCTTTCAAGTGAGTATCGTTTTTTAATCTTATACATTAACCGAGCAAATTTTGCTGATGGAGCTGGCGTCTTTCGAGGACAATATTTCCGGGAAAATGTACCATTGTAGGAACTTCTCACGGGACCAAGCTCACCGTACTATAGTGTTACAGGTGTGCAGGCTCATAAACACAGCAGACTAATTCGGTGAGTTTTTCAGAGACCAACTGAGAGTGGATAAGAAAAAATACCCGAGAGAATTATTTAGGAAAGCTTGCTTACATGTACAGGGCAACCGGAGGAATTTGGGGCAGGCTAATTCTAAGGGGAACACAATACATTACTAAAACTAAGTATTATTTTAACTACATCATCATGATAATCATGCTAATGCATGTACATGTGCAAGCTTGTGCTGTGTTAACTATACATGCAAACTGTGTCTTGAAATTGTAGCACTTTTTTAAATCTAGGCGCAACTGGAGACGTCACTGACTGCTCAAAACCACGAAGATGTTCCTAGTGGTTTTTAATTGTGCTTGTCCAATGATCTGTATGACGAATTGAGGGAAGGCAGAGTAAGTACACAACAAAGCTGCAAACAAAGTGAGTTTTCATCCCGAACCAGAGAAAAATAAAAGTGTCAATTCAAATCCTTAAGGTATCAACTTGTTTAAAGATCCTACTGTATCTTAATGGTCTATAAAAGTGTTACTTTGTACATTTTAAAATTCAAAACATAAAAAATGTTTAGTAAGCACTAGCATACATGGCATACTGAAAGTTAAACGCGAAACCCCAAGATTTAAACGTGAAATGAGTTGTTCGTTCTTTCTTACCCACGCAGAACATTTCACCCAAAATGTGTATGTTTTAATGATTCAATCTGTTTTTAGTGTTTTGATATAAATGGCAAGTTAATACAGTTATGGGTAGTCTAGACATTAAGTTTCTATGGTCTAGACATGTAAATAGTTTAATCCAATTAAAAAGCAGAACTTGAATGCAGTGGTAGGAGGCTCACTACAATGCAATTGTATAACTTGAACTATTGTGTGAAACACCTGCCTCCTTCCTGTATTCACACTGAATAAAGGTCATGACCCAAGGAATGTGTTTTTAAGTAATATATCCCTTCAACAACAGAGTTGAATAGAATTAGAAGTGTACGTAATTCATTCAAAGCAAGAAGTAGAGGATTTTAATCACAAGACTAAAGGGACACTAAGTGTTTATCTGCCTCCTCAATAAATTCATCCAGGAAATTAAACTGATAAATAAATAAACAGAGACTTTAAAAAAGAAACATCTGAGAAAATCTTTCCGCTACTTAGCTTGAAAACCTTGAGGAAATCAACTTTTGTGACATTATTTCTCTGGAGGAAGCCAACGCTTGTGACACTACTTCTTCGGCAAAAAGAGCTAATTCACGTACCTTGCTGTTCAAAGAGCCAATGAAAGTTCTTCATCAACTGATATTGGAAACATACGAAGATGAACATTCCCTTATCATGCTGACTATCCTCTACTCTCCATCAGTGGACATGTTTGACACTTTAAGATTTTGATTTTAGAGAGTGGCTGAAAACATCTCTCCATCAACAAAACAATTACAAACATCGAAGAGAAGTAAATTTCTTCATGATCAATGGAAAATGAAATGGTGACAAAATCCAAAACAAACACCAACAACAACAACAAAACATCCAACATTACAGAACTAAAACAACCAACAGACATAAAAACTGCTCAACAACTTGACATAAATAGGCCTCATATTAATGGTAAAATACCTTCAATAATCATAAGATTGTTTAAAACCATTAGTATGAAATCTGGTGTACCGGTAATGTTTTTAGTTTCACAGACATGATAGACCTATAAATGGATGAAGTAAAACTGTTTGAGTGAAAGGAAGTATGCATGAGTTCAAATGTGGTGATTAAATAAATTAATAAATATAAATAAGTAATAATAAAAGTGAAGTTAAGATTTAGAAGTGAAAGAAAGATTGGATAAACGAATAGGGGTGAGATTGTAAACACTAGATAACATGACTACTGCATTATTGCATAGGTGATCTTATAATTATGACAGACCATCATTATGATCTAGCCCTCTTCCTTTATCTTATCTTCTAACTAATGTAAACAAACAGTGATGGCATAACCAGACACTTACATTTGGGGGGCAAATGGGGGCAACGATTAGGGGGCCTATTTAATGTATCGGATCTGTTATTGGTGCATTTTTTTTTTTGGGGGGGAGGGGGCTGCTCTTCCTTCCCTCTGGTTGCACCACTGTAAGTACACTATTGTGAAATAAAATAAAATTATGGGGTGCAGTGGAAATGAATAAATAAAATGCTCCCCCTTTTTTAATTTAAAGATCATTAGTAATCATACTAGAATGCAAGAAAGAGGGCTGTAGCATAATAAAGGTTTGTTGTATTTGTACAGAAAAAGAAAGAGTTTAAATAAATAATCTTTTAAGTTTTGATCATCCGATTCTTTGTCTGCTTTCATCTGGCTCAACTGAGGAATTCTTAATCCTTAATGCTACCAGTCTATCTAGTTATCCATTTTGAGTTCCATAAGTGGATTTGTTGTCTTTGGCTCCAAGAAACCCTGGATAAAGGGAATACAATTTCATATTATATCAACTTATTTGCAATGGTCAGTCACATGGTTATCTTGAGTGATGTCATGGCAACAGTAACTTTTTGGGAACTAACAGTATTTGTGTCTTTTTATAATTTTCTTTGATCTGAGAAATCCTTGTTCTCATTGTTACCAAAAGCCACACTTTCCTTCTTCTTGTTTTCTTCTTATTTTCTACGGTTTACTTGATGGAATCTTAATCCTCACCAATGGCTCCAAATTGTAGGCTCCAATCATAGTGAGTTCTTATGAGTCTGAATCCTGCTTTAATTGTCTTATTCTAACATTTCTTTGCCATCTCAAGGTAAGTGTCACTTTCTTATTGTATTTGTGCTGATTGTGGTGATTTTGAATATTACAGTGACCTTGGTAATGGTTTATCTCATTGAACAGTATTAGAGATTGATCACCTGTGTGGAAATATTGTTACCATTGTGTGTGTTGTTTCTGGCTGCATGCCAGTCTCTCATTGTAAACCAATGACCATGTATTGATACTGCCGAATAATATAAGTTTGTCTCTTTCCATTGGCTTTTCTGAGGAAACTTTAATGATCCCCCTAACTATCTGCCAATACTCTGTAATGAATCTCCAATTATCTGTAATTATTCGACAGTCTACTCTGAATTAAACTTAAGACAAGGCTACTTTTTGTGTACTTTTCTTAATTAACTGTCAACAAACTGTAATGATAATTAAATGGCATGATGTAATGTTTACTTATATAGAATACCCATGCAGCTGTTATGCAATGGTTTTATGATAACGGAACAAGTGAACATGTTGTGGCAACATTGTAAGAGTTTTCATTGTCTTGTCTCTTATTTTCTGTTCCCTTATTGAGGAATCCTTAATCCTCATAATTGGTCAATACAAAAAATTGCCTGTTAATTGAAGCTGTTGTCATGTTAAACTGTGTGGTCGGCTGAGAAAATGTGTTTACTAACAGCAGGTTAAGCCTGCTGTGTTGAGTGAACCATCAACAATTAATTAAATTGTTAATATTAAAGTTAGAGTCGTAGAGAGATGGTCTCACATGTGTTAGGGTACTGAGTATTCATTGTTGATGAGTTGTAGGTTTTAATCTTTTTATCATGTGTATCTTATCTCTTCCTGACTATTGGCTCATCTGAGGAATCCTTAATCCTCACATCTGCATTAGGGTTGATGGCCACAACCTTAATGCACATCTTAAGATCTGCAATGGACCCATCTTAATTTTGTATAAGGCTATGCCTCATTGAATATCTTAAAGTTAAGGCCATGATTTTTTATCATTACTGATTGTATAGTGTAATAATGTTTAGCAGACACATCTTGTTAAACATAGAAGTTGTGGTGGTATTTTAATTAGTTTTACCCTTCTGTCTTATCTGTCACTGTCTTTGGCTCCCTGAGGATTTCTTAACCTCATTGTTGTTGGTAGATGTACATTAGATACATAGTCATTTATTTTTTAAGTGGAGAGATGATTGATTAAGTCAACATACTTTGTTCGTCTTATTTTTTCTTTTGCCTTGTTGAGGAATTCTTAGTCCTCAATGTCGGCAATTGTCCTGAAATACAAAAATCGTACTTTATTTTGTTTACCTCAAGAAGGTAAGGCTACTGTATCAACCATAATTCGTCTGTACTAATTAGTTTATGATGGTCTGATTAATGATGGTACCCGTAGTGGTTGAAATTCAGAGGTTGGTAAACATGCTGTAACCATGGAGCTATATTTGTAAACAATTTCAGTCTTTCTGTCTTTGGTGGCTCTCATGAGAACTTCTTAATTCTCAGTGTTGGCCGGAACCCAAGTTCCTTCTCAAGAACTACGGTACACTGCTGTAATATTGCTTTTTTTTGCATCAAAAGGTAAGGTACTTTTTCATAGATTAATTGATTTTAACCAAGGTGATAGTTTTATGACTGGAAAACTAACTTGGTATCAGTTTTCATCCTTGCTCTTTCTGTCCATTGGCTTATTTTGAGGAATTCTTAGTCCTCAGTGTTTCAGCCATTATCCTGAACTTCTTATTTCCTCAGGTGCCATCCCTTCAAAGAAAGGGTATACTTTTGGTAATTGTCAAGGGTCAGTATCCTCACTTGGTATATTCCAACATATCCACACAAAAAAGAAAAAGGGGAAAATTTGGGTTCAACACCCTTGTTGCATAGAATTGCATGCTTTCAGATGCCCTTTCTCAGGTTCAAATTTTGAGGTGAAAAATTACCTGTTTCTCTATAACTTCATTACTTCAAAGGGGTCGTAATTCTTGTGGAGTAATTACCAAAAGTACGCCCTTCCTGTTAAATATTTATAAGTAAAACATTAAAGATTACTTACAGAAATGGGGTAAAAGTCACTGTAAGTAATTTTTAAAGTAGGATTTGTGAGTGAATGTGTAAAATGGTAGATGAATTAATGGATGGGAGTAATGATAGAGGACTCACGGCTTAAATTAAAACCCAAAGAATAGTAAATAAATGTAGGTTAACAAGTAAAAAACATCTCTCAATAACAATCACCAAACACAAACAACTTGCACAAAAACACTGCAGTCATACAAGTAAAAAAACCCATTAAAAGCACCACTTCTTAGAGACTGAGATAACTTCAATTCATCTTCCGTGCTTTTGTGTACTTCAAATCGGCAGTGTCAATGAACAGAGAATCAGCGTTTCAGGGAACATCTTCAAGGACTATTGTGGTAACTATCTTCTTCATTTGGCAGTGCCTTCAAAATTAGCCATGCCAAGCCCATTAAAGACTTGAAGTTCAAGATATTTGAAATCCAAGAAGCCACCTCCCTCGTCAATAAGAAACCATCAGAGAACTTGGAATCTTCTTCTGGAAAAACATATTGATTGAGGATGATTGACTTTAAGTTTAAAACTATTTTCAAAAGGAAACCTACCCCATTTGCACAGGATTGTTTTTGCGTCATGAAGCTTTTATTCATAAAGGATATGACTTTAAAACCTCATAGCTTTTGAAATTGTCACATGAATGACTTACCAAATGGAAATGGTGAACAAGTGTCAGCTTTTGTGTGAAGGAGCTACTGGACAATTAAAAGAACCTGTCAGATTTTATTTAAGACTGATATTTTCAATGTATAAAATACTTTGTGTACATGTGATTCATGTTGTACCATTCATGGCCCAATATTTGTGTGTTATTTTTAATTCTCAGAGGAATTTAAGCTAAAATGTAACATTTGTGGATACTTCTTAGACAAAAGC
Organism: Pisaster brevispinus; assembly: GCA_023634235.1. Classification (NCBI taxonomy): domain Eukaryota; kingdom Metazoa; phylum Echinodermata; class Asteroidea; order Forcipulatida; family Asteriidae; genus Pisaster; species Pisaster brevispinus. The sequence continues at coordinate 12,997,902 of JAMKCF010000017.1, forward strand.
AACAAACATTCAGCTAAATTAACCTCATCTATTCTCAATTGATTTGAACTTTGATCAGCTGGGATCTTCAATAAATCTACTTCAACATTTTCCAAGAAAATTGGGTCAGCATCAGCATCTTCAAGAAAAATCAATGCACAACGAGACAGCTTCATCAGCATTACTTCATCCAACCTCGTCACATGACTATCAATTTCAAGGATTTAAGAAGATCTACAAGATCTAGATGAAAATGAAACTTCAGTAGCCTTACCTACTCAAAAATATTGTTATGGGATCTTCTTGGAAGAGAAACAAGACTTTGAGAGGACATCCTTGGACAAAGGAGATTCTTCATCTTACATCATAAATGAGCAAGAAGAAGGTTACACACAACAAAAAACTGACAAATGCATCAAACATATTATCACTATATCACACCCAACATCATAATATTTGACACAAAATAATTAAATAAGTTAATGAGTTTTGTAAACAAATGGTTTATTATAAATGCTAATGATGGAGTGGAGATGTGTGAGTATAGTGAGTATAGTGAAAGTGAACTGGTTTTGAGTGATTGTTTTTAATTGGTGCCTCAGGTAATTTCAGACACTGTCTGTTAACAACAACAGTATCAACAACACCAACAACAGCAGCAGCAAAAGAGCCACCAAGGTAGCTAAGAGTGTTGAGATACTTCTGTAGCAAATAAATCCAAGTAACTTTGATGTTGCATGAAAACTTGTGGGGAAGGTAACAGGTATATGCCCTCAAAATAAAGTCAGGAAATTTAAATAATGAATGTGAGAGGTGATTAGTAATGAAGGAGAAAGACTGATTGATTGCAATATTATGAGAGCTTACTAAAATAAAGTTGAATAATAATTTTGGTTGAATAAAAAAATTAAAAACATCTGCCACACTCAATCAAACATACCTCAATATTACAAAAATTAAACAGACACAAAGTTCAATACTCCACAACCATCAAACAGGTTATCTTTATGCTACAAACACTGGACAGCAGCCTTTTGGATGAGTTTTGATAAACTGGAGAACAGCAAGTGATCTTTTGGATGAAAATGACTTGACAACATCAGCAATATCTCCATCAAGAGCTCATTGACAGAGCAATCAGTAGCTATCTACTTTAATTTATTGGATGCACACAACAAGAGTGTCACTGATTGCCAGTTGGAACATGTGAATCTACAATTATACCCAGGATTGTTCAAAACACTACAGAATTGAGTTTTCTATGCCCAAGAACAATGCCTAAAGACAATGATACTATTACTATTCTTTCATAATTAATTAAGTATTAGGGATCCGATTTATTTTTTTGCCCTTCATTGATGTACAAATAACATTGAATTAAAAGATGAATATGTATGGATGTATGGAAATCTGTAACTAATTTGACATTTTGGTCAACAGTTGGAAGTGAAAGAGACAATCTTGAAAACACTTTCAAGGCAAAATACTTTCCAGAGGACAAAAACATTTAATATAATGTAACTTTATGGATGAATAGCCTCAAGTTGTCAAGATTTGTGCCAGAAAATGACGTTACAGTGAAAAGTCAGGATCAATACTGAAAGTCAACGTTATCTGAACACACTCAAGACACTTTTGACAAATGAGTCACCCAGAGGGAAAAGCCACCATCAAGTTTATCAAGATTTGTGCCAGCAAATGACAATGTGTCTGTGGATGAAAAAAGCAAGGTCAGTATTTAAAGTCAACACATGTACTCAACCACTTCACAAAAAAATGTACAGCATGGTAGTGGCATCACACAGGAGGAAAATCCATCATCAAGTTTATCAGGAGTACTGTTGTGGCAGGATTACAGTATTACTGTGGAAAATGTTACTGTGGATTGACACTAATAAAGTGGATGAACAAGTCTGGATCAACATCAAAGAAGAACATGGAGCTACATGTGCCATTGAAGTAAGAAAGAATAGACATAGGGAACAGCAGCCCATTGATTGACACACATTGGCAACACAATGCAACATTCACAAACAATGAACACTCAGTCAAACAAAACAAATCAAAACAAATCAAAACATGTAAACATTACTAAATAGAACAAGGACACGCTAATTAAACAACTTAATCAGTAACTAATTTTGAAGGATGGATGATAAATGAGGAGATGTAAAATAGTGTGGGGTGAGTTAAATAAAACTTTGAATTTAGAAAACATTTAGGGTCATACTTTTTAAAGACAATATCAAGGGTTGTTTTCAGTGTTGTTGTTTGGGTACAAGGTAGACTTCTCCTTTTTGTTCCTATTCCCTTCCATGTGGAAATGAGAACAAATAGGAGAAGTCTACCTTTGGAGTACAAGTAAGATAAAGGAGTCAAGCTTTCTCAGTTTGACTAAACTCTACACGTGAATCTCCAATGCCTTTTGTTTAACCACTCTTTTATGTAATGGGTCACCCCTCCCACTTTCTACCCTCTAAAAATTAATGGATTACCCCTCCAACTTTATTCCATTTAAACTAATGCAGGCATGATGCTTCTCAGAGGCAACAGAGGCAAACTGCCCAAATTGCCCCTGGTCAATGCCTTGGTGCTCCTAATTGTAGTGTCCCAATAGGAATTTACGGTTTCCTCATAGAGGTGCCCTTTACCAAGGAGAAAATGTCTTGCCTTTCAAAAGCAAAGCATCAGGCCTGCTGATGGGCCAACCCCTCCCATGTTGTTCTTATTAAGCTAATGGGACATCTGTTCCACTTCCTTCTTAAAAAATAATAAGTCACTCCTCACACTTTCTTCTCTATAAAACTAATGGATCACCTCTCCCACTTTCTTTTAGGTCACCCCTCACACTTTCTTCACTTCCAGTGGGTCACCCTCCCACTTTCTTCTTTGTTAACTGACAGGTAACCCCTCCCACTTTCTTCTCTTTAAGCTGATGGGTCGTCTATCTCACTTTCTTCTCCTCTGAACTGGTGCATTGTCCCTTCCTTTCTACACATTTGCTGTATGTGGAATTGGCTTCTGTTTGGCCAGCACCACCATCTCTGTTGAACCTTGTAAACCACCGATTTTTGTTGTTTGATTTCTTAAGTTCTTAAAAACTTTAGCATACAATTGGTGGATGAATAGAAATGAGTGAAACTGTGAACGTAAGATGAATGAATGTGAAGAGGTAATTAGAGATTAACAATTAATTTAATACAATTTATAAGTTTAAATTGAATACAGGACAAAAATCAAAAACACACACAAAACATAAAGAACACAGCAAAAATACATTTAGACCATGCCATCAAACACTAAATATCTGTTCAGAAAACAAGAGAAGTCCAGTGAAGCAAGATTGCTACTTACTGAGGCCTAGGATTATGAACAAGGATTGACTATTGAAAATCTTGTTACTTGAGGATGAGAAACAGTAAGGATTCCTTTTGGATTGTAAACTACACAGCAAGTTCATCACCAGCCAGATACTGTTATGGAAATTTCAACTTTGGTACACTATGATCTTCACAGATGATTATGTAATCCTCATTAACCATGGACTACAATGATGCGCCAGATCCTTCAAGTAGGCACAAAATCCTGTGTACCTTCCGCTCAACCAGGATTTGCACTGTGCACAAACCAAGGATTTGAACAAGAGTGTCATGAATTTAAACCAAACAGGATTTTGATTCTTTTTCAAATTTGAGAAACATACAAAGCATCTTTCGCTCAGAAACTACACAGCATCCAGCGAGACCAGCTTGTCCATTATCACAATGCCAACTACACAGTCTCAACTCAGGAATGTGAAATAACTTTCTCTCGATTGCCATGGAAATGATAAACAACCACTACTTCAAGAGGGCATAAAATGGCTTAAAGATAGTGCTCAAGATCAAGATTTGCAATCTGCATAGGATGGACTTATTGTTAATGACAACAGGTGGATTCAAAGTAAATAGTTATTAAAACCTTATTGGGGTTTGTTTACAATCTGTTAAACTTTACACATGGTTGATATTTTTATATTTCATAAGAAGATGGTGTAACTAACTGCATAAAGCAGTTGTTTTTTCTCCCATATGCCTATGGAATCAAGTTTCAGGTTTTACTTGCTGTGGTTTACATGCATGATTCACTATTCAAGTGTGACAGCTTTCCATCACTCAGATTGAATAGCGCCCTCTGTAGACACAATAAACTTTTGTAGTTTTGGTTGGGGCAAAAAGAGTAGTCAATAAAGTACTTTGATCCAGCTTGTCTAATATTTTAATCAAGTAAAAAATAAAAGAGATAGCCAAATCGAAATTAAATTCACAGTGTGGGATGTTAAAATCAAATTTTAACTATTTTTGAAATATTTGACAATTATAAATCAAGTCTACCACCAAGTTGCTGAGGATAAGACTACTACAAAGGTAACTAAATTGTTTCCCCTTTTTAAAAGTACCCTCATAATTCACTTTCTTGTTTAATAAGAGTTTACAGTAAACCTCCTCCATTCAAGACTCCGTTACTTCCTCCACATAGGCCTATATGTAACTTAGTTTGGCCTAGATATCGGAATATCTTGTTTTAGGCCTAATGGTATTATTCATTTGGCACGGTTTATATCTCTAAAACCAAAATATTTTATTTCTAGGGGATTAAAATTTACACTTAAATCCTTAATGCAGGCCTACATGTTAGTTAGCTTTCAATTGGAAAAAAAAACCCTGATGGCTTAAAATGAAATTGTTTTCCCACAAATGACATGTATAAAATCAAAATAACTTTCTTCTAATTTCTTCCTCCTAGGCCTAATGACCCTTTTTCAAAATGACATGCTTTTCTTGATGTCGGCCTACTTGTAACTTTTAATCAGAATTGAAAAAAAGTAGGCTTAAAGTAATATTTTTTTATCACACATGACAATCTAAAACCAAAATAACTTTCTACTAATTTATGTGAATTTGAAGTTATGACCCTTAAAATTCCATGCCTTCCTTGAAGTAGGCCTACATGTAACTTTTAATCAGAATTGAAAATTAAAGTAATTTATATGTAGGCCTAAAATAAGATTTTTTCCCATGTATGGGCCTTAATCAAAATTGTTTTCCTGTAATTTATATGAGAATAGCCCTTTATCAGAATTCTATGACTTTGTTGACTTTTATAGGCCTATGTGTAACTTTGCTTTCCACCAGAATGAAACCAAATTTAGGCCTAAATTATTTTCTTTGTTGATGATTAGTTGAAATTTGCAGTTAGGCCTATGTCTTTCTTTCAAAATGTCATGAATTCAGCAATAATGATGTAGGCCTACATGTTACTTAGCTTGAGAATAATACAATTTCTTTTTTTAGGCCTAATAAATAGAAGTATTTTCCCCACAAGTAATTGTTCTATACCTGTAATAATGTGAGTGTTTGTAGAATGCAGACACCTAGTACTGGGTCAGACTATATGAATGCAAAACAGTTCATACAAAGTTTTCTGTTTCTGCTCAGATTTCTAGACATATCACAGAATCCTTAGTCGTTTACTGATGAGGGTCGTTCAATACCTATTCATGCACAATTGACAAAATATTTAAACAAATATCAGGCTAGTTGGTTATGTATTCCTAAAGGTCTAATGTTATGTGGACAAGGTCTCATCTTACAAGCTGTTTGTTCATTATAACGCAATAAGGTGTGGTCACATTGCTAGTGGGCATTGTGTTAAATCAATCGTTGTTATGTAAACATTCTGTCTTGTACAAAACCATGTCCATCTTTCATAGGGTAATAAATTGGGGAAAAGCTTAGGCTTACAGAAGGTCTACATGTAAAGTAATTGCCCTTGTAAAATTTGGAGTAATTTCTGTTCTTCATCAAGATGCATCAAAGGTGTTGAACAATATACGGTGAAGATTTGAGTATGGATTGTTATAAACAGGCCTATTTGTATAAAAGTAAAGTTGAGACCAATACATACATGCAAGGATGTAGTGACCACCCAGCCTGCCCCCCTGCCCCCCTGCCCCAACCCAATAATATTTCTCAGTTGTATTTTAAACCTCAGTTGGCGAATGAAGCACTGAAATCAAGTTCAATAAGGTCATACAGAGTTTAAATTCATCCATTTTGCTGATAAAAAAATCACTATTTGTTTCTTCATGCCCAGTAATTTGGAAAAAATAAATTTGCTGCTTTGACATTATGTAAATCAGTGGGGAAGATGGCAGTTGGAAAGTTGGCTTCCACCCCCCCCCCCCCCCATTTGTGGATATGCTGGTTGGCAAATTGGCTCACACAAACCTTCCCAAAATACCCGTGCTACACCCTTGCATACATGATTGTCCTCACATTAGGCCTATAATTACCAATTATAATTAAAGGTTTAGGCCTAGAACTTAAAGATGGTTTAAATACGTTTCTTTTTGGATAGCGTATTTTAATTTGTTTGTGGAAACAAAAGCGTTATAAGAACATTGAAACCAAACTTGGTAAACCTCCCACTTGTCTGGTCCATCTCAATAATCAACATTCTTAGGATGATACTTATCTGTCATTATGTCCTCTCCATCCAATCATGCCAAAGAAAAGTCTTACACTGTTTCTGAGTTTGCAGAATTGATACAACCTGTCAATTATGAGCTCCTTGTATTCAAAAACACTTTTCTAACACTGGTGAGGAATGGACGGCTATGTGGGGAAATGGAGGAGGCCGTTTGAAGAAAAAAAATCAAATCACATCGATTACATTTGTTATTGTAACAAATCTACCTTTATCGAAAACTATATAGTTTAAATTAAAAAAAAAAAATATCCTCAAATGAGATACTGAATTTATAAAAAATAATATAGAACAAAATTAAAAATTCAGTCCTATTGACAGTGTAGTCTTTTTATGAGCTTTTCTTTCCAAATAGTGAGGCCTAATTTTTTCTTGTATACCAAAAATATATTTTCAAAATCTAATGATATTTTTTTATTTTTCAGGTTCTGATTTTGTGTTTCATGAAACAGAGTTGAAAGACTCAACTATAAAAGGTGAGGTTATAGGCCTTTTAACTTTGTAAAAATGTGTGACAGGTGCGTAAATATGTTGGTTGTGTCCCTGTTCGCTAGTAGGATTGGAGGTGTGTTTAAAAAAACATTTTTTTGACAAACACCTCTGTTTCTATTTTCAGAAATATATTATCTGAACTATAGAATGCTGTAGGTGCAACTATTGATATTTGTAAAGGTTTTTTAGCCAAATAAATAAATATTTACATGAATTATCAATGCCCCACTTCAACCTAAACATAAAATGCTCAGCAACCAAAAAGCCAAATTTTATATTAGTTTTTTGTTTATTTCAAAACATACATTTTTATAAGCATAGTAACAAAATAATGCGTTTTTTCACATCAAAATAGCCACTGCAATCTATTTAACCTTTGCTGCTCATTTAAATTGTCAATATCTGCTCCTTCTCTACCCACAACTAAGCACAATAATGAATATCATACACTTTGGTGTAAAACTCTCTTACTTGTCAGATAGCCACAAATTAATTACAAGATTTATAATGTTTATAATAATGTTGACATATTTAAGTATTAATGCTGTCCATGATGTGGTAACATGTAAATTTCAAGTAGGACTGCCATATTGTAATCTCTATTTAATACACCAGGAGGAATCAAATTTTCTCAAACTACTACACAACTACACTTCAAGAACATATCTACATTAAAAACTTGTTTTAAATCCACTTAGCCAAACCACTTATTGAATTATTGATCCCCTTACCGATTGATGACAGATAAAGAAAAGTTACTTGAAAAACATTTTGTTTAGGATAGGGTTAGTATTTATCAAAAAAAGTAAATCATTGTGATTGTGTATGGCTTATCAGATTTAGTCTTCATACATATGCCACCAATGTGATAACTGAAAATGTATATTGAGTACATGCAGGTAGACCATAAATTGTTTGAATAATATCATTACCAAAACACTGAACTCTCTTATGTATCCAGTTCAGATACACCCAAATTTGTTTGAGACATTAATAAAAGGTTTATCTTTATGTATTGTCTAACCCCACAAAGTATAAAAGAAATGTAAATAAGTTAGAAAGACTGTTCCACTGATTTGTTTGTTATGAGATCAAAGTTCCTAAGTAACCGGAATAGGTCCTTGATGGGAACCAAAATCTACTCCACACCGAGACCTTCCCGTGTCAGCTTAACAATCAGTGACCTATTATTGAAGAGTGTGATTCGTGACCTGCTGCCCCAATTTAATTTTAAGATGAAATAGATGTGTTTTACCCGTAGACACCAGCAGGAAAATTCCACTGTTATTCGCTTGACAATAACCACAAGAATCATTAATCTTGTTGTGTTAAAATGTTTTCACAACTTCGTAAGTTGATAATTGCTATCGGGAACAAGAAATTTCAACATACCAAGTCACAAGAAAATAACTTTAAAAAGGGATAAAAACCTCTCGAACCAGAACAATCCAACAAAACAAAACAGATTTCTGATTCCTGTACATGTACAACGTGGTCGATGTTACACATAGAATTGCCCAGCACAATAACGTTGTATGGTGTGTATGTTAAATATCTGGTTTTCATAACCAAGATCATTGACCATTTTATTGTTGCTGCCATTTTGTCATATACCCTGACTGCACCAACACTAAATAACGCTGTCCAATAAGGCACCATAATGCAGTCTCAGTCCAAATCTAAATTGGTGGCTGTGTCTGTTGCTAAGGCTGTTGCCATGGGCCTTACATTGAATTGATTGAAAGAAAAATAACAGAGCTGCACCATGACTAACAGTTGTAATAAACACAGCCTTGGGAAAAATTGTAAAGCAGACTCCATAATTAATGTAACAAATTTTACCATGCCTTTGTCTTTAAATACGTAAAACTGATGCAGAAAATAAACGTTCTTGGTTAATTTTTGAGCAACTAATCAGCAAGCAAGGAATTGAAAAATATGTGCTGTTTGAGAAGAGCATTTCAATAAATTGTAAAATATCACTTAAAACCTCTTTTAAATACAAATAAAAAAAGCAGGATGCTTGTTAATTAAGTGCAGTGCAAACACTTGTGTAGGTCACGTATGCTCTCAAAGGTTCCATTTTGGCATGACAAGTGACAGCTTTAATTAATAGTATTAATCATTAATCAGCAGCAGATTGTGTACGTACAAGTACAAACACTTTAACAAAATTGAAAAGTAATTCATTCCAATCAGAGAGAAATTGAGTCATAACTTTGGGAAATTATGAATTATTTTTAAATTTAAGCCTGCTCAGCAAATGTACATTTAAGCCTACATTTGAGAACAAAATATTCAAGACATTTACACAGTGAAATGTGAAATCTGTTGAAACAGACCAAAGTTGTAGCATAGTCTCACAAGTTAACTAGTTACCCTAAAAGTTTAGCACACAGGACAGCAAAGAATAAAATTTAAATCAACATTAATTGTTTAATATTTTAGAGGCAATACATTTAAGCTTTAACAACTCATGGTTCTGTCTGCCTTTGTGAACAAGCTTTTGCTAAGCAACTCAAAACAACTGACCCCATGTTGTTGACATTTCTCACTGCCATTATCAATAGATAATTGCTGGAGTGAGAGTCCTTCCTGACAAAAAGATCTGAAACTACAAGATCTAAATTTTAGGAGGTATGTTGAAATGATATCGTTTCCCTTTTGCAGTAACTTCCGAGTTTCAAGGAGCTTTTAGGAACAGTATCCTTAATGCTACAGCTGTACATACATGAGCATGATTTATTTGTATCTTTAACAAATAACAGAGAATTCAGATAAAGGTCTCAAATTTATCATTCCTGAAATATGCCTCATCTCGATGCTTAAATGCTCTTGGTAGAAAAGGATCTTTGAAATTCTAAATGAACATACGGTTATAAAAAGTCGTATCCTTTATCAGTTTTCTTGCATCATCTTTAATCATAGCAAATGTAACAATGCTTATACTGGCATTCAAAATAATAAACATCTTCAACTCGGATAATGCTGATCATTGAAGTAAAGCTTTGGGTTAACTCATGAGGAAATGGCCCATTGTATTTTTAACTAAAGCTTTTAAAAATATGTTGCATTGGCAGGCGAAACCAAGTGAGGTACAGGTACAAGACCAAGCATAACCTACTTCAAAATCATACAAAATCATTTCATACATCATGAAAAATTTGGTTTTATTATATTATTTTGGTTGTATATATTGAAGCGTGTTAAAAAAGAGAGAATAAATCTTTTGTTTCTTACCTGGTTTCTTTTCACTAATTTTTGGCATGATATTTCTCTCTTCAGTTTTGATTAATTCCAATAAATGACCCTGATAACACTGTATACATGTTTAGGTCAATGCTTCAAAACATTTCCACATTTTGTAACAGCTGCTAAAAATTTAAGGGAATTTTTGTCATGACAATATGTCAGCTTTGCTATTATATTTTGAAAATGCAGACATCATTCTCCTGACATTAATGTTATGTTGATTGTTGTCATTAATTAATTAAGTCCTTTCAATTGCGGGTGAGGATTTTTCTATTAATGCTTTGTGTTCAAAAATCTCCTTAGTCTCTCTACAAGAACATGGAAGTTTTGCTTAAAAAGTTTGTCATTGCTGAGGTCAATGTGGTTTGTATGAGCAAGTAATTTCTTGATGGGGGATGGACCCATATCCGGTGGCCATGCTACAAAACGTAGTAGGACAGCAATTACTGGTTTGTGTAGTGCTTCTGCCAACATCAAATCCTTCACTCCATTGTCTGACTGAAGATAACGTGGTGTAATACAGCTCAAGACGATTGATGATGATTTCATATTACGTTGGATGTTACTCTCCAATGTCTCATGTATAGCGTCGGAGTGAATCGGAGCAGTGGCATTACTGCGAGAGCTTGCTCCTGAAGTGCCTCGTTGCTGCTGAGCGATAGTTGGACTGTTGTCGATATAGCATGGGATGCCGTTGCTTTCAAGAATACGTTTAATCTCTTGTACCTTGTTGTGCATATCCCATTGGTAGCTCAGGAAAACTTTGGGTTGCTCTGATGAACCATTGCTCACTGTGGATCCCATTGCTTTGATTAAAAAAAAATCATACAATAAGTTTTTTGAAGTCACAAATGTTTATCCTGTGACCAAAATGTTGTTATCTAGAAATGTTGTCAAACAGCAAACAGACCACTTTATTGAGATTTATGCCAATCAGGATGGAAACTAACAAAGCCCTCTTGATGTGGTATGATTGACATGCTGAACTTAACATTAGAAGCAGTTTAAGATACGGTTAAGGACTTTTTTTTTTAAAGAAATAAACCATTTTTTGATTGATAGTCAAGTTTTGCTTTCTCCTTGCACCTTGTTTCAATAGACTTGGAGGACACTTGTCATGCCTCTACAGCCCCCTTGAATGATTGATTGATTATCCTATTACATCTTGCTCATCCTCCCATATTTGTCTCACTTAAAGTCAACATTTTAGAGAGACAAAAACAAACCGAGGAAAACATTATCTAAACTTCATTGTTTCTACATTTATAACAATGTTAGAATGAAAAACATTCTATAGAATTGCCAGAAGGCATCAGATTGAAGGCAGAGTAGGCTGAATTTTTTTTATATTCCTATCACATATTAACATTGGATTGTGTTTTACCTCTTTTATTTTTTGACCCTTGAAAATTATAATTCAGAGATGATGAAACGACCATAAAACACAATCATCACATTAGGAAGGAAATTGTTTCCCTTTCTTATAAGTAACATAACTACATTTTTTCGCCCATTTAAAAAAAAAACTTGTACAAACATGTATATGACATGCATTTTCTTGTATGAATTCAGTCTTTATAGACTTTTCCATTAGCCGAGGCGCGAGAAAAATAGCCAGTCTAATGGTAATTGATCAAAGACTAATTAACTATATTGTACAACCACTACCTGCATAGCTTGAAATTCGAAGAACTCGTTACTATTCTCTATGTGGACTCATTCAGTGTTGACAAAGTCCAGCACTGCAAACACTCATTAGAAACTTGTTACAATGAAATCAATCACAGACTTTCGTTGTTGAGTTTGTTTTGTTTGATTTGGTTCGGGGCTGCATTCATCACGGTATCAAATGCAAATAGGACAGACTGAATAGCTGTCAAACTGACCCCTGGGTGCAAAGACCACTTTATTAAGGTATGTTAAACAGACTGTTGTGCCCAAACAAGCTCAGTGAGGATGAAAGATTTTTAGGATTTGCATAGAGGGGGATCGATACCAATATTGGTTTGCGATACAGTGGGGTTTGCAGTGTAAATTGTTGCGGTTTATTTAACAATGGAAAATATATTCCATAATGAGAATGACTGATTTCAGGCTGTTTGTCATAAAAAAATCAATAAAGCAGTAGTAAAGGGGCAGGGGAGGAGGGAGGGCTGTAAATGGTTTTGAAAAAAGAAATAAAACAAAAATAAGGTGAGATTGTGAGAGGGGTTGGGGCGGGGGGTGTTGCGGTCATTGGTATGATTTAGCAGAAAGGGTTCTCATAGGGACCCTTAAGAATTAGATGAGATTCAAAGACAGAAATGCTTCAAACAATGGTTATACCTTGAGATGCAGCCAACACCTGTAGAGGTTTGAGTCCCTCACTCATCCTGTTCAAGTAAGTTTGCTCCAAGACGACCCCGGCTACCTTTCGTAAGGGTTTTATTTGATGCTCAAGGATGTCCATGCTCTCACCATACATCTTAGTTTCAAAATCTATCGCCGGGAACTCACCTGATAGTAGGATAAAGAGAAAGCATAGTTGGAACTTTTTCTTCCAGGACAGAAATTGAAATTTTCAGTAGTAGACAAGTTTATTGGAGTCAAAGTTTAGGATCTAAATATCTAAACCTGAAGAGTACCAGTACATGTATTTTGATTATTTCTTTAACTTTGAACTTAGTTTTCTTCTCGGAAATCTTGAAGTAATCACTGCATCAAAAAAGCTATGCCAGACAAGTAAAAAAAGGTACTTAAACAAATTTTTTTTTAAGGAAGATCATTATTGCTTGAAAAGTTTTTATAAGAAACCTTATGAGGACTAGGAAAATGAAAACAAACAGTAACCACAAATATCAAAACACTGCTCACCCAAAACAGATTTAAGTGATGGCCTCATCTTTTTCCAAACATTCTTGAACATGACGGTCACCAGGGACTTGCCCAGCCAATCCGCAAACAGCACTTCATGGAAGATGAATGGAGATGCTGTTGCTGCTTCGGTCAAGACAATGATGACATGTTTTGCCGAGGCAATAAGAGGGCCATTGATGGACAGGAATTCGTCTTTGGATTGTCCAAGCTTTTCATGAGCTGTGACCTGTTAAAATAATTCAACAAGAAGTAAAACTCAATAAATAGGCCTTACCATATGGTTTTCCCATGCACTACAGAAAGTCCTTCACTTAGTTTGGTTGTTTACAAAATCACAAATGACTTTGTTTTGTTAAATTGTCACTTTTTGAGTGGATTTCTCATAAAATAATATTCATATTTTTTTTGGGTAGCAGAAGTGTGAATAAATCCTAATGCCTTTAATATTTTAGAGTTTCATCTTTAAAATACAAAATAAAGTATTCACTTTTATAACGTTTAAAACTCACTTGAAGATTTTTCCTTCTTAAATCTTGCTTGAGGTTTTGGGCCAGTCTAACATCAGCAGGGTCATACACTACATAAACACTCTCCGTTCGGCTTTTCTGTGTCCTTGCTCGAAGGTGCCAACTATCAGGTGTCTTATGCTCCTTCTCCAATATCCCAATTATCTGTTGAAGGATTTTCTTTCTGACTACACGGCTGTCAATGCCAAGAAAGTCTGCCATGTCTTGGTCCATTATGGACATAAGAAGAAAACCATCCATGCCTGTTTCTGCAAAACTCTGACGGTAAAATTCTCTGATCCCAAGATGAAAGAGCCAGCTTTGTAGGTCATCAATACTCCACTTGCACAGTTTTTTCTTTTTGTACTCCTCTGTGAAATCCATGTCTAGAATCCGAGGTACGTGTGGAGCAAAAATTGAAGCGTATGGTTCAACTCTCTCCATCAAAGCACCAATAACAACAGAGGCTTTCTCTGCAATACTGTATCTCTCATATTTTGGGTAACACAGTGAAACAAGATCATCAAAGAAGATGACATACTGTCTTGGAATCTCTACATCTTCACACATGACAAGAAAGACTTTGGGTGGGTTTGCAGTGGAGGGAACTTGCCTTTCAAGAAGGCAGCGAAGCTCATACAGCGATACAGGACATTGGAAATAGCTGAAAGATAAAAAACAGATTGCAGCACGGCATTTTTCTACAGCTTCCATTCTCTGTGAAAACCAAGATGGACTGTCTGTATTTTCCTCATCTTTATCAAACCAAATGTCTTCTGTGAGATTGTTTTCCTTAAACTGTTTAACTGTTTCACACACAAGTTTTCTTTCAAGAAAACCTCCGTCGGGCGAGTAAGAGATAAATATACCTTTCTTCATTTTTTTCATCTGACTGCTTCCACCAATGTTTCCATTTTCTTGTTTCTTATTTTTAGTTCTGACTTTCTTTACACTAGGTTTTGGCAGAACTTCTTGACTTTTTGGTTGTTTCTCTCGAATTCCAGCAGGAGCATCTCCACCACCCACCTGTCCTTGATTTAACTGACTGCTGTAATTTTGTACATCAGGGCGTTGCTCCTCTTTCTCTTCGGATAAATGCGTATTTTTCGTTTCATCTCCATGGCCCGCAATCTCCACATTGTTTTCTTTTCCCTCCTCGGTATCGCCCATTATTTCTGGTTTTAGTTTTTACTCAGTTCCTTGCTGTGATGTGGTACATTTTCAATTGATATGCTTAACATGTTGGTTAAGGGACAATAAACTATCACTGATCAGCTTTCTTGTTGCAGCTTTGTTTCATTGGTGCAATCTTGAAGAATTCAGTCTCCTGACAACATAGAATCATCTCAGTGAAGACAATTGTTCAAGTTCCCAACTAATAATGCAACATCCTGATAGCTGTTAAGAAAAAAAATATATGTTGAGCAATAAAAACAATTATTCAGCTATTTATAGTATCACATAAAATAGAAAAGAAAATACATCTTTAAGGTGGGAAAATTGTCTTGACAAAATACCAATCGTCTCTGAAAAAAATAGTCACTTAAAAAACATTAATCTAACTGTCGAATTAGATTACCTTCTTGAAATATATACCTGAGTGATATTAATGAAAATTAGTTTGAACACCAAAAGTTTGAACCATTACAACTGGAACTGGCATAAGGTTCCTTCATTGTGATGACTTATCACTTTTATATCAAGAACAATAACATTTACATTTTTCATTTGCAAAGAAGCATGCATGGATATCATGATAACACTAACTAACAGTTTTGTACTACTTAGTACGTGCATGGAGGTAGAATGGTACGTGTAGTACAAAACTATACTATATAGTTAGTAATTACTTACCGATGTTTTGCCCCCTTTGAAGAGATAAGATCAACACAAAGTTTAACTCGTCCAAAATACTGCATACTAAAGATGAACTTTCGATAATGATCTTCAAAATATTTCAGAACATAACGTAAATGTCAAACTACTGATTATCGACGATCAGTTCATGTGCGGTGCATACATGTACTAGTACTACATAATGGAGGTAAAAAACAACCCTTTTATCAACCGATGGTAGCACAGCAATGCGTATGTAGTGTAAGAGCAGACAGGCTTCCTGGCTGATATGGTAACCAAATACAAATTTGTCGACGTCTTTTTCATACGACTGTTGTATGTTCGTGGAAATAAACGCCATTCATACTTTTGCCTGAGTTCTAAAATGACTTAATTACTTAGCAAGAATTTAAATAAGCTACTGTTTAGTTTAATACTTAAGTACCTAGTAATTGGAAGGATACTTTTTACTAAACTTTCATTTTGGTTAATATTGGATTTTGCACACTCAGAAAACAGCCACCGTCTTTTTTCAACCAATACACCTGTTGCATTGACTCCCAGTGACTTCGTGTAAATGGCTGTTCCATCTACCGAACTTACGTTCTGTTAATCTTGTTCATTATAAAAGTTTAATCTGGGATTAAAACATTTCCTGTCTGTGAACTATATACGTAAGTTTCCACGCCAGATCTGCGTGTTATCGTTCCAGCTTGAGTTTAGTCTAAACTACAGTCAATTTTCTTGAATTTGTAAATACTTTCTCAGTTCGTTGCTGAAATTGTTCCCGCTGATAAACTGAAGAAATCGATAGCCCGCGTGCTGGTTACAGACTAAATTGGTTGTAGTAAAAAATCAATTATCTAAACTCTATTGATTCGGTTGTAGGATGATTGAATCGTGGATAGTGCGGGAGAGTGCTTAATTAGTTGATCGTCTTTATGATTTGTAATATACTACTAGCTTCGTATTCGTTGCCTGCGTTCCTAGCCGGTCGACAATGGCATTTCCTGGTGATTATTTCATAAATTGCCTCAGATACAGAAGTGAACCATTTTTAACACACTGATAAAACGTCCGTCAAAGACACCTAGAAATTACAATAACTGATGCTTAGATGATATTTTGTTAATGTTAATGCAACGTGTTTCTACCCCAAGTAAAACAATTTTCAAAACGGCAATTATAATGGCATTGCCCGTAAGAGGGCGGGCTTGTCAAGGGATGGTACAATGTTAGGTAATGAACAATATTATGGTAGTCAAGTTAGAACGGAGTTAATTACTCCCCCTCACAAAAACAACGCAAACTAAAACAAAACAAAACAAACATCCCAACAAACAAAAACTACAAAACAAGGCCGCCCACCCATAATAAAACCCCCAGAAATAAACCCCCCAAAACAAACACCCTCAAAAAGCGCCAAATCAAATACATGTCATTATGACAAATTGATTTCAGTTTTGCTCTCCAATATTAAATACTTTAATGCACCATATAGATACTTAAATAAAAGCAAAACTAAAAGTAGGAGTTGAAAATACGGACCACATAAATAGGGAAAGACAAAATCGGTTTGTAAAAAAAACTATATTTCAGAGTTTAAGGGTAAATAAATACGGATGCAATGGTACAAAAATACACGACTTGTTTTCATTTTTTTTTTTTGAGAATTTGAACACACCTTTGCACAAATATAAACTATCTGCCACATTACTTTAGAAGTACTGGAACATTAAAAAGGCACAATACAAGAAAAACTGCTTCATTTGCTGATAATTCAGGTGTAGTCTAGGGCCTACTGATGTTAAAATGGCAAAATAAACTTTACTAACATTTCAAAATTTAAAGAAAGAAGGCTAAAGAAAGTAAACATTACACAAAATGCAGATCAAGATCATAACAAAAGTTTTAAAAAACACCAAGTGTATATTTTAAATACTTCCCAAAGTTTCAAAAACTTGTTTGTGAAATTTATTAAGACTAAAACTTTGTCGCCAAAATTAGAACCTAGTGCCCAGCATGTCAAATCGCTCATAACCCTTGGTTTTATCTAAATAAAATGTGAAAATATCTAGCACAATTCAATTAGGCCTGTGGAAAATACACTGAAATGTTTAAGCACCATTGCCTGAAAAAAGGCTTTAAGTGTTATAAAAAGGGGTTCCCTAAAATTTGCCAATAATCTTACTACATGCTTAAATGTATGCAGTGTACGGAGACTGCATAAATCCCTATTACTTGAATCGGAACAGACCCCTTGCATTGGTGATGTCAAACAATGGAAACATGCATACGTGTACGTGCTTTGCACAAGTCTCAGCCAATGGTAGGCCTTCCGTTGACCTCAGTGAGGGCGCTGTTTGGGCTTGTGACGTCATATTCAAGGGGTCTATTGGATCAAAATACTTTTTCAGAATTTCAGTGGTTCCCTTTGAGGGTTTAGTGGCAAGAGGTATCGATACAAAATGCTGCCCATGGAAGCGAGGCTGCCCTGCACAAAAAGAAGAGGGCACGTAAAACTACAATCTGTCTAAAGATAACGAAAAAAGACTCTGCTAGGGTCGAAATGTCAGGCCACTAACTATTTTTTTTGGGTATTCATACCATAGATCCTTTTGGTTGGTAAGCAGTTTGCAACAGCTAATACTATTTTTCAGATAACAAAACAGTTATATAGACACTAAAATAAACAGCTAAAAAGTTTAAGTACCAGCCTACTGTTCACAGGATATACAAATTTTAAAAAATGCTATTTTCATTTACAATTAACTTTGTTCTTTGTATTAGGTCACACCCTGGTCATTAAAATACATTAATACTGCAAATTTCAAGATTTATACAATTGTAATTTGCTATTTTCTCAAAATATTGCACAGCTACTCTTTTGAAGTATTAGCAGTTTACTTCTTAGGGATGTTTCTTCAAACCAAAATAACTAGAAACAAAATCAACCCTTAAATTCCCAAGATGTTTTCGTGAGCAACTCATAATTCTTGTAAGGAATTATGCTTTCAAAGCTTGTTCTTGTGACTCAGAGTTCTTAAGCTGGATAAGTCTGACAACTTCCCATGCAGCATTAGATGCCATGTGGTTTATTTTTGTCTGGTTCTTGCTGTAAATATTTAGAAAGATTCCAAGTATAACTATGAGTCCTGACCAAACATATCTGAAAAAAGAGAAGGAAAAAAAAAGCGCGATTATACCACAGGCTTATTGCATCGTTTTAACCATGTGAACATAATGATACCGAACTACACTCATCTGCAGGGTGGCTGAGCCAACAGTCAATCAGAAAATGCACTGTTTGCGCTAATCAATTAATTATTTTACATCTTCTTGAAGTTATTTTCTCTTCTGAGGGTCATTAATTTTTTATTATTATTAAATGGAACAAATTTCATTTCATCTCGGGCGGCTAGCTTGTTTAAAAACAGCATATGACCCCAGGGCTTTGTAATAAATACATTGGGGCCAAGTATTCACACAGCTGAACAGACCATATGTAGTGTCTCAGAAAAGGGAAATTAATACTTTTTTTTGCATTGATATGAGGAATGACTATACACAAAATTAAAATAAGTTATTAATTAGTTAGTAATTCTGTGGGTCAGCCGATATTGAGGGTTAAACATGTGGGGTATGATGAAGTACATAATTTGGTTTAAACGTATATATTTTGAAAGAAATCTTCCAAGCAGTCAACTGGCAAGATTATATCAGCTAATGCAGAGTCCATATTATAGAACGAGATGTTAACAATATCTAAAAGGAAAAGATACTTACTGCGCAGTAAATGGCTTAGTGAAGAATAAGAATGATTACCTAGATTGAAGCAAAAACCACATCCTTGAGTCCGAGTGGTCCCTAACCACAGACCCCCACACCCTCCTCCGTATTCTAGGAAAACCCATTACTACCACAATGACCTTCTCACAACCAGGTTGTGGGTGAAAGTTCGGACATGCCTAATAATGACATCACAAATGTATATACTCCATACACTCTTTGCTTTGGCCCCACACGGTCTCGAGCAAACAAAAAACCCTGGAATTGATGGACTCTATCCAACTTCATTCTGATTAGAAATACATTTCACTTTCACAAATTGTTAACCTCGTTTTCATTAGTGTATCGATCTCATGCACCAAGGTCAAAAGTTATGAGCAATTAATTTCAGTTTTATTATATACTCTCCACAATAATTCAATGTTTATATGGTTTCTGAAACATTATGGTGTCTGAAAAAAAAAAAAAAACAAACTAAAAAGAGTTAAAATAACTTAAATGCATGATACAGACAAAAGGCAAGGCTGGTTTGTAAAAAAATATTAACAATTTGTTATTCTATAATCTATATCCCCCTAAAACAAAAACAATTATTTCTATGACCTGCTATACATGATTATTTTCAGATTTTAAAAGTAACTGTAAATGCAATAAGTTATCGGTAAAGTAAAACAACATACACCGTCCCTTTGGAAAAACCTTTCTGTTTTTCTATTTCTGTTAAGAATTTTAACAAGTTTCACAAAAAGCCATCATTATCTTCTTTTCACTATTTAATACCTCATTACGAACAGAATATTCAAAAGGCACAAATCAAAACCCACAGCCTAAAGGTATTAAGCTGTACTAAATCACAGATGAGGATTACCAGCAATGTGATGAAGGAAGATAAACTTAACTCTTTCAAGATTTACAGAAAAAAAAGTGAAAAACAAGACTCACATAAGTAAAAGAAAAAAAGTTAATGGTGTTTTGACCCTATAGCAAAGTCTTTCTTTTTGATGGCTTCCAGAAAGACTCTGTTAGGGTGAAAACGTCAGGCCATTAACTATTTTTTGCATTTATACCATATGTCCTTTTTTGATAGGTAAGCAGTTTGCAAATAGCTAATTCTATTTTCTAAATAGTAAACATTACATAAAATGTGTGTAGCTGTGGAGACAAAGACAAGAAAACAAAACCTTGACAATACATGTGGTACACTTTAAAAAAAAATATTGCGAAAGGCATATTTGAAAAGAGGCTCTAAGGCCAAATCCAGTTTTGTCATGCACTCATTTTCCAATAGACAGAGCCCTCTTTAAGAGTGATGTTCCCCCTTCTTTAGTCTGCACAAAAGGAAAAGGGCGATCAAACTACAATCTTTCCAAAATCATTATAAAATTTAGGACACAGGAAAATTAAAGAGCATATAAGGTAGCCAGCCCACTTTTCACAGGATTTTGGGTAAAAATTGGCTGCTGTAAAATTACCATACTTTTTTTTATAGATAAGATTACATTTGGTCATAATACATTTTAAGTCACACCTTGGTCATTTAACTAAATCAAGGACATAAAGATATTTGTACAACTGTGCTTTTTTCTCAAAATCTTGAGCAGCTATTCTTATGAAATATTAGCTGTCCACTTCTAAAGGATGTTACTTCAAATTAAAATAAAAATCAACAAAATCAACCCTTAAGGCCATGTCACACGTGGCAATTTTTTCAGGCAATTTTGAGGTAACCAACTGCACATGCACAAGGAACAGTTCGGCAGGACGAGAGACAATCTTCTGGCTGTAACTCACCTTAAAAATAATGAGAAAACTGAAATGTGAATGAATTTCCATCTTGGAGATTGCCTGGAACTGGTTGCCTGTAAATTGCCTTGTGTGGCATGGCCTTTAAATTCCCAAGATGTTTTTCGTGACCGACTCAAATTCAAATTTCAAATTTTTGACAGATATTATGCCTCCATAACATTTCTTTGTGACTTATAGTCTTTTGGCCGGATAAGTCTGACAACTGTCCATACGGTGTTATATGCCATGTGGTTTATTTTCGTCTGGTTCTTGCTATAAACATTAAGAAAGATCCCAAATAGAACTAGAAGTCCTGACCAAACATATCTGAAAAACAAAGAAAGAAAATGTGATTTATACCATAGGTTTATTGTTTTAATTACAGGGGGAACTCTTAAAACACATAATTTGTGTCAAAAGTGTAGATTTTTAAAGAAATATAATTTTTCAAAAATGTATATTTAAGCAGGCCTTGCGCTTGAGCTTTTTAAAAGGCAGCCTACCAAGCCAGTAAACTGTGCATTTTACTTGCCCCCGGGAAGTTTTATTAGCCCAAATTTCAAACATGTATTGTCAAAACGTTATCTTTTCTGATGAAATAATGGTAGCAATCACAACCAGCTTATTGGTCAAACCCCTGTGCTTCAGTCTATGATTTCCCGCCAGTTGTTTTCGACATTCCAACTTGTTTCATGCCCTCTGGTTGCCATGTCAAGGCAATCATGCAATGGTGATTATTCTCTTTTCTTAGTACCTGGCCAAACCAGATCCACCTTCTTATTTTGACCTCCGCACTAATTCTTTTAACTTTGTTAAATTGTTGTGCTCTTCAATTGAGGTGATGTTTAGCCAAAGTATCTTTATTACCCTCTTTAAGCATTGGAATTAAACAAGTAGGTTCAACAGCATTTAGTAGCCCAAAGGGCAAGTTGAGAAGTGGTATTTGCGAGCCGTAACAGTTTTAACTAGACAATGTTTGTCTGGCTTGTGTTAAGGGTGAGCCCTGTTAAGCTAATTGAGAGCCAATATATATAATGAGATGTTAACACTATGTAGAAGTAAAAGATACTTACTGTGCAGTAAATGGCTTAGTGAAGAATAAAAACGATAAAATTATTGTGACAGCTTTGCGACAAGTTGTAACTGCAAGAAAAAGACAATATGTTTGAGATAACACAAAATATAATACCAACTTCTCAAGTGCAATTTTTTTAATAGCACTCACACAGCGCATGGTCAATGCTATGAAAAAAGAATGGGGGAAAACTCTGAAAATAGTGTGTTTGTAATTATAATCATAAATTTTCAGGCTGAAACGTATAAAATGCTGGTTTCAAATCAAACTGGTTTAAACAATCTGAGAATACATTTTTCATTTTCATCACATTCTTAAAAGCTTGCTATAAAAAGTAAGTATGAATGTTTTTAAGGAGGAAATGAAATATTCTAAATCACATCTTTTGTCAGCTTGATTTCTTAAAGTATAAAAGAGTGCTTTAAGAAAAACACAGGGACTATGAAACTTGAAGGGAAAATGAGGAACACAAACTTTACCTGTCACCGTTGTGAGGGCACCAAACGCTCGTATCAATGACAGTACAAACATGATTCCAAGATAACCTGTCAATGAATAGATGATCGCATATCCATAGGTTTGAACTGGATTCTGTGAAAAGAAAGTCAAAGTTCATCTTAATCCAGACACTTTAGAAAATTTAACATTACACAACATTTACTGCTGTGCCATGGGAAGGGTGGTCAGGGAGTAGGAGGCAGAGTGAGAGGCAACACCTGCATACATTTCAAGCAGTGTTTGGGAACTAAACAAATTTTAATGCATTGATACCTGATAGCTGCAAAGGGTTATGTTACCAATCAATATGTCTTGCAAGTTCTAAAAACACAGATGGATAGTGTTCTGCAACAAAGTCACTTAGAGATGTCACACATATTATAACATTATGTTTACCATAATGTGATGATACAATTTTCCATAGGATAGTTGATGATACAGTGACAGCAGAATGTTAAACTTCTGACTTTATATTAACATTATCACTGTAGGTTTATGGCCGATATTTCTTTTGAAGACAACATCTCCGTGGTAATCTGTGAGTAATTCTGACTCACCACAAAATTTAAAGTCCGTTATGACTGACACTTTGGACTTAAGTGTGCGGCATGTTTTTTAAAATTCTAAATGCTTCAGTGGATCTAATTTATTGATGTTGTTTTTACATTTCCATTTCCGGTGACTTTTTTGTTCTTGTCAGTAAAATAATCAAAGTTAATACATGTAGAATTTGGCAAATTTAAGCCTGATTTTTTTAAAAATGGCAATAGAATAAAAGTAAATACAAATTCCATTGAGCAATCTTGGAAAAAATAAACTTGTCAAATACTGGATTTCATGCATCCATTCCATAGTCAGTACAATTTCTGGCAAAGGACAATGTATTCTATGAAACAATCTCTCTCAAAAAAAGAAAGACAAAAACAGAAAGAAAGAAAGTTAAACACTACTACTTACAGCAAAGAAAAACCAAAATCCAGTTGATAGGGTACCATTAGAAACCAGATAAAATAAAATGTAGAAAAACCCAATTCCATAGGAGTAAAGTACCTGCAAAATAAACAATCAAATATACAAACAATTGTAAAAATACCCACATCAGCAAAATTCACTGTGAGATGTGTAAAATGTTCAATCATTAATCAAAATAGTGCATAGCACTTTGTTACAGGCCAAACTTCATGAATAATTAAATTATGTGTGATTATTTCATTGCCATAGGAGCTTTCGGAAACATCCTTGAAAAGACATAATTTCAAAATCCATCTTTTAAACATAATTCCAAATAATCAAACAATTAAATCATTCACAGGATCAATTATTTATTTGAGTTAAAGTTGGTATTTGTGCAGGTCACCGGTATAATCTGATTTTAATGGATTTCATGGATTATCTACACAACAAAACAATTTCATCAAAGTCTGAACTTTTTTTGATGTAAAACTCTTGAGGGAGTTAATTTTTTCGCTTCATTTCTTTTAAAAACTTACCACTTCATTGTTGCTGGCTTCGTGTGTCTTCATAGCCTTTTCTTGGACATTTCCAATAACAGCATCAGCACACAATGCTGCCGAGATCATGGCAATTCCTGGTTAAAAAAAAGGAGGAAAGGCTTTCATGATGGAAATGGACACAACATATGATCGTACATCGGCATCATTAATTGAATATTTGGATAGAAAACTAGGGCACAGTATTGAGGGGGGTGTCCCGGTCGAGGGTTCTAGGGCTGTTTGGGGGGGGGGGATATCATGGCCAAGGGGTCTAGGGGCGTGGACGCAAGTTCTGTAATTTACAGAATGTGGGTTTGAATCTTGACCTGGTCAGTGGTGATACTTGTGTCCTTGACCAAGGCACTTTAATCATAATTGCTTTTCTCCTACCAGAGTACAAATTGTACCGAACAGAGCTGGGAAGTAACCTGTGATGGACTGGCATCCTGTCCGGGGGAATACAACTGTTCTCAGTCATTTAATGCCAAGGAAACCGGGTAAAAACATTTACTTTACTACTAAGGGAGAGTTGAGGGTTAAATGGGAAAGAATGTAATGGAGAAAAAGGGGCAGGGAAAGGTCATTGAAAAACAAAGACAATCCAGGGTTGACAAAAGTCTACTCAGATACTGTGACTCAAAAGCGTTTTCAGTTCTAAAATCTCTTTAAAAAAGGGACCATCACATAACTATGCAGCTGTTTGCATAGGTGTCAGTTATAGAGACCAGTACAAGCCTAGAATTTCAAAAGTCTTTCATATTTGTTAAGATTTTCCAATGGAAGTGCCCTTTGCAAAAACAGAAATTTGCAGGCCTGGAAGACATTCCAAATAATATAGCTGAAGAAGGCTTAAGACTACAAGCACTTGGAAACAGCTTGTCATAAAGAGAGCAGTTAATGACATGATTACAAACAAACCTGTATGATTGAAGTTGGGTGACACAGTGCTGTCAGCAAGAATAAAAAATATTAGACCAATACTCATGCACAAGGCTGCACTAACATCTATGGTCCCATATTTTTTTCCTAAAAAAGGAATAGAAATGGAAAAAAGGTTATCTAAAACACAAATATTTATTCCTTCAATTCCTGCACTAAAAAGTTAAATGTTTAAAATTTTGGCGCAAGCTGTGTAAAAAAAGAATGCCTGTACGCACTTGCACTTTAAGTAATTTGTGAAATACACTTATGGCAAGAAGGTTTTGTTTCTGTTGTGCCAACGTTGTGCTTAGGGTAAGCAGAGCCACAAAAAGAGGCCTCAGTGTATGAATGTTTACTCCTATTTTTAATGGGAATGGTTCTTCTACTATTTTAAAATATTAATTAGTCAGTACCTTGGATAAGAATGCCACCTATCATTACTGGTATCAGTTTGCAGCATTTGAAGATAACCTGTGTGGGGTAGTTCAGGTATCCAACTGATGAGTTTGAAAGGCCCATTGTGGCTACCGTCAGGAAAGCCAATAAAGCATACGTCATCAGTGGAATTCTGTGAATACAGTGAAGCAAAAGGTGTGCAAGTAACCAATTTAAAAATTAAAACTGCCAAGCCAGACATTTAATGTTTTGTTTTGAAAAAAGGAGAAAACTGCCTAGCCCTGAAAACTTTTTATTCTTTTATGGCGCTAAAAGAGAAGAAAAAGAAAAAAGAAAAAGAAAATGCATGCCTGATAACTTGTATACCCATTAATATCAAATCAAAGCAAAAGCAAAGAAACCAACAATTTAAGTTAAATATATCCCCCCCCCCACACACACACACACACAAAATACACTAAAATTAGTTTGGGTTGGGGATGAACAATTCTGAAATATTTCTACAGGTTAATGTTAGAATTCTAACACAGAATCTTCCTACTTGCGGATATTTATGCCTGTAGGCCACATAACATAAAACAATAGGAGACTTTGGAACGCTAGGTGGCAGCATACTTCACAGGTAAATTTTCATTGTTTACGTAGTTCTGAGCATGCGCACATTACCGAGAACGATGGATTTACCTGGTAAATCTGCTGCCACCTAGCGTTCCAAAAGTCCTCCTTGACAAACATATGAATCAAAATACATTTTTAGAAACAACATCAACTAACCAAAGAATGGAAATTTAATCACTTACTTTCTTTCTTGTGATCCTTTTAACTTCATTTCTGTCATGCCAAATGCTGTATAACAGGCAAACTGAACCAGTGTCAAATACCAGCCAAATGGCTTAAAACCGTCCAATTTGAAAATTAGTTCCTATAAATAAAAGAAAATGCCACAATAAAATAATAAGTTACATAACTTTTAAAGCAAATCAAAAGGTTCAAATTCCGCTCTAGTAAATTTGTCTTTGTTCAACCCAAAATTATTTAAAATCAAATTTTATCCAGTCAATATCCCTTGTTGTTCATTACTTTATAAATTATGAAGCTGCTAATTAATTTTTGGGTTCAGTATTGTAATGGATCACTTTGAATTCTGCAAAAATAATGCTCAGTTTTTGAAAGAAAATTTACACAGATTCTGATGGGGAAGATTCAATATGCCTAGTAACTTTCAAGTAGTGTTCCAAAAGCAACTTCACCCTTAAGTTGAATTTTCACTCAAACAATAACACTCACATGCCTTAAAATGTGTGTGTGTGTGCGTGTTCTTGCCTGTGAAGTTTCACCAACATAAAACCGTTAAAACATTTACCTGGAGGTATCCGTAGATCAAATAGAAGAAAAAGACACCACCAACCCCAACGAAGAATTCCAAAGCTTTAGACCACTTTGAAGTATCTGCAGACAGTTTGTCAGTTGTCTTTCCATTGGCAATGTTCACGACATGGTGATCAGAATCCTTTTTGATGTTCATACTGGCGTTTCAGGAATATTTATATTGATGTATGAGGAGTAGATCAGAAGTAGAACTTTAAATCAGCCTTGCCATATCATTCTGCAGAAAAATGATCATATTCATCAACATTTTAACATTTTAAGTAATCATGTTTGAAAGAATCTTTGAATTCATCCAACCATATAGCAAGGATAGAGATCCAACACCTTACCTTTTACTTACTTAGGCAGGGGATATTTTACCAGCAAGGGTAAAGTCATCCGAAACGCTATTTAGCTGGCATATCATAGAGCATCCTCCTCTAGCTCTACACAAACAATGTATTAAATTACCAAAGTTGTCGTCCACATCCTAGGCCAAGGACCATTTGTCGACTATGCTCAAAAACAAGTGTTGTTGGTTACCAGGCAATATCGTCCACTAATGTTAGTCGACAAAAAGTCCATATGTAATTTTGGCCAAGGTAGCAGAAAGGACTATGCTTCCACTTTGCAAAGGATTCAATGACACATGTCTTGATCCCGTGTCTCAAATCCTGTGTTGCCTTCATCAATGTTTTTTTCTATCCCCCAAAATAAGAATATTCTTCTTTATAAAGTTTAATAAAATGTGATTCCGTCTGATATTTATGGATAATTTCTAATGTATTTGGAAAAATTAACCTATCCGGCCACCACTTTTTCATTCATATAATGAATTAACTTATTTTATCGAAAATGTCAAATGAGGAGGTATTGCTTTTTTTGGTCAATATGGATTATGAGACGAGTGAAAAAGTGGTTGCCAGATATCGGATAAGGACATATTTGGTAATGGTAGAGGATATTATTTATAATACCCGGCACCGGTTACCTTTAACATACTAACTAGTTCAGTTAGTTAACAATAATATTAATATTAACAATAACTTTATTTACATTTTACTCTTTTATTAAGCCGTTTTACAGTACTATAGTATAACGCCCTCTTTGACGCGAACCAGGGTAGCCGAAATAAGGAATAAAATACTGCATAACTTTCTTACTTAGTTTTGCGTTTTTGATCAGAATAAAACTAAGATTTACCAACCTTTCTAAAAGTATCCAATTGTTAATGTTGCTTTTCCAGAAGGCAAGCTTTAATTTTCGCTTTGTCATATTACCGGCTTAAAATGGTGAAGGTGTAGGTAGGATGGGTGGTCTCGATCATGATGAAAACATTGATACGTGGATGTCTTACTCCTTAGTAGTACTAGTGATACGTCGGTATATAGATCGGTGTTCTTAGGAAGCGTAGTTCAGGAACAAGACCAATTCAAGCGCAGAAAGTCTACTGAAGTTTAGTCTGGTGACTGTCATTCTACGTTACTGTTTCTATTCTATTTTGTTAACCTCGTTGTCACAAAAAAAATATGCACACACTCATTCCGTCAACGTTTTTGAAGGTAATTGAAGAACGAGGTTGAAAAATAAGTTATGCAACCGACCCGTGCATTAGTTACCACACACAGCACAGCAGGCAGGCTGATGATTGATTGGACAGGTCATACAGGCAGGCATTCTCATTGTATTAATTATAGAAAAATAGTATTGAAGTTTTTAGTAGAAAATATCTACTCATGACGACCGGCTTGACTGGTGAGTGAGAGCAGTAGTCTGATGATATACTAAATTACTATAATAGTCTATTATTGTTTAATAATATGTTTTTTATGTTCCACTAACTAAAACAAAAGTTGTTCAATCAAATCATTCATAATCGATTATGTTGTTTGTAATGTTAATAATTATTGTTAGTTGAATCATGTAGCTACTGTTGAATTACCTTGCTTTTTTAGGAATGGAGGAAGGAAGTGAAAGACAAGACATCATCAGGGTCCCACTCAGACAGACTAATTACATTAAAACTATATTTTAATTTGTGTGTAACTTAACCCGGCTGGGCGCGGCTAAAAATGATCATTTGTTTAGTTTAGATGATCTTCTCGCGATAAGAGAACTCGGCAAATCTCCCACAATGGGATGTAAAAACGATCAGCCTCAGACTCAGGAACTGGGGTGTTCTGATCTAGGCACCTTTAAAAAAGATTTTTACATCTTTCTAAGTACGACTACAACCGACCCTAGATGCCGAAATTTAAAGAATTGTATACCTTACACTACAGTACAGTGTCCCAGTTCATTTGTCTAGCATCACCCATTTGCTCTCTCTGCCTCATAATACAAACATTGGTTTAACGTCTATGATTATGAACTGTACCGGTCAAAATAAATTGTGATTCAGTAACTAGACGACTAGATATAGTCATTGTGAAATCAGTGTAGTTGCGATGATCGTAACCCTCCATCCTCCCAACGGTCGCAGACTAAAATCAGTGGTGAGCTAGGAAGGCTGAATTCGAACCCACAACTGTGATGATTGCAAGTCCTGCAATCTAACCATTTGAACACGGTGACAAATGAGTGATAATATTATTAATTACTAAATAGAATATTAATATTTTAATAGTATTATTATTATTAGGATTTGCAGTAACATCATAAATTTGTGCACATATGTACAATTGGTACGGTAGCACACTAAGCACCATGGAGTTTCCATGTAGCCCCACTAGTGCGGCCGAGTGTGGCCAAGTGTGAACCCAGCGTTCTCCCTTAACAGTGTTCCGCTAGCCAAATGCTAGGTGTAAAATTGTTATTTTATCTGATACTCTTTCATAGCAAAATTTGAAATGTGACAACACAGAACATCAAACACAAATGAGTCAACATCATGTACAAAGAGGAATGTTTGGTGTCAGTGAAAAGGTCTAATTAAATACTGTTTTGATTAAATATCAAAATTTAGGAATTAACTAAAAATTCTCCATACTAAAACGTACAGACCTTTGAAATGTGGCGTCATCAAACACTTTTGGATTTTGACAAAAATTCAAAAATTGCACTTTTAGGGTTTCAAACATGGCATTTACATTGTTTTGATGTTAGTTTAGAGACTCGTAAATTTGTTTCCCATTTTCATTTTGAAAATGAGTGGATCTCAAAACTGAATTTGACCTTGGAGCCCCTCTTTCAGTACACTACCTATTCTAAGTACTTGGGACCATCGGCTTTACATCACATCCAAAGGACAAAGTAATTTTTAAATATCTTGCTCAAGGACACAAGCATTGTGACCAGCCAGACTGGGATACAAACCCCCACTTCTGCGATCGACAGGACTTGATTACAGTGTGCTAGTGCTCGGCCATGATGCTCCAAAATATTATTTGTGTTGGCCTACCAGCATATTTTCAGAAAAGCAAATAATCTGAAATTTGAGCAAGTACAGTCTGTTATATCACTCCATCGTGCATGGTAATGTCATAGTCCAATGACTTTTATAGCCTTCCCAAAACAAAATCAATAAAAGTCGATTTTTTTATTTATTTGTTCACACAGATAACCATCAACAGTGATTATTTGAAATCCCTGACTTGCTGCAGGACAAAGTTACACAACATTGAAACACATCATGCTGTTAGCAATCTTTCTTGAGTTATCATTTTATACTTGACAGTTATCCAGAAAGGGGTAAGTAAGAAAATCAGTTGATCAATTGATGTATTATTATTTTTATTTTGAAATTATACTCATCTTTGATTGTGTGGTTTTGACTTAATTTGGATGAATTTGGCCATGTTGTTGAACTAGATGTGGATTTCCTGCTCCTTGTGCCTAATTAATTACCAACTCTTTAAATGTGAAATTAAATTTGTGACATTTAGCTTAGTTTTATTAAAAAAGTAAAGAAAATTGTTTGACAGTTTTTCATAGTTCTACTTAATGCCCTAAAAATAATTGCATTGTACTATAACTGATTAGAAATATTTTCAGAACAAATGCAGAACAAATATTTACCGTCTTGATAATGTTTCATAAAACAGGTTGCAGCAAATCTATTCGTCCAGTGGCTTCATCCAGTATGGCTTTTACAAGTAGCCTTCTGCAGCTAGTTCCGCTTAGTCTTCCAGTGCTAATTGTGTTCTTGGTCGGCATAGGAGCAGTCTCATACTATCTCTTGGTAGCATCTAAAAAGGTGAGACTGTCGCTTTTGAAAAATTTTCGTTTCATGTAAAAAGGTTATTTCTACAGGTAGGTGAAAAAGTAATAAAAACCGATTGAAAAAAATGCCCATGCATTTATTGGCCTACATATTAAATGAAGTACTGTGGTTGGAAGCTCAGTATTTTTAACAAAAGAATGGCTGATGTGTTTCTTTGAGAGTTTGTAAATGTACAGTTGTCCACTTTGATATTTAACAACCTGTTTTACCATTATTTTTGTGCTCTTTAAGTATCACAAAAGTAATCAAAGTCAAGCTTTTCATAAAACTATAATTTTGAAAGGAAGCTGTCCAATACTCCTCTTGTACAAACTACAAATTGAGCAGGAAAATCTGCTAATTAGGCAGCTGCCTTAACTAATAATAAAAAAAACCACAATTTTTATTTATGTAAAGTACATGTATGTCCACTGTGGCCTGTGCATGTCTAGCTTTAGATGTTATGCATGTACATGTATTTCCGGTTGCAAATATGCTGGTAGGAACTATGTGTGGTTACTTAATCAACCAGTTTCATAATGCACAATCTTGTCAGTTGGTGAAGCTGGACCCCTTGTCAATAATAATATATCGAATTATGTAATAAACAATCATTTATGATAGGTACATGTAGATTATGTTTTGTTTCTATTGAAATTGAAAAGTTATTTGGAAAACATTCTGTCAACAAAATAAACTAGGGAAAATGTGTCGATGTAGTAAAAATAATAATGTTTTACATAAAATCTCTAAATGCTGTACAGAAAAAAAAAAAATAAAAAAATAATACATTTACTAGATCGGTAAATCAGTAAACAAGAAAATTAATTGATTGTTTATATATAACATACAGTAAAAGCACATAATGAAAAAGTAAAATGCCCACGATAAAAAAAAACCTTAAAAAGTTGCAAAAACACCATTGAACTAGTAAAAAGACAACAGTCTTTTCTGGCAAAGTGTGCAGAATATTTCAGTATCTGCTATTTTTAAAAACAAACGACATACAATGTATTGATTAAATGTTTATTATCAGCAACCAGCCAAACAAAAGGTTTGACTTTGTCCATTTGATTTGATTTATGATGTATATAAATAGATCTGACTTGCTTAGTGAAGAATGTTTTGCTGCCGTCTCTTGATAACTAAACAAACAAAATGGAATTGAAGATATGGATATCATTCATTTCAATTGCCTTGCTCATACAGTTATCAGGGTAAACACAGGTTCAAATGCACAATCAGTTCCTATTTGTGGTTAAGTTTGAGTTGAGTTGTTGATGGGTTGTTTTTTCTTGTGAGTCAAATTCTTTGTTCACAATGGAAACTGATTTGAAAAAATAATTAAAGACAAATTTACTGCAGTGTGACTTGAACCTGTGACCTCCATGTTAATGTTACGGCGCCTTCCAGATGTGATTTTTATTGTATCTTTCATGATAATGTTGCGAATAAATCAGCAGTACGTTGACAAAACCAATCTGTGACACTACCTTGAAACAAAGTCATCTCAAATTGCTCCATAATCTGTCCACCAAAAACGAAAAAAGGTACTTAACCTTTTAACTGCATATAATTAATGAAGATGTTTATTTATTTATTTGAAGGTTTCAAAGGCAAAAAGGAGTGAATCCAAACATGTCAAGAAAACAAGGAACCTTTCAGATCCAGAAGTTATCATCGTTGGTTCAGGAATCTTAGGTTCAGCAATGGCTGCTGTCTTGGGCAAAGACGGTCGTCGTGTCACGATAATTGAGAGAGATTTAAAACAGCCAGATCGGATTGTTGGTGAACTCTTGCAACCTGGTGGCTATGATTGTTTGAAAGCACTAGGATTAGAAGGTAGGATTAAGAAAACAGATAAATTATCAATAATACATAATTGATCATATGGACAAATAAAAGTCTGTACTTAATTTTAAGACTTACTTTTCATAATCTTGGTACTGGTATTCAGTTATTTTGTTCAGAATTACAAACTGTTTTGAATGACAAGCTGGGGGAATACATTTCCCAGGTTGGTTGATTGATGCACTTTTTGAAAAGTAGAGAACGGGAAATAAATTATTATACTAAAACAAAAGATGTTTCATACATTAAATATTTCATTGCCCAATTACAATTTTGTTCTATTAAATTAGTTTTTGGCTAAAATTCCAGTTCTTTTTTATTGTCTCATCTTTCCTACAGACAGTACAAAAGATATAGATGCTCGGTGCGTAGAGGGGTACATCATTCATGACTTGGACTCCAAGTCCAAAGTCGATTTATCCTATCCCAAAGATGGGATGGAAACTGTACAGTCAGGACGTGCCTTTCATCATGGTCGATTTGTCATGGGTCTAAGACAAGCTGCTATGAAACAGAAGAAGTATGTCCATACAAAGATTTTGTAAACTATGATGAAATTAATGTAGTAGGTTTTTGGATGTCACATATTTGCGTTGTTTATACACTTTATCACTGTTGGGTTTTGATGCACTTTTTAGAGCTTTTGGTTAATCTTGTACTCCTTTCCAGGTTAGCTGTTTCTGTTCATTTATTTGAATGTGTGATAAGGGATTTCTGTCTGTAAACTTGAGAGACTGATTAAAAGATCAAACAATTCAAAAGTTTAATGGAACTTTTACATAATTTGCCTTTACAGTGTCACTTATATAGAAGGAACAGTGACAAAGATACTGGAAGAAAATGACTGTGTAGCTGGTGTTGCCTACAAAGAGAAGGGGCTCCAACATGAAAAAGTAAGTTTAGCTTTAATAGTTTTCAAGTATATAAATGGATCTGTTCGAGCTCTTAAACATGTTAAAGTAATCGACTGAATTTCTTTGCCGAATTATAAGTATTTTCTGCGACATCATCATCATGTATATATTATTTGTTTGTCCTGGTAAAAACTTTTATTTTGCAACAATTTACAAATTTATCTCCTTTCTTGAACATTTGGTTGTCCCTGCTTGTTTAACTTTATTTTTCGTTTTCATAATGATGTCACTAAAAAGCGAAAATGTTTCATCTTTTGTCATACATAAAATTGTGTATTTAAATTTGTTTCCTTCTAATTATTTTAATTTGTGTGCAACTTTTATATTGTTTTATTTTATGTTGTTACTTCATCCATTGGCATGCTGAATTTTTAAATCTGGTGAAATATACTGTATCAAATTTTATCTGTTAAAACAAGTTGAATTGTGTCCGATTTCTCATTAAAATGTCATTCATTCTTTGTTTGCAGGAAATCTTTGCACCCCTCACTATTGTCGCTGATGGCTGTTTCTCCAAATTCCGTAAATCTCTTGTCACCTCAAATGTGAAAACAACCTCACATTTTGTTGGTACCATCATGAAGAATTGCCCTCAGATAAAAGAGAACCATGCAGAGCTTGTTTTAGCTGACCCCTCCCCTGTTCTGATCTATCGGATAGCTGAGGAAGACACCAGGGTGTTAGTGGATGTCCGAGGGTCAATGCCCAAGGATATGAAGGGGTACATGATGGACAAGATTCATCCCCAGTTACCAGGTAAGATTCTTAATAGGTTTCATATATCCCCCACATTAATCCTCCACGTTGGATGGCATGTGTACACTCCAAATTTTTCTAGACTGGCTTACGATGGATGGTTTTTAACGCCTGGAACAACTTCGGAGCACCCTAAACTTTTTGAGGTCAGTCGGATGGCTGACATGAATATCCACCTTGACATTCCGTTTGGCGATCCCAGGGGTTTTTGTGTAATCCCGATTTCAGACCTTCGTCCTTTTGTTATACAAATGTGGCATACAGGAATGGACAGGCTGCAACAATTTTGTATCATTGTATTCGACTCAATGGTAGGTAAGTCCGAGCATTCTGAGGGTCCAGTATACCATGGTAGATTATCGGCCGTAGCTTATTGCTCTGCAAATCACGATGAATGCCTACTCATAATTTTTCACTAGACAACAACAAATCCTTATTATGTAAACCTTTGTAGCCTTTTCTTTCTCAAGTCAGGGTTTTATTGTGGCAACAATATTTTCAAAGGAAAATGATTACTCCAGAAGCTCCATAAAGTTTGGAAAAATAGTACCGCGCATGGGCACCGAATATCTTTCAAAATACCGACGTGAAGTGGTTAAAGCTCTGTAATTTACTTTGGTCAATGTCACTCTTTTTATTCCTCACATTGTATGAAATTCTCTTCATCTTTCGTAGACCACCTTCAAGAACCATTCCTAGACTCCATTCAAAACGACCGTATACGCAGTATGCCCAGCAGTTTCCTCCCACCAGCACCTCTTGAGAAAGCAGGTGTGTTACTTCTAGGAGATGCGATGAACATGAGACACCCCCTGACAGGTGGTGGAATGAGTGTTGCTCTTAACGATGTAAGAATATGGAGGGGATTACTGAAGGATATACCAGACTTGGGTAAGTCAATTATCAGGACCCAATATCATGACGCCTATAAGCACAAAAACTTGCTAAGCATAAACAAATCTTGCTTAGGAGAAACAATTAGCCAGCCAAAATTCCATAAAGTTTACATTGTTGCATCTGGTGCCCCACTCAATTCTTGTTTTGAAACAAAATTTGCTAAGCAGTATTTTCTGCTTAACAGCTTTATGAAATTGGGCCCAGGGCAAGTTTTAAAAACTGTCCTTAGAGACTGACTCATTTAGCTTAAACAGCCATATATATATTTGGTCTTAGTCTTTAAAAATTTTGTGAGAACATTTGTATTATTTTGTAATAATTCTAGCTATATGTGTTTATTTATTTTTTCCTTAGATGAGCACGAACAAATTTTGAAGTCATTGAGAGCCTTCCATTGGCTGCGAAAAACTTCCCATTCCTTTGTGGTCAATGTCCTTGCACAAGCTTTGTATGAGCTGTTTGCTGCAACTGATCGTGAGTAACAATTCTTCTGTGTTACAAAATATGGTATTTTCTTATGATGTCTGTAACTGCAGTTTGCTTTTATATTTTTTGTGACCCTTTCTCTCATTGAGACATCTTAAGGTTTTCATTGTTATTTTTAAGCAGTGCACTAATTTTGAGGTTTTATTTTGAATAAAAAACAGCAAAATTCTTTAGCTCATTTCTAAATCGTGATGGTATAATTATGTCTTATTTATTTCTAGATCACTTGATGCAGCTTAGGAGAGCTTGCTTCCATTATTTTAAGCTTGGTGGTCAGGCCGTTTCTGGACCTGTTGGACTTCTCTCTGTGTAAGTTATTAAAAAAAATTCCCAAAAGAGACTATTATTATTTCATTTTTAACTTTATCACCTCATGGCTGTTTTATTACTGAATTTTGAGTTGTTGCAATTATGTTTTTGATGTTCAGTGCAATTGACTTGTTTTAACAATTGATAATTTATTTGCCTTTTTATCTTTCCGTGCCTTTTTGCCTTTATTCAAATTGTGTATACATGTACAATCATTGGTCATTTCTGTATTCATTGTTTGAAATGGAAAATTACTGTTTGTATTTTTGTGTACTTCATGAAATGCATTTTTAATGAGGTTGTAGTCGCATTGTTTGAGATGTGTTACCTTGAATGACAAAATTAGGAGAGAAAATGTACGTAAAAGAACCCAGTTACACTTATCGCTAAGAGAAGGGTGTTTCTGGCAGTGGCCACTGAATGCACCTGAGCACCTTATAAACTCTAATAAGGTAATGGATCTCATAATAAAAAACTAGTAATGAACACTTTGAGATGCCCGTAGATAAAGGGCTATCTAAAAACTAGTTGCATATTATTATTTTTCTCTGTATTTTTATTTCATACTGATAATAAATCGATGGCTTTCTCTCACCAGATTACATCCAAAACCCCTCATTCTGGTTGGTCATTTCTTCGCTGTTGCACTGTATGCCGTCTACTTTGCATTTAAGTCTCAGTCTTGGCTAACGAAACCCCTGGCAATCTATGAGTCATTTCTGATATTTGGCAAAGCATGTATGGTCATCTTCCCTCTCATCTGGTCAGAGCTCCACATGGTGAAGTGAAAGTGAAGTGAAAAGTTTTGAAGGAGTTGTGAACATTTGAAGAAAAACACTTGTCTTCCTAGAATGGTAACAAATTTGGTTTGAATTTTTAAACAGGACTCTTCAAAATTTGTATTGCTGTTTCTCAGCTGCAATGAGTTTTATCTGCTGTTTGTTACACTTTTATTTCAGTTTCACACGAATAATAAAAAAGCCCACCACAAGAACTTCCATATGTAATGTTTCTAATTCGTTTCTATTTAGTTTAGGTATGTTCATTATTAGCCTTTTCCATATAATATTACATTCATGCATTAATACAGATAGTATTGGTTGGCAAATGCCATGCTCTATGCATCTCGCCACCATCAGCCCCATACAAAAAGGTATGATGTTCCCTCTTTTGCCAACCAGATGTGCTATTTACATAATTTCATGGGAAAGGTTTGTTGTATAAACTGTTGTCTCTCCTAAAACTTAAGTTCTTGAAGTTTCTTAGAACCAAAACTGACTATTGGTATTAGCGTTTTTACTTTTAGGAATTTAATTGGGGGTTAAACAAAGAACAATTTACTAGAGTTGGACTTGAACCTGCGACCTCTGAATTAACGTGCCAGCGCTCTACCAACTGAGCTATCTAGTGCTAATGTTGGCAGTCTCCTTATGATGTCAGTATCGATGTTCAGAGGGTGCCAGACAGAAGCCATTCAACCTGTAACTGCCGTGTAGCCAGGGATCACACCCAAGTTTACAATACAACCTTGTAGTCACCCCAAATTATTTAAAACTTACACAGTTTCCCTTGTGGTTTATTACTTGATATTGGAGGAATTTATTGAAGATTTTGCGTATGGCAAGGTAAATAAAATCTGTGAAATAAAAATATGTGTAAAATACTTTTTACTGGTTTCAGAAGTAAATTAGAAGTGGTGGAAGCACTTATTGAATGATTGATTGAATAAATTGCAGACAGGTGCGGATTATGATGTGTTTAAACTTCTAATCAGAGTTTACCAAATAAATTAATGATGTCCTACATACTGATATATTTATTATATAAAACTTTGTGTCATGGTGTAGGAGTTTCATTGTTGTCATCTTATCAAAATATATACATCAGAGAGGAGACTGCTCTTATTCAGACGACCAAAAGAACTAGTGTGCAGTTTGATGAGTGTTTTAACATAAAGATAAACTTCCGTAATGCCATGAGAAGAGCCAGTTTGTACTCAATGTTTCAACTAAAATGCTCTGGTCATTTTCAGTGCAAAGCAGAACATGGGGGGGGGGGGGGGGTGTGTGTGCTTACCCAAGACTTATTCCATGTGTGTCCCCATATTATGCTGTCTGACTTTTTCCTCGTCATTTAAAACTATAGTAATAGAGAAGATGTCCCTCCCTATAATCCTTCCACAGAGATCTGCTTAATTTTAATAGGCAATTATAAGCAGAGATTTTCAGTGTTACTTTTTGGGGGGAGAGGTATTTCAAAAGCAACTTCAGCAAGAACACAAAAAGAAAAGTACACATAAAGGACAGTGTTTATAAAGACCTGCTGTTTTAATACATGTACATATATTACATGGTAAACATTCCTTTTCGTAACTTATTAATATGCACAAATATATTGAAGCAAGGCTCGAAACTAACACTGGACCGCAGGCCCGAGGCCAGTGATTTTAGTGTGGGGCCAGTAAATTTACAATCGTACAAGTCCGGCGGTCTTGTGTTTTTTAATAATAACACCTCACTGCATTTTTAATTTAAACTGATAAATACAAATATTTTTCAATTGAAGATTGAAGTGTTACCCATAAGAAAAACTTGATAAATCTTTTCTTAGTGCTCGATACAAAAACAGATCAATTGTGAATCTGTGTAGATAGTGTTCTTCTCATTTTGATTCCGGTCTTGTAACACATTTTCTGGTCCAGTAAATGTTTTGAGCTACAAGCCCTGCAGTCTTGTAGATTTTTTCCCCAAATTCGAGCCCTGTGAAGTGAGAGGTAACTGAACCTTCATGAAATCATTTAAGAAAATGACAATTAGCCTCACTTAAACAACCTGCTTTACACAATATTAGATACACCTATTGTAAACCTGGTTGACCATGGAAACTCAGTTTGCATGCATGCATGCACCAAATGCGACTGTCGACCAATAAGGTGCCTCCTTTTGACCTCTGTGAGGGCGCTGTTTGAGCTTGTCTTCTTACATGCATTTGGTCAGTATAAAGAAGACTGGCCAAGATTAAGAAATATTAGTGGAGTTTTCTGGATCTTAAGAATGTTTGTAAGAATGAACAAAAGACCATGTAGCTTTCTGTATGATGACCAGTGAGAAACTAAAAGTTGTTCAAAAATACTTTGTGTGCGACTAAATATTCCATGTTTTTTCTTAAAGCTTAAGATTCTGTGTGCAGTTGAACATTTCACCTATTAATAGCTGTGACGATCTGCTCCCTCTGACAACCCCCACCCCCTCAAAAAAAAATTGACCCAAGTGTTACTTGCATTTTCTCCTAGAAGCTAAGGTAGTTTCTGCTTGACTTATTCTTCAGAAAAAAACAGAAGAATTGGGAAGTGTGGGGAGAGACAGTTTCTCAGGAATACTGCCCCTCAGCAGATAAGTTCTAATTATTGAAGTAAAAAAACAACAAAAACAAGTTCCTAAATATGTTTACAGTCAGTTCCCTAAAAGCATAATCACATGTCTCCTTTTGTTGAAAAAAACCCCAGGTGCAAATCATTCAGGAATACTGGCAATATTAGCAAGATTATTTGTCCCGATACTTGCCAATCTTGACAATAACTTCCATAAATAATGAAGTACAAGTATATTTTGAAATGATACATTTTCTGTTTTAAGGAGCTTGTGGTATTCTCATCGTCAGGGTTCTCACTTTTTCTCATACCAATATCTTTGACATGTAAGGACCTTCCAGTTCATAGCCAAGCTTCCGATAGTAATTCCTTGTTCCAACCCCTATAAAGCAGTTGTAAAAATAAAAATGTTATGTCCGATCATATGAAGAAAGCAGTAACTCCGAGGAATTTTTTTTGGTGCTTAAAATAAAGTGCAGTGTGAGCAAATCTAAACAACTGTTGGATTTGAAACTTTACCGCAAACCTCACTTAGTTACTTAAATAACTGTTGTTCAATTTTGGTGATGACAATTTTCACAATATTGTATGTTTGAGGAAACACACACAATACAATGCCATTTTGGGCCTTTTAATTGCACTAAACATACAATGTATACCCTAATCATAAAATAAACAAAGCTTTTGTAAATAATAAATTTGTTCAAACTCGTCAGGCAACTTGTTGTATTTGGCATAGATATTTAATTCAAGCAGTTTCAGAAAAGTTTCCATTTTCCATACATGTGTAGATTTCATTCAGAGAAAGAAACATACCTGAGATAACTGCTATCTTAGATGATCCGTGCTCCTCCAAAGCAACTCGCTCTGCCTCCTCCATGAGCAATGTTCCAAAACCCTATACCAAGATTTAATTGAGAAATTAAACTCATTACTACACTGGGTAAACACCAATAGAAAAACATTTCTGGTGGTACATACAGATATCCGAATATATTCACAAACCCCCAAAAGTTGCTACATTATTTGTTTTAAAAACACAGTGTTTTGTTTCTTTTCTCATGCCTGAAATTACAGTTTCAAAAGTTTCTAATAGACTTTAAGATTTTCCAATGGAAGTGCCCTTTGCAAAATAAAAATGGCCTTGCCCTCTCAAAGATGAAATTTCATGCCTGTATTCTCATGTTTATAAACCAACCTGGTGTTGAAACTTGCTAGGATCTCTTGAGCTGACTGGAACCACACTTCCGTAACTGATAAAAATGTTAAGTCAGGGAATAAATCATCTCTTAGAGCTAACTTACACCCGGTTCAGACGGGCACTCTAGAGCCGAACCAAACCAAATTATTTAATTAAATACATGAAAAGTTTCACTGAAACAGCGACTGGATGGGCTGGAAGTCGAAAGATCGACTGTTGATCTTGTCATGAGCCAAACTTTTGTTAAGTTCGCCTATCTGAAACCAAAATTTATTTGGGTCGACCTAGAATCGCTCC
This sequence comes from Pisaster brevispinus, assembly GCA_023634235.1. Taxonomy (NCBI): domain Eukaryota; kingdom Metazoa; phylum Echinodermata; class Asteroidea; order Forcipulatida; family Asteriidae; genus Pisaster; species Pisaster brevispinus. Next base: position 13,038,958 of record JAMKCF010000017.1, read on the forward strand.
TAATCTATTTGGTTCGGCGCGTCTCTGGAGCGCCTGTCTGACTTGGGTGTAAGACACTGAACTATATACAGGATAAACAAATATAAGATAGAAGACACTGAGTAAACAGCAAAAATGGTCAAGGAGTTTTACAGGATCTGTAAATAGGGTGTCAAAATCTGCTGTAAATATGAAAACCGGGTTTACAAGTTTCTTACTTAACCTTTTAGAGACAATTTGTTTCTGTTTATCATTGCCATATGTCCAGACATGGTTTTAATGTCGATTTTTTGAAACAATTTGTTCTTGTCGAAGTGTCTGAGAAAAATTATATAAATCAGAGATGTGGTTAAGTTTTAGAAACATAGATTCTATGTTAATATGGGAAACATTGGAAAATGTAAATTCAGGACATGACCTTTACTTTGACCTTTTTGGTTGAGTGGAAGTAGGTCAGATCGTGCAGCCATGGTCTCTAAAAGGCTATTTACTTTCAAACTACGGTGTCCAAGAGTCACCCGACATCCCTCTGGCTAACGTGTCAAATAAAGTTATCTTCAAAGATCAGAAGGAAATCATGAAGAGTACTTTTCACTGAGAATTTGTCTAGAAATATGTGTTTGAAATCAAGGATACACATGAAGTTCTCGCACAACGGAAACACCCCCTTTCATCTCTGGTCTGAAGGTCTGGTCAGAACATTTGCGGAGTCTCAACAATCCGATCAGAATGTCTTGTTCTGGGTCCTCGTAGGAAAGAAATGTCTCCCAACCGCCATTTGCAAAGTAGTCCCTTCTAATCAGCTCAACCTGGGGAATGAATAAATTCCTAATAATATATATTCTTAGGCTTTCTCAAGTCAAGTAGGCTTCTCAAAGGAACCCCTCCCCCATAAATTAATTAATTAATTCAATTTAAAAAGTTTGATTAGAATTGGTTACATTTTCATCTGTTATCATTTAATAAGAAACTAAATGTGCTGAAAAAATCTTTTAGCATAAACGGCAGATTTTAGGTGTTTGAAGTGTTAACTTCTTACCTCATAGGGTTTGATTTTATGGTGTATCTCTTGTATTCCAACCTCCCTGGTTCTCACATCACGACACTGCGTTCCAAGATCTTTCATGCGAGCAAGCGCTAACTCACGAAGATTGCCGTGCTCAACACCAGAACTGACCAACGGCATCGGGATATCCCTGTGGTTACAAAGAAAATGTTTAATGTCACAGGCCTGGAATTTCAACTTTAAGAGGGCAAGGCCATTTTCATTTGGCAAAGGGCACTTCCATTGGAAAATCTTAAACTTGTGAAGGGGCACCAAGGCCTAGACGAGGGGCAACAGAGGCCATTGCCTTCATGGCCTCAGTGTAATTCAAGGCCGGTGTCAGTAATTTCATGTTGGTCCTGAAAATATACAAGTGCATGTGCAATATACTTAGACCATGCAGTTTTTTAATTTGAACTCCAAAACTGGTCTGTTCTAACATCTGAGGCCAGTGTGTGTCATGTATGATGTTTTTGTAAGGTTGGCTTAAATGTATTAACATTTTGTTATTCACTTCCCCTTTTTTGCCCTCACCTTGATGATGGCATTTTTAGGGCCTTAAGGTTGACAACTCCCCATTAAAAAGAATACAAAAATCCTCTCCTCATCTGTTAAAAATCTGTTGTGAACCATTTTTTCAAATGCAAAAAACAGTGAAAAGCTGCAATTTTTCAAACTAAACTTTCATTTGATGTTTCATTGAACATGATTTACTAACCTTTGAACCCTGTAAACTCTTGTCCATGGTGGCACCAAGGCCAGTATCCTAGCAACAAGGTCAATGAGCATGCCCGGTGGGTAGCTCTTGTATCGTCCTGTCTTCCACAGTTCATATAGACCTGTTCCTCGAATCACAAGTGTTGGGTAGATTTTTAGACCATCCGGTCTAAAGGCTGGATTTTCAAAGTATTCCTGATGGAAGTAAAAAATACTTGAAAAATACAATAATAGTTTGAAACATTTTTTCTAAAGGTGTTGGAGATTTTTCTTTTTTTAAATACTGATCGAAAATACCAGAATACCATTGGGCGGGATAGGGAGAAAAGGAATGAAGGTTTAAGATATGAAATAACTGGTCCAATGTTGGAGCGACATGAGCACCACTGCAGGGCTCGAATTTTACACTGGACCCCAGGCCCGAGGCCAGTGATTTTAGCGTCGGGCCAGTAAACTTACGACCGTACAAGTCCGGAGGTCTTGTGTTTTTTATTTATGACACCTCACTTTATTTTTTAATTGGAACTGATAAATACATACATCTTTCAATTCTGTTGAGTATTAAAGTAGTACCCATAAGAAAAATGAGATAAATCTTGTCTTAATGATTGTTCCAAAAACAGCTCAAATTTGGAACTGTGTAGAAAGTGTTTTTCTCATTTTGATTCCGGTCTTGTAACAAATTTTTGGGTCCAGTAAAAGTTTTTAGCTACAAGCCCTGCAGTCTTGTGGATTTTTCCCCCAAATTCGAGCCCTGCACTGACTGATGAATTTGAGTACTACACTGTATATAAGAAGCCACTATTATTATTACTATTATATTGACATTCATGGGACAATGAATTGTTTGTACATGTGAATGGTTATTTATAAAGGTCATTCCACACAGTATTGTGTTTGGCACAACCACAAATACTTCAGAAAATTACTGCAAGCCGAACAATTATCACAAGCTAAATCAGGCTGGCCTGATACTTTGCTGAGGTGCAGTGTCAATTCCCTCCATTGTCCTGAACGCCTTGAATGTTCCAGTAGAATTTGAACTTTCCAAATAAAAGTTGACATTTACCATGCTAAATTAGATTTCCCTTCGCACTACCAAAAGACAGAATGTATTTTAAATATCAAGGTTCCAGGGTGCAGTTAAAGAGCATTGCTATAATATTTTGAGGAAGTCTTTCATTTATGCTTCTATTTATTTAATTCCATGAACTTACAATGAATTGCTCAATGTCTCTTTCCATGTCTACATTGGGGAGGTCAGGCATCATGTGCGTCACTACTTTGAACCCTGCGTCTTTGCACCAATTAAATGATTCACAGACTGCCTGCACTGTGTGACCACTGAAAAAGAAAATTATTTGAACTTCAAGTTTGGAACAGTAGAAGCTTTTCCATAAGAAAATGTTGTCATGGGGTAGTCTTGGGATAAATGCATAAAAGCATTATTAAAGCAAGAATGGTGTGTTAAAAAATCCAAACAAACAACAAAATTAACACGTGATGAGAAAATTCAGCAAGGTAACTAAGATTGAGAGAGTTCAATTCAGGATTTGAGCATGTGTCCAAAACTAAAACTTATAACAAATAATGATGGCCCTTAGAGTGTAACTAATGTCACAGTACATTTTGGTCTAAAAACTCTTGTAAAACTCACACAAAGTGGCATCTTTGATATTTGCAACAAGTATTACTCAAACAACTAAGACAGTCACTTAGACTTTTAAAAGCTCAATGGAACAACCAGTTTTGTAAAGTAAAAGAGTTCAAAATGTTCAAGAACGAGATAATGTTTGACTTACCGATTTGTGTCTCTTGCTACGTCTTCATATACACTTTGAACACCAATCTCGAGACGAGTACAGCCATAGTTTAACATATCACTGTAATGCAACATTGAAACAAAATTGATGATTTTTGTTTGTACTTACATAATTTTATGTCACGTTAGTCCTGTGTTTGTACCTTTAAAAATGCATGTTTATGTTTACAAAGCATAAAACATTACACAATCTTAGTTCACTTAATTATTTAAGCAGAGTAATGCTTCATCTGGACAAGATTCAAAACAGGCCCCTGAATATGTCTTACTTGAGCCTAAGTCTTGTTGTTGTAGATTTCAATATTTATCATAAACCTAAGGATGAAGGTTAATACCAAAGTTAATTTTATACCTTATGTGTCTTTTAAGACAGTAGTCCGGTCTTGTTTCTATGGTGATTCCAATGCATTTAGTTAAACTCCTTTCCGAGTACCTGAAGATTTGACATGAAAATCAATATAAATCAAGATGATAGACCAGGCCTTACATTTTTAAGACTATAGATGTCATTTGAGTAGGGAGCCTTCGGCTAGAGGTCAAAAGAAGGTAGCTCATTGGCCGATCATGTACTCTGCGCATATGTAGTTGTGTGTTTTCCATTGTTCCATTATCGTTTACCTTTAAAATGACGGCAGGACGATGCAATTGTAAAGGTCAATTCCTCTATGTATATAAAAGGTTAAACTTTCCAAAAAGTGACAGCAAAAAAAGGTTGTACATTATTTGCTTGCACTCGTTTGATTGCAATTGTTAAAAAAAACAAACAAAAAAACCCCAAAACTTAAAAAACACACACAATCGCTGCTTGGTTTAAATGTATACTTTTAAAACATCATGATTTGATATTTTGGAGTAACAAGTCACAAAAATATTAAAGACAAAAAACATGAACTAACTTGACTGCTTCGGCAACACTATCACTCGTATGGCCAGAGAGGGCGTCATGCAGATTGCGTATAAAGTAATCACGATACTCCTCCGATAGAGCCATGAAGGTACCTCCCATCACAATAAACTCCACCTTGTCTACACTGTGTCCAAGTTGTTTCAACTGAATACAGGAAAAAAAGGCTCAATAATTAGTTTTACGATTGTGTAGATTTTGAGATTTTGCATAGTTTGCATACAATTCTCTTGAAATTGCTCAGAGCATACGGATTGAAACATTGACTCAATTGAGTTGTTGCGTCACCAGTTCTTTTTAGAACTGCAACAACTTGCAGAGAAAGTATTTCCAAATATTACATTTACTTACCTGATCAACCCTATGTCTTGTTTGTAGGTAAGGGTTGTATCTTGCCCTGATTGCTCGCATTGATGTCGGCTGTAAACAAGTCATAGGGCATTATATTTTTAATTAAAACAAAGATAATTCAGTGCTTTGATACATTCTCACCATGTCTTTGGTTATGCTGCTTTGTGGATAACACTACCAAAGTTGTGGATGTCAACTAATCTAGAACTACTCACCTTTTTTTGTGTATAGTTGAGTTTAACTTGGTGAATGAATTTACTAGTGCTCGACATTTCAACCATATCTTTGGCCACAATGTTTAGTGGATAACACCTAAATTGCTGTGTCAATGTCAACTAATCTAATAAAGTTACTCACCTCATATCAGGGTATGATTATTGATTAAGTTAACCTTAAAAGTAATGTTGTGCTCTTGTAAATCACATCCCTGGCAATATTGATTCCTAGATAACATTACCTGAACTGCCATGTCGATGTCAACTAATCCAGAGTTACTCACCTCATACCCAGTGTATGATTGAGTTGAACTTTACAATGCATTCTAGCAGTCAAACTATATCTCTGGCCATGTTGATTGGTGGATAATAGCACCCCAAGTGCTGTGTGGATGTCAACTAATCTAGAGTTACTCACCCCATACCCAGTGTATGATTGAGTTGAACTTTACAATGCATTCTAGCAGTCTAAACTATATCTCTGGCCATGTTGATTGGTGGATAATAGCACCCCAAGTGCTGTGTGGATGTCAACTAATCTAGAGTTACTCACCTCATACCCAGTGTATGATTGAGTTGAACTTTACAATGCATTCTAGCAGTCAAACTATATCTCTGGCCATGTTGATTGGTTGATAATAGCACCCCAAGTGCTGTGTGGATGTCAACTAATCTAGAGTTACTCACCTCATACCCAGTGTATGATTGAGTTGAACTTTACAATGCATTCTAGCAGTCAAACTATATCTCTGGCCATGTTGATTGGTGGATAATAGCACCCCAAGTGCTGTGTGGATGTCAACTAATCTAGAGTTACTCACCTCATACCCAGTGTAGGATTGAGTTGAATACTCAAAGTCTGAGTCTGGTCCACCAGGGCAGTAGACACAGATATTTCCTGTCATATTGATGTGTGGACATCTGTGTGGTTTACACATTACTGCTACGACAGCAATCTGAATAATGGAAAAAATGTTTGGCTAGATTAGTTCTTAAGTTTCAAATAGAATTTAACTTTCTCCAGAGATATTAACTTTGTTTTAGGTCTTCATTTGAGAGGTCAAGGATGGTTCAAAACAGCCATTTGTGTGTGTGAAGAATGTTCTGATTATGACTTATTGACTGTTATAAAATGTTTGTTGACAATTATACCCTAGCAGTTTGTGAATATTTTTGTAATCATACATGAACATGCACAGGTCCTTTTTACCAGAACGCCCCAAATTTTAGAAAGTCTTTTTATTTGCGATGAAGGTATATAACCATCTCTTCATTAATACACATTTTTTCTGGTTACTTACACCACTGGCTGTACGAATCGGTTTTGCTCTCAACTTTGGAAGTAGAGCCTGAAAAAATGAGAAAAACAACGAAACTTATTTACATTTCCCTCATGATTTACGAGTCACAATACCTCTTAGTTTTACAGACAGCTTCGACCTTCCTTCATCTCTTAGTTTTTATCTCCACCATCAAAAACAAAATCAATCTTTACCTTTTTATGAGTGGTGGGTACAGCTGCTATAATATCAACAAGTCTTGGTTGGGAAGACAAACCATACTTCTGTGCTGTTAAGCTCTTTAACCTGTTCAAATTCACATCTGCTCCTTGTTCGTGGGCCACAATGAGTTGATTGACAATGTCAGAAACAGTCATCACCATCATCTCTGCATGTGACAATTGGGGCCCTGCATCGTGGTTAAGGAGTTATGTTAAAATATTTTTATTATGAATATTAATTTGCTTTTTAAGCCTGATACGCATTGATCCTACTGGGGAGTACTGTAGTACTGAACACAGTGTATGAAGATTGATCCTTAATAGAAAATCAACATAACAGTACCTCTCAGATTCATTGTTGTTAATCATTAACATTAAATCATGTCACATGTGTACACATTGCCATTATTTTGGTCAATAGATCAGTGTAGCGTTACGCTAGTACTGTAGTGATTTACTTTTAAAAGCTTTCTTATTCTTATATAAGATCATAAAGTAAGGACCTATGACTGAGTGTGACTACTTATTCTTACCCATACATAGAATAGATGCTATTTTAATGTGTTAAGATTTTAATTTAAGTAGGTCAGGAAGGTTCCTTTCGAGGTTTCGTTATGATGATTCTACTGGAATAAGATTCAAGAAGTTTTAACTTTGTTCATCATCTGGATATTTTTAGTTGCAATAATTGTAACCTTCCATCTGACACTGACAAGTGACACACACACACACACACACAATGCACATGTCCCAACTGTCGGAAGGATGGAGGATAACTCTTACTTAATTGTTAAAGTTCGGAACTTTTTATACTAGGCATAACATTATATGGTTGTCACGATCTTCATGCATCTTCAACTTTCTTTGCTGATCAGGGATATTATCCATCCATTTATTTAAAGGTGTAGTTTTGTAAAACATGCCTAGACACACATTGACGTCGCCCAATATCCGGACAGTACACAACCTACCTATATCTGATCATTGGTTAAGTCAACGTGCCTGTGACTGTGTGTTGCACAACAAAACATTACATAGATTCGGTACAAACGAAATAAAACGGGCATTAAATTGATTGCAAATTGTACAAACGTAAGTCTCACCCTTTTTCTTGTTCTTCCCCATGTTTATCTGTAATGTGCCACGTACTCCAGTATAAAATATCAAAATGCTAGTGACCACTCTATGCTGTAGTGATCAACACTGTTGATGAAATAGTTGTGAAATATTGAAGGGCGCCCTCCATAGTCAGTTTACAGACTAGTCGAAACAAAAACAGACCCTGGAAACAACACAGACAATTTCAATTATTTTACTTTCAAAAAAATACCCCAATGGCCATCAGTATGGATGCATTCCAAAGTTTAAGGAAAAATCACATTCTGTTAATGTTCCAAAAAGAAAATGTTAGGCCAACGCTTCAATTAGAAATGGAGTATTCAAGCAAATCTCCGAATAATTAGAAGTTTGGAAACCTCTACCAAAATGGAAATCAGCAGAGATTGTATTGAAGCATGGACAAGCCCCTTGAACACAACAAGGCTTTCGCTACATGCCAAAAAAATAAAAATAAATGCAAGCTATCAATGACACCTCGATTCGAAAGGACATACATGAGGTTTCACAAGGACAAGCGTAATATTGTCAATTAATGTCTTTCCGCGACTTACTAAAGTATTTTCGTCCGGAAGCTGTAATTTCTTGGAAAGCAATTGGCAATTAAAAGTATTATTTTATTGTACCCTATCAATAATAAGTTTCGGTAGGAAAAAACTCCCAAAACGTCAGTTTGTTTACATTTGTCTCATAAACGAACACAGATTACACATTACGGTGCGCTCTCATGGAAAGTTGCACAGCTTGAAGTGATTTGATCTTTAGGGCTAAGTGGAATTAAAGCAGCTGCTAAGTTATCAAGTTTCAAATAATAATTATTACTCTTAGTTTTAGACTAAAATTCATTTCAAATGATTGAAATTGGGGACAAAATTGCCAGCAGTTGTTACTAGTTTCAATCAATTGGAGTGAATGTAAATCTGAAACTTGAAGAGAGTAGATTATCACAAAGTACAGAAAAGAAGTACAATAGCATATTGTTTGAAAGTTCACTCTTCGTTACTTTGTGTTTGCCAAGCCGGATCCCGTTAATTACTTTAAAAAAGTTAGAGACATAAATATCCCTGTGACGAATCCTACAATGTTGGGAAAAATTTCCCCTAAAAAAGAAACCGAAACCGCAGAAGTGGGGTGGCCTCATTCCATACAGGTGTAACTGCTGATAAAGAGGGGGATTACCCGCGGATTAGTTCAGAGAACAGGTGTAACAGACAAAAAAACTCAAGGGTGCCGGATTGGAGGGATGAATGGCGCCCCCTTGCCGCCCCAGGCAGTTGACTTAGGGTGATCTTTCTGAATTAGAGGGTTGTGCTGGGGGAAAATGGGGACGATTGCAGTGTTCATTATAAGGTTTCCGAGTCAAAATGGACAGACATTTAGTTTGTTAAATCTTAGGGCAAGGACCTTGCTATAATATGTCATCGCGTTGACATTTAAAACTGATAGAAGAATAAGTAAATACCCATAGCTTTATGCTGTTTTGTTTCTTACTGTATAGTTCAATAGCTTGTTTGAATTGTACTCTTGGGAATAAGTAGAATGCTCTATGGTATGCCATTGCTGCTCAGTAAAATGAGAGCATTGCTACGTTGAAATATGGTAAAATATGATAAGGAAATGAAATAGCATGCTGTATTATGTAAAACAGCAGGCTCATTTTAACATATTTCTAACACTTCCCTTTAATCTCATGAATATACGTGACTTGAACGAGGTTGCACAAAAATAGGGACGCATCCCCTCAGTTAAAATTATATTATGTGCAATCGTGTAATTGCATTTGTGTCGAGATTTGTTGAAGGAAATTTAATTAAGATGCAGGAGAACAACGGGGTTCATTTATCGTTTTTGATACCAAGTTATAAACAGATTGGTTGGAACGAAAAACTCAGAGCGGAAAAACATCAAAACTCAACCCTACTTTGAAATTCATTTATCCATAATGTCTTATTTGTTACTTATCCCACAAAATCATTTTAAAATTTGAATTGTTTTCTTGCTTAGTCTCCCTAAAGCATGTAATCGTACACGTAGTCACTCTGCCTTTGAGTTTGGGGATTTTAACAGGTGTCACGTCAGGTTTTGATATTAATAGTTGATAGAAACCATGTTTAAGCTGCACGATGTACAATTTTGACACTCTCGACCAAAATTTAAAACCCACATGAAATCCGTGTGAGGCTTCAATATAAAAAGAAGGATCCTCAATCCCAAGTAGCTGCCAATCCAGATAATTCCCCTTGATATTCTCAAGCATGCTTGTAATTTCACTCGAGATACATCCCTCATCCGAATCTTCACACGGCAGTCCTTGAGTGGCATTACAAAGGTAATCACACACTTGAGAATCGCCCCCTCTTAAATGGAAGTCTTTTTGGTAAACATATCACAACCACGGCAAACCTCTCTGCAGACGATTCTCTCCATAGGATGTGAAGTTGACCATACAAACTCGGGACAGATTGAGATGCGAGTCTTAAGAAAGGTACGCAGCGTCTTGATGCTTTGCTCCTCCTTTAAGTGTCTATCAATCAGAAGGGGATTCTGTCCATTGTCAGGGGGCATTGACAGTGTTCCTCCATTCCTTCCATCTCAAAACTTGGCCCGAGTTCACAAAGCCTTTAAGCATAAAAACTTGCTAACAGAAAAATCATGTTCAGCAGAAAAACAGATTATCAGCCCACATTCCATAATGTTAACATTGTTGCCACTGGTGCCGCACTCATTTTTAATTTTTAAAATTTCTGCTTAGCAAAGAATCTTTAGGTTATTACTAAACAACATTTTAGTGCTAAACAGCTTCATGAAATTGGGCCTGGATACCTCAAAAACCAATACTACATCAGATCATTGAGAAAGTCGTGCCTATCAAAGATGTTTTTTCTTAGAAAGACGTTCATCTAAAAATGTTTACCATAGTTTGACACGTGAGTTGTGTTTATTTCTGCCGTAGGTAGCTAGGCCTTTACTTTTCTTTCAGCTTAAATGTTATGGTAACTTTGAGACAAAATTCCACAGAGTCTTGGAAGTAACAGTATTTTTAGCAACTGAAGGACTAGAATTTATATTGAAATGAAAAAAAGAAAGTTTAAACACAGTGTACGATTTTTTCCTAAAAACAAACGGCATTATTATTGTTGAAACGTTCAAATTGTTGTTGCTCAAACAAGCTTCAATTTAACTTCAGTTCAATAAACATATATTCATATAGGCCTACGCATGCTCAACAAAATACTTTAAATTGTTGCTTAAAGCCCAAACAAACCAGGTTATATATTACAGAGGACTGCTTCTGGTAAGTTCAGGTCTCAATAATCCCTAACCGTTTTTAATTTTCAAACAATACATTAATTTATTCTACATCAGTTTTAATCCGAGCTTGTCAGCAGAGTAATTTACCACTTGTGGACACTAAACTGCAATAGTCGTCCACTTCTCCATTCCGTGTGACCGTTAATCGCCTAATGAACATGGCGACGGTGCCATTTTTTCCCTGTCGGCCAAGCGGAAGAAAAATCATCTCTTCATTTTATGATTTTGATCAGGCATCCGTTATGACTGATAACATTCGGGCACCTGGTTCAAGTTCCAAAGATGTCCTAATCTTAGTGAAAATTGAGAAGTTAATTTGGACTGGATTGGATTAAATTTTGGGATTACGTTTGGAGCATGGATAACCGTGATTCATTAACTACACAAGGTTGAATGATAGGTGGCGCTGGCTGGACTGGAGGTAAAAGTTGGAAGAAAAATGATCCGTCAGTCAATATTTTTCTGTTTAAAAAATTTAAGACCCTAACAAATTTGCCGAACGATCTATCCTAAGGCATATTACAGAGGCATTTAAAAAAAGTATTGCTAATGTTTTTTGAGAGTAAAAAAATGTAAATCAAATGTCAGATTTTTCATTTTGTAACCTGACATCGTGGTTTAAAAACTGAACAACTAAAAATAAGTTTGGCCACTGTGAACTGGAGTTTATTTCAATTTTCAGAAGCATAACATTCAGCTCCTTCTGATGTCACAAGTTCTCAACAATACATGGATGAAAAAAATAATTTACATTTTTAGGTGGATTTAGTATTAAGCCGATGTGTATTTAGTCAATTGACCCATTTTTAAACAGGTCAATCACCGGCAAAGCATACTGGACAATACAACACTACATACAGGAGTCGTCATCATCATCACAATGCCTCGAAGATTTCACATCGCGGTAAAGAAAAGACGTTTTTTAAACCATGTGATTAGGGGGATCATGGCGAGACCAACGAGATAACACAGTTATTGTTGCGAGAAAGTATTTACAATCTGGGAATTATCCCTCTGGTAAAAAGTTATTTGCGGGCTCATTATCCATGGATGTTTTAACTGATTACAGGCAGAGTTTACCCCAGTGCGGTCATTGGTCTTTTATGATGTAGTTCGAGAAAAATATGCGAGAAAGCACGAGACTTCTTTTGCCATTTTTGTGTCGAAATTTTAAAGTTGAAATTGTAACTAACATAAACATTTAATAGATGTTAATTTTGCATTGGGGATAGAGAATATATTTACTTTTTCTTTTACCCTTACACCAATGACTGCTTAATTAATACACATCGGTGAAGGGTAAAAATAACCGCCAAATTATTACATAAACACTTACTGGTGCTTGGTCAATGACAACCTGAAAACTCATGCAACTTTTGAATTACAAAGATTAACAAAACATATTTTTGAGAAGTAAATCTGATTTCACACCAGTAAATACAGTATTGACGATAAAGAGGACGAGCCAAATCGCGACCTGATCTGTAAGTTAAATTTTGGTCTATAAAATGTATTGAAACTGACCGACATGCTGACTGACGTCAACAAAGAGTGACCGACGCAAGCTCGACATTTCTATCGACAAACAGTAAATAATCAGTGAGGTAAAAAACCAAAGCTAAACATACAGAGTAAAAAAAAAAAAACCTAGTTATTGCTTTAATACAGATTGCGATTATTCATTTATTAGTTATTTATTTATTCATACACAAGCTGAGAATCGAACGACTAGTGTTTACAAATTAGCCCAGACAGACCCTTGAGTTACATGAGATTTTGAAACCTTGTCGGAGAAATGTCTTTGAAAGCAAATACGCAAGATGTGGCTCAATTTCAGTAAGAAAAGTTTTTCTGAATTGTGGAGGTCCACGTGAATCCGAGTTCACAACCTACCTGCTTGCTGGAGCAGACCACAAATCGGTAACAAAACCCATTAAGGTTCAGTGGTATCCTTTAGAGGTTGTATACATTTTTATCCCGCCAAATTAACAAATGGTGCTGGTATTATTATGTGAATAAATCTCGTAATAATCCAGAATCCTCCAAATTGACTGGATTAGGCTCCATCAAGCCAACGACCGGGAAAGAGAAGAAGGGGGCTCCAGTTGCCTTTGAGACGTCTTGTAATGGTAAACTTAAAGCGAGTCCTTGTCTGTGAGCAGTGGTGCGCACTGGGTGTAATGACAAGATTTAAGGAAAGAACGACCCTGGAGACCTGGCAACAAGGCACGCAGGGTGCGGATTGCCCGTCGGCTTTCACCGGGGGGATAAGATTCACATTGTCGCCGCTACATCGTCCAACAATGAAAGATGTGAAAACTTGTCAAGTTGAGCCCGTAATCCAGTTAGGCAAGGAGACCCTCGTTGCTCAAGTCGAACTGATAAAAAACAGAATTGTTTTTAATATAACCGGTATAAATACTGCGAGTCGTTTACAAAATATATCATTGTTACTTCTGAAATTTTTGCCTCTAGAACCATAGGCCTGTAGGCCAAATACAAAATATATTTTAAGAAGAATAGGAGTGGAAGACAAGCTACACAGTTCAAATACCTTTGAAATTAAATTTACAGAAGAAACTAATTAATAAGAAGCCTATAAATCTCCCGAATCCAGGGAGGTTTTGACGGAGTCAACATATCAATCATGATCAAGATTTAATTCAGTGACATCTCTAGAGTCGTTTAGACTTAAGTATTAGGCTCCGAATTGACCCTATTCTGTATGAGGACAAAGAAGAGGTGTTACGCGAGGCCTCGTTTGTGGTTGTTATGAGAGAGTCTCAAGGATGAAGCCATAGCGGCATCTAGAGGGTAACTCAAAAAGTAGCTGCTTGAATACTCCCTCTGTGCCATATAGCGTTTGTTCAAAAAGAAGACCCTTTATTTTAATGTTTAGTTGATACTAGTGAATCAACCTGTTTTTGTTCTTCGAGTGTTCTCAGTCGGAAATACTTTCACTTCAGATTAACCAACCGGTTCTTTTCAGCGCCAACACCTCTGTGAGATTTCTTATATTATTTGGGAGACTAACTTGATATCCTACTCTACCATTCAAAGCCTAAAAGCTTTCAACTTTCAGTTCACTACATCTCTTCAATTTTGATTCCCTTTTCGACAAGAGTATATATATATATTCTCTTTTCAAGCCTCTTTATTTTAACAAGAATATCTGTTCTCTCTTTCCAAAGAGCCAGAAGTTTTGGAATAGCAATTGGAGAAGGAGACCTGATGGCGAGGAGGCGATAAGACGATACAAAGAGATAATTGGGGGCTTTGGAGACCATTGGTATAATAAAACGCATTACAAGAGAGCTTATAAGTGCCTCCCCAACTTCACAGGGTTGACTTCAATGGTTTCCATGGATAGTAAAGACAAGATCTTGCGCTTAAGAAATACGATCCAAATTAAGTTTCCTTTAATCTATAAGTTTCACGTCGTGCACCGATGGCAACGCTGTGTTCAAAATCAAATACAACGTATAGGGCTTCTCGTCGACATGTAACATTCGAATCCTGCAACACACTCACCATGATTGCTTCTCTCCGCCTAAAGATATATATATATATATATTAATGTCATCATATGGGTTAAGCTTATGCATTTTGGACAGTTGTGCACTCAAGGGGAATGGGGGCAATGGGGCTTTTACTTAAATTGTTCTCCTTACCAAAGTCCGAAATATAAAATTTGGAAAGAATTGTTGTTTTTTCTATGTAAAGTAAGGTTGATTTTTGTTTTTATGATTCATTGAATGCTTATGAGATACATACCAGCCAAAATACCGAGACTTTAACAGTGATTTCTTTTCGAGCAGTCAATATTTGTTCAAAATTCACCCTCAAAATAACTAACTTCATGCTCAGCGTCGAGGGTCAAAACGGGGTGCACACGGCTGTCTGGAAACAGAACAAACAAGAACCAAACATCGAGGGAACATGTGGGAAGAAAGAGAAAATGCCACAAAGGAAAAAGTTTTCAATGCGATGTGGTTTTCTTGATGGCTTTTCTCGAGCAGTTGTGAAGTTTATTTGTCCGGTACTGGGGAATTTCGCGACGAGGTAGAGGCCTGATCAACGTGAGGGAAGACTGGGTGGGCTTTTTTATAGGCTATGCCATTCCGAAGGCAATACGTAATCAGCTCATGCAGTTTTGGGGATTTAAGTGTAGTTCTAAGTTTGTAGAAAATCAACTCGTTGATGAGGAAACCCACTTTCTGTTGAGGACAATCTGGTAGGTTCCAAAGAGTATTTTTGTTTAATTTATTCCACATCTTTTCTTTTTTGCTTGGTTACCCTGAATAAACATGTACTCTTCTTGACCAGGGCCCAGTTTCATAGAGTAGCTAAGCACAGTAAAGTTATGCTTACCAGCCAAAATACGATGTCACATGTACAATCTTTGACTGGTACTGTGCTCATTTTTGTTTAGCAGGAAACAATATTTTCTGCTACAGCAGCTCTATGAAATTGGGCCAAGATATTTTCAAATGCTCTGTCACATCATTTTGTTTTGTGAAAAAGATGTACGGAAGAGGATCAGTCCAGCTAACTTGTCTTTTCTCAACCATTGAACGTCGTTTTTCTTTGGGCAAGACTAAGCATTTCTTGGGAATAAACAGCAATGTAGCCAGAAATTTACACAAGTCTCTCGCCTAAGTTATGTTTCCTCGTACATTGACCTTTACCGAACTACAAAAGAAAACATTGATGAAAACGTGCGACGAAAAGGAGCGGGTGTCAAACAAGAGAAGTGTCTCAAGAGATCTTGTCCAAACCCGCAAATCCCTTGTCGAGATGAATGGGGAACAGAGTTAACCCCCTGCGAGTCGAATGAGAAACAAGGCCATGAAGGCACTTGTCCTTCAAAATTCCAATAAAAGCCATATTTTTCTGACGGGTTACGGGTCGTTCCCGAGGGTCGAGTTTGGTGAGAAGGTGAAAGCTTTGGTTTGAGTGGCGTGGTGTGGAAAGAAAGACACTGTAACATGATATTTCGACGGAAGGGCAGTCAAAAATGACAGGTTTCTGTCCGTGACAGTTGATTCGTATTGTTTGGCGGTGACGTCACCTATTGTTGCAGAAAACAATAATGCTATTCTCTTGTATATGTAGTATGTTCAATATACCACATTGAGTACCATACCATCAACTATACCGTACTTGCCTTCATTACATGAATTATTATGTGGTGCATTATAAGTAATAAACAAACAAACTATGGATGGTTTTCAACTGTTAAAAGATTACTATTTTATATACTTTTAATAAGTTAACCTGGCAAATACTTCTCGCTGAAATATGTTGCGTGAGAATTATCCTTAAAAGATAAACTTTAAAATATATCAGCTCCCTTAACCAGGCCCACCCACACTCCACACTCCTGGAACTTCCAAACCCAACCCGGGACGTGTATACCTAATCAACATCCCACTCTCCTCCCATTTGACCACACCCACATCCAAATAAGTCCACAACATTAAAGCTCAATGTTACTCAAACATTTTTGGCTTCACCGGACAGCGCCGAAATTGGGATACAATTTTAGGGGGCGAAAGGGTGCACTTTTTTTCTAGGGGCATTTCTGGCCAATTAAAACTATAGTTTCCCTTGAGCATTTCTCTTAAACAAGCCTTCGGCGCTCTTGTTATGCCATCATGAGATAATCTGACGTAAGTGTAAAAACAAATACATTGTCTGATAATTGGTAATGAAGCAAATTCAAAGGGGTGGGGGCGTGCCCCCGTGGCCCTATAGTTACGCAACTCTTCACGGAAAAGATCTCGAGAGCCAATACTTTCGAATAAAGAAACCTATAAAAAGTTTTTCAAAATCATGAAATCACTGTTCGTATGTAACTTTGAATCATCAAAATTGATAAAATTAACTGGTCAATTATAATGAATATTTCTTTAAATTCTTTTTAAAATACAGAACTATTTTGTTATCGTATTGATTGAACCCATGAAGTGGTGTCAGCTAACAGCAGGGGGGTTTTATCAACGAGGTGTATTTACGACTTATGCAGTAAACCTGTAATACTTCCCCCGCAAATTACTGTGGAACTCTTTAAAGTGTTTTATGTGCTTTGACCGAATAGCCAAGGTTCAAGTGTATAAACTACCACCTAAAATGTATGTGTTTATTCTTAATTGTTCGCATAATATAGGGTAAAGTATTATGCATGACTGGCGGGGCTGCATGTAGCTGCTGACGGCTGTTTTGTTCTCCTTACTCGTTTTCACACAAGGTGCATTTTGCAAAATTTTGCAACCATGCTAAAATTTAGCAAGGGACACTTGCTAAATTGCTCTCGTGTAAAAAGGGCTTTTAGATACTTTTAGGATTGCGAATTGTCAGGTTTTTTTTCTGTACAGATCTCCCTGCCAAATGCATACATTGTTTCATAGAAGGAAGAAAGACAGTCTCATTTTCCACACGTGTAGTTTTCTCTTTGTGGCGAAATAGAGAAACTCTGAATCCTTATAATTTGAATACCCGGAAGTTGAGGGATCTTCTTCGTCTGTAGACCAAAACAAAGAGTTTGCTTCATTGCACTCGTACACTGTCATGATTACTTTGTAGTTGTGTTATTTGATCTGAATTTGTAACACTGTCGTGAAGAATACTGAATGAAACTTCAGATGGCAGGGTACTACAATGATTACATAGTACTATAACCTAAAGAGATTTTCACTTGTATGTATCCTGTGCACCATTTTGGGAGTCAAAATGTACAGAAAGAAATTGACTCCCGAATGGTGGAAATGGTAGACGCGCATTGTGCGGAGGTGCGTTCCGCGTTGGGCAAGGATTCAAAATTGTGTAGGTCGAGGATGGAGGAAATGGGGAAACGGCCATTTTGTTGCCATCCATGTACTGTCTTTACCTCCTCTCGACATCCTCCAACCCATGAATGTCACCAACCATTCCCCACCACGAAACGGTCGTCCGATCGGCACACCTACCACTCCTCGGCACCTTTATCATCAGTGGGTGTCAGAACATGAATTTAATATAGCATCCAAACACACAGGGCCTCTCTACTCGAGTGGACCCAACTGCTGTGAATTTGGGTAGCCGCGCAACTGTCATTGTTGATCAAAGTGCCAGCTATACCTGCCTCACTTTTTTTTAGTTTTGATGACAGCCCCCATGCGACTGACAATTCGTCATTTAAAAAGTTGCGAGAAGCACCATGAGCTCAAAATGAGTTTGAGGTTACAAAGTGACCTCATTGATAACCCGAACTTGTTTTTTTTATGTTGTCCGGTCTCACTTGTACATTTATGTGTCAAACATTAAATAGCATTTTAGCAAACAGGTTTCTACCCTCGTTTCAAACATGGCAACGACAATTATTTTTAAGTTTTAAGATCTTGAAGATAGGACGTTGCAATTTTGCCTCTGTGAAAACTTGATCGAGTTTTACGCCAGTTGACTCAAGTATTGCCAATTTACAGAGCCTCTTGGTGAAAACAATTTCATTGTTTAGACTCCCTTCTCTCTCAACCCTTGTAAGACAGTGTTTTTGATTCCCATGCGTAAGCAAGGCGTGTAACATCATGAAAAATGCCCTCTGGGGTGGGCAGGCAAGGTCAGATGGTACCGGTACTGCAACGGAACTCATATACGGAGTCCTTGTTTTCATGCAGGACTCTAAATGTGCATTGCTTACAACATATTTATCGCTTAAAGGGGGGGGGGGGGGGTTACAGGTAGGCATACTGCATCATTTTCTGTGTGTATGTTATCAGGTTTTTTTTTACAGCTTTTGCTATTGAATCACTGCTGTGTAATGAAGCATGAAGGCCTAAACAGTTTGTTTTATTAAATAATAACCCGGCATCAAGTTTGTAAATAGTTGGTTACAATTAATTCATATTTGCTTCTCTAATTACCGTATTTAGCCTCATTACTATTTTTCTTAATGCATGTTTCCCATTCTAGACTTAAGGTAAAACTGATTTTCGGTTGATGAGTCGATCATATCCTCTAGAATGACAACGTGCCTCATGGAGTAACGCCAAACTACAGTAACCTACTTTCTAAAACAAACAAGAAATCTAATTTTCCTCGATGTACGCCCCTTTAAACTAGCTGGGTACGGTACGGGACGTCGCAATCAAGCCATCAAAGAGCCCTCTCGAACCCCCGCACCCTTGAGGGGTCTACAGGCCGCGCAGACTCTGACAGGTAGACTTTGAGGCCGATGATTGATCGACATCCGGCAATTTGTGCGGGCTATCAAAGTATGATAACGTTGGCACAGTTATCAACTTCAAGTATCCTGGGCAAGGCAGTTGTTTTCCCAGCTCTATCCCTTTGCTCCTTTTAAAGACAGCGGATACTTTTGGTAAAATCCATTGTAAAATTCCTTTGACGTGTTTTAAAATAAATACTACAAACTACTTTATAAATAAGAATATATCATTGTTTACATGTAACAGACCAAGAGCCGGTTACGGTGCAGCCCAGCTAGACCATGGAGGTTTATGTTATACCTCCATGAGCAGACTATTAAAAAAAGGCATTGAATGTTCTGCCATTTTTTGTAATCATTCTTATGTTGCAGATTTTGGACTAATTAAAAAAATACTTCACTTGTCTCCATTCATTGTAAAGGAACTATTTCCAGACTTACTAAATAATTATAAACTTTACTAGCTGAAATGGTTGCACACCTACAAGTAACTATACCCCTCTGTATTTTCCTAGTCCTAATTCTAAACATATAACCCTATTCCCTAGCGTGTAGATCACGAGGGGTAATCGGAGCATAGAGTTGTCGGAACATCGAGCAGTCGCCGCTGAGAACCTGTCGCCACATAGTGATTAACTAAGCTATCCAACACCACTAATTGTCTATGGGCTTTAAATCCAAAGGCTGGGACGTCAACTTCAAGTGTTTTCCTTTTTGCTCACAGCTCAAACCTCTTTGAATGTGCGACGTTGTGGCTATAGATTTCTGCATCTGTATTCTTTTTGTTGTCTGTTTCACCGACGCATTTATTAGTCTGGATCCGACGTGTGCCAGAACATTTCTCACAACGGAAGAACATTTTTATTGGAAATTATAGCCCACACTAGACGAACAATCGAGCGATGGTTATTTGCCATTTGACCACAAAATAAGTAGTTGTCAAATTAATTTCCTGGCGGACATGCACTCCGCACGGTGCTTGGTTGTGGCAATTGATTACGCCCTCAGAAAGTTTAACAAAGTTCCATTCTGCACGACACCGTCGAGAACACTCCACCTGAGCTGGAGAATGCACACTCAGAAAATTGAAGATTGAGTTTGAAAATGGATTTCCTTAATATTCGGGTGTTTTCAGACGATCTATCTGGAATTATTGGGCGATCCGGTCAGTGACAAAAAGTCCAAACCTACTGATTATTTTGGAAATATTTTATCCTTGCACCTCCTCCTGACTTGCCAACCAAACCAAACACCCCTCTTTATTAGCCGTAATTTACAATTTTAAAACAAACTGATTAAATTGCTAATTATCGTAAACTGTCAAAAGCTGCTGAAAATGTTGCCCTACAAAAGTCATAAATTTCATGACAGTATTTCAGATTATGATCCTAAGGAAAAGTTATCACTCTCGACTTGGTGTCGATTGGATGAAGTATTTGCTTTTAGGTTCGGACATAAATATGTGGCACCGTAAGCGCCCAAAACCATTCTTTTTAACAGCATAAAGACACCATGTGGCTACATGTTGGACCATGTTTGGACTCTATCCCAAGTTGGTCCATTATTGTCACGAGTAGAGTACGCCAGTCTATTAAAAAGTAATTGGCCAATCGGTGGGGGTATAGATCTGGGTTTACCACTTGTTGACTGTGCTGTAATACGCATACTCATTTCAATGAGTACATAAGGTAGTCTATAAATACAATGAGGACATTGGCCAATGAGTAGAGTGTATGAAAGAGGACAGGCAGTGATTTGAAGAGTTTACGAATCGTACACACAGTGAACAAAGTTTTAGTGGCGTTTGACAGGTTGCCATCAGTCAGTACTAAACACGCCACCCAGTCAGTCGGCTTAGGAATAGGATGGGATTGCACACACTGATATCGTAGTGTTGTGTATAGGAGTCGCATGAAGTAACACTCTTTAAGAACTTCCTTCCATCTTCAAGGTGGTAACTCTTTACAAGAGTCTTCGAGGATACTTCTATTCTCACGGAAAACCGTTTTCTTTTTGAGTAGGAATTCGTCACGGCGATTGTTGTGTGTTGCCCGTCTGCCCGAGAGTGATGAAGCCGTAGATGAACTCGTTTACTATCATTGCTATATCATGCGCACGTGGAGAGGAATTGGACGAGAGAGAAGCTAAATTATTATACATCTTCATAAGAGTTGGTTTTCTTTTCTCAAGCGTCTGATTTCTTAACTAACCCGAAGAAGGGTAGACAAGGAAGGAAATTGTCTATCTATTATCAACACGCAAATCTTGCGTAGCGTTTGAAACAGTGTCGCCTACTAAACGTGTTTAATTTGGCGCCAATATTCTTGTTTGGAAACACACCACCTGTTTGGGAAAAGTAGACAATTTTGGCGCGAAAACCAAGATAATAATTGCACTTGTCAGACGGAAGCCGGTGGGAGGAAAACGTACCTCACCTGCTTTGATAAAAAGAAAAGTCAACCTGTAATGCATCGTCCGGATTCCTTGATTGCCAGGCTCGCAGATTGACATATTCCATACTCACGGAGGAAGCGCAAAAAGAAAGTTGACATTCCTTTCAACATTTTCCACCCACGATATTAAGATTACGTAATTATATTTGTCAATGTGGTTTTACCAGCCGCGTTGTTTATATCGAGTGTACAGGACATTCTCCTCAGTCGAGAAGAGATGTCTCGTTGAAGCGCAATAATCGACGACAAATCATTCATGAAGTGAAAAGACCTTCAGATTTAATGGTTAATTGTTTTGGTGGCTATGAAGGTAAAGATGAATGATAACGTGTAAGTCACAATCCTCACAACGCCGATAGTCCCTATTTAGGAGTACCGTAACATTCAGCCAAGGATTACTGCAAAGAAAACAAGTGCTGTTCACTGAGATCAATTATTGTCTTGGAGGAGTGGATGGATGCAAGTTGATGTTCTTGCCATACACTGTGATATCAGAAGTACTAGAAGTACTAGAAGTACTGGCTTAGGATTGCTAAGAAGAAAGTAACATTTTGTCGTGAGTGGAGTTAGGATCTCAACAAGGCTGCTAATCCTTCTTTGATATCTGTTTTCATTTGAGATCATCCAGTTTGTCAACAATACAGACTTTAAAAATCTACGCTCCCATGTGGGATGTCTTAGCATTACGTGATCAAGGCACACCCTGGCTTAAGGGAGGGAGGAAGTTTATGCATCACCTTGGTCACAAAAGAAGGTTGTTCGACGTAACGGTGGAGCGAGAGTGTTGTCCCTCTCGACGGGTTTACACATATCATCACAATCGCAGTAGTATGTAGCTGGCGGCATTTTACTCGACACAATTCACTGAACTGAAACGAAGCCAGGATATTTTACTCACACTCTTTTAACAATTTTAGATAATCTATGGATAAAATTCGAGTCACTATGTGGACAATTTTAAGTGAAATAATTATTAGATCTGCATTTGCATATTCATGATTTAAAACGACATGACAAATCGTTATCTGTCAGTGCGAGGATAAACAAGCAATGAACAGGAATTGAACGTCACGCTCGCCTTTTCCTATTTTTCTTCTAAAAATCAATTACAGAAATATTGTCGATGTAAATATTTTTATCCTTCATACATGTTTACCTGACCAGGCGAATAATTGAGCATCTTGATGAAATTACACAAGTCTTGCTGATGGGCATTCCTAATCAATTTCAATCCCTAATTGATTGAATACGTACGGAGGACAGGTCCATGATTCAAAGCTCCTTGAAATGATAAGAATCTCGAGTAAAAGACCGATCGACTTTTCCCCTTAGAGAAGTGACTCAGGTATACCCTCGATACGTACAAAGTTGAACTGAAGAATTATTATTGTATATTATTCGTCCCAACCGAACAATGGCTACTTTTGTCGATTGGGAGTTTCTGCTTATGCTGTGCTTCAGTGTGATGCTGGTGGTTGTGGATTCGGGAGACACATGGCGAGTTAAAACAAAAGGTAAGACCATTTTTATCATACTTAATTTATTTTTTGAGGTCTCAGTTTAGAATATGATTGTATGATCGTACAAAATGAATTAATGACGATTCAAAAGGTCATATACGAATTCTGGATAGAGAAAGGCCAGCACAAGTATCCTGCTACTAAATTGCATAAATATTTATACGACAATTTGTACTTAGTAGAACACTACAGATTTCAGAGGTTCAAGGTTTGAATGCTACTTACATCAATCTATACTTAGGCTAAGCCAAAATTTAAATACCACATTAATCAAACCAGCTATTTTCAGGTTCCCCAGCCCCCTCCCCGCGCTTTGCAGGTATTACCAGACTTACCGGGGAGCCATGTTTAGTTTCAAGGAACATTATTTGATTATTTTGTACTCGTCGTGCCGACCGTAAACCAGAGAAAAGATTGCTCTGTAAATCAAGGAAACCAAAGCTTAACTTTGTGGCGGGAACCATAAGACGTTTGCGGTTTCATACTAGCTTCCAGTTTGGCTAACCACCCGAGCGATTCATGTACGCAACGACCCCAGCTAAATCAAAACCGGCAATTCCTCAAGTGTAAGTCCATAATTAATATTGGGCCTATTTTTATTCCACAAGGAGTATGACAAAAACTGATTGCCGAGCCGGACCCCTTGGGCTTTGAGATCAAATTAAAGTTGACATGGTGGAACTGTTTGCTTAATTTCAACCACGTATCCTTTATTTGATCTTACATTAAAAACAAATATTGACAATGTGCAGAGTCAGGAGGACCTCTTTATATTGACAGATAATGACCAGACTTGAGCTCTTACACTATGGATATTATCACTTCTTTAATTATTTAAAACATCTTGTCAACCTTGTGTTCTTAACTCCAAACCACAATCTTATTTATCTTATTTAATACGGTGTTATTCCCATCAATTTAGAGGTGGGGTGGAGTTAAAACTTGGTTCTAATTTGGAAAAAAACTTTGTTCATACTGTTTACGTTCTTTTTAGCTGAACTGAATAGTGCTTTCACTTTAGGTAAAAGTAAGTTGTCTTGTATTTTGTAACATCAAATAATCTTGACAATGAGACTGACTCCTCATCGTCCTCATATTAAGATTACGTTCCCCCCCCCCCCCCCCCACTGTCATGACATCTTATGAGCCTTTCCTGCCATATTAAAGTACCTCTGCCGAAAGATATAATATTGGCTAGACCAGGTTCGGAAGTAGTTGTCTTATTTTTCTGCATTTTAAGTTTGATTCTTCCAGTTGGGGGCCGTGAGCGTTGGGTGGGTGATGGTGGTGCTGAAGGGGGGGGGGGGGGGGGGGTCTTTAAATAGTCTAAACACGTCAATTTAAAGTTAAAATATGTCCGCTCTACATGCGTAAACATGAGACAAGGGCCCAAGTTTCACGCTTGAGCAGAACAAAATTGCTTTAAAAATCTGCTGATAAAGATTAAGCGAGATTCTTTCACAAAAACGTACACATGGCATCCTACTTTGGCTGCTAAATATTTCTGGTAAGCAACATTACTCTGTGCTTGACTAATGTTTTTGAAGCTCGGTAAAATCGGGCCCTGTTTGTTATTTACTTCAAACTAAACGAGAGTGAAGACAGGTGCTGATATTTTGAGTGTTTATCACTTCTGGTTAGGAATGGGATTCGTGATCTGACATAAAACCGTCAATCTAAACAGATTACAAACTACCTGCCGTTTAATAACTCAAGTAATACGTTAACCTATTTGCGTGCAAAATAGACGCCAAGAGTCCGACCGCTAACGGATTGCGTAGCTGGATCTCGGGAGATGCGCCATGACTAATTCAGCCTGTCATGTAAGTCTGAAAGATGGGGACAAAAAACACACAGCCCCTGGGGGATCCCCACCATGTCTGTCGTCACAGGATGCGATCAGTCACTTTCTACCAAGCAAGGGAGCATAGATCATGACGTCATTTTGAGCATTTGGCCTATATGGCATGATAGGAGACTGAACCAATGGTGAATTGCTGTATTCAATTTGAATCAATCTGTGGGTAAGGGTCTGCTTCAAGAATCGTGCAGACAAGATTATAATTTAGAATTATTGAAATGAGCATCAGGGCAACGTTTTAATCAATTCCCGTGGGGAGATTTTGTCACTTTCAGATAGAGGGCGTGCTTCAAGTTTTAGTCACACTCGTCAGGCAAAGTGTTAATTACAGCTTCATGTCTGCATCAGAATGCTCTCAGAAAGAGGGTCAAGTAAAGAACAAAAAGAACGATGTTTGATTAAGGATGAGATCAGTCCATTTAAAAAAATATATATCCATGCACTGGCTACAATAATGTATGAAAATACCGCAAGTTTGTATTTAGACACGTCATGCTTTTAAATTATGATGGTGTAGTTGCAAATAGCGAGACGGGGGCTGTTGGATTGTATCTAATTATGATAGATATAGTGTCCCCAATGTCAGGACATTGCAGATTTTGCTGGAATTTGTTATTGGAGAGAGTCGCGCCTTTGGCAATTAAATCTTGTTAATCTATTGGGTGCATAATATTCTATAATAGACCTGCATAGTCGGACATCCTAAACCCAAATCATGTTTTGATCTAAACAAATTACACTTTCATCTCCCCTTCTATCACCAATACTAATTTCAATAACCTTCACTTTCACACTAATCTGTCAATAATTTAGTAACCCCTAGATTATCTTTAAAGCCCCTGTGAGCCGTTTTGATAACAGCAAGCGACCCCTAAAAAGACCTTTCCAAAGTGACATTTTCCTATAAAAATCTCTCATCTTAAATCAATTTGAATATCAGAGCTTGTCATCAAGGACCTGTTTGTAAGACTCTCCGAGGAGAAAATTATCAGATTATTTTGAAAAGTTGGCAAGTTTTCATGGCAATTTTTATTTTGATAAATCATCCATAGCAGGTGCATGGCTCCGTGTACTTCCATTCGATTTAGAAAACGGCAATGTTACTCATTATCAGAATTAAGAGCTTCCTCCATCACGGCGAGGTGTGACAGGTGTAGGGCTCCTGCAATCGAAGAAATCCAACAGACACATCGGTCGTCTTGGGTGGGGAGATAGCATGAAACTCCTAGGCAGCTATATAACATATTATTGTATGCTATATTATTGTGTACATCATTTCATTATTAATAGCTAGTACAATGTAGTTTGTTTCTACTTATCAAAACAATCTATGCATAGCACCACTTTAAAATCGGAACCCGATGGGACTTACGCAAATTTCAATTAGACTTTCCCTGAAAATATATGGGTCGGGCACTGACCCACCACTGGTCGACGCGTTCATTTTAAAGAGTTACTTACCCGTGTGGGGTCAGGCATAAGAGATGATACATTTTGCATATGCTCTCAGATTCTACTTGACCCGGAGCCTAATCAAGGTGACCCACACATGGGTGCAGCACCATTATTTGAGTAGACTCTTTTTGTACAAACATAATTATTGTTTTCGAGGATGAACTCTTCCTGGGTCATCCTGCCGCGCTCTCCTTACAGTAATAAATTAACCTTGGGCTCAGCAAAAACGTGTTCATTTTTAAATCCTTTGCCAATACCTCTCCCTTGTGCTCTCCCTCAACACCTTTGATCCCCTGTCCTCCTCCTCACTCCCTCACTTTATTTTCTAGTGTACACCCATCCTCAGTCTGTCTTCTTCTCAGTTTCTGAGCGTTGGGAGTATGATTCAAATACACATCGGACATGCATAGGGGCACCATAGAGTCCCATGCCAGAGCTAATGTTTGCCCTCGCAGGATATCATGCTTAATGTACTTTCCTGTTTACCAAATCAAATTCATGGGTCCTGTGGAACTGTGCCCGGTTCTTGACTGCTGTAAGATGAAGGGAAATGGAAAATCAATCAACTTTAACCAATAATATGTATGTCCTAATTATGTTCGTATATTTGTGTCTATTTAGTGTTTTATAATCGCCAAGCCGCGACCTGGTTTATATTTCACTGGTACATCAGATGAACCATGGATGAGAGACCATGTGTCTTTCCTCAGTGATGATACCATGTTCCCTTTAAAAAAGAGGATGGTTTACTGCCATGACCCAGACAAAAACAGACTTACGTAGGAAGAATATCATGCCTGCCAGTTTTAACCACCCATGTTTACGTGAAAAAAACTGTTCTTTCAAATAATTGTTTTGGGTTATAATTTATTTCATCTTTCCCCGTGCTACAGCTTGCCCACAAGGGTGTAATTCCTGCACAATGTTCAACGGATGCGTCACTTGCAAGCCACGCTACCTACTCCTCCTTCATCGAAGTGGAATGAAACAAATGGGATACTGCAGACACACATGCCCTCCTGGCTACTACGCGAGTACGATGTCTGACATTAACAGGTGTTCAAGTAAGTGATTGAGAGGTGGATTTAGGTCTAGAGAGGGGTGTAGGGGCAAGAGCAACACCCATTTTCTCTTACACATTCCCTTTCAGCACATATCCCCATTGTTAAGTACACTTAAAACATGTTTTACTCTTTATTATCTTAGTAAGACGCCCCGGTTTTAATTGAAGGTAATTATCAATTACGGCAAAGTCTAAAGAATGTTGACCTTGGTTTAATGACCGTTTCAACTGAACTTAAGTTTTCTTGGAAACTTAGGTGATGACAGCTCGTTCAAATTGAAATTTATACAAGCCGATGAGTTGCGCTGGAACAACGGCGACAGACAAATTATATGAAAACAGGATGTAGAGGGCGGTATTTAAGTCGCCAGCAATTAAACAGTCACCATTCTAAGTCACTTCGCTTGTCTGGTTTGGGTTTTTAAAACAGTACAGACGATCTGTGGCCACACAAAGCCAATGCCAGATGCCACTGAAGATAGGTCCACAGCTCAGTATAAATGGTTAAGCAAAAGATTAACAACACTACTCAAATAAATTTCTGATGGCGACACCAAACCCTATACTACTATTAATAGTACAAAGGCAAGTGCAACAACATCCAGTTTGACAATAATATAACAGCAGCAGCGAATGCCATGCTGCCATCAACACATGTATTGGCTGGGAGTTTAAACAAAATAGTGATTAATACTATTGTTAAACAAAATAAATAAATAGAATGACCTTTGGCATAATGCAGTCAGGGAACGTGACCTGGCTAAGATTGTGGTTGAAGGATAGACCCTATGGTCTACCACTCATCATAAGGGATTACCTTCGAACATAAATAAAATCACTTATAAAAGATCGGTGTTTTTCTCAAAACATTAGATATTTGCTCATAAGTATTCAACAGTGAATCTTAAGATTTCGAGGCACACGTACATGTGGAATCTTTAAATAGAAATGAACTAGACAAAATATTCTAAATAAATTGATGTGTGTCCCTTTCGATTCTCTTGGAGGCACTGTATTCTCTTCAATGGATGAAAACGAAAAGGCTTAGAACTAAATAGTCTTAACCAGTAATGAAAGTCTCTCCTCCCGACCACAAAAAAACCCCAAAACAAAACAAAACCCATCATCAACAAAACCAACATAATATAGACCCCCAAAATAAATAATGCTCATTTACTATTCCTCATATATTCAGAATGTAGAGTGGAGAACTGTGAGTCTTGCTACAGCCGAACCGTTTGTACAACCTGTCAGTCACCGTTCTTCGGGTACAACGGGAAATGTTACGCACAGTGCCCCGAGGGCACATGGGCAGACAGAAAGAGCGGGCACTGCGTCGACACAGGTAAAGAGAAACAGGAGTTAATATGAACCAGCTCAGTCGGAGATAAGTCATGTCGTTACCATAGTGATATAATCGACCATTTTGATATCTCATTTCTAATTCTCTCAATGTATATGCTCCAACTTTAGCCGCGGATTAGTATTTCAAATACTGGTCAGTGGTGGGGACAGATTTTATGGGCACCAAAAGAAGTCTTTATGCGAAATTATGCTTTCTAGATTTTACTCTTGAATGGCCTGTTTTCGAAACAAGAATACTGAAATTAAACAATAGGACTGGAAGTAATTGTTAGTTCGTACGTACGAGTTTTCAGTCAGGTGAGACAGACTCCGCATAAAAAGGCATCGCAATGAAGCCGAGATGTAGCTTGCTGTTGTAGGTAGACTTGACCCAAGTCGGACTTTCGTCGAGTCCTTGTTCGTTTAAATATCCACTGCACGCAGTTCACATTGGAGGTCGCACGTAAAAAAGAAACTGCGTTTATTTCGAGCACAAGACTCGACTTGAACCAAGTATAGTTGTCAGGTGGCTTGCTCCGCAAGAGGGTGGGGGCAGCAAGACACAGCCCACCTTCTTGGGCTGTGCTTGGCTCTCTTTTAACATCAGTCTTATCACAGTCACCATTATTATGAGACCGTTATGAGCGAGAGCCATATAACAGTCCAACAAGGTGGGGGTAAGCAAGACCCATTTCTCACATGTTGGTGGAGGGGTAAATTTAAATGAAACTGAGTTCTCGGTTTGACTGAGACAGAATGGTCCACTTAAAAGACTTCAGACACTTTTCTCGATATGTAACCAAGATTACATAAAAGTTACCGACACCTCACTAAATCCAGTTTGAACTGAATAAAAAATACTCTTTCCACAAATGATGTACTATCGCTTCCTTTAAACTGACCTATGAATAAAACTTAAAGCTCATCACCATTCTCTTGCAGTTAATTGCATGGTGTCCGAATGGGGAAGCTGGACTCCTTGTCAGAAAAACGGCGCCCTCTGTGGGTACAAATGGGGAGAGGAATCGCGAATGAGAGGAATCATCACACCGCCCTCACCGGGAGGGGACAGTTGTCCCGAGCTCTCAGAGACCAGACAGTGCCGAATGTTGCAAAGATATTGTCAAGGTAAACAATAATTGTATGTAAATAATGTTAATATTCCTTAAAAGAAATACAAGTAGGATGGAGAGAAATAGAGAGAAGTTTTCTCGTGGGAGGGAGATCATCGCAAACAAGACCTCCGGGTAGTTGGATTCCCTGCATCAACTCATTACTGTTAAACATAGATTTATTAGAATTAAAGGGGGGTGGGGGGACTCTGTTTCTATCAAAGTGTAAGTTTGCTTGTTTGGTATTTGAAAAGAATGGCCCCGAGCAGACAGGTTTGCCGAGTTATAACTTTAATGCCTACACCTCGGACGGAAGTGGAAAAACTTTCATCTCATAATATCAAACTGTACAATAATATGAACGGAGGTTTCACAAGTATATGACGTCACTATTTTTTAAATGATTATTGTTCTACAGAAGATGACCTTATCACTGACGCAGCGGCATCAGGTCAACATAAAAACGACCGAAAAAGCTCGAAAAGAAAGTCCGGACGACGAAAATCACGAAAAAGAAGTCGAACTCGCAAAACACGAACACGGACTCGCACAAAGAGTGGGCGCGAAAGGGATCAATCAAGGTCAAGAAACAACGAGAAGCATTCTCGCGATACACCGCGAGACCTTCCAGCAGATATTGCGTGAATGTTGAGAGGATCCTTGGTGGCTTGAACACGAGAGGGCGCATTTCCCACTGTCGCCTTAATGAGAAGCTCGTCAAAGATCTTTTTGTAAAGCTCTGAATTTGAAAATAAGGCAGCACATCCCTGTCGGCGTTGAATAACCTTCGACTCAGTTGACGAGAATGATTTTACGAAAGACAGTGCTTTTAAAAAGGAAGGCAGTGTTTTAAAGTAACACTGTGTTTGTTTTGTGTCTTTTTGCAGCACAATTGGAGAAGCATTTGTGTGTTATATGCAATTTCTCAAATCCTACATGATTTCAATATTGATAATGAAAGAGTGAAACGAGAACAGAACCACGCAAGATACCAGTTCAATAGCTTAACCCCGCCATCAGAAATTATGCAAATTCCTCGTAAAAATTCCACTAGTGAGACAACGGAATATTTTATTAATGTTGGGTATGTGCCCTCAGCCCTCTAAAGTAATGGTTATGTTTTGAATAGATTCACTTAATTATTTGATGAAATTGTATGGTATTATTGATTGAAGATCAGAAAAGGGAATGAATTTCTAAATATACCATTCCTTAAAAGTAAAACTTGAACACTTTAGATTTCGCTTTTATCTTGAATCCCAAGCCTTTATTTGAGTTCTAGGTTTGATATGTCGAACAGGATTTTGTCTGTTATATCGTAGAGGAATCATCAGCAAATAAGTGTTGGTACATTTATGTAACATGCAAATAACTGAGCTTACGGATTCCTAAGTTAATTCTTCCCGTAAGTCTTATGAAATGTGCAGACTGCTTCCATGCGTTATATATGGGACGTTTTACCGCTTGTTCGTAACATCACGATGACGTGTAATTTATTATCTTTTGAATAACTGAACTCGATATTTATTACTTAGGGTTCGTTTACAATAAGAATTATTTTGTTAGCATCGGTAATATGATTTTATTTTTTAAATAAACTTCTCTTTTGAAATAAACCTGTTATGAGGTTGAAAAGCTTGCTGTATTTGTGTTAATTCATGCCGACAGCGACACTAAGAAGGTTATTCCTAAACAGCAATCACTTCTCATGTAATGGGATTGCAGAGTACACACGTCTACCGGGATTTTCACCCTTTGCTGTTAAATCGCGCTTAATCAATCCACGTCAATATGCGTCACGTTTTGTTGCATGTATGCAATTAATATGATGAAAATGGATATTCATATTATCCACAGAGAGAAGTCAGACATTTAAAGTGTTAGCCTCAGCCTGGTTACATTTAGTTATAGTCCTATATAAAGCAATGTTTAAAGGCAGGGTATACTTTTTGGTAATTGTCAAAAACCAGTATCATCGCTTGGTCATCTTGTTGCATAGAATTGTGTGCTTTAAGATGCCTGGGAAAGTCTTCAGCCTGAAGCCTTTCTAAGAATCAACTTCTAGGGTAAAAAACTACCTCTTTCTCTGGAACTAAAATCACTTCAAAGGGGGTCGTTTCTAACAATGTTTTATAATATCAACAACTCTCCAGTGCTCTTTATCAAATACCTTTTTAAAGTCATTAACTTGTGGAGTATTTACAAACGCCATACCTGTAATAGATTATCGTCTCCCAGATGGAGAGAAGTAAATATATTCAAAATTCCTATATGGACAACCAAAAGTGTGATTCAAAAAGTAATGGCCCGGTGTATAAAAAAAGTTGCTTGCCTGCATTCACACTTGTTCTTAAGACAATAATTTTATTTAATTACTAATTTAAAATTTACAGGCAGAGATCGGGTACAGGTGCCAGTATACCCACCTCCGTTTGTTCTTTACCCCACCCCCTTCAAACCCAATGATTTTTTTTACCAGGCGAAAACCAATTGTCAGAATTTCTTTATTCCCTTCATGAGGGGAATTCAATGGACATATTTCTTAAGGAAATAATGCGTAGCAATCAATTAGTACCAATTTGAAGACCAGGGTTGTTTGTAAGTGGTACGGCTTTTCCCCAACAGCTATTTCATGTTTTGAAATAAAACTGACGTATACAAAAATGAGCAAAACTGATTGCTGCTGCGCTCTAGTAACAAATTCACCCAAAGAAATATTAGCTTATGTTTACAAATTAGGAACAAAATTATTGTAGTTCAGGAAGTGTAGATTTTAAATCAAATTGCTTTATATAACTGCGCAAGGTGAAATTACTCAATCCTCGAGGAGCAGTGCCTATTCTAATGTCTTTAGCCTTTATGGACACATAGTTACAATATTGTAAAACCTTTTAACTACAAACCATATTGGTTTACCAGATTCTGATCGTATCTCCGTTTGGATGGTTTGTTGGGGTGCTTGTTTGTTTGTTTGCTTTTCTCAGTGCACTTACCGATTTAAATACTGAATGATATTGTGACCTGTCAATACGAGACGTCTCTTTGTTTCATTTAACACGAGGTACTGATGTCTTTTGATTGTTACATGCATAAAGTTTGTTTGGTCACCAAAAAGGATATTTAGTCCAGTGAATGTTTGAAAAGGGCCAGTGAAACCCCGTTACCGCCAATTTTGCTGTCGTGAATCACCCATCTTTGCAGGTTATTTGCGCGGATAAAGCATTTTCTGAGAATCATCGGCTTCACAATCATAATTAATAAATAATAAAAATTAAATAAAAATAAATAAATAGATCTTAGGGTATAAAACATCTACCTGTTTTGGTAAAAAAGAAAAGGAAAAAAAAAAACCTCTGCTGTTTCGTTCATACGATAATGTTGACATGTATTTTATACGGAAGTTAAAAGGATCCATTCTTCTTAATAAAGTTTGACAGGACTCGAACCCACGACAGTTTCCCAATTAAGTAAGAAATGTGTCATTGCCAGAATTTTCGTATCCAGTATAGAGCATTTTGACAATGGCATAACTGGGGGTACAAGTCCTGTAGAACCATGCAAAGAAGATCAATTTATACCTATATATAATTTTTTTACGCCATCCAATGGTAGTTTTTCATTGTACCCCACCCAATTGTGTCTTTGCCCTCGCTTGGCCCCCTTCCCCCACAGAAAAAACAAACAAAAAACAGAAAATGTAATGTAATTGTATTTCGGCCATTAGCGAAGACCACCAAAATGGAAACAATGTACAGAAGAATATTACTTCTACTCTCCTTTTCGCCATGCAGTTGTTGTTTTTTATTTTACCCTCCCCCCAAATGATGTCTTTACCCTCGCTTGCCCCCCAATGAAAATGTCTGGTTACGCCATTGCATTTGGCCATTAGCGAAAACCAACACATTATTGGAAACCAAGTAAAGAAAATGAATTTATACTTCTATGCTTCTTTACGCCATGCAATGGTCGTTTTTCATTTTAGCACCGCATATTTTCCTACCCCACCACTCACTCTAAAGACCTGAAAGCAACGGTAAATTGTCCTAATTCAATTTTGACCCATCAGTATGCTTTCCTGAATGGCACCCGATGGCTTTGTTATTTCCTCCTCTTGACGCCGACCCATTGTGACGTCCTCACCACTTCAATACACGTTCAAACAGTATGAAATCGATTGAACTACAGCACCATTAAACATTACACCTTTGTCTTCTTCTTCTCGTCTCGAAGAAAATGTGCGAATGGAGAATAATTTCTGTTAGCTAAAGTATGCAGGGAATTTCTATGCAATGAGTGAGTTTTCTGTAATCAAAGATGCTGAAATTTGTAAATATTTACAATGGCTGCTTGAATATTAAGAACATTATGATCTTTTTCGATGGTGAGACGAAAGGAATAATTTGAACTCTATCCAAGTAATAAAATAATATATAAATTACAGCAAACTTTTGGAATCATTTGATGTAATGAAAACACTCATTACTTCAATAAAGAATTTAAATTCAGGAACATTTTTCGAAGTAATTTAAAACTCTTTGGAGTTGACTTGGAGATTGAATTTGGTTTGTAATGGGTTTTGAAATATAAATCTAGAGGTATTTCTAAAGTTGTTGGTCTCGTGTACAAATCAGAAGAATCATAGAAAGATTTAATCAAAGGGCAGGGACTCAGTAAGAAGGTCAAGTGAATACCTATAAAAAGAAGCATTTGAGTTTCTTTTAACACGGACGTCTGAGGCTATCCATTATCATTTTGGGGGAGTAGCATGAAGTCTGAGCTTTAGGATAACAGAGATGACACAACGGAAGCTTTTGATGGATTAATTCAGAACAAAACTCCATGTTTCCGTAAACAATCGCGTAAAATTATCATTAGAATAACAGTCGCCATAAGTACAGAAAGTGGCTTCTCTACACTTACATGTTTTCTTTACGGTATGGTTTTGTTATCCATGTTCCAATCTGATTTTGTCTTACCTTTAAAAGCAGAGACATTGTGGTTTTCTTAGATGGCTACACATCGAAAGAACTATTTATAAGGGACGTTTTGAAGCTCATGCCAAATCATACCACGATACTACTTCCATGTTAAGAACCATTTTTTGTTTACTTTCCCGGTAGATATCTATATTATGACTTTAATCGACTCTGGTGCACACTCGTGTCTTACCGTTTACACATGTTAATTAAAACTAGCTTTTTTTCTTTTAGTGAGACTCTTAATTATTGAAGATACACTTTTGCAGTAACGATTAGATGATGTTGATAACTCAATACAGTGCATATTGACTGAGCTCACAAGACAGCCCGTCTTCTTAATAAAGGGCGTGGTTTCTTATTAAAGTTCAGTCCACGACGTCACGCTGAGATTACAGTAGTACGACTACAAGGATGCCATCCTCTTGCCGGTCGCTCAAGAAAGATGCTGTGCGGAGATTGAGTGTGAGCGTCGCGCAGAGAGCTGGCGCTGCACTGGCCTAAATACTCCCACTTTGGCTCTAGAAGTCTCAGAAGAAAGTGTTTCCGGTGGATTGAAAAAAACAAACGATCTTTGAGTATGTCGAGCTATTCGCCGATACCGGGATTGGGAGCCCCAGTCGCTAGAATACGGAGTTTTGTCGGTGGTCTACTTCCCCGTGGTAGACTGGACGAAGAGCATCTTCATTTCGCTAAGTGTGATTCCACGGAGTTGTCTGTGCTGGGACCGGGGGAAGATGATGCGGTGCTTACAAGGCAAGGTGGAGCAGAGAAGAGTAAAG
Source organism: Pisaster brevispinus (assembly GCA_023634235.1). Lineage (NCBI taxonomy): Eukaryota > Metazoa > Echinodermata > Asteroidea > Forcipulatida > Asteriidae > Pisaster > Pisaster brevispinus. Next base: position 13,074,689 of record JAMKCF010000017.1, read on the forward strand.
TACCCGCCGTCAATGGGGCAGTGGCACCAGGTTGGAACCAGCAGGCATCATCCGCTGGACAGCTCAGAGGCGGATACGGAGAAGCAAGTAATGTGAACATTGTCAAGAAACAAATATCCACTTGGGATGCCGGGTGGAATGTAACCAATGCTATACAGGTAAGCTGACTGTTTTGTTCCCCTTTGTGCAATGATGTTCGCTTTTAATAATTTCCACTGACAAATGATAGACTTTTTGTTATGAAAAGTTTACAATACAAGACAAAAGATTAGCATTTCAAATGACTTAAACATAGTTATTTTTAAGTAAAGTTGGCAGTAAAAGTACCATTCATTACCATAGCTCAAGTTTACAAAGAAAAGCATTACGTACCCAGTTTCAGGATACGGACATTTTGTTTTGAAAGATACCGTTTTTAGGCAGCTTTTATCTCATCCTGGTCACTTCCCTTTACTCAAAATGCAGTGTGGCTAAAAAGACTAACAAAGTTTACTGGTAAACTAAGGCAGTACCTCAAGTTGTATTATGTTTTATATAGTTTTTATGTTGTCTTTACAATCTGTAAAATTAATTTATTCCTTTTTAAAATCTTAATAGTTATTCTTTCTTTATAATTTGTACTGATTTAACTGTTTGTTCTTTCCAAATCACATGTTCATGATCATATAAAACGGCTTTTAAGTTGATTTACTTTATTTGATAATAAATATTTCGTAGAAAGATGTTGAAATAAACAAACTCATGGGTTTAAAGCTCGTCTTAATCTCCAAGAAATAAATATGATAGTCCAAGTCAAGAACACTGGTAGTGTGTACAATATAGCTGTACGAAGGAAATCTTCCCCAAATAATGGTGGTCTATAAATGTATTGTTTTTATGGACAAAATTTTTCGCAAGCCTCCCAATAATTTCGTAAAATTGTAATACAATTTGAAATTTAAAAACAATGGTCATGGTACTCCCTTTCGTAAAAAAAAATACTAATAATGACAAAATGTATATCCTTCGAGAAAGACTCTGCTAGGGTCGAAACGTCAGGCCACTAACTATTTTTTTGCAAAAATAATATATAACAAAATAGACGAGGGGATTACTTGATAAATAAATAAATAAATAAATAAATAAATAAATAACTAAATAAATAAATAAATAAATAAATAAATAAATAAATAAATAATACGAAAACTCGTCATTCCATTAATCAGTGCCACTCAGTAGAAATTCATTAAAATTAACAAAAACTTGTAGAAGTGTACATCCCCCGACGTTTTTATCCAAATTTGCTCTCCATTCAATATTTCATATCTTGGACGTGCAGTTGCACCAAGCTAACAAATTATGTCTTTCTCTTCGAATATTTCAAATTTAAAGGGATAATTTGGATACAACTCTGCAATTTGATTATCACGTTAGCGAAAAGTATTGTGTTCTTCAATATTTTCTGGAGGATTGGTATTGGCATGATTTTTATAATCATTGAGCTTTCAGAATTAAACAAACCGAATTTATATTCGGTTTTCATCAACCCTGTACTTTCTCTTTAAGATGAAGTACAAATGTTGTCTGTTTATGGAACGAGATGCACCTTTAACTCGTCGATCTTTTAAATCTTTATGGCTGTGACACAAAAAGAAGATTTTTCTCTCCACATCATTTTGTTTTATGACTACATACTTTGCATACCCATCTAACCCAGTCAGCACGTATTCATAGTGTCCGAAATACTAATCACTAATCGAATTATGTCAACTCTTGCCTGGCAAGATTCCACGCTTTCCCCTTCCCGTGTGAAATGGGTACCAGCCCATGAAATCGGCGAAATATACACGTAATTGCATGTCTCAGCTTTCATTTATTTCAACTGACCATGGCAATTTGGCGAGAAGATTTGCCACCTGATCCAGTGTGATTGAATTTTATGTCCATGTTACAAGCAATGCAGTTACATGCCCTTCTCTATCAACGAGTCCTTCGGGTCTTGATGCAATGTCATCTCAAAGAATTAGAACTCATCGCATCTTATGTTCTGTGTTTCACCCAACACGTTTTGTTTATATCAATCAAAGCGAAAGGGGAAGTATTGACATGCAATGATTATAATGTTTCCCCTCTACGTCCAGTCTGTGATTTTCACACAATTTTTCTGTGTAGAGCGATGTCACTTTTCATGTTGTTATTTAACAACTGTACAATCGTAAATGACACGCGCAGGGTTTAGTTCGGCTTTTAGCTGCTAACGAATTCTAGTTTTCTATTTTAATTTAAGGGCTATGTCACACAGGACCATTTACAAGCAACCAGTGCCAGAAAATATCCACGAAGGAAAACCATTCACCTTTAATGTTTTACTCTGGGATAGCAACATGGTTTAAAAAAATATCTTTAGTGCTACTTCAGTTTTCCCTTTTCATGCAATGCAGTTGATTGCCTCAAAGTTGTCTGTAGAAACTGTTCTTTTTTGACAAGGTCTTCAGAAAAGCCAACATTCTCAATCGACCTCCAAAGCATACAAATAAATACATGAGAAAATATTAAATCAACAGGAAAGTAATATCAATAAGGAGGGGTACATTTCTTTAGGTATATATCATCAACATTCACCATCGTTTACAAAACCAAAATTATATTAATTCATGGCAGCATATGCTGAACCTTTCAAGTAAATATCAGAACAATTCTGCACTCGCACATAATATATTCAGAGATTGCATGTTAAGTACCATTTCCCCCATTACAGAAATTTAGGTTTTCAAAATGCAAACAGTCAGAAGTGTGTCTACAAACCACGCGACAGTTTGGCGGACATGCAGTATGGTTTTCATTTTGTTTGGAAACTTGATAGAAACAAACTCGTCACCTGTGAATTGAATCAGTGGAAGACAACTGAAAAAAGAAGGGGAAAAAAAGGAAAAAAACAGGACAAAAATGGCAAAGAAGGAACCTGAAATACGCGTCGCCATGACTAAATCTACCTTTCAATGACGTCAATAACAATTAAATCAGCGTCTGAATATTACATTAATCAAGGAGACAACCTTGAAGGCAAGGTATCTGTTAATGAATAATTCAATAATTAATTTGCATAATGTGGTTTCTTTGCCGGACGGAGATGCTTGGTCGTGGTCTTTGCTATATTCACCTTCAATTCTAATAAACAAATCCATGTTGTGGTTTAAAGTAGCAATCCAGCAGGCTTCCATTGGAATGATTATTGGGTGCAATATCCTATAAATAGTTCAGTAACTAGTCTGCATAGAATAATATATACATTTTTTTCTCGAAAGGCTTCGTTTTTTAGGATGTTTTAGGATGTTGTGTTGTTTTTGTTTTTGAGGACAAATTAAAATCATTTTAAACCACGTCATATAAGAAATCAGGTGAAAACGAAGGCTGTAAAATATTTTCATGAACTTTGCAAATAGCTGAACTGACAGATTTTTCAGTTATTGCAAATGAAGGGAATTTCGTTAATCTGTAATATCTTAAAAAGTTGCTTGCTTCGTCAAATGTATAGAGCAAAACCAGGACTACAAAAGAACGGTTGGCATTCCATCAAATCACTACACACTCCTCATTCATTGCGACGACAACATGCATGTCTAAGACGCGATCAATTTCCTTGGTCGAATGAAAACAGACTCTCCGAATCTGCTCCTAGACTCGATATGAAAACAACCAATCAGCGGGCCGAGCTGTTGACTCAGGTGGTGACAATGTAGACACAATCTCGATCAGTATGCTCAGATCTGCATATTAGCGGCCCACTCGAGTGCAATTCGCCAGCCGCTAATTGACCAGGTCTCAAAAAAGGAAAAGGAAAAAAGAAAACATTTCAAATTGAAGATATAGAGGACGCAAGACGTCCGATGACTACGTCACAAGAAGGTATAAAGATGAGAATTGATGGCTCATGATTGGGATAAGAAGTATCTTTATTTGATTGGACTCAGACTTGTAGGCGATAGCTTCCGTCAATTAATAATGAAAACTAGATATTTGAGGTTGAAAAAAATCTATAAAAAGAAAGCCTGTGGTTCGTCTTGTTCAATGTGCGTAATCTAGATTAGACATTGAAATTGTGCCGTTTGTCAAAACAGATGCCCATGCACAAATCTGAACACAGTTTTTCCTCAATCGATAATGAATACAGAATTGTAGAACTTAACGATCTGATCTCAATTAGTTTGGTCTAGTAAGAGTAAGGTGGATTCACGAGCCTCGCCCTCAAATGGGGTAATATAGCTCAGACTGGAATCTGCTCTCGATCCACCACTGGCCGATGGGCCTTCCGAAGCCACGAATTCCGCTTCGACTCCGTCTTAGGCTCCGTCAGTAATTTCGAAGTCGAGGTTTCTATTAAGGCCACTGTGTGGCAATGTCCAAATCAAGTGTTTTTGGCTACGGCTTTGGCCGTTTGCTACAGCGGCAATAGGCTGTATTCCGGCTAGCCACAGCCAAAGCCTTGAAAATGCATTCCTAAAAATGTATTTGATACTCTGCTGTGGGTGTTACCAGAATTTCACGTCATACCTAGTATCCACATTTGCTTGAATACCGAAATGTAATACTTTTTTCATGCATGGCGACACTAAAGTAGTCTGAGCCCCTGATAGTTTGTTGTACTTAAAAACAGCGTATAGCTACAGCAAACCCCTGTTACTCCCTGACCATATTTTATCACGTTCAGTTGCTAAAATTGCCATAGGCTGACCTGCCCTCCCGCAGCTAAATAATCAGATATGGTGTGTACAGTGATTGTGATAGCCTGAATCCAACACCGATCTAAAAATTAATACTGTGAACAGAAAAGCTTGGTAGATTTTGCTGGTCATGTTTCGTTGGTAATTCGCCGAGCATTCAAAAGATATGCGCGTAGTTTTGTCATTAGTATCATTATTTTTAAAGTCTGTAGCAAAGTTATGTATATAAGCACACCCATCTTCTAAGCAAGCCCAGAAAAATCTACCGTAGCAATAGCAGACATGGTTAAGCTGATACGCAAATATATGTGTTACTGCTTAACGGCATTAATTAATAAATTTGGATCATTACAGCTTTGAGAATCAGCTACTCTCATACACTGCCTAAACCAATGACCACTTTCACTAAGCTACTAGTACATAAATCCACTAAGCACAAAGAAATTGTACTGAGCAGAAATATTTTAGTATAGAAAATGCCATGTATAATGTTGTTTTTGGTTTGGTCCCTGCAATTTCTTGCTAAGCAGGCAATTTATTGAGCAATGTCTGCTCTATAAGCATCTCATCACGACTTCCCAGGAAATGTACATTGATTCATCCGCTAGCTTCCCTTCAATTTACAACCTTAAAACAATAGATGATATTAAATCCCTAAGAAAATGATCGTCCCACAGAAAAATGTTGCTTATAATCAATTTAACTTGCTTATATTAAACCATCTATATCAACACCTCAATCGTGTTTGGTATGGGATACGTAGTTATTAATGAAATAAAGATGTAAACTGTCAGGGGAATATTGAAACATCACATTCTTCAGAAGAATCCGATTTGAAAAGTGATTAAATTACTAAATTTATCACAGCTACAATTTCTAATAGACGAAGACGTGAAAAGTTTGATTCCAAATAAACACAACGCAATCTGGAATAATATCCACACCCACCTTGGGCTATTTTGCATCCATCAAAAACCGAACGCACTCTGTACTTTCTTCAGACTCGAAAAGAGTTCACATACATGTTACCAAATAAAAATACATCAGTGATAATTAGGGAAGCAGTTCTTTATCTTTCTCCCCGATTCTTGATCATTGAAAAAACTACAGGCCCTTTCAATTGCATCAATAGTCGCTAAATGGAAGATTCAAAGGACACTTTTTGATGAGGCCGATGGATAGCAGGGTAATTGTAGATTTATTTCTTCTTTTTGATGTCGTGCATCCTGGTTTGTACATTCGGCCTTGGGCAAAATTATGTTAAACACCAACAGCGTGAGGATATCATTTGAACTTCCATAAAAACATATTTTGGCTGCAGGAGATATAAACTGTACTAAATCACGAGGCAGTATGACTGATTATATTCTGTAAATATTTCATTTTAAATGTCACGACCCTTTAAATATCTTTTCTTATGATCGATTGCAAATCGCGTAATATCAAAATATTAGTTGTATTGAAAACAAGTTAAAAGACCGCGGCTAAGGAAATAAATATTTTATACTTAATTAAAATGAACACTCGAAAAGCTCAATGATTGTACTTTTTATTATTTCTATTTGTTTTTACGGAGAACTCATAAAGCACCTCACACATTGGCGTAAAACACGGTGGTTTCGCCCCTTCCAAAACAGTTTGAGGATAATTGTATTGGTGTGCCTCATATGCACTGATCATCGGTATGGACCCAGCAATAAACATCTTTGTGAGGTTCCATGCTTAGCTGAAGGTACAAATTGGCGTCTATACCCGTAACCAGACTACTTTTCCCCCAGCCTCAATTTGGTGGTGTCCGTTTGTGCGGAATGAAAACAAGATGGCGCGGCATGTTTTTATGCGTTTTATATATACCCCATTAAACAAACTCGCAATCCCAAGGGGTCATGGCCATTCACATGTCCAATAGAATTTCTAATAAGTCACTCATCATTGCATTAATTGGCTTAGTCCCCCTCCTCTCCCCTGAGAACGATCTTGCCGGCTCGTGTGGTCTTTTAGTGCAGATATCGATTAATACAGTCAATCATTATTTTCGGCAAATTAAGATTCTTTTGAAGAAGTTTTACGGAGGCGTGTACGAATTACACAAGTGTTTGAATCAAACATAGATTACACACATCGAATAATTTGTATCAAGAGAACGATTTCGATATGCTGCTGTACCCATATTGTATTTGATGGGCAAAATTTCTTTCAGTCCCTTAACATTGGTTAATTCGTTAATAAGAAAGTTTATGCATTTATGCATGAATTGAACCAATTCAGCGGTAGGTGTTTTCCCAGAACCATGGAGTTGTAAGTTTTCTCTGTTTCAAACTGTTTATGAAACCCGCGACAGCGCACGAACATTCGAAGTAATTGTTTCTGTAAATACTTTTCTAACGGGTGAGGAAAAATCCGTCTTCCGGAACTGCCTCATCCCAGATGGAATTCGTGCAAACATGAAGTAGCAAATTCAGGCTAGTCGGACCGGCATAACTAAATAAGGCAGATGCGTAAAGACACGGCTTGGATCAATAACCCAGACAGGTGGCTGTCTTGGAACCAATCGGGCGGATGATGCAGAAACAGCTCAGTCCAACCTCCCAAGTACAGGGGGTTGCAGAGAAAACTCCCCAAAGGACCAAGAAAGACATTAGTTTAACTTCATGCATAAAAGATGAAGATTTATATGCGCAAGGGAAAACAGGGGCAGTATATTTCGGGTTGTTGGTTGTGTTTTACCTATTCGTGTTCTGGGTTTTTTGTTTAATATTCCCGAAGTGAGTGCTAATCTGATTGTATTAGTTAGGAATGTTGTCACACTGAAGCGTATTCCTGGGGACGTCATTGTTAATATTTTATCTAGAAATTGTGCCTAGAACTTGTGCTTCAGAAGTTGAACTGACGGTCTATGAAAAAGGTAAAGGGGATGGGGTTCCAGAGAGTGAGTTACCAGTTTGTTTGTAAATTGAACACAGTCTTGTATTAAATGTGCCGTCGTTCGGACGCATAGAATGTACTTTACGTATTATGACTAAAGGCCCCACTCTATTGAGAAATTCGATAAATAGTGCAAATAGAAAACTTGGCAATATTCATCGCTTCGTTGACGCATTCTGTCTCACCAAATCCAAATGCACAGGTGGAATAAATAATTATATTCAATACGGTACCTGACCAAAGTCCCTTAACAAACAGTCATAAATCCCGTTCTGCATCATGTGTGATGTGTATTTAGAACACCTCTGGGTGAACAACACCGTCTTAACATCCTTCTTTCAAAACACTTCATCAGCGCCCCATCGCCCCGAGTATTGCGTCAAGTACTCCCCCCTCGGGGCGATAATTCTAATATTTCCAGACTTGACCTAAAATGTTTCCGAGTATGTCACCTCCCATAGAAAACTGAGATGTCTTTGAAAGTGTTCGCATTACTAGGAGGGGGGCTTCCGTAGGCCGCGGGTGCTCCTTCTAAGAGGTTGACTGATTAAAATTGTAGATTGCGCGGTCATAGAGTCACCCTACTCATCGATCGATAGACAAAGACAATGAGGAAAAATCATCTTCATATTATGCGAATATTTTAATCATTTTTTCTCTGTCAGGAAACTGGTATAAAATCGTAGTAATAAAAAGAAAATCGTACTTCCACAATCAGGAACAAACTCATCCCTCACCCCTCCAAAAAATATAACAAAACAAACAAACAAACAAACAAAAAGATAAACAATAACAAACGTGTAAATTATTCACGTGGTAGCTGCATCGTGTTTTGAAACCCGAACATCTCTCACACCCTCCCCTTTTCCCAATATGTTATGTTTTAATTTATGCAATTAATGCTTTTGAGAAAACGAATGTTATTATTTTGTTTACCCACATTGGTCTGTGAGTGAAACCAAAATAGTATGAATCAATATTCAAAGAGAACCACTCCTGAATTGAGGTTAATGAACTTTCATTCTCTTCACAGGGCATGTTCCTTGTAGCTCTACCCTATGCTGTCCTACATGGTGGATACTGGGGCCTTCTGGCACTCGTCACAGCTGCCGCAGTCACATGTTACACTGGAAAGATTTTGGTAGAGTGCCTCTACGTCACTGATGCCGTCACTGGTTTGCGTGTGCGCGTACGGGAGTCCTACGTGGACATTGCTAAGGAGGTATGGGGAGACCGTTTTGCTGCGCAGATCGTACACACTGCGCAATTCATTGAACTGATCATGACGTGTATATTGTACTTGGTGCTGTGTGGAGACCTCCTGAGTAACAGCTTTCCTACTGATAAGATGGATGAAACTGCGTGGACAATGCTGGCAACTTTCTTAGTCGTACCATGCGCTTTCCTCCGAGACCTCAAAGCGGTGTCTCGTTTGAGCTTTGGTAACGCCATTGTTCACCTGATCGTCAACGCCATCTTGATTGGATTCTGCATAAGCTGTGCTGGCAGCTGGCACTGGAGTGACGTCGCAGTCCATGTCGACATCCACTACTTCCCGGTTTCCATGGGGATCGTCATCTTCAGCTACACTTCCCACATCTTCCTACCCAGCCTGGAGGGAAGCATGATCGAACGCACCAAGTTCAACAAGATGCTCTACTGGACCCATGGCTTGGCCGGCTTCTTCAAGGCCCTCTTTGCTTATCTCTGCTTCCTGTCTTTTGGCCCAGCAACCCGCGATATAATCACAGATAACCTCCCCACTCAGGGCTTCAGGGCGACTGTCAACGTCGTCTTGGTCATCAAGGCACTGTTGTCTTACCCCCTGCCCTTCTACGCCGCCATCGAGCTCTTAGAAAGGGCCTTCTTCAGCGGGAGACCCCGCACGTTGTTTCCGTCTTGCTACGCCCTGGACGGGTACCTGAACGTCTGGGCGGTGGCTTTACGTACCCTCGTAGTAGTATTTAGCATGCTCCTAGCTGTTGTCATACCTCACTTCAACCTCTTGATGGGTCTTATAGGTAGCTTTACCGGCACCATGCTCTCCTTCGTCTGGCCTTGCTGGTTCCATTTAAAGATTAAATGGCATGAGATTCCCTGGTACCAGAAGCTGTTTAATATTTGTGTGATTCTGTCTGGGTTTGCGGTAGGCTTAATTGGTATTATTTATTCCTTTGAAGCCCTTTTAAAAACATACAGAACTGAGCATTAAATAATATTAAGTTAAGCAATCAACAAATCGAAAAAGGTACCCATGGTCACGGAAGGACCCTGTACAATATCTGCCCGTTGCCCAATCATAATATGTTTGACGTCATTGTAGATCTAACAACTTCTTTCACACATATGTTTTCATTTCAATTCAAACTTTCTTTCAAGATTGGATGTTTTTCAAATTTTGTTTCGTGAATGGTTAATGGGCTGTCCGAAGTTGTCAACACTTCACAGTCATACAAAGAGTATGACCGGGGTGGGGGGGGGGGGGGGGGTCGGAGATCACAAACGACTTTAAAAAGTGTAAATGTTGATATGTAAATAAAGTGCGCCAATTTTGAAAGACAAATATTGACAAGTACTACTTGGGGAAGGGGGGGTCCTCAACAGTAGTACTCTTTTTGCGACCTACACAATGTTGACAACTTTGGACGGTCCCCAATACATGTACAAATGTCTTTAAATTCCTCTTAAAAGGGTTCACATGAAAACCAAGGTTAATTTTTCGCATAGTTTCACAGCAAATATTTTCTGAGGTAAATTTTAATATGCAATGTTACCGGTATGTGAACACACTGTGCATTTTTATGAAATTGTATTCCTGGAGTTGATTTAAGTGTCTATGTCTATTAAAGTATAGCTTTATTTTGACATGATTTTAAATGTCACATTGTGTACGTCACTTAAACGAAAATCAAGGACTTAAATAAGACCCGGTCCTAAGGTGTCACATAAAGCCCGGACAGGGTGGGGTTGCATTTAGTCTCGGGCTACATCACATGTACAGGTCTTGGGATACCGTACATTTCTGGTCTCGGGGTACTTCCTACACATTCCTATTTACCAAAACAAAACAACACAGAGTGACCATTAATCTCATAGCAACTATGAACAAGGCCTTCATATTCCCATAGCCATAGGTAAATACTGATTGTTTGGATTTAATGAACACAACTTTAACTTTAGTCTTTGAAGTTTGAAATAATATCAACTCATTTTTCTATTTATTACTTGATTAACCTTAATAAAACAATACTTTATTAGAATTACCTGAGTGTAAAGACGTTTTGTTCGTAAAATGTGTCTTTTTGTCGAAGAATTAGCTTTGTTTTGGTCTTAAATGTACACTTCTTGTCTATATGATTAAAAATGATGAAGAATAAATGGCTCAATAGCAACCAAACTATTTTCTGTGGTTCTCATGACTTACTTGTGTTTTTCACCTAGACCCCGAACCCCAAGAAGAGTAGGTGTGGATTGGATTTTATAGTGTAATTTTATGGACGTTTTCAGTATTGCGTCTTTAATTTTATAGATTTTGTATAAATAAAAAATTTAAAAAATAAAAAATAAAAAAACTGTTGAAGGCAGGGTATACTTTTGGTCAAAGACCAGTTTCATCACTTGATGTATCCCAACATATGCATAAAATAACAAACCTGTGAACATTTGGGCTTAATTGTCCATCGAATTTGCAAGAAAACAATGAACGGAAACAACAACCATGTTGCTTAGAATTGTGTTTTTAGATGCCTGAAGTCCTTTCGGAAATTCAAATATTTGGGTTTGAAATTACCTCTTTCTCTAAAACTACATTACTTCAAATGGGGTCGTTTCTAACAACAGCTCTCTCCAGTGCTCTTCCGAAGTAAGTTTTTATGTTCATTAACTTGTGGAGTATTTACCCAAAGTACACACTGCCTTTAAAGATATTGGAAATATTCGGCAATTGCATTCACCACAATTTACGAATCAAATAAATTTTGACTGTCTTGTTCATAGCTGATGGACGAATCCAAAATACCCTAATGAATTAAAAGGGATGTTAATTGAAATCTGCAGGAATGTTCACACACGTTTCAAAATAACAGAGTTTATAGACGAAAGTATGTACACTTAAAAATTTGAGTTGATAATTTTATCAATAAGCTCAGCATCAGGGAAATCCATGGCAATGATTCCCCATCTTGACTTTCCATTCAAGAAGTCTGACAAGTACGAGTTCACACGCTCTGCAACAGCAAGTGGCCAAGCCAGTGCACTAGTGCCACTACCATAGGTAAGGTACATGGAACTACTTGATCCTTGCTTTACTCTGCCAAGATGGCTCCTTACGCTATGCCATTTTGTCTCTACATCTTCAAGAAGTAAACTCGGTACACGCAACCCATCTTTAACATCCATGGAAACGTATGGTAGCCCGACTGATGCCGAACCACCATCATAGTCTCGTAGAACTACCAGCTTTCCCCGAGCTTCCTTCACCAATGGAAACTCCTCCCCTTGCCAAAATAAAGATAATGAGAACCTGTTCAGACAAAGCTGGACAGCTTCAGCAAATGTCGTAGTGTTGCTCTCTGGTTTGCACTCTTCCTTGATGCGCATAAAGACGATCTCAGTAGCGTGTGCGTCTAAGAACTTCTCCGTCACCTCCAGGACATTGTCCAAGTTCGCGAGCTGGTAAATAGAATCATGATGGATCAGTAGGCCATCGTTAAAATGCCGGCATCGTATATCGACAAATCGTATTCCCATTTCATATTGCTTGAATAAAGGAAGTGTTTGGCACTGATGTGAGGGGCCTCCATATTGGCTCATCGTGCTGTGAGTTCCTGGTATGGATAATGCACATGTTGAGTGTGAGTCGGGCACCTGTTTCATCCAACTTGAACTCGTGTAGCTTTTCATGACTGTTGTATCCTTATGCATTAAAATCAAATCTCCCGTAACAAACACATCAACAGTGGGACTGCATTTAAAACCTGTTTAGAGGGTGTACACAGTACATGTGCATGGACATTGTACTTTGTACTACAATACAAACCAGGCTGTTTTAAGGGCCAATGCTATGGTACATGTGTGCACCATGACCGACACAACCTGTTTTTACAAGTTCATTTTTCAGAGTTGACCTAAATAAGCTTGAACTAAACGAAAAACAAAGGCTTTAGCGATGTCTGCTGTTCACTCAATTGGAAATAGGACCATCCTCAGTTTGTAAAACCTCCCAGATTCATACTGTTAAAGTCCTCCCCCTTGAATATCTCAGCAATCCTGCAGCTACTCATCGCCATCATAAGATGATAATAATATCATGATTTGAACCTCTTGATTCTTGTGTCGACTGAAGCGTTATAAGATGGAAACATCCGTTATGTTTCCTAAAAGGCTGCAGCTCAATGGCCTTTAGCTATTCACCTCTTTAACCTTGCACTCTTATACCTCTGAAAGGAACCGCGTTTTTGTTGATGCATTAAGAATGAATTACACTAACACTACTTTTTTGGTGTACTTATATATGTTTTTTTTTTTTTTGGTATTTATCGAAACATTTTTTTTTTTTTTTGATTTCTTTTGGGGTTTTTTTTTTTTTGGATTTCTTTTGGGGTTTTTTTTTTTTTTTTATTTCTTTTGGTTTTTTTTTTTTTTTGGTTTTTGGTTACGGTGGGACCGCGATTCGAACCGCGCACCCTTTGAGTGCGAGGCGAGAAGAATTGCCGTTAGGCCATCAGGCTACAGCCTAGATCCTACGCGTTAAAGTATGCTATATAAATTCAACAAAATACTCACACATTGTAGATGAAAATTGACTACCCACATGAAGCAAAACCTCCAGTGATCCACATTAATTTTTACTGAGTCTAGAAGAGAGCCAAAAAACAGGTGATTTGATGGCTAAATGTGTACAGGTTGCGCAATATTCAGTTTTTGAAACCGGAAGGTAATGGGCTTCATCACGTGAGCAAAGGTTAAAGTCGTTGACCTGTACGCCTAACCGCTATGACTGTACACAGGTTTACTGTGAATGAAATCGACATGTTGGGAATTCCCCTCCCAAACGCAATGGGGGTTCAACACACTCCTGGGCGGACAGGCAGAGGGCGCTGTCGGAGTTCATGAACAGTGCGTAAACAAACAAACATGACACGTTGCTCTGAAACAATTTGCCAGACAATATATCTATACTAATATTTGTGTTAAAATTTGTTGTTTTATTGTTGTAAACGACAAACAAAATCGAGGTGGGAAGAGGGTGGGGGGTGGGGTGGGGGGGATGTAGGCGAAAAAACATATGACCACAGTTATAACTGGTGGGCATTTGCTCCCCCTCCCCATCAATGCCGGTGCTGTGAGTGATAACAAGCTAGCTGTTATCCATCGTGGATTTAGTTTCCGATGGTCACACGGCTTGAAGGCACCCAACTTTTCCTGACATTTCCAATCGAGGCCGACACAATCAGGTATACTCAAATTGCATGACGTCAGAAACATTGCCTGTTGTTGAACGGCCCCCAGATAATAACTATAGATATTATATGATTTTATGTTTTCTTCCATTGATGGAGCTGAACAGACATTGTGACTGCTGAAAGTCCAGGCTCTGTTCTCTGTGGCTATACTACTCATTTGGTGCGTGACTGTAATCACGATAGACTGTTCAAGTCTCGCGCGTATTCAACATTTTGGAACCAATTTAGTCCCAATCAAAGGGAAGGTATACGTTTGGGTAATCACTCTAAAAAACAATGACAATAAAAACGTTTTGGTTAGAAGTACAGCAGCTTTCGATAGTATAAAGCATTTTGAGAATCATTTCACTTCGAAGTAATGTGGTTATAGAAAGGTATATCACTTTTTATCCCCCAAAATTTGAATCTGAGAAACGTTACTGTCAGATACGTTACTCATTGATAATGTATTTCAATTACGAATCCTGCGTGGACATAACCGCTCCGGATTTTCGGCGAAATCTCAAAAACGCTACCACAAGTTAGTTTAAACAAGTTAGTTTAATTTTATATACCTGCCTCTGTACAGGATTAAAACAATTAAATGGTTCCAAATACGAAATGTATACGACCTACGTTCCTTTTAACGACTTTTACGTGTGCAAGATTTCTCATTTTCTTCAAATACTTTTGTTTAACGGTATAGCGTATACTTTTGGTCTATAAAGACCAGTATCTTCACTTGGTGTGTCTCAACATATGCATAAATTACAACCCTGTGAAAATTTGGGCTCAATTGGTCCTCGAAGATGCAAGAAAACAATGAAAGAAAAAAACACCCTTGTTATGCATAAAACTGTGTGCTTTATAGACTTCATGCCTGAAGTCTTTCTCAGTTTCAAATTTTTGTTTGAAAAAATACCTCTTTCTCTAAAACTATACATTACTTCAAAGGAGTCGTTTCTATCAATGTTTTTTAATATCAAAAGCTCTCCAGTGCTCTTTACCAAGTAAGTTTTTATGGTCATTACCTCGTGGAGTAATTAAAATAAGTAACTTATGGCTATAAAATTATTATCGTCTTGTTGAGAGAGTAAATGTGGAATAAATTTAACAAATCAAGAAAGAATACCGAGAATAAGACTTGACCTTTGTTTCAGTTTTGTAAATAATTAACCATTTTGCCCATCTGGCGTTCATGTTACCATTCCACCTATATGCACCAGGCATACCAATAATTATTCAGGAATGATTGGAAACAATGGGATTTCTAAAAACTAGCCATCCTCGTTACAAGTTAAAATTTTGTTTCAACGTTAATTTTAACAAATTATTCGTAATTTATATAAATTCTTATTGTATTTATAACAAATGAGATGGGTCTTTTTTTTCAAGATTGTGGTATAAATAGAACTTAAAATGAAAATTGTATTCCATTAATAATGAGACATAGTTTTTGTTCGAGTTGTTTTCTGTTTATCAATACGAACGAGAATTGCGCCGTCATAACAATATCGTTCTTCCTATAGACCTATAACAACCACTGACCTTGACGAAACTATCGACCCATGACTGAGTTTGCATTCACGGTAAGCTCATAATCAGGGAAATCCATGGCAACGATTCGCCATCTTGTTTTTCCATTCAAGAAGTCTGACAAGTACGAGTTCACACGCTCTGCAACAGCAAGTGGCCAAGCCATTGCACTAGTTCCACTACCATAGGTAAGGTACATGGAACTACTTGATCCTTGCTTTGCTCTGTCAAGATGGCTCCTTACGCTATGCCATTTTGTCTCTACATCTTCAAGAAGTAAACTCAGTACACGCAACCCATCTTTAACATCCATGGAAACGTATGGTAGCCCGACTGATGCCGAACCACCAGCATAGTCTCGTAGAACTACTAGCTTTCCCCGAGCTTCCTTCACCAATGGAAACTCCTCCCCTTGCCAAAATAAAGATAATGAGAACCTGTTAAGACAAAGCTGGACAGCTTCAGCAAAGGTAGACTTGATTTCAAGTCTGAGATCGCGGTTATTCCTCTGCATTAGCCACGAAAAACGCCCCCACAGATTAGCTATCACGCGCCCCAACTCGCAATCTCAGACTTGACCCCCTTGCGTTTATGTATATTCATGTATTCAAAGATAAATTTAAATAATCAAGCGTACGAGAGGGAGCTGGCCAATCAGGAGACGGCAAAAACCATACTGGTAGCGTCTATTACTAACAGGCTGAACTCGCTTAAAACTGTTGCTTTATGTTCATTCGATATTAAATTTGTATAGTCCTTGGTACGTAGACAGTTTTTAAAATACATAGATAAGTTTAATGAGATCTTAATGTAGTAAAAAACACATAACAACATACATGATCCCTACTCCGCTATAACAGTTGCACCCTACAGTTTAAATGGAATAGAGCTCACAACCTATCCCGTAGATGGTTTTGTTTGAATATTCATGTTATCGAAGGTTTTTGCAATTCCGACCAATCAGATTGTTCCGTCCACTTTTGGACTAATTCGCCATAGCTGTAGGGTGTGTACAAACCGTTGAACAATAGTCCCAAGTCTGTGATCTTAGGCTAATGACGGAGGTTAATCTACAAGAGGGCGCTATTTCAGGCAATAATGTATTGGCTGTCGGGTAGACTAAAAGCCACGATCGCAGACTTGGAACCAAGTCTACAGCAAAGGTTGTGGTGTTGCTCTCTGGTTTGCACTCTTCCTTGATGCGCATAAAGACGATCTCAGTAGCGTGTGCATCTAAGAACTTCTCCGTCACCTCCAGGACATTTTCCAAGTTTGCGAGCTGGTAAATAGAATCATGATGGATCAGTAGGCCATCGAATGTCGGCATCGTATATCGACAAATCGTATTCCAATTTCATATTGCTTGGATAAAGGAAGTGTTTGGCACTGATGTGAGGGGCCTCCATATTGGCTCATTGTGCTGTGGGTTCCTGGTATGGATAATGCACATGTTGAGTGTGAGTCGGGCACCTGTTTCATCCAACTTGAACCCGTGTAGCTTTTCATGACTGTCGTATCCTTATGCATTAAAATCAAATCTCCCGTAACAAACACATCAACAGTGGGACTGCATTTAAAACCTGTTTAGAGAGTATACACAGAACATGTGCATGGACATTGTACTTTGTACTACAATACAAACCAGGCTGTTTTAAGGGCCAATGCTATGGTACATGTGTGCACCATGACCGACACAACCTGTTTTTACAAGTTCATTTTTCAGAGTTGACCTAAATAAGCTTGAACTAAACGAAACACAAAAGGCTTTAGCGGTGTCTGCTGTTCACTCAATTGGAAATAGGATCATCCTCAGTTTGTAAAACCTCCCAGATTCATACTGTTAAAGTCCTCCCCCTTGAATATCTCAGCAATCCTGCAGCTACTCATCGCCATCATAAGATGATAATAATACCATGATTTGAACCTCTTGATTCTTGTGTCGACTGAAGCGTTGTTTTATGGAAACATCCGTTATGTTTCCTAAAAGGCTGCAGCCCAATGGCCATTAGCTATTCACCTCTTTAAACCTTGCACTCTTATACCTTTGAAAGGAACCGCGTATTTTTATTTTTTTTTTGGATTTTTTAATTTTTTTTTTTTTTTTTTTTTTAGGTTTTGTGTTACGGTGGGATCGCGCTTCCAACCGCGCACCCTTTGAGTGCGAGGCGAGAAGAATTACCGTTAGGCCATCAGGCTACAGCCTAGATCCTACGCGTTAAAGTATGCTATATAAATTCAACAAAATACTCACACATTGTAGATGAAAATTGACTACCCACTTGAAGCAAAACCTCCAGTGATCCACATTAATTTTTACTGAGTCCAGAAGAGAGCCCAAAACAGGTGATTTGATGGCTAAATGTGTACAGGTTGCGCAATATTCAGTGTTTGAAACCGGAAGGTAATGGGCTTCATTACGTGAGCAAAGGTTAAAGTCGTTGACATGTACGCCTAACCGCTATGACTGTAAACAGGTTTACTGTGAATGAAATCGACATGTTGGGAATTCCCCTCCCAAACGCAATGGGGGTTCAACACACTCCTGGGCGGACAGGCAGAGGGCGCTGTCGGAGTTCATGAACAGTGCGTAAACAAACAAACATGAACACGTTGCTCTGAAACAATTTGCCAGACAATATTATATCTATAATATTATTTGTGTTAAAATTTGTTGTTTTATTGTTGTAAACGACAAACAAAATCGAGGTGGGAAGAGGGGGGTGGGGTGGTGGGGTGGGGGTGGGGGTGTGTGGGGGGGGGGGTGTAGGCAAAAAAAATATGACCCCCAGTTATAACTGGTGGGCATTTGCTCCCCCTCCCCATCAATGCCGGTGCTGTGAGTGATAACAAGCTAGCTGTTATCCATCGTGGATTTAGTTTCCGATGGTCACACGGCTTGATGGCACCCAACTTTTGCTGACATTTCCATTCGAGGCCGACACAATCAGGTAAACTCATTGCATGACGTCAGAAACATTGCCTGTTGTTGAACGGCCCCCAGATAATAACTATAGATATTATATGATTTTATGTTTTCTTCCATTGGTGGAGCTGAACAGACATTGTGACTGCTGAAAGTCCAGGCTCTGCTGTCTGTGGCTATACTACTCATTTGGAGCGTGACTGTAATCACGATATACTGTTCAAGTCTCGCGCGTATTCAACATTTTGGAACCAATTTAGTCCCAATTAAAGGGAAGGTAAACGTTTGGGTAATCACTCTAAAAACAATGACAATAAAAACGTTTTGGTTAGAAGTACAGCAGCTTTCGATAGTATAAAGCATCTTGAGAATCATTTCACTTCGAAGTAATGTGGTTATGGAAAAGTATATCACTTTTTATCCCCCAAAATTTGAATCTGAGAAACGTTACTGTCAGATACGTTACTCATTGATAGTGTATTTCAATTACGAATCCTACGTGGACATAACCACTCCAGATTTTCGGCGAAATTTCAAAAACGCTACCACAAGTTAGTTTAAACAAGTTTGTTTAATTGTATATACCTGGCTCTATACAGAATCAAAACAATTAAACGGTTCCAAATACCGAAGGTATACGACCTACATTCCCTTTAACGACTTTTACGTGTGCAAGATTTGTCATTTCTTCAAATACTTTTGTTTAACGATATCGGGTATATTTTTGGTTTTAAAGACAAGTATCTTCACTTGGTGTGTCTCAACATATGCATAAATTACAACCCTGTGAAAATTTGGGCTCAATTGGTCCTCGAAGATGCAAGAAAACAATGAAAGAAAAAACACCCTTGTTATGCATTAAACTGTGTGCTTTATAGACTTCATGCCTGAAGTCTTTCTCAGTTTCAAATTATTTTGTGTTTGAAAAATTGCCTCTTTCTCTAAAACTATATAAAATATATATATAAAGGGATCGTTTCTATCAATGTTTTTTTTTTATATCAAAAGCTCTTCAGTGCTCTTTACCAAGAAAGTTTTTATGGTTATTACCTCGTAGAGTTATTAAAATAAGTAAAGTTATGGCTATAAAAATTATTCTCGTATTGTTGAGAAAGTGAAAGTGGGATAAATTTAACAAATCAAGAAAGAAAACCGAGAATAAGACTTGACCTTTGTTTCAGTTTTGTAAATAATTAACAATTTTGCCCATCTGGCGTTCATGTTACCATAAAACATAAATGCAACAGTCATACCAATTCAGGAATGATTGGAAACAATGGGATTTCTAAAAACTAGCCATCCTCGTTACAAATTATAGTTTTGTTTCAACGTTAATTTTAACAAATTATTCGTAATTTAAAAAAATTATAAATGTATTTATAACAAATGAGATGGGTCTTTTTATTTTCAAGATTGTGGTATAAATAGGCCTAGAACTTAAAAGGAAAATTGTATTCCATTAATAATGAGACATAGTTTTTGTTCGAGTTGTTTTCTGTTTATCAATACGAACGAGAATTGCGCCGTCATAACAATATCGTTCTTCCTATAGACCTATAACAACCACTGACCTTGACGAAACTATCGACCCATGACTGAGTTTGCATTCACGGTAAGCTCATAATCAGGGAAATCCATGGCAACGATTCGCCATCTTGTTTTTCCATTCAAGAAGTCTGACAAGTACGAGTTCACACGCTCTGCAACAGCAAGTGGCCAAGCCATTGCACTAGTTCCACTACCATAGGTAAGGTACATGGAACTACTTGATCCTTGCTTTGCTCTGTCAAGATGGCTCCTTACGCTATGCCATTTTGTCTCTACATCTTCAAGAAGTAAACTCAGTACACGCAACCCATCTTTAACATCCATGGAAACGTATGGTAGCCCGACTGATGCCGAACCACCAGCATAGTCTCGTAGAACTACTAGCTTTCCCCGAGCTTCCTTCACCAATGGAAACTCCTCCCCTTGCCAAAATAAAGATAATGAGAACCTGTTAAGACAAAGCTGGACAGCTTCAGCAAAGGTAGACTTGATTTCAAGTCTGAGATCGCGGTTATTCCTCTGCATTAGCCACGAAAAACGCCCCCACAGATTAGCTATCACGCGCCCCAACTCGCAATCTCAGACTTGACCCCCTTGCGTTTATGTATATTCATGTATTCAAAGATAAATTTAAATAATCAAGCGTACGAGAGGGAGCTGGCCAATCAGGAGACGGCAAAAACCATACTGGCAGCGTCTATTACTAACAGGCTGAACTCGCTTAAAACTGTTGCAGTAAAAAACACATAACAACATACATGATCCCTACTCCGCTATAACAGTTGCACCCTACAGTTTAAATGGAATAGAGCTCACAACCTATCCCGTAGATGGTTTTGTTTGAATATTCATGTTATCGAAGGTTTTTGCAATTCCGACCAATCAGATTGTTCTGTCCACTTTTGGACTAAATCGCCATAGCTGTAGGGTGTGTACAAACTGTTGAACAATTGTCCCAAGTCTGTGATCTTAGGCTAATGACGGAGGTTAATCTACAAGAGGGCGCTATTTCAGGCAATAATGTATTGGCTATCGGGTAGACTAAAAGCCACGATCGCAGACTTGGAACCAAGTCTACAGCAAAGGTTGTGGTGTTGCTCTCTGGTTTGCACTATTCCTTGATGCGCATAAAGACGATCTCAGTAGCGTGTGCATCTAAGAACTTCTCCGTCACCTCCAGGACATTTTCCAAGTTTGCGAGCTGGTAAATAGAATCATGATGGATCAGTAGGCCATCGAATGTCGGCATCGTATATCGACAAATCGTATTCCCATTTCATATTGCTTGGATAAAGGAAGTGTTTGGCACTGATGTGAGGGGCCTCCATATTGGCTCATTGTGCTGTGGGTTCCTGGTATGGATAATGCACATGTTGAGTGTGAGTCGGGCACCTGTTTCATCCAACTTGAACCCGTGTAGCTTTTCATGACTGTTGTATCCTTATGCATTAAAATCAAATCTCCCGTAACAAACACATCAACAGTGGGACTGCATTTAAAACCTGTTTAGAGAGTATACACAGAACATGTGCATGGACATTGTACTTTGTACTACAATACAAACCAGGCTGTTTTAAGGGCCAATGCTATGGTACATGTGTGCACCATGACCGACACAACCTGTTTTTACAAGTTCATTTTTCAGAGTTGACCTAAATAAGCTTGAACTAAACGAAACACAAAAGGCTTTAGCGATGTCTGCTGTTCACTCAATTGGAAAGAGGACCATCCTCAGTTTGTAAAACCTCCCAGATTCATACTGTTAAAGTCCTCCCCCTTGAATATCTCAGCAATCCTGCAGCTACTCATCGCCATCATAAGATGATAATAATATCATGATTTGAACCTCTTGATTCTTGTGTCGACTGAAGCGTTATAAGATGGAAACATCCGTTATGTTTCCTAAAAGGCTGCAGCTCAATGGCCTTTAGCTATTCACCTCTTTAACCTTGCACTCTTATACCTCTGAAAGGTACCGCGTTTTTGTTAATGCATTAAGAATGAATTACACTAACACTACTTTTTTGGTGTACTTATATATGTTTTTTTTTTTTTTGGTATTTATCGAAACATTTTTTTTTTTTTTTTTTCTTTTGTTACGGTGGGACCGCGATTCGAACCGCGCACCCTTTGAGTGCGAGGCGAGAAGAATTGCCGTTAGGCCATCAGGCTACAGCCTAGATCCTACGCGTAAAAGTATGCTATATAAATTCAACAAAATACTCACACATTGTAGATGAAAATTGACTACCCACATGAAGCAAAACCTCCAGTGATCCACATTAATTTTTACTGAGTCCAGAAGAGAGCCAAAAACAGGTGATTTGATGGCTAAATGTGTACAGGTTGCGCAATATTCAGTGTTTGAAACCGGAAGGTAATGGTCTTCATTACGTGAGCAAAGGTTAAAGTCGTTGACCTGTACGCCTAACCGCTATGACTGTACACAGGTTTATTGTGAATTAAATCGACATGTTGGGAATTCCCCTCCAGAATGCAATGGGGGTTCAACACATTCCTGGGCGGACAGGCAGAGGGCGCTGTCGGAGTTCATGAACAGTGCGTAAACAAACAAACATGAACACGTTGCTCTGAAACAATTTGCCAGACAATATATCTATACTAATATTTGTGTTAAAATTTGTTGTTTTGTTGTTGTAAACGACAAACAAAATCGAGGTGGGAAGAGGGGGGGGGGGTGGGGTGGGGGGGATGTAGGCGAAAAAACATATGACCCCAGTTATAACTGGTGGGCATTTGCTCCCCCTCCCCATCAATGCCGGTGCTGTGAGTGATAACAAGCTAGCTGTTATCCATCGTGGATTTAGTTTCCGATGGTCACACGGCTTGATGGCACCCAACTTTTCCTGACATTTCCATTCGAGGCCGACACAATCAGGTAAACTCATTGCATGACGTCAAAAACATTGCCTGTTGTCGAACGGCCCCCAGATAATAACTATAGATATTATATGATTTTATGTTTTCTTCCATTGGTGGAGCTGAACAGACATTGTGACTGCTGAAAGTCCAGGCTCTGCTGTCTGTGGCTATACTACTCATTTGGAGCGTGACTGTAATCACGATAGACTGTTCAAGTCTCGCGCGTATTCAACATTTTGGAACCAATTTAGTCCCAATTAAAGGGAAGGTAAACGTTTGGGTAATCACTCTAAAAACAATGACAATAAAAACGTTTTGGTTAGAAGTACAGCAGCTTTCGATAGTATAAAGCATCTTGAGAATCATTTCACTTCGAAGTAATGTGGTTATGGAAAAGTATATCACTTTTTATCCCCCAAAATTTGAATCTGAGAAACGTTACTGTCAGATACGTTACTCATTGATAGTGTATTTCAATTACGAATCCTGCGTGGACATAACCGCTCCAGATTTTCGGCGAAATTTCAAAAACGCTACCACAAGTTAGTTTAAACAAGTTAGTTTGATTGTATATACCTGCCTCTATACAAAATCAAAACAATTAAACGGTTCCAAATACCGAAGGTATACGACCTACATTCCCTTTAACGACTTTTACGTGTGCAAGATTTCTCATTTCTTCAAATACTTTTGTTTAACGGTATCGGGTATATTTTTGGTTTTAAATACAAGTATCTTCACTTGGTGTGTCTCAACATATGCATAAATTACAACCCTGTGAAAATTTGGGCTCAATTGGTCCTCGAAGATGCAAGAAAACAATGAAAGAAAAAACACCCTTGTTATGCATTAAACTGTGTGCTTTATAGACTTCATGCCTGAAGTCTTTCTCAGTTTCAAATTTGTGTTTGAAAAATTACCTCTTTCTCTAAAACTATATAATATACATATATAAAGGGGTCGTTTCTATCAATGTTTTTTTTATATCAAAAGCTCTTCAGTGCTCTTTACCAAGTAAGTTTTTATGGTTATTACCTCGTAGAGTTATTAAAATAAGTAAAGTTATGGCTATAAAAATTATTATCGTATTGTTGTGAAAGTGAAAGTGGGATAAATTTAACAAATCAAGAAAGAAAACCGAGAATAAGACTTGACCTTTGTTTCAGTGTTGTAAATAATTAACAATTTTGCCCATCTGGCGTTCATGTTACCATAAAACCAATATGCAACAGTCATACCAATTCAGGAATGATTGGAAACAATGGGATTTCTAAAAACTAGCCATCCTCGTTACAAGTTAAAATTTTGTTTCAACGTTAATTTTAACAAATTATTCGTAATTTATAAAAATTCTAATTGTATTTATAACAAATGAGATGGGTCTTTTTATTTTCAAGATTGTGGTATAAATAGAACTTAAAATGAAAATTGTATTCCATTAATAATGAGACATAGTTTTTGTTCGAGTAGTTTTCTGTTTATCAATACGAACGAGAATTGCGCCGTCATAACAATATCGTTCTTCCTATAGACCTATAACAACCACTGACCTTGACGAAACTATCG
Source organism: Pisaster brevispinus (assembly GCA_023634235.1). Lineage (NCBI taxonomy): Eukaryota > Metazoa > Echinodermata > Asteroidea > Forcipulatida > Asteriidae > Pisaster > Pisaster brevispinus. The sequence continues at coordinate 13,099,213 of JAMKCF010000017.1, forward strand.
ACCCATGACTGAGTTTGCATTCACGGTAAGCTAGCTCAAATCGAAAGGTTATAATAATGCATGATCACTGCAAACGTGTTTACGACGTACAAGGCCATTTACTGTTAACTGCTGGTTACACAAGGCACGCTACAATGACATTCTCAGTCGCTGTATCCCTACAGCTGATGTCATAGGTTCTCTACCCACATTGACACTCCCAGTCGCTGCATCTATTACTGGTCAAGGAACGCTACTTTGAGTCTCACAGTCGCTGTATCCCTACAGTTGATGTCACAGCAGCTCTACATCAATTAAAAACAGCAACTTCGCCATGGCATTAAGGGGATGGCGTATTTTGGTGACACTCGCAGTTTGTATTCAGTTCTTCCTTGCCTGCTCACCGTATAGTTACAATGTCTTCTTCACCGAGCTGCAATTGGAGTTTGCACAAACTGCACTCATTATAAGTAAGTATGGTTGCAACGTGATGAAAATGATGATTTTCATCTGAATCTATTTAGGTTTTTTTCCCAGTGTCGATAATACCATTTAACTTATTATATTTAAATATTCTATGTGTATAGCACAAACGACTTCAGCTTTGAAGCCGGTCGCTTTTAATAGGAGGTGAAATCCAACTGGGGTTGGCTTACACACACCCTGTGCTCTGGAATTATAATTAGATTCTTACTTTTAAGAAGTCGAAATAGCCTTCCAGTACTATACACAATTCAGTCTCAGATGCTGCAGGTTATAATATTTGAAAGCTCGGAAATGGAGGGGGTTAGGGGGTTTCTAAAAAAAACTAATAATAATCGTTCGTTTTAGACATCCTTTAAACGCATGGATTATAGCGTTGCAACTGGCATCCTCGTCCAAAGGTTTTATTTTGCTTCAACTTTATATTAACAAATGATTGGTATCATACAAAAATGGTACATTGTATTTATAAGACACTGCTTGGGTATTTTTATTTTCAAGAGTTTACACATAATTTAAAAAGAAGGTTTTATTTCATAAAACATATTCGTTCTTCGTTCGACGTGTTTTGTTCTTGTTTTCGATACTTATCATGCTGCCACCATCTTGGTCATGTACCCACTAACAATAACAGTAATGAATGCTAGTATTCATTGCACTGAAAAAAGGAACCAGACTATTTTTTCTTCCAGCCTCGGTTTGGTTACATTGGTTCAGATTGGAGAACATCAAGATGGCCACGCACCATGATAAAGGTCTGTTGAAATCATTGATAATTTCTGACTCCAATGTCGGGGCATTCTTACTTGGAATATGCGTCATACAAGCCCTCAGTATGGATCAAACCTCAAACCTAAATGGGTCAAAATTCTACCCCAGGTCACTGTTAGTTGTATAACATATCTTATTCCAAAATAGACGAGTTGCTTTCTTGCCATTTTAAAGCTAATGTTCTTTCTTACAGGCTGGGTTGGCGCCTTGGGATCAGGTCTGTTGTGTTTAGCAAGTCCACTGACTGCAATAATCGGACATAAGGTCGGCAGTTTCCGATTGCTTCTTCTGGGAGTCTTCCTCCACTGTGCAGGGTATCTAGCGTTTTCATTCTCTCCCACCATAGCGTATTGTTTCGTGACGTACAGCATCACTGGTCTTGGTTCCTGCTGTATGTTATCAGCGAGTGGAAGCTTCATGCTGAAATGGTTCTCGGGACGGAGCAACCTCTGTGCAGCAACTTCAGTCTGCACTATGGGATCTTCTTTAGGTAAAACCCTTGCTCTATGGTCAACCAAGTAATTTCACTTTCTTAGGTCCTATTTGAAACTACAGCGTGGGCTTGGGCTCAGATTTAGGACTAGGTAGCTTCAAATAGGAGGACAGAGCCTAAGCCTGAACCCGAAGCCGTGGTTTCGAAAACGCATTAGTATCATCCGTAGTAGATTTATACCTGGTAAGTCTGCTGGCATCTCAGGTTCAGCGTTACTCACAAATAGATAAGACACAAAAGTTGACTGTTATACTTCTGTTGTTCCCATTTAGGTATACTGATCCAAGGGCCCGTTCTCACTATCCTAAGTGATGCTTATGGCTGGAGAAATTGTTGCCGAATCTTGAGTGGTTTTTGCTTACTTTTCGGTTTCTTGGCCGGATTGCCGTTTTCATTCTCTCCGAAGCATAGACAACTCCAACAATCCGCGGACAAGAAAAGTCCATCTGATGATCAAGAAAGAAGCTCACAGAATGAAAAGATTGAGATGAAAGATAAAGACATTGAAGATGATGTAGAATCTAAGACATTCAAAGATGATGAAATTGACAGTGCGGAAACCAAGGAGATAGGAACCAGCAGCGCGAACAGCAGGAACGTGTTGCTGAATGTGGAAGTGTGGCTGTGGATCACATCTATGACACTCTCCCAATTTGGATGGAGTTTCATGATAATAAACTATGTATGTACAAAGACATATAATAACATATACTCTCAAGTTTTGATAAGATGTTTCGTTTAACATTTTGTTTTACCCCCTGGTGACGAAGCCAAATCATGCTGGCATTTATACGAGTTCAATAACTTAAAATCTCAATTTGTTCTCCAAAAATTAAACCTGAAAAATGTATTCATTACTAAATTGATCATGACTACTAATAAAACATCTACCTGGTCTCCGGAACAAAAATTATGGTAATGAAATGGGAAATTACATGTATGAGTTTAGCTTGATGCTGGTTGCATGTCGTTTGTAAATGAATTTTAATGAGTTTTCCTCATTAATTTTCCACTAGGCTGACATTGTTCTAAAGTAGAGTTAAAGAGAAGGTATACGTTTGGTAATCACTCTTAAAATTATTGGCAATAAAAACTTACTTGGTTAGAAGTACAGCAGCTTTTGATAGTATAAAGCATTTTGAGAATCATTTCACTTTGGAGTAATGTGGTTATGGAAAACGATATCAGTTGTTATCCCCCCAAAATTGAATATGAGAAGCGTTTCTGTCAGAAACGTTTCTCAGATTGTGTACTTTTTTTCCTGCGTGGATTATTCTTTCTGAGTGGACATAACCGCTCCGGATTTTCTGCGATATCTCAAAAACGCTACCATCTTTTGAAATGACATTTTCACAGTTTAATTACAATATCTACATTTATATAGGATTAAAATAATCGAACGGTTCCCAAAACAAAAGCTATACGTTCCCTTTAAAAGTTCATGTAATATCTCTTCACCGTTTTATTTACCAACAGTCAAGCTTCGTGGATAGCATGGGTCTTGGACCTAATCAAAAATCCGTGGCTCTCACAATTATTGGTGCAGGAGAAGTTTGTGGGAGGATTCTCTTTGCGGTGTTCGGAGATCACTTGCCATTTTTCAAATTGTACTCCATTGCGGCATCCACCACCATAGCTGCCATTGTTTCTGCATTTTTAATGATATCTTCTTCGTTTGAACATTTGATCGTCTTGTCACTGGGTAAGCGTGTGTCTAATATTAACAAAAATAAATAATAATAATAATTCAAGACTTATAAGATTTGTTTAGGATTTATTTATTGAACATAGCGGACGAGGCGCAAGTTACAGGCAAGGATGTTATACAAAAATTATATGTACAGATGTAATAACAATAATACAATTTTTTTTAAACAATAATACTGACAAATGAGTAAATAAAGCAGTCAAAAATTGAATGAGATACTTTGGCCAGACCATTGTATGAGTTCACACGATCCCAAATCCCCATTAGATTCAAAGCAAACGTTTGGTAAGTTGTCAGCATCAAGCTTTGGCTCGTTAGGATTGTGCCTCATACTACAAATATTTGTTGTTTGCATTCTGTGAAGTACTATACTGTATGCAAATGAAAGGTTTATGTGTTATACATGATTGGTAGAGCTGACAATATGATCGCAGACAGTGTTCATGTTTTGTGTGATCTATAACAAACTTGTAAAAAGTTTATTGAAAAACCATGCACAATTTTCAGCATGAAACACGTTGTCCTTAGTTTTGGTTGTACCAATCGAAATCAGCTGTTGCGTAATTTGTTCAGATTTTTAGATACAGTTTTCTTGAACATGACTTCTTTTGAGAGGGAAATATTTTACATAAAAAATGGTAACTAGTAATAACTTCATAGTCAGTAAGATTTCAGACCAAAATTGTGTATTATCCTAATCAATTCAGTATACCTTTGAATAATTTGACTGAAATTGTTGGAACAAAATCAAAGCCACTCAAAGGTCTGGGTGATCTCGATATCTGCTTAAGTTATTGGTTTTCCTTTTATTGACTCCTTTATTTTATCTGAACTAGTTTGGGGACTATTACGTGGAATAAGCTTCGGAGCCGGCTTTGCTGCTGCCGACGAGCTATTTTGCTCGCTCGGGACTCATTCGGTAACGACTATTGCACTCTTTGGGTACGGCTTGGGCATTATTTTAGGTGCTTCAGTTACAGGTAAGAGCTTTTTCACATATATTTATAAGGGACAAATAGATTCGTAGGTGTAATTACAAATTTTTAATAATAAGAGCACTGTTCTTATACAGCGTACCACACAATGTGCTTTTCAACAATAAAGTCAATTATGCAGTGACGGAATTTTACTGACATTTAACTGTGTGGTACAACAACATGGTTTTGTTTAACATGAAACAATATCGACAGCTTTGTTCTGTTGTTCCATTTTCTGTAATGAAACCTGTAGTTTCTGTGAAATATAAATAATGTTCATAATGTTCCTAAGCAAAATTTGACAAAATTTGAAAAACCGTTGTGATGTGCATTTAAAAAAAAGATAATTTGCTGTCTTAGTATTGTTTTTAATAAACTGTCAGTTATATCGTTGGTTTGTTCTTATTAACTGAACTAATGGTTTCAAATGAAGTGCTATAATGACATTGTCTTGGGTCACGGAAAGCGCCCTCATTTGTTAAGTAACTCTTAGCAAGTTCTCATCGCTCGGCCCCACCGGTCTCGTCCAAGACCGCTGCGATCATCCTCGTTCCCAGGGGTGATCGATCTCGCCGCGCCATTTTTTCCCAGCATGCCTTGCTCGATCATAACCCCTGGAATTGGTTCATTAAAATGTGCTAGAATCTAGCACATTTTAATTAGGCCTGGGCCGATCCGTTCTACGCGCGCGCTCAAGTACGGTAACCCGTAAAAGAGGCATCAAATTAAAAAAGCAACTGGTCCTCTGTCATTCTTCTTTGATTTTGTGATAGTCTAACTGTATGCAGTAAGGGTGACCGTGTAAAAACATGATTCATTTGAAATGGAATCGCGTCAAAATACTTGCATTTTCACACGCGCGTACTAAGCGTCCTACAAGCGCCATACATGCGCTCGAAAGTTTTTAACAAGCGTGCACACAAAGTAGTGACCATTGGGGGCCAATCAGCATTGTTTTTCAGCACATCCCTACCAGGGGTTAGTGACGAGAGGTATCGATACGGCGCGCTGCCCATGGTAGCGAGGCTGCGCTGGGATGGGCTGATGAGCTTGCATCAGGATGTATAGATGGATTGCACATGACGTCAGTCACCGCCATCTTTGATGACAAACAATGGAAAAGTGCAGGCGTGTACGCGCTGCGCGCGACTCTCAGCCAATGATAGCCTTTCGCGCGTGCATTTTACATCAACGATGGCGGCCAATGCAAGGGGTCTATAGTGGTGCATGATGGGAGAGACAATCACAACAGCGTAGACACATGATGACGATGCATGGAGGCATGTAAACGATCTTTTAAAAACTTTTTAAACCAAAGTTGCAAGAAGATTGTTGCGATTGATATAAATTGTTAGTACAAGGCAAATAATGACAAGCATGGATTTACACACTAGAGCCACATTATTAATGATAGTCGAATTTTTCGTAAACGGGAAGAGGTGGCCGGGGATTACTAGGTTATGGGGAATGGTTCAATGCGCATGTACATACGTACATATCGCAGCTCCCTTTGGTGTAGACTTGATTTCAAGTCTGAGATCGCGGTTATTCCTCTGCATCAGCCACGAAAAACGCCTCCACAGATTGGCTATCACGCGCCCCAACTCGCAATCTCAGACTTGACCCCTTGCGTTTATGTATAATAATGTATTCAACTTAGAAAATGTAAACAATCAAGCGTACGCCAGGGAGCTGGCCAATCAGGAGACAGCAAAAACCTTACTGGCAGCGTCTATTACTAACAGGCTGAACTCGCTTAAAATTGTTGCTTTATGTTCATTCGATATTAAATTTGTATAGTCCTTGGTACGCAGACATTTTTAAAAATACATAGATAAGTTTAATGAGATCTTAAGTAACAAACACATAACAAAATACATGATTCCTACTCCGCGGTAACAGTTGCACCCTACAGTTTAAATGGAATAGAGCTCACAACCTATCCCGTAGTTGGTTTTGTTTGAATATTCATGTTATTGAAGATTTTTGCAATTCCGACCAATCAGATTGTTCCGTCCACTTTTGGACTAATTCGCCATAGGGTGTGTACAAACCGTTGAACAATGGTCCCAAGTCTGTGATCGTAGGCTAATGACGGAGGTTAAGCTACAAGAGGGCGCTATTTCAGGCAATAATGTATTGGCTATCGGGTAGACTAAAAGCCACGATCGCAGACTTGGAACCAAGTCTACCTTTGGTGAGGCGTTTGGACCGAGCGAAGTAGGCTCGTGTGACGCAAGTGCTTCAACTTCTCTTTCCGTTGAAATCATTACATTGTGCCATTTGATTCCCTGTTCTGATTCCCGAGTCACAGTGCGTAAGAATGGCTCGCATGTTTCATCACTTATGAAGTTTACAGATATTTGAAATTCATTCAAAGTACATGTAACTCTGAATTTCTGATCTTCCATTCACGTTTATAATTACACTGAAGAGATGACTGTATCACACTGCACCTTTTGTTGATCCATCTCTACAGGTGCTCTTTATGACCTTACAGGCGACTATTCTCTTAGTTTGGTGGTCTTGGCGGCCATTTTCTGCATATCATCTTTGAGTATAGTGGTCATACCGGTGAAAAGAAGGCTCCAGACCAAATGCTTCACTTCCGTCAAATCAGATGCTTACAGGTACCAGACCGCAAATTCCGGCGAGCAAACTGATGTCGAAGCAGTTGCCGTTTGAGGCCAACGTTGTGCGCGTTACGTATACGATCCGTAAATCCGTTTCCGAATTCAGATACCGTGCATGGAATTACGCTCGTTGCATGGCGATCGTTCAAAAATTACGTAACAATATTTAGCATAACGAAGGATGAACGAAAGACAAAACGTTTTCAGATGTATGTTTAGAAAATCGGTTGCTATGGACCGACACAACAGTCTGAAATATACTTTTGTATAAAAACAAAAAAAAAGAAAAAGAAAAAAAACTTGAAAATAGTATTTTGGTACTCGAAGAAATGAGACGATTGATTTATTACATTTTAAAAGTTCAGAGATTTTAATGAAACATAAACCTTGACTCTAGAAATCTTTAAACCTATGAGATGGAAATTGGCAGCAATTTGTATGTACAAAGATCTAATGGTAAGGGCTTGCATCTAAGCATAACACATGGCTCCAATAACTTCCTGCATTTTTATACAACAAAATGTCAAGAGAAAAAATTATCAACAAACTTTTCAAACATCTATGCCTTTAACAATGTACATGTTTTATGTTCAAATGTTTTGTGGAGTTTTCCCTTAAAATATTAATTTGCCTGTGATATATAAACACTAAGATATAGGTGTTATTAGGGTTAGGGTTATATTTTGTATTTAGAAAAAACAGTCAAACAAGTTAACTAATTACATTCTTGTAGCAACCGTTTTTGTTGGTTGGTTACCTGTCAGAGATTTGTTTAAACAGAGGAGCACTGATGCCGTCACCAGTTTATCTAATTTTAATGGTAAAATCTTAATATTTATTAGTGGTCAGTGGGTTTATTCTCAGATTTTATGGTGCAATATCTCGGACACGGTTTAGTATTTAAACTGTTTAAGTTCTTGCATATTCTTGTTTTTTTAAACACCTTTGATGTATTGTATTTGTTAAAGTTAAATTGATTTCCATGTCATTTTATACGTGTTTCTATCACGATGGGCCAGTGAAAATCTGAATTGACGTTACAATGTCTGTCTGTACATTTTTTATACAATATCCACACATTAATATTAATAAGAATGAACACACAAAACCAACAACATAATAATACTTCTTTGAAACTCCCGATGCAAACAAGACCTAAGGTGGTACATACGATGCATAATACCATAGTTACCAGTGGCTTATAATTTATTATCAACTCTAGCCTTCCTCTCACTCCTTTGAATGTAACAACTGTAGTTATGCCACTACTCACCGAATTAGACTTGTATCCCAAATGCGACGATGCCGGAAGTCATGCTCTGACTAGAGTGACAACATTTAAATTGAGGTAAAACAAACCAAAGCAGGTATACAGAGAGCACGAAGTTGTTGGTTTTCATAAAATGAGAACTGCACGAAAACTCTAAGAGTTTTTTTTACTAAAACAAAACATGCACTAAATAATGTTTTAATCTGTGTATAACACACAAACATCATGAGTCGCTTTGTACACTAAGTCAGTAGCAATCAGAAATATTTTATATAAACAAACAGAATCTTAAAAACAGACAATCATCCCTGTTCCTAGAGGAATCTTCCATTCCGGCTAAAACTATCCAGTAAGGAAATTTAGATTTGTAGTTAGATGACTCCTATTCATACTCAGCGAAAAGCTCAGCTTAGACACTTGGATCTCTTCCTAAAACGTTTCTCCTTTCTGACTTTTAAATCATTCGAGTAAAAAACAAACAACAACAATAACAACTTTTACTCTGTTCATAAAAGTTCGATTTGACCGAGAGCCCCAACCCTGGACTAAGTTTTAACCAAATTAAGTTTTGAATTGTCAAGAATGAAATTAACGTCGGCCTAAAGTCGTCCTCCATGATTCATGTAGCAATACATAACACCGCAAATACCGCAAACTTGGTCATCCGTTTATGTTGTCTTTCCACCAAGAGCAACTGCACATGAATAAAGGGTGACAAACAACGCGGCAGTCGCTAATATATGGGCCCAATTTCATAAAGCTATTAAGCAGAACAACTCTGCTTAGCAAATTTCTTTACTTAGCAAGAAATGAGCGGGGTACCAGCGGTAACAATGTAAACTTTATGGAATATTGGTTGGTATTCTGTTTCTGCTAAGCAAGATTTCCCTGTGATCAGCAAATTTTATTGTGCTTACAGGCTATATGATATTGGGCACGGGAAGAAGAAAACAGGCTGGATACTTCACGGAGGCAACGGGGACAATTGACCCCATGTCCTTGGCCAATGCTTCGGTGCCCCTGGAAATGTTCCAGTAGAATTGTACTTGTCCCTCATACAGGGTCCCCTTCGCTAGATTGTAGGAAACTACTGCCTTGCTCTCAAGGAACGAAGTGTCTGGCTTGGAAGTGGTGATTCTAAAAAATGAATCAACGTCGCTTATTTCAAAAGGTGTTTTTTGCGAGATACTCACACCCTTTTCCCAAAACAGGTTAGGTTTTGCTCTTGGTGGAAAAACAACACGGATGATCAGGCATGCGGTATTTTCCCATTGTGCCTGTATTATTATTGCTACAGGGTACACTCCACGAAATATGGGGGAAATAACACTTTATTGCCCCTCAAAATATTCTATATTAGACTGATTTGGGAACCAAATATAAAGGGTACAGTGTAAAAATGTTGCACATTGTGACCTGAGGGTTGTTGACTTGAAGTATTTTGGATGACCTAGAACCTGAAAATGGTACTGTTTGCCGAGAGGTGTAGGGTTATTTGTCGAGATTGATGCTCGGAAGTTTGGAAATTTACACAAGTAAGGGGTATTTTTATTTGGAGGGAGAATAACTCGACGGGCCTAGGGACAATGTAAAATGGAGTAGAATGAACTAGTTTATTAATCATTTGAAAACTTTCCCGTTACTGTAAAAAGCTGTGAGACTTCTAAATATTGTAATAGTATTTTCGAATATTTAGCATTTTGCACTGTTATACTAAGGGTGTTTATTTAGTGGGGCGCACCCTATACGTGAAACCATTTGTCCTCCACGGTTCATGTAGCAATACATGATACAAGCACAATGGGAAAATTCAGTATACCTGATCATTTTTGAACACTCCCAATTAACGTCACGAGACGATTTCTGACGGGAAAAACCCTCGCCTCTTAATTAGCATTAACAACGTAGATAAGAACAATGTCAACGACCGTTTATGACAGTCAAAACACTACCAGAGTGTGGTGTTATTGATCAGTTTATTTGGCGTTGTTAGGGAGAGGAAATCCACTGTCAGGTCGTTCAGCTAAACAATGAAGCACGCCCACAGCGACCAAAGACACCCAGGCGAGGAAAGATACCCATCCTGACGTCTGCAAAAATACATATATAAGTATAATATAACAAAGAATAAAACAATATCGGTAATGTTATAATACATAAGTTATCTAGACTTATTAAACAAGACTGAGTTTCTACATCTTGTCGAAATGGTTCCTCTGAAAGTTTTGGTATAACGAAAGAACCTCGTGCATTGAATCAGTTTTAGAGGGCATGCTATTGTGAAGGGAAATTTCAATCAATGATTGTATTTGTTCTTTTTGAGAGGCAAGGGACAGGCATCGGCAAACAAGTCCGTCTCCTCTTCGGCACATACATACAGTACGATATCTCTTAATAGTGTGTTGAGCGAAACTTCACAACGTAATCTTGCAACTGTGCGTAGTAACTTCACCGGACAATGTTTTTTTCTCAGTGCATCGAAAAGATGGAAGATATGAACGTTTCTTTTAGTAATAACTTTAAAGAATTAAACGAATTATCGCACCGGATGCCCCTCATAAATAAGCAAAATTAATAGAACACACATGTCATTGGTATTCAGTCATTGATATATTTTTGTAAACAAGGGGTTAGAACTTCTTCTATCTTGGCATATTAACATGAGCTTTCACCTGTCGCATAGTTATAAAAAAAAACTTGATTAATCTGATAGAGATCTTACCTCAGCTTTTGAGTAATCTTCAAAGAATCCAGAGCCGTCATAAATGTGCCAATCCACCTGTTGAAATAACTCACAGCTACCAATAAAAAAGGGGGAGGGATACAATTAAAAACAAGGAAACAAAAAAGGTAAATAAAATTAGCAGTCTCGTGCAATAATTGACACAATTTTTCAGTTTATGTTCTGTACTGTAAATTGTTGATATGATTCTCTTTTGAAGTGGACCAAGCTTTCAGATAATATCACTTTTTGTAATATCCCCGCACCGTAAAAAACACAAATATATACTTCCCATCCAAAATGTGCATCCCCAAGCTCTATTTGAACTGCATCACCATCAGTAGTCCAGCATTCTCCTGAGGACAAGCAGAGTATAGGCCTACTGTTCGAAACTTTGAGACCGCACTGGCTCTTTTCAGAGCCAGCATTCCTCCCGGAAGATATTTTACACAAGGTTGTACCCGCAAATTTAACGTTTAAAGCTACTTCGCAAATCTATTCATTAGTATCACTATTTGTTTCCAACTCACTCATAATTTGCGGTCACAATTTGCAGCGACCTAAAACCGTCGCAGAGGGCGTTTAGACCATGTGACAAGACGGCAGCCTCAGCCAAGATGAGAACAGACATGATGCTATACACTGGAATACAAATCACCCTTAACAATGCTCTGAAAATAAATACATAGAAATAGTTATTTAAGTCGTAAAGTTTAACGAAACACAGATGAGAACAGACAAGATGCTATACACTGGAATACAAATCACCCTTAACAATGCTCTGAAAATAAATACATAGAAATAGTTATTTAAGTCGTAAAGTTTAACGAAACAATTTTAAACATTTTTTTACGCGACAATATATTCACAAGTTTGGAAATTGTATACAATTTTGTCGATTTTCACCACCTTGGGTCTAAGTATGGAGGAACTTCTCGTCATTATTCGAAAAACAAAAAAATTGCTAGCAAGTTGCGACACAGTCGCCTTTTGGTCCTATAACAAGTCAAACATGGCGCTCAAAATGACCCCCCTAAATTAACGTCAGTAGTTTCGTCTTGATTGACCATTCCAAGCCACCACATCCTCGAGTTCGTGTAATCCAAACTTGTTTTATATTTGTCATCGTCGAGGTGAATTTTATCGTAAATAAAATGAACACACAAATGGATGACAGTCATTGTCATTGTCATTGAGGTTGTCGATTGAAATTAAGGGTCCTACATATCAAACCGTCCACAGCACAATACGATCATTTTGTAGATTGCATAGACGAATGCAATACACGAAGCGACCGCCTGCACTACCACGATGTAGGTGCATCTCGGCGTGCCGGACGCATTCAACTCAAAGTTGGTCTGTGATGTCCAGATGACCGTTCCACCTAGCACACAGTCACCATTAAAGGATTCCTATTGAACAGATAACAATAAAATAGAACTCATAATAAAACCATGGATTCGCAATCCGACGTAAAAGAGTCCTAATCCGGTAAAAATAATTTGCAATCCGCGTGATAAGAATTCGCAATTCGGTGTACAGTTCCGCAATCAGGTTTTAACACATTCTCAAACCGGTATACCTGCAATGATCTGTTTCAAGATTGAGGTGATACTGGGATAAGTGCAACCGTGTCACGGAGACCTTTTGTCCAAGCATCATCCCTGCTCTGATTGCTAACGCGTCATTTTCTATCATTACAATATCACAGTATTTTGCCTCGAAATGTATAGAAATGTTTTTAATTTCAAGTTACTTATTTAATTATTAGCTTATTTCCTTAATTGGTAATCAAACGATTGGCTTATCAAGAGTGATTTGCACTGTTAGCTAGCAGCTTAGAGAAAAGATAATAATATGATGTTCAAAAAGTTCCATAACTCTATAACAAAGCCTTCAAAGCGTGTTCTTTGCATGACAAAATCTGTCAAGAAATTAATTTTCGTAAGTCATCCCTAAATGTGACTCATTGGGTTCGACATTCAGTGTTTACTTTCAGATTTGCATTGACCTGGTCCTATAAATACAAACTGGCAAGGCTAAAAATATTTTTTTTTCTAAAGGTTAATTAACTTGTAACTGTTAATTGTTTGGTTTAAACAGCTTGCAATAGTTGAAAATTTTGTGTTACTCCTTTATAGAGAAATTTGTGTACGTCTGTCTTCACGTGAAGGAAGTGTACAACAAACTATTTTAGTAGCGGATGATTCATTTCAATCCGCTTGCTTTCAAGTAACTTTGGTAAGGAATTCTACCGGCATATGGAACCCAAGCTCATTTTCACAGCCCTTCTAAACTGAAGTACAACAACATCGGTTACATGTTTAAGTTACCATCATTTGAATGTTTTGAGCCATACAATTATTTAGAAATACAGTCCGATTTAAACACGATTTTCTCAAGGAAAATTAATTTTGGTCAATTATAAAAACTTTAAACAAATAAGCTTCAAATGCATGCAGTTAATTTAATACGTATTAGGCCTACTAATAGTAAAAACTGTCTGTTAACATGATTTGCTCTTAGATGTCTCCAATATGCATGTGTCGTTCGAATGCCGTTTCCGTTTACAGTCACTGCTGTAGACTGTACATACAACATAAAGTACTCTAAAAGATGCGTTTGTTAGCAAAGAGTGTGCACACATTTAGGTGTTTAAGACCAACTTGTTGTTGTTGTTGTTGTTGTTGTTGTTGTTACTGTTGTTGATGTTGTTGTTGTCATCACTGCTTATTGGTTTTTCATTTTCAATTAAGCGATCAAGCGTGTATTTGTATTGCATTTTTTTCATATGTGGACAGCGATGGACCTATAAATGACCAAACCAGATTTATCGAACAAAAAAGCCCAGTGCGCATTTAGTGCAAAAACATTCCCCTGAAACAAACATAAACATTTATGAGTATAATACATGAAAATATTCATTCCATTCAAAACAACTTACCGTTTGTCTACCCGCAAGTGAAGCCACTACGATTCCTGAAGCCATTGCCATTATAAGCAGTGCCACCTCCGTTACAGACAAGGCATAAAACAACAACGCCATCTTATAAAATCCTCTAGCTTGTTTTCTTCAATTACTCTTAAATCTTCCAGGGTAAAAGATGGTCAAACTTCAGACAGGGAAGTTTGTAGTCGCAGCCCGATAGCCAAGGCGTTGATGGGCGAGATTAAAATGGTTGTATGTGCATCGTATGATAATACGCTGAGTAATCGAACCTTTGCGACACAGAAACTTCAACCAAAACTTTATCAGTGGAATAATGTACAATGAAGGAGTCGATTCTTTGCCACTTTGATCTCATCATTAGTATCGATTCTGTAAAAGCACAACTTTGTGCATTGATGTGCAGACAATAACAATCAATATACGTAATTATGTAAGTACATGTACATACACGATTCAAAACCTGTTAAAGAAACTGAATACATAAAATTAACATAGTGCTCTTACTTTGTTTTATCCACAATCTTGCATTGACGTATTCGGTTATTCGGATTCGTTAGTTGCAATCGCAAGTATTCTGACTAGAAGAATAATGATCATGTTCCCTTCAATTGAAACAACTGACTCACATCCCGGTCGTGGTTGCCCGTGCGACCCTCAAGAATTCAGGGACAACTATCTCAATTTCCTGAGAAGGGGTTCTTATCCACATGACCTCAAGCCTTTAGGGTCCGTCTTGAATAATTTATTCGGTCTAAATTGGTCTTAAATGCCAACATCCTTATTGGTTTGTGTTTTGTAACGTTGGTAGCGAAAGACTGTTAAGATGGATTTGTTTAAAGCATTATTGTCAAAAGAAGCAAATGTTTTGTTAGAAAACAGTACATAGTTATTTTGAGGCACAAACTCGACTACAACTATTCAAATAAAGCTTGTGTAAAATGAATTTTTTTGTTCGAGGATATTTCGCCTGGGGACTCCACAACACTTTGATTACGACCACACAAACAAATCCTGTCTCAACATTGAAACCAATTACTACCCTTGTTGGCGGATTCTATCGCAATTTAAGCTTGAAAAATACAACAAATTAATAATGATGAAACAGGTCCAACGGTTAAAATTGGTCTAAAATTCAACAAACGCCATGTTGCGCATTTTAAGGACAATTTTTGTTAGTGCACTTATAATGGGTCAGGTTAAACCATTGTGTCGTTGAAAGGAAGTTGTGAAAATGACCTCATTAGGCTTTGTGTCGTAGCTATTTCTAAATGGGCCGTTTAACGATCCATTCAAAATACATTGCAATAACATGTGATGGACCTTTTTATGTGACAATTGTAAAAAGTCTCCTTTTTGTATATTTTTTTTGTAAACCCTAATGGAAAAAAGTCCAAAATGTTAGCTTTGTCAAGCTATCCTTGGATAATTTTGCGCAGTTTTTCTTTCCACTGTT
Source organism: Pisaster brevispinus (assembly GCA_023634235.1). NCBI lineage: Eukaryota > Metazoa > Echinodermata > Asteroidea > Forcipulatida > Asteriidae > Pisaster > Pisaster brevispinus. The sequence continues at coordinate 13,114,652 of JAMKCF010000017.1, forward strand.
ATCCTCCTGTTACTGTGTATGCATTTTTTGCCAAGTTCTTGCTGTGTTTTTTTTTCGATGATAAATTCAAATCAAATCAAATAACATTCTTGTATAAGTAAACCAACTTAAACCTACGCTGCATGTTGTTAAAGTCCATTAGTCCAGAAGCAATTTAGCTCAGTATTACACGCGTACTTTATTGACCAAGACTCACAACCGAGTTGTTATATTGTTTGAAGTGCGTGAAAGGATTTGGTTTATACTGGTGCTGCTGCACATTGATAACAGCATTGAAATTAAAATTATTGTCTTCAGAGGTAAATCCCTCTGTGTTCTCATCGATAAGGGGATTGCACAATCCCACGCCTATCGTTTTACCCAATTATATAAAAAATCAATCATTTTCAAACGGTTCTTGCAATAACGAACATCTGAAAATAAATAAAATCCAACTAAATTAAATAAACCAACCTCAATCATTACTCCCAGTCCGATTGATTTTATACACGTAAGATGATATTATATATTTATTGGGGGTTGGTTACAAAGGGATACAATTTCCTCCAGAAAAGCTTTTATAGGAACGACACTGTAAAGGGAAAGCAGCAGATTGTTTGACAGTAGTGGTGCAGTCGCTCGGTTCCCGTGCAGAAGTTGAGACATTTCAAGTTGACTGAATTCGATATTTTTCTCTCAGTGGGTGAGTGTTACCTTAGCCTGCTGGGCGTATTCTAAGTCATTCACATCTCTGTTTTAGAGAACACTTTCGTGAGATGCTCGTAAATGTGATCAACGCTGTATGGCAGCAATCCAGAGCTGTGTGTGCATTGGTAGAATTGCAACATGTTCACGGAAGGACCAGTTTTCTGTGGTCACGTGGTTGATGGACGCGATTTTCGGCCCAAATATAGCACAACCCAATGTGCCTGGCACCCTGAGGGGGTACCTGAGTTTTTAGACCCCCAAAATGGCTTTTAATTGCAAGTTGTCGCAATCCTCTCAACACACAGCTCCGTTAAATCAGGTTCAAAGAAACAAACCAGACAAAGTTTTTTTTTTGAAAATGCAATACACAACTGTAGTCGTGCACTGTAAGTTGCAAGTTGGAATTCAATGTCTGCGTTTGAGTATTTCAGTAGGATGTAAGGTGAAGGAAAATGAAGAAAACACAAATTCTCATTCTCAAAACCAAAAGAACTTTAGTTGAAGGACAAAAACGGGGGTGGGGTATAAATTCACAGCTTGCTATGTGTAAGTTATTATAATATGCTGATACATAATGTAAAGAAATTCCACAAAAGGGAACTTTGGAACCTCACTAATACAGTATACAAAGTTTATTTATTATATTTAAAATGTTTTATGTGGAGCTAATAGTATTGTGTAAAGGTATAGAAGAATTTCAATTTTCGGGCAAAAAACTACGAAGAAATGCTGATTTTTCCCAACCATCCTTTCTGTAAAAATTATTGTCCGTATCTTATTATTCCATAGGCCAGTATGGCAAAGACGTCAATTTATGAATGATTGATTGTGGAAGTTTAGTCTTGCAATATATATCGGCCAGAACGAAGTTTGAATCCTTACAAACACAATTTGGTTCATTTTCGAGTTGCACATGTCGTATGAATTTAATCTATTTTACTCTCTCCTAAAGGTTTGAAATGGCCACTACGTCAGTATACGTTATCTTAATGATGATGTCATTATCCCAATTGGTGTTAACTAGCACAAAACACCCGATGAGGGCGTTACTAGAACGCAAACGTACTGCTAGCTGTTCTAATTTCGACAGCGCCACCCGAGAAATCACCTGGAGTATGTTTCGGCAGTACGAAATGGAGATTGTCAGTCTGGCCAACCAATATCTGGGGACGTCTGTTTCTTTTCCTGTTGGTAACCGTAAACTTTCCAAAACCTTTCAAAGTTTAATACGTACCAGAGATTCGTATTCTAAGATCGATTCGCTGGTAATCGACATCACACGAGCAATCCAAGACGCGATATATGATTTTGAAATATCATGTCTGCCAATGACCCACGGAAAACGTAGTGAAACATTAAACATAGTGGATGTGTAAAATCGAGTTAGCACGAACATCTTGATTTGTTTTTACTTTAGCAAAAATATCTGACCGTAAATATCAAACCATTATCTGTACTATAGAGCATTATTACAAAGGAAAGAAACAGTTATTATTCCTAACAAATGGTACTGTTAGTTAAAAATATATCCATTACATTGATAAAATTTCATTTTATTGATTGGTTGTATACAATATTTTTGTTGGTTCAGTATTTTGTAAAACTAAACATACACCAGCTTCAAACAACCCAACCAAATCTTCGAGATGTAAATTTTGAAACGGTCGTTGCAATTTTACAAAGTGGCGAACTACCCCTTAAAATGAATAGAGAAGTAGGGAAGTTTGACCAATGGGGTTTCCAAAATGTCGTCATATTATCATACCCGGGTTGGTTGTTTCTGGTAAGGCGAGCGGGGTCCTTGGCTTGCTTCTCTTGAAGACACAGTAAAGAGCTAAAGAGAGTGCTGTCATTATCAGCCAGAGTACCGCACATATCCAGGAAGTTATCTGTGAATGTATGATGACGTTGATACCGATGTTATTGCTAAAAATGTTAATATTAATGGTAACCATTGTAATGCTGAATGTGACACGTTTGCGGATGCTAGGTGGCACCAGACATATCAGGTAAATCCACTGTTTTGCTGGGAAATGTGCGCATGCTCAGGAATACGTAAACTTTCGAAATTTACCCGGTATGTCTGCTGCCACCTAGCGGTTTAAGAAATAATATTCAACATTGTATACGTCTGTTATCATTGTAAGAACCAGTCCATTAGCATTAATGATGAATACTTTCTAACTTCCGGTTCAAGAAGCAAGTTGACGTGCTGTCAGACATTTACTGCCCACTTGTTGGAAAATATAAGAGACACAATGAAGACAAGTTACTGTACCTCAGCTATTTGCATATTGTCATAGAAATGAGCACCATCCACGTCCCCTGACCATTTGATTGATTCTTGGAAGTGTCTACACCTGTAAGACCACAAAACTTTGCCCATCACTACAGACTAATTACCGGTGGTAATGATTTACGAACACAAACTCAATCACAGAAAAATGAATCGGACGTCTTTTCTTTGTTTCCTTTTTAAGCTGTCTAATCCATTAATTAAGTTTATTGTGCTTTTGGTTTGGTTTGTTTGATGTTGTTTCGCATGCGATAATTGGAAGAACAATGACATTTAACTTACGTGGGTGCCAATGAGTGAACAGCAAACATATTTGAGCAAAAAGTGTTAAGCCCGACGGTAATAAGGCAGGCAGCAACCAACAGAAGAAACGTCAAAACTCCAAATACAATACTGAAGACGAAGCGTCCAAACGTTTGGCTTTGAAAGAAAAGATGCATTGTAAAAAATACTATTACGACAAGACAGCAGTTTGTGTAAATGGTAGATTCCTCTAACAACTAGGAAGACTTTTAGTATATTTTACAAAGAAATTGACAATATTTTCTCAGAATCTAAAGTGTGGATATTGTGGATATTGTGAAATTTGTGGATCTAGAACTGTGTTTATATCTACTTTTTTTCTTTCTTGTTGCTATTTATTAAGGCCTATATACATGTATACTGGGTTGGTTAGCTCAAATGAGCCTTGTTTTCTTCGTTTTTTTCGCCGTTTGGTCCCATACCTTATCAGCAGAAAAATCATGTATGAGTTTTCGTTTGATTAACTATAACCGATGTGGCTGGAGATTCTGTCCCTTAGTGATTCTGTCCCCATGGCAAATTGTGTAGAAACTTCCTCTGATAGCGCTCCCTTTTGAATCAACCTCCAGCCCATGTTAATTTACCGTGTTGGGGACACATATAACAGGGGACACACACCGGGAACAAAAGCCCCTATGACACCGGTGATCCATCGATTGAAACAAATAGAGGGGGCTTGTGTCTTACATATCAAACTTGCCGCTGCAGAGTACCAGAACACGGTATCCAACGAACACAAAAGCAAACAGAATTCCAACAACATGGATGAGTAGACAGAAGTTACATCGTGATATGTCAGAAAAGTGAACTAAAATGTTGTGGAAACCGAGATCATCAACACCAGCTTTCAGTATACACTTGTATCCAAACTGACTCTGTAATGAAGAACATTTCAGAGAAACTCATTAAAACAAAATACTCCTTTTTGTAACTGCATCATTAAACTACTAATCTGAAACAGTGAGCGTGTAATTACTACTACATTTTTGTATTAAAATTATCAGCGATTAGGAATGAACGAAAATTTACACTTTCCCAAATCTAAGGTGAACTTTTAGTCCGAAGAGAAAGTTCCACTACACCATCATTGAAACTTTATTGTTTTAATGCTTGATACAATCCCTGGCCCAATTATCCCTGTTTACCGTGACCACATCCATTTAGATCCATTATCCTTGGGCCCAATTTCATAGCGCTGCTTAACGGTAAGCTAATTTTCGTGCTAACTATAGCAGAAACATTTGCTTAAGCGTAAGCGTATTTCACAGGTTAGCAAGGAAATTAGGCAGCCATCTTGCGCATTCACTATGGATTTGCATTTTCACGTCATTCATTTTCATACAGTAAGCACCGGAATGTTAGCATGCCTTTTCGTGTGCTTACGGTTAGCAGTGCTATGAAATGGAAATTGCGCAGTAAGCACAAAATCGGCCGTTAAGCAGCTCTATGAAATTGGGCCCTGTTGACAAACGCCTGTCACGGTGGTGCGCATGATACAGCATTGCCCCCTCCTTCTCATAATTACTATTATAAGTCACATACCGTAGTAAGACCGACCATTACAGCAGCAGCCATGCCACACCCTAAAGCCACCAGCAGAAGACCAATCTCCACCGCATTGATGATATTGCCACACGCAGTCATTTTCAATGTCTGTTTAGATCTCGATTGTGATGTTATGCTTTTCGACTGTTATGATATTGTGCATGCATTCCCTCTTTATAAATACGAAGATGGGTCTAAGTTCAGCCCTTTAGTAAGGCTTGTTTGCAAAACAACAAGTGCGTAAATCAATTTGTTTTTCTATGCGAAATGACTTATACATTAACCCTTTTGTGCACATTGCCGAACCTTTGGATTCGTCTAAACATAGAGATCTTGTTAGCCATTTCATAAGCACGTGCTTAAAACATAGTACATTTATAAAGCATTTACTTTGTCGCTTTTTTTTCTCGGCTGAGATTTATTTGTACGTAGTCTGTTGACGTCAGCTGCACAAAGTATAAGGTTCAGGATAGGTGGGCCAGGATTAAAATATCGTTTTTAGTTTACTTAACTATAAACAATTTTTGGGTTTGAACAATAAACAAAAACATTTTCTGTTTTGTTTATTTTCCGTTTGTTCTGACATAATTCCACCACAAACCCTCAAAAAACACAAAATCTCAAGTTTTTTGAGAGGCTCTACTAACCGTAAGCAAAGAATCGACGCTTACGGAAGCAGGGAATTTTGCGCTTACGTCAAGCGTATTACACGGGTTAGCAGGGAACATAGCTATAGAATATAATACCTAGATCGGCCGCGCGTACACACGCGGGTTCTGGCATGTGCGCAGCCATTGGTACCAAGCGGTCACGTGCTGGTGGTCAAAACATTGAACGCGCACTAGACGTGACGAACACGTTTACGTTTAAATTGGGGTTATAGTATAGCAAAAATCATGTTGGTTTAATTTCGTGATTTTCCTCCAGCCGAATTATTCATACAATTTAATGTAATTAGGCCTTTTAAGGCTAAAGGATGGTTGCAAATTGCTCTGCAGCCATATGTCTCAGCAGAGAAAGAGAAAGGGGCCCGGAGTCCTTCGTAAGCTGACATACCATAGGTAAGTAGGCCTACATGTTTATTTAATTTTTTGAATTTTAGCAATTAGCTAATTACCATTGATATGAACTCCATTTCGGGCTTACTCTTTTCTTTCCTCCATCGTATGCTGTAATGATGATATTCATTGGGACTTTGGGTCTAATACTACTCTAGGCTATAGTCTAGAGTGTTTATTGCACGGTAATGATTGGGTTTATACGGTGCGATATAATTATTGGGTCATGGTTGTGATTTTAGTCGTTGTTTAATTAAACTCCTCTCAAGTGATACGTACATGGTTTTGTTTAATGCTTGTAAAGAAAAACTCCATTTACATTTTAAATAATTGTTATTTTACTCCAGATTCCCCCATGAAGACTCAAAACTGATGCGCGAGTGGGTTCATCGGATAAAAAGGATGCTCCCGAACGGTAGAAAATGGAGTCCCACTGCACAAGACCGGCTTTGCAGCGACCATTTTGCACTTTGCTGACCCTGACTGTTTACATTGTAAAATGATGGAGCAGGATTTGAAGACAAATAATTTAGATATTACCAGATTAAATGGTATCAACTCAAATTGGGGAGGGGGAACCTTTTTTGTCATTATCTTCAAAACTCTATCGGCGACATCCGCTGGGTTTTTCCTGTTCGCATCATAAGGGGTTGAGTTTATGCTTCTTGCTTTTTGTCATTTATCCAAGAAATGGGTCTTTAAATTGTGCCACAAACCTGTCAAATAATATAGCCCACCGTGTGTTTAAGGACTATTCTCCATGTTCATCTTCAGAGTGCGTTACCACCAGCACGTGACTTTTTAGCGCGTCCATGAAGAACCAGGAATTTTTGTGTACGGCTTATGGCGCGTATGTACGCGCGGCCGATCTAGGTATTTTATTCTATATCTATGGCAGGGAATTTTTGCTTGTGTGCGTGCGTACTTCACGTTATTTGGTGTGAAGTACGCACACACAAGAAGCACAGAAAGCGGAGAATGGTGACCGAAAGCGTAAACTTTCAAAATTGGTTAACATGACTTCTACACAACGACGCGCGCACGCGCGCGGAAAAAGAAACAACGCAAACGCTCGTTATCTTTTGACGCACGAAAGCCAACTTTAGAGCTAAATAACAATCGAATTTTTATGAGTTTGAGAAAGTGAGATCACGTGTTAAGGTTACGTGCAAAGGAAAGCTAAAAGAGAGAAGATGGGAAAGAAGATATCACAGCCAGGCAAATGAACTACTAAAATCTGCTTAATCACTTTCGGAAAGGAGAATGAAAAACAGGTAAATGCTGGTGTATCGGTATAACGTATGCTTAATGATTGATAGGTAATAGTGCGCCTGTGTTAACGTTTATTATAAGGTTTTACTTGTGGTGGTTCCATTTTGGTTTATCATTAGGATGTGTACTGAAACACTCCACAAGCCCTTGCGCATACCATTCTGGTATACTGGTATAAATTGCTAATTTGCCATACTTTCATTGACTGATTGCACCAACAAAACATTTGGAACTTCTTTATCTTGGTTGAGTTCAAATACTTGAAAAGGTCGTAAAGGTTACAGCTTAGGCGATACAATGAGTGACCTTTTGGACGCTAGGTGGCAGCAGACTTACCAGGTAAATCCATTGTAGTCAGTAATGTGCGCATGCTCAGAAATACGTAAACAATGAACATTTACCTGGTAAGTCTGCTTCCACCTAGCGTTCCAAAGTCTCCCATTAACCATGTTTCATGTCTTCATCATAAAGGACAGACCTGTACTTCTGTATATCACACCAGGTTTAGCATTAAATGAAATTTGTTGGGGCAATGTTTATTGTACATAGGACCTACATGTATGAGGAACGGAGGTTTTCGTATTATGATAGAGTACTATCTTCTTGTTTTTGTAGAGAGTGACAGAAGTGTTTTCTTTTATCACCCTAGGTATTGAAACGGCCATGTCGCTATTCTCAACCAGTGTCTTGGGATTACCAATCAATCGATGGCGCTTGTTTGATGTGGAGACGACCATGAAGCGAAAAACGGACAACGACATCCACGTCAAGATGTTGCACTGGGAGTTGGAAAAACAGATGAAAATCTACGAAGAGATCAAACGCCGGAAGGTACAGAGCCAGCTCCGGGAAGATGCAATTATCAATTACAAATGGCTACGACGGGACGCCCCCATGCGTCCAGAATTAGAGATGTCAAACAGCATGAAGCGGGAGTTTCAAGAGCTATGTGAGAGAACGAGGCCGTCTGACATGAATCAAATAACGACAACTGTTGTGAGATTACTTCAAACCAAAGAACCTGCTCCAGAGGACGTACCAGGAATTTTCGTCAACGTTCTTCGTTCATTTGTGCCTGACGATGACGTAAAACGAAAACACAGCATTGTGCACAGATTAATCTCTGGATCTTTGAGGCGTTTGAAAAGAACAAACAAAATTGATCCGAATAATGACACAGAAACAAATGTAATACATTCTTCGATTGAAGACGTTGAGGGCAGTGCACCTTGCAGAGATCACCTGCTTTTTGCAGCTAGGAGCAGGTTGCATTGTATAATAAACTTGGAAAACGAGAATCATCCGATGACAAACTTTGCCACACCGTTTAGTAAACGTATGAGAAATGACGCTGATACAAGCTCTTTATGCAATGCAGGCAATACATCGACGCATCAATCAGATCGACAAGCATGGACAAGCTGCATTGAAGAAGTGACAACAATTCCAGGGAATCTTGACCACCAAACCACCCGAAACAATGTCTTAACTGATACTGGTTATTCACGTATAGCTGCAAGTGATATGGAGGTGGTTGATCTGGCTTCCGCCTCGTCCTCAGAAGAGGGTCTTGTGGATAAGCACGGTACAAGTACGTCATTGCCTGTGTGAAGACAGACCCTTTTCTGTATCCATTTACTATCGACTCACTGACTTTGAATAAATTAAGGTTAGTCTGCCAAAGGTAAATAGTTGTTGAGATCATACCCATAATAGTTTTATGTACGGAGTTGTTGTATTGAGCTCAGTGTATGATTTTGATTTACACTAACCTTGGTTAAAGACGCAACTCTTTGATATTATATCAAAACTTTATCAAAATGCAACATTTATAGCTCATTGCCGTTACAAAGCACTTTGTTGTTGGAACACATTTACCCGATTACTTAATGGCAAACCTTACTGCATCATAACATTAATGTTTCTTTTCAGAAATAAAGAATATGTACAAAACATGTAATTATGAAGAAAATTTATTTAGATCATGTGACATGATTTTAATGTATAAGACACCTTAAAATAGTAGTTTTCAGCCATAATTTAATACTGCATTGACAGTGGCAAACAACGTAATAAAAGTATACAATAACTATGCAAATAAGTGGTTAATATAACTTTGTTTAAAACCTATTTGCAGGTTAGCATTAATCGTGTTCGACATCCTTGGCTCAATTTTTATAGAGCTGCTTAGCCACAGAAAATAACAAAGCACAACAAAATTATGCTTTAATTAAATAAGGTTCCAGCCAAAGTAACATGTCACATGTACTTTCTGTGACTGGTGTTCTGCTTAACTTTGCTCAACGGAAATGTGTGGGCAATATTTTCTGCTTAATAAGCATCTCTGAAATTGGGCACAGATGATAAAGTGAGTCGGTGGAATTTTAACACCTTGAAAAATCTGATTTTTGGTTTTCCACATGGACTGGAGTTCCCTAAACTTGAAATAAACAGTTGCTGACGATGCAATTTTAAAGCACTGTAGATACATTAATTCAGCAGCATTGTCTGATTATATTTAAATAATTGTATACATTATTGCATTTTCGAAAATTAAGTGTGGAGCCGTAATTAAAAAAAATACAATATTAGCCGACATTTTGTCATTATATCAATGGTGGATTCTATGTGGCAACAGACAGGTAGTTTGCCTTTGTTGTTTACGTAATTTTGAGCATGCGCACGCTTCCGCGGACAATGGAGTTATGGCAAGTCTGCTGCCACCTTGCGTCCCTCCAAAATGTCCAATTACTTTCAATAACATTAAAACATTGAAAATTGTTAGCAGAGCTACAACGGAAGTAAAGTACCTTTTTAGCTAAGAGATATGGCAAATGGAAAGCGGATTAGCAAATTTGTCGTTAAAACCAAAAGTGTTTTGTAAACGGATCGACAGGTTGCTGACTGGGTGTAGACTACATGATCGTTGCAGCGTGCTGTACGGCCGCTCTTTTTGCTTGTCGTTTCAAGTCTTTAGCATCCTGCGCTTTCTTTGCGTTGTCAACAAAACTCTAAAAGAAACAAAAGTGTAAATCCACATTTTGATCAAGGTGATAACATTTTGGACATGTTTACTAAAAATGCTACACACAGTTCTGTATCCCTTACCATCAGATTTTTGCTCATGAAGTACGGCTTGGAGATGCCGTCATTTCTTTCGCAGTCTTCGCAGAAACAGAGGAACAGCGTGTCAATCGCCATCTGGAAGAAAACATTGATGTGTTCATTGTCAACAGAATACTTCTGTCGTGCTATTTTAAACACAAATGCTCAGTGGGTAGAGGGTCGGCACGGTAAGCCGGAGATTGCAGGTTCATCTCCCGCTCTAGTCAATTTTGTTTTCACCCCCAAATTATTAAAGACATTTTCGAAAATTTAATTTCAACCACATAAGGAAACAACACTTATTTTATATCAGGATTTAATTTTCCAGAGTATCCTTACCTCATAAACGGACAGAAAAATGTGGCTGAGGAGAAAGGCAAAGATGGCGGCCAGCGTGATCGGTACAAACTCGTAATGTATGTCGGACTTATTCTGTAAAACATAAACAATTCACAATTCACAATTATGTTACTTTGAGCCAAGGCACCTTAAAAAAAACCATGGATCTCAGTGATAACAAAGTTTTAGTACTCGCATTTTTTGTTGTTGAATTTTTGTAATCTTTTGCTTCTAGCTCAATTGTCAGTAGTGTTGTTTTTAATGGATGCAGAAAGTCTATCTATAAAAAAAGGCATGAATGGAAGACTATTATTTTAGTGTCGGCTCATGATGGGTTAAGAGTTTTGAAATGTTTAAACCTGTCATGAGTGACTTGGTGTTTACTGATTTACACGTGTATTGACATTTTGTTTATAAAATGACAAAACATACACCACTGTCTCATGACTGTAGAAAAACAATGAGCAATAGCCTTGTATACACCGCTACTTTAGTGCACTTATTACGATATTGGCGATATTGGCACCGTAAAAAACTGATTTACCTTGAAGAACTGCATACCGATGACAACGACCACGGCCACGACGACTGTCTTACCGAGAAGAAGAACAAAATCACCCACGGAGTTGATGGCAGCAACACGCAATACGTTGGCCACGATGAGGGAGAACGCCTTTTGTGCAGCCTTACAAAAACTGTATCCGTAGATTGCTGAATGTAACAATGAAAACATTAAAGTAAACATGAATTTATGGCGCCACCATAGCTTTCTTATTTTAAGAGTTTGGAGGTTTGTTTCAATGCGCCGAAACACAGAGTCAATTTCGTTCCCAACGAAATCGCCATTTTTCCAATAATTGGAAATACAAGGTATACGTAAGCATTATCTTGCAGCTTAAATCTGAATTTAATGCGTTACTTGTATTAGGTTAGTTTGCAAAGTAGACTGTACACCGGCGATATCTTACCGATTTCAATATATGCGTTCCTGTTGATGAAACGCAGAACTTTTTCGAAGAGCCACAGGCAACACTGTAGACATTTAATGATGTAAGCCACAATGTCACTCTGTGAGTGTCGGAGTCTGTCAGGAAAACGAAAAACGAACCAAGTTAAATGAGAGGATCTTCAACATGTTTTCTTAAAAAAAACAACCCGATTATTGTAACTTCTGTGAGAAGAAAATAGTGGCTCACAGAAACACTTTGAGAATGCGTTGAAAAATAAAGTAATGGAGGCTGTAACAAAATTATTTGACTTGTACGGTGTACATAATTATGATAATAGTTGTTGAAAAATAGAATTAGCTGTTGCAAACTGCTTACCAACCAAAAGTACCTATAGACCGTATTGAATATGACGTCACCATTCAAATATCTGCCCTACAACATGGCGTCTAGCGTGTGCGTGATGGTGTGCGTGCAGGTGCCGCAGAAATCAAACCGGGAACACTGCGTGCTTCATTGATGTACGCGTTTAGACGCGCATACGGTTTGCCCTACAAGATGGCGACTTTTATAGCAACAAAGGGGTTATTCAATACGGTCTATAGTATAAATGCAAAAAAATAGTTAGAGGTCTGACGTTTTGACACTAGCAGAGTCTTCCTCGAAGGATAATAATTCTGTTATAAATTGTCTTCTTCTTTTTCCTTTCGAAAAGTATTTTCTGAAAACAACATAAACTTTCTAGACTCCATTTTATAGGACACAAATGAGGAACCACAACCAGAACTTACTTTGATTGAATGTAGCCGAGGATGATTCGAGCCAGCATGACAAGAGCGATGATGAGAGATCCAAATGCCAAAGATCCTAGATGATATCTGCATGTAATGAAAACATGTCCACGTCAAAAGACAGTAACATAAAATCATGACAAAACAAACTGGGCAATAACGACAGCAAGTCAATCAGATATTTTTTGGAATTTTTATCGTCAGAAAGTTTTTTCTCCCCTAGCACCCAATCTCCTCTGATATAACTTTGCCAATCATAACTTCAAAACCATAGGCTCTTTATAAAACAAAGAGGTACCTGATAATTCGTTGCACCGATTTCATGATAGGCCACTTGAGTTGACTTTTGTCACGAGCAAAGAACCAGGCTGCGACAGCGCCCGCTATGGCGCATTGTTGACAGGCTAATAGGAATTGAGATCCCCACAGCAAACCAAACAGATGGTACCACCACATGTACTGCATGAAGGAACAGAATGAGTTGGATTTAAACACAGGAAAAGGAGTGCCATAATGTCAAAGTTGATTAGGTAAGTAAAATGTACAGTTGTACTGTGCTTATATTTTACAATATAACTATCCACATTCTTCGAACATCTGGCAGGAACAAATGACATGTTGGAAGACTTACAATGCATCAAAATCGTCCAAACTACTGTTAACTACATTCCTGAATACTGCTGTTACTAGGTCACTGCTTCTGCTCAAACAGTTTAAGCCCACATCAACGGCTACGCCTAGACCCCCAAGTCGATGAAACAATAGGCCTCTTTCACGGATCAATGATCTGCTTCATAAACATTAAAACACTGTTGCTCAGCAGAACAAAGCGTTCAGACCCACTCTCTTACGAAAAAAAATCACCTCGATAGATTACTGGGGGTGTAAAAAGACAGCTAAAGTACTTGTCTTTCTTTTTATTTTGAACATTTTTTCAAAAAAGGTTGAACACTTTTCCATTGCGACTTTATGAGGTTTAGTATTTCCAACCACCGAAACTCAAATAAGTGTTCAAACAATTCGTGGACAGTTTGGGATAATGCTTTAAACAGGTTTCGATTGCTAACTAAATTTACTCTTCAACTTGATGTAAACTAAATCTTTACCAATGACGACTTCGGTATTTTAAACAATAAAAACGACAAGAATATCCGACGACTTCATTTCAATAGAACATATAGGAAGAGCATCCCCTAGAAATTTTAAATACATTAAAATATCTGAAAAACAGAACTCAGGTGAAATCTCACCGGAGCAAGTTCATCCGACTTGTAAATGACGTATCCAGTTTCCTTATTTAGTTCAGGTCGACCAGCAGTGACGAGATACAGGTATACGAAGCCCCAATACAAAATCAAAACAGCTAAGGCTAGGAGTGTCTACCCAAGAAAAATAGAAAACCTTAATGTTAAAAGAAAGAACAAATAATGCTGGAAATTTTAAGTTTCACGTATTCTCCAAATCAATACTGTAAACGCCTATGAGGCTTACGTTTTATCCAGTTGTCATGTGTGATAGTAACAATCTATGGTAATAGGTTTTCAAAGGAGTTCTTCAAGTGTAAACAAAAAAATACAAAAGCTAAACAAAGTACGCAACAAATTAAGGCAAAGTGGATAATTCTATGAACTTGTTTTTGTTCAATGAAACGAAACCAGCTGTGAAATAGTTTTGTAATTGTGTTGCCTTTATTTATGATATTTGGGGATTTCTTTTCAAAGACAACAAATTGTATAATTTAGTGACTTACCCATACTGGTTGAATGAGAAGGAATGGCATAGATGCAACCGCTTTGCCTGCCTCCTTGAATAGCGCCACCACTAGGGCAATCCGTTTGCGCATGACGAGAAGCACCAAGAGAAGAATGACCTTGGAAAATCAATCCAGTTATTATAAATGATTTAACGTATAAACAAAGGTGAATGCTAGCGGGTTTGAGATTTGAATCCTTCGTGTTTTTCTGGAACAATTTGGCCAATGAATTCAATAAATTAAACTGGCTGGAAACTACACATGCGCAGTCAACACATCGTATGTTAACCTTACCGTTACTCCACTAGCTACGCCTGCATAAGTCAGCATGGTTTTCACCGTATGTTGTTGTACATCTTTATCAGCTTTAAAAGGAAATAAAAAAACAAAACAATTAATGGTAGCTTATTGGAAAAAGTGTCAGACAACATAATGCTGTTCTTTTATTCTAAATTGTCAGGTCTGATTTTCGGACAGAAATGAAATCTTGCAATGTTTGTTCAAGGTAGTCATACTTAACTGGGGACCGTTAACTTGATATGCTGCCCTCACTCGGCGCTGTTTTTCAAGCTTTATCCATTGTTCTTCTCGGCGCGTACTCTACATCAGCTTGAAGGAATTCCACAAGGACCATTGCAATTTTGATTAACTCTATATGCAATTATTTAGAATATTTGCAGACGCAATGACGCATTTAGAATAAGTATATTTATTTGTAAATTAAATGTGTACCACGCTTTGTGGTTTGTACCCCTAAAAGACATATTACATTTTAGACCCGATTCGAAGTCGCTTTAAACTTCTATATAAAGGCCATCATTTTCTTCTCAGCCTCAATTTGGAGGTTCATTTACTTGCGAGAGCGAAAGAATGATAATCAACAACTGGAGAATATGAATAAATAAGGCATTTGTAAACGAGACAGAAATGTTCTATACGAATGAACGCTTTCCATCTGTGTTTGCCGGAAGTATTTGACATGTTAATAACATCGGGTTATTTCTTTAAAACTGAAAAAAAAAAAAACATTGAAGAAAACAATATACTCATCAACAAACTAAAACTGGACAACTTCCCTGAAATCCTCACTTGGGTTTCCGAGAAGTAAATTCATTTCTATTATTTCGATGTTTTTTGTATTGTTTCCCTCAAGACTACACCACCATCTTTTCACCTAATCGAGGCTGTTGGGAAATAAGTCTGGTGCCGTATAGTTAGAGTCCCAATTTGCTATTTTATTATACAGAGGAACACGACGAGGACTGATGAAGAGAAGAGAGCGCACTGTAGCATGGACCACTCGGCCAAGAAGAAGGTAGGGGACCGTGAGGAAAAACGACACGTGGTCTTCTCTCCTGTGATTATGGAATGATGTGGTAAGTTAAAAACAGTCAACTCAAAGAAATTGCTTTATACTTAATCGCAGTTTTATTCTATAAATAGTATTTCCCTTTCTAGTATAATATATCCAAACCGAGGCTTGGAGGACAATTGCCCATCCCTGTTTTGGGTTCAGTGATAATCACTTTTGATGTGATGTTAGACAGCCGTGAAATAGGGACTGTAGGAACAATGTTTGGGTCATATTTAAGGCTGTTGAAACTTAGCACGTTGAATACCGCATTGTATAACATTTACACCTCATGGACCTCTATGTGAGTAAGAATTACATAGTATGTAAAAGTTTGGGTCGGCATGGATCAGCGGTACTTAATCAATAGAGGTCCCAAACAGTACAGTACTTCAACAAGAAACTAAATGTTAATGACTTAGATGGTATGCCTTGCCTTATTATGAATAATATGGGGTGACCATATGAAATTTGAACACACCAACGTTTTCCTTTAGATGATCCACTTGCCAAATGCTTTTATAAACCACGAAACAGCAAAAGATTTCCAAATAGTCGTACTGGCCAGCTCATTGCTTGCCATCCTGTCAAATAAACCACTGCTTGCATAGATTAGGCCCGTGTCCAGGCCAGGGTGTTTCCAGTGGTTCGAACGACTCCCACAACTCTCCATCCACCCCACTCAGAAACCAACGACTTAACAAACTTAAACAATGATCAGAAACAATTTTTATCAACAAATGCTTCAATTCATGTAGTATTATTATGTATCAATTTTTAAACGAATCCATAATATAATTTTAAAACATATATAAACGCCCTCTCCTTCATCGAATGACCCCCCATACACATACAGCCCCCGCCCCGCTCCACTGAAACCTATACGACAGGTGGGGCAGAAATCTTTAACGCATGGTCTATTGTTCACATCCCATTGATCGAACGACCGTCCCACAATGCACGTGGATTTTATTCACCCTATAAGAATGAAAACTGGACTTGGCAAGCACCAACGCAGTGGCTCGGTTCGTTAAGGCGCTGGTACTATCTCAGAATTGAGAATCGGGTCGCTACCGGTTCTTGGTTCGATTCCGGCTCCCCCCAATAGTACGAAACAAGGCAATTTTACTGGGACTGGCACCAGTATGGTTTGGGAGCCGCCTTGTTTACCCTGAGGAGGGAGGGCCCGCGGTGCCAGGGATCGGAGAGGTAGGGAAGGATATGCGGTGAGTCGGTTGTCATACCAGAAGGGTCCTATATGGAAGCCGGTAAGGGGCCTCTATTCGTGGTTTACGCGTTTCGACCGTAAGCTCCGGTAGGGGAATAACCCCAAATCGCGGCTCCTGAATGCCTGACTTATCACCGAGTAACTTTTTGTTTTTTTAAAGTAATTACTATTACTTTTTTAATATATTTTTTTAAAGTTATACCTTTTACTTAAGCAATAAAACTGACATCAACAGCGATGGAAAAATAAAAATAAATTAAATGAATAAATACAAATAAATAAATAAATTGTTAAAATAAACAAATACATAAATAATAATAATAATAAAAAAGGAAGATTAAATAAATATAACATTATATATTTTCCAAAATAAATGATCTGTATACTGGAAAATAAGAAATGAACGCTAACTATGCCAACCAAATAAACCTTAAGCAATCAACTACCCAATATTTTGGTTAAAACCCACAATATAAGCTGCTCTCCTCTGTAGCCGCCATTATGGCAAGTTTCCATCACCAAGTCGAGGCTGAGAGGGAACAGTCTGTCCCTGACAGGGCTTACAATAAAATGAGCTCCACGCACAGGTCTGGGCAAAGTCCCCCACCCTTCCGCAGCGTGATAGTCTCAAGGCCAGTACATACTCGCTGCGTTTTCACTGCGTACGCAGCGCGCGGACCCATTTATCACAGTACACACTGTGTAGATGGAAGTGTAGTGCGAAATCATATTGAACTTCTCGATCAGAATTAAAAATGTTTATATATAACTAAATCGTTATCACTATAGACCTTATGCACATGACGTCATTTGAGTAGGGCGCCCTCGCCTAAAGGTCAAAAGGACATTGTTCATTGGACAGTCCAGTGCGCCCCGCGTATAAATCTGTGCGTTTTCCATTGTTTTATCATCGGTTTACCTCTAAGATGGCGGCGGTGTGACGTCAATGCATAAGGTCCATTGGATGCGTAGTCGGACAAAAACGTTTTCTTTTCTTTTTCGGATGCGTTAATGCAGTGTGATTGAATGATGGCAAACCTGATTAGAGAATAATATGAAAACAAAGAACCTATTTCCAAATCTATGTAACACAAGTTTGAAAGAAAACCGAGATGTACTAGAGTGCAGTGACTTCATGGAAGGAAACTGGGAAAAATCTGTGATTGGAAGCAATGCACCAGGACAAATCAATCAATTACACAGGAAAAGATCCTTGCGCTGCACGAAAGTATTAACACAAGTTAACGCGTGCATTTCCACACGCGAACGCAAATCTATTTTCTTTACTCCGATGAAGTACGATTGTTAAATCCGAATTCGCATTGTCAGATGCGTGTGCGCGGTCGCAGCAACCGGCCTCTGTGTTAACTTTTCCAAAGTTCAATCAAGATCTTTATAAGATAACTGTGAAGAAATTCTAAACGAGATGAAAAGTAATCAGACCTCATAATAAAAATGAAAAGCAGGGGAAAATACATACACCCACACGTATTAAGTGAGCCTTATTGCAGAACTGTTGTGTAAGGCTATCGCGCTGCTCCTCTGATCTGATAAAAAAATAACAACATTCTAGGCCTGAATCTTGTGGGTTGTCCGTACGAACCTCCGTACCGAAACCGTGACCGTTAAATTGGCATAGCGCCCTCAATCATCTCTGCTTCCCTCGCCTTGGCCATTGTTTTTTTCATTGCGCATGGTGCGTAAAGTTGATGAAATCCCAGAAAGAGCAATGCATTTTTGTTTAAGCTTGTTTAGGACTCATAATGCATACATCACTTTAGATCGTGTGGTGTTGTCATTTCAAAGATCAAAATAAGTTCATATTTTAAACAAACACTCGAATTAGCACATGAAACAAAATACAGTGAAAAGACATCCACGCACGTGTGCTTACTATGCTATAAAATTGGGTTTTTTTAATGGCCTTTGCGCTGCTCCTAACGTTCCCCCTTTTTTGTAAAGAAATCAAGTCAAGATATGGTTATTTTCACATTTTCTTCAGAGTAGAAACCTTAATAAAGGGAAAGCTGGCATCATAGAATGCAGCGACTAAAATCGCAATCGAGGCGTTGATAACATTACAGCATTTGTGATGGCCTTGCGAGGTGTCCGTATCGAAATCATGACCGCTGGACTGACATAGCGCCCTCCCACACCTGGGTTTTTTCTTACTTATGTCATTGTTCTTTTCAGTGCGCTGTGTAACATAAAATGATGGGATTCCGCTGAGACAAATGTAATTCTCAATGAAGCTATGGAATCTTTTTAAACAGTTTCCAGAACTCATGATGTGAGTTACGGTTCATTCTCACATTTTATAATAAACATACATTTATTTTACAAACCTCGACTTGGCACTTTTTCGTAAAGCCGCGGACAATATAAATTGATATAGGAGAATTCATAAAAAGAGTCTGAACCCCCCCCCCCCCCCACCACAACATGTACACAAACCAACGAAAGGCTGAGCACAAGGAAGTCATCTTGTTGCACTCATTTTCCTTTCAGATAGCAACAATCAAGAAATTTAAATACCGTTCACCATACTTTGTCAATGTAAAACAGAAGAAGAAGAACAACAAGAAGGAAAAAAAATGTTATAATATAAATGATCCTAGGAGAAACGCCGTCTGAAGTCGAAAAGAAGAAGAAGAAGAAAAAACAATCTTACAGTGTAAGGTCTTACAAGATCATAGGGCTGGGAAAAAAGTTATTTGGCCTAAGACCAGCCGAAGAACTGACATAAAAAGCTACTAAAATCCTGATCCTCACGTTGACCAATACTAACGTTTGACTTCAGATCTTGGTAGAAAGCTCTAAGAATAAACAATTACTAGTATTTATTTTCATGAACTTTTCGTAGGTACTTTGACTCTCTCAGAATCTTCCGTAAGACAATAACAAAATTCTAGGTCTAATTCTCGGGTAGAAAAACTAACCTTATGATGGTTTTCCGAGGTATCCGTACCATTACGGTGACCGTTAAACTAACATAGCGCCCTCAATGAGTTTAGCTTTCCCTGATTCAGCCATTGTTCTTTTCAGCGCGATGTATTGATGGAGACCCACTAGGACCAATGCGATTTTTGACTTGAATTTATGCAATTAATAACGTTTTCCATAACTCATACATTATATGTGACATTTACCCAAATCTGTAAAAAAAATGTGGTGAACCATCCAATGGAAAACCTCTAGCTTAGCCTCGATTATTATATTTTCATCTCAGCCTCGATTTGGACGTTAGTACTTGTGATTGCGAAAGATTGATGTTCAAGTACGGAAGCAAATGAAAAGTAGGACATGTAAACGAGATGAATTAGTCTGTACGGAGAGGTTTTGTGTAAGTGTGTTTTCCTCGAACTTCCTGACATGCAACTAACATTTATGTTATAATGTACCTGTAAGTATAACTAAATACATCTGCTATAATTCTTATACGCTCCATACTGTTTGTCCCAAGACGGTACCACATCTTGTTGATGTACAATAAAACCAATGTAACCAGATCGAGGCTGTGAGTGCGTTAGAATCATAAGTGTGTCTTTACTTTAATGCACACAGGAACCCGACAAAACATTATGAAGGTGGTCCGATTAAGGTTCAGTGGAAGATGAAGTGTTGGTTGCTCTCTATGTGCTAATGGAATAATAGGGTAAGTTTAAAAATATGAATGTTTCTAAAGATTCCGGAAAGCTCAAAGCAATTATTTAGTCAATTACACCGATCTTTTGATTATCAAATTATCAACACCGAGGCTGAAAAAGCAACTGCCGGATTTGTGTACTTTTTACACTTGTCATAGTATGCTTGACATAGGGAACATAACAATTTGTGGGCGATTACAATTACTGCCTAATTTTAGCATTTTAGTGGTCCTTCCCGAGGCAATGGAATCTTGCAGAGAATGGTTCATATACAATGCTATTGACGCCCATTGGAAGAATTATATAACACTAAAATAGATAGTTTTGGTTGTCATGGTTGCAATACCCAATCTATACAATTCTAAATCCGTGCAGTACTTCAACAAGCAAACTAATGGGTTAGCTTATGACCTTTTGCCTGCATATCATTTCCCCAAACAATGGTCCGTTTGCCCAATGCAATGTCAAATACCCCAGACAGCTAGAAAAACTCTCCCAAGTGTTTCTGCGAGCTAGCTCATGTAAACCGCAGCCTACACAGTAAAAACCTTTTCGCCGATTAAAGTGTTTTTGGGGTTTCGAATGCAACCTCTACCGAAAATAATAATAATAAAGACAAAACTTACAAAATGAATTGCTTAATGGAATAAATACAAAAGAAACCACGCATCTTCTTATCGAAATTTCCTTAATTAAGGATAACAATTTCAAGCGATATCCCGAAAGCTCTTAAGACATTTTTTATATTTGTCTTTTTAGCTTTTTAATAAAAATCCATCCAAACCGATGCATCGCGACGCAGGAAGGAAAACTGACTGACTCGTGGCAGTGATAAACACTTTCATTTGGTGTTGGGGACCATGTCCACACAGGGACCGTAGCCAAACTTTGTGCGTACATAATAAGCTGGTGAAACTTAGCATTTTCACTCGTCTTTCCGATCTCTTGGAATCCCACAAGAAATGCACATCTACAATTCTATGGACACAATTATTCTAAGAGTTGTATAACACTAAAATGGATGGTTTGTTTGTCATGGTTGCAATACTCAATTGATAGAATTCCAAATCCCTACTTCAACAAGCATTCCAATGGTTTAGCCTTTGACCTGCCTGGGTTCATTGTGAATAACATTTGCAAACTAAGGAAATGCAAATCCACTGCACTCTAAAGAAATCCCCCAGAACAAAGGTCCTCTTGCCAAATGCAATGTTTTATCCTTCAAACAACTAGAAAATCTCTCAAAGTGTTCCTGCGAGCTAGCTCATGTAAACCACTGCCCGTACGGCTAAGGCCTTTAGCAGGCCCAAGTGTTGTTCAAATGTCCCGGCCCTTTCGCATAAAATGACAAAGTAATGAATCTAAACACAATTGCCATCCATCTCCGTCAACAATGGTCCGCTTGCCAAAAACAACGTTCAGTGCCTATAGGAACCAGTGTAAAGGCCGCTCAAGCCACTCAGTAAAAACGAAGTGTCTATACTTGTCGTATGTGGTAATCAATTTGCTTAAAACTCTCTGACAAGGCTGGGTATTGGTTTGTAACCGCAACTTGTTGCTCATAATTTATTTACTCCTCTGTTAAGCGGTCAAAAACTAATCTTACACAGATTCCTTATTCAGCCATAGCCTAATACGGGGTGGGGGGGGGGGGCTTTTATCCCTTGTTACTATTTTCAAAATAAATATTGAGTATGTTCTCCTCGGGAGTCGCCATCACAAATAAGTTTGCACCACCAACTCGAGGCAGAGAGGGAATAGTCTGTCCTTGATGGGGCTAATTATAATGAGCTTTTTCACAAGTCCGGGCACAGACTCGATTTGCCCTCCGCAAAGTGATATTCTTAAGATTGTTTTCACATTCTCAAAAGATCAAAAACTAATTTTAAGGGTAAATTGGCATCCTATAGACTGGTACACACCAAAATGCTATACCTTCACAACAGCCTACGCCTGATTCGAAGACTTGTTGATGGCCGTTTGAATTAACCGTACAGACGCCGTCACCGTAAAAGTGACATAGCGCCCTCTCTCAGCTCTGATAGCCATTGTTCTTTTCAGCGCTCTGTATGGTTGCCGGAGTTCAACAACGACCATTGAGATTTGAATTAAAATCATACATTTCTCATACATGTTTTGCAGAACTCCTGAAACACGTAGTATGCAGTATAATGGTGCCAATTCAACACTTACTTTTTAAAAACCTACAACTTGGCACTTGTTATTTGTTGCATGACCAATTGAAATAAAGATCGACTAATTGGAAAAATCGACGTCGTATTGAATTGATTTGAAAATCTCCAATATTTTAATCTTACCATCTGATTGAAGTTCCTGTAGTATTTTGTTCTCCTGCCACCATAGATACCACAGATATGCTGTACCTCCAAGACTTCCAAATATAAAGCCAAATACCACCGTCCAAATAAGAACCCCGGCAAACAATCGGAGAAGCACTAGCACCACTAAAGCGAGACCTGTTATTTCAAGTTCACAAGACATAAAGTTGGTCAAGGAATATTACTTCGTTTGTTTTTTTCTTTGGTGAATTCATTCACACCGTCTAGTTTTCAATAAATAATATAAACAACCTGTGGAAACGTCGAAAATGGTTTTAAAATAGAAAGACAAGTTTATTAATTTCTTTACAACACTGTTTGGAAGATTTTTTTTTTCTTTTTCCTTTTCTTTTGAAAAAAACTTAAATACAAGGACACCTTAATCATGGGGGAAACCCCACATTTTCAATTTTACCGAAAGAAATTGCGCAAAGGTAGAGTATCTCACGCCATGAATTCTCCACGTCGGTGGCCGCTCTCTGGCAACAGTAAAGGAAAGTTGATATTGTTTGATTAAAGTTAGCATTCAAATGCTGTTGTTCTGATATTTTCATGCATCAATTAGTTTATAATAAAACACTTTTGTTGAATGCAGGATTCGTTTGTTGCAGTCCCTTTTATATTCATTCATTCATTCAAACTGATATTTATTTCCATACTTCATGAAAACAGAGTACAAACAATGTTTTTAAGGAATAACCAATGAACAAAGCTATTTAATGAGGGTGAGAAAAATAAATAAATAGAGTATGGAGGCATCATCTGGAAGCCGAGGCTTATGTAGGGATGCCTGGGGACAGACAATAAACGGGGACAAGAACGAACGGACAGACAAATAGAATAAAGACAGACATGATGAAGACAACAATGATGAGAATACTAATTGCACAATAATAATAATAATAATAATAATAATAATAATAATAATAATAATAATAATAATAATAATAATAATAGTGATAATAATAATAATAATAATAATAATAATACCAATAATAACAATAATAATAAGAAATCGAGTAATAGTAAAAAAGCGTTTGCTGACAACTTAAGCAAAAGTAAAATGAGAGTGAGAAGGCAAACTATGTCAAATACTGGGAGAGGAGAGCTCTTTTATAAGTGCGTTTAAATCTATTAGAAGAGAGGATTACCGGGTTGATTGATGAAGGATATTGTTTTTACATTGATTAATTACGACAAAAAGGAATGAAAAACAGTACCTGGCGTAATTAATGATTATGGAGTAGTGGATTGGTTTTCCAAAGATCTACGACAGGTGTTCAAACTTCATTCTAGCCGAAGTAACTTACCTTCAGCCAGTCTGTATCAATCAAGGAGGATGCAATGTTTATAGCAGCCGATGGAACACAGCGATTCAAAATTGGAACACTGTGGAAAAATAATTACAACCAA
Source organism: Pisaster brevispinus (assembly GCA_023634235.1). Taxonomy (NCBI): domain Eukaryota; kingdom Metazoa; phylum Echinodermata; class Asteroidea; order Forcipulatida; family Asteriidae; genus Pisaster; species Pisaster brevispinus. The sequence continues at coordinate 13,138,726 of JAMKCF010000017.1, forward strand.
AATAACAATATACCTTATTTGTGGATGATTTGAAAGTTGTGCACCCACAATAACCCCACCCCTTTAGTCGCTCAAATGCCGCATACATCGGTGAATTTATTAGTACTGATTGTCTGATACTACAAAATCATGATTATCTTTCAACTTTGTATTTTTTTTTGTCATTTTCAGAACAAAGAAATGTTATTTATTGCAATTGGCTGCTTTCAACGGCAAATTTCTTTGCATCACACAGTTTTATCTGAATTTGACTGCCTCTTGTTGTTTTCTTGTATCAGTGGCAAAATATGTATTAGTAATAGATAAAATATTGAAAAAAGTTCATTCTACTTATTTCGCATCACATAAATTTGGTTCACACACAACCCCACGCGGTCAAAAGTACTGCGAATTGAAATTTAGGTTATACAGTAGATTTTCTTGAAGATTTGGAAAGCTTCTTTAAAAAACCCTAAAAAAACGCCAAAGCTGTCAGTCCTTATCTAACCTTGCAAGAACTGGTGTATTCGGGCACAGTGAATTGTCGCCTTGCTCTACCGAATCGTAATCCTCAATCGTGACGTTATATTCACACAGGAAGATGGAGCGATTCCTTGCTAGTTCAATGACGTCATTCATGGAGAAGAGCGTGGTGTCAGGGCAGGACGAGACGCATATTGTTTTTGTTGATATGAGCGGATTTTGGATGGCATCCGAATTGAACATGAACACGAAGCTGAGGAAAAAGGTACCGTGCATTTTTATTTAATATCTACTCCTTTTATACAAAACTTCCCTTTTCCATAAAGTTTTGTTAACTTTGGTCTAGGACTCAATGTTTAGCACTCACACAAACTTCTCTTTTCTATCATTTATCTGCCATTTTGGTCTAGATCTCGGTTAAGTACCAAGCCCAAGAGACTTGTATTACTCGTGGGCTTAAGCTGATCGTGTCCAAAATGGCGGCCACGGCTGTGGCTGTTGCTAGGGTATGGCCAAGAGCAAACCTATGCAGAAGGGTTTTTATTTATGTGCACATACTCCAGTGATGTCATGTTTTCAGGAGGGACAATAATGTTGTTTCGTGTTCATCACAAGAGTCCTTTTGACCCCTGCACACTTACACGCGCCTGTCCAGGGGTCGATTTCACAAAGAGATAAGACTTTAAGACTAGTCTTGTCTGAAGTTAGGACCAGTAACTGGTCTTAACTTAGGACTAGTCCTATCTCCTAGCATTGCCTAGGACTAGTCCTAAGTTAGGATGGGTTTTGTGAAATCGAACCCAGGCCGCCATTTTGGGAGTCAAAATGTACTTTGAACGGTTTGGACGGTTTCTCCACGCTCACGTCACACGTGTGTAGTTAAGGAGGATAAGAGTCTTACGGTCTCTCTGTAAGATCTCTCCCAGAGAGCGGAACCCCGTCAATAGGCTGGTTTTGTCGGCCACAGACGTTTCCAAAGCTATCGGCACCAAAGATAAGCCGTTCTGGTTGGCCATCGCGGATTGAAACCACAGCTACGTAGCCCTGATAAGAATAGTAAAAAAGGGGTGCTTCAATTAAATTCAAGTCAACATTTACTCCATACTCCTCATCTCGAAATAAAACATATAGGCCTATACCGTTGTGCATGGATCTAATAACCGTGTGTTTCGTCACAGACACGGTGAATTTGATTTATGATATTCCATGTTTTTCTTCTTTGCAATGTTGACAATCAAAATGAAACGGGTGGCGTTCCTCTTTAGATACTGAAAATCTGAGGCTGTGTGGGCTAGGGATAGGGGATTCCTCCTTAACTCACCATTCCAACCCAGAACAGAAGGAAGATAATGAGACAAATGACGTCACGACAGCTACGGTTGGTAAGGGGTCCGTCAAAACCATCTTCAACGTTGACGTCATCAGTCTGGTTATAAAATGGAAAATAGCACAAAATGTATGGCTAAACTTGTAAAAGAGACAACTGAGCAATAAAAGAAACAACGTAGAACAATAAGAATAACCTCCCCGTAATTATTTCAACGATGCCACAAACTGTTCAAAGTCTATTCAAAAGTCCAATACCTCAACTGGTCTTTTTCCTGTGCGGTCATCAATAGATATTGCCATGGTGATATTTTTATTTCCCTGTGCTCAGCCCTCATCGACAGTACTGGTGTACTGGGAATGAGAGGTACGACGACCGCTACGGGGCCCCTTCCCGTTGCCCGGTGTTTTGACAAGGTGCTTGCCGGCCCGCGTTAATAGCCAGTACCATGTGTTATGTTTGTTGACGATGTTGGGTACTCGCGCGCGTTCAAAACACAAAACGCTCCGCGTGTTGGAAACAGAAACAAATGAATGCGTATTTTACTTTGTGACGTCATAAGAAGGAATTAAAAATTGCTATGCGTACCTCTGGAAAGTCATTGCGCACAAAGCTTTTGCTACTGCCGGCTCCAAAGCTGGCACAAGTTTGTGTCAAATTTTACCAAAAATCTACATTTTCATCGTTAAAAAGCACGTCTTATGGCAAAAACTTTAACTCTGGAAGACCTCAGTCTTTGAAAAAAAAAATAGTGACGTCATATGAGAAGAGCGTATACAAGTTAGGCATGTCACTGCAGATGTAGAGGAGGTTGCACGCTTATGTTGGTTTGAGTTTTTGCATATTAGTTGGGCAATTTATATCATAATCTTAGTGACGTAAACATAACTTCAAATGACCTGTTCATACTTACCTTGAATGGTTTCACTCGGTTGTCGCCACTGCAACATCCCATAATGGTTTCTTGTCTCTAGGCACGTGACATTATTGTGCTGAACCTAATGTCAACATACAAAACATAATTACGCGCATAAGTCGTTAATAACTCAATTGATGATAAAGGGCATTTTGAGCACGCATCGCTTGCTACAGTTTTCATCAATAAGTCAATAGTTACAACCACAGGCTGTAATGTCATTACGTCCCTTTAGCCAAAGAGGGAGGAGTGCCACACCCTGCCTCAGACTGTAATGGCATTACGTCCCTTTAGTCAAAGAGGGAGGAGTGCCCCACCCTGCCTCAAACTGTAATGTCATTACGTCCCTTTTAAAGAGGGAGAAGTGCCACACCCTGCCTCAGACTGTAATGTCATTACGTCCCTTTGCCAAAGAGGGAGGAGTGCCACACCCTGCCCCAGACTGTAATGTCATTACGTCCCTTTAGTCAAAGAGGGAGGAGTGCCCCACCCTGCCTCAAACTGTAATGTCATTACGTCCCTTTAGTCAAAGAGGGAGGAGTGCCCCACCCTGCCTCAAACTGTAATGTCATTACGTCCCTTTTAAAGAGGGAGAAGTGCCACACCCTGCCTCAGACTGTAATGTCATTACGTCCCTTTGCCAAAGAGGGAGGAGTGCCACACCCTGCCCCAGACTGTAATGTCATTACGTCCCTTTAGTCAAAGAGGGAGAAGTGCCACACCCTGCCTCAGACTGTAATGTCATTACGTCCCCTTGCCAAAGAGGGAGGAGTGCCACACCCTGCCTCAGACTGTAATGGCATTACGTCCCTTTAGTCAAAGAGGGAGGAGTGTCCCACCCTGCCTCTGACTGTAATATCATTACGTCCCTTTAGTCAAAGAGGGAGGAGTGCCACACCCTGCCTCAGACTGTAGTGGCATTATGTCCCTTTAGTCAAAGAGGAAGGAGTGCCACCCCCAACCCATCCTGGCACAGACTGTAAAATATTGTCTGACAATACACATTATGCAGTAATTGTAATTATCGACGACATGACTCAACCTGCTCATGTATTACACAGTGTTTGGGGAATAAAAAACACCTGTTATTTTCTTATGAATAATTTAGCGAAGTAGTTTCATATTTATTCGGAGTAATCAAACAAGTGACATTTATTGCAACTCTACGCTGTCCCGTTTTGGCAAAGAGTGACTTCGGCCTTATTACAGAAAAAAAATGGCTAAGGGAAATAATAAGTGCTTAACAGATAAAAGTTACCAGCCAATATGTCAACTGGTTTCCAAGTGAATTTTGCTTAGCAGAAAATTGTGAAGCACTTTTGTCTGCCTAATCACCTCTATGAAATCGGGCCCTGGTGCGTCAGATAAATCAGTAAACCAGATAATACATTTTGGAAGGTTGTTTTGACAATACTGTTAAATGCATTTTTGTCTTTGCATGTTCGAAGGTGAGCCAGTTTGTTTACACAAATTATTATTTATATTCCTTCATTACCAAGATAAGGTGCATTATTGCTACTGTTTTACTCTTAAATATTGTCAATTTTGCAAACTAATGGATTAGAAAGAATGCGTGCAAGAGCGACCAGAAAAAAAACCCAAAATTTCTTCGCAGTTATTTCCTGAGTTATCGGACCAAGCATTTGCCTCTTGATTATGCCTGTACATTCTGTATATTATTAGTAGAATATCGATGGAGCGTGACCAAGTTGACATGGAAACGGCAGAATGTAATGTATTGATTGTTTGCTCGTCATGCGACCGACAAACTGTTTTTACAAAAACATTGTTAGTTTAGAAATAACATAAAAAATGTAGGGTGGGGGGAGGTAAAGTCATGACATTTTTTCCGGGGGGGGGGGGAGGGGGCAAGAGGGGCTCGTGCTCAGATTCTGAGTGGGGTTCCCGCTCCTGCCCACTCTGGTTACTCCACCGTTTACTCCCACCTTATTATCTTCTGCCTATTCTATGCAGCTGTTGCTTCGAGTCCAATGATTTGAATGGCAGTTACAATGATATGCTTTTTAAGAAATCCTGGTTTATGATATGACAGCTTTGTACTTCTACACAGTCTGTTTTACGCTTGATCACTAGTTTGTATCTTTCTGACGTGGCTACAGGGCTTATCAATGTTAATATTAACGAGGGCCACTGGTCTTACGCAGAAATCAGGGTAATTATACTGTTGTATTGGACAGGCTCGTAGCAACCTCGTCCCCATGGTTTACTTTATTTCCAACCATGTTTGTAAATAGTAAACCCTGGGATGGAAACTCCTCACTTGGACCCTGATTGGACAACAACATTACATTAGCACATGTACATGTTTCCAATACATACAAGCTACTAAATCTGGTACTGGACCACGAGACTATGGCGAAGATGTGAATTTCGATTTGCAGCCAGACTATTCTAATTTGCATACGTATCCAAAATTGTTGGATATGCAAATGTTCCAATACCAGGGTGAGAGAGCAGTCAACCTCGTACTGCTCGACACACCCTGGGGAAGAGGTTGGGCTCGTAGGCATTTAAGCTCCAGTGGCGTACAACCAGAAGGGGCGGGCGGGGGGGGGGGGGGGGGCTCAGTCAGAACCCTTGCCCCTCCTAATGCACCCGCCCCAAATTAGGTCCAAAAATACACAATTGGATGGTTCGTTACATGAAATGAACCCCACAATATTATGAATTGCCCCGTTTCTCCCAACCCAAATGAAAATGTGTGCTTACGTCATTGTTAAGCTCCACAGGAAGAAGGACCATTACTAATGCATGTATAATGAAACCAATGCCAGAAAAGATCGCTGCACAATAATACACATCGAGCTGGCCTCCCATGGGGAAGTTTAGTCAGAGTATTTCACTCTGGGAAGTCTTTTTATTGTAAGTGACTAATTTATGCAGAACAATTACAAACAATTCAGTATTTGAAATATTTTCAATCGCAAGACTGTATTCAAATAAACAGTTTATATTTTGAGTGCATCAGTTATCAAGAGTGTTTCCTTGTTTTTGTGAAGGTGTCAGAAGTTCTTCGTTGATGAGTTTTACGTCAGAAACATCAGGTCAGGGCTACCAAAAACGTGTCAATGTGACCGTGTGATCATTAGACATTTTGTATTTATTGTGTTCTATCGAGAAGATCATTTTGATGTGTTGGCCGTCAGTGTGGGCACGGAGACCTAAAGAAACCATAGAAATCGCAAACATGTTGTTCCTAGACTGGAGTCTGTAAAAAAAGCCAAGGAAGAAAACTCACCTGAAATCTTACGGTACGTGAAACAGTCACCTAGCACAATATAGTGCACGACCCAATCAAGTAACTCAAGCTAGGTCCGGCCAATAGAGTAGGGCTAGCTCTTTATTAGTCTGCTTCCGCGTGTTGTGCGCGCGTAACTTCCCCCGTATCTAGGAGGTACGCGCGCGCGACTCATGGTTACGACAACCTTGTACTCGTGCAACTCAAGTAGGGGCCTACTACTAGAGCTCATGGTATGTAATAATACTTTATCCAGGGGAACGAAATACAACATCAAGAAGTACAGTTTGCGTCCAATCTCTTATCCATAAGTTCCTTGTGACGTCACTATAAGGATATTATTTTTTAGTCTGGCGCGATTACTACAAATTCCTAAGTGCTGATGAAATGAGATACGTCTGGTGTATGCCTCGTCTACTAAAAGGCAACACCGTATTAAAAGTATAGTCTACGTCTGCCTAAGAAGGTTGGAGGGCTGTACCACCTTTTGCCCCAGCAGAATGACTATTTTGACAAAGAGTAGGGAGTGATTGAATATTTGTTCCTAGAATTAATCCCAAGACATGTTTTTCCATACCCCCGTACAATTTATACTTCAAGCAATGTGACTCAATTATAAAAGAATATCAGGAAACAACTAAACTTTTACAGTAATTCAGTTTTCTTGAAACACAATTTTTGACAGAAAGGGCGTACGTCATTTTCCGGTCACACGACGATTTCACAATATAAAGCAGACTACTATTATATCCCGAGATGATCTATGTTTGTATTGTTCGTATTCGAGATTTTTGGACTCAATAAAAGACAATATTTGTTGTCCTTTTCAAGTTAATCGTTTGAAAACGAGACTTGCATGCACGGTCTTTTGTTGACCTTGACCACCTTCTTGAACCATGGTTTTCTTGCCCTTGACTACACATTGATTTACGAACTGATCTTCTCAAGACATGGAATAGGTGTCTCAGCGTACTATTAACAAAACATTGATATAATACCTGTTGTTGACCAGTAGATTTGAGATTACACTTTTAGTTGTCGACTTCCATTGGGATGTCCATCAAAATAGAAAAATCCGGTTCAAATTTTTCACATTCACCAAACCGACAGACCAGCGCTTTTGATGGTAACCTCTGACTGGCAAGCAACCAAATGATATCCGCAAAGATGAATGTTGGTACAGCACATGCTAATGTGGTACACCATAACCCCTCGCCAGGGAGCCGCATTCAGATCGCATACATGATCCGCTCAACAAGTCTTGTGTATGTACGCTCTGCTACGTGGGGTATAATGGCGTAGAGCGTCAGCGTTGCTATGGTTACATTTTCTGGACATAATTATAATTGCAATGAGTATTATGGTTTGTTCACCGTCTACCCATATCAATGGAAACATTATCAACTAGTCACAGTTCAGGTGTTGTCGCCAATAACTCGAAGCGACTTAGGTGTCCTCACGATGGGGCACAGTTTGTGTACAACGGTTATCGAGGTGTATTGAAGTTAGTCAAGACAACCTATTTTTTGTATTATTTATTTTATCTTATTATTTGTAAACGAACATTTGCTTAAAATAACAACTATGGTAATTTCTTGGGGTATATTATCACTGACAATTAGGCCTATCAGAGATTGTAAAGTCACTCGAAATCCAAGTTATTTTGCCCAAATTGAACATAATATATTGCGATGCGTGTTGTACAGTTATTAAATTTAATTCAATATTTTTCATTAATACTTTTTTTTTAAACGATTTTGTACAACAAAAACCCATTTTAAACCTCAGACTGTCTGTAATTCAAAATTCCACATAAAAGAGCTCTCCGTTTCGGTTTGAATTTCGAGCTTGGCATTGTTTGTTTTCTTTCTTTAGCTTGAATAATGAAATCACTCAAAGCGGTTGTCTTGTTTCTTCCCATGCAGTATGAATGCTCCATGTGGAAATACTGACATTTAAGAAGAAAGGTGAAAGTATACAAAAGATACATTGCTTTAATAATTTTGCTACAAATGTTTTGCCGAAAATTATTTTCAGACTTAAATGAACATAAGCAGCATTGATTAATCAATTACTGTTGTCACATTAAAATCTAGTTTTCAATATTAAGGTAGATGTACATTTTACTTGTTTCAAGAGACAATTATTTATTATTTGCGATGTTGTATTTTATTCTTTAACTTGAATGCATTGGTTGATTTAATGGCAAATAATTGTGTAATAATGTACTCTTCATATAACTCTAATTATTAATAAACCAAAATAATCTTTGTTTTCCCTATCATATTAAAACGTAAACATTTCACTCTAAAAACTCCCGTGTCTGAATTCACCTGGACTCCGGGTCCCAGAGAGCCTGACCTATTTCTGGGTCATTCTCATCCAAGGTCAGGCCCCACGTCACGTGACCCAGATCCAGGTCATTTCTGACCCGGAACTTTCAGAGTATTTGTTGGTTGAACTGACCGTTCCTCGTTTTTCTTAATATCAAAAGAGAGAAAACAAATCTTACTTTTGCTACAAAACTGACCTGAAGTAAAAACCAGAGGCCTAAGCCGCTTAACACACATTAAATGGCTGCCTATAGCAACATTGAACAACGAACTGCAACTGATATTAACTTACAATATCAGAAGAAAAACAAATTCTCGTAATCATTAACTTTGTCATTCCTCGCACTTTGTACCCAGTGGTTAATAGCGTGATTGACATTGTGTAAACCTGAGCTTGCCCATTAGTACTATCTCCTTGGTCTCAGTGTTTATGGTTGGTTGTTCGCTTAAAGGCAAACCTTTGATTTATGGAACCGTTCGATTTATCCTAAATAAATGTAGATATAACAATAAAACTAACCTGTGAACATTTCAATTAAGGTGATAGAGTGCTTGAGATACCACTGAAAATCTCGAGCGGTTCTGTCCACGCAGGAAGAATGAGCCGTAGTTGAAATACACAATCTAAGAAACAGAAACGTTTCTCGGATTTAAATGATTTTGAATCCCTTTCTCAAAAACCACATTCCTTAAAAAGGAATCGTTTCTCAAAATGTTGTACATGTTTATGGTTACAATTTGTTAAAGTATAACCAAAGGTATACTCTCCCTTTATAACTCATCATGTTACAACTGCCAATTTTGAGTATAATTCAAAACTGAACATTCACCTAGATGAACTATTAAGTAACTGTTACTTTACTGCAGTTCCTATATATACGTACATGATAATATACAAAAGCATGTCGAGTTTATACCAAAAGCAACTTTGCAAATCAAAATATATAAAAAAATATTAGGGGAAAACAAGAAGCAACAGTAGCTCTATTCTACATTTTACCTTTTTAATATGTAAATAAGACATCAATCACATTTTTTGACTGAATATGCTAATGTTTGTTTAAAGTTATTTAAAGGCTGAAAACTTCGAAAATCGAATATTTTTGATTGAATCTGTACTTCGTACTCAAACCGCTCATTCGTAGCACGATGTTAGGGATCTCATCTTATCAAGAGCCAGCTATTTTAGTTGTTTATTAACGAATCACCAAAGACTACTTCGAATGAAAAAATCTACCATCCAAGGTAACGAGGGACTCGAGGGACGGTAGGCAGTGGTATTTGATTGTGCTCTTATATTACAGCCATACACTGGACTATTTTATGCTCATTTTCCATGTTGAAAATAACTCTACATGTATTTTATTGTTGACAGCAGTTTTGGGTGCTCCTACCACAGAAGGCCAGTCCTTCTCAGGATGGCAACCCCATTCAAATTTGTCTTTGTATTGTGTTTTATTACCTTGTATTGATAAGTTTGGATTCACCAATCAGTGCATGAACGTATGAATGGGAATAACGTAAAAACAAGCGAACATACAAACAAACAACCATGTACATGTACACGTATTGTGTGCTTAATTCTGAACATGTGCAAATTAAACCTGGGCATTTTCCACGAACCTCGTCTTCGTCTCCAGGCTCCGTTTCATGTTGGACACACCGTACAAAATGTACACTGCTCCAAAATTGATGACGGAGCCCAAGCTGAGGATTGGGGGAAGCACCTTGGTTAAACCTGGTGATTCTGCTGCCACCTTGCGTCCATTGTCTTAGTTGTCCTGAAAATCTTCAAGGGTCCATGAAATGTAAAACGAAATCCTTGGAGATGCACCTTTGTGTCCCGTTTTATCCTTATTTTAAGTTTTCGTTTTAATTTGTTACTTTAAAAAATGTTATTATATGGGGACTTTTGTGTATGCTATGCTAATGCAAACTTTCATATGTATGAACAAAAGTGTGATGTCATGTCAGGCAGAAATCTCAATGTTGCAATTAGTTTATGATAATTTCTTTTCTTTAGTGATTTGTTAGTGTGTCGGTTCATGGCAGTAAGCCGAAGTGCAAACATTTCTCACAAATTCTTTTTGCAAACAAGTTTTAGGGTTCAACAAAATAAAAATTTTCAACAGAAATAAAACAAGTTTTAGTGTCTCCTTGAAATGACATCACTGCGACAGCACCCTCAGTTTTCAGAAGAAGAGAGAACATTTATAAATATTTACAGAAATTTACTTTTCTATAAAATTAACAAAATATGGACGTCATTTAGTTTTTATATGACACATAAGGGGATTAGAGGGTAGCTCAAGATATATTCATGAAAAATGTTGACTTCAGCGGCCCTTCGGATGAATCATCGGACGTGGTTCTCGCCATTCTTTCTACATGCCACTTTTCTCCTCACCTGATCGAGTAAATACAAATGACCATGACAAAAATAAATATCTAAATTGAACCGAGAAAACTAACGAGGAAAATAATTAACAGCTTGTTGAAAACTGCCCCAATAATTGTTGTTTTTTCTACTGGGAGATTCAATAATAAATCGATGTAAATATTTTACTTTTGTTTGAAATGTAATAATATTTAATAATGTTTCTTAAAGTCGCACAATAGTGGTAAGATTGAAAATACAAATGTTCACAAATTTGCACTTAGCATAGTATAAATATGTTCACGGTGTAAAACTTCCCTTGAAGTAAAACACTTTGCTTGCGATGCTACAGTTAATTTTTGAGTTATTAAATAGTTTTTATCTCGCGAGTTCAAAATATGTTCAGTATTTTCTTGTGACTTCAATGACCGATTGAGCTTAAACTTCCACATGTTTGTTATGTCATGTGGCAAGTGGTGATTACTAAATGATTTTCGCGCCCCTATGATGAGATGCAAGAATTAAAGTAAAACATATAAAACATTTGTTGACCAGACACCAAGTCGGTGTGGATATACACAGCACACGGAGGGCTCTATACTTACCAGCATACACAGGCACTTCTTGCTGGTTGGGTGTGTACATCGGTGCTGGGTTTGCCATGTAACCACCTGGAACCCCAATGTTTGGAGGTTGTGAGGAATACGTGTTGGGCTGGACTTGTTGTTGGCAAATCAACTTTACAAGAAAAATAACATAATTTGTATATTATATCATACAGTTTTGTACTTTCCTAAAGCACATTCCCAAGAAACTTGTCCCGCTTTTGAATACACACTATGCCATCGTCATTTCGACACGACGGATGTTGCCAACGTACCCTTTAACCTTTGACCCTACAAGCTATCTGTTTTGTAATGAGGTCGTGAGTTACACCATTTTTGTGACGTGCAGATTGCTTGTAAAATTTTAATATTTAACTTTCCATACATATATAAGATTGATTATGATCAGTGTGATTCAAAATCATGCTGTTGATTTGACAATGCTCTCTATAGGTTTGTAAGCAAACGATGTGCCTTTATTTTAAAATATGTGCACTTCACTACTGTATTTAAGACCTTGTTGTTAAGTCAGTAACAATATTGTTTATCTCGGCTCAACAGCCCAACAAGCGGATCTTAAAAATATACCGCAATGCATCTTGGGAAACTGAGCATAGTTAAAAAACATCAAAGCTGCCAAGACGGACACTAAAGTTTGCATGACACCGGCAATCATCATGGTTTGCTGATTTTAAATCAATTCGGTACACCCAGAAAGTGGTAAAACATTTTATTTAAATTTAGAGTAAATTTGACTCTTTTCTGACTAATGTTGACACAGATTCCGGGTCATACTGACCTGGAAATGGTAAAACCCCACAAGACCAAGATCCGGGTCAACTCTCTGACCCGGAAGTTTTCAGAATGCACGTTTATTGTTTGCATTTTAGGACCCTCCATGCTTTCCCATATGACGTCCAAGTTCATCACAATGTTGGAAGATACATGAGTTCTAGTAAAATGTTCAATGGATTGTTGTATATTACCGTAGATGGTTCGTTCAGTGTCAGGCCACAGTAAACAGCGGCGATTATAGCGATTACCAAGGCAGCCAGACCAACCAGACTGGCGATAGCATCTGCCGCTGCAGGACCACTATAGCCAAACTGTTAAGATTAAATATAACCATAAAGATACAAACATGGTTTGGTCAATATCAAAATATGACTGATAGTTTGTGTTAGATATTAGGATCCATGAACTTGTTCGGTTTAATTGTAAAGCGATTATAAAGCGTGTCATATAGAACCCACTAAAATAAATAACTAAATACCCAAAAATTGTAGTAAATGTGACAAATTAAACAACATCAACACTGTCATAACATCGTTTTCCTTTTAATTAATCTGTTAAACCAATCGCTCCATTATTATTTTATTCTGAGGCTATTTCATATATAGTATAAACCCAGTCATTGTTTTGGACTATACTTACGTGGGTAAGGTTTAAACCAAACGCTGCAGTGTACAGGGCAAAGTTGATCACAGCTGTCAATGCTGCAAGAATACACAGCAACAGACCAGCGACAGCCTGAAGTTTAAACAAAAACACTTCCAACCAATATATAAATTGTTTACATTATTCGGTTCTGACGGGAGGACTTCACTTGTTTTGTTTCTTCACTGGACTACTGTATTTCATCCCTCTGCACTGCCGCCATGTTTTTTTGTAAAATGGACAAAACTGCATTTTTTTTTTTGAGGAATGTTTAGAGGATCTTAAGAATGTGACTTGTACCTCTCCATTTTCCCCTTGTAACTCGTGGTTCCTGAATGAAATATAAGTTTGTACTATCCGGACAAAGTTTGCACCGATAGTTATTCCTTTCATGACTTTGAGCAATGGTTGTTGGGCCGAAAATCTGACGTGACACACTTTGTGGCTCGTGAATGACGCAAGGTGCCGGCCTTTAGAACCCGGCAGTTAGCTGCCAGATGTACCTTTGACCTTAATGATAGCATCTGTACGTGTATTTTGCACACACACACACACACACAGCCTGTGTGTACGTTATTGTGGACACACGGAAGGGCATTTGTGGGGTCCTGACAACAATGGAACAATAGACCCCACAAGGTAATTTCAATAGGAACAATTGGGCCCCCACAAGGGAAATCTTTAGAAAAGGGGATAATAGAACAACAATAGCAGTACCCAACAAACCGGATCCGTATGGGTGCCCTTACACATGCCAACTTACGGTGTATTTTTAACAATGGAACAATGGACCCCACAAGGTGATTTCAATAGGAACAATTGGGCCCCACAAGGGAATTCTTTAGAAAAGGGAATAATAGAACAACAATAGCAGTACCCCACAAACCGGATCCGTAAGGTTGTGTGAGTGTGTGTGTGTCTATCCAACGAAACTCTTGGGTTTCGTAAGACCAGTGCCTGTCGAAACTGTTAAGGACAGGGAACCAGTCAATGGTTGTTACGCAAAGCATTGGGTTGACAATTATTTAAATTATTGGTAGGTGACATGTTCTGCGACACATTGAATCTATAATCATCTTTCTGTATAATGAGAACGTGCTTATTTGTGGGAATGTCTCCTTTTCTAAAGTTTAAGACGCTTCCTAAGCTTTTGTTCTATTGTTTTTTCTGTTTTCGTATTATTGCTGCACAATAACATGCAAATTTATTCCTTACCAATCCTTTGCGTGCAGATACAGATTTCGAGGTCAGAAGTACGAGGATCCCAGCTGGCAGATAAAACTGGGGAAGAATGGAAATTCTGAAGGTAAAACGAAACAGGTTAATGCTTTCAAAGTAGAACTATAGGGGCCTACCCCATATTTCGGCCACGGATGCTCTTGGTACCTTTTCATGAAGCCTTGAGCTAGACCATGTCCGGAATGATTGGATTCGGCAGTGGCTACAGCCGGAATGCCCAATGTTGCTGGATTCGGACACACCATTAAATGCCCCTACTCAAAACTGCTGGTAAATTTACGTGTCGGAAAAGGAAGCACATGCAATTAAAAGTCTTTCAGTTGTAGGCCTACATCTTTTAGATACCCATCAAACTATAACACATTTTGTGACGGTCCTACTCACCAATAATCCTCCCCAAATACCAGATGCTACATAGGTGCATATATGCCATGCTAAACAATCGGCCACTCCAGTTACAACCGAAAGTCCACTTAAAATGATTTCGAGGACACCAAGTAACAGCAATTTCGTTGAGTACTTGCTCCTTTGATTTTCCCCGGCAGCAGAGGCAGGTGGCACAGTCTGCACCTGAACTTGACCTTGATACGCCTGCTGCATTGCTGGTTTGTTATCCTCAATATGTTGCTTCTGCTGGTTTTGTTGTTTGGCAGTTGGTGGTTGGTGTATCTAATGTCAAACCTTTCAATATAAGTTTGATTCTGTGGATGACAAGTTGGAAAATTTTGAGTTTCCTCAACTGTTCGTTACGTTAGCGAAGCACCTGAGGGTGGGTAGCACTTCTCATCCCATGTGTACCAACAGTGCCGGGGCACTCTGCCGCCGTGACAGGAGATTCTGTACCCCCAAGAGATTCTGTTCCCCCATAATTCCCCATATGGGAGGAACACAATGTCCGGGGACAGATTTTCCTATAAGACACCGTGCGGTAGGCCCTACCCTGCTGAATTATTTATGACTGAGTAGTTATAAAGAGAATCAGAAATGCTTTATTGTAAAATGCCAGCTGAGGTTTGCCTTCATAGTGATAGGGATTTTTGACAGATTTTCTGGATTAGAGACGTTTCAAAATGTACCAATTATATCTTGTGAGCAATTACTAAAATTAAACTATTTTATAGGCTAATTGGAGCATTCGGTTGTCAAATATAAATTCTAATTCATTGGGTCGCAAAGATCATTCAATACAAGCCACCAGCAAGAGGCTGGTCAACCATTCAATTTCATCAAAGTTGTAAATAGGTGTATACATTCAAATAAAGAATGGTGAAAACATAGTCTTGACTGCCTATAAAATTGAATGACTTAAACAAACCCAAATGTGAAAAAAAATCATGTGTAAGCACGAACACGAAATTGAATGTAATAGTAGCTAAAAACTTAACCCTTGTTTGGTCACATTAGGGAAAATGCGTTGATTTAGTGCCTGGGAAAACCTATCAGTTTATATTATAAAATCATTCGACTCAGTGCTGGATAATTGATTGGATTGAAAGTAACCTTTAAAAAGATGCACAAGTCACACTTGCCCAAACAATTTTTGATTGTTTTATACCAAAAAGAGAGAAAAGTATTTACTTACGTCTGCAAATCTCCGTGTAGTTCAGTGTTTTGCTTCTGACTGGCCACACCTTAGCATCGTGCAATGTACTGCTTTACATTATTGAACACAAAGCAATGCCCCATAAAAGGCTATGACGTGAACACTCGACAATATGCAAGTTTACGTCGGAAAAAATGACAAAAAATGTGTGTAATTATTAACTTGTCAGATGCTTATTAGCGATCTGTTTACTATACACTGTTAATTTTTATCCAACATTGACCTGTTTTTTCAGAGGTTACTCGACAAACTTTCCTTATAAGGGTGATTTCTAAAATGTTGTGGGTGTGGGACTGCCTCTGTTGACCCCCTTCTCAATAAGGGTCATCCATTTATCTTCCCAGTCAAGGGTATTATTAATTGAGTCGCGTGGAGTGTCGAGTTTATTAGGGGTTTGTTGTTATCTGCTGCATGTTTGGGTAGAATGTGTACTTTTATTTTATACTTAGTAGCCATGAATCTGAATCTGTCAACCCGGGTTCCCTGGTGCTGGCTTGATATTCTTCCTACTTTAGTCTGATTTACGATATTTTGCTCTTAGTAAAATCAGAAAAGTTTTAATTAAATAGCTTGAAATTAAGTCTATTACAGCCTACACCATTGTGTACATATAGATCAGCCATTGTACTCAATCAGGGTGTTCGTACTTTTTTCCAAGGACAAAATATCATGCCTGCTAGTAAGGTGGTAAGGTACAACTAGAAATTTCAATAAACACAATTTTTAGGATCAATGGTTCTGATTCTAATTTATTACTATTATTATTGCATTATACGCAACGATTCGTGCAGCACAATTAGAAACAGAAACAGCTTAATAAACTCTTCAAATTCGAAAGGACTATACATTCCAAACTACTTATTAAATGGAAATTCCTGTACCTTACACATCTAGCAACACGAAACAGTAATAACAGTTTACTGCCATCACTGATATAAGAGAATATTAATTATGGCTATGCACATTTTAATTGAATAGTTTTGAATAAGATATCATCACATGTTTTTGGAAAAATGACACATGTTTTGAAATGATAGCTTTCGATAAAAGCCTCCATAATTGCAGCATCGAATAAGAGAAAAAAAGGAAAACAAAAATGCTTTAAGTTATTAATTTTTAAAATACGGTGTAGAATCACTTCCAATTCACTGATATAAGAGAATGTTAACTATGGCTATTGCACATTTTAATTGAGTAGTTTTGAATAAGATATCATCACATGTTTTTGGAAAAATGACACAGATTTTGAAATGATAGGCCTAGCCTTCGATAAAAACATCCATAATTGCAGCATCGAATAAGAGAAAAAAAAGGAAAACAAAAATGCTTTAAGTTATTTTTTAAAATACGGTGTAGAATCACTTCCAATTCACTGATATAAGAGAATGTTAACTATGGCTATGCACATTTTAATTGAGTAGTTTTGAATAAGATATCATCACATGTTTTTGGAAAAATGACACAGATTTTGAAATGATAGGCCTAGCCTTCGATAAAAACATCCATAATTGCAGCATCGAATAAGAGAAAAAAAGGAAAACAAAAATGCTTTAACTTATTTTTAAAAATACGGTGTAGAATCACTTCCAAATTAGTGTTGATCAAAACAAACAGCGGGACTGATATTTACAATCTAAAAACTCCTGGGTTAGAACTGACCAGGATCCTGGGACCCAGGGGTCTTGACCCACTTATGTGTCAGGCTGACCCGTAATCTGGCTAAAAAAACTGCGTCAGTTTGGTGACCTATTTCTGGGTAATACATACACAGATTCCGGGTCATACTGACCCAGAAATGGCTCAGGCCCCCAGGGGCCCAGAACTGGGTCCATTTTGACTCGGGAGAATTTAGAGGGCTTTGTAAAAAGTTTCAATCTGAAAGCTCACAAATTGTAAAGTTCACCAGTTTCATTATACATACTCTTCTGGTCTGACCCAATACTGTTGAGGTCGACAGTACCCCTATAACAAGTAGTATGTGATGAACATACACAACACTCTGACTACACTAACCGTGGGGGGGGGCAGTTCGGTTGAATGGCGTGTTTACGCTTTATAACTCCAGGGTCAGATTTGACCTGGTATCCAGGGCCCAATTTCATATAGCTGCTTAAGCAGAAAATAATGCTTAACAATTTCCTGCTAAACAGAAATGAGCACGATATCATTCACAATTTGTACACGTGACTTGGTAGTTTGGCTGGTAAACTTATTCTGGTAAGCAAAATATTATTGTGCTTAGCAAATTTTTGTGCTTAAGCAGCTCTATGAAATTGGGCCCTGGGGTCGATTTCACAAAACGCTAAGATTCATCTTAAGATGAGTTGTCAGTATCACCATAGTAATTTGTATTGTGACATCACACTTTGCTTAGCAATTAGGAGTGATTTGGAGTTAAGATCAATCTTAACTCTTTGTGAAATCGAGCCCTGGTCCCAGGGGGGGGGGGGGCTGACCCATTCCAGGTCAGGCAGACACGGAAAATGGTTTAATGAATGGGATTTAAACTCGGATTCACACTGACCCAGAAATGGGTCAAGCCTCAGGGGAACCAGATCCGGGTCAATTCTGAACTGGATAGAAGATTGTATTCAAAATATTCTTCTGTTATACATTAATGTTAATAGTGCTCCAATTCTTCAAGGATGCATCGAGTTTTGGTTCACATGAATTCCTTCATGGACATGTTGCATTTTTTCATATTGTACCATTCTTTCTTCCAAGAGAACCATTGAATTCCATGGGAAGCTGGTTCCTCTCCGTACTGGTAGTATTTACCATTCAGGTGCGAAGCTACACAATCAGCGAACCACCATGCGCCATCATTTCTTATTGCACAGTTTGGTTCATCGTTAAGATGTTCATAAGCGTCATTGTCCCTGTCCTTGGTTGTGAAGTTTTGTTCATCATGATACAGCATAGCATCACCTGCGGAACTGTTAGCATCGAAGGAACCAACGTGAAGGGTGTATTGGTCACCAAATACTGCAAACTCTTCGTAACTTGCCCAAGCCGTTTTGTTCTCCCAATCCGTTAAGCCTACTCTTAATTGCCACTGGCCTGACTTAGTCAGGGCACGAAGAATGTCATTCCCGAGCCAGAACTCACCAGATAGATCGCCAAAACCGGATTGGTAGCTGGCCCAGTCGCGGTAAAAGTCGAAAGAGCCATCTTGTCTTCTCTGGAACACAATCCAGCCTCCTCCATCGGTTTCCATGTCACAGTAGACCCGTATGCCACCAGTCAGACCAGCAGGAAAGATGGTATAGATGCCATTGTCACGATGACCAGCTCTGAACCACATCTGACAACTGGTGTACTGGTTACGTATAATATCATAGTAAATACTTCCTTCCTGCTGAATGAAGTCAGCAGGGCTGTGATCTCTAGTGGCATTATTCAACTCACATAGTTTGTTACTTATGTGATAATTGAATGATGTACATTGTAGATCATAAGAGCAGTCTCGTCCACAGATCACTGGAGAAGATACAGTCTTCCATTCATAGATGTGATTTAACAAAGTGTGGTTGTCGGCCAAGTAGAAGATTGATGCCCTCCATAAAAGACACTGACAAAACTTTACTAAAATTGCCAAAATCAACACTGATATAGTAGTATGCATTTTGTGGAGCATGAACAATCAAGCGATATCGAAACAAGCGTCTCCAAGCTGATAGTTGATATTCTGCACAAGCTTGTCTAAAAACCTTGCCTCGAACTTGACTCTTAAAGCGCATTAATGAGTTACACGTCTTAGAAATATTTATTGATGATGATTTGGTGATTAAAGAAGACGACTCGAAATCATCAAGACGTGTTATGTGCGTCTAACCGACGAGTCTTGAGTGAAATATTTGGGGGTGACGTGTTTATAAGGAGCTTTTGATTAAGTATTGTGACGAGCATTATAACCAAGGCAACCAATCAACACCATGCCTGTAAAATGGATAAATTAATTGTCTCAATATATAGGTTAACTTATATTGTGTAGAAGTACAAAGTACAAAGGAAATACAGTTAGAAAGTTATCGATAGTATGCCACACAAGGTATCAACAATCTACAACGTGACGTACTGCGGTAAATTAATTAAAGCTTTTCATTAGCTGTCCGTCTTGGGTCACTTGGTCAATTTTGCCGGTGCTGGACACTATTATTCATCTTCGTTAATTAATTAATTGCAACCAGGGTGAAGTAGTGGACAGGTGTTATTGTGTTTAGACACGTGTTATGATGCTTGCGTGATGCTATAGTGTTGAAATTAAATATTTTTAATTTAGCCAACAGGTCTAATTTTTGGCTCCTCGGTACCACGGCCCTCTGCGCTAATACAGTTCCCTATAAAACACAATGTGCCCAGGCCTGTTAGTCAAACAATTATATTCTGCAATTAGCTAATTAGGCATGCTTTTTGTTCAATTTTTACCGCTTGGATGATAATTGACTTCAATTACTTTAGTCCATCATCAACCCCACTCTTCTTAAGCTGAAACTTAAGGTAAAACAAAAAACAAACACCCAGTGCTGCTAGCTGTTGGTCACTCCTGGTCAATTTGCACACAACTTATTTTGCTTGTTATTTACATTTGAAATGGTTTGGACCCCATGCCGTCCTTGTTCGACATCATCCCACGGCGCCATTTCCCTGTTTAAATACATAAGGAATCAGAAATAAACACGCAGGCCAAATAAAAAAATAAATTCCAAGAAATATGATTTGTGAAAAAAATATATATTGAAAGTTGAAAGTAAGTTTGAGAAAATAGAATAAGCTGTTGCAAACTGCTTACCAACCAAAATGACCTTAGTATCAAAAGTTGGCGGCCTGACATTTTGACCAAAGCAGTCTTTCTCAAAGGTTAAATTTGCTCTTTTAAATGTTTGTGTGAATTTTTGACATTTTTATAACTATTTCAATTTGCTGCAATCTAATAAGCAACAGCATTTTTATTTAAATTTTATTTATTGTTATTATTATTGTTATTATTATTATCATTTTTTATTATTATTATTATTTTTTTTGGGGGAGGGGCGGTCAAAACAAATTATTTAGTTTTAATTACAGTAATTCCGACAAAAAGTTACCTCTGGTGGGTTGGTTCTTGCAAGCTTAAGGAATAAGGCAAAATAGTTTGGTATCATTATAGAAAAGTCCATAAACAATATTTTACTATCAAAGACACACCACTACAACAAAGACGGTGATGATACGATAAAAGGTCTACAGACGTATGGGTTGAACTTGTATATCAAAAGCATGACATGTGGATATGAAAAATAACCTCGTTTTGAATTTGCATAGGATATGAAAATAGAACCTTACAGTTAGTCAAAATAAGATAAAAATTTGATGGGGTTGTGATGGGAAAACAATTTGTCGTTGAAAGCGCCCCCGTGCGGCCAAAATACGGTCAATTTCCTCGTTTTCTCTGACCAGTCAATCAAGAGCATTGTTCCATTCTTTAATGGGTGAGTTTATTCAGCTATTGAAAAAATTCACTCCTTCCAACTTCCAAACAGTCTTAATACAATAGAAACACTTACTTTAACTATTTATTGTATTTACTAAAACATTATTGAAAAAAAAAAAAAAAAAAAAAAAAACCAAACAAACAAACAAACAACATTTATCACAACAAATTGGTTTGTTATTTTGCGTCAATCCCTTTCCCCTAATAAATGGTTTAGCTTTTGTATGCAAATAAGCAACGCAACGGGGAGCCCCGCCTCCCGGCGATGCATGAGCGCCATCTTGACAGACGAAAATGGCTAACCTCAGACGAACCCATGTTTCACTTTATACCATCTTCCACGTTTTATGGCAAATTCAGGGCACGAAATTACTGCAAAAGTGAGTGAGGTGAGTTGAAATTACTTAAAGATTGTCATGTACACTTTTTACTATATACTAGAGCAAACGTAAGGTTTTTAGTCTCCGGTGCGGCGGCAAGTTTAAAAACACGCGGCCTGTGGGTTGCATTTAATTCGGGAAAATTTTATCATTGACAAATGTCGAAGACAAAGGCCCACTCGTTGCTGGAACACATTTGTATTTAAAACCCTGAAAAATGCTGTATCCAACCCAACTTTCTGAGGTTTCAAAACCCCTTTAAGGTTGTGGGTAAAAATATTTTTGCCAGCATCGGCTTTCTAGATCCTAAATAATAAAGCCGGCAGATCGTATGCCATCTTTAAAGCATACACACGGTAGGTGTTATTTACAGGGTATTTGTTCACTTCGCCCATCCTTATAGCTGAGTCGAAACGTGTGTAAAAATGTTTGAGATCTTTAATTTAAGTTGACAGTTTTAATTTTGTGGTATTTTTTCCATCCCCCAAATAACAATATTTGTATTTTATTATCAAAATTTACTGTTTCCTTCCACATTTAACATGTTTAAATGGATAGTTGGTACAAACCTTTATCAAATCATGGTGCGGCCATCTTTATTATCTTATTCACACCAATGTAACCAAACTGAGGCTGGAAGGAAAATAGTGTGGTTCATTTTTGTACAATAAATTGTATAGCATTCGTACTGTTAGTGTTAGTGGAGACAACACAAGATACAGACTAAGATTGTTGCAGCATACCAAACGGTCTATTTAACTTTTTTTTCTCGCTCCTGACGATTTTTTTGCAAAGGGAAGTTAAGTCTGAATTTGTAAATACATGTAATAGTCAGACTCCCATCTGCATGAGTATAGTCACAAAGACAATTTTGGCCCGGAACCAGACTAAAAATTTTCCCAAGGACACAGTCACTGCGCATGTTCAGTGCCGTTCAGGTTTATATTGTTTACTAAAACTATGAGAGCTTGTGCCATCTAACACCCACTGCCATCTTTTTTGTTGGACTTAACATTAGACTTCATTTCCCATCTGAAAATAATTCCTCTTAAGGAAAAAGTAGCTAAAACTTTAATTATTGACTGCTATAAAAAAAAGACAATTCAATCAGACATCAGCAGAACTTTTGTGCAGACATACCAAAAGAAACTAAAATTGCGTTCAACGAGTAGTCCTGTCATAGACCTGGAAATGGCTAATTTTTCAAGATTTTGATAGGACTCCATTGTAACAATAGAAAGTGCTTGTTCATCTCTGTATATGTTCTCTAAATTTTTCTACGCAGGTGAGAGTAATGTATAATAAATTTGAAAAATACCTTGGAAAGTGTGGGTCTAATACAGCATAATTTGTTTGCTAAAATTACCTTTAAAAGTACCCAATTTGTCAAAAATTAAAGAGGAATTTTATTTAATTTGTTTTTGTCCAGAATGCAGAGAGATGTAGTGTACATCAGGAGGTGAGAACAACCCTTCTGATCATCCATGATGTGTCAACTGACAACTTAGAGAAGGAGATCCTTGGCTCCTTGATTAAGAGAAGTCTTGGTTATTTTAAAGGTAAATACCATGACAAGCTAAGTAATCCTCTTTTATACCACGCCTGATATGGGGGCAGAACCCTCCCCGTGAATGAGCTAGAAAAAATGCACAAAGAAATGGTTCAATACATAAAATTTCCCCCTAAATTATGTTTTTGCCCCGTTCCCCCCCCCCCCCATGCAACTGAAGACTAGCAAGTATAAGTTCAAATAAAACATTAGGAATGCAGGGGACAGTTCTTTTTTTGTGAGACCAAAACTAAGTAGGCTTGGGTTGTACACTGTACAATTAACTTTGAAATAGGGTGTTGTGGTTATAAATCCTCATTATCCAGAATAAAATTTTCTTCATAAAAAGTCGACCCTCTTTTTGTCTGACCATTCAAATCATCCACTGATAATTTTATGCAAGATTGCAACACCTCATGGGATTTCATTAAATTTGGGTTGAACAAACAAAAATTAACTAGAGCCGACTTCAACCTTCGACCTTCGGTCTAACATGCTTTTCCAACTGAGCTATAGCCCTAGCACAACAGCACTGCCTGGCGTATAAAACCAATGCAGCTGTAGGCCTAGGGTTTCAAATGGTTGGGTCAACTCGCATCGTCACTGAGGGTTAAGGATTAAGTTATATATGCTAAATGACCTATTCAGAGATACTGGAAAGCTAACTATAGGAACCCCCACCTTAGTGACCATTTTCAAGATAGTTTAAAACAGTTTTGTTAGAGCTGCTTAAGCACAAAAAGTAGCTAAGCACAACAAATTGATGCTTACCAGAATAAGGTTACCAATCAAGCTACCATGTCACATGTACAATTTGTGACTGGTATCCTTCTCCTGGAAAGAGTGTAATTTAATCAAGTTCGCACATTCCTTTCCTGCAAATGGATATTGTACCACATGTACATGAATATTAATCGAGTATATAAACACATTTTTGTATCCTTTCAGACTTGTACCAGTTCCTTGTGCTTGCAGTTTCAAGGCTCTACTGTCCCATTCATTGGATGTATTGGTCGTACCTACAAACATAGCACCTGAGAGTATTCAACATAATAACACTTTAAGGTTAGTGTATGAAAAACTTGAGGGAGAGCAGAAGCATGGATTCTTTTTTTGTCATGAAGCTGTAGGATGACAAACTACCCCTAAACATCCTCAGAAGCAATTTACCTCACCCGTCAAACCAATAAATACTCTGATGAAATGGGTTGGGTGTCTCACTCCAAAAGATATTGCGAATTATGTTCAAGCAAACTGGGCCCAATTTCATAGAGCTGCTTAAGCACAAAAAGTAGCTAAGCACAACAAATTGATGCTTACCAGAATAAGGTTACCAACCAAGCTACCATGTCACACGTACAATTTGTGACTGGTATCCTGCTCCTTTCTGTTAAGCAATAATTTCTGCTTAAGCAGCTCTATGAAATTGGGCCCAATTGCAATCCAAAGCCCATATCAAAGCCTATTCTATCACACTGTTCTTATTGTGCGTATTGCGCTACTTTAGGTTACGCCTCGAGTTTGCTTGAATATAAATTCGCTGTCACGCCCCTGCTGGGGAATACAGGAACATAGCAAGTCTGCATCCCATATTCAACTCGACCTTCAGCCTCAATGGATATGAGGTGCAGAAACAGTTTGTTTTCCTGTATTCCACTCATCCTAGCAGGATAAATAATAATACCCACCATTGGAATCCAATCTTTCCCCACGCCATCTCTGTGTGCCCCAGTATAAATCCTGTTAACTAGAGCTTTGTGTGTGGATTCAATTTTCAGTCCCTACCTGAAGTCTGCATCCCATATTCAACTCGACCTTCAGCTTCAATGGATATGAGGTGCAGAAACACTTTGTTTTCCTGTATTCCACTCATCCTAGCAGGATAAATAATAATACCCACCGTTGGAATCCAATCTTTCCCCATGCCATCTCTGTGTGACCCAGTATAAATTCTGTTAACTAGAGCTTTGTATGTGGATTTAATTTCCAGTCCCTACCTGGGCTTTCTGTTAATTGTTCTATGCAGGTGAGACTGAGAGTAACAAATGATCAATTTAAAAAATCCCTTGGAAAGTTTGGGTCTGATACAGCATGATTGTTTTTGCTAAAATTACTGTTAAAAGTACCCGATGTGTAAAAAATTTAAGAGGAATTTTATTTAATTTGTATTTATCCAGAATGCAGAGAGCTGTAGTGTACATTAGGAGGCCAAACAACCCATGATCATCCAGGATGTGTCAACTGACAACTTAGAGAAGGACATCCTTGGCTCCTTGATTAAGAGAAGTCTTGGTTATTTTTAAGGTAAATACCATTAAGAATTGAGCTACTCCCCTTTTATACCATGCCTGATATGGGGACAGAATCATTTCTTTTTGTGGGACCAAAACTAAGTAGGCTTGGGACGTACACTGTACAATTAACTTTGAAATAGGGCAATGTGGTTAATCCTCATTAAGCACAATTTAGCTGCTTAAGCACAAAAAGTAGCTAGGCGTAACAAAATTATGCTTACCAGAATAAGGTTACCAACCAAGCTACCACAATTTGTGACTGGTATCCTGCTCCTTTCTGCTTAGCAGACAATTGTTAAGCAATATTTTCTGCTTAAGCAGTTTATGAAATTGCAATCCATAGCCCATATCAAAGCCTATTCTATCGCACTGTTCTAATTGTGCGTATTGCGCTACTTTAAGTTACGCCTCGAGTTTGCTTGAAGATAAATTCGCTGTAACGCCCCTGCTCGGGAATACAGGAACATAGCAAGTCTGCATCCCATATTCAACTCGACCTTCAGCCTCAATGGATATGAGATGCAGAAACAGTTTGTTTTCCTGTATTCCACTCATCCTAGCAGGATAAATAATTACCCACCATTGGAACCCACGGCCAGTTGGTTCAGTGCTTTCTTTTCCTGCCTCATCTCTGTGGACCCCAGTTCAAATCCTGTTAACTGGAGCTTTGTATGTGAATTGAATGTTCAGTCCCTAACTGTAGGGCAGATTTTCTGTCATGACAATTCGAAAATTCTTTGTTGATAGATTGAGATGGATTATAGATGTTAATTTTTATTATTATAGACCTTTCTACTGCAACATCACAGCCCAAGTTTTTGCCAACCAAGGTTAGAAACTATGGGGAGCCAAAAATGCAGAGCAAAAAGAGATAGCCACAGTTTGTAACAATGTTTCACAAATGTTAAAAATAGTGTTGAATTTATTGGAAACAAAGCAACCCATCCGGGGATGAATTTGTTTTATTTGAAAGTTTATTTGAAATATTTAATTAAAATGCTGAATTTGGAAACATCTTTTAACACCATTGAGTGTTTTGCTAACATTCGGCTGTCCATGCAAACCAGCACGGTTTGTTTATACATAAATAGAAAGGTATTGAAGACAGTCACAGGGATTGCCTCAAAGTACAACTCATTGAAACATACTCATTTAGTATTTATAACTTGTGCTTCCATGCAGTGTGGTGTGCAGCTCTAACGAGATCACTCATCTACCAAGCAGAGTTCCAAGGTTTAGCTCGGAGGTCATCTTCAAACAGGTAAATAGAAGAATGGATTAGCGCGTTTTAAAAGACAAGGTGCAGCATTTGTTCAAGGCGTCAAATTCTGTAGTTCTTTTGGGCTTTGCTTAGAATCAATATAAAAACACACAAACTTAATTTGAATCCTCACTTCTCCCATCCAAGTTCAAACCCTCAGTGTCAGGTCAGAGTACAAGTTTCAGTCATGGGTCATTCTATTTTAAATTAATTCAAACAAATGAACACCAATATGACAAATATACACAAAGGTTTTAATAAAGTGAAGAAAAAAAACCTACTAAGCGTCTAGGCTTTGTTTCTCATTGTTACTTGGCAAACCTTTCCAAAGTAACTATGTATAAACAACCAACAGGGTTTTTGCTTTTTATAAAGTCTCTTAAAATGAAGACTTACAAGAGGCTGGTTGAACAACCCTAGAGCTCACAGCTCTTCGAAGAGTAGTAGCGACTCAAAAAGAAAATTTCAAATTTGTATGTCCCAACTGACAAACATGGAGTCTGAGTTCCAAGACATCAAAGCCCAGAGGATCAAGTTTGACACACTGACCATTGTGAATTGATTCAGAGTCAACAAAACTTTGACAAAGTTGAACTCTGAGTCTGAGTCACAATCATACACCACTGAATACATGTACTTTGTTGTAGTTGAGAGTTCGCAAAACTCCTGCTAAAAATAAAATTGATTTTAGTCTTGTGTGGAAGTTTCTGTAACAATGGGATTCTCAATATAAAAAGGCAGGTACAGGCTACTTTCTTTTCAGCCTCATTTTTAATATACAATGTCCGATATGGGGGGGGGGGGGGGTAGAGGGTACCCCCCCATGTTCCCATACTTTATCACACTATTTTCCTCTTGTATGGAAGTACCCTCCTCCTCCCCCCTCCCCCCCCAAAAAGACAGAAAAATACTTCCGTCTTATACTGTCAAAAGAATACAGCATTTGAAGATGCTAAAACATGCTTATGCCTGTTGCAGCAATCGAAATAAGCTTAAAATGTGCACAAAATCCCTCACAAAACACGAGTCTTTTTTCGCTGTTCAATTCAAACATGGCAACTGATTTTTATGGAATTCCACAGGTTAGTTGCAGTGTGCATTAACAAGATGATGTACACTTTGTATACCATACCTTTAAACACACATTAATAGCCC
The DNA here is from genome assembly GCA_023634235.1 of Pisaster brevispinus. Classification (NCBI taxonomy): domain Eukaryota; kingdom Metazoa; phylum Echinodermata; class Asteroidea; order Forcipulatida; family Asteriidae; genus Pisaster; species Pisaster brevispinus. The sequence goes on from JAMKCF010000017.1 coordinate 13,166,396, forward strand.
ATTTATATCCCAATGGGCATGATCGACAACCATCATGGCGAGTTGATTTTTATGGAATTCCACAGGTTAGTTGCAGTGTGCATTAACAAGATGATGTACACTTTGTATACCATACCTTTAAACACACATTAATAGCCCATTTATGTCCCAATGGGCATGATCGGCAACCATCATGGCGAGCTGATTTTCAAGCAATGCAGTACAACTATAAAAACCTGGTATAGTTACATGTAAACTACAGCTTGATTTATTTCTTACCTGTACTCGATTTCCCAAGATGCATTGCTGTATATTTTTGGCGCTTGTACATATGACTTACACAAGGGGTTGTTTTCACTGCTTGCATTTATCATTTGTAGGCTCGTTTGTCAATCAACTGAATTACTAATAGTTCAAAAATATTGTTTTAATTTGTTAGTAATTTTTGTTCATTATCATTACAGGTCGAGACTAACTCCGACACACTGTGGCCTAGTATCTTCACCGCTCTCATCCTGGAAGTGACTAACCAGCCTGCAGCAGCCTTGGAACTATCAAGGGATGCACACAGACAGATGATACAACTGAGGTTTCTGCCAGACTGCCCAGAGGAAATGAAGTGATATGCTGTAGCCCCTGAACGACCAACAAGCAGATGATTCTTAACTTGAACGCTATTGATAATTCTTCTGAAACAACTGCCACTTGAATTAAAATTAAATATTTTTTACATGAAGTTTACATTTTAAAAATGAAGTTAATGACGAGCAAAACAAAACTCAAGAGTGACAGAAACCAATACTTGGGTCCTTTCTTTAGTACACTTTTCATGCATATCTAGTCATCATCAAAGCCAGAGAAGTTGTTCGCAAAAATCAATATCCTCTTTAAAGAAATTTAGTCAAAGGTTGCTAGTTTCTAATTTAAAGATCCTATTATGTCAAGTTAATGATTTGCAGGAAACTTAAGAAAGATTTATAAACTGATGATACTGGACAAACCTTTCAAAAAGTTTACAGAAGACACCGTTTAAGATGCACTTTGTAGAATCAAACTTAAAGAATATCAGCTTTAGAAAAAGTACTTTGGGGCTGTGAAGTTAAAGTAATTCAAGCTTTCGTAAGAACTGTTTAAATCTGTGTTCATAGTTTTAGTTGTAAGAGAATAAAGGCTGATGCTATTTAGGGGCAAATTCACTCCACCAAAGGGCATACATTTTAGTTTTAATAATAAAGTGTAAAAAAAAGTGTTTTTAGATAATTTAACTTTGGTTGATTTGCCCAAACCCTGACTAATGTCTCATTATTATTTGAGTTGTTTACTTAGCCGCTATATTTAACCACATTGCAGCAACAATTGGGTGTGTATTTTTACATCTAATTTCCTATGCGCAAAAAGCTCTGCTAAAAAGCGACTTATACACACCCAACTAATTGCATTGTAGTCAAACATGGTGGCCGAGGGTCCATCGGGATAAGATGGGCCCTCTGAGGGTCCATCGGGATAAGATGGGCCCTCTATAGTTAGGGGGGGGGTAGACGGGGGGGGTAGACGGGGTGGGTAGGTTAGACGCAAATAAGACACAAATTACAAAGAGGAGGTCCATTTCAATTTTTTTATTAAAAAATTTGGCCAAAAAAAAAGCAGAGTTGTGCAAACACCTGTGCCTGTCGGTGGACCCCCTCGGCCACCTGGAACTCGTAATGGCCTAAAGGCCCGAAGTGCAATGCTTGGTATGTTCTCTGTTCAGTGAAGTTCACTTTGATGCACTACTAGTGGTTTGCTTCATCGATGTACTGTCTTACAAATCTAACGAGCTAGATGCAATTTGGCGCTTTGTTTTTGACGCAAGTGTTGAGCAGAAGGTAGTTGTTGCTTGCTTAAATGAGCTGGTGCCCTCAAGGGTGCAAAGGATTTCACCAATTGTTGTTTCGCAACTAAGTTGCACTGGTGGTGCCAAGAGATGTCGACGCTTGTTCCAATGGGATCCTAACTCAACAGATGATGACGACTTCTATCCAGATGATGATGTGCTGGTCAGAAAAACATGTTCTGCAATGGCCACTAATTTCCCCCTTGCTTTCCATGGGGCTGCAATTTAGACGTTCAGGCGTAGTCAACTAACCAAACGACTTGTTTTTGACTTTGATTAAAAACAAAGTTGACAAGTGCGTAAAACACATACATGTAATATGTACCGAAAGCTTTGAGAAAAATGCTTGATGTATTGACACAAACGTCACAAATTTTGTAACAGTTTCAGTATAATAAATAGTGATGTTTTCTCACTACATGTTTGCCAATAAATGATACTGGAGATGACATTGGATTAATATAACATCTAATTTCCTAAAGAGAGAACCGTTTCAGACCATAACGACCAAACATTTCAGCCTATTGAGATTAACCAAAACTAAAAACTAAATAGACGTTTCTTTCCAAAGTGTTTGATTTAAAACCTACTTTCTAGGCGTCTACACCTGTAAGACTGTTTACCAAAGTTCAACTTTTTTAAAAAGCATAGGACTTGAGTTATTTGTAATCTAAGAATTTAAATGTGTAAGCTTGTGGCCTTGCAATAAAAGAAAGTAAAAATTGTAAACATTTGATACACCATCAAATTATTGTCTAATAAATTGATAGGCTAAATTTCTTTGCAATTTAGGCCACAACTGTTTCCTAAATTGAGATTTTATTTCAAAGACTTTCACTTGGTTTGTATTAAAACATTGTTGGCAGTGTTTTAGGAAGAAAGGTTTGTTGTGCAACTGATTTCTCCCTCAAATTATTATCTAATAAAATGAGGGACTAAAGTTCTTTGCAATTTAGGACACAACTGTTTCCTTGAATTTCTTATAGAACACTTTGATTTTGTTTGCATTGAAACATATCTGTCCGTAAAGATCAACGATAAAAAAAGAGTATGTTCGATTCTCCCTCAAATTATTATCTAATAAAATGAGGGACTAAACTTCATTGCAATTTAGGGCACAACTGTTTCCTAAATTGAATTTTTTAAGAATACTTTGACGTTTTTTTTGGCATTGAAACATATCTGTCCGTAAAGATCAACGATAAAAAAAGAGTATGTTCGATTCTCCCTCAAATTATTATCTAATAAAATGAGAAACTAAACTTCATTGCAATTTAGAGCACAACTGTTTCCTTAATTGAGTTTCTTAAAGATTACTTTGACCTTTTTTTTGCATTGAAACATATCTGTCCGTACAGTTCAACTATAAAAAAGAGTATGTTTGATTCTCCCTCAAATTATTATCTAATAAAATGAGGGACTAAAAACTTCATTGCAATTTAGGGCACAACTGTTTCCTTAATTGAATTTTTTAAAGAATACTTTGACTTCATTTCCATTGAACCTTTTATGACCTTGCAGTTCAACTTTAAAAAAAAAAGAGTATGTTTGATTCTCCCTCAAACTATTATCTAATAAAATGAGGGACTAAACTTCATTGCAATTTAGGGCACAACGGTTTCCTTGGATTTCTTATAGAATACTTTGATTTTTTTTGCATTGAAACATATCTGTCCGTACAGTTCAACTATAAAAAAAGTGTATGTTTGATTCTCCCTCAAATTATTATCTAATAAAATGAGGGACTAAAGTTCTTTGCAATTTAGGACACAACTGTTTCATTGAATTTCTTATAGAACACTTTGATTTTGTTTGCATTGAAACATATCTATCCGTACAGTTCAACTATAAAAAAGAGTATGTTTGATTCTCCCTCCAATTATTATCTAATAAAATGAGGGACTAAACTTCATTGCAATTTAGGGCACAACGGTTTCCTTGAATTTCTTATAGAATACTTTGATTTTGTTTGCATTGAACCATTTGTAACCTTGCAGTTCAACTATAAAAAAGAGTGTGTTTGATTCTCCCTCAAGTTATTATCTAATAAAATGAGGTACTAAAGTTCTTTGCACTTTATGGCCCAACTGTTTCCTTAATTGAATTTCTTAAAGAGTACTTTGATTTTGTTTGCATTGAACCAATTGTGACCTACCAGATCAACAGTTTTAAAAAAAGTGGGTTTGAGTCTCCCTCAAATTATTATCCAGTAAGATGAGGAACTGCATGATTTGACCGCTTTGACCTTTTGTGACTGATCCAAACTTTGCCGACCACTGTTGTGACAGAGATTGCTATTGCTTAAGATTAGCATTTAAACGTCTCAAGTATTTAGTTCTACCTAGTCTGATTTTAAAAAGCATATCCTCAGACAAGATTTGCATTTTACATCTCAAGTGTTTAGTTCTACCTAGTCTGATTTTAAAAACCATATCCTCGAACAAGATTTGCATTTTAACTTAACTTCTCAAGTGTTCAGTTCTACCTTGTTTGATTTTAAAAACCATATCGTCAGACAGATTTGTATTTTACATCTCAAGTGTTTAGTTCTACCTAGTCTGATTTTAAAAACCATATCCTCGAACAAGAATTGCATTTTAACTTAACTTCTCAAGTGTTCAGTTCTACCTTGTTTGATTTTAAAAACCATATCGTCAGACAGATTTGTATTTTAACTTCTCACGTTTTTAGTTCTACCTAGTCTGATTTTAAAAACCATATCCTCGAACAAGATTTGTGTTTTAACTTCTCAAGTGTCTAGTTCTACCAAGTCTAATTTTAAAAACCATATCATTGAACGAGATTTGCATTTTAACGCCTGAAGTGTTTAGTTCTACCTTGTTTGTTTTTAAAATCATATCCTCAAGACAAGATTTGTGTTTTATCGTCTCAAGTGTTTAGTTCTACCTAGTCTGATTTTAAAAACCATATCCTCAGACATGTGTGCATTTTAACACTTCAATTGTTTAGTTCTACCTTGTTTGATTTTAAAATTAGTAACTTAGAAAAAGATTTAAATGCGAGTTTCCCAAGCTTTAAGAGAAGAAAAAACTTGTTTTAATCATTTTTCTGTACGGATAATGCTTTGAAAATTGGTTTATTTCTACCTGTCTGATTTAAAAAAAAAAACATATCCTTAGGTAGAATTTAATTATTAATGTCTTAAGCGTTTAGTTCTACCTAATTTGTCTTTCAAATATATATCCTAGAAAAAGATTTAGATTTATAGTAAATGCAAACTTTTACAGACAATTTTCTATGTTGACGTTGCTTAGAAAAATTTGCTTAGTTCTAGTTCTTTGCTTAGTTCTAGTCTGATTTTCAAATTCATATTTTAGAATAAGATTTAAATCTGAATGTCTAAATGTTTTCGAGAAGAATAAACTTTTATGATCAACTTTATGTATGGACATTAAATCTTTGATCTCCTACAGTGATTTGCCCTTGACCATGACCAGACCCTAGAAACCTTGACATAGTAATGACCCTTGACCACTTCGGAATACCAACCATTTCAAAACAACTACAAATTTTAGGAATCCAATGTCATCTTTGGTATCAAAAGGCAATAAAATGGGTATGGTTCTTACTAGATATTTTTCATGTGAAGTGGCATGACCAAGCCGAACATGTTTCTCCAGCCCTCACATCATCAACTGGATAGAAGTCCTCATCATCCACCGAGTCCAGATTCCATTGGCTCAAGCAAAGACATCTCATGGCACCTCTTGATGTTCTCAAATGAACCCCAGTACAAACCTGTTTACTAAAGAACAAAAGAGTGACGTGACCAACAAAAGGATAAATGATAAAAGGCCCTCATCCCGACGTCTTGAGAGATCGACCAAAACGTTTTAGGGACCAACCACTAGCTTCCAGCTCAAAAATGCCCTAGTATGTATGCTTCCAAAAAGATGCTTCGCTCTAGCTCGTTAAATTTGTAAGGCACTACACCAGTGAAACAGAACACTAGTGGTGCATCTAAGTGAATTTCACTGAACAGAGAACATACCTTCCATTGCACCCGGGCCAGCAGGACCACCACTTGTTCCAGGCAGCCGAGGGGGTCCACCGACAGGCACAGGTGTTTGCACAACTCTGCAGATGAGTTTTTCTCCGAATTTTTATACAAACATAAAGAAACTCATCAGAATGAGCTGCTCATACACAATGAGTCCATGTTTAAAATTTTTGAACATTTTAAGGGGGAAAAACAAAACAAAAGATAATGAGCATATTGTGTGGTTTTACCCTAAACTCTGAAAGATATTCCCAACATCTTTCAGAGCAAAAAACCTAATGAAAAAATACAAAACACAAGTGAATTTCATCATTGTTTTTGATAGAAATTTCCACATCTCTGCAAGATACTGAGATTTCCATAGTTTTGTTTTTAAGTTTGCTTAATTTCCGAAAGAAAGTTAATGACTTCACTTGCAAGAAAAGTCATTATTTTAAATAAAACAACTCTTTTGAATGGTCTCATTTTTTGGTAGGAGCAGCTCGTGTATTTAAACTTATTACATTTAAATAATTACAGAAAGACATATGATTCAGAAATGGCAGTTTGTCTGAATTAATTTAACCTGTCAAATTTTTATTATTAATTTTTTTTTTATTGTATTCATCCAAAAGTTCTGCAGAAAATTGTTTGAAATATCTTTGTACAGTTTCAATCAGATTGCTCTCTAACTGGTACAACTGTTTCCCAAGGAGACAATCAGAGTGCCCTGACTATTCCCTAGGGAAGGTATAAATTAAACTCATCCAAAAGTTCTGCAAACATTTTCTTTCAAAATTTCCTTGAACAGTTTCAGTCAGAGTGCTCTCTGACTGTTAAAACTGTTTCCCAAGGAGACAATCAGAGTGCCCTGACTATCCACAAGGGAAGATTTTTGTTTGATTTTCGAAGAATTTTGGTTAATTTTGCATGCATAAATTTTATTTGGAATCTGAATCATACACCTTTGTACAGGAGTGGGATGGATCTTGGGACAAAAGGGGATTTTTTTTAATGATTCACCATACAGGGAGAAGTGTGGGTAAATCTTAAACACAAGTCAAAGTGGTTATTTCACCATACAAGGAGAAGTATAGATATTTCACCACACAAGGGTTCGTGAGTAGTTCACAACACAAGGAGAAGTGTCATTTACCACAGTGTTAAAATGGATAACCACACAGGGGAAAGTGTGAACAATTCACCACACAAAGGAAAGTATGGTTAGTTTAGAGAAAGTATAGGTGGATCACCACACAGAGGAAAGTGTAAGCAATTCACCACACAAAGGGGAAGTGTTATTTACCACAGAGTAAAGGGCAGATCACCACACAAGATTTTTGGCACACCCCTGGCACATAGACTAATCTACTAAACTAATTACACACCTATCAAATATTAAGTCATACTTAGACACCTAACTTATGCACTTTAGACACAAAAAAGAATCACTATTTCAGGCATGTTCCTGCATTTTCAAGTATGGGTCGATCACCACACAAAGTAAGTACGGATCGATCACCACACAAGGAAGTATGGTAATTCACAACCCAAGAATAATAGGGACAATTTTACCATAAGTTTAAGTGTTGGTTATAAAACACAAGGTATGTAATGTCAATTTATCACACAACAAAAATTATGAGTAATTCATCATAAAAGTGAAAGTATGGACAGTTCACCACACAAGGGTATATATAATTCGCCTCATCAGGCAACTACATGGGTAATTTACCACACAGTGAAAGTGTTGGTAACTCACCACAAAAGGAAAACACTGGTAATTTTTCACACAAGAGTAAGTATGGGTAATTCATCAGATAACTTGAACACACCTGAAATGTTTACTTGTCTACAAAAGCAACTAAATTACATACAACTCAGATCTTATGTCAAATTTTCTTTGACACCTAATGAACCTACATAGACACTAAAGTGTCCCCTATTTCAGGCATACAACTCTGTATTTTGGTAAAAAATTTCCAGAAATCCACACACAGCATGATTTTGTACTGTGTTTTTCCATTTTCACTGGCTGAGAAAACCAGAACCATAAAAATCAGCTGACCAGCTGAAAAGTTGCATGCCTGCTAATTGCTGATGTATGAGATGGGCGAAAACCCCGCTAAAAACCCCAGTGGGGAAAAAAAAGGGGGTAAAGTCCCATCCGGTTCCAATCTATGGCAGCCAAGTTTGTCAACTCCATACATCAGCATACACCTAAATTGAATGAGCTAAATGTGCTAGAATAGAGACAGAAACAATACTAAATAAGCCTTTGATATTTCAGTTTGGAACTTTGATTTGGATGATTCACCACACAAGGAAAGTATGAGTGATTCACCACACAAGGAAAGTATGAGTGAATCACCACACAGGAACAGTGTAGATCACCACACAAGGGAATTATTTGTAGATCAACACAGTGAAAGTGTGGTTAATTCACCCAACAAGAGGAAGTTTGGGCACTTTACCACACAAGAAAGCATAGATAATTCACCATACATGGGAAAGCATGGACAAATCACAACACTGGGGATGTGCACTTTTCAATCTTGAAGACAATGATACTCTATAAGAAAAGCCTTCATTATCTTGGTGGAATTACAAGATCCATCCCAGATACAATATAGTTACAAATTAAAAGCTACAAATAACACTAAATTTCTATTAATAAATACGGCATCTCCACTGGTGATGGACTGCAACTTGAATGAAGACTTGACACTCTCTGTCTGGATTAGTTGATCTGTAGATGATGAAAGAAAGGAAAGAGAAATAAGAGTAAACATTGTTGAGAAATTTTTTAATTAAGCCATACAAAATATATCTGACCACATTTTTGTGAAAGTATGGTACATCATTGGAATTTAGAAAAGCAACCAATTCCGAACCAACAGTTTTCAACAAACAGACTTCAAAAGCGACATGTGAAACTTTGAAGAATAATTGAAGTTTTCAAGAAGCATTAAACATCGGTTTAAAGGTGGGATCATAGATTGGTTTTTGTCAACGAAATGCTTAAATAGGCAACATTATCAAGACTAATACAATAAACCTTTATCATGGTGCGGCCATCTTGTTTTTCTCACATTCAAAGCAACGTAACCAAACCGAGGTGGAAGGAGAAACAGTCTGGTTCCTTTTTTGTACGATGAATGTTATTATTCATAGCTGGTATTAGATACAAGGAACATGACCAAGAGTGCGGCAGCATGATAAAGGTCTATTAAAGTCACATGTGAAAGTTTCAGCTGAATACAGTGTTTACTTGCTGAGAAAACAGCAAAAGGCTGCCACAGTATTTTCTTATGAATCTTTCAAACTTTAGCGAGGTGACAGTGGGTACCAACCGCATCTCTGGCCGCAGCATTCGCCAATGGACACCAACCCTCGGAAATTCAAATGTTTTTGGGTGAAAAATTATCCAAACCATTTTACTTCGAAGAGAATCCTTTCTCAAAAAATACTTTACACTACAGTGCTTCTCACCAAGTAAGCTTCTATGGCCATTAATTTTTGGAGTGCTTACCAATCTATGACCCTACCATTAATACTATGACAGGGATTTTATACAAGCTCACAATTGGCATTACAGCTAATGTACATCCCCATTTTGCAAACAGCAAACAAGAAGTTGAGTGGTAGAGTGTGTGAGACATTTTTCTTGCAAGAAAAGTTGGGTATCAAGTTTGCCAGAATTTGATATCATATTTGAAGCTTTTCCTGGGCTTCTACTCTTGAACTAAAGAACAACCTGCAGAGGATTTAACACCCATACATGCAACTGCAGTATGGCACAGTAAAACTCCGTACTTTGTTTTTTTAAAACTTTAAATGGCACAATAAAACTGCACTTTGTATTTGTAAACTTTTAATGGTACAGTAAAACTGCACTTTGTATTTGTAAACTTTTAATGGTACAGTAAAACTAAAACTTCACACTTTGTATTTTCCACATCTAATGACACAGCTGAGAAACAAAAAACAAGGATATCAACCGAGAAGCTGAAGAGTTGCATGCCTGTAGGGTGAATCCCAAGTTGTTCTAGCATTCCTTAGAGTTATCGAGTAACCTAAACTTTTTTGTTCACTATCGAAAATGTACCATACCTTTAAAGTTGACTGATTTGTTGAGGCAGAGTGATGCCACTTTATGAAGATCCGACACTCTCTGTCTGGATTAGTTTGTCTGTACACAATGTAAAAAAAAAAAAGCAGCAAAAATGTTTTAAAATATGTCTTGAATAAATCTTTAAACAAATAAAACAAAACGATGGCTTGGAATTACGAAGTGTCGAACAGTGCCCTTCAAAATATTCACAAAGAAACATTTACCAGCCTCACAAAACAAATTTGATCTTCAACTGTATCAAATGTAATTAATGTCATTTCAAGCTGTAAATTACTACTTTTTTAATAGAAATTTTAAACTTAACATTCCAAAATAAATTACCACTGTTGGGGCATAAACAAGATCAAAGCAGATTTTATTTTGGTTACAACTTGAACTTTCACAAAGGTAGTTTTAAGGTCACTCTGTGTGCAGTAACAACCAAAACAGGGCTAATTAAATTGGCCCTGCCAATACGAATTCGGTAAGTGAGCTGGTTTTATTAGCTCAGGAAACTGCTAGGGTTAAAGATTTAGGCTGTGTCCAAATTGATGGCTTTGGTAGCGTTTATGGCCAGATCACTGAAAACACCTGTTTTTTAACGCTATTGCTATTGAGCAAATGGCAATAGCCGTAGCCGAAGTCGCTGGATTTGGACAGAGCCTTACACTCGGTTCAGACAGGTGCTCTAAAAACAGGTGCTCTAAAAACAGGTGCCTGAAACAGTTAGGAGCAGCTGGACGCGCTAGAAGTCGACTGTTGCAGTCGTTCGGAACGACTCTGGAGCTTCTTGGTTTCAGACGTTGATCTTGTCATGAGCAAAACCTAACATAAATATTGTGTTAAGTACGCCTGTCTTTTTTAGGGTCAACCTAGAGTCGCTCCTAATCTATTTGGTTTGGCGCAACTCTGGAGCACCTGTCTGAACCGAGTGTTACTTTCAATAAATAAAAACAAACATACCTTGGTCACTAGTTGGTGTTCTGCTCCATGGGTGTTAAGGCCAAGGTAACATCAACTCAGGGTAATAAAGTGGAAGATTCATACTATTTTGAGTACATAATGGTGTCACTTTGAAGAAGAACTCTGGATCTTGTCACTGAACTGTTGAAAAGGAGAGGGAGTGAAAACATTAAATACCTGCAGGCCTCCTTCTCAATTGCCAAGTTTAATGTTGATAATGTACTAATGTCATCAGAATTAAACGCTGAGTAAAATCCTAAATTTTGGGGAAACAAAGAAAAATAGACTAGAGTGGGACTTGAACCTGCAACCTCCGGATTAACATTCCGGTGTCTAACCTTAATGTTGGCAGTCTCCCTATTTTATCAATATCTTTGTTTGGGAGTGCCAGTCACAAGCCATTCAAACCTGTAACTGCCAGATAACCAGGGATCGCACCAAAGTTTAGGATACAGTCTAGGAAATGAGAGCAAATTTTCTGATGAAGTAAAATTGTGAGCTTCAAGCCCTGCAGTCCCCCCACCATTTCGAGCCCTGGTAACTCCTTTTTACATGTTTATATCCAACCAAATCTTATAAGAGCCCTGATGGGATATAAGTGATTTTTATTTAAGTTCTTTTTACAGTTGATGAATAAAAACAAAGTCATGACTGTGGACGTTACTGTCTAATGAATCATACCTTAATTAGTCTGCTAGCGTCTGTTGTACCATTCAGGGTTCTCGCTAGTTTGCTTGGGCGTCATGACAGTGTTTCATTAAAGTGAAATGCAGAGGTCATGCTGTGGATGCTGTAGGAAGGTTAGCATCCACTAGGTGTCTCAAAGCAGAGGGTTGCCAAGAAGTTTACTCACAGTGTGAAAGGTGAACATCTAATGGTTTCATCTGTTGGGAAAGGTAGGGAAAGTTATTATCCAATATACATTCACACAGTTTGGTTGCAATATAAATTTGTGTCTCACTCAGTCACTGTAAACACATACTTCACTGTGTAACATCCTGAACCCCGAGAAAATTATGTCCAAATGTTGACTTTGAGTTTGATAAAATGCCTTTCAATTCTACTGAGTAATGACATAATTAAGTACAATTAATACCCACTAAGAAAAATTTAATCATTCTTCTCTTACATGAGTTTGTTCAAAATATAAACAGTTAACTTAAAAGCATTTTAAACTGGGTCAGGAAGTTTTTTGTTATTTTGATTCTGGTCTTGTAAAAATAATTCTGGTCCAGTAAACATTTTGAGCCACAAGCCCTATGGTCTTGTGGATTTCTCCTCTAAGCTCACGACCTGCATGCTGTAAACAGCTTTGTAATTAGTTTTGTCTGCTATCCCTTAATGCGCAGTATATTTCACCCAAACTTTAAGAAACGGTCGTTGAAGTGCATGTTTTAAAGTTGTGTACAACATTGGTCGTCGATGATTTGTGCCTTGGACAGCGGCATAGTCGGCGACACAGTTCCTCAAATTTGTTTTGTTGGGTACTAACTTTATTTTAAAAACAACACTATTTTAGGAATTACTTTAACAAAATGATAAAGTGTGGAAAGACCCTGAACAACGAAAGGGTTATTTTACAGTATAAATCTAACTCCCCCAGGGACTATTTTGTCAGCTTTATCAATCCTGTATAATACCTTTAAATCATGTCGCAATCAAATGACAAGGTTGTACTTGGGTGATATATCAAAAAAATCCTAAAAACTGCCATGGAATTATCCATATTGACAAATATTCATATTAAAATGACATACCTTGGTTACATTCATAGTCTTCATGTTATGAAGACAGTCCAATGACTTCATCAAGCAGGTGCTGTGTTGCACCATGGAGGCCCTCACTAGAGGGGACAAATGTCCTCACTGAGGGGTGACCCACAATTGTAGGGTGACGTTAAGCAAGGTGTCTCCACTAAAAGAGGATGACTGTGGTTTCCAGAATTCATGCTATTGGAGCTGATGGTTGACAAGGTGATCTTCAGCCGTCAGCTTCTGGGTACACTGGGCATCTGGGATTTACATCTCCACACTGTGGGTGCTGATTTGTGACATCCAAGGAGTTGGTTCTACAATGACAGTGTATAAAGATGAGGCTACACGTACATGGTGTGCATGGGTAGCATGAATGAACCTGTATATACAAAAACAAAAGTGAAAGAAGAGGTTTATAAAGATGCCATCCTGTCCCCACTGAAAGATGTTTAACAGACATTTTGAGACTTGAAAGTTTACTGCTGGCGTGCAGCCCATCATCCAGCAAAGAAAGTCTCTTCATTACCCTTGCAATCAGTGTTTTACTTAAGCTCTAGTAATTTGAAATTTTTTAAACAGTTTCTAGCAAAAATGATTAATGTTTTGGGTTTTTTTTAAAGCAAAAACAGCCTGCTCTCAGGGGTTTGCATCACTTTATCAGAGCTCACCCGATGTACATTGTCTGGAGAAAACTGGTACAGTACACAACACTTCTCAACTTGCCCTGTGGGCTACTAAAAACTGGGCAACCTACTTGTTTAAAATGCTCACATTTCTTCCTTTTCAGATGTGAACAATAAATTTGAAAAATTTGTTATTTCTGTTGTGTTGTTGAGTGTTAATTTCAATTAATACAACATTAAAAGACATTGATAACAATGCATGTACATGTTTAAATCTGGGTAACTTAAACTTTCTGGGGGCCAGAAAAACGTACAGTTTACCAGCCCGGTGGACAACTTTCCAACAAGCTTAAGCGCAAGGCCTGCTTTTTATTAGCAGGCATCAAGTTCTCTTCTTAGGACCTAATTACTTCAGGTTTTAGAAACATTGCAACCAGTCTCCTGCAAGTCCTTATGAAAATGGCTCAAGTCTTATAAAAAGAAATGAAAATTAATTTTAAATTTCTGGCAAAAATATTTTCTTTACGGGCGTTTCAAAATAAAATTTTCACATCGTTTTTAAACTTAAGGGATTCAGGGATTCGTGAACTTTTACTCTGATGTCCGGTTCGACAATTCATAGTGAAGCCAATTTGACGTCAAAAATTTGCAATGAACAATTTGCAGAAGCTGAATTATACTCGACTCATTCGACTCAAATTGTGATATCAAATTCAGTTCGTATTCCCATTCGCATGAAGTACACTGTAATGAGCAAGGCTTAGCCAGATTGACATACCACCTAGGAATTTAGGGATTTTTTTTGTGAATTTGAATGCCGGATAACCTGGGAGAAATTTATATTATTATCAAGTGTAAAGGGACACCATTTTGGTGTTCTGCTTAGAAAATGTATTTCTAGGAACCAAAGGATTCAAATAAAAAAGTGTCAGAAACACCATCTTTGCAAACTCTGTACAATATAGCATGAGTTATGCATGCAAGCTAATTGCCATAAACTTAAGTACTTCTCAGACCACTCCATTGGTTTCCTGTGTTAACATGAAAATGGGGACACCAACATTTTAGGGTTTATTTACATCCAAAACCATTAACTTGCATCAATTATAAATGATCAGCTAGTTACAATTTTGACATAAAATCAAGACAACAGAATTGTTGGCACACTGAACAAAAATAATACCCATCACTTCTCTGTTCAAAGCCTAGCTCATTTTAATTACAAGAGGTTTGGTTCCTATAATTAAAACATGATACTTATGTACTCTTTAGGAACAATTATATATTTAATTTGTAGGTCAGTCAAATTTTGTTTGCCATGCTAACATCATAAACATTAAAATTAATTGCTAATATGAAAAATAATTGCTCAATGTGAAATGTTTTCTTTTTACTTCACAAGTTCATTGACATCTACCTAATTTTTGGCTGTTTTGACACAAATAAATGTTTTTTTAAAAAGTATGGCTTCTGAATTTCTTTCTAAATGTATAATGAAAAAGACCAATGGCCAAGTAAGAAATATCCCAGTTGATTGTCATGTTTTGTGGGAGGGGGTTCAGAACGAGGAAGATGAGGACTATAAAAAACCAAAACTATTTAATGAGGAAAGAGCCCGACCAAAAAATTAGTTGGTTTTGTAGAATTTAGATGTCTAAGAATTAAATCAATTGTCCAGAGTTGTGCCAAGATGAAGCAAAATTTAGTATTATGAAGGACAAAAATAAAAATAATACCCCCCCCTCCGAAAAAACAAAACAGAGAAGAGAAGAGAAGATAAGAAATGATGCGGCTTCAAAAACAGATGAGGGCGGAGACGATGTTTTTTAAACTTGTCCCATTAATAGGCATTTCAGTGACGTCACGAATTCGTTCCGACAATTCGCGGTGCAAAGCACTCGATATTTATCAAAAAAAATTATTTAAAAAACCTGATCACCGACATATAATTGGTAACGCTGATATTTTTACTGAATACCTTATCTCAAATCTGCGAAAGTTTCAATCCATTACAAGCAGAATTAACGAAGTTACAGTGTGAGAAAGAGCAAAAACATTAGCGAAATTTCTACGGGTGCGCGCAACGGGGGGAGTTTTTGCCGAGCACTGCTCTATGTCACCCACCTTTAACTCGGCAGGCGCACGGGTTGCGAAGGTCGTACCATTGTGAAAAATCAGGGTATGATAGGGGGGTTAACGGCCTATATTTTGAGGGGTCGAAAAAAAAAATCGGCCGGGAATTACAAAAGTTACACACACAAAAGGATTTCAGCGGCATTTTAGATCCTATTAATCTCTTTATTTCTGCCCGTTTGGGCTTTAATTTTCAAAATTCATAATTTTTATCTTTTATTTACGGTTATTTTTGAGAACAAATTATGCTTCGACCCCTTTTAAAATGGTGTGTTCCAAGCGGGCCGATTAAATTTTAACATCCGGGAGCTTTTCACCAATCCCTGGTCAAAGTCTCTGTGTCATTATGCGCTTATAGGATACACATTGAGTTGGGGAGCTGACTATATTTACCGATCACGCAAAATGTGCGTTTGCCTGAAAGTTTGTTTGAAATAAGTGACATGATGCACCAAGAGCCGCAAAATCAAGAGGTAAAAGGAAGGTTTCTTAGCTTTTCTTCCAATACCTTTCAGTTTATTTTAAGATTTGTTCATGTTGTTATCCAAAATGGGTTAGCAAATATCTTTTTGAGATTATAGTTAATTTGTTGGACCAAATCGAAAAAAATTGTCAAACATTTTTCTATTTTGTTTCCTCGTTGTTTTGTTTATTTTTTAAATTCCCTGTTTCGTATCCTGCCACGTCTTTTTCAGTCAATAAAAATAGTATCTAATTTACTAAATGAAATATTCCCTTTTTCCTTTTTGTATTGAAAAAGTGGTGGCAGGGTACTGAGAGTATTCCAATTGTTTTCACAACTTGTAAAGTTGTATTGTCTCGTATATTGACATAAAAAAAATAAATAAACAAAATTATTTGAATTAAATGTCGAGTTTCCATGGCAACACTCAAAATTCAGTCAAGGAACCCATCTGGATTTGAATGCATTTGTGCATCATAGTTCATTGTGAAAATTTTGTAGAAATCAGATAAAATATAGCAATGATATAAACAATTTTCCTTTTTTTGCCTCCTATGTATAAAAAGGCCATGTATAGATGTATTAATACTACTAGAAAAGTACTACAAAATGGTGCCGTGTCCTTCCATATACCCTATGGCAATGGTCGTTCGAAAAAAGCTAAATTTTTTAATAAAAAATAATAATATGTATGTCAAGAAAGGAAAGTCCAATTTTCTTCAAACAAAGTTTAAAATACTCCATTCATAGATACCTTTCCAATGGTACTCATTTTGATGCAGTGGGGAGCATACATTTTTTTCACATGAAACCCCTACCATTAATTAAACTAAGCTTTTTTGTCAAACTGTGTTTAAAAACTGTGCACAGGTGAGACTTTTTAATAATGAACAACTCTGAGAATTGAAGAAAAGTTCTCTCTTGGTGTAGTATGGAACATCTGAATGTACGTGGCATATTTTAGAGTTTTAGACTCTCTACATAATTTCCATTTGAGGTTTGAAGGTTTGGTTATGATAAGGGCAGTCTTTCAATCATCTCTATGCTTTTTCTTCTTCTTTTTGGCCTCTTTCATAACAATCTGAAGGCGCTGGGGTATCAATGAAAACATCCTGAAATCAAGCACTATTCTGAAAAAATCAGGCCTGAATGTGGCATAAGGAAACCTAAATCTCATCCTCAATGAAGGCGATAAACTTTAATTTCATGCCCATCTTGGTCCCTTATTTATTTACAATTACAGTTGGACCTTTGGAACAAGTTAGTATGCGCAACCACTGAAGGTGGTGCAACGGACACTGACGAGAGACGTCCTACTCCACTCAGCCCGAGGTGGGGCTAGAGTAGCAGGCGGCCCGTGTCATTACGTGGGCGGTGTGTGTGGTTCGCCGGCAATTCGAAAATGGTGGCTCGAAAGAACCCATTGCACAAAAACATAATATTTCAGTATTAACTTACCAAATTGTTCTTGAATTCTTCAGGAATAGCCCAACTTGTCCGTATGGATAAAAAAAAAAACAATTTTGGTACGTTTTCCCGTCGTCTAAGGATTGAAAATGTTCACCACGTGTGGGGAGGCGGTCGCCATTTTAAGAATGTTTTGACCGTATTTCACCCAAGTCAAGTCAAACACATACACGCATCATATAGTTCCTAATTGTTTGTGCTTTTAAAGTTTATAAAAAAATATCTTTCCCCAAAGAATGATCCTGCCAACTGGTATGACATTCAATTGTTTACATCAATCATTTTAGTGGAGTGTTTTATCACAATAAACATGTAAGACAATGATCTATAGCTCGCGGAGGGATATATTTTTTATCCCGAAATTTGTTGGCGCTCAATACTTGCCACACGGGGGTGTTGGAATCGTTTGGAGGGGATCGTTCTGCAACTCGGGGTACACTATCCCCCGATTCCATATGTTTTTTAAAAATATATTACCTGCTATAAAAAATTCAAGTAAGCACCGTCACCGTTAGAGTTGGGTTTGCGAGGGAAACTTGACTTTAAGATAAAGTTTATGTTAAACTAATTTTTGCATTACTACTCGTAACCCTTTATTTACTTTAGTTTAACTACACTTGATTGTATATCGTGTGGGGGCCAAGAAGCAAAAACTATGGAAACTAATACATATTGAAAACAAGACAATTTCAAACAATTTTTCATTACAAAGGATATTCAACAACATTTTTATTAGACTGGTAAACTTTTTTATTAAAAGATAATCATCGATTTGGGAACGAAACATTTTCTCATATAAGGAAAAAATACATTAAAGTTCTTACACCATCTTCAACTAGGAAACTTAGACAATCTAAAAATAAAAGTGTTTGAGATTATTTTAATATAAAATGTATGTAAATAAATGTTGTTACTTAATTTAAGATGAGGATTGCTTCATCCTTTCACTCCTCCTCGCAAACTGCATTCAAACCTCCTTGTTGAGCCTGAATGAAATCATTCACGGAGTGACTGTTTTTTTGTTTTGTTTTTTCTTCTATGGAATAAATTACCATCATAACTTCAATTCAGTGGTGTCTTTACTTCAATTAAAAACCCTTCGAAACTCATATTTTTAACAAGCCATTTACAGAATGTTGTTCTTCTGGTTTTTCTGCATTCTTGTAGTTTATATTATACTTAACTTGTTCTCCTTGTGCATCAGCACCGTGGGCACTTTTTGTAGATTTGTGCGCTTTATAAATTGAATCAGAACTCAGGAAAGTAGAGTATAGAGAGCTTTACACACGGTGTGTGGATAAAACTAATATTCTGTATCCCATCTAATTAATTGTTATGCCTCGCAGTAGTAGTGTATTGGATGAATCATCACTCAGTCTTTCTCTTAACTTTTGTCTGTCTTTCTATTATTAAGGCTGTTTACAAATTATCACTACTACTTTTATTCCATATATTCTATTTATTTCAAATTTTTATTTTTATTTCATTAATTTGTATTTATATATTTGTTTATTCATTTTTATTTATTTATTTATTTTTTGAGGGGGGGGGGGGGGGGGCTTGGGCTTGGGGTTGGCTAAAATCCTATTCGAAAGAAGATGCTACAGGCCTCGACTTCGAGGAAAAAATCCACAAGACTGCAGGGCCTGTAGCTCAAAACATTTACTGGACCAGAACAATTTTTACAAGACCGGAATCAAAATGAGAAGAACACTAACTACACAGTTTCACATTTGAACTGTTTTTGGAACAAGCATTATGAGAAGATTTATCTAATTTTTCTAATGGGAAATACTTCAATACTCAATGTAATTGATCAGTTTGAATTAAAAAAAAACACAAGAAACACAAGACTGCCAGACTTGTACGGTCGTAAGTTTACTGGCCCGACGCTAAAATCACTGGCCTCAGGCCTGGGGTCCAGTGTTAATTTCGAGCCCTGTGCTAATTTATTCATCATAATTATCTACGGTGTCAAAATGTTATTTACACCAGGTTCAAACAGGCGCTCTAGAGTCGCAACGGACCAAAGTAATGAATTAAGTACATGAAAAGTTCAACATCTGACACAGTTAGGAGTGACTGGACATGCTGGAAGTCGAAAGATCGACTGTTGCAGTCGTTTGAAGCAACTCCAGAGCGTCTTGGTTTCAAACATCGGCCTTGTCACGAGCTAAACCTATTGTAAATGTCATGTGAAAATTACCTGTCTGACACAAACAAATTAATTTGGTCAACCAAGAGTCGCTCCTAATCTATTTGGCGCAACTCTGGGTCTTTCTGAACCGGTTGTTAGCTCAAGGTGTTATGTCCTTACAGCACTGGTGATAACCCTAAATGTTAAGACTCTGAAATTAATTTAAACAGCTGACATTGCGTATTTCAAACTACAAAAAGAAAATAAATTACATTTACATTTCTTAGGCTGAACAAAATGTCAAAGTGCAGAGGTATAGAAAGGTTGATCATCTGTGCCGTTTGTATAGGGACCTTCATAACACTCTACGTTCAAAGACTTGATTAGAAGAGTGATCAAAATATTCAATGTCCGAGAAATCATTGCAGATGTCCAAAATTCTTCCAAACTACCACCAACACCCTAAACACACTCTGTGTTGCAGTCACTTTATTGACATTCCTTTATCCTGTACACTTAAGGAAAATCCTATTCTTCAATACAGTAAAAAACACTGTGTGGACAAGTGTAAATCTACATAGTGTTTCAAGTCTCTTCATTATGTGGACCTCCTTTGTTCGAAGGTCCACACTTCATACATGTATGTAGCGTTAAAACACAAATCCATATACACAGCTGATTAAAGGGCCCTGAAGTAAACATTTTGTAGAATACATTTTGAGCTACTTCCTAATCCTCTTATTTGTACGAAAACTAATTGACATCCACATTTTTGTTAATTCCATTGAAAAGTAAATTTCTGTAACCATCTAAAATGTTCTTCTTTTTATCTGGAAAACTGAGGGCGCTGTTGCATTGATGTCATTTCAGGGAGACACTTGTTTCATTTCTGTTGAAAAAATGAAATTGTGAACCCTAAAATTTGCAAACCCCCAAAAGAATTTGTGAGAAAAGTTGCCATGAACTGGCACACTAACAACTCACAAAAAAAAAGAAAAGAGTTTATGACAGTGAAATATCCTAAGTTTTGTCCACTTTTTGTGCAAAAACTAAGTGCAACATTGAAATTTTGCCTGAGATTACATCATACTTTTGCTTAAGGAGAACATTTAAAAAGGACCAAAATACCCTTAAAAACAGCAAAACAAAAATTGAAAATAAGTTCAAATGGGACACAAAGGTGCAACTCCAAGGATTGCATAAAAAATATTACATTGCATGGACCTCCTGAAAACTTTTAACAATTATAGATAGAGCAAATTATTTTACTTTCTTAATCAGTATAAAATAAAAATGTGCAGTAGGTATTTTCAATGCCTCATGAATTTAACACCCCCCCCCCTCGGCAATGATCTAAGGAAATAAATACATCCTGGTGATCTAAAAATAGAAGTGGAAATTTCCAGATAATAAACAGAGGGCTTGTAATATCTACCGTACTGTCTGTCAGTACACACACTGTATGCAACATTCAGAATCTGTCTTGTATAGAAGATCTATTAGAATTGAGGTAAGTTTGACTATTTTCAGACGAAATTAAAGTAAACTCACCAATGACTGATTCTGTTGGTGTTAGAGGGATGAACAAAATGTACTATACACTGTACAACTAATGCATGCTGTAGTGAAAGGCCTACAGCATGTACATGTGTATGTAGTTCACATGCTGTGTACATTCATTCTCAATTTTGATCCAGATTTTGCCTTTATCACAACACAGTTCAAGAGCAATATAGTGAGTTTTAAACATCTCAAAACTTGTCACCCATATTAAAAGTAAATGCTTGATTTAGGGTATTTTTCACAAGCTGTGATACAAATTTTCAATTTTCATAAATATTCAGCAAATGTTTTTAAAAAGGAAGTGCAAAGTTGTCAAGAAAATGATTTGAGAGGCATTCCTTTCAAATATTCTCCACAAAAATTGTTTTCAATCGTACAAAAGCGAAACAGGTTTTATTTAGGAAGAAATCATTCTTTCCAATAAACCTTCTCATAGCTGCATCCTTGCCATGCCCCTCTGTGACATAAAACACAGGCCCAGCGTTATAGAGCTGTTTAAGCAGCCAATTTTGCCCCACAATTTTAACTAAGCAACTTCAAGAAAGAAAACAGTTGCGAAGAGTACAGAAATAACAAGGTATTCCAGTAAAAATGGTGTCATGGTGGATTAGTTATTGGGTCGTGGGTTTGAATCCCGATCATGATGACACTTGTGTCCTTGAGCAAGACACTTCACTATAATTTCTTCTCTTCACCCAGGGGTATAAATGGGTACCTGCGAGGGTAGAGGTTGATATTGTGTTTGAAAAAACCTTCAGAGCCCCACAGCAGCCCAGGGCTGTATACTCCCCAGGGAGATAAAAAGATTACAGGAATGTTATTGGCCCAATGACCAGGGCACTTATGTAAAGTGCATTCATACATTATTGTAACATGCGCTATATAAGAATTACATTGTAGTTGTTAAAATTATTAAACCTTTGTCTGGTAAGCACAATAGTCGGGTTACAGCAGTTTAGGCAAAGACAAAAGATTTCTGCATCCATGAAAGCATTTCAGATGGTAATATTACTCAGGCATTTCAGGATGGCAAAGTTATACAAAGAACAGTTTATACTCCAGAAATAGTGATACTGTACATGTACATGTATGTCTTGAAAGTCAAACCACATGGACTTTGGCAGCTCAAAAAGTCCACCTAGATATACTTCAATTTCAATGTGATTCTGAGAACCAGCTAAATTACCCATTGTTCAAGTAAAACAGGTGTTTTGAGGGATTAAACAACAAATAGAGATGAATAAAGTTTGTTCTACAAACAATACAGACTGTGGAAATATCCAAGGACTAAATCTATCACACTTGGCACATAGAGCTACAGTGTATCAAACACCAGGCCTATACTTATATAAACTCCATAAAAATTGAACCCAGGTATGAGAGTTTACAGGCAACTTGTTCCAGGCAATCTACAAGAAGAAAAAAAACATTCTCATAAATATATTAACTACTTTGCACATTAAATGTAGACTGGATACTGTTCGAAAAATGTACGTTGTGTTACTGACATGACTGGAGTGTTGGATGTCTCCAAGTTGTCTGGTGTGACAAGACCTAGTCTTGGTTCAAGACCCTCCTGTTATTGATATCTTCTCACGATCCATTGCCACATGAGGGCACACTCTCATCCTACGTGTAGACCGCATCACGGAAGTCCCCTATAGCGGTTCTCAGGGTGATAGCACCCTCTATCAGTGAGGGAAATAAACAACAGGAATAGAGCTTTCCAGATAATAAAAAATGTGACCGAGACTAGACAAAACCCTGCAGGCTTTATTTCATGTGATGAGACCTTAATGACTGATAAACTTTTTATTTGAAATTATATTACACTGCACATCTTTTAAAGTTTGAAATTATATTACACTGCACATCTTTTTTCAAATTTGTATATCGTTAAATCACAGGTCAACATGCCCAAGATACCTACAACATTTGCTTTTGGAGCTCTGTCTAACTTGGAAATGAGACTGAAAGTCACCATAACTACAGCTCCATTTGATTTAATCAAGACTTCAATTTACAAGCAATCCAACAAGCACAAATAAGGATGGCTGACAGCAGTTCCACTTTGTCAGTACTGCACATGATCACTCAGAAACACCTCCACTGCTTTCTATGTAGACACCAGTTCACAGTACCCAAAATGCTGGACTGCTTACACTGTTATTGTTTAAAATGTCTAAGACGACTTTACCAAAAGAGATCAGTGCAAGATAACAAACTATCTTGTCCCAAGTGTCAAAAACAGACTATATTGAAAGCAACAGGAGTAACTGAATTGCCTACCGACTTTAAATTAACTGCTATGCTGACAGATATAAATGAACATAAAAGGAAACTACAAGAAGATCCGGGGAAAGTTGGTAAATGTGGCCAACATACTAATAAGGATCTTGTCAACTACTGCAACCAATGTAAGCAGTTGGTATGTACCATGTGTATCATAAAAACTCATAGATATCATTCTCTAACAGACCTACCTGAAGCTTTAGATACATGCAAACAACAAGTGGAAGAACTGGCAGAAAAAGTTGCAAGGAATAAAACAGATCTCAGTGTCTCTAAAATAGAAGCAAAGGGAGAACTTCACATTACGAGTAAAGAAATCTCAACCAAGGCTGATAAGGAGGTTGCCAGGGTCAGAGAGGAGGAGCAGAAACAGAAGCAAGATGTACAGCAAATATCTCAGGGAGGAATCAAGACATATGAAACTGTGCATGCTGCATTCATGAAAGAGATATCTACTGCAAAAGCAAAGCTGGACGAGGTGGACCAACTGATGGCCCAAAGAAGCTGCTGTGAAATTCTAGATGTAATAGAGGAACACTTCCAGAGCCTTAAAGGACACACAGAGATGCAACAGCAAATGGTACATCAAAGAACACTCTTTACTTGCTTTGAAGATGGTGAAAAGTCACTGGAGAGGCTGATTTTACAGAATCAGTCGAGGCCGGAGGAAGACATCCCCTTATTGGAAATCAGGAAACTACCAGCTACAAGAAAGATGTGGAAGATAGACACAACTATAATGGAATCTGAACCAGGAAAGTTGGAGTTTAAAATTGCAATTCATATTGCAGCATTGTCCAGCAATAAATTAGTCGTGGCTGACATTGGTCAAAAAGCATTAACTTTACTTTCATCAGTGAGCAGCGGTCAGTACTTTCCAGAAAAACTTCAGATTAAAGACTTACACAACCCTAGGCATGTTGCAAAAGATAAGAATGGTCACCTTGTCGTGCTAGATGGTGACATAATCAAGATATTTGACAAATATAATCTCCTCCATCAGTTCAAACCAGGCAAAGGGTATGACCAAGGACCATGGTTGGACACTGGACTGTTCAGTGACCGCAGACCAACATGCCTCACAGTGGATGACACCAATCAGATAGCAGTAGGGTATTCGGGCAATGGAGAGGTATCTCTGCATGAGTCCAATGGATCCCTCATCAGGAAGCTGTCTGCTCCGATGATCGGGGAATATTTGACGACCTACAAGCAGCAACTAATCTATACCAATGAACAGCAAAAGAAGCTGATATCAGTGGATTACAAGGGTATTATGGTATACTCAGTGGATGTCAGTCAACCTGGGCAGCCTTGTGGTGTAAGCTGTGATGAGGATGGTAGCATTTTTGTGGCTGTGTGGAAGGGACAAACATCAGGTGAGATTCAGCAGTATAGTTCTGATGGTGAGTACATCGGATGTGTTATCAAGGAATGTGGGTCTGTGTATGATATCACTTTGACACCATATGGAAAACTGGTAGCAGCTGTAGGGAAATCAGTCAAAATATACCAGCATGATCAAATCCAGTATACAGAAGAGGGTTTACCTTAACCTTTTCCATGACTGGCCAGCGTGACCAGGTAGTTTGTCATTGCAATAGTTCACCACCCATTTGACTGGTCCACATCTGTTATGGTTTTCTTTCAACACTGCCATTTTGTATGGTACCTCAGTTTGAAACCAGTGCAGGCAGTGGCATACATGTAGCGTTTGGAAGCATTGAACTAGCCAGCCAGACCACTTATTTTTACTGGTCGTCAGAAGTTCTAACCAGCATTTGGCCAGCGGACTACTATAAAGGGACACAATGCTGTAGAACCATCCCATTGCAGTGGTGTACAAACTTCATCCCTCAAGAAACAAGGACACCCCACTTCATTTCAGCAGCTTTAAGCACCAATCTTGCTCTTAACGATCTATAATAGCCATCTTATCATAAACTTGTGGATACAAATACCTGGCAGCCTGATACACGTACTTCGCTGAGGCAAGGGCACGAATTGCCTCCATGCCCCTGATGGTCATTGCCTTGGTGCACCTTGAAATGTTCACCATGAAAAACTGCCCTGCCCAAAAGAATTACGTCAGCCCTGCCTATTGAGAATTTCAACTTCCTGAACATTTTATTGAAAACAATTCTTATATTACCTTTGTGCCAATTATAACAAATCAGTGGACAATCTGGTCCACATAAGTGCACCGGAATGTTGAGGATATTAACTGGAGAGATCATGTGTCCAATAAATCCTTCACATGTTCCCGCGGATCTCAAAAGATCACATATAGACGGATAGGGTTGACAGGGACACTGCTAGAAATCCAGAGCAGCCGGCTAGCCGACTGGTTCGAAGGGAACCAACTCATGGGGTGAGGCTGAAAGGCAGAGAGAAGAGGAGCTATGTCGGTGTCCTCAGGTGTGATGCTAGTGCGGAGACCACCTGCATACAAGGACAGAGAAGATTTGGAGTCCACATAGGATCTGCGCCTGCAGGCAACATAATAGTGACCATTAGCTTGGGAAAAGGGGAAAGACTAATGACTTTAAGTATACAAAGCACTGCAATGAGGGTAAAGGTGAAAAGACTTTCTGAAGTAAAAATGAAGTAAAATGTACAAAAACGATAAAGGAAGAATATGCATTCATAAAATTGGAGTTTGCATGTTGTAACAATTTAAAAAGCTAGTGCCTAGAATTATTTGAGTACTTTAGTTACACAGTAATTGATTTATTTCCCAAATTAGCTAAGCTCTTATGGGCTCGGAAACACCCCGACTTTATCCTGACCAGCGATAGGGTCATTACTATCATACCATCCAATTATACCTTCTTTTAAAAAATGTTTGATATGTGCATTTCCCAATAATGTTTACATTTAAGTGACTTCTTTACATAACCAGCTATTGTCTAAGATTATTAGAGTCCTTTAGATACCCAGTTATTGATATACATGTATTTCTCTAGTTATCTAAGCTTTTAAGAGCATGCAATGCCCCCAACTTTATTCCTATGAGCGAAAGGGCCAATATTTACTACCACACCATCCAATATTATATACTTTGGAAAAATCCTGTAAAAAAAAACCCCAAATGGGGCCTGACCCCCCCCTCAGATATTTGGAATGGTCCGTTAGAGTAATCAAGGAATTCGACTCCCCAGTCATTACACTTTGGAGAAATGACTTAATTAGTGATTAGGGGGCTGGGGGGAGCCTATGTGTCATGAGTGAATGGCCCTTCCACTCAGTAAACAGGTAAAAGGTTTTAAATCACGGTTGCATAAATTTGATTGCCAAGTACATGTAAGTGTCAAACATTGTATATGTTCAGTGTCTAAAACATTAAACCGTTTGTTGTTGTATACATGTACACTAAAAAAAAAAAAGACCACTGACATCTTGTTAGAGTGAAATCTTACAAAGTTTGTCACACATACATGTAGTGTCCACAATGGCTGGGTCCTTCCCTTCCGGCTCAGCTAAAGCCGTCATTTTTGCGGCATGGGCGAATCACCGCTTTTTTGCATTTAATCACTGTCTTTTGAACGCACTTCCTCTGTATTTCCTTCAAAGGTATTCTGTTATTCTTGACCCACGTGTTTCATTACCATAACGACCACACTTTTGTGGTGTTTCTCCAATCTTATACACAACCATTTTACCCCAAACAGGCGTGCATGCTCAAAATTTCGTTAGACAGTTTTGTCTAATCACAGAAGTTGTCAGAAAAACAAAATAACAAAATAATAAACAACAAAAGAATATAAATTGGGAACAAGCCTATGTAGTCCTCGTGGTAGTACACAGGTTTTATGAAAACATTGGAATGGCTCTAGAGTGAGGGAATTTGTGATAACTGCAAGCAAACCTCTCCAAGCATTAAGAAAAGAAAACAAATGAGTTGATTTCTGCAAAATCCTCACTTGCTCCACCATTACTGCGGCTGATGAATTTGTCTCTTGCCAAAGGCTCTATTCCAATGGATTGGAAACTCTCCCAAATAACTCCAGTGTTCAAAGCCGGTAACCGGAGCAACATCACCAACTACCGACCAGTTGCTCTTACATCTGTGATCTGTAAGGTGCTAGAAAGAACATTAATAATCATGTGAATTCACTCTGCCTGGGTAATGAGAAACAACATGGATTTACAGCTCGAAAATCATGTGTAACCCAACTCACAAATGCAATTTATGACTGGGCAACTATTCTCGACAAGCCAAACCCACCTCGTCTTGACATCATCTTCCTTGACTTCAGCAAGGCTTTCGACCTCATGCCGCATCACATCCTTCTTGAGAAACTAGTTCGAAACTTTAACATCCGGGGCCCTACGTGGACCTGGCTGAAATCATTCCTCACTAATCGACAACAGCGAGTTATGTACCGTGGAAACGTTTCTTCTTGGGCACCAGTTACTTCCGGAGTTCCCCAGGGAAGTGTCCTTGGTCCTCTTCTCTTCAACCTTTTCATCAGTGACATTTCCAACAACCTAATTTCAACATCCCTATTATTCCCCAATGATACCCTTATCTACAAGCCAGTCAAATCTCCCGCCGATGAAGAAGCTCTGCAGCTTGATCTTATGGCACTAGACCAATGGAGCGTAACAAATGGCATGAGGATTAATACAGAGAAATCCAAAGTTATGCATATGACATGCCACAGTAAACTACTTGATCATCTTCCTAAGTACACACTTCAAGGTGCAGCCCTTGGTGTGGTCTCGACATATAAATACCTTGGGATAACTGTAAACAACTCATTAAACTGGAATGATCATATTATTTATGTTATATCGAAAGCAAACAGAACTCTTGGTTTCATTTGGCAAGTTGCTGGGGGGTCATCAACACAGGCCCTCAAGTCACCCTACTTGTCGCAGGCCCGCGGTAACAAATTTTTGCAAAGGGGTGCTGTTTTTTTACCAAAGACAATTGTCGTATACGGCGTATAGTCCGGGCCCGCTTAAGTTCTTAAAATGCTCTTTCGTACAATCAGAGACACGATTTGGCACATAAATCTCTCCTTGGGGGGGGGGGGGGGGGGGGCAGGAATATCATTAGTATAATTTGCATAATGACTACTCCAAAATGACGAGGCAGTGTTGGGTGAAGAGATATTTAGTTTTTCGAGACTCTTGCAGTAAATTACTAGATCGTGGCTCAAATTGAAAAATATTTCCAATGCATAGTTGTTTACGTAGATTTATCGTCCTTTCGTTTAATATTGTCATTGAATAACGGAATATGTCAGGCTTAGAAGTGATAAGACCCAATGGAGCAATAAGTGCCTCTCGTTATTTTTTTATAAGGATGAACACAAACAATAGTTTTTGAAGGCTTATCTCTGGCATCAAATGCTCACTGATCAATTGCTTAGTCATACGTTTTTGACATTACCATGATGATGAACGAAAAATGACATTAAAGCTAAACAATTTCATCCTTATTAACATTTTACCAGTCAGGGGGAAATTAATAACTAGTAATGATTGCCATTGACTTGAACAAAGCGTACCGATGGCTATTTTAGTTTTATTTTGATGTCCATTTTTCTACAAGCACAAGCTGGCGAGAGTTTTCCACCGCACGTTACAGTGTTTCGCTTTGGGCAACTGGGCTGTCCAGTGGCTAAAAGGTAGCCACTGGACTGCCCAGCAGCTCAAAGCGATAGGATGTTGTCTTTTTTTTTGCATATCACTTTTGTTTTGTGATTTAGATTTTTATTTTTGTGTAAGTTCCTTAAATATTTTTGATTTAATGTATGTTTTTTGTTTGCTTGTTTGTTTGTTTGTTTGTTTGTTTGTTTGTTTGTTGTTGTTTTTTTTTGCTTGTTTGTTTGCTTTTGTTTTTGTGATTTCTGTTTTGTATGTAGTTATCCTTCTGGGTGCTTTAGTATATACCAGCACCCCCTTCCAAAAAGTTGGGGGTGCTGCAGCACCCACAGCACCCCCCGCTCTCGCGGGCCTGACTTGTCGCTAGTGCTACCTGTGTTGGAGTATGGGTTACCAGCCTGGTGCCCATATACTGCTACACTATCTGCAAAGCTGGAAAGTGTACAACGCCGAGCGAGCAGAATGTGCTTGAAACAACAGAGAGGTGCCATGCCTTATAAGGAACGCCTTAGAGCACTCAATTGGATCAGCCTTACCGATAGGAGACAACAACACATTATTCTGTTCACAGTCAAATCTTTGTTTGGACTCATTGACTGTAACGCCATCAAAAGTCACACAACAATAAACACCCGCCATCAAGACCTGACCACTTTCCACCATCATTATGCAAGGACTCAAACTCTCAAGTACACACCAATTCATTCATTTCCTCGGTTATGGAGTGAGTTGCCCTCACACATTAAAGATTCACTTATTTTGAATAGCTTCAACGTCTTTTGTAACAATTTATCCGGTCATTATTTTGGATAGCTTCAACATCTTTTGTAACAATTTATCCGGTAATCCGGTATTTTCAATTTCTCATTTCTGCATATTTCAAAAGGGTGCGTGGGGAGAATTTGCTAGATTATTGCATTTTTACTTTTTACATACATTGTACACACATGTACATGATAGTAACGGTATGTTTAAAAGTTTCTGCTTGTATTATTGTTACTATTAGTTTCTGGCTTCATTCAAAGTTTTTGTCTTCATTCCTTGACAAGCTTGCTTTCTCCAGTGTTTCTTTTCATGCTGTTTCTTATGCCTGAAGCAATCCCATTAGAGTTTCCTTCTTGTAATGGTTTATTTATAGTAGTTTTTCATGCAATGTTATCTAAATTATTTACAATTATTTTGTTATGTAAGTAAACTATAATTTTTTTTTTTTATGTGTTTAAGTCTCCTTGTGAGTGGATCAACAGGCTTTTGGGCTACAGTGTTTAAGTATACTTTTGTTGATCCTGGCCATCACATATTATGATTGTATTATGAGTTGTATTTTGTTGTATTAATTCATTTCTGGTCCTATTCAAAGTTTGTCTTCAATCCTTTATTTTTAAAAATTATTTTTTAGTTGTTTTTATTTATTTGTTTGGCATTATATTTTTGTTTTGTATTTATTTGTATTACTTCTTTTTGTTAAATTAATTTATTACATATATTTATTTGTTTATTATGTATTCCTTGTGAGTGGATCAACAAGCCATCCTGTTCACCACATACATGTGTAGGGTATTTTTCCCCCGACAATTTTGTTCACCTTTTGCTTTAATGTATATCAGTGTACATGTTTTGTTTAATTTTGGCCGAATAAAGAATAAGAATAAGAATAAGTGTTCTTAAAGCTGCAGGGTTCTGCGTATGGTTGGAAACAAGTGTGTACCCACAAACAACTGACTCCTTCACATTCTTCACAGCCAATGAACACACATGTACCATCGTCTACCAACAAGTTTTCCAATGTCAACCTCACAAAGTTTACAATACCATCGCCCAACCACCAAACCACAAATCCATATTGTATTTCAACTAAAATACTGTACTGATCAACCCCACCTTCTGTGACAACACTTGCCATTTACAGGGCTCCAATTTGGGGGAAATATCCACAAGACCGCAAGGGCTTGTAGCTCAAAGCTTTTAGTAACTGGGCCAGAATTTATTTTACAAGACCAGAATCAAAATGAGTTGAACAAGCACTGAGAGAAAATCTCTCATTCGTTTTATGCGTAGTACCTCGCTACTGAAGAGAATTGAAAGATATTATATTAGACTCATAGTCAAAATTTGTTCACAAAAATATTACACGATGAGTTAGCCTATAGATTCAGGGCTCGAATTTTGGGAAGAAATCCACAAGACTGCAGGGCTTGTAGCTCAAAACTTCAAGTGGACCAGAAAATTAGTTACAAGACCAGAATCATGAATGAGAAGAACACTCTACACAGTTTCACATTTTGAACTGTTCTTGGAACAAGCATTACGAGAAAATTTATCTCATTTTTCTTATGGAAAATACTTCAATACTCAACGTAATTGAAAGAGTACATGTTTTTAACAGTTTTGATAAACAGTAAGGTGTTACAACACAAGACTGCCGGATTTGAACAGTCGTAAGTTTGCTGGCTCGACGCTAAAATCACCGGCCTCGGGCCAGTGGTCCAGTGTAAAAATTGAGCCCTGCTGTTATTATTACTCAATAGAAAAACACAAGACCACCAGCCTTGTTCGGTTATGAATTTACTGGCCGGAAACTAAAATCCCTGGCCTCAGGCCTGTGGTCCAGTGTTAATTTTCGAGCTCTGATTTACACACCTCCACTCTATGTAAACCATGTAAACCCTTCATGCCTACCCTCCTCAATTCACCCAACACTGACGACTCTAAACCCCATCTTTAGATCAGGTAACTTTGCTTGTGACTGAATAAATACATGCATAGTGATGACATTTCTATCTGAGTATTGTGTGACTATTAATAACTGGAAAAAAAAAACGCGCAAGATGACTAAAGTTTGCAGGGCACTGCTTTTGTCACCATGTTTGTGCTTTGGGAGCCCAAGCAAGGTCATGCCCTGACCTACATGTATGTGCACATACATGACATACTACGCTGGGACACTGGCTTTGTGACAAAAGATGAAATGTCTACACGCAAGAAGGGCAAGGAGTTCTGGGATCACTTCCCTTGTGACACCACTCGTCATAGAAGAACTAGAAGCTACAAAATGGAAATTTATTCCTTCATCCTGAAACAATCTTACAATGTCACTTAAAAAATGTCCAAGTCATTAGAGCCGACAGACAATTAAGTATTGAAACCAAGGAAGCTTGGGTTACAGTAAAGTAAATCTGCGTGTTTGCATGGTGTTAATATCTACATAATACAATAACTCATGATCGAATGACATGATTTGTACGTACAATTCAAAGATCTTGATGTGTTAATAAAGAATCAAGTCATGGAAATAGTGTAAACAGTCCTTAAAAAATACACCCTTGATCATGCAGTTCACCTTTGAAGCAGGCAATATCTATAAATAGAAACAGGAAATTCCAGTTTCACCATATAGAGTTTCCTTACGTTACATGTAGGCCTAGTTGTTTACAGTTAGACAGTTCCAGTCAGAAGTGTGTTCCTTGACTTATTTTTCCATATCAATGAGCACTGTCAAGTCCCAAAGAAGGTAAGTTCATATTTTTCTGCTAAAGTAATACATAACAAAGGTAATAATAACCAAGGACCCTTGTTATTTTTAACAGAGATCCAGACCTCCAAAAAGTTGCAACCATGTTAAAATCACCATGACATGCAGTGTAAATTGATTGCTGATGCCATAACCATGATAACCAATGACCTTTGATGTGGCATATTCATTAATCTCCTGAACAGGAAATATCACTAGTAGAAGAAAGTGTTCAGAGAATGAACATGTTACCATAACCTTTACCCCCCTCCCAAAAAACAAGGGATATTGATGAACTTGTGTTTTAAGAGGTCATGGAATAGCTTGTTAAATAATTGCAATGGGATGAAGTGACAGACAACCGGCCCCCCAATTACCGAGGACCTGTGTTACTGGTGCTAGTGTGAGAGGGCCTTGTGAATGATCTCTCTAGAATAGGCCAAGTGTGTTCTTCTGAAAAGAAGAACATTTCAAACAGTACATACTCTGTTTATCATCAGGGCCTCTTAAACTTTTCTTTGTTAAGACTTACAATACATGTACAATTGTACAAGTAGGTTTTTGAGTTTGAAATGGTCCCTTTTGTTTGTCTTTTACAGCAAAACACAATTCTGCTTACCAGAAATAGTTTACAAGCCAAAATAACATCTCAATTTTTGCTTAGAAGAAAATTGTTATGCAATTTTTTGTTTTGTTTTAAAACTTGCTACAAATTGGGCCTGGCATGTAACTTCAAACATGAGCATGACAAAGATGGTGACGGCGGGAAAAAAAATCATTTTTTTTGTATTGATTGATTTGCAGGTTATCTTGTTCTTAAGACTATAATGGCAACTGGCACTACCGAACCACTACTAGATAAAATCAGACAAGGACACCTTGAATGCTGCATCTGTGCTGAACGTTATAAAAAACCAAAAATGCTTGATTGTCAGCACAGCTTTTGCTTGAGCTGTCTACAAAAGCTGAAAGAGAACCATAGGTCAAACCAAGAAATGCTTTCATGTCCAATGTGTAGACGAGAAACTTCACTGACCGAAAAGACTGTTGCTGATCTACCCACAGACATAAAACTTGCTGCCCTGCTGGATGAAGTTGTCTTGTATGAAATGCAATTAGAAAAGCAGAAAAAGATTTTTAAATGTGACAAGCATAATCAAGGTCTAAACAGCTACTGCGACACCTGTAAGAAGTTGGAATGCACAACTTGTATTGTACTAAATATAGATCAAGGTCATACCAATCACACACTTCTTGGACTACCAGAGGCTTTGAATAAATGCAAACAAGAACTTGCACGACTGGTTCCAAAAGTCCAACGAAAGATTGTCGACCTTAATATTGATATGGAAGAAGCAGCCAAGTCTTACAAGAAGTTCATATCTAAGGTTGAAGAAACTAACCAGACAATATCTCAAAAGGCCGACAGTGAGGTTGCAAGGATAAGAGCCGAGGAGAAAAAGCTTAAACAAGATGCAGCGTGCTTTTATCATGACAGAGCCGAGGCGATAGAAACTGCTTACACGGCGAATACCACAAGCGTCACCCAGGCTGAGCACAAGCTGGGTGAGGTACACCAACTGATGGCTCAAGAAAGTAGCTATGAAATCTTACGTCTCATTGAGAAACCCTTACGCGATATCAAGAAGTTGACGGAGGTACAACAATACAAACAATAGTGTCTGATGAAAGGCCGTCTTACTTACTTTAAGGAGGGTCTTCATTAGGCACGCTGGGAATGATATTAATATTGGGCACATACATTGCGTATTGTCATCATCATCATTTAGACCTTGGTCAACCATCATCATCTGTGATAAAGACAGTTGGTAGTTTAACTTCCTGGCTGCTAGTTCTCCAGGCATTTCAGTTTCAACTAATGTATCTTCAAACAGGACTTGCAGGTTTATGCTGTGTGCCAGTAGTACCATGTTTAGGTTCCCAGAGAATGAATTGTCAAACCTACATGTTCGGTATATTGAGGGGTATGGATTGGTGCTCCCTACGTATACATACTTGTTTCCGACCTTTGTGTTTTAAGCAAAGGGATAGGAAAACAAAACACATCTCATTCCCATCCAAAAGTCCCTGGTGTTTTTCATAGGGGGCGGGGGCAGGTTCAAAGTAGGGGAGGGCTGACCCACGGTATATGCTTGGAGGTCCCATTGGAGTGAAATTTTTTCCTTAGCCCATTCAAAGGAACACCCTTGCTGTCTCACTGGCTATCATTGCCCATAACTTAGAATCTGATTTCAGATGTCATCATCTACAATGACTCATTGTTGTATTGTGAGCATACAACATGAAGTTTAAGCCATACTTACATGCATATAATAAAAGTTTGGGACTACACACAAATCTTTTACCTTTCTACATTTATCTTCACTGTTCTAAACTCCCTCTGAAGTGTTTCTGGTGGAGTCAGTCCTTATCTGTTCGATATCATTCATTAGTCTGAGGATGCCTGATGGATGAAAAAAAAGTTTATCTGAAATCAGATTCTAAGTTATATAGGCAATGATAGGCAGCGAGACAGCAAGGGTGTTCCTTTGCATGGGCTAAGGAAACAATTTTACCCCAAGGGACCTCCAAGAATATCATCATGGGTCGGCCCTCCCTTACTTTGAAACCTGCCCCGCCCCCCCTATGAAAAACACCAGTTTGCATGTTTTTGGATGGGAATGAGATGTAATGTATTTTGTTTTCTTTTCCCTTTGTTTGGAACAAAAAGGCTGGAAAAAGTTATA
This sequence comes from Pisaster brevispinus, assembly GCA_023634235.1. Classification (NCBI taxonomy): domain Eukaryota; kingdom Metazoa; phylum Echinodermata; class Asteroidea; order Forcipulatida; family Asteriidae; genus Pisaster; species Pisaster brevispinus. The sequence continues at coordinate 13,201,631 of JAMKCF010000017.1, forward strand.
TACGCTGCTATAAGAAAGTCTGGTCAACCATAAATCGTCCATAAACTTGTTTTTTAAAGTTTATATTCAATTTAACACTTGTAATGTGTTTAGTATTTTAAATTTAGGGTGTACTTAAGAAAAAATGGACTAGAACAGGATTTGAACCTGCGGCCTTCTGATTAATGTGCCAAGGCTGTACCAACTGAGCTATCCACCCCTAATGATGGTGGTCTCCCAATTTGGTCAAATCTTTGTTCTTATACTTAATCCCTAGTCCTCTAGTAACTGTTTTTTGTTCACACCTCAATTGAAATAAAATTTACTCAGCCCTACCAGTCACTTTCCCTTGCGGCTTGTTGCTTGATGCTTTAAAATTAACAGGACATTGGCGTTACAAACTCTTGGATTTGTGTACCCTTTTTTAAAGTGTTAGAGCCTCAATACATGAAATGTACAATAAAGTATGCAGTTGTTTGCAGATTTTGTTCAGAAAATTCAACTCATCACAGTTCATCAGTTTTTGAAAGAAGTGAAACAGGAAAGATAACTTCATTCGATACATTTCTTTACATTTGACACACCAGCGATGTTTGGGGTCTTAACAAATAGTATTTCAGACAAAAATAGTTCTCTAGAGAAATACATTTATAATCAGAGCAAAATTTCACTCAAATTGAAGCCATTGAATATTCAATTGCTAATTTCTTTTTATTATTACTAATCCTGCACTTTGTAATCAAACCTTTGTTTATAATGCAGATTGTTTTTCTTTAAAAATCAATGCACAGGAATCTCCTGTTTTGAAAATTGAATACAAAAATGGTAGTGCATTCCCCAAGCAAGGTATAAATTTCAATTTCATTTTGCAGACTCACTGACACTGTCGGTGTCCTCTTTACTGAGCTCATATCTCTGTAGTTGCCAAGGTTTGCAGCCTACGCTATGAGAGTTCTAGTTGTAGTACAAAACTAACCATCGCAACAAAGTTTCACTACCACTCATACCAGTGTACCACTGACACTTTGACTTGCCACCATGACCACCAGTCGTAAAGACAGTGCCACAGACACAGCATGCACAGACCTGTCCTGTTCTGTTGTAAAGTTGTACACAGACACTAACTTGGGTTGCCGCACATTATGACTAAACTTAATTATGAAACTTGCTTGGAAATTTGAAATAGCCCCAGTAACCGGGCCGCTGTACTCCTTTTTAACCCTCGGATACAGGTCTAATTTCAAAATATTTGTGATTAAACTATATTAACATTTTATAACAATATTATAACATGATTAAGTCAAAGTGAAAAAGTGTGTATGTGTTAACTCGACTGAGCTGAGCACCGTTTCAAAATGCTGCAATAATAACTTACCAATCTTCTTCACTCCATGGAGACAACAATACAAAATTATGATTTAGTTACAGTTTAATTGGTACTTTACGGTCAACATTCTGTGACAGAAATCCCGAAGAATAACGAAAAGTATTTCTACGAACCATATTCATTCACGTTTTTACTTGGCAACAGCTCGAGCGCCCTCAAGAGAACATTTGAAGTCAGTTGCACCATTCGCTCGGCCCCCAGCGGCCTATCCAGGACCACTGGGATGGGCTAATCAGCTTGCACAGATTCTTGTTCAGGAAGTACGTCATGCGTGCAGTGCTTGCAGTGTGAGTGTGATGCATGATGGGACTGAGCATTAACCAATGAGCGTGCTTGATACGTTTGCCCATCCCAGCGCCTTTGGTTTTAAGGCAAGGCGCTGGGGGGACGAGCGAAGTTGCACCACTGTGCCCCAAGAGTTGTGTATTGTCGCTTCCTATTGGCTGAATGTTTGACCAGTCAACACGTGGTTGGTGGAGTGACATGATAAACCTCTGCAGGTCTACCGTAGATGCACACAATTTGCAATTTGGTTGTTAAATAAATAAGTAAATGTTAATTAATAAAATAAATAAATACAGACTTGAATGAAAACAACAATTGTGTTAGCAATGGAGAGAGGTAGATAATACCAAGTCACTGCCGAAGCTTTAACATGGTCTGAGACAAAGCAAGAAGAATGCATTAATAATGGGGGAGGCCGCATTGGCGTCACCAAGTGGGGCACATGCCCCCCCCCCCCCATTTGAAATTTTGACTCTTGAGATTATAAGTTACCAGAATAATATGTTACATTATAATAGCTTTGTGGGAGGAGTTGATGTTGGCACATCTTGTTCTTTTGTGTGGGAACAATAATTTAAATGATGCTTTAAAAGGTTGAAAGTTGGTTCTCTGAAATTATTCAGATCATTGACATTAGTCACTACTATTTGGTCCATCAGCCGCCATAATAAACTATGGAAGTCATTTGAATGTATGAATTTACAAAGCAGCATAATGAGTAATGCTAAAACGGTTTTTATGGGCGTCAGTTATGCCTAATAACCCTATTCAAGTAGTTTTTTTTTTTTCCGAACAACAGTAATTAATTTTCTTGGAATGGATTCATTGTCGGGTGTGTGACAAGCTTATTCACAGCTCCCTGGGCATCTGACGAACGAGCCACAGAACCAACCAAACCAATTAGCGGGTTTTGTGGTGTTGATGTACATAAAAACACGGCGTGTCTGATGTGAGTGTGTGTGTGTGACGCAGCTCTTTTGCAAATGCACAGCAACTGTTTTTAGTTAAGTTTGGAAAGAGAGATACCTTTTTCAGATTTTACTTTGATCACACATAAATACTATGAGGCTACTTCTGTGCTTGTTAACATTCGGCCCGCTCGCTGGTGAAGGGCAGTGTTTGGCTTCTATTGGAGGGGGATGTCCACCTTCTTGGAGCAAATGGGTAGACCACTGCTACAAGGTCACTAATAAAACACTAACATGGTTGGAGGCAAAGCAAGAATGCATCGGGTTGGGCAGTGTAATGGCGGTACCTCAATCCAACGAGATGGAACACCTGAAGTTCTCAAAACAATTTTGGATTGCCTGCAGAAAAATTGAAGGTTCGTAACTTATGTTAAATTAACACTGTGTAATTGCCAATTTACACGTATTAAAGTGTTGTGTGTAGCAACATACAACAACAAAACTTTACATTTATTAAAAAGCAACTATTTTATTGCTTTTTGTTTACATTGTCTGTACCTTTCAGATACCTGGGTCGCTGGGGAGGGCATTGCATGTCCTGATACGAAGTGGCGACAGGGTCAACCATCCGGTGACGGCAATTGTGTTATAATGGCACCCAGCGACAACAAATGGAATGATGTGGCATATGTGGCCCGCAAACGCTGTTTCACGCAATATGCAAGAAAACTGAAGCACTTTTACACTTTTAAACATTGTAAAAAGAGCTTTGGATTTTTTTTTAAAGACAAGAGTCTTGCTAATGATATCAAATGCATAAATGCATAACTATGTGTCGTGGAACAGTTTGTAAATCTCATCGTTGTTTTTTTAATCAGTCTTCTTTTTTAGAATGAATAAGAGACCTTACATGTATATTGTGAATAATAACTGTTACAGCAACGGTTTTTAATCTGTTTAAGGTAGAGTCATAGATCGGTAAAAAACTTACTTGGTGAGCAATAGCTGCAGCTGTTGATAGTGTTAACTATTTTGAGAAAGGATTCCCTCATAAATATGGTTTGGAAAAATATTCACACACACAAAAATGTAAATCTGAGAAACTGTTCATGCATGAATCGTTTCTCAAATTTCCGGGGGGGGGGGGGGGGGGGGGGGTGGGGGGTGTCCGTTCGTGAATGCTGCGGCCAGAGATATGGTTGGTACCTGCAGTCACCTTGCCAAACAGAAACGGGGGCTATGTCCTTGTGAAAACACTGTGACAGTTGTTCACTGCTTTCTCAGCAAGTAGACACTTTAATCAGCTGGAACTTTCACATGATTTTTATTGTGCCTTTATTGTATGTTGCCCACAAATTAGCATTACAATGATAAAAAACAACCTATGTCTCTACCCTCAACATAATTATGGGTGCAACAAAATATAGTAATAATTTTAAGCTATTAAGTATTAATAATTGTTCTACTTAAATTTCTTTAATGCACTAACATTACTTGGTTTTTTTTGGAACAGCTCCCTTCTAAATAATTTACCCATGAAATAACAGTCCGGCAATTGCATTATTATTTGCTAAAGATTTTAATTGCATTATTCTGCATACAATTTCAATTCAGAATGCAATAAACCACAACAGGAAATAACATGGTCATATCATCACTGAATCAAAAAACGTTTTAATAGCACAGTTATAAAAAGCACTTAAAGTCAATCAAAGGCACGCCATAGCAAACAATGTAATATACCCATAGCAATCAAAAGTACCTTACCCATAGCAATCATTGTAACAATAGAAACCAGGTGTACTATACCCGTAGCAACAGTAGCCTCTTGGTACCTAGATGTCTATGTTAAGGATAAAAGAGCAGTCAATTATTTGAACTATTCAAACTCAGCCCTGATACTTCACGGAAGTAATTGTCTCAATGCCCCTGCCGTCGATTTCACCAAACTCTTCCTAATTTAGGATTAATCTTAGGACTTAGGACGAGTCCCAGCCTTGCACTAAAACATGTAAACCTTAAGATTAATCCTAAGTTAGGACTAGTTACTCGTCCTAACTGGAGATAGGATTAATCCTAGCGTTTCGTGAAATCGGCTGCAGGTCACCTTGGTGCCCCATAACATTTCCCAGCACAAATTTACAACTCCCTCAATGAGTTGCCCTCAAACAAGGTAAAAATGCCGTGCCCTTACACAAAAGAAATAGCAGGCCTGCAAACTAAAATCTAACTATCAATGAAACATTTTTCAACTAATATTCTAAAAAATAAAACTATTCTTATATTGTTTTAAGCAATCGCTCATTGAGATGCATTGGCTAGATAAAGCTATCATTGATCATTAATTACAAAATATTTCAAAAGTAGATGTGTTTTATCATTTCAAAGGATATATCAATTTAATGAATACAAAATTTCAGACAGAATTTTCATTTTAGATGAAGCAACACTTAATCAGAAAGGCCTTTCTGTGTAAACTTTGCAGATTAGTTAATTGTTCTTAGCTTATTTATTTGTTATTGTTACTTTACAGTATTTTGTATTTATTTATTTCTTAAAATTGTTCTTGTTGGTATTGTTACACAGTTAATGCACCATGGAAAGTTCCCTTCTGTTATACAGTAAATGCATTATGCTTAAACCCTCTGAATGCTTTGGCTTGCAACTGGAAAAAAAACCTTCAAAGTCGAACATAAGAAATATAAAAAAGCACGCACATTGTACATTGTACGTAACATTAGTTATATTTGTCCTTACTAATAAAAGCATTCTTACGATTGACTCAATTTTGTCATGTAATGAGATATGAAATTGATATGAAATAATTGTGTCAAATGTACATGTAAGAATGCTTTTCAAGATATGGATAAATGTCACACCGGGTGTCCCAACATGGTAAAATGACCCCTAAATTTGAGCCATGGTACCGTACATGTACCTAGACATACAAAACTGAAGATTAGCGCTGAGTGTCCAAGGAGGCCGGATGGTACACTGGAGCATTTGATTTGGGTAGCGGTTCCTTACCGAGTATAATATCAGCTGCCTTCTCAGCTAACATGATTGTGGGTGCATTGAGATTTCCACTAACAACACTTGGCATAATAGAGGCATCAACTATGCGCAGATTCTCAACTCCTAAGACCCTTGTCTTGTTGTCAACAACCGTCATTGGATCTGAAGGACTTCCCATTTTGCAGGTGGAGGATGGGTGGTAGGCTGTGTCACCTGTGCGGCGGACAAACTCATCCAGATCATCGTCATTTTCGATGTTAGGTCCAGGCTGGATTTCACGTCCACGGAAAGGGTCCAAAGCTTTCTGTTGCATGATCTCCCGAGTGAGACGGACGCACTGCCTCATCTCCCAACGATCGTTTTCAGTCTCCAAATAGTTGGGTTGGATGAGGGGATGATCGGTAGGATTCTTAGAACGCAGTTTAAGGTAGCCTCTACTTGTTTCTCTCATTGATCCAACATGAACTTGGAATGCATGGCAGTTGCCCATTTGTTGGCCGTGGTTGATCACAACAGATGGGAGGAAGTGAAACTGGATGTCGGGGTGTTCTACACCTGGGTGACTTCTTATGAAGGCGCCTGCCTCCAAGTGGGGCGTGGCACCAAGACCAGTTTGGAACAAGAACCATTGCAGACCAATACGTATCATGTTGTGGGGGAACTTCCACTGTGCCTTGTACAGCGTGATCGGCTGAGTACATTCATACTGCACATAAAGATCAAGATGATCTTGCAGGTTTTCACCAACTCCTGGAAGATGAGCTACCACAGGAATGTCATGCTTCTTCAGTTCATCTGCATTTCCTACACCCGAGAGCATCAGAATATGCGGAGAATTGATGGCCCCACCTGACAAGATGACCTCGGTGGATGCTCTAGCTGTTTTGACCTTACCTTTCTCAAGGTATTCCACTCCTACTGCTTTAGTGCCCTCAAAGAGCACCCGTGTTGTGAAAGTTTTTGAAGTGACAGTTAAATTTTCACGCTTTGCTGCAGGGCGGAGGTACGCGCTAGCAGTGCTCCAACGAATGCCTTTGTAAATGGAAAGGTCCATATAACCAAAGCCTTCTTGTTGATACCCATTCATGTCATCAGTTGCTGGGTATCCCGCTTGCACTCCTGCATCTATAAAAGCTTGATAAAGAGGGTTCTTTGTCTTTCCGCGGGAAACATGCAGAGGTCCATCACCTCCTCTGTAGTCATCAGATCCAAGCTCATGAGTCTGTGCCCGACGAAAATATGGGAGGCAGTTGGCATAGGACCAGGACTCTGCCCCCTCTTTCTCCCAGCGATCATAATCAAGTGCATGGCCCCTGACATAACACATGGCATTGATTGATGAGGAACCACCCCAGACTCTACCTCTTGGCCAGTACATTCTACGGTTCCCCATGTGAGGTACTGGTTCAGTGGTGTAGTACCAGTTGTAGGTTTCATTAGAGAGAGGGTACATGAGAGCAGCAGGCATGTGGATTTTCCAGGAGTAGTCCTTAGGGCCAGCCTCTAGGAGAAGGACCTTGTTTGCAGGCTCGGCACTGATCCTGTTTGCCAGAACACACCCTGCTGACCCAGCACCTACTATGATATGGGTGTACTCACCATGATCTTTGTCAACAGAGCTTGAGACATGGAAGGCCCTGGGTCTACAGTATCCTAAATCTGGGATGAGTCTGAGTTGATTCTGTTGCCATAGTGATAGGCCCCATCGATGTGCATTTCTCATAAGTCCGCCTGATCTGCATGTCATCATCTTGAAGGCACTTTCTGAAAAGAGAAATTAAAAAGTTTCATGTTGTTATTTGTGATGTAAATAAAAGTATAAGAAAAAATACATTATTTCCTCTAGATCAGGGGTTACAATTAAGAGCAAGGACCATAGCTATCCGTACATGAACATGGAGTTTGACAAACTCTGATCGAATTCAAACTAGTCGACAATGGTTGGACTAGACTAGTTGACAATTCCCAACCAACCTATTGAGGCTAGTTTCTTCACCGGTTACCAATACCCACTCGAATAGCACAGTGCAGAGGACCAGCTATCAGAAAAATGATTGTTGATCTAACTTATGATTACAAAAATCATGCAGGCGTGATTTTACCAACTATTGCATTCAACATTACTAAATTTTGGGTACCACAACCGGCTGAGGCACACATTACTATGTGAGATATGCAGATTTACTGAACAATACCTTCTGTGTCACTTTCATCCAATGAACTTGTCTAAAAACCAAAACACATTGTCGCACTTCAACTTCAGTGCGCTTGTGCTACGTACGTACATCACTGACCAGCCACCTTGTCAACCATTGGTTCCTGATATAACTTGCTCTTCATTAAAAATTCATGATTCTTTCCCTCATGGTTTTGGTTTATCTTACACATGTTCAATATACACAAATTAATACTATCAAAAGTACACTGTACTTTAGGGCTCGAAAAATCGATGTTTAACATGTTTAAAATGTTTAGATGTGAGTGGGTCGAAAAACAAATAATTAAACATTTGTTTTGTTTCTGGCAAATTTCTCTTCAGTTTCAACTGCAAACTCGCAAGCTGGAAGTCAGGAAATGCCATTAAAAAATCCTGAGATGGGAGGGTATTGATGTTAATTATCTGACTTCATTTAAGGCAACATTTTTTCCTTCAGAGGATATAGTCAGTCAATATTTAAAATTTAATTTGGGGATAGGTGGGTGGATGGGTCAAGACAGTTATTTCAAAGAAGAAAAAAAAGAGTTTAGGCCTATTCTAAATCTCCCTTAATGTTCCCTCTAAAAGTAGTTTCATATGGAAGAAATGGTACACTGATGTGCTTGTGATCCGTACAATTCACACAGTTTATTTTTAAAAACCATCAAAACTCATTCACAAAAGCAGGCCTACTTGTATCAGCAATTGTGCAAAGTTTTCTTTCAATATAAAAATTTGTTGTCTCACATTTACAGTGCAATTTGTACACAGTACCCCCCCCCCCCCCCCCCCCATGAGCAATATTATGTTAAGTACAGTGAAAATGACAAATTGTCTTTTTAGGCCTGAATGTCTTCAATAAAAAAGTATAGTTTGTCATGGTTGAAAGCTATGATGTTTTTGACAGGCAAGTATATAAAAAAACATAAATTTATATTACTTTGCACACAATGAATTGTTGGTTGTAGGAATACTCAAAGGACCTTTTATAACAGAAATGTATGCCTATAAAAAAAAACAGGACAATCAGATTTTACAACTAAATCGTAAAGGAAATGCTGAAAACAGAACAGGCCAAACAAAGCAAAAAATACCCCCCCCCACTAAAGGTTTATTTCTCACTTTCTCACTTTAAAATGAAATTACAAGGAAACAAAGAGCATACACATAGGCCTACTACATGTATGTGGTTTGAAGTGATAACAGTTGTCAGAAAATTTCTTTTGTGATTTTTACTCTTTTTGTTTGTTCTAATTTTCTATGATCATAGCACATGATCGCTGTATAGATAGAATCTAGTCTACTACATGTACATGTACATGATGTACAATAATTTGAGAAAAACCCCACAAAAAACAACAACAATAACCTAAAGTGCAAGGGCTGTAACTGTTAATGTGTCACCAGAGAAGCTTTACATTGAAAAATCTGAGCACTTACCTAAGTAACACTTGAAACAAGAAAACGATTTACATACAAATTTGCTAAAATCGTCCTTATGTACATGTACACAATGACGTGTTGTAATATATGAGGCACTTGTTCAACTTCAAACCAAAGTGCAAAGACTAGGCCTACACATGTACATATTGTCATGTACCTTTACACTGAGACTTTGGCTTTAAGTCCACTGTTCCAACTAACCTTGTTTTTTTTGGTACCATTTTGAACAAAGGTTAAAACTGTGTCAGGCCCCTATACAATTTGGTACCCTTTAAAAGTTTTAGTACACGTAGCTACAGCACAATTTCCTATGATGGTATAATCTCACTAATGAACATCCTTGAGCAGTGGCCTACACACAAGATCAATTAATCATATAGGGGGCCTGTCATAAAAACGCTTAGAAATTCATGGCAAATCACCACTCCCCTGCCATGAAAAAAAGAAAAAATACGTATTACAAATAAAAAAACAAACAAACACCCAAATCCCCAAGCAACCTTGGAATAAATTGAATGGTGATGAAAAACAAACATCAACAAAACTTTTAATAAAGGAAAGAAGGTACATGTACTCAAAAACAGTGTTCACCTGCCTGAAGACGTGTCCAAACTCTCTCTTTCTCTACTCACTGTAGTTTAATTTTAATAGAGCGTGTTCAGTTACTGAAAGATGCAGTGCACACATTGGGAAGATAAGACAATGTTTGCTTCACTCAAATACTGATTACGTGTATGTACTGTATATGTCCAAAAATAATCAGTTTAGACAATGCCTAAGAGTATTAAATCTGAAGTCATATATGGTTTTCAAGCATGATGTAATGATTTGGCTCATTGTTAACAATTTTACTATAGGAAAGCTTTATTGAGTACAAAGGCTGACCTTCATGTCCATTAGTCAAGCCTCATATTGGGGGTTGTAGCGAGGCCAATTATTATTATCATTTGGCCAACGTACCAGTGTTTTAAAAGGAGAACACTGCTGTTGGTATGATGGATTGATCTGACACTCTATAGAGCATATTAGAAAGATCAGTTCCCATAAGTTCCCTATATTAAAAGCCAATACTTGACTTCACCCTGAAGGAATAAAACTCAAACTCACAGCATAGAATAAAGAGCACAAAACACTCGCTGGAACAGCGTGATTTTAGTACTCTCTACAGAGACAAGCAAGGCCATGTGTACTCTTACAATGTAGGTATGACTGAGGCTAAAATAACAACAGTAGTGTTACAACCGCAGTCATAACCCTACTTTAGTTCTAAGAGCAGGGCCCAATTTCATAGAGCTGCTTAAGCACCAAAAATTGCTAAGCACATTAAAATTTTGCTTACCAGAATAAGGTTACCAGCCAAACTACCATGTCACGTGTACAATTTGTGACTGGTATCCTGCTCATTTCTGCTTAGCAGGAAAATGTTAAGCATTATTTTCTGCTTAAGCAGCTCTATGAAATTGGGCCCTGGTCATGTGAAGGTCACGTCTAACACTAAACACTACAGTAACACTAACACAGTACAATATGCACTAACCATATAATAGCAAGTTCAACAAGGACCAGTGCACTAAAATAACACCCAATTTGGTAGGAGGATTGTTGGTCAGACAGCATTCATTACATAGACAGTCCTTAGGGATTCCTCAACGTATTACTACTTTTTCTAGGGAGTGACACAAGAAATATTTTCTCAAAATAAGATGTTTTTCTTATTTCAAGAATACAATTTTTAGCAGTGTATGTACATCAATCCAACAAAGGTTAGTGCAAGGCTGGTTTATATACAGTTACATACACCATGGTTACACACACATGTACCCAGGTTTTTACTTCATACAATTTACAAGGAGTCATGCGTAGACAGCTGTTACCGACTGTAATGCTTCCCACAGGATATGACGTCAATAGGGCTGAAACCAGACCATGCAGATGTTTTGCAAAAATGTAGTTCACACACACTTGACCATGTTGAACATTGTTCATAATAGGCCTACTATTACAGCTAGTCAAGTATTTTTAATCACTGGCAGTAGCACTACCACCAACAGCAATACCCGATATTACTTTTACTTAAATTATAATCTGTTTGTAGTGTTAGAACAAAATCTGAATCTGAATTATTTAGTCAGCAAAGCATCCTATTGACTCTGCTGAGGCTATGGTATGGAAACATTACACAAACTTTTTAAAACTTTAAAGAAGACAAACATTATTATAGGCCTATGAAGAAATTTCAGTTTTCAGACATGGGAGGAAAACCCCATGGCATTAATAATACAAAAAAAACAGGCAGTTACACATGTACATTATGTAGGTAGGGACTGAAATTATGAAAGCCCAATCCACATGCAATGCAGGGCTCCAGTCCAGTAATTGAACCAAGGTCAACCACAGACAGAGCCTGAGTCAGACATGGAGTTGAAGGCAGGATTGCCATAACTACAATTAAAACGGGCCAGTGTATTACAAAATATACATGTGTAAGCACCCACTATAGTTATTAAAAACTTGAAAAACTGTTCAGACTTAAGTTAATGTGCTTCTTCCACCGTCAACATTGCAATGTATGTACGTAAGTAGGATGTATAACTTACTGAAAATTAAATAGTGGCCTGGAACTTGCAAGCCGCATGCCCTGGCAATGAATGCATGACAACCTCCGCATTAAACAACACTAAACAGTACACAGTCAATACACAGTGTGGTGGTGCAGAGGATGTCAAACAACTCGTCTGTCGGACAACTCAACAGTCTGACAACTCGATGGGTCGTACAACTCGACCGGTCAGACAACTCGACGGCTTGTTCGTTCAAACAAAAGACAAGTTGACTATTGATTAGACAACTCAACGGATGGAGTTTCAATCCTCATATAGCAGAAGATTCATGTGAGACTGGCGCACCGCAGCGTTCAGCTGACGGGGCCGTTCGGTACGAGGGACGCGCGGCTGTGACTGGGCACAGGCGTTCTCCAGGCGGGCGTTGCATTGAGATTCGTGTACCGGGGGACTGGGAAGGGGGCACACACAAAGATGGCCAGCGTGCACGGAGCTTCGGGTCTGCGGAGTAGCCAAGGGGAGGCCTGGGCCCCCCCCCACAAATTTCCGGTGCACCCAGATGTGCCCAGGTGCCCCCTCCCCACAAAAACAATCGCAATAAGGCTCACAAAAATGAAAAAAAAGAAGAAAACATAGGAAAATGCTTGTTTGTATAACCTAACATACATTGTAGTGAACGATTGCAATCGGGATCGCTACCACTGCCACAAAATGCCATGAACATGAGAGGAGGTGGCCCCTTGCACCACCCCCTTCCAAAATAAAAGCATTCCCCCTGCCCCCCCCCAACTTAAAAGCAATGCCCCCCCCCCCCCACCAACGATAAAGTCCTGTCTACGCAGCTGATTCTCGTGCCACAAACTCCAGCAAGGGCCGATCACACATGCAGACATACATGTATATCCCATTTTAGTTCAGTGCCTCCACGGCAGATTATCTAACAAAAACAGAAAAATAAAAAAATGACATAATGAGAGTGCTGAAGGAGGGTTTCTTTTCAGGAAAAAAGTGCAAACAGAAGATACAGTTTTAATTGGCCAGAAGTTCCCCCTCGGTGGTTTGTTTATTAAGTGTGCATAGGCCTAATTTTGAATTGGAACTTATTTTCTCTTTATTACACTGCATTTTTTTAGTAGTGTTGTGCCAGTGAAGAAGTGTAGTCAAATAAAATAAAGAAAATACAAATAATCTTTGAAACATTCATGTCATTAAAATTACTGCACGCACGCAAGGCCGCCTACTATGATAACGCAACAAAACATATTGTCAATGATGTCAGTAACTGAGATCAGTCATTCACCCGTTGACTCCACCCATCAACTTGTCTTGGCACTCCGTCGACTTGCCTCACTGACGACTTGTCAAGCCCTCGAGTTGTCTGACCGTTGAGTTGTCTTACCCGTTGAGTTGTCAGACTGTCGACTTGTCCGACGGACAAGTTGTCTAACTCCGGTGCAGACCGACTACACATCACATGCTATACTATAGCATGTATAGTTAGACCATGTTAGACCTGCCGAGTGAAACAGTACCACGTGAACACCTGTGTGTGGCCACTGGACTGTAGCTAGCCCCTCAAATACGGCCAATCCACTTCCTGACTTCATATCCTCATTTGTTTCCTTGGGTACGAAGTGGATTGGCCCAATAGTATTTTGGGGGCTAGACTGTAGCCTGCACAGTCTAAACTACATAGGCTAGTAGTAGTAGTAGTATAATAAAGGCAAATTTTTACAAAGCACAAAACAGTACGGGGCAAACTTAGCTTAGTTCATAATCATAAATAAGCATGGACTCTGGTCTAGAGAGGTAGAATTTTCTACCGCCATGAAGCATGGACGGTTAAAATGTTAGACTAGATGATGGATCGAGACGATGTTCATATTCCATGAGGATTCTTGGAGATAATACTCACCTTATTCAGTCCTATTTGCTTGAGCCCGTCTCAACAAATCATAACTTCACCTTGTCAGGTCAGGTAGGTCGTTGGCTGTAGTGTTGGTAAACAATCGTGTTCCGTCCCAACTTTACAACTGTCCCAACTGTAGTTGGCACTAGTAGTAGTTACTAGTAGTAGTGGTCCCAACTTGAGTGTTAAATTTTGGACATCCCAACTATAGTTGGGACCGCCCCTTTAGTAGTTCAACAAGACACCGCGATCGATCATGCGTGGATTACTGTGTATTTATAAAACACTTCTGCAGACGCGCCGCACAAGCTGATGTAATCGGAGTTAAATTATTAACAAGATTCTTTATTAAACCCACTGATCTCTATTATACTGACAGTATAGAGATCAGTGGTTAAACCCGGGTCTCGGCTCTGATGGAGCTAGAGCCGGTCGCGAGGCGGTGCCCAGGACGAGGTTTGGAATGAATAGTATATCGCTCATAATGGACCGCTAACTCAGCGTAACTATAAACTAGTGTTAAAAACTTACAGTACTGACAACGACCTCACGCTCTCAGTCTCAAAGTAGGCCTACGCATTTAATTTCCCTTCTCTTGGAAAACCAAAATTCTAATTAATCTCAATTATTCTCAAGAGAAAGTGGTCTTAAAAACGTAATATTATGATACTTACTTTTATTATGTTTTTAATTTATTCATCGGGGAGGGGGTGCTTTGTGTTTACTGCGATCCTAACTATAGTTGGGAAGCCCCAACTTTAACACTCAAGTTGGGACCAGTCCCAACTATAGTTGGGACGATTGTCAAGTTGGGGTGGATACAGGATACAGGTCAATAACCCTTTTTTTTTTTACCACGGACCACTGGTTCCAGACGATCGACCGGCCACGTTTGATTCGCGCCTTATATAACAGACGATACGTTTTCTCCCTCTTGGGGGCGCTCTTGTAAAATCATCATTAAGACCATTGATCTCTATTATTGAGATCAATGATTATGACCACCACCACAGACATACAATACCTAGGTATTATTATGTCTGTGATGACCACCAAGAAGAACAAAAAATGAAGCATGACTAGAAACCCAAGCCAATCAGTAAGTACTAAGGTACATTTTCGGGTTTGGATTCGAACCAGGCCACGAAGTGAAAGAAACAATTTTTTTTGAAAAATAACTATTTTTAAGGAAAAAATTAAGCAATGGACACTGGGACACATAATCACGGGGGGGGGGGGTAAGATCAGAATCAGACTGAAAAAGAACCCGACCAGCCAGAAACCGCCGGTCAACCTGACGTACATAGGGCCTATTTATTTTTGTAATAACTTGAACGTTTGTTCCTCTACTTACAACTTTGTTTCACATTGTCACGTGTGTTTTTATACCGGCGCGAGGAGTGTTAGAATACGCGCGTCAAATTTTTAAAAGACTGTTAACGTCACAGTTGAAAATTTCGTTACTTATAGCAACAGTCGTGAGCAGTGTAAAACTTTATTTGCGCTCTACCTTTCCAAAAACAAACAAAAATAATAGACACTTGGATCACGTTGCAATTGAAACTCGTTGAGATTGCTGTACGCCATGAATTGTTGGGACACTTGGGAGATTTGGAAATAATAATATTTAGGCCACGTGAAACAATGTCACCGTTTGATCAACTTTCGGTTTTAAATGTTATTGTATTAATTGCTGGCTTTATGTCGGGGCTGCTCAACATCAATGTAGACGGTCCGTCGTTTCCGCCTTCCCAACATCTCAGCGGGCTTTTTACACTAGAGTACGCTTTCGAATGTGCACTGTTCACCGGGGCTCAGATGGACCAGTCCCACCTGCCGTCAGAACCGTCATACACCCCGCTGCCTGCTTCTGTGAGGTCCCCGGTTACGATGACACCCCGCACGACGTGCCTGCTCATCGCGAATCCCCATCCAAGATTCTTGAACACTATGGAACACCTAGTGAGTTTCCCGATTGCAGCACCTCATTCGGAATATCTTTCAACAAAGTCTCCTCAAGTGAATATTGTGACATCGAGATCCTGGATTCTGACGCTGCCTAGTGAAAAGTACACGAATCTCTTCCTGTCCTTAAAAGGAATCTACCCGCAAGATCTTGGCAAGTTTGTTGACACTTCTTATGGCACAAGCACCCAGACTAAACCTACTTGTGGACTCAAAGAATTTTCAACCAAATCTGCATCGATTAATTTTGGAGGTGGACATTCATTGACTACCAGATACATGTACGTGCCGAGTTCGGATTTAGGTCTGCCTCCCAAAAGGGATAAGATTGTTAGCAGTGGTCAAATCTCCAAGCAAGATGGCAGACAGAATCCCATACTCGAACCCGTGCTCGTCGAAAGTTACCGACAGCAAGTTGTCCAACAAAACCAAACAGAACGTTCATTTGATCTACCCAACTTCACTTCCCTCTCTTCCATCAAGAGCCTCAAGGCACGGGAAATATACCCGCAAGATCTTGGCAAGTTTGTGGAGGAGGTTTTGCCCTTGACGGGCATCACTGATTCCGCGTGGGAACCTAACATTGATGTTGAAGATGACCATAGCTCAGCATTGCAGGTATTTGACGTATCAACTCCAACATCGGAGTTTGAAAGAAATTCCAAAAACTTTTGCAAAACGTTTGTGGTGATTCACAAAGAACTTTTAAAAACGAATGTTAATAATTCGGGGATGTTTTGCCTACTAGGGAATTATCAGGGTGACATGTCAGATTTAAATGGTGCGTCAGTGAGTATTATCTTTTGTTACGAATGAAACGAAGACAATGTGGACAATATAATGACTGATACTCCAGCCACGATAAGTTGCATAGAAATAGTTACCAGTCTACTGCTGCTTCTCCTCAACCTACTAGACATATGTTGTGGTGATGGCACCGGTGACACCCCAGACGTGAGACGCCCAACAGCTGTGGAACGTTGTCCCCATTGTCCCGAGACCAACAAGTCGCTGATATGGACCCTTTGCAGTATCACCATCAAAATGATGTTCCCATCACGTACCGCATTCTTTGTTCAGATTTTGACAATCATCTTTGTACCTCAAGCAATTCCTTGGGTCCTTATTTTGTTTATGCTGCTCTTGTGGGACACAAGAGGCATCCATCTCTACCAGGCCGTAATCGAAAATATCTACAGGCCGAGCATCCCGTCAATTTCAACAAGAGTGCAAAAGTTACCCGTACCAAGTTCAACATTCATGGCAATAGGAAGTCTCTTCAGTACCTCTTTAGGTTATGTGACCCACAACCTACTGACCTCTGGTGACCCACTACCGGAAGTTCTTATGAAATTTATTTTTACTGTATTACTTTGGCTGCTCATTTACCACTTTAATTGCTACTATGGCTGGTTCCAGAGTGAAGGAGGGGACCAGCCAAACCAACATGCAGACGAAGACGCTACCGAAAGTGGTGAGTTAGGATAAAAAAAAAAAAAAAAGACTTTCGCATACAGAATCAGCTCTTCTTCGAGCACGACATTCCAAAAGAGCTTTATGGTGCTGTCGCACAACACTTGAACATCAAATGTGATCAGTTACAGTGTGTTCCGTCCATAAAACCTTAATTCTTAACAAAACAGATTACATTATTTTCAAAAAATCATTGTCCATCCATTTGATATAGTAACCAAAATCTTGTCTTGATGAACGATCAGGTTTCGGCCTTTAAAAATGTTCCTCTCATTCACTTCCTACAGTACAGACGAAGCCATTAAATGGAGTTATTTTAACGGACACGATTCCATGCAGTGGACCTCCGAATCACAAAATGAGAAAGAACGCAAATTAGCAAAGGATGTGTTCATGGAATCTCGATGCAGAAAAATGCGCACCAAAGTCATTGGACAAAACTAAAACTAACTGAAATTTTAACTTTCATTTTGAAAGTAATTTGAGACAGCCATCAACATTTCAGTTATATACATTATTATAAAAGTCACGTTTACAATTCCCCAAGGAAACATCTCAATGTCTAGTCAAAATTAAACATATTTTCATTAATTCATTCAAGCTGGAAGCTTTTCAAACTCCAAACTCCAAACTTTCGCTTTCAGTTGAATCTCGTGTGAATGCTGAAGTCACATTGACGAGTGGTGAACAAAAGCTTCGCCTTGTGTACCACAACGGACAAGACACAATCTGGGAGACTTGTTAAACGTCTGGTGTAAAAGACTAATAAAACAAGTAAGACAATCAAGTTTTGGCAATTGTCGAAAGTCTCGCAAACATTGTATTTCCATTAACTATTATGTATTAATCACTGAAAAATTTCACCAACATTTTATTTGACCTTAAGTCGTAACAGTTGAAACAGCATTATCAAAAAAAATGAATCTTAGCACTTACCCCTTTCAGATTCGAACATAATTACTCCGAAATCAGCGCAAACAATTATAGCCTCGTTCCCATTGTTTCAGTATAGAGTTTGTGATATACTTCGAATTACCTCTTTATTGAAATAGGTCTTATTTTTCGATCACCGTAAGTGCAGTTCAAAAATCTTCGCCAAATTGACAGCTTCGTCCACAGCTTGTTAAGACTGGACCCCTACGAAGGCCGACGCCCACACTTTCGGTGCAGCCAAAGGGCAACATGGCTGCTACCCAAGTCCCTTGGTTCCGACTCGACAACACTCACAGGCTGGCAGCATTTCCATATTATTCCGTATGCCATAGTGTAGAACAAAGGTTACATGAAATGTTTCAGCACGTTATTGTAATACCAGGAAGACGCAATGCTGTCAACGAAGGAAATCGGTGTACTTACCCATGCCATTAGTCAAATGCAATGCTGAACCGTATCAGTACCCACGGATGGGAGTTGTAGCCACTACACTTCAAAACACTTCAAGACGCTTGCATTCTCCACAATGAAGAATTATAGAAATCACGTGTAATTAAACGCAAGTGTTTGGCATCCAACTCACTTTCCCGCCTCTTCGAGCAAAGTGTGACTCTCACACCGAGAGTCTCTCTGCGCGGTCTCCATTTTGAAATGCTGTTTGTGTGAAGCGCCCTCTTTTGACAAGTTTAATTTGGTTTAATTTGAAAAAGACTAACATCGTCTTTTCAGAATGCCAAGAGGCAGGGTTTCATAATGTACATCATCACAGTATGCCGCCGTTTGATTTATCCTAATTTGCAATATAAACAATTCGCATTGCACTGTAAAATGGCTCACTGTCCCACCCGGCCTCGGCATGGATAGGTTTAAATAAACAAAAAGGTGGCGCTATTTAATTGTACAATAAACAGTACAATCTAAACGTGCTTCGTTAATTTTTGCAGTACTTTTCAACTAAATATTGAACGTTTACGCATTTCAGAAAATTATGACAACAATTTTAATTCTGCTGAACGGTTAAAAACCAATGACAAAGAAGACGATAAGATTGAATATCAGTTTAATAAGCTGTGTACATTTTAAAGAATACATGTTGGCAGGTTCCATCTTCATCATGAAGTTATATAAACCATGCAGTATTTATAAACACTATATTATTTTATAAATATCATTTCTAAGTAAACAATACATATATTAACTATCAAATCTCAGTGGTGTTTATAAGTTATTATCAACACAGCATTTTTTGCTAATGTATGTACTCAAATATTATTTAGGCAGTCTTGCCTTTGTGACACGACGAAGAATTATAAGCTATCTAAAGGGATAGAACATCAGTGGTTTAATGGAAGTTAATATTTCTCAGGCAAAAAGAAGAACAAAAAGCATTCAGGAGAAAAATCATTACGAGTCATGTACCGTTGTTAAATGAAGGCAGACTTTTGAAATTACATCATCAAAAGCAAACCAAATATAGTCTTTTGATGGATATAGCATTAGTCTATAATTTTTATAGTCATCAGACTCATCAAAACTGTCATGACGTCAAGTGACGTTGTGAGTTACATTTTCTCTGTCACCATCGTTTTGAGTTTGTCGTATGAAGACTTAAAGCGATAGAGGAGCTGAAAAAACCCAACCTAACAATTCACTTTCTGACATTTTTGCTATCATTATACGTAGATTTCGAAAAATTCCACATGAGGCCTTTAGTAATTTTTAGCTGAAATTGATCATTGGTTTATGATACAACTAGGTGATATCTCAATTAAGGGATATTTTCCAACCAAATTTGTTTGGATGTAGGTAAAAAGAAGAAAAAAAAAGAGAAAAAAAATCCACCAAAAACCCAAAACAGAAGAATGCTTGGAGTATGGATAATTTGATAAATAACTGCGTGACATTTTAAATTAAAACTATTTGTAATCAAAAACACGCATAGAATCACTTTTTTATCTAGAGCAGCGAAAGTTCAACAAGAAAGACTAAGTAAAATGTTCTTCTTCCATCTATAATAACAGACTACTCCAACTACTATAGACTTAAAGAGTTGCCTTGAAAATTCCCTTCACTTATTCATTTAAACAGTTACCGATCGGGCAGAAAGAAAGAAAAGGAAAGGAAAGAAAAATACTGCGTCCAAGTAAAATTTCTCCCAGCTGACCAAAGTAAGGTCTATATTTTGTACAACAATCTTGAATATTTTGCGGAGGACTAAATTATGCCTGGCCTCGATGTAATCAACGCGACGTGTATAATAAATCTCACCGAGGTTACGTAACAAATGACGTCACAAAAGTGGTTTAAATTTTATGGTGTTAATCATGTGCTCTTAAAATCTAAGTGCGTTAGTGCTGAACTACATTAAATGTTTTTTTAAACAAAGTTTCAATTTCTACACAATCTCTATCGAGTGTTTTTCTTTGGGTTTGAGGTATGATAAATACGGGGTGCAATCACATGAACTTCAAAAGTAAATAATCATTTTAAGATACAAATTACAGTACTCTTATACAAACTATTTATTTGAACTGTACAATTGTCATTAGGCAAACTGGATACTTTGGAACGCTTTACAAATGGCATCAGTCATACAAATACACTCTATACAGACTTCCGAGTCAGAATTGATCATGATTCGGTTTACGTGTGGCCTGACCCATTTTTTGGACAGTGTGACCTTAATTTGTGTCAAAATGATCCAGAAATGGGTCAAACTGACGCAGAATCCGAGTTCAAATCCCCCTTTTTTAAAAAACCTTTTTCCGGGTCAGCCTGATCCGAAAATATGTCAGGCCTCCTGAGACCCGGAATCCGGAACTCGTTTTTAGAGTGCAGACTGTCATTACTTACGTAGATCGTAGATCTGAGCATGTCCACAATTTCGAGGAAAATGTGTTTAGTTTACCCACTGATCTCTCTATTAAACTGACTTGGTAGCGGGTTTCACCCTACTAGTGGATTTACCAAGCAAGTACGTTGCCAATAGCGTCCCCAATAAAACTTTAAAACCCTATAATAGAAGCAGGAAATATTTCTCAGCTCATAAAGTGGGAAACCAATCAAGAGCTCGCTTTTCGGCTGGTAACCTGCATTTTCTTTGAGCCTGTAGCTTTGTGAAGTTGAGTCAATTTTTATCGCCAAGTGTCAATACATGAAGGTGTAGAGTAATTCCAGTAATTTGACTGTGGCAATTTTCATGGAGCTGCTAAAGCAAGTTGATTTGCTCGAAGTACAGAATAATCTTCCTTAACCAGCTCAACAGCCAAAATATTACATTGTTGTAATTTGATAAAGTTGTTAAGTTGATCTATGAATACGACCACGTGGACAGAAAACGGGTTCTAATTTTGACTGCAAGTATTAACGGCTTTACTCGTATACTCTATTCACAGAGCCATCGTACTCTAGCCACAGACTCTGGTATGGCCATAGAAATACAACTATAGGGGATCGCTTTGCTTGATCTTCATCTGTTTTTGCTGTGTTTCAATGGACTACGATTATCTACATCATGTGACATAAAAGTTTGGCAAACTGTTACTAGATCTACCAATGGGAATGCTGCAACTTGCCATTTATCCAAAATTGCAG
Organism: Pisaster brevispinus; assembly: GCA_023634235.1. Lineage (NCBI taxonomy): Eukaryota > Metazoa > Echinodermata > Asteroidea > Forcipulatida > Asteriidae > Pisaster > Pisaster brevispinus. The sequence goes on from JAMKCF010000017.1 coordinate 13,223,280, forward strand.
CACACACCTTTCCTCAATGGGGCGGACTTGCACTCAGCATTCTACATGCTCAATTTATGGGTACGGCTCACACACTTAGTAAGAATGTAAACTAAGTGGGTATATACATGTACATATTAATTAGTAAATTCTACATACACTGCTGTACACTTTTGTAAAAAAGGGAAATATGTATCCGTGAACCCTTATTCGGGCCAATTTATTTATATGTAGGTAAACTTTTATCACAAAACCTTATCTACGTAAGAAAAGTCGATAACAAATCGGACATAAAACAGATGTTGAAAGCGTGCTTTGGTCTTTTAGTATGAGGGCAATGACTGTATTGGCCAGATAGTGTAACTGAAGACGAAAAGTGAAATTAAGATTTGTTAAGAAAATAAAGTGAAGTGCATGAAATGCAAGCTATAAATAAGATGGCCACCATCTTGAAACCAATATCCCTCCCTATAGTTGTGAATTCCCGATCATTTAAGTGTAATATAACTTAATCAGTGTCGAAGTGCATTAGAAAATCTGAAAGTGACTATAATTTCCAATTTCACTTGTTTTCCATGAAAACAATTATATGTACGTGCTTTGTATGTTGCAGGGCCCATAAGTTCGGATGATAAATGTTCAAATATTTTGTAAGCTTTTAAAAAAAACCACACAATTTCACACAAAGGCCCTTTATCTGGTTCCCCCTGTTTGCAACATGTGCACTGAACCCGTACAATAACGGGGCCATACTATAATTCCGGCCTCAGTTTCGTCTCAAATGTTTTTGTCTGAGCACACGACCAAGACAGCTTGTTCGATCTAACAAAAGTCTATCAAAGAGGTAATGAAGTGCGCAGGGGAAAAACTCCAAAAATGCTGCCGAAACACACACACAAACACAATCTTTATATCTAAGCCTCAGTTGTATGTACAACAGAATTTGGTCGGTTGGCCATAGAGAAGCACTCCGTATTGGTGTTTGCACGGCTATCTGATATTGCGGAGCTATGCATGAAGGACTGACATTTGTTGTACCCGTGCCGCTGGGCGTAACGCGAGTGCTGCTCGGAGGCTGGACGACAACAGTTGAACGTCATCTTGAACGCTTGACGGAACTTTGCTGCAAAGAAAAGAGACATCAGAATTTAAAGTTTTGCTCACGGTGTCTACATCTTGAGGAAGTTACATTAAGATGTCTAAGCATGTAGTTGTACTTAATAGGAAGAATTGGTGAGACACTTGACATTTTTAATACACGCAGAGTACTGCTAGAAGTCGAATCTCTGCTCACATCTCGTTCGTCTCAAAGCCACCACTTATTGCCCATAAATGATTATCATAAAGTAGGCGTCACACGAAAACTTGTTTCCACAATGAGCAAGGATTTGCTAAAGTCTCTACTTTCCAAAAGACACACCTGTGGTTCCTAATTGATTAAATCCATTATCAGAGGTGAAGCGAAGAAATAAAACAATCCAAGCTTTTAACTACAATTTTGCAATACAAGTTTCAAATGCGATCTCCACAGATTCCAAATTCTGAATCATTGTTTTAAAGTACACCCTTATGACACTTACTCTAATACCAAAGTACGACAACTTTCCCTAAATCACAGCGCTACGATTCCGATATGTTGGAATCCATCTTTCGGGAGCAGTGACGTAATGATGACGTAATGTACCGGTACCTCCCTGACAGCGCAAAAGACTTCGAAATTCTCTCCGGAATTTTTCTAAGGGTGGATGAATTTGAGATATTGGAATCGCGACATAGTAATGAGTAATGAGTTCAGGGGAACACAAATGATGGCAACAGATGATTACGAACTTTCGCAGTTTTCATGCACCTGTTAAAATTTCAACTCAAATTTCGAAGCAATTTGCGTTATCGCAAGACCACTGTGACGAAATGCATAAACACAAAATGGGCACGCCTGAACAAAATGATGATGTAAATGCATGCAGTGGCGCACCCTGGGTTAAGTTTTGGAGGGGGTGGAAAGGACATTTCTGTGTTGATATGCTGGGATGGGTTTACATACTGTATGATATGTCGGCAGATGGGGTTAGGTCGAACCTGTGTGCCCCCACCCCCCGAGGTATCCCCTCCATAGACAAACCATCTCACAGTTAACAGCTTCTCCTATTAGCAGATAATACATACCGTCAATTAAAACAACAACCCACGGAATCGGTTAATGAACTTACATAACAAAATGTAAACCATGCAGTTTGAGCACTTACAAATATTAAAGGGTATGAAATGTTAGAAAACGAATTAAACAAAAGTGGGCGTTCAACATTAAACCTTAAAGTTAATTCACAAACAACGTATTATTTCCTCAAACTGTAGCAAGAAACCTTTTGTTGACAAACAAGATTAAATTATTTATTGGCTGGGTTTTATGAGAATATGATTTTAAAAATAGTGACAATATTAAACACATGTCAAGCATAGAGAGTGTTTAGGTTCAAAAGCCGAAACAAATAGTTACATTTGGTGATCGATTTGTGGCATGGTGTACCCCTTCTCCTATTGTGTCTTCATTGTGTTGTTATGGGCATCCCTGGAAATCTTAAGAGGATTTATGGGGAGGGGGTACTTCCGTACAAGAGGAAAAGAGTGCGTTGAAGTACGAACATGGGGGGGGGGCACCCTCTGCCACATATCGGACACAGTAGGCTACACATAGTTATTGCTGCTTTGCTGTTCCAAGCTAAGCAGTAAAAAGAAGGCAGCGATGTAGCCGGGGAGGGGGAGCAATTTTCAGTCACCCAGGTGCCCCTCAGAAAAAATCTAGATACATCAGACGATCGTGCCCCTGAAATGCCTCTTCTTTAAAAGAAAATGAGCACGACATCGACCCCTACCATATACATGTAAAACATGAACCCCTGCACCCCCCACCCCACACACACTGAAAAGCAATGCTCCCATGTGCACACCACCCCCAGTAATTGTTTTCAAAATCCTAGCTACGACGCCGCAAGAAGGAGTCCTCTCAATTTAAACAACCTTGTGAGCTTTACGATCATTGAACATCATTGCCCACAAGGAGTAGGGCATCGTTAACATTTCTTTGTATGCGGAGACAGAAAATGCCGTGTTGATCGCACGTGTGATGGTGATAACTTGCTATAATCCACCAAGATGCAATTTGGAGACCAAGACAGATAGAAAGGAGAGAATTCACTCTATTTCTATAGACTGCTAGCTCTCTCCCCCACCCCGAGAATACCCATACACATAAACTCTGGCTTTTGTATGTGTAATTGTTTTACTCGCTATGGAGCTCTGTAAGTGTGATACGACAAGTTGAGGTCCTGAGATAAATAACTGCAAGTTAGTGAACCAAGGATAAATTATCTTGGTAAGACAATATGCTACTTTCACGATGTCATCATCCCAAGATTGAGTATATCTAGAAGACAAAATTTTACTTTCAAGATATCATCATCCTGAGATAAATTATTTCCAGATGTCGTCATCTTACGTTTATGATGTCATAATCCTGCAGTGAATCATGTCAGGATCTAAACATTAAGTTCGATGGCATTTCTAGAGCTCCGTACTAGAAGGTACGGAAAACTTTCATATATAGATGACGACTACAGCACAATAAAGATCGACAATGAAAGATCGGTTTACTATACAACCATTGTTTGGTCATGCACCCTGTGTGAACTACAATATGATTTCCGTTATACCTAAAAGAGATCCGACTAAAGTGCACACTGTTTCATTACATTGATTTGAGTGACAGGAAAACCAAAATGGGTGCATCATGATGACGGTGTCATAGAGAAATTTGTTCTCCGGAGATTCTGTTCCCCACATGGCAAATTATCATGGGCTGAAGGAGGTTGAAACAAAAGAGGACGCTATTAGAAGAATCTCTTCCACAGCTCGCCGTATGGGGGGACAGAATCTCCGGGGGTGGGGGACAGAATCTCCGCGTATGGAAACTTACCACTCATGAAGTTGTAGATGACCGGATTGATGGCGCTGTTGATAAACGCCATCATGTGGGCAATGAGATAAGCAACGCCAAGGTTTGCACTATGAGCCATCATGTCAAGGTTCATCTGGGAGAACGCACCGAACGCACTTGATGCAAAACAAATGAGGAAAAACATTAAAATTAAACAACGTATTAAACACATTTCCAGATTAACGTTTTTAAAAGTATTTTTGTTGAGCACAGATATAAAGTGTTATGCTGTTTCAAATGAGCGAGGCCCAATTTCATAGCTCTAGTCATTTTTTGATCGCCTCAATTAGAACCATCATACACTGTACAAGAATCGTTTTTACTAACCTTAAAACATTTAGCACACGAATTGGTAGATAGCATACTGCAAAGATGACCACTACCACAATCAGCATGCGAGCTACCTTACGGCGTGACTGCAACTGGGCTTCTGTGCTCTTGTTCATTACTCTTTTGCCCTTGGCATGCCCGGAGTTGTTGTTCCCAGCCTTGTTACCTTGGCAGCTTGTCTCGTCACTTGGGATACCAGACCACAGCCGTACACAAACCTGCATAATGGAACAACGGCACCAGACCCGGAGAGCTTAATCATAATCATGAGTTCAAGAATGCTACTTAATAATCAGATGAAGACATTATGTTGGGACGAATAAACAGAAAGGAAAATAACTGGCAAAATAGAGTTACATTGAACCATGAAGAGCTACAACAACATTTTAATAACTAAATCAGAGTTATTGTGGTCTATCCGTTCATTTGACGTCATCACCTACAGAAATACGCGCAACAGAGGGCGGTGTATGGTATGTGCTTACTTACCATCATGTACGCAAGTCCGATGATATAGAGAGGAATGATGTACGTAAACACAAGCATTACAACATAGTACGCTTTCCTCCCTTCAGTTTTCCCCCATTTTTTCTGGAAGAGAAACAAAATAATATTACTCTAAATAAAGGGTCTGAATTTTGTTTCCATTTTATATGTATTCCCTTTTAGGAACTGCATGAAGCAAAGAGAAATCAGCTTGGGTACCCAACATCATTGCACCATATACGCTCTAAAAACTCCCGGGACAAAATTGACCCGGATTCTGAGTCCCATGAGGCCTAGACTGGTCCCTGTCTTTATCCGTAAGGATAAAGACAGGTACTGATCAATGATTTTATTTGATTCAATGATTTCATTGGATAAACGTGCTGTGACGTAAGCTTTCCACATCAGTGTTATGATTGGTCGAGGTTTAACGAGGAGATGAAGTTTGTCAGCTTGCACTTTCGATCGTCTGCTGCATGCAGCGTGTGCATAATGTTGTGTATACATCATGTAGTGTTGTATTGCTCAGTACGTAATGTTATCATGTACGTGTGAATTGACTGTGAGTATCCGTGTGAAATGAATGGTCAAAGGTACATCTGGCAACATCCGGTCTGGCCGGTATCTGGGTTATTCACGAGCCTCGATGTGTGACGTCAGATGTTCGGGCTACAGGAGACCTGGCCCCTTTCTGTTTTTAATGTGTACATAAAGGAGACTACAGTATGTTCCGGCTCAAAGCAAATATCAACCTGCATAATCTTATCACAATTTCTTCACATGCTATAAAAAAATCATATAACATTTTGTTGTCAATTACTCCGGTCCACTTGTTATCACCTCCTTATGAAAGTTTGAGAACTATTTTGTCTGAATTTTTTTTTCACATTGCTCATTCTCTCTGAATGGGAAATTAGAATAACGGCTTTCCACAAAACGTCCGATAACTGAAGACTAACTAATTGATCGCGTTTTCACTTACTTCTTGACATTTTGAAAGCCACACGGGGTTGATCTTGCCTTCCATCCATTGTGGACTGGTGACTTCCAGGGTGAGCGGATTGGCCAAAGTGATCGCAAGGGACAAGAACCAGATGACGATGACCGAGATGACGGTCCGTCTTGCTGAGCTCTGGAACTTCAGAGGGTAACAGATTGCCAGGAACCTGTCCACTGCGATCATTGTCAGCGTGAAAACAGACACGCACACCGAGGTGTTCTGAAATAGCAAGACATTATCTCAAATATCATTATAAATTATGTCAAGAGGATCATTTAAGAAAATAAATTTCAATACTGAAAACCAGTGTTTAAAAATCTTTGAAGACAATCAAACATGGCGTATTGCGGAAAAACAACATACAAACATAAAACACACACACACCCACTTAAAACTATGAAAATAAAGTTCAAATTCTATACCAAACAGTATGATTCTTGCTTCAATTTATCACAAATAATGTTGCTGCTAGAATTAAGAAATTAATCAGTCACATTTTGAAAGAAGTTATTTGTTACCATAAGTAGTGGACGGTGTAAAATTACTATGTATTCCCGTCGACCTTTGGTATAGCTGAATTGTTTTCTTTCACTTGATATGTTGGCATTTGTTAAAAGAAAGCTTGTTAAATCAAATAAACTCAACAAATTCATTCAGCAAACAACATTTCGTATACATGTTATTCGAGTTTTATTTACCGCGGAATTGCCCTTAAAAATTGTTCTGTCCAAAAAACAACGGTCTATCAATAAGGAAGTGATCGCCGGGCAAACCAAATCAGAACAGTTACCCAGTTGGAAAACTGTATGTAGGAGTAAACGTTATCACAATAAAACACCACGGTGTCATTTTAGGGGAATTTTAAAGGCTGTTATCTCAAACCAAAACAATATTTTTGAGCATTCCTCGCACATTTGGTTTCACTGAACAAACAGTTTCAATGGCATGTTTTCTTAACCCAGGATAATTGGAATTAAATGACTCTTCCCAGAACCAATGTGTTACTCTTCTTTTGTAATTATTTGCATGAACAATCGAGTCAAGGTTGACAGGTTGGCCTACTTTTTACCCGAGGAATCTCACTCAGCTCCTGTGAGGGTGATCAATACTTAAAATTTACATATAATGTATATAAATTATTCATGACCCAAAATAATAAGTGTACCTTTCAGAACCTTGTTTTGGTATTCAATATTGTGATCACGCTTTAATACTGTGCAAACCCTCAGAGGTAGTATCGCTTTTCCAGAAGTACGTGTCCGCAATGTTTACATTTGTAATTTCAAGCCCTCTTCGTCAACCCCCTGAAGCTTCTCAATAGAGAAAACCACCAGAAATCACTATCGAACTAAGACCGTGATTCTGTGACGTGTGGAGTGGAATATTTCCTAATGAAACCTGGTATAATTTTTGTTCATATGCAATTCAATTCCATTCAAAAATTCAAAACGTATTTCTATATTGCAAAATGTACATACAAGTAGTTATAAAGAAGGTCTATTGAACAAAGATGAATAAAGAACTTCTAGAATAATAATTCAATGAGACACAATGAAACAGAGGCAAGTATGGAGGCATGTTCAAAAGACAAACTATCGTACATTAATGCCTTATAAAACAAAATACTGGACTTCTGAACAGAACTTAAGTTACAACAGAACGTATAGAACTAAAACTGAAACTTCCTTCCTTGTCTTCTCTCCATTTGGGTTCTTGGCAAGTACAGTGATTAAGTTCGCTTTTCTGAGAGTCCTTGGCTGCACATCCAGAATAAATGAAATGAAGAAAAAAAATACAGACAGGGACGAAACAGGACAAACAAACAAAGCAAACGCTACCTAACGAGCTAGGACTGAACAAGAAGGTAAATCAAACTAGAAACTCATAGAGGTGAATGATGAGAAGAGAAGAAGCTACTCAAGATAATTAGAGACAATATTTTTGTTGGTAAAAGTTCTTAAAACAACCCACAGATGACCCATACCCCTACCCCGCCCTAATGAAGGTAACCATTAAAATTAAAAATAGTTGCAGACCATTTACGCGCATTTTTCTGCAATGTTCAGCAACTCTGTTTGTTCTTCGCACCCATTTAACGTTTACGTATAACTCTGTGCGTGCGCGCATCCAATAATATTTTTGTTTACCTAAAAGTCTGCTGCCACCTTGCGTTTCTTCATCAATCTCTATCGAATGTCGCTGTGGACTGAACTTTGTTTTCCACGAAGATCTTGTGGAGTATTCTGAGAGCTCAGTTCCGGGTCTGCCGAGTAATGCTGCCCCTTTCGAGGCATGCTTCAGTGCGGCTCAGCACCGTCATGTAACGATCCCCACGGTCCTTCATACACATTACAAGGCCTATAATGGACACTTAACGCACCGCGTCAATGCCAAGTCGCCGCCCTTGGGAATTACGCCTAGGCCCCGTCCAATCTTAAGGACGATACTCGGTGGATGTCCGCCGCATTATTATCACCACCTTCACTGAGTCAATTATAAATGAACATCATTCGAACTCTTCATCAGACTAATCAGCCCCGCGTGCCAATGCAAATTTAAGGAGTAAAGTAAGAGTGTATTTAAAGAAAATAGCAAAGGCTGTGAAAGACTAAAGTCTAAAAAGCAATCAAGATAGCGCGCTCAAGTACTATTGCGGATCACTCTTGGAAACGAGGTTGGCCAGCGTAGATTTAAAAAGCACAATATTGTTTGTTTCATAATGACAATTATAAACACTATTTCCCCAAAACATCTCCTGCATACTTCAGGATAGTTTCAAGTTTAATCAAGTGCTCTTTATTGGGTTTTTGAGCAGTTTTCTGTGACCCCCCCTTTTCTTCCAAGGCAATTTTGAATGCTTGTAATGGAAGTTCACACGCTTACCTGTATGTAGGGAATGATTAAACACAAAACACCTCCGAAGAACCAGGTCTCTGAGACGTCCACTACCACAGTAACGGGAAGACAAACTAAAGATACCAAGATGTCCGCCAGGGCAAGATTCACAATGTAATAATTGGTAACAGTACGCATGTGTTCGTTACGCAGAACGGCGATACATACTAGCGTGTTACCGATGATCGCTAGCAGGAACACCAACCCATAGATGGCAATGATCAGGTATTCATAGGGTTCAGGGAAGACTTTGGTTTTCACCAGTTCATATATGTACTGGTTGTATTCGTCTAAGTCTAAGTGCATACTTGAGTATGCAGTCGAGTTGAAAGCAGGGTTTTTCATCTTGGATTTCAAAGTCAGCTTTTAGCTCAGAATCAATGACCGTTGTTGTTACATCCAAAAGAGGAGTCACGGATTCGTCACCTCGTTTGCAGGCGGTGGAAATGTTCAGTTGTTGTAGGTGAAGCGTGACACCACAATGCAAAGTTTCTGTAAATAAACACAACAATGTTCGTAAAATATTGTTCCACGGATGTAAATCAAATGAACGTTACCGTCCGCGCTTTCCTGAATAATGTGTTTATTCTATCCTGTCAATGACAGTTTATCAAAAATTACAAACGAATCATGACATTAAACAGAAGCAGATGGGGAAAAGCTCAAAACATTTTACCTTAAAAGAGCAAACAGGGTACTTGTCAAAGGTACTAAAAGCACCAAGGGTGAATCCAAACCCTTGACTATGTAGGCCAAAGTGTCTTCAATTCTCATTTGGAACTACATAGCCCATTACTAGCCCAGTAGAAGGAACCTAACGGCTTCACGTCCCATTTCCTAAGGACGCAAACCAGTTAATATTAAACACCCCACCCAAGCAGGATATTTGCAAGCAAAAAGGTGAGAGCATGATGGCTACCTAAACCTATTTACTGTGGTCTCGTGCGGGTTTGGGCGTGTCTACAGTGTAAAAACTGTCGGTCAGAATTGACCGGGTTCTGCGTCATATGGGGCTAGACCCGTTTCTGGGTCAGGCTGACCTGGGAACTGATTTAAAAATAGGATATTAGCTTTGATTCTATGACAGTTTTACCCCTTTCGAGGTCATTTTGAAACAGATTCCGGGTCAAACTGATCCAGAAATTGGTCAGGCCCCTTTGGACCAGCAACCAGGTCAGTTCTAACCCGGCAGTTTTTAGAGTGTATTTAGAATAAACAGAGTGTTTGTCATAAAAGGGATATGTGGAATTCTAAAGGAACACGGTTGTTATTGGATACCCTCTTTTTATAAAGTAGCTTTCAGGAATTCAACAAAACTGAACTTACAGATGGTTCCCTCAATTTGACTTGTTGTTAACTCTAGTAAGGGCACACTTTGGTCAACCGTTAACAAAATGGAGGCCCATTCCTTAGAGCATATAAGTTGGGACGTCAGAAGACCTCAATTTTTATCCTCTTCTATTATTATAATGTTAAGTTGTGATACTTTGACAATCAATGCACTTCAATCAAAAGACACCGACGTGAAATCATAGCTGGTTTCATCAATTATTCATCGCACACTGATTACTTTACTGGGTCCAGCGGGAACCATGGAACTACTTAGGGTATGATACATGATTGGTAAATGATTGAAATATTAATTGACGATTTTTAATGAGAAAGTCTGATTAATTTTTTTTTATACCAGCACAGGAACGCTTTCATGTAGGCTTACGAGAAAAATTTCCCCCCAAATAAAGTGTATTCCTATAAACAAAACTCTGACAAAACAAAACCTGTTTTTGTTTGTTTGTTTTTAAATCGAAAACGTGACAACCAAACTTGATGAAGTTTTCTCAGGTTGGTTTGATGACACAATGCAACATAGGTGATGGGAATTAATGCAATTAATCCCAAAACGATGATCTCTTTTCCCTTTTTTTTAAAGAGACGTTGTTATAAAAACCGAAACGCCTTTGCAAACTTAGTAAGTAACACATGACGAGGCGTACAAAATGTCTGTGAATTAATTTTGAAGAATCTATGGAGGTGTACGAGGCCCAACTTGGGAATATTTTGGAAGTGAAAGTTTCACAGGTTAGTTTTATTGTATATACCTACATTTATAAAGGATTAAAACAATCAAACGGTTCCAAAAACCAAAGGTGAACTTTGCCTTTAAAATCAAATCCATTTTACTTTTCACCCCCCAAAAATTGAAAGATATAATGTTAATCACATTTGCCAACAACTTAACAAATGGTTTGGTCGGAAAAATCAAGGGTTATGATTAAGGGAAAAGCAAGTCGTAGATTAGACCTCCTATGATTGATCTCCTATGGTAATGACAGATAGATTAGTACATGCAGTATATATCCCCCATCCCAATCCCCCACCCCTGGCGTACAGACCCATTGGCGATCATGCTCGGTTTCCTTTTATTATACGTTTGCCTTGAAATCTGACTCCCCGCCAGAAGTGTTTATCGATGAAAATTTGAAATTCTATTCAAGGTAACAGCAGTCGGTAAAAACAATCGGTTATACTAGTCGCAGATCCAGGGCTATCATGGTGGTGTATATAAGCTTTTTTTGTTTATGGTTACTTAATAAGCAAGGTCCAGAGAATCAAGTGCCGGAAAGGTATCTTGGGGGAAACGGATGGGGTGTGAGCTGAGGGCATTTCAGTTCAGCAAGAAGTGGCTCAGTGGATTCTGCTCGGAGGCTGGAACTTGGTCCCAAGTACCCACCTCCTCCTATATGCGTCTTGCTATAATAATTACATTAATTTGCATCTCTAGGGTACTGTTTCTAATTTTGAAGTTTCTAATTCTCAGATGCAGACGAGAATATAACGAGAAAATTGACAAGAAGGGAACTCTCTCACGCTATAGCTTCACCGTTATAATAGATCTTCTGATGAAATATGCATGTGCATAACAGTTGTGCGGGTACAGAGTCATTACACATGCATGTAATTTAAGAACATTCTTAAAGTAACACTATACGAACAACATATAATAATTATACAAAGACTTACATTCAGTCTTCAGCAGATGATGTTCATCAAGTGATGAGTCGAGCAGGTTTCAAGTTTTCAAGACGATGCGACTTGTTAAAACTGTCAGCCACATTGTGACGATGGCTTTTCTGTATACCTCAACATAAGCGATCATTCTATCATCGTATTCCCTCGCCGAATATACATCGTTCGTTTAAAATGTACCATACATCATAGGAAGTTTTTAACAGCTATTCCCCGGTGAACTTGCAGCACACAAGCTTTTCCCGTTGACGGAATTCGAAGACTTGACGAACATGTATTTTGATCAAGTAGTTTCCTTCAACCTTTCTGTATATTGACAAAACAATTGACTGATGTATTTGTAGGTACTAAGAGGAGAATAATGCTGAGATAAAAACAGATATCCCAGGAGTTTTGCCGGAATAGTATCTGCTTCATGAACAGCTTGACCGCATATTCGTCACCTTCGGAATCCTCGCGGCTTCCACGTCACTGAGTTTCTTCTCTTTGTTTTTAGCGACCCCTTTCCACCAATCAAAAGTCTCCCGGTGTCAGCTGATCACTCGAGGTGACTTATCAGAGGATGAGTACTGTTGAAATCACAGCGGCTATTCGCTGCTTTGCCTGCGAACTCGGATTGGGCGCCAAGAAGTCACCGGTGTAATTGAACTGCTGAGGGTATAAGCAAAACATAATTGACATCTTAAGTGGGACACTTCTGTACCGAGGTTGATACAAAGTAAATAATGTTTAAAATATTCATACAAAAAACCTCTCTTCTCCTCTTTGCTTTCCGGGTGTTTACCTTTCTTTCATTCTTAGATTCAACACGTGGTTCAACAGACCCTTTTCTACAGAAACAAACATTCCAGTGAATCGTAGTGTCTTAATTTTGGAGCATATTCTGTTAAGAGTGCATTTTAATGCGTTAAAAGATCTTTGCCTGATGAATGAAGATAAAACTAAGGTAAAGATCTGTTCTGCAAAAGATGAGGGGAAAAAGTTGTAATTCAATGATAGCATCTCCGTGGAAAGTAATCTGCTTAATGTCTTTGCCCGGTGGTCTACAAGTTGGGATAGCAAACAAATAAAATTCTGAGATGAAACAAGCCCGATCGATGGGCAATCTCTTTAATAGTCCCACTAAACTAATTACCGCTTTGCCGTGGGGACTACTCGTGGCCGAACACTGTAGGATGTAAAGAGCAATCGTATCGACCGCTTCCGCAAAGCAAAGGCTTGTCTTACAAGTCGTCGAAACGGGCGTGTATAAACGGAGGAAAAGTCAATTTACTCCGGGCCCCTTGTATATGAGAAACTAGTAAGATAGGAGAGGGTGAGGGGAGAGGAAAAAACGAGGCTAAATGTTTCGTTTGTTGTCGCTGAACCATTTTCCTGGGATTGCTTCTCGTGTGTGCCATTAGGGTTATACACAGCGGGAGTCTTCCTCCATGTCCTGCGGTGGTACTTCATGTACAGGCGTGCCTGGTGTCTAATACAGTCGATGAATGTTCTTATTGTCTCTACGGGAAGTAAAATCCATGGTTTGTTATAGGATTATGCCCTGGGGAAATAGTTTATCTTCGAATTCATTCTTGCCAGCGGCATGTATTGGTATTTGGCCCGGATCTTGATAAGTCGCCAAGCTATGCACTTGTAGAAATATTAGGGTACCCTTTCTCTCCAGATGGGATGAAAGATAGGGATGGGGTAGTCTATAACGCAGACGTGTGATGTTATAACTGCAGGGTATTGCGATTATAATAAATGGAATAGTACATTCTGATGACACTTCAATACATAAAGATTACAAAAGAAGGTTTTAAAGGGAGAACTAATCACTTGAAATGACCAAATTAGCATTCATGATGTAAAGTCAGTACAAGAGACGATCACAACGCATAGAGCATCACTCCCTTTTTGACAGAAGAATTATCCAAGTAGCCCATAGCTTCAGTGCATTTGACTTCCTACATACTATTAGACATACAGCACTTCACAATTCTCAGAAAGGTTCTTTTAGTAATGTCCTTTATAAATTTTGAATAAAAACAAATTGAAGCAGCCATTTCTCAAATATTATTGTAATAATAAAGCACACATAACAGTGAAATTGATACCGAATATCCCTTATTCACGCTTAACAAGTAAAAGCTGAAATCAGAGGAGGGGGACTAAGTTGAGGTGGATCGAGAGTTTCAATTGTCGGGTTGCAATTATCTGGTGTTCCATGACAAACGTGACATCAAAATCAACCTGTCTCAAACTGTCCACTTCAAAAGGAGGATCATTTAATTGTCATCTAAAGCCAATGGAAAATCACTTGCACTTTAAAAAAAAATTTGTAGGGTATTTCCGAATGGTACATTTTCAAAAGATGAAGCCTCGAAGAAAAATTCCTTGGGTTTGCTTTAGATGATGCCACACACAGCTTGGACTGAACTGTCTCAGCAAGATTCAGTAGGCCCTCATTGTTGTAAATCGACAATTCCCAAATGGCATATGTACATTTAACGGGACTTCTTTAAATGTTAATGTTATATTTATTCAGTGTGACACTGATGATGGTATCAATCGTCCTTGACTTTGTCTTCATAAAGACACTGTCTCCTCCAAACCATACCTCAGTCATTATTTGCATACTTTCATTGGGGACATAATTAGTAGGCTGTGATTTCAACATGTTTGCAGACTAATGCATATTCGATTCAACACAACATTCTGCTTTGTTTAAAGTCGACATTTTAAAGAAGAAAAGAATGTCAGATGGCTCATCTTTCATTAATAAGTGCGTGAGAAGAGTCATTTAACCAATTGTTGCTAGAAAAATGAGGAAATATCATGATAAAATTATGTAACCCAAAGTGCTTCTCAAACACGGTTTGTTGTTTTTCACAGTCAGTTGTTGTTGTTGTTGTTGTTGTTGTTTTATTACTATTTTGTGCGTCAAAAAAGATGGCTTAAATAAATAAATTGCACACTCTGTCACTCATCTTTGTTGTTATAATAATTTCTGACCATATTATTATGTACCTCCCGGAGCAGAGGAGCCTAACTGACAACAAAACTGTCATTTGTAGCCACCAAAAGTAAATGTTGAATGCATAGTTTAGTCCCTTTAAAGCTTGACAACTTGGACTAGTATCCAAAATAACCATGCGTCATTTAGCCCCCTGTGCATCGAGCCCCAAAGCAGAGTAATAATACATGTCCCAAACACATATAACACAACTCAAATTAAACTGTGCTCGTCTACGTCTTCTCAGTGCCTTTCTGTGCGGTTCATGTCATCAACTTTTGAAAAGTGCATTTCAAGCGAACTCGACATCTGCCCAGATTGTGCTTGATGCAGGGGGCCCTCCAACTACAACACTATTATAAAGTCTAGTTTCACCTCAGGGTTGGTGTATCAACAAAACAACGTTACTAAAGTTGCTGTATTGTTTGTTATCAAACGAAATGGGCTAATCGAAGCTGTACTTTTATTTTAACTTTAAAGATAAGGTCTGGCGTAGATTTAGTGCGCAACCTTTCAGAATACGTTCTTGCAAGCAACACTTCAAAAACAATGCTGTGATGAGCTGGAATCATGATCACCATGAAAGATCATTCTGATTTGAACTAGTTTTCATTTTTAGTCCTGAGAAAAAATGTGAAGATTTTTGGGGAAACTTAGCTAGCACTAGCAGCAGACTTTCTGGTAAATCCAACGTTTTCGTTAAAGTGCGCATGCTCAGAAGTACGTAAACAGTGGAAACTTACCTGGTATGTCTGCTGGCATTTATTCAACACTCATGTAATCTTTTTTTAAATGCATCCCGAGCTTCATTCAGGTACAGGATTGGGTCACGTGCTCCCTTAAGGGTATTAGGTTACATTTAGACACTGCGTTCGCTTTTCGCTCGGCCCCAGCGGCCTATCCAGGACCGCTGGGATGGGCTAATCAGCTTGCACAGATTCTTGTTCAGGAAGTACGTCATGCGTGCAGTGCTTGCAGTGTGAGTGTGATGCATGATGGGACTGAGCATTAACCAATGAACGTGCTTGATACGTTTGCCCATCCCAGCGCCTTTGGTTTTAAGGCAAGGCGCTGGGGACGAGCGAACGTTCGCTTTAGGGTCTCGGGTTACATTTAGGCCCCGTGCTCCCTTTAGACCTTGGGCTACATTTAGGCCTCATGCTCCCTTTGGTCTCGGGTTAGGTCTCACGTATCCAGGGCCCCCAGGGGCATTAGTTCATTGAAAACTGACGGGGCAACCCTGGTTAAATAAAACGCAATAAATACATAAACAATGCCATGTAGGCGTAAAGCAATACGTTCCATAGGCCCTCATATTGGTTTTTGTTGAACATGCAATAAGCTAAATGATTAAAATTGTAAATTAAGTACAAATTTATAGGTCAATGTATCAATTTGTGATTGAGAAACGTCGGATGTATTTGTTATTTTTTTTACAACACCCGTAAAGTGTTCATGCTAAAGTGTGCAATACGGAGTAAACGTATTTGAATAATTTGTATGAGCGCCGACAGACGTAATTTACAGCTGAGTATTGGGTCGCTGTACTCTTTAGGAAATTGTATTTTACAATTACCCCCAAAAGGCAACGGAACATGCATTTCTTGAACCCCAATGAGCTCCCTGATGAAATGTTGAATTGTCTTTGAATCAAAACATCATCACATATTTCAGTCAACAAAAATGTCTCAAGAATTACATTTAAAAAAAATATATCAGCATTTCCAAAAGAATTTGATATTTAGTAAATCTATTGTTGTGTATATCCCACGCGTTTCTAGCGACATTGCTACTTCTTTATTACACACATTCGCTAAGTTTCCATCGAATATTAAAATTGTGCCTTTCAACGTAAACTACAATATTCAAAAAGAGTAATTTAGCCTTCGAGAAAGACTCTGCTATTGGTAAAACTGTGAAGCTATTTGTGTTTACAGTGTGAAAGAACAAATCATCTTTGTTACTGAGATATTCAGTAGCTACATCCCCTCAAGAACTTGTACCATAAGTCTGCTCTAAACTGTAATTTTACACTAAATATTAAAATTAAAACTAAATTAAAACTTATTTAAAATTAACCTGATTATGTATTACAGCATCATTCTTTGACCATAATTATTTTTCGGCGCCCCGAACAAAGTAACGATTAAAGCACTTTTAAGGAAGCGTGGCTATTAATTGTTGTCTTCTTCTCATGCACATATCAGTGAGTATTGCGTTGACGAAACAAAAAAAAGTGGCCTGCGTGTCGTTTAGTGAACCTGGTGGGGTGTACGTCAGACACATTTTCTATATAAAAACCATGAGGGATCTTGCTTTATCTTGGAATTTAAGGTCGAGTTTCTTGAGATGAACATTCGTTGATGGAGCCCACATGTTCAACAGAATCGGTCGCCTTCCAAGTTCCAAAGGGTGACTAACTCCATTAAGAATGACTGCTCATTTAAAATTATTGGCATAAAAAAAAGTGTCTGTAGACAATACAGTTACTCTTGAAACACGGAACAATCAAATGAAATTGTCTTACAAATCAAAATGACGTGTGTAGAGAGTGAGATCTCCACATTTTTATCGAAACAGTGTAAACGAAATGATGACGAACCAACACCATCGCACCGAATTCAGGGGTACCGACTTTTGGATCGAGGTTACCGCCAATGTGGCCGGTTCCTTTAAATAACCGCCGGCAACTCCACCATTTACTGAACACGTTGAACACGCCAAGAATGATACCTTTCTTCATCAACTCGGTCAACAGTAAACTGCACGTGTTCTTCCCTCGACCACAGGGTGAATGATACCGTCGTTATTACCCTCGTTATGCCCCCATGTATGAATGACAGCTGCAAAAGCAATTGGACTATCACATTTAACTTGAGTTCATAAATACATTTATTCAGGGCTCGTATTGATTCTGTGTCTTTGTGCTCGGAGATTTGGTGTGAGGCAACCCAGTGTTCAAAATGAAAACCTCCCTCCGCAACTGCCAGATTCCCCTATCAGGGATTTCGTCAAAATGTAAACTTGAATGTTCATCTTCTTCAAAGATATATTGAGTATTTATAAATTCTGTTTAATTAAACCTGACCTAAAAATGGAATTTGATGAAATAGGTCGTGAATGACGGCCCACTTCTGTGAAAGACTTCTATATGTGTGTGTCAACGTTACCCCTGGTCGTGCCTCCAACGACTGCCAGTCTGGTAACTCCGTGCTCCTTCAGCTGACTGAAAAGTTCACAATTCAAGCTGTGTGAAAATGACATTCAAAGACATCTTGTGTCCAAACCCTCAACAAAGCAGAAGGCCTTAAAGCACAAGAATGAATGTTTCGAAATGAAATGGAAGATAAACACACCTAAATGCGTACGCCGTTGCTATGCATGATATTTACTCGGTCACTGACCCTCTTTGGAGTGTAAATATAGGTCCCTGACCTTTTCCAGCCGCTGCAGGGTTATGCGATCCTAGTCTGAACTTTTTGGGGGAGGTGAATCGAAACACTTGAAAAACATTCCACCCTGGTGATATGCTGCTTTTGAACTACGTGTTCAAATAAAGCTCCAGAGTGCCCAAATACACAACTTGTGTACAGAGTGAACGTGCTTTTCATAGTATTATTTTTATCATGCGATCACTTACGGCAATGTGCAGTGATGATATAATGGCTCAGTTTTGTACAGCTCAGTTGATTTGAAGTTGGCATAAGTACCAATCACCTTTTCAATAATCACACTTAAATTGTCGCACCATATTCTTTGAGAAAATGGTGACCAATAATACAAAAAGATTTCAAAAAGAAGATGAATTTCAGCAACATTTTTGAGCTCGTCAATTTTAATAAAACATTAAAAAATGGAACTGTTAAAAGTTTTTTTTAATTGAATAACCCAATTAGTTGAAATTTGTAAAAATGATAGCGAATGATTCAAAACTCACAGTACTTGACAACTAATTACATAGAATCTCTTTTTAAAGGTGATAACAATCATTGGTTTAGGCAAGTGCGAGTTCTCACCCGTCCTGTAGTTGTCAATATACACATTACACAACCCAACCTGTAAAAAAAAAAACCGCAACGTTCGGCGATCATGCAGTAAGTACATACATTGAAAAAGGGCTCATGTTTTGTTAGGATTTGTTTAACATTCATTTACGTGGTTATTTCGATAATGGCAATCAGACTAAACGACGATGATTTGTGAAAAGGTGTTTTCGGATAACGACAGTCGTTTCACGTTTTCCGATCTCGTCTGTCCATTAACCTTCTTGAGATTAAACGACTGACTAGTTCTTCGACAGACGTAGAGAAGAGCAATAACGAGCAACATTACCAGGGATGGGAAGCCCTGGGGACTAGAATGAACTAAGGTATAATAATCATACACGCCTTGAAAGCACAAACAGGCGATATGCCACGGGATATGGTTGAACATTAACACGATACCGTCGTCCCGTCATCGCCGGCTTGAGTCTTGTGTCAAGTCGTAACGAAGTTAATTTGGGAGGTATTTTACATGTTTTGCCTTCGAGTTAGTGGCTATATTATCGTCAATTACCTGTTTAATGGTAGGGGATATCAATCCCTTCTCATATCGCTGGTATGCTACGAAATAACAAGGTAAAGAAATGCATGTCAAGTTTAGAGTAGTTTGAAGGGAATCCATGCTGGCAACTTAAAATATTTAACAGCCCTCTACTGGGACTGCGTAATTCTCGAACGTTAAAGTGCGCAATTTTGTTTTCATCACACGTTAAAGAAATGTACTCGGGAACACTAGGTCCCCATAATATTCGAATACTCACGAGACTTGATGACAATCTTTAAAAGGTTTCCCGTTCATACAAAGTTAAAGCTTAATATTTAACCATCCTGCCTTGTTTAGTTTAGTGACTTGAAAGGAGTCCTGCAAGATGGCTGTACCTCG
Organism: Pisaster brevispinus; assembly: GCA_023634235.1. NCBI lineage: Eukaryota > Metazoa > Echinodermata > Asteroidea > Forcipulatida > Asteriidae > Pisaster > Pisaster brevispinus. The sequence goes on from JAMKCF010000017.1 coordinate 13,242,915, forward strand.
GAAAAAAACATATTACAGACGTCAAGGTATTAATCACTGACTAGATAGGTCACCAAACCAAATTGAAAACATTAATATAAACATTTTTTTTGCATGTCGTTAGTCAAGTCCTCAAAGACATCTGACCTACTTTATAACAGATTACCAATTCATTTATAGGTACTAATACATTTCTGGCTGGAAGTGGAAACCAATGAATGTGCACGAATAGCCCGAGGGCCCCGTATGACAGACAAACCTAGGATGAGAGGTGGCATGTGTTATCCATGACACTGGAAAAAATAGCACTGTTGATCGAAGCTTGCATAATAGGAAGTTATACACAAAAACTTGTTAGGCCCAAAATAGGAAGATAAACCACAAGAAACTATACAAATAACATTGACAGCATATACCGGACAATGAACTAATTGGTAATGTATATTATAGGGACAGGACAAGTACGGACCCATCTCACAGAAGTGAAAGGTTTTGGGAAAATACAAAAGCAACATGGCCCCCCAAAAGCACGAGAGCAGGTTTTTTTTCAACAGTTGCGTTTTCCTGAACAAAAAGCAAAGCTTACTAAGAAAAGCCCCTCAGGTGTTCATCCAAGAAGTTTTTGATATAAATATCAAGCAAATTGTTAATTTATATAAAGGAGGATTATATTTGGTAAATCTTTAAATCTCTCCCCATTTTCTTGCAGGTTTTCGGGGACTAGTTTGCTTCAGGCCTAGCGTTTCAAAACTCTGAACTTTAAACTATTCTTCTCTTAATAGTACCGTGTGTCACATTATGAATACTAACAAAGATTCAAATTTACATTCAAGGGTGTTAAGGTAACACTAATTTCTGCCAACACAATTACATTGGTATTATTTTAACACCCTTTTGTGTTAATTTTGATTCTGTATAGGGTATCTATATGTGACAACACCCACTGAAACTCTGCCTGATGCCTGAAACTCTGCCTGAGCTATGATCTAATAAGATCCCTGTTAGTAAGATAAAATTGGGATTAATATCAACTTACTAATGCTTTTGGCACGACAAACTTAAACCATAAGCTGTACGAGTCTAAGAAAAAACAATGTTTTAGCATAAATACGTATATATTTGTTTCATTTATGTATTTTAATTTATTTATCAATTTTTGACATTATGCAATTCAACAGTTGAAGATAAAATAAAACTTCATAACCTTTATTGCTAGACGCTCTGAGACCTTCAAGTTGAACTTCAAGTAAATACAAACGTTAGGCTCTTGATTTAAAGTTCTATTTTCTACGTTTAATCAGCCCCACATGGGTTATATTTGCCAAAGGTAGTGCGAATTGGAAAATGGACGTAAACAACATGGCGGCCTCTAGCAAACAATCGATCATTTTAGGTCACTATACAGTAAGATGATATAATTATATCATCTTACTGTATAGTGACCTAAAATGATCGTGTGTTTTTTATATAAAAAACACACGCAGCCGTCCACACTCTTAGGCCACCAAGCCCATCAATTCTACTTTATAGGCTTATGAATCAATCGTGCATTTTAAATATCACAAATCCAAGCAAAGCAGCAACCACGTTGAGTCCAACGTTTTTATGCTTAAAAAATTACGTACAAATTGAATGCTACAACAATGCAATATGACGCCGTCTACAACTTGTCAGATTTATCCTCCGGACTGCAAGATCTTCTATGCAATATTGCTCAACAAATATTATCTAATGGGCAAATTGTAGCTGAGCACCAGTCACACAAAGTATAATTGACATCATATTTTGGTTGGTAACCTAATTCAGTTTAGCAATACTTGGCCCAAAGTCACTTTATCCATCAAAAACAATCTGGCAATCAAAACAACAACCATGTTGAGTCACACTTTAAAGAAAAAGTGCAAATGTAATTTAAAGGATAACACGTTGACTTATAGACCATGATTGACGACAAGAGTCTATAATTATACCCGTACAACCTCTCATATCCCCCGGTCATTCCACTATCCATCAAGGAAAATGTAGACACCAATCGTAACAGGTTCAATAACATATCAAAGCGCAATAGCGATTAGTTGCTTGTCCGTAATGCGTCTGAGCTCATAAAAAAGTCAGTAGCTCATTGATACTTTTTTTAGAAGAGCAAAGAACGTAGCCATGAGGTTCCTCGACGGATCGAATGAGAGAAAGAAAGTAAGAGGGGAGAGACGACTTCATCGGCGATCATAGCCCGGAGGTCACCGGATAGGACGGGTGTCCTGCTGCGTCTTTACCTCCCTGTAATATTCTCCCAGGCTACGGGGGACAGTCACCGTCTGAAATCGGTGTCATTAACCATAGTCGTGTCAAGTCAGCAACGAGAGAAAGAAAGAAAATTGATGTCTTTTTTGTAAAGGAGGTTGGTTTCCCTCTAACGGAAACAAGAGAAGAGTAAGATTTTGTTTTTATGGCCACAGGGTGGCGGTGTCTGATAGACAAGGTGGGCAGAGTAAACATCACTCCGGGGAGGGTCCGTGTTTGAAGTCTTGAGAGACGTCTATACGGAAACTATCGAATTACGATTGCTACACCGTTATCATAGAACGATTGCGTCCGGCTAGTTGAAACCAAATAGTTTCCAAGAGGGAAAACAAGCAAACGTCGTGGAGTGAGACACAGCTTAGGTTTATGGCAGGGTTTACTGATGATGAGAGAGGTGCAGGATGATTGAAATAGTTTGAAACTAAATCGGCTCTTTACGGGTAAAAAGATGACCGTGCATGTGTTCGGGTTATAGGTTTATCTTATAACCTTTCACACTCATGAAGAGTTGTTGGTTGAATTTATTGTTGAGAGTATAAACAGTATATTTTACAGGAGAATATAAATTCAAAGGGTTCTTGTAAAGTTCAAGTTTAGTGCAAATTAGCTTGCAAAAGTGGAATTAAACTTTACGGAATTCTGTCACTTTCAATTCAAGACAAAGTAAAGGAATGGGAACTTACAAAAATTAACAATCACTGTAGAGGCTCACTGAATATTAAACTCTAACAGTACCGGTACCAGCCGCCCATCGACAAATGTCCGTCTGAAATACTGTCAGGTCGATAAACCATAATTTAAAGGCCTGAAATTGCCATTGCTAAATTTTGATCGCCGCATTCGAGACATACGCACGGAAATGGAACAGCACAAAATCACTGACAAAACAGTCGCCTTAAAACGGATCCCCTATTATGTGTTGAAACTTTCACAGGTCGGTTGGATGTTGTTTTTATTGACTCACCAGGGGATGTGAATATTTTTACTCTTCTAAAAACCAATGATAACCCTTAAAGGGAGCGTTTCCTTAGATGGAGATAGAATTTCGATAGTTTTCTGTCATTGTAAAAAGATGAATAATTTCAGCTGAATATTCTCAGCTTAATCTTACAGCACTTATCTCTACATGTCATTATTCCTCGGTCGCTTGCGAATTGCCCATGTCTTAAGCAGATAGACTATTACTGTAAAAATTTATTGAGCGTTTATCGTCTATTAATCATACTGTAAGACTACACCACCATAGTTACCGGTAACGCCAAAGCAGGTCTTTGTTGTCCGATACCCTCATCAAGATCACTGCAACCAAAATCCAGGGCTTTAGAAAAACAGAAAATTACGTTTTTGTCTTTTTCAATTGTCCTCTACTCGCAATTAGTTATCAGCTCGTCACGATACGCCGGCATTTAATCACCGTCCAGATTCAAGCAAAACAAATACTCACAAAGCTCAATAACGACGGGGAGTAGGTTTTCCCTCATTTTCTCTCATCTAAAAAAAAGAAGCTATTTTAACCCGAGTCAATATTTTTCCTGCCTATGAGAAGAGAAAAATGTGCGCACAATTCTCCCGCAAAGAAATCACATGAACGTCAGTTTTAGTTTTTTTTGTGAAGGTTTTTTTTTTTTGCACGATGTTATTTTTCCCCCGGGGACGTGAGCGACGCTAATAAAATTAACATCTCCACTTCGCGCCTTTTCCCTTCTCTCCCGTCTTTTCTCTCGTACAAGATAAAATTCCGCGCAGAAAAAAAGAAAAACAAATAAGCGAAAGAGAGAGAGAGAGAGAGAGAGAGACGAGAGAGAGAGAGAGAGAGAGAGAGAGAGGTAGAGAGAGAGAGAGAGAGAGAGAGAGAGAGAGAGAGAGAGAGAGAGAAGAGGAGAGAGAGAGGAGAGAGAGAGAGAGAGAGAGAGAGAGAGAGAGAGAGAGAGAGAGGTGGAGAGAGAGAGAGAGAGAGAGAAAAAAAAAGCAAAAAAAAAAAAAAAAAAAAAAAAAAAAACCCAGAAGCGGCGGCGTCGTAAAGGTTTACACGCTTTTAATGAGTTTCGAAATAACGGTTTCGTATCGCATAGTCAACATTTGGGGAAATCAAGTCGTCACGTGTGATACTCGAATGCACCCAGAGGCCACAAATACTTTAAGTGCACATAATCTAAACCATTAGTTATATTGAAGTAGGTTTGTTCTTTTTTCTTTGCATTCAAGAGATAACAAGAAGTGATAAGTCCAATTTGCTTAAATTGATTTACAATCTTGTTTCTAATGGATAGAACAGCCAGACGGGTATTTTTGTGTGGAATTTACATTAAGGGAAGAGTTTGTCAGTAAAAAGAAGAAAACAAAAACCCGGTATACAAATTTCAAAATGATAGAATTAGGCCCTAACATGCACTTGGAGTTCGTTTTTAAGCTTAATATATTAATTACAGTGAACAACATGTCCTCTTTAATTAATTCGAGTTCGTTATGATTGATATTTTCAATAGATAGGCCTAATTAGAAACGATGAATAATATGAGTTGATGAGTCTATGATGTTTAAATTGACTTAAAAGTACATGCCTAAATATTATAATAACTCGTGTTGTACATTTTTGTACTTTTTGAGTTTTTTTTGTTACAACTCGTGTTGTATAGGCCTATTTGCGTCAAAGGTCAAAATGGCAAATTGCCAGCATTCATCATGTTACACATTAAGCCGTCTTTGTCTTGTTACCAGTGTGAGCAACAGTTTAACGGACACTTAATTTTAATATACCGATAGGGACCAAACTATTTGCAGCATTGATTTAGTACGCTATGAAGTATCGGGTCAGAGTTATCCTTGAGAAAAGTCCGTATAAGGTCTGCGCCCAATTTCACAGAGCTGCCTAACGGCCGTTTTGTGCTTACTGCGCGATTTCCATTTCATAGCGCTACTAACCGTAAGCACATGAAAAGGCATGCTACCCTTCCAGTGCTTACTGTATGAACATTAATGACGTAACAATGCAAATCCATGGTGAACGCGCATGATGGCCGCCTAATTTGCTAACCTGTGAAATACGCTTACGCTTAAGCACATTGTTCTGCTATAGCTAGCACGTTTTTTACGGGTCAACGCGACCAGCAACCCAAGTCAGTGTTTTTGGACATTTTCGAATCCACGACTCGGGCTTCCCCTTCGGCTTACGCACCGTTAGCCTATTTAAAACCCCGCACCGAAAGCGTAAAATTTTCAAAAATTACTGACGGAGCCCAAGCCGGATCATGAACCGAAGCAGTGCCGATTTGACTCAGCCATAAAACAGGTCAAGTTGACCCGGAAATGGGTCTGGCCCTTACGGACTCTCTCCGGGTCAATTCTGACTGTCTACACCAGATAAATACATTATATTAATTACATACTACTGCAGTGTCAACATGCGCAGTGCTCATTTGCGGAACCAATTGTATTCATTCCCTTCAGTTTATAGACACAACAGCGTACACAACACACGTTAACTGCTCTCTTTTTTCCGTATTGAAGTTTTGTCGATCTTTCCGTCACTTTTTTTTATATTTTTATTTTTTGCAAACTACAGCCAATAAAAATGTGCTTTGACTTGGATGATCAACCGGAATTAGTTCTCTTTCAATTTATGTCCCTATACTGTAACCCGATTATTGATTTACGTTTATTTGTATAATGACTTTCAAGGCCATTCAAATGAGAAATTATTACGTGTATGTGCACTTTTTCGAAGCACAGCATTGTCATTAGTACTCCCATAAAAGATGCGAATGAAATTAACAAGTAGCTAAATGGGTAAATATTGATTGCCGCGAAACCTTTCTAAATTGTGTGCGCCGGGCGGGACTAACATAATTTAGGACAACAAAATCTATAAGGTTGTATTTCGGACACATCGATTGGTGAAAATGGCTTTTTAACCAACCAAGCTGACAATCAGGACAATGAATATAGCTTAAGCTTACAATTTCCAAAGAGAGATGACATTGTTGGAAGTTTAATAATTTTATGAAAACATTTAGTACTAAGTCGTTCAATTTAAAAATGGGACTGAACAGCTTAAAATTGTAATCTAAAAGAAAATGAAAATCTACATAACAAAAATACGGGTTAGTGCACACAATGAAATCTATAACAGACAGGGTTGCAAAGTTCTTACAGGGCAAGTTGAAAATAGAAGAGGATATAGTAGATTTGTAGTAACTATATTAGAGTATAAGATGAAATGAGATTAGGTTGGGGCAAGAACATTTCAATATTAAGCCGCCGCACCGTTTTAAAATTTCAGTGGGTAATTTTTTGTGTTCTTGCTACAAAGACGGAATTGGAACTTATTTTGAAAGTGACAATCTTTTAAGTATTTCTCTGAGGATTGTTGGAGTAACCTTTAAACACAGTGCAAGTGTTCTTCGGTCGATGAATATTGCCAGGAGAGAGAGAAATTATCCGAATTCATATTTTGACAACTGTTTCAATAACAAGGCATTCGCAGGTTACTATGGTAATCCAAACCCACGCACAACAACCTAAATGTGTTATCGGATTAACGGCGATCGGTTTGAATGGTCAGTAGGCCGATTAAAAGGATTTGTCTAATGCAGCATTTCATGACGTTTAAGAGGGAACATATATATATACATCAAAAGTTGTGAGAGGAGTGCATGCATCCCCGTTCCTCCAGCAGTCTTCGAGAAACAGACCTTTTATCGTACAAACACCTCCCCAACTTCAGAAAAACCTGAGAAAATACCCTCTAAAGTCTCTGCACAAAGCCCTTTTTATGTTTAAAAGTTTCGAGAAGGAGAAAACATTAACGAGAAAAGGTGTCAGCAACAAAAGCAGCTGTAGTTATGATATGTGATTAATGATATCAAAATAATGCAAATTAATCCGGGAGGAGAATTCCTTGTTAAAAAATGGTAGGCATCGTAATTATCTAGAGAAACAATTTCTGAACTTTTGGTTCACCCATGAAATAAAAAAGTCACTGCCAGAACGATTACTTATCATTGGCGTCTTGCCAGTGCTTAAATGTCGAGTTAAGCTTGATATGAACGTAAATACCAAGACAACTTGACGTCAAAGAGTTTGTAGTGAAGTATCCGTCCCTCTTGAAAAGTGCATACAATTAAAGAGTGCGCAAACCTAAAACGCTTAGAATTTTTCTCGAACAGCGTTCACACTTTTTCCTTAAAAGGATTGCATTTTTTATCACGGTCTGCAGCAAGGAAAACTTCATGACTTTTTTGACGTCAATTTAATGCTACTTGTTTATGTTCTACTTTTTTCTGTTTTTAAATAACATCTTCAAGGTTTGTTGGCATTTTGCATCAGTTTTGTTAACTTTGTTATTCTATAAGCCAGACGTGTTGACGCATTCACACCAAATATATTTCTAGTTTTAACAATAATTCAACGGAAGGTTTTCACTAATGACCCAAATGTTTCCAAAAGGTTGACGCAATGGACATCTTTTAAACACAATTCACAACTTCATTTAAACTGCAACCTGATGCACCATTGCTATCGCATATTTAAGACTGCCCTTGACACTTTGGTGGTAAAAGTCGATTAGCATGCTACCAAATTCTTTGTTTTAAACCTTATATAAATATTAGGAGAGAACAGCTTGTCGAAGGTACCGTACCTAACACATTTCATTGCATCGTGTGTTAGGCAGATCGAACAAAATGTTTTTTAAAAATAAAATGTGCTTTTGAATTTGTTTTTCTATCTTTCAGAACGTTTGGAGAGTTTTAGATTTTGCGAGAAATGGTCGGTTGGAAAATCATTGGAAAGCAAGCGTGCCCTAAAATTATATGTCCGTGACATTACAGAAAGCAAAAATATGTCGGTATCACTGAATGACAAATTGATCACTACGTCGCTTGATACAACATAAGTTACGATTGAACAAATGAACACATGGTGTGTGGTACTGAAAACTGTGATTTTGCATAAATAAACAATGATTCGGCTAAAATTGCCAACCTTGGACGGTAACAGGAAAACACAACCACACGATGTATGGTGTGAAACCAGAAGGGACTCCCCTTAATTGGTCGACTGATCTTATTTCTCAAGCATTCACAGTCAGGAATCCTCATTAGAAGGATGATGATGTTTTGTAAGTTTTTGTTATTGATGAGGATGGGGGTTGGGGAGTTGGAGAAGAGGGAGGGTAGGGTGAGTGCTTGGTGTGGATAGGTATACACATTCAAATCTATATTTTGATAGAGGGGACCTATGACAAAAGAGACAAAAGGTACCAGGTAGGATGAAGGTACCCAGTTGGAAAGTATATACAAAACCAATGGGGACAATAGAAAGTACCCAGTTGCAGGCGTTTACACACTTGCATTGGTGTGTGGGGGAGTGTAGATTATTGGGCTATAATAGCAAAACAGCTTGTGCGAGATTTATGGAAAAGGCATATGTGGTCCCTATAATCCCTGCAAAACAACATATTTTGATGTGTCAGTTTTGAATTCCCAAAATATTTGGGGAGGGGGGGGGGGGTATAGCTGGGGAAGAGGTACAGGCCGGCAATCCCCTCCTCCTATATATTATTCGAAGAGTAAATGTATCCCCCCCCCTATTTTGGAAAATAAGTGATTTCACCCAATATTTCTTCAAAAGGTAACCTTTGTATTTTCAATGAACAAATACTCTTTTTATGTTAAATAATTTGCACATAATTTAAATTTTGATATTGATGACACAAAGCAAAATATTTCTAACCGGCAACCGAACCAGTAGTTTTCATTAAATTGCAACGTGTGTCAAGATTGATCAATCAACCAAATTGTGTCATTTCCCTGACATGTGTCTCAAGATTAATTTCATTTAATCGTCTAATAATCATTTAAAGTTGTGTTATTTTCGTGTGATTGATCAATCAACCAAACTATGTCATTTCCCTGACATGTTGGAATACGCTCCAGAAGGGGAATCGCTTAGGTAATACCGAGCTGTCAAGAGAAGTGTCAAAAATGTGACTTAGAAAAAAGTCGTTATACAACCAGTCTGGTGCCAACTATGCGATCGTTGTCCTGTGAGTTGTTCCCCGTATGAAATAACAAATATGAGTACTGATTCCATAACGACCAGGGCTTAGACTGTTTTTGTCATTCCAGCCTAGCTTTCGCTGGTTTAAATTGGGAAAACTAGATGTTGCGCAGTGAAAGAGGTCTGCAAAGCTGGCGTGTTACATTGGTTCTTTCTGGTATCTATATGTGATAACACCGAGATGGTGATCTCCATTACTATGTCTTTGGTGAATTATCACCATGTCGGTGTTGTCAAATAACAGATACCAAGAGAATCAATTTAACACCGGAGTTTTTCGCAGTGTAGGTTTCTGAAATGGTAGTGCAAATTTATTCCTTATCTTCTGCCACCTCGTCTGCTATTAATGTAATATCCCACACTTAGCCGGCTTATCACAGCTGTTATTCTGTCTGACCATTTCCCGTCATCAGGCGATTCTGTCTAAGTTACATTGGTTCTGTTCCCCTCAGTTCCTTCACAGACGTCTTATAATTCATAGTTCCCGCGATCTAGCTTTCTCAGTCTGTTTTCGACTTATTTCAAATTATTTCCCAGGTCAGTTGATGTATTTTCTGATCCAGATTCTGGGTGTGCCACATTCTCCGCGACCGAGCTCATCCATATTCCCTCTAAACCAACCGCCAAGGAAGCCGAACTCTCTTTGACCTATACGCCTTGGGTTCTTGTTGGCTCTGACCGGCCCACTTTTCAGATCATTAGCTCCACTAGCTAAATAATAACTTATTAAGTAGGATTTGAAAATGGAAGATTTATGGCTTATTTTGATTCTCTTTGATCAAGTGTGTACGTGTCACTCTGGCAAAGAAAAACATCTTATAAGACTAAGATTCTGTAACACAAATCATGTGTGTTTTGTTGGTTTCCCCCTTATTTATAGCCAAGGCTTACCTTAGTACAGATGCAGTTTTCCAGTTGCTGTATAATGATGTTCTATCTTGTTTTCTTGTTCTATCTATTGCAAAAAGACAAACACAAATTTCCATACATATTAGAAAAAAGACGCAATAAACGTTACACGTTGAAGGAGTTGCAGTACGCTATGAATGGAGATTGGAGTCCATTAGAGCTAAATAGAGCATAAACATATTTAGAAATTGCAAAGTCTTATAATATAACTTCATTGTTAGCTACGATTGTCAACCAAGCCGCATTGAGCTATTTTCTTTTTATTGCCAAGATAATGTGATCACACGGAGGAATAGCGTACAAACGAACGTATGTGTTTACATAAACGGCAAGCCTATATGAACGCCATACGTAATGAGATGTTCCATTATATTCCGAAAGCAATGGACCGCGTATGAATTTCAATAAAAATTCTCGCCTTTTACAATAGGGCTCCGCGAGTTCGCAAATAGCACTATCTGATACTGGCTGTTAGAAATGCGTATGTGAGTTGTTTAACTTAAATTGAAGTTGAGAGTGAGCGGGTGTTCCCCCGCGGGTTAGTCGGGGAGTTCCAAAGCTTCAATTAGTGTCAGGGACTCAATTTGTACAGGAAAAAGAAGATAAGGAAAACTAACCAATTCTAAATGAGACGAACACAGTTTACAAGATGTTATGAGGTTTGTGGAAGCATTTGGGGAATAGCCGACTGCTTACGTTTTGTAAATTCTGTTCTGAAAAGAGTCAACAGTGTTACACTCGACGTTTCGATCCGTGTAGTATGATCTTCATCATCGAGTACCATTTTAAAAACTGTCCTTACACAAGAAGATAATTAAGGACACCAACAGACACAACAAGACATGTAACGATTACAGAATGCAAATAAACAATCTCGTTCACATTAGGCCTAATGATTGTTGTATAAAACTATAGACTCAATTCACCCCATGTCGCCGTTTGTTCAGTTAGTCTAGTTTGACTTCCAAAATGGCGAGCGTGGCAGTCAGTAGCTGCCAGTGACGTTTGTGAGAGAGGTCAATAGACCGCATTGAACAACCCCTTTGTTGCTATGAAAGTCGCCATCTTGTAGGGCAAACCGTATGCGCGTCTAAACGCGTACATCAATGAAGCACGCAGCGTTCCCGGTTTGATTTCTACGGCACATGCACGCACACCATCACGCACACGCTAGACGCCATGTTGTAGGGAATATATTTGAATGGTGACGTCATATTCAATACGGTCAATAGCAATCAAGCCACTGACACGACCACTTATAATTAATGACCAACCTCAGTCACTGCTACCCCAAAATTCCAATAAATCCACAGATTTTAAACTCCTGAACCAATGACGTCATTATCTCACTCAGACAGATAAGGATGAAGCGAAACTGATCAAGGGCTCCGTGAAATGTGAAACGAACCGTCACAAAAGTGACCAAAGTACATGTATCTGATTACGACAATTTATGCTGCTGATATAACGAAAGCTTCGATTTTAATCGTACTTTACAAGAATTTAACTTAATTTATAACCTTTTAAATCTCATCAAATAAATTTGGCTTTTGACGTCTGTCATTCATTAAGGTATTTTCGGTTACATCGGATTATTTGAAAGTTTGGGAGCTTTTGATTTGGCGGCTTAAGACGGGACAAGTTGTCGGCCTTTCATTAGGCATTTCCATGAATTCGGCTGTTCTCGGATGATGAAGTTGTCCCAAGAAGCCGTAAACAAATTTTGTGGCAGCCAAAGTTAAAAGATGGAAATAGTTAGAAAATTTAATATAGTATACATAGAGCATTCCAAACAAGTGATTACGACGTGTGATGTTTAATACCCCCCCCCCCCTCCACGAAAGCACATGTACCCACCTGTTTTATCGGACCGGGACCGGTAAATCGACGACTTATTTTGTTTCGATTTGGTTTTGCACAAAAAAAGAAAAACAAAACAGGACGTCCTCAACATTCGGATTTTATTTAACATCTATTAAATCCGAATTCTATTTTGTAAAAGCATTTTTTTTTTACTTTGATTGCATTCTCTTGTAATTCTCGTTCTGATTGGTCCATAGATTTCACTGTACAACGGAAAAGTCCAACCTGGGCCTACACGACACGTAGTTTACAGTTGTCAAAAGTTATGGGTTGATTTAGGTTAATGCTACCAAAAACCGTATGTTTTTTAACGTCACCATACAAGGCATTGTGGAAGATATTTGGTATCCTGGCCAACCGAATAATTTTTTCTTCTGACAACTAGAAATAAATCAGAGACTTGTCAATTTCTGTTTGCAGGCAGAGCACGTATGTTTTCCATTTCCGGTCTGATTGCTGGATGCTTCTTTGCCCAAAATGCCTGCATGGGCATGATTCTTTTGACAAAGTGTTTCTTATCTTTTCCAGAATTGGATCGACACGAAGTATGTTATCTTTACGGTTTTTTATTTTTTGAACGATTCGGTTCAAAAATCGATAGTTATAAGGAAGAGCGTCCGAGAAGTGAACGGTTGAATCTAAAAGAGCTGCGTATACGTTGTTTGCATATAAAATAATCCATAACCCGTGCTAGTAAGTCGAAGTGAACTAGATGCTTGGGCAGTCAATGCACACGACGACATGGGTGAAAGACTTGTTAAAATTGGAGTGTTAAAACAACAACTTGTGTCAAGTTTATTTTTCTAGGATGTTTGCGTCGAGAACCTCGGGATCCAATATTGCGTATAGGGCTGTAGCTTCGTCTACATTTGAATGGAATCAAAGCGCATTGTAACATCAACTGATAAGACAGTGCTTTGTGGTACACTTTTGGTCTTTGTAGCCTTAAAGAATATTGAAACCGAAATATTTAATGTACTGACGGTGAACCAACTTAATGCGCAAGTCATTTCGGCAACTTGACTTTAAGGAACACTCCAATCTTTCTTACACTTGAGTTTGTATATAAAGCACATTGATTGGTTGTGAACGTATTTCCACGCCTCAATAACAAAATGAGTGGAATAGTTCTCCGGGCAAGAGGACCGACTCGTACGCACGTGCCGCCGTCCACGACGCATTTTAAACGGCGTGAGAACACTTCATTCTTCCCAGTGCTGGACTAGCTTCAACGCTCTTGAATAACTTTGGCCTGTGGATTCTCTGTGAGGAGAATCCCTTTGGATTCCCAAAATATAATTCAGGGACCTCCGATTATGTTGAGTCCCACATATAAACTACGATGGATTTAGTGACCTGTGAATATTACAGCTCAAAATAGTGAAATTTATAACAGAAATCATCAACAGTTAGGTGATTTTCATACAAAATCTCATATCATGTTGGTATCACAACACGTCGATTACATTTAAAACGGAACATATAAGTGGTGTTCGTGGAACTATATAGTCCTATATCCAGGAATCTCAAGCAGGTGTATACATAATGAACACTCAACACTTTAAAATGAAGCGCTGGAATACAACACTTAGAAGATTTTGGTCAGTGACAACGCTTCTCAAAGTTAGAAGTAGCACCAACATTTTAAATCCTGAATATATAGACTCTTCTTTTTTACAATATTAATTCCACCTGAATAGAATACCTGGGCATTAATAGCTGATATACAGCGTTTTAAGTTAGGCCTACATGATTAGGCCTACATGTAGCGCTACTTTATGGTATCGCGATTAATAAAGAGCCGGTTCCAAACGGGTGTTGAGGTGGGGCCCAATGCCACTCAATGGGGGACTGGGTATGGGCTTCATTTGTTATCTGTATACACTTTTTCCAAGTTCTATTTTGGGTCTATTAAACTGTTTACGTTTGCCACCGGATCATGCTACTGGCTACCAAAGCATTATTAGTTTCATTTCCGCCATTCGTTCATTAATAAACTATTTTGAAAGGATCCCCAAAACATGAAAGAGTAGGCCAGGCAATCATTCTAACAACACCGGATGAATTGCGTTCTTGTGAAAGTTCTTTGCCAAAGTGTTGCCGCGGCGTGTGCTGAGTTTATCCTTCAAGCCACACTACTGGCTTTACAGCTGATATCAAAATTAAAGAAATATGTATAGACAAATAATATACAATCTGTAAACCTGATGGTTGGAGGCAATCAAGCAGTATTATTCAAAAAAAATAAAAATAATTCAGTGAAAACGTTTCTCTACTCACTTTGCCCGGCGGATCAAAAGGACGTGTGGTTTTTTTAAAAGAAAACGACTTTCCCATATGGACAAACGTCAGCTCTTATTGCTTTCAAATGAGAAGTCGGTTTGCGAATTTTGGTTTAATTACCGACTCCTATTAACTGTAAGCGTTGACCGTAAAGAGATTGATGATAAAGTACCTTCCTAATGAATTACGGCTTTTGTGGAGTGTAACCATATTGCACTCTAATAATAAAGACACCAATGGGTTTAGCAAGGTATACAGCTTTTTATATCATCACCGCTGGTCATATTGATATCAAATGATATAACGATTTGGCAATATTAACCTCGTTTCAAAAGAGAAATGTGTAATTTGTTTGATTATCTTTTAATCTTTTATGCCCGGCAGAAGGATGTAATCAATTCCTGTGCAATACTTTGATTCGATTAAAACCGAGTTGGACAGTGGAACGATTCTCGAAATCATGTAGGGAGACTTCAAATCGAAGATATGAATGGATATTTGGATAAATCAAAGCAATAAGTAGTAATTCTATTGGTTCAATTTCTCTTGTTGTGGGAAGGGTGAAAACTCCCTGGCTGAACTGACCCGGATTCTGGAATCCGAGTGGCTTGACCAATTTCTGGGTCAGACTAGAATCTGGGTTTTTTTTAAATGTCATTTTAGCTGGGATTCTGCTTCAGTTACCGCCCCCCCCTCAATTTCCGGGTAACTTTGACAGATTCCGGGTCCAGAAATGGGCCTACCCCCATTGGACCAAGAATTTGGGTCAATTTTCCCATCCAGTGTGGACGTGTGATATAATGAATTTGAAAACTTGGGTGTGATCCCTGGCTATATACGGCAGTTACAAGGTGAATTGCTTCTTTACTGGCACACCCGATAGATACTGACAAATTAGGGAGACCGCCAACATAGTTTTTGATAGCTCAGTTTGTAGAGCGCCAACACGTTAATCCGAAGATCGCAGGTTCAAATTCCGCTCTGGTCAATTTGTCATTGTTCAACCCAAAATTATTTAAAATCCAGTCAGTTTCTCTTGTTTATTACCTGAAATTTGAAAAAGAGAAACGAAGTGACATGTCTGCATTCACTATAATACCAGTCAATATGCCTATGTTATAGAAAATCCAGTTTGCGTTTACGGAACTTATACACAGAAACGTCTAATGTATTGTTCTTCTAACAAGGTTGTTTATAACGTTTGACAGTCTGGCTCATGGCCACAGATTGTTCACCATTTTATATCTCCGCACCGAAAGAACGCATCCCTTCAAAACCTCTGGCAATAACAAATACTGTGTAAACACATAGTAACAAATTGATTCTCCCCATCACAAACTTACTGCACCTCTCGTATTCACGCCTCCTTTTTATGCATTACCGTTTATACCCATTATAATTCGGATTCAAAGTATTCGCACACACGTCAGGCGCCCGCCTCTGCAAATCCGAAGCACTTTATACCCCACGCAGTTTATTACACTTCGGCTTGTGTAGTGTTGATGATGAGGTGTAACTGGTTGTGTAAACTACACAGCCGTCTACACTGTCGATTGTAAATGGATTGCCCTATCTCTCTAATTTCATGATCTGAATCTCGTGTGTCTTCCTCGGCGCTTTCGGTATCCCCGCCAGGTTAGCGTGAAGTGTGATGGGTGGAATTTAAAGGTATGAGCCAAAGCAGCTGCTAGGGGCGTGAATGGGGAGGGGGCGGTTGATTGGGAACGGGTAAGGGGACGCACGGTTGTGGAAAGGAATGTGGCACAGTAGGTTAAGGAGGAATGGAGCTGAGAAACAGTGAACGGATTGTTTGTATAAGAGGTGATTCCAAACACACTAACAATGGAAAATGGTACATGATTGCATACTAAACCTAACTTACACTTGAATGTTAATAATTATTTTTAACCATTCAACGTGACTGTTTTAGTTTTATATTCGTTGCAGGTAAGTATTATGTTTAACACGACTTGTATCTTTTAATTTTTTTATTTTATTTTGCGGTGAAAGCAAGCGGGGGGGGGGCAGGTCAGTCTTGCAGTTTCACGAGATGGGTACCGATATCCGGGAACACTGATTGAAAAGCTTACTATCGAAGAGTACACTTTAAAATCTTCCGGGTAAGAATTGATCCAGATCCGGATTTCGTGAGGCCCGACCAATTTCTGGGTCAGTGTGACCCGAAATCTGTGTCAAAATGACCCTGAAAAGGGTTAAAATGACGCAGAATCCGAGTTTAAATCCCATATTTTTTAACCACTTTCCAGGTCAGCCTGACCCGAATATAGGTCAGGCTCCTGTGCCTCTGAATCCGGATCCATTCCGGAGTGTGGGGTTGCATTATGACCCTCAACTGTGGTATAGTTGCACTTACACGGGTTGCTTATTTAGTTTTTAAATTAATTTATTTTATTGGGTTATTATTTTCAGTACACAACAAATTCCAATGACCAGACTCCCAAGTGACCCCCATTTGACCCATACAGCAACCTCGATCCCATTGTTTCCATTCTTACAACTAATGTTTGAAGAAATAAAGAAAGCTGAGGGACTTCCCGGCCTCCTTACTAAGAAAAAAAAAAAAACTTTTATGGTGCGGCTTTGATACAGTATTGTCAGCTGATGTTAAGTGGTGGGACCCTTTGGCAGCTACTGAAAAACTGGGTCTTAGATGATTGAAAGTATAATAAAGAAAATACCCTTGAGCCTTCACAACAGGAATATTACAGAAATCCATTTTCGACTTCGAACTCTTGAAACACATACGCGCATTTAAGTAGAGACTTGAGTGTTTTAAGTGCCCGCCGTGACAACCTGTGGCAAGAGGATTCCTTCTGTTTTGTTCTTTATATCCGCTATGATGATCGTCCCGACCGTTCCGACAAGTTCCCACCGTTCTGCTACCGATTGCTATGGCGCCGATGCTTTCCAAGCGGGGTCCTCGAGCCGTTAAACGGGGCTCAACAGAAGTAGCTCATGCATACATTAGAAGACGCTTTATCGCTCTTGCCAAAAGAAGAATTATACAAATGGTTCTATTTTACTTTTAAAGATTTTACAACCCAATGCTGAGATTGAAATTAAGTACTGGAAAGGAATCGCCGTAACCGTTGGGAACCAAATGTTCTAATATGGCTTGCAATACGATCAGTCTGTCGTCTGGAGTTGTTTTGGTTTTTTTTTTTTTTTTCTTTCTCGTCAAATAAAAATGTAAATATGCTGTTTTTAACACTAAAAGAGTGCACTTTCACTTGAATTGGTTCGTTCATGATGCCATTTATCAAAATAGTCACCTCTCCTCTATACCGTGTAGGGATGAAATTATTTAAATTTGCTAAGTCGCATAATTCAAAACGGCACAATGAATGTGAAGTTTTAATTCATTGGTTCATCTGTCCCGATCGCATTTAACGCAATAAACACTAGACCTCCTCTACGACCATCGCAAATAACCCTTTCCAACTGACGTGCACAATGCACTTTCAGCATTTGACAAATCGGATGTAGTTTGCAATATCAACAAACTGTGTTCAATAGCCCATGTCGTCACAGGTAGGTGAGAGCACTTTTGCAGCCACTGTCGCTCGTAAGGAAAAGGGAATTAAACTCATAAAGACAAAACTAACATGGTGTACACACCTTAATGAAAATCCAATGACTGGACAGTTTACATATCACTAATCAAACAAGCTCTCACATTCGACATTGATTTTATAAGTTTTCCTGAACAGTGTAAAGACGTCATCGATAGAGACGACAAACAAGAATATATTGATAAAGTTCTTGCCAAATCTATGAAAATATCAGAATCAGATCCTTTACAAAAACAAAAAAAGCCTATTGTTCTGTTGAATTATTTTCTACTGTACAGCAGGACTACATTAAAATGATAGCCCTTCCTATTGATTCATAGGCGTGACAATATTTCACGAATTTATTTGTTGTATTTTTCTTCTTTTGTTCGGTCTAAAGTCTATTAAACAAAAATAACGATTTTCATGTAGAAATATTGTGTTTTCTAGAGCGTTGTTCAAGACAAGAGCTATTGGCTAAATCGTGGAGGCTTATTGCGACAATGGACTTCTTTCAGGCTGGTTCTCTCTTTACTATATCCCTGATTTAACTATGAGGTTATCTGCGGGAATATACCTGCCGTTCCACAGATAGATTTCGAACTTTTCCAAGAACACGGTTCCATCCCCGGGATTCAATCTCACACTAATTTTCAGTTTTACTTATTATGAACCGTCTGTGTTGCGAAACGGACTGCAGGTATACACGATTAATTACGAAATACGAAAGACTCAATTAACTTCCACAAAGAACACTAACATTCGACTTAACGACACAGGAACTTACTGATACAATTTAAGTTCATCTGATCGACAATTTTACACTTGTACTTTTTTGTTAATAACAATAATGGGCCATACGGTTTGGTATCCTTAACAACGATTACATAAATGCAAGCAAATATGTTACAAAATGACATCCGATCCAATACTTAAACAAATCTGTACGCCCTTTTCTTTCAATTTTGTTAAGAAATTGGGAGGTAGCTCATCGGTCAGTGGACACACTGGTTGAGTATGGATCTCCATTACTAGTGGCCTTACAATTATGTATTCTGCAATCAGTTCCTGCTGGGCAGAACGAGAACACACGTTGTTTCAGATAATAAAGATTGTTAGAGTTTGATTTCCGAATGTTTACAAACTTTATACAAATCACATTTGGAATGTTTCACGCTGTAACCAGATCACCGAAAAAGATGGTTTTTGTATGTGATTCAGTCTTCAATTTGGCTTGTTTTCAGATGGAATACTATGTTTTGTTGAAAGTGTGTACCTGCAATATGCTGAGGTCTAGTTATACCAAAAACACGGAGCCGTTATATTCAAGTATGTTTGGGGGAAATTAGCGAGCACCTGATATGTTATAACCAGTATGGGTAGAGGCATTAATGGATTCATGTTAGAACTTGAAACTCAGAGGATAAGACTGAAGGCACGATTATTTACTAATTCTCAATGCATCAACTTAGGCCTTGGCCTTCTTTCCACTCCCTCCTTCTAGATGCTGTGATTGGTCTTTTCTTGTATCACGTCCACCGTCCTTTAAGTGTATAACGGTTCCTCTATACAAAAGATGGTCGTCACAATGCTCGATGTGAATACGGAGTTCAATCTAGGCATGGATAAGTCACAAACCATCCTACATTCTAGACTGTTTAAAGAGGAATTTTAATTGCATACCTTCAGCTCCCCTGAGTTGTTTTCATCTCCAATATTTAGCTTCTTGTAGCCCCTTACCAAAAGTGGCTTTTAGCCTTGTTTGGGGCAAACTTGCATATTAACAAAACCCAACTTAAAATAATCTATTATTGCCTTTATTATCATCGAATCGATAAGGTGTGTTTAATGGCAGGGAAAGGACTGACTACCAACGACTGCCAAAAGATTTTGATGTGTGGAATTTATTCACTAATTCCTCAATTTCATTCATTAACTGCTTTGTGTGAATGAAATGTTATATTTGGCAATATCTTGAAAAAAGAAATTTATCATTTTACACAGCACATCGTTTTTCTCCCATATACTTGAAAACATATAACCGTAACACACTCATGCTTTTTAATTCAGTGTTTACTTGCTGGTCCATATCCGGAAAGGGGGTCAACCATTTGATTGACGCTTTTTTATATTATTCATGGGTTGTAATTCATTTATATTAATTTCGTTATAGTGTTTTGTATTAGTTTTTATTATTGTACACTTCTAATGTTAACATTGCTCTTTTGTTGAAACTTAAAGCCGAAATGATACATTTTGATATATATACAAGGAACATTCTTACGTTCAGGTTGGTTTACACTTTCACTAACATTTCCTGTAATGGTATGGTACAGTACCGTAGACAAAAAAAATAATATACTATTCATGGAACGATGCAACAAAGAGTATGTTCCATACTTTTACGAAGATGGAAAGAGTCGTTCTAAAGTGGAAATGATGACTCCCAAAATAGTTCTTCTGAGAATGCCAAACACACGTGAGGGGATTGAATAACCAAAATGGTTGGCACAAGTATCTACATTAGGGATGTTACACCTTTAATAATTGTGAATGCTGCCACACTTTCTGAATTGCAAACGGTATATTTTTTGGTTCGGTTAGTGTTGGTTTTGCCTCAAGAATACTATGGGAATTTCGGGAACGCTAGGTGGCAGCAGACATAATCATCAGTAGTTTTCAGCCGTTTACGTAGTTCTGAGCATGCGCTCATTTCCAAGAATGAATTTATCCAAACGTCTCCCATTTTGTAATATATTAACAGGTAATTTGATGTTTTCAAGCCTGGACGATTTGATTAACTGAGCTCTTCAAACAAAGAGGCTTAATAAATGGAATAAATCAATAATTCGTGTGCCATCATGTTTGCTGCAAACGAAACACACGGAAGGTAGGGTATAGGTTTTTGTCAACGTAATGCTGATTCACAAGCAAGATTGTAATGAAATACACATTGAAAGTCACATGTGAAAGTTTAAGCTGAATGAAGTGACTACTTACTGAGAAAACAGGAAAATACTGCCATGGTGTTTTTACAAGAACGTCGAAGTCATCCACGTTTAGCGAGTTGACAGCGGGTACCAATGCCGCAGCATTCGCGAACGGGCACTCATGCATGAATCGTTTCTCAGATTCAAATGTTTTGAGGTGAAAAATTATCCAAACAATATTTCGATGGGAATCCTTTCTCAAAATAATTTAAACTAGCAACAGCTGCAGTTTTTATGGTCATTAGTTTTTGGAGTATTTACCAATTATCTATGACAGTACCTTGAAAAACCTAAATTTAAATTAGTTATAAGATTACGAGTACAAATATTTTGTATATTTGTAGAGAGAGAGAGAGAGAGAGAGAGAGGGTGAGAGAGAAGTGAGAGACCTTTAACATTGTACGTTTGCCTGTCTATATGAACAGTATTCCATAAAGGACCGCTCTCTCAAACCCCCTTAATTAACCGAGGGTGTGCCGTATATATTACAACACGGTCTCATCCTAATGGCTAAGCCACATAAAGACTACCAGTCCACGGAGACCACTTTCTCCCGTCCCAAGAGGGTCCCTCTTAAAACAACCTGGAGAGGCTCGGTCTCATCAATTCCACGACTGCATTTTTCTCTCGTTTTCCATTTCCCCCCAAGGATACGTTTCACTTTAACGGTAAAAAGATTACCACTAAAAAATGACGTCACAGCGGTCTCAATCTTTTAAAATGTCGCTATTATTCTAGGATTGTAAATAAAAAACCTTGAAGAGATTATAAGCGCTGGAGCTTCGGTTTTCAAAATAATGAAACAATAGGTATTTTTACTTTAAATTCCCCGTTGGCAGAATTGCAACATTTGATATCGCGTAGTATGACAGTCCCTTTTGTCTTTGAAAAAGAAAAGAAAATAGAAGAAGAAGCAGAAAATTGATTCTTTGTACGTCAAACTTCTTGACTTCTGCTTTGGCTCCGACTTTGGGTCCGTCGTATGGTTCCGCTTCGGGCCCGGCGGTGAAGCCAAAGCCGAAGCCAAAACAGCGGTTTCGTAAAGAACCTATAGGCTAAGTCATTGTATGACACCAATATGAGCCAGCTGACAGCTTGCAAACGAAACTTACGTTTTCAAACAAGATTTCCTACATCATTAAAATAAAAAATATACATCTAAAATGATGATTGACAAAGAGTAGATTAATTTTACGATGGAAAATTTACATTCGGTCATGAGTAAGCCCTCGTTTGCGTCATCGGGCTCTAAGCGTGTGACGGTGTTTGAAATTACCACCACAATTTTTTTTAGATGAAATGATTGCAAAGTATGTTATGTTTGCACTCGTCACGTGTATAAAGTGTGATTAAAAAAGGGGGTGTCGCAAAGAAAATCATATTGAACACTTGCATTCTTAACAACGGAGGAATCTAATTAATTCCGACACATGTTCATGCATCTACTCCAGCGGCATATAACATAAGATTTAATTATTAAGCACCTGCTTGAAAATGATATTGCAAATGGCTAAACAATCGGACAAAAGACTTTAAAAAGCGATTGATCCGTTCTTGTTGTTTTAAAGGGGTTAAGTGGGGACCGATGTACTACAACACTTCACTTCTTGATTAACTGGTTGAGGTTTATGTACTGTTTCATGGTCTCTTATACACGCACACAATGAAATCTTGAACTACAAGCAAACAATCAAGCAACAACACAAACAGTTAACTGGACAGGCCAGGAACGTGTATACAAGTGGACAAACTGTTTATAGCAAGCATACATTATCAACATTTCAGTAACGTAAAACATTCGAAAAGCATGAAGCTGTTAAACAAGCAACCAACCAACCAACAAACCAACAAACCAAGAAGCCAACTTACCAACAAAACAAAAAAAAAAACAAAAAAAAAACCACAAAAAAACTTAGCGACCACATGACCAAAGTTCCCAATCAAATAAGAAGCACTCAATACACCTAACTTAAAAAAGAAGAAACAATCCCTTAAGGCAGCAAATACAGCAATCAATATTCTGTATTTTGAAAGTTAGTTTCCTTTTTGTTTCCTTTAATTTATTAACAAATTTGAATTTTCGCTGGCGATTAAAACAATGAAATGAAAAAAGATGGCATACTTTTGAAGATTGTTCACTCTTAAACTTAACGGGTCGGACTGTGGTAAACATTGGAATTTATCTCGGATTCTGCGTCAGTACGACCAATTTAAGAGTAATTTGACACAGATTCTTGTTCATATTGACCATAAATGGGTCATGCCCAACGGAACCCGGAATCCAATTCAATTAACCAAGTAGTTTTGTTTCGCGGGCCGTCTATTTTATATGTTTTCTTTTCGTATCGCTTACATCGTTTCCGAGATTAACTTTTCCCCTGTAATGGCCTTGGCCTTCTCCTCCACTCGCCCGGGTATCTAGCATGCTATAGCCCTGCCTCTCTTTTAAACTCGGTATTTTAGAACGCGTCTATTCCTATACCGTGACACCAAAATGGGGGTTACGAATTGTCCCGCTGGTTTGAACCGGGAACAGCTTTTTAAAATATCTGTCGACAGGAGTAACATGAGTGAAATGATGTGTAAATCCTGAGCAGTTTGACCATCATAATGTGTTTCCGTTTAATTTGGTCAGGTTTTCTCAAAAATGATATTTTTAGGGTAAGTCTGGAAATATCACTCAATATGGAGCCTATTTGAGCAAAAAGGAAAATCTCATTGTATCATCAACATTTGTCGAAAAAGAGTTTTAAAAATCAGATGGGAAATATATAAATTTTATTTTATATTTGTAATTTTTCAATCGACCGCTACACATAGTACAACATTTAATATTTTCTTAGGCTCTTCTAGTGGAATGGCATGCTGATCTTAAACACACACTTGAACAACTGCCGGGTCAAATATGACCCGATTCCGGGTCCCAGGGGTTATAAATGGGTCAGACTGACCTGGAAAGTTACACACACAAAAAGGGATTCTCCGTCAGTTTGACCCAATTCGGGTCATTTTGACACATATTCCGGGTCATATATTGACCGAGAAATGGGTCAGGCCCCAGACTCGTATTCAGGTGCAGTATGCAATTTTCTGCGTCAGTTTGACCAAATTCTGGGTAATTTTGACACAGTTTCCGGGTCAAGACCGATTCAGGTGCAGTATCCTTTTTTGGTAAACAACTGATTTCCATAGACGAGCCATCATTTTTACTCGAGTAATTGACAAACAGTATGGACCCATTTTTGTAAATGCAGCTTCAGAGCCACCTACATATAAAATTGCATCTCTCCCGGACCGGAGTGAACTACTTTTAAAAACCGGTATTAGGTTCTTACGGCGATATCCCCATGTCAGTGTATTCAATAACACACTTTCCAATGCGCCAATTTGATACATATGCAAATACCCTTTAAAAGCGGGTCACGATGAGCCCAAACAAGCCACCGGGCTTTAATTCAGATTGTCGTTGATATCTCCTCTAATGCCACCGCCAGCATAAAATGTTACCTTTCCAAATGATATTGTAGTGTCCATTTACTTTGGGATCCTACAAGCAATTTAGGCGTTCCGCCTCGTGGCAGGAATTAGCTTTTAAAGTTATTCATAAGTACTGACCGTCAATGCAAAACACTGTTCTGTTATAGAGGGAAACAGAATTGAACGGCACAACTTTCACCTTTGCAATCCGATCTACTTTATAGACAGTCCAGAAAAAAATCTCTGGGTTGCGTCAATGGCTTTTGGGAATGGAGGACAATACAGTGTTGTGAGGATGAAAATGATGATATGCAAGAGATGGAAAAAGAGAAAAAACAGGGGGAAAGGTTAATGATGTCGTTTTTTCTATCGATAAACACAAATATCTGTTAAGACAAGAGTTGTCTTTTGCTCCTTTGTAGACCCTACCAGTTTAATGACAAAACCCTCAAACGATTCCCTTCACAACCTGTTTTGTGTATAGGTAAACATTACAGTTATATCAGAATATTAATCTTTCAACAGAAAGTGGCAATCAATCACAAGTCAACATTGATAAAATAATAATTGCAGTGTTTTCAATTTCACCAAAAAGTCAAATTTATACCCTTTCACAATGTTACCCTTTTAAACCCGTGCAAGGTACAATGTGTATAACATTAAATTCTGCAATCCCGAGGGGTTCGCTGTTTCAAATTAATTAAGGAAATTAATTTCAAAATTAATTAAGGAAAAGGTCCCAACTCAAGACCCATAAAATTTCGAACAAGCACCAAGAACAGTTCCAGCGATAGACAAAACTGAGAGGTGAATTCGTATCAAATTAATGCTCGTGAGAAGATATTCGTTTTACATCTACACAGAAAGTTTTGACCTCAACTGTGTCTCACAAGAACACAAAACAGTCCCTCATTGTTTTTAAAAAGCACAGTTTGCAAAGTACGATAGTATTCGCTCCTATAACGAGGTGGCTAATTTTGAGTGGACAAAATTTCACACGTAACTTTAGATGTGAACTTTAGAACCCTGAGAATAGGATTGGACGTGTACTTGCTGTATGACCATTTTAAATATTCCGTCAAGACTTTCATTTTTCATGATCAGATAGGCAGGTCATTAAAACGGAATACGATAACTTACATTGCTCCAAGACGTCCATCAGTTCCTAGGAAAAAATACAATAGCATGGGGCATCTAGCTGCAGTTCAACTTCAAATATTTCAAATAGTCATATCTGATGAACACGTTGTTGGTGACTGAATTCCCCCAATTCGTTCGTCATTGCAGAAGACCTTCCCTGGCCAAGGTTCATTGTCGAATGCCACTAAGTGCTTCGTGCGACAGCTTTGGTATCCTGTGCTGTTAGGCCTACTCTACCCGTACGTCCGCGTGGACCTCCCCACTATAAACATACGGAGTACATCCTGAACGCATCTCACGCGGCAGCCGTCGGCAAATGTTTGGTTTAAAGAGAGAGAACATATCAGACAGCTGTTTTATGACGCGTCTCGGGTGAGAAACTGAGCGCAGTGCACACTGATCGAAACGTCGAGTTGATAAACCATCGGTTCTTTTAATCAGAACCGCCACAACTCATACAGAGAGTTTTGCGTTCATGGTGTCTATGCAAACCTCGCTTACTGGATCTTGTTTTTGTCTTTTTCTGTTATAGGATCCTCCTACATTTTCACTAATTGTAAAACAAGCAACGTTGCTGTGACGATGTTTGTTTGTGGTCATTTACCCCTCTGAAAACAACATTTGTATTCAAGAATAGTTTTCAGCTAAGATTTGTTGTTCCAATGTCGGCCTTTGCTTCTCGATAAAAAGTGTCATGTTTGAACCAAAAGTGACCACGAGGCTGTATCCAATTAGCAAAAAAAAAAAAAAATTAAATAAAATAATAATAATAATAACTGTTCGTATAACGCATGAATCAAAGTCACAGTCAAAACCGTTTTATGACAAAATCAAGGATCTGTCATGATTCTTAGAAAAAGGAATCAACCAGGATTTTCTCTTCTACTTTTCACATAATTTACTTTTGTCGGCGTTGTAAGTTGAAACCATCCCACAGAGTCTTTCAAGGAAATTCCTTTGCAATATTAATAATGTGCTTTATTTGTTTGTTTGTTAATTTATTATTCAGTTTCCTTCGTTTAAGTTCCTACCCGTCAATATGTAAATTTTACGGTAGCTGTTTGGCACGCCAGTGCTGCCGGAATTTCTTCTTTCTTTCCTTAAAAAAATAAATAAATATATGTATATTTTTACAGTGTTGGTACATTGTTCTCACATGCTACACTACATAGGCTACTAACTTGGAAAGTGGAGGAACTGTATTGAAGTACAAATCAATTTGAATGTGGTACATTTACTAATTTGACGATAATGGCCCTAACTGAGATCACGTTCCTCGCACACACTGATCTTTGTCCAAAACATGTTACCGTCCCCTCAACTCTCGAAAGTGAATGTGTAATGCATGTCATGTACCATTCGGAGTGTGTCTGAGCTCCTGGCATCTTAGCCGCGGGATACATAACCGGGTACTTTCTCATAAGTTCGTGGTTCAGTTACGGGAAGACCCTTTACATTATGCAGGTGATGATAACATTAAAGGCGTCAGGGTGTTTCCTTTGGGAAAAGCGCACGTTTTGTGTCGTATAAAGAGAGGTTTAAAGAAACAAAAATGTCAAATGTCAATCTCATCAGATGGGGAAAATTTAAAACTTTAGAAAACGTTGATTAAAGTTTGACTCAAATCAACTGCATAACTTCCTGATCAGCCGATTGCGTTTAGGCCTACGTGCATTTTTTACGGGAAAAAATGTTCATTCATGAAATAGCTAAGGGTATTTTGCTTTCCTCTATTAGTACACACTGGGGACATAGAGATTTGAACTCTATTCTGGTGTTGGTAAAGTACCCACTTGAACAGGTGTATATTATTTGTTTCAGTTGTCCCCGTTTCCTCCTTCCCTCGGATGCCGAGTCGGGTACCGCGCGGTCCGTGCCCCGTCCAGGGTAATCATACACTTCAAATTGCTTCCCAAATCGCGAAGGGGGCCTCTCCGGTGAATAATCAGGCGCGTTTCTTTTCTCTTTGTTCCCAGTCACCGCTGATGTTATTAAGTGGTGACGCTGAGATGATCTACGGCAAGGGAGCAAGAATTTCTCATTACTATACGGGGTGTGCTCTGGTCTGGAGCACACCCCGGTGATTTCTAGTGATGA
The DNA here is from genome assembly GCA_023634235.1 of Pisaster brevispinus. Taxonomy (NCBI): domain Eukaryota; kingdom Metazoa; phylum Echinodermata; class Asteroidea; order Forcipulatida; family Asteriidae; genus Pisaster; species Pisaster brevispinus. The sequence goes on from JAMKCF010000017.1 coordinate 13,270,585, forward strand.
CTCGATGAAGATGCGCGACTCGAGTCCGTGGAGATGATAACTAATAATGCAGTACTCCACCCAGTAAAGGGTCCGTGAAGTTGTATTTATTTGCATTCTGTTGGCTGCACTTTTAAACCAAAGATTTATTTAACTTGTTATTATCAAATTTAAGAACAAATTATTCTAGAGTACTTTTTCCCCCGTCTTTTTTGAGCTGTCAAACTGGTTCAGACAGTCACTGAAAAGGGGTTATTGAACCTTTCCGTTGATGTTAATTTTGCGGTAGTTTTTCTGTAGGACTACGTGCAACTCTACAGTGGAAACAGTGTATAATGCAGACATAAACCAATAAAGATAGACGCATAATTACGAGTTTATTGTTAACTTTTGAAATGCTTTAATTTGTTATGTATGTAAATTGTGTGTGAGTCCCGCTATTATGTTGTATAATGTGCTATTTTATAACGCTTCATTTCGAATTCTTCTATATAGCCAGTGTTTTTAAATATTCTGGTTGAAATTTCTTTGGAGTAAACGATAAGGCATCCCAAGTTTATATGAGTTTGTCTGGGTGGACATTTGTTTTCTGTTATCGAAAGAAGGATAGTCAACTTCCCATGATAGTCGGTTTTTGACATTCTCGTGATTTTCATTTAACATGCAGAATTAGTCTTTACTTGTTTATAGCGATAGAATCTCATAGTAAATATAGACGAAATAAAGGAACGAGCTTCAATCTCAATAATATTGTAAAGTCCACATCAATGTTAATCCTCCATTAATAAATATTTCCATCTGAAATAGTGTACAGGTCAAGGAAGCAACAAAACCAAACAAAACGCTTACTGCGATTTCTGTGATCAAAATAAGCCAGTACGGACGTTCGACCTTGACAAAATTATAAACCATTTGTCGTTGTTTTCACTGAAACTTGTGTTAAACCTTCCTTGATTTTCCCCTTGAAACAGTGTGACAGGAAACCCAAGAAGCGGTTAAGTGCATTGCAAAAAAACTTTTCACTTGGGAGTGATATTTTTGTCGGCGTTCTATCCCAAGCAGTCGAGCAGTGAGGCGGGGCTAGCAACGGAGTGGGAGGCTGGACAATTATTGAGAGTTTTTTTTCCTTGTCATAATGGGACCGAATGCATTGAGTGCAAAGCCGTTATTTGGGTGAGCCAAGCAAGGGGCTTTCGCAACAACGAACTCATCTCCCAGGTTCTTCTTCCGAAACACCTACCACGGCTTCGGCAAGAAGAACCTTGGAGATGAATTCGTTGTTTTTACAGTCAAAAGCGGTCAAAGACAGACGGTAAATCTTGATCCAGCCTAATTCAATCACCCACTAATGCGCCACGCTTCAAGTCATCACATTCTAATTGAAGAAGCGAGTTGGTTGGCAGGCATCAGCAGAAAGTGTGATACAGCAACCCATTTTACCCTATATAAAGTGTACGATGCTGTAATTTAAAGAACATCTATATAACGAAGTTGACATGTTAAATGTATTCCCCAACCATATGTTTTTCCCTCCACTAATGTTGACGTCCTTTGAGGGTAAATTTGTACGCCTTGATGTTTTTCAAGGCTGGGTGCATCAAAGAGTTAATCAGATAATCACTGTAAGAACAAATATTGGTATAGACCATACCCACGGGAAGGTTTCTTCTTTTAATGAGGCCAGAAAGTGACTTGCATTTTTCACGTCGACTCTATACTACGGTAAATGACTACATTAACAAAACATGAGATATCGCCCAACATAAGGTCAAAGGCCCAGGGCAAGGCCTACGAGGTAATAAGGTCAATTTTGACATAAGAGGAAACGTCTGTTCACTTTTGTTTCTTGAACTGTGGAATATTGTTAGTTGGTGGAAAGCAAAATACGGTGAGGGAGTTCCAAGGTGCAGCAGTACGTGTGATATCTCACATACACAGTGTGCTTGAAGTTTAAACCTTAAATGCCAATAAAGCAGTCTTGAAACTGCGGTTATTATCTCTCTGATGAGTGATGGTGGTTAAGAAAAGGGTATAACACACCGACGTATCGATCAGTGTGTTCTGATCGACTTCAAGAAAAAGCTGGGTGTAACAGTTATTCAAATAAGAGCTCTCGCTGCTTTTAGTTTCGTGTGTCAAGGTATGATGATAAATTTCGAATACGTTCGTGTTAATCTTTCGGATGTGCGACGGGGTTGCAAGTTGCTGGGAAATACCGCTTATAACGACTTCGAGTTCGATATGACGTCACTATAACACAGTGTACGTCATAGAAAGCCTATAACAACAAGTTTGGACAATATTTCTCTCACGCTTGAATACCGCCAATTAGTTGATAACGGATCGAGAACATAATCAAAATTCATATTGCAACTACATTAAAGGTACCGGTAAGCTAAAGACAGGTGTATTTCTTTTTATCAATTCCAATTTAATTTCTGATTATCTTGAAGATCAATTTCATCGTTGGCGGAATTTAACGCCATCGTTCCTGAACTTTGAACGCGGATACATCAACCGGCAACGGTCCACTTGATAACAACCGTTCTAGTGCATATCGCATGCTGATGCATTTGAAAAAGAAAAAAAACATACTGACAAACAAACAAACAAACAAACAAAACAGTCATCGTGTTTTTGTGCAAATGAGACGAAACTTTGAAGTTAAATGGGGGTGTACTCACCCCCGCGAGTGCATACCAACGGTTAGTTTTCCCTCGTGCTGCATATATCTCTTTAGAATTTCATGACTGGCTTGTGTCCCACCATCCCACGATCTATCACGTTTGACTGCGTTTTGATGTTCATCCTACAAAAAAGCAAGAATAAAACCAAATAATTAACACAATAATTCATATCTTTTCTTTCTCTTTATTTCCTTTGTAGCCCTTAACTCGAGTGGCCTTCTGGCCCTATATTGGGCGTTTTCTCATAAACACAAAAATATGTAACACACACATGTTTAAAGCTTTGCATGGTGTGGAAAATATGAATAAACCTGCGGGTACAACCATTTGTAAAATCTTTTTTGGAAGGAGTGTTGGCTCTGAAAAAAATCCAGTGTGGTCGTGACATTTCGAACAGTATATACTCTGCTCGTCTCGTCTACTTTAAATTGGTGAGATGAACATGGATAAGCACATGGGCTCACATTGATCTTAAATGCGTCATTAGCCCATTAATTTATATAAATGCTTACAAAATAAAGACCTCAAGTCACAGATGATCATTTTTTATTTATTGTATAGCTCTTAATGAGTAGGCCTCTTAAAATTGTAATCTACTTGGAAATTATTGGGTTTGTGTTTTGGTTTTGTTTAACCTGAAATTCATTCAACAAGAATATTACGTATACAGTATTTTCAAATAATGTTACAGACGCGGATTTCATTGATTTTCTGCACTCGGGTGAAAGATTGCAAGAAGACGAGAATTGCAGATGTTATTAAATGATGTTGAGATGAGAGAGAACATTGATGCCCAAAATAATGATCCATGACGTCTGTCATAATAAACCCAACAAACACTTTTTGACGAATTAATGAAGAGATCTATATAACATGACACGGAAACTGACGGGGGAATAATGCCACATCTACATGCAACGACAAAAACAACGACAACAATGACAACGACGAAAACAATGACACGGCAACGATGGCGGTAATGATTGTGTCTGCTTGCTTTGATTCTATAATTAAAAAGGCGCTTGGCATTTTGCGCACAATGTGTTTTTAATAAAAAAAATTACTGCATTTTTCTAAAGATCTGCTGACAAAGCATTTGTCTTTCGGGTTGATTGGTACCTGCTTCCAAAGACCATTTTGTAAGAAATTGAAGTATTTTTTTCCTTTTGTCGTAAAATATATGTTTTACAATTAACTTGAAACTCCCTTCTGAAAAACCAGCCCTTCCGTCCCTTCCACAACGAAAGGAAATTATAAATAACCTCATGTATTTTGTAGATTTTGTGCTCTTTCATTATTGAGATCAAATTAGGAGCAGATCTGAACGGGTAAATCAATTGGTTGTTTTTTTTTCTCATACTGAGCTTTTAAATCTGTTTGAAAATGAAAACATGTGGATATAAATACCACGGACCTTGAGTTTCAAGCTGCAGAATCGAAGCTGCTCATGGGGTAAGTGAAACTCTTCAAAAATAATAATAAAACCATAAGTCTTTGTTTCAAATACAAATTGTTCACAAATTCCATTTATATTGAATTTGCTTGGTATAAGTCTTAAGAGATTGGAAATTGGAAATACCTTATGTAGCAAATTGTCCTGTCAATAAATTTTAGTTGGATTTTAAGTTACATCTGATGCATTGGTCATAACCGTTCAAGGCCAACGATCGTACAATGTATGGCCTAAAGTGATTTTGTTCGGAAAAAAATACTCTGTGAGTACTTGCGTTATTTATATCTCGTATGGAGATACCAGTTTTTTTTAAAGTGATTTCTGTTTCAGATAGAACACTTCGTCAACTATTCAAATTTAAAATTATTGAGCAAAAACATAACAAGAACCAATTTAAAACAATCCAATCCACTTCCGTTGTTGCATTCTCTCATCGTAAGCGATTTGAATGGTTTTAGTCGTAAAGTTTTGCCAGTAAATCACCGTGAAAACGCATCAAATTACGAATAAAAACGTACACTTTTCCTGGAGTTTTACAATCACACAGATTTCCCAATCAAGTTTAGAAGATACCGTTGGCTATAAATTATTGCTCGCGACAGTGTACGGTTGTATTGTATTGAAATCGTAAGATACGATTGCAATATATTGCTCGCTAAAAAGTAAATCAGCATAATTGCTCTCCACAAGCTTCCCAATCCAAAGATTTGACCCATTCTTGACATTTTCATTTGTATACTGGATTGTAGTTTTCACACAAACAATCAGAAACGCGGGTAAAATCCAATCAGCCAGGAATGTCATCTGAAAACTGGCTTTAAAAATCCTAGTTGATGACAACTTGAAGACGCTAAACGAGTTTCAATGGAATTAGACTAGTGTGCCGTGAATCTGTGTCACTGTATACGTGACTTTGACGTTCCACTTGTTCTCAAGTACGGTGCTACTAGCAATAAACAATCCTTGCGCATCTCTGACAGAAAAACCCAGAAAAGTGACCGTTTGATACAAAAGGCGGGCATTTTTGAGTGGCAATTTCTACAATTCGGCCTACCACTGGTTTCCAATCTTCAGTTGGCATCAGACTAATGTGACCAACAATGCGGGAAAATACAGACTACGTTAAAAGAGTCCTTCATAGTGTAAGATTTATTATTGCTTTTATTGTATTTTTGTTGTGAAAATAGATTAAAGGGACACACCGGCTTACTGTTTACCTAATATTGTGATGTGGAATGACAGACAACAATTTTTAAATGGTTGTTGTAAAAAAAAATCATCAAAATATCACGTAATTAACGAAAAATGTGAAAAAAACCAAAACGCGGTCAAAGGTCAGCTTATACGCTTTTCCAGCCGTTGCAACTGTCCAATTTACGTGGCAATGATGCGCGATGTTGTCAGTAGACTGGTGCTCTGTTTATGTATCAATTATAACAATGGCGAGGCATGAGGATACAGACTTCATATCCATCAAGCACAAATTCACGTGTAAATAAAAAAAACAGACATGAACCATGCCACTGATATCTATTACCTGTCAGTATAATAGAGATCAGTGACATGAGCGGACGTCAGTCCATAGAGCAAGGTTCCTTGCTCTATGGTCAGTCCTAGTCGAAGTCCGCTCGCGGTCGTAACCAATAACTGTTTCGGTTGAACTTGCCATTGAAACAGTTATTGGTTACGACCGCGAAAACTAAACCCCAACCTGTATTCTGTGTACGACGACGTACTATATACTTGCAATAATGGAGAACGTTTCTTCGACATCCAAGGATCGGTACAAAAACATCGCAAGGAAAAACACACAGAAGGTGGTCCAACGAAAAGTAAAAAGTAAAAGAAAAACCACGATAAATCCAAAGGGAAAGCCAGCAAAAGCAGCAATTTGGGGGGGGGGGTGGACATTGTGCAGCTATCATAGAAGTAGACCAGCTGTATGGGATAAATATTCCCCGTCGTCGTCCCGCGTGTGTAGCGCAGGCAACACGTTGCAATAGTTAGGGGATAATAGCTAGGGGTATCAGACTAAAACCCTCCTACAAAAACCGTAATTGTTGGTCTGGCTCCCTACCCCTCCGACAAGCTCCCACGCTCACGGCTAGACCGGCAAGCTGGGGAGTTCATGCCTCGGGGTTTGTCTCTCTGGCCCCACGAGACACGGCACCGGCTGTACGGGATATGCCCCAAGGTTTACGTTCCGCTAGCTCCCACGCTGGTGCGCTGTAAAACACGCTTCGGTTGCACGGACTCTCTGAATGCGAATCTTACGTTCGATTTTTCATCATTATTTACAAATTGTAACAATAATCTGAATACATAGTCTTTTTTTTCAAATACTCATGAATAATTTTTAAAAAACAGATTTAAATTTGGTTCAGTAATTTACTTGTATACGGCTGGAAGTAAAACTAACTCCGAAAATCACGTGATTTATCCGAACCACTTTTTTGGTTCGGATAAATCACGTGACATTCGTTTTTTGAAAAATGCTCAAAAACGGCAAAATTTGATGGTTTCTTTTAGGAACCGTTCTTCTCCATTCCTGGAAGACCTTTGAAGGCATATGTTAGCCTATTTTGTAGCCCAAATAGCCCAACGAAGCCGGTGTGCCCCTTTAAGCTGTGCTTGGGTCAAAACGTCAGGACGTTAACTTTTTACTATAACAAAAAAACAAAAGCTTCTTGAAACTGGTCGAGACAAAGGTAAAAACAAAACCCCGCTGACAATTACTTAAAGACACGTTCAATGTTTACACATGCAGCAACCCTGGCTATCATCAATGCAGTACAAATTACAATTTGAACGTCTAACATATATAATTCGGATTTATACCACTTGCAAACAGCGTATAATTTTTTTTACTGGGGATGTGCTTGGCTTTGTTTTGTCGTGCTTCGGTAGTTGAATGAACCCACATCACCATCAATCAACATTAGCTATACATGAAACCTCAGGACGACTTTAAAACGACACCCCCTCTAAATTCTGCCTGAATATCTTGCTCCGTTTGTCACCTAATAATTGGCCCTAAAAATAATTGCAATTCTCCCTCGACCTTAGGCCATAATTCTGGGGAGTCAAATCTCGGGATTTATGTCCACAATTTGGCTTGACGGAGACTTGAGCTGAAATGTCTCTGGTCATAAATCAGGTATAGCCTCCTGAAGCGGCACGAGGAGTCGCCTAATCTTGGCCTTAACTCACGCCTGGTAGGAACAGCAGACTGCCGGTCGACTAAACGGTCTCGCTTCACCTGGCACTAAACAACATCCAAATCATGACTACTGATTTGATTTTCTTTGGTACAGCATAACAGGGAATAACTGCTTTTTCCCCTGTAGCCTCTTGCGGAAACTAAATTGAGGTTTTGCCCTTTATTGTTTTTAAGAATCCAAGATAACGGTGCATAAACAGCAATTTATACCAACATCCTCACGACTAATTTTGGTTTCCATCGTGCATAATTGCTGTAATAATGTATGACGACATTACGCACTCTAACGGGTTCCAACATTAAACGCGAGAGACTTCATGTTGTTTACACACGCTTACGGTATTTTAATATTGTAAGGCAAGAAAAGTATTTGTATGATTAAGTCTAACTTTGATAAAGAATTATTTCACACGGGCAACATTACCTTTATTTACTTTCCTTGTTTTTAAAGGCCGTTTCTTTAATAGATTATCACACTATTTTTCCCGATAACCCCAACTATCTAAGACTAATTCTATAAATAAACAAAATACACAAAACAGGAAGGTACAGGGAAAGGGTGACAGCAAAACGCATGTGTATTGGAAACTCACACAGAGAAAACTCAACGAATTTACAGAGTCACTGTAAAGACGGCCATTCAATATTTCGAATCAAGCTAATGTATGTAACAGTGCCCTGGAGCCTGTGCCGTGTACACATCTACAATTCAATTTGTAATAAATGATTTGGTGAGCTTTTAAAGTCGAGAGTTTGACGAGTAACATTTTGACATGATTATAGCTATGATATTAAGTTTCATTTCTCGATAGCTGAAACCTCACTATAGGGTAACCCGTTTTGACTGTCCCTTTTATGCTTATTCAGTTCAAATCAGCTCGATTCCGGTATATTATTATAGTAAAAACACTGAATAAAAAGTCACAAACTAAGAACATTAAGTTTACATGTATAGAAAAAACGCAATGGGAGGACTTAATTAAGAGCTAATAGCCAGACTACACTATTGCACACAAAGAATTTCATTAAAAAACAAGAAGAGAAACGCAACAGTTCTAGAGAAAAGAGTAAAAAGTGAAAACAAGTATGATAGGAAATGGGAATAAAAACATCCACAAAATGGCACAAATACTTAAAACAAACAGCAGCAAAAAGCTGACACGGGAACAGTCAATCACTCAGTCCACCTACTCCCCCGTCCCACCAACAAAAGTTAAAAACATAAAATAGATAGAGCACTGTAAAAATAGAACCTCATTTTGAAATTAAGAAAGAATAGCCCAAGTAGGAACATTTCCCTGATGACATATGTTGTTGTACTTTTACTCTTCCTGGACGCCCCCACAGATGTGTGTGTCCTATATAAGATATAAAATAAGCATCAGGCTTCGACTGAATAAAATGAACTGACACTCCTCCCCAAACCAAGACCCGTCAGATACCTCCATTTTTGTTTCTTTATTAATTTTTGTTTTAATGCAAAATCGCAGACAAGTGCTCAGCGTAGACGGTTACAAGTAAGGGAAAGAACATAAGCACGCCCACGGGAAATCAATTCATATCAACTCAGGTTGAAACAATCTAGATCAACGCACCAATTTTACCTTTAATACTAGATTCATTCCTGCAGTGAGATTCCGGCACAAACTGCCCGGATGAGCAAATCGTTTTCAATTGACATGCACTCCAGCCTTATTAATTCAAAGTGATGTATTACTAGCGGGGTTATCAAAAGCACCAAGGGGAAACGATGGCAGATTTATTTTGCTTTGTGAGCAAAGATTTATCACCTTTCGCATTATGAGTGGGGTTTATGAAGCAATGGAACTAAAAACCTTCCTTTATTGCATGATTTACTGGTTTCCCTTAGGTAAGAGAAATGTTCTCCTAAGTGTCAAATATAAAGTATATATAAAAAACTCATATTATTAATAGCTATCTATGGAAGATGCATGTTAAGATATCCCGCCTAAAGTGTTTGGGTGATGTAATGTGAATGACAAAACATGATTCTTTCGTGCATACATTGAACTAGATTATCAACTGGAAAAACGATAATTCAATAGTTTTATGTAACATAATTTCACTCTTCTTCATCACAATTGTTTTTAATCTATAAATAAAATGTATCAAACACGAAATCGCATAAAGTAGTTAGTGGGCTGGCGTTTTGACCCTAGCAAAGTCTTTCTCGAAGGCTAAAATACGAAATTGTTGTGAAATGTGTACTGAAATTCCACAAAATGGGTACTATAAATAAATGATTTATTTTTGTATTTTTATTATTTTTACAATTCAATATTTATTACTACAAGTATAATAACATGTTCACTATAAAATAAACTAAAACTAGTAAAATCACATCGCCTAAGTGAGTTGAAGAATACTAAGCACATTTTTACAGAAAGGGTTTGAAAACATTGGCAATACATTGACACTGTCACGATTATAATATAGATATTACGACATTGAGCCAAACCTAAAGAACCAATATTAAGCTTCCCGGTTCTCTCAATGTGGGGAAAATGCCCAGATTCGGTTATTGGTGAGCACATTTTTAACACTGTTCACGGAAGACAAAAAAATATATAAAAAATCCAAACTTGTATACAGTTTGTTCAAAAAATCCATTTAGGAAAAATTAATGAACCGTTAACTTTCATTTCCAATGAAATTATTTTGGGTATCATCTTCCTAATTACAAACTCAAGGTGATCTTTCAGGATTTTATCTCTCTCTCTTTCTTGATGGCAATATCCTCAAAACCAAATCGCTGATCAAGTGCTACGCATGCGCTTTTCTGATTTCATCGAGATAGATTGAGGATAGACTGTGCAAGTCTCGCGCGTATTCGACATTGCGACCCATTAAAGCAAAATTTATTTCCCAAGATGTTATGTGAATACGCGCGAGACTTGCACAGTCTATTATATTGCCTGCCGGTAATTCTCATTGTGAGACGATTAGTTCGCTGGGCTACTTTCATATCACGCACACGTTGCTCAATCATCAGTGACGAGAGACCGCGACTGCACTGCCCATTGGGACGAGATTGGGCGATACTATTGACCAAATTAATGTAACCAAAACGAGGCTGGTAGGAACAATAGTCTTTCCCCTTTGGTACAGCAAAAATCAGTATACTTATTTCTGTATTAAACGGCAAACAGAGAACAACGCACATGCAGAGACTTAATTTCCAGTGGTCCACTCGAACAATTTGAAGTCCCCCACCCTGTTTTTTCAAGAAATCAGAATTCTTGTTTAACTGCTGTCAGTAGTGGCGTGTTTGGTCTAGGGCTAAATGTGCAAATATCCAATCAGTCAACAATGAATGCACACACCTTTAATCTAATTACAACGGTAAAGTTAGGAGGCTGTTGACTAGTCCAACGCCATTGACTTTCCCGAGAAACTATTTTATTAATTACCCCAAGAGAGAGAGAGAGAGAGATAGCGAGAGAGAGAGAGAGAGAGAGAGAGAGAGAGAGGCTTGTCTATACTAGTGAAAGAAATGTTATCGTTTAGTCCGGGTCCAGACTAATCGAAAAAGTAAACAGACCGAAGGGGAATGTTGTCAGTTTGACATATCACCCCATTGACATTTTCACGGGGAAATTTAATTATTTTAAAGTTTTTTTCTCTCTCTCCCTATCGTCCAGATTTCTGTATTTTTGGACAGGTCCTATTGATACTTGAAGTTGATGTGTTCAGTTCGAAAGATTTGCAACTGGACTGCTGTAATACAGCACGAAGTATATACAACCAAAGGAGGCATTGCTCAGCGCTACAAACAAGTTCAAAGATTTGCTAAAAACCATGGAAAAGATAACCAGGCGTTAGCTCTCAAACCATGTTATACTTTTTTGTATAAAATTGCAGTATTCAGGAAACGTCATGCATGACAAACCGGGAAACATATACTTGTAAAAATATATATACTATATGGTATGGCCGGTAGGTGAGGGGATTGTGGCTTCAGTGATGCAAGCATGGAGTTTGGCACACAGTCAGAGTAGCAGGTCATCAGAAAGATCATTGCAGATTTGTCCTTTGCAAAAAATATATAGGTAGAAAAACAAGCAAAGGCAGCCATTTTGGACATTTTTGAAAAATTGCTTGTTATAGATCTTATCATTGATCTCCATTAATATTGACAGGATAGGACACGTTACCCCATATGCATCAACGCGCGCGTTTTTTTTAGGGGTTTAAAAAATGCAAACGCAGAGTCATACGCAGGACCTTATGCATTGACGTCATCCAACCGACATCTTAGAGGTAAAACGGTGACGAAACAATCGAAACGCAAAGATTTGTACGCGCGGCGCACAGGATTGGCCAATGAACAACCTCCTTTTGACCTCTAGGTGAGGGCGCCCTACTGAAATGACGTCATGTGCATAAGGTCTATTCTACCTGTATTTTTTTAAGAGTAATCTACGATGGCCCAATAGCTAAATACGATTCTCATATGTGATATACTCTGACCGTGTGCCAAAATCAATGCTCGTGTAATCAAAAAGGCAGAACCAAGATATTTTGTTTAATTTTCAGTGACACAATAACAGATGCAGAAAAAAACGAAAGGCATGAAGACTGCTACAAACAGTTCTTCTCAGACCCCATTTTGTTCAAAAAAGTACAATACAAGTACAGTAAATGATACCCGTATTACTGGCGTCGTTTCCTTTCGTTTGAAACTGTCATGAGTTTCAAATCTTTCTCAAGAGATCTTTGTTATGAAGAATGCTTTAGAAATAAACGTCTTACACCGTCATATGATGAAGCCAATGTGTAACTATAATAGTTATTTCGTTATGCGAGGTTCAAAACTAACATACAGTCTTCACAACGAGTTATGACAATATTTGCTAGTCTGTTTTCTTGCCTACATTTTCTCCTTGTTAAAGTTTATTCATATTTTCTATTCAGCGTCTGAAAAAAGAACCTGGAAATTTCGTATTAATAAGGCCCATAAGAAGAAAAAAAACACAGAATTAATAGCAATTATTCGTGTTCTTCAAATACATTTAATCACAAGTGTTTTCACGCTCCATTTATGCCCAGCAGTTCTCCTTAGGACTAATTGGACATAAATTCGTCATCGAATCGACAAACCGTGTGTAAATAAACAGACCGACGACTTGATTCGGAATTACTCCAATACACATTATGGACGTCTTGGTCTGGTATTGAAGTGTCAGTTCTGTATGTTTTTATTAAGTTTATAGGTAAATTGTCGTCTTCGCTGTTTAAAGTGCCATTGGATCATATTCGAGCTTGAAGGAAAAGTGAGTACGGCTTTTTGCTGATAGCTTTTCACCCATGACACAAAAACAACTTTGAAACTAAGGTTTAGGAACAAACTTCTTGAAAAAAGTTACATCTTCAAGATGTGGACTCTTCACACATCGCAAGGTCAACAATATCTCAATCTCAAAACCCCCAAACAAAACCTTTGTAGACAAACGTAAACTGAAAGAATTTGGTAAATTATCATAAATTGTCAAAATATTTTTCTTTACGGTATGTCTAGGGTTCTCGACAGTCTTTGATTTTCGAGTGCACGTAAAATAACCAGTTTTATACCAGTTACCTTGACTGATTGATTGACCAATATTGTGACAATAATTGCTTTTGAGTGGGAAATTAAGAAGATAGCGGCTTATGGAAAGGTAGGTGCAAGGAATTGAATTTATTTGAGAACGCCTGTTGTGAACCGATTATACATGGTTTGAACAAAAATTTAATTCATTTCAAAACCAGTACGCAATTTTAGTATTCATGTATACGGCATAACGTCTCCTCAGACATGTTGGAGGGTGGATTAAGCACGGTAATGACATCCAATTATACACTCAGATCCCATTCCCCATTAAAATAATTGTTCCAGCAGAGAGGCTCGCTCATGCCTCCCAAAGGAGGTGTATTGAACCAGGTACCCCATAATAGTCTGAGGTTCCAATAAACCTGAAGTGAATAAGTAATGGTGAAGTACTTTCGTTGATGACCAAACTGGCTAATAAGACGTCTTATCAAGAAGCAATCGTATAAAAACATGAAGTACGTTTAATGAACCATTAAATGACATGTGTCATCACAGATAAACGTGGGTTACATTACATTACATTTGATGTAGCTCGTTGGGCAAGAGGTTTGTAGTAGAATGTAGGAGACTTAGATTTTAGTTCCGACCGTTAAAAAAAGGTGAATCACCGATTTAGTGCAAGATGTCACCCTCATAAAAATTTTTTTTACGCCCCCCAAAGGTCTGTACTGTCTATACACTGCAGCAAAACTAGCTATTTGCCAGAAAAGGCTAGTCCAATGTTCGTGTTGTTATTGTTGTTTGATGTATATTCGGTTTTCGTTAACACCTTGTGTATATCTACAAGCTGTGTTGTTGTTTGTTTTGGGTTTTTTTAAAGTCAGTAACGCATCACTTTCGAAAATCCTTTTTAATGTGATAGCATTTTCACTTGCAGGTACACTGAACCCATCAAAGATAACGTCGGCTTGACCCTTTGTATCAGGACGAGCTTGGCGTGTGTTTTTTGTTTTGTTTTTGTTTTTTTGGTTTTTTTGTTTCATTTCAGTTCAACACCTTCCATTAATTTATATGAGTTTAAAATGCACAAATAATTTATGCTCATGCATTGTTGAGGTTTACATAAAATGTTTTTAATAGGTACAACAAGCATGATAATTTTAATGTGTTAACACAAAGCTATTCAGTCCACAAAAAGTTCAAGCAGTTTTCCACAATAGTTTGGTTTTCTGTTCGTGTTTCGCTTTGGTAGGTACCAGCCTAATTCCCAACGCTTAGATTTCGTCGTCAGTCCAGCGTGTTGTTTCGCTTAATAAAAATAATACGAAAAAGTCTCACCTCTAACTTCAAGAATAAGATATTATGGAGTTCATGAGATTTGAGGTAGACTTTTTTTTTAATAAGTCCCATCACCTCTTCAATAAAAATGTCTGAAAGTCAAATCTTCACGCACAAAGATTTAAACAAAATAATCAAATACAAGTTAAGAGTTCATGTTTACTGGAATTTTGTTTTTTCAAACAAACAGTGATAATTAACACCTCCCTGGGGAGTTGGTTTCATCTTTGACAGTTTCGGAATGTTAATGGTGTATTCAAAATAAACGTAAGAACATCCATTCCTCGGTTTTGTTTATTGATACCCGTTCTGAGGCTCCTACCTGAGGAGTTAAATCATCGGCAACATCCAGGTATTTGGTTTTTATTAAATAAATAGAGAATAGGTTAAAGGTAGGATGCACCATGGTGCTTAGAAGTCAGGGGATACCATCAAATCAAATGCAAGTTTTTATGGAAGGAAAGCAAGAAGGTATGTGTTTGTTTGATTACTGGTTAAAGGCCTACTTAAACGTATCGACCCTTGCAGAGTCATTCTCTGCCAAGAAAGACTCAGCCAAGGTCGAAACGTGAGACCAATAACCAATTTTGTGCATTTATTCCATATGTCATTTTGGTTAGGCAGTTTGAAAAAGCCCATTCTAATTTCTTATTATTCAATATTAAATATATCTTTAAGCCTATACTCGGTGCTAAAAGAATACTTTTAACTGACTGTCTTCCGGGTTTTAGAGCACATTTTTATATCATCTTGTCAAACTCATGCCAAACTATAAGTTACGAACCTTACTACATTTTTATCAAAGTTTGTCAAGCTAAATCGACCCTACATTCAACTCAGAGCATAAAGTCCGATTAAAACCAAACACACTTGACCCTGGCGTCCCAAGTTTTGTTACTCTCTACATTCAATGATTAAAACACAAGTATTCCAAAGCATACTTTTCAATTGATGAATGTTTCAGTCCTAGTATGGTTGGACAAAATCTGTTGCAATGATTGAATGTAACATTGCTATCATCATGAGACGATGTGGCACCTCTCCTCGAGTTCGGTCGGTACACATTTTAATGTATAGTAATACTTTGTGTTGATCCAAACTGTAGATTAATAATTAAGTCTTGGCGTCTAAGCACAAAGTTTACTCAATGGCATATCCAAATATACCTTACCCGTGTTGAGTCCACAGTAAATTTGAAAAACAAGAAACGATCGGTTTACTCGGTAATTATGATTTCCTTATTTCACGACTACCCAAAGTCGCAAATTTGCAATGACGGATTTTGATATCGGCTCCTGATCCGGCTGTCTGAAGCAAACAATTTAAAACACATTTCCCCCTGTCTGAAGCAGATGGTGGTGCCTTTGTAAACATGTCATCCCACACGTCCGTCTTCACCGGAAGAGGTTTTTTGTGTGTTTAAGTCTTTAAAAACCGAAATCTACCCGAAGGGTTTTTATTTTGAAGAGGTTGTGTATATATGTTCTGTCAACATAATTTAGTTTAGGAAATCGAGATGCATTTGTTAAAAACCTGAGAAGGCATTACTGACTGTATATAGCTTTTACTTTAACAGTACAAAAGAGAAAAGGGACTTTGGAGGGCAAAAAGATAACCTTTCATATCATTCTCAATTGGGAGAGAGCGGGAAGAGGTCCTTTCCTACTTTTTCTTTTATGTTTTGCAAAAGAAAAACCGCAAAAAACACTAATTGTTTGGAAATTTGTTGAAGTATTTTGATGAGAAGCGAATTTTGTACCATTATCGACAATCTTGAACTTAGATTGTCTTTATACCTGCGAAGGACCACATTCAATAGAAGTGTTTGCTACACTTTCATTAATTTGAAAAGTTAGAATTGACCCGATCCGGGTCCCAGGTTCTTCAGATTGATTATCGGGTCAGAATGACCCATTTTCAGGTCAAATTGATAAATAAGAGCTTTCGGACAAAACGAATCCCATTCGATTATTGCCAATCGAGTAGGCTAGCACTCCTTTAACCTTCAAGAGTGTATATACATAGAAAACATTCAGTCAATATACATCCATAGGCGCCGGGTTTAATATCGTTTATATAATCCATCACGAGGCGAAATCTTTACCCCTTTATAATGATATAGTAACCTGACACAGGCGATCTATCACAAGTTAGTTTTTCATCTAAAATTAAAGTCACTGCATGAGCGGTTCATTATAACTAACTCAAAATGTTAATAACAGTCAACCTAGAACGGCATGGCATAAAGGTAAAACTTGTTTGACAGTTTTTGCATGGACATCCCCCAACAGCAGTTTTTAGATATAGCGGACACTTAATGGAAGTGCACTGTTTGATTTAGGTGTATACAGACAAATTTACCCAAACCAAATACATGTATGTTCTAGTAATGAGTCCACCACAACATCAAAATGGCTCGTGTGATGGACTTGGTGCACAAAATTAAATCGAGGACGTCCTCTATAGTTACCCAAATCCATTCCTAATCCATAGGAAAATCCTATTCTTCAACACTGTATAGAACACTGTGTGGACGTGTGCAAGTCCACATAGTGTTTCAAGTCCCTACATGATGTAGACCTCTTTTGTTCTCGGGTGAACACTTCGTATGTAGCGTTAAAACAAGTGTGTCACAAACACCTGCAATCGGGGACCTCCTATTGTCCCTCTTTTGTTTATACTCTTTGGCAACAGCTCCCATTGGTTTTGTATACTCTTTTAAACTGTGGACCTTTACCCAACCGGGAGCCTATTGTCCTCTTTTGTTATAGGTTCCCGGTTTGAACGTGAATACCTATACCCAAGCACTTCAATGTTCTTCTGTTGTTTGGGCACACAACCAACCCAGTAAATCGTCTCCTGTTTGCAAAAACAGTTGCATCATTTTTCTCTTTGTTTAAGTGTTAATTTGTAGACAAGCTCACACAAAAACCCCAAAGATTTGGCCCTTTGGTCAAAAGGTATTGCTTACTCTTGGACCGAGCCGAATAACTGGAATCGAAGTATTTGGTTAACATTTTACTAATAAAGTCACCCATGCAATAAAATACAAAATTCGGTATAAAAAATTTAAAAAATAAATAAATAAACTTAGCTTTAACTTGAATATACAATTATTTTCAGCAGTCATTTTGTTTTGCATTTTGTTCAGACAACCTTGTCTGCCGTCAGTTCCGTTTGCAAATAACGTAGGCCTATGTGCTGTTGTTAGTTTGGATGCGGTGAAGCGGCAGACTTGCATTTATTTTTATTAGCTATGAAAATGAAGTTCTTCAATGCGATTTGAATGAAATACTCGGCAATATTTATCTTAACTATAAAAGCTGAAACTGTCTTGAGAAGGGAAGGTTTACTGGAAAAGGGGCTTACCTCGCAAATAGGGAGATTATCTAAAGATTTCGCGAAGACTATAAACTCACGTTCTTGGAGATCACCCTCACCCACCCCAGTAAACAAAGTTATGATAAGAGCTTATTATAAATGCCACAATATTAAGAAAATTTTATTGGTCAATGTCTCGTTTTAAATGGAAGATTCCCTAAAGATTTCCCACTGCAATCAGTATAAATGACCATAATCTAGACTAAATACGCCATACGATGAGCATTTTTACTTCGTAACTATAATATGCTT
This sequence comes from Pisaster brevispinus, assembly GCA_023634235.1. Classification (NCBI taxonomy): domain Eukaryota; kingdom Metazoa; phylum Echinodermata; class Asteroidea; order Forcipulatida; family Asteriidae; genus Pisaster; species Pisaster brevispinus. Next base: position 13,288,446 of record JAMKCF010000017.1, read on the forward strand.
TTTGTGGTTCTTGTCTTACTGTTGTTTATTCTTTTGTTTTATAACGGCTGCTGTTGCTGTTGATGGAGTTGTTGCTGTTGATTTTGTAATTCGTGTTGATGTAAACGTGGTCGGAGTTTCTATTTTTGTTGGTGGTGTTTTGTTTTATTCTATATTTTTACGGTTTGTATGCTTGTTCCTCTTGACCTACAACGTAATTCTGAGAACTAAATAACTTCAGCTTGAAGTTATACGAGAACCACCGTAATACCAAATCCGTTAATTTTTTTCCGGAATGGAAATATTATTTAAATGCAGAAGCAGTCGAGGAAAATGTTTACACAAAATATCGTCACTTTTTATTTGCCCTCCAGGTTTATACGAGAGAGCCACTGTTTTCAGTAAACTTTCAGTAAAACTTATTTTTCTGGATTGGAAACTGTTTTTGAGCATGCAGAGGACGTCATGGGAAGAACAAAAGGTTATAAACAGATTAATTCAAAAAGATGTGCATTTCGATCCCCTAGACCCAAGCAATAATCTCGTCAAGAAAAACAAAACAAAACAACAGCAACAACAGCAACAACAGCAACAACAGCAATGACAACAACACCAACCACAAATGATTATACGAACTTAAAGTATAGTTGCATAAACGTATTTCCAAATCTCCTCCAAGTTCTACCTTAAATCAACCTTGTTTTAAGATGGATTATTAAAACAAAGCTTGTGGAAATATATGCAATCGCCGTAATTATTTAATTGCAATAAAAGGTGATAAGCAAACAAGAGAGCGACTCTAATGACATTTTAGTGCATTTTAAACGAGGCTGGATATTCTCCCCTTTAAATAATCGTATGAAATACAATTTTATGTGTCCACTTACTACAGACCTTACCAGGCTTGACACCTTTTTCATTTGACGATAATAAAAAAAGGACAAAGTACTGAATAAATCTGACGTTTTAATGGATGGGGTTTAGGCTTGGTCTTTAGCGTGGACTGAAATGAAAGCCCGATTGCCGAAAGACTTGAGGCACATTTCACTGAATATTGTATAAACATTAAAATGATACAATTTAGGTTAAAGATGCCAACAACTCAATTACATCGTTCTTATTTCCGACCATCGAAACACTCTATCTGGTTCTTCCCTCCCCTTTTTTTTAAAGTGCAAGCACTGTTTTATTTCATGTATTACATGCCCTCACAACAAAACAAATTACGAACAATGAACATGTCTAAAACATGGTAAACAAGACAATTACCATTATCAAGTTTTTCTGCTCAGCAACCCCGCATTAAGTTGCCCACCTCCCCGTGTGTCAAGTGTTTTAAACACTCAGCCAAACCCATCTCAAGCAACACATTACATCAGTTCCTGTTTAATGAAGTTCTCATTAAGACTATAAACGAGCGCAGTGGGAATAACTGCCAGGTATAGGACAGTACAGTAGGGAACCATTAGAAGTGAGTTGCCTTCTCAAAGTATCACCGGGGAATATGTTGGAATTGTACCCGAAACTCAAGCAGTGTGGTCCAGATTATAAAAAAGGAAGATTCTCTTTTAGTTCAAATGAAGCAAAGAATAGTTTACGTTTTAAAGTCATGTGTGAGCGATGCAGACATGGTCAGATTGGGGATAAAATGTAACACCACAGGCCCCATAGAAACATTGTTCCAGCTTGCCGTTGTATCTATTTTGTTTGATGGATGTTATAATTGTGTGCTAGATAATTATATTGTGATTAATAGTAGGATAATTTTGACCGTAATTACTAAGTACTATTTTTGGTAATGTGGAGGAGGAAAGGGGACGTCCAGGGACGACCGATCTTATGTGGGCGTATTTTACCGAGTGTGCCTCATAAAAAAAGCACTAAAGAGAGAAAGCAACCACAGACACAAGAGTTACAGAATCAAAATATAGTTTAAGCATCAAAACAAATTAAAGAAAGAAAAAAGCAAAAACAAGAGCTTCAAGAGTATCATTTACCCCCCCCCCCCCCTTATTTACGTCGGTTGTGACACATAAGTAATGGACTTATGATTGGTCGTGAAAAAAAAGCTGAAACAATATGTTTTTGTGTTTGATTATTCTGTTTTTTGTTGTTGTTTTTTTTTGGTGGTGTCAATAAATTCAAAGGGGAAATATTCTTGGAGCTCCTGGGCTAAACAATTGGCTGGAAAGGAGTATGCTGCTCAGAAGTAAAAATATTTATTTAGTCGTTACGATGTGAGTGGTGAATGTAATCCCTAAAGGGTCAACAGAAATTGACTATGAAACAAAACAACTCATTTATTTTACTGAAGGCAACTCTGTTAAAATCCGTTTATTGTTGAAATATCAGACCAATCAAGAAAACGTTTCATCAATTATTAAAACAGACTCACCACTTTCAAATGGCATAAAAACGATTTTATCATCTCCATGGTGACTGAATCTTTTCCTCTGCTGAATGTCACTTTTGTCGCAAGAGGGCGACTTTGATGGAGCTCCGTGGAGCGAAACTGAGGCCTGTGTTAGATCAAAATAGACAAATAAATATGTTTGAATTAGCCAAAATAAAACCTTGGATGGGATTGTTATATACCCCTACAAACTAAAGACACAACACTTATTATGGTAATGGTATGGTAAATATCGTTACTTTTATTTGCAACACAACCAAAAGGAAGAAGAAATTATTCCAAACTTGGTGGCAATGCTCTATTGAAAACTGGGGTACTGCTGGTTTATATTTGTCAGGAATGATGTGTTGGTTCATGGCAAGAGATGTTGCTCAGAGTAATTGATCGTTCAATGCATTTTTAGATTAAAAGCCATTTATAGCCTAAGTATTTCAATCACAACCATTATTTTGTGTGTCATGGCTTTAACCATAGAGCAATCAACGGTCGAGGGGCATGGAGACCAGCGGCAGGTGCCTCGCTCCCCTTGAGGTTCATTTTAATTATCTTAAGGAGTACCTCCCTGTCACAGGTCAGGAGAAGGAAAGCTCTCAGTCATAAAACCGAGCATAAAAATTGGTAGAAACATCAAGCCTTTGGTGTTCTCTGACTTGTCTGCATAAACATTCCATGCATTTTGACCCGACAATTCCGTAGTTTCAGATAACTGTTGTAATTGAACTACAAAAAAATATAACCATTTATGAGCCGTTTGAGATGACAACAGTGAAATGGCTTAATGAAAAGACAGACGTTCAATTTTGTAACAGTTATTAGCTGTAAAAGATTATGACGAACGTGTAATAGTAAGCGCTTAGCAATAGCAGAACAACAAAACAATAAGTGAACCTGTACTTTTAAAATTAATATTACTAGTGCATGATTGGGGATTCTTTATGTTGATGTGTTCGTTTTAATGCACTTTTTGTCGTTGCTTTTCACATTATATTAGCTTTGTTTAAATTTTCGTACCGAGCGGGATTCTAACCCATGATTCTCCACATTAGACCAAACTTTGAACGAAACTGTCTAAGAACAACCAACACTGGTCAGTGACTATTACGATCACCTGGTGTATTTCAAACTGAACGTAGCTGATATTACAAACGTACACTGAAGAGGAATCAATTTTGGTCGATAGCAATCTTTACTTATTTAAGTAATATTTTAAATCGTGGTTTTGCCGTTTGATGGTGTTTTTATGGTTACAATCAATAATGAAAAGAAGTTGTATGATATCTGCTTCCGTCCTTTTTATTACGTTTGTTATGGCAGGAGAGGCATTATTAGAAGACGAACTGATGAACTTTAACCCCCAAAAATATTTCCGAGTATGTAATGAGAATATAGAAATTAAGATATAAGCACCAATGGCAACACAGACAGAAAACCGCTTTATATTTTACACAGCTATACAATCCTGGTTGGAACACTGGACAAAAAACCACACACTCCATCACCCCCCCCCCCCACAGTGATGTTATTGCCAGGCAAGCAGACCTTACCAGTAAGTGCCAATATCGACAGGTGGCAGGGCCCAACGAGTTTTGCCTGGATTTGTCTGAATTCATTTAATTTTGTGAATGACATGACGTTTCGATTTATGTGCTCTTTTGTTTGTCCTTTAAAATTTTGCTTTAATTGGTTTATACTGTGTTAGAATGTTTCACTACCTTACTGGCTCATAACTATAATCCCTGGCTTCTCCAATTTAAATGTGCAAATAAAATGGTCTGTTGTCGATCCACTTTACGAACGCGCTCTCGGAGACTGCACATAGAGCAAACATAATTAAAAACAAAACAAAACAAAAACCCACACACACATTCTCAAAAATGCATCCTTGTGGAGCATTCTTTTGTTCTTTCCATTGTCCCTGCACGTAACAGTTCCCCATAGACTTTGTACACAAATTTCCTTGTGGAGCACCCCGGTCTTTAGAATTTCCATGTGGAGACCTTTTGTTTTCCCTGTTTTGTTTTGTCCTTGGTCTCCATAAGGTACCGAAAATGACAACACACACACACACATCCCTGACATATAGCAAACGCGGACTAGGGGCGGGAATCTAATAGCCCAGCAAGTTTTGACCGGGATTGTATGGCACAGAAACAACCCGTCAATGGTGGAGAGTGATGATCTTAATTGCCAAACGATGAAGCTATGTAAAGCCTTCAGTCTTGAAGTTCTCGTCTAGTCTGGAGGATACTACTTAATTAATTATTCAACAGAAACGGAAAGTAAAAAATTGGTGTTTTGAATTAAACAGACGTTTAATGAAATGCTCATTTGGTTACAGAAACATTAAGCTTATCCATTCAAGTTCTATTATAAAACATTTTATATAAGAATCACACATTGACATCAATTATCCGCGACGACCGAGGAAAAAGGAGGGGCACTTGGTGTTTAATCCCACGCCTCATCAAATTACTTCATAACTTTTGTAAATACATGTAAATGTGTATTTTGTGGTGGAGATGTTTTGTTGGTACACCAACATCAAAAAAGAGATTTTCTTGTCAATGTCATTGAACCGGTAAATCATTCCGGGGACATTTGAACTGATGCCCCTCTCTTGTCCCCTTCTATGCAAATGATGGCCAAGTGGAATCATAACTCTTTCCAAAACGCTTATCTCTGCAAAAACATCTATCTTGAACTGTAACCAATTTCTTTCAAAAAAACATTAACTTGGGATTTAAAAAACCTCAATCTTGTTTTTACTTTGAAATCGAAAACAGGCAATGAGACATAAATAAAAATGCTTGTAAATCTCATTTGTAATAATTAAGTGTTAATTCGATGTCACTCAAAATCTACAACTTGATGTTAAAACATTAAAACTCAAATGAGCTGACATCGCATTTCAAAAATTCCACTCATTCAGTCTAAGTGTTATTACATGTACAGTGTACATGAATCAGCACATGTATATCTCTATATTAATAAAACATCTCAAGCATTGGAGTTTAAGAATCTTGAACTTTGACCTGCAAGATTGCCCTGGGAAAAACTATGAATGATATACATTATTCTTAAGACATCCTAGCTACCGATGCTCAGGAGGTGGCGTGTATTTCCCTTCAGACATCAGTTTGTCTCGTTGTGCCAAAATTGTCTTGACTCTTTTCATCTGGTGGGAAAAAATTCATTGAAAAGAAAATATAAATGATTGTAACCATTTCATAAGCACTGTAATAAGCATTGAAAAAAGTTGTCAACCACCGGTTCTTCTCAGAACCACCACTACTTAGAAGAGATTTACACATGGTGCTACTGCAAACCTCACCTGAACTTTAATTTTTGTTTACTTCTGGTAGTATGCTACAATTTTGACCAGCTAAGTTATAATTAACAGGAAATGCACCTTCTTTGTGCCCTGGCAGCACTCCAAAAAATCCTCCAACTCCAATTTACACTCCTTCTTTGCACGATTCCATCCTAGGCCATTGGCGCATCGAAGCCAGTCCAGCTCAAGATTGGAACACCTAGGCTTCTCCAAGACGGGTACTTCTGGATACTGCAGACCGATGTACGGCTTGTCCAGGTCATGCAAGTGAAGGAACGGCATGGCTGCTCCTATGTTACACAAAATGAAGAAGTCAAGAAAGCATTTAACATCAACTATGTCAAAAGAAATTGGCAAGTTAACATCTAATAAAAAAAGTAATGAACAAAAAAATACCAGGAAGTTGTTATCCCACAGTTACAGTAAACTTAATTTATTAAGATGCAACGTGATCGATAGGTTGTAGGATCTTTTCCCCTAAAGTTTTACTTTCTGATCATCTAAACAAAATAGCCTGCCCTGGTGTGTACTGACAAGTAAAACCAACACCAACAGAACAATACCAGTAACAAGTGCAGACTGCAGCTGTCCTTTTCCAGATTTCTTATTAATTAGTCCCCAAATTAAAGTACAAAAAAATATACTAACGTTTTAGTGTAAGTTACTTAGTTAGGCCTAAAAAAATGAAGGTCTGTATGATAATTGATATAATGATAATGAGTAAAATGTTAACTGCAGTTGTTGAACAATGACCCGACAACAAACAATGTATGAAAATAATTCCATCCAATTTACACCACCTCAACTGTCGTCATTACTCCATTAGCATTCGGTTAAAATGTAATTTGACTGATTTTAGTTTAAACTGAAATTAAAGATCAGTCAAGGATTAAAAGCAAAACAACAAAGCATAACAATTTACAAAGGATAGGCGCTCTCGATTGGGTTGGAAGCTCTCCGCTACTCGTCCCCTCGCAATACCGACACTGGTTAATACGTTTTTAAACACTTCAAACTGTTTGCTAAAGTCACAAGTAAATAACACATACAAAATATATTTTTTCAATAAAAAATAATTGTCCAAATAAAGTATGTATATTCTATAGCCACTATAATACAATGCATTATGTTTAAAATATAAAATAAAGCCAAGTTTACCTCTGTTTTCACCAGCCGTGATACACCTCAATAAAAAAGCAGATCAGTGCATGTAGGTATCGCTCCTAAAGATGCACTGTGTATTTTAGCAGTTTTCTTCCAAGTCCATATACCACACTCCACAATGTGGAACCAGTCTATTTTCTGTAGTCTGTCTTATCATAGGCCGGAGCGATTACTGTACAGTTGTCAGTGCCCGTACACTTCGAGTTCAAGTAACTAATTTGTTTGTGTTTTTCCTCTCATCTGAGAGAAAAGTGTATTTGATTAAGTTACAGAATGCTAACTAAGCTTCGATTTTGCAAAAACATTGTAAATTTGTGAATAGAAGCGATTCTAAGATCACTTAGTCTGGTGCCAATTAAACATGTTAACGTAAAGAGACATATTATTTAAAGATACCAGACTACGCGTACCCGTGACGTAGCAACACCAAATTTCCTGAGTGCGACTCACCGAGTGAATGGTCGATGATCGGCAGAACTTTGATTGTAGTTTGCAGCTTTTGCTCTCCGAGTTGAGTCTTTTACCATGTTAACTGAGTGTGGGTGTGACCAACTATGATCAAATCTTCCAAATGAAATGTGCAAGTCCCCATCCATGAAATCACAGAAGGTATTGTTTAACGTTTGAGATTTAGACAGTATCACTGAGTGATAGTGATAGTAATAGTCAGTGTCACTATCATCACACAACGACTATACTCTCTGTACTGCAGAGGCACTTGGGCTGTTTATGGCTCTCTTAAAAAAAAGTTTTAACCATGTTAACATCGGTCATATTATAAGACCGATGTTAAAAGAGAGCCATAACAGCCCGACAAGGTGGGCTAGAGGACATCATGGACATAAAATAATTATAAGATTAGATCTGAATTGAGGGAGGAAGTCATTTTTCCACTTTTAAATAAATATATTCTAGTCGACAATCCCATTTCTTTTAATGCATTTGTAACTTATCATGTCAGTTTTGTAGTCGAGTCACCTGTGTCGAGTCCGAGTCCGAGTCACGAGTCATTAGGTCCGAGTCCGAGTCCGAGTCCCGAGTCACTTGGTCCGAGTCCGAGTCACGAGTCACTTGGTCCGAGTCCGAGTCCGAGTCACGAGTCACTTGTTTAAATATTGATTGCAAACCAAATGTTGTAAAATAAGCATTGGAAATGACAAAATAAAACACATTTAATTTAAACAAAGTTCTGTACCTGCAGTTACAATTTTATTTGAGGTTTAACTCCTTGCCCCTTATCCAGAATATCTTTTAAGGATTTAAAATGATTTTTTTCTCTTCAAAATAACCAATTATGTACTGATTTATTTATTTCAGAAAGGTTAATAGCCAACAAATTTAAAGAAACTTTCTCTAAATCATAAACCTTTTTGGCTACCTACCTTTCTGAAATAAATAAATCAGTCCTCGGGGACAAGTCCGAGTCACGATAGTCGAGTCCGAGTCCGAGTCCGAGTCTTTTGCAGACGTGACTCGAGTCAAGTCCGAGTCACCGAAATTGGGACTCGAGACGGACTCGAGTCCGAGTCCTGGACTCGAGTCATACAACACTGTATCATGTTAATTAAATTTTTATTTTGTTTGTGTTGCAACTAATATACATCTTATGAGACTGTTTGTTTGGAGGAATCTGTTTGTAGTAGGCAGGCGTGTAGTATTACAAAGTTCTTTATTTATTTATTTTTAATTTGAAGTATTAAAAATATGTAAAATTTAGGCAGTGGATATATTTTAACCACTCATTCATTCACTCTAAAGCATAGATAGCTGGGGTCCATCGCACCACTGATCTCTCAATTCAAATTTGCCTGGTTGTGGATATTTGCCTGCGGATATTTTTACCGGTGACAGTATCATCAGAAACACTGTTTCGCTGGCAGCTCGTTTAGCGCCCTTTTTAAGGTGTACATGAGTAGCTGACATGTAACGTATTTATTTACCGAACTTATTGCCCACATCCTGGTACTTTAGCCTAAGAGGACTACACTTCCACTGTTTTTTTTCCAACCCCCCCCCCCCCTAAAACGTAATAAATTTTGTCACACCAAATAAAAATAATTTAAAACTTGATTTCTGTTTGAAGTGGTGCCAAGTGCGAGAACATTTTCCCAAAATAAGCTTAGTCAAAGTTTAACTGCAATTACCTTATCTAAGGCAGTAAAAAAGAACAAAAAATAATTTATTCAAATGAGTTTAATGTTGAATTTGAACTTAATTGTTCTCCAGGTGGAACATAACAGAGAAGCATGACAGAGCAACAAGTACTTCAGAGAAGAAACTTGGTGACGGATGCGCTGTTCAAACAGTATGATACTGAGGGGGTTGGGGAGCTTACTCCAATTCAGCTCCAGAGTGTGCATGCCAACTTACGTCATGGAGGGATAAGTCTAGCGCAGGTATTTTACTCATGACAGTCAGTAGAGCTTGATTAGTCAATAGTAGCAGGGTGTACGAACAAGCCAAAATACTATGGGCTTGTCAAATTTGCCTCTCCTCTAAGGTAGCCCAGCAAGCTAGTAAAAAATAAGCATACCTGCCTGTCTGAAGCAATGTGTTTTGGCATGAAACTATGAATTACAAAACAAAGCTCAAACTGTTAAAGTTTATGATGGCTATTCAAATGTACAGCTGATTAATCAGGGGGTGAACAGATTGCAACTTGTGAAGTTAAAAGAGAAAAATTGGGGACACAGGGAAACAAAACAACATTCAAGGATGTTTTATAAACAAACTATTATGTGTTTGGAGGGAAGATGTAAAATACATTATGAGAAGTTAGGTGGACTAATTTATATCTTGTACTCGATTTCAAGTTTACCAAAGCATTTTGTTAATGTGCAACAACACAGTTCGAAACTTTAAAAAGGATGACACAGAAAAGGTGAAAATAAACTGCCCCTAATAAAAAAAAGATATTTGTACTGAGTTAACAAATTTTCTTGGGCTTCAAAGAGATGGCTGTCAAAGCATCCCCAGTAAAATGTTGGCTAAACCATGTAAACAGTACAAAGTTACCATATAAAAAATACTATGGTTAAGAGAGATAGCTGTCAAAGCATCCCCAGTAAAATGTTGGCTAAACCATGTAAACAGTACAAAGTTACCATATAAAAAATACTATGGTTAAGAGAGATAGCTGTCAAAGCATCCCCAGTAAAATGTTGGCTAAACCATGTAAACAGTACAAAGTTACCATATAAAAAATACTATGGTTAAGATGGTCATCAATTTATTTTCCAGATAAAAGCAGCTATGGAGTATTGCTACATTACTGATGTGTGTGAACCAAGTGATTTGTTTAGCATGCTGCAAGAAATGGATCGACGCTATTTCCTGCTCAAGGATTTCCGCTGGGAGTTTTCTCTCTTAGATCGAAGCCAGCAAGACTTCATCACAGAGGATCAGGCCAGGTGAATACAAAGAAACAAAGAAATAACAATCTGCTAAAAGTGTTCACATAGTTTCATGTATAGTATATACCCATGATAAAGACCTATGGTACCTCAAAACCCAAACAGGTGGACTGTGGTTATTGTGGTATATACCTTTGCATTATGCTGTCACTGGACAAGGACACCCTCTCATTGGCTTATCCTGTGCGAGCATAGCTGTACGTGTCAATATTTTTTATATTTATTGTTTCACCTCTAAGATTGCAGTTGGATGATGACATCATGATCAATGCTTGATAGTAAACATGATGAGTGTTTTTCAGTATACTCAGTAAACCAAAATGCAACAAGACTAGCTGTTTGATTTTAAAGGGTTTGGGTTCGGTTACAATTAATGAAGAAGTGTTTTCATGCAGGTTTATGCTGGAAGCGGTCCACGGAAAACTGTTCTCAAAGAACCGCTGGGAGAAATTTGTCAAAAGTCGCCTGGTACCTGGCAGCGGTGTGAGCTTCACAGAGATCGAGGTTGATCTTTGTAACATTCCTAGTAAAGAGGACATAGCAAATACAGAGAATGAAGAAAAGAAGCAGAAAGAAGGTAGGCCCACACTAGAGCAAATAAATGGGGCAATTCAAAACAATTTCCATGTTTTGACTGCTGAAAAGCAATTGTAGTGTTTATACCCATAGCCAATGAAAGTGCCAAATTTAAAATGAAAATGGCCTTACCCTTTTGAAGATGTTATTTCAGGTGTGAAAGAACTATTTTTTTCACATATGATGCAGAAAGGGCCAAACAAAATGAGAAGAAGAAACAAGCAGAGGACAAGGCTCGACGAGAAAGACTCGCCAAGATGGAGGCAGAGCGGCTTGCGAAGGAGGAAGAAGACAGAAAGAAGAACGCCAAAAAGAAGGAAGATGAGGAACAATTGATGAAGGAGAGGGAGGAAGACCAACGGAGGAAACAAGAAGAAGGTAAAAATCTCTACAGTTTACATTTTGTAGTGGTTCAATCTTATAGGTCCATATTGTATTTTATATTTTTTCTCTTTTTGATGAGGGGATTGCTCTGAAAAGAGCCTGTTGGTTTAGACTAGTGTTATTTCCTGATGCAACATTACTTCAAAGGAGATAGACTACAAGGTGAACCTCCAAGATTTAACTACTGGTACTATATCTTCACAATGCATATTTGTTTTTTTAAAAAAAAATTATTTTTAACTTGTTCTACTCTTCCTTTTTGTTTTAATCCAGCGCGGGGTAAGAAAGAAGCAGATGATCGCGAGAAAGAGGAGGAAGATAAACAACGACGACTTAAGCTGGAAGAGGAATTGGAGCGAGAGAGGCAGCGAGAGCTGGAGATCATTGAGGTTCAGCAAGCCCTGGAGGCTCAGAAGGAGCTTGAGAGGAAGGCTAAGGAGCTTGAAGAACAAGAGAAGAGGGAGCAAGAGATGGCTAAGAATGTGGAGGAAGAGGCTGAAGTAAGGTTTCTTCAAGTCTCGTTTGATACAAGATAGCACCTTACTCCCCTTTTTTCAATTTTAGTATGCTTCTTTTTGCAGCACCTAGTTAGCATTCCCCATAACAAATCTAATACTTGTTTTGTAGCTTGCAGCTGCCAAAGAGAAAGAGGCTGAGGAGGAGGCTAAGCAAGCCAAGGAGGCCATTAAGAATGCTAAAGATGCAGCTTCTAAGAAGGCTGCAGAAGAGGCAGAGAAAAACGCCAAAGAGAAAGCAAAACGTAAGAAATTGACTTCCTTAAGAATGTATCTCCTAGAAAACCTTGAAAGTCTTTAAGTCAAACTTATGAGCTAAAGGTAGCATGCAGATATGTTGTCAAGATTCATAAAACAATTGAGTGAAAGTTTCATCAAAATTGATATTTGGATATCTGAGATAATAGGACTCTCCTAATATTTGTTATGAAATGAATTAAGAAACATTTTAAACAAAAACATTTCTGTCTTTTGTTAAGGGATTCATACTTGGTCTGTTCAGTTATTTAGTTGTGATTTTACTTTTACATTATTTATATACATTTTTATGTTTTAGGTGAACGAAATGACCGAATCCGCAAGGATCTCAAAGTGGCAATAAAGAAGAAAGATCGTACCCTGCTCAACAAGTCAGTGTCAGAGTTCAAGAAGGCCAAGCTTGCTGACACAGAAGGTGACCTACACAAGGCAGAGAGAATACTGACTCAGATGAAGGCAAAAGAAAGTAAGCTTGTTTACTTAAGCATATTTTATTTGCTCGCCTAACTGCCGCATGATAGCAGTATGCTGGACGAATTTTTGTTTCAGTATCCAACGATGATCTTTCACTTATCTGGTTGAATTTGCTTTCCAACAAATGTGTTTCCTAAATCCAACTGCAGATCTCATCAAAGCCATGGAACTTCGCAACCTGGAAGAACTTGAGAAAGCCATCAACTTTGTCAAGAAGAACTCCATGGAGGCCCACATGCCCCAGGAGATGATCAGAGCCAACAAGCTTCTCCTGAATCTCAAACGTCTCAAGCGTCTAAAAGATGAGATCCTTAACCTGAAGCAGAGCACCGTGGCTGAAATTCGCAGCTACAACAAACCCCCACGGGCTGTCCACATGGTCATGATTGGCACTTATTTGTTGCTAGGCAACAAGGAAAACACGCTGAAGGTAGCAAGAAGGCCATAGTTCCCCTTTTCCCAGAAGGAACTGTGTTGTAGGGTCATAGGTCAAGGAACCAGGAATTGTCACTGAGGGATGTCAAATGTAGTTACGATTGAAATCCAAGTCAAACATGCAGTAGGCATTTTAGTCATGTTTTCCAAATCAGAACCTTCACCTCCCTTTGCACCCATCTTCTTGGTTTTCTGCACGTAGTTTCTCAAGTGTAGATAATATTTGTTTGTACCATTCTGTGACAGTTCAGCAAAAGAGTATGAATCTGCCTTACCTTGGTGTGGTATCAAAACCATTCTTTGCACTTAATTTTCCATTCTTAAGCACTGTGTCATGTACTTTCAAATTATTTAGATAATTTATTTTTATATCGTCTTATGAAAAATTACTTGTTAACCATTAATTCTCCTTTTTCTACATTTCTACAACTACCTGGGCAGTCGGATCTGCCATTCAAGAAAATTGTGTCTAAGTTTAACCTTCAACTACCTCTATTTTTCCCTGAGCTTTTTTATATACTTCTCTGTATGTTTTAAGCATGGTTAATGTTTTGATCTTTTGTATTTATGGTCACTCATGGTTTTATTCAAAACAGAACACAGTAGTTTTCCATATCAAAGTTATTTTGGTGCTGCGGAATACATTTAGCTGGTCAGATTTTCATGATCAACTTATCATATCCCCTGTGACAATTCTTTATTCCTTGGCCCAACAGTGGAGTTGCATGTCTTTACAGTCATTAACATTTTAACAAGTAGTGTTGAGTTTAGAGAAAAGTTCAAAACATATTTCCAAATAACCCAGACCATTTACCATGAAGTTGTCTCAGAAATCACAAGGTGAAATCTGGACTTTTTCATGTCACGAGACAAAGCCGAGTGAAATGGAAAGCCAAATTTCACCAAGTGATTATATTCTTTGACAATGCACAAATAACATGTGCATTCAATATTCGTTTAAAATAACTCACACATAGAACCTTGTCATTTGCAGTTGTTTTCACAATAAAAACAAAACAGACACAGAAACCTGTCCACCCCGCACTGGTAACTCTTAAAACCTATTTTAAACAATGTGGACGACCCCATGTAGACATCAACCTTGTCAGCCATGGCACAACCTTACTTCATTTAAAAGGGGCGGAGAGTTATTATTTTGGAAATGAAACTACGAAGCAAACAATAATTATCCATATTGGATGGGAGTCTGTCCAATATTGAATGTTGGAGCATCACGGCAGTAAATAGGTGGCAAAATAATGAATTACATTTTCCACCAATCAAATGACAAGGATCTTTGTGTGTGGTATATATAATAACATCCATGTGAAAAACTAGCCTGGTACAACAAGCTGGTGCAAGGTAAGTTTAACTATCCATGATCAGTGACAGATTTGGTCAAACTTTTACATCTCTTCCCCAACCTTTTCTGCAATTATGCTTTGGTTTAATCATGGAAATCATTTACATGTATACAAAGAGATAAGGAAGTTATGCCTTCTTAGTGTTGGATTCATCTTCACTTCCTTGTGTACTGTCAATGAGTTTCAATGAATAATGATTTATTAAAATTATTTTTGTATTTTTGTGTAAACAAACACAAAAGCACGGCTTGTTTGCTTGTTTATGGATAAGCGTCTGTTAAATTCAAATTATGAAAACATGCCCATTAATTTGTTGTGCTTTGAATCTGTTACTGATCATAACATCATGTGTGGGTGTCATTGTCATCAGTTCAACATGCATTAAATTCATAGGAAAGATTATCAAATGTTTAAGAAAACATTTAAAAAAGCTAACTTTATCAATACTTTGAATCAGTGCAAAAATGTTCATAAGCATTATGCCTTAAACAGTGTGCTCCATCAGCAACTTAATCAAATTTACATTCAATGGCTCATAATGTAAATAGTTTATAGATTTATCAGGATTGAAGAAGTTCAGTAATTGATTTAGGAATCGGAGTTATCTGATAACAAATGAAAGAAAGTACACACTCTTGAGGACTGTGAATCTGGTGGCAGTTTCAAATTTAAACTTAAAGAAAAAGAAATATAGTTTGTAAGTTTTTTCCTCCAGAAATACTGACAATTTTACATCTGTCATTACCATCATCAAGTACATGTAGCTTTACCCAGAAGATGCATCCCATATATTCATATGACATGCAGTCAAGTAAGTTAAAAATAATTGAGGACATAACACAAGATCTCAATATCCCAAGATGTTCCCCTGCTATGATTCTTTGTTTGTTTTTTATGGTGCTACCTCGATTTATTTAGAAACAAACAAAGACGTTAGTATGAGACAGACCTGTGGGCTACAGTTTGTATGTATCCTGTGTTTTGTCATCTCTTGGATGCCTAGTTCTTAAATAAGTTCCAATTTTACTTGCCAAACTAAATTCTTCACTCCAGGGTTAAAAAAAGAAAGAATTTGGTTTGTATGAATGAGTTATCGTGAAAGGTAAGTGTGTTTTCACTTTCTGTGTTTTATATCGAATTGAGAGGTAATCTTTCATTTTCTAACAATTAATCCAATGTTAACAATCATAACAATTTGATACTTCATTTAAATTCTTAATTGTGCAACTGCATTTTCGAGAGAGATAGCTTTATTCATTGAGACACGTCCACTTGAATCGTGGTGTCGTGATTGAAAGCGGACCTCATCATCTTTTCTTTGTTTGCTTAAAAAATATCTACAAAACTAAGCCAAAATTATTTGCCTCATGGTAAGAAAATGTTTTGTTTAGCAGCACAACTTATGTTACCAATTCTTATTTTTTATAAGAAAAAGCATGAGGTAGCTCCCATGGGACTGTTTTTTTTTTTTTCAGGGTTAAGGAGGGAATGCTTGTGTAAAGCTTGTATGAATTTTTATTATAATTTATATTATTACTGACCTACGATGCTGGAAGTGAAAGTAGCTGAAGTGATACCCATTTTTATTTGTTTTCCAGTTAGAGATGACAAAAGAGATTTTAAAAGCAGAAGTCAGGGTGTGACATGACATTTGTTTTGTAAAAAACTGTTTGTCAAAGTCTGTAAGCATTTTTATAACTTTAGCGTTTTTCCGTTCTTTACAGGACTGGAAAGGAATGCAGGCTCTTGTGGGCAAAACAGGCAAGGAAGGGCTTAAACGACACGTCTTACAGTGTGATCCCACCAAGATTCCTCTGCCAACAGCAAGACGAGCAAAGGAACTCCTGAAAGAGTTTGATCTTGAGCAAGTCAGGGGTGTCAGTGCAGGCGCTGCAGTTTTTTATGCTTGGGTAAGATAAACCTTTTTTTTAATGTTTGCACTAAGTGTTGTTTTATGGGGTGGGGGTGTGGGTGGGGGTGGGGGTGGGGTGGGGTGGGGTGGGGTTGTTTTGTCTTCCCTGCAGGACTTGGGAAAGAAGTGAGTATTTGCTTTATCATTTATTCGTCAAGGCCAAAGGTTTCATGATTCTACGTACTAACAGATGTTAGGAAGTATTCCCAATAGCAAAATAAATTATTAAGAAAAGGCAATGTTATGGAATTTGTCCCGGTGTTGATGGATCAAAAAGCTAATGGCACAGCATCATTTAGAGTGTCACAAAAGGTCATACTGAAGTGTCTTTATTCTGGTTTCTTAACCTTCCCACTCTTGGTATCATTTCAGCAACCATTTGAAACCATTCAACTGCATGGGCTGGCTTGTGTATGACTCACATGTGTGAACCGTGTAGTATGCATTCACCACATGATATCATATTGCAGGCGCATACATGTAGTATTATTCAAAACCACATAGAGTAATATTAATTGGTCATGGAGAAGGAGGGTTAATTTGTTGGTAGCATTCAAGCTATTAATATGTCTTTTCACAACTTTCATCATTGTCATTCAGTCCTCTGCTACCATTGATGAGGTTGAAGATATAGCAAGACAGAAGGAGGAGGGAATCGAGCCAACCGCCCACAAAGGAGGTCCAAAGACACTCACGCATGAACTTCAGTCTGGGAAGCTTACAGTCACAATATAGTTTGTGTTGTACTTTGAAATTAAGACAGCTTTTTTTTTTTTTTTGAAGTATGAAAAGCAATTGGAATATTTATTTATAGAAATATAATATTCAAATACACACTCATTCAATTTCAATACCACCTGCGCTTTGATTTCAGTAATAACTAACCAAGGTTGTGTTACCAGTACTCAGCGTTTTCTTCATTTAGAATGATTGTATTTTAGAAAATTAAGAGAAATACAGTATACATTTATTTTTTGACATAGTGGCACAGCTCAAAATTTAATCTACAAAAACAATTTTATAAAATATTTTTCATAATACAAATGTGCATTTTTGTAAATTTTGGAACAAGATACCTATTTAATTATTAGGACTTTTTTATAATTTTGAAACAATTTGATGTTTTTCCGTCCAGAATTTTTGTAAAGAGGAGTTTTTAGAGTATATTAAATCTTGCAGGTTGTCCATTCTGTAGTGGAGTGGATTTGCTGTTGAAAGCTTCATAGACCGTTCAATAACGCCCCTCCAACAGTAGAAACCCCCAAGTAAAAGCAATCATAGGATGCACTATGTCCTTCTCTTCCCTTCAATCCCCAAACCAGTGCTCTGCGTCACAAACATCACAGCAATCCTATTAGTGGCAGTGGGTTTACATTTTGTAATGACATTTTAATGTGTCAGGTAGAGTTGTGGGTGTGCTTCAGGGTGAATTGGATTGGTTTACTCTTGCTTAAAACAAATCAATATTCAGATTGATTAATTTAAATGCAGCACCTGGGCTTGATTCCACAAGGCACAAAGATTCATCTTAAGATTCTCGATATTACTACAGTGATTTGTATTGTGCCATCACACTTTGCTTTAGGGCTTACATATATAGCCTAGTTGGTAGAGTGCCAGCACGTTAATCCGCAGGTCGCAGCTTCCTGCTCTAGTAAAATGTTGTTTGTTCAACCCAAAATTATATAATTTACCCAGTCAGTTTCCCTTGTGGTTTAATACTTGACAATGTTATTAACTGAATCGCAGTTGGGATACAGCTCTTTGTTGAATTGAGCCCTGGGTTTTCAAACCAACAGCTCTTGTCAAATTTTGATCAGCTATTGAGAACAATATGTAAGTCGAGTTTCAGGCAATTATCTTTTGTAAATCTGTTTTCTATGAAAAATTTAAAATAAAATGTGTTTATTAACAAATGTAGAGCTGAAGAGAATGTAAAGAATACATGTAGAGGTTTTCATGTAGATAATAAAGACATTTCTTGTACAGTATGAGAACTAAATTTTTGTATTTTTGGGTAGTTTTATTTGTACCGTTGAAATGTACAACAATTCTGACCGTTTTTGAAGGGAACACTGTATGGGGAAATGGACCATGCCAGTTTAACATGAAAACTTGTCGGTAGTGTTTACGCCAGCTGTAGTTGAAATTTTATTTAACTTCCTCTGTTTTTATCATGATCTGGAGGATTGAAAGTGGTAGTTTCATAATCGGTCAACTTCCAGATTAAAACTCATCAAAATGTTTCCAATTCTGTGTCCTTTATGGGATAGAAACATTTGTATTTTTATTTTATTCTATATTTTAATAATTTATTATTTATTTATTTGTTTTTCTAGTTGTCCTTTTCTTGGTTTTTTTTTTTTTTTTTTTTTTTTTTTTTTTTTTTGGGGGGGGTCTCTGAACATGCTGAAGATTCAATTTTAAAACGTTTCACCAAAGGTGTACATATCCTTTAAAATGAAACTTGGGTGAGTGTATGGGTCAAAAAGATAAATGAGTGAAGAAATAGCATTGATAATTGTGAATGACCCCATAGTTTTTCTACTACTTTACTAGATAGAAATCTCATAAATTAAAAGTAACCACGGCACTACTCTATAAAAACAAACCACCAACCAGCAAACACTCTTGGCTGTAGTCATGGCAGTGTAAAATGTAACAACACGGCAGGTCGCTTGGTTTAGTTAAGGGGCTGTAAAGTAGACGAAAGCCCATGCCCATCAATAAAAGAAGGAACAAACCATGTTCATTTTAGTTTCGAGGCCTACGACGTACCTGTTGCACTTTGGTCTTTTTTTAGCATTGTAGGTTCCCTCAGTTTCAGCACCAGCACTACCAACTACGCCGCTTTCATTCACAACTTCAATTTATCACCATAAATTTACTCCTCCGTAGCCTTCTTGAAAAACGTAAACTCAAAGTCGTCTCCACAGCAATGAAACATTTTCCAGTCCAAATATGGCCTTAACAAAGTTAGCATTCACAAAGTTGTCCGAGTTGAGTTAAGTTACAAACTTGTTAGATGGTGAGCAGACGATAATGACCAAAACATGAAAAAGTGTCAACAACTTTTCTGTCACGTGCAACAATAGTCAAACTCTTTGTCACTTCATCATTCAACAAGCATAGGTGTCGCTTGGGAACCGGACCCATGCAAAACTTTTAGCGGCACAATATGCCGTTTTGTGAATTGCACGTGCGTTCACTTGAGGGCGGTATACTACTATTACGGTAGGCACGGTGCCTACCGTAATAGTAGTATACCGCGGGATTTCGGAAAGTAGGGTACTTTCCGAAATCCCGCTTGGATGTGTTATTTAATACCATTGTAAACTTTGCCATGAAAAAGAGGGAGTGTGGTTTTTAATTCATGGGCGGTTTTTATCCATTGGCCCTGAAGCATACCTTGAAGTCGGCCTGGCGTATCGACACTTCTGCTATTGGGGTGGGTGAATAACTGTTTCTATTTTATTCTATTTATTTATTTATTTATTTATTTTTTTTGGGGGGGGGGCTGGGGGTCAAGACGTCCATCATGAATGCATTATAACTTATTTGGGGAGGAGTTTGGCCCTTGTTTTGAGGGGGTAGCACCCCTACACCTAACAACGCTGCAACAGTGGGGGTGCTGCATTGAGTAGCTAGTGAAAAGG
The DNA here is from genome assembly GCA_023634235.1 of Pisaster brevispinus. Taxonomy (NCBI): domain Eukaryota; kingdom Metazoa; phylum Echinodermata; class Asteroidea; order Forcipulatida; family Asteriidae; genus Pisaster; species Pisaster brevispinus. Next base: position 13,308,320 of record JAMKCF010000017.1, read on the forward strand.
GGTCAACCCTCTCTCTTGCTATGAGGCTTCCCGTATAAAAATACAATAACTAAAAGTGACACTTCTGGATTTCTTTAGAAAGTCCACTAATTTTGAAGTTTTGGGGTTTAACAAAGAATGATTAAGTTTTAAGACTTTCTGAGTAGCCCCTGGACAAAATAAAACTATCAACAATATTACTGTGAGTTACAACTGAAAATTATCTATTATTTATTACCAATACATCTTTCAAAATATGAAAATATATCAGTGACACTTCCAGACAAAATTGTGATAAATGTTGGCAATATTACATAACACATTCATTCAACTCTGCATAGCTGATTAAAAGAAATTCAATTTAATGATTTCTAATCAACATGACAGCAATGTTGAATTGATTTTGATGGTAACATTTTTCCTTATTGGGCGAACACTGTTTCATAGAGCTGCTTAAGCACAAAATTGTGCTCAGCACAAAACAATTTTGCATACTGAAAATCGGTTACCAGCCAAAATAGCATGTATTGTGCACAGTAGTGACTGGTTCACTGCCTTTTTTCTTGCTTAGCAAAATGTTTCTAACCAATATTTCTGCTTAAGAAGCCCTATGAAACTGGGCCAAAGCAGATTGAGATATATCGCCTCCTCACAATTTTTTTATACAGTCAGTCCTTGTTAAAAAGAGCATGTTATAAAGAGGTTCTGTTTATAAAAAGCAAATTCTGAAGTCCTACATCTCATTTACTACTTTGTGTTTCTTTGTTTTGCTGTCCTCTTGTAACAATGTTCCTGTCATACAGAGGTATAAAAAGTAGGCCAGTTTCAGCGACCTTGTTATAAGGAGAGACTGACTGTACACTGTCTTTCATCTACCCTCATTATAAGTAAATAATTGACCTTTAAAAAGGAAATGTTTGTACACAAACAAAATTAATAGTACATCTTAGAAGATTATTTGCTATTTATGGACTCCTCTACGCATCATTGCTATTTTCTCTTTACGCTTCTTGATGTGTTTTGGTGTCTTGTTCTGTCTGTTTTCTCTCTTTTCCTCCTTCACAGCTTTCTTCCTTTCCTGCAATAACAGAAGGAAAAATAATCATCAAGAATGCTATTAAAGGGGCACTGTCATCATGATCAAAGCAGACCTGTGGTTGTACATGGATTTATGAACTCTCATCCTGTTACTACACGCATGCCCTCCATAGGTATGATACCGAGGAAAGGCACTAGCATGCAGCAAGTGGAAAGTTCATAATTCCATGTACAGCCACAGGCCTGCTTTGATCATAAAGATAGTGCCCCTTCTTTCTTAAAGTTGCATGTTCCGATAGTGCCCCTTCTTTCTTAAAGTTGCATGTTCCGATTTTCTCTGAAATGCTTTTTAACAAAATTTTTTCAGAATGATTTTCGACAGATGATGCTGTTTCAAAATGTAACAAAATACATGTAACGAAATACATGTAACAAAATACATGGCTGATGGACATGAGATGTCAGGATCCTGACAAAAACTCACTTTTACTTTTTAATAAACTACCACTTATCATTGGCAGATTGATTTGTGTAATACCTAAAATGAAAGCTAGTAAACTTTCTTGAATCTATAAAATAGGCATTTAAAATTCTAATCTAAATTTTCAGGTTTAATCGGCCAAACACAGACCCAGCATCTTTAAAAGATACCTATGTAGCTACCATCACTGTACAATCACAAAGCACTGTAAGCTTAATGTGTTTCCCCTTGACCCAAGAATACACAAAACCTTTCACATTCTAAACAACTGGACAAAAGAGCTTGCCCAAGTAAAAACAGGCCAAATCTAAACTACACTGATCAGTGGGTTATTTTTACTAAGATGTATCTGTTGTATCAGAGATAATAAGCAGTTAATTTTATCTTGTAGTATGAGATGATACCATGTAATGCACTCTACCTTTTTAGAGTTGGGTGATTCGTCCCGTGGTCTGTGGTGAACACTGCTGGCATTCTGATCCTCTGCAGATTCTTCATCTTTCTCTATCCTATCGTCTTCTTCTTCGCCTTCCGAGTCCATATGGTCATCTACTAAACTCTATCAAATGGAGAATTTCCAACTTAGTTTAAACAGAATATCGCTTATGTTTAGTTCTTCTCAAGGAGTACTTTAATTGAAACCATCAAGTCGATAAGAACCATAATTTTATAAGATTCTCACAAAAAACCTTCAAATTTCTTGTGTTCTGGGCTCAATTTCACAAAGCCTGTAAGCAACATAAATATCATGCTTAGCAGAAACAGGGTACCAGCCAATATGTCACAAATTTTACATTTATGTGGCTGGTTCACCACTCCTTTTTTGCCCTGTTTTCAGTTTCTCTTATTCTAGCCTCATGCCAAATCCATTCCAAATTCACCAGTACCTTTACAATTTGTTGCATGAAAATGAAATTCTTAGCTTAGGATATTCCACTGCTTTACAGTCTCTTAAGACTGTAAAAGCTTTTAGTAGATGATTAATAATAATAATGGGTGTTCAATGTATGGAGCACAGGATTCGGGGAAATAAGATGAACTGAAAAAAGTTAACTTACTTTTGTTGTATCACCTTGGTTCTCCATTCCAGTCAGTTTTTGGTAATAAATCTGGCAAAAATAAAAGTGAATAAAGGAAGATGATATTGACATACATTTAGATCTTCTTGCATACATCTTTTATAAATAATTTACAGATCAAACATTTGCCACATTCCTTAGTGGCACTCTAGTGCACTTAAATTATGGTGTTGTGGGTAGGTCTCAATCTGGGCAAGTGACGCTTAATCCTACTTTGTAATTGAACTGCATGGGACATCGTCAGCCAAGGGTCATCCAAGCTAGAGTCAAGTAACCTTCATGAAAGAACCAATAAAACCTATTTCAGGAGGGTAAAGGGTTGCATTCTTCAAATATAACCCAACCTCTTACAATTGCCCCTTCATCCTGTTTTATGTGAACTTAAATAAAATAAACCTGACTTCGAGGGGCTCTTTTCCACACTGACCACAAAATTGAGGGTATCTTCACTTTTCTTATCTGTTCTCTGTATCTCACCTCATCTGTCTGTCCTTCTTGAACCTTCAGGATGTCTTTCTCATAATCATCTACATCATCAAGGTTACGAGGGATAAAGACTGCCTTAAACACCTGTCAATGTAAAAGAAACTTCAGACATTAATGGAAACCCTGCATCCTCATGAGAATATTTTCGAGGAAAAATGTGCCAAAGAAGATGTAAAACTATTCTCATGTGAAAAGTCCAAATTAAGAACCAAAATGAAAGTTTAAGCACAGGGATTTGGTGAGGACACAGTTGAGGATGTCAGTTTTTTTTACCTCCTCGTCGATCTTCTCTTGCTCTGTTTGCTGCTGTTCAGACCTCTCTGATGCTATCTTCATTGCCTGTATTCAATAAAAAAATTCTACTTGATTACATAACTGGAGAAATAACAAATTTTGCACTGTAGAGTTAGGGAGAAATGCAGAATTAAACAAGTGACAACTCGAGGCAACTCAAGGTTGAACCTTCGAAAACCTCCGAAATCCTTGATGCTAACCTTGAGTTACCCTCTGTTTAATTTTGCATTCCTCCCTCACAGTCAAAGTGAGGGTTACTTGAATCATATGTATGGGGCTGAGGTACTGCAGTTTCTTTGCCTTTTCAATCCCATGATACTCAGTTCAAAAAAACTTTATGATTCCAATTTAACGATTAATTCCTTGTTAGGATTGACGTAAAATTGATCTTTAGAGAAAAAAAAAAAGGAAAAAAAAAGTACCTTTTAAAAGACAGCAGCTAGCTTTAATATCTAACCGATGTTTGAAGAACTTACCCTCTCAAGGTAATCATCGATATTTTCATGGGTGATGTTGGGGTCTGTTACAAAATCAAACAACTCTCGTACAGTCATCGTACACACTTCATTCTTCCGGAAATATTCTGTAAGGTTATAACAAACAATGCTACTTAAATTTCTTACACATTGATTTAGTGACTTTGGTTCTAAAAGCAAATTTCCCATTAATTAAGAAACATATACATAGTTTATGGCAGGGATCCTCTTTATACAAAAACAGTAACAATTTATGTGATTAAAAAAACTATTCATGTGCAAATCCATGAAACTTTGCAATAGGGTACAACTGAAAATAAGATCATGCCTTTTGTAAAATTAATTATCTAAAGTTTGCATTATTTAAAATGTTTTGTCCCAGAAGAAAATGGTGGTACAAACCAATCTTCCTGAATTAAAATGAAAAATTAAGATGATTGCACATTTGTTTTACCTGTAATATTTGTGCAGTCTTTTCGCAGAAACTCCAGGGCATGAGGATGGTCATGTTCAACGGACTGAGACACATCAATCACATACAGTTTACCATCACTGAAACTGCGGGCAGAAATATTTCAGTACTGTTAAAGACGTGGTATTTTATAGGTAATTATTACAACAAAATTAATTCAAAGTTACAACTGAAAAGTTTATTTGGTTTTAAGTCGATAATGGTAAAGTCCATCTGAAGAAGTACTTGTCTGAAATGGTTTTATCTTAGAGAAAATAAAATAGGTTTGAATCTGATCTTACATTTCTCTTAATTAAGAGCCAAAAAATCTTTAGTAGGAGATTTTTGCCTGTGAACTGACTTACTTCCTGTAAGAATTCACTCCCTAGTTATTGGTGAGAAAATATGTCAACCCAGATAGCGAGAAAGCGTAGTTGAAACCATGTGACTCTCAGTATCTTTTACCAGTAAATTGACCGAACATTCAATATCGTAACACCACTTACAAGGACTGTGCCTTTTGATTGGTTTAGAGCGCGTCTAATGATATGTCTTATTTTTAAAAGTAGAAAGCCCCACAAATGCGACGCAATATACAAGCAGCAAACAATGTACCATAACTGTGGCAACCAATGTACTCTACTCAAAGCAAAAGCAGCTTCTTGGTACCTAGACATCAAGGCACAATATAAATTTGGGGTAAACAATTTTTTACTGCTTTTACTCATGCTTTGGTTAAAATTGCAACTCCCTAGGCGATTCCTGGAAAGATCTATTTTCACTGAGGGTAAATAGAACACACTGAGGATCACCTCAGGAGTCGTGGTTTTAACCATAGCCCTCAAAGCAGTCAACATTTGTACACCATTCAAATGCATGGTTGTGTAAAGAGACTTTTACCAAATGATATCATAATGCAGTTGGTAAAGTGCATCTATCATTCAAATAGTCAGAATGTAGGAGGGGCATGTTACAAGTTGCTCTGAATCTACTCACAGCATGTTAAACTCGCTGAGATCTGCGTGGACGAGGCGAGCGTCTTGATACATCTGTCGAACCATCTGAATGCAATCCAAGTAAAGCTCCCTAGCTTTGCTCTCTGATATTGTCACATCCTTCAGCAATGGTGCCGGCCTAAATATAAAAAGAGGCATGAAGAAGTCATGAGGCATGAAGAAGTCATGAGGAATGAAACAAACTTTAGTTAAGGTTTTCTTTTCACAAATGCAAGGTTAATGCTCCTAATCTTTAATTTAAATTTAACTGTGTTTGGATTCACCACATTCTTTTCATGTATATTTTGTAGTTTGAGGCAAAGAAATGCCACAAATTGGTCATTCCAATCATGGCAATACATGGAATGGACTGCCATCCAAACACTGACCACAGTCAATTAGGCTTAACCACCATACCTCAGACAAACCACCCAAACCATGCCAATACGAAGAATGGACTACCCCAAACTAGCCAACCCAACCATCCCTGTACAAGGAATGGTCACCCATCCAAATACTGACCCCTGTCAATGGTGCTAAAATACCTCAGTCTTGCTATCCAAACTATGTCAATACAAGTACAATAAATGGTGTCCTATCCAAGTACTGACCACAGTCAACGGTCAATCATGTCAACAAAAAGGAAACTTACTTATTTATTGGCTAAATTTAACATTAGGCGGTTACCAGAGATGCATTCTCCATTTTAAACTAAATAAGGCACTTCTTGAATACTTACCATCCATCTGTTCCTATGAAGTCCATAACAAGAACATGTCCGCGCAGCAAGTGTGGCTCAGGACACTGTATCCCAGCAGAATGGATTCTGGTAATTGAACGAAATGTATGATAACGTTTCAAGGTACCCGACACGAGGTCAGAAACCATGCAGGACAAAATTTACTCTGTACAAATTTTTCTAAATACTCCTTGCACTGACATCAAATACAGTTCCAGTCTGCCCATGGCATACCATTTTGGGAGTTGAATTGCATGTGAAGACATGGTTCGGGTCTCACCACGCATTGACTAAAATGCACACTGCACAGTAACACACACAGGAAATTTATCCTCCCAACAAGGCCGAACCAAGATTTATCAAGGATGATGATGTCACCTGAATTGGGTCAACATTACATTTCTATCACATGAAGTTGAGATGCGGAGTTGATATGACACATTCTTTTCACATCTACTCTATTGAACTATTGCTCGAGATTCTTTAAATGCTGTATTGTTAACAGCCTGCTGAATGTCTTAAGATTAAGGAGGAGTTCTTTACCTTATAAGATTTCTCATTTCTTTCTCCGCCCATGTTCTCACCATCTTACGAGGGTTACGCTTGCAGTAGCCGTGACGAAACCTATCTCAGATACACAAACATTAATGAATACATACTAATGTATGGCACACAGGTACAAATCTTGAGACTGCTACAAAACTAGCATTATTTCAGCTGTTTTGGTGCCATAACATTACACAAAATCAGTAACTGACTTCTTGTTTTAACTTACCTAAACTCTCCGGCAACATACTTGTCTCTGTCTTTGAATGTCAAGATTGAAGTCTTGTATATCTTTAATTGAAACAGACAGTTTCATTAATTTGCAATTGTGAACAAAATTTTAACAAAGATCACATTAACTTGATATATTACATCGATCAATTTGATACAAGTTTACTTCATCAGGGCCAATGCATTTCTGACTACAAAATTACTCCAGTTCTTTTCTTACTTTCCATTGTCTTTCAAACTCCACCTTTCTTGTCTTGATCAATACACACTCCTTAACCAATCCTTTCTTGGGACACAAAAGTTACTTCCCCTCACTTGATGGCAACCACGAGAGGCCAGAATAAATATCTCCCTGCCTTCCCCCATCCACCTCATCAAAAATGTTCACGGAATCTTCCTCAGAATTTATTTAGCACCTTTTCCTAGGGCTGCAAAGTGCTCAGAGAATGACCAAGAAAATATATCAACAGATATAACATTCCAGGAATCCAAGTGGAAAACCACTGCCAGGCCCAGCCCACAGCACTCGCAAAAGCCGCGTTCTCTATGACAAATGCATGCAGGTCAAACCAGGAATAGAATAACAGATTGAACAAGTATGTCTTTATTGACCCTTTTGAACATGGCCATGGAGCTAGAATTTTTGATGGAGTGTGGAATGGAATTCCACATCCTAGGGCATGCAATGGAAAATGCTGCGTCTCCTGATTTCTGACGGTTCGGGGAATGTAAACGTTACCTTCGGAGTGTACATTGCTCTTCCTTGCCCAGGGCCCAATTTCATACAGCTTAGCAAATTTCTTTAGTTAGCAAGAAATGAGCAGGGTACAGTGGCAACAATGTAAACTTTATGGAATGTTGGCTGGTAACCTGTTTCTGCTAACCAAGATTTTTCTGTGCTTATCAATTTTTTTTGCTGACAGGCTTTATGAAATTGGGCCCTAGTTGCTAACGAGTTGGAAATGTACATGGGAAAAATACCAGAAACACATTTACACGGCCATTTGCTTAAGGCCATTTTATACATTATTCATTTCTCTTTAGGAATGCAGAATCATGACTTCAGTACCTTGATTGCTCGATGGAGACCTGTTTTGGTTGTGGCATGGTAGACATTGGCTTCCTTCCCTGTGCTAATACAGCCGTTTATTTCACTGATGAAATTACGACTCAAGAGCTTGAAAATAATCATCCTCGTCCGTGGATCTAATACCTTGAGAAATAAGTAAATTAATATATTTTTTATTTCTGTCTTTCTGGTAATGAAACCATAAAACCCTTAAATTTAATCAGCGAAGTAGCCAGTAAATCTGAGGATAAATATGAAGGAAATATAAAGAAAAAATGGGTTTCCATGTGGGAGGAAGACCCAATCCAGATGCTTGGCATAGGTCGAAGTTGGATTTGAACTGTGGACCATAGAAGCTAAAGGCAAGGCAAGTTGGCTTTCAAGGAGTCGTTCAATGCTTTGGGGATGACAACTTTGGTACAAACCCTCTTGTTTTTATTAAATCATGGAGCATACACCAGGCATTCAACTGCAGTTTGTCCACACAAGAGGAAAGTGCCACGCACAGCAAGACTTGGTAATGTGTTTTTCAATTTTCAATAGCTTAGTTGAGAAACAAAAAACTAGGCAATCAGCTGACCTGGTGAAAATTTGCATGCCTTATTCATGCATTAACCTAAAAAACAACATTTATAAAACAGGCATTTTAAACAGTTAATCGAGGATAAAGATATTTAAAAATGAACAGCTTTTCAGACTTTGACACAAATTAAATTCAAGGTGCTGTTTATTTTTCATATTCAACTTCTATAAGAAAATTTAGATAGAATAACAATATTTTTATATTAGAACTTACTTGTTCCATCGTAGCTCTGTCTGCCTTATCCTTCACACGAACTCTACATTAGGAAAAATAACAAACATAAAACGTATACAACTTGATACAACTACTTCAAAAGTCACCAACGTCACAGAATTTGTTACAACACTTTTTCTTGATAAATCCAGACAAGATTTATGGCCCTTGGTTGCTTTAATAGAACTTTTTAAGTTATTAAATAACTAATCCTGAAAAATGGCTTGGGGCTAGGGTCCCCCCCCCCTATTCAGATCTGGAACCTCCCAGATGTTACAACTCAGGAGATTTACAAAGAACTAGAACTAGAACACTACAGGTTTTGTACACGATGTGAACTATTTTTGTTTCTCCCTTTGGTAAATGCTTTTCTCCTTTCAAGAAAATTTGAAGGCTCTGGGAGATTTTGAGATAATCCTGAAATCAGAAAATAGTCTGAGAAATCACATGCCTGGAATAACAATGTCACTGAATTTCTGAGGTCAAACAAATCATAAATCAGAATAAAGAATATGCCTGTAAATTTAACTTATTTAACCTCCATCATTGGTTTTTCTGTTAAATAGTTTTCTGACCAAATCACTGCTGTAATTGTCTGTTCCCTTATGAATATTCATTACCTGTCAGACTCTGATTTCTTATTGGTGCGGTGCATCTGATTTGTAGCACTGTCGGGTAGCCGTTGTGGACCCTCGTATTTCTCAATCGTTATCTTGTTGGCAAATCTTGTTAAAGACTTCTCTTGGGGCTAACGTTTCAAAATTGCAGAGAGATAAATGTGATTGAAAGCAAAGCAATGTCATTGGTGTTTTTTTAATTTTTTTATTATTGTAGTTAAAAATAATTGTTGTTCAAACAATGTTGCGAATGTTGGAAAGCTTAAATACATACCTGGTAGTGTGATTGTTTTTTCCCCTTCTGACTGTTTGCTTGGGCTGCATTTGGCTGCTGAACAAAATAATTGAACAGAAACGAAGTAAGCAAGTCTGCTAACACCTCCGAGGGGGGATAGCTAGAATTTTATGAAAATGAACCACAAAGGAAAAGCATACGGTGAAGATGGTGAGAGAATTATGGTGGTAAACAGGGTTTAAGCAGGTGGAGAGATAATGAAGAGGTCTTCAATTGAAGAAAAAAACTTTAGTTCTGGTTTAATATTAACTCACTTAATAAGACTACATTCTTGGGTAAGTGTAAACAAAATCTCACCTGTGACGAGTTTGAACGTGATGCATTAAATCTTTTTGTGAAATCTGTACAAGTAAACACAAATTCATGTTTTAATTTTTTTAACAAAATGTACAGCTAGCTCTTTTGATTAACTTTGTTGACGATTTAACAAATCTTTCATTTTATCTTTCATTTCAATAATGGTAAGGGGAAAAGCATACAAGTATTTCATTTTGCATTCTGTTAACCCTATCGAATCAACTTCAAATTTATAACCGCAGTGTTTTGTGTTTCCACAAAAATTCATACTATATTATCTTATTTTCTAATTTCTACTAAAAAATGCAGGGATCTTGGATAAAAGTTTTTCCATGTTTTGATCCCAACCTGTTGTTTGCTCATCCCAGGCCCACAGGTCATCGTCACTTTCTTCATCAAACTCATCTTCATCGTTCTCCGTCATCATCTGTGCAACTGAAAGCATAAGACCAAGTAAGGTTTGAAATTAGAGAAAACCTTCAGTAAATCACAGAATATAAGATAACATAGTCATCATTCCATATATATTTCTTTCTCTTCTCATATTTGCTCAACTATTTGGAGGAGGTTTGGTTTTAAAAAGTTAGAGTAAAAAGAAAAAAATGTATACATGAATGTATGGAAAAACACTAGATGGCAGAGGATGTTTGATCGTAAAGTTACTGATTGAGAAATTACTAAACTCTAGCCATTGGTCCAATGGGCACTTTGAGCCCCACCAATACTGTAGGACAATCTTTCTAAAGGATTTCATATGACATTTCTACTTTGGGTTAAGTACTAGTTAAAAAAAAAACTATTCAGGGACATAAGGTTATGGAAAGGGAGGGCGAACGAAGACAATGGTATGTTGTGGCCGAGCGATCTAGCACACTGGGCTTAAGATCTGGTGTTTCTGATCAGCAGAGTGTGGGTTTGAGTCCTGGTCATGGCACTTGTGTCTTTGAGCAACCATTATTGCTTAGTACTTTGGATGGGACATAAAGTCGTAGGTTGTGCAATGCACGAAATATAACCCAGTTACATTTATCACTGAGAAAAGGGGTTTGCCCCAGTGTTTCTGGCAGTGGCTGCTGAATGCACCACAACACCTGGTAAACCCTTTTAAGGTGCTACATAAGTCGGTCTTATCTCAAAATTATTTTTAAAAAATCCTGTCTAAATTGTTTTCTTTGTTCAAGCACCTTGAGTTCCTTATTGGTAGATTAGTGCGCTGTATAAGACTGTTAGATTATTAATATAACAATTCTGGAACGTCACCGTCGAGATTTCCATTAAACTTACTTTTATCTTCAATGGTCCTGCCCTTCTCAATTTCTTGTGGACTAAGAACACTGGTCTTATTCTTTGAAGACTCCCTTCGGGCAGAAAAAGTACATAATTAAATTACTAAAAACATAAAAAGTACAAGCCTTGGGTTATTCTTTTTGTCCGCTACAACAAAGCTAGACTTACATATAGGCTTAAGAAGTATTTTGTTGTAGGTAACACAACACAATACCTTTTCAGTCTTCATCTAGATCAATAAGCTCCTAATACTTCTGAAATTTGAGTCACATGTTGTAGAATTGAGTATAACAGGAAACGTTCCTCAATGTGAAAGTGATTGTGCCTTTTTGAAGAATGTACAACTTTCACATGTTTATTTTTTATCCAAACACAAAAATGATCGCAGCTTATAAAGAAATAACATGCTGGGGATGTGAAATTTGGGTTATTGTTTTGATACTCTTGAACATGACAATAAAGTTTACTTTTCCACTAAACTAACATTCTTCATTGAGATATACTGGTTTCGAAGCCTTCGTGCTAGCAATCAAACTCTGACTTGACCTATTATTAAAGTCCTGAATTATTTTTGTCAGCATTTTTGTGTTTTAGAACAACCCCAAAGTGACCAGTCTTCGACCAATCAGAGTGCATAAACTTTCTTGGGGTATTTATTCATTTATTTTCCACGTACATGACGTAATGGAAGTTAGTCCTTATAATGCTGTCAACATTGGATTGGTATGCGTGAACATTGGTCATTTTAAAATAAATTCAGTGAACAGTTTCCGTTAGTTTGTAAAATCAATCGTCTCTAAACCAAACATGACAGAACCAACAACCCGGTTACAGTTTGCTCGGAACAGCTAGATGTCTCCATGGTTGAACCAACTAGCAATAACACTCCAAACCAATGACCAATGCTCAAACATGTCTCTAGTTGGGTTGCCAAAATCTTTGCCATCAAAAGACTATATGTACATTAGGCGGTCTTTACAACCCAACAGTCTTGGTTCCAAGACGCTACAGCTGTGTATTCACTAACATATGCGATCACAAAAACCTAACCGCTATCTGAACCACTATCGCCCCATGAACTGCTCGCTGCCAGCAGACGTTATTCCTGTACTAGGGGTGATGGTGGTTACACAAATGATAGCGCCCTCAATGTTTTTTGTGACTACACTATAAACATGTATTCGTGATTACACAAACTGGAGAATCTTGGAAGCAAGACTACACAACATATTGAATTCTCCAAAAAAACAGCAACACTGATCATTTCTTACATCTTGAGAATGCTGGAGACTTCATCCACTACATCTGCATCATCAAATTGCCCTGATGGTACAGCCTGATCTCCAGACGATGATGATGCTGAATGTCTTCCTCCCCCATCTTGATCACGTTCTCCTTGCTGAGCCATTCTATGGTATGGGATGTCTTTCTTCTGCTGGGTGATGATATAACAGCTTTGCAGTCAACCTGGAATGAAGGAAGCATGGAAAGTAATTGTGAAAGTTGTGGGCCTTGAATCACGTACTTGAAACTAAAGTAAGAACAAATTCATACAAGATGTTTCCTTACAAACCGATACTCAAACCAAAAAGAAAGACAAACACTTTCTTATTAAATCAAAGTCAAACATGTCTTTAAAGGGGGAGTGTCTAAGTGTTGTCATGATCATTCTAACACAAAAACCTTAGTAATTGTAGTAGGGCCAATCCACCTACCTGTCCACTGGACTTCCTCTATACTATTACTAGTCTATGGTAAGTTGTTACGCTCAAATTTTTCTGAGAGTTTTTAGCAGACGCAAGAGGTAAGAGGTCCAATGCAGTGGATTGGCCCAAGTAAAATTTAGAAATGGAGCTACTTTATTTACTTTAAATATTTACATGTAGTTTTACGATGATTCATGACCCATACTCTAGTGGGGCTAGCTATAGTGATATAAAAAACCTTGTATATATAGTTCAAGGAGTAGAACGACTACAGCTAAACTCCTTTTTTCGAAATTTTGTCATCTGAGGTTGTACTACGGTAGTTTAATACTAGTACTTAAATTACTAGCTAGTACGACCACAGGCACAGATGTAAAAGTTTGGAAAAAAGGAGTGTAGTTGTGGCCCAGTTAGAGTTAGTGGGTATGTTCTCTGTCCTTGCTGGGTCCAATTCATAGAATATCATAAGCTACAAAATCCAATTATCACAACTTACATTACAAGAATCCTCCAGATCGTTTTGGAAGGATTGAGTGTTATGATTATAAAAGTAAACCGCAACTACTGAACTACACCATGTAACATTGTCGTTACACTTAATGCAACTGCACTGCAGTGCTACTGACTGGTACTGGTGGTAGTGGAACTGCTGTCTGCTGACACTCTGACTCAGTGACGGGCCCTTGTGTTGTGCTTTCTGATCAGTGTCGTGAGGCGCTGCTGCTGGTGGCCATGTTATCATGAATAAGTAACAACGGTCAGATGGTGGCAGTGGCACAGAGCATGGTACTGACAGCAGTAGTAGTATTAGTAGTACTACTACACTATACTAGCCCATAAATAGGGCCCCTACTTCAAGTTTAACATGTCGTCACTGTTTTCACGAAGAGGCAATTTTGCCCCAGCAGCCAAACTTTCATGTTTGGAGAAAATCGCGTTTGAAGTTAAACTATTTTTGAAATCATTGTTTCGGACACTGTTTGCCATCTAAACGTTGACATTTTTCCAAGCATAAAAACAGAGATCCTAAACCGTGCAAATATGTTGTTATGTTCATTACAGTGAGTTTAATTAATGAGTAATTAACTGTTTAACACGAGTTTCTCTTCGTGAAAATTGCGCGAACGAGGTCTGTGTGCAGCGCGTCGTGTACAAACCAATGCGTAAACGACGAGTGTCTGCTCGTGAAAAACTAAATTTATCAAGGTCACACAAATTGCCTCTTCGTGAAAACTCAAAATGCAGAGTAGTCGTTTTTGGCACCGTGCCAGCGCTATGTAGTTCAATGTAAAAAATGGAAAATCTAATTGTGGCTGTTCGTGAAAACGCAAAAGTGGGAGTTTGGTAAAATGGTCCTTGTGCTAATTAGCGTAATTAGAAAAACATAACGATTTAGCACTTGAAACTTTGGGAAAATGTTGATGTCACTAATAACATCCAAAATACTAAAAACACTGATTTGCCAAAATGTGTGATTTTTTGAAGAATTGCCTCTTCGTGAAAACAGTGACGATGATTGTAATACGAAGTGGATTGGCCCTATGATGATTACAAAAATTACAATATACACTGTGGTGAGTGTGACGTGAGTGTGACAGTACCACTAACACTTTAATAGTATTAATTAAATAGGGACTAGGGATAGGCATGATAGGGTAGCAAGTTAAGTACAGAAACAGACTAAAAAGTAAAACATTAATAAGTCAAATTAAATTGTCTAGCTAGCGCCTGACAAAAATGACACAACGAGAATGTCACTTACCGTCAACCAAAGAAACAAAATGTAGAATAAAACAAGAATCCACTATGAATCTTTTATTAATAAACAAACTAAAATTGCAACACGATTGATATTGCATCACAGGTTGAAACTGGAGTTCAGACCATGTCGACCATCGAAGGCCAAACGCAAAAATCAAAACACATGCACATGATCCGATCGCGATTAATATTGTGAAATCTCGCTTCCCAACTTGATCCAGAAGTGTGTTGATGTTCGGTGAAATTACATAAGGGGTTCGAAATTTAATACGAGGTTGCCAGTATAGGCTGGCGCGCCGGTATGATGTTACTTCCAAGCAAGGTAATGACGACAGGGGGCCAGATTTGAACACTTACATTTCACGATGACGCACCAACGCCACATCTCCCAACTGCAGAATGTGGAAGCAGCACGCTCCGTTTGCCCTAGCCTTAAGTCAAGGCGCACCGCGGCACCCCAGCCCAGGTATCACGCACGAAAAAAGACTGGCGCGAACGGCGAAGCCGCGAAGCGCCTTTACCAACTCGTTCAGCTAATCAGTTATTCATGATCATGAAATATTTATATATATGCAATTTATTGTACCCAATCACCGGCAACTAGATGTTGCGTCGAACATCGTTCTTGTGACGTCATGCAAGTAATTGTGTTTTCTTATTGGCCGACAACTCATCACGCTAATGCATTATGCATTACATTTCTCCCACCAAAATCGGTAGCAAAAAGTAAAGAAAAACATAAAGCCCCAAAACGAGTTGGTAAAGGCGCTTCGCGGCTTCGCCGCTCGCGCTAGTCTTTTTTCGTGCGTGATAACTAGGCTGGGGTGCCGCGGTGCGCCTTGACTAAAGGCTACGTTTGCCCGAGAGCCGGGCCATTGGGCCTGGGCTCGATTTCACAAAGAGTTAAGATTGATCTTAACTGCGAACCAATCTTAATCGCTGAGCAAAGTGTGATGTCACAATACAAATCACTATGGTGATACTGACAACTCTTCTAAGATGAATCTTAGTGCTTTTTAGTGAAATCGGCCCCTGATGATAGATGTTTCTCAATTTCACCCCCCCCCCCCTCCACCACCACCATCACACACACACACACACACAAGTGTGTAAACACCTCCAATCGGGGACCTCCTATTGTCCCTCTTTTGTTTGGACTTTAACTTTTTGGCAACAGCTCCCATTGGTTTTGTACACAATTTCCAACTGGGGACCTTTACCCAACCGGGGACCCTATTGTCCTCTTTTGTTATAGGTCCCCGGTTTGAATGTGAAAACAAACTCACACACACACACAGGTACAGCACTCCTATACGTTAGAGGACACCTATTGTACTTTCTGTTGTTCCTGTATTGAAGCAATCCCCATTGGTTTTGTACACAAATGACTAGTGAGGACACCTGAAAACAAAGAACCGACTAGTGAGGACCTATTGTCCCTATTGTAAAATGTCCTCGGAGGGTTGGCAATACAAACACACACACATACATGTAACCTGACATTGATTCGCGTAATAGGCCACACCTCAAAACTTACTCTTTTCCATCTTTCAATTAGCCTAGTCGATTTCGTGTTTTCCAGGTTTCAGTTTTACAGTGAGTTACTATAGTAACGGTTAACGAATGGATTTAACCACTCCCAATTTCATACACCAGACATCTTCATGGGGGGGGGGTGCAAGCAGAAAACAAAATTTGCTATATATGTATTTAATTATAGTTCTCGATCTTGTGTGGGGCAAGAGGGGATCACCTGCCCCCCCCCCCGCACACACAAGATACGCTATTTTAATTTAGTATTTGGTTATTAAGGGAAATGTTGCTGAAGCTACTGTTTTGATAAAGGGACGTAGTCGCAACCTTTTCACGGTAGGTTTGGCTGGTGATTAATTTATCATGAGAGAAATGCGCATGTTTTATGATATCTCCATGTAATTATTATAGTTCATTAGGCAGGGGTGGGGGTAAAGAGGGGTATGGTTGAGTGGGGTCCTCCCAAAGCCCCCTCCCCGACCCCACTGGCTATGCCACTGCCATTGCCTCTTAGTCAAAAATAATTATCTCAAACATGCGTTGAAGAACGCTGGCAAGTGATCAGTATGATGGACTGCCTGATCAAAAACACAATGGACAGTTACCATACAATCATTCAAAATGGATTAGGCGCTGCGGCCGAAGGGAAAGGAAATGATGCGTGGAACATTGATGACACTTTGAGTGCCGGGAGTCAAAGCATACTTTATGTTTTATGATGACCATTCAGCTGTGCTGATCCTACTCGTTTATGGTATGACCAGTCTGTACATACAAACACGCATCAGTGGACTGATTCCAGCGTATAGTGCATATCATTTTAATTAAAAAAAATCCACTTTTTTTTTAGTGAGACCTCTATTACGTACGACGAGCGTACAAGAAAAATATTATTCAATTTATTATAGATATATCTCTATTTAAAATCTAAAATGGGTATATCTTAAATAATCTGTATTGTACAAAATAATATATCTAACAAAGATCGGTATCTTATTCCAAAAATTTACCCGCACGACTCAAACATTTTCCACATGCATGAATATGCATTATTACAACGGTCACGTGGTCAAATGTCAGACCATGAAATTAAAGGTAAGAATTAATCAAGTGATTCAACATTTATTCTTTTTTAATTTTACTGTTTTTTATAAAGCAAAACCAGTCAAAGAGGACGATCATCTTTCAGTTTTCATCTTATTGCATCTTATCTTTCAGTTTTCATCTCGTATCATTTCATCTTATCACAGCATGCAAAAGAAAGGGAAAAAATCATCTGTGCCGGAAACTCATCGAGTCGGGAATATCCCGTGTAGCCTTAGATCTCAAGGGTCTTTCTCAGGATCCGCTCGCTGTTCCAAAAAGCGCCACCGTTTGTAACAGGATATCCTCACATCTGTCCTTTGATGTTTCCCCAGTGCTCTTGGAATTGCTCAAACCACCACAGGAACTACTTTCAATTTCACCTGCCAAACCTTACGAAGTTCCCTGGCCAGGTCTTGGTACTTTTTGATCTTTTCAACCTCCTTCGAAACTACCCTTATTTCACCTGGCAGAGCTATGTCAATGAGATGACGCATCTTCTTCGTCTTGTCTAAAACTACAACATCCGGACGCCTATAAAATGACAATTTTTATTATAATTCTCCCCTGTTTTATGTATTATTTATTTGTATGATTTTCTACTGCTGGTAAATTTAAAGCATTTTCGGACGCCATCTCTGCTTGCAAAAAAGAGAATTGCATGTCTTTCTCATATGCCTCTATAGAACATTGTGTTTCGAATAGGCCCCCCTAAGACTTATATTAACTATTATGGCTAATAGGGGTGAACAGTTCTAAGTAAATTTGTATACTAAAATAACCGTTACAGTGCATTTTAAAAAGGATGATGAAAAAAAGACGTAGTTTTGGTGCATTTGCTTTATAAGAATGGAGTAATAAAAACAAATGAATTTTTAATCATGGTCATTGGCGCGGAAATTGAGTTTGCATAACAAATACAGTAATAAGCGTTTTATAGTGACAAGTCCACGCATGACGTGACGTATAAATACCATGTTCATACTTTGTTTCTGTAGAAACAGCAAGTGTGGGCGGCAGCTCCAATGATATCACAAAAACCAGTTGACCATGCGTGGCGCATCATCATTTTTAGATGAAAACCTCCGCATCACAGCAGAAATGTGGTAAAGCGTCTGCCTCAAACTCATATGAAAATACTCGAACTTCTTTCCACATTTCTGAGGACTTTAATTTGAATCATGAGATTCTACGAAATGTTCACTTTGATATACATCTTAACGGTAAGTAGACTGAGTATTGATAATGACGTATTGATCGGTATTGAAGCAATCATGGGAGTCTGAGACCAGTAACAGAGACTGTAAAGGGTCCTGAGGGGAGGGAAAGACCCAACAGGTCCGACTGAGAAACCTCGAGTAGCAACAAGTGGATATGGTTTCGATTAGACCGCCGGTCTTGATACTAGGCCTCGCCATCTACATTGTACGGTGGCTGATTTCCGCCAACAACAAAACACTTTTTCTGTACGGCGTTATAACGCACTATACGGCGTTATAACGCACTATACGGCGTTATAACGCCATATACGGCGATATAACGCCCTAATTTACAGCGTTATAACGCACTAATTTACGGCGTTATTACGCCCTATATACGGCGTTATAACGCCCTAATACAGCGTTATAACGCCCCGATAATACGGCGTTATAACGCCCTAATTTACGGCGGTATAACGCCGTACTTTAGGGCGTTATAACGCCGTTACTTTAGGGGCGTTATAACGCCGTACTTTAGGGCGTTATAACGCCGTATAGGGCGTTATAACGCCGTAAAAATTAGGGCGTTATAACGCCGTACTGAAAAAGTGTTTTGTTGTTGGCGGATATCAGCCACCCGTAACATTGATCTTAATAGATGTAATATTTGCATCGGGATGAAGAACCGAGTGATGTGGATTTTTTTTCACAGAGCTCGGGAAAGCACTGAGCATACAATGCTTAATACACACCGGTGTAAGGGAAAAAACCAAATTAAAATACATCATTGATCTTATTATGCCTAGCCCTATTTAAGGGCGTGCGGTCTAAACACTCTGGAGTCAGAATTGACCAAGATTCTGGGTCCCGCAGGGCCCGCTGACCCATTTTTGGGGGTGACTATGAACAGGATTTTCAAGTCAAAATAACCAAGTATAAACTGACTCCGAATTTGAGTTAAAATCGCATGTGTTAATCAATTCCTGGTCTGCCTGACCCAGAAATGGAGCAGGCCCCCTGGGACCTGCACTGTAAAAACTGTGTTTTAGAGTTTAAACACATATGTTGTACCCACTTTTTAAACATGTTTAAATTATAACACCCATGTTTATCATTTTGACACCTGCTCACATGGTTTGTAGCATCCAAACACACACAAGAATCTAAACATGTTTTAGGATACATGTGAAAAAAGTGGGTAAAAACTTTATGCTTAGAGATGTTTTGAAATCTAAACACTATTTTTAGGAGTGTGGAATCGGGTTAACTCTGACCCGGTAGTTTTTAGAGTCTGCCACTGCCGTATACTGTTTGTTGTTTCTGATCAACGCAGGAGCTGAGTCATGCATTGAACAACATTATAATAACACATTTTTGTAGAATGATTTTAATGTCGCGTCCAAGCACGCTTTAGTGCAGCAATTCACCACAGCAGGAGGTCATAATGTACAGAACATGTCTATTCAATTGCGGAGAAAAATGATTGATCATTTCTAAGGCATTTGGATAAAATATTATAATGATTTTGTTGACAATAACAACTTCAGGCGAACAACCATCAATTTTGAACAATTATTGTGTTTTTATGTAGACATTGTTGTCGAATGATTAATTATGTCGCGTCCAAGCACGCTTTAGTGCAGCAGTTTATGACAAGGTCATTTACAGATCACGTCTACATTAACAATACAATTGTTAGAAATTGATGGTTGTTACGCTGAAGTTGTTCTTGTCAATAATATCATTATAATATTTTACCTTATCCAAATGCCTTAGAAACGATCAATCTTTTTCTCGAAAAAAATTTTGCACCAATTCTTCCAAGGAGTAGGCATGTGCAAAGTATTAACCATTGTTATTATTTCCCCCCCCCCCCCTCCCGAAAATACGACCACACAAAGTGATTGTAAGAAATTTTTACTGGTCCGTTCATTGTGTTTTTATTGACTTGGGTTAATAACGGTCTTATAAGCTCCAGAAACCTGCCATGAAAATGTAGGATTTGAGGGCAAGCCGCATCACAATATTGCAAAAAACAATAGGGGCAGGATAAAATAACTAGTGAAGAGAGTTTAGTAATCAACACGATGATTCTGTGAACAGGATGGTCAATTATAGAATAACAGAATCAGTGTACAGAAATTAAAAATAGGCAAGAGGAACCTGCAGAGAGAGAGAGAGAGAGAGAGAGAGAGAGAGAGAGAGAGAGAGAGAGAGAGAGAGAGAGAGAGAGAGAGAGAGAGAGAGAGAGAGAGAGAGAGAGAGAGAGAGAGAGAGAGAGAGAGAGAGAGAGAGAGAGAGAGGAGGAGGGCGGGTTATTAAATCCTTTGCAAAAGGAGGTTATTAACGGGTTGATTTCTTGAGAGAAAAGACGCGTGAAAATAAACCAGCGGAGAGAACAGGTTATTTACAGTAACTGTATTTATTTTACATCAAAGAAATAAGCAAGCAAAAGTAAAAGGAGCTCGGATGATGGGAATTTATTAACACCAGTGTTTATGTTGTATGAACTGACAAATAATGATGCATGTTTTATATGTTTCATTTTCTATTTTTACGAATGGGCTATAAAGCTTAACAAAAAGAGATTTAATAGACTTTGAGAAACACTCTGCTAAGGTAGAAACGTAAGGTCATTATCAACTTCTTGCATTTATGTTGGTAAGCAGTTTGCAACAGCTTACATAGTGCACATAATATTCTTCTAAAAATGACCTTTATGTTTCATCAACAAAAAATAAGTATCTATTTTAACTGTCGTCGCTATCATTGTTTCCTCGAAAATGCTCTGGAGCGTATCCTCGTTGCCCGTTGTTGCTTTTTCCAATGCCACAAATTGTAATTAGGCCTATAATTACTTTACTATAAACAAATTATTGTCTGTAAAAGAATTTATAGCGAATTAAGTTTTTTTTTTAGTTCACGCATACAAGGGATGAACTAATAAAATTAATTATTATGCATTTTAAAATATGTTTTACTTTTTATTTTTACGAATGGCTAAAAGCTTAACAAAACGAGGTTTAATAGACTTTGAGAAACACTCTGCTAAGGTAGAAACGTCAGGACATTATCAACTTATTGCATTTATGTTGGTAAGCAGTTTGCAACAGCTTACTCTATTTTTCTCAAAATAGTTAAAAACAAAACCACCTTATAAAGGTTTGTTTTTTTACAAATGGTTTTGGATGGTTTTGTTGTATAGGCCTAACCTTTTTTATGAATCACTTGTCCCCATCGTAAAAAACAACAACAACAAAAACCACAACAACAACAACAACAACAATTTGTATACAAAAAAGTTCGTAAAAATCCCTTCAAAGTTATGTGTGCACACAGATTCATTCTGTATTATTTCATGAATGGACATTTTTAGGTCTATATAAACTTTTTTATCCCGGGTCAGAAATTGTTCGAGAGAAGGGACGACAGCGTTTAATAAGGAAAATGGGCACCTGCCACTAGAGTTGGCTTTGTTTCGCTCGGTCCCAGTGCCCTGTCATGGCATTATGGGCAAGCTCACGCGTAGTCGAACTTCCGGGACCAAGTTGTCAAACCACAGTAGGTTTTTGCGTGTACACGCCGTCTATTTCTTCAAATTCTTTAGTTTACCGTTATTTATTACAGTTTATGGCTATTAAAAAAATTGTTGGGACATTAACAAGTTAGGCGGGCCAAAGTCGCAAAGTGGGTTCTTTAATCTTTGATCGAGCATTCTCGCCCCAATTGGGGCGAGAATGCTCGATCAAAGACATTTCAAACAAAATTAAAACTTAAGTTTTAATTTTGTTTCAAATGTCAATAATGTTAAAACTGAAATTGTATCGGTTTTTTTACAAATGGCTATGGGTATTTTTATTTTCTATAATTTATTGTGAAACGAGTTAAAAAAAAGAAGATTTAATTTTTCACAAAATAAATAAAAAATAATCACTCTAGTCTCTGTTCAAGTTGCTTTCTCTTTGTAGGTACGTGTCAAACTTGTACAGTCTATTGAGAACGGGCGTGAGGCCGACCAAACGGCTTGTATTTTACGCGTGAGAGTTTATTACTGCAGTTGGCCACAAGAGGGGGGAATTGATAGCGATTTTGATAAAAAAGATGGCAGCCTCCACTAAAACTATTAAAAGAGAAACTGCTGTGCTGCGCACCACACACACCACATCTCAGGCGGCGCATGAACCCCCCCCCAAAAAAAAGTTATTATCTGTATTAGGAAAATTTTACTTAGTAACTGTAGTGTTAGTCTTTGAAAACCAGGAGTGGACCATGTGTGTGGACACACGCCCTTTCAACTTCAAGTTTCATTTGTTTTTAATTTTATATGACTATGACTATGAGTATGACTGAGGTATGAAATTGAAGGTTGCCGACCGAAGTCGAAATGTCACCAGGTCACGTCTCTGTCACATACTCAAGTGTCAGATAAATTCATCATCACCGACATCATCATCATTCTGTGATGGTGTGAATTGCACCATCATTGTGATTGAGCAAACTTGTGCCGTGTTAAAAACTTGATTGTAGTAGTGTAGTGAGATATGCCGATGGCAAGAGCAAAAAGCGTACTGTCACTGATGAGACGGTGTGCACCGTGTTGACGATAGTGAAATTGTTTATAGAAGTGAACTGTATTGGTGAGTAGATGTAGGAGTAGTGAATACGAATTGGGATAACTTGTTGAATGTTGGAAGTTCCTTGAGTCTTTCTTAAATTTTTCTTTAATAAGTTGTTATCGCACATGTCGTACGGCCGGCAGATCACACTCTCATTTAGGGTGTTGCCTTCTGACTGGATTGAGTGTAATTAGTAATAATACTTATAGTACTAGTAGTAGTATGCCATGAGAATATAAACTAAAAGTTTTTGATTTGCGTTTGGACATTTTTCAATTGGCACAAGGCTTTTTTTTCAGTAATCATTACTGCCATGAAATGACACACTAACAAATCATGAAAGAAAAGAAAGTTTAAACTACGGCAGCAGAAAATCCTAAACTCTGCCCACTGTTTTGCATGTTGCAACACTGAGATTTCTGCTTGACATGATATCACACTTTTGCTCATTAATAGTTTTGCATAAAATACAAAAAGGCACCAGAGTACCATTAAAAATGGCAAAACAAAAATTGAAAATACATGCAAGGTATAATGTGGCACATTAAATAGTTTCATTGACATTGGCCCTTTAACTATTTTCTCTTTCTTATAATCTTAAATTTTACGCATCCAGGTTTCAACTCCGGAAGTCATCAGTTCAACATCACCACAACCAGAAACAGTAACAGGAAGTAAGTGCATTATAGTCCCAATTCTAATGCCAATTCACATTAGTGTACTTTCTCCATATCCTTGGCCCTTCTGTGTTTGTGCCCAAACCACTTCATTTCACACTTATTTGATATTTTTCACAATAATTAGCATGGCATCCCCAACAAATTTCGTGTCTAGAAACGCAGTGGTGCCAACAGTATGGAGTATTACTAGTGCACTGGAATGGCCCTGGAATGTAAAAAAGCCACAGCCATTTGGTTTGCTGCATTGGGTATTTTGTGTTCAGGGTATTGAACTATTTTGCATTTGTTACATGTTATTTCTTGTGTCGTGGCCATGAGGTCTAGTGCATCGGACTTGAGTTCTGAAGGCTGAATCATCAGAGTGTGAGTTTGATTCTCAGTCATGACACTGATGTCCTTGAGCAAGGCACAATTGCGCATGTAACCATAACTCAACTGCTTCTCTTAACCCAGGGTCATTATTGTAAACGATGGCCTTGCTCCACAATACATCACTGATCTCATACCACTTCTGGGGGGGGGGGGGCTTATTGGATCGATTTATTTAGATTGATGAAGGTCAAAACCAAAGTAAATTTTATGCTAAGTGCTTTTGAATTTGTACTTTGTTGAGGTGATGGATTTTATTCAAGTGATGGAGGTGGGGGAGGTGAAGTATCGTATCCAACCAAAGATTATGGATGTACTCTAGATGAAGTGCATGACTGCTTTGTGGTAAGTACATTAAACTTTGCTAGTTGTTTTACAGATTGCAAATGGTCTTGGAATTGACCCCAGGTCCACCACAATAGTCATGACCATGGTGACATCTATGCACATGCAGTGCAGAGCTGTTTCTCTGTGACTACATCATAACATGTTAATTGTTCGTGTCCATTGTCTAGCATTTTGAATGGCTTGGTATCTACATGTAGCTCACTCAAACCAAATACCAGCCATCATTGCAGGGCTTAATTTCATGGCTCTGGTTACCATAAGTAAAGAATCGGCGCTTGCGGAAGTAGGGAATTCCGCAAGTGTACTTAACAAGTTAGCAGGGAATTTCTGCTTGTGGGCATGCGTAGTCCACGTTACTAGGCTTTCTTCGCTCACACATGTATCGCAGAAATTTGGCACTTGCCCTGTAAGCAAAGAATGGTGATATGATGACAAGCGCAGAATTCGGCGGTAAGCAGAGCCATGAAATTGGACCGAGGTCAGCAGAAAGGTGCTGTGAGTTGGGGTTGGGGTCGCATAATGTGGGGTCGCATAATAAGTGCGCCCCCCTCTATCCTAGGGTTCTGTAGGTTATTTGTTTTTGTCACAAGAGTTTCGAAAGTGGAACCTGACGCCTAGTTGCGATAGAGACACTGTGAAAGGAAAACCTAAGAAATTAAACAAAAAAAGAAACAAAGACTCATGAAGGGGTAACATACAAATTTAAACATGTTAAAAGGATTTCATTGCACCTATTACAATTAATAGCTCTTGCCCCAGTCTCGGCAATCCCAAATTTGTTCCTTGATGTCTTCCTCTTCATCAGTTCAGTGAAGCTCAGATCTTTGGCATATTAATGCCCAGGGTGGAGTCTTGAGCAGGGGCCTCATTACCCAAGGTTTTTGAGCCCTTTGTTCTATAGTATGATCAGTGTGAACATTGAAGTCCCAGAGGATCCCATAACAAATAGTTTGTGACAGAGATTGGCTCTAAATTTGCGTCCGAGGCACTTGTGCATTTATTCCAGCAGCTCTTGGGAAGCGGAAACTATTTTGCAGAGTCTGACTTGAGTTCATCAAACAACTCTGTAATCATTTTAAATTTCCAGCCTTGTGCCATGGGCAATGTGAGTCGTGCAAATTTCAGCGAGGCCAAACTTTCTGACAACGAACAGAATAATCTTCTAGAGGTTCTCAATGTCCTGATCGTTCTGGATGAAGGAGAAATCCAGATGTTGCCAAAGATCTCTGCCCTTGCAAGGGTAAGGTTGATGTTGTAATGCAGGAAATGACTTAAGTTTTATATTTTGTATTCACCTTTCTCTGATTTATGAAAATCTTGAGGATCAGTGTGCCCTGGAACAGAGGGGAGTGTATTCTTGAAGCTAGCACATAATTACGAGAAAAGCATGGATTCTTTGCTGTTATTAAAATTACTGATAATTTCAACAAACTGTAAAAAGCATGATTTTGAAATTAAGAAAATCACTTTGTTTTTAATTTACAGCTTGCAGTGGATGTGTTTACAACATTGACAGATCCTTACCAGAGTTTGGTATGTAGGAAAAAGTGGCATTGAGTATATGGTTAAGGTTACAAACTTATGTTCAGATACCCTTACATTGTATGTTCCGACACCCCTACAATTTTTTTGTACCTAACCGTACCTCTAACTCTCACCCTAACCCTAGCATGTAAATCATGAGCGTTTGTCGGAACATAGAACAGGCACCATAGGTAAACGTCTGATTTCAGTTGTTACAACCAAAACTAGGGACAATGTGTTTACAAGCTGGAAATTGTGCATAGTTTTTCACTATTTTCTCCTGACTCACATAACGGATTAAGCCTAATCTTTTACAGGTTTGTTGTTTAATGTATATGATTGATCACACAAAACATAAACCCAATCCTGTACAATACCAATAAAGGTAAGGTCATAGATTGGCAACTACTCCAAAAATTAAGGACCATAATAGCGTACTTGTGAGAAGCACTGCAGCTGTTTATAAAGTGATTTGAGAAAGTACTCCCTTTGAAGTAATTTGAAGTAACTTTGAATCTGAGAAAGTGTTTGTGCATGAATCGTTTCTCAGATTTCTGAGGTTTGGTGTCCGTTCGCGAATGCTGCGGCCATTTATGCGGTTGGTACCCGCTGTCACCTCGCTAAGCATGGATGGTTTTAATGTCCTTGTGAAAATATTCTGATAGTTTTTTACTGTTTTCTCAGCAAGTATACCTTGTAATCAGCTGAAACATTTACAGGTGACTTTTATTGTATCTTTCTTTACAATTTTGTCGATAATCAGCATTACATTGACCGAAACTAATCTATGACCCTAAGTAACCAAAATGTATTTTGTATGTGTGTATTCTATTACAGACAGTTGGGGAAGAGATGGAAATTGTAGCTCTCATGGAAGAAGTCTTGAAGTCTTTGGCAGAGAATTTGGAACTCGGGACTTGTACAGAAAAGCAAGTTGAATCAAACTGTAAGTGTGTGGGAAGACACACTATCTAGCTTGATAATTTACTGCCGCTTTCAACATGGTCAAATTCCCTTTTTGTCATAGCAATACTGCTCTCTTGATACAATAAGGGGCCAGTTGCTTTGTACCTGGACCATAAAGCTGTTTATGTTTGATGAGCGAACTAGCTCTGCATCCTAAATGCCAAGATGTAATTAGGGCTCCAGTTTGGAGTGCAAATCCACAAGATCACAAGGCTTGCTGCTCAACCCATTTACTGGACCGATGCTTTTTGCAAAAAATGAGAAAAATATATCAACACAGTTTAACATAAAATAAGATGTTTTCGTGTGAACAAGCACTAATGGGAGATTTATCTTTAAAGCCTGGTTCATACTTCCTGCGAATTCCTGTGAATGTGAAGCCAATTTTGACGTCACATCTCTGTTTTCGCTGCGAATGTTTTGCAGGAGTTGAGCACATCTCAACTCTTCCGAATTGTTCGTTGCGAATTTGTGACGTCAAAACTCGTATCGTAGGTCAGCCCTTGTACTCAATACAATTTTCCTACTTTTTTCCAAGGACTAAATATCATGGCTGTATATGTAAAAGAACGCAGGCTTGCCTGAGTGTGCCATGCAGTTGCAATGTAAATTTAATTTATCAATTTCTGCTTGTTCATCGTATCCGATTCAACTAGCCACCATCACTTTTAAGTAAGGCTGTCATTGTGATAACATATTGTCAACTTCCTCTTTGAAATTGACCTATCCAGGGTAAACTCTTGGTTGAGCCCTATATTGTGTTCAACTTTTGAATATTTGTTTATCTCCATTTTCAGATATCCATGTTTGCCGTGGCACATCAGAGAACATCAGGAATCGATCAATTTATGAGTATAAAATTGTGAATGGTGTAGGAGACAAAGACTACCAAACTGATACTTCAGAGAACTTCATAGAGATGCTAACGTTTGACCTCCAAAGTGACGTTGGTAAGAATAGATCAAAGGACAACGTGTGTTATATCTTCATAACAAATAATGGTACAATCCGAATAGCGCTTTAATTTGAAATAATGATATCCAGAAAATGGCTTAACTCGACATAATTGTATAACCTGGATAAGGGTATAATGTTTCACTAATAATGGTCAGATCCAAAACAAAGGTGTGTTCTAAATAATGGTATAATCCTAATAATGGTATAATCCAAATGGTATAACCCACAAAAATCTTCACATTTTAAGAGGTGTGTCTTTCACATTGATGATTTAGTACTAGTCAGTTCATACTAGAACAAAATTATGTGAACTAAAATAAACATGTTGTTTTAAACAATTGTTTAGTTTTGTGATTGTTTTCTTTGATTCAAGACATCAGTTTTGTGGTGTTGAGGACTGAGAACAAGGAACGTGTTGAGGGTATAAAAGTGAAACAAACGGGGTGAGTAAGTGATGAAAATAACTTGGATGGATTTCGGTTACGCCTACAGCCATTTTCAAAACCATGTCATAGGCTTCTGCTCCAGTTAGCAGGCCTGGAACTACAAGGAGGCCACAGCATCTCTTGCCCTGCTCTTGGCCTTGATGCACATTCAAAAGCTTCTCATAGACTTACAGATTTTTCAGTGGAAGTGCCTTTTGCAAAATAAGAATTGCCTTGCCCTCTTGAATATGAAATGTCTGGCCTGGGTTTAGGTACCGCCTGCCTATTTGAAGTGCAGTATCTAGTATGTAAATTTTCAGAATTACTGACGTAACCCAAGTCAGATCCCAAGCCAAAGTTGTGTTTCTAAAAATGTCTGACTTACCGTGACAATACTATTTGTTTCTAAGAGTAAAAAATCCAGACTGAACCTCACTCTTTTTTTACAGCAGGGAAGGAGGAGCATCCAAAGGTACTAAGTTCAAAGTAAACAGTGCCTTTTTAACATTCTCTGTCTTTGTTGAGGGCATCAAGACATCAGTCCCTGTAAACTACTCTCTTTATCATCATACCGTAAGTTTACATACGTTGTAGCGCTGATACTTAAACAAGTCCAAGGCTTGATTTCACAAAGAGCTAAGATTGATCTTATGGTTGGCATGGGTGGCTGCGTGAAGTACTCGCCTCTCACCTCTGTGGCCCTGGTTCGATACCCGGCTAAGGCAATAAATGAGTAGAGTTGTATGTTCGTTCTCTTCCAAGGGTTTTTCTCCTGGCCCTCCGGTTTTGCTCACGGAAAAATCAAACTTTGGATCTCAAGCTGTGCTCTGTGGTCAAAGATGGGTTGATGTGGCTGGCTGCCTAGGGTGCCATTGCTTGCCTCTGGCTCGAACATGTTGTAGCCGCATCCTTGGCAATTCAGCTTTTCAGCTGCGAGTTAGGATGATTAGCCTCCAAAACTAATATTATTATAACTGTGAGTCACTCATAATAGCGAAGCAAAGTGTGATGCCACAAGACCATTCATTATCGGATACATTATCAACAGAACTGAAGAATCGTGTTTTTGTACATTTTTATTTCAACTTTTAATCTGTTTATTTATTAATTAATTTTACTTGGTTTTGATAGCTTTGTTTATCCATTCATTCTTAGACTCTCTAGGTATGTTTGTTTTTTACAATTCTGTTTGGTTGTTTGTGTTTTTGCTGTTTTTCTGTAAGGACCCCAGTGGAAGTCTTAAGTTATTGGCTTTTGGGCTATCCTTTGATAGTTTTGTGCTGTTTTCTTCCTCGTTTTCTACTTTCGTTTTTATTTTTGTCCATGGTTATCCTTGGGTAACTGTTTATGTTTTTGCCATGTTGTTTCTGTATTTTATCTTAATAAATTGAAATCAAATCAAGTTGAATCTTACTGCTTCGTGAAATCAGCCCAATATTCATCTGTAACCCTAACCACAATCAGGTGTTCAAGCCACCCTGGAAGTAATTTGATTCTTTGAAAGAGGGAAGTTTCCTTTGAGCTTGGCTTCGCCTTGTTGAGTAGAATATTTCATATTTCAACTCACCAAAATATTTGAATCATTGCACTAAAAAACTTGTTGTTGTTGTTGATATTTAGTCATGGTAGTTGTTGGAATTGGGCCTGTGCATGATAATGGTTTAGATGTAAATGTACTACCTACAGTACAGTGCAAGCAACCACCAAGTAGCACTTTTGTGGTGCATATCCTACTTTAATTAAATTTTCTAGTTTTTTTTTTAATGATACCTGTTATTTAAACTAAAATTTTTGTTTTTGTTTTTTAAGGAAGCAAAAGATGTCAAAATTTCAATACAAGGAGACGGCGCCATCACAAAGCAGCCTGTGTGCGCCTTCTGGCATGCAAATAATTTGTGAGTATCATGCACGGACATTTTGAAATTATTTATAAGAACTGTATTAAAATGAATTATGCATGAAAATGAAATCAAGGATTCCAGTACAAGTGGTTGGCTAGCACTTGTGTCCACCATGGACCAGAACGAAGTAAAGAAAGCACTGTGAAGATGGTTTATTTATCTAACTATTTATTTATTTACTTATTGTTTCCGGCTGTAAAAATAATCTACACCTTGCAGAAAAAATTACCATTGCAGAAAAGAATTTTTGAAAAAATTATCAAAAACATCAAATGAGCAATCCCTTCATCATCATCATCATCATCATCATCATCATCATCATCATCATCATCAATCATCATCATCATCATCATCATCATCATCATCATCATCATCATCATCATCATCATCATCATCATCATCATCATCATCATCATCATCATCATCATCATCATCATCATCATCATCATCATCATCATCATCATCATCATCATCATCATCATCATCATCATCATCATCATCATCATCATCATCATCATCATCATCATCATCATCATCATCATCATCATCATCATCATCATCATCATCATCATCATCATCATCATCATCATCATCATCATCATCATCATCATCATCATCATCATCATCATCATCATCATCATCATCATCATCATCATCATCATCATCATCATCATCATCATCATCATCATCATCATCATCATCATCATCATCATCATCATCATCATCATCATCATCATCATCATCATCATCATCATCATCATCATCATCATCATCATCATCATCATCATCATCATCATCATCATCATCATCATCATCATCATCATCATCATCATCATCATCATCATCATCATCAAGGCTTTAGTTCATCCACCTTTTGGACCAAGCCCTCCTCATAAAACTTCCATTTGCTTTTCTCCCTAGCCATTCTGGTCCAGGTAGCAACCCATGTGTGCTGTTATGGCATCTCTCCATCTTTTCTTTTTCCATCCTCTCTTTCTCTTGCCTGTTCTAGGGTGCCATTTTGTCATTCGTCTAGTCCACATGTTGTCTTGGACCCTTGACACATGGCCTGCCTGTCTCTATTTCATCTCCTTTGACTATTCAATGATGAACTTTATGTTATTCTCTCGTATTCTGTTTAGATTAACTTCATTCCGTATTGTTAAATGTATCTGTTTCTCTCTCTAAGTTGTTCTCAATTTGTTGTTCAACTCGTTTGTTGTAGTTTTTGCTCCAGAAGTCAATGTTGTTTGGATGGGCAGGTTGTACACTTTTCTTCAAAGTGACATTGCTATGTTGTTGTCCGTCTGTATGTCGTTGTTCATGCCAAAATTTCTCCAACCTGCTTTAATTCTTGACATGATTTCCTCTCTCGTTGTATCTTTCATTCTAAGATCCCCTACAACATTTATAAGTAAATACAAATGCACAAGCAAGTTCATGATATAAAAACTGAAATACCCCATGTTGTTTTACTCCATCCTCACGATTTATTGATCCTAAGTTTTTCATGAATTCATCACTTGTGTACATTTATTTGTTTGAAGGGAATGGTCTACTGATGGTTGCCGGTTAGCACAAGAAAAATCAACGTCCTACTCTAAATGTATCTGTTGCCATTCAACATCCTTTGCAGTCATTTTAAAGGTAAATTAAGGTTAAAAAAAGCATTGGTAAAATTGAAATATTTGTTAACAATACAATACAGACAAACCTTTATTGTCCCTGCATGGGAAATTTCTTTGGCCTTTTACATAAAAACATACCAATATAAAAAGATAAAACGGTACAATAGAGAAAGAGTAGGCTTCTAATAAGAATTTTCAGATTTTCACATAACTTATATGGGGCTTTTTCCCAAACCTTGGCTTAGGCTCTGTCTCAGGCTCCAGGCTCCGTTTGATGTTGGAAACACCATGCGAAATGTACACTGCTCCAA
Organism: Pisaster brevispinus; assembly: GCA_023634235.1. Taxonomy (NCBI): domain Eukaryota; kingdom Metazoa; phylum Echinodermata; class Asteroidea; order Forcipulatida; family Asteriidae; genus Pisaster; species Pisaster brevispinus. The sequence continues at coordinate 13,340,483 of JAMKCF010000017.1, forward strand.
AATTGATGACAGAGCCCAGGCTGGAGCTGGGGCCTAAGCCGAGGTTAGAAAAAGACCCATGGTATCAAGATGTTATGGTGGCAAACTTCCCTTAATATTTGTGCCTGAGGCAGGAATCATGGTGTTTTATTTCATTTGCAGGTAACCAGCGACCATGAAGACGACGAGTTCATATTGGAGTTGTTGACAAAAATTGGTTTTGGGGCATCAATCTTTGGTCTGGTCTGTACTCTAGCCATCTTTTTCTACCTGAGGTGAGGACAAACGTTAAACCCAAGAAGAGGGTTTATAATCAGCCATTTGCAAGACAGACTTGAATAACTTCTGGTACAATGACTTGCTAAGTCACAACTTACCGCTTAAATTTGAACTCCTCAGACTATTGAGACAGTTGCTGTACCACAAGATTTGGGGCAAGCTTTTGTGTAGTTATATAAGAGACGGCGAAAAATCACACAGAGTTTTGAATGAGTGCGTATAATAATAATATCGAAGTCTTATAAGCGCACGTATCTACCAAACAAGGTACTCAAGGCGCTGAGTATATACAAACTTTCAGAAAGATAGGTTATTGCAGTGGTGGATTCTGAGACCCATTTATTTAGCACCGTATAAGGGTTTACAAGGTGCTACGGCGCATTAAGCAGCCACAACCAGGAACACCGGGGCGAACCCCTTCTCTTTTCGATAAGTGCACTGGGTTCTTTTACATGCGTTACACAACACATGGGACCAATGGCTTTACGTCCCATCCGAAGGACGAAGCAATGGTAAAGTGTCTTGCTCAAGGACACAAGTGTCACGGCTGGGGATTCGAACCCAGATCAGAAACACCAGAGTTTGAATTCGGTGCTCTTAACCACTCGGCCACGACACTTCCACGTATTGTATGGCACAATAGTACCATAGGTTGGTCATCTACAAACAAGGTTGCTCCTTACCTTTTTTGCACAGCAACTGTCTCTTTAGTTTGAAGATTTCAAATTTAAGCGGTAACTTGTGACTAAGCAAGTCATTGTACCAGACGTTATTCAAATCAAATTCACTAATGGCTCACTGGTAACGTAACAATTAATATATAATTTTCTCTTGTGCAATTTTCCAGTTCTAAATAACCCTTAGTGGTGTGTCGTTGCTGAGCAGTCTAGTGCAACAGACTCAAGCTCTGGTCTTTCTGATCAGCAGAGTGCGGGTTTGAATCCCGGTCTTGACACTTGTGTCCTTAAGCAAGACACTTGTGTCCTTAAGCAAGACACTTAACCATTATTGCCTCGTTCTTCACATGGGATGTAAAGCCATAGGTCCTGTGTGTTGTGTAATGTATGTCAAAGAACCCAGTTACACTTATCGCTAAGAGAAGGGGGCTTGCCCCCGGTGTGTCTGGCAGTGGCTGCTGAATGCCCAGCATCACATTGTAAACCCTTACAAGCTGTTACATAAAAGAGTCTCAAAATAATGTCAAAAACCTGGCTGAAAAACCCTAATAATTAGTGCTTTTAGACGCTAGTAGATAAAGCGCTATATAAAAACTAGTTATTATCATTACTATTCTTGAAATCCTCCTCATTTTCAGTGATTCATCTTTCTTTTCTTGTCCCAGGAAAATGCTGCAATCTGATCGGATCTTCATGCATACCAACTTGGCAATAGCCATCCTGGCAGCTGAGACTTTATTTTTGTTTGGCATTGATAAAACAAAAGATGAAGTGAGTATGATGCATCTTTGGTTTTCCAGTGGAGCATATTCATTCTCATCATCCAGTTTTTATGTTGCCAATGGTACCACTTGAAATGGTTGCAGTACAAATTTTAAATAGACCCCTTGCATTGGCCGCCATCGCTGAGGTCAAATAATGGAAACATGCGCATGTGTATGCGCTGCGAACAACTCTCAGCCAATGACAGGTCTTCCTTTGACCTCAGTGAGGGCGCTGTTTGGGCTTGTGACGTCATGTTGCTAGGGGTGTGTTTCCCTCATGGGAGGTGTCCCACACTAAAGGTAAAACTGCCTTGACCTTTAATACGAGAATGAAGTATCAGGCCTGACCGACTGTTAACCCTTTCCTTACCATAGGCGACTTTAGTCGACTGCACTCATACCCCCTCTTCCTTACCATTGGCGACCAAGCTTGCACACAAAAAAGCACTCAAGCCTGAGCACAAAGGCCATTTGTAATAAAGTTGTAGTTTTGTCCATGTTCACCCTCCATACCCAAGCTTACCATCATTGGAAAGAGAGAGATCGGATCTTTCCAATGGTAGTAAAATTAAATAAGGTTGCTATTATGCAACCTCTTCAAATTGGAATAGGAAGATCCGAAATGCCAAACACCTACGGAGCGCCATATGGTTGTGTACAAAAAAGTGTTGAGATTACAGATTGCACTGAGGAAAGAAAGACCAAGAACTTTGACATTTATTGAACCAATCTCAATTAGTTTTAGATTATATGAAAGGGAATTCAACAAGGAAGAACTTTTTTATTACTTTTTTTGCTGTAAAACTATATCTTCAAGGAGATAATGGAGTTTGTAAAAATGGCCTTTGAACGAAAGCTTTCTGTTGTGTAAGAATGTGTGCTTCACGCTTGAGTGGTCAAACAATGCAGTCACCAGCGGTTGTTTATGTCCAAACAATTCGGTAACGAAAGGGTTAAGGGACAATCTACACCGGCAATCCATTAGTTTTAGAATTCACTGCAAGATCCTTCTGACATTCAAAGCACTTCATGGTTCAGCCCCTCCCTGCCTGCAGAGCATGCTTCGGCACCGGCATGTCAGGCCAGGTCTGAGGTCATAGGGCAGCATGCCGTTTGTTCCCCAGACTCACCTTGCCACTTATGGTGAAAGGGCCTTTTCTACCATTGCCCCCCGCCTGTGGAACTCTTTGCCTAAATATCTTAGAGACACACAACATTTTCCACCTCCAATAATCTTATAAAACACATCCTTTTCATGTTGGCCTATGAACACATGTGAGAATTCTTTGATTGAACTTGACTGGCACCTTTGAGTGTGTAACAGATAAAGTGTGCCCTACAAATGCTGTATTTTTATTGTTATTATAAATGAGTGATACCATAATTATGAATTTCAATTTAATTTTGTTGATATTTTAAGGTGGCATGCAAGATCATCGCCCTGTTTCTCCATTTCTTCTTTCTGTCCATCTTTGGTTGGATGCTGGTAGAGGGCATGCATCTCTACATGAAGGTGGTCAAAGTCTATGGCAGTGAGAACATTAAGGTGTACCGCTATGCTCTCATCGGCTGGGTCGCCCCAGCCATCATATGCTCCATATCTTTTGGTGTAAATAACAAGGGATACGGGACATATCGTAGGTAAGTTGTCTTCAATCAGAGATGTTCCATGTTTGCATTCATTTGTTCAGTTCTTTAGAAACCAGAAAATAACTGTACAAAGTTTTTGGTTTCTGGGCAGTTTCCTATCTTTTTAAACTGATTTGTGAGTATTTGTGATTGATGTGTGTACATTGTTTTTGGGAAGTGAATTTTAATTTTATCCCTGTCGGCTCGTTACTATTTTATCGGCACCCTCCTTTTCTTTTTAACATTTTCCAGCAAATTGACCAAACATTTGAAGCCATTCAGCTGCATGGGATGTGGGGGGGGGGGAACAACTGTGCACAGAACTGTGAACAGTGTGTACTGACCTATGCAGGCTGGTACAGTTTATACATTATTCAAAACCATAGTGGATGATTTTAATTGGTCAGGCAGTGGGAGGGTTGACTGTGTACTGTATAGATGCATTCACTGCCTGATGTCATAGTTTAATCCAATGGTTGCAGGTTCAAATTTGCGCTCTGGTCAATCTTGTTTTGTTCAATCCTAAATTATTTAAAATTTACCCAGTCAGGTCTCCTTGTGGTTTATTACTTGGTACATGTATTTACAATAAAAAGTTGCATCCCCTTGAGGTGATCCCTCTCTTGCCGCTTCCCAGGTTGTATAGTAAACTTAGGTTTGATCCCTGGCAACACGGCAGTTACAGGTTGAATGGCTTCTGAGCGGAATCCCGGATCAAAGATATTGACTAAATTGGGAGACGATCAACATAAGGGCTAGATAACTCAGTTTGTAGAGAGCCAGCACATTCATCGGGAGGGTGTAGGTTCAAATCCTGCTCAGTCGATTTGTCTTTGTTCAACCCAAAATTATTTAAAATTTACCCCGCAGTTAGGTTCCCTTGTGGCTTATTACTTGAAAGTCAACTAATTTACAGCACCAGGTAGTACTAACTGCATTGTTAATCTCTATGGCCAGTCAGACTAGTTTTGTATTAATGAAACTTTGATGGTGTCCATGTTTTGCTATCCCCAGCTGTTGGCTTGATACTGATACTGGAATGATCTGGGCTTTTGCTGCTCCAATGTTGGTTGTTGGGCTGGTAAGTTCAACGTTTGAAAAATTATATTTTTATGGTCGATAGCTTTCATTACCAGAATGACATCAATAGAATATTCTTGCTGTACTTTCCCTTGATTACCTAAAGCTTGTTTTATTAATAATTACACAATGAATTTTAATCTGGAAGTTTTCTTTTGTTTTGGGCAGATTAACATGGTTATGTTGGTGATTGTCATACGCATTGTGATGAAGTCAGCTCAGTTGCAAAATAATAACAATCTTGATCACATCAAGTAAGAACAAATCAACTGTTTCTTTTATCTCTTAGTGGTGTAATTATTTATTTTATTTATGTCGGTGGAAAAACATTCAATATGATCAATAGACAATTGTATGGCCAAACTTCACCGAACGGGAAAGACCTTTGTGAAATTTGAAGTTTGGGAAGTCAGCTTTGAACTGCCTTGATGGCAGTCATTGTTTCTAGAATTTTCGTTTGGACTTTGTAAAAAGAAAAGTAGTAATTTACAGCTAAAAATACACAGCATTACACCAAAGGTTTGAGGTCACCTGTAGGCAAACGGCCTAGGTAGCGACGGAGACAATCCAGTTAATACCAATCCGAAAGGAAAATTCAACCCTCCGTTCTATCATTCTTTAGATGTGGTGCTAAGGGCGCCATTGTGCTGCTACCGATCCTTGGCGTGACTTGGCTCTTTGGTTTGATGAACAGCATGAATATTGTGTTCCAGTATCTGTTCACTGGTCTCAATTCATTTCAAGGACTCTTCATTTTCTTCATTCAGTGCATATTTAATAGTGAGGTGAGTGGATGGAAGTTTATCTGAGATCTGGATGGAACTTGTAACTTTAAGGTAGGGCCATAGATTGTTTTTTTGTCAACAATTCTCTGATTTATTGGGGACATTATAAAGAAAGACACAATAAAAGCCACCAAGAAGTCCTCTCCACCCACTGAGCTGGCCGATTTCCTACCTCCCCAAGTAGTACTTATTAACATGATTAAGCAGGACAGTTCTGTCCAGAGCTAAGCAGTCTCCCGAAATTCACTCCGCGGCAGTTGAATAAATAGACAAGCTCTCATAGAACAAATCTACACAGCAAAGTAGATAATGATGTTACCGTAAACTGATTTTACACTGTGACATTAAGATAACCTTATCTGATATTTTCAGGTACGAGCTGCAGTTTCACGTAAGAGGGCACAGCATCAATTGGAACTGGAGGTTACAAATAAATCGGTAAGTTATACACCAACGGGGTCTTCTTTCATAATGCTGGTAAGCACAACAGTTTGCTGAGCACAGCAATATTTTGCTCAGACAAACGGATTACCAGCCAAACTGCTGTTTATTTACATGTTTAGGTGTGTGAATTCTCAGGATTTTTCCTGATTTTAAGATTTTCTGGAAATCTCCTTTTAGGCTTCAAATTGTCTTGAAAGAAGTAAAGCAACCACCAAAGGGAGAAAGATAGTTCACATTGTGTTCAAACATGTAATTCAGGAGGAGGTTTTTGGAACATAGGATTGTCGGAACATAGGGGTGTCGGAATATGGAGCAGTCATCATGTCAGCATATGGAATAAGGAGAACACAGCCATTTAGGAGTCCACCGCCCACACCTTTCCCCATAGTGAGAAGGAAGCAGTGTTACTTGCTGATTTAGTGTCTTGATTTTTCCTCAATTTAGCAGGAAGACAATTCAAAATCAAGGAAGCCGATTAAAGCTCTTGACTCTAAGGCCACGGACCTTGACTGTTCAGAGGAATGTACAGAGATGACTCGGTACTCTACAGGTATGGAATAACATCATGTTTTAGTGTTGTACAAATGTTTGGATAAAAATAAAAATATTATTAGTTTTTTTTTTCCCATGCAATTATTACATCAAGTATCCCATACAAATTACAATAAGCTTTACTATCTTGGTTTGACATAATAAAGGTAAGGTTATAGATTGGTAAACACTCTAAAAATGAATGACCATAAAAGCTTACTTGGTAAGAAGTACTGCAGCTGTTGATAGTAAAAATCATTTTGAGAAAGGATTCCCCTTGAAGTAATATGGATGGATAATTTTTACCCCAAAACATTTGAATCTGAGAAACAACTCATGCATGAATCATTTTCTCAGATTTCCGAGGGTTAGTGTTCGTTCGGGAATGCTGCGGCTAGAGATGTGGTTGGTACCAGCTGTCACCTCGCTAAACATGGATGGTTTCAATGTTCTTGTGAAAATACCGAGACAACTTTTCACTGTTTTCTTTGCAAATAGGTACATGTACTGTATTCAGCTGAAACTTTCACATGTGACTTTTATTGTATCTTTCCGTATAATTTTGCCTACAAATGAGCATTATGTTGATACAACACCGCGTCCATGGTTGCGAGGCTGGTTTTAAATGGGGTGCCAAGTTTTTGCACTTTCAAACTTGCAAAATACAACATTTTATTACCCATATAGTACCATAAAAACCTGTTAACCTTGAGTTTTTTCCCCTCGCAGGCTCCTCATACAGTAGACAAGGGGGTCCTGCTGTTACTGCAGGTATCAAAACAACGGAAAAGGTAAAATCAAGAAAGTGATAACTTTTGAGACAGTTTTTGGGATACCTTTAGAAATCAAGGTACCTTTTCAACAAAAACTAAATTTTTGAAATGCTTTACAAAATGCAGTGTGCACTCTGTGTGTACAAGTGTGGCATGTCGTGGCCGAGCTGGACTCAAGCTCTGGCATTTCATCAGAGTGTGGGTTTGAAAAATGGTCCGACTGAATTATGGTCTGAAAACCTCAAATTCAAGCCCTGTTAAAATTTTTCATGATTTTGTGCATTAGTCATTTGAACACCTTGTTTTCTAAATTTGAATGTCATAATTTATAATTTGGAAAACACCATGTCACTTGCCTCTGTAGTATAGGCCTGTAATCTTTTTTTCCCTTCTTTTGTTTCATTTCTTCTTCTTTCTCCAGAAGCGCCCAATAAGTGGTAAAATTGCACCAATGACGATGGCAAAATCAACTGATCTTGAAAATTTTTAGTGAGGCGGAAATATTTCTCACTTTGATCTCCTTGTGCTATCATCAGAGTGTTCAAAATGTAACATTTCAAGATATCCAGTGAGCCTTAAGGACCGTCTCAAAAGTCGGAACAGTAGGAAGGTTCTAAGTGGATGGGATAAATGTTTCCTTTGGACTAGCGGATCATTCCATTGGAACGTTCAAAATACTATTGCGCGTTTTCACTCATGTAAGGTTGCTCCCATACTTTCACCGATGATGCGGTCCAGTGGCTTGCAGGTGAATGCCCTCGGGAGCGTTCTTTGTGCTTAGAATATACCCTACTTTTGAGAAACTCCCTAACATGCTCTTAATTTGTTTATAAAATTGAAGCTGATAAACAAATTAATATATTTTGTCTTTTTTCACTACAATTGTATGTTTTTAAATATTTTTATTGATTTATTATTTATTTGACCAAAACAAACAAAACACAATTACAAAGGAGCAAATACAAGGAGATGAATAAAGAAGTAAACCAGACAAAAGCAAAAAAAGTAAGCAATAGAAAACAAACAAGTAGGCTGTAGAAAAATAATCAGTAATAAGTGTGAAATTTTTTTTTTATAAAGTAAATAAAGTAAATAAATGAAAATATCACATTTCCTATTTTTGCACACAAGTGTTTCATAAAATGTAACAGTAGCTTCGCTATTAAGTTTACCTAAAGTGCTTTAATGTATTACTTTTAAAACATTGACACAAATAATTAGTATGTCCTTGAAAACAAGAGACCGTATAGAATTCAACAGATTGATGTTCTATTTTCGCACATATAATGTTTCAGTATCTTGGGTATTAAGTTAACCAGAATTGCTTTGATGTCATTGACCCAAATCAACAATATGTCCTTGAAAACATGAGAGATCTGTGTATGGATTGGAATTTCACAGATTTATTTTTCAATCTGAAGCCACTACCTTGTAGTGTGCCTTGGCCTAGTGGTCTTGTAGTGCATCACACTCAAGACCTGACGGCTGAATAATTGGAGTGTGGGTTCGATTCCCGGTCATGACCCTTGAGCAAGGCACTCGGCTATTTTTGAAAAAGGTTTGGTGTGACCATCTCGCTTAAAAAGTCACTTTTACATGTAACATACTCAGTAAATTACGATAACAATGATTAAGTAAGAACCTTGGCACCTCCCAAAAAAATATTGGGTAAATGTAGATATATTTCTGGTCCAGCACAATTTTGGAGCCAAAGACGTGTGGCCTGGATGAGATTTTATCCCAATTCAAGCCTGATTTGGGCGTTTTGTTTCAGAGCTTCATTGTATGAAATTTCCATCTATTTAAATATTTAGTAAACATTGTAAAACATTGTAAAACTTTAGTAAAACTTTTCTGTAGCTCCAATATTGTTAGTACAGTTGTGAAGGTCAAAGACTTTTCAATCATGTCCATATAATTATTTTTAAATATCAAATTTCTTGTTATTGTGTGTTGATATCCTATTTGATAAGGTGGCCCCGTAAATATTTTGGGGGATCACCCCCCCCCCCACCACGGCCATATAATCGAATACATTTGAAAAAATAGGCCTATAAATGATAGATATGTACTGTACACGTACTTAGTAGTTAAAAAGATGGTTTGGTCGGCATGTTAGAAGTTCAAAACCACCCTTAGAGTCAGTGGAACAAGCCGATGGGTTATGTGATGTAATACAGCATGGTGTAATTCACAATTGTTTTTTAATGTACAGTATTTGTTATTTTACCAGGACAAAAGTGACAATTTGTCAACTTGCGAATTGCTGTTTCTATGGTTACAGTACACCGCCCTCATATACTGTAGAACAAAATTGTCTGCCTACATTTGGGTTGGGTGCTCCCTAATTATTGCACACGGAGAACGTACCATAACCCCTCCCCTGCCCTCCCCTCCTCTCCCCCTCCCATTGTTTGCTTGGATCCTCAAGAATTCTTTTGAGGATTACCCTTTGTCCCATGGTATCCACCTTATAATACATAAACATGTACGTCATGCATATTAGAATGGTCCCATATCATCACATTTTGGAGCAATGCACACCACAACCAATAAGCTGGATGCCAGACCCAAGGAAGAGTAAACACACTGCACGTGGCAAAACATTCCAGCTAGTATTGTTCAATATTTAGTAATATATATTTCCGAGCTAATGAAGAGACCTGTTCGAGGGAATTATTGACACACCTTACAACAGATATAATTTGCACACCAGTGTGAGACAAGCAAGCTCCGTTGAGGCCGTCAGTATCAGGTACGTGAATTAAATTGAAATTCTAGAACACGCCCGTGCGTGCTAAAAACCCCCCACAACATTACAGGACGCCCTCTGTAGTAAGTCGTTAACTTATTGTGGAGCGGCATTTCAACTTTTAGTAAAGCAATTTGTTGTGAACGGTCCCAACTACTAGTACTAGTAGTAATAACATCTATGCTAGTATTAGCACCAGTAAATAGGCGAGAAGGGAGACGGGGAGGGGGGAGGTAGGGGAGAGTGAGGGAATTGCCACCGTAGAAACGGCATACCGCCCCCTAAGCATCACAAACCAATTTTTCTACCACTTTCTTTTACAGTTTGTAGTTTCTTTTGGAATTAATTTCATGGGTTAATTGATTATAATTTAATGTAATTCTTTTAACGGCATTTTTGTATTGCCATTTCTGTTATAGGCGGTTTTGCCGTTGTTTGTATGATGAAATAAAATAGAAAACATACCGCCCTCCTAATCCTAAACGTCTTGAAACGCACCCAATATTTCTCCACAAATTTCCACGTACCGTTAAAGTAACATACCGCCCTCACACGTGTCTGTCCACTGGACAAAAATCACCACCGTTAAAGTAACATACCGCCCTCGCACGTCTGCAATTAATAAATTGCCACCGTTACAGTAACATACCGCCCCCACGCATGCTCGTGTCTCTACGTGTTGAAAAACTACCCAATATTTATTTTTGTCTCCAGATATCGCCACTGAGTAACATACATTCGTGGATCCAGGTGCGGGGGGCGAATTTTTTTTTCCCCAAACGACATTGCAATGATGTCCCATACGAACAGATAGGAATTATAGCGGCGTCTACGATGCGTGTACTGTGTATGTATATGTCTGTACTGTGTATGTATGTCGCTTGGGGGAAAACAAATTCGCGTGCGGGGGGGGGGGGGGCTGGGGGGGGGGGGGCACGGGGGCACGTGTCCTCCGGTAAAATTTGAGAAAAGAAGAGTGTTATACTGCAGTTAACTTATGCATCGTTGTCCAGCCCGACAAGGAAAGAAACCGTGACCATAGACACTTTGTCATGTTGGTCAACTTTTGAAAAAAAATTCCACGAGACATATATCACCACCATATAAGTAACATACCGCCCTCATACATACCCATTTATCTACGTTTTGAAATGCAACCGATATTTGTCTCACATATCGCCACCGTTAAAGTAACATACCGCCCTCACACGTGTCCACTAGACAAAAATCACCACCGTTAAAGTAACATACCGCCCTCGCACGTCTGCAATTAATAAATTGCCACCGTTAAAGTAACATACCGCCCCCATGCATGCTCGTGTCTCTACGTGTTGAAAAACTACCCAATATTTATTTTTGTCTCCAGATATCGCCACTGAGTAACATACATTCGTGGATCCAGGTGCGGGGGGGGGGGCACGGGGGCACGTGTCCCCCGGTAAAATTTGAGAAAAGAAGAGAAAGAGAAAGGGAGTGGGAGAAGCGATCATTCTGCATTAAAAAGGTTAATGCGGTACATTTGCGCGTTTCATTTTGACTACCACGAAGCCTCATCCACATGGCAACGGCCGATGATTGTCTTCAATAAATGTTTTCACCCCTAAAACTGAAAACTATTGACCAGTAGAGAATACTTCCTGAAAACCCAATTCAGATTTTTTTGGATACATTATCAATGTTTGTATACTTGTTTCAACGTGCGTACCTAAGTACTGCAGTAGGACAATTTGGATGAAGAGACTTTAATTTTGAGATGGGTTCAACGTCAAAAATGATACTTTGCACGATGCTATCCCGATGAATACTAAATATGAGATGTTTGCATGTGTGAGCAATTTTTTACTATTTTCAGTAATTTAGGACCTATTGATTTTTTTGTATCTCAAATTACCCAACTGATGTTTTAAATAAAAATAAAAAATAAAAAAAATAATAATAATACTTAAATACGCACCGTCTCAGTCTACAGCCATTTCTACATGGCAAGTGGGCGTGTGGCCCCTCCCCTAAAAAATAACAGCAATAATGTTTACTAATAAAGAAAGAACATTTTCGACTGCTTGAAAAAAATGTGTAAAACGCATCGAGAAATCCTGGATTGCACCAGAGAGCATTTGAACGTCAACAAGAAAGAATTCACGGGCCGTAAGCGGGCCCGGACCCCATTTAGGCTTCGCGTTGCTTGTTGTTCACTTAGAGGGAAATAGTATCAAGGCAAATCGAGCAGATTTGTGCTGGGTACATGTGTAAAACGCCTCTAAAGTGCTAGATTGAACCAAAGAGTTCCTATTGTCACTGTTTCCCCTTGGCCCTAAAAAGCGGCCCGAACCCCATGCATGCTCATAAGGCTTTATCCTTCGCAGCGCTGCTTCGTCTCGTAGAAATGCCCCGCGCTTTAATTTCATACTAACAAGAACGTTCATTTTACATTCATGGAGGGGAGGCGGGGGGGGGGGGGGTAAACAGTAACTTTCGCAGGTAGTTGAGCCAGTGCACCCTCTAATCTCCCGTCATAAAATGACTGTGCATCGTTGTCCAGCCCGACAAGGAAAGAAACCGTGACCATAGACACTTTGTCATGTTGGTCAACTTTTGAAAAAAATTCAACGAGACATAAATCACCACCATATATAAGTAACATACCGCCCTCATACATACCAATTTATCTATGTTTTGAAATGCAACCGAAATTTTGTCTTACATATCGCCACCGTTAAAGTAACATACCGCCCTCACACGTGTCCACTACACGTGAGTCACCACCGTTAAAGTGACATACCGCCCTCACACGTGTACTCGTGTCCACCAGATAGTAAGGATTACCGTTAAAGTAACATACCGCCCCTATACATGCCAATAATTTATCTACGTCTTGAAACGCAGCCAATAATTGTCTCCACATATCGCCACCGTTAAAGTAACATACTGCCCTCACACGTGTTTACTACACATAAATCACCACCGTTATAGTAACATACGATGCCCGTTTCTCTTTGTCAAGAAACTTTGCCCCAACCTTGAAAAATCTTATCGATAGTTTTCTATAAAGGGATGCATTATTTTTGTTAAATTGTAATTGCCTATTTTTATAATGGATTTGCTTACGTGCCTTTGCTTTTGATATGAGCTTAAAAAAATAAAATGCAAATGAAATAAAAAGTTACTCGGTGATTTTCCTAGTAAAAATGCTTTTTGTATATTCATTGTTTTTAGTGTATTAATTTTTCCAACCCGAGGCTGTGAGGACAGTGCCTGACTCTAATTTTGTTCAGTGGTAATCAGTTTTCGTGTGCCGTCAGGGACCGTATGCACACGGGGGGATAGTGACAACAATCTACCTGTGCATTATAAATGCTTCTGAAACTTGGCATTTTTTTCTGAACCTTCACAAACCATTGGAATCCCACACCAAATGGTCGCCTTACATCAGCTGTCCTATGGACACACCTACAGATGTCCTTAGTCGTACAGTCTCAACAAGCAAACCTACGGGTGGTGATGTAACTGGCATGTTTTGCCTCATTGTTGTTTTAAAGTAAAATGCCAAAGCATAAAACACTGTACCAGTGCATTCTCTCTTATCGATGGTCTACTTGTATAACACAATGAAGTGTGTTTGACTATCTCATTTGCTTCCTGTAAACCACTGTTGCCCACGTAAAGCCCTATGGCAGGTTGGGTGTATGGTCGCAAAAGCAGTTACCCCATCATAAGAAAATGTAAAAAGGGACAACAATCCCAAATATCTGTCTTAAAACAAAATAAAAGTAGTGCATAAAACAATTAGTTTTGAACAAGAAGTCATGCCTTGTTGTTAAGATTGCCTTCATTATGGAATGTAAACACCTTCCAGCATTTTAATGAATATAATTTTTGGATACTAGTCCTACCTGTTTTAATTTGTTTTAGAGTGTATCTTGTTGTTTGATAAACAAGGTTTTGACAGATTTGCAGCACTGATTTGTAAGGTAAATACAAAATAAAAACAATAAACAAGCTAAGCACCGGAAAAACTTGCTCAGCAGAAACAGGTTTTCAGCCAACATTCCATAAAGTTTACACTGTTGCGACTGGTGCCTCACTCACTTTTTGCTTTGCAATGAAATTGTTAAATCATTTTTTGCTAAACAGCTTTTTACGAGATTGGGCCGTGTTTATACACATTGCTTCGAACGTTGTAGGTAAGGTTAAACTTCCATTTTATGGAATAGATTTTATGTTGCCCGTTCAATTATTATGTAGGCCTACTATTCAAACCGAGGCTTGAAGGACAACTTCCTGGGGCTGACTGTGTTTTGGTTCAGTAATAATCAGTTTCATGGAATCGTTCTTGTGGTCTGCTCTTCCTTTGTTTCAAAATGCTCCCCCCAAATGAACACAAAACATTCTTGTTAAACATATTACCTATAGCTACTTAGCCTCCAGTAAATAGGCCAACATTTTTTCCCCAGTTCAGACGTGATTTCCTATTCACATGATTACATTTTAAACAAAAAATTAAAAAGTTTTAGCACCAAACAACAATGAGGAATTCAACAAGAATAACAATTATTGGCTCTGTGGCTTACACTCTTTAGCACTAGTTTGGAAGAAGAGTTTACCAAACGGCTTTTGAAGGGACGTTATGGTAGGGCAGAATACTTTCAATCAATAGTCCATGTTTCAGATCCCATTGTCACACAATACGCGTGCATTTCTTTGCCTTATAAGAATGAAAATTGGACTTGGCAAGCACCAACGCAGTGGCTCGGTTCGTTAAGGCGCTGGTACTATCTCAGAATTGAGAATTGGGTCGCTACCGGTTCTTGGTTCGATTCCGGCTCCCCCCAATAGTACGAAACAAGGCAATTTTACTGGGACTGGCACCAGTATGGTTTGGGAGCCGCCTTGTTTACCCTGAGGAGGGAGGGCCCGCGGTGCCAGGGATCGGAGAGGTAGGGAAGGATATGCGGTGAGTCGGTTGTTATACCAGAAGGGTCCTATATGGAAGCCGGTAAGGGGCCTCTATTCGTGGTTTACGCGTTTCGACCGTAAACTCCGGTAGGGGAATAACCCCAAATCGCGGCTCCTGAATGCCTGACTTATCACCGAGTAACTTTTTATATATTTTTTATTTTATCATTTTATAAGGGTTGAAAAAAAATCAAAGGTTGTTTGAAGGTAAAACGAGCCGAAGAACTAACATAAACAAGCCACTAAAATCTTGATTTTAACGACGACCAATTTAACTTTTACAATTAACCAATGTCGCTATTAATATACAGTAGCTAACTTCAAGTATATTTGGCAGAGAACTTTGAAGACTTACAATTACCAGCATTTATTTGAACTCAATGATTCAATGATAATGTAGGGTTCAGTCGGCTAGGTTAACTCGACCCTTACCCTTTCCCAGTGTCTGATTTCCCCTGAGACAATGACAAAGGTGTAGGCGTGATTCTCTGGCAGAAAAATCAAATAATTCTTGTCGTGTCTCTTCCAGGTAGCCGTACAGTGATCGTGACCGTTAAACTAACATAGCGCCCTCATGGGCTATTTTTTTTCCCCGTTACTGCCATTATTCTTTCCATTGCGCTCTGTACAAGAAGTTGCTGGAGTCCCACAAGGTCCAATAAATATTCGACTTGAAGTTATGCGATTACTTTAAACGTCTTTAAAAATCAGTTATAACAGAGAATACAACAGAAGTCCAAATCTAATTAAAATTGACAAGTTTTCCATAAGAACAATAAACTATTTATCTGAAGGTAAAGTTTGTAACCCCTTTATAAATAATAAAAAGGGGGTGTTTCCATGATTCATAATAGTTTTGTTCGGTACAAATAGAAAAAAAAACACCTCGCGTGTACAAAATATTGTTTATTAAGGTTTCACGCTCGAACCGACAAAAAGAACATAAGTCGCTCTCCCCAGCCCATTCCAAATTTTAAGTAAAAAATAATTAAAACCCGATATTCTATGAACCATTCTTTATTGGGACCACCGTCAGTTTGTACGTCACCATGAAGCCATACTGCAAAAAACATAGCAATCTAATAGTTGTAATCTATAGTACTACCGTTTTACTGTTCCTCTACTCTAAAACCCCAAATAACCCAAACCGAGGCTGTAAGGTAATATAGTCTGGCCCCTTCATTTGATCTTTCTTATCCGTATGTTCTATTGTTATTTCATTTTGGAACGCGACAAAGACTGATTAAGGCTCAGTGGATGAAGCACATGCTGGTTGCTGTGTTTGATACTCATGGGATATTTATGGTAAGTAACAAAATTAATGTTTGAAACGATTGCTGAAAGCTCGAAAATTATTTTTTTGCTTAGTCAATTGAAGTTGTTTTGTTTCTATCATTAATGCATCTGGACTGAGCCCTTGAAAACAACTGCCTGACCTTATTTGTTTCAATCACTTTTCAGGAGTGCTTAGGGACCATGACTTAGGGATTGTAACAACTACGTATAGGGGCATACCAGATACTGTTGAAACTTAGCATTTCACTGGCTCTTCCCTAGCCATCGGAATTCCACAATGAATTGTTACCTTAAACATCTACAATTCTGCACAATTATATAATACTACAATGGATTGTTTTGATTGTAATGATGTTGCAGAATTCCGAAAACGAATAGTACTTCAACAAGTAAACCCAAGTGTTGGCCTATGATAGTAAACTATGGTTCAGCAAAAGTTTGACCCTCCTTCACCGGAAGAACAAATTCAACATACAAATTTCACCGAAGACTTTTTGGATAATAAATATTTGTTTAAAACAAAGAAACTAATTTATAATGAAATAATTTAATAAAATTAGTGACAGCTATTATATTGGGTACAGTTATAAAAACGATAAAAATATATTCCAAGCTTTTAGGAATTGCTTTCAAGAATTTCTTGAAATGTTTAATATTTTTTAAAGGAATATTAAATGAGGAAGTACTCTTAGTTATAATTGATTATTATGCAAACCAATTTAATTAAACGGTTTATCAACGGACATTTTATATCGCAGTTGGAACTTGTTCTCTCATTGGGATGGGGGGCGTCATGGTGAGAAAAAAAAAACCCTTTGACTGCCAACGGGCTCTGGTGTCATGCACTGGTTTTAACATCTCTCATTTGTTGGCAGAAATACTTGGAGAGATTTGTGTACAGATGGCAAACAGACCATTGTTTAAAATTCAGTACTTTGTCGTTTGATGTTATTCTCATTGAACCAAGGCATACCATATAAAAGGCTAGCCCTTAGGTGTACTTGTTGGAATTTCTGATGAAGATTTGCATAACCGTAACAACTAAAACCATACATTGTAGTATTATATAATTCTCGTTGCATAGAATTGTAGATGTATGATAACCGTTCGTTTTAAGATTCCGATGGTTTGGGGAGGGTCCGTAAATGCTTAGTTTCAGTGGCCTTTATAATGCCCGTAAAGGTAGCGGCCTAGCATTAGAATTAAGTTGAGGACAATCTTATTTTCTTGGAGAATAGAAACTAATTAAGCCTCTTGGTCTTAAATAACGTTTATATCCAGGATCTCTTTGACCCATTTCCTAATTTCGGTCCAAAAAAGACAAAGAAAACTCGCGTTTACAAAATATGTGGATTAAGGTTTCACTCTCAAACTGACAAAAAGAAGAAAAGAAAAAAAACCCGCTCACCCCACAGCGGCCAGCCCTTTTCCAAATTTAACTAAACAATAATTATAACCCGATATTCTAAGAACCAGTCTTTATTGGGACCGCCGTCATTTTGTCCTTTACTATCAAAGACATACTGCCCAAAACATACCAATCTGATAGTTGAAAACTATAGTAATACCGTTTTAATGTGCCTCTACTCTAAAACCCAATTTAACCGAAACCGACGCTGTAAGGGAATACAGTCTGGCCCCTTCATTTAATCTTTCTAATCCGTCTGTTTTTTTTTATTCCAGATATGAACGCGTCAAGGAATGTTTAAGGCTTTGTGGAATAATCACTTGTTGGTTGCTGTGTTTGATACTCATTCGAGATTTATGGTAAGTTAAACAAAATTATTGTTTGAGGCGATTGCTGGAAGCTCGAAAGTTATTATCTTTTCAGGCAATTGAAGTTGTTGGGTTGCTGTCATAAATGTATCTGAACTGAGCCCTGGAAAACAACTGCCTGACCTAATTTGTTTCAATCACTTTCAGGGGTGCTCAGGGGCCATGGCTTAGGGATTCTAACGACAACGTATAGGGGCATATCAGATACTGTTGAAACTTAGCATTTCACTGGCTCTTCCCTAGCCATCGGAAGTCCACAATGAATTGTCACCCTACATCTACAGTTCTGCGCAATTATTTAATGCTACAATGGATTGTTTTGAATGTCATGATGTTACAGAATACCGAAACCGTACAGGTCTTTAACAAGTAAACCTTTGTGTTGGCCTATGTTATGGTGAGCATTGGATCGGCAAGGTTTGACCCTCCCCCACCGGAAGAACAAATCCCACCAACAAATTTCACCGATGACTTTTTGGATAATAAATGTTTGTTAAAAACAAAGAAAATAAATAATAATGAAATAATTTAATAAAATTAGTGACAGGTATTATCATTTCAACATCGGTTGGAATACAGTTATAACAACAGTAAAAATCTATTCCAAGCTTTCAAGAATTGCTTAAAATGTTTATCCCTTTTTTGAAAGGAATTTTTATAAAGGAAGTACTATTGCTTATAACTGATTTTTATGCAAACCAATTTGATTAAACGGTATATCATCGGACATTTTATATCACGGTCTTCCTTCGAGTAAGTATATTAAAGTCGTAGTTGGAATTTGTTCTCTCATTGGGGTGGGGGGGGGTCAGGGTGAGAAAAGAAAACCTTTGACTGCTAAAGGGCTTTCTGTGTCAAGCACTGGTTTGCACATCTCTGATTTGCTGGCAGAAATACTTAGAGAGATTTGTGTACAATTGGCAAACAGACCATTGTTTAAAATTCAGTCTTTTGCCGTTTGATGTTATTCTCGTTGAACCAAGGCATACCATTTAAAAAAGGCTGACCCAATGGATGTACTTGTTGAAAGAAATGTACGGTTTCGGAATTTCTGATGAAGATTTGCATAACCACCGCAACTAAAACCATACATTGTAGTATTATATAATTCTTGTTGCGTAGCATTGTAGATGTATGGTAACCATTCGTTTTGAGATTCCGATGGTTTGGGGAGGGTCCGTAAAATGCTTAGTTTCAGCGGCCTTTATAATGCCCGTAAGGTAGTGGCCTAGCATCAGAGTTAAGTTGAGGACAATCTTATTTTGTTAATAAACCAATTTAGCCTCTTGGTCTAAAATAACATTTATATATATACCTGGCGTGTACAAAATATGTGGATAAAGGTTTAACTCTCAAGGAGATCCTTAACAGGTCCATTCCACATATCTTAGATGGAGTTGTGTCTTGCATACAAATGTACACAAAATCTGGTATATCAGTGCACATAAACACAGAGCTACACAGATCTAACCCTCTGATAAGTGGTGCAATCTGTTCAGCTGTCTGTTCTCTGTAACAGGCTTGGCTTGGCAAATCTTGTCGACTGGTTTTTGAAGGCCACTACTCACCCCCCCCCCCCCCACCAGACAAACTGTCTCCACCATGTGAGAGAGACACACTCCAGTCCGCATAGTAAACCAAAGAGAGATAGACAGTGTGGCCATTTACTCTTGCAATAATACTTACAGGGTGTTTAGGGCTGTATTGTGTAGTCAACAGGGTGTTAAAAAGCTGTCAGGCTAATACAAAAGTACAACACGAACATGAAACTTGAAACTCTTTGTTCTATATTATTTTTCTTTGTTCAACCCAAAATTATTTACGATTTAATTGCCTCTAAATAGACCAAAATTATCAAAAAATTTATTTAAAAAAAATTAGACCAAAATTAATTTAAAAATTAAATAAAACAATTTAAGGCTTAAATAAAACTAAACAACAACTGGGCATGCAAAGAAGTCACTAAGATGTCAACAAAATTATGGGGATATGAAATATGACAATGTTATAACTACAGGAGGGGTTTACCACTCACCACCAGTAGACCTAAATGGATCTGAGGGTCACATAAGGGTTAAGGCTCAGTGGAATAATCACTTGTTGGTTGCTGTGTTTGATACTCATTCGAGATTTATGGTAAGTTAAACAAAATTAATGTTTGAGGCGATTGCTAAAAGCTCAAAAGTTATTATTTTTTAGTGTAAGTATTTTTTTTCTGTGCCGGCATTTTCTCACTGGCGATGACGTAGAAATGTAATACAGTAGTGTTTTGGGCAGCCCCACAGCAAGGCCGCTCGCCTCGTTTACAAAATCGTCAGCTAAACGAAACTCACGGAAGAGAGAGCCCTTGAAATAGGCTGAAATTTGTTCAAATCGATTTAATTTTAAGGGTGATTTGATCGTCCTTACTTTGTCTTTGTTTCTTTGACAGCTCTGTGTACAAAAATCCCGTTAGAGATGCTTTTGAGGAGCGTTCGGAATAGCCCCACCTGCTGGTCGTTTCCAAAATGAAGCTTGCCCGCCGCGACGCTTTAAAATTAATTTTCGGATGAATGGATATTCAAGGCAGAGTCAGGTACAAAAAATGTCTCTCTAGCATGCCTAGTTCGGGAGTTATTCCCAAGCTTAGCACAGAATTGATTTCCGACCTTTTTGTGCCGGCATTTTCCCACTGGCGATGACGTAGGCATGTAATAAAGTGGTGTTTTGGGCAGCCTACTCTCAGGCCACTCGCCTCGCCTACAAAATCGTTACCTAAACGAAACTCACGGAAGAGAGAGCCCTTGAGACGGGCTTTCCAATATAGTACAACTTGTGCAAATCCAGTAATATTCTGAGTGTTATTTGACCGTCCTTACTTTGTCTTTGTTTCTTTGACAGCTCTGTGTACAAAAATCCCGTTAGATATGCTTTTGAGGAGCGTTAGGAGTAGCCCCACCTGCTGGTCATTTCCAGTATGAAGCTTGCCCGCGGCGACCGTAAAAGTTTGATTTTCGGGTGAAGGGATATTTAAGGCAACGTCAAGTACAAATGTTGTCTCTCTAGCATGCCTAGTTCGGGAGTTATTCCTAAGCTTAGCACAGACTTTATTTCGGACTTTTTTGTGCCGGAATTTTCTCACTGGCGATGACGTAGGCATGAAATACAGTGGTGTTTTGGGCAGCCCTACTTCCAGGCCGCTCGTCTCGTCTACAAAATCGTCATGTAAACAAAAGTCACGGAAGAGAGAGCACTTGAGACGGGCTTTCTAATGGTGCAAAGTTTGTGCAAATCCAGTATTTTTCTGAAGGAGATTTGACCGTCCTTACTTTGTTTTTGTTATTTTGACAGCTCTGTGCCCAAAAATCCCATTAGGGATGCTTTTGAGGAGCGTTCGGAGTAGCCCCACCTGCTGGTCATTTCCGGTATGAAGATTGCCCTCCGCGACCCTAAAAGATTAATTTTCGGAAGCGGGGATATCCAAGGCAGAGTCAGGTACAAATTTTGTCTCTCTAGCATTTCTAGTTCATGAGTTATTTCCAAGCTTAGCACAGAATTTATTTCGGACTTTTTTGTGCCGTCTTTTTCTCACTGGCGATGACATAGGCATGTCATACAGTGAAGTTTCGGGCAGCCCTACTTCCAGGACGCTGGCCTCGCCTACAAACTGGTGACCTTAACGAAACTCACGGAAGAGAGAGCCCTTGAGACGGGCTTTCGAATGGTGTACGACTTGTGAAAATCCAGTACTATTCTGTGGGTGATTTGACCGTCCTTACTTTGTCTTTGTTTCTTTTTACAGCTCTGTGCACAAAAATCCCATTAGGGATGCTTTTGAGGAGCGTTCGGAGTAGCCCCACCTGCTGGTCATTTCCGGTATGAAGCTTGCCCTCCGCGACCGTAAAAGTTTGATTTTCGGAAGCGGGCATATCCAAGGCAGAGTCAGGTACAAATTTTGTCTCTCTAGCATTTCTAGTTCATGAGTTATTTTCAAGCTTTGCACAGAATTTAATTCGGACTTTTTTGTGCCGGCTTTTTCTCACTGGCGATGACGTAGGCATATCATACAGTGAAGTTTCGGGCAGCCCTACTTCCAGGATGCTGGCCTCGCCTACCAAATGGTGACTTTAACGAAACTCACGGAAGAGAGAGCCCTTGAGACGAGCTTTCGAATGGTGTACAACATTTGAAAATCCAGTATTTTTCTGAGGGTTATTTGACCGTCCTTTCTTTGTCTTTGTTTCTTTGACAGCTCTGTGCACAAAAATCCCATTAGGGATGCTTTTGAGGAGCGTTCGGAGTAGCCCCACCTGCTGGTCATTTCCGGTATGAAGCTTGCCCTCCGCGACCCTAAAAGTTTGATTTTCGGAAGCGGGGATATCCAAGGCAGAGTCAGGTACACTTTTTGTCTCTCTAGCATTTCTAGTTCATGAGTTATTTCCAAGCTTAGCACAGAATTTATTTCGGACTTTTTTGTGCCGGCTTTTTCTCACTGGCGATGACGTAGGCATATCATACAGTGAAGTTTCGGGCAGCCCTACTTCCAGGACGCTGGCCTCGCCTACACAATGGTGACCTTAACGAAACTCACGGAAGAGAGAGCCCTTGAGACGGGCTTTCGAATGGTGTACAACTTGTGAAAAAGTCAGTATTATTCTGAGGGTTATTTGACTGTCCTTACTTTGTCTTTGTTTCTTTGACAGCTCTGTGCACAAAAATCCCATTAGGGATTCTGAGGAGCTTCGGAGTAGCCCCACTTGCTGGTCATTTCCGGTAAGTAGCCTGCATTCCGCGACCCTAAAAGTTTGATTTTCGGAAGCGGGGATATCCAAGGCAGAGTCAGGTACAAATTTTGTCTCTCTAGCATTTCTAGTTCATGAGTTATTTCCAAGCTTGGCACAGAATTTATTTCGGACTTTTTTGTGCCGGCTTTTTCTCACTGGCGATGACGTAGGCATATCATACAGTGAAGTTTCGGGCAGCCCTACTTCCAGGACGCTGGCCTCGCCTACACAATGGTGACCTTAACGAAACTAACGGAAGAGAGAGCCCTTGAGACGGGCTTTCGAATGGTGTACAACCTGTGAAAATCCAGTATTATTCTGAGGGTGATTTGACCGTCCTTACTTTGTCTTTGTTTCTTTGACAGCTCTGTGCACAAAAAATCTTATAAGGGATGCTTTTGAGGAGCGTTCGGAGTAGCCCTACCTGCTGGTCATTTCCGGTATGAAGCTTGCCCTCCGCGACCCTAAAAGTTTGATTTTCGGAAGCGGGGACATCCAAGGCAGAGCCAGGTACAAATTTTGTCTCTCTAGCATTTCTAGTTCATGAGTTATTTTCAAGCTTAGCACAGAATTTAATTCGGACTTTTTTGTGCCGGCTTTTTCTCACTGGCGATGACGTAGGCATATCATACAGTGAAGTTTCGGGCAGCCCTACTTCCAGGACGCTGGCCTCGCCTACACAATTGTGACCTTAACGAAACTCACGGAAGAGAGAGCCCTTGAGACGGGCTTTTGAATGGTGTACAACTTTTGAAAAT
This sequence comes from Pisaster brevispinus, assembly GCA_023634235.1. Taxonomy (NCBI): domain Eukaryota; kingdom Metazoa; phylum Echinodermata; class Asteroidea; order Forcipulatida; family Asteriidae; genus Pisaster; species Pisaster brevispinus. The sequence goes on from JAMKCF010000017.1 coordinate 13,363,722, forward strand.
CCAGTATTATTCTGAGGGTGATTTGACCGTCCTTACTTTGTCTTTCTTTCTTTGACAGCTCTGTGCACAAAAAATCTTATAAGGGATGCTTTTGAGGAGCGTTCGGAGTAGCCCTACCTGCTGGTCATTTCCGGTATGAAGCTTGCCCTCCGCGACCTTAAAAGTTTGATTTTCGGAAGCGGGGATATCCAAGGCAGAGTCAGGTACAAATTGTGTCTCTCTAGCATTTCTAGTTCATGAGTTATTTTCAAGCTTAGCACAGAATTTAATTCGGACTATTTTGTGCCGGCTTTTTCTCACTGGCGATGACGTAGGCATGAGATACAGTGAAGTTTTGGGCAGCCCTACTTCCAGGACGCTGGCCTCGCCTACACAATGGTGACCTTAACGAAACTCACGGAAGAGAGAGCCCTTGAGACGGGCTTTCGAATGGTGTACAACGTTTGAAAATCCAGTATTACTCTGAGGGTGATTTGACCGTCCTTACTTTGTCTTTCTTTGTTTGACAGCTCTGTGCACAAAAAATCTTATAAGGGATGCTTTTGAGGAGCGTTCGGAGTAGCCCTACCTGCTGGTCATTTCCGGTATGAAGCTTGCCCTCCGCGACCCTAAAAGTTTGATTTTCGGAAGCGGGGATATCCAAGGCAGAGTCAGGTACAAATTTTGTCTCTCTAGCATTTCTAGTTCATGAGTTATTTTCAAGCTTAGCACAGAATTTAATTCGGACTTTTTTGTGCCGGCTTTTTCTCACTGGCGATGACATAGGCATATCATACAGTGAAGTTTCGGGCAGCCCTACTTCCAGGACGCTGGCCTCGCCTACACAATGGTGACCTTAACGAAACTAACGGAAGAGAGAGCCCTTGAGACGGGCTTTCGAATGGTGTACAACCTGTGAAAATCCAGTATTATTCTGAGGGTGATTTGACCGTCCTTACTTTGTCTTTGTTTCTTTGACAGCTCTGTGCACAAAAATCTTATAAGGGATGCTTTTGAGGAGCGTTCGGAGTAGCCCTACCTGCTGGTCATTTCCGGTATGAAGCTTGCCCTCCGCGACCCTAAAAGTTTGATTTTCGGAAGCGGGGACATCCAAGGCAGAGCCAGGTACAAATTTTGTCTCTCTAGCATTTCTAGTTCATGAGTTATTTTCAAGCTTAGCACAGAATTTAATTCGGACTTTTTTGTGCCGGCTTTTTCTCACTGGCGATGACGTAGGCATATCATACAGTGAAGTTTCGGGCAGCCCTACTTCCAGGACGCTGGCCTCGCCTACACAATTGTGACCTTAACGAAACTCACGGAAGAGAGAGCCCTTGAGACGGGCTTTTGAATGGTGTACAACTTTTGAAAATCCAGTATTATTCTGAGGGTGATTTGACCGTCCTTACTTTGTCTTTCTTTCTTTGACAGCTCTGTGCACAAAAAATCTTATAAGGGATGCTTTTGAGGAGCGTTCGGAGTAGCCCTACCTGCTGGTCATTTCCGGTATGAAGCTTGCCCTCCGCGACCTTAAAAGTTTGATTTTCGGAAGCGGGGATATCCAAGGCAGAGTCAGGTACAAATTGTGTCTCTCTAGCATTTCTAGTTCATGAGTTATTTTCAAGCTTAGCACAGAATTTAATTCGGACTATTTTGTGCCGGCTTTTTCTCACTGGCGATGACGTAGGCATGAGATACAGTGAAGTTTTGGGCAGCCCTACTTCCAGGACGCTGGCCTCGCCTACACAATGGTGACCTTAACGAAACTCACGGAAGAGAGAGCCCTTGAGACGGGCTTTCGAATGGTGTACAACGTTTGAAAATCCAGTATTACTCTGAGGGTGATTTGACCGTCCTTACTTTGTCTTTCTTTGTTTGACAGCTCTGTGCACAAAAAATCTTATAAGGGATGCTTTTGAGGAGCGTTCGGAGTAGCCCTACCTGCTGGTCATTTCCGGTATGAAGCTTGCCCTCCGCGACCCTAAAAGTTTGATTTTCGGAAGCGGGGATATCCAAGGCAGAGTCAGGTACAAATTTTGTCTCTCTAGCATTTCTAGTTCATGAGTTATTTTCAAGCTTAGCACAGAATTTAATTCGGACTTTTTTGTGCCGGCTTTTTCTCACTGGCGATGACATAGGCATATCATACAGTGAAGTTTCGGGCAGCCCTACTTCCAGGACGCTGGCCTCGCCTACACAATGGTGACCTTAACGAAACTAACGGAAGAGAGAGCCCTTGAGACGGGCTTTCGAATGGTGTACAACCTGTGAAAATCCAGTATTATTCTGAGGGTGATTTGACCGTCCTTACTTTGTCTTTGTTTCTTTGACAGCTCTGTGCACAAAAATCTTATAAGGGATGCTTTTGAGGAGCGTTCGGAGTAGCCCTACCTGCTGGTCATTTCCGGTATGAAGCTTGCCCTCCGCGACCCTAAAAGTTTGATTTTCGGAAGCGGGGACATCCAAGGCAGAGCCAGGTACAAATTTTGTCTCTCTAGCATTTCTAGTTCATGAGTTATTTTCAAGCTTAGCACAGAATTTAATTCGGACTTTTTTGTGCCGGCTTTTTCTCACTGGCGATGACGTAGGCATATCATACAGTGAAGTTTCGGGCAGCCCTACTTCCAGGACGCTGGCCTCGCCTACACAATTGTGACCTTAACGAAACTCACGGAAGAGAGAGCCCTTGAGACGGGCTTTTGAATGGTGTACAACTTTTGAAAATCCAGTATTATTCTGAGGGTGATTTGACCGTCCTTACTTTGTCTTTCTTTCTTTGACAGCTCTGTGCACAAAAAATCTTATAAGGGATGCTTTTGAGGAGCGTTCGGAGTAGCCCTACCTGCTGGTCATTTCCGGTATGAAGCTTGCCCTCCGCGACCTTAAAAGTTTGATTTTCGGAAGCGGGGATATCCAAGGCAGAGTCAGGTACAAATTGTGTCTCTCTAGCATTTCTAGTTCATGAGTTATTTTCAAGCTTAGCACAGAATTTAATTCGGACTATTTTGTGCCGGCTTTTTCTCACTGGCGATGACGTAGGCATGAGATACAGTGAAGTTTTGGGCAGCCCTACTTCCAGGACGCTGGCCTCGCCTACACAATGGTGACCTTAACGAAACTCACGGAAGAGAGAGCCCTTGAGACGGGCTTTCGAATGGTGTACAACGTTTGAAAATCCAGTATTACTCTGAGGGTGATTTGACCGTCCTTACTTTGTCTTTCTTTGTTTGACAGCTCTGTGCACAAAAAATCTTATAAGGGATGCTTTTGAGGAGCGTTCGGAGTAGCCCTACCTGCTGGTCATTTCCGGTATGAAGCTTGCCCTCCGCGACCCTAAAAGTTTGATTTTCGGAAGCGGGGATATCCAAGGCAGAGTCAGGTACAAATTTTGTCTCTCTAGCATTTCTAGTTCATGAGTTATTTTCAAGCTTAGCACAGAATTTAATTCGGACTTTTTTGTGCCGGCTTTTTCTCACTGGCGATGACATAGGCATATCATACAGTGAAGTTTCGGGCAGCCCTACTTCCAGGACGCTGGCCTCGCCTACACAATGGTGACCTTAACGAAACTAACGGAAGAGAGAGCCCTTGAGACGGGCTTTCGAATGGTGTACAACCTGTGAAAATCCAGTATTATTCTGAGGGTGATTTGACCGTCCTTACTTTGTCTTTGTTTCTTTGACAGCTCTGTGCACAAAAATCTTATAAGGGATGCTTTTGAGGAGCGTTCGGAGTAGCCCTACCTGCTGGTCATTTCCGGTATGAAGCTTGCCCTCCGCGACCCTAAAAGTTTGATTTTCGGAAGCGGGGACATCCAAGGCAGAGCCAGGTACAAATTTTGTCTCTCTAGCATTTCTAGTTCATGAGTTATTTTCAAGCTTAGCACAGAATTTAATTCGGACTTTTTTGTGCCGGCTTTTTCTCACTGGCGATGACGTAGGCATATCATACAGTGAAGTTTCGGGCAGCCCTACTTCCAGGACGCTGGCCTCGCCTACACAATTGTGACCTTAACGAAACTCACGGAAGAGAGAGCCCTTGAGACGGGCTTTTGAATGGTGTACAACTTTTGAAAATCCAGTATTATTCTGAGGGTGATTTGACCGTCCTTACTTTGTCTTTCTTTCTTTGACAGCTCTGTGCACAAAAAATCTTATAAGGGATGCTTTTGAGGAGCGTTCGGAGTAGCCCTACCTGCTGGTCATTTCCGGTATGAAGCTTGCCCTCCGCGACCTTAAAAGTTTGATTTTCGGAAGCGGGGATATCCAAGGCAGAGTCAGGTACAAATTGTGTCTCTCTAGCATTTCTAGTTCATGAGTTATTTTCAAGCTTAGCACAGAATTTAATTCGGACTATTTTGTGCCGGCTTTTTCTCACTGGCGATGACGTAGGCATGAGATACAGTGAAGTTTTGGGCAGCCCTACTTCCAGGACGCTGGCCTCGCCTACACAATGGTGACCTTAACGAAACTCACGGAAGAGAGAGCCCTTGAGACGGGCTTTCGAATGGTGTACAACGTTTGAAAATCCAGTATTACTCTGAGGGTGATTTGACCGTCCTTACTTTGTCTTTCTTTGTTTGACAGCTCTGTGCACAAAAAATCTTATAAGGGATGCTTTTGAGGAGCGTTCGGAGTAGCCCTACCTGCTGGTCATTTCCGGTATGAAGCTTGCCCTCCGCGACCCTAAAAGTTTGATTTTCGGAAGCGGGGATATCCAAGGCAGAGTCAGGTACAAATTTTGTCTCTCTAGCATTTCTAGTTCATGAGTTATTTTCAAGCTTAGCACAGAATTTAATTCGGACTTTTTTGTGCCGGCTTTTTCTCACTGGCGATGACATAGGCATATCATACAGTGAAGTTTCGGGCAGCCCTACTTCCAGGACGCTGGCCTCGCCTACACAATGGTGACCTTAACGAAACTAACGGAAGAGAGAGCCCTTGAGACGGGCTTTCGAATGGTGTACAACCTGTGAAAATCCAGTATTATTCTGAGGGTGATTTGACCGTCCTTACTTTGTCTTTGTTTCTTTGACAGCTCTGTGCACAAAAATCTTATAAGGGATGCTTTTGAGGAGCGTTCGGAGTAGCCCTACCTGCTGGTCATTTCCGGTATGAAGCTTGCCCTCCGCGACCCTAAAAGTTTGATTTTCGGAAGCGGGGACATCCAAGGCAGAGCCAGGTACAAATTTTGTCTCTCTAGCATTTCTAGTTCATGAGTTATTTTCAAGCTTAGCACAGAATTTAATTCGGACTTTTTTGTGCCGGCTTTTTCTCACTGGCGATGACGTGACATATCATACAGTGAATTTTCGGGCAGCCCTACTTCCAGGACGCTGGCCTCGCCTACACAATGGTGACCTTAACGAAACTCACGGAAGAGAGAGCCCTTGAGACGGGCTTTTGAATGGTGTACAACTTTTGAAAATCCAGTATTATTCTGAGGGTGATTTGACCGTCCTTACTTTGTCTTTCTTTCTTTGACAGCTCTGTGCACAAAAAATCTTATAAGGGATGCTTTTGAGGAGCGTTCGGAGTAGCCCTACCTGCTGGTCATTTCCGGTATGAAGCTTGCCCTCCGCGACCTTAAAAGTTTGATTTTCGGAAGCGGGGATATCCAAGGCAGAGTCAGGTACAAATTGTGTCTCTCTAGCATTTCTAGTTCATGAGTTATTTTCAAGCTTAGCACAGAATTTAATTCGGACTATTTTGTGCCGGCTTTTTCTCACTGGCGATGACGTAGGCATATCATACAGTGAAGTTTCGGGCAGCCCTACTTCCAGGACGCTGGCCTCGCCTACACAATGGTGACCTTAACGAAACTCACGGAAGAGAGAGCCCTTGAGACGGGCTTTCGAATGGTGTACAACTTTTGAAAATCCAGTATTACTCTGAGGGTGATTTGACCGTCCTTACTTTGTCTTTCTTTCTTTGACAGCTCTGTGCACAAAAAATCTTATAAGGGATGCTTTTGAGGAGCGTTCGGAGTAGCCCTACCTGCTGGTCATTTCCGGTATGAAGCTTGCCCTCCGCGACCCTAAAAGTTTGATTTTCGGAAGCGGGGATATCCAAGGCAGAGTCAGGTACAAATTTTGTCTCTCTAGCATTTCTAGTTCATTAGTTATTTTCAAGCTTAGCACAGAATTTAATTCGGACTTTTTTGTGCCGGCTTTTTCTCACTGGCGATGACATAGGCATATCATACAGTGAAGTTTCGGGCAGCCCTACTTCCAGGACGCTGGCCTCGCCTACACAATGGTGACCTTAACGAAACTCACGGAAGAGAGAGCCCTTAAGACGGGCTTGCGAATGGTGTACAACTTGTGAAAATCCAGTATTATTCTGAGGGTGATTTGACCGTCCTTACTTTGTCTTTGTTTCTTTGACAGCTCTGTGCACAAAAATCTTATAAGGGATGCTTTTGAGGAGCGTTCGGAGTAGCCCTACCTGCTGGTCATTTCCGGTATGAAGCTTGCCCTCCGCGACCTTAAAAGTTTGATTTTCGGAAGCGGGGATATCCAAGGCAGAGTCAGGTACAAATTGTGTCTCTCTAGCATTTCTAGTTCATGAGTTATTTCCAAGCTTAGCACAGATTTTATTTCGGATTTTTTGTGCCGTCTTTTTCCCACTGGCGTTGACGTAGGCATGTCATACAGTGAAGTTTCGGGCAGCCCTATTTCCAGGATGCTGGCTTCGCTTACAAAATGGTGACCTTAACGAAACTCGCGGAAGAGAGAGCCCTTGAAACGGGCTTTCGAATGGTGTACAACTTGTGAAAATCCAGTTTTATTCTGAGGGTGATTTGACCGTCCTTACTTTGTCTTTGTTTCTTTTTACAGCTCTGTGCACAAAAATCCCATTAGCGATGCTTTTGAGGAGCGTTCGGAGTAGCCCTACCTGCTGGTCATTTCCGGTATGAAGCTTGCCCTCCGCGAACCTAAAAGTTTGATTTTCGGTAGTGGGGATATCCAAGGCAGAGTCAGGTAGAAATTTTGTCTCTCTAGCATTTCTAGTTCATGAGTTATTTCCAAGCTTAGCACAGAATTTATTTCGGACTTTTTTGTGCCGGCTTTTTCTCACTGGCGATGACGTAGGCATGTCATACAGTGAATTTTCGGGCAGCCCTACTTCCAGGACGCTGGCCTCGCCTATAAAATGGTGACCTTAATGAAACTCACGGAAGAGAGAGCCCTTGAGACGGGCTTTCGAATGGTGTACAACTTGTGAAAATCCAGTATTATTCTGAGGGTGATTTGACCGTCCTTACTTTGTCTTTGTTTCTTTGACAGCTCTGTGCACAAAAATCTTATAAGGGATGCTTTTGAGGAGCGTTCGGAGTAGCCCTACCTGCTGGTCATTTCCGGTATGAAGCTTGCCCTCCGCGACCTTAAAAGTTTGATTTTCGGAAGCGGGGATATCCAAGGCAGAGTCAGGTACAAATTGTGTCTCTCTAGCATTTCTAGTTCATGAGTTATTTCCAAGCTTAGCACAGATTTTATTTCGGATTTTTTGTGCCGTCTTTTTCCCACTGGCGTTGACGTAGGCATGTCATACAGTGAAGTTTCGGGCAGCCCTATTTCCAGGATGCTGGCTTCGCTTACAAAATGGTGACCTTAACGAAACTCGCGGAAGAGAGAGCCCTTGAAACGGGCTTTCGAATGGTGTACAACTTGTGAAAATCCAGTTTTATTCTGAGGGTGATTTGACCGTCCTTACTTTGTCTTTGTTTCTTTTTACAGCTCTGTGCACAAAAATCCCATTAGCGATGCTTTTGAGGAGCGTTCGGAGTAGCCCTACCTGCTGGTCATTTCCGGTATGAAGCTTGCCCTCCGCGAACCTAAAAGTTTGATTTTCGGTAGTGGGGATATCCAAGGCAGAGTCAGGTAGAAATTTTGTCTCTCTAGCATTTCTAGTTCATGAGTTATTTCCAAGCTTAGCACAGAATTTATTTCGGACTTTTTTGTGCCGGCTTTTTCTCACTGGCGATGACGTAGGCATGTCATACAGTGAATTTTCGGGCAGCCCTACTTCCAGGACGCTGGCCTCGCCTATAAAATGGTGACCTTAATGAAACTCACGGAAGAGAGAGCCCTTGAGACGGGCTTTCGAATGGTGTACAACTTGTGAAAATCCAGTATTATTCCGAGTGTGATTTGACCGTCCTTACTTTGTCTTTGTTTCTTTGACAGCTCTGTGCACAAAAATCCCATTAGGGATGCTTTTGAGGAGCGTTAGGAGTAGCCCAACCTGCTGGTCATTTCCGGTATGAAGCTTGCCCTCCGCGACCCTAGAAGTTTGATTTTCGGAAGCGGGGATATCCAAGGCAGAGTCAGGTACAAATTGTGTCTCGCTAGCATTTCTAGTTCATGAGTTATTTCCAAGCTTAGCAAATAATTTATTTTGGACTTTTTTGTGCCGGCTTTTTCTCACTGGCGATGACGTAGGCATGTCATACAGTGAAGTTTCGGGCAGCCCTACTAGCATTTCTAGTTCATGAGTTATTTCCAAGCTAAGCACAGAATTTATTTCGGACTTTTTTGTGCCGGCTTTTTCTCACTGGCGATGACGTAGGCATGTCATACAGTGAAGTTTCGGGCAGCCCTACTAGCATTTCTAGTTCATGAGTTATTTCCAAGCTAAGCACAGAATTTATTTCGGACTTTTTTGTGCCGGCTTTTTCTCACTGGCGATGACGTAGGCATGTCATACAGTGAAGTTTCGGGCAGCCCTACTTCCAGGACGCTGGCCTCGCCTACAAAATGGTTACCTTAACGAAACTCACGGAAGAGAGAGCCCTTGAGACGGGCTTTCGAATGGTGTAAAACTTGTGAAAATCCAGTATTGATCTGAAGGTGATTTGACCGTCCTTACTTTGTCTTTGTTTCTTTGACAGCTCTGAGCACAAAAATCCCATTAGGGATGCTTTTGTGGAGCGTTCGGAATAGCCCCACCTGCTGGTCATTTCCGGTATGAAGCTTGCCCTCCGCGACCCAAAAAGTTTGATTTTCGGAAGCGTGGATATCCAAGGCAGAGTCAGGTACAAATTTTGTCTCTCTAGCATTTCTAGTTCATGAGTTATTTCCAAGCTTAGCACAGAATTTATTTCGGACTTTTTTGTGCCGGCTTTTTCTCACTGGCGATGACGTAGGCATGTCATACAGTAAAGTTTCGGGCAGCCCTACTTCCAGGACGCTGGACTCGCTTACAAAATGGTGACCTTAACGAAACTCACGGAAGAGAGAGCCCTTGAGACGGGCTTTCGAATGGTGTACAACTTGTGGAAATCCAGTATTATTCTGAGGGTGATTTGACAGTCCTTACTTTGTGTTTGTTTCTTTGACAGCTCTGTGCACAAAAATCCCATTAGGGATGCTTTTGACGAGCGTTCGGAGTAGCCCCACCTGCTGGTCATTTCCGGTATGAAGCTTGCCCTCCGCGACCCTAAAAGTTTGATTTTCGGAAGCGGGGATAACCAAGGCAGAGTCCGGTACAAATTGTGTATCTTTAGCATTTCTAGTTCATGAGTTATTTCCAAGCTTAGCACAGAATTTATTCCGGACTTTTTTGTGCCGGCTTTTTGTCACTGGCGATGACGTAGGCATGTCATACAGTGAATTTTCGGGAACCCCTACTTCCAGGACACAGGCCTCGCCTACAAAATGGTGACCTTAACGAAACTCACGGAAGAGAGAGCCTTTGAGACGGGCTTTCGAATGGTGTACGACTTGTGAAACGCCGGTATTATTCTGAGGGTGATTTGACCGTCCTTACTTTGTCTTTGTTTCTTTGACAGCTATGTGCACAAAAATCCCATTAGGGATGCTTTTGAGGAGCGTTCGGAGTAGCCCCACCTGCTGGTCATTTCCGGTATGAAGCTTGCCCTCCGCAACCCTAAAAATTTGATTTTCGGAAGCGGGGATATCCAAGGCACAGTCAGGTACAAATTTTATCTCTCTAGCATTTCTAGTTCATGGGTTATTTCCAAGCTTAGCACAGAATTTATTTCGGACTTTTTTGTGCCGGCTTTTTCTCCCTGGCGATGACGTAGGCATGTCATACAGTGAAGCTTCGGGCAGCCCTACTTCCAGGACGCTGGCCTCGCCTACAAAATGGTGACCTTAACGAAACTCACGGAAGAGAGAGCCCTTGAGACGGGCTTTCGAATGGTGTACAACTTGTGAAAATCCAGTATTATTCTGAGGGTGATTTGACCTTCCTTACTTTGTCTTTGTTTCTTTCACAGCTCTGTGCACAATAATGCCATTAGGGATGCTTTTGAGTAGCGTTCGGAGTCTCCCCACCTGCTGGTCATTTCCGGTATGAAGCTTGCCTTCCGCGACCCTTAAAGTTTGATTTTCGGAAGCGGGGATATCCAAGGCAGAGTCAGGTACAAATTTTGTCTCTCTAGCATTTCTAGTTCATGTGTTATTTCTAAGCTTAGCACAGAATTTATTTCGGACTTTTTTGTGCCGGCTTTTTCTCACTGGCGATGACGTAGGCATGTCATACAGTGAAGTTTCGGGCAGCCCTACTTCCAGGACGCTGGCTTCGCCTACAAAATGGTAATTTTATCGAAACTCACGGAAGAGAGAGCCCTTGAGACGGGCTTTCGAATGGTGTACAACGTGTGAAAATCCAGTATTATTCTGAGGGTGATTTGACCGTTCTTACTTTGTCTTTGTTTCTTTGACAGCCAAAATTAGGGATGCTTTTGAGGAGCGTTCGGAGTAGCCCCACCTGCTGGTCATTTCCGGCATGAATCTTGCCCTCCGTGACCCTAAAAATTTGATTTTCGAAAGCGGGGATATCCAAGGCACAGTCAGGTACACATTTTATCTCTGTAGCATTTCTAGTTCATGAGTTATTTCCAAGCTTAGCACAGAATTTATTTCGGACTTTTTTGTGCCGCTTTTTCTCACTGGCGATGACGTAGGCTAGTCATACAGTGAAGTTTCGTGCAGCCCTACTTCCAGGACGCTGGCCTCGCCTACAAAATGTTGACCTTAACGAAACTCACGGAAGAGAGAGCCCTTGAGACGGGCTTTTGAATGGTGTACAACTTTTGAAAATCCGGTATTATTCTGAGGGTGATTTGACCGTCCTTACTTTGTCTTTCTTTCTTTGACAGCTCTGTGCACAAAAAATCTTATAAGGGATGCTTTTGAGGAGCGTTCGGAGTAGCCCTACCTGCTGGTCATTTCCGGTATGAAGCTTGCCCTCCGCGACCTTAAAAGTTTGATTTTCGGAAGCGGGGATATCCAAGGCAGAGTCAGGTACAAATTGTGTCTCTCTAGCATTTCTAGTTCATGAGTTATTTTCAAGCTTAGCACAGAATTTAATTCGGACTATTTTTTGCCGGCTTTTTCTCACTGGCGATGACGTAGGCATATCATACAGTGAAGTTTCGGGCAGCCCTACTTCCAGGACGCTGGCCTCGCCTACACAATGGTGACCTTAACGAAACTCACGGAAGAGAGAGCCCTTGAGACGGGCTTTCGAATGGTGTACAACTTTTGAAAATCCAGTATTACTCTGAGGGTGATTTGACCGTCCTTACTTTGTCTTTCTTTCTTTGACAGCTCTGTGCACAAAAAATCTTATAAGGGATGCTTTTGAGGAGCGTTCGGAGTAGCCCTACCTGCTGGTCATTTCCGGTATGAAGCTTGCCCTCCGCGACCCTAAAAGTTTGATTTTCGGAAGCGGGGATATCCAAGGCAGAGTCAGGTACAAATTTTGTCTCTCTAGCATTTCTAGTTCATGAGTTATTTTCAAGCTTAGCACAGAATTTAATTCGGACTTTTTTGTGCCGGCTTTTTCTCACTGGCGATGACATAGGCATATCATACAGTGAAGTTTCGGGCAGCCCTACTTCCAGGACGCTGGCCTCGCCTACACAATGGTGACCTTAACGAAACTCACGGAAGAGAGAGCCCTTAAGACGGGCTTGCGAATGGTGTACAACTTGTGAAAATCCAGTATTATTCTGAGGGTGATTTGACCGTCCTTACTTTGTCTTTGTTTCTTTGACAGCTCTGTGCACAAAAATCTTATAAGGGATGCTTTTGAGGAGCGTTCGGAGTAGCCCTACCTGCTGGTCATTTCCGGTATGAAGCTTGCCCTCCGCGACCTTAAAAGTTTGATTTTCGGAAGCGGGGATATCCAAGGCAGAGTCAGGTACAAATTGTGTCTCTCTAGCATTTCTAGTTCATGAGTTATTTCCAAGCTTAGCACAGATTTTATTTCGGATTTTTTGTGCCGGCTTTTTCTCACTGGCGTTGACGTAGGCATGTCATACAGTGAAGTTTCGGGCAGCCCTACTTCCAGGATGCTGGCTTCGCTTACAAAATGGTGACCTTAACGAAACTCGCGGAAGAGAGAGCCCTTGAAACGGGCTTTCGAATGGTGTACAACTTGTGAAAATCCAGTTTTATTCTGAGGGTGATTTGACCGTCCTTACTTTGTCTTTGTTTCTTTTTACAGCTCTGTGCACAAAAATCCCATTAGCGATGCTTTTGAGGAGCGTTCGGAGTAGCCCTACCTGCTGGTCATTTCCGGTATGAAGCTTGCCCTCCGCGAACCTAAAAGTTTGATTTTCGGTAGTGGGGATATCCAAGGCAGAGTCAGGTAGAAATTTTGTCTCTCTAGCATTTCTAGTTCATGAGTTATTTCCAAGCTTAGCACAGAATTTATTTCGGACTTTTTTGTGCCGGCTTTTTCTCACTGGCGATGACGTAGGCATGTCATACAGTGAATTTTCGGGCAGCCCTACTTCCAGGACGCTGGCCTCGCCTATAAAATGGTGACCTTAATGAAACTCACGGAAGAGAGAGCCCTTGAGACGGGCTTTCGAATGGTGTACAACTTGTGAAAATCCAGTATTATTCCGAGTGTGATTTGACCGTCCTTACTTTGTCTTTGTTTCTTTGACAGCTCTGTGCACAAAAATCCCATTAGGGATGCTTTTAAGGAGCGTTAGGAGTAGCCCAACCTGCTGGTCATTTCCGGTATGAAGCTTGCCCTCCGCGACCCTAGAAGTTTGATTTTCGGAAGCGGGGATATCCAAGGCAGAGTCAGGTACAAATTTTGTCTCGCTAGCATTTCTAGTTCATGAGTTATTTCCAAGCTTAGCAAATAATTTATTTTGGACTTTTTTGTGCCGGCTTTTTCTCACTGGCGATGACGTAGGCATGTCATACAGTGAAGTTTCGGGCAGCCCTACTAGCATTTCTAGTTCATGAGTTATTTCCAAGCTAAGCACAGAATTTATTTCGGACTTTTTTGTGCCGGCTTTTTCTCACTGGCGATGACGTAGGCATGTCATACAGTGAAGTTTCGGGCAGCCCTACTAGCATTTCTAGTTCATGAGTTATTTCCAAGCTAAGCACAGAATTTATTTCGGACTTTTTTGTGCCGGCTTTTTCTCACTGGCGATGACGTAGGCATGTCATACAGTGAAGTTTCGGGCAGCCCTACTTCCAGGACGCTGGCCTCGCCTACAAAATGGTTACCTTAACGAAACTCACGGAACAGAAAGCCCTTGAGACGGGCTTTCGAATGGTGTAAAACTTGTGAAAATCCAGTATTGATCTGAAGGTGATTTGACCGTCCTTACTTTGTCTTTGTTTCTTTGACAGCTCTGAGCACAAAAATCCCATTAGGGATGCTTTTGTGGAGCGTTCGGAATAGCCCCACCTGCTGGTCATTTCCGGTATGAAGCTTGCCCTCCGCGACCCAAAAAGTTTGATTTTCGGAAGCGTGGATATCCAAGGCAGAGTCAGGTACAAATTTTGTCTCTCTAGCATTTCTAGTTCACGAGTTATTTCCAAGCTTAGCACAGAATTTATTTCGGACTTTTTTGTGCCGGCTTTTTCTCACTGGCGATGACGTAGGCATGTCATACAGTAAAGTTTCGGGCAGCCCTACTTCCAGGACGCTGGCCTCGCTTACAAAATGGTGACCTTAACGAAACTCACGGAAGAGAGAGCCCTTGAGACGGGCTTTCGAATGGTGTACAACTTGTGGAAATCCAGTATTATTCTGAGGGTGATTTGACAGTCCTTACTTTGTGTTTGTTTCTTTGACAGCTCTGTGCACAAAAATCCCATTAGGGATGCTTTTGACGAGCGTTCGGAGTAGCCCCACCTGCTGGTCAATTCCGGTATGAAGCTTGCCCTCCGCGACCCTAAAAGTTTGATTTTCGGAAGCGGGGATATCCAAGGCAGAGTCCGGTACAAATTGTGTATCTTTAGCATTTCTAGTTCATGAGTTATTTCCAAGCTTAGCACAGAATTTATTCCGGACTTTTTTGTGCCGGCTTTTTGTCACTGGCGATGACGTAGGCATGTCATACAGTGAATTTTCGGGCACCCCTACTTCCAGGACACAGGCCTCGCCTACAAACTGGTGACCTTAACGAAACTCACGGAAGAGAGAGCCCTTGAGACGGGCTTTCGAATGGTGTACGACTTGTGAAAATCCAGTACTATTCTGAGGGTGATTTGACCGTCCTTACTTTGTCTTTGTTTCTTTGACAGCTCTGTGCACAATAATGCCATTAGGGATGCTTTTGAGGAGCGTTCGGAGTAGCCCCACCTGCTGGTCATTCCGGTATGAAGCTTGCCCTCCGCGACCCAAAAATTTTGATTTTCAAAAGCGGGGATATCCAAGGCAGAGTCAGGTACAAATTTTGTCTCTCTAGCATTTCTAGTTCATGAGTTATTTCCAAGCTTAACACAGAATTTATTTCAGACTTTTTTGTGCCGCTTTTTCTCACTGGCGATGACGTAGGCTAGTCATACAGTGAAGTTTCGTGCAGCCCTACTTCCAGGACGCTGGCCTCGCCTACAAAATGGTGACCTTAACGAAACTCACGGAAGAGAGAGCCTTTGAGACGGGCTTTCGAATGGTGTACGACTTGTGAAACGCCGGTATTATTCTGAGGGTGATTTGACCGTCCTTACTTTGTCTTTGTTTCTTTGACAGCTATGTGCACAAAAATCCCATTAGGGATGCTTTTGAGGAGCGTTCGGAGTAGCCCCACCTGCTGGTCATTTCCGGTATGAAGCTTGCCCTCCGCAACCCTAAAAGTTTGATTTTCGGAAGCGGGGATATCCAAGGCAGAGTCAGGTACAAATTTTGTCTCTCTAGCATTTCTAGTTCACGAGTTATTTCCAAGCTTAGCACAGAATTTATTTCGGACTTTTTTGTGCCGGCTTTTTCTCACTGGCGATGACGTAGGCATGTCATACAGTAAAGTTTCGGGCAGCCCTACTTCCAGGACGCTGGCCTCGCTTACAAAATGGTGACCTTAACGAAACTCACGGAAGAGAGAGCCCTTGAGACGGGCTTTCGAATGGTGTACAACTTGTGGAAATCCAGTATTATTCTGAGGGTGATTTGACAGTCCTTACTTTGTGTTTGTTTCTTTGACAGCTCTGTGCACAAAAATCCCATTAGGGATGCTTTTGACGAGCGTTCGGAGTAGCCCCACCTGCTGGTCAATTCCGGTATGAAGCTTGCCCTCCGCGACCCTAAAAGTTTGATTTTCGGAAGCGGGGATATCCAAGGCAGAGTCCGGTACAAATTGTGTATCTTTAGCATTTCTAGTTCATGAGTTATTTCCAAGCTTAGCACAGAATTTATTCCGGACTTTTTTGTGCCGGCTTTTTGTCACTGGCGATGACGTAGGCATGTCATACAGTGAATTTTCGGGCACCCCTACTTCCAGGACACAGGCCTCGCCTACAAACTGGTGACCTTAACGAAACTCACGGAAGAGAGAGCCCTTGAGACGGGCTTTCGAATGGTGTACGACTTGTGAAAATCCAGTACTATTCTGAGGGTGATTTGACCGTCCTTACTTTGTCTTTGTTTCTTTGACAGCTCTGTGCACAATAATGCCATTAGGGATGCTTTTGAGGAGCGTTCGGAGTAGCCCCACCTGCTGGTCATTTCCGGTATGAAGCTTGCCCTCCGCGACCCAAAAATTTTGATTTTCAAAAGCGGGGATATCCAAGGCAGAGTCAGGTACAAATTTTGTCTCTCTAGCATTTCTAGTTCATGAGTTATTTCCAAGCTTAACACAGAATTTATTTCAGACTTTTTTGTGCCGCTTTTTCTCACTGGCGATGACGTAGGCTAGTCATACAGTGAAGTTTCGTGCAGCCCTACTTCCAGGACGCTGGCCTCGCCTACAAAATGGTGACCTTAACGAAACTCACGGAAGAGAGAGCCTTTGAGACGGGCTTTCGAATGGTGTACGACTTGTGAAACGCCGGTATTATTCTGAGGGTGATTTGACCGTCCTTACTTTGTCTTTGTTTCTTTGACAGCTATGTGCACAAAAATCCCATTAGGGATGCTTTTGAGGAGCGTTCGGAGTAGCCCCACCTGCTGGTCATTTCCGGTATGAAGCTTGCCCTCCGCAACCCTAAAAATTTGATTTTCGGAAGCGGGGATATCCAAGGCACAGTCAGGTACAAATTTTATCTCTCTAGCATTTCTAGTTCATGGGTTATTTCCAAGCTTAGCACAGAATTTATTTCGGACTTTTTTGTGCCGGCTTTTTCTCCCTGGCGATGACGTAGGCATGTCATACAGTGAAGCTTCGGGCAGCCCTACTTCCAGGACGCTGGCCTCGCCTACAAAATGGTGACCTTAACGAAACTCACGGAAGAGAGAGCCCTTGAGACGGGCTTTCGAACGGTGTACAACTTGTGAAAATCCAGTATTATTCTGAGGGTGATTTGACCTTCCTTACTTTGTCTTTGTTTCTTTCACAGCTCTGTGCACAAAAATCCCATTAGGGCTGCTTTTCAGTAGCGTTCGGAGTAGCCCCACCTGCTGGTCATTTCCGGTATGAAGCTTGCCTTCCGCGACCCTTAAAGTTTGATTTTCGGAAGCGGGGATATCCAAGGCAGAGTCAGGTACAAATTTTGTCTCTCTAGCATTTCTAGTTCATGTGTTATTTCTAAGCTTAGCACAGAATTTATTTCGGACTTTTTTGTGCCGGCTTTTTCTCACTGGCGATGACGTAGGCATGTCATACAGTGAAGTTTCGGGCAGCCCTACTTCCAGGACGCTGGCTTCGCCTACAAAATGGTAATTTTATCGAAACTCACGGAAGAGAGAGCCCTTGAGACGGGCTTTCGAATGGTGTACAACGTGTGAAAATCCAGTAATATTCTGAGGGTGATTTGACCGTTCTTACTTTGTCTTTGTTTCTTTGACAGCCAAAATTAGGGATGCTTTTGAGGAGCGTTCGGAGTAGCCCCACCTGCTGGTCATTTCCGGCATGAATCTTGCCCTCCGCGACCCTAAAAATTTGATTTTCGAAAGCGGGGATATCCAAGGCACAGTCAGGTACACATTTTATCTCTGTAGCATTTCTAGTTCATGAGTTTTTCCAAGCTTAGCACAGAATTTATTTCGGACTTTTTTGTGCCGCTTTTTCTCACTGGCGATGACGTAGGCTAGTCATACAGTGAAGTTTCGTGCAGCCCTACTTCCAGGACGCTGGCCTCGCCTACAAAATGTTGACCTTAACGAAACTCACGGAACAGAGAGCCCTTGAGACGGGCTTTCGAATGGTGTACGACTTGTGAAAATCCGGTATTATTCTGAGGGTGATTTGACCGTCCTTACTTTGTCTTTGTTTCTTTCACAGCTCTGTGCACAAAAATCCCATTAGGGATGCTTTTGAGGAGCGTTCGGAGTAGCCCCACCTGCTGGTCATTTCCGGTATGAAGCTTTCCCTCCGCGACCTTAAAAGTTTGCTTTTCGGAAGCGGGGATATCCAAGGCAGAGTCAGGTACAATTTTTGTCTCTCTAGCATTCTAGTTCATGAGTCATTTCCAAGCTTAGCACAGATTTTATTTCGGACATTTTTGTGCCGGCTTTTTCTCACTGGCGATGACGTAGGCTAGTCATACAGTGAAGTTTCGGGCAGCCCTACTTCCAGGACGCTGGCCCCGCCTACAAAATGGTGACCTTAACGAAACTCACGGAAGAGAGAGCCCATTAGACGGGCTTTCGAATGGTGTACAACTTGTGAAAATCCAGTATTATTCTGAGGGTGATTTGACCGTCCTTACTTTGTCTTTGTTTCTTTGCCAGCTCTGTGCACAAAAATCCTAATAGGGATGCTTTTGAGGAGCGTTCGGAGTAGCCCCACCTGCTGGTCATTTCCGGTATGAAGCTTGCCCTCCGCGACCTTAAAAGTTTGCTTTTCGGAAGCGGGGATATCCAAGGCAGAGTCAGGTACAAATTTTGTCTCTCTAGCATTCTAGTTCATGAGTCATTTCCAAGCTTAGCACAGAATTTATTTCGGACATTTTTGTGCCGGCTTTTTCTCACTGGCGATGACGTAGGCATGTCATACAGTGAAGTTTCGGGCAGCCCTACTTCCAGGACGCTGGCCTCGCCTACAAAATGGTGACCTTAACAAAACTCACGGAAGAGAGAGCCCTTGAGACGGGCTTTCGAATGGTGTACAACTTGTGAAAATCCGGTATTATTCTGAGGGTGATTCGACCGTCCTTACTTTGTCTTTGTTTCTTTGACAGCTCTGTGCACAAAAATCGCATTAGGGATGCTTTTGAGGAGCGTTCGGAGTAGCCCCACCTGCTGGTCATTTCCGGTATGAAGCCCGCCTCCGCGAAACTAAAAATTTGATTTTCGGAAGCGGGGATATCCAAGGCACAGTCAGGTACAAATTTTATCTCTCTAGCATTTCTAGTTCATGAGTTATTTCCAAGCAAAGCACAGAATTTATTTCGGACTTTTTTGTGCCGGCTTTTTCTCACTGGCGATGACGTAGGCATGTCATACAGTGAAGTTTCGGGCAGCCCTACTTCCAGGACGCTGGCCTCGTCTACAAAATGGTGACCTTAACGAAACTCACGCAAGAGAGAGCCCTTTTGACGGGCTTTGGAATGGTGTAAAACATGTGAAAATCCAGTATTATTCTGAGGGTGATTTGACCGTCCTTACTTTGTCTATGTTTCTTTGACAGCTCTGTGCACAAAAATCCCATAAGGGATGCCTTTGAGGAGCGTTCGGAGTAGCCCCACCTGCTGGTCATTTCCGGTAAGAAGCTTGCCCTCCGCGACCCTAAAAGTTTGATTTTCGGAAACGCAGATATCCAAGGCAGAGTCAGGTACAAATTTTGTCTCTCTAGCATTTCTAGTTCATGAGTTATTTCCAAGCTTAGCACAGAATTTATTTCGGACTTTTTTGTGCCGGCTTTTTCTCACTGGCGATGACGTAGGCATGTCATACACTGAAGTTTTGGTCAGACCTACTTCCAGGACTCTGGCCTCGCCTACAAAATGGTGACCTTAACGAAACTCACGGAAGAGAGAGCCCTTGAGACGGGCTTTCGAATGGTGTACAATTGTGAAAATCCGGTATTATTCTGAGGGTGATTCGACCGTCCTTACTTTGTCTTTGTTTCTTTGACAGCTCTGTGCACAAAAATCCCATTAGGGATGCTTTTGAGGAGCGTTCGGAGTAGCCCCACCTGCTGGTCATTTCCGGTATGAAGCTTGCCCTCAGCGACCCTAAAAGTTTGATTTTCGGAAGCGGGGATATCCAAGGCAGAGTCAGGTACAAATTTTGTCTCTCTAGCATTTCTAGTTCATGAGTTATTTCCAAGCTTAGCACACAATTTATTTCGGACTTTTTTGTGCCGGCTTTTTCTCACTGGCGATGACGTAGGCATGTCATACAGTAAAGTTTCGGGCAGCCCTATATCCAGGACGCTGGCCTCGCCTACAAAATGGTGACCTTAACCTAACTCACAGAAGAGAGAGCCCTTGAGACGGGCTTTCGAATGGTGTACAACTTGTGAAAATCCAGTATTATTCTGAGGGTGATTTGACCGTCCTTACTTTGTCTTTGTTTCTTTGACAGCTCTGTGCACAAAAATCCCATTAGGGATGCTTTTGAGGAGCGTTCGGAGTAGCCCCACCTGCTGGTCATTTCCGGTATGAAGCTTGCCCTCCGCGACCCTAAAAGTTTGATTTTCGGAAGCGTGGATATCCAAGGCACAGTCAGGTACAAATTTTATCTCTCTAGCATTTCTAGTTCATGAGTTATTTCCAAGCAAAGCACAGAATTTATTTCGGACTTTTTTGTGCCGGCTTTTTCTCACTGGCGATGACGTAGGCATGTCATACAGTGAAGTTTCGGGCAGCCCTACTTCCAGGACGCTGGCCTCGTCTACAAAATGGTGACCTAAACGAAACTCACGCAAGAGAGAGCCCTTTTGACGGGCTTTGGAATGGTGTAAAACATGTGAAAATCCAGTATTATTCTGAGGGTGATTTGACCGTCCTTACTTTGTCTATGTTTCTTTGACAGCTCTGTGCACAAAAATCCCATAAGGGATGCCTTTGAGGAGCGTTCGGAGTAGCCCCACCTGCTGGTCATTTCCGGTAAGAAGCTTGCCCTCCGCGACCCTAAAAGTTTGATTTTCGGAAACGCAGATATCCAAGGCAGAGTCAGGTACAAATTTTGTCTCTCTAGCATTTCTAGTTCATGAGTTATTTCCAAGCTTAGCACAGAATTTATTTCGGACTTTTTTGTGCCGGCTTTTTCTCACTGGCGATGACGTAGGCATGTCATACACTGAAGTTTTGGTCAGACCTACTTCCAGGACTCTGGCCTCGCCTACAAAATGGTGACCTTAACGAAACTCACGGAAGAGAGAGCCCTTGAGACGGGCTTTCGAATGGTGTACAATTGTGAAAATCCGGTATTATTCTGAGGGTGATTCGACCGTCCTTACTTTGTCTTTGTTTCTTTGACAGCTCTGTGCACAAAAATCCCATTAGGGATGCTTTTGAGGAGCGTTCGGAGTAGCCCCACCTGCTGGTCATTTCCGGTATGAAGCTTGCCCTCAGCGACCCTAAAAGTTTGATTTTCGGAAGCGGGGATATCCAAGGCAGAGTCAGGTACAAATTTTGTCTCTCTAGCATTTCTAGTTCATGAGTTATTTCCAAGCTTAGCACACAATTTATTTCGGACTTTTTTGTGCCGGCTTTTTCTCACTGGCGATGACGTAGGCATGTCATACAGTAAAGTTTCGGGCAGCCCTATATCCAGGACGCTGGCCTCGCCTACAAAATGGTGACCTTAACCTAACTCACAGAAGAGAGAGCCCTTGAGACGGGCTTTCGAATGGTGTACAACTTGTGAAAATCCACTATTATTCTGAGGGTGATTTGACCGTCCTTACTTTGTCTTTGTTTCTTTGACAGCTCTGTGCACAAAAATCCCATTAGGGATGCTTTTGAGGAGCGTTCGGAGTAGCCCCACCTGCTGGTCATTTCCGGTATGAAGCTTGCCCTCCGCGACCCTAAAAGTTTGATTTTCGGAAGCGTGGATATCCAAGGCAGAGTCATGTACAAATTTTGTCTCTCTAGCGTTTCTAGTTCATGAGTTTTTTCCAAGCAAAGCACAGAATTTATTTCGGACTTTTTTGTGACGGCTTTTTCTCACTGGCGATGACGTAGGCATGTCATACAGTGAAGTTTCGGGCAGCCCTACTTCCAGGACGCTGGCCTCGCCTACAAATTAGTGACCTTAACGAAACTCACGGAAGAGAGAGCCCTTGAGACGGGCTTTCGAATGGTGTACAACTTGTGAAAATCCAGTATTATTCTGAGGGTGATTTGACCGTCCTTACTTTGTCTTTGTTTCTTTGCCAGCTCTGTGCATAAAAATCCCATTAGGGATGCTTTTGAGGAGCGTTCGGAGTAGCCCCACCTACTGGTCAATTCCGGTATGAAGCTTGCCCTCCGCGACCCTAAAAGTTTGATTTTCGGAAGCGGGGATATCCAAGGCAGAGTCAGGTACAAATTTTGTTTTTCTAGCATTTCTAGTTCATGAGTTATTTCCAAGCTTAGCACAGAATTTATTTCGGACTTTTTTGTGCCGGCTTTTTCTCACTGGCGATGACGTAGGCATGTCATACAGTGAAGTTTTGGGCAGCCCTACTTCCAGGATGCTGGCCTCGCCTACAAAATGGTGACCTTAACGAAACTCACGGAAGAGAGAGCCCTTGAGACGGGCTTTCGAATAGAGTACAACTTGTGAAAATCCAGTATTATTCTGAGGGTGATTCGACCGTCCTTACTTTGTCTTTGTTTCTGTGACGGCTCTGTGCACAAAAATCGCATTAGGGATGCTTTTGAGGAACGTTCGGAGTAGCCCCACCTGCTGGTCATTTCCGGTATGAATCTTGCCCTTTGCGACCCTAAAATTTGATTTTCGGAAGCGGGGATATCCAATGCAGAGTCAGGTACAAATTTCGTCTCGCTAGCATTTCTAGTTCATGAGTTATTTCCAAGCTTAGCACAGAATTTATTTCTGACTTTTTCGGCCGGCTTTTTCTCAATGGCGATGACGTAGGCATGTCATACAGTGAAGTTTCGGGCAGCCCTACTTCCAGGAAGCTGGCCTCGCCTACAAAATAGTGACCTTAACGAAACTCACGGAAGAGAGAACCCTTGAGACGGGCTTTCGAATGGTGTACAACTTGTGAAAATCCAGTATTATTCTGAGGGTGATTTGACCGTCCTTACTTTGTCTTTGTTTCTTTGCCAGCTCTGTGCACAAAAATCCCATTAGGGATGCTTTTGAGGAGCGTTCGGAGTAGCCCCACCCACTGGTCAATTCCGGTATGAAGCTTGCCCTCCGCGACCCTAAAAGTTTGATTTTCGGAAGCGGGGATATCCAAGGCAGAGTCAGGTACAAATTTTGTCTCTCTAGCATTTCTAGTTCATGAGTTATTTCCAAGCTTAGCACATAATTTTTTTCGGACTTTTTTGTGCCGGCTTTTTCTCACTGGCGATGACTTAGGCATGTCATACAGTGAAGTTTCGGTCAGCCCTACTTCCAGGACGCTGGCCTCGTCTACAAAATGGTGATCTTAACGAAACTCACGGAAGAGAGAGCCCTTGAAACGGGCTTTCGAATGGTGTACAACTTGTGAAAATCCGGTATTTTTCTGAGGGTGATTCGACTGTCCTTACTTTGTCTTTGTTTCTTTGACAGCTCTGTGCACAAAAATCCCATTAGGGATGCTTTTGACGAGCGTTCGGAGTAGCCCCACCTGCTGGTCATTTCCGGTAAGAAGCTTGCCCTCCGCGACCCTAAAAGTTTGATTTTCGGAAACGGAGATATCCAAGGCAGAGTCAGGTACAAATTTTGTCTCTCTAGCATTTCTAGTTCATGAGTTATTTCCAAGCTTAGCACAGAATTTATTTCGGACTTTTTTGTGCCGGCTTTTTCTCACTGGCGATGACGTAGGCTAGTCATACAGTGAAGTTTCGTGCAGCCCTACTTCCAGGACGCTGGCCTCGCCTACAAAATGTTGACCTTAACGAAACTCACGGAACAGAGAGCCCTTGAGACGGGCTTTCGAATGGTGTACGACTTGTGAAAATCCGGTATTATTCTGAGGGTGATTTGACCGTCCTTACTTTGTCTTTGTTTCTTTCACAGCTCTGTGCACAAAAATCCCATTAGGGATGCTTTTGAGGAGCGTTCGGAGTAGCCCCACCTGCTGGTCATTTCCGGTATGAAGCTTTCCCTCCGCGACCTTAAAAGTTTGCTTTTCGGAAGCGGGGATATCCAAGGCAGAGTCAGGTACAATTTTTGTCTCTCTAGCATTCTAGTTCATGAGTCATTTCCAAGCTTAGCACAGAATTTATTTCGGACATTTTTGTGCCGGCTTTTTCTCACTGGCGATGACGTAGGCTAGTCATACAGTGAAGTTTCGGGCAGCCCTACTTCCAGGACGCTGGCCCCGCCTACAAAATGGTGACCTTAACGAAACTCACGGAAGAGAGAGCCCATTAGACGGGCTTTCGAATGGTGTACAACTTGTGAAAATCCAGTATTATTCTGAGGGTGATTTGACCGTCCTTACTTTGTCTTTGTTTCTTTGCCAGCTCTGTGCACAAAAATCCTAATAGGGATGCTTTTGAGGAGCGTTCGGAGTAGCCCCACCTGCTGGTCATTTCCGGTATGAAGCTTGCCCTCCGCGACCTTAAAAGTTTGCTTTTCGGAAGCGGGGATATCCAAGGCAGAGTCAGGTACAAATTTTGTCTCTCTAGCATTCTAGTTCATGAGTCATTTCCAAGCTTAGCACAGAATTTATTTCGGACATTTTTGTGCCGGCTTTTTCTCACTGGCGATGACGTAGGCATGTCATACAGTGAAGTTTCGGGCAGCCCTACTTCCAGGACGCTGGCCTCGCCTACAAAATGGTGACCTTAACAAAACTCACGGAAGAGAGAGCCCTTGAGACGGGCTTTCGAATGGTGTACAACTTGTGAAAATCCGGTATTATTCTGAGGGTGATTCGACCGTCCTTACTTTGTCTTTGTTTCTTTGACAGCTATGTGCACAAAAATCGCATTAGGGATGCTTTTGAGGAGCGTTCGGAGCAGCCCCACCTGCTGGTCATTTCTGGTATGAAGCTTGCCCTCCGCGACCCTAAAAATTTGATTTTCGGAAGCGGGGATATCCAAGGCACAGTCAGGTACAAATTTTATCTCTCTAGCATTTCTAGTTCATGAGTCATTTCCAAGCTTAGCACAGAATTTATTTCGGACATTTTTGTGCCGCTTTTTTTCACTGGCGATGACGTAGGCATGTCATACAGTAAAGTTTCGGGCAGCCCTACTTCCAGGACGCTGGCCTCGCCTACAAATTGGTGACCTTAACAAAACTCACGGAAGAAAGAGCCCTTGAGACGGGCTTTCGAATGGTGTACAACTTGTGAAAATCCGGTATTATTCTGAGGGTGATTCGACCGTCCTTACTTTGTCTTTGTTTCTTTGACAGCTCTGTGCACAAAAATCCCATTAGGGATGCTTTTGAGGAGCGTTCGGAGTAGCCCCACCTGCTGGTCATTTCCGGTATGAAGCCCGCCTCCGCGAAACTAAAAAAATAATTTTCGGAAGCGGGGAAATCCAAGGCAGAGTCAGGTACAAATTTTGTTTCTCTAGCATTTCTAGTTCATGAGTTATTTCCAAGCAAAGCACATAATTATTTTCGGACTTTTTTGTGCCGGCTTTTTCTCACTGGCGATGACGTAGGCATGTCATACAGTGAAGTTTCGGGCAGCCCTACTTCCAGGACGCTGGCCTCGCCTACAAAATGGTGACCTTAACGAAACTCACGCAAGAGAGAGCCCTTTTGACGGGCTTTGGAATGGTGTAAAACATGTGAAAATCCAGTATTATTCTGAGGGTGATTTGACCGTCCTTACTTTGTCTATGTTTCTTTGACAGCTCTGTGCACAAAAATCCCATAAGGGATGCCTTTGAGGAGCGTTCGGAGTAGCCCCACCTGCTGGTCATTTCCGGTAAGAAGCTTGCCCTCCGCGACCCTAAAAGTTTGATTTTCGGAAACGGAGATATCCAAGGCAGAGTCAGGTACAAATTTTGTCTCTCTAGCATTTCTAGTTCATGAGTTATTTCCAAGCTTAGCACAGAATTTATTTCGGACTTTTTTGTGCCGGCTTTTTCTCACTGGCGATGACGTAGGCATGTCATACACTGAAGTTTTGGTCAGACCTACTTCCAGGACTCTGGCCTCGCCTACAAAATGGTGACCTTAACGAAACTCACGGAAGAGAGAGCCCTTGAGACGGGCTTTCGAATGGTGTACAATTGTGAAAATCCGGTATTATTCTGAGGGTGATTCGACTGTCCTTACTTTGTCTTTGTTTCTTTGACAGCTCTGTGCACAAAAATCCCATTAGGGATGTTTTTGAGGAGCGTTCGGAGTAGCCCCACCTGCTGGTCATTTCCGGTATGAAGCTTGCCCTCAGCGACCCTAAAAGTTTGATTTTCGGAAGCGAGGATATCCAAGGCAGAGTCAGGTACAAATTTTGTCTCTCTAGCATTTCTAGTTCATGAGTTATTTCCAAGCTTAGCACACAATTTATTTCGGACTTTTTTGTGCCGGCTTTTTCTCACTGGCGATGACGTAGGCATGTCATACAGTTAAGTTTCGGGCAGCCCTATATCCAGGACGCTGGCCTCGCCTACAAAATGGTGACCTTAACCTAACTCACAGAAGAGAGAGCCCTTGAGACGGGCTTTCGAATGGTGTACAACTTGTGAAAATCCAGTATTATTCTGAGGGTGATTTGACCGTCCTTACTTTGTCTTTGTTTCTTTGACAGCTCTGTGCACAAAAATCCCATTAGGGATGCTTTTGAGGAGCGTTCGGAGTAGCCCCACCTGCTGGTCATTTCCGGTATGAAGCTTGCCCTCCGCGACCCTAAAAGTTTGATTTTCGGAAGCGTGGATATCCAAGGCAGAGTCATGTACAAATTTTGTCTCTCTAGCGTTTCTAGTTCATGAGTTTTTTCCAAGCAAAGCACAGAATTTATTTCGGACTTTTTTGTGACGGCTTTTTCTCACTGGCGATGACGTAGGCATGTCATACATTGAAGTTTCGGGCAGCCCTACTTCCAGGACGCTGGCCTCGCCTACAAATTAGTGACCTTAACGAAACTCACGGAAGAGAGAGCCCTTGAGACGGGCTTTCGAATGGTGTACAACTTGTGAAAATCCAGTATTATTCTGAGGGTGATTTGACCGTCCTTACTTTGTCTTTGTTTCTTTGCCAGCTCTGTGCACAAAAATCCCATTAGGGATGCTTTTGAGGAGCGTTCGGAGTAGCCCCACCTACTGGTCAATTCCGGTATGAAGCTTGCCCTCCGCGACCCTAAAAGTTTGATTTTCGGAAGCGGGGATATCAAAGGCAGAGTCAGGTACAAATTTTGTTTTTCTAGCATTTCTAGTTCATGAGTTATTTCCAAGCTTAGCACAGAATTTATTTCGGACTTTTTTGTGCCGGCTTTTTCTCACTGGCGATGACGTAGGCATGTCATACAGTGAAGTTCTGGGCAGCCCTACTTCCAGGATGCTGGCCTCGCCTACAAAATGGTGACCTTAACGAAACTCACGGAAGAGAGAGCCCTTGAGACGGGCTTTCGAATAGAGTACAACTTGTGAAAATCCAGTATTATTCTGAGGGTGATTCGACCGTCCTTACTTTGTCTTTGTTTCTGTGACGGCTCTGTGCACAAAAATCGCATTAGGGATGCTTTTGAGGAACGTTCGGAGTAGCCCCACCTGCTGGTCATTTCCGGTATGAATCTTGCCCTTTGCGACCCTAAAATTTGATTTTCGGAAGCGGGGATATCCAATGCAGAGTCAGGTACAAATTTCGTCTCGCTAGCATTTCTAGTTCATGAGTTATTTCCAAGCTTAGCACAGAATTTATTTCTGACTTTTTCGGCCGGCTTTTTCTCAATGGCGATGACGTAGGCATGTCATACAGTGAAGTTTCGGGCAGCCCTACTTCCAGGAAGCTGGCCTCGCCTACAAAATAGTGACCTTAACGAAACTCACGGAAGAGAGAACCCTTGAGACGGGCTTTCGAATGGTGTACAACTTGTGAAAATCCAGTATTATTCTGAGGGTGATTTGACCGTCCTTACTTTGTCTTTGTTTCTTTGCCAGCTCTGTGCACAAAAATCCCATTAGGGATGCTTTTGAGGAGCGTTCGGAGTAGCCCCACCTACTGGTCAATTCCGGTATGAAGCTTGCCCTCCGCGACCCTAAAAGTTTGATTTTCGGAAGCGGGGATATCCAAGGCAGAGTCAGGTACAAATTTTGTCTCTCTAGCATTTCTAGTTCATGAGTTATTTCCAAGCTTAGCACATAATTTTTTTCGGACTTTTTTGTGCCGGCTTTTTCTCACTGGCGATGACTTAGGCATGTCATACAGTGAAGTTTCGGTCAGCCCTACTTCCAGGACGCTGGCCTCGTCTACAAAATGGTGATCTTAACGAAACTCACGGAAGAGAGAGCCCTTGAAACGGGCTTTCGAATGGTGTACAACTTGTGAAAATCCGGTATTTTTCTGAGGGTGATTCGACTGTCCTTACTTTGTCTTTGTTTCTTTGACAGCTCTGTGCACAAAAATCCCATTAGGGATGCTTTTGACGAGCGTTCGGAGTAGCCCCACCTGCTGGTCATTTCCGGTATGAAGCTTGCCCTCCGCGACCCTAAAATTTTATTTTCGGAAGCGGGGATATCCAAGGCAGTGTCAGGTACAAATTTTGTCTCTCTAGCATTTCTAATTCATGAGTTATTTCCGAGCTTAGCACAGAATTTATTTCGGACTTTTTTGTGCCGCTTTTTCTCACTGGCGATGACGTAGGCTAGTCATACAGTGAAGTTTCGGGCAGCCCTACTTCCAGGACGCTGGCCTCTCCTACAAAATGGTGACCTTAACAAAACTCACGGAAGAGAGAGCCCTTGAGACGGGCTTTCGAATGGTGTACAACTTGTGAAAATTCGGTATTATTCTGAGGGTGATTCGACCGTCCTTACTTTGTCTTTGTTTCTTTGACAGCTCTGTGCACAAAAATCCCATTAGGGATGCTTTTGAGGAGCGTTCGGAGTACCCCACCTGCTGGTCATTTCCGGTATGAAGCTTGCCCTCCGCGACCCTAAAAGTTTGATTTTCGGAAGCGGAGATATCCAAGGCAGAGTCAGGTACAAATTTTGTCTCTCTAGCATTTCTAGTTCATGAGTTATTTCCAAGCTTAGCACAGAATTAATTTTGGACTTTTTTGTGCCGGCTTTTTCTCACTGGCGATGACGTAGGCATGTCATACAGTCAAGTTTCGGTCAGACTTACTCCAGGACGCTGTCCTCGCCTACAAAATGGTTTCCTTAACGAAACTCACGGAAGAGAGAGCCCTTGAGACGGGCTTTCGAATGGTGTACAACTTGTGTAAATCCAATATTATTCTGAGCGTGATTTTACCGTCCTTACTTTGTCTTTGTTTCTTTGACAGCTCTGTGCACAAAAATCCCATTAGGGATGCTTTTGAGGAGCGTTCGGAGTAGCCCCACCTTCTGGTCATTTCCGGCATGAAGCTTGCCCTCCGCGACCTTAAAAGTTTGCTTTTCGGAAGCGGGGATATCCAAGGCAGAGTCAGGTACAAATTTTGTCTCTCTCGCATTCTAGTTCATGAGTTATTTCCAAGCTTAGCACAGAATTTATTTCGGACATTTTTGTGCCGGCTTTTTCTCACTGGCGATGACGTAGGCATGTCATACAGTGAAGTTTCGGGCAGCCCTACTTCCAGGACGCTGGCCTCGCCTACAAAATGGTGACCTTAACGAAACTCACGGAAGAGATAGCCCTTGATACGGGCTTTCGAATGGTGTACAACTTGTGAAAATCCAGTATTATTCTGAGGCTAAATTGACCGTCCTTACTTTGTCTTTGTTTCTTTGACAGGTCTGTGCACAAAAATCCCATAAGGGATGCTTTTGAGGAGCGTTCGGAGTAGCCCCACCTGCTGGTCATTTCCGGTATGAAGCTTGCCCTCCGCGACCCTAAAAGTTTGATTTTCGGAAGCGGGGATATTCAAGGCAGAGTCAGGTACAAATTTTGTCTCTCTAGCATTTCTAGTTTATGAGTTATTTCCAAGCAAAGCACAGCATTTATTTTGGACTTTTTTGTGCCGGCTTTTTCTCACTGGCGATGACGTAGGCCTGTCATACAGTGAAGTTTCGGTCTGCCCTACTTCCAGGACGCTGGCCTCGCCTACAAAATGATGACCTTAACGAAACTCACGGAAGAGAGAGCCCTTGAGACGGGCTTTGGAATGGTGTACAACTTGTGAAAATCCAATATTATTCTGAGGGTGATTTGACCGTCCTTACTTTGTCTTTGTTTCTTTGACAGCTCTGTGCACAAAAATCCCATAAGGGATGCTTTTGAGGAGCGTTCGGAGTAGCCCCACCTGCTGGTCATTTCCGGTATGAAGCTTGCCCTCCGCGACCCTAAAAGTTTGCTTTTCGGAAGCGGGGATATCCAAGGCAGAGTCAGGTACAAATTTTGTCTCTCAAGCATTCTAGTTCATGAGTTATTTCCAAGCTTAGCACAGAATTTATTTCTGACATTTTTGTGCCGGCTTTTTCTCACTGGCGATGACGTAGGCATGTCATACAGTGAAGTTTCGGGCAGCCCTACTTCCAGGACGCTGGCCTCGCCTACAAAATGGTGACCTTAACGAAACTCACGGAAGAGATAGCCCTTGATACGGGCTTTCGAATGGTGTACAACTTGTGAAAATCCGGTATTATTCTGAGGGTGGTTCGACCGTTCTTACTTTGTCTTTGTTTCTTTGACAGCTCTGTGCACAAAAATCCCATTAGGAATGCTTTTGAGGAGCGTTCGGAGTAGCCCCACCTGCTGATCATTTCCGGTATGAAGCTTGCCCTCCGCGACCCTAAAAGTTTGATTTTCGGAAGCGGAGATATCCAAGGCAGAGTCAGGTAGAAATTGTGTCTCTCTAGCATTTCTAGTTCATGAGTTATTTCCAAGCAAAGCACATAATTTATTTCGGACTTTTTTGTGCCGGCTTTTTCTCACTGGCGATGATGTAGGCATGTCATACAGTGAAGTTTCGGGAAGCCCTACTTCCAGGACGCTGGCCTCGCCTACAAAATGGTGACCTTAACGAAACTCACGGAAGAGATAGCCCTTGATACGGGCTTTCGAATGGTGTACAACTTGTGAAAATCCAGTATTATTCTGAGGCTAAATTGACCGTCCTTACTTTGTCTTTGTTTCTTTGACAGGTCTGTGCACAAAAATCCCATAAGGGATGCTTTTGAGGAGCGTTCGGAGTAGCCCCACCTGCTGGTCATTTCCGGTATGAAGCTTGCCCTCCGCGACCCTAAAAGTTTGATTTTCGGAAGCGGGGATATCCAAGGCAGAGTCAGGTAGAAATTGTGTCTCTCTAGCATTTCTAGTTCATGAGTTATTTCCAAGCAAAGCACATAATTTATTTCGGACTTTTTTGTGCCGGCTTTTTCTCACTGGCGATGATGTAGGCATGTCATACAGTGAAGTTTCGGGAAGCCCTACTTCCAAGACGCTGGCCTCGCCTACAAAATGGTGACCTTAACGAAACTCACGGAAGAGAGAGCCCTTGAGACGGGCTTTCGAACGGTGTAAAACTTGTGAAAATCCAGTATTATTCTGAGGCTTATATGACCGTCCTTACTTTGTCTTTGTTTCTTTGACAGCTCTGTGCACAAAAATCCCATAAGGGATGCTTCTGAGGAGCGTTCGGAGTAGCCCCACCTGCTGGTCATTTCCGGTATGAAGCTTGCCCTCCGCGACCCTAAAAGTTTGATTTTCGGAAGCGGAGATATCCAAAGCAGAGTCAGGTACAAATTTTGTCCCTCTAGCATTTCTAGTTCATGATTTATTTCCAAGCTTAGCACAGAATTTATTTTGGACTTTTTTGTGTCGGCTTTTTCTCACTGGCGATGACGTAGGCATGTCATACAGTGAAGTTTCGGTCAGACCTACTTCCAGGACGCTGGCCTCGCCTACAAAATGGTGACCTTAACGAAACTCACGGAAGAGAGAGCCCTTGAGACGGGCTTTCGACTGGTGTACAACTTGTGTAAATCCAATATTATTCTGATTGTGATTTTACCGTCCTTACTTTGTCTTTGTTTCTTTGACAGCTCTGTGCACAAAAATCCCATTAGGAATGCTTTTGAGGAGCGTTCGGAGTAGCCCCACCTTCTGGTCATTTCCGGCATGAAGCTTGCCCTCCGCGACCTTAAAAGTTTGCTTTTCGGAAGCGGGGATATCCAAGGCAGAGTCAGGTACAAATTTTGTCTCTCTAGCATTCTAGTTCATGAGTTATTTCCAAGCTTAGCACAGAATTTATTTCGGACATTTTTGTGCCGGCTTTTTCACACTGGCGATGACGTAGGCATGTCATACAGTGAAGTTTCGGGCAGCCCTACTTCCAGGACGCTGGCCTCGCCTACAAAATGGTGACCTTAACGAAACTCACGGAAGAGATAGCCCTTGATACGGGCTTTCGAATGGTGTACAACTTGTGAAAATCCAGTATTATTCTGAGGGTGGTTCGACCGTCCTTACTTTGTCTTTGTTTCTTTGACAGCTCTGTGCACAAAAATCCCATTATGAAGACTTTTGAGGAGCGTTAGGAGTAGCCCCACCTGCTGGTCATTTCCGGTATGAAGCTTGCCCTCCGCGAACCTAAAAAATTAATTTTCAGAAGCGGGGATATCCAAGGCAGAGTCAGGTAGAAATTTTGTCTCTCTAGCATTTCTAGTTCATGAGTTATTTCCAAGCAAAGCACAGAATTTATTTCGGACTTTTTTGTGCCGGCTTTTTCTCACTGGCGATGACGTAGGCATGTCATACAGTGAAGTTTCGGGCAGCCCTACTTCCAAGACGCTGGCCTCGCCTACAAAATGGTGACCTTAACGAAACTCACGGAAGAGAGAGCCCTTGAGACGGGCTTTCGAACGGTGTAAAACTTGTGAAAATCCAGTATTATTCTGAGGCTGATATGACCGTCCTTACTTTGTCTTTGTTTCTTTTTTCAGCTCTGTGCACAAAAATCCCATTAGGGATGCTTTTGAGGAGCGTTCGGAGTAGCCCCACCTGCTGATCATTTCCGGTATGAAGCTTGCCCTCCGCGACCCTAAAAGTTTGATTTTCGGAAGCGGAGATATCCAAGGCAGAGTCAGGTACAAATTTTGTCTCTCTAGCATTTCTAGTTCATGATTTATTTCCAAGCTTAGCACAGAATTTATTTTCGACTTTTTTGTGCCGGCTTTTTCTCACTGGCGATGACGTAGGCATGTCATACAGTGAAGTTTCGGTCAGACCTACTTCCAGGACGCTGGCCTCGCTTACAAAATAGTGACCTTAACGAAACTCACGGAAGAAAAAGCCCTTGAGACGGGCTTTCGAATGGTGTACAACTTGTGAAAATCCAGTATTATTCTGAGGGTGATTTGACCGTCCTTACTTTGTCTTTGTTTCTTTTTTCAGCTCTGTGCACAAAAATCCCATTAGGGATGCTTTTGAGGAGCGTTCGGAGTAGCCCCACCTGCTGGTCATTTCCGGTATGAAGCTTGCCCTCCGCGACCTTAAAAGTTTGCTTTTCGGAAGCGGGGATATCCAAGGCAGAGTCAGGTACAAATTTTGTCTCTCTAGCATTTCTAGTTCATGAGTTATTTCCAAGCTTAGCACAAAATTTATTTTGGACTTTTTTGTGCCGGCTTTTTCTCACTGGCGATGACGTAGGCATGTCATACAGTGAAGTTTCGGTCAGACTTACTTCCAGGACGCTGTTCTCGCCTACAAAATGGTGACCTTAACGAAACTTACGGAAGAGAGAGCCCTTGAGACGGGCTTTCGAATGGTGTACAACTTGTGAAAATCCGGTCTTATTCTGAGGGTGATTCGACCGTACTTACTTTGTCTTTGTTTCTTTGACAGCTCGGTGCACAAAAATCCCATTAGGGATGCTTTTGAGGAGCGTTCGGAGTAGCCCCACCTGCTGGTCATTTCCGGTATGAAGCTTGCCCTCCGCGAACCTCAAAAATTAATTTTCGGAAGCGGGGATATCCAAGGCAGAGTCAGGTACAAATTTTGTCTCTCTAGCATTTCTAGTTCATGAGTTATTTCCAAGCTTAGCACAAAATTTATTTTGGACTTTTTTGTGCCGGCTTTTTTGTCACTGGCGATGACGTAGGCATGTCATACAGTCAAGTTTCGGTCAGACTTACTTCCAGGACGCTGTTCTCGCCTACAAAATGGTGACCTTAACGAAACTCACGGAAGAGAGAGCCCTTGAGACGGGCTTTCGAACGGTGTAAAACTTGTGAAAATCCAGTATTATTCTGAGGCTGATATGACCGTCCTTACTTTGTCTTTGTTTCTTTTTTCAGCTCTGTGCACAAAAATCCCATTAGGGATGCTTTTGAGGAGCGTTCGGAGTAGCCCCACCTGCTGATCATTTCCGGTATGAAGCTTGCCCTCCGCGACCCTAAAAGTTTGATTTTCGGAAGCGGAGATATCCAAGGCAGAGTCAGGTACAAATTTTGTCTCTCTAGCATTTCTAGTTCATGATTTATTTCCAAGCTTAGCACAGAATTTATTTTCGACTTTTTTGTGCCGGCTTTTTCTCACTGGCGATGACGTAGGCATGTCATACAGTGAAGTTTCGGTCAGACCTACTTCCAGGACGCTGGCCTCGCTTACAAAATAGTGACCTTAACGAAACTCACGGAAGAAAAAGCCCTTGAGACGGGCTTTCGAATGGTGTACAACTTGTGAAAATCCAGTATTATTCTGAGGGTGATTTGACCGTCCTTACTTTGTCTTTGTTTCTTTTTTCAGCTCTGTGCACAAAAATCCCATTAGGGATGCTTTTGAGGAGCGTTCGGAGTAGCCCCACCTGCTGGTCATTTCCGGTATGAAGCTTGCCCTCCGCGACCTTAAAAGTTTGCTTTTCGGAAGCGGGGATATCCAAGGCAGAGTCAGGTACAAATTTTGTCTCTCTAGCATTTCTAGTTCATGAGTTATTTCCAAGCTTAGCACAAAATTTATTTTGGACTTTTTTGTGCCGGCTTTTTCTCACTGGCGATGACGTAGGCATGTCATACAGTGAAGTTTCGGTCAGACTTACTTCCAGGACGCTGTTCTCGCCTACAAAATGGTGACCTTAACGAAACTCACGGAAGAGAGAGCCCTTGAGACGGGCTTTCGAATGGTGTACAACTTGTGAAAATCCGGTCTTATTCTGAGGGTGATTCGACCGTACTTACTTTGTCTTTGTTTCTTTGACAGCTCGGTGCACAAAAATCCCATTAGGGATGCTTTTGAGG
This sequence comes from Pisaster brevispinus, assembly GCA_023634235.1. Classification (NCBI taxonomy): domain Eukaryota; kingdom Metazoa; phylum Echinodermata; class Asteroidea; order Forcipulatida; family Asteriidae; genus Pisaster; species Pisaster brevispinus. The sequence continues at coordinate 13,398,487 of JAMKCF010000017.1, forward strand.
AGCGTTCGGAGTAGCCCCACCTGCTGGTCATTTCCGGTATGAAGCTTGCCCTCCGCGAACCTCAAAAATTAATTTTCGGAAGCGGGGATATCCAAGGCAGAGTCAGGTACAAATTTTGTCTCTCTAGCATTTCTAGTTCATGAGTTATTTCCAAGCTTAGCACAAAATTTATTTTGGACTTTTTTGTGCCGGCTTTTTCTCACTGGCGATGACGTAGGCATGTCATACAGTCAAGTTTCGGTCAGACTTACTTCCAGGACGCTGTTCTCGCCTACAAAATGGTGACCTTAACGAAACTTACGGAAGAGAGAGCCCTTGAGACGGGCTTTCGAATGGTGTACAACTTGTGTAAATCCAATATTATTCTGAGTGTGATTTGACCGTCCTTACTTTGTCTTTATTTCTTTGACAGCTCTGTGCACAAAAATCCCATTATGGATGCTTTTGAGGAGCGTTCGGAGTAGCCCCACCTTCTGGTCATTTCCGGCATGAATCTTGCCCTCCGCGACCTTAAAAGTTTGCTTTTCGGAAGCGGGGATATCCAAGGCAGAGTCAGGTACAAATTTTGTCTCTCTAGCATTTCTAGTTCATGAGTTATTTCCAAGCTTAGCACAGAATTTATTTCGGACTTTTTTGTGCCGGCTTTTTCTCACTGGCGATGACGTAGGCATGTCATACAGTGAAGTTTCGGGCAGCCCTACTTCCAGGACGCTGGCCTCGCTTACAAATAAGTGACCTTAACGAAACTCACGGAAGAGAGAGCCCTTGAGACGGGCTTTCGAATGGTGTACAACTTGTGAAAATCCAGTATTATTCTGAGGGTGATTTGACCGTCCTTACTTTGTCTTTGTTTCTTTGACAGCTCTGTGCACAAAAATCCCATTAGGGATGCTTTTGAGGAGCGTTCGGAGTAGCCCCACCTGCTGGTCATTTCCGGTATGAAGCTTGCCCTCCGCGACCCTAAAAATTTGATTATCGGAAGCGGAGATATCCACGGTAGAGTCAGGTACAAATTTTGACTCTCTAGCATTTCTAGTTCATGAGTTATTTCCAAGCAAAGTACAGAATTTATTTCGGACTTTTTTGTGCCGGCTTTTTCTCACTGGCGATGACGTAGGCATGTCATACAGTGAAATTTCGGGCAGCCCTACTTCCAGGACGCTGGCCTCGCCTACAAAATGGTGACCTTAACGAAACTCACGGAAGAGAAAGCCCTTGATACGGGCTTTCGAATGGTGTACAACTTGTGAAAATCCAGTATTATTCTGAGGGTGATTTGACCGTCCTTACTTTGTCTTTGTTTCTTTGACAGCTCTGTGCACAAAAATCCCATTAGGGATGCTTTTGAGGAGCGTTCGGAGTAGCCCCACCTGCTGGTCATTTCCGGTATGAAGCTTGCCCTCCGCGACATTAAAAGTTTGCTTTTCGGAAGCGGGGATATCCAAGGCAGAGTCAGGTACAAATTTTGTCTCTCTAGCATTCTAGTTCATGAGTTATTTCCAAGCTTAGCACAGAATTTATTTCGGACATTTTTGTGCCGGCTTTTTCTCCCTGGCGATGACGTTGGCATGTCATACAGTGAAGTTTCGGTCAGCCCTACTTCCAGGACGCTGGCCTCGCCTACAAACTGGTGACCTTAACAAAACTCACGGAAGAGAGAGCCCTTGCGACGGGCTTTCGAATGGTGTACAACTTGTGAAAATCCGGTATTATTCTGGGGGTGATTCGACCGTCCTTACTTTGTCTTTGTTTTTTTGACAGCTCGGTGCACAAAAATCCCATTAGGGATGCTTTTGAGGAGCGTTCGGAGTAGCCCCACCTGCTGGTCATTTCCGGTATGAAGCTTGCCCTCCGCGAACCTCAAAAATTAATTTTCGGAAGCGGGGATATCCAAGGCAGAGTCAGGTACAAATTTTGTCTCTCTAGCATTTCTAGTTCATGAGTTATTTCCAAGCTTAGCACAAAATTTATTTTGGACTTTTTTGTGCCGGCTTTTTCTCACTGGCGATGACGTAGGCATGTCATACAGTCAAGTTTCGGTCAGACTTACTTCCAGGACGCTGTCCTCGCCTACAAAATGGTGACCTTAACGAAACTCACGCAAGAGAGAGCCCTTGAGACGGGCTTTCGAATGGTGTACAACTTGTGTAAATCCAATATTATTCTGAGCGTGATTTGACCGTCCTTACTTTGTCTTTGTTTCTTTGACAGCTCTGTGCACAAAAATCCCATTATGGATGCTTTTGAGGAGCGTTCGGAGTAGCCCCTTTCCTTCTGGTCATTTCCGGCATGAATCTTGCCCTCCGCGACCTTAAAAGTTTGCTTTTCGGAAGCGGGGATACCAAGGCAGAGTCAGGTACAAATTTTGTCTCTCTAGCATTCTAGTTAATGAGTTATTTCCAAGCTTAGCACAGAATTTATTTCGGACATTTTTGTGCCGGCTTTTTCTCACTGGCGATGACGTAGGCATGTCATACAGTGAAGTTTCGGGCAGCCCTACTTCCAGGACGCTGGCCTCGCCTACAAAATGGTGACCTTAACGAAACTCACGGAAGAGATAGCCCTTGATACGGGCTTTTGAATGGTGTACAACTTGTGAAAATCCAGTATTATTCTGAGGGTGGTTCGACCGTCCTTACTTTGTCTTTGTTTCTTTGACAGCTCTGTGCACAAAAATCCCATTAGGAATGCTTTTGAGGAGTGTTCGGAGTTGCCCCACCTGCTGGTCATTTCCGGTATGAAGCTTGCCCTCCGCGAACCTAAAAAATTAATTTTCGGAAGCGGAGATATCCAAGGCAGAGTCAGGTACAAATTTTGTCTCTCTAGCATTTCTAGTTCATGAGTTATTTCCAAGCTTAGCACAGAATTTATTTCGGACTGTTTTGTGCCGGCTTTTTCTCACTGGCGAAGACGTAGGCATGTCATACAGTGAAGTTTCGGGCAGCCCTACTTCCAAGACGCTGGCCTCGCCTACAAAATGGTGACCTTAACGAAACTCACGGAAGAGAGAGCCCTTGAGACGGGCTTTCAAACGGTGTAAAACTTGTGAAAATCCAGTATTATTCTGAGGCTGATATGACCGTCCTTACTTTGTCTTTGTTTCTTTGACAGCTCTGTGCACAAAAATCCCATAAGGGATGCTTTTGAGGAGCGTTCGGAGTAGCCCCACCTGCTGGTCATTTCCGGTATGAAGCTTGCCCTCCGCGACCCTAAAAGTTTGATTTTCGGAAGCGGGGACATCCAAGGCAGAGTCAGGTACAAATTTTGTCTCTCTAGCATTTCTAGTTCATGATTTGTTTCCAAGCTTAGCACAGAATTTATTTTGGACTTTTTTGTGCCGGCTTTTTCTCACTGGCGATGACGTAGGCATGTCATACAGTGAAGTTTCGGTCAGCACTACTTCCAGGACGATGGCCTCGCCTACAAATTGGTGATCTTAACAAAACTCACGGAAGAGAGAGCCCTTGAGACGGGCTTTCGAACGGTGTACAACTTGTGAAAATCCGGTGTTATTCTGAGGGTGATTCGACCGTCCTTACTTTGTCTTTGTTTCTTTGACAGCTCTGTGCACAAAAATCCCATTAGGGATGCTTTTGAGGAGCGTTCGGAGTAGCCCCACCTGCTGGTCATTTCCGGTATGAAGCTTGCCCTCCGCGACCCTAAAAGTTTGATTTTCGGAAGCGGAGATATCCAATGCAGAGTTAGGTACAAATTTTGTCTCTCTAGCATTTCTAGTTCATGATTTGTTTCCAAGCTTAGCACAGAATTTATTTTGGACTTTTTTGTGCCGGCTTTTTCTCACTGGCGATGACGTTGGCATGTCATACACTGAAGTTTCGGTCAGCCCTACTTCCAGGACGCTGGCCTCGCCTACAAATTGGTGACCTTAACAAAACTCACGGAAGAGAGAGCCCTTGAGACGGGCTTTCGAATGGTGTACAACTTGTGAAAATCCAGTATTAGTCTGAGGCTGATATGACCGTCCTTACTTTGTCTTTGTTTCTTTGACAGCTCTGTGCACAAAAATCCCATAAGGGATGCTTTTGAGGAGCGTTCGGAGTATCCCCACCTGCTGGTCATTTCCGGTATGAAGCTTGCCCTCCGCGACCCTAAAAGTTTGCTTTTCGGAAGCGGAGATATCCAAGGCAGAGTCAGGTACAAATTTTGTCTCTCTAGCATTTCTAGTTCATGATTTATTTCCAAGGTTAGCACAGAATTTATTTTGGACTTTTTTGTGCCGGCTTTTTCTCACTGGCGATGACGTTGGCATGTCATACAGTGAAGTTTCGGTCAGCCCTACTTCCAGGACGCTGGCCTCGCCTACAAATTGGTGACCTTAACAAAACTCACGCAAGAGAGAGCCCTTGAGACGTGCTTTCGAATGGTGTACAACTTGTGAAAATCCGGTATTATTCTGAGGGTGATTTGACCGTCCTTACTTTGTCTTTGTTTCTTTGACAGCTCTGTGCACAAAAATCCCATTAGGGATGCTTTTGAGGAGCGTTCGGAGTAGCCCCACATGCTGGTCATTTCCGGTATGAAGCTTGCCCTCCGCGACCCTAAAAGTTTGCTTTTCGGAAGCGGGGCTATCCAAGGCAAAGTCAGGTACAAATTTTGTCTCTCTAGCATTTCTAGTTCATGAGTTATTTCCAAGCTTAGCACAGAATTTTTTTCGGACTTTTTTGTGCCGGCTTTTTCTCACTGGCGATGACGTAGGCCTGTCATACAGTGAAGTTTCGGTCAGCCCTACTTCCAGGACGCTAGCCTCGCTTACAAAATGGTGACCTTAACGAAACTCACGGAAGAGAGAGCCCTTGAGACGGGCTTTCGAATGGTGTACAACTTGTGAAAATCCAGTATTATTATTAGGGTGATTTGACCGTCCTTACCTTGTCTTTGTTTCTTTGACAGCTCTGTGCACAAAAATCCCATTAGGGATGCTTTTGAGGAGCATTCGGAGTAGCCCCACCTGCTGGTCATTTCCGGTATGAAGCTTGCCCTCCGCGACCCTAAAAATTTAATTTTCGGAAGCGGAGTTATCCAAGGCAGAGTCAGGTACAAATTTTGTCTCTCTAGCATTTCTAGTTCATGAGTTATTTCCAAGCTTAGCACAGAATTTATTTCTGACTTTTTTGTGCCGGCCTTTTCTCACTGGCGATGACCTAGGCATTTCATACAGTGAAGTTTCGGTCAGCCCTACTTCCAGGAAGCTGGCCTCGCTTACAAAATAGTGACCTTAACGAAACTCACGGAAGAAAGAGCCCTTGAGACGGGCTTTCGAATGGTGTAAAACTTGTGAAAATCCAGTATTATTCTGAGGCTAAATTGACCGTCCTTACTTTGTCTTTGTTTCTTTGACAGCTCTGTGCACAAAAATCCCATTAGGGATGCTTTTGAGGAGCGTTCGGAGTAGCCCCACCTGCTGGTCATTTCCGGCATGAAGCTTGCCCTCCGCGACCCTAAAAGTTTGCTTTTCTGAAGCGGGGCTATCCAAGGCAGAGTCAGGTACAAATTTTGTCTCTCTAGCATTTCTAGTTCATGAGTTATTTCCAAGCTTAGCAAAGAATTGTTTTCGGACTTTTTTGTGCCGGCTTTTTCTCACTGGCGATGACGTAGGCCTGTCATACAGTGAAGATTCGGGCAGCCCTACTTCCAGGACGCTAGCCTCGCTTACAAAATGGTGACCTTAACGAAACTCACGGAAGAGAGAGCCCTTGAGACGGGCTTTCGAATGGTGTACAACTTGTGAAAATCCAGTATTATTATTAGGGTGACTTGACCGTCCTTACCTTGTCTTTGTTTCTTTGACAGCTCTGTGCACAAAAATCCCATTAGGGATGCTTTTGAGGAGCATTCGGAGTAGCCCCACCTGCTGGTCATTTCCGGTATGAAGCTTGCCCTCCGCGACCCTAAAAATTTGATTTTCGGAAGCGGAGATATCCAAGGCAGAGTCAGGTACAAATTTTGTCTCTCTAGCATTTCTAGTTCATGAGTTATTTCCAAGCTTAGCACAGAATTTATTTCGGACTTTTTTGTGCCGGCTTTTTCTCGCTGGCGATGACGTAGGCATGTCATACAGTGAAGTTTCGGGCAGCCCTACTTCCAGGACGCTGGCCTCGCTTACAAAATAGTGACCTTAACGAAACTCACGGAAGAAAGAGCCCTTGAGACGGGCTTTCGAATGGTGTAAAACTTGTGAAAATCCAGTATTATTCTGAGGCTAAATTGACCGTCCTTACTTTGTCTTTGTTTCTTTGACAGGTCTGTGCACAAAAATCCCATAAGGGATGCTTTTGAGGAGCGTTCGGAGTAGCCCCACCTGCTGGTCATTTCCGGTATGAAGCTTGCCCTCCGCGACCCTAAAAGTTTGCTTTTCGGAAGCGGGGCTATCCAAGGCAGAGTCAGGTACAAATTTTGTCTCTCTAGCATTTCTAGTTCATGAGTTATTTCCAAGCTTAGCACAGAATTTTTTTCGGACTTTTTTGTGCCGGCTTTTTCTCACTGGCGATGACGTAGGCCTGTCATACAGTGAAGTTTCGGGCAGCCCTACTTCCAGGACGCTGGCCTCGCTTACAAAATGGTGACCTTAACGAAACTCACGGAAGAGAGAGCCCTTGAGACGGGCTTTCGAATGGTGTACAACTTGTGAAAATCCAGTATTATTATTAGGGTGATTTGACCGTCCTTACCTTGTCTTTGTTTTTTTGACAGCTCTGTGCACAAAAATCCCATTAGGGATGCTTTTGAGGAGCATTCGGAGTAGCCCCACCTGCTGGTCATTTCCGGTATGAAGCTTGCCCTCCGCGACCCTAAAAATTTAATTTTCGGAAGCGGAGTTATCCAAGGCAGAGTCAGGTACAAATTTTGTCTTTCTAGCATTTCTAGTTCATGAGTTATTTCCAAGCTTAGCACAGAATTTATTTCTGACTTTTTTGTGCCGGCCTTTTCTCACTGGCGATGACCTAGGCCTGTCATACAGTGAAGATTCGGGCAGCCCTACTTCCAGGACGCTAGCCTCGCTTACAAAATGGTGACCTTAACGAAACTCACGGAAGAGAGAGCCCTTGAGACGGGCTTTCGAATGGTGTACAACTTGTGAAAATCCAGTATTATTATTAGGGTGACTTGACCGTCCTTACCTTGTCTTTGTTTCTTTGACAGCTCTGTGCACAAAAATCCCATTAGGGATGCTTTTGAGGAGCATTCGGAGTAGCCCCACCTGCTGGTCATTTCCGGTATGAAGCTTGCCCTCCGCGACCCTAAAAATTTGATTTTCGGAAGCGGAGATATCCAAGGCAGAGTCAGGTACAAATTTTGTCTCTCTAGCATTTCTAGTTCATGAGTTATTTCCAAGCTTAGCACAGAATTTATTTCGGACTTTTTTGTGCCGGCTTTTTCTCGCTGGCGATGACGTAGGCATGTCATACAGTGAAGTTTCGGGCAGCCCTACTTCCAGGACGCTGGCCTCGCTTACAAAATAGTGACCTTAACGAAACTCACGGAAGAAAGAGCCCTTGAGACGGGCTTTCGAATGGTGTAAAACTTGTGAAAATCCAGTATTATTCTGAGGCTAAATTGACCGTCCTTACTTTGTCTTTGTTTCTTTGACAGGTCTGTGCACAAAAATCCCATAAGGGATGCTTTTGAGGAGCGTTCGGAGTAGCCCCACCTGCTGGTCATTTCCGGTATGAAGCTTGCCCTCCGCGACCCTAAAAGTTTGCTTTTCGGAAGCGGGGCTATCCAAGGCAGAGTCAGGTACAAATTTTGTCTCTCTAGCATTTCTAGTTCATGAGTTATTTCCAAGCTTAGCACAGAATTTTTTTCGGACTTTTTTGTGCCGGCTTTTTCTCACTGGCGATGACGTAGGCCTGTCATACAGTGAAGTTTCGGGCAGCCCTACTTCCAGGACGCTGGCCTCGCTTACAAAATGGTGACCTTAACGAAACTCACGGAAGAGAGAGCCCTTGAGACGGGCTTTCGAATGGTGTACAACTTGTGAAAATCCAGTATTATTATTAGGGTGATTTGACCGTCCTTACCTTGTCTTTGTTTTTTTGACAGCTCTGTGCACAAAAATCCCATTAGGGATGCTTTTGAGGAGCATTCGGAGTAGCCCCACCTGCTGGTCATTTCCGGTATGAAGCTTGCCCTCCGCGACCCTAAAAATTTAATTTTCGGAAGCGGAGTTATCCAAGGCAGAGTCAGGTACAAATTTTGTCTCTCTAGCATTTCTAGTTCATGAGTTATTTCCAAGCTTAGCACAGAATTTATTTCTGACTTTTTTGTGCCGGCCTTTTCTCACTGGCGATGACCTAGGCATGTCATACAGTGAAGTTTCGGTCAGCCCTACTTCCAGGAAGCTGGCCTCGCTTACAAAATAGTGACCTTAACGAAACTCACGGAAGAAAGAGCCCTTGAGACGGGCTTTCGAATGGTGTAAAACTTGTGAAAATCCAGTATTATTCTGAGGCTAAATTGACCGTCCTTACCTTGTCTTTGTTTCTTTGACAGCTCTGTGCACAAAAATCCCATTAGGGATGCTTTTGAGGAGCATTCGGAGTAGCCCCACCTGCTGGTCATTTCCGGTATGAAGCTTGCCCTCCGCGACCCTAAAAATTTAATTTTCGGAAGCGGAGTTATCCAAGGCAGAGTCAGGTACAAATTTTGTCTCTCTAGCATTTCTAGTTCATGAGTTATTTCCAAGCTTAGCACAGAATTTATTTCTGACTTTTTTGTGCCGGCCTTTTCTCACTGGCGATGACCTAGGCATGTCATACAGTGAAGTTTCGGTCAGCCCTACTTCCAGGAAGCTGGCCTCGCTTACAAAATAGTGACCTTAACGAAACTCACGGAAGAAAGAGCCCTTGAGACGGGCTTTCGAATGGTGTAAAACTTGTGAAAATCCAGTATTATTCTGAGGCTAAATTGACCGTCCTTACTTTGTCTTTGTTTCTTTGACAGCTCTGTGCACAAAAATCCCATTAGGGATGCTTTTGAGGAGCGTTCGGAGTTGCCCCACCTGCTGGTCATTTCCGGCATGAAGCTTGCCCTCCGCGACCCTAAAAGTTTGCTTTTCTGAAGCGGGGCTATCCAAGGCAGAGTCAGGTACAAATTTTGTCTCTCTAGCATTTCTAGTTCATGAGTTATTTCCAAGCTTAGCAAAGAATTGTTTTCGGACTTTTTTGTGCCGGCTTTTTCTCACTGGCGATGACGTAGGCCTGTCATACAGTGAAGATTCGGGCAGCCCTACTTCCAGGACGCTAGCCTCGCTTACAAAATGGTGACCTTAACGAAACTCACGGAAGAGAGAGCCCTTGAGACGGGCTTTCGAATGGTGTACAACTTGTGAAAATCCAGTATTATTATTAGGGTGACTTGACCGTCCTTACCTTGTCTTTGTTTCTTTGACAGCTCTGTGCACAAAAATCCCATTAGGGATGCTTTTGAGGAGCATTCGGAGTAGCCCCACCTGCTGGTCATTTCCGGTATGAAGCTTGCCCTCCGCGACCCTAAAAATTTGATTTTCGGAAGCGGAGATATCCAAGGCAGAGTCAGGTACAAATTTTGTCTCTCTAGCATTTCTAGTTCATGAGTTATTTCCAAGCTTAGCACAGAATTTATTTCGGACTTTTTTGTGCCGGCTTTTTCTCGCTGGCGATGACGTAGGCATGTCATACAGTGAAGTTTCGGGCAGCCCTACTTCCAGGACGCTGGCCTCGCTTACAAAATAGTGACCTTAACGAAACTCACGGAAGAAAGAGCCCTTGAGACGGGCTTTCGAATGGTGTAAAACTTGTGAAAATCCAGTATTATTCTGAGGCTAAATTGACCGTCCTTACTTTGTCTTTGTTTCTTTGACAGGTCTGTGCACAAAAATCCCATAAGGGATGCTTTTGAGGAGCGTTCGGAGTAGCCCCACCTGCTGGTCATTTCCGGTATGAAGCTTGCCCTCCGCGACCCTAAAAGTTTGCTTTTCGGAAGCGGGGCTATCCAAGGCAGAGTCAGGTACAAATTTTGTCTCTCTAGCATTTCTAGTTCATGAGTTATTTCCAAGCTTAGCACAGAATTTTTTTCGGACTTTTTTGTGCCGGCTTTTTCTCACTGGCGATGACGTAGGCCTGTCATACAGTGAAGTTTCGGGCAGCCCTACTTCCAGGACGCTGGCCTCGCTTACAAAATGGTGACCTTAACGAAACTCACGGAAGAGAGAGCCCTTGAGACGGGCTTTCGAATGGTGTACAACTTGTGAAAATCCAGTATTATTATTAGGGTGATTTGACCGTCCTTACCTTGTCTTTGTTTTTTTGACAGCTCTGTGCACAAAAATCCCATTAGGGATGCTTTTGAGGAGCATTCGGAGTAGCCCCACCTGCTGGTCATTTCCGGTATGAAGCTTGCCCTCCGCGACCCTAAAAATTTAATTTTCGGAAGCGGAGTTATCCAAGGCAGAGTCAGGTACAAATTTTGTCTTTCTAGCATTTCTAGTTCATGAGTTATTTCCAAGCTTAGCACAGAATTTATTTCTGACTTTTTTGTGCCGGCCTTTTCTCACTGGCGATGACCTAGGCCTGTCATACAGTGAAGATTCGGGCAGCCCTACTTCCAGGACGCTAGCCTCGCTTACAAAATGGTGACCTTAACGAAACTCACGGAAGAGAGAGCCCTTGAGACGGGCTTTCGAATGGTGTACAACTTGTGAAAATCCAGTATTATTATTAGGGTGACTTGACCGTCCTTACCTTGTCTTTGTTTCTTTGACAGCTCTGTGCACAAAAATCCCATTAGGGATGCTTTTGAGGAGCATTCGGAGTAGCCCCACCTGCTGGTCATTTCCGGTATGAAGCTTGCCCTCCGCGACCCTAAAAATTTGATTTTCGGAAGCGGAGATATCCAAGGCAGAGTCAGGTACAAATTTTGTCTCTCTAGCATTTCTAGTTCATGAGTTATTTCCAAGCTTAGCACAGAATTTATTTCGGACTTTTTTGTGCCGGCTTTTTCTCGCTGGCGATGACGTAGGCATGTCATACAGTGAAGTTTCGGGCAGCCCTACTTCCAGGACGCTGGCCTCGCTTACAAAATAGTGACCTTAACGAAACTCACGGAAGAAAGAGCCCTTGAGACGGGCTTTCGAATGGTGTAAAACTTGTGAAAATCCAGTATTATTCTGAGGCTAAATTGACCGTCCTTACTTTGTCTTTGTTTCTTTGACAGGTCTGTGCACAAAAATCCCATAAGGGATGCTTTTGAGGAGCGTTCGGAGTAGCCCCACCTGCTGGTCATTTCCGGTATGAAGCTTGCCCTCCGCGACCCTAAAAGTTTGCTTTTCGGAAGCGGGGCTATCCAAGGCAGAGTCAGGTACAAATTTTGTCTCTCTAGCATTTCTAGTTCATGAGTTATTTCCAAGCTTAGCACAGAATTTTTTTCGGACTTTTTTGTGCCGGCTTTTTCTCACTGGCGATGACGTAGGCCTGTCATACAGTGAAGTTTCGGGCAGCCCTACTTCCAGGACGCTGGCCTCGCTTACAAAATGGTGACCTTAACGAAACTCACGGAAGAGAGAGCCCTTGAGACGGGCTTTCGAATGGTGTACAACTTGTGAAAATCCAGTATTATTATTAGGGTGATTTGACCGTCCTTACCTTGTCTTTGTTTTTTTGACAGCTCTGTGCACAAAAATCCCATTAGGGATGCTTTTGAGGAGCATTCGGAGTAGCCCCACCTGCTGGTCATTTCCGGTATGTAGCTTGCCCTCCGCGACCCTAAAAATTTAATTTTCGGAAGCGGAGTTATCCAAGGCAGAGTCAGGTACAAATTTTGTCTCTCTAGCATTTCTAGTTCATGAGTTATTTCCAAGCTTAGCACAGAATTTATTTCTGACTTTTTTGTGCCGGCCTTTTCTCACTGGCGATGACCTAGGCATGTCATACAGTGAAGTTTCGGTCAGCCCTACTTCCAGGAAGCTGGCCTCGCTTACAAAATAGTGACCTTAACGAAACTCACGGAAGAAAGAGCCCTTGAGACGGGCTTTCGAATGGTGTAAAACTTGTGAAAATCCAGTATTATTCTGAGGCTAAATTGACCGTCCTTACTTTGTCTTTGTTTCTTTGACAGCTCTGTGCACAAAAATCCCATTAGGGATGCTTTTGAGGAGCGTTCGGAGTAGCCCCACCTGCTGGTCATTTCCGGTATGAAGCTTGCCCTCCGCGACCCTAAAAGTTTGCTTTTCTGAAGCGGGGCTATCCAAGGCAGAGTCAGGTACAAATTTTGTCTCTCTAGCATTTCTAGTTCATGAGTTATTTCCAAGCTTAGCAAAGAATTTTTTTCGGACTTTTTTGTGCCGGCTTTTTCTCACTGGCGATGACGTAGGCCTGTCATACAGTGAAGATTCGGGCAGCCCTACTTCCAGGACGCTAGCCTCGCTTACAAAATGGTGACCTTAACGAAACTCACGGAAGAGAGAGCCCTTGAGACGGGCTTTCGAATGGTGTACAACTTGTGAAAATCCAGTATTATTATTAGGGTGACTTGACCGTCCTTACCTTGTCTTTGTTTCTTTGACAGCTCTGTGCACAAAAATCCCATTAGGGATGCTTTTGAGGAGCATTCGGAGTAGCCCCACCTGCTGGTCATTTCCGGTATGAAGCTTGCCCTCCGCGACCCTAAAAATTTGATTTTCGGAAGCGGAGATATCCAAGGCAGAGTCAGGTACAAATTTTGTCTCTCTAGCATTTCTAGTTCATGAGTTATTTCCAAGCTTAGCACAGAATTTATTTCGGACTTTTTTGTGCCGGCTTTTTCTCGCTGGCGATGACGTAGGCATGTCATACAGTGAAGTTTCGGTCAGCCCTACTTCCAGGACGCTGGCCTCGCCTACAAAATGATGACCTTAACGAAACTCACGGAAGAGAGAGCCCTTGAGACGGGCTTTGGAATGGTGTACAACTTGTGAAAATCCAATATTATTCTGAGGGGGTGATTTTACCGTCCTTACTTTTTCTTTGTTTCTTTGACAGCTCTGTGCACAAAAATCCCATTAGGGATGCTTTTGAGGAGCGTTCGGAGTAGCCCCACCTGCTGGTCATTTCCGGTATGAAGCTTGCCCTCCGCGACCCTAAAAGATTGATTTTCGGAAGCGGAGATATCCAAGGCAGAGTCAGGTACAAATTTTGTCTCTCTAGCATTTCTAGTTCATGAGTTATTTCCAAGCTTAGCACAGAATTTATTTTGGACTTTTTTGTGCCGGCTTTTTCTCACTGGCGATGACGTAGGCATGTCATACAGTCAAGTTTCGGTCAGACTTACTTCCAGGACGCTGTCCTCGCCTACAAAATAGTGACCTTAACGAAACTCACGGAAGAGAGAGCCCTTGATACGAGCTTTCGAATGGTGTACAACTTGTGAAAATCCAGAATTATTCTGAGGGTGGTTCGACCGTCCTTACTTTGTTTTCGTTTCTTTGACAGCTCTGTGCACAAAAATCCCATTAGGAATGCTTTTGAGGAGCGTTCGGAGTAGCCCCACCTGCTGGTTATTTCCGGTATGAAGCTTGCCCTCCGCGAACCTTAAAAATTAATTTTCGGAAGCGGGGATATCCAAGGCAGAGTCAGGTAGAAATTTTGTCTCTCTAGAATTTCTAGTTCATGAGTTATTACCAAGCAAAGCACAGAATTTATTTCGGACTTTTTTGTGCCGGCTTTTTCTCACTGGCGATGACGTAGGCATGTCATACAGTGAAGTTTCGGGCAGCCCTACTTCCAAGACGCTGGCCTCGCCAACAAAATGGTGACCTTAACGAAACTCACGAAAGAGAGAGCCCTTGAGACGGGCTTTCGAACGGTGTAAAACTTGTGAAAATCCAGTATTATTCTGAGGCTGATATGACCGTCCTTACTTTGTCTTTGTTTCTTTGACAGCTCTGTGCACAAAAATCCTATAAGGGATGCTTTTGAGGAGCGTTCGGAGTAGCCCCACCTGCTGGTCATTTCCGGTATAAAGCTTGCCCTCCGCGACCCTAAAAGTTTGATTTTCGGAAGCGGAGATATCCAAGGCAGAGTCAGGTACAAATTTTGTCTCTCTAGCATTTCTAGTTCATGAGTTATTTCCAAGCTTAGCACAGAATCTATTTTGGACTTTTTTGTGCCGGCTTTTTCTCACTGGCGATGACGTTGGCATGTCATACAGTGAAGTTTCGGTCAGCCCTATTTCCAGGACGCTGGCCTCGCCTACAAATTGGTGACCTTAACAAAACTCACGGAAGAGAGAGCCCTTGAGACGGGCTTTCGAATGGTGTACAACTTGTGAAAATCCGGTATTATTCTGAGGGGTGATTTTACCGTCCTTACTTTTTCTTTGTTTCTTTGACAGCTCTGTGCACAAAAATCCCATTAGGGATGCTTTTGAGGAGCGTTCGGAGTAGCCCCACATGCTGGTCATTTCCGGTATGAAGCTTGCCCTCCGCGAACCTCAAAAATTTGATTTTCGGAAGCGGGGATATCCAAGGCAGAGTCAGGTACAAATTTTGTCTCTCTAGCATTTCTAGTTCATGAGTTATTTCCAAGCTTAGCACAGAATTTATTTCGGACTTTTTTGTGCCGGCTTTTTCTCACTGGCGATGACGTAGGCATGTCATACAGTGAAGTTTCGGGCAGCCCTACTTCCAGGACGCTGGCCTCGCTTACAAAGTAGTGACCTTAACGAAACTCACGGAAGAGAGAGCCCTTGAGACGGGCTTTCGAATGGTGTACAACTTGTGAAAATCCAGTATTATTCTGAGGGTGATTTGACCGTCCTTACTTTGTCTTTGTTTCTTTGACAGCTCTGGGCACAAAAATCCCATTAGGGATGCTTTTGAGGAGCGTTCGGAGTAGCCCCACCTGCTGGTCATTTCCGGTATGAAGCTTGCCCTCCGCGACCCTAAAAGTTTGCTTTTCGGAAGCGGGGCTATCCAAGGCAGAGTCAGGTACAAATTTTGTGTCTCTAGCATTTCTAGTTCATGAGTTATATCCAAGCTTAGCACAGAATTTTTTTCGGAGTTTTTTGTGCCGGCTTTTTCTCACTGGCGATGACGTAGGCCTGTCATACAGTAAAGTTTCGGGCAGCCCTACTTCCAGGACGCTGGCCTCGCTTACAAAATTGTGAATTTAACGAAACTCACGGAAGAAAGAGCCCTTGAGACGGGCTTTCGAATGGTGTACAACTTGTGAAAATCCAGTATTATTCTGAGGGTGATTTGACCGTCCTTACTTTGTCTTTGTTTCTTTGACAGCTCTGTGCACAAAAATCCCATTAGGGATGCTTTTGAGGAGCGTTCGGAGTAGCCCCACCTGCTGGTCATTTCCGGTATGAAGCTTGCCCTCCGCGACCCTAAAAATTTGATTTTCGGAAGCGGAGATATCCAAGGCAGAGTCAGGTACAAATTTTGTCTCTCTAGCATTTCTAGTTCATGAGTTATTTCCAAGCAAAGCACAGAATTTATTTCGGACTTTTTTGTGCCGGCTTTTTCTCACTGGCGATGACGTAGGCATGTCATACAGCGAAATTTTGGGCAGCCCTACTTCCAGGACGCTGGCCTCGCCTACAAAATGGTGACCTTAACGAAACTCACGGAAGAGAGAGCCCTTGAGACGGGCTTTCGAATGGTGTTCAACTTGTGAAAATCCAGTATTATTCTGAGGGTGATTTGACCGTCCTTACTTTGTCTTTGTTTCTTTGACAGCTCTGTGCACAAAAATCCCATTAGGGATGCTTTTGAGGAGCGTTCGGAGTAGCCCCACATGCTGGTCATTTCCGGTATGAAGCTTGCCCTCCGCGACCTTAAAAGTTTGCTTTTCGGAAGCGGGGCTATCCAAGGCAGAGTCAGGTACAAATTTTGTCTCTCTAGCATTTCTAGTTCATGAGTTATTTCCAAGCTTAGCACAGAATTTATTTCGGACATTTTTGTGTGACGGCTTTTTCTCACTGGCGATGACGTAGGCATGTCATACAGTGAAATTTCGGGGAGCCCTACTTCCAGGACGCTAGCCTCGCTTATAAAATGGTGACCTTAACGAAACTCACGGAAG
The DNA here is from genome assembly GCA_023634235.1 of Pisaster brevispinus. Lineage (NCBI taxonomy): Eukaryota > Metazoa > Echinodermata > Asteroidea > Forcipulatida > Asteriidae > Pisaster > Pisaster brevispinus. Next base: position 13,414,548 of record JAMKCF010000017.1, read on the forward strand.
AGAGAGCCCTTGAGACGGGCTTTCGAATGGTGTACAACTTGTGAAAATCCAGTATTATTCTGAGGGTGATTTGACCGTCCTTACTTTGTCTTTGTTTCTTTGACAGCTCTGTGCACAAAAATCCTATAAGGGATGCTTTTGAGGAGCGTTCGGAGTAGCCCCACCTGCTGGTCATTTCCGGTATAAAGCTTGCCCTCCGCGACCCTAAAAGTTTGATTTTCGGAAGCGGAGATATCCAAGGCAGAGTCAGGTACAAATTTTGTCTCTCTAGCATTTCTAGTTCATGAGTTATTTCCAAGCTTAGCACAGAATCTATTTTGGACTTTTTTGTGCCGGCTTTTTCTCACTGGCGATGACGTTGGCATGTCATACAGTGAAGTTTCGGTCAGCCCTATTTCCAGGACGCTGGCCTCGCCTACAAATTGGTGACCTTAACAAAACTCACGGAAGAGAGAGCCCTTGAGACGGGCTTTCGAATGGTGTACAACTTGTGAAAATCCGGTATTATTCTGAGGGGTGATTTTACCGTCCTTACTTTTTCTTTGTTTCTTTGACAGCTCTGTGCACAAAAATCCCATTAGGGATGCTTTTGAGGAGCGTTCGGAGTAGCCCCACATGCTGGTCATTTCCGGTATGAAGCTTGCCCTCCGCGAACCTCAAAAATTAATTTTCGGAAGCGGGGATATCCAAGGCAGAGTCAGGTACAAATTTTGTCTCTCTAGCATTTCTAGTTCATGAGTTATTTCCAAGCTTAGCACAGAATTTATTTCGGACTTTTTCGTGCCGGCTTTTTCTCACTGGTGATGACGTAGGCATGTCATACAGCGAAATTTTTGCAGCCCTACTTCCAGGACGCTGGCCTCGCCTACAAAATGGTGACCTTAACGAAACTCACGGAAGAGAGAGCCCTTGAGACGGGCTTTCGAATGGTGTACAACTTGTGAAAATCCAGTATTATTCTGAGGGTGATTTGACTGTCCTTACTTTGTCTTTGTTTCTTTGACAGCTCTGTGCACAAAAATCCCATTAGGGATGCTTTTGAGGAGCGTTCGGAGTAGCCCCACCTGCTGGTCATTTCCGGTATGAAGCTTGCCCTCCGCGACCCTAAAAGTTTGATTTTCGGAAGCGGGAATATCCAAGGCAGAGTCAGGTACAAATTTTGTCTCTCTAGCATTTCTAGTTCATGAGTTATTTCCAAGCAAACACAGAATTTATTTCGGACTTTTTTGTGCCGGCTTTTTCTCACTGGCGATGACGTAGACATGTCATACAGTGAAGTTTCGGGCAGCCCTACTTCCAGGACGCTGGCCTCGCTTACAAAATAGTGACCTTACCTAAACTCACGGAAGAAAAAGCCCTTGAGACGGGCTTTCGAATGTTGTACAGCTTGTGAGAATCCAGTATTATTCTGAGGGTGATTTGACCGTCCTTACTTTGTCTTTGTTTCTTTGACAGCTCTGTGCACAAAAATCCCATTAGGGATGCTTTTGAGGAGCGTTCGGAGTAGCCCCACCTGCTGGTCATTTCCGGTATGAAGCTTGCCCTCCGCGACCCTAAAAGTTTGCTTTTCGGAAGCGGGAATATCCAAGGCAGAGTCAGGTACAAATTTTGTCTCTCTAGCATTTCTAGCATTTCTAGTTCATGAGTTATTTCCAAGCTTAGCTTACTTTGTCTTTGTTTCTTTGACAGCTCTGTGCACAAAAATCCCATTAGGGATGCTTTTGAGGAGCGTTCGGAGTAGCCCCACCTGCTGGTCATTTCCGGTATGAAGCTTGCCCTCCGCGACCCTAAAAGTTTGCTTTTCGGAAGCGGGAATATCCAAGGCAGAGTCAGGTACAAATTTTGTCTCTCTAGCATTTCTAGTTCATGAGTTATTTCCAAGCTTAGCACAGAATTTATTTCGGACTTTTTTGTGCCGGCTTTTTCTCACTGGCGATGACGTAGGCATGTCATACAGTGAAGTTTCGGTCAGCCCTACTTCCAGGACGCTTGCCTCGCCTACAAAATGGTGACCTTAACAAAACTCACGGAAGAGAGAGCCCTTGAGACGGGCTTTGGAATGGTGTACAACTTGTGAAAATCCAGTATTATTCTGAGGGTGATTAGACCGTCCTTACTTTGTCTTTCTTTCTTTGACAGCTCTGTGCACAAAAATCCCATTAGGGATGCTTTTGAGGAGCATTCGGAGTAGCCCCACCTGCTGGTCATTTCCGGTATGAAGCTTGCCCTCCGCGACCCTAAAAGTTTGCTTTTCGGAAGCGGGGATATCCAAGGCAGAGTCAGGTACAAATTTTGTCTCTCTAGCATTTCTAGTTCATGAGTTATTTCCAAGCTTAGCACAGAATTTATTTTGGGCTTTTTTGTGCCGGCTTTTTCTCACTGGCGATGACGTAGGCATGTCATACAGTGAAGTTTCGGTCAGACCTACTTCCAGGACGCTGGCCTCGCTTACAAAATAGTGACCTTAACGAAACTCACGGAAGAAAAAGCCCTTGAGACGGGCTTTCGAATGGTGTACAACTTGTGAAAATCCAGTATTATTCTGAGGGTGATTTGACCGTCCTTACTTTGTCTTTGTTTTTTTTTGACAGCTCTGTGCACAAAAATCCCATTAGGGATGCTTTTGAGGAGCGTTCGGAGTAGCCCCACCTGCTGGTCATTTCCGGTATGAAGCTTGCCCTCCGCGACCCTAAAAGTTTGATTTTCGGAAGCGGGAATATCCAAGGCAGAGTCAGGTACAAATTTTGTCTCTCTAGCATTTCTAGTTCATGAGTTATTTCCAAGCAAACACAGAATTTATTTCGGACTTTTTTGTGCCGGCTTTTTCTCACTGGCGATGACGTAGGAATGTCATACAGTGAAATTTCGGGCAGCCCTACTTCCAGGACGCTGGCCTCGCCTACAAAATGGTGACCTAAACGAAACTCACGGAACAGAAAGCCCTTGATATGGGCTTTCGAATGGTGTACAACTTGTGAAAATCTAGTTTTATTCTGAGGGTGATTTGACCGTCCTTACTTTGTCTTTGTTTCTTTGACAGCTCTGTGCACAAAAATCCCATTAGGGATGCTTTTGAGGAGCGTTCGGAGTAGCCACACCTGCTGGTCATTTCCGGTATGAAGCTTGCCCTCCGCGACCTTAAAAATTTGCTTTTCGGAAGCGGAGATATCCAAGGCAGAGTCAGGTACAAATTTTGTCTCTCTAGCATTTCTAGTTCATGAGTTATTTCCAAGCTTAGCACAGAATTTTTTTCGGACTTTTTTGTGCCGGCTTTTTCTCACTGGCGATGACGTAGGCATGTCATACAGTGAAGTTTCAGGCAGCCCTACTTCCAGGACGCTGGCCTCGCTTACAAAATAGTGACCTTAACGAAACTCACGGAAGAAAAAGCCCTTGAGACGGGCTTTCGAATGGTGTACAACTTCTGAAAATCCAGTATTATTCTGAGGGTGATTCGACCGTCCTTACTTTGTCTTTGTTTTTTTTGACAGGCTCTGTGCACAAAAATCCCATTAGGGATGCTTTTGAGGAGCGTTCGGAGTAGCCCCACCTGCTGGTCATTTCCGGTATGAAGCTTGCCCTCAGCGACCCTAAAAGTTTGCTTTTCGGAAGCGGGGATATCCAAGGCAGAGTCAGGTACAAATTTTGTCTCTCTAGCGTTTCTAGTTCATGAGTTATTTCCAAGCTTAGCACAGAATTTATTTTGGACTTTTTTGTGCCGGCTTTTTCTCACTGGCGATGACGTAAGCATGTCATACAGTGAAGTTTCGGTCAGACCTACTTCCAGGACGCTGGCCTCGCCTACAAAATGGTGACCTTAACGAAACTCACGGAAGAGAGAGCCCTTGAGGCGGGCTTTCGAATGTTGTACAACTTGTGAAAATCCAGTATTATTCTGAGGGTGATTCGACCGTCCTTACTTTGTCTTTGTTTCTTTGACAGCTCTGTGCACAAAAATCCCATTAGGGATGCTTTTGAGGAGCGTTCGGAGTAGCCCCACCTGCTGGTCACTTCCGGTATGAAGCTTGCCCTCCGCGACCCTAAAAGTTTGATTTTCGGAAGCGGGAATATCCAAGGCAGAGTCAAGTACAAATTTTGTCTCTCTAGCATTTCTAGTTCATGAGTTATTTCCAAGCAAACACAGAATTTATTTCGGACTTTTTTGTGCCGGCTTTTTCTCACTGGCGATGACGTAGGCATGTCATACAGTGAAGTTTCGGGCAGCCCTACTTCCAGGACGCTGGCCTCGCTTACAAAATAGTGACCTTAACTAAACTCACGGAAGAAAAAGCCCTTGAGACGGGCTTTCGAATGTTGTACAACTTGTGAAAATCCAGTATTATTCTGAGGGTGATTTGACCGTCCTTACTTTGTCTTTGTTTCTTTGACAGCTCTGTGCACAAAAATCCCATTAGGGATGCTTTTGAGGAGCGTTCGGAGTAGCCCCACCTGCTGGTCATTTCCGGTATGAAGCTTGCCCTCCGCGACCCTAAAAATTTGATTTTCGGAAGCGGAGATATCCAAGGCAGAGTCAGGTACAAATTTTGTCTCTCTAGCATTTCTAGTTCATGAGTTATTTCCAAGCTTAGCACAGAATTTATTTCGGACTTTTTTGTGCCGGCTTTTTCTCACTGGCGATGACGTAGGCATGTCATACAGTGAAGTTTCGGTCAGCCCTACTTCCAGGACGCTGGCCTCGCCTACAAAATGGTGACCTTAACAAAACTCACGGAAGAGAGAGCCCTTGAGACGGGCGTTCGAATGGTGTACAACTTGTGAAAATCCAGTATTATTCTGAGGGTGATTCGACCGTCCTTACTTTGTCTTTGTTTCTTTGACAGCTCTGTGCACAAAAATCCCATTAGGGATGCTTTTGAGGAGCGTTCGGAGTAGCCCCACCTGCTGGTCACTTCCGGTATGAAGCTTGCCCTCCGCGACCCTAAAAGTTTGATTTTCGGAAGCAGGAATATCCAAGGCCGAGTCAGGTACAAATTTTGTCTCTCTAGCATTTCTAGTTCATGAGTTATTTCCAAGCATACACAGAATTTATTTCGGACTTTTTTGTGCCGGCTTTTTCTCACTGGCGATGACGTAGGCATGTCATACAGTGAAATTTCGGGCAGCCCTACTTCCAGGACGCTGGCCTCGCCTACAAAATGGTGACCTTAACGAAACTCACGGAACAGAAAGCCCTTGATATGGGCTTTCGAATGGTGTACAACTTGTGAAAATCCAGTTTTATTCTTAGGGTGATTTGACCGTCCTTACTTTGTCTTTGTTTCTTTGCGCCTCTGTGCACAAAAATCCCATTAGGGATGCTTTTGAGGAGCGTTCGGAGTAGCCCCACATGCTGGTCATTTCCGGTATGAAGCTTGCCCTCCGCGACCTTAAAAGTTTGCTTTTCGGAAGCGGGGCTTTCCAAGGCAGAGTCAGGTACAAATTTTGTCTCTCTAGCATCTCTAGTTCATGAGTTATTTCCAAGCTTAGCACAGAATTTATTTCGGACTTTTTTGTGCCGGCTTTTTCTCACTGGCGATGACGTAGGCATGTCATACAGTGAAGTTTCGGGCAGCCCTACTTCCAGGACGCTGGCCTCGCTTACAAAATAGTGACCCTAACGAAACTCACGGAAGAAAAAGCCATGAGACGGGCTTTCGAATGGTGTACAACTTGTGAAAATCCAGTATTATTCTGAGGGTGATTTGACCGTCCTTACTTTGTCTTTGTTTCTTTGACAGCTCTGTGCACAAAAATCTCATTAGGGATGCTTTTGAGGAGCGTTCGGAGTAGCCCCACCTGCTGGTCATTTCCAATATGAAGCTTGCACTCCGCGACCCTAAAAATTTGATTTTCGGAAGCGGAGATATCCAAGGCAGAGTCAGGTACAAATTTTGTCTCTCTAGCATTTCTAGTTCATGAGTTATTTCCAAGCTTAGCACAGAATTTATTTTGGACTTTTTTGTGCCGGCTTTTTCTCACTGGCGATGACGTAGGCATGTCATACAGTGAAGTTTCGGTCAGCCCTACTTCCAGGACGCTGGCCTCGCCTACAAAATGGTGACCTTAACAAAACTCACGGAAGAGAGAGCCCTTGAGACGGGCTTTGGAATGGTTTACAACTTGTGAAAATCCAGTATTATTCTGAGGGTGATTCGACCGTCCTTACTTTGTCTTTCTTTCTTTGACAGCTCTGTGCACAAAAATCCCATTAGGGATGCTTTTGAGGAGCGTTCGGAGTAGCCCCACCTGCTGGTCATTTCCGGTATGAAGCTTGCCCTCCGCGACCCTAAAAGTTTGCTTTTCGGAAGCGGGGATATCCAAGGCAGAGTCAGGTACAAATTTTGTCTCTCTAGCATTTCTAGTTCATGAGTTATTTCCAACCTTAGCACAGAATTTATTTTGGACTTTTTTGTGCCGGCTTTTTCTCACTGGCGATGACGTAGGCATGTCATACTGTGAAGTTTCGGTCAGACCTACTTCCAGGACGCTGGCCTCGCTTACAAAATAGTGACCTTAACGAAACTCACGGAAGAAAAAGCCCTTGAGACGGGCTTTCGAATGGTGTACAACTTGTGAAAATCCAGTATTATTCTGAGGGTGATTTGACCGTCCTTACTTTGTCTTTGTTTTTTTTGACAGCTCTGTGCACAAAAATCCCATTAGGGATGCTTTTGAGGAGCGTTCGGAGTAGCCCCACCTGCTGGTCATTTCCGGTATGAAGCTTGCCCTCCGCGACCCTAAAAGTTTGATTTTCGGAAGCGGGAATATCCAAGGCAGAGTCAGGTACAAATTTTGTCTCTCTAGCATTTCTAGTTCATGAGTTATTTCCAAGCAAACACAGAATTTATTTCGGACTTTTTTGTGCCGGCTTTTTCTCACTGGCGATGACGTAGGAATGTCATACAGTGAAATTTCGGGCAGCCCTACTTCCAGGAAGCTGGCCTCGCCTACAAAATGGTGACCTAAACGAAACTCACGGAACAGAAAGCCCGTGATATGGGCTTTCGAATGGTGTACAACTTGTGAAAATCTAGTTTTATTCTGAGGGTGATTTGACCGTCCTTACTTTGTCTTTGTTTCTTTGACAGCTCTGTGCACAAAAATCCAATTAGGGATGCTTTTGATGAGCGTTCGGAGTAGCCCCACCTGCTGGTCATTTCCGGTATGAAGCTTGCCCTCCGCGACCTTAAAAGTTTGCTTTTCGGAAGCGGGGCTTTCCAAGGCAGAGTCAGGTACAAATTTTGTCTCTCTAGCATCTCTAGTTCATGAGTAATTTCCAAGCTTAGCACAGAATTTATTTCGGACTTTTTTGTGCCGGCTTTTTCTCACTGGCGATGACGTAGGCATGTCATACAGTGAAGTTTCGGGCAGCCCTACTTCCAGGACGCTGGCCTCGCTTACAAAATAGTGACCTTAACGAAACTCACGGAAGAAAAAGCCCTCGAGACGGGCTTTCGAATGTTGTACAACTTGTGAAAATCCAGTATTATTCTGAGGGTGATTTGACCGTCCTTACTTTGTCTTTGTTTCTTTGACAGCTCTGTGCACAAAAATCCCATTAGGGATGCTTTTGAGGAGCGTTCGGAGTAGCCCCACCTGCTGGTCATTTCCGGTATGAAGCTTGCACTCCGCGACCCTAAAAATTTGATTTTCGGAAGCGGAGATATCCAAGGCAGAGTCAGGTACAAATTTTGTCTCTCTAGCATTTCTAGTTCATGAGTTATTTCCAAGCTTAGCACAGAATTTATTTCGGACTTTTTTGTGCCGGCTTTTTCTCACTGGCGATGACGTAGGCATGTCATACAGTGAAGTTTCGGTCAGCCCTACTTCCAGGACGCTGGCCTCGCCTACAAAATGGTGACCTTAACAAAACTCACGGAAGAGAGAGCCCTTGAGACGGGCTTTGGAATGGTGTACAACTTGTGAAAATCCAGTATTATTCTGAGGGTGATTAGACAGTCCTTACTTTGTCTTTCTTTCTTTGACAGCTCTGTGCATAAAAATCCCATTAGGGATGCTTTTGAGGAGCGTTCGGAGTAGCCCCACCTGCTGGTCATTTCCGGTATGAAGCTTGCCCTCCGCGACCCTAAAAGTTTGCTTTTCGGAAGCGGGGATATCCAAGGCAGAGTCAGGTACAAATTTTGTCTCTCTAGCATTTCTAGTTCATGAGTTATTTCCAAGCTTAGCACAGAATTTATTTTGGACTTTTTTGTGCCGGCTTTTTCTCACTGGCGATGACGTAGGCATGTCATACAGTGAAGTTTCGGTCAGACCTACTTCCAGGACGCTGGCCATGCTTACAAAATAGTGACCTTAACGAAACTCACGGAAGAAAAAGCCCTTGAGACGGGCTTTCGAATGGTGTACAACTTGTGAAAATCCAGTATTATTCTGAGGGTGATTTGACCGTCCTTACTTTGTCTTTGTTTTTTTTTGACAGCTCTGTGCACAAAAATCCCATTAGGGATGCTTTTGAGGAGCGTTCGGAGTAGCCCCACCTGCTGGTCATTTCCGGTATGAAGCTTGCCCTCCGCGACCCTAAAAGTTTGATTTTCGGAAGCGGGAATATCCAAGGCAGAGTCAGGTACAAATTTTGTTTCTCTAGCATTTCTAGTTCATGAGTTATTTCCAAGCAAACACAGAATTTATTTCGGACTTTTTTGTGCCGGCTTTTTCTCACTGGCGATGACGTAGGAATGTCATACAGTGAAATTTCGGGCAGCCCTACTTCCAGGACGCTGGCCTCGCCTACAAAATGGTGACCTAAACGAAACTCACGGAACAGAAAGCCCTTGATATGGGCTTTCGAATGGTGTACAACTTGTGAAAATCTAGTTTTATTCTGAGGGTGATTTGACCGTCCTTACTTTGTCTTTGTTTCTTTGACAGCTCTGTGCACAAAAATCCCATTAGGGATGCTCTTGAGGAGCGTTCGGAGTAGCCACACCTGCTGGTCATTTCCGGTATAAAGCTTGCCCTCCGCGACCTTAAAAGTTTGCTTTTCGGAAGCGGGGCTATCCAAGGCAGAGTCAGGTACAAATTTTGTCTCTCTAGCATTTCTAGTTCATGAGTTATTTCCAAGCTTAGCACAGAATTTATTTCGGACTTTTTTGTGCCGGCTTTTTCTCACTGGCGATGACGTAGGCATGTCATACAGTGAAGTTTCGGGCAGCCCTACTTCCAGGACGCTGGCCTCGCTTACAAAATAGTGACCTTAACGAAAGTCACGGAAGAAAAAGCCCTTGTGACGGGCTTTCGAATGGTGTACAACTTGTGAAAATCCAGTATTATTCTGAGGGTGATTCGACCGTCCTTACTTTGTTTTTGGTTTTTTTGACAGGCTCTGTGCACAAAAATCCCATTAGGGATGCTTTTGAGGAGCGTTCGGAGTAGCCCCACCTGCTGGTCATTTCCGGTATGAAGCTTGCCCTCCGCGACCTTAAAAGTTTGCTTTTCGGAAGCGGGGCTTTCCAAGGCAGAGTCAGGTACAAATTTTGTCTCTCTAGCATCTCTAGTTCATGAGTTATTTCCAAGCTTAGCACAGAATTTATTTCGGACTTTTTTGTGCCGGCTTTTTCTCACTGGCGATGACGTAGGCATGTCATACAGTGAAGTTTCGGTCAGCCCTACTTCCAGGACGCTGGCCTCGCCTACAAAATGGTGACCTTAACAAAACTCACGGAAGAGAGAGCCCTTGAGACGGGCTTTGGAATGGTGTACAACTTGTGAAAATCCAGTATTATTCTGAGGGTGATTAGACCGTCCTTACTTTGTCTTTGTTTCTTTGACAGCTCTGTGCACAAAAATCCCATTAGGGATGCTTTTGAGGAGCGTTCGGAGTAGCCCCACCTGCTGGTCATTTCCGGTATGAAGCTTGCCCTCCGCGACCCTAAAAGTTTGCTTTTCGGAAGCGGAGATATCCAAGGCAGAGTCAGGTACAAATTTTGTCTCTCTAGCATTTCTAGTTCATGAGTTATTTCCAAGCTTAGCACAGAATTTATTTCGGACTTTTTTGTGCCGGCTTTTTCTCACTGGCGATGACGTAGGCATGTCATACAGTGAAGTTTCGGTCAGACCTACTTCCAGGACGCTTGCCTCGCCTACAAAATGGTGACCTTAACAAAACTCACGGAAGAGAGAGCCCTTGAGACGGGCTTTGGAATGGTGTACAACTTGTGAAAATCCAGTATTATTCTGAGGGTGATTAGACCGTCCTTACTTTGTCTTTCTTTCTTTGACAGCTCTGTGCACAAAAATCCCATTAGGGATGCTTTTGAGGAGCGTTCGGAGTAGCCCCACCTGCTGGTCATTTCCGGTATGAAGCTTGCCCTCCGCGACCCTAAAAGTTTGCTTTTCGGAAGCGGAGATATCCAAGGCAGAGTCAGGTACAAATTTTGTCTCTCTAGCATTTCTAGTTCATGAGTTATTTCCAAGCTTAGCACAGAATTTATTTCGGACTTTTTTGTGCCGGCTTTTTCTCACTGGCGATGACGTAGGCATGTCATACAGTGAAGTTTCGGTCAGACCTACTTCCAGGACGCATGCCTCGCCTACAAAATGGTGACCTTAACAAAACTCACGGAAGAGAGAGCCCTTGAGACGGGCTTTGGAATGGTGTACAACTTGTGAAAATCCAGTATTATTCTGAGGGTGATTAGACCGTCCTTACTTTGTCTTTGTTTCTTTGACAGCTCTGTGCACAAAAATCCCATTAGGGATGCTTTTGAGGAGCGTTCGGAGTAGCCCCACCTGCTGGTCATTTCCGGTATGAAGCTTGCCCTCCGCGACCCTAAAAGTTTGCTTTTCGGAAGCGGGGATATCCAAGGCAGAGTCAGGTACAAATTTTGTCTCTCTAGCATTTCTAGTTCATGAGTTATTTCCAAGCTTAGCACAGAATTTATTTTGGGCTTTTTTGTGCCGGCTTTTTCTCACTGGCGATGACGTAGGCATGTCATACAGTGAAGTTTCGGTCAGACCTACTTCCAGGACGCTGGCCTCGCTTACAAAATAGTGACCTTAACGAAACTCACGGAAGAAAATGCCCTTGAGACGGGCTTTCGAATGGTGTACAACTTGTGAAAATCCAGTATTATTCTGAGGGTGATTTGACCGTCCTTACTTTGTCTTTGTTTTTTTTGACTGCTCTGTGCACAAAAATCCCATTAGGGATGCTTTTGAGGAGCGTTCGGAGTAGCCCCACCTGCTGGTCATTTCCGGTATGAAGCTTGCCCTCCGCGACCCTAAAAATTTGATTTTCGGAAGCGGGAATATCCAAGGCAGAGTCAGGTACAAATTTTGTCTCTCTAGCATTTCTAGTTCATGAGTTATTTCCAAGCAAACACAGAATTTATTTCGGACTTTTTTGTTCCGGCTTTTTCTCACTGGCGATGACGTAGGCATGTCATACAGTGAAATTTCGGGCAGACCTACTTCCAGGACGCTGGCCTCGCCTACAAAATAGTGACCTTAACGAAAGTCACGGAATAAAAAGCCCTTGAGACGGGCTTTCGAATGGTGTACAACTTGTGAAAATCCAGTATTATTCTGAGGGTGATTTGACCGTCCTTACTTTGTCTTTGTTTTTTTTTGACAGCTCTGTGCACAAAAATCCCATTAGGGATGCTTTTGAGGAGCGTTCGGAGTAGCCCCACCTGCTGGTCATTTCCGGTATGAAGCTTGCCCTCCGCGACCCTAAAAGTTTGATTTTCGGAAGCGGGAATATCCAAGGCAGAGTCAGGTACAAATTTTGTCTCTCTAGCATTTCTAGTTCATGAGTTATTTCCAAGCAAACACAGAATTTATTTCGGACTTTTTTGTGCCGGCTTTTTCTCACTGGCGATGACGTAGGCATGTCATACAGTGAAGTTTCAGGCAGCCCTACTTCCAGGACGCTGGCCTCGCTTACAAAATAGTGACCTTACCTAAACTCACGGAAGAAAAAGCCCTTGAGACGGGCTTTCGAATGTTGTACAGCTTGTGAAAATCCAGTATTATTCTGAGGGTGATTTGACCGTCCTTACTTTGTCTTTGTTTCTTTGACAGCTCTGTGCACAAAAATCCCATTAGGGATGCTTTTGAGGAGCGTTCGGAGTAGCCCCACCTGCTGGTCATTTCCGGTATGAAGCTTGCCCTCCGCGACCCTAAAAGTTTGCTTTTCGGAAGCGGAGATATCCAAGGCAGAGTCAGGTACAAATTTTGTCTCTCTAGCATTTATAGTTCATGAGTTATTTCCAAGCTTAGCACAGAATTTATTTCGGACTTTTTTGTGCCGGCTTTTTCTCACTGGCGATGACGTAGGCATGTCATACAGTGAAGTTTCGGTCAGCCCTACTTCCAGGACGCTTGCCTCGCCTACAAAATGGTGACCTTAACAAAACTCACGGAAGAGAGAGCCCTTGAGACGGGCTTTGGAATGGTGTACAACTTGTGAAAATCCAGTATTATTCTGAGGGTGATTAGACCGTCCTTACTTTGTCTTTCTTTCTTTGACAGCTCTGTGCACAAAAATCCCATTAGGGATGCTTTTGAGGAGCGTTCGGAGTAGCCCCACCTGCTGGTCATTTCCGGTATGAAGCTTGCCCTCCGCGACCCTAAAAATTTGCTTTTCGGAAGCGGGGATATCCAAGGCAGAGTCAGGTACAAATTTTGTCTCTCTAGCATTTCTAGTTCATGAGTTATTTCCAAGCTTAGCACAGAATTTATTTTGGGCTTTTTTGTGCCGGCTTTTTCTCACTGGCGATGACGTAGGCATGTCATACAGTGAAGTTTCGGTCAGACCTACTTCCAGGACGCTGGCCTCGCTTACAAAATAGTGACCTTAACGAAACTCACGGAAGAAAAAGCCCTTGAGACGGGCTTTCGAATGGTGTACAACTTGTGAAAATCCAGTATTATTCTGAGGGTGATTTGACCGTCCTTACTTTGTCTTTGTTTTTTTTTGACAGCTCTGTGCACAAAAATCCCATTAGGGATGCTTTTGAGGAGCGTTCGGAGTAGCCCCACCTGCTGGTCATTTCCGGTATGAAGCTTGCCCTCCGCGACCCTAAAAGTTTGACTTTCGGAAGCGGGAATATCCAAGGCAGAGTCAGGTACAAATTTTGTCTCTCTAGCATTTCTAGTTCATGAGTTATTTCCAAGCAAACACAGAATTTATTTCGGCCTTTTTTGTGCCGGCTTTTTCTCACTGGCGATGACGCAGGAATGTCATACAGTGAAATTTCGGGCAGCCCTACTTCCAGGACGCTGGCCTCGCCTACAAAATGGTGACCTAAACGAAACTCACGGAACAGAAAGCCCTTGATATGGGCTTTCGAATGGTGTACAACTTGTGAAAATCTAGTTTTATTCTGAGGGTGATTTGACCGTCCTTACTTTGTCTGTGTTTCTTTGACAGCTCTGTGCACAAAAATCCCATTAGGGATGCTTTTGAGGAGCGTTCGGAGTAGCCACACCTGCTGGTCATTTCCGGTATGAAGCTTGCCCTCCGCGACCTTAAAAATTTGCTTTTCGGAAGCGGGGCTATCCAAGGCAGAGTCAGGTACAAATTTTGTCTCTCTAGCATTTCTAGTTCATGAGTTATTTCCAAGCTTAGCACAGAATTTATTTCGGATTTTTTTGTGCCGGCTTTTTCTCACTGGCGATGACGTAGGCATGTCATACAGTGAAGTTTCAGGCAGCCCTACTCCCAGGACGCTGGCCTCGCTTACAAAATAGTGACCTTAACGAAACTCACGGAAGAAAAAGCCCTTGAGACGGGCTTTCGAATGGTGTACAACTTGTGAAAATCCAGTATTATTCTGAGGGTGATTCGACCGTCCTTACTTTGTCTTTGTTTTTTTTGACAGGCTCTGTTCACAAAAATCCCATTAGGGATGCTTTTGAGGAGCGTTCGGAGTAGCCCCACCTGCTGGTCATTTCCGGTATGAAGCTTGCCCTCAGCGACCCTAAAAGTTTGCTTTTCGGAAGCGGGGATATCCAAGGCAGAGTCAGGTACAAATTTTGTCTCTCTAGCATTTCTAGTTCATGAGTTATTTCCAAGCTTAGCACAGAATTTATTTTGGACTTTTTTGTGCCGGCTTTTTCTCACTGGCGATGACGTAGGCATGTCATACAGTGAAGTTTCGGTCAGACCTACTTCCAGGACGCTGGCCTCGCTTACAAAATAGTGACCTTACCTAAACTCACGGAAGAAAAAGCCCTTGAGACGGGCTTTCGAATGTTGTACAGCTTGTGAGAATCCAGTATTATTCTGAGGGTGATTTGACCGTCCTTACTTTGTCTTTGTTTCTTTGACAGCTCTGTGCACAAAAATCCCATTAGGGATGCTTTTGAGGAGCGTTCGGAGTAGCCCCACCTGCTGGTCATTTCCGGTATGAAGCTTGCCCTCCGCGACCCTAAAAGTTTGCTTTTCGGAAGCGGGAATATCCAAGGCAGAGTCAGGTACAAATTTTGTCTCTCTAGCATTTCTAGTTCATGAGTTATTTCCAAGCTTAGCACAGAATTTATTTCGGACTTTTTTGTGCCGGCTTTTTCTCACTGGCGATGACGTAGGCATGTCATACAGTGAAGTTTCGGTCAGCCCTACTTCCAGGACGCTTGCCTCGCCTACAAAATGGTGACCTTAACATAACTCACGGAAGAGAGAGCCCTTGACACGGGCTTTGGAATGGTGTACAACTTGTGAAAATCCAGTATTATTCTGAGGGTGATTAGACCGTCCTTACTTTGTCTTTCTTTCTTTGACAGCTCTGTGCACAGAAATCCCATTAGGGATGCTTTTGAGGAGCATTCGGAGTAGCCCCACCTGCTGGTCATTTCCGGTATGAAGCTTGCCCTCCGCGACCCTAAAAGTTTGCTTTTCGGAAGCGGGGATATCCAAGGCAGAGTCAGGTACAAATTTTGTCTCTCTAGCATTTCTAGTTCATGAGTTATTTCCAAGCTTAGCACAGAATTTATTTTGGGCTTTTTTGTGCCGGCTTTTTCTCACTGGCGATGACGTAGGCATGTCATACAGTGAAGTTTCGGTCAGACCTACTTCCAGGACGCTGGCCTCGCTTACAAAATAGTGACCTTAACGAAACTCACGGAAGAAAAAGCCCTTGAGACGGGCTTTCGAATGGTGTACAACTTGTGAAAATCCAGTATTATTCTGAGGGTGATTTGACCGTCCTTACTTTGTCTTTGTTTTTTTTTGACAGGTCTGTGCACAAAAATCCCATTAGGGATGCTTTTGAGGAGCGTTCGGAGTAACCCCACTTGCTGGTCATTTCCGGTATGAAGCTTGCCCTCCGCGACCCTAAAAGTTTGACTTTCGGAAGCGGGAATATCCAAGGCAGAGTCAGGTACAAATTTTGTCTCTCTAGCATTTCTAGTTCATGAGTTATTTCCAAGCAAACACAGAATTTATTTCGGACTTTTTTGTGCCGGCTTTTTCTCACTGGCGATGACGTAGGAATGTCATACAGTGAAATTTCGGGCAGCCCTACTTCCAGGACGCTGGCCTCGCCTACAAAATGGTGACCTAAACGAAACTCACGGAACAGAAAGCCCTTGATATGGGCTTTCGAATGGTGTACAACTTGTGAAAATCTAGTTTTATTCTGAGGGTGATTTGACCGTCCTTACTTTGTCTTTGTTTCTTTGACAGCTCTGTGCACAAAAATCCCATTAGGGATGCTTTTGAGGAGCGTTCGGAGTAGCCACACCTGCTGGTCATTTCCGGTATGAAGCTTGCCCTCCGCGACCTTAAAAATTTGCTTTTCGGAAGCGGGGCTATCCAAGGCAGAGTCAGGTACAAATTTTGTCTCTCTAGCATTTCTAGTTCATGAGTTATTTCCAAGCTTAGCACAGAATTTATTTCGGACTTTTTTGTGCCGGCTTTTTCTCACTGGCGATGACATAGGCATGTCATACAGTGAAGTTTCAGGCAGCCCTACTTCCAGGACGCTGGCCTCGCTTACAAAATAGTGACCTTAACGAAACTCACGGAAGAAAAAGCCCTTGAGACGGGCTTTCGAATGGTGTACAACTTCTGAAAATCCAGTATTATTCTGAGGGTGATTCGACCGTCCTTACTTTGTCTTTGTTTTTTTTGACAGGCTCTGTGCACAAAAATCCCATTAGGGATGCTTTTGAGGAGCGTTCGGAGTAGCCCCACCTGCTGGTCATTTCCGGTATGAAGCTTGCCCTCAGCGACCCTAAAAGTTTGATTTTCGGAAGCGGGGATATCCAAGGCAGAGTCAGGTACAAATTTTGTCTCTCTAGCATTTCTAGTTCATGAGTTATTTCCAAGCTTAGCACAGAATTTATTTTGGACTTTTTTGTGCCGGCTTTTTCTCACTGGCGATGACGTAGGCATGTCATACAGTGAAGTTTCGGTCAGACCTACTTCCAGGACGCTGGCCTCGCCTACAAAATGGTGACCTTAACGAAACTCACGGAAGAGAGAGCCCTTGAGGCGGGCTTTCGAATGTTGTACAACTTGTGAAAATCCAATATTATTCTGAGGGTGATTCGACCGTCCTTACTTTGTCTTTGTTTCTTTGACAGCTCTGTGCACAAAAATCCCATTAGGGATGCTTTTGAGGAGCGTTCGGAGTAGCCCCACCTGCTGGTCACTTCCGGTATGAAGCTTGCCCTCCGCGACCCTAAAAGTTTGATTTTCGGAAGCGGGAATATCCAAGGCAGAGTCAGGTACAAATTTTGTCTCTCTAGCATTTCTAGTTCATGAGTTATTTCCAAGCAAACACAGAATTTATTTCGGACTTTTTTGTGCCGGCTTTTTCTCACTGGCGATGACGTAGGCATGTCATACAGTGAAGTTTCGGGCAGCCCTACTTCCAGGACGCTGGCCTCGCTTACAAAATAGTGACCTTACCTAAACTCACGGAAGAAAAAGCCCTTGAGACGGGCTTTCGAATGTTGTACAGCTTGTGAGAATCCAGTATTATTCTGAGGGTGATTTGACCGTCCTTACTTTGTCTTTGTTTCTTTGACAGCTCTGTGCACAAAAATCCCATTAGGGATGCTTTTGAGGAGCGTTCGGAGTAGCCCCACCTGCTGGTCATTTCCGGTATGAAGCTTGCCCTCCGCGACCCTAAAAGTTTGCTTTTCGGAAGCGGGAATATCCAAGGCAGAGTCAGGTACAAATTTTGTCTCTCTCTAGCATTTCTAGTTCATGAGTTATTTCCAAGCTTAGCACAGAATTTATTTCGGACTTTTTTGTGCCGGCTTTTTCTCACTGGCGATGACGTAGGCATGTCATACAGTGAAGTTTCGGTCAGCCCTACTTCCAGGACGCTTGCCTCGCCTACAAAATGGTGACCTTAACATAACTCACGGAAGAGAGAGCCCTTGAGACGGGCTTTGGAATGGTGTACAACTTGTGAAAATCCAGTATTATTCTGAGGGTGATTAGACCGTCCTTACTTTGTCTTTCTTTCTTTGACAGCTCTGTGCACAAAAATCCCATTAGGGATGCTTTTGAGGAGCATTCGGAGTAGCCCCACCTGCTGGTCATTTCCGGTATGAAGCTTGCCCTCCGCGACCCTAAAAGTTTGCTTTTCGGAAGCGGGGATATCCAAGGCAGAGTCAGGTACAAATTTTGTCTCTCTAGCATTTCTAGTTCATGAGTTATTTCCAAGCTTAGCACAGAATTTATTTTGGGCTTTTTTGTGCCGGCTTTTTCTCACTGGCGATGACGTAGGCATGTCATACAGTGAAGTTTCGGTCAGACCTACTTCCAGGACGCTGGCCTCGCTTACAAAATAGTGACCTTAACGAAACTCACGGAAGAAAAAGCCCTTGAGACGGGCTTTCGAATGGTGTACAACTTGTGAAAATCCAGTATTATTCTGAGGGTGATTTGACCGTCCTTACTTTGTCTTTGTTTTTTTTTGACAGCTCTGTGCACAAAAATCCCATTAGGGATGCTTTTGAGGAGCGTTCGGAGTAGCCCCACTTGCTGGTCATTTCCGGTATGAAGCTTGCCCTCCGCGACCCTAAAAGTTTGATTTTTGGAAGCGGGAATATCCAAGGCAGAGTCAGGTACAAATTTTGTCTCTCTAGCATTTCTAGTTCATGAGTTATTTCCAAGCAAACACAGAATTTATTTCGGACTTTTTTGTGCCGGCTTTTTCTCACTGGCGATGACGTAGGAATGTCATACAGTGACATTTCGGGCAGCCCTACTTCCAGGACGCTGGCCTCGCCTACAAAATGGTGACCTAAACGAAACTCACGGAACAGAAAGCCCTTGATATGGGCTTTCGAATGGTGTACAACTTGTGAAAATCTAGTTTTATTCTGAGGGTGATTTGACCGTCCTTACTTTGTCTTTGTTTCTTTGACAGCTCTGTGCACAAAAATCCCATTAGGGATGCTTTTGAGGAGCGTTCGGAGTAGCCACACCTGCTGGTCATTTCCGGTATGAAGCTTGCCCTCCGCGACCTTAAAAATTTGCTTTTCGGAAGCGGGGCTATCCAAGGCAGAGTCAGGTACAAATTTTGTCTCTCTAGCATTTCTAGTTCATGAGTTATTTCCAAGCTTAGCACAGAATTTATTTCGGACTTTTTTGTGCCGGCTTTTTCTCACTGGCGATGACGTAGGCATGTCATACAGTGAAGTTTCAGGCAGCCCTACTTCCAGGACGCTGGCCTCGCTTACAAAATAGTGACCTTAACGAAACTCACGGAAGAAAAAGCCCTTGAGACGGGCTTTCGAATGGTGTACAACTTCTGAAAATCCAGTATTATTCTGAGGGTGATTCGACCGTCCTTACTTTGTCTTTGTTTTTTTTGACAGGCTCTGTGCACAAAAATCCCATTAGGGATGCTTTTGAGGAGCGTTCGGAGTAGCCCCACCTGCTGGTCATTTCCGGTATGAAGCTTGCCCTCAGCGACCCTAAAAGTTTGATTTTCGGAAGCGGGGATATCCAAGGCAGAGTCAGGTACAAATTTTGTCTCTCTAGCATTTCTAGTTCATGAGTTATTTCCAAGCTTAGCACAGAATTTATTTTGGACTTTTTTGTGCCGGCTTTTTCTCACTGGCGATGACGTAAGCATGTCATACAGTGAAGTTTCGGTCAGACCTACTTCCAGGACGCTGGCCTCGCCTACAAAATGGTGACCTTAACGAAACTCACGGAAGAGAGAGCCCTTGAGGCGGGCTTTCGAATGTTGTACAACTTGTGAAAATCCAATATTATTCTGAGGGTGATTCGACCGTCCTTACTTTGTCTTTGTTTCTTTGACAGCTCTGTGCACAAAAATCCCATTAGGGATGCTTTTGAGGAGCGTTCGGAGTAGCCCCACCTGCTGGTCACTTCCGGTATGAAGCTTGCCCTCCGCGACCCTAAAAGTTTGATTTTCGGAAGCGGGAATATCCAAGGCAGAGTCAAGTACAAATTTGTCTCTCTAGCATTTCTAGTTCATAAGTTATTTCCAAGCAAACACAGAATTTATTTCGGACTTTTTTGTGCCGGCTTTTTCTCACTGGCGATGACGTAGGCATTTCATACAGTGAAGTTTCGGGCAGCCCTACTTCCAGGACGCTGGCCTCGCTTACAAAATAGTGACCTTAACTAAACTCACGGAAGAAAAAGCCCTTGAGACGGGCTTTCGAATGTTGTACAACTTGTGAAAATCCAGTATTATTCTGAGGGTGATTTGACCGTCCTTACTTTGTCTTTGTTTCTTTGACAGCTCTGTGCACAAAAATCCCATTAGGGATGCTTTTGAGGAGCGTTCGGAGTAGCCCCACCTGCTGGTCATTTCCGGTATGAAGCTTGCCCTCCGCGACCCTAAAAATTTGCTTTTCGGAAGCGGAGATATCCAAGGCAGAGTCAGGTACAAATTTTGTCTCTCTAGCATTTCTAGTTCATGAGTTATTTCCAAGCTTAGCACAGAATTTATTTCGGACTTTTTTGTGCCGGCTTTTTCTCACTGGCGATGACGTAGGCATGTCATACAGTGAAGTTTCGGTCAGCCCTACTTCCAGGACGCTGGCCTCGCCTACAAAATGGTGACCTTAACAAAACTCACGGAAGAGAGAGCCCTTGAGACGGGCGTTCGAATGGTGTACAACTTGTGAAAATCCAGTATTATTCTGAGGGTGATTCGACCGTCCTTACTTTGTCTTTGTTTCTTTGACAGCTCTGTGCACAAAAAACTCATTAGGGATGCTTTTGAGGAGCATTCGGAGTAGCCCCACCTGCTGGTCATTTCCGGTATGAAGCTTGCCCTCCGCGAACCTAAAAGTTTGATTTTCGGAAGCGGGGCTATCCAAGGCACAGTCAGGTACAAATTTTGTCTCTTTAGCATTTCTAGTTCATGAGTTATTTCCAAGCTTAGCACAGAATTTATTTCGGACTTTTTTGTGCCGCTTTTTCTCACTGGCGATGATGTAGGCTAGTCATACAGTGAAGTTTCGTGCAGCCCTACTTCCAGGACGCTGGCTTCGCCTACAAAATGGTGACCTTAACGAAACTCACGGAAGAGAGAGCCCTTGAGACGGGCTTTCGAATGGTGTACAACTTGTGAAAATCCGGTATTATTCTGAGGGTGATTCGACCGTCCTTACTTTGTCTTTGTTTCTTTGACAGCTCTGTGCACAAAAATCCCATTAGGGATGCTTTTGAGGAGCGTTCGGAGTAGCCCTACCTGCTGGTTTTTTCCGGTATGAAGCTTGCCCTCAGTGAACCTAAAAAATTAATCTTCGGAAGCGGGGATATCCAAGGCAGAGTCAGGTACAAATTTTGTCTCTCTAGCATTTCTAGTTCATGAGTTATTTCCAAGCAAAGCACAGAATTATTTTCGGACTTTTTTGTGCCGGCTTTTTCTCACTGGCGATGACGTAGGCATGTCATACAGTGAAGTTTCGGGCAGCCCTACTTCCAGGACGCTGGCCTCGCCTACAAAATGGTGACCTTAACGAAACTCACGGAAGAGAAAGCCCTTGAGACGGGCTTTCGAATGGTGTACAACTTGTGAAAATACAGTATTATTCTGAGGGTGATTTGACCGTCCTTACTTTGTCTTTGTTTCTTTGACAGCTCTGTGCACAAAAATCCCATAAGGGATGCTTTTGAGGAGCGTTCGGACTAGCCCCACCTGCTGGTCATTTGCGGTATGGAGCTTGCCCTCCGCGACCCTAAAAGTTTGCTTTTCGGAAACGGAGATATCCAAGGCAGAGTCAGGTACAAATTTTGTCTCTCTAGCATTTCTAGTTCATGAGTTATTTCCAAGCTTAGCACAGAATTTATTTCGGACATTTTTGTGCCGGCTTTTTCTAACTGGCGATGACGTAGGCATGTCATACAGTGAAGTTTCGGTCAGCCCTACTTCCAGGACGCTGGCCTCGGCTACAAATTGGTGACCTTAACAAAACTCACGGAAGAAAAAGCCCTTGAGACGGGCTTTTGAATGGTGTACAACTTGTGAAAATCCGGAATTATTCTGAGGGTGATTCGACCGTCCTTACTTTGTCTTAGTTTCTTTGACAGCTCTGTGCACAAAAATCCCATTAGGGATGCTTTTGAGGAGCATTCGGAGTAGCCCCACCTGCTGGTCATTTCCGGTATGAAGCTAGCCCTCAGCGACCCTAAAAGTTTAATTTTCGGAAGCGGGGATATCCAAGGCAGAGTCAGGTACAAATTTTGTCTCTCTAGCAATTCTAGTTCATGAGTTATTTCCAAGCAAAGCACAGAATTTATTTCGGACTTTTTTGTGCCGGCTTTTTCTCACTGGCGATGACGTAGGAATGTCATACAGTGAAGTTTCGGTCAGCCCTACTTCCAGGACGCTGGCCTCGGCTACAAATTGGTGACCTTAACAAAACTCACGGAAGAAAAAGCCCTTGAGACGGGCTTTTGAATGGTGTACAACTTGTGAAAATCCGGAATTATTCTGAGGGTGATTCGACCGTCCTTACTTTGTCTTAGTTTCTTTGACAGCTCTGTGCACAAAAATCCCATTAGGGATGCTTTTGAGGAGCATTCGGAGTAGCCCCACCTGCTGGTCATTTCCGGTATGAAGCTAGCCCTCAGCGACCCTAAAAGTTTAATTTTCGGAAGCGGGGATATCCAAGGCAGAGTCAGGTACAAATTTTGTCTCTCTAGCAATTCTAGTTCATGAGTTATTTCCAAGCAAAGCACAGAATTTATTTCGGACTTTTTTGTGCCGGCTTTTTCTCACTGGCGATGACGTAGGCATGTCATACAGTGAAGTTTCGGGCAGCCCTACTTCCAGGACGCTGGCCTCGCCTACAAAATGGTGACCTTAACGAAACTCACGGAAGAGAGAGTCCTTGAGACGGGCTTTCGAATGGTGTACAACTTGTGAAAATACAGTATTGTTCTGAGGGTGATTTGACCGTCCTTACTTTGTCTTTGTTTCTTCGACAGCTCTGTGCACAAAAAACCCATTAGGGATGCTTTTAAGGAGCGTTCGGAGAAGCCCCACCTGCTGGTCATTTCCGGTATGAAGCTTGCCCTCCACGACCCTAAAAGTTTGATTTTCGGAAGCGGGGATATCCAAGGCAGAGTCAGGTACAAATTTTGTCTCTCTAGCATTCTAGTTCATGAGTTATTTCCAAGCTTAGCACAGAATTTATTTCGGACATTTTTGTGCCGGCTTTTTCTCACCGGCGATGACGTAGGCATGTCATACAGTGAAGTTTCGGTCAGCCCTACTTCCAGGACGCTGGCCTCGCCTACAAATTGGTGATCTTAACCAAACTCACGGAAGAGAGAGCCCTTGAGACGGGCTTTCTAATGGTGTACAACTTGTGAAAATCCGGTATTATTCTGAGGGTGATTCGACCGTCCTTACTTTGTCTTTGTTTCTTTGACAGCTCTGTGCACAAAAATCCCATAAGGGATGCTTTTGAGGAGCGTTCGGAGTAGCCCCACCTGCTTGTGATTTCCGGTATGAAGCTTGCCTTCCGCGACCCTAAAAGTTTGCTTTACGGAAGCGGGGCTATCCAAGGCACAGCCAGGTACAAATTTTGTCTCTCTAGCATTTTTAGTTCGTGAGTTATTTCCAAGCTTAGCACAGAATTTATTTCGGACTTTTTTGTGCCGCTTTTTCTCACTGGCGATGACGTTGGCATGTCATACAGTGAAGTTTCGGTCAGCCCTACTTCCAGGACGCTGGCCTCGCCTACAAAATGGTGACCTTAACAAAACTCACGGAAGAGAAAGCCCTTGAGACGGGCTTTCGAATGGTGTACAACTTGTGAAAATCCAGTATTATTCTGAGGGTGATTTGACCGTCCTTACTTTGTCTTTGTTTTTTTGACAGCTCTGTGCACAAAAATCCCATTAGGGATGCTTTTGAGGAGCGTTCGGAGTAGCCCCACCTGCTGGTCATTTCCGGTATGAAGCTTGACCTCCGCGACCTTAAAAGTTTGCTTTTCGGAAGCGGGGATATCCAAGGCAGAGTCAGGTACAAATTTTGTCTCTCTAGCATTTCTAGTTCATGAGTTATTTCCAAGCTTAGCACAGAATTTATTTCGGACATTTTTGTGCCAGCTTTTTCTCACTGGCGATTACGTAGGCATGTCATACAGTGAAGTTTCGGGCAGCCCCACTTCCAGGACGCTGGCCTCGCCTACAAATTGGTGACCTTAACAAAACTCACGGAAGAGAGAGCCCTTGAGACGGGCTTTTGAATGGTGTACAACTTGTGAAAATCCGGTATTATTCTGAGGGTGATTCGACCGTCCTTACTTTGTCTTTGTTTCTTTGACAGCTCTGTGCACAAAAATCCCATTAGGGATGCTTTTGAGGAGCGTTCGGAGTAGCCCTACCTGCTGGTTTTTTCCGGTATGAAGCTTGCCCTCCGTGAACCTAAAAAATTAATTTTCGGAAGCGGGGATATCCAAGGCAGAGTCAGGTACAAATTTTGTCTTTCTAGCATTTCTAGTTCATGAGTTATTTCCAAGCAAAGCACAGAATTATTTTCGGACTTTTTTGTGCCGGCTTTTTCTCATTGGCGATGACGTAGGCATGTCATACAGTGAAATTTCGAGCAGCCCTACTTCCAGGACGCTGGCCTCGCCTACAAAATGGTGACCTAAACGAAACTCACGGAACAGAAAGCCCTTGATATGGGCTTTCGAATGGTGTACAACTTGTGAAAATCCAGTTTTATTCTGAGGGTGATTTGACCGTCCTTTAATACTTTGTATTTGTTTCTTTGACAGCTCTGTGCACAAAAATCCCATTAGGGATGCTTTTGAGGAGCGTTCGGAGTAGCCCCACCTGCTGGTCATTTCCGGTATGAAGCTTGCCCTCCGCGACCTTAAAAGTTTGCTTTTCGGAAGCGGGGCTATCCAAGGCAGAGTCAGGTACAAATTTTGTCTCTCTAGCATTTCTAGTTAATGAGTTATTTCCAAGCTTAGCACAGAATTTATTTCGGACTTTTTTGTGCCGGCTTTTTCTCACTGGCGATGACGTAGGCATGTCATACAGTGAAGTTTCGGGCAGCCCTACTTCCAGGACTCTGGCCTCGCTTACAAAATAGTGACCTTAACTAAAATCACGGAAGAAAAAGCCCTTGAGACGGGCTTTCGAATGGTGTACAACTTGTGAAAGTCCAGTATTATTCTGAGGGTGATTTGACCGTCCTTACTTTGTCTTTGTTTTTTTTGACAGCTCTGTGCACAAAAATCCCATTAGGGATGCTTTTTAGGAGCGTTCGGAGTAGCCCCACCTGCTGGTCATTTCCGGTATGAAGCTAGCCCTCAGCGACCCTAAAAGTTTAATTTTCGGAAGCGGGGATATCCAAGGCAGAGTCAGGTACAAATTTTGTCTCTCTAGCAATTCTAGTTCATGAGTTATTTCCAAGCAAAGCACAGAATTTATTTCGGACTTTTTTGTGCCGGCTTTTTCTCACTGGCGATGACGTAGGCATGTCATACAGTGAAGTTTCGGGCAGCCCTACTTCCAGGACGCTGGCCTCGCCTACAAAATGGTGACCTTAACGAAACTCACGGAAGAGAGAGTCCTTGAGACGGGCTTTCGAATGGTGTACAACTTGTGAAAATACAGTATTGTTCTGAGGGTGATTTGACCGTCCTTACTTTGTCTTTGTTTCTTCGACAGCTCTGTGCACAAAAAACCCATTAGGGATGCTTTTAAGGAGCGTTCGGAGTAGCCCCACCTGCTGGTCATTTCCGGTATGAAGCTTGCCCTCCACGACCCTAAAAGTTTGATTTTCGGAAGCGGGGATATCCAAGGCAGAGTCAGGTACAAATTTTGTCTCTCTAGCATTCTAGTTCATGAGTTATTTCCAAGCTTAGCACAGAATTTATTTCGGACATTTTTGTGCCGGCTTTTTCTCACCGGCGATGACGTAGGCATGTCATACAGTGAAGTTTCGGTCAGCCCTACTTCCAGGACGCTGGCCTCGCCTACAAATTGGTGATCTTAACCAAACTCACGGAAGAGAGAGCCCTTGAGACGGGCTTTCTAATGGTGTACAACTTGTGAAAATCCGGTATTATTCTGAGGGTGATTCGACCGTCCTTACTTTGTCTTTGTTTCTTTGACAGCTCTGTGCACAAAAATCCCATAAGGGATGCTTTTGAGGAGCGTTCGGAGTAGCCCCACCTGCTTGTGATTTCCGGTATGAAGCTTGCCTTTCGCGACCCTAAAAGTTTGCTTTACGGAAGCGGGGCTATCCAAGGCACAGTCAGGTACAAATTTTGTCTCTCTAGCATTTTTAGTTCGTGAGTTATTTCCAAGCTTAGCACAGAATTTATTTCGGACTTTTTTGTGCCGCTTTTTCTCACTGGCGATGACGTTGGCATGTCATACAGTGAAGTTTCGGTCAGCCCTACTTCCAGGACGCTGGCCTCGCCTACAAAATGGTGACCTTAACAAAACTCACGGAAGAGAAAGCCCTTGAGACGGGCTTTCGAATGGTGTACAACTTGTGAAAATCCAGTATTATTCTGAGGGTGATTTGACCGTCCTTACTTTGTCTTTGTTTTTTTGACAGCTCTGTGCACAAAAATCCCATTAGGGATGCTTTTGAGGAGCGTTCGGAGTAGCCCCACCTGCTGGTCATTTCCGGTATGAAGCTTGACCTCCGCGACCTTAAAAGTTTGCTTTTCGGAAGCGGGGATATCCAAGGCAGAGTCAGGTACAAATTTTGTCTCTCTAGCATTTCTAGTTCATGAGTTATTTCCAAGCTTAGCACAGAATTTATTTCGGACATTTTTGTGCCAGCTTTTTCTCACTGGCGATTACGTAGGCATGTCATACAGTGAAGTTTCGGGCAGCCCCACTTCCAGGACGCTGGCCTCGCCTACAAATTGGTGACCTTAACAAAACTCACGGAAGAGAGAGCCCTTGAGACGGGCCTTTGAATGGTGTACAACTTGTGAAAATCCGGTATTATTCTGAGGGTGATTCGACCGTCCTTACTTTGTCTTTGTTTCTTTGACAGCTCTGTGCACAAAAATCCCATTAGGGATGCTTTTGAGGAGCGTTCGGAGTAGCCCTACCTGCTGGTTTTTTCCGGTATGAAGCTTGCCCTCCGTGAACCTAAAAAATTAATTTTCGGAAGCGGGGATATCCAAGGCAGAGTCAGGTACAAATTTTGTCTTTCTAGCATTTCTAGTTCATGAGTTATTTCCAAGCAAAGCACAGAATTATTTTCGGACTTTTTTGTGCCGGCTTTTTCTCACTGGCGATGACGTAGGCATGTCATACAGTGAAGTTTCGGGCAGCCCTACTTCCAGGACGCTGGCCTCGCTTAC
Source organism: Pisaster brevispinus (assembly GCA_023634235.1). Taxonomy (NCBI): domain Eukaryota; kingdom Metazoa; phylum Echinodermata; class Asteroidea; order Forcipulatida; family Asteriidae; genus Pisaster; species Pisaster brevispinus. Next base: position 13,441,311 of record JAMKCF010000017.1, read on the forward strand.
AAAATAGTGACCTTAACTAAAATCACGGAAGAAAAAGCCCTTGAGACGGGCTTTCGAATGGTGTACAACTTGTGAAAGTCCAGTATTATTCTGAGGGTGATTTGACCGTCCTTACTTTGTCTTTGTTTTTTTTGACAGCTCTGTGCACAAAAATCCCATTAGGGATGCTTTTTAGGAGCGTTCGGAGTAGCCCCACCTGCTGGTCATTTCCGGTATGAAGCTAGCCCTCAGCGACCCTAAAAGTTTAATTTTCGGAAGCGGGGATATCCAAGGCAGAGTCAGGTACAAATTTTGTCTCTCTAGCAATTCTAGTTCATGAGTTATTTCCAAGCAAAGCACAGAATTTATTTCGGACTTTTTTGTGCCGGCTTTTTCTCACTGGCGATGACGTAGGCATGTCATACAGTGAAGTTTCGGGCAGCCCTACTTCCAGGACGCTGGCCTCGCCTACAAAATGGTGACCTTAACGAAACTCACGGAAGAGAGAGTCCTTGAGACGGGCTTTCGAATGGTGTACAACTTGTGAAAATACAGTATTGTTCTGAGGGTGATTTGACCGTCCTTACTTTGTCTTTGTTTCTTCGACAGCTCTGTGCACAAAAAACCCATTAGGGATGCTTTTAAGGAGCGTTCGGAGTAGCCCCACCTGCTGGTCATTTCCGGTATGAAGCTTGCCCTCCACGACCCTAAAAGTTTGATTTTCGGAAGCGGGGATATCCAAGGCAGAGTCAGGTACAAATTTTGTCTCTCTAGCATTCTAGTTCATGAGTTATTTCCAAGCTTAGCACAGAATTTATTTCGGACATTTTTGTGCCGGCTTTTTCTCACCGGCGATGACGTAGGCATGTCATACAGTGAAGTTTCGGTCAGCCCTACTTCCAGGACGCTGGCCTCGCCTACAAATTGGTGATCTTAACCAAACTCACGGAAGAGAGAGCCCTTGAGACGGGCTTTCTAATGGTGTACAACTTGTGAAAATCCGGTATTATTCTGAGGGTGATTCGACCGTCCTTACTTTGTCTTTGTTTCTTTGACAGCTCTGTGCACAAAAATCCCATAAGGGATGCTTTTGAGGAGCGTTCGGAGTAGCCCCACCTGCTTGTGATTTCCGGTATGAAGCTTGCCTTTCGCGACCCTAAAAGTTTGCTTTACGGAAGCGGGGCTATCCAAGGCACAGTCAGGTACAAATTTTGTCTCTCTAGCATTTTTAGTTCGTGAGTTATTTCCAAGCTTAGCACAGAATTTATTTCGGACTTTTTTGTGCCGCTTTTTCTCACTGGCGATGACGTTGGCATGTCATACAGTGAAGTTTCGGTCAGCCCTACTTCCAGGACGCTGGCCTCGCCTACAAAATGGTGACCTTAACAAAACTCACGGAAGAGAAAGCCCTTGAGACGGGCTTTCGAATGGTGTACAACTTGTGAAAATCCAGTATTATTCTGAGGGTGATTTGACCGTCCTTACTTTGTCTTTGTTTTTTTGACAGCTCTGTGCACAAAAATCCCATTAGGGATGCTTTTGAGGAGCGTTCGGAGTAGCCCCACCTGCTGGTCATTTCCGGTATGAAGCTTGACCTCCGCGACCTTAAAAGTTTGCTTTTCGGAAGCGGGGATATCCAAGGCAGAGTCAGGTACAAATTTTGTCTCTCTAGCATTTCTAGTTCATGAGTTATTTCCAAGCTTAGCACAGAATTTATTTCGGACATTTTTGTGCCAGCTTTTTCTCACTGGCGATTACGTAGGCATGTCATACAGTGAAGTTTCGGGCAGCCCCACTTCCAGGACGCTGGCCTCGCCTACAAATTGGTGACCTTAACAAAACTCACGGAAGAGAGAGCCCTTGAGACGGGCCTTTGAATGGTGTACAACTTGTGAAAATCCGGTATTATTCTGAGGGTGATTCGACCGTCCTTACTTTGTCTTTGTTTCTTTGACAGCTCTGTGCACAAAAATCCCATTAGGGATGCTTTTGAGGAGCGTTCGGAGTAGCCCTACCTGCTGGTTTTTTCCGGTATGAAGCTTGCCCTCCGTGAACCTAAAAAATTAATTTTCGGAAGCGGGGATATCCAAGGCAGAGTCAGGTACAAATTTTGTCTTTCTAGCATTTCTAGTTCATGAGTTATTTCCAAGCAAAGCACAGAATTATTTTCGGACTTTTTTGTGCCGGCTTTTTCTCATTGGCGATGACGTAGGCATGTCATACAGTGAAATTTCGAGCAGCCCTACTTCCAGGACGCTGGCCTCGCCTACAAAATGGTGACCTAAACGAAACTCACGGAACAGAAAGCCCTTGATATGGGCTTTCGAATGGTGTACAACTTGTGAAAATCCAGTTTTATTCTGAGGGTGATTTGACCGTCCTTTAATACTTTGTATTTGTTTCTTTGACAGCTCTGTGCACAAAAATCCCATTAGGGATGCTTTTGAGGAGCGTTCGGAGTAGCCCCACCTGCTGGTCATTTCCGGTATGAAGCTTGCCCTCCGCGACCTTAAAAGTTTGCTTTTCGGAAGCGGGGCTATCCAAGGCAGAGTCAGGTACAAATTTTGTCTCTCTAGCATTTCTAGTTAATGAGTTATTTCCAAGCTTAGCACAGAATTTATTTCGGACTTTTTTGTGCCGGCTTTTTCTCACTGGCGATGACGTAGGCATGTCATACAGTGAAGTTTCGGGCAGCCCTACTTCCAGGACTCTGGCCTCGCCTACAAAATAGTGACCTTAACGAAAATCACGGAAGAAAAAGCCCTTGAGACGGGCTTTCGAATGGTGTACAACTTGTGAAAGTCCAGTATTATTCTGAGGGTGATTTGACCGTCCTTACTTTGTCTTTGTTTTTTTTGACAGCTCTGTGCACAAAAATCCCATTAGGGATGCTTTTTAGGAGCGTTCGGAGTAGCCCCACCTGCTGGTCATTTCCGGTATGAAGCTAGCCCTCAGCGACCCTAAAAGTTTAATTTTCGGAAGCGGGGATATCCAAGGCAGAGTCAGGTACAAATTTTGTCTCTCTAGCAATTCTAGTTCATGAGTTATTTCCAAGCAAAGCACAGAATTTATTTCGGACTTTTTTGTGCCGGCTTTTTCTCACTGGCGATGACGTAGGCATGTCATACAGTGAAGTTTCGGGCAGCCCTACTTCCAGGACGCTGGCCTCGCCTACAAAATGGTGACCTTAACGAAACTCACGGAAGAGAGAGTCCTTGAGACGGGCTTTCGAATGGTGTACAACTTGTGAAAATACAGTATTGTTCTGAGGGTGATTTGACCGTCCTTACTTTGTCTTTGTTTCTTCGACAGCTCTGTGCACAAAAAACCCATTAGGGATGCTTTTAAGGAGCGTTCGGAGTAGCCCCACCTGCTGGTCATTTCCGGTATGAAGCTTGCCCTCCACGACCCTAAAAGTTTGATTTTCGGAAGCGGGGATATCCAAGGCAGAGTCAGGTACAAATTTTGTCTCTCTAGCATTCTAGTTCATGAGTTATTTCCAAGCTTAGCACAGAATTTATTTCGGACATTTTTGTGCCGGCTTTTTCTCACCGGCGATGACGTAGGCATGTCATACAGTGAAGTTTCGGTCAGCCCTACTTCCAGGACGCTGGCCTCGCCTACAAATTGGTGATCTTAACCAAACTCACGGAAGAGAGAGCCCTTGAGACGGACTTTCTAATGGTGTACAACTTGTGAAAATCCGGTATTATTCTGAGGGTGATTCGACCGTCCTTACTTTGTCTTTGTTTCTTTGACAGCTCTGTGCACAAAAATCCCATAAGGGATGCTTTTGAGGAGCGTTCGGAGTAGCCCCACCTGCTTGTGATTTCCGGTATGAAGCTTGCCCTTCGCGACCCTAAAAGTTTGCTTTACGGAAGCGGGGCTATCCAAGGCACAGTCAGGTACAAATTTTGTCTCTCTAGCATTTTTAGTTCGTGAGTTATTTCCAAGCTTAGCACAGAATTTATTTCGGACTTTTTTGTGCCGCTTTTTCTCACTGGCGATGACGTTGGCATGTCATACAGTGAAGTTTCGGTCAGCCCTACTTCCAGGACGCTGGCCTCGCCTACAAAATGGTGACCTTAACAAAACTCACGGAAGAGAAAGCCCTTGAGACGGGCTTTCGAATGGTGTACAACTTGTGAAAATCCAGTATTATTCTGAGGGTGATTTGACTGTCCTTACTTTGTCTTTGTTTCTTTTTTCAGCTCTGTGCACAAAAATCCCATTAGGGATGCTTTTGAGGAGCGTTCGGAGTAGCCCCACCTGCTGGTCATTTCCGGTAAGAAGCTTGCCCTCCGCGACCTTAAAAGTTTGCTTTTCGGAAGCGGGGATATCCAAGGCAGAGTCAGGTACAAATTTTGTCTCTCTAGCATTCTAGTTCTGGAGTTATTTCCAAGCTTAGCACAGAATTTATTTCGGACTTTTTTGTGCCGGCTTTTTCTCACGGGCGATGACGTAGGCATGTCATACAGTGAAGTTTCGGTCAGCCTACTTCCAGGACGCTGGCCTCGCCTACAAAATGGTGACCTTAACGAAACTCACGGAAGAAAAAGCCCTTGATACGGGCTTTCGAATGGTGTACAACTTGTGAAAATCCAGTATTATTCTGAGGGTGATTTGACCGTCCTTACTTTGTCTTTGTTTCTTTGACAGCTCTGTGCACAAAAATCCCATTAGGGATGCTTTTGAGGAGCGTTCGGAGTAGCCCCACCTGCTGGTCATTTCCGGTATGAAGCTTGCCCTCCGCGAACCTCAAAAATAAATTTTCGGAAGCGGGGATATCCAAGGCAGAGTCAGGTACAAATTTTGTCTCTCTAGCATTCTAGTTCTGGAGTTATTTCCAAGCTTAGCACAGAATTTATTTCGGACTTTTTTGTGCCGGCTTTTTCTCACTGGCGATGACGTAGGCATGTCATACAGTGAAGTTTCGGTCAGCCCTACTTCCAGGACGCTGGCCTCGCCTACAAAATGGTGACCTTAACAAAACTCACGGAAGAGAGAGCCCTTGAGACGGGCTTTCGAATGGTGTACAACTTGTGAAAATCCGGTATTATTCTGAGGGTAATTCGACCGTCCTTACTTTGTCTTTGTTTCTTTGACAGCTCTGTGCACAAAAATCCCATTAGGGATGCTTTTGAGGAGCGTTCGGAGTAACCCCACCTGCTGGTCATTTCCGGTATGAAGCTTGCCCTCCGCGAACCTCAAAAATTAATTTTCGGAAGCGGGGATATCCAAGGCAGAGTCAGGTACAAATTTTGTCTCTCTAGCATTTCTAGTTCATGAGTTATTTCCAAGCTTAGCACAGAATTTATTTCGGACTTTTTTGTGCCGGCTTTTTCTCACTGGCGATGACGTAGGCATGTCATACAGTGAAATTTCGGGCAGCCCTACTTCCAGGACGCTGGCCTCGCCTATAAAATGGTGACCTTAACGAAACTCACGGAAGAGAAAGCCCTTGATACGGGCTTTCGAATGGTGTACAACTTGTGAAAATCCAGTATTATTCTGAGGGTGATTTGACCGTCCTTACTTTGTCTTTGTTTCTTTGACACCTCTGTGCACAAAAATCACATGAGGGATGCTTTTGAGGAGCGTTCGGAGTAGCCCCACCTGCTGGTCATTTCCGGTATGAAGCTTGCCCTCCGCGACCCTAAAAATTTGATTTTCGGAAGCGGGGATATCCAAGGCAGAGTCAGGTACAAATTTTGTCTCTCTAGCATTCTAGTTCTGGAGTTATTTCCAAGCTTAGCACAGAATTTATTTCGGACTTTTTTGTGCCGGCTTTTTCTCACTGGCGATGACGTAGGCATGTCATACAGTGAAGTTTCGGTCAGCCCTACTTCCAGGACGCTGGCCTCGCCTACAAATTGGTGACCTTAACAAAACTCACGGAAGAGAGAGCCCTTGAGACGGGCTTTCGAATGGTGTACAACTTGTGAAAATCCGGTATTATTCTGAGGGTGATTCGACCGTCCTTACTTTGTCTTTGTTTCTTTGACAGCTCTGTGCACAAAAATCCCATTAGGGATGCTTTTGAGGAGCGTTCGGAGTAGCCCCACCTGCTGGTCATTTCCGGTATGAAGCTTGCCCTCCGCGAACCTCAAAAATTAATTTTCGGAAGCGGGGATATCCAAGGCAGAGTCAGGTACAAATTTTGTCTCTCTAGCATTTCTAGTTCATGAGTTATTTCCAAGCAAAGTACAGAATTTATTTCGGACTTTTTTGTGCCGGCTTTTTCTCATTGGCGATGACGTAGGCATGTCATACAGTGAAATTTCGGGCAGCCCTACTTCCAGGACGCTGGCCTCGCCTACAAAATGGTGACCTTAACGAAACTCACGGAAGAAAAAGCCCTTGATACGGGCTTTCGAATGGTGTACAACTTGTGAAAATCCAGTATTATTCTGAGGGTGATTTGACCGTCCTTACTTTGTCTTTGTTTCTTTGACAGCTCTGTGCACAAAAATCCCATTAGGGATGCTTTTGAGGAGCGTTCGGAGTAGCCCCACCTGCTGGTCATTTCCGGTATGAAGCTTGCCCTCCGCGACCTTAAAAGTTTGCTTTTCGGAAGCGGGGATATCCAAGGCAGAGTCAGGTACAAATTTTGTCTCTCTAGCATTCTAGTTCTGGAGTTATTTCCAAGCTTAGCACAGAATTTATTTCGGACTTTTTTGTGCCGGCTTTTTCTCACGGGCGATGACGTAGGCATGTCATACAGTGAAGTTTCGGTCAGCCCTACTTCCAGGACGCTGGCCTCGCCTACAAAATGGTGACCTTAACGAAACTCACGGAAGAAAAAGCCCTTGATACGGGCTTTCGAATGGGTACAACTTGTGAAAATCCAGTATTATTCTGAGGGTGATTTGACCGTCCTTACTTTGTCTTTGTTTCTTTGACAGCTCTGTGCACAAAAATCCCATTAGGGATGCTTTTGAGGAGCGTTCGGAGTAGCCCCACCTGCTGGTCATTTCCGGTATGAAGCTTGCCCTCCGCGAACCTCAAAAATAAATTTTCGGAAGCGGGGATATCCAAGGCAGAGTCAGGTACAAATTTTTGTCTCTCTAGCATTCTAGTTCTGGAGTTATTTCCAAGCTTAGCACAGAATTTATTTCGGACTTTTTTGTGCCGGCTTTTTCTCACTGGCGATGACGTAGGCATGTCATACAGTGAAGTTTCGGTCAGCCCTACTTCCAGGACGCTGGCCTCGCCTACAAAATGGTGACCTTAACAAAACTCACGGAAGAGAGAGCCCTTGAGACGGGCTTTCGAATGGTGTACAACTTGTGAAAATCCGGTATTATTCTGAGGGTAATTCGACCGTCCTTACTTTGTCTTTGTTTCTTTGACAGCTCTGTGCACAAAAATCCCATTAGGGATGCTTTTGAGGAGCGTTCGGAGTAACCCCACCTGCTGGTCATTTCCGGTATGAAGCTTGCCCTCCGCGAACCTCAAAAATTAATTTTCGGAAGCGGGGATATCCAAGGCAGAGTCAGGTACAAATTTTGTCTCTCTAGCATTTCTAGTTCATGAGTTATTTCCAAGCTTAGCACAGAATTTATTTCGGACTTTTTTGTGCCGGCTTTTTCTCACGGGCGATGACGTAGGCATGTCATACAGTGAAATTTCGGGCAGCCCTACTTCCAGGACGCTGGCCTCGCCTATAAAATGGTAACCTTAACGAAACTCACGGAAGAGAAAGCCCTTGATACGGGCTTTCGAATGGTGTACAACTTGTGAAAATCCACTATTATTCTGAGGGTGATTTGACCGTCCTTACTTTGTCTTTGTTTCTTTGACACCTCTGTGCACAAAAATCACATGAGGGATGCTTTTGAGGAGCGTTCGGAGTAGCCCCACCTGCTGGTCATTTCCGGTATGAAGCTTGCCCTCCGCGACCCTAAAAGTTTGATTTTCGGAAGCGGGGATATCCAAGGCAGAGTCAGGTACAAATTTTGTCTCTCTAGCATTCTAGTTCTGGAGTTATTTCCAAGCTTAGCACAGAATTTATTTCGGACTTTTTTGTGCCGGCTTTTTCTCACTGGCGATGACGTAGGCATGTCATACAGTGAAGTTTCGGTCAGCCCTACTTCCAGGACGCTGGCCTCGCCTACAAATTGGTGACCTTAACAAAACTCACGGAAGAGAGAGCCCTTGAGACGGGCTTTCGAATGGTGTACAACTTGTGAAAATCCGGTATTATTCTGAGGGTGATTCGACCGTCCTTACTTTGTCTTTGTTTCTTTGACAGCTCTGTGCACAAAAATCCCATTAGGGATGCTTTTGAGGAGCGTTCGGAGTAGCCCCACCTGCTGGTCATTTCCGGTATGAAGCTTGCCCTCCGCGAACCTCAAAAATTAATTTTCGGAAGCGGGGATATCCAAGGCAGAGTCAGGTACAAATTTTGTCTCTCTAGCATTCTAGTTCTGGAGTTATTTCCAAGCTAAGCACAGAATTTATTTCGGACTTTTTTGTGCCGGCTTTTTCTCACTGGCGATGACGTAGGCATGTCATACAGTGAAGTTTCGGTCAGCCCTACTTCCAGGACGCTGGCCTCGCCTACAAAATGGTGACCTTAACAAAACTCACGGAAGAGAGAGCCCTTGAGACGGGCTTTCGAATGGTGTACAACTTGTGAAAATCCGGTATTATTCTGAGGGTGATTCGACCGTCCTTACTTTGTCTTTGTTTCTTTGACAGCTCTGTGCACAAAAATCCCATTAGGGATGCTTTTGAGGAGCGTTCGGAGTAACCCCACCTGCTGGTCATTTCCGGTATGAAGCTTGCCCTCCGCGAACCTCAAAAATTAATTTTCGGAAGCGGGGATATCCAAGGCAGAGTCAGGTACAAATTTTGTCTCTCTAGCATTTCTAGTTCATGAGTTATTTCCAAGCTTAGCCCAGAATTTATTTCGGACTTTTTTGTGCCGGCTTTTTCTCACTGGCGATGACGTAGGCATGTCATACAGTGAAGTTTCGGTCAGCCCTACTTCCAGGACGCTGGCCTCGCCTACAAATTGGTGACCTTAACAAAACTCACGGAAGAGAGAGCCCTTGAGACGGGCTTTCGAATGGTGTACAACTTGTGAAAATCCGGTATTATTCTGAGGCTGATATGACCGTCCTTACTTTGTCTTTGTTTCTTTGACAGCTCTGTGCACAAAAATCCCATTAGGGATGCTTTTGAGGAGCGTTCGGAGTAGCCCCACCTGCTGGTCATTTCCGGTATGAAGCTTGCCCTCCGCGAACCTCAAAAATTAATTTTCGGAAGCGGGGATATCCAAGGCAGAGTCAGGTACAAATTTTGTCTCTCTAGCATTTCTAGTTCATGAGTTATTTCCAAGCTTAGCACAGAATTTATTTCGGACTTTTTTGTGCCGGCTTTTTCTCACTGGCGATGACGTAGGCATGTCATACAGTGAAATTTCGGGCAGCCCTACTTCCAGGACGCTGGCCTCGCCTACAAAATGGTGACCTTAACGAAACTCACGGAAGAGAAAGCCCTTGATACGGGCTTTCGAATGGTGTACAACTTGTGAAAATAGAGTATTATTCTGAGGGTGATTTGACCGTCCTTACTTTGTCTTTGTTTCTTTGACAGCTCTGTGCACAAAAATCCCATGAGGGATGCTTTTGAGGAGCGTTCGGAGTAGCCCCACCTGCTGGTCATTTCCGGTATGAAGCTTGCCCTCCGCGACCCTAAAAGTTTGCTTTTCGGAAGCGGAGATATCCAAGGCAGAGTCAGGTACAAATTTTGTCTCTCTAGCATTTCTAGTTCATGAGTTATTTCCAAGCTTAGCACAGAATTTATTTTGGACTTTTTTGTGCCGGCTTTTTCTCACTGGCGATGACGTAGGCATGTCATACAGTCAAGTTTCGGTCAGACTTACTTCCAGGACGCTGTCCTCGCCTACAAAATGGTGACCTTAACGAAACTCACGGAAGAGAAAGCCCTTGAGACGGGCTTTCGAATGGTGTACAACTTGTGTAAATCCAATATTATTCCGAGCGTGATTTTACCGTCCTTACTTTGTCTGTGTTTCTTTGACAGCTCTGTGCACAAAAATCCCATTAGGGATGCTTTTAAGGAGCGTTCGGAGTAGCCCCACCTTCTGGTAATTTCCGGCATGAAGCTTGCCCTCCGCGACCTTAAAAGTTTGCTTTTCGGAAGCGGGGATATCCAAGGCAGAGTCAGTTACAAATTTTGTCTCTCTAGCATTTCTAGTTCATGAGTTATTTCCAAGCTTAGCACAGAATTTATTTCGGACATTTTTGTGCCGGCTTTTTCTCACTGGCGATGACGTAGGCATGTCATACAGTGAAGTTTCGGGCAGCCCTACTTCCAGGACGCTGGCCTCGCCTAAAAAATGGTGACCTTAACGAAACTCACGGAAAATATAGCCCTTGATACGGGCTTTCGAATGGTGTACAACTTGTGAAAATCCACTATTATTCTGAGGGTGGTTCGACCGTCCTTACTTTGTCTTTGTTTCTTTGACAGCTCTGTGCAAAAAAATCCCATTAGGAATGCTTTTGAGGAGCGTTCGGAGTAGCCCCACCTGCTGGTCATTTCCGGTATGAAGCTTGCCCTCCGCGACCTTAAAAGTTTGCTTTTCGGAAGCGGGGCTATCCAAGGCAGAGTCAGGTACAAATTTTGTCTCTCTAGCATTTCTAGTTCATGAGTTATTTCCAAGCTTAGCACAGAATTTATTTCGGACTTTTTTGTGCCGGCTTTTTCTCACTGGCGATGACGTTGGCATGTCATACAGTGAAGTTTCGGGCAGCCCTACTTCCAGGACGCTGGCCTCGCTCACAAAATAGTGACCTTAACGAAACTCACGGAAGAAAAAGCCCTTGAGACGGGCTTTCGAATGGTGTACAACTTGTGAAAATCCAGTATTATTCTGAGGGTGATTTTACCGTCCTTACTTTGTCTTTGTTTTTTTTGACAGCTCTGTGCACAAAAATCCCATTAGGGATGCTTTTGAGGAGCGTTCGGAGTAGCCCCACCTGCTGGTCATTTCCGGTATGAAGCTTGCCCTCCGCGACCCTAAAAGTTTGATTTTCGGAAGCGGGAATATCCAAGGCAGAGTCAGGTACAAATTTTGTCTCTCTAGCATTTCTAGTTCATGAGTTATTTCCAAGCAAACACAGAATTTATTTCGGACTTTTTTTGTGCCGGCTTTTTCTCACTGGCGATGACGTAGTCATGTCATACAGTGAAGTTTCGGTCAGCCCTACTTCCAAGACGCTGGCCTCGCCTACAAAATGGTGACCTTAACGAAACTCACGGAAGAGAGAGCCCTTGAGACGGGCTTTCGAACGGTGTAAAACTTGTGAAAATCCAGTATTATTCTGAGGCTGATATGACCGTCCTTACTTTGTCTTTGTTTCTTTGACAGCTCTGTGCACAAAAATCCCATAAGGGATGCTTTTGAGGAGCGTTCGGAGTAGCTCCACCTGCTGGTCATTTCCGGTATGAAGCTTGCCCTCCGCGACCCTAAAAGTTTGATTTTCGGAAGCGGAGATATCCAAGGCAGAGTCAGGTACAAATTTTGTCTCTCTAGCATTTCTAGTTCATGATTTAATTCCAAGCTTAGCACAGAATTTATTTCGGACATTTTTGTTCCGGCTTTTTCTCACTGGCGATGACGTAGGCATGTCATACAGTGAAGTTTCGGTCAGCCCTACTTCCAGGACGCTGGCCTCGCCAACAAATTGGTGACCTTAACAAAACTCACGGAAGAGAGAGCCCTTGAGACGGGCTTTCGAATGGTGTACAACTTGTGAAAATCCGGTATTATTCTGAGGGTGATTCGACCGTCCTTACTTTGTCTTTGTTTCTTTGACAGCTCTGTGCACAAAAATCCCATTAGGGATGCTTTTGAGGAGCGTTCGGAGTTGCCCCACCTGCTGGTCATTTCCGGTATGAAGCTTGCCCTCCGCGAACCTCAAAAATTAATTTTCGGAAGCGGGGATATCCAAGGCAGAGTCAGGTACAAATTTTGTCTCTCTAGCATTTCTAGTTCATGAGTTATTTCCAAGCTTAGCACAGAATTTATTTCGGACTTTTTTGTGCCGGCTTTTTCTCACGGGCGATGACGTTGGCATGTCATACAGTGAAGTTTCGGGCAGCCCTACTTCCAGGACGCTGGCCTCGCTTACAAAATAGTGACCTTAACGAAACTCACGGAAGAGAGAGCCCTTGAGACGGGCTTTCGAATGGTGTACAACTTGTGAAAATCCACTATTATTCTGAGGGTGATTTGACCGTCCTTACTTTGTCTTTGTTTCTTTGACAGCTCTGTGCACAAAAATCCCATTAGGGATGCTTTTGAGGAGCGTTCGGAGTAGCCCCACCTGCTGGTCATTTCCGGTATGAAGCTTGCCCTCCGCGAACCTAAAAAAATAATTTTCGGAAGCGGGGATATCCAAGGCAGAGTCAGGTACAAATTTTTGTCTCTCTAGCATTTCTAGTTCATGAGTTATTTCCAAGCTTAGCACAGAATTTATTTCGGACTTTTTTGTGCCGGCTTTTTCTCACGGGCGATGACGTTGGCATGTCATACAGTGAAGTTTCGGGCAGCCCTACTTCCAGGACGCTGGCCTCGCTTACAAAATAGTGATCTTAACGAAACTCACGGAAGAGAGAGCCCTTGAGACGGGCTTTCGAATGGTGTACAACTTGTGAAAATCCAGTATTATTCTGAGGGTGATTTGACCGTCCTTACTTTGTCTTTGTTTCTTTGACAGCTCTGTGCACAAAAATCCCATTAGGGATGCTTTTGAAGAGCGTTCGGAGTAGCCCCACCTGCTGGTCATTTCCGGTATGAAGCTTGCCCTCCGCGAACCTAAAAAAATTTAATTTTCGGAAGCGGGGATATCCAAGGCAGAGTCAGGTACAAATTTTTGTCTCTCTAGCATTTCTAGTTCATGAGTTATTTCCAAGAAAAGCACAGAATTTATTTCGGACTTTTTTGTGCCGGCTTTTTCTCACTGGCGATGACGTAGGCATGTCATACAGTGAAGTTTCGTGCAACCCTACTTCCAGGACGCTGGCCTCGCCTACAAAATGGTGACCTTAACGAAACTCACGGAAGAAAGAGCCCTTGAGACGGGCTTTCGAATGGTGTAAAACTTGTGAAAATCCAATATTATTCTGAGGGTGATTTTACCTTCCTTACTTTGTCTTTGTTTCTTTGACAGCTCTGTGCACAAAAATCCCATTAGGGATGCTTTTGAGGAGCGTTCGGAGTAGCCCCACCTGCTGGTCATTTCCGGTATGAAGCTTGCCCTCCGCGACCCTAAAAGTTTGATTTTCGGAAGCGGAGATATCCAAGGCAGAGTCAGGTACAAATGTTGTCTCTCTAGCATTCTAGTTCATGAGTTATTTCCAAGCTTAGCACAGAATTTATTTCGGACATTTTTGTGCCGGCTTTTTCTCACTGGCGATGACGTAGGCATGTCATACAGTGAAGTTTCGGGCAGCCCTACTTCCAGGACGCTGGCCTCGCCTACAAAATGGTGACCTTAACGAAACTCACGGAAAAAATAGCCCTTGATATGGGCTTTCGAATGGTGTACAACTTGTGAAAATCCAGTTTTATTCTGAGGGTGATTTGACCGTCCTTACTTTGTCTTTGTTTCTTTGACAGGTCTGTGCACAAAAATCCCATTAGGGATGCTTTTGAGGAGCGTTCGGAGTAGCCACACCTGCTGGTCAATTCCGGTATGAAGCTTGCCCTCCGCGACCCTAAAAATTTGCTTTTCGGAAGCGGGGCTATCCAAGGCAGAGTCAGGTACAAATTTTGTCTCTCTAGCATTTCTAGTTCATGAGTTATTTCCAAGCTTAGCACAGAATTTTTTCGGACTTTTTTGTGCCGGCTTTTTCTCACTGGCGATGACGTAGGCCTGTCATACAGTGAAGTTTCGGGCAGCCCTACTTCCAGGACGCTGGCCTCGCTTACAAAATGGTGACCTTAACGAAACTCACGGAAGAGAGAGCCCTTGAGACGGGCTTTCGAATGGTGTACAACTTGTGAAAATCCAGTATTATTCTGAGGGTGATTTGACCGTCCTTACTTTGTCTTTGTTTCTTTGACAGCTCTGTGCACAAAAATCCCATTAGGGATGCTTTTGAAGAGCGTTCGGAGTAGCCCCACCTGCTGGTCATTTCCGGTATGAAGCTTGCCCTCCGCGACCCTAAAAGGTTGCTTTTCGGAAGCGGGGCTATCCAAGGCAGAGTCAGGTACAAATTTTGTCTCTCTAGCATTTCTAGTTCATGAGTTATTTCCAAGCTTAGCACAGAATTTATTTCGGACTTTTTTGTGCCGGCTTTTTCTCACTGGCGATGACGTAGGCATGTCATACAGTGAAATTTCGGGCAGCCCTACTTCCAGGACGCTGGCCTCGCCTACAAAATGGTGACCTTAACGAAACTCACGGAAGAGAGAGCCCTTGAGACGGGCTTTCGAATGGTGTACAACTTGTGAAAATCCAGTTTTATTCTGAGGGTGATTTGACCGTCCTTACTTTGTCTTTGTTTCTTTGACAGCTCTGTGCACAAAAATCCCATTAGGGATGCTTTTGAGGAGCGTTCGGAGTAGCCCCACCTGCTGGTCATTTCCGGTATGAAGCTTGCCCTCCGCGACCTTAAAAGTTTGCTTTTCGGAAGCGGGGATATCCAAGGCAGAGTCAGGTACAAATTTTGTCTTTCTAGCATTCTAGTTCATGAGTTCTTTCCAAGCTTAGCACAGAATTTATTTCGGACATTTTTGTGCCGGCTTTTTGTCACTGGCGATGACGTTGGCATGTCATACAGTGAAGTTTCGGGCAGCCCTACTTCCAGGACGCTGGCCTCGCTTACAAAATAGTGACCTTAACGAAACTGACGGAAGAGAGAGCCCTTGAGACGGGCTTTCGAATGGTGTACAACTTGTGAAAATCCAATATTATTCTGAGGGTGATTTTACCTTCCTTACTTTGTCTTTGTTTCTTTGACAGCTCTGTGCACAAAAATCCCATTAGGGATGCTTTTGAGGAGCGTTCGGAGTAGCCCCACCTGCTGGTCATTTCCGGTATGAAGCTTGCCCTCCGCGACCCTAAAAGTTTGATTTTCGGAAGCGGAGATATCCAAGGCAGAGTCAGGTACAAATGTTGTCTCTCTAGCATTCTAGTTCATGAGTTATTTCCAAGCTTAGCACAGAATTTATTTCGGACATTTTTGTGCCGGCTTTTTCTCACTGGCGATGACGTAGGCATGTCATACAGTGAAGTTTCGGGCAGCCCTACTTCCAGGACGCTGGCCTCGCCTACAAAATGTTGACCTTAACGAAACTCACGGAAAAAATAGCCCTTGATATGGGCTTTCGAATGGTGTACAACTTGTGAAAATCCAGTTTTATTCTGAGGGTGATTTGACCGTCCTTACTTTGTCTTTGTTTCTTTGACAGGTCTGTGCACAAAAATCCCATTAGGGATGCTTTTGAGGAGCGTTCGGAGTAGCCACACCTGCTGGTCAATTCCGGTATGAAGCTTGCCCTCCGCGACCCTAAAAGTTTGCTTTTCGGAAGCGGGGCTATCCAAGGCAGAGTCAGGTACAAATTTTGTCTCTCTAGCATTTCTAGTTCATGAGTTATTTCCAAGCTTAGCACAGAATTTTTTCGGACTTTTTTGTGCCGGCTTTTTCTCACTGGCGATGACGTAGGCCTGTCATACAGTGAAGTTTCGGGCAGCCCTACTTCCAGGACGCTGGCCTCGCTTACAAAATGGTGACCTTAACGAAACTCACGGAAGAGAGAGCCCTTGAGACGGGCTTTCGAATGTTGTACAACTTGTGAAAATCCAATATTATTCTAAAGGGTGATTCGACCGTCCTTACTTTGTCTTTGTTTCTTTGACAGCTCTGTGCACAAAAATCCCATTAGGGATGCTTTTGAGGAGCGTTCGGAGTAGCCACACCTGCTGGTCATTTCCGGTATGAAGCTTGCCCTCCGCGACCTTAAAAGTTTGCTTTTCGGAAGCGGGGCTATCCAAGGCAGAGTCAGGTACAAATTTTGTTTCTCTAGCATTTCTAGTTCATGAGTTATTTCCAAGCTTAGCACAGAATTTATTTCGGACTTTTTTGTGCCGGCTTTTTCTCACTGGCGATGACGTAGGCATGTCATACAGTGAAGTTTCGGGCAGCCCTACTTCCAGGACGCTGGCCTCGCTTACAAAATAGTGACCTTAACGAAACTCACGGAAGAAAAACCCTTGAGACGGGCTTTCGAATGGTGTTCAACTTGTGAAATTCCAGTATTATTCTGAGGGTGATTTGACCGTCCTTACTTTGTCTTTGTTTTTTTTGACAGCTCTGTGCACAAAAATCCCATTAAGGATGCTTTTGAGGAGCGTTCGGAGTAGCCCCACCTGCTGGTCATTTCCGGTATGAAGCTTGCCCTCCGCGACCCTAAAAATTTGATTTTCGGAAGCGGAGATATCCAAGGCAGAGTCAGGTACAAATTTTGTCTCTCTAGCATTTCTAGTTCATGAGTTATTTCCAAGCTTAGCACAGAATTTATTTCGGACTTTTTTGTGCTGGCTTTTTCTCACTGGCGATGACGTAGGCATGTCATACAGTGAAGTTTCGGTCAGCCCTACTTCCAGGACGCTGGCCTCGCCTACAAAATGGTGACCTTAACAAAACTCACGGAAGAGAGAGCCCTTGAGACGGGCTTTGGAATGGTGTACAACTTGTGAAAATCCGGTATTATTCTGAGGGTGATTCGACCGTCCTTACTTTGTCTTTGTTTCTTTGACAGCTCTGTGCACAAAAATCCCATTAGGGATGCTTTTGAGGAGCATTCGGAGTAGCCCCACCTGCTGGTCATTTCCGGTATGAAGCTTGCCCTCAGCGACACTAAAAGTTTGCTTTTCGGAAGCGGGGATATCCAAGGCAGAGTCAGGTACAAATTTTGTCTTTCTAGCATTCTAGTTCATGAGTTCTTTCCAAGCTTAGCACAGAATTTATTTCGGACATTTTTGTGCCGGCTTTTTGTCACTGGCGATGACGTTGGCATGTCATACAGTGAAGTTTCGGGCAGCCCTACTTCCAGGACGCTGGCCTCGCTTACAAAATAGTGACCTTAACGAAACTGACGGAAGAGAGAGCCCTTGAGACGGGCTTTCGAATGGTGTACAACTTGTGAAAATCCAATATTATTCTGAGGGTGATTTTACCTTCCTTACTTTGTCTTTGTTTCTTTGACAGCTCTGTGCACAAAAATCCCATTAGGGATGCTTTTGAGGAGCGTTCGGAGTAGCCCCACCTGCTGGTCATTTCCGGTATGAAGCTTGCCCTCCGCGACCCTAAAAGTTTGATTTTCGGAAGCGGAGATATCCAAGGCAGAGTCAGGTACAAATGTTGTCTCTCTAGCATTCTAGTTCATGAGTTATTTCCAAGCTTAGCACAGAATTTATTTCGGACATTTTTGTGCCGGCTTTTTCTCACTGGCGATGACGTAGGCATGTCATACAGTGAAGTTTCGGGCAGCCCTACTTCCAGGACGCTGGCCTCGCCTACAAAATGGTGACCTTAACGAAACTCACGGAAAAAATAGCCCTTGATATGGGCTTTCGAATGGTGTACAACTTGTGAAAATCCAATATTATTCTAAAGGGTGATTCGACCGTCCTTACTTTGTCTTTGTTTCTTTGACAGCTCTGTGCACAAAAATCCCATGAGGGATGCTTTTGAGGAGCGTTCGGAGTAGCCACACCTGCTGGTCATTTCCGGTATGAAGCTTGCCCTCCGCGACCTTAAAAATTTGCTTTTCGGAAGCGGGGCTATCCAAGGCAGAGTCAGGTACAAATTTTGTTTCTCTAGCATTTCTAGTTCATGAGTTATTTCCAAGCTTAGCACAGAATTTATTTCGGACTTTTTTGTGCCGGCTTTTTCTCACTGGCGATGACGTAGGCATGTCATACAGTGAAGTTTCGGTCAGCCCTACTTCCAGGACGCTGGCCTCGCCTACAAATTGGTGACCTTAACGAAACTCACGGAAGAGAGAGCCCTTGAGACGGGCTTTGTAATGGTGTACAACTTGTGAAAATCCAATATTATTCTGAGGGTGATTTTACCGTCCTTACTTTGTCTTTCTTTCTTTGACAGCTCTTTGCACAAAAATCCCATTAGGGATGCTTTTGAGGAGCGTTCGGAGTAGCCCCACCTGCTGGTCATTTCCGGTATGAAGCTTGCCCTCAGCGACCCTAAAAGTTTGCTTTTCGGAAGCGGGGATATCCAAGGCAGAGTCAGGTACAAATTTTGTCTCTCTAGCATTTCTAGTTCATGAGTTTTTTCCAAGCTTAGCACAGAATTTATTTCGGACTTTTTTGTGCTGGCTTTTTCTCACTGGCGATGACGTAGGCATGTCATACAGTGAAGTTTCGGTCAGCCCTACTTCCAGGACGCTGGCCTCGCCTACAAAATGGTGACCTTAACGAAACTCACGGAAGAGAGAGCCCTTGAGGCGGGCTTTGGAATGTTGTACAACTTGTGAAAATCCAATAATATTCTAAAGGGTGATTCGACCGTCCTTACTTTGTCTTTGTTTCTTTGACAGCTCTGTGCACAAAAATCCCATTAGGGATGCTTTTGAGGAGCGTTCGGAGTAGCCACACCTGCTGGTCATTTCCGGTATGAAGCTTGCCCTCCGCGACCTTAAAAGTTTGCTTTTCGGAAGCGGGGCTATCCAAGGCAGAGTCAGGTACAAATTTTGTTTCTCTAGCATTTCTAGTTCATGAGTTATTTCCAAGCTTAGCACAGAATTTATTTCGGACTTTTTTGTGCCGGCTTTTTCTCACTGGCGATGACGTAGGCATGTCATACAGTGAAGTTTCGTGCAGCCCTACTTCCAGGACGCTGGCCTCGCTTACAAAATAGTGACCTTAACGAAACTCACGGAAGAAAAAGCCCTTGAGACGGGCTTTCGAATGGTGTACAACTTGTGAAAATCCAGTATTATTCTGAGAGTGATTTGACCGTCCTTACTTTGTCTTTTTTTTTTTTGACAGCTCTGTGCACATAAATCCCATTAGGGATGCTTTTGAGGAGCGTTCGGAGTAGCCCCACCTGCTGGTCATTTCCGGTATGAAGCTTGCCCTCAGCGACCCTAAAAGTTTGCTTTTCGGAAGCGGGGATATCCAAAGCAGAGTCAGGTACAAATTTTGTCTCTCTAGCATTTCTAGTTCATGAGTTTCTTCCAAGCTTAGAACAGAATTTATTTTGGACTTTTTTGTGCCGGCTTTTTCTCACTGGCGATGACGTAGGCATGTCATACAGTGAAGTTTCGGTCAGACCTACTTCCAGGACGCTGGCCTCGCCTACAAAATGGTGACCTTAACGAAACTCACGGAAGAGAGAGCCCTTGAGGCGGGCTTTCGAATGTTGTACAACTTGTGAAAATCCAAGATTATTCTGAGGGTGATTCGACCGTCCTTACTTTGTCTTTGTTTCTTTGACAGCTCTGTGCACAAAAATCCCATTAGGGATGCTTTTGAAGAGCGTTCGGAGTAGCCCCACCTGCTGGTCATTTCCGGTATGAAGCTTGCCCTCCGCGACCTTAAAAGTTTGCTTTTCGGAAGCGGGGCTTTCCAAGGCAGAGTCAGGTACAAATTTTGTCTCTCTAGCATTTCTAGTTCATGAGTTATTTCCAAGCTTAGCACAGAATTTATTTCGGACTTTTTTGTGCCGGCTTTTTCTTACTGGCGATGACGTAGGCATGTCATACAGTGAAGTTTCGGGCAGCCCTACTTCCAGGACGCTGGCCTCGCTTACAAAATAGTGACTTTAACGAAACTCACGGAAGAAAAAGCCCTTGACACGGGCTTTCGAATGTTGTAAAACTTGTGAAAATCCAGTATTATTCTGAGGGTGATTTGACCGTCCTTTCTTTGTGTTTGTTTCTTTGACAGCTCTGTGCACAAAAATCCCATTAGGGATGCTTTTGAGGAGCGTTCGGAGTAGCCCCACCTGCTGGTCATTTCCGGTATGAAGCTTGCACTCCGCGACCCTAAAAATTTGATTTTTGGAAGCGGAGATATCCAAGGCAGAGTCAGGTACAAATTTTGTCTCTCTAGCATTTCTAGTTCATGAGTTATTTCCAAGCTTAGCACAGAATTTATTTCGGACTTTTTTGTGCCGGCTTTTTCTCACTGGCGATGACGTAGGCATGTCATACAGTGAAGTTTCGGTCAGCCCTACTTCCAGGACGCTGGCCTCGCCTACAAAATGGTGACCTTAACGAAACTCACGGAAGAAAAAGCCCTTGAGACGGGCTTTCGAATGGTGTACAACTTCTGAAAATCCAGTATTATTCTGAGGGTGATTTGACCGTCCTTACTTTGTCTTTGTTTTTTTTGACAGCTCTGTGCACAAAAATCCCATAAGGGATGCTTTTGAGGAGCGTTCGGAGTAGCCCCACCTGCTGGTCATTTCCGGTATGAAGCTTGCCCTCCGCGAGCCTAAAAGTTTGATTTTCGGAAGCGGGAATATCCAAGGCAGAGTCAGGTACAAATTTTGTCTCTCTAGCATTTCTAGTTCATGAGTTATTTCCAAGCAAACACAGAATTTATTTCGGACTTTTTTGTGCCGGTTTTTTCTCACTGGCGATGACGTAGGAATGTCATACAGTGAAGTTTCGGGCAGCCCTACTTCCAGGACGCTGGCCTCGCTTACAAAATAGTGACCTTAACGAAACTCACGGAAGAAAAAGCCCTTGAGACGGGCTTTCGAATGGTGTACAACTTGTGAAAATTCAGTATTATTCTGAGGGTGATTTGACCGTCCTTACTTTGTCTTTGTTTTTTTTGACAGCTCTGTGCACAAAAATCCCATTAGGGATGCTTTTGACGAGCGTTCGGAGTAGCCCCACCTGCTGGTCATTTCCGGTATGAAGCTTGCCATCCGCGACCCTAAAAATTTGATTTTCGGAAGCGGAGACATCCAAGGCAGAGTCAGGTACAAATTTTGTCTCTCTAGCATTTCTAGTTCATGAGTTATTTCCAAGCTTAGCACAGAATTTATTTCGGACTTTTTTGTGCCGGCTTTTTCTCACTGGCGATGACGTAGGCATGTCATACAGTGAAGTTTCGGTCAGCCCTACTTCCAGGACGCTGGCCTCGCCTACAAAATGGTGACCTTAACAAAACTCACGGAAGAGAGAGCCCTTGAGACGGGCTTTGGAATGGTGTACAACTTGTGAAAATCCGGTATTATTCTGAGGGTGATTCGACCGTCCTTACTTTGTCTTTGTTTCTTTGACAGCTCTGTGCACAAAAATCCCATTAGGGATGCTTTTGAGGAGCATTCGGAGTAGCCCCACCTGCTGGTCATTTCCGGTATGAAGCTTGCCCTCAGCGACACTAAAAGTTTGCTTTTCGGAAGCGGGGATATCCAAGGCAGAGTCAGGTACAAATTTTGTCGCTCTAGCATTTCTAGTTCATGAGTTATTTCCAAGCTTAGCACAGAATTTTTTTTGGACGTTTTTGTGCCGGCTTTTTCTCACTGGCGATGACGTAGGCATGTCATACAGTGAAGTTTCGGTCAGCCCTACTTCCAGGACGCTGGCCTCGCCTACAAAATGGTGACCTTAACGAAACTCACGGAAGAAAAAGCCCTTGAGACGGGCTTTCGAATGGTGTACAACTTCTGAAAATCCAGTATTATTCTGAGGGTGATTTGACCGTCCTTACTTTGTCTTTGTTTTTTTTGACAGCTCTGTGCACAAAAATCCCATAAGGGATGCTTTTGAGGAGCGTTCGGAGTAGCCCCACCTGCTGGTCATTTCCGGTATGAAGCTTGCCCTCCGCGACCCTAAAAGTTTGATTTTCGGAAGCGGGAATATCCAAGGCAGAGTCAGGTACAAATTTTGTCTCTCTAGCATTTCTAGTTCATGAGTTATTTTCAAGCAAACACAGAATTTATTTCGGACTTTTTTGTGCCGGTTTTTTCTCACTGGCGATGACGTAGGAATGTCATACAGTGAAGTTTCGGGCAGCCCTACTTCCAGGACGCTGGCCTCGCTTACAAAATAGTGACCTTAACGAAACTCACGGAAGAAAAAGCCCTTGAGACGGGCTTTCGAATGGTGTACAACTTGTGAAAATTCAGTATTATTCTGAGGGTGATTTGACCGTCCTTACTTTGTCTTTGTTTTTTTTGACAGCTCTGTGCACAAAAATCCCATTAGGGATGCTTTTGACGAGCGTTCGGAGTAGCCCCACCTGCTGGTCATTTCCGGTATGAAGCTTGCCATCCGCGACCCTAAAAATTTGATTTTCGGAAGCGGAGATATCCAAGGCAGAGTCAGGTACAAATTTTGTCTCTCTAGCATTTCTAGTTCATGAGTTATTTCCAAGCTTAGCACAGAATTTATTTCGGACTTTTTTGTGCCGGCTTTTTCTCACTGGCGATGACGTAGGCATGTCATACAGTGAAGTTTCGGTCAGCCCTACTTCCAGGACGCTGGCCTCGCCTACAAAATGGTGACCTTAACAAAACTCACGGAAGAGAGAGCCCTTGAGACGGGCTTTGGAATGGTGTACAACTTGTGAAAATCCGGTATTATTCTGAGGGTGATTCGACCGTCCTTACTTTGTCTTTGTTTCTTTGACAGCTCTGTGCACAAAAATCCCATTAGGGATGCTTTTGAGGAGCATTCGGAGTAGCCCCACCTGCTGGTCATTTCCGGTATGAAGCTTGCCCTCAGCGACACTAAAAGTTTGCTTTTCGGAAGCGGGGATATCCAAGGCAGAGTCAGGTACAAATTTTGTCGCTCTAGCATTTCTAGTTCATGAGTTATTTCCAAGCTTAGCACAGAATTTATTTTGGACGTTTTTGTGCCGGCTTTTTCTCACTGGCGATGACGTAGGCATGTCATACAGTGAAGTTTCGGTCAGACCTACTTCCAGGACGCTGGCCTCGCCTACAAAATGGTGACCTTAACAAAACTCACGGAAGAGAGAGCCCTTGAGACGGGCTTTGGAATGGTGTACAACTTGTGAAAATGCGGTATTATTCTGAGGGTGATTCGACCGTCCTTACTTTGTCTTTCTTTCTTTGACAGCTCTGTGCACAAAAATCCCATTAGGGATGCTTTTGAGGAGCGTTCGGAGTAGCCCCACCTGCTGGTCATTTCCGGTATGAAGCTTGCCCTCCGCGACCCTAAAAGTTTGCTTTTTGGAAGCGGGGATATCCAAGGCAGAGTCAGGTACAAATTTTGTCTCTCTAGCATTTCTAGTTCATGAGTTATTTCCAAGCTTAGCACAGAATTTATTTTGGACTTTTTTGTGCCGGCTTTTTCTCACTGGCGATGACGTAGGCATGTCATACAGTGAAGTTTCGGTCAGACCTACTTCAAGGACGCTGGCCTCGCCTACAAAATGGTGACCTTAACGAAACTCACGGAAGAGAGAGCCCTTGAGGCGGGCTTTCGCATGTTGTACAACTTGTGAAAATCCAATATTATTCTGAGGGTGATTTGACCGTCCTTACTTTGTCTTTCTTTCTTTGACAGCTCTGTGCACAAAAATCCCATTAGGGATGCTTTTGAGGAGCGTTCGGAGTAGCCACACCTGCTGGTCATTTCCGGTATGAAGCTTGCCCTCCACGACCTTAAAAGTTTGCTTTTCGGAAGCGGGGCTATCCAAGGCAGAGTCAGGTACAAATTTTGTCTCTCTAGCATTTCTAGTTCATGAGTTATTTCCAAGCTTAGCACAGAATTTATTTCGGACTTTTTTGTGCCGTCTTTTTCTCACTGGCGATGACGTAGGCACGTCATACAGTGAAGTTTCGGTCAGCCCTACTTCCAGGACGCTGGCCTCGCTTACAAAATAGTGACCTTAACGAAACTCACGGAAGAAAAAGCCCTTGAGACGGGCTTTTGAATGGTGTACAACTTGTGAAAATCCGGTATTTTTCTGAGGGTGATTCGACCGTCCTTACTTTGTCTTTGTTTCTTTGACAGCTCTGTGCACAAAAATCCCATTAGGGATGCTTTTGAGGAGCGTTCGGAGTAGCCCCACCTGCTGGTCATTTCTGGTATGAAGCTAGCCCTCAGCGACCCTAAAAGTTTGATTTTCGGAAGCGAGGATATCCAAGGCAGAGTCAGGTACAAATTTTGTCTCTCTAGCAATTCTAGTTCATGAGTTATTTCCAAGCTTAGCACAGAATTTATTTCGGACATTTTTGTGCCGGCTTTTTCTAACTGGCGATGACGTAGGCACGTCATACAGTGAAGTTTCGGTCAGCCCTACTTCCAGGACGCTGGCCTCGCTTACAAAATAGTGACCTTAACGAAACTCACGGAAGAAAAAGCCCTTGAGACGGGCTTTCGAATGGTGTACATTTTGTGAAAATCCAGTATTATTCTGAGGGTGATTTGACCGTCCTTACTTTGTCTTTGTTTCTTTGACAGGTCTGTGCACAAAAATCCCATTAGGGATGCTTTTGAGGAGCGTTCGGAGTAGCCCCACCTGCTGGTCATTTCCGGTATGAAGCTTGCCCTCTGCGACCTTAAAAGTTTGCTTTTCGGAAGCGGGGATATCCAAGGCAGAGTCAGGTACAAATTTAGTCTCTCTAGCAATCTAGTTCATGAGTTATTTCCAAGCTTAGCACAGAATTTATTTCGGACATTTTTGTGCCGGCTTTTTCTCACCGGCGATGACGTAGGCATGTCATACAGTGAAGTTTCGGTCAGCCCTACTTCCAGGACGCTGGCCTCGCCTACAAATTGGTGACCTTAACAAAAGTCACGGAAGAGAGAGCCCTTGAGACGGGATTTCGAATGGTGTACAACTTGTGAAAATCCGGTATTATTCTGAGGGTGATTCGACCGTCCTTACTTTGTCTTTGTTTCTTTGACAGCTCTGTGCACAAAAATCCCATAAGGGATGCTTTTGAGGAGCGTTCGGAGTAGCCCCACCTGCTGGTCATTTCCGGTATGAAGCTTGCCCTCCGCGACCCTCAAAGTTTGCTTTACGGAAGCGGGGCTATCCAAGGCACAGTCAGGTACAAATTTTGTCTCTCTAGCATTTCTAGTTCATGAGTTATTTCCAAGCTTAGCACAGAATTTATTTCGGACTTTTTTGTGCCGCTTTTTCTCACTGGCGATGATGTAGGCTAGTCATACAGTGAAGTTTCGTGCAGCCCTACTTCCAGGACGCTGGCCTCGCCTACAAAATGGTGACCTTAACGAAACTAACGGAAGAGAGAGCCCTTGAGACGGGCTTTCGAATGGTGTACAACTTGTGAAAATCCAGTATTATTCTGAGGGTGATTTGACCGTCCTTACTTTGTCTTTGTTTTTTTGACAGCTCTGTACACAAAAATCCCATTAGGGATGCTTTTGAGGAGCGTTCGGAGTAGCCCCACCTGCTGGTCATTTCCGGTATGAAGCTTGCCCTCCGCGACCTTAAAAGTTTGCTTTTCGGAAGCGGGGATATCCAAGGCAGAGTCAGGTACAAATTTTGTCTCTCTAGCATTCTAGTTCATGAGTTATTTCCAAGCTTAGCACAGAATTTATTTCGGACATTTTTGTGCCGGCTTTTTCTCACTGGCGATGACGTAGGCATGTCATACAGTGAAGTTTCGGTCAGCCCTACTTCCAGGACGGTGGCCTCGCCTACAAATTGGTGACCTTAACAAAACTCACGGAAGAGAGAGCCCTTGAGACGGGCTTTTGAATGGTGTACAACTTGTGAAAATCCGGTATTATTCTGAGGGTGATTCGACCGTCCTTACTTTGTCTTTCTTTCTTTGACAGCTCTGTGCACAAAAATCCCATTAGGGATGCTTTTGAGGAGCGTTCGAAGTAGCCCTACCTGCTGGTTTTTTCCGGTATGAAGCTTGCCCTCCGTGAACCTAAAAAAATAATTTTCGGAAGCGGGGATATCCAAGGCAGAGTCAGGTACAAATTTTGTCTCTCTAGCATTTCTAGTTCATGAGTTATTTCCAAGCAAAGCACAGAATTATTTTCGGACTTTTTTGTGCCGGCTTTTTCTCACTGGCGATGACGTAGGCATGTCATACAGTGAAGTTTCGGGCAGCCCTACTTCCAGGAAGCTGGCCTCGCCTACAAAATGGTGACCTTAACGAAACTCACGGAAGAGAAAGCCCTTGAGACGGGCTTTCGAATGGTGTAAAACTTGTGAAAATCCAGTATTATTCTGAGGCTGATTTGACCGTCCTTACTTTGTCTATGTTTCTTTGACAGCTCTGTGCACAAAAATCCCATAAGGGATGCTTTTGAGGAGCGTTCGGAGTAGCCCCACCTGCTGGTCATTTCCGGTATGGAGATTGCCCTCCGCGACCCTAAAAGTTTGCTTTTCGGAAACGGAGATATCCAAGGCAGAGTCAGGTACAAATTTTGTCTCTCTAGCAATTCTAGTTCATGAGTTATTTCCAAGCTTAGCACAGAATTTATTTCGGACATTTTTGTGCCGGCTTTTTCTAACTGGCGATGACGTAGGAATGTCATACAGTGAAGTTTCGGTCAGCCCTACTTCCAGGACGCTGTCCTCGGCTACAAATTGGTGACCTTAACAAAACTCACGGAAGAAAGTGCCCTTGAGACGGGCTTTTGAATGGTGTACAACTTGTGAAAATCCGGTATTTTTCTGAGGGTGATTCGACCGTCCTTACTTTGTCTTTGTTTCTTTGACAGCTCTGTGCACAAAAATCCCATTAGGGATGCTTTTGAGGAGCGTTCGGAGTAGCCCCACCTGCTGGTCATTTCTGGTATGAAGCTAGCCCTCAGCGACCCTAAAAGTTTGATTTTCGGAAGCGAGGATATCCAAGGCAGAGTCAGGTACAAATTTTGTCTGTCTAGCATTTCTAGTTCATGAGTTATTTCCAAGCTTAGCACAGAATTTATTTCGGACTTTTTTGTGCCGTCTTTTTCTCACTGGCGATGACGTAGGCATGTCATACAGTGAAATTTCGGGCAGCCCTACTTCCAGGACGCTGGCCTCGCCTACTAAATGGTGACCTTAACGAAACTCACGGAAGAGAGAGCCCTTGAGACGGGCTTTTGAATGGTGTACAACTTGTGAAAATCCAGTATTATTCTGAGGGTGATTTGACCGTCCTTACTTTGTCTTTGTTTCTTTGACAGCTCTGTGCACAAAAATCCCATTAGGGATGCTTTTGAGGAGCGTTCGGAGTAGCCCCACCTGCTGGTCATTTCCGGTATGAAGCTTGCCCTCCGCGACCCTAAAAAGTTTGCTTTTCGGAAGCGGGGATATCCAAGGCAGAGTCAGGTACAAATTTTGTCTCTCTAGCATTCTAGTTCATGAGTTATTTCCAAGCTTAGCACAGAATTTATTTCGGACATTTTTGTGCCGGCTTTTTCTCACTGGCGATGACGTAGGCATGTCATACAGTGAAGTTTCGGTCAGCCCTACTTCCAGGACGGTGGCCTCGCCTACAAATTGGTGACCTTAACAAAACTCACGGAAGAGAGAGCCCTTGAGACGGGCTTTTGAATGGTGTACAACTTGTGAAAATCCGGTATTATTCTGAGGGTGATTCGACCGTCCTTACTTTGTCTTTCTTTCTTTGACAGCTCTGTGCACAAAAATCCCATTAGGGATGCTTTTGAGGAGCGTTCGGAGTAGCCCTACCTGCTGTTTTTTTCCGGTATGAAGCTTGCCCTCCGTGAACCTAAAAAAATAATTTTCGGAAGCGGGGATATCCAAGGCAGAGTCAGGTACAAATTTTGTCTCTCTAGCATTTCTAGTTCATGAGTTATTTCCAAGCAAAGCACAGAATTATTTTCGGACTTTTTTGTGCCGGCTTTTTCTCACTGGCGATGACGTAGGCATGTCATACAGTGAAGTTTCGGGCAGCCCTACTTCCAGGAAGCTGGCCTCGCCTACAAAATGGTGACCTTAACGAAACTCACGGAAGAGAAAGCCCTTGAGACGGGCTTTCGAATGGTGTAAAACTTGTGAAAATCCAGTATTATTCTGAGGCTGATTTGACCGTCCTTACTTTGTCTATGTTTCTTTGACAGCTCTGTGCACAAAAATCCCATAAGGGATGCTTTTGAGGAGCGTTCGGAGTAGCCCCACCTGCTGGTCATTTCCGGTATGGAGATTGCCCTCCGCGACCCTAAAAGTTTGCTTTTCGGAAACGGAGATATCCAAGGCAGAGTCAGGTACAAATTTTGTCTCTCTAGCATTTCTAGTTCATGAGTTATTTCCAAGCTTAGCACAGAATTTATTTCGGACATTTTTGTGCCGGCTTTTTCTAACTGGCGATGACGTAGGCATGTCATACAGTGAAGTTTCGGTCAGCCCTACTTCCAGGACGCTGGCCTCGGCTACAAATTGGTGACCTTAACAAAACTCACGGAAGAAAGTGCCCTTGAGACGGGCTTTTGAATGGTGTACAACTTGTGAAAATCCGGTATTATTCTGAGGGTGATTCGACCGTCCTTACTTTGTCTTTGTTTCTTTGACAGCTCTGTGCACAAAAATCCCATTAGGGATGCTTTTGAGGAGCGTTCGGAGTAGCCCCACCTGCTGGTCATTTCTGGTATGAAGCTAGCCCTCAGCGACCCTAAAAGTTTGATTTTCGGAAGCGAGGATATCCAAGGCAGAGTCAGGTACAAATTTTGTCTGTCTAGCATTTCTAGTTCATGAGTTATTTCCAAGCTTAGCACAGAATTTATTTCGGACTTTTTTGTGCCGTCTTTTTCTCACTGGCGATGACGTAGGCATGTCATACAGTGAAATTTCGGGCAGCCCTACTTCCAGGACGCTGGCCTCGCCTACAAAATGGTGACCTTAACGAAACTCACGGAAGAGAGAGCCCTTGAGACGGGCTTTTGAATGGTGTACAACTTGTGAAAATCCAGTATTATTCTGAGGGTGATTTGACCGTCCTTACTTTGTCTTTGTTTCTTTGACAGCTCTGTGCACAAAAATCCCATTAGTGATGCTTTTGAGGAGCGTTCGGAATAGCCCCACCTGCTGGTCATTTCCGGTATGAAGCTTGCCCTCCGCGACCCTTAAAGTTTGATTTTCGGAAGCGAGAATATCCAAGGCAGAGTCAGGTACAAATTTTGTCTCTCTAGCATTTCTAGTTCATGAGTTATTTCCAAGCAAACACAGAATTTATTTCGGACTTTTTTGTGTCGGCTTTTTCTCACTGGCGATGACGTAGGCATGTCATACATTGAAGTTTCGGTCAGCCCTACTTCCAGGACGCTGGCCTCGGCTACAAATTGGTGACCTTAACAAAACTCACGGAAGAAAGAGCCCTTGAGACGGGCTTTTGAATGGTGTACAACTTGTGAAAATCCGGTATCATTCTGAGGGTGATTCGACCGTCCTTACTTTGTCTTTGTTTCTTTGACAGCTCTGTGCACAAAAATCCCATTAGGGATGCTTTTGAAGAGCGTTCGGAGTAGCCCCACCTGCTGGTCATTTCCGCTATGAAGCTTGCCCTCCGCGACCCTAAAAGTTTGCTTTTCGGAAGAGGGGATATCCAAGGCAGAGTCAGGTACAAATTTTGTCTCTCTAGCATTTCTAGTTCATGAGTTATTTCCAAGCTTAGCACAGAATTTATTTTCGGACTTTTTTGTGCCGGCTTTTTCTCACTGGCGATGACGTAGGCATGTCATACAGTGAAATTTCGGGCAGCCCTACTTCCAGGACGCTGGCCTCGCCTACAAAATGGTGACCTTAACGAAACTCACGGAAGAGAAAGCCCTTGAGACGGGCTTTCGAATGGTGTAAAACTTGTGAAAATCCAGTATTATTCTGAGGCTGATTTGACCGTCCTTACTTTGTCTATGTTTCTTTGACAGCTCTGTGCACAAAAATCCCATAAGGGATGCTTTTGAGGAGCGTTCGGAGTAGCCCCACCTGCTCGTCATTTCCGGTATGGAGATTGCCCTCCGCGACCCTAAAAGTTTGCTTTTCGGAAACGGAGATATCCAAGGCAGAGTCAGGTACAAATTTTGTCTCTCTAGCATTTCTAGTTCATGAGTTATTTCCAAGCTTAGCACATAATTTATTTCGGACTTTTTTGTGCCGGCTTTTTCTCACTGGCGATGACGTATCATTTCATACAGTGAAGTTTCGGTCAGACCAACTTCCAGGACGCTGGCCTCGCCTACAAAATGGTGACCTTAACGAAACTCACGGAAGAGAGAGCCCTTGAGACGGGCTTTCGAATGGTGTACAACTTGTCAAAATCCAATATTATTCTGAGGGTGATTCGACCGTCCTTACTTTGTCTTTGTTTCTTTGACAGCTCTGTGCACAAAAATCCCATTAGGGATGCTTTTGAGGAGCGTTCGGAGTAGCCCCACCTGCTGGTCATTTCCGGTATGAAGCTTGCCCTCCGCGAACCTAAAAAATTGATTTTCGGAAGCGGGGATATCCAAGGCAGAGTCAGGTACAAATTTTGTCTCTCTAGCATTTCTAGTTCATGAGTTATTTCCAAGCAAAGCACAGAAATTATTTCGGACTTTTTTTGCCGGCTTTTTCTCACTGGCGATGACGTAGGCATGTCATACAGTGAAGTTTCGGGCAGCCCTACTTCCAGGACGCTGGCCTCGCCTACAAAATGGTGACCTTAACAAAACTCACGGAAGAGAGAGCCCTTGAGACGGGCTTTGAAATGGTGTACAACTTGTGAAAATCCACTATTATTCTGAGGGTGATTTTACCGTCCATACTTTGTCTTTGTTTCTTTGACAGCTCTGTGCACAAAAATTCCATTAGGGATGCTTTTGAGGAGCGTTCGGAGTAGCCCCACCTGCTGGTCATTTCCGGTATGAAGCTTGCCCTCCGCGACCCTAAAAGTTTGCTTTTCGGAAGCGGGGATATCCAAGACAGAGTCAGGTACAAATTTTGTCTCTGTAGCATTTCTAGTTCATGAGTTATTTCCAAGCTTAGCACAGAATTTATTTCGGACTTTTTTCTGCCGTCTTTTTCTCGCTGGCGATGACGTAGGCATGTCATACAGTGAAGTTTCGGTCAGACCTACTTCCAGGACGCTGGCCTCGCCTACAAAATGGTGACCTTAACGAAACTCACGGAAGAGAGAGCCCTTGAGGCGGGCTTTCGAATGTTGTACAACTTGTGAAAATCTAATATTATTCTGAGGGTGATTCGACCGTCCTTACTTTGTCTTTGTTTCTTTGACAGCTCTGTGCACAAAAATCCCATTAGGGATGCTTTTGAAGAGCGTTCAGAGTAGCCCCACCTACTGGTCATTTCCGGTATGAAGCTTGCCCTCCGCGACCCTAAAAGTTTGCTTTTCGGAAGCGGGGATATCCAAGGCAGAGTCAGGTACAAATTTTGTCTCTCTAGCATTTTTAGTTCATGAGTTATTTCCAAGCAAAGCACAGAATTTATTTCGGACTTTTTTTGCCGGCTTTTTCTCACTGGCGATGACGTAGGCATGTCATACAGTGAAGTTTCGGGCAGCCCTACTTCCAGGACGCTGGCCTCGCCTACAAAATGGTGACCTTAACGAAACTCACGGAAGAGAGAGCCTTTGAGACGGGCTTTCGAATGGTGTACAACTTGTCAAAATCCAATATTATTCTGAGGGTGATTCGACCGTCCTTACTTTGTCTTTGTTTCTTTGACAGCTCTGTGCACAAAAATCCCATTAGGGATGCTTTTGAGGAGCGTTCGGAGTAGCCCCACCTGCTGGTCATTTCCGGTATGAAGCTTGCCCTCCGCGAACCTAAAAAAATAATTTTCGGAAGCGGGGATATCCAAGGCAGAGTCAGGTACAAATTTTGTCTCTCTAGCATTTCTAGTTCATGAGTTATTTCCAAGCAAAGCACAGAATTTATTTCGGACTTTTTTTGCCGGCTTTTTCTCACTGGCGATGACGTAGGCATGTCATACAGTGAAGTTTCGGGCAGCCCTACTTCCAGGACGCTGGCCTCGCCTACAAAATGGTGACTTTAACGAAACTCACGGAAGAGAGAGCCCTTGAGACGGGCTTTCGAATGGTGTACAACTTGTGAAAATCCGGTATTTTTATGAGGGGGATTCGACCGTCCTTACTTTGTCTTTGTTTCTTTGACAGCTCTGTGCACAAAAATCCCATTAGGGATGCTTTTGAGGAGCGTTCGGAGTAGCCCCACCTGCTGGTCATTTCCGGTATGAAGCTTGCCCTCCGCGACCCTAAAAGTTTGCTTTTCGGAAGCGGGGATATCCAAGACAGAGTCAGGTACAAATTTTGTCTCTGTAGCATTTCTAGTTCATGAGTTATTTCCAAGCTTAGCACAGAATTTATTTCGGACTTTTTTCTGCCGTCTTTTTCTCGCTGGCGATGACGTAGGCATGTCATACAGTGAAGTTTCGGTCAGACCTACTTCCAGGACGCTGGCCTCGCCTACAAAATGGTGACCTTAACGAAACTCACGGAAGAGAGAGCCCTTGAGGCGGGCTTTCGAATGTTGTACAACTTGTGAAAATCTAATATTATTCTGAGGGTGATTCGACCGTCCTTACTTTGTCTTTGTTTCTTTGACAGCTCTGTGCACAAAAATCCCATTAGGGATGCTTTTGAAGAGCGTTCAGAGTAGCCCCACCTACTGGTCATTTCCGGTATGAAGCTTGCCCTCCGCGACCCTAAAAGTTTGCTTTTCGGAAGCGGGGATATCCAAGGCAGAGTCAGGTACAAATTTTGTCTCTCTAGCATTTTTAGTTCATGAGTTATTTCCAAGCAAAGCACAGAATTTATTTCGGACTTTTTTTGCCGGCTTTTTCTCACTGGCGATGACGTAGGCATGTCATACAGTGAAGTTTCGGGCAGCCCTACTTCCAGGACGCTGGCCTCGCCTACAAAATGGTGACCTTAACGAAACTCACGGAAGAAAGAGCCCTTGAGGCGGGCTTTCGAATGTTGTACAACTTGTGAAAATCCAATATTATTCTGAGGGTGATTCGACCGTCCTTACTTTGTCTTTGTTTCTTTGACAGCTCTGTGCACAAAAATCCCATTAGGGATGCTTTTGAAGAGCGTTCGGAGTAGCCCCACCTCCTGGTCATTTCCGGTATGAAGCTTGCCCTCCGCGACCCTAAAAGTTTGCTTTTCGGAAGAGGGGATATCCAAGGCAGAGTCAGGTACAAATTTTGTCTCTCTAGCATTTCTAGTTCATGAGTTATTTCCAAGCTTAGCACAGAATTTATTTTGGACACTTTTGTGCCGGCTTTTTCTCACTGGCGAAGACGTAGGCATGTCATACAGTGAAGTTTCGGACAGACCTACTTCCAGGACGCTGGCCTCGCCTACAAAATGGTGACCTTAACGAAACTCACGGAAGAGAGAGCCCTTGAGACGGGCTTTCGAATGGTGTACAACTTGTCAAAATCCAATATTATTCTGAGGGTGATTCGACCGTCCTTACTTTGTCTTTGTTTCTTTGACAGCTCTGTGCACAAAAATCCCATTAGGGATGCTTTTGAGGAGCGTTCGGAGTAGCCCCACCTGCTGGTCATTTCCGGTATGAAGCTTGCCCTCCGCGAACCTAAAAAAATAATTTTCGGAAGCGGGGATATCCAAGGCAGAGTCAGGTACAAATTTTGTCTCTCTAGCATTTCTAGTTCATGAGTTATTTCCAAGCAAAGCACAGAATTTATTTCGGACTTTTTTTGCCGGCTTTTTCTCACTGGCGATGACGTAGGCATGTCATACAGTGAAGTTTCGGGCAGCCCTACTTCCAGGACGCTGGCCTCGCCTACAAAATGGTGACTTTAACGAAACTCACGGAAGAGAGAGCCCTTGAGACGGGCTTTCGAATGGTGTACAACTTGTGAAAATCCGGTATTTTTATGAGGGGGATTCGACCGTCCTTACTTTGTCTTTGTTTCTTTGACAGCTCTGTGCACAAAAATCCCATTAGGGATGCTTTTGAGGAGCGTTCGGAGTAGCCCCACCTGCTGGTCATTTCCGGTATGAAGCTTGCCCTCCGCGAACCTAAAAAATTAATTTTCGGAAGCGGGGATATCCAAGGCAGAGTCAGGTACAAATTTTGTCTCTCTAGCATTTCTAGTTCATGAGTTATTTCCAAGCAAAGCACAGAATTTATTTTGGACTTTTTTTGCCGGCTTTTTCTCACTGGCGAAGACGTAGGCATGTCATACAGTGAAGTTTCGGTCAGACCTACTTCCAGGACGCTGGCCTCGCCTACAAAATGGTGACCTTAACGCAACTCACGGAAGAGAGAGCCCTTGAGACGGGCTTTCGAATGGTGTACAACTTGTCAAAATCCAATATTATTCTGAGGGTGATTCGACCGTCCTTACTTTGTCTTTGTTTCTTTGACAGCTCTGTGCACAAAAATCCCATTAGGGATGCTTTTGAGGAGCGTTCGGAGTAGCCCCACCTGCTGGTCATTTCCGGTATGAAGCTTGCCCTCCGCGACCCTAAAAGTTTGCTTTTCGGAAGCGGGGATATCCAAGGCAAAGTCAGGTACAAATTTTGTCTCTCTAGCATTTCTAGTTCATGAGTTATTTCCAAGCTTAGCACAGAATTTATTTTGGACTTTTTTGTGCCGCTTTTTCTCACTGGCGAAGACGTAGGCATGTCATACAGTGAAGTTTCGGTCAGACCTACTTCCAGGACGCTGGCCTCGCCTACAAAATTGTGACCTTAACGAAACTCACGGAAGAGAGAGCCCTTGAGACGGGCTTTCGAATGGTGTACAACTTGTGAAAATCCAATATTATTCTGAGGGTGATTCGACCGTCCTTACTTTGTCTTTGTTTCTTTGACAGCTCTGTGCACAAAAATCCCATTAGGGATGCTTTTGAAGAGCGTTCGGAGTAGCCCCACCTGCTGGTCATTTCCGGTATGAAGCTTGCCCTCCGCGACCCTAAAAGTTTGCTTTTCGGAAGAGGGGATATCCAAGGCAGAGTCAGGTAAAAATTTTGTCTCTCTAGCATTTCTAGTTCATGAGTTATTTCCAATCTTAGCACAGAATTTATTTTGGACTTTTTTGTGCTGGCTTTTTCTCACTGGCGATGACTTAGGCATGTCATACAGTGAAGTTTCGGACAGACCTACTTCCAGGACGCTGGCCTCGCCTACAAAATGGTGACCTTAACGAAACTCACGGAAGAGAGAGCCCTTGAGACGGGCTTTCGAATGGTGTACAACTTGTCAAAATCCAATATTATTCTGAGGGTGATTCGACCGTCCTTACTTTGTCTTTGTTTCTTTGACAGCTCTGTGCACAAAAATCCCATTAGGGATGCTTTTGAGGAGCGTTCGGAGTAGCCCCACCTGCTGGTCATTTCCGGTATGAAGCTTGCCCTCCGCGAACCTAAAAAAATAATTTTCGGAAGCGGGGATATCCAAGGCAGAGTCAGGTACAAATTTTGTCTCTCTAGCATTTCTAGTTCATGAGTTATTTCCAAGCAAAGCACAGAATTTATTTCGGACTTTTTTTGCCGGCTTTTTCTCACTGGCGATGACGTAGGCATGTCATACAGTGAAGTTTCGGGCAGCCCTACTTCCAGGACGCTGGCCTCGCCTACAAAATGTTGACTTTAACGAAACTCACGGAAGAGAGAGCCCTTGAGACGGGCTTTCGAATGGTGTACAACTTGTGAAAATCCGGTATTTTTATGAGGGGGATTCGACCGTCCTTACTTTGTCTTTGTTTCTTTGACAGCTCTGTGCACAAAAATCCCATTAGGGATGCTTTTGAGGAGCGTTCGGAGTAGCCCCACCTGCTGGTCATTTCCGGTATGAAGCTTGCCCTCCGCGAACCTAAAAAAATAATTTTCGGAAGCGGGGATATCCAAGGCAGAGTCAGGTACAAATTTTGTCTCTCTAGCATTTCTAGTTCATGAGTTATTTCCAAGCAAAGCACAGAATTTATTTTGGACTTTTTTTGCCGGCTTTTTCTCACTGGCGAAGACGTAGGCATGTCATACAGTGAAGTTTCGGTCAGACCTACTTTCAGGACGCTGGCCTCGCCTACAAAATGGTGACCTTAACGCAACTCACGGAAGAGAGAGCCCTTGAGACGGGCTTTCGAATGGTGTACAACTTGTCAAAATCCAATATTATTCTGAGGGTGATTCGACCGTCCTTACTTTGTCTTTGTTTCTTTGACAGCTCTGTGCACAAAAATCCCATTAGGGATGCTTTTGAGGAGCGTTCGGAGTAGCCCCACCTGCTGGTCATTTCCGGTATGAAGCTTGCCCTCCGCGACCCTAAAAGTTTGCTTTTCGGAAGCGGGGATATCCAAGGCAAAGTCAGGTACAAAATTTGTCTCTCTAGCATTTCTAGTTCATGAGTTATTTCCAAGCTTAGCACAGAATTTATTTTGGACTTTTTTGTGCCGCTTTTTCTCACTGGCGAAGACGTAGGCATGTCATACAGTGAAGTTTCGGTCAGACCTACTTCCAGGACGCTGGCCTCGCCTACAAAATTGTGACCTTAACGAAACTCACGGAAGAGAGAGCCCTTGAGACGGGCTTTCGAATGGTGTACAACTTGTGAAAATCCAATATTATTCTGAGGGTGATTCGACCGTCCTTACTTTGTCTTTGTTTCTTTGACAGCTCTGTGCACAAAAATCCCATTAGGGATGCTTTTGAGGAGCGTTCGGAGTAGCCCCACCTGCTGGTCATTTCCGGTATGAAGCTTGCCCTCCGCGACCCTAAAAGTTTGCTTTTCGGAAGAGGGGATATCCAAGGCAGAGTCAGGTACAAATTTTGTCTCTCTAGCATTTCTAGTTCATGAGTTATTTCCAATCTTAGCATAGAATTTATTTTGGACTTTTTTGTGCTGGCTTTTTCTCACTGGCGATGACTTAGGCATGTCATACAGTGAAGTTTCGGTCAGACATACTTCAAGGACGGTGGCCTCGCCTACAAAATGGTGACCTTAACGAAACTCACGGAAAAGAGAGCCCTTGAGACGGGCTTTCGAATGGTGTACAACTTGTCAAAATCCAATTTATTCTGAGGGTGATTCGACCGTCCTTACTTTGTCTTTTTTTCTTTGACAGCTCTGTGCACAAAAATCCCATTAGGGATGCTTTTGAGGAGCGTTCGGAGTAGCCTCACCTGCTGGTCATTTCCGCTATGAAGCTTAGCCTCCGCGATCCTCAACAATTAATTTTCGGAAGCGGGGATATCTAAGGCAGTGTCAGGTACAAATTTTGTCTCTCTAGCATTTCTAGTTCATGAGTTATTTCCAAGCAAAGCACAGAATTTATTTCGGACTTTTTTTGCCGGCTTTTTCTCACTGGCGATGACGTAGGCATGTCATACAGTGAAGTTTCGGGCAGCCCTTCTTCCAGGACGCTGGCCTCGCCTACAAAATGGTGACCTTAACGAAACTCACGGAAGACAGAGCCCTTGAGACGGGCTTTGGAATGGTGTACAACTTGTGAAAATCCACTATTATTCTGAGGGTGATTTTACCGTCCTTACTTTGTCTTTGTTTCTTTGACAGCTCTGTGCACAAAAATCCCATTAGGGATGCTTTTGAGGAGCGTTCGGAGTAGCCCCACCTGCTGGTCATTTCCGGTATGAAGCTTGCCCTCCGCGACCCTCAAAAATTAATTTTCGGAAGCGGGGATATCCAAGGCAGAGTCAGGTACAAATTTTGTCTCTATAGCATTTCTAGTTCATGAGTTATTTCCAAGCTTAGCACAGAATTTATTTTGGACTTTTTTCTGCCGGCTTTTTCTCGCTGGCGATGACGTAGGCATGTCATACAGTGAAGTTTCGGTCAGACCTACTTCCAGGACGCTGGCCTCGCCTACAAAATGGTGACCTTTACGAAACTCACGGAAGAGAGAGCCCTTGAGGCGGGCTTTCGAATGTTGTACAACTTGTGAAAATCCAATATTATTCTGAGGGTGATTCGACCGTCCTTACTTTGTCTTTGTTTCTTTGACAGCTCTGTGCACAAAAATCACAATAGGGATGCTTTTGAGGAGCGTTCGGAGTAGCCTCACCTGCTGGTCATTTCCGGTATGAAGCTTGCCCTCCGCGACCCTAAAAGTTTGCTTTTCGGAAGCGGGGATATCCAAGGCAGAGTCAGGTACAAATTTTGTCTCTCTAGCATTTCTAGTTCATGAGTTATTTCCAAGCTTAGCACAGAATTTATTTCGGACTTTTTTGTGCCGGCTTTTTTTTCGCTGGCGATGACGTAGGCATGTCATACAGTGAAGTTTCGGTCAGACCTACTTCCAGGACGCTGGCCTCGCCTACAAAATGGTGACCTTAACGAAACTCACGGAAGAGAGAGCCATTGAGACGGGCTTTGGAATGGTGTACAACTTGTGAAAATCCAATATTATTCTGAGGGTGATTCGACCGTCCTTACTTTGTCTTTGTTTCTTTGACAGCTCTGTGCACAAAAATCCCATTAGGGATGCTTTTGAGGAGCGTTCGGAGTAGCCCCACCTGCTGGTCATTTCCGGTATGAAGCTTGCCCTCCGCGACCCTAAAAGTTTGCTTTTCGGAAGAGGGGATATCCAAGGCAGAGTCAGGTACAAATTTTGTCTCTCTAGCATTTCTAGTTCATGAGTTATTTCCAAGCTTAGCACAGAATTTATTTTGGAGTCTTTTGTGCCGGCTTTTTCTCACTGGCGATGAATTTGGCATGTCATACAGTGAAGTTTCGGTCAGACCTACTTCCAGGACGCTGGCCTCGCCTACAAAATGGTGACCTTAACGCAACTCACGGAAGAGAGAGCCCTTGAGGCGGGCTTTCGAATGTTGTACAACTTGTGAAAATCCAACATTATTCTGAGGGTGATTCGACCGTCCTTACTTTGTCTTTGTTTCTTTGACAGCTCTGTGCACAAAATTCCCATTAGGGATGCTTTTGAGGAGCGTTCTGAGTAGCCTCACCTGCTGGTCATTTCCGTTATGAAGCTTGCCCTCCGCGAACCTAAAAGTTTGATTTTCGGAAGTGGGGATATCCAAGGCAGAGTCAGGTACAAATTTTGTCTCTCTAGCATTTCTAGTTCATGAGTTATTTCCAAGCTTAGCACAGAATTTATTTTGGACTTTTTTGTGCCGGCTTTTTCTCACTGGCGATGACGTAGGCATATCATACAGTGAAGTTTCGGTCAGACCTACTTCCAGGACGCTGGCCTCGCTTACAAAATGGTGACCTTAACGAAACTCACGGAAGAGAGAGCCCTTGAGACGGGCTTTCGAATGGTGTACAACTTGTCAAAATCCAATATTATTCTGAGGGTGATTCGACCGTCCTTACTTTGTCTTTGTTTCTTTGACAGCTCTGTGCACAAAATTCCCATTAGGGATGCTTTTGAGGAGCGTTCGGAGTAGCCTCACCTGCTGGTCATTTCCGGTATGAAGCTTGCCCTCCGCGAACCTAAAAGTTTGATTTTCGGAAGCGGGGATATCCAAGGCAGAGTCAGGTACAAATTTTGTCTATCTAGCATTTCTAGTTCATGAGTTATTTCCAAGCTTAGCACAGAATTTATTTTGGACTTTTTTGTGCCGGCTTTTTCTCACTGGCGGTGACGTAGGCATGTCATACAGTGAAGTTTCGGGCAGCCCTACTTCCAGGACGCTGGCCTCGCCTACAAAATGGTGACCTTAACGAAACTCACGGAAGAGAAAGCCCTTGAGACGGGCTTTCGAATGGTGTAAAACTTGTGAAAATCCGGTATTATTCTGAGGGTGATTCAAACCGTCCTTACTTTGTCTTTGTTTCTTTGACAGCTCTGTGCACAAAAATCCCATAAGGGATGCTTTTGAGGAGCGTTCGGAGTAGCCCCACCTGCTGGTCATTTCCGGTATGAAGCTTGCCCTCCGCGAACCTAACAGTTTGCTTTTCGGAAGCGGAGATATCCAAGGCAGAGTCAGGTACAAATTTTGTCTCTCTAGCATTTCTAGTTCTTGAGTTATTTCCAAGCTTAGCACAGAATTTATTTCGAACTTTTTTGTGCCGGCTTTTTCTCACTGGCGATGACGTAGGCATGTCATACAGTGAAGTTTCGGTCAGCCCTACTTCCATGACGCTGGCCTCGCCTACAAAATGGTGACCTTAACGAAACTCACGGAAGAGAGAGCCCTTGAGACGGGCTTTGGAATGGTGTACAACTTGTGAAAATCCGGTATTATTCTGAGGGTGATTCGACCGTCCTTACTTTGTCTTTGTTTCTTTGACAGCTCTGTGCACAAAAATCCCATTAGGGATGCTTTTGAGGAGCGTTCGGAGTAGCTCCACCTGCTGGTCATTTCCGGTATGAAGCTTGCCCTCTGCGAACATAAAAAAATAATTTTCGGAAGCGGGGATATCCAAGGCAGAGTCAGGTACAAATTTTGTCTCTCTAGCATTTCTAGTTCATGAGTTATTTCCAAGCTTAGCACAGAATTTATTTTGGACTTTTTTGTGCCGGCTTTTTCTCACTGGCGATGACGTACCCATGTCATACATTCAAGTTTCGGTCAGACTTACTTCCAGGACGCTGGCCTCGCCTACAAAATGGTGACCTTAACGAAACTCACGGAAGAGAGAGCCCTTGAGACGGGCTTTCGAATGGTGTACAACTTGTGTAAATCCAATATTATTCTGAGCGTGATTTGACCGTCCTTACTTTGTCTTTGTTTCTTTGACAGCTCTGTGCACAAAAATCCCATTATGGATGCTTTTGAGGAGCGTTCGGAGTAGCCCCACCTTCTGGTCATTTCCGGCATGAATCTTGCCCTCCGCGACCTTAAAAGTTTGCTTTTCGGAAGCGGGGATATTCAAGGCAGAGTCAGGTACAAATTTTGTCTCTCTAGCATTCTAGTTCATGAGTTATTTCCAAGCTTAGCACAGAATTTATTTTGGACTTTTTTGTGCCGGCTTTTTTTTCACTGGCGATGACGTTGGCATGTCATACAGTGAAGTTTCGGTCAGCCCTACTTCCAGGACGCTGGCCTCGCCTACAAATTGGTGATCTTAACAAAACTCACGGAAGAGAGAGCCCTTGAGACGGGCTTTCGAATGGTGTACAACTTGTGAAAATCCGGTATTATTCTGAGGGTGATTCGACCGTCCTTACTTTGTCTTTGTTTCTTTGACAGCTCTGTGCACAAAAATCCCATTAAGGATGCTTTTGAGGAGCGTTCGGAGTAGCCCCACCTGGTGGTCATTTCCGGTATGAAGCTTGCCCTCCGCGACCCTAAAAGTTTGATTTTCGGAAGCGGAGATATCCAAGGCAGAGTTAGGTACAAATTTTGTCTCTCTAGCATTTCTAGTTCATGATTTGTTTCCAAGCTTAGCACAGAATTTATTTTGGACTTTTTTGTGCCGGCTTTTTCTCACTGGCGATGACGTTGGCATGTCATACAGTGAAGTTTCGGTCAGACCTACTTCCAGGACGCTGGCCTCGCCTACAAAATGGTGACCTTAACGAACCTAACGGAAGAGAGAGCCCTTGAGACGGGCTTTGGAATGGTGTACAACTTGTGAAAATCCAGTATTATTCTGAGTGTGATTTGACCGTCCTTACTTTGTCTTT
The DNA here is from genome assembly GCA_023634235.1 of Pisaster brevispinus. Lineage (NCBI taxonomy): Eukaryota > Metazoa > Echinodermata > Asteroidea > Forcipulatida > Asteriidae > Pisaster > Pisaster brevispinus. Next base: position 13,482,820 of record JAMKCF010000017.1, read on the forward strand.
GTTTCTTTGACAGCTCTGTGCACAAAAATCCCATTAGGGATGCTTTTGAGGAGCGTTCGGAGTAGCCCCACCTGCTGGTCATTTCCGGTATGAAGCTTGCCCTCCGCGAACCTCAAAAATTAATTTTCGGAAGCGGGGATATCCAAGGCAGAGTCAGGTACAAATTTTGTCTCTCTAGCATTTCTAGTTCATGAGTTATTTCCAAGCTTAGCACAGAATTTATTTCGGACTTTTTTGTGCCGGCTTTTTCTCGCTGGCGATGACGTAGGTATGTCATACAGTGAAGTTTCGGGCAGCCCTACTTCCAGGACGCTGGCCTCGCTTACAAAATCGTGACCTTAACGAAACTCACGGAAGAAAGAGCCCTTGAGACAGGCTTTCGAATGGTGTAAAACTTGTGAAAATCCAGTATTATTCTGAGGCTAAATTGACCGTCCTTACTTTGTCTTTGTTTCTTTGACAGCTCTGTGCATAAAAATCCCATTAGGGATGCTTTTGAGGAGCGTTCGGAGTAGCCCCACATGCTGGTCATTTCCGGTATGAAGCTTGCCCTCCGCGACCCTAAAAGTTTGCTTTTCGGAAGCGGGGCTATCCAAGGCAGAGTCAGGTACAAATTTTGTCTCTCTAGCATTTCTAGTTCATGAGTTATTTCCAAGCTTAGCACAGAATTTTTTTCGGACTTTTTTGTGCCGGCTTTTTCTCACTGGCGATGACGTAGGCCTGTCATACAGTGAAGTATCGGGCAGCCCTACTTCCAGGACGCTAGCCTCGCTTACAAAATGGTGACCTTAACGAAACTCACGGAAGAGAGAGCCCTTGAGACGGGCTTTCGAATGGTGTACAAGTTGTGAAAATCCAGTATTATTATTAGGGTGATTTGACCGTCCTTACCTTGTCTTTGTTTCTTTGACAGCTCTGTGCACAAAAATGCCATTAGGGATGCTTTTGAGGAGCATTCGGAGTAGCCCCACCTGCTGGTCATTTCCGGTATGAAGCTTGCCCTCCGCGACCCTAAAAATTTGATTTTCGGAAGCGGAGATATCCAAGGCAGAGTCAGGTACAAATTTTGTCTCTCTAGCATTTCTAGTTCATGAGTTATTTCCAAGCTTAGCACAGAATTTATTTCGGACTTTTTTGTGCCGGCTTTTTCTCACTGGCGATGACGTAGGCATGTCATACAGTGAAGTTTCGGTCAGCCCTACTTCCAGGACGCTGGCCTCGCTTACAAAATAGTGACCTTAACGAAACTCACGGAAGAGAGAGCCCTTGAGACGGGCTTTCGAATGGTGTACAACTTGTGAAAATCCAGTATTATTCTGAGTGTGATTTGACCGTCCTTACTTTGTCTTTGTTTCTTTGACAGCTCTGTGCACAAAAATCCCATTAGGGATGCTTTTGAGGAGCGTTCGGAGTAGCCCCACCTGCTGGTCATTTCCGGTATGAAGCTTGCCCTCCGCGAACCTCAAAAATTAATTTTCGGAAGCGGGGATATCCAAGGCAGAGTCAGGTACAAATTTTGTCTCTCTAGCATTTCTAGTTCATGAGTTATTTCCAAGCTTAGCACAGAATTTATTTCGGACTTTTTTGTGCCGGCTTTTTCTCACTGGCGATGACGTAGGCATGTCATACAGTGAAGTTTCGGGCAGCCCTACTTCCAGGACGCTGGCCTCGCTTACAAAATAGTGACCTTAACGAAACTCACGGAAGAAAGAGCCCTTGAGACGGGCTTTCGAATAATGTAAAACTTGTGAAAATCCAGTATTATTCTGAGGCTAAATTGACCGTCCTTACTTTGTCTTTGTTTCTTTGACAGCTCTGTGCACAAAAATCCCATTAGGGATGCTTTTGAGGAGCGTTCGGAGTAGCCCCACATGCTGGTCATTTCCGGTATGAAGCTTGCCCTCCGCGACCCTAAAAGTTTGCTTTTCGGAAGCGGGGCTATCCAAGGCAGAGTTAGGTACAAATTTTGTCTCTCTAGCATTTCTAGTTCATGAGTTATTTCCAAGCTTAGCACAGAATTTTTTTCGGACTTTTTTGTGCCGGCTTTTTCTCACTGGCGATGACGTAGGCCTGTCATACAGTGAAGTTTCGGTCAGCCCTACTTCCAGGACGCTAGCCTCGCTTACAAAATGGTGACCTTAACGAAACTCACGGAAGAGAGAGCCCTTGAGACGGGCTTTCGAATGGTGTACAACTTGTGAAAATCCAGTATTATTATTAGGGTGATTTGACCGTCCTTACCTTGTCTTTGTTTCTTTGACAGCTCTGTGCACAAAAATGCCATTAGGGATGCTTTTGAGGAGCATTCGGAGTAGCCCCACCTGCTGGTCATTTCCGGTATGAAGCTTGCCCTCCGCGACCCTAAAAATTTGATTTTCGGAAGCGGAGATATCCAAGGCAGAGTCAGGTACAAATTTTGTCTCTCTAGCATTTTTAGTTCATGAGTTATTTCCAAGCTTAGCACAGAATTTATTTCGGACTTTTTTGTGCCGGCTTTTTCTCACTGGCGATGACGTAGGCATGTCATACAGTGAAGTTTCGGTCAGCCCTAATTCCAGGACGCTGGCCTCGCTTACAAAATAGTGACCTTAACGAAACTCACGGAAGAGAGAGCCCTTGAGACGGGCTTTCGAATGGTGTACAACTTGTGAAAATCCAGTATTATTCTGAGTGTGATTTGACCGTCCTTACTTTGTCTTTGTTTCTTTGACAGCTCTGTGCACAAAAATCCCATTAGGGATGCTTTTGAGGAGCGTTCGGAGTAGCCCCACCTGCTGGTCATTTCCGGTATGAAGCTTGCCCTCCGCGAACCTCAAAAATTAATTTTCGGAAGCGGGGATATCCAAGGCAGAGTCAGGTACAAATTTTGTCTCTCTAGCATTTCTAGTTCATGAGTTATTTCCAAGCTTAGCACAGAATTTATTTCGGACTTTTTTGTGCCGGCTTTTTCTCGCTGGCGATGACGTAGGCATGTCATACAGTGAAGTTTCGGGCAGCCCTACTTCCAGGACGCTGGCCTCGCTTACAAAATAGTGACCTTAACGAAACTCACGGAAGAAAGAGCCCTTGAGACGGGCTTTCGAATGGTGTAAAACTTGTGAAAATCCAGTATTATTCTGAGGCTAAATTGACCGTCCTTACTTTGTCTTTGTTTTTTTTGACAGGTCTGTGCACAAAAATCCCATAAGGGATGCTTTTGAGGAGCGTTCGGAGTAGCCCCACCTGCTGGTCATTTCCGGTATGAAGCTTGCCCTCCGCGACCCTAAAAGTTTGCTTTTCGGAAGCGGGGCTATCCAAGGCAGAGTCAGGTACAAATTTTGTCTCTGTAGCATTTCTAGTTCATGAGTTATTTCCAAGCTTAGCACAGAATTTTTTTCGGACTTTTTTGTGCCGGCTTTTTCTCACTGGCGATGACGTAGGCCTGTCATACAGTGAAGTTTCGGGCAGCCCTACTTCCTGGACGCTGGCCTCGCTTACAAAATGGTGACCTTAACGAAACTCACGGAAGAGAGAGCCCTTGAGACGGGCTTTCGAATGGTGTACAACTTGTGAAAATCCAGTATTATTCTGAGGGTGATTTGACCGTCCTTACTTTGTCTTTGTTTCTTTGACAGCTCTGTGCACAAAAATGCCATTAGGGATGCTTTTGAGGAGCGTTCGGAGTAGCCCCACCTGCTGGTCATTTCTGGTATGAAGCTTGCCCTCCGCGACCCTAAAAGTTTGCTTTTCGGAAGCGGGGCTATCCAAGGCAGAGTCAGGTACAAATTTTGTCTCTCTAGCATTTCTAGTTCATGAGTTATTTCCAAGATTAGCACAGAATTTATTTCGGACTTTTTTGTGCCGCTTTTTCTCACTGGCGATGACGTAGGCATGTCATACAGTGAAGTTTCGGGCAGCCCGACTTCCAGGACGCTGGCCTCGCTTACAAATTAGTGACCTTAACAAAACTCACGGAAGAGAGAGCCCTTGAGACGGGCTTTCGAATGGTGTACAACTTGTGAAAATCCAGTATTTTTCTGAGGGTGATTTGACCGTCCTTACTTTGTCTTTGTTTCTTTGACAGCTCTGTGCTCAAAAATCCCATTAGGGATGCTTTTGAGGAGCGTTCGGAGTAGCCCCACCTGCTGGTCATTTAGGGTATGAAGCTTGCCCTCCGCGAACCTAAAAAATTAATTTTCGGAAGCGGGGATATCCAAGGCAGAGTCAGGTACAAATTTTTGTCTCTCTAGCATTTCTAGTTCATGAGTTATTTCCAAGAAAAGCACAGAATTTATTTCGGACTTTTTTTGCCGGCTTTTTCTCACTGGCGATGACGTAGGCATGCCATACAGTGAAGTTTCGGGCAACCCTACTTCCAGGACGCTGGCCTCGCCTACAAAATGGTGACCTTAACGAAACTCACGGAAGAAAGAGCCCTTGAGACGGGCTTTCGAATGGTGTAAAACTTGTGAAAATCCAGTATTATTCTGAGGCTAAATTGACCGTCCTTACTTTGTCTTTGTTTCTTTGACATGTCTGTGCACAAAAATCCCATACGGGATGCTTTTGAGGAGCGTTCGGAGTAGCCCCACCTGCTGGTCATTTCCGGTATGAAGCTTGCCCTCCGCGACCCTAAAAGTTTGATTTTCGGAAGCGGAGATATCCAAGGCAGAGTCAGGTACAAATTTTGTCTCTCTAGCATTTCTAGTTCATGAGTTATTTCCAAGCTTAGCACAGAATTTATTTTGGACTTTTTTGTGCCGGCTTTTTCTCACTGGCGATGACGTAGGCATGTCATACAGTGAAGTTTCGGTCAGCCCTACTTCCAGGACGCTGGCTTCGCCTACAAAATGATGACCTTAACGAAACTCACGGAAGAGAGAGCCCTTGAGACGGGCTTTGGAATGGTGTACAACTTGTGAAAATCCAATATTATTCTGAGGGGTGATTTTACCGTCCTTACTTTGTCTTTGTTTCTTTGACAGCTCTGTGCACAAAAATCCCATAATGGATGCTTTTGAGGAGCGTTCGGAGTAGCCCCACCTGCTGGTCATTTCCGGTATGAAGCTTGCCCTCCGCGACCCTAAAAGTTTGATTTTCGGAAGCGGAGATATCCAAGGCAGAGTCAGGTACAAATTTTGTCTCTCTAGCATTTCTAGTTCATGAGTTATTTCCAAGCTTAGCACAGAATTTATTTCGGAGTTTTTTGTGCCGGCTTTTTCTCACTGGCGATGACGTAGGCCTGTCATACAGTAAAGTTTCGGGCAGCCCTACTTCCAGGACGCTGGCCTCGCTTACAAAATGGTGAATTTAACGAAACTCACGGAAGAGAGAGCCCTTGAGACGGGCTTTCGAATGGTGTACAACTTGTGAAAATCCAGTATTATTCTGAGGGTGATTGGACCGTCCTTACTTTGTCTTTGTTTCTTTGACAGCTCTGTGCACAAAAATCCCATTAGGGATGCTTTTGAGGAGCGTTCGGAGTAGCCCCACCTGCTGGTCATTTCCGGTATGAAGCTTGCCCTCCGCGACCCTAAAAATTTGATTTTCGGAAGCGGAGATATCCAAGGCAGAGTCAGGTACAAATTTTGTCTCTCTAGCATTTCTAGTTCATGAGTTATTTCCAAGCTAAGCACAGAATTTATTTCGGACTTTTTTGTGCCGGCTTTTTCTCACTGGCGATGACGTACCCATGTCATACAGTGAAGTTTCGGGCAGCCCTACTTCCAGGACGCTGGCCTCGCCTACAAAATAGTGACCTTAACGAAACTCACGGAAGAGAGAGCCCTTGAGACGGGCTTTCGAATGGTGTAAAACTTGTGAAAATCCAGTATTATTCTGAGGCTAAATTGACCGTCCTTACTTTGTCTTTGTTTCTTTGACATGTCTGTGCACAAAAATCCCATACGGGATGCTTTTGAGGAGCGTTCGGAGTAGCCCCACCTGCTGGTCATTTCCGGTATGAAGCTTGCCCTCCGCGACCCTAAAAGTTTGATTTTCGGAAGCGGAGATATCCAAGGCAGAGTCAGGTACAAATTTTGTCTCTCTAGCATTTCTAGTTCATGAGTTATTTCCAAGCTTAGCACAGAATTTATTTTGGACTTTTTTGTGCCGGCTTTTTCTCACTGGCGATGACGTAGGCATGTCATACAGTGAAGTTTCGGTCAGCCCTACTTCCAGGACGCTGGCTTCGCCTACAAAATGATGACCTTAACGAAACTCACGGAAGAGAGAGCCCTTGAGACGGGCTTTGGAATGGTGTACAACTTGTGAAAATCCAATATTATTCTGAGGGGTGATTTTACCGTCCTTACTTTGTCTTTGTTTCTTTGACAGCTCTGTGCACAAAAATCCCATAATGGATGCTTTTGAGGAGCGTTCGGAGTAGCCCCACCTGCTGGTCATTTCCGGTATGAAGCTTGCCCTCCGCGACCCTAAAAAATTAATTTTCGGAAGCGGGGATATCCAAGGCAGAGTCAGGTACAAATTTTGTCTCTCTAGCATTTCTAGTTCATGAGTTATTTCCAAGCAAAGAACAGAATTTATTTCGGACTTTTTTTGCCGGCTTTTTCTCACTGGCGATGACGTAGGCCTGTCATACAGTAAAGTTTCGGGCAGCCCTACTTCCAGGACGCTGGCCTCGCTTACAAAATGGTGAATTTAACGAAACTCACGGAAGAGAGAGCCCTTGAGACGGGCTTTCGAATGGTGTACAACTTGTGAAAATCCAGTATTATTCTGAGGGTGATTTGACCGTCCTTACTTTGTCTTTGTTTCTTTGACAGCTCTGTGCACAAAAATCCCATTAGGGATGCTTTTGAGGAGCGTTCGGAGTAGCCCCACCTGCTGGTCATTTCCGGTATGAAGCTTGCCCTCCGCGACCCTAAAAATTTGATTTTCGGAAGCGGAGATATCCAAGGCAGAGTCAGGTACAAATTTTGTCTCTCTAGCATTTCTAGTTCATGAGTTATTTCCAAGCTAAGCACAGAATTTATTTCGGACTTTTTTGTGCCGGCTTTTTCTCACTGGCGATGACGTACCCATGTCATACAGTGAAGTTTCGGGCAGCCCTACTTCCAGGACGCTGGCCTCGCTTACAAAATAGTGACCTTAACGAAACTCACGGAAGAGAGAGCCCTTGAGACGGGCTTTCGAATGGTGTACAACTTGTGAAAATCCAGTATTATTCTGAGGGTGATTTGACCGTCCTTACTTTGTCTTTGTTTCTTTGACAGCTCTGTGCACAAAAATCCCATTAGGGATGCTTTTGAGGAGCGTTCGGAGTAGCCCCACCTGTTGGTCATTTCCGGTATGAAGCTTGCCCTCCGCGACCTTATAAGTTTGCTTTTCGGAAGCGGGGATATCCAAGGCAGAGTCAGGTACAAATTTTGTCTCTCTAGCATTCTAGTTCATGAGTTATTTCCAAGCTTAGCACAGAATTTATTTCGGACATTTTTGTGTGACGGCTTTTTCTCACTGGCGATGACGTTGGCATGTCATACAGTGAAGTTTCGGGTAGCCCTACTTCCAGGACGCTGGCCTCGCCTACAAATTGGTGACCTTAACAAAACTCACGGAAGAGAGAGCCCTTCAGACGGGCTTTCGAATGGTGTACAACTTGTGAAAATCCGGTATTATTCTGAGGGTGATTCGACCGTCCTTACTTTGTCTTTGTTTCTTTGACAGCTCTGTGCACAAAAATCCCATTAGGGATGCTTTTGAGGAGCGTTCGGAGTAGCCCCACCTGCTGGTCATTTCCGGTATGAAGCTTGCCCTCCGCGAACCTCAAAAATTAATTTTCGGAAGCGGGGATATCCAAGGCAGAGTCAGGTACAAATTTTGTCTCTCTAGCATTTCTAGTTCATGAGTTATTTCCAAGCTTAGCACAGAATTTATTTCGGACTTTTTTGTGCCGGCTTTTTCTCACTGGCGATGACGTAGGCATGTCATACAGTGAAGTTTCGGGCAGCCCTACTTCCAGAACGCTGGCCTCGCTTACAAAATAGTGACCTTAACGAAACTCACGGAAGAGAGAGCCCTTGAGACGGGCTTTGGAATGGTGTACAACTTGTGAAAATCCAGTATTATTCTGAGGGTGATTTGACCGTCCTTACTTTGTCTTTGTTTCTTTGACAGCTCTGTGCACAAAAATGCCATTAGGGATGCTTTTGAGGAGCGTTCGGAGTAGCCACACCTGCTGGTCAATTCCGGTATGAAGCTTGCCCTCCGCGACCCTAAAAGTTTGCTTTTCGGAAGCGGGGCTATCCAAGGCAGAGTCAGGTACAAATTTTGTCTCTCTAGCATTTCTAGTTCATGAGTTATTTCCAAGCTTAGCACAGAATTTATTTTGGACTTTTTTGTGCCGGCTTTTTCTCACTGGCGATGACGTAGGCATGTCATACAGTGAAGTTTCGGGCAGCCCTACTTCCAGGACGCTGGCCTCGCCTACAAAATAGTGACCTTAACGAAACTCACGGAAGAGAGAGCCCTTGAGACGGGCTTTCGAATGGTGTACAACTTGTGAAAATCCAGTTTTATTCTGAGGGTGATTTGACCGTCCTTACTTTGTCTTTGTTTCTTTGACAGCTCTGTGCACAAAAATCCCATTAGGGATGCTTTTGAGGAGCGTTCGGAGTAGCCCCACCTGCTGGTCATTTCCGGTATGAAGCTTGCCCTCCGCGACCTTAAAAGTTTGCTTTTCGGAAGCGGGGATATCCAAGGCAGAGTCAGGTACAAATTTTGTCTCTCTAGCATTCTAGTTCATGAGTTATTTCCAAGCTTAGCACAGAATTTATTTCGGACATTTTTGTGTGACGGCTTTTTCTCACTGGCGATGACGTTGGCATGTCATACAGTGAAGTTTCGGGCAGCCCTACTTCCAGGACGCTGGCCTCGCCTACAAATTGGTGACCTTAACAAAACTCACGGAAGAGAGAGCCCTTCAGACGGGCTTTCGAATGGTGTACAACTTGTGAAAATCCGGTATTATTCTGAGGGTGATTCGACCGTCCTTACTTTGTCTTTGTTTCTTTGACAGCTCTGTGCACAAAAATCCCATTAGGGATGCTTTTGAGGAGCGTTCGGAGTAGCCCCACCTGCTGGTCATTTCCGGTATGAAGCTTGCCCTCCGCGAACCTCAAAAATTAATTTTCGGAAGCGGGGATATCCAAGGCAGAGTCAGGTACAAATTTTGTCTCTCTAGCATTTCTAGTTCATGAGTTATTTCCAAGCTTAGCACAGAATTTATTTCGGACTTTTTTGTGCCGGCTTTTTCTCACTGGCGATGACGTAAGCATGTCATACAGTGAAGTTTCGGGCAGCCCTACTTCCAGGACGCTGGCCTCGCCTACAAAATAGTGACCAAACGAAACTCACGGAAGAGAGAGCCCTTGAGACGGGCTTTCGAATGGTGTACAACTTGTGAAAATCCAGTATTATTCTGAGGGTGATTTGACCGTCCTTACTTTGTCTTTGTTTCTTTGACAGCTCTGTGCACAAAAATGCCATTAGGGATGCTTTTGAGGAGCGTTCGGAGTAGCCACACCTGCTGGTCAATTCCGGTATGAAGCTTGCCCTCCGCGACCCTAAAAGTTTGCTTTTCGGAAGCGGGGCTATCCAAGGCAGAGTCAGGTACAAATTTTGTCTCTCTAGCATTTCTAGTTCATGAGTTATTTCCAAGCTTAGCACAGAATTTATTTCGGACTTTTTTGTGCCGGCTTTTTCTCACTGGCGATGACGTAGGTATGTCATACAGTGAAGTTTCGGGCAGCCCTACTTCCAGGACGCTGGCCTCGCTTACAAAATGGTGAATTTAACGAAACTCACGGAAGAGAGAGCCCTTGAGACGGGCTTTCGAATGGTGTACAACTTGTGAAAATCCAGTATTATTCTGAGGGTGATTTGACCGTCCTTACTTTGTCTTTGTTTCTTTGACAGCTCTGTGCACAAAAATCCCATTAGGGATGCTTTTGAGGAGCGTTCGGAGTAGCCCCACCTGCTGGTCATTTCCGGTATGAAGCTTGCCCTCCGCGACCCTAAAAATTTGATTTTCGGAAGCGGAGATATCCAAGGCAGAGTCAGGTACAAATTTTGTCTCTCTAGCATTTCTAGTTCATGAGTTATTTCCAAGCTAAGCACAGAATTTATTTCGGACTTTTTTGTGCCGGCTTTTTCTCACTGGCGATGACGTACCCATGTCATACAGTGAAGTTTCGGGCAGCCCTACTTCCAGGACGCTGGCCTCGCTTACAAAATAGTGACCTTAACGAAACTCACGGAAGAGAGAGCCCTTGAGACGGGCTTTCGAATGGTGTACAACTTGTGAAAATCCAGTATTATTCTGAGGGTGATTTGACCGTCCTTACTTTGTCTTTGTTTCTTTGACAGCTCTGTGCACAAAAATCCCATTAGGGATGCTTTTGAGGAGCGTTCGGAGTAGCCCCACCTGTTGGTCATTTCCGGTATGAAGCTTGCCCTCCGCGACCTTAAAAGTTTGCTTTTCGGAAGCGGGGATATCCAAGGCAGAGTCAGGTACAAATTTTGTCTCTCTAGCATTCTAGTTCATGAGTTATTTCCAAGCTTAGCACAGAATTTATTTCGGACATTTTTGTGTGACGGCTTTTTCTCACTGGCGATGACGTAGGCATGTCATACAGTGAAGTTTCGGGTAGCCCTACTTCCAGGACGCTGGCCTCGCCTACAAATTGGTGACCTTAACAAAACTCACGGAAGAGAGAGCCCTTCAGACGGGCTTTCGAATGGTGTACAACTTGTGAAAATCCGGTATTATTCTGAGGGTGATTCGACCGTCCTTACTTTGTCTTTGTTTCTTTGACAGCTCTGTGCACAAAAATCCCATTAGGGATGCTTTTGAGGAGCGTTCGGAGTAGCCCCACCTGCTGGTCATTTCCGGTATGAAGCTTGCCCTCCGCGAACCTCAAAAATTAATTTTCGGAAGCGGGGATATCCAAGGCAGAGTCAGGTACAAATTTTGTCTCTCTAGCATTTCTAGTTCATGAGTTATTTCCAAGCTTAGCACAGAATTTATTTCGGACTTTTTTGTGCCGGCTTTTTCTCACTGGCGATGACGTAGGCATGTCATACAGTGAAGTTTCGGGCAGCCCTACTTCCAGAACGCTGGCCTCGCTTACAAAATAGTGACCTTAACGAAACTCACGGAAGAGAGAGCCCTTGAGACGGGCTTTCGAATGGTGTACAACTTGTGAAAATCCAGTATTATTCTGAGGGTGATTTGACCGTCCTTACTTTGTCTTTGTTTCTTTGACAGCTCTGTGCACAAAAATGCCATTAGGGATGCTTTTGATGAGCGTTCGGAGTAGCCACACCTGCTGGTCAATTCCGGTATGAAGCTTGCCCTCCGCGACCCTAAAAGTTTGCTTTTCGGAAGCGGGGCTATCCAAGGCAGAGTCAGGTACAAATTTTGTCTCTCTAGCATTTCTAGTTCATGAGTTATTTCCAAGCTTAGCACAGAATTTATTTTGGACTTTTTTGTGCCGGCTTTTTCTCACTGGCGATGACGTAGGCATGTCATACAGTGAAGTTTCGGGCAGCCCTACTTCCAGGACGCTGGCCTCGCCTACAAAATAGTGACCTTAACGAAACTCACGGAAGAGAGAGCCCTTGAGACGGGCTTTCGAATGGTGTACAACTTGTGAAAATCCAGTTTTATTCTGAGGGTGATTTGACCGTCCTTACTTTGTCTTTGTTTCTTTGACAGCTCTGTGCACAAAAATCCCATTAGGGATGCTTTTGAGGAGCGTTCGGAGTAGCCCCACCTGCTGGTCATTTCCGGTATGAAGCTTGCCCTCCGCGACCTTAAAAGTTTGCTTTTCGGAAGCGGGGATATCCAAGGCAGAGTCAGGTACAAATTTTGTCTCTCTAGCATTCTAGTTCATGAGTTATTTCCAAGCTTAGCACAGAATTTATTTCGGACATTTTTGTGTGACGGCTTTTTCTCACTGGCGATGACGTTGGCATGTCATACAGTGAAGTTTCGGGCAGCCCTACTTCCAGGACGCTGGCCTCGCCTACAAATTGGTGACCTTAACAAAACTCACGGAAGAGAGAGCCCTTCAGACGGGCTTTCGAATGGTGTACAACTTGTGAAAATCCGGTATTATTCTGAGGGTGATTCGACCGTCCTTACTTTGTCTTTGTTTCTTTGACAGCTCTGTGCACAAAAATCCCATTAGGGATGCTTTTGAGGAGCGTTCGGAGTAGCCCCACCTGCTGGTCATTTCCGGTATGAAGCTTGCCCTCCGCGAACCTCAAAAATTAATTTTCGGAAGCGGGGATATCCAAGGCAGAGTCAGGTACAAATTTTGTCTCTCTAGCATTTCTAGTTCATGAGTTATTTCCAAGCTTAGCACAGAATTTATTTCGGACTTTTTTGTGCCGGCTTTTTCTCACTGGCGATGACGTAAGCATGTCATACAGTGAAGTTTCGGGCAGCCCTACTTCCAGGACGCTGGCCTCGCCTACAAAATAGTGACCAAACGAAACTCACGGAAGAGAGAGCCCTTGAGACGGGCTTTCGAATGGTGTACAACTTGTGAAAATCCAGTATTATTCTGAGGGTGATTTGACCGTCCTTACTTTGTCTTTGTTTCTTTGACAGCTCTGTGCACAAAAATGCCATTAGGGATGCTTTTGAGGAGCGTTCGGAGTAGCCACACCTGCTGGTCAATTCCGGTATGAAGCTTGCCCTCCGCGACCCTAAAAGTTTGCTTTTCGGAAGCGGGGCTATCCAAGGCAGAGTCAGGTACAAATTTTGTCTCTCTAGCATTTCTAGTTCATGAGTTATTTCCAAGCTTAGCACAGAATTTATTTCGGACTTTTTTGTGCCGGCTTTTTCTCACTGGCGATGACGTAGGTATGTCATACAGTGAAGTTTCGGGCAGCCCTACTTCCAGGACGCTGGCCTCGCTTACAAAATAGTGAACTTAACGAAACTCACGGAAGAGAGAGCCCTTGAGACGGGCTTTCGAATGGTGTACAACTTGTGAAAATCCAGTATTATTCTGAGGGTGATTTGACCGTCCTTACTTTGTCTTTGTTTCTTTGACAGCTCTGTGCACAAAAATGCCATTAGGGATGCTTTTGAGGAGCGTTCGGAGTAGCCCCACCTGCTGGTCATTTCCGGTATGAAGCTTGCCCTCCGCGACCCTAAAAGTTTGCTTTTCGGAAGCGGGGATATCCAAGGCAGAGTCAGGTACAAATTTTGTCTCTCTAGCATTTCTAGTTCATGAGTTATTTCCAAGCTTAGCACAGAATTTATTTTGGACTTTTTTGTGCCGGCTTTTTCTCACTGGCGATGACGTAGGCATGTCATACAGTGAAATTTCGGGCAGCCCTACTTCCAGGACGCTGGCCTCGCCTACAAAATGGTGACCTTAACGAAACTCACGGAAGAGAGAGCCCTTGAGACGGGCTTTCGAATGGTGTACAACTTGTGAAAATCCAGTTTTATTCTGAGGGTGATTTGACCGTCCTTACTTTGTCTTTGTTTCTTTGACAGCTCTGTGCACAAAAATCCCATTAGGGATGCTTTTGAGGAGCGTTCGGAGTAGCCCCACCTGCTGGTCATTTCCGGTATGAAGCTTGCCCTCCGCGAAACTCAAAAATTAATTTTCGGAAGCGGGGATATCCATGGCAGAGTCAGGTACAAATTTTGTCTCTCTAGCATTTCTAGTTCATGAGTTATTTCCAAGCTTAGCACAGAATTTATTTCGGACTTTTTGTGCCGGCTTTTTCTCACTGGCGATGACGTAGGCATGTCATACAGTGAAGTTTCGGGAAGCCCTACTTCCAGGACGCTGGCCTCGCTTACAAAATAGTGACCTTAACGAAACTCACGGAAGAGAGAGCCCTTGAGACGGGCTTTCGAATGGTGTACAACTTGTGAAAATCCAGTATTATTCTGAGGGTGATTTGACCGTCCTTACTTTGTCTTTGTTTCTTTGACAGCTCTGTGCACAAAAATGCCATTAGGGATGCTTTTGAGGAGCGTTCGGAGTAGCCACACCTGCTGGTCAATTCCGGTATGAAGCTTGCCCTCCGCGACCCTAAAAGTTTGCTTTTCGGAAGCGGGGCTATCCAAGGCAGAGTCAGGTACAAATTTTGTCTCTCTAGCATTTCTAGTTCATGAGTTATTTCCAAGCTTAGCACAGAATTTATTTCGGACTTTTTTGTGCCGGCTTTTTCTCACTGGCGATGACGTAGGCATGTCATACAGTGAAGTTTCGGGCAGCCCTACTTCCAGGACGCTGGCCTCGCTTACAAAATAGTGACCTTAACGAAACTCACGGAAGAGAGAGCCCTTGAGACGGGCTTTCGAATGGTGTACAACTTGTGAAAATCCAGTATTATTCTGAGGGTGATTTGACCGTCCTTACTTTGTCTTTGTTTCTTTGACAGCTCTGTGCACAAAAATGCCATTAGGGATGCTTTTGAGGAGCGTTCGGAGTAGCCACACCTGCTGGTCAATTCCGGTATGAAGCTTGCCCTCCGCGACCCTAAAAGTTTGCTTTTCGGAAGCGGGGCTATCCAAGGCAGAGTCAGGTACAAATTTTGTCTCTCTAGCATTTCTAGTTCATGAGTTATTTCCAAGCTTAGCACAGAATTTTTTTCGGACTTTTTTGTGCCGGCTTTTTCTCACTGGCGATGACGTAGGCCTGTCATACAGTGAAGTTTCGGGCAGCCCTACTTCCAGGACGCTGGCCTCGCCTAAAAAATGGTGACCTTAACGAAACTCACGGAAGAGAGAGCCCTTGAGACGGGCTTTCGAATGGTGTACAACTTGTGAAAATCCAGTATTATTCTGAGGGTGATTTGACCGTCCTTACTTTGTCTTTGTTTCTTTGACAGCTCTGTGCACAAAAATGCCATTAGGGATGCTTTTGAGGAGCGTTCGGAGTAGCCCCACCTGCTGGTCATTTCCGGTATGAAGCTTGCCCTCCGCGACCCTAAAAGTTTGCTTTTCGGAAGCGGGGATATCCAAGGCAGAGTCAGGTACAAATTTTGTCTCTCTAGCATTTCTAGTTCATGAGTTATTTCCAAGCTTAGCACAGAATTTATTTTGGACTTTTTTGTGCCGGCTTTTTCTCACTGGCGATGACGTAGGCATGTCATACAGTGAAATTTCGGGCAGCCCTACTTCCAGGACGCTGGCCTCGCCTACAAAATGGTGACCTTAACGAAACTCACGGAAGAGAGAGCCCTTGAGACGGGCTTTCGAATGGTGTACAACTTGTGAAAATCCAGTTTTATTCTGAGGGTGATTTGACCGTCCTTACTTTGTCTTTGTTTCTTTGACAGCTTTGTGAACAAAAATCCCATTAGGGATGCTTTTGAGGAGCGTTCGGAGTAGCCCCACCTGCTGGTCATTTCCGGTATGAAGCTTGCCCTCCGCGACCCTAAAAGGTTGCTTTTCGGAAGCGGAGATATCCAAGGCAGAGTCAGGTACAAATTTTGTCTCTCTAGCATTTCTAGTTCATGAGTTATTTCCAAGCTTAGCACAGAATTTTTTTTGGACTTTTTTGTGCCGGCTTTTTCTCACTGGCGATGACGTACGCATGTCATACAGTGAAATTTCGGGCAGCCCTACTTCCATGACGCTGGCCTCGCCTACAAAATAGTGACCTTAAGGAAACTCAGGGAAGAGAGAGCTTTTGAATGGTGTACAATTGTGAAAATCCGGTATTATTCTGAGGGTGATTTGACCGTCCTTACTTTGTCTTTGTTTCTTTGACAGCTCTGTGCACAAAAATCTCATTAGGGATGCTTTTGAGGAGCGTTCGGAGTAGCCCCATCTGCTGGTCATTTCCGGTATGAAGCTTGCCCTCTGCGACCCTAAAAGTTTGCTTTTCGGAAGCGGGGATATCCAAGGCAGAGTCAGGTACAAATTTTGTCTCTCTAGCATTTCTAGTTCATGAGTTATTTCCAAGCTTAGCACAGAATTTATTTCGGACTTTTTTGTGCCGGCTTTTTCTCACTGGCGATGACGTAGGCATGTCATACAGTGAAGTTTCGGGCAGCCCTACTTCCAGGACGCTGGCCTCGCTTACAAATAAGTGACCTTAACGAAACTCACGGAAGAGAAAGCCCTTGAGACGGGCTTTCGAATGGTGTACAACTTGTGAAAATCCAGTATTATTCTGAGGGTGATTTGACCGTCCTTACTTTGTCTTTGTTTTTTTTGACAGCTGTGTGCACACAAATCCCATTAGGGATGCTTTTGAGGAGCGTTCGGAGTAGCCCCACCTGCTGGTCATTTCCGGTATGAAGCTTGCCCTCCGCGACCTTAAAAGTTTGCTTTTCGGAAGCGGGGATATCCAAGGCAGAGTCAGGTACAAATTTTGTCTCTCTAGCATTTCTAGTTCATGAGTTATTTCCAAGCTTATCACAGAATTTATTTCGGACTTTTTTGTGCCGGCTTTTTCTCACTGGCGATGGCATAGGCATGTCATACAGTGAAGTTTCGGGCAGCCCTACTTCCAGGACGCTGGCCTCGCCTACAAAATAGTGACCTTAACGAAACTCACGGAAGAAAAAGCCCTTGAGACGGGCTTTCGAATGGTGTACAACTTGTGAAAATCCAGTATTATTCTGAGGGTGATTTGACCGTCCTTACTTTGTCTTTGTTTTTTTTGACAGCTGTGTGCACAAAAATCCCATTAGGGATGCTTTAAGGAGCGTTCGGAGTAGCCCCACCTGCTGGTCATTTCCGGTATGAAGCTTGCCCTCCGCGACCCTAAAAGTTTGATTTTCGGAAGCGGGAATATCCAAGGCAGAGTCAGGTACAAATTTTGTCTTTCTAGCATTTCTAGTTCATGAGTTATTTCCAAGCAAACACAGAATTTATTTTGGACTTTTTTGTGCCGGCTTTTTCTCACTGGCGATGGCGTAGGAATGTCATACAGTGAAATTTCGGGCAGCCCTACTTCCAGGACGCTGGCCTCGCCTACAAAATGGTGACCTTAGCGAACCTCACGGAAGAGAGAGCCCTTGAGGCGGGCTTTCGAATGTTGTACAACTTGTGAAAATCCAATATTATTCTAAAGGGTGATTCGACCGTCCTTACTTTGTCTTTCTTTCTTTGACAGCTCTGTGCACAAAAATCCCATTAGGGATGCTTTTGAGGAGCGTTCGGAGTAGCCCCAACTGCTGGTCATTTCCGGTATGAAGCTTGCCCTCAGCGACCCTAAAAGTTTGCTTTTCGGAAGCGGGGATATCCAAGGCAGAGTCAGGTACAAATTTTGTCTCTCTAGCATTTCTAGTTCATGAGTTATTTCCAAGCTTAGCACAGAATTTATTTTGGACTTTTTTGTGCCGGCTTTTTCTCACTGGCGATGACGTAGCCATGTCATACAGTGAAGTTTCGGTCAGACCTACTTCCAGGACGCTGGCCTCGCCTACAAAATGGTGACCTTAACGAACCTAACGGAAGAGAGAGCCCTTGAGGTGGGCTTTCGAATGTTGTACAACTTGTGAAAATCCAATATTATTCTAAAGGGTGATTCGACCGTCCTTACTTTGTCTTTGTTTCTTTGACAGCTCTGTGCACAAAAATCCCATTAGGGATGCTTTTGAGGAGCGTTCGGAGTAGCCACACCTGCTGGTCATTTCCGGTATGAAGCTTGCCCTCCGCGACCTTAAAAGTTTGCTTTTCGGAAGCGGGGATATCCAAGGCAGAGTCAGGTACAAATTTTGTCTCTCTAGCATTTCTAGTTCATGAGTTATTTCCAAGCTTAGCACAGAATTTATTTCGGCCTTTTTTGTGCCGGCTTTTTCTCACTGGCGATGACGTAGGCATGTCATACAGTGAAGTTTCGGGCAGCCCTACTTCCAGGACGCTGGCCTCGCTTACAAAATAGTGACCTTAACGAAACTCACGGAAGAAAAAGCCCTTAAGACGGGCTTTCGAATGGTGTACAACTTGTGAAAATCCAGTATTATTCTGAGGGTGATTTGACCGTCCTTACTTTGTCTTTCTTTCTTTGACAGCTGTGTGCACAAAAATCCCATTAGGGATGCTTTTGAGGAGCATTCGGAGTAGCCCCACCTGCTGGTCATTTCCGGTATGAAGCTTGCCCTCAGCGACCCTAAAAGTTTGCTTTTCGGAAGCGGGGATATCCAAGGCAGAGTCAGGTACAAATTTTGTCTCTCTAGCATTTCTAGTTCATGAGTTATTTCCAAGCTTAGCACAGAATTTATTTTGGACTTTTTTGTGCCGGCTTTTTCTCACTGGCGATGACGTAGGCATGTCATACAGTGAAGTTGAGGTCAGACCTACTTCCAGGACGCTGGCCTCGCCTACAAAATGGTGACCTTAACGAAACTCACGGAAGAGAGAGCCTTTGAGACGGGCTTAGGAATGGTGTACAACTTGTGAAAATCCGGTATTATTCTGAGGGTGATTCGACCGTCCTTACTTTGTCTTTCTTTCTTTGACAGCTCTGTGCACAAAAATCCCATTAGGGATGCTTTTGAGGAGCGTTCGGAGTAGCCCCACCTGCTGGTCACTTCCGGTATGAAGCTTGCCCTCCGCGACCCTAAAATTTTGATTTTCGGAAGCGGGAATATCCAAGGCAGAGTCAGGTACAAATTTTGTCTCTCTAGCATTTCTAGTTCATGAGTTATTTCCAAGCATACACAGATTTTATTTCGGACTTTTTTTTGCCGGCTTTTTCTCACTGGCGATGACGTAGGAATGTCATACAGTGAAATTTCGGGCAGCCCTACTTCCAGGACGCTGGCCTCGCCTACAAAATGGTGACCTTAACGAAACTCACGGAAGAAAAAGCCCTTGAGAAGGGCTTTCGAATGTTGTACAACTTGTGAAAATCCAGTATTATTCTGAGGGTGATTTGACCGTCCTTACTTTGTCTTTGTTTCTTTGACAGCTCTGTGCACAAAAATCCCATTAGGGATGCTTTTGAGGAGCGTTCGGAGTAGCCCCACCTGCTGGTCATTTCCGGTATGAAGCTTGCCCTCTGCGACCCTAAAAGTTTGCTTTTCGGAAGCGGAGATATCCAAGGCAGAGTCAGGTACAAATTTTGTCTCTCTAGCATTTCTAGTTCATGAGTTATTTCCAAGCTTAGCACAGAATTTATTTCGGACTTTTTTGTGCCGGCTTTTTCTCACTGGCGATGACGTAGGCATGTCATACAGTGAAGTTTCGGGCAGCCCTACTTCCAGGACGCTGGCCTCGCTTACAAATAAGTGACCTTAACGAAACTCACGGAAGAGAAAGCCCTTGAGACGGGCTTTCGAATGGTGTACAACTTGTGAAAATCCAGTATTATTCTGAGGGTGATTTGACCGTCCTTACTTTGTCTTTGTTTTTTTTGACAGCTGTGTGCACACAAATCCCATTAGGGATGCTTTTGAGGAGCGTTCGGAGTAGCCCCACCTGCTGGTCATTTCCGGTATGAAGCTTGCCCTCCGCGACCTTAAAAGTTTGCTTTTCGGAAGCGGGGATATCCAAGGCAGAGTCAGGTACAAATTTTGTCTCTCTAGCATTTCTAGTTCATGAGTTATTTCCAAGCTTATCACAGAATTTATTTCGGACTTTTTTGTGCCGGCTTTTTCTCACTGGCGATGGCATAGGCATGTCATACAGTGAAGTTTCGGGCAGCCCTACTTCCAGGACGCTGGCCTCGCCTACAAAATAGTGACCTTAACGAAACTCACGGAAGAAAAAGCCCTTGAGACGGGCTTTCGAATGGTGTACAACTTGTGAAAATCCAGTATTATTCTGAGGGTGATTTGACCGTCCTTACTTTGTCTTTGTTTTTTTTGACAGCTGTGTGCACAAAAATCCCATTAGGGATGCTTTAAGGAGCGTTCGGAGTAGCCCCACCTGCTGGTCATTTCCGGTATGAAGCTTGCCCTCCGCGACCCTAAAAGTTTGATTTTCGGAAGCGGGAATATCCAAGGCAGAGTCAGGTACAAATTTTGTCTTTCTAGCATTTCTAGTTCATGAGTTATTTCCAAGCAAACACAGAATTTATTTTGGACTTTTTTGTGCCGGCTTTTTCTCACTGGCGATGGCGTAGGAATGTCATACAGTGAAATTTCGGGCAGCCCTACTTCCAGGACGCTGGCCTCGCCTACAAAATGGTGACCTTAGCGAACCTCACGGAAGAGAGAGCCCTTGAGGCGGGCTTTCGAATGTTGTACAACTTGTGAAAATCCAATATTATTCTAAAGGGTGATTCGACCGTCCTTACTTTGTCTTTCTTTCTTTGACAGCTCTGTGCACAAAAATCCCATTAGGGATGCTTTTGAGGAGCGTTCGGAGTAGCCCCAACTGCTGGTCATTTCCGGTATGAAGCTTGCCCTCAGCGACCCTAAAAGTTTGCTTTTCGGAAGCGGGGATATCCAAGGCAGAGTCAGGTACAAATTTTGTCTCTCTAGCATTTCTAGTTCATGAGTTATTTCCAAGCTTAGCACAGAATTTATTTTGGACTTTTTTGTGCCGGCTTTTTCTCACTGGCGATGACGTAGCCATGTCATACAGTGAAGTTTCGGTCAGACCTACTTCCAGGACGCTGGCCTCGCCTACAAAATGGTGACCTTAACGAACCTAACGGAAGAGAGAGCCCTTGAGGTGGGCTTTCGAATGTTGTACAACTTGTGAAAATCCAATATTATTCTAAAGGGTGATTCGACCGTCCTTACTTTGTCTTTGTTTCTTTGACAGCTCTGTGCACAAAAATCCCATTAGGGATGCTTTTGAGGAGCGTTCGGAGTAGCCACACCTGCTGGTCATTTCCGGTATGAAGCTTGCCCTCCGCGACCTTAAAAGTTTGCTTTTCGGAAGCGGGGATATCCAAGGCAGAGTCAGGTACAAATTTTGTCTCTCTAGCATTTCTAGTTCATGAGTTATTTCCAAGCTTAGCACAGAATTTATTTCGGCCTTTTTTGTGCCGGCTTTTTCTCACTGGCGATGACGTAGGCATGTCATACAGTGAAGTTTCGGGCAGCCCTACTTCCAGGACGCTGGCCTCGCTTACAAAATAGTGACCTTAACGAAACTCACGGAAGAAAAAGCCCTTGAGACGGGCTTTCGAATGGTGTACAACTTGTGAAAATCCAGTATTATTCTGAGGGTGATTTGACCGTCCTTACTTTGTCTTTCTTTCTTTGACAGCTGTGTGCACAAAAATCCCATTAGGGATGCTTTTGAGGAGCATTCGGAGTAGCCCCACCTGCTGGTCATTTCCGGTATGAAGCTTGCCCTCAGCGACCCTAAAAGTTTGCTTTTCGGAAGCGGGGATATCCAAGGCAGAGTCAGGTACAAATTTTGTCTCTCTAGCATTTCTAGTTCATGAGTTATTTCCAAGCTTAGCACAGAATTTATTTTGGACTTTTTTGTGCCGGCTTTTTCTCACTGGCGATGACGTAGGCATGTCATACAGTGAAGTTGAGGTCAGACCTACTTCCAGGACGCTGGCCTCGCCTACAAAATGGTGACCTTAACGAAACTCACGGAAGAGAGAGCCTTTGAGACGGGCTTATGAATGGTGTACAACTTGTGAAAATCCGGTATTATTCTGAGGGTGATTCGACCGTCCTTACTTTGTCTTTCTTTCTTTGACAGCTCTGTGCACAAAAATCCCATTAGGGATGCTTTTGAGGAGCGTTCGGAGTAGCCCCACCTGCTGGTCACTTCCGGTATGAAGCTTGCCCTCCGCGACCCTAAAATTTTGATTTTCGGAAGCGGGAATATCCAAGGCAGAGTCAGGTACAAATTTTGTCTCTCTAGCATTTCTAGTTCATGAGTTATTTCCAAGCATACACAGAATTTATTTCGGACTTTTTTTTGCCGGCTTTTTCTCACTGGCGATGACGTAGGAATGTCATACAGTGAAATTTCGGGCAGCCCTACTTCCAGGACGCTGGCCTCGCCTACAAAATGGTGACCTTAACGAAACTCACGGAAGAAAAAGCCCTTGAGAAGGGCTTTCGAATGTTGTACAACTTGTGAAAATCCAGTATTATTCTGAGGGTGATTTGACCGTCCTTACTTTGTCTTTGTTTCTTTGACAGCTCTGTGCACAAAAATCCCATTAGGGATGCTTTTGAGGAGCGTTCGGAGTAGCCCCACCTGCTGGTCATTTCCGGTATGAAGCTTGCACTCCGCGACCCTAAAAATTTGATTTTCGGAAGCGGAGATATCCAAGGCAGAGTCAGGTACAAATTTTGTCTCTCTAGCATTTCTAGTTCATTAGTTATTTCCAAGCATACACAGAATTATTTCGGACTTTTTTTTGCCGGCTTTTTCTCACTGGCGATGACGTAGGAATGTCATACAGTGAAATTTCGGGCAGCCCTACTTCCAGGACGCTGGCCTCGCCTACAAAATGGTGACCTTAACGAAACTCACGGAAGAAAAAGCCCTTGAGACGGGCTTTCGAATGTTGTACAACTTGTGAAAATCCAGTATTATTCTGAGGGTGATTTGTTCGTCCTTACTTTGTCTTTGTTTCTTTGACAGCTCTGTGCACAAAAATCCCATTAGGGATGCTTTTGAGGAGCGTTCGGAGTAGCCCCACCTGCTGGTCATTTCCGGTATGAAGCTTGCACTCTGCGACCCTAAAAATTTGATTTTCGGAAGCGGAGATATCCAAGGCAGAGTCAGGTACAAATTTTGTCTCTCTAGCATTTCTAGTTCATGAGTTATTACTAAGCAAACACAGAATTTATTTCGGACTTTTTTGTGCCGGCTTTTTCTCACTGGCGATGACGTAGGAATGTCATACAGTGAAATTTCGGGCAGCCCTACTTCCAGGACGCTGGCCTCGCCTACAAAATGGTGACCTTAACAAAACTCACGGAAGAGAGAGCCCTTGAGACGGGCTTTTAAATGGTGTACAACTTGTGAAAATCCGGTATTATTCTGAGGGTGATTCGACCGTCCTTACTTTGTCGTTCTTTCTTTGACAGCTCTGTGCACAAAAATCCCATTAGGGATGCTTTTGAGGAGCATTCGGAGTAGCCCCACCTGCTGGTCATTTCCGGTATGAAGCTTGCCCTCAGCGACCCTAAAAGTTTGCTTTTCGGAAGCGGGGATATCCAAGGCAGAGTCAGGTACAAATTTTGTCTCTCTAGCATTTCTAGTTCATGAGTTATTTCCAAGCTTAGCACAGAATTTATTTTGGACTTTTTTGTGCCGGCTTTTTCTCACTGGCGATGACGTAGGCATGTCATACAGTGAAGTTTCGGTCAGACCTACTTCCAGGACGCTGGCCTCGCCTACAAAATGGTGACCTTAACGAAACTCACGGAAGAGAGAGCCCTTGAGGCGGGCTTTCGAATGTTGTACAACTTGTGAAAATCCAATATTATTCTGAGGGTGATTCGACCGTCCTTACTTTGTCTTTGTTTCTTTGACAGCTCTGTGCACAAAAATCCCATTAGGGATGCTTTTGAGGAGCGTTCGGAGTAGCCCCACCTGCTGGTCATTTCCGGTATGAAGCTTGCCCTCCGCGACACTAAAATTTTGATTTTCGGAAGCGGGAATATCCAAGGCAGAGTCAGGTACAAATTTTGTCTCTCTAGCATTTCTAGTTCATGAGTTATTTCCAAGCATACACAGAATTTATTTCGGACTTTTTTGTGCCGGCTTTTTCTCACTGGCGATGACGTAGGAATGTCAAACACTGAAATTTCGGGCAGCCCTACTTCCAGGACGCTGGCCTCGCCTACAAAATAGTGACCTTAACGAAACTCACGGAACAGAAAGCCCTTGATATGGGCTTTCGAATGGTGTACAACTTGTGAAAATCCAGTTTTATTCTGAGGGTGATTTGACCGTCCTTACTTTGTCTTTGTTTCTTTGCGCCTCTGTGCACAAAAATCCCATTAGGGATGCTTTTGAGGAGCGTTCGGAGTAGCCCCACCTGCTGGTCATTTCCGGTATGAAGCTTGCCCTCCGCGACACTAAAATTTTGATTTTCGGAAGCGGGAATATCCAAGGCAGAGTCAGGTACAAATTTTGTCTCTCTAGCATCTCTAGTTCATGAGTTATTTCCAAGCTTAGCACAGAATTTATTTCGGACTTTTTTGTGCCGGCTTTTTCTTAATGGCGATGACGTAGGCATTTCATACAGTGAAGTTTCGGGCAGCCCTACTTCCAGGACGCTGGCCTCGCTTACAAAATAGTGACCCTAACGAAACTCACGGAAGAAAAAGCCCTTGAGACGGGCTTTCGAATGGTGTACAACTTGTGAAAATCCAGTATTATTCTGAGGGTGATTTGACCGTCCTTACTTTGTCTTTGTTTCTTTGACAGCTCTGTGCACAAAAATCCCATTAGGGATGCTTTTGAGGAGCGTTCGGAGTTGCCCCACCTGCTGGTCATTTCCGGTATGAAGCTTGCACTCCGCGACCCTAAAAATTTGATTTTCGGAAGCGGAGATATCCAAGGCAGAGTCAGGTACAAATTTTGTCTCTCTAGCATTTCTAGTTCATGAGTTATTTCCAAGCTTAGCACAGAATTTTTTTCGGAGTTTTTTGTGCCGGCTTTTTCTCACTGGCGATGACGTAGGCATGTCATACAGTGAAGTTTCGGTCAGCCCTACTTCCAGGACGCTGGCCTCGCCTACAAAATGGTGACCTTAACAAAACTCACGGAAGAGAGAGCCCTTGAGACGGGCTTTGGAATGGTTTACAACTTGTGAAAATCCAGTATTATTCTGAGGGTGATTCGACCGTCCTTACTTTGTCTTTCTTTGTTTGACAGCTCTGTGCACAAAAATCCCATTAGGGATGCTTTTGAGGAGCGTTCGGAGTAGCCCCACCTGCTGGTCATTTCCGGTATGAAGCTTGCCCTCCGCGACCCTAAAAGTTTGCTTTTCGGAAGCGGGGATATCCAAGGCAGAGTCAGGTACAAATTTTGTCTCTCTAGCATTTCTAGTTCATGAGTTATTTCCAACATTAGCACAGAATTTATTTCGGACTTTTTTGTGCCGGCTTTTTCTCACTGGCGATGACGTAGGCATGTCATACAGTGAAGTTTCGGTCAGCCCTACTTCCAGGACGCTGGCCTCGCCTACAAAATGGTGACCTTAACAAAACTCACGGAAGAGAGAGCCCTTGAGACGGGCTTTGGAATGGTTTACAACTTGTGAAAATCCAGTATTATTCTGAGGGTGATTCGACCGTCCTTACTTTGTCTTTCTTTGTTTGACAGCTCTGTGCACAAAAATCCCATTAGGGATGCTTTTGAGGAGCGTTCGGAGTAGCCCCACCTGCTGGTCATTTCCGGTATGAAGCTTGCCCTCCGCGACCCTAAAAGTTTGCTTTTCGGAAGCGGGGATATCCAAGGCAGAGTCAGGTACAAATTTTGTCTCTCTAGCATTTCTAGTTCATGAGTTATTTCCAACATTAGCACAGAATTTATTTCGGACTTTTTTGTGCCGGCTTTTTCTCACTGGCGATGACGTAGGCATGTCATACAGTGAAGTTTCGGGCAGCCCTACTTCCAGGACGCTGGCCTCGCTTACAAATAAGTGACCTTAACGAAACTCACGGAAGAAAAAGCCCTTGAGACGGGCTTTCGAATGGTGTACAACTTGTGAAAATCCAGTATTATTCTGAGGGTGATTTGACCGTCCTTACTTTGTCTTTGTTTTTTTTTGACAGCTGTGTGCACAAAAATCCCATTAGGGATGCTTTTGAGGAGCGTTCGGAGTAGCCCCACCTGCTGGTCATTTCCGGTATGAAGCTTGCCCTCCGCGACCCTAAAAGTTTGATTTTCGGAAGCGGGAATATCCAAGGCAGAGTCAGGTACAAATGTTGTCTCTCTAGCATTTCTAGTTCATGAGTTATTTCCAAGCAAACACAGAATTTATTTCGGACTTTTTTGTGCCGGCTTTTTCTCACTGGCGATGACGTAGGAATGTCATACAGTGAAATTTCGGGCAGCCCTACTTCCAGGACGGTGGCCTCGCCTACAAAATGGTGACCTTAACAAACCTCACGGAAGAGAGAGCCCTTGAGACGGGCTTTGGAATGGTGTACAACTTGTGAAAATCCGGTATTATTCTGAGGGTGATTCGACCGTCCTTACTTTGTCTTTCTTTCTTTGACAGCTCTGTGCACAAAAATCCCATTAGGGATGCTTTTGAGGAGCGTTCGGAGTAGCCACACCTGCTGGTCATTTCCGGTAGGAAGCTTGCCCTCCGCGACCTTAAAAGTTTGCTTTTCTGAAGCGGGGCTATCCAAGGCAGAGTCAGGTACAAATTTTGTCTCTCTAGCATTTCTAGTTCATGAGTTATTTCCAAGCTTAGCACAGAATTTATTTCGGACTTTTTTGTGCCGGCTTTTTCTCACTGGCGATGACGTAGGCATGTCATACAGTGAAGTTTCGGGCAGCCCTACTTCCAGGACGCTGGCCTCGCTTACAAATAAGTGACCTTAACGAAACTCACGGAAGAGAAAGCCCTTGAGACGGGCTTTCGAATGGTGTACAACTTGTGAAAATCCAGTATTATTCTGAGGGTGATTTGACCGTCCTTACTTTGTCTTTGTTTTTTTTGACAGCTGTGTGCACAAAAATCCCATTAGGGATGCTTTTGAGGAGCGTTCGGAGTAGCCCCACCTGCTGGTCATTTCCGGTATGAAGCTTGCCCTCAGCGACCCTAAAAATTTGCTTTTCGGAAGCGGGGATATCCAAGGCAGAGTCAGGTACAAATTTTGTCTCTCTAGCATTTCTAGTTCATGAGTTATTTCCAAGCTTAGCACAGAATTTATTTCGGACTTTTTTGTGCCGGCTTTTTCTCACTGGCGATGACGTAGGCATGTCATACAGTGAAGTTTCGGGCAGCCCTACTTCCAGGACGCTGGCCTCGCCTACAAAATAGTGACCCTAACGAACCTCACGGAAGAAAAAGCCCTTGAGGCGGGCTTTCGAATGGTGTACAACTTGTGAAAATCCAGTATTATTCTGAGGGTGATTTGACCGTCCTTACTTTGTCTTTGTTTCTTTGACAGCTCTGTGCACAAAAATCCCATTAGGGATGCTTTTGAGGAGCGTTCGGAGTAGCCCCACCTGCTGGTCATTTCCGGTATGAAGCTTGCCCTCCGCGACCCTAAAAGTTTGCTTTTCGGAAGCGGGGATATCCAAGGCAGAGTCAGGTACAAATTTTGTCTCTCTAGCATTTCTAGTTCATGAGTTATTTCCAAGCTTAGCACAGAATTTATTTTGGACTTTTTTGTGCCGGCTTTTTCTCACTGGCGATGACGTAGGCATGTCATACAGTGAAGTTTCGGTCAGACCTACTTCCAGGACGCTGGCCTCGCTTACAAAATAGTGACCTTAACGAAACTCACGGAAGAAAAAGCCCTTGAGACGGGCTTTCGAATGGTGTACAACTTGTGAAAATCCAGTATTATTCTGAGGGTGATTTGACCGTCCTTACTTTGTCTTTGTTTTTTTTGACAGCTCTGTGCACAAAAATCCCATTAGGGATGCTTTTGAGGAGCGTTCGGAGTAGCCCCACCTGCTGGTCATTTCCGGTATGAAGCTTGCCCTCCGCGACCCTAAAAGGTTGATTTTCGGAAGCGGGAATATCCAAGGCAGAGTCAGGTACAAATTTTGTCTCTCTAGCATTTCTAGTTCATGAGTTATTTCCAAGCAAACACAGAATTTATTTCGGACTTTTTTGTGCCGGCTTTTTCTCACTGGCGATGACGTAGGCATGTCATACACTGAAATTTCGGGCAGCCCTACTTCCAGGACGCTGGCCTCGCCTACAAAATGGTGACCTAAACGAAACTCACGGAACAGAAAGCCCGTGATATGGGCTTTCGAATGGTGTACAACTTGTGAAAATCTAGTTTTATTCTGAGGGTGATTTGACCGTCCTTACTTTGTCTTTGTTTCTTTGACAGCTCTGTGCACAAAAATCCCATTAGGGATGCTTTTGAGGAGCGTTCGGAGTAGCCCCACCTGCTGGTCATTTCCGGTATGAAGCTTGCCCTCCGCGACCTTAAAAGTTTGCTTTTCGGAAGCGGGGCTTTCCAAGGCAGAGTCAGGTACAAATTTTGTCTCTCTAGCATCTCTAGTTCATGAGTTATTTCCAAGCTTAGCACAGAATTTATTTCGGACTTTTTTGTGCCGGCTTTTTCTCACTGGCGATGACGTAGGCATGTCATACAGTGAAGTTTCGGGCAGCCCTTACTTCCAGGACGCTGGCCTCGCTTACAAAATAGTGACCTTAACGAAACTCACGGAAGAAAAAGCCCTTGAGACTGGCTTTCGAATGTTGTACAACTTGTGAAAATCCAGTATTATTCTGAGGGTGATTTGACCGTCCTTACTTTGTCTTTGTTTTTTTTGACAGCTCTGTGCACAAAAATCCCATTAGGGATGCTTTTGAGGAGCGTTCGGAGTAGCCCCACCTGCTGGTCATTTCCGGTATGAAGCTTGCCCTCCGCGACCCCAAAAATTTGATTTTCGGAAGCGGGAATATCCAAGGCAGAGTCAGGTACAAATTTTGTCTCTCTAGCATTTCTAGTTCATGAGTTATTTCCAAGCAAACACAGAATTTATTTCGGACTTTTTTGTGCCGGCTTTTTCTCACTGGCGATGACGTAGGAATGTCATACAGTGACATTTCGGGCAGCCCTACTTTCAGGACGCTGGCCTCGCCTACAAAATGGTGACCGAAACGAAACTCACGGAACAGAAAGCCCTTGATATGGGCTTTCGAATGGTGTACAACTTGTGAAAATCTAGTTTTATTCTGAGGGTGATTTGACCGTCCTTACTTTGTCTTTGTTTCTTTGACAGCTCTGTGCACAAAAATCCCATTAGGGATGCTTTTGAGGAGCGTTCGGAGTAGCCCCACCTGCTGGTCATTTCCGGTATGAAGCTTGCCCTCCGCGACCTTAAAAGTTTGCTTTTCGGAAGCGGGGCTTTCCAAGGCAGAGTCAGGTACAAATTTTGTCTCTCTAGCATCTCTAGTTCATGAGTTATTTCCAAGCTTAGCACAGAATTTAATTCGGACTTTTTTGTGCCGGCTTTTTCTCACTGGCGATGACGTAGGCATGTCATACAGTGAAGTTTCGGGCAGCCCTACTTCCAGGACGCTGGCCTCGCTTACAAAATAGTGACCTTAACGAAACTCACGGAAGAAAAAGCCCTTGAGACGGGCTTTCGAATGTTGTACAACTTGTGAAAATCCAGTATTATTCTGAGGGTGATTTGACCGTCCTTACTTTGTCTTTGTTTCTTTGACAGCTCTGTGCACAAAAATCCCATTAGGGATGCTTTTGAGGAGCGTTCGGAGTAGCCCCACCTGCTGGTCATTTCCGGTATGAAGCTTGGACTCCGCGACCCTAAAAATTTGATTTTCGGAAGCGGAGATATCCAAGGCAGAGTCAGGTACAAATTTTGTCTCTCTAGCATTTCTAGTTCATGAGTTATTTCCAAGCTTAGCACAGAATTTATTTCGGACTTTTTTGTGCCGGCTTTTTCTCACTGGCGATGACGTAGGCATGTCATACAGTGAAGTTTCGGTCAGCCCTACTTCCAGGACGCTGGCCTCGCCTACAAAATGGTGACCTTAACAAAACTCACGGAAGAGAGAGCCCTTGAGACGGGCTTTGGAATGGTGTACAACTTGTGAAAATCCAGTATTATTCTGAGGGTGATTAGACCGTCCTTACTTTGTCTTTCTTTCTTTGACAGCTCTGTGCACAAAAATCCCATTAGGGATGCTTTTGAGGAGCGTTCGGAGTAGCCCCACCTGCTGGTCATTTCCGGTATGAAGCTTGCCCTCCGCGACCCTAAAAGTTTGCTTTTCGGAAGCGGAGATATCCAAGGCAGAGTCAGGTACAAATTTTGTCTCTCTAGCATTTCTAGTTCATGAGTTATTTCCAAGCTTAGCACAGAATTTATTTCGGACTTTTTTGTGCCGGCTTTTTCTCACTGGCGATGACGTAGGCATGTCATACAGTGAAGTTTCGGTCAGCCCTACTTCCAGGACGCTTGCCTCGCCTACAAAATGGTGACCTTAACAAAACTCACGGAAGAGAGAGCCCTTGAGACGGGCTTTGGAATGGTGTACAACTTGTGAAAATCCAGTATTATTCTGAGGGTGATTAGACCGTCCTTACTTTGTCTTTCTTTCTTTGACAGCTCTGTGCACAAAAATCCCATTAGGGATGCTTTTGAGGAGCGTTCGGAGTAGCCCCACCTGCTGGTCATTTCCGGTATGAAGCTTGCCCTCCGCGACCCTAAAAGTTTGCTTTTCGGAAGCGGGGATATCCAAGGCAGAGTCAGGTACAAATTTTGTCTCTCTAGCATTTCTAGTTCATGAGTTATTTCCAAGCTTAGCACAGAATTTATTTTTGGCTTTTTTGTGCCGGCTTTTTCTCACTGGCGATGACGTAGGCATGTCATACAGTGAAGTTTCGGTCAGACCTACTTCCAGGACGCTGGCCTCGCTTACAAAATAGTGACCTTAACGAAACTCACGGAAGAAAAAGCCCTTGAGACGGGCTTTCGAATGGTGTACAACTTGTGAAAATCCAGTATTATTCTGAGGGTGATTTGACCGTCCTTACTTTGTCTTTGTTTTTTTTGACAGCTCTGTGCACAAAAATCCCATTAGGGATGCTTTTGAGGAGCGTTCGGAGTAGCCCCACCTGCTGGTCATTTCCGGTATGAAGCTTGCCCTCCGCGACCCTAAAAGTTTGATTTTCGGAAGCGGGAATATCCAAGGCAGAGTCAGGTACAAATTTTGTCTCTCTAGCATTTCTAGTTCATGAGTTATTTCCAAGCAAACACAGAATTTATTTCGGACTTTTTTGTGCCGGCTTTTTCTCACTGGCGATGACGTAGGAATGTCATACAGTGAAATTTCGGGCAGCCCTACTTCCAGGACGCTGGCCTCGCCTACAAAATGGTGACCTAAACGAAACTCACGGAACAGAAAGCCCTTGATATGGGCTTTCGAATGGTGTACAACTTGTGAAAATCTAGTTTTATTCTGAGGGTGATTTGACCGTCCTTACTTTGTCTTTGTTTCTTTGACAGCTCTGTGCACAAAAATCCCATTAGGGATGCTTTTGAGGAGCGTTCGGAGTAGCCACACCTGCTGGTCATTTCCGGTATGAAGCTTGCCCTCCGCGACCCTAAAAGTTTGATTTTCGGAAGCGGGAATATCCAAGGCAGAGTCAGGTACAAATTTTGTCTCTTTAGCATTTCTAGTTCATGAGTTATTTCCAAGCTTAGCACAGAATTTATTTCGGACTTTTTTGTGCCGCTTTTTCTCACTGGCGATGATGTAGGCTAGTCATACAGTGAAGTTTCGTGCAGCCCTACTTCCAGGACGCTGGCCTCGCCTACAAAATGGTGACCTTAACGAAACTCACGGAAGAGAGAGCCCTTGAGACGGGCTTTCGAATGGTGTACAACTTGTGAAAATCCAGTATTATTCTGAGGGTGATTTGACCGTCCTTACTTTGTCTTTGTTTTTTTGACTGCTCTGTGCACAAAAATCCCCTTAGGGATGCTTTTGAGGAGCATTCGGAGTAGCCCCACCTGCTGGTCATTTCCGGTATGAAGCTTGCCCTCAGCGACCTTAAAAGTTTGCTTTTCGGAAGCGGGAATATCCAAGGCAGAGTCAGGTACAAATTTTGTCTCTCTAGCATTCTAGTTCATGAGTTATTTCCAAGCTTAGCACAGAATTTATTTCGGACATTTTTGTGCCGGCTTTTTCTCACCGGCGATGACGTAGGCATGTCATACAGTGAAGTTTCGGTCAGCCCTACTTCCAGGACGCTGGCCTCGCCTACAAATTGGTGATCTTAACCAAACTCACGGAAGAGAGAGCCCTTGAGACGGGCTTTCGAATGGTGTACAACTTGTGAAAATCCGGTATTATTCTGAGGGTGATTCGACCGTCCTTACTTTGTCTTTGTTTCTTTGACAGCTCTGTGCACAAAAATCCCATAAGGGATGCTTTTGAGGATCGTTCGGAGTAGCCCCACCTGCTGGTCATTTCCGGTATGAAGCTTGCCCTCCGCGACCCTAAAAGTTTGCTTTACGGAAGCGGGGCTATCCAAGGCACAGTCAGGTACAAATTTTGTCTCTCTAGCATTTTTAGTTCGTGAGTTATTTCCAAGCTTAGCACAGAATTTATTTCGGACTTTTTTGTGCCGCTTTTTCTCACTGGCGATGATGTAGGCTAGTCATACAGTGAAGTTTCGTGCAGCCCTACTTCCAGGACGCTGGCCTCGCCTACAAAATGGTGACCTTAACGAAACTCACGGAAGAGAGAGCCCTTGAGACGGGCTTTGGAATGGTGTACAACTTGTGAAAATCCGGTATTATTCTGAGGGTGATTCGACCGTCCTTACTTTGTCTTTGTTTCTTTGACAGCTCTGTGCACAAAAATCCCATTAGGGATGCTTTTGAGGAGCGTTCGGAGTAGCCCTACCTGCTGTTTTTTCCGGTATGAAGCTTGCCCTCCGTGAACCTAAAAAATTAATTTTCGGAAGCGGGGATATCCAAGGCAGAGTCAAGTACAAATTTTGTCTCTCTAGCATTTCTAGTTCATGAGTTATTTCCAAGCAAAGCACAGAATTATTTTCGGACTTTTTTGTGCCGGCTTTTTCTCACTGGCGATGACGTAGGCATGTCATACAGTGAAGTTTCGGGCAGCCCTACTTCAGGACGCTGGCCTCGCCTACAAAATGGTGACCTTAACGAAACTCACGGAAGAAAAAGCCCTTGAGACGGGCTTTGGAATGGTGTACAACTTGTGAAAATCCAATATTATTCTGAGGGTGATTTGACCGTCCTTACTTTGTCTTTGTTTCTTCGACAGCTCTGTGCACAAAAATCCCATAAGGGATGCTTTTGAGGAGCGTTCGGAGTAGCCACACCTGCTGGTCATTTCCGGTATGAAGCTTGCCCTCCGCGACCTTAAAAGTTTGATTTTCTGAAGCGGGGCTATCCAAGGCAGAGTCAGGTACAAATTTTGTCTCTCTAGCATTTCTAGTTCATGAGTTATTTCCAAGCTTAGCACAGAATTTATTTCGGACTTTTTTGTGCCGGCTTTTTCTCACTGGCGATGACGTAGGCATGTCATACAGTGAAGTTTCGGGCAGCCCTACTTCAAAGACTCTGGCCTCGCTTACAAAATAGTGACCTTAACGAAACTCACGGAAGAAAAAGCCCTTGAGACGGGCTTTCGAATGGTGTACAACTTGTGAAAATCCAGTATTATTCTGAGGGTGATTTGACCGTCCTTACTTTGTTTTTGTTTTTTTTGACAGCTCTGTGCACAAAAATCCCATTAGGGATGCTTTTTAGGAGCGTTCGGAGTAGCCCCACCTGCTGGTCATTTCCGGTATGAAGCTTGCCCTCCGCGACCCTAAAAGTTTGATTTTCGGAAGCGGGCATATCCAAGGCAGAGTCAGGTACACATTTTGTCTCTCTAGCATTTCTAGTTCATGAGTTATTTCCAAGCTTAGCACAGAATTTAATTCGGACTTTTTTGTGCCGGCTTTTTCTCACTGGCGATGACGTAGGAATGTCATACAGTGAAGTTTCGGGCAGCCCTACTTCCAGGACTCTGGCCTCGCTTACAAAATAGTGACCTTAACGAAACTCACGGAAGAAAAAGCCCTTGAGACGGGCTTTGGAATGGTGTACAACTTGTGAAAATCCAGTATTATTCTAAGGGTGATTTGACCGTCCTTACTTTGTCTTTGTTTTTTTTGACAGCTCTGTGCAAAAAAATCCCATTAGGGATGCTTTTGAGGAGCGTTCGGAGTAGCCCCACCTGCTGGTCATTTCCGGTATGAAGCTTGCCCTCCGCGACCCTAAAAGGTTGATTTTCGGAAGCGGGAATATCCAAGGCAGAGTCAGGTACAAATTTTGTCTCTCTAGCATTTCTAGTTCATGAGTTATTTCCAAGCAAACACAGAATTTATTTCGGACTTTTTTGTGCCGGCTTTTTCTCACTGGCGATGACGTAGGCATGTCATACAGTGAAGTTTCGGGCAGCCCTACTTCCAGGACTCTGGCCTCGCTTACAAAATAGTGACCTTAACGAAACTCACGGAAGAAAAAGCCCTTGAGACGGGCTTTGGAATGGTGTACAACTTGTGAAAATCCAATATTATTCTGAGGGTGATTTGACCGTCCTTACTTTGTCTTTGTTTCTTTGACAGCTCTGGGCACAAAAATCCCATTAGGGATGCTTTTGAGGAGCGTTCGGAGTAGCCCCACCTGCTGGTCATTTCCGGTATGAAGCTTGCCCTCCGCGACCCTAAAAGTTTGATTTTCGGAAGCGGAGATATCCAAGGCAGAGTCAGGTACACATTTTGTCTCTCTAGCATTTCTAGTTCATGAGTTATTTCCAAGCTTAGCACAGAATTTATTTTGAACTTTTTTGTGCCGGCTTTTTCTCACTGGCGATGACGTAGGCATGTCATACAGTCAAGTTTCGGTCAGACTTACTTCCAGGACGCTGTCCTCGCCTACAAAATGGTGACCTTAACGAAACTCACGGAAGAGAGAGCCCTTGAGACGGGCTTTCGAATGGTGTACAACTTGTGTAAATCCAATATTATTCTGAGCGTGATTTTACCGTCCTTACTTATTCTGTGTTTCTTTGACAGCTCTTTGCACAAAAATCCCATTAGGGATGCTTTTGAGGAGCGTTCGGAGTAGCCCCACCTGCTGGTCATTTCCGGTATGAAGCTTGCCCTCCGCGACCCTAAAAGGTTGATTTTCGGAAGCGGGAATATCCAAGGCAGAGTCAGGTACAAATTTTGTCTCTCTAGCATTTCTAGTTCATGAGTTATTTCCAAGCAAACACAGAATTTATTTCGGACTTTTTTGTGCCGGCTTTTTCTCACTGGCGATGACGTAGGAATGTCATACAGTGAAATTTCGGGCAGCCCTACTTCCTGACGCTGGCCTCGTCTACAAAATGGTGACCTAAACGAAACTCACGGAACAGAAAGCCCTTGATATGGGCTTTCGAATGGTGTACAACTTGTGAAAATCCAGTTTTATTCTGAGGGTGATTTGACCGTCCTTTAATACTTTGTCTTTGTTTTTTTGACAGCTCTGTGCACAAAAATCCCATTAGGGATGCTTTTGAGGAGCGTTCGGAGTAGCCCCAGCTGCTGGTCATTTCCGGTATGAAGCTTGCCCTCCGCGACCTTAAAAGTTTGCTTTTCGGAAGCGGGGCTATCCAAGGCAGAGTCAGGTACAAATTTTGTTTCTCTAGCATTTCTAGTTCATGAGTTATTTCCAAGCTTAGCACAGAATTTATTTCGGACTTTTTTGTGCCGGCTTTTTCTCACTGGCGATGACGTAGGCATGTCATACAGTGAAGTTTCGGTCAGCCCTACTTCCAGGACTCTGGCCTCGCTTACAAAATAGTGACCTTAACGAAACTCACGGAAGAAAAAGCCCTTGAGACGGGCTTTGGAATGGTGTACAACTTGTGAAAATCCAATATTATTCTGAGGGTGATTTGACCGTCCTTACTTTGTCTTTGTTTCTTTGTCAGCTCTGGGCACAAAAATCCCATTAGGGATGCTTTTGAGGAGCGTTCGGAGTAGCCCCACCTGCTGGTCATTTCCGGTATGAAGCTTGCCCTCCGCGACCCTAAAAGTTTGATTTTCGGAAGCGGAGATATCCAAGGCAGAGTCAGGTACACATTTTGTCTCTCTAGCATTTCTAGTTCATGAGTTATTTCCAAGCTTAGCACAGAATTTATTTTGGACTTTTTTGTGCCGGCTTTTTCTCACTGGCGATGACGTAGGCATGTCATACAGTCAAGTTTCGGTCAGACTTACTTCCAGGACGCTGTCCTCGCCTACAAAATGGTGACCTTAACGAAACTCACGGAAGAGAGAGCCCTTGAGACGGGCTTTCGAATGGTGTACAACTTGTGTTAATCCAATATTATTCTGAGCGTGATTTTACCGTCCTTACTTATTCTGTGTTTCTTTGACAGCTCTTTGCACAAAAATCCCATTAGGGATGCTTTTGAGGAGCGTTCGGAGTAGCCCCACCTGCTGGTCATTTCCGGTATGAAGCTTGCCCTCCGCGACCCTAAAAGTTTGATTTTCGGAAGCGGGCATATCCAAGGCAGAGTCAGGTACACATTTTGTCTCTCTAGCATTTCTAGTTCATGAGTTATTTCCAAGCTTAGCACAGAATTTATTTCGGACTTTTTTGTGCCGGCTTTTTCTCACTGGCGATGACGTAGGCATGTCATACAGTGAAGTTTCGGGCAGCCCTACTTCCAGGACTCTGGCCTCGCTTACAAAATAGTGACCTTAACGAAACTCACGGAAGAAAAAGCCCTTGAGACGGGCTTTGGAATGGTGTACAACTTGTGAAAATCCAATATTATTCTGAGGGTGATTTGACCGTCCTTACTTTGTCTTTGTTTCTTTGACAGCTCTGGGCACAAAAATCCCATTAGGGATGCTTTTGAGGAGCGTTCGGAGTAGCCCCACCTGCTGGTCATTTCCGGTATGAAGCTTGCCCTCCGCGACCCTAAAAGTTTGATTTTCGGAAGCGGAGATATCCAAGGCAGAGTCAGGTACACATTTTGTCTCTCTAGCATTTCTAGTTCATGAGTTATTTCCAAGCTTAGCACAGAATTTATTTTGGACTTTTTTGTGCCGGCTTTTTCTCACTGGCGATGACGTAGGCATGTCATACAGTCAAGTTTCGGTCAGACTTACTTCCAGGACGCTGTCCTCGCCTACAAAATGGTGACCTTAACGAAACTCACGGAAGAGAGAGCCCTTGAGACGGGCTTTCGAATGGTGTACAACTTGTGTAAATCCAATATTATTCTGAGCGTGATTTTACCGTCCTTACTTATTCTGTGTTTCTTTGACAGCTCTTTGCACAAAAATCCCATTAGGGATGCTTTTGAGGAGCGTTCGGAGTAGCCCCACCTGCTGGTCATTTCCGGTATGAAGCTTGCCCTCCGCGACCCTAAAAGGTTGATTTTCGGAAGCGGGAATATCCAAGGCAGAGTCAGGTACAAATTTTGTCTCTCTAGCATTTCTAGTTCATGAGTTATTTCCAAGCAAACACAGAATTTATTTCGGACTTTTTTGTGCCGGCTTTTTCTCACTGGCGATGACGTAGGAATGTCATACAGTGAAATTTCGGGCAGCCCTACTTCCAGGACGCTGGCCTCGTCTACAAAATGGTGACCTAAACGAAACTCACGGAACAGAAAGCCCTTGATATGGGCTTTCGAATGGTGTACAACTTGTGAAAATCCAGTTTTATTCTGAGGGTGATTTGACCGTCCTTTAATACTTTGTCTTTGTTTTTTTGACAGCTCTGTGCACAAAAATCCCATTAGGGATGCTTTTGAGGAGCGTTCGGAGTAGCCCCAGCTGCTGGTCATTTCCGGTATGAAGCTTGCCCTCCGCGACCTTAAAAGTTTGCTTTTCGGAAGCGGGGCTATCCAAGGCAGAGTCAGGTACAAATTTTGTTTCTCTAGCATTTCTAGTTCATGAGTTATTTCCAAGCTTAGCACAGAATTTATTTCGGACTTTTTTGTGCCGGCTTTTTCTCACTGGCGATGACGTAGGCATGTCATACAGTGAAGTTTCGGTCAGCCCTACTTCCAGGACTCTGGCCTCGCTTACAAAATAGTGACCTTAACGAAACTCACGGAAGAAAAAGCCCTTGAGACGGGCTTTGGAATGGTGTACAACTTGTGAAAATCCAATATTATTCTGAGGGTGATTTGACCGTCCTTACTTTGTCTTTGTTTCTTTGACAGCTCTGGGCACAAAAATCCCATTAGGGATGCTTTTGAGGAGCGTTCGGAGTAGCCCCACCTGCTGGTCATTTCCGGTATGAAGCTTGCCCTCCGCGACCCTAAAAGTTTGATTTTCGGAAGCGGAGATATCCAAGGCAGAGTCAGGTACACATTTTGTCTCTCTAGCATTTCTAGTTCATGAGTTATTTCCAAGCTTAGCACAGAATTTATTTTGGACTTTTTTGTGCCGGCTTTTTCTCACTGGCGATGACGTAGGCATGTCATACAGTCAAGTTTCGGTCAGACTTACTTCCAGGACGCTGTCCTCGCCTACAAAATGGTGACCTTAACGAAACTCACGATAGAGAGAGCCCTTGAGACGGGCTTTCGAATGGTGTACAACTTGTGTTAATCCAATATTATTCTGAGCGTGATTTTACCGTCCTTACTTATTCTGTGTTTCTTTGACAGCTCTTTGCACAAAAATCCCATTAGGGATGCTTTTGAGGAGCGTTCGGAGTAGCCCCACCTGCTGGTCATTTCCGGTATGAAGCTTGCCCTCCGCGACCCTAAAAGGTTGATTTTCGGAAGCGGGAATATCCAAGGCAGAGTCAGGTACAAATTTTGTCTCTCTAGCATTTCTAGTTCATGAGTTATTTCCAAGCAAACACAGAATTTATTTCGGACTTTTTTGTGCCGGCTTTTTCTCACTGGCGATGACGTAGGAATGTCATACAGTGAAATTTCGGGCAGCCCTACTTCCAGGACGCTGGCCTCGTCTACAAACTGGTGACCTAAACGAAACTCACGGAACAGAAAGCCCTTGATATGGGCTTTCGAATGGTGTACAACTTGTGAAAATCCAGTTTTATTCTGAGGGTGATTTGACCGTCCTTTAATACTTTGTCTTTGTTTCTTTGACAGCTCTGTGCACAAAAATCCCATTAGGGATGCTTTTGAGGAGCGTTCGGAGTAGCCCCAGCTGCTGGTCATTTCCGGTATGAAGCTTGCCCTCCGCGACCTTAAAAGTTTGCTTTTCGGAAGCGGGGCTATCCAAGGCAGAGTCAGGTACAAATTTTGTTTCTCTAGCATTTCTAGTTCATGAGTTATTTCCAAGCTTAGCACAGAATTTATTTCGGACTTTTTTGTGCCGGCTTTTTCTCACTGGCGATGACGTAGGCATGTCATACAGTGAAGTTTCGGGCAGCCCTACTTCCAGGACGCTGGCCTCGCTTACAAAATAGTGACCTTAACGAAACTCACGGAAGAAAAAGCCCTTGAGACGGGCTTTGGAATGGTGTACAACTTGTGAAAATCCAGTATTATTCTGAGTGTGATTTGACCGTCCTTACTTTGTCTTTGTTTTTTTTGACAGCTCTGTGCACAAAAATCCCATTAGGGATGCTTTTGAGGAGCGTTCGGAGTAGCCCCAGCTGCTGGTCATTTCCGGTATGAAGCTTGCCCTCCGCGACCCTAAAAGTTTGATTTTCGGAAGCGGGAATATCCAAGGCAATGTCAGGTACAAATTTTGTCTCTCTAGCATTTCTAGTTCATGAGTTATTTCCAAGCAAACACAGAATTTATTTCGGACTTTTTTTGTGCCGGCTTTTTCTCACTGGCGATGACGTAGGCATGTCATACAGTGAAGTTTCGGTCAGCCCTACTTCCAGGACGCTGGCCTCGCCTACAAAATGATGACCTTAACGAAACTCACGGAAGAGAGAGCCCTTGAGACTGGCTTTCGAATGGTGTACAACTTGTGAAAATCCAATATTATTCTGAGGGTGATTTTACCGTCCTTACTTTGTCTTTTTTTCTTTGACAGCTCTGTGCACAATAATCCCATTAGGGATGCTTTTGAGGAGCGTTCGGAGTAGCCCCACCTGCTGGTCATTTCCGGTATGAAGCTTGCCCTCCGCGACCCTAAAAGTTTGATTTTCGGAAGCGGGAATATCCAAGGCAATGTCAGGTACAAATTTTGTCTCTCTAGCATTTCTAGTTCATGAGTTATTTCCAAGCAAACACAGAATTTATTTCGGACTTTTTTTGTGCCGGCTTTTTCTCACTGGCGATGACGTAGGCATGTCATACAGTGAAGTTTCGGTCAGCCCTACTTCCAGGACGCTGGCCTCGCCTACAAAATGATGACCTTAACGAAACTCACGGAAGAGAGAGCCCTTGAGACTGGCTTTCGAATGGTGTACAACTTGTGAAAATCCAATATTATTCTGAGGGTGATTTTACCGTCCTTACTTTGTCTTTTTTTCTTTGACAGCTCTGTGCACAATAATCCCATTAGGGATGCTTTTGAGGAGCGTTCGGAGTAGCCCCACCTGCTGGTCATTTCCGGTATGAAGCTTGCCCTCCGCGACCCTAAAAGTTTGATTTTCGGAAGCGGAGATATCCAAGGCAGAGTCAGGTACACATTTTGTCTCTCTAGCATTTCTAGTTCATGAGTTATTTCCAAGCTTAGCACAGAATTTATTTTGGACTTTTTTGTGCCGGCTTTTTCTCACTGGCGATGACGTAGGCATGTCATACAGTCAAGTTTCGGTCAGACTTACTTCCAGGATGCTGTCCTCGCCTACAAAATGGTGACCTTAACGAAACTCACGGAAGAGAGAGCCCTTGAGACGGGCTTTCGAATGGTGTACAACTTGTGTAAATCCAATATTATTCTGAGCGTGATTTTACCGTCCTTACTTATTCTGTGTTTCTTTGACAGCTCTTTGCACAAAAATCCCATTAGGGATGCTTTTGAGGAGCGTTCGGAGTAGCCCCACCTTCTGGTCATTTCCGGCATGAAGCTTGCCCTCCGCGACCTTAAAAGTTTGCTTTTCGGAAGCGGGGATATCCAAGGCAGAGTCAGGAACAAATTTTGTCTCTCTAGCATTTCTAGTTCATGAGTTATTTCCAAGCAAAGCACATAATTTATTTCGGACTTTTTTGTGCCGGCTTTTTCTCACTGGCGATGACGTAGGCATGTCATACAGTGAAGTTTCGGGAAGCCCTACTTCCAAGACGCTGGCCTCGCCTACAAAATGGTGACCTTAACGAAACTCACGGAAGAGAGAGCCCTTGAGACGGGCTTTCGAACGGTGTAAAACTTGTGAAAATCCAGTATTATTCTGAGGCTGATATGACCGTCCTTACTTTGTCTTTGTTTCTTTGACAGCTCTGTGCACAAAAACCCCTTAATGGATGCTTTTGAGGAGCGTTCGGAGTAGCCCCACCTGCTGGTCATTTCCGGTATGAAGCTTGCCCTCCGCGACCCTAAAAGTTTGATTTTCGGAAGCGGAGATATCCAAGGCAGAGTCAGGTACAAATTTTGTCTCTCTAGCATTTCTAGTTCATGATTTATTTCCAAGCTTAGCACAGAATTTATTTCGGACTTTTTTGTGCCGGCTTTTTCTCACTGGCGATGACGTAGGAATGTCATACAGTGAAGTTTCGGTCAGCCCTACTTCCAGGACGCTGGCTTCGCCTACAAATTGGTGACCTTAACAAAACTCACGGAAGAGAGAGCCCTTGAGACGGGCTTTGGAATGGTGTACAACTTGTGAAAATCCGGTATTATTCTGAGGGTGATTCGACCGTCCTTACTTTGTCTTTGTTTCTTTGACAGCTCTGTGCACAAAAATCCCATTAGGGATGCTTTTGAGGAGCGTTCGGAGTAGCCCCACCTGCTGGTCATTTCCGGTATGAAGCTTGCCCTCCGCGAACCTCAAAAATTAATTTTCGGAAGCGGGGATATCAAAGGCAGAGTCAGGTACACATTTTGTCTCTCTAGCATTTCTAGTTCATGAGTTATTTCCAAGCTTAGCACAGAATTTATTTTGGACTTTTTTGTGCCGGCTTTTTCTCACTGGAGATGACGTAGGCATGTCATACAGTCAAGTTTCGGTCAGACTTACTTCCAAGACGCTGTCCTCGCCTACAAAATGGTGACCTTAACGAAACTCACGGAAGAGAGAGCCCTTGAGACGGGCTTTCGAATGGTGTACAACTTGTGTAAATCCAATATTATTCTGAGCGTGATTTTACCGTCCTTACTTATTCTGTGTTTCTTTGACAGCTCTTTGCACAAAAATCCCATTAGGGATGCTTTTGAGGAGCGTTCGGAGTAGCCCCACCTGCTGGTCATTTCCGGTATGAAGCTTGCCCTCCACGACCCTAAAAGGTTGATTTTCGGAAGCGGGAATATCCAAGGCAGAGTCAGGTACAAATTTTGTCTCTCTAGCATTTCTAGTTCATGAGTTATTTCCAAGCAAACACAGAATGTATTTCGGACTTTTTTGTGCCGGCTTTTTCTCACTGGCGATGACGTAGGAATGTCATACAGTGAAATTTCGGGCAGCCCTACTTCCAGGACGCTGGCCTCGTCTACAAAATGGTGACCTAAACGAAACTCACGGAACAGAAAGCCCTTGATATGGGCTTTCGAATGGTGTACAACTTGTGAAAATCCATTTTTATTCTGAGGGTGATTTGACCGTCCTTTAATACTTTGTCTTTGTTTCTTTGACAGCTCTGTGCACAAAAATCCCATTAGGGATGCTTTTGAGGAGCGTTCGGAGTAGCCCCAGCTGCTGGTCATTTCCGGTATGAAGCTTGCCCTCCGCGACCTTAAAAGTTTGCTTTTCGGAAGCGGGGATATCCAAGGCAGAGTCAGGTACAAATTTTGTCTCTCTAGCATTTCTAGTTCATGAGTTATTTCCAAGCTTAGCACAGAATTTATTTTGGACCTTTTTGTGCCGGCTTTTTCTCACTGGCGATGACGTTGGCATGTCATACAGTGAAGTTTCGGGCAGCCCTACTTCCAGGACGCTGGCCTCGCTTACAAAATAGTGACCTTAACGAAACTCACGGAAGAAAAAGCCCTTGAGACGGGCTTTCGAATGGTGTACAACTTGTGAAAATCCAGTATTATTCTGAGGGTGATTTGACCGTCCTTACTTTGTCTTTGTTTTTTTTGACAGCTCTGGGCACAAAAATCCCATTAGGGATGCTTTTGACGAGCGTTCGGAGTAGCCCCACCTGCTGGTCATTTCCGGTATGAAGCTTGCCCTCCGCGACCCTAAAAGTTTGATTTTCGGAAGCGGAGATATCCAAGGCAGAGTCAGGTACACATTTTGTCTCTCTAGCATTTCTAGTTCATGAGTTATTTCCAAGCTTAGCACAGAATTTATTTTGGACTTTTTTGTGCCGGCTTTTTCTCACTGGCGATGACGTAGGCATGTCATACAGTCAAGTTTCGGTCAGACTTACTTCCAGGACGCTGTCCTCGCCTACAAAATGGTGACCTTAACGAAACTCACGGAAGAGAGAGCCCTTGAGACAGGCTTTCGAATGGTGTACAACTTGTGTAAATCCAATATTATTCTGAGCGTGATTTTACCGTCCTTACTTATTCTGTGTTTCTTTGACAGCTCTTTGCACAAAAATCCCATTAGGGATGCTTTTGAGGAGCGTTCGGAGTAGCCCCACCTTCTGGTCATTTCCGGCATGAAGCTTGCCCTCCGCGACCTTAAAAGTTTGCTTTTCGGAAGCGGGGATATCCAAGGCAGAGTCAGGAACAAATTTTGTCTCTCTAGCATTCTAGTTCATGAGTTATTTCCAAGCAAAGCACATAATTTATTTCGGACTTTTTTGTGCCGGCTTTTTCTCACTGGCGATGACGTAGGCATGTCATACAGTGAAGTTTCGGGCAGCCCTACTTCCAAGACGCTGGCCTCGCCTACAAAATGCTGACCTTAACGAAACTCACGGAAGAGAGAGCCCTTGAGACGGGCTTTCGAACGGTGTAAAACTTGTGAAAATCCAGTATTATTCTGAGGCTGATATGACCGTCCTTACTTTGTCTTTGTTTCTTTGACAGCTCTGTGCACAAAAATCCCATAATGGATGCTTTTGAGGAGCGTTCGGAGTAGCCCCACCTGCTGGTCATTTCCGGTATGAAGCTTGCCCTCCGCGACCCTAAAAGTTTGATTTTCGGAAGCGGAGATATCCAAGGCAGAGTCAGGTACAAATTTTGTCTCTCTAGCATTTCTAGTTTATGATTTATTTCCAAGCTTAGCACAGAATTTATTTTAGACTTTTTTGTGCCGGCTTTTTCTCACTGGCGATGACGTAGGCATGTCATACAGTGAAGTTGAGGTCAGACCTACTTCCAGGACGCTGGCCTCGCCTACAAAATGGTGACCTTAACGAAACTCACGGAAGAGAGAGCCCTTGAGACGGGCTTTCGAATGGTGTACAACTTGTGAAAATCCAGTATTATTCTGAGGGTGATTTGACCGTCCTTACTTTGTCTTTGTTTCTTTTTTCAGCTCTGTGCACAAAAATCCCATTAGGGATGCTTTTGAGGAGCGTTCGGAGTAGCCCCACCTGCTGGTCATTTCCGGTAAGAAGCTTGCCCTCCGCGACCTTAAAAGTTTGCTTTTCGGAAGCGGGGATATCCAAGGCAGAGTCAGGTACAAATTTTGTCTCTCTAGCATTCTAGTTCATGAGTTATTTCCAAGCTTAGCACAGAATTTATTTCGGACATTTTTGTGCCGGCTTTTTCTCACTGGCGATGACGTAGGCATGTCATACAGTGAAGTTTCGGTCAGCCCTACTTCCAGGACGCTGGCCTCGCCTACAAATTGGTGACCTTAACAAAACTCACGGAAGAGAGAGCCCTTGAGACGGGCTTTTGAATGGTGTACAACTTGTGAAAATCCGGTATTATTCTGAGGGTGATTCGACCGTCCTTACTTTGTCTTTGTTTCTTTGACAGCTCTGTGCACAAAAATCCCATTAGGGATGCTTTTGAGGAGCGTTCGGAGTAGCCCCACCTGCTGGTCATTTCCGGTATGAAGCTTGCCCTCCGCGAACCTCAAAAATTAATTTTCGGAAGCGGGGATATCCAAGGCAGAGTCAGGTACAAATTTTGTCTCTCTAGCATTTCTAGTTCATGAGTTATTTCCAAGCTTAGCACAGAATTTATTTCGGACTTTTTTTGTGCCGGCTTTTTCTCACTGGCG
This sequence comes from Pisaster brevispinus, assembly GCA_023634235.1. Lineage (NCBI taxonomy): Eukaryota > Metazoa > Echinodermata > Asteroidea > Forcipulatida > Asteriidae > Pisaster > Pisaster brevispinus. The sequence goes on from JAMKCF010000017.1 coordinate 13,527,626, forward strand.
ATGACGTAGGCATGTCATACAGTGAAGTTTCGGGCAGCCCTACTTCCAGGACGCTGGCCTCGCTTACAAAATAGTGACCTTAACGAAACTCACGGACGAGAGAGCCCTTGAGACGGGCTTTCGAATGGTGTACAACTTGTGAACATCCAGTATTATTCTGAGGGTGATTTGACCGTCCTTACTTTGTCTTTGTTTCTTTGACAGCTCTGTGCACAAAAATCCCATTAGGGATGCTTTTGAGGAGCGTTCGGAGTAGCCCCACCTGCTGGTCATTTCCGGTATGAAGCTTGCCCTCCGCGACCCTAAAAATTTTATTATCGGAAGCGGAGATATCCACGGTAGAGTCAGGTACAAATTTTGTCTCTCTAGCATTTCTAGTTCATGAGTTATTTCCAAGCAAAGTACAGAATTTATTTCGGACTTTTTTGTGCCGGCTTTTTCTCACTGGCGATGACGTAGGCATGTCATACAGTGAAATTTCGGGCAGCCCTACTTCCAGGACGCTGGCCTCGCCTACAAACTGGTGACCTTAACGAAACTCACGGGAAAAAAAGCCCTTGATACGGGCTTTCGAATGGTGTACAACTTGTGAAAATCCAGTATTATTCTGAGGGTGATTTGACCGTCCTTACTTTGTCTTTGTTTCTTTGACAGCTCTGTGCACAAAAATCCCATTAGGGATGCTTTTGAGGAGCGTTCGGAGTAGCCCCACCTGCTGGTCATTTCCGGTATGAAGCTTGCCCTCCGCGACCTTAAAAGTTTGCTTTTCGGAAGCGGGGATATCCAAGACAGAGTCAGGTACAAATTTTGTCTCTCTAGCATTCTAGTTCTGGAGTTATTTCCAAGCTTAGCACAGAATTTATTTCGGACTTTTTTGTGCCGGCTTTTTCTCACTGGCGATGACGTAGGCATGTCATACAGTGAAGTTTTGGTCAGCCCTACTTCCAGGACGCTGGCCTCGCCTACAAATTGGTGACCTTAACAAAACTCACGGAAGAGAGAGCCCTTGAGACGGGCTTTCGAATGGTGTACAACTTGTGAAAATCCGGTATTATTCTGAGGGTGATTCGACCGTCCTTACTTTGTCTTTGTTTCTTTGACAGCTCTGTCCACAAAAATCCCATTAGGGATGCTTTTGAGGAGCGTTCGGAGTAACCCCACCTGCTGGTCATTTCCGGTATGAAGCTTGCCCTCCGCGAACCTCAAAAATTAATTTTCGGAAGCGGGGATATCCAAGGCAGAGTCAGGTACAAATTTTGTCTCTCTAGCATTTCTAGTTCATGAGTTATTTCCAAGCTTAGCACAGAATTTATTTCGGACTTTTTTGTGCCGGCTTTTTCTCACTGGCGATGACGTAGGCATGTCATACAGTGAAATTTCGGGCAGCCCTACTTCCAGGACGCTGGCCTCGCCTACAAAATGGTGACCTTTACGAAACTCACGGAAGAGAAAGCCCTTGATACGGGCTTTCGAATGGTGTACAACTTGTGAAAATACAGTATTATTCTGAGGGTGATTTGACCGTCCTTACTTTGTCTTTGTTTCTTTGACAGCTCTGTGCACAAAAATCCCATGAGGGATGCTTTTGAGGAGCGTTCGGAGTAACCCCACCTGCTGGTCATTTCCGGTATGAAGCTTGCCCTCCGCGAACCTCAAAAATTAATTTTCGGAAGCGGGGATATCCAAGGCAGAGTCAGGTACAAATTTTGTCTCTCTAGCATTTCTAGTTCATGAGTTATTTCCAAGCTTAGCACAGAATTTATTTCGGACTTTTTTGTGCCGGCTTTTTCTCACTGGCGATGACGTAGGCATGTCATACAGTGAAATTTCGGGAAGCCCTACTTCCAGGACGCTGGCCTCGCCTACAAACTGGTGACCTTTACGAAACTCACGGAAGAGAAAGCCCTTGATACGGGCTTTCGAATGGTGTACAACTTGTGAAAATACAGTATTATTCTGAGGGTGATTTGACCGTCCTTACTTTGTCTTTGTTTCTTTGACAGCTCTGTGCACAAAAATCCCATTAGGGATGCTTTTGAGGAGCGTTCGGAGTAGCCCCACCTGCTGGTCATTTCCGGTATGAAGCTTGCCCTCCGCGACCTTAAAAGTTTGCTTTTCGGAAGCGGGGATATCCAAGACAGAGTCAGGTACAAATTTTGTCTCTCTAGCATTCTAGTTCTGGAGTTATTTCCAAGCTTAGCACAGAATTTATTTCGGACTTTTTTGTGCCGGCTTTTTCTCACTGGCGATGACGTAGGCATGTCATACAGTGAAGTTTTGGTCAGCCCTACTTCCAGGACGCTGGCCTCGCCTACAAATTGGTGACCTTAACAAAACTCACGGAAGAGAGAGCCCTTGAGACGGGCTTTCGAATGGTGTACAACTTGTGAAAATCCGGTATTATTCTGAGGGTGATTCGACCGTCCTTACTTTGTCTTTGTTTCTTTGACAGCTCTGTGCACAAAAATCCCATTAGGGATGCTTTTGAGGAGCGTTCGGAGTAACCCCACCTGCTGGTCATTTCCGGTATGAAGCTTGCCCTCCGCGAACCTCAAAAATTAATTTTCGGAAGCGGGGATATCCAAGGCAGAGTCAGGTACAAATTTTGTCTCTCTAGCATTTCTAGTTCATGAGTTATTTCCAAGCTTAGCACAGAATTTATTTCGGACTTTTTTGTGCCGGCTTTTTCTCACTGGCGATGACGTAGGCATGTCATACAGTGAAATTTCGGGCAGCCCTACTTCCAGGACGCTGGCCTCGCCTACAAAATGGTGACCTTTACGAAACTCACGGAAGAGAAAGCCCTTGATACGGGCTTTCGAATGGTGTACAACTTGTGAAAATACAGTATTATTCTGAGGGTGATTTGACCGTCCTTACTTTGTCTTTGTTTCTTTGACAGCTCTGTGCACAAAAATCCCATTAGGGATGCTTTTGAGGAGCGTTCGGAGTAACCCCACCTGCTGGTCATTTCCGGTATGAAGCTTGCCCTCCGCGACCCTAAAAGTTTGATTTTCGGAAGCGGAGATATCCAAGGCAGAGTCAGGTACAAATTTTGTCTCTCTAGCATTTCTAGTTTATGATTTATTTCCAAGCTTAGCACAGAATTTATTTTAGACTTTTTTGTGCCGGCTTTTTCTCACTGGCGATGACGTAGGCATGTCATACAGTGAAGTTGAGGTCAGACCTACTTCCAGGACGCTGGCCTCGCCTACAAAATGGTGACCTTAACGAAACTCACGGAAGAGAGAGCCCTTGAGACGGGCTTTCGAATGGTGTACAACTTGTGAAAATCCAGTATTATTCTGAGGGTGATTTGACCGTCCTTACTTTGTCTTTGTTTCTTTTTTCAGCTCTGTGCACAAAAATCCCATTAGGGATGCTTTTGAGGAGCGTTCGGAGTAGCCCCACCTGCTGGTCATTTCCGGTAAGAAGCTTGCCCTCCGCGACCTTAAAAGTTTGCTTTTCGGAAGCGGGGATATCCAAGGCAGAGTCAGGTACAAATTTTGTCTCTCTAGCATTCTAGTTCATGAGTTATTTCCAAGCTTAGCACAGAATTTATTTCGGACATTTTTGTGCCGGCTTTTTCTCACTGGCGATGACGTAGGCATGTCATACAGTGAAGTTTCGGTCAGCCCTACTTCCAGGACGCTGGCCTCGCCTACAAATTGGTGACCTTAACAAAACTCACGGAAGAGAGAGCCCTTGAGACGGGCTTTTGAATGGTGTACAACTTGTGAAAATCCGGTATTATTCTGAGGGTGATTCGACCGTCCTTACTTTGTCTTTGTTTCTTTGACAGCTCTGTGCACAAAAATCCCATTAGGGATGCTTTTGAGGAGCGTTCGGAGTAGCCCCACCTGCTGGTCATTTCCGGTATGAAGCTTGCCCTCCGCGAACCTCAAAAATTAATTTTCGGAAGCGGGGATATCCAAGGCAGAGTCAGGTACAAATTTTGTCTCTCTAGCATTTCTAGTTCATGAGTTATTTCCAAGCTTAGCACAGAATTTATTTCGGACTTTTTTTGTGCCGGCTTTTTCTCACTGGCGATGACGTAGGCATGTCATACAGTGAAGTTTCGGGCAGCCCTACTTCCAGGACGCTGGCCTCGCTTACAAAATAGTGACCTTAACGAAACTCACGGACGAGAGAGCCCTTGAGACGGGCTTTCGAATGGTGTACAACTTGTGAACATCCAGTATTATTCTGAGGGTGATTTGACCGTCCTTACTTTGTCTTTGTTTCTTTGACAGCTCTGTGCACAAAAATCCCATTAGGGATGCTTTTGAGGAGCGTTCGGAGTAGCCCCACCTGCTGGTCATTTCCGGTATGAAGCTTGCCCTCCGCGACCCTAAAAATTTTATTATCGGAAGCGGAGATATCCACGGTAGAGTCAGGTACAAATTTTGTCTCTCTAGCATTTCTAGTTCATGAGTTATTTCCAAGCAAAGTACAGAATTTATTTCGGACTTTTTTGTGCCGGCTTTTTCTCACTGGCGATGACGTAGGCATGTCATACAGTGAAATTTCGGGCAGCCCTACTTCCAGGACGCTGGCCTCGCCTACAAACTGGTGACCTTAACGAAACTCACGGGAAAAAAAGCCCTTGATACGGGCTTTCGAATGGTGTACAACTTGTGAAAATCCAGTATTATTCTGAGGGTGATTTGACCGTCCTTACTTTGTCTTTGTTTCTTTGACAGCTCTGTGCACAAAAATCCCATTAGGGATGCTTTTGAGGAGCGTTCGGAGTAGCCCCACCTGCTGGTCATTTCCGGTATGAAGCTTGCCCTCCGCGACCTTAAAAGTTTGCTTTTCGGAAGCGGGGATATCCAAGACAGAGTCAGGTACAAATTTTGTCTCTCTAGCATTCTAGTTCTGGAGTTATTTCCAAGCTTAGCACAGAATTTATTTCGGACTTTTTTGTGCCGGCTTTTTCTCACTGGCGATGACGTAGGCATGTCATACAGTGAAGTTTTGGTCAGCCCTACTTCCAGGACGCTGGCCTCGCCTACAAATTGGTGACCTTAACAAAACTCACGGAAGAGAGAGCCCTTGAGACGGGCTTTCGAATGGTGTACAACTTGTGAAAATCCGGTATTATTCTGAGGGTGATTCGACCGTCCTTACTTTGTCTTTGTTTCTTTGACAGCTCTGTCCACAAAAATCCCATTAGGGATGCTTTTGAGGAGCGTTCGGAGTAACCCCACCTGCTGGTCATTTCCGGTATGAAGCTTGCCCTCCGCGAACCTCAAAAATTAATTTTCGGAAGCGGGGATATCCAAGGCAGAGTCAGGTACAAATTTTGTCTCTCTAGCATTTCTAGTTCATGAGTTATTTCCAAGCTTAGCACAGAATTTATTTCGGACTTTTTTGTGCCGGCTTTTTCTCACTGGCGATGACGTAGGCATGTCATACAGTGAAATTTCGGGCAGCCCTACTTCCAGGACGCTGGCCTCGCCTACAAAATGGTGACCTTTACGAAACTCACGGAAGAGAAAGCCCTTGATACGGGCTTTCGAATGGTGTACAACTTGTGAAAATACAGTATTATTCTGAGGGTGATTTGACCGTCCTTACTTTGTCTTTGTTTCTTTGACAGCTCTGTGCACAAAAATCCCATTAGGGATGCTTTTGAGGAGCGTTCGGAGTAACCCCACCTGCTGGTCATTTCCGGTATGAAGCTTGCCCTCCGCGAACCTCAAAAATTAATTTTCGGAAGCGGGGATATCCAAGGCAGAGTCAGGTACAAATTTTGTCTCTCTAGCATTTCTAGTTCATGAGTTATTTCCAAGCTTAGCACAGAATTTATTTCGGACTTTTTTGTGCCGGCTTTTTCTCACTGGCGATGACGTAGGCATGTCATACAGTGAAATTTCGGGAAGCCCTACTTCCAGGACGCTGGCCTCGCCTACAAACTGGTGACCTTTACGAAACTCACGGAAGAGAAAGCCCTTGATACGGGCTTTCGAATGGTGTACAACTTGTGAAAATACAGTATTATTCTGAGGGTGATTTGACCGTCCTTACTTTGTCTTTGTTTCTTTGACAGCTCTGTGCACAAAAATCCCATTAGGGATGCTTTTGAGGAGCGTTCGGAGTAGCCCCACCTGCTGGTCATTTCCGGTATGAAGCTTGCCCTCCGCGACCTTAAAAGTTTGCTTTTCGGAAGCGGGGATATCCAAGACAGAGTCAGGTACAAATTTTGTCTCTCTAGCATTCTAGTTCTGGAGTTATTTCCAAGCTTAGCACAGAATTTATTTCGGACTTTTTTGTGCCGGCTTTTTCTCACTGGCGATGACGTAGGCATGTCATACAGTGAAGTTTTGGTCAGCCCTACTTCCAGGACGCTGGCCTCGCCTACAAATTGGTGACCTTAACAAAACTCACGGAAGAGAGAGCCCTTGAGACGGGCTTTCGAATGGTGTACAACTTGTGAAAATCCGGTATTATTCTGAGGGTGATTCGACCGTCCTTACTTTGTCTTTGTTTCTTTGACAGCTCTGTGCACAAAAATCCCATTAGGGATGCTTTTGAGGAGCGTTCGGAGTAACCCCACCTGCTGGTCATTTCCGGTATGAAGCTTGCCCTCCGCGAACCTCAAAAATTAATTTTCGGAAGCGGGGATATCCAAGGCAGAGTCAGGTACAAATTTTGTCTCTCTAGCATTTCTAGTTCATGAGTTATTTCCAAGCTTAGCACAGAATTTATTTCGGACTTTTTTGTGCCGGCTTTTTCTCACTGGCGATGACGTAGGCATGTCATACAGTGAAATTTCGGGCAGCCCTACTTCCAGGACGCTGGCCTCGCCTACAAAATGGTGACCTTTACGAAACTCACGGAAGAGAAAGCCCTTGATACGGGCTTTCGAATGGTGTACAACTTGTGAAAATACAGTATTATTCTGAGGGTGATTTGACCGTCCTTACTTTGTCTTTGTTTCTTTGACAGCTCTGTGCACAAAAATCCCATTAGGGATGCTTTTGAGGAGCGTTCGGAGTAACCCCACCTGCTGGTCATTTCCGGTATGAAGCTTGCCCTCCGCGAACCTCAAAAATTAATTTTCGGAAGCGGGGATATCCAAGGCAGAGTCAGGTACAAATTTTGTCTCTCTAGCATTTCTAGTTCATGAGTTATTTCCAAGCTTAGCACAGAATTTATTTCGGACTTTTTTGTGCCGGCTTTTTCTCACTGGCGATGACGTAGGCATGTCATACAGTGAAATTTCGGGAAGCCCTACTTCCAGGACGCTGGCCTCGCCTACAAAATGGTGACCTTTACGAAACTCACGGAAGAGAAAGCCCTTGATACGGGCTTTCGAATGGTGTACAACTTGTGAAAATACAGTATTATTCTGAGGGTGATTTGACCGTCCTTACTTTGTCTTTGTTTCTTTGACAGCTCTGTGCACAAAAATCCCATTAGGGATGCTTTTGAGGAGCGTTCGGAGTAACCCCACCTGCTGGTCATTTCCGGTATGAAGCTTGCCCTCCGCGAACCTCAAAAATTAATTTTCGGAAGCGGGGATATCCAAGGCAGAGTCAGGTACAAATTTTGTCTCTCTAGCATTTCTAGTTCATGAGTTATTTCCAAGCTTAGCACAGAATTTATTTCGGACTTTTTTGTGCCGGCTTTTTCTCACTGGCGATGACGTAGGCATGTCATACAGTGAAATTTCGGGCAGCCCTACTTCCAGGACGCTGGCCTCGCCTACAAAATGGTGACCTTTACGAAACTCACGGAAGAGAAAGCCCTTGATACGGGCTTTCGAATGGTGTACAACTTGTGAAAATACAGTATTATTCTGAGGGTGATTTGACCGTCCTTACTTTGTCTTTGTTTCTTTGACAGCTCTGTGCACAAAAATCCCATTAGGGATGCTTTTGAGGAGCGTTCGGAGTAGCCCCACCTGCTGGTCATTTCCGGTATGAAGCTTGCCCTCCGCGACCCTAAAAGTTTGCTTTTCGGAAGCGGAGATATCCAAGGCAGAGTCAGGTACAAATTTTGTCTCTCTAGCATTTCTAGTTCATGAGTTGTTTCCAAGCTTAGCACAGAATTTATTTTGGACTTTTTTGTGCCGGCTTTTTCTCACTGGCGATGACGTAGGCATGTCATACAGTCAAGTTTCGGTCAGACTTACTTCCAGGACGCTGTCCTCGCCTACAAAATGGTGACCTTAACGAAACTCACGGAAGAGAAAGCCCTTGAGACGGGCTTTCGAATGGTGTACAATTTGTGTAAATCCAATATTATTCTGAGCGTGATTTTACCGTCCTATCTTTGTCTGTGTTTCTTTGACAGCTCTGTGCACAAAAATCCCATTAGGGATGCTTTTAAGGAGCGTTCGGAGTAGCCCCACCTTCTGGTCATTTCCGGCATGAAGCTTGCCCTCCGCGACCTTAAAAGTTTGCTTTTCGGAAGCGGGGATATCCAAGGCAGAGTCAGTTACAAATTTTGTCTCTCTAGCATTTCTAGTTCATGAGTTATTTCCAAGCTTAGCACATAATTTATTTCGGACCTTTTTGTGCCCGCTTTTTCTCACTGGCGATGACGTAGGCATGTCATACAGTGAAGTTTCGGGCAGCCCTACTTCCAGGACGCTGGCCTCGCCTACAAAATGGTGACCTTAACGAAACTCACGGAAAATATAGCCCTTGATACGGGCTTTCGAATGGTGTACAACTTGTGAAAATCCACTATTATTCTGAGGGTGGTTCGACCGTCCTTACTTTGTCTTTGTTTCTTTGACAGCTCTGTGCAAAAAAATCCCATTAGGAATGCTTTTGAGGAGCGTTCGGAGTAGCCCCACCTGCTGGTCATTTCCGGTATGAAGCTTGCTCTCCGCGACCCTAAAAGTTTGATTTTCGGAAGCGGGAATATCCAAGGCAGAGTCAGGTACAAATTTTGTCTCTCTAGCATTTCTAGTTCATGAGTTATTTCCAAGCAAACACAGAATTTATTTCGGACTTTTTTTGTGCCGGCTTTTTCTCACTGGCGATGACGTAGGCATGTCATACAGTGAAGTTTCGGTCAGCCCTACTTCCAAGACACTGGCCTCGCCTACAAAATGGTGACCTTAACGAAACTCACGGAAGAGAGAGCCCTTGAGACGGGCTTTCGAACGGTGTAAAACTTGTGAAAATCCAGTATTATTCTGAGGCTGATTTGACCGTCCTTACTTTGTCTTTGTTTCTTTGACAGCTCTGTGCACAAAAATCCCATAAGGGATGCTTTTGAGGAGCGTTCGGAGTAGCTCCACCTGCTGGTCATTTCCAGTATGAAGCTTGCCCTCCGCGACCCTAAAAGTTTGATTTTCGGAAGCGGAGATATCCAAGGCAGAGTCAGGTACAAATTTTGTCTCTCTAGCATTTCTAGTTCATGAGTTATTTCCAAGCTTAGCACAGAATTTATTTTGGACTTTTTTGTGCCGGCTTTTTCTCACTGGCGATGACGTAGGCATGTCATACAGTGAAGTTTCGGTCAGCCCTACTTCCAGGACGCTGGCCTCGCCTACAAAATGATGACCTTAACGAAACTCACGGAAGAGAGAGCCCTTGAGACGGGCTTTGGAATGGTGTACAACTTGTGAAAATCCAATATTATTCTGAGGGTGATTTTACCTTCCTTACTTTATCTTTGTTTCTTTGACAGCTCTGTGCACAAAAATCCCAGTAGGGATGCTTTTGAGGAGCGTTCGGAGTAGCCCCACCTGCTGGTCATTTCCGGTATGAAGCTTGCCCTCCGCGACCCTAAAAGTTTGATTTTCGGAAGCGGAGATATCCAAGGCAGAGTCAGGTACAAATTTTGTCTCTCTAGCATTCTAGTTCATGAGTTATTTCCAAGCTTAGCACAGAATTTATTTCGGACATTTTTGTGCCGGCTTTTTCTCACTGGCGATGACGTAGGCATGTCATACAGTGAAGTTTCGGGCAGCCCTACTTCCAGGACGCTGGCCTCGCCTGCAAAATGGTGACTTTAACGAAACTCACGGAAAAAATAGCCCTTGATACGGGCTTTCGAATGGTGTACAACTTGTGAAAATCCAGTATTATTCTGAGGGTGGTTCGACCGTCCTTACTTTGTCTTTGTTTCTTTGACAGCTCTGTGCACAAAAATCCCATTAGGGATGCTTTTGAGGAGCGTTCGGAGTAGCCCCACCTGCTGGTCATTTCCGGTATGAAGCTTGCCCTCCGCGACCCTAAAAGTTTGCTTTTCGGAAGCGGGGCTATCCAAGGCAGAGTCAGGTACAAATTTTGTCTCTCTAGCATTTCTAGTTAATGAGTTATTTCCAAGCTTAGCACAGAATTTTTAACGAAACTCACGGAAAAAATAGCCCTTGATACGGGCTTTCGAATGGTGTACAACTTGTGAAAATCCAGTATTATTCTGAGGGTGGTTCGACCGTCCTTACTTTGTCTTTGTTTCTTTGACAGCTCTGTGCACAAAAATCCCATTAGGGATGCTTTTGAGGAGCGTTCGGAGTAGCCCCACCTGCTGGTCATTTCCGGTATGAAGCTTGCCCTCCGCGACCCTAAAAGTTTGCTTTTCGGAAGCGGGGCTATCCAAGGCAGAGTCAGGTACAAATTTTGTCTCTCTAGCATTTCTAGTTAATGAGTTATTTCCAAGCTTAGCACAGAATTTTTTTCGGACTTTTTTGTGCCGGCTTTTTCTCACTGGCGATGACGTACGCATGTCATACAGTGAAGTTTCGGGCAGCCCTACTTCCAGGACGCTGGCCTCGCCTACAAAATAGTGACCTTAACGAAACACACGGAAGAGAGAGCCCTTGAGACGGGCTTTCGAATGGTGTACAACTTGTGAAAATCCAGTATTATTCTGAGGGTGATTTGACCGTCCTTACTTTGTCTTTGTTTCTTTGACAGCTTTGTGCACAAAAATCCCATTAGGGATGCTTTTGAGGAGCGTTCGGAGTAGCCCCACCTGCTGGTCATTTACGGTATGAAGCTTGCCCTCCGCGACCCTAAAAGTTTGATTTTCGGAAGCGGGGCTATCCAAGGCAGAGTCAGGTACAAATTTTGTCTCTCTAGCATTTCTAGTTCATGAGTTATTTCCAAGCTTAGCACAGAATTTATTTCGGACTTTTTTGTGCCGGCTTTTTCTCACTGGCGATGACGTAGGCATGTCATACAGTGAGGTTTCGGGCAGCCCTACTTCCAGGACGCTGGCCTCGCTTACAAAATAGTGACCTTAACGAAACTCACGGAAGAGAGAGCCCTTGAGACGGGCTTTCGAATGGTGTACAACTTGTAAAAATCCAGTTTTATTCTGAGGGTGATTTGACCGTCCTTACTTTGTCTTTGTTTCTTTGACAGCTTTGTGCACTAAAATCCCAGTAGGGATGCTTTTGAGGAGCGTTCGGAGTAGCCCCACCTGCTGGTCATTTCCGGTATGAAGCTTGCCCTCCGCGAACCTCAAAAATTAATTTTCGGAAGCGGGGATATCCAAGGCAGAGTCAGGTACAAATTTTGTCTCTCTAGCATTTCTAGTTCATGAGTTATTTCCAAGCTTAGCACAGAATTTATTTCGGACTTTTCTGTGCCGGTTTTTTGTCACTGGCGATGACGTTGGCATGTCATACAGTGAAGTTTCGGGCAGCCCTACTTCCAGGATGCTGTCCTCGCCTACAAAATGGTGACCTTAACGAAACTCACGGAAGAGAGAGCCCTTGAGACGGGCTTTCGAACGGTGTAAAACTTGTGAAAATCCAGTAATATTCTGAGGCTGATATGACCGTCCTTACCTTGTCTTTGTTTCTTTGACAGCTCTGTGCACAAAAATCCCATTAGGGATGCTTTTGAGGAGCGTTCGGAGTAGCCCCACCTGCTGGTCATTTCCGGTATGAAGCTTGCCCTCCGCGACCCTAAAAGTTTGCTTTTCGGAAGCGGAGATATCCAAGGCAGAGTCAGGTACAAATTTTGTCTCTCTATCATTTCTAGTTCATGATTTATTTCCAAGCTTAGCACAGAATTTATTTTGGACTTTTTTGTGCCGGCTTTTTCTCACTGGCGATGACGTAGGCATGTCATACAGTGAAGTTTCGGTCAGACCTACTTCCAGGACGCTGGCCTCGCCTACAAAATGGTGACCTTAACGAAACTCACGGAAGAGAGAGCCCTTGAGACGGGCTTTCGAATGGTGTACAACTTGTGAAAATCCAGTATTATTCTGAGGGTGATTTGACCGTCCTTACTTTGTCTTTGTTTCTTTGACAGCTCTGTGCACAAAAATCCCATTAGGGATGCTTTTGAGGAGCGTTCGGAGTAGCCCCACCTGCTGGTCATTTCCGGTATGAAGCTTGCCCTCCGCGACCTTAAAAGTTTGCTTTTCGGAAGCGGGGATATCCAAGGCAGAGTCAGGTACAAATTGTGTCTCTCTAGCATTCTAGTTCATGAGTTATTTCCAAGCTTAGCACAGAATTTATTTTGGACATTTTTGTGCCGGCTTTTTCTCACTGGCGATGACGTTGGCATGTCATACAGTGAAGTTTCGGTCAGCCCTACTTCCAGGACGCTGGCCTCGCCTACAAATTGGTGACCTTAACAAAACTCACGAAGAAAGAGCCCTTGAGACGGGCTTTCGAATGGTGTACAACTTGTGAAAATCCGGTATTATTCTGAGGGTGATTCGACCGACCTTACTTTGTCTTTGTTTCTTTGACAGCTCTGTGCACAAAAATCCCATTAGGGATGCTTTTGAGGAGCGTTCGGAGTAGCCCCACCTGCTGGTCATTTCCGGTATGAAGCTTGCCCTCCGCGAAACTCAAAAATTAATTTTCGGAAGCGGGGATATCCATGGCAGAGTCAGGTACAAATTTTGTCTCTCTAGCATTTCTAGTTCATGAGTTATTTCCAAGCTTAGCACAGAATTTATTTCGGACTTTTTGTGCCGGCTTTTTCTCACTGGCGATGACGTAGGCATGTCATACAGTGAAGTTTCGGGAAGCCCTACTTCCAGGACGCTGGCCTCGCTTACAAAATAGTGACCTTAACGAAACTCACGGAAGAGAGAGCCCTTGAGACGGGCTTTCGAATGGTGTACAACTTGTGAAAATCCAGTATTATTCTGAGGGTGATCCGACCGTCCTTACTTTGTCTTTGTTTCTTTGACAGCTCTGTGCACAAAAATCCCATTAGGGATGCTTTTTAGGAGCGTTCGGAGTAGCCCCACCTGCTGGTCATTTCCGGTATGAAGCTTGCCCTCCGCGAACCTAAAAAAGTAATTTTCGGAAGCGGGGATATCCAAGGCAGAGTCAGGTACAAATTTTTGTCTCTCTATCATTTCTAGTTCATGAGTTATTTCCAAGAAAAGCACAGAATTTATTTCGGACTTTTTTTGCCGGCTTTTTCTCACTGGCGATGACGTAGGCATGTCATACAGTAAAGTTTCGGGCAACCCTACTTCCAGGACGCTGGCCTCGCCTACAAAATGGTGACCTTAACGAACCTCACGGAAGAAAGAGCCCTTGAGACGGGCTTTCGAATGGTGTAAAACTTGTGAAAATCCAGTATTATTCTGAGGCTAAATTGACCGTCCTTACTTTGTCTTTGTTTCTTTGACAGGTCTGTGCACAAAAATCCCACAAGGGATGCTTTTGAGGAGCGTTCGGAGTAGCCCCACCTGCTGGTCATTTCCGGTATGAAGCTTGCCCTCCGTGAACCTAAAAAATTAATTTTCGGAAGCGGGGATATCCAAGGCAGAGTCAGGTACAAATTTTTGTCTCTCTATCATTTCTAGTTCATGAGTTATTTCCAAGAAAAGCACAGAATTTATTTCGGACTTTTTTTGCCGGCTTTTTCTCACTGGCGATGACGTAGGCATGTCATACAGTGAAGTTTCGGGCAACCCTACTTCCAGGACGCTGGCCTCGCCTACAAAATGGTGACCTTAACGAACCTCACGGAAGAAAGAGCCCTTGAGACGGGCTTTCGAATGGTGTAAAACTTGTGAAAATCCAGTATTATTCTGAGGCTAAATTGACCGTCCTTACTTTGTCTTTGTTTCTTTGACAGGTCTGTGCACAAAAATCCCACAAGGGATGCTTTTGAGGAGCGTTCGGAGTAGCCCCACCTGCTGGTCATTTCCGGTATGAAGCTTGCCCTCCGCGACCCTAAAAGTTTGATTTTCAGAAGCGGAGATATCCAAGGCAGAGTCAGGTACAAATTTTGTCTCTCTAGCATTTCTAGTTCATGAGTTATTTCCAAGCTTAGCACAGAATTTATTTCGGACTTTTTGTGCCGGCTTTTTCTCACTGGCGATGACGTAGGCATGTCATACAGTGAAGTTTCGGGAAGCCCTACTTCCAGGACGCTGGCCTCGCTTACAAAATAGTGACCTTAACGAAACTCACGGAAGAGAGAGCCCTTGAGACGGGCTTTCGAATGGTGTACAACTTGTGAAAATCCAGTATTATTCTGAGGGTGATTTGACCGTCCTTACTTTGTCTTTGTTTCTTTGACAGCTCTGTGCACAAAAATCCCATTAGGGATGCTTTTTAGGAGCGTTCGGAGTAGCCCCACCTGCTGGTCATTTCCGGTATGAAGCTTGCCCTCCGCGAACCTAAAAAAGTAATTTTCGGAAGCGGGGATATCCAAGGCAGAGTCAGGTACAAATTTTTGTCTCTCTATCATTTCTAGTTCATGAGTTATTTCCAAGAAAAGCACAGAATTTATTTCGGACTTTTTTTGCCGGCTTTTTCTCACTGGCGATGACGTAGGCATGTCATACAGTGAAGTTTCGGGCAACCCTACTTCCAGGACGCTGGCCTCGCCTACAAAATGGTGACCTTAACGAACTTCACGGAAGAAAGAGCCCTTGAGACGGGCTTTCGAATGGTGTAAAACTTGTGAAAATCCAGTAGAATTCTGAGGCTAAATTGACCGTCCTTACTTTGTCTTTGTTTCTTTGACAGGTCTGTGCACAAAAATCCCACAAGGGATGCTTTTGAGGAGCGTTCGGAGTAGCCCCACCTGCTGGTCATTTCCGGTATGAAGCTTGCCCTCCGCGACCCTAAAAGTTTGATTTTCAGAAGCGGAGATATCCAAGGCAGAGTCAGGTACAAATTTTGTCTCTCTAGCATTTCTAGTTCATGAGTTATTTCCAAGCTTAGCACAGAATTTATTTTGGACTTTTTTGTGCCGGCTTTTTCTCACTGGCGATGACGTAGGCATGTCATACAGTGAAGTTTCGGTCAGCCCTACTTCCAGGACGCTGGCCTCGCCTACAAAATGATGACCTTAACGAAACTCACGGAAGAGAGAGCCCTTGAGACGGGCTTTGGAATGGTGTACAACTTGTGAAAATCCAATATTATTCTGAGGGTGATTTTACCTTCCTTACTTTATCTTTGTTTCTTTGACAGCTCTGTGCACAAAAATCCCATTAGGGATGCTTTTGAGGAGCGTTCGGAGTAGCCCCACCTGCTGGTCATTTCCGGTATGAAGCTTGCCCTCCGCGACCCTAAAAGTTTGATTTTCGGAAGCGGAGATATCCAAGGCAGAGTCAGGTACAAATTTTGTCTCTCTAGCATTCTAGTTCATGAGTTATTTCCAAGCTTAGCACAGAATTTATTTCGGACATTTTTGTGCCGGCTTTTTCTCACTGGTGATGACGTAGGCATGTCATACAGTGAAGTTTCGGGCAGCCCTACTTCCAGGACGCTGGCCTCGCCTGCAAAATGGTGACTTTAACGAAACTCACGGAAAAAATAGCCCTTGATACGGGCTTTCGAATGGTGTACAACTTGTGAAAATCCAGTATTATTCTGAGGGTGGTTCGACCGTCCTTACTTTGTCTTTGTTTCTTTGACAGCTCTGTGCACAAAAATCCCATTAGGGATGCTTTTGAGGAGCGTTCGGAGTAGCCCCACCTGCTGGTCATTTCCGGTATGAAGCTTGCCCTCCGCGACCCTAAAAGTTTGCTTTTCGGAAGCGGGGCTATCCAAGGCAGAGTCAGGTACAAATTTTGTCTCTCTAGCATTTCTAGTTAATGAGTTATTTCCAAGCTTAGCACAGAATTTTTTTCGGACTTTTTTGTGCCGGCTTTTTCTCACTGGCGATGACGTACGCATGTCATACAGTGAAGTTTCGGGCAGCCCTACTTCCAGGACGCTGGCCTCGCCTACAAAATAGTGACCTTAACGAAACTCACGGAAGAGAGAGCCCTTGAGACGGGCTTTCGAATGGTGTACAACTTGTGAAAATCCAGTATTATTCTGAGGGTGATTTGACCGTCCTTACTTTGTCTTTGTTTCTTTGACTGCTTTGTGCACAAAAATCCCATTAGGGATGCTTTTGAGGAGCGTTCGGAGTAGCCCCACCTGCTGGTCATTTACGGTATGAAGCTTGCCCTCCGCGACCCTAAAAGTTTGATTTTCGGAAGCGGGGCTATCCAAGGCAGAGTCAGGTACAAATTTTTTCTCTCTAGCATTTCTAGTTCATGAGTTATTTCCAAGCTTAGCACAGAATTTATTTCGGACTTTTTTGTGCCGGCTTTTTCTCACTGGCGATGACGTAGGCATGTCATACAGTGAGGTTTCGGGCAGCCCTACTTCCAGGACGCTGGCCTCGCTTACAAAATAGTGACCTTAACGAAACTCACGGAAGAGAGAGCCCTTGAGACGGGCTTTCGAATGGTGTACAACTTGTGAAAATCCAGTTTTATTCTGAGGTTGATTTGACCGTCCTTACTTTGTCTTTGTTTCTTTGACAGCTTTGTGCACTAAAATCCCATTAGGGATGCTTTTGAGGAGCGTTCGGAGTAGCCCCACCTGCTGGTCATTTCCGGTATGAAGCTTGCCCTATGTGACCCTAAAAAATTGATTTTCGGAAGCGGGAATATCCAAGGCAGAGTCAGGTACAAATTTTATCTCTCTAGCATTTCTAGTTCATGAGTTATTTCCAAGCTTAGCACAGAATTTATTTTAGACTTTTTTGTGCCGGCTTTTTCTCACTGGCGATGACGTAGGCATGTCATACAGTAAAATTTCGGGCAGCCCTACTTCCAGGACGCTGGCCTCGCCTACAAAATAGTGACCTTAACGAAACTCACGGAAGAGAGAGCCCTTGAGCCGGGCTTTCGAATGGTGTACAACTTGTGAAAATCCAGTATTTTTCTGTGGGTGATTTGACCGTCCTTACTTTGTCTTTGTTTCTTTGACAGCTCTGTGCACAAAATTGCCATTAGGGATGCTTTTGAGGAGCGTTCGGAGTAGCCACACCTGCTGGTCATTTCCGGTATGAAGCTTGCCCTCCGCGACCCTAAAAGTTTGCTTTTCGGAAGCGGGGCTATCCAAGGCAGAGTCAGGTAAAAATTTTGTCTCTCTAGCATTTCTAGTTCATGAGTTATTTCCAAGCTTAGCACAGAATTTTTTTCGGACTTTTCTGTGCCGGTTTTTTGTCACTGGCGATGACGTAGGCCTGTCATACAGTGAAGTTTCGGGCAGCCCTACTTCCAGGACGCTGGCCTCGCTTACAAAATTATTCTGAGGGTGATTTGACCGTCCTTACTTTGTCTTTGTTTCTTTGACAGCTCTGTGCACAAAAATGCCATTAGGGATGCTTTTGAGGAGCGTTCGGAGTAGCCACACCTGCTGGTCATTTCCGGTATGAAGCTTGCCCTCCGCGACCCTAAAAGTTTGCTTTTCGGAAGCGGGGATATCCAAGGCAGAGTCAGGTACAAATTTTGTCTCTCTAGCATTTCTAGTTCATGAGTTATTTCCAAGCTTAGCACAGAATTTATTTCGGACATTTTTGTGCCGGCTTTTTCTCACTGGCGATGACGTAGGCATGTCATACAGTGAAGTTTCGGTCAGCCCTACTTCCAGGACGCTGGCCTCGGCTACAAATTGGTGACCTTAACAAAACTCACGGAAGAAAGAGCCCTTGAGACGGGCTTTCGAATGGTGTACAACTTGTGGAAATCCGGTATTATTCTGAGGGTGATTTTACCGTCCTTACTTTGTCTTTGTTTCTTTGACAGCTCTGTGCACAAAAATCCCATTAGGGATGCTTTTGAGGAGCGTTCGGAGTAGCCCCACCTTCTGGTCATTTCCGGCATGAAGCTTGCCCTCCGCGACCTTAAAAGTTTGCTTTTCGGAAGCGGGGATATCCAAGGCAGACTCAGGTACAAATTTTGTCTCTCTAGCATTCTAGTTCATGAGTTATTTCCAAGCTTAGCACAGAATTTATTTCGGACATTTTTGTGCCGGCTTTTTCTCACTGGCGATGACGTAGGCATGTCATACAGGGAAGTTTCGGGCAGCCCTACTTCCAAGACGCTGGCCTCGCCTACAAAATGGTGACCTTAACGAAACTCACGGAAGAGAGAGCCCTTGAGACGGGCTTTCGAACGGTGTAAAACTTGTGAAAATCCAGTAATATTCTGAGGCTGATATGACCGTCCTTACTTTGTCTTTGTTTCTTTGACAGCTCTGTGCACAAAAATCCCATAAGGGATGCTTTTGTGGAGCGTTCGGAGTAGCCCCACCTGCTGGTCATTTCCGGTATGAAGCTTGCCCTCCGCGACCCTAAAAGTTTGCTTTTCGGAAGCGGAGATATCCAAGGCAGAGTCAGGTACAAATTTTGTCTCTCTAGCATTTCTAGTTCATGATTTATTTCCAAGCTTACCACAGAATTTATTTTGGACTTTTTTGTGCCGGCTTTTTCTCACTGGCGATGACGTAGGCATGTCATACAGTGAAGTTTCGGTCAGACCTACTTCCAGGACGCTGGCCTCGCCTACAAAATGGTGACCTTAACGAAACTCACGGAAGAGAGAGCCCTTGAGACGGGCTTTCGAATGGTGTACAACTTGTGAAAATCCAGTATTATTCTGAGGGTGATTTGACCGTCCTTACTTTGTCTTTGTTTCTTTGCCAGCTCTGTGCACAAAAATCCCTTTAGGGATGCTTTTGAGGAGCGTTCGGAGTAGCCCCACCTGCTGGTCATTTCCGGTATGAAGCTTGCCCTCCGCGACCCTAAAAGTTTGCTTTTCGGAAGCGGGGATATCCAAGGCAAAGTCAGGTACAAATTGTGTCTCTCTAGCATTCTAGTTCATGAGTTATTTCCAAGCTTAGCACAGAATTTATTTCGGACATTTTTGTGCCGGCTTTTTCTCACTGGCGATGACGTTGGCATGTCATACAGTGAAGTTTCGGGCAACCCTACTTCCAGGACGCTGGCCTCGCCTACAAAATGGTGACCTTAACGAACTTCACGGAAGAAAGAGCCCTTGAGACGGGCTTTCGAATGGTGTAAAACTTGTGAAAATCCAGTATTATTCTGAGGCTAAATTGACCGTCCTTACTTTGTCTTTGTTTCTTTGACAGGTCTGTGCACAAAAATCCCACAAGGGATGCTTTTGAGGAGCGTTCGGAGTAGCCCCACCTGCTGGTCATTTCCGGTATGAAGCTTGCCCTCCGCGACCCTAAAAGTTTGATTTTCAGAAGCGGAGATATCCAAGGCAGAGTCAGGTACAAATTTTGTCTCTCTAGCATTTCTAGTTCATGAGTTATTTCCAAGCTTAGCACAGAATTTATTTTGGACTTTTTTGTGCCGGCTTTTTCTCACTGGCGATGACGTAGGCATGTCATACAGTGAAGTTTCGGTCAGCCCTACTTCCAGGACGCTGGCCTCGCCTACAAAATGATGACCTTAACGAAACTCACGGAAGAGAGAGCCCTTGAGACGGGCTTTGGAATGGTGTACAACTTGTGAAAATCCAATATTATTCTGAGGGTGATTTTACCTTCCTTACTTTATCTTTGTTTCTTTGACAGCTCTGTGCACAAAAATCCCATTAGGGATGCTTTTGAGGAGCGTTCGGAGTAGCCCCACCTGCTGGTCATTTCCGGTATGAAGCTTGCCCTCCGCGACCCTAAAAGTTTGATTTTCGGAAGCGGAGATATCCAAGGCAGAGTCAGGTACAAATTTTGTCTCTCTAGCATTCTAGTTCATGAGTTATTTCCAAGCTTAGCACAGAATTTATTTCGGACATTTTTGTGCCGGCTTTTTCTCACTGGTGATGACGTAGGCATGTCATACAGTGAAGTTTCGGGCAGCCCTACTTCCAGGACGCTGGCCTCGCCTGCAAAATGGTGACTTTAACGAAACTCACGGAAAAAATAGCCCTTGATACGGGCTTTCGAATGGTGTACAACTTGTGAAAATCCAGTATTATTCTGAGGGTGGTTCGACCGTCCTTACTTTGTCTTTGTTTCTTTGACAGCTCTGTGCACAAAAATCCCATTAGGGATGCTTTTGAGGAGCGTTCGGAGTAGCCCCACCTGCTGGTCATTTCCGGTATGAAGCTTGCCCTCCGCGACCCTAAAAGTTTGCTTTTCGGAAGCGGGGCTATCCAAGGCAGAGTCAGGTACAAATTTTGTCTCTCTAGCATTTCTAGTTAATGAGTTATTTCCAAGCTTAGCACAGAATTTTTTTCGGACTTTTTTGTGCCGGCTTTTTCTCACTGGCGATGACGTACGCATGTCATACAGTGAAGTTTCGGGCAGCCCTACTTCCAGGACGCTGGCCTCGCCTACAAAATAGTGACCTTAACGAAACTCACGGAAGAGAGAGCCCTTGAGACGGGCTTTCGAATGGTGTACAACTTGTGAAAATCCAGTATTATTCTGAGGGTGATTTGACCGTCCTTACTTTGTCTTTGTTTCTTTGACAGCTTTGTGCACAAAAATCCCATTAGGGATGCTTTTGAGGAGCGTTCGGAGTAGCCCCACCTGCTGGTCATTTACGGTATGAAGCTTGCCCTCCGCGACCCTAAAAGTTTGATTTTCGGAAGCGGGGCTATCCAAGGCAGAGTCAGGTACAAATTTTTTCTCTCTAGCATTTCTAGTTCATGAGTTATTTCCAAGCTTAGCACAGAATTTATTTCGGACTTTTTTGTGCCGGCTTTTTCTCACTGGCGATGACGTAGGCATGTCATACAGTGAGGTTTCGGGCAGCCCTACTTCCAGGACGCTGGCCTCGCTTACAAAATAGTGACCTTAACGAAACTCACGGAAGAGAGAGCCCTTGAGACGGGCTTTCGAATGGTGTACAACTTGTGAAAATCCAGTTTTATTCTGAGGTTGATTTGACCGTCCTTACTTTGTCTTTGTTTCTTTGACAGCTTTGTGCACTAAAATCCCATTAGGGATGCTTTTGAGGAGCGTTCGGAGTAGCCCCACCTGCTGGTCATTTCCGGTATGAAGCTTGCCCTATGTGACCCTAAAAAATTGATTTTCGGAAGCGGGAATATCCAAGGCAGAGTCAGGTACAAATTTTATCTCTCTAGCATTTCTAGTTCATGAGTTATTTCCAAGCTTAGCACAGAATTTATTTTAGACTTTTTTGTGCCGGCTTTTTCTCACTGGCGATGACGTAGGCATGTCATACAGTAAAATTTCGGGCAGCCCTACTTCCAGGACGCTGGCCTCGCCTACAAAATAGTGACCTTAACGAAACTCACGGAAGAGAGAGCCCTTGAGCCGGGCTTTCGAATGGTGTACAACTTGTGAAAATCCAGTATTTTTCTGTGGGTGATTTGACCGTCCTTACTTTGTCTTTGTTTCTTTGACAGCTCTGTGCACAAAATTGCCATTAGGGATGCTTTTGAGGAGCGTTCGGAGTAGCCACACCTGCTGGTCATTTCCGGTATGAAGCTTGCCCTCCGCGACCCTAAAAGTTTGCTTTTCGGAAGCGGGGCTATCCAAGGCAGAGTCAGGTAAAAATGTTGTCTCTCTAGCATTTCTAGTTCATGAGTTATTTCCAAGCTTAGCACAGAATTTTTTTCGGACTTTTCTGTGCCGGTTTTTTGTCACTGGCGATGACGTAGGCCTGTCATACAGTGAAGTTTCGGGCAGCCCTACTTCCAGGACGCTGGCCTCGCTTACAAAATTATTCTGAGGGTGATTTGACCGTCCTTACTTTGTCTTTGTTTCTTTGACAGCTCTGTGCACAAAAATGCCATTAGGGATGCTTTTGAGGAGCGTTCGGAGTAGCCACACCTGCTGGTCATTTCCGGTATGAAGCTTGCCCTCCGCGACCCTAAAAGTTTGCTTTTCGGAAGCGGGGATATCCAAGGCAGAGTCAGGTACAAATTTTGTCTCTCTAGCATTTCTAGTTCATGAGTTATTTCCAAGCTTAGCACAGAATTTATTTCGGACATTTTTGTGCCGGCTTTTTCTCACTGGCGATGACGTAGGCATGTCATACAGTGAAGTTTCGGTCAGCCCTACTTCCAGGACGCTGGCCTCGGCTACAAATTGGTGACCTTAACAAAACTCACGGAAGAAAGAGCCCTTGAGACGGGCTTTCGAATGGTGTACAACTTGTGGAAATCCGGTATTATTCTGAGGGTGATTTGACCGTCCTTACTTTGTCTTTGTTTCTTTGACAGCTCTGTGCACAAAAATCCCATTAGGGATGCTTTTGAGGAGCGTTCGGAGTAGCCCTCCCTGCTGGTCTTTTCCGGTATGAAGCTTGCCCTCCGTGAACCTAAAAAATTAATTTTCGGAAGCGGGGATATCCAAGGCAGAGTCAGGTACAAATTTTGTCACTCTAGCATTTCTAGTTCATGAGTTATTTCCAAGCAAAGCACAGAATTATTTTCGGACTTTTTTGTGCCGGCTTTTTCTCTCTGGCGATGACGTAGGCATGTCATACAGTGAAGTTTCGGGCAGCCCTACTTCTAGGACGCTGGCTTCGCCTACAAAATGGTGACCTTAACGAAACTCACGGAAGAGAGAGCCCTTGAGACGGGCTTTCGAATGGTGTAAAACTTGTGAAAATCCAGTATTATTCTGAGGCTGATTGGACTGTCCTTACTTTGTCTATGTTTCTTTGACAGCTCTGTGCACAAAAATCCCATAAGGGATGCTTTTGAGTAGCGTTCGGAGTATCCCCACCTGCTGGTCATTTCCGGTATGAAGCTTGCCCTCCGCGACCCTAAAAGTTTGCTTTTCGGAAGCGGGGATATCCAAGGCAGAGTCAGGTACAAATTTTGTCTCTCTAGCATTTCTAGTTCATGAGTTATTTCCAAGCTTAGCACAGAATTTATTTTAGACTTTTTTGTGCCGGCTTTTTCTCACTGGCGATGACGTAGGCATGTCATACAGTAACATTTCGGGCAGCCCTACTTCCAGGACGCTGGCCTCGCCTACAAAATAGTGACCTTAACGAAACTCACGGAAGAGAGAGCCTTTGAGCCGGGCTTTCGAATGGTGTACAACTTGTGAAAATCCAGTATTATTCTGAGGGTGATTTGACCGTCCTTACTTTGTCTTTGTTTCTTTGACAGCTCTGTGCACAAAATTGCCATTAGGGATGCTTTTGAGGAGCGTTCGGAGTAGCCACACCTGCTGGTCATTTCCGGTATGAAGCTTGCCCTCCGCGACCCTAAAAGTTTCCTTTTCGGAAGCGGGGCTATCCAAGGCAGAGTCAGGTACCAATTTTGTCTCTCTAGCATTTCTAGTTCATGAGTTATTTCCAAGCTTAGCACAGAATTTTTTTCGGACTTTTCTGTGCCGGCTTTTTCTCACTGGCGATGACGTAGGCCTGTCATACAGTGAAGTTTCGGGCAGCCCTACTTCCAGGACGCTGGCCTCGCTTACAAAATTATTCTGAGGGTGATTTGACCGTCCTTACTTTGTCTTTGTTTCTTTGACAGCTCTGTGCACAAAAATGCCATTAGGGATGCTTTTGAGGAGCGTTCGGAGTAGCCACACCTGCTGGTCATTTCCGGTATGAAGCTTGCCCTCCGCGACCCTAAAAGTTTGCTTTTCGGAAGCGGGGATATCCAAGGCAGAGTCAGGTACAAATTTTGTCTCTCTAGCATTTCTAGTTCATGAGTTATTTCCAAGCTTAGCACAGAATTTATTTCGGACATTTTTGTGCCGGCTTTTTCTCACTGGCGATGACGTAGGCATGTCATACAGTGAAGTTTCGGTCAGCCCTACTTCCAGGACGCTGGCCTCGGCTACAAATTGGTGACCTTAACAAAACTCACGGAAGAAAGAGCCCTTGAGACGGGCTTTCGAATGGTGTACAACTTGTGGAAATCCGGTATTATTCTGAGGGTGATTTTACCGTCCTTACTTTGTCTTTGTTTCTTTGACAGCTCTGTGCACAAAAATCCCATTAGGGATGCTTTTGAGGAGCGTTCGGAGTAGCCCCACCTTCTGGTCATTTCCGGCATGAAGCTTGCCCTCCGCGACCTTAAAAGTTTGCTTTTCGGAAGCGGGGATATCCAAGGCAGACTCAGGTACAAATTTTGTCTCTCTAGCATTCTAGTTCATGAGTTATTTCCAAGCTTAGCACAGAATTTATTTCGGACATTTTTGTGCCGGCTTTTTCTCACTGGCGATGACGTAGGCATGTCATACAGGGAAGTTTCGGGCAGCCCTACTTCCAAGACGCTGGCCTCGCCTACAAAATGGTGACCTTAACGAAACTCACGGAAGAGAGAGCCCTTGAGACGGGCTTTCGAACGGTGTAAAACTTGTGAAAATCCAGTAATATTCTGAGGCTGATATGACCGTCCTTACTTTGTCTTTGTTTCTTTGACAGCTCTGTGCACAAAAATCCCATAAGGGATGCTTTTGTGGAGCGTTCGGAGTAGCCCCACCTGCTGGTCATTTCCGGTATGAAGCTTGCCCTCCGCGACCCTAAAAGTTTGCTTTTCGGAAGCGGAGATATCCAAGGCAGAGTCAGGTACAAATTTTGTCTCTCTAGCATTTCTAGTTCATGATTTATTTCCAAGCTTACCACAGAATTTATTTTGGACTTTTTTGTGCCGGCTTTTTCTCACTGGCGATGACGTAGGCATGTCATACAGTGAAGTTTCGGTCAGACCTACTTCCAGGACGCTGGCCTCGCCTACAAAATGGTGACCTTAACGAAACTCACGGAAGAGAGAGCCCTTGAGACGGGCTTTCGAATGGTGTACAACTTGTGAAAATCCAGTATTATTCTGAGGGTGATTTGACCGTCCTTACTTTGTCTTTGTTTCTTTGCCAGCTCTGTGCACAAAAATCCCTTTAGGGATGCTTTTGAGGAGCGTTCGGAGTAGCCCCACCTGCTGGTCATTTCCGGTATGAAGCTTGCCCTCCGCGACCCTAAAAGTTTGCTTTTCGGAAGCGGGGATATCCAAGGCAGAGTCAGGTACAAATTGTGTCTCTCTAGCATTCTAGTTCATGAGTTATTTCCAAGCTTAGCACAGAATTTATTTCGGACATTTTTGTGCCGGCTTTTTCTCACTGGCGATGACGTTGGCATGTCATACAGTGAAGTTTCGGTCAGCCCTACTTCCAGGACGCTGGCCTCGCCTACAAATTGGTGACCTTAACAAAACTCACGAAGAGAGAGCCCTTGAGACGGGCTTTCGAATGGTGTACAACTTGTGAAAATCCGGTATTATTCTGAGGGTGATTCGACCGTCCTTACTTTGTCTTTGTTTCTTTGACAGCTCTGTGCACAAAAATCCCATTAGGGATGCTTTTGAGGAGCGTTCGGAGTAGCCCCACCTGCTGGTCATTTCCGGTATGAAGCTTGCCCTCCGCGAAACTCAAAAATTAATTTTCGGAAGCGGGGATATCCAAGGCAGAGTCAGGTACAAATTTTGTCTCTCTAGCATTTCTAGTTCATGAGTTATTTCCAAGCTTAGCACAGAATTTATTTCGGACTTTTTTGTGCCGGCTTTTTCTCACTGGCGATGACGTAGGCATGTCATACAGTGAAGTTTCGGGAAGCCCTACTTCCAGGACGCTGGCCTCGCTTACAAAATAGTGACCTTAACGAAACTCACGGAAGAGAGAGCCCTTGAGAGGGGCTTTCGAATGGTGTACAACTTGTGAAAATCCAGTATTATTCTGAGGGTGATTTGACCGTCCTTACTTTGTCTTTGTTTCTTTGACAGCTCTGTGCACCAAAATCCCATTAGGGATGCTTTTGAGGAGCGTTCGGAGTAGCCCTACCTGCTGGTCTTTTCCGGTATGAAGCTTGCCCTCCGTGAACCTAAAAAATTAATTTTCGGAAGCGGGGATATCCAAGGCAGAGTCAGGTACAAATTTTGTCTCTCTAGCATTTCTAGTTCATGAGTTATTTCCAAGCAAAGCACAGAATTATTTTCGGACTTTTTTGTGCCGGCTTTTTCTCACTGGCGATGACGTAGGCATGTCATACAGTAAAATTTCGGGCAGCCCTACTTCCAGGACGCTGGCCTCGCCTACAAAATAGTGACCTTAACGAAACTCACGGAAGAGAGAGCCCTTGAGACGGGCTTTCGAATGGTGTAAAACTTGTGAAAATCCAGTATTATTCTGAGGCTGATTGGACCGTCCTTACTTTGTCTATGTTTCTTTGACAGCTCTGTGCACAAAAATCCCATAAGGGATGCTTTTGAGTAGCGTTCGGAGTAGCCCCACCTGCTGGTCATTTCCGGTATGAAGCTTGCCCTCCGCGACCCTAAAAGTTTGCTTTTCGGAAACGGAGATATCCAAGGCAGAGTCAGGTACAAATTTTGTCTCTCTAGCATTTCGAGTTCATGAGTTATTTCCAAGCTTAGCACAGAATTTATTTCGGACATTTTGTGCCGGCTTTTTCTCACTGGCGATGACGTAGGCATGTCATACAGTGAAGTTTCGGTCAGCCCTACTTCCAGGACGCTGGCCTCGGCTACAAATTGGTGACCTTAACAAAACTCATGGAAGAAAGAGCCCTTGAGACGGGCTTTCGAATGGTGTACAACTTGTGAAAATCCGGTATTATTCTGAGGGTGATTTGACCGTCCTTACTTTGTCTTTGTTTCTTTGACAGCTCTGTGCACCAAAATCCAATTAGGGATGCTTTGAGGAGCGTTCGGAGTAGCCCTACCTGCTGGTCTTTTCCGGTATGAAGCTTGCCCTCCGTGAACCTAAAAAATTAATTTTCGGAAGCGGGGATATCCAAGGCAGAGTCAGGTACAAATTTTGTCACTCTAGCATTTCTAGTTCATGAGTTATTTCCAAGCTTAGCACAGAATTATTTTCGGACTTTTTTGTGCCGGCTTTTTCTCACTGGCGATGACGTAGGCATGTCATACAGTGAAGTTTCGGGCAGCCCTACTTCCAGGACGCTGGCCTCGCCTACAAAATGGTGACCTTAACGAAACTCACGGAAGAGAGAGCCCTTGAGACGGGCTTTCGAATGGTGTAAAACTTGTGAAAATCCAGTATTATTCTGAGGCTGATTGGACTGTCCTTACTTTGTCTATGTTTCTTTGACAGCTCTGTGCACAAAAATCCCATAAGGGATGCTTTTGAGTAGCGTTCGGAGTACCCCACTTGCTGGTCATTTCCGGTATGAAGCTTGCCCTCCGCGACCCTAAAAGTTTGCTTTTCGGAAGCGGGGATATCCAAGGCAGAGTCAGGTACAAATTTTGTCTCTCTAGCATTTCTAGTTCATGAGTTATTTCCAAGCTTAGCACAGAATTTATTTTAGACTTTTTTGTGCCGGCTTTTTCTCACTGGCGATGACGTAGGCATGTCATACAGTAAAATTTCGGGCAGCCCTACTTCCAGGACGCTGGCCTCGCCTACAAAATAGTGACCTTAACGAAACTCACGGAAGAGAGAGCCCTTGAGCCGGGCTTTCGAATGGTGTACAACTTGTGAAAATCCAGTATTATTCTGAGGGTGATTTGACCGTCCTTACTTTGTCTTTGTTTCTTTGACAGCTCTGTGCACAAAATTGCCATTAGGGATGCTTTTGAGGAGCGTTCGGAGTAGCCACACCTGCTGGTCATTTCCGGTATGAAGCTTGCCCTCCGCGACCCTAAAAGTTTGCTTTTCGGAAGCGGGGCTATCCAAGGCAGAGTCAGGTACAAATTTTGTCTCTCTAGCATTTCTAGTTCATGAGTTATTTCCAAGCTTAGCACAGAATTTTTTTCGGACTTTTCTGTGCCGGCTTTTTCTCACTGGCGATGACGTAGGCCTGTCATACAGTGAAGTTTCGGGCAGCCCTACTTCCAGGACGCTGGCCTCGCTTACAAAATTATTCTGAGGGTGATTTGACCGTCCTTACTTTGTCTTTGTTTCTTTGACAGCTCTGTGCACAAAAATGCCATTAGGGATGCTTTTGAGGAGCGTTCGGAGTAGCCACACCTGCTGGTCATTTCCGGTATGAAGCTTGCCCTCCGCGACCCTAAAAGTTTGCTTTTCGGAAGCGGGGATATCCAAGGCAGAGTCAGGTACAAATTTTGTCACTCTAGCATTTCTAGTTCATGAGTTATTTCCGAGCTTAGCACAGAATTTATTTCGGACTTTTTTGTGCCGGCTTTTTCTCACTGGCGATGACGTAGGCATGTCATACAGTGAAGTTTCGGTCAGCCCTACTTCCAGGACGCTGGCCTCGGCTACAAATTGGTGACCTTAACAAAACTCATGGAAGAAAGAGCCCTTGAGACGGGCTTTCGAATGGTGTACAACTTGTGAAAATCCGGTATTATTCTGAGGGTGATTTGACCGTCCTTACTTTGTCTTTGTTTCTTTGACAGCTCTGTGCACCAAAATCCCATTAGGGATGCTTTGAGGAGCGTTCGGAGTAGCCCTACCTGCTGGTCTTTTCCGGTATGAAGCTTGCCCTCCGTGAACCTAAAAAATTAATTTTCGGAAGCGGGGATATCCAAGGCAGAGTCAGGTACAAATTTTGTCACTCTAGCATTTCTAGTTCATGAGTTATTTCCAAGCTTAGCACAGAATTATTTTCGGACTTTTTTGTGCCGGCTTTTTCTCACTGGCGATGACTTAGGCATGTCATACAGTGAAGTTTCGGGCAGCCCTACTTCCAGGACGCTGGCCTCGCCTACAAAATGGTGACCTTAACGAAACTCACGGAAGAGAGAGCCCTTGAGACGGGCTTTCGAATGGTGTAAAACTTGTGAAAATCCAGTATTATTCTGAGGCTGATTGGACTGTCCTTACTTTGTCTATGTTTCTTTGACAGCTCTGTGCACAAAAATCCCATAAGGGATGCTTTTGAGTAGCGTTCGGAGTATCCCCACTTGCTGGTCATTTCCGGTATGAAGCTTGCCCTCCGCGACCCTAAAAGTTTGCTTTTCGGAAGCGGGGATATCCAAGGCAGAGTCAGGTACAAATTTTGTCTCTCTAGCATTTCTAGTTCATGAGTTATTTCCAAGCTTAGCACAGAATTTATTTTAGACTTTTTTGTGCCGGCTTTTTCTCACTGGCGATGACGTAGGCATGTCATACAGTAAAATTTCGGGCAGCCCTACTTCCAGGACGCTGGCCTCGCCTACAAAATAGTGACCTTAACGAAACTCACGGAAGAGAGAGCCCTTGAGCCGGGCTTTCGAATGGTGTACAACTTGTGAAAATCCAGTATTATTCTGAGGGTGATTTAACCGTCCTTACTTTGTCTTTGTTTCTTTGACAGCTCTGTGCACAAAATTGCCATTAGGGATGCTTTTGAGGAGCGTTCGGAGTAGCCACACCTGCTGGTCATTTCCGGTATGAAGCTTGCCCTCCGCGACCCTAAAACTTTGCTTTTCGGAAGCGGGGCTATCCAAGGCAGAGTCAGGTACAAATTTTGTCTCTCTAGCATTTCTAGTTCATGAGTTATTTCAAAGCTTAGCACAGAATTTTTTTCGGACTTTTCTGTGCCGGCTTTTTCTCACTGGCGATGACGTAGGCCTGTCATACAGTGAAGTTTCGGGCAGCCCTACTTCCAGGACGCTGGCCTCGCTTACAAAATTATTCTGAGGGTGATTTGACCGTCCTTACTTTGTCTATGTTTCTTTGACAGCTCTGTGCACAAAAATCCCATAAGGGATGCTTTTGAGTAGCGTTCGGAGTAGCCCCACCTGCTGGTCATTTCCGGTATGAAGCTTGCCCTCCGCGACCCTAAAAGTTTGCTTTTCGGAAACGGAGATATCCAAGGCAGAGTCAGGTACAAATTTTGTCTCTCTAGCATTTCGAGTTCATGAGTTATTTCCAAGCTTAGCACAGAATTTATTTCGGACATTTTTGTGCCGGCTTTTTCTCACTGGCGATGACGTAGGCATGTCATACAGTGAAGTTTCGGTCAGCCCTACTTCCAGGACGCTGGCCTCGGCTACAAATTGGTGACCTTAACAAAACTCACGGAAGAAAGAGCCCTTGAGACGGGCTTTCGAATGGTGTACAACTTGTGAAAATCCGGTATTATTCTGAGGGTGATTTGACCGTCCTTACTTTGTCTTTGTTTCTTTGACAGCTCTGTGCACAAAAATCCCATTAGGGATGCTTTTCAGGAGCGTTCGGAGTAGCCCTACCTGCTGGTCTTTTCCGGTATGAAGCTTGCCCTCCGTGAACCTAAAAAATTAATTTTCGGAAGCGGGGATATCCAAGGCAGAGTCAGGTACAAATTTTGTCACTCTAGCATTTCTAGTTCATGAGTTATTTCCAAGCTTAGCACAGAATTTATTTCGGACTTTTTTGTGCCGGCTTTTTCTCACTGGCGATGACGTAGGCATGTCATACAGTGAAGTTTCGGTCAGCCCTACTTCCAGGACGCTGGCCTCGCCTACAAAATGGTGACCTGAACAAAACTCACGGAAGAGAGAGCCCTTGAGACGGGCTTTCGAATGGTGTACAACTTGTGAAAATCCGGTATTATTCTGAGGGTGATTTGACCGTCCTTACTTTGTCTTTGTTTCTTTGACAGCTCTGTGCACAAAAATCCCATTAGGGATGCTTTTGAGGAGCGTTCGGAGTAGCCCTACCTGCTGGTCTTTTCCGGTATGAAGCTTGCCCTCCGTGAACCTAAAAAATTAATTTTCGGAAGCGGGGCTTTCCAAGGCAGAGTCAGGTACAAATTTTGTCTCTCTAGCATTTCTAGTTCATGAGTTATTTCCAAGCAAAGCACAGAATTATTTTCGGACTTTTTTGTGCCGGCTTTTTCTCACTGGCGATGACGTAGGCATGTCATACAGTGAAGGTTCGGGCAGCCCTACTTCCAGGACGCTGGCCTCGCCTACAAAATGGTGACCTTAACGAAACTCACGAAAGAGAGAGCCCTTGAGACGGGCTTTCGAATGGTGTAAAACTTGTGAAAATCCAGTATTATTCTGAGGCTGATTGGACCGTCCTTACTTTGTCTATGTTTCTTTGACAGCTCTGTGCACAAAAATCCCATAAGGGTAGCTTTTGAGTAGCGTTCGGAGTAGCCCCACCTGCTGGTCATTTCCGGTATGAAGCTTGCCCTCCGCGACCCTAAAAGTTTGCTTTTCGGAAACGGAGATATCCAAGGCAGAGTCAGGTACAAATTTTGTCTCTCTAGCATTTCTAGTTCATGAGTTATTTCCAAGCAAAGCACAGAATTTATTTCGGACATTTTTGTGCCGGCTTTTTCTCACTGGCGATGACGTAGGCATGTCATACAGTGAAGTTTCGGTCAGCCCTACTTCCAGGACGCTGGCCTCGGCTACAAATTGGTGACCTTAACAAAACTCACGGAAGAAAGAGCCCTTGAGACGGGCTTTCGAATGGTGTACAACTTGTGAAAATCCGGTATTATTCTGAGGGTGATTTGACCGTCCTTACTTTGTCTTTGTTTCTTTGACAGCTCTGTGCACCAAAATCCCATTAGGGATGCTTTTGAGGAGCGTTCGGAGTAGCCCTACCTGCTGGTCTTTTCCGGTATGAAGCTTGCCCTCCGTGAACCTAAAAAATTAATTTTCGGAAGCGGGGATATCCAAGGCAGAGTCAGGTACAAATTTTGTCTCTCTAGCATTTCTAGTTCATGAGTTATTTCCAAGCAAAGCACAGAATTATTTTCGGACTTTTTTGTGCCGGCTTTTTCTCACTGGGGATGACGTAGGCATGTCATACAGTGAAGTTTCGGGCAGCCCTACTTCCAGGACGCTGGCCTCGCCTACAAAATGGTGACCTTAACGAAACTCACGGAAGAGAGAGCCCTTGAGACGGGCTTTGTAATGGTGTAAAACTTGTGAAAATCCAGTATTATTCTGAGGCTGATTGGACCGTCCTTACTTTGTCTATGTTTCTTTGACAGCTCTGTGCACAAAAATCCCATAAGGGATGCTTTTGAGTAGCGTTCGGAGTAGCCCGACCTGCTGGTCATTTCCGATATGAAGCTTGCCCTCCGCGACCCTAAAAGTTTGCTTTTCGGAAACGGAGATATTCAAGGCAGAGTCAGGTACAAATTTTGTCTCTCTAGCATTTCTAGTTCGCGAGTTATTTCCAAGATTAGCACAGAATTTATTTCGGACATTTTTGTGCCGGCTTTTTCTCACTGGCGATGACGTAGGCATGTCATACAGTGAAGTTTCGGTCAGCCCTACTTCCAGGACGCTGGCCTCGGCTACAAATTGGTGACCTTAACAAAACTCACGGAAGAAAGAGCCCTTGAGACGGGCTTTTGAATGGTGTACAACGTGAAAATCCGGTATTATTCTGAGGGTGATTCGACCGTCCTTACTTTGTCTTTGTTTCTTTGACAGCTCTGTGCACAAAAATCCCATTAGGGATGCTTTTGAGGAGCGTTCGGAGTAGCCCTACCTGCTGGTCATTTCCAGTATGAAGCTAGCCCTCAGCGACCCTAAAAGTTTAATTTTCGGAAGCGGGGATATCCAAGGCAGAGTCAGGTACAAATTTTGTCTCTCTAGAATTTCTAGTTCATGAGTTATTTCCAAGCAAAGCACATAATTATTTTCGGACTTTGTTGTGCCGGCTTTTTCTCACTGGCGATGACGTAGGCATGTCATACAGTGAAGTTTCGGGCAGCCCTACTTCCAGGACGCTGGCCTCGCCTACAAAATGGTGACCTTAACGAAACTCACGGAAGAGAGAGCCCTTGAGACGGGCTTTCGAATGGTGTACAACTTGTGAAAATCCGGTATTATTCTGCGGGTGATTTGACCTTCCTTACTTTGTCTTTGTTTCTTTGACAGCTCTGTGCACCAAAATCCCATTATGGATGCTTTTGAGGAGCGTTCGGAGTAGCCCTACCTGCTGGTCTTTTCCGGTATGAAGCTTGCCCTCCGCGAACCTAACAGTTTGCTTTTCGGAAGCGGGGATATCCAAGGCAGAGTCAGGTACAAATTTTGTCTCTCTAGCATTTCTAGTTCATGAGTTATTTCCAAGCAAAGCACATAATTATTTTCGGACTTTTTTGTGCCGGCTTTTTCTCACTGGCGATGACGTAGGCATGTCATACAGTGAAGTTTCGGGCAGCCCTACTTCCAGGACGCTGGCCTCGCCTACAAAATGGTGACCTTAACGAAACTCACGGAAGAGAGAGCCCTTGAGACGGGCTTTCGAATGGTTTACAACTTGTGAAAATCCAGTATTATTCTGAGGGTGATTTGACCGTCCTTACTTTGTCTTTGTTTCTTTGACAGCTCTGTGCACAAAAATCCCATTAGGGATGCTTTTGAGGAGCGTTCGGAGTAGCCACACCTACTGGTCATTTCCGGTATGAAGCTTGCCCTCCGCGAACCTAACAGTTTGCTTTTCGGAAGCGGGGATATCCAAGGCAGAGTCAGGTACAAATTTTGTCACTCTAGCATTTCTAGTTCATGAGTTATTTCCAAGCTTAGCACAGAATTTATTTCGGACTTTTTTGTGCCGGCTTTTTCTCACTGGCGATGACGTAGGCATGTCATACAGTGAAGTTTTGGTCAGCCCTACTTCCAGGACGCTGGCCTCTCCTACAAAATGGTGACCTGAACAAAACTCACGGAAGAGAGAGCCCTTGAGACGGGCTTTCGAATGGTGTACAACTTGTGAAAATCCGGTATTATTCTGAGGGTGATTTGACCGTCCTTACTTTGTCTTTGTTTCTTTGACAGCTCTGTGCACCAAAATCCCATTAGGGATGCTTTTGAGGAGCGTTCGGAGTAGCCCTACCTGCTGGTCTTTTCCGGTATGAAGCTTGCCCTCCGTGAACCTAAAAAATTAATTTTCGGAAGTGGGGATATCCAAGGCAGAGTCAGGTACAAATTTTGTCTCTCTAGCATTTCTAGTTCATGAGTTATTTCCAAGCAAAGCACAGAATTATTTTCGGACTTTTTTGTGCCGGCTTTTTCTCACTGGCGATGACGTAGGCATGTCATACAGTGAAGTTTCGGGCAGCCCTACTTCCAGGACGCTGGCCTCGCCTACAAAATGGTGACCTTAACGAAACTCACGGAAGAGAGAGCCCTTGAGACGGGCTTTCGAATGGTGTAAAACTTGTGAAAATCCAGTATTATTCTGAGGCTGATTGGACCGTCCTTACTTTGTCTATGTTTCTTTGACAGCTCTGTGCACAAAAATCCCATAAGGGATGCTTTTGAGTAGCGTTCGGAGTAGCCCCACCTGCTGGTCATTTCCGGTATGAAGCTTGCCCTCCTCGACCCTAAAAGTTTGCTTTTCGGAAACGGAGATATCCAAGGCAGAGTCAGGTACAAATTTTGTCTTTCTAGCATTTCTAGTTCATGAGTTATTTCCAAGCAAAGCACAGAATTTATTTCGGACATTTTTGTGCCGGATTTTTCTCACTGGCGATGACGTAGGCATGTCATACAGTGAAGTTTCGGTCAGCCCTACTTCCAGGACGCTGGCCTCGGCTACAAATTGGTGACCTTAACAAAACTCACGGAAGAAAGAGCCCTTGGGACGGGCTTTCGAATGGTGTACAACTTGTGAAAATCCGGTATTATTCTGAGGGTGATTTGACCGTCCTTACTTTGTCTTTGTTTCTTTGACAGCTCTGTGCACCAAAATCCCATTAGGGATGCTTTTGAGGAGCGTTCGGATTAGCCCTACCTGCTGGTCTTTTCCGGTATGAAGCTTGCCCTTTGTGAACCTAAAAAATTAATTTTCGGAAGTGGGGATATCCAAGGCAGAGTCAGGTACAAATTTTGTCTCTCTAGCATTTCTAGTTCATGAGTTATTTCCAAGCAAAGCACAGAATTATTTTCGGACTTTTTTGTGCCGGCTTTTTCTCACTGGCGATGACGTAGGAATGTCATACAGTGAAGTTTCGGGCAGCCCTACTTCCAGGACGCTGGCCTCGCCTACAAAATGGTGACCTTAACGAAACTCACGGAAGAGAGAGCCCTTGAGACGGGCTTTCGAATGGTGTAAAACTTGTGAAAATCCAGTATTATTCTGAGGCTGATTGGACCGTCCTTACTTTGTCTATGTTTCTTTGACAGCTCTGTGCACAAAAATCCCATAAGGGATGCTTTTGAGTAGCGTTCGGAGTATCCCCACCTGCTGGTCATTTCCGGTATGAAGCTTGCCCTCCTCGACCCTAAAAGTTTGCTTTTCGGAAACGGAGATATCCAAGGCAGAGTCAGTACAAATTTTTTCTCTCTAGCATTTCTAGTTCATGAGTTATTTCCAAGCAAAGCACAGAATTTATTTCGGACATTTTTGTGCCGGCTTTTTCTCACTGGCGATGACGTAGGCATGTCATACAGTGAAGTTTCGGTCAGCCCTACTTCCAGGACGCTGGCCTCGGCTACAAATTGGTGACCTTAACAAAACTCACGGAAGAAAGAGCCCTTGAGACGGGCTTTCGAATGGTGTACAACTTGTGAAAATCCGGTATTATTCTGAGGGTGATTTGACCGTCCTTACTTTGTCTTTGTTTCTTTGACAGCTCTGTGCACCAAAATCCCATTAGGGATGCTTTTGAGGAGCGTTCGGAGTAGCCCTACCTGCTGGTCTTTTCCGGTATGAAGCTTGCCCTCCGTGAACCTAAAAAATTAATTTTCGGAAGTGGGGATATCCAAGGCAGAGTCAGGTACAAATTTTGTCTCTCTAGCATTTATAGTTCATGAGTTATTTCCAAGCAAAGCACAGAATTTATTTCGGACTTTTTTGTGCCGGCTTTTTCTCACTGGCGGTGACGTAGGCATGTCATACAGTGAAGTTTCGGGCAGCCCTACTTCCAGGACGCTGGCCTCGCCTACAAAATGGTGACCTTAACGAAACTCACGGAAGAGAAAGCCCTTGAGACGGGCTTTCGAATGGTGTAAAAATTGTGAAAATCCAGTATTATTCTGAGGCTGATTTGACCGTCCTTACTTTGTCTATGTTTCTTTGACAGCTCTGTGCACAAAAATCCCATAAGGGATGCTTTTGAGGAGCGTTCGGACTAGCCCCACCTGCTGGTCATTTCCGGTATGGAGCTTGCCCTCCGCGACCCTAAAAGTTTGCTTTTCGGAAACGGAGATATCCAAGGCACCTGCTGGTCACCTGCTGATCATTTCCAGTAAGAAGCTTACCCTCCGCGAACCTAAAAAATTAATTTTCGGAAGCGGGGATATCCAAGGCAGTAGCCCCACCTGCTGGTCATTTCCGGTATGAAGCTTGCCCTCCGCGACCTTAAAAGTTTGCTTTTCGGAAGCGGGGATATCCAAGGCAGAGTCAGGTACAAATTTTGTCTCTCTAGCATTCTAGTTCATGAGTTATTTCCAAGCTTAGCACAGAATTTATTTCGGACTTTTTTGTGCCGCTTTTTCTCACTGGCGATGATGTAGGCTAGTCATACAGTGAAGTTTCGTGCAGCCCTACTTCCAGGACGCTGGCCTCGCCTACAAAATGGTGACCTTAACGAAACTCACGGAAGAGAGAGCCCTTGAGACGGGCTTTCGAATGGTGTACAACTTGTGAAAATCCAGTATTATTCTGAGGGTGATTTGACCGTCCTTACTTTGTCTTTGTTTTTTTGCAAGCTCTGTGCACAAAAATCCCATTAGGGATGCTTTTGAGGAGCGTTCGGAGTAGCCCCACCTGCTGGTCATTTCCGGTATGAAGCTTGCCCTCCGTGAACCTTAAAAGTTTGCTTTTCGGAAGCGGGGATATCCAAGGCAGAGTCAGGTACAAATTTTGTCTCTCTAGCATTCTAGTTCATGAGTTATTTCCAAGCTTAGCACAGAATTTATTTCGGACATTTTTGTGCCGGCTTTTTCTCACCGGCGATGACGTAGGCATGTCATACAGTGAAGTTTCGGGCAGCCCTACTTCCAGAACGCTGGCCTCGCCTACAAAATAGTGACCTTAACGAAACTCACGGAAGAGAGAGCCCTTTAGACGGGCTTTCGAATGGTGTACAACTTGTGAAAATCCAGTATTATTCTGAGGGTGATTTGACCGTCCTTACTTTGTCTTTGTTTTTTTGACTGCTCTGTGCACAAAAATCCCATTAGGGATGCTTTTGAGGAGCGTTCGGAGTAGCCCCACCTGCTGGTCATTTCCGGTATGAAGCTTGCCCTCCGCGACCTTAAAAGTTTGCTTTTCGGAAGCGGGGATATCCAAGGCAGAGTCAGGTACAAATTTTGTCTCTCTAGCATTCTAGTTCATGAGTTATTTCCAAGCTTAGCACAGAATTTATTTCGGACTTTTTTGTGCCGCTTTTTCTCACTGGCGATGATGTAGGCTAGTCATACAGTGAAGTTTCGTGCAGCCCTACTTCCAGGACGCTGGCCTCGCCTACAAAATGGTGACCTTAACGAAACTCACGGAAGAGAGAGCCCTTGAGACGGGCTTTCGAATGGTGTACAACTTGTGAAAATCCAGTATTATTCTGAGGGTGATTTGACCGTCCTTACTTTGTCTTTGTTTTTTTGCAAGCTCTGTGCACAAAAATCCCATTAGGGATGCTTTTGAGGAGCGTTCGGAGTAGCCCCACCTGCTGGTCATTTCCGGTATGAAGCTTGCCCTCCGTGAACCTTAAAAGTTTGCTTTTCGGAAGCGGGGATATCCAAGGCAGAGTCAGGTACAAATTTTGTCTCTCTAGCATTCTAGTTCATGAGTTATTTCCAAGCTTAGCACAGAATTTATTTCGGACATTTTTGTGCCGGCTTTTTCTCACCGGCGATGACGTAGGCATGTCATACAGTGAAGTTTCGGGCAGCCCTACTTCCAGGACGCTGGCCTCGCCTACAAATTGGTGACCTTAACAAAACTCACGGAAGAGAGAGCCCTTGAGACGGGCTTTTGAATGGTGTACAACTTGTGAAAATCCAGTATTATTCTGAGGGTGATTTGACCGTCCTTACTTTGTCTTTGTTTCTTTGACAGCTCTTTGCACAAAAATCCCATTAGTGATGCTTTTGAGGAGCGTTCGGAATAGCCCGACCTGCTGGTCATTTCCGGTATGAAGCTTGTCCTCCGCGACCCTAAAAGTTTGCTTTTCGGAAGCGGGAATATCCAAGGCAGAGTCAGGTACAAATTTTGTCTCTCTAGCATTTCTAGTTCATGAGTTATTTCCAAGCTTAGCACAGAATTTATTTCGGACTTTTTTGTGCCGGCTTTTTCTCACTGGCGATGACGTAGGCATGTCATACAGTGAAGTTTCGGGCAGCCCTACTTCCAGGACGCTGGCCTCGCTTACAAAATAGTGACCTTAACGAAACTCACGGAAGAAAAAGCCCTTGAGAAGGGCTTTCGAATGGTGTACAACTTGTGAAAATCCAGTATTATTCTGAGGGTGATTTGACCGTCCTTACTTTGTCTTTGTTTTTTTTGACAGCTCTGTGCACAAAAATCCAATTAGGGATGCTTTTGAGGAGCGTTCGGAGTAGCCCCACCTGCTGGTCATTTCCGGTATGAAGCTTGCCCTCCGCGACCCTAAAAATTTGATTTTCGGAAGCGGGGATATCCAAGGCAGAGTCAGGTACAAATTTTGTATCTCTAGCATTTCTAGTTCATGAGTTATTTCCAAGCTTAGCACGGAATTTATTTCGGACTTTTTTGTGCCGGCTTTTTCTCACTTGCGATGACGTAGGCATGTCATACAGTGAAGTTTCGTGCAGCCCTACTTCCAGGACGCTGGTCTCGCCTACAAAATGGTGACCTTAACAAAACTCACGGAAGAGAGAGCCCTGGAGACGGGCGTTCGAATGGTGTACAACTTGTGAAAATCCGGTATTATTCTGAGGGTGATTCGACCGTCCTTACTTTGTCTTTGTTTCTTTGACAGCTCTGTGCACAAAAATCTCATTAGGGATGCTTTTGAGGAGCGGTCGGAGTAGCCCCACCTGCTGGTCATTTCCGGTATGAAGCTTGTCCTCCGCGACCCTAAAAGTTTAATTTTCGGAAGCGGGGATATCCAAGGCAGAGTCAGGTACAAATTTTATCTCTCTAGCATTTCTAGTTCATGAGTTATTTCCAAGCAAAGCACATAATTATTTTCGGACTTTTTTGTGCCGGCTATTCTCACGGGCGATGACGTAGGCATGTCATACAGTGAAGTTTTGGTCAGCCCTACTTCCAGGACGCTGGCCTCGCCTACAAATTTGTGACCTTAACAAAACTCACGGAAGAGAGAGCCCTTGAGACGGGCTTTTGAATGGTGTACAACTTGTGAAAATCCAGTATTGATCTGAGGGTGATTTGACCGTCCTTACTTTGTCTTTGTTTCTTTGACAGCTCTGTGCACAAAAATCCCATTAGTGATGCTTTTGAGGAGCGTTCGGAATAGCCCCACCTGCTGGTCCTTTCCGGTATGAAGCTTGTCCTCCGCGACCCTAAAAGTTTAATTTTCGGAAGCGGGGATATCCAAGGCAGAGTCAGGTACAAATTTTGTCTCTCTAGCATTTCTAGTTCATGAGTTATTTCCAAGCTTAGCACAGAATTTATTTTGGACTTTTTTGTGCCGGCTTTTTCTCACTGGCGATGACCTAGGCATGTCATACAGTGAAGTTTTGGTCAGCCCTACTTCCAGGACGCTGGCCTCGCCTACAAAATGGTGACCTGAACAAAACTCACGGAAGAGAGAGCCCTTGAGACGGGCTTTCGAATGGTGTACAACTTGTGAAAATCCGGTATTATTCTGAGGGTGATTTGACCGTCCTTACTTTGTCTTTGTTTCTTTGACAGCTCTGTGCACCAAAATCCCATTAGGGATGCTTTTGAGGAGCGTTCGGAGTAGCCCTACCTGCTGGTCTTTTCCGGTATGAAGCTTGCCCTCCGTGAACCTAAAAAATTAATTTTCGGAAGCGGGGATATCCAAGGCAGAATCAGGTACAAATTTTGTCTCTCTAGCATTTCTAGTTCATGAGTTATTTCCAAGCAAAGCACAGAATTATTTTCGGACTTTTTTGTGCCGGCTTTTTCTCACTGGCGATGACGTAGGCATGTCATAAAGTGAAGTTTCGGGCAGCCCTACTTCCAGGACGCTGGCCTCGCCTACAAAATGGTGACCTTAACGAAACTCACGGAAGAGAAAGCCCTTGAGACGGGCTTTCGAATGGTGTAAAAATTGTGAAAATCCAGTATTATTCTGAGGCTGATTTGACCGTCCTTACTTTGTCTAGGTTTCTTTGACAGCTCTGTGCACAAAAATCCCATAAGGGATGCTTTTGAGGAGCGTTCGGACTAGCCCCACCTGCTGGTCATTTCCGGTATGGAGCTTGCCCTCCGCGACCCTAAAAGTTTGCTTTTCGGAAACGGAGATATCCAAGGCACCTGCTGGTCACCTGCTGATCATTTCCGGTAAGAAGCTTACCCTCCGCGAACCTAAAAAATTAATTTTCGGAAGCGGGGATATCCAAGGCAGAGTCAGGTACAAATTTTGTCTCTCTAGCATTTCTAGTTTATGAGTTATTTCCAAGCAAAGCACAGAATTTATTTCGGACTTTTTGTGCCGGATTTTTCTCACTCGCGATGACGTAGGCATGTCATACAGTGAAGTTTCGGGCAGCCCTACTTCCAGAACGCTGGCCTCGCCTACAAAATGGTGACCTTAACGAAACTCACGGAAGAGAGAGCCCTTTAGACGGGCTTTCGAATGGTGTACAACTTGTGAAAATCCAGTATTATTCTGAGGGTGATTTGACCGTCCTTACTTTTTCTTTGTTTTTTTGACTGCTCTGTGCACAAAAATCCCATTAGGGATGCTTTTGAGGAGCGTTCGGAGTAGCCCCACCTGCTGGTCATTTCCGGTATGAAGCTTGCCCTCC
The DNA here is from genome assembly GCA_023634235.1 of Pisaster brevispinus. Lineage (NCBI taxonomy): Eukaryota > Metazoa > Echinodermata > Asteroidea > Forcipulatida > Asteriidae > Pisaster > Pisaster brevispinus. The sequence goes on from JAMKCF010000017.1 coordinate 13,568,594, forward strand.
GCGACCTTAAAAGTTTGCTTTTCGGAAGCGGGGATATCCAAGGCAGAGTCAGGTACAAATTTTGTCTCTCTAGCATTCTAGTTCATGAGTTATTTCCAAGCTTAGCACAGAATTTATTTCGGACTTTTTTGTGCCGCTTTTTCTCACTGGCGATGATGTAGGCTAGTCATACAGTGAAGTTTCGTGCAGCCCTACTTCCAGGACGCTGGCCTCGCCTACACAATGGTGACCTTAACGAAACTCACGGAAGAGAGAGCCCTTGAGACGGGCTTTCGAATGGTGTACAACTTGTGAAAATCCAGTATTATTCTGAGGGTGATTTGACCGTCCTTACTTTGTCTTTGTTTTTTTGCAAGCTCTGTGCACAAAAATCCCATTAGGGATGCTTTTGAGGAGCGTTCGGAGTAGCCCCACCTGCTGGTCATTTCCGGTATGAAGCTTGCCCTCCGTGAACCTTAAAAGTTTGCTTTTCGGAAGCGGGGATATCCAAGGCAGAGTCAGGTACAAATTTTGTCTCTCTAGCATTCTAGTTCATGAGTTATTTCCAAGCTTAGCACAGAATTTATTTCGGACATTTTTGTGCCGGCTTTTTCTCACCGGCGATGACGTAGGCATGTCATACAGTGAAGTTTCGGGCAGCCCTACTTCCAGAACGCTGGCCTCGCCTACAAATTGGTGACCTTAACGAAACTCACGGAAGAGAGAGCCCTTTAGACGGGCTTTCGAATGGTGTACAACTTGTGAAAATCCAGTATTATTCTGAGGGTGATTTGACCGTCCTTACTTTGTCTTTGTTTTTTTGACTGCTCTGTGCACAAAAATCCCATTAGGGATGCTTTTGAGGAGCGTTCGGAGTAGCCCCACCTGCTGGTCATTTCCGGTATGAAGCTTGCCCTCCGCGACCTTAAAAGTTTGCTTTTCGGAAGCGGGGATATCCAAGGCAGAGTCAGGTACAAATTTTGTCTCTCTAGCATTCTAGTTCATGAGTTATTTCCAAGCTTAGCACAGAATTTATTTCGGACTTTTTTGTGCCGCTTTTTCTCACTGGCGATGATGTAGGCTAGTCATACAGTGAAGTTTCGTGCAGCCCTACTTCCAGGACGCTGGCCTCGCCTACAAAATGGTGACCTTAACGAAACTCACGGAAGAGAGAGCCCTTGAGACGGGCTTTCGAATGGTGTACAACTTGTGAAAATCCAGTATTATTCTGAGGGTGATTTGACCGTCCTTACTTTGTCTTTGTTTTTTTGCAAGCTCTGTGCACAAAAATCCCATTAGGGATGCTTTTGAGGAGCGTTCGGAGTAGCCCCACCTGCTGGTCATTTCCGGTATGAAGCTTGCCCTCCGTGAACCTTAAAAGTTTGCTTTTCGGAAGCGGGGATATCCAAGGCAGAGTCAGGTACAAATTTTGTCTCTCTAGCATTCTAGTTCATGAGTTATTTCCAAGCTTAGCACAGAATTTATTTCGGACATTTTTGTGCCGGCTTTTTCTCACCGGCGATGACGTAGGCATGTCATACAGTGAAGTTTCGGGCAGCCCTACTTCCAG